>OW443293.2:28480000-33480000 GCA_937001585.2 Brachylomia viminalis | reverse complement strand
CTACTATTTTCTGGTATGGTGCTGGTATGAACTACATGAAAAAAGCATGTCATGGTAAAAGGAACCGGTCAAGTGCAACTCGAGCATAACAACTTATAAAAGTTGCAAAACTTAAATTTGCGTGCTTAAGCACTTACTTTGTATGAAATTAACTACAAATATAAGCATGTATCGGTTTATTCTGTGATATAACTATAGATTACCAATTTTCGGACTTTTTCCGTAATTTGTACTGTTAGTTCCTACTTCTTGCCAAATTTTATGATGATGGATAAAATTCCATCCAAATCGATTCAATGTTACACTGAGAGACATGATTGAGGTTGAAATTATTATAACATAATTATATGTAGTTTCGCTTACCATATTTTGCTACGACTGGGCACCCAGGAACACAGCAGACGTTTTGAGGCATTGTGAAAAATGTAAAATAACACTATACTGAGATATATGGTCCGTAAGGAGGGCCTATCTACTATAGATCACAAACACTTTCACAAAGTACAGTTTATGCTGAAATTTCGGTATTTCTGGAATATATGGAGGAACAAAAGCTCAACTCAAATATATATTAGTCTACAACTCAACGTTATAGCACAAAAACACCAAAAATTACAAGAAAAATGCGCACGGGCATGTAAACACACCAGTGAGAAAATTCTTGTGACGTAAATACTTAGTGTTGCTAACGTTTAGGATCAGAAAACTACTCTTATGATTCTATCATCGTAAAAATATCATATAAAATACAAAATTATAGTTATTTATTTTATGAATAAATTCCACTAGGTTGCTAAATCATATATTAGGTGCAACTAGACTAATTAAAGAAAAATAGCAAAATCAACAATTACTGTAAAGTACCAAATATTTCAAGCAAAAAAAAGTGGTAACACTGTAATAAAAAGTTCTAAGTGTAGCAGATAGATGGCACTTTTCACAATAAAAAAAAAATGTTCTAAGTTACCAGGGCATGATGCGACTCTCGTTACATCGGACGGCTAAATCGCGACTTGCACTCCTCAGTTAATATTGTTATTCTTGTTAATGATAAATGATAAATGATTTTATTTCTGTAAGTAGGTTTGTTACAAACACTTTTACACGTCAATCATATTTTTAAAACTAGATGAGGTCGGCGTTTCATAACTGACTACTCTGAGAAGAAAGGCCGAAACAAACTCAGAGGTCACAGTCTCTTTTAAAGTCCAGACATAATCTTGGTCAGATCATGTGAAGACCATGTAGATTGGTGTCTGAAACGGTCTTTTGAGGAAAAACCATACAGATTGAGCGGACCTGTCCAGTCAGTGCACGCATTTGTCAGTAATCTTGCCGCTCAACTGAGAACTTAAGGAGCACAACGATTCGACGAACAATACCAAAGAAAGGACATTTGGGTAGGCCGCATAAATTACTCAAGCTGCCAGATCGTGAAACTAACTAAGAAATAAAATAAAAAAAGTAATAATCCACATAATCTTCACATTCACAATAATTTAAATAATATAATACTTTACAAAGTAATTACTCATGTCATTGTATGTATAAAATTCATCAATGTCAATGTGTATATAAATATTCGAACATAATCTTTGAGGACCATGTAGATTAGTATCTGAAATGGTCTTCTGAGGAAAGAACCACGCAGATTAAGAGGACCTGTCCAGTCAGTGCACGCATTTGTCAGGAACCGTGCAGCTCAACTCAGAACTTTAGGAGCTCAACGATTCGACGAACAATACCAAAGAAAGGACATTTGGGTAGGCCGCATGAACTACTTAAACTGCCAGATCATGATTAAAACTGAAACAATGACCCACATAGTCCTCAAATTCACAATATTATTAAAACAATAAATTGTACTTCTCAAGGTAAGTATTCAAGTCGTTCTGTTATAATAATTATCAATTTATCAGTGTGTGTAACAGAAATAAAAGAAAACATTCAGTATGCAGAAAATTGGAACAACTCAATCCCAAGCCTTTTTGTCCTCAATATAATCCTTAACGGTATAAAAGCCTTTCTGGCACAACTTACGTTTAATGAATGATTTGAATTTATTAAGGCTTAGATCTTGAACGTGGCTTGGAAGTTTATTATAAAAGCGTATACATTGACATCTGAACGAGCCACCTATTTTCTTGAGCCTTGTTGTAGGTACAACGAAGCTGTGTTTGTTCCTAGTATTTATATTATGGATATCACTGTATCTTTTAAACAAGTTTATATTTTTATGGGCATATAAAAGATTTTCAAAAATATACTGTGAAGGCACAGTCATTACATTAATCTCCTTAAATTTCTCTCTGAGAGTGTGTCTCGGGCTTAACTTATAAATTGATCGAACAGCTCTTTTCTGCAAAACAAAGATAGTCTGAATGTCGGCGGCATTTCCCCACAACAGAATACCATACGACATTACACTATGAAAATAGCTAAAGTACACTAAACGGGCTGTGTCTATGTCAGTTAAATTACGAATTTTTCTAACAGCGTATGCTGCGGAGCTAAGCTTTTTTGATAATTTATCTATGTGTGGGCCCCACTGAAGCTTAGCATCCGAAGTTAAGCCCAAGAATACTGTGCTATCTTCAGGATTCAATTCTCTGCCCTTTATCAATACATTAGTTAACACCTGTCTAACGTGAGGCAGCGTAAACTTAATGCATTTGGTTTTTTTTTCATTAAGTAGTAAATTATTAACATTGAACCAGTGAACTACTTTTGAGATCGCGCTATTTACATCGTCAGTAACCAGCTGCTGACGTTTAAGTTTAAACAAAAGTGAAATATCGTCCGCAAACAACACTATATCATGATTATCCTTTATGAGGTAAGGCAAGTCATTAATATAAATAAGAAACAAAAAAGGACCAAGAATTGAGCCCTGTGGGACTCCCATTGTTACTATAGATCCGGGAGATCTTTTACCATTAACGTCAACGCTCTGAACCCTATTATTCAAGTATGAAGTAAGAAGATCCAGAGCGGTGTTCCGGATCCCGTAGTGGCGGAGTTTCCTGATTAGCGTTTCATGAAGAACGCAATCGAACGCCTTGGACAAATCACAAAAAATGCCCAAGGCATCGCATTTATCTTCCCATGCATTATAGATATGTCCTAAAAGTTCAACACCGGCATCAGTAGTTGAACGACCCCTTGTAAAACCGAACTGTTTACTATGTAATAATTTATGTTTATTAAAAAATCTTTGCAATTGGGCTAAAATTAATTTCTCAAAAATTTTACTAAAGGTAGGTAGTACTGAAATAGGTCTATAATTTGTGGGGTCTGTAGTACTACCTGATTTAAACAAAGGTATTATTTTACTATTTTTCATGAGGTCAGAAAACTCTCCACAGTCGATACAATTGTTAAAAATAAGAGCTAAAGTAGGTGCTACAATGTCAATAATAGACTTAGCAACTTCTACAGAATTACCCCACAGATCTGCAGTCTTTTTTACGTTTAAAGTGTGAAAGGTTTTAATTATATCTCTACAAGTAATATGTTCAAAATGAAATTCCGAATCGCAAACATTAACATTTTCTTTAAGCAAAAACTCAGCAACAGAAGGTGATGAGTTTAGTGATTTAGTAGTTGAAACGGGAATATCTGAAAAGAAATTTTCAAAGGCCGCGGCGACTTGTGAGTCAGATTTTATTATGTTGTCTTTAATGGACAGGCTGTAGTCAGTATTTCGGTTACTAGACCTTCCCGTTTCACTATTAACAATATTCCAAGTCGTTTTAATTACATTACTACTGTTTTTAATCTTCGAACTCAAATAACGGGACTTGGCCATACAACAAACTTTTTTAAATAATTTTGAATAATTTCTAACATATAAATTAAATTCAGCAGTGTTTAAAACGGTCCTTTCATTGTACAGTTCATAAAGCCGTGTTCTACTTTTATGAATACCAATGGTAGCCCAATCACTGAAAGATGCGTTGCTATTAACCGTGATAGTCTTGGGAACAAAGGTGGAATTAAATTGTTTACAGTATATATTTAAAAAATCATCATATAGATGATTAGGATCAAAATTAATAGATAAAACTGGTAATTTATTAATGAGTTTAACTTTAAAAACTTCCAAGCGACTTGCAGTTTTGGGGTTGACAGTGATATCCTTTTTAGCCACTTTCTTGATTTGGTTTTGGATAGTAATCCTTTGCCCGCAATGATCAGAATCTAGTTATTTTTGTTTGTTGTTATTTGTTTGTAGTTATTTTTTGTTATTGTTTTAACTGGCGTTATGAGTGCACAATTGTGTATTTCGTGTCGTACGCCTGTCGGTGATCGTCGAAGTTATACTTGGACTTCCCGAGAATCACAGCATACGGATGTTGCACAGTTTGTTATTGAAGATCTATTAGTTCGACAGGTATGAATAATTATAATTTTATTTCATTCTTTATACAGACCTTTACCTACCTAGAGTTTTATATGATTTTCACTAAGTGTTTATTTCATAATTTACGTGCCTGTATACCTTTGGGATATTTGGGGTCTTGAAGAGGGAATTTCGTGGGTCGTGAGGCTATAAAACAATATTTTGGTATCAAAAAATTAAACGCCATTAGTCAGTATGCGGTTCAACCATAGAGTGCATAGAGTATATTTTTTTCATAGACATTTAAAAAAAGGGGTTGCGTTCCGAATTACCACTAAACACTTCGCGTTCGTTTTAGAACATCCTCCCAGCACGCAAATGAAAATTAATGTGTACAAATAAACATTAAGTTAGATGTCATCCATCTTACACTATTTCAATTTTAGGGGTTTTACTAAACATGTTACTGGCAACATTCTATCCAAATTAGTTCCGCCACTGTACAATAGATGGCTTCAAACATAAATTTTCATCATCAGAATTTTACAAATTACACATTACTATTCAATAATTTCAAACATCAATATTTGAGTAAATTACAATTCAATAGCCTGAAAACAAATATTAATATTTATGCAACTTGTATCCAATTACACATTTTATAGAAAACACAACACATCATCAATAACTTGAACATTTTAGTACTTAACTACATAATTTTATTAACTAACTTACATCTTATTATATGGTAAACTCACTTAAAATTTATGATATCACTCTGTCAAACAGTTAAAACAAATGAATGAAGTAATTTATAAATGTTAAAACAAAAGGAAAATTACTCCCCCCCATATATATAAGTCTATACATATAAATCAAACTTACTAGGTAATTTTACCTTCCTCCCACAGCGTGTGGATTTCTGAATATTAGGTACCTCCACCTGAGTTCCAGTGTCACCTGCGGTGTTTGAAGATGTCACAGGCTGCTGCCCCACCATTGTAGGAGTTCCTAGACTATCAGAGTCTTGTGTAAATGGAGGATTGTTACCTGAAATTTCCAGTTTGTAGAGCCTTTGTACAGGACGGGTTTTCTCGCCTGTCGATGTTTTAATTATTGCGGTTCTCTGGACTCCGTCCGCTCCTGTAATCATTTCGGTAATAATACCCATAGGCCACCTAATTCTTTTTCCGTCAGTCTCAATTAAAACTATGTCACCAATATTTATTATGTCTTTCTTTTCATGTCCCTTTTGTACTAAAAAACATAAATATTCCGACTTAAATCTTTGTCGAAATTGATCGCGTAACGTTTGTAGATATTTCAGTCTGTTATTAAGATTATTAGTGTCGATCTCATCAAAATCGGTTACGTCAGAGTTAGTAATCGGTTGAATAAAATATGATGGAGTCAGGGGTTCTAAACACTCACCTTTATCGTCAGTAACATAAGTCAGAGGTCGCCCGTTCCTTACAGCTTCGCAGTCGCCAATAATAGATTCAGATCATTGCGGACAATTAATAACTATTTCAAATATAAACAAAAAAGTTACTAAAAAAGATATCACTGTTAACCCAAAAACGACTAATCGCTTGGATACATTTAAATCTAAACTTTTAAGTAAATTACCATTTTTGGTGACTAATGATGACCCTAATCAACATTATAATGATTTTTTTAATATGTACCTATTGCACTCTATTCAATAACACGTTCATTCCAAAGACGTTCTCGGTTAATAGTAACGCTTCCTTCAGTGACTGGGCCACCATTGGTATACATACAAGTAGAAAACGACTTTATGAATTGTATGATGAACGAACCTGTAAAAACACTGCTGAATTTAATTTATATGTTAAGAATTATTCTAAAGTATTTAAAAAAGTTTGTAGTATGGCCAAATCACGTTATTTGAGTTCAAAAATTAAAAATAGTAGTAATGTAATAAAAATGACATGGAGTATCATTAATAGCGAAACGGGAAGGTCATGCAACCGATGTAGTGACTACAGCCTTGCTATTGATGACAATATAATTAAATCTGATTCTCAAGTCGCCGCGGCCTTTGAAAATTTCTTTGCAGAGATTCCCGTATCGACTACTAAATCTCTAAACTCTTCACCCACTACTGCAGAGTCTTTACTTAAAGAAAACATTCCAGTTTGTGATTCTGAATTTCATTTCGAATATTATGTCACTTTTAAAGATATAATTAAAACCTTTCACACGTTAAATGTCAAAAAGACTGCAGATTTATGGGGTAATTCTGTGGACGTTGCTAAGTCAATGATAAATATTGTAGCACCTACTTTAGCTGTTATTTTTAATAATTGTATTGACCGTGGTGAGTTTCCTGATCTTATGAAAAACAGTAAAATAATACCGTTGTTTAAATCGGGTAGTACATCAGACCCTACTAATTATAGACCTATTTCAGTGCTACCTACATTTAGTAAAATTTTTGAAAAACTTATTTTAAATCAAATGCAGAGATTTTTTAATGTACATAAATTACTGCATAACAAACAGTTCGGTTTTACAAGGGGTCGTTCAACTACTGATGCCGGAGTTGAACTTCTAGGGCATGTATATAATGCATGGGAGGACAAATGCGATGCGTTGGGCATCTTTTGCGATTTTGTCCAAGGCATTCGATTGTGTTCTTCATGAAACATTAATCAGGAAACTGCACCACTACAGAATCCGGAACGCCTCTCTGGATCTTCTTACTTCTTATTTAGGTGATAAGATTCAGAGAGTTGATGTTAACGGGAAAAGATCTCCCGGATCGGTAGTAAGAATGGGGGTCCCTCAAGGCTCAATTCTAGGTCCATTTTTATTTCTTATTTATATAAATGACTTGCCTTACCTCATAAAGGATAAACATGATATAGTACTGTTTGCAGACGACACTTCACTTATATTTAAACTCAAACGTCAGCAGCTGGTTACTGACAATGTAAATAGTGCCCTCGCAAAAGCAGTTAACTGGTTTAATGTTAATAACCTTCTTCTTAACGAGAAAAAAACGAAATGTATTAAGTTTACGATACCCCATGTTAGACAAGTAGAAACAAGTATTCTCATAAAGGGTGAAGAGTTGAAACCCGAAAATACCACAGTATTCCTAGGCATAACTTTGGATGCCAAGCTTCAATGGGGCCCCCATATAGATAAATTGTCAAAGAAGCTTAGCTCTGCAGCATACGCCGTTAGGAAAATTCGTGGTTTAACTGATTTAGAGACAGCCCGTTTAGTATACTTTAGTTATTTTCATAGTGTAATGTCGTACGGTATTCTGTTGTGGGGAAATGCCGCCGATATTCAGACGATTTTTGTTTTACAGAAAAGGGCAATTCGTTCAATTTATAAATTAAGTCCCAGACACTCCCTCAGAGACAAATTTAAAGGGATTAATATAATGACTGTGCCTTCTCAGTATATTTATGAAAATCTTTTGTATGCACATAAAAATATTAATCTGTTTAAAAAGTACAGTGATATCCATAATTTAAATACTAGGAACAAACACAAATTTGTTGTTCCTACTACCAGGCTCAAGAAAATAGGTGGCTCGTTTAGATGCCAATGTATACGTTTTTATAATAAACTTCCAAGCAACATTCAAGCACTAAGCCTTAATAAATTCAAATCTTTTATAAAAAGGAAACTATGCCAGAATGCATATTATACTGTCAAAGACTATATTGAGGACAAAAAGGCTTGGGATTGAGTTGCTCCAATAAAGCACAGGCAATGTTAATTTATTTTGTTTCGCTAACTTTTTTTACTTTTAATCTTTGCTATAAGTATCTATACTTATTTACATATACAATGACACTAATATTTACTGTATAAAGTATTATATTATTTTAAATTATTGTGAATGTGAGGACTATGTGTGTTTTGTTCCAGTCTTAATCATGTTCTGGCAGTTTGAGTAGCTGATGCGGCCTACCCAAATGTCCTTTCTTTGGTATTGTTCGTCGAATCGTTGAGCTCCTTAAGTTCTGAGTTGAGCTGCACGGTTACTGACAAATGCGTGCACTGACTGGACAGGTCCACTCAATCTGTGTGGTTCTTTCCTCAAAAGACCATTTCAGACACAAATCTACATGGTCCTCAAAGATTATTATAATATTATTCTAATTATTGTGAATGTGAGAACTATGTCGGTCATTGGTTTTTTTTTTATTTATTTTTCTCAGCGTAAACATGATCTGGCAGTTTGAGTAATTTATGCGGCCTACTCAAATGTCCTTTCTTTGGTATTGTTCGTCGAATCGTTGAGCTCCTTGAGTCTAAGTTGAGCTGCACGATTACTGACAATTGCGTGCACTGACTGGACAGGTCCACTCAATCTGTGTGGTTCTTTCCTCAAAAGACCATTGCAGACACCGATCTACATAGCCTTCACATGATCTGACCAAGGTTTTGTCTGGACTTTAAAAGAGACTGTGACCTCTGAGTTTGTTTCGGCCTTTCTTCTCAGAGTAGTCAGATAGGAAACGCCGACCTCATCTAGTTTAAAAAAATATATGATTGACGTGTAAAAGTGTTTGTTCAAACCTACTTACAGAAATAAATCATTTATCATTTAATAGTCAGTAATTCTTCATAAGTGACAGACGCCTTACCTAGTATTCTTTTTAGTAGGTCTTTCATTATTCTAATCAACCGTTCCCAGTATACACCCCACCAGGCGGTGGAAGGAGCGTTCATCTTCCAATGTATTCGTCGGATCGTTGATTGTTGCTGGATTTCACCCCAATTCAACGTGTCGAGGAGATTTTTTGTGCCGTGAAAATTTGTCCTTTGATCTGATACCAGCATGTCGACCCGGCCTCGTCGGGCTATGAACCTGCGCAACGTCATTATAAATGCCTCTGTAGACAAAGACCTGGTTAACTCCAGGTGTACAGCTCGGTACACGGCGCAGGTGTAGAGCACCACCCAGCATTTCTGTTCGCCTCGCAAGTAAAATGGACCCGCAAGATCAACTCCAGTAGTCTGGAAAGGAGCAGAGCATACCGCACCGCTGCCACTAGAGCGTGATACGTTCTAGTGGCAGCGGTGCGGTAGGTGCTTGCGTGGGTTTTGACCTGTATCTATTACATATCGGACAACTCGTAATGATTGATCTTACAAGCCTACGAATACCTATTACCCAATACCGCATGCGAATATCTGTAATTAGCTGATTGGCTCCCGCATGTTGCAGCTCTACATGTCGTTGTCTCACCATTCTCGTCACGATCGGCTCTTTCGCTGGAAGTAAGTATGGTGTACGTATTCCTTCAGGTAAGTCTGACAGCAAAAGTTTAGTTTTTAATCTTATCAGTCCTTCTTTATCAGTAAATGTAGTCAATTTAGTTTTATTTGTGTCTAAAAGTTCAGAATTATTTTCTTGTATAAGTTTTATTATTAATTTCTCTGCTTGTTCTACCTCTTTATAAGTTATTTCTCCTGTCTTTTTATTACATGTATATTTTATATTATGTATAAATCTTAAAAGCCAGGCTGTCATTCTATTTGCGAATATTTAGAGAAATAATTTTGTAATTTATTTAACAAACTCTGTTCTTTAGATATATTTGTATAACATACAGTTTTCTTCACTTCCAGGCTTACTTCTCGTTCGTCTACGATCAGCGCAGACCGGGGCCACTCTGCGGACGGCCGGCGCAGCCATTTAGGACCCTCCCACCAGCGACACTCGTAGAGCGTTTTTGCGTTGCAGCCTCTCGATGCCAGGTCTGCCCAGTTCGCTTCACCTGGAATGTGTTGCCAATTTTTTATGTCAGTATTCATTCGTATTTCTTTTACTCTGTTCCCTACGAACGTATTCAGAGGTAATTGTCGTTTTATCCAGCAGAGTGTCACGCCAGAATCGGTCCAGCAGTATTCTCGACAATTATTGAGCTGCAAGTTCTCTCTCACATGAGCTAATAGTCGTGAACCTAATAAAGCAGCTGTTAATTCCAGTCTGGGTATTGTTATCATTTTAGGAGGATTGACCCTTGATTTGGCTGCTACTAGTTGGACTGATACCTTACCATTATTTTCTGTTCTCGACAGCACACACATGCCGTATCCATATTTGCTGGCATCGCAAAATAAGTGAAGACTTACTTGTGTTTCTTGCAGGTTATCTGTGGTGAGTCTGCGTGAAATGTGACAGTCATTCAGGTAAGATATATATTTATACCAATCTAGAAATTTTGTGCGTAAGTCGCTCGGCAATTCATCATCCCAGTCTAACTTGCGTAGCCAGGTGTCTTGAAGAATTACTTTGGGTGTCAGCACCACAGGAGATATGTAGCCTATTGGATCGAATATTTTCTGAGTCAATGATAACATACTTCTTTTTGTTATGGATTGTAAGTCGTCACAAGTAGGTAGATTGTAAGAATTAGAGTATAGTTTGTCTGTCTTGGGATTCCATTTTAATCCTAGAACTGAAATCGTCTCATTACCTGTTTCATTCACTCCCTGGGACGTTACCCACATCCTCAGATTAAACTTAGCAGTGTTCATGATGGTCTTTGCTTCTGAGATGAACTTATCTGCACTTTCTTTTGAATTTACGCTTACCAGGCAGTTATCCACATAGAAGGATTTAGTCATTAGTTTTGCTGTTGTACCCAGCGGTCCATTTTTCATATTATATAAATGATATTGTAGAGTTGCTGACAGTAAAAATGGACTGGAAGTCAAGCCAAAAACTACTCTGCAGTGTCTGTAAGTAATTATGTTTTGTAAAGTGATATCTTTATACCATAAGAATTTCAGATATTCTCGGTCACTTTCTTTCAAACTAATCTGCAAAAAGGCTTTTTCGATGTCTGCAGTTATGCCTATTGCTCCAGTTCTAAAGTTGTTTATCATGTCCGGTATAAGATCAATTAAGTTGTCTCCTTTCTCTAGGCAAGCATTCAGACTCAGTCCATTTTTGCCAGTAGCTGATGCGTCAAAAACTGGCCTAATATTGCTTGTTATACTTTGCTCTTTAATCACGGGTCTGTGTGGCAAGTAATGTCCTGAGTTAGGAGTACTATCAGTCGCCTCGATAATGCCTAGATCAGTCCATGTTTTAAAAATCTTGTCATAGTCATGAAACTTGTCAGTCTTTATCAGTTTTCTAGTCATCTGATTTAGTCTTTGTTTGGCTTTATTATAATTTGGTAGTAAATTGTCAACATTTGTCTTAAATGGAAGCTGAACTTCATACCTGTTGTTTTGATTCAATATTATATTTTCCTCGAAGGTATCTAGCACTTCCTTGTTAGTCTCTGCCCTTGACTTCACTTCAACAGGATCTCTGATGCCGAGTATCTCCAACAACCAGTAATCTGTCAAATCACATGTACAACAATGAAGCACATTTGTTAGATTGCAGTTACTATTAACGGAATTAATACTTACTTGTTTTCCCTGCAATGTCCAACCCAACCTTGTTTTGACAGCAACCAGCCCGTTCTTCAACTGTATTAGAGAACCTGTTAAAAAGAGACCCAAGTGATCAGCCCCAATTAGAATCCCTACATCTGTGATATCATTTCCCTTGTCTGTCAGAGTGATGCCATGTTCATGTAAAATATTTTTTAATTGTACATCATTAAAATTAACCTTAGGAATATTTCCACAAATGCTGGTTTGGCTGATGGCCTTGATATCATATTTTGATGAATCACTAAGCGACTGCATGGTCACATTATGTATTTTATATTCTTTAGATTTAGTCTCGACGCCACCGAATAGACAATGTGTCAGTCTTTCTTTTCCAGCTGTAGGAATTTTCAGTGTGTCTATTATTTCTTCTTTTATGTAGGTGCGCTGTGATCCTGAGTCTAACAGTACACGAATTTTCATTGCTCTTCCCATATATTCCACGTTGACTAACACTGTCTGAAGAAGTGTTTCTCCCTTAGGATATAAAGCTGATAGTGAAGTGGCTGACTCTGGTTTTTCATCGTTCTTCGTTCCTGTTTCTAGTTTCTGTTCTGAACACAGCGCCGTCGAATGTCGTTTCTTGCAAATCAAACATTTTACCGAAGCTCTGCAGACTTTTGCATGGTGACCTTTTCTAAGACATATCACACATGCTTTTTTGTCCTTAAGACATTGTCTTCTTTGTTCTAGGTTCATTTTTAGCATTTTGTAACATTCAATACTTGCATGCGTCTCCTTGTCACACCAGATACAGTCTTGTGTCTTGTTCGTGCCTATCTTGGGCTTCACATTATTAAGTAGACATTCAGCTGTACTAGTTTTTATTTCTTCTGAGACATTTTCTTCTTGTTTAAAAGTTTTTCTTGAAATCTTTATTCGCTGCTCACTCTCTACCTCTTTGCGCAAAAATTCTAGTAGACCATTCAATTCTCCAGCAACATCTGTGTATCTATCTTTGCTTCGCTCCCATGCTTTAATTAAGTCCTGCGGCAATGCTGACTCCACAATGGGCAGCAGAAACGCAGCATATTTTTCGGCTGTGACTTTTAATGTTTGCAAAGCACGTAGATGCGCATTTAGCTTATCAAACAATAAAGTAATACTATCTTTCTTTTCCATGAGAATGAGAGACAGAATTTCTCTAATGTAAATTTGTATTAGTAGATCCTCCCTCGCGTATCTCGCCATAAGTTGATCAATGCACTCAGTGTAGGCCATTGGGGGATGCACTCAGTGTAGGCCATTGGGGGATGCACTCAGTGTAGGCCATTGGGGGATGAACTCAGTGTAGGCCATTGGGGGAAAACTCTCCACCAATCTTCTCACTTCCGTATTCTCTTTCATGCATTGTAAAAGATATTGATGTTTATCGAAGTCATCAATAGTTTGATCATTATGAATTTTCGAAAATTGACCCCAAAACGGCAGCCAAGATTTAATTTCGCCGTCGAAATTTTGGAGTTGTAGCTTCGGAAGTTTCATATTTTTGCAATTTTCATGGGAATCGGTCTTCATCTGAATTTTCGAAATTTTTGCTTTAAATTTCATGTCGAGGTGCAGCCATTTTGTTTTATAGTTAAGGCAACTTTCAAGCTCTTTTTCGAGTTCTTCTTCATCTAAGTTTTCTAACGTTAAATCTTTGATGACCTTGTCCAACTTCAGTAAATCATCAGCCGTTTCTTTTAACTTCTGATATGATAATTGGATTATTCGATGTCGGCATGCTCTTGGCTCAGGCACTCTTCTATTTCATTGGCGTTCTTTGAATACAGACGCCTCACCACTGACCTTTCCTTCTTCTTTTTTTCTTTGTCCATATTTGCAGGTTTTTTGTTTCACTCGTCGACGGTCGCCAGATTTGGGATATTTGGGGTCTTGAAGAGGGAATTTCGTGGGTCGTGAGGCTTTAAAACAATATTTTGTTATCAAAAAAATAAAACGCCATTAGTCAGTATGCGGTTCAACCATAGAGTGCATAGAGTATATTTTTTTCATAGACATTTCAAAAAAGGGATTACGTTCCGAATTACCACTAAACACTTCGCGTTCGTTTTAGAACAATACCAGTTTATCTGAAGTCGGCGCAGTATGTTTTCTTTTTCCAAATAATTCGGTCACTTGCCATCAACTCATTCATTTTGACTATTTATTTATTAGCATTATTTATTTCACGCGTTTTAGTTTCTATATATAAGTACACCTTTGTACTTAATTAATCATTGTATCACCTTGTATGTATATACCGTGAAATCGAACCCTTCAAACGATTAGAATATCATGGCTCATGTACATGTGCAACGAATAATACCTACATGTTTCTTGTTTCACAGGAAGGTTATTTGTCGACCCTGTTGGCAACGGGCTGAGCGTCGGTATCTCCGACACCAACGTGAAGTGGATCAAGACGTTGCAGACGAAGAAGTCAACGCTGAACCTCATGCTTCACCAACCGTTTTACCCGGGTTCAGCCGTACCGGTAATTCGGCGAATACGTGTGTATTTCAACACTGTCAAAATGCAACGAGGCACAGAATACCCGAAGATATCATACTACGAATGTTATGCCGCTACAGCCTATTTATAACCGAAAATAGCCGTGTATGCAGTGAACACCTTGAGCAAGGTGAATGGCATTTACTTGCTTTGCAAGACACTTTAATCGAAGGATTCAGTGCAACTCAAATTGTTTGTGCTCTAAGATTATTAATGAACCATATCAGCACAGAAGTTTTAGATTTTGAACATTATGAACTAATAAATAATAAAAAATTTCATGACTGGACTGGCCTGACTATTGAACAGTTTACTGATTTATTAGCCAACACACCTGGCCTAAATCAAAGAAGAAACAAAAGAACTATTCTAGCAGCTTTGTTAGCAAAACTCCGAACCGGCGAATCAAATGCACGGCTAGCATCGATTTTTAAAACCAGTGAAACCACTTACTCGCGAATGCTCCATGCTGGCAGAGAAGCCCTACTGCAGGACTTTGTTCCTATTCACTTAGGCTTTAACCATATGACCCGGGAAGATGTAGCACGGAGGAACCTTACGATTCCTGAAAGAATTTTTGGAAACCCGGAGAGTCCTACCGACGAAAGAAAAGCCATAACAATTGTAGATGGCACTTACATATATTTATATTCAAAAGAGTTCAAACTACTTTTTTCAAAGGAAATCCTATAGCAGCCACAAGTTCAGAAACTTATTAAAGCCGTTTCTGTTTGTTTGTTGTGACGGGCACATCATAGAAGTTTCTGGTCCACACGCTGCTACTTCTTCAGATGCGCAAATAATGCTGAATATTGTACAAAATGAAAATGATCATGGCGACGATTATTTCAATGGTTTTACCGAAATGGGGACGTATTTATTTTGGACCGTGGCTTCAGAGATGCAATTTCCACCCTTGAAGGACATGGATACACCGCTAACATGCCCGAGACGAAGCTCCCTGGGGAAACGCAACTTACGACCGAACAAGCTAATAAGTCGCGACTTGTTACTATTTTTTGTCGATGGGTCGTGGAAGTCATAAATGGCCGATTTAAAAGAGATTTCCGGCTACTGAGACACGTCAAAATTAATATAACACTGCACAATATGATGGATTATTTTAGAATTGCTGCCGCATTAATAAATGCCTATCACGTTTTGATAGTGGATAGCGTTCATGCTACTGATATCCTTCAAATAATAGGTGAAAGAATAAACATGCCCAATACACTGGGTGATCTTGTGAATAGACACAATTTAAACCGAAGGCGAGCACAGTTCCAACCCATGGCAGCGGATATGGCAGATTTTAATGATTTTCCAACATTAACAGAAGAAGATTTAATATTATTCTGCCTTGTTGTATACCAGCTCAAACAAGCAAAAAGTTATTACGGAGAGCACCTTCAATCCGACGGAGCTTTTATCATTGAGCTCGGTAGTGGGATTCCTCTGGAAATAGTCAGGGAACTTGAAGGGGAGACTTGTGGATTATAAGAGGACGAATACAATCCCGCCACATCATCATCTGCCTAGCCTTTTCCCAACTAGGTATGTTGGGGTCGGCTTCCAGTCTAACCGGATGCAGCTGAATACCAGTATTTTACATGGAGCGACTGCCTATCTGACCTCCACAACCCAGTTACTGGGTAATACAATACCCCTTAGTAAGACTGGTTGTCAGACTTTCGGGCTTCTGACGACCCGTAACGACTGTCAAAGATCCACGAATGACAGCCGGGACCAACGGCTTAACGTAATACAATCCCGCCACATCCAAGCCAAAAAATACTATGTGTACATTGCATTAGATCGGGCAGCAAATGGTCGTCGAGCATTAGCTCATTATTATTGTACATGCACTATCGGCAAGACGACCATTGGATGCTGCTCTCATACCATGACCATAGTCTGGTACATGGGTTATGCTAGACATGACCCATACCTCACTCCACCTGCAATAGGATTAGATGATGTATATGTTAGATTAGGACAAATATAAATGAAAATTATACAATTGCACGTTGTTTCATTTTGTTCTTTTTTACCTAAATGAAAGGTACTGAATCTGAATGAGGCGCTGTTGGTATTGTTGCTTGTTTTTTTCATATTTTATATATTTGACCAAACGTATTATAATAACATAACATTTTATTTAACATTGTATATTTTAAAAGCATGTATAACAACATAACCATAGGGCGCACAGGTTTGGTGTCATAGTCAAAAATAATAGGAATGATGTGATCTATCCGAATATTACGCTTTTTTTTTCTGGTCGGCACTTTCAGATTTGGCCCAAAAATGTATGGAACGTGAATGATGTCCTTTTCTTTGGTTTTTAGCATATTGCAGCTCTGTTTTACGTCGTATGTTGATCCAAATGCGATTCGTGACTGTAGGAATGATATGTTTACTGAATAATAATCAATTTATTATCAATTGTCAAACTTTGGAAATAACTAAGAATTTTCATAATATGAAAAATACTTAGCTGGAATAAACCAAAGTTTTAAGTAATTCAGTGTATCCCAGTGTCACCACTTTTTTAATGTTTTAAAGATTGTCTTGTAAATACAATATAAAAAAAAACATAACTAAGCGTATACTCTTGCTTCATGCGGAAAAATCTAAAATCACCACCTAAATCGTGATACTGTAAGATGATAATATATGCAACACTGGAGAGTGGGGATGGGGACTAGGGACCATGCAGTATAGAGTGACCACCGACCAGGCACCACCCACCATAGAGCGTAAACGGAAACGAAACGAAATAACAGTATGTACGAGTAATATAGATTACGCTAGGTAACTGTTTACACACGCAGATATGCGGCGACTCGCTGGCGATTTTAAAATCACACGTCCACTACAGACATTGGTGCCGATTCTCTTGTCACAAAATTCTCTAAACTAGACTAAAAATCACCAAAATTTAGTTTATTCCTGTCAAACGACGATTTCCCATTCTGAAAATGACTAAAGTGACACAACTTAACAAAATTTTAGTTTCACAGCACTAAGATGGCACTGAGATTATAATTTAGTGAAAATGGCAATTTTGCTATTCTGAATTTTACGTTTTTGACCAAAAATTTTGATTGTCCTAACTAAATCTGCCTATTTTTAATCGCGATTAAAAAGGTGTGGAATAAAATTAGTTGTCAAGAACTAAAATTCACACCAACACCTCGACTTCAGATGCAAAAACACAACTGTATCTTTTTTTCTTTTCTTTTGCTTATATCTCGAAAACGGTGTGTCCTATCGCAAAAATAATGAAAATTTCGACCCCCTTTATATAACCCCGGAACCTCTAAAATACAACGTGTTGGTAAAAAAAAAAAAAAAAATTTAATGTATTTTCCATACTAAAAGTGAAAAATTCCATACAAAACATGTCGAGGCTGCAAATAATGAGACTCCGGCTCTAAAAAAAGATCACGTGGTACGGCAAACAAGTACCACGTGGAGTCGCAATAATTGTCAAATTTGATTTTAGGTGTGTTAAAATAATTTTTAAATTTAGAGATTTTATTTTGCAGAATAGCGTTAAGATTCTCATAGCCAAAAGTAAGGAATTTTAGTGATAGTTTAGTTAGTTTAGTTCGGTGTACAACAGAATCGGCACCAGTGTCAGCCTTTTTATTTATTTATCCAAGCAACGACATATTTACAAGGATAGTAAAAATAGTAGTTAATCGATAACGATGTCAGAATCGGTGTGTGGGTGTCAAATAATGAAATCGTCTTCGTGTCGCGGTCTATCAAAGTCACTACGTGTGTAACTACATGATAGTACACAGAAGCACACATGCAGCGACTTTATTCGACGGCGCGGCGCGGCGGCGGCGCGGCGTCTCGCTAGCGTTTTTGAAAACTGCGTAAACGACCACGAATGAAAAATGGCGACTTAAATAAATACTGTATTTTTGAGCACTCGATTCGATAATTAACTTTATTCACTTGACTAAAGGACATCGTCGAATATGGCCCCAGGACCAACAAACATCTGACTTACATAATAATTATAAATATATTTTACTATACTAATTGCGAATATCTGTGTATAACGGACATTCTGCGTTCCTTAATGAACAAAATTAAAAGAGCTGTAACGATTTACGACATCATATAAAAAAGCTGTCATCTTTGACAATTAGTGATGCCCAATCTTTCATTTCACACATCGATAGCGAGATTAGTTGAGTTGACCACCTGCTCACGGTCACACGCATGCGTACCTACGTACTTTACTTTTCAACCTTCTTTGCTTAAGGCGCTTCTGTAGCGACATGTGCGACGTTTTTATAGGTACCATAAACCTTTGGTGTGAAAAGAATTCAACAATAAAACCTATTTTCATATCCTAATCCATGCATCTTAAGTAATTAATTATCTTTTTCTATAAAATTACTACACATTTTTGCACTACCTCATATTCGATTCATATTCGTGTTTTTTACGAACAGCATAAAATCGGATCAGAACTTCACGAATTGGCGCTATGCACTCACTCGTAGTCGATTCGAATTCGTGATTCGTTTTGGGGATGTTTTCATGATCTGTTTTAAAAACTCGAATACGACACCACGTAGGTACACCGATCCGAGATTCGAGAATTCACTAAAAACATTACGCTCTCACTCATATTTATTCGATTCGTATTCGTGAAAAGCACGAACACGACTGACTGAGTGCACAAAGCGCCCAATATTAAGCAAACTCAAACTCAAAGCATTTATTTCAATTAAACCATTTACAGGCACTTTTGAATTGTCAAGTGGTCGGTCAGTCAGAAATATGAAGCTAGTTGCCCATTCCAAAGCCTAGTAGGTACCTATTTAGAAGAACGGGCAAGAAACTCCATGGACACTCTGTTAAATTATATTGTTACATAAATATTAGTTACATTAATGTTGAATATAGGTTTAATTACCTATATGTGAGAACGATGTAAATAACACATTTACATCTACGCGTACACATTAAGTGTCCAGTGTACAGCAAATATAAATTTAAACAACACAATCCATAATAAAATAAGCCGTGGTGGCTAAGAGATGACCAGTCCCAACTGACAGCGCCCATTCACGAACATGACGCATGGATCAGCACCATTCAGCTCAACCATTTTGAAGGGAGCTAAATGATCCAACACACGCGCCACCGCCAGCGAGACATTTGAGTGAGCATGACATCTATCAGCCGCCAGGGCACATTCAAGTCAATGAAAGACATTACCCGGTAAATGGTAGCTCGATAGTACATAGTACTCACACTTGTCCTATGCAATTATATAATACAAAGGAGATTGAGTTTATACAAAGCAAAGGTAGTCTTACAATCTTCAGCAGCTCCAACAGTATTTTCAAATGTTAATCGATTAGTTGTGGTTGTGGAGCAGGACCAGCATTGAGCCAGGCATTTTTATCAGCGATATAATCCCCCAACTTATAATATGCCTGGCTGCATAGTGTGCGTTTTATACAAACTTTGAATTTCGTCTCATTCAGTTGAAGTATGTGGGCAGGTAGTTTATTATAACATTTTAAACAGTACCCCATGAAAGATGAGTCTACTTTAGCCAGTCTGAAACCTGTTTGAACTAATAGGTCCCTATTTCTGGTACTATAATTATGTCTATCACCTCTTTTAGTAAAAAGATTTGTACATTTTTTCTTACGTACATGATGTTTTAATAGATATATTGACAAGGTACCGTCAAGATCTTAATAACCTTAAACCATAGACATTTGAAATCATTGCCTTAAACCATAGACATATATAGTAAGGACCAGGCTAACCGCGCGGCGAAATGGCACCAACGCGCTGGCCCTAAAATATCAGTTTAGGGCCAGCGCGACTCAGTCGAACGCGGTCCGCGCGCGGATGCATAGTACTGTCATTAAAATGCCTAGTTGCGTGGTAAAAGGCTGCAAAAATTATGACACAAAAGTTAAAAAGGAACATGGGATATCGTATCATCGGTAAGTAATCTTACATTATTTTTGTTGCAATTAAATTATCAAATAAACATATTTTTAAAGTGATAATTTGACCCCCGAAATCCACAATGGCGGCCATGTCGCGCGCTGTCGGCAGCGCGTGAAGTAACCTTGTACGGACGTCATTTTTTATTTGTGTTTTATTTTTGTCTTAGGAACCTAATGTAAGTAATTTTGAATTTTTTTTGGTAAGTACCTAATATGTTTTATATTCAACATAAGAGTGAAACAAAAAGAGTACAAAATTTAAGAGGAAGTCTAGAAATGATATGAAAATCGAATTCATAAAATATTTTGAAATGCTGTTTTCATTTATTCACGCAAACTGAGCGAAGCTACTACCGTCATTGACGACGGTAGTAGCTTCGCTCAGTTTGCGACATTTTTACCGGAAGCTTGCTTCGGGTAAAAATGGATAGGAGGAGATTTAAAAAAATATAAATATGCGATGGCAAATTACGATTCAAATAATTTTTAAATTAAAGATTTCCAAATGATTCAACGCGTAAAGAGATTTGGAGTCGCATTATTGGTAAACAAAGAAAAGAGCCTTATTTCAAGCCTCATAAAAACACAAGAGTATGCTCGGAATTTAAGGGGGAAGCGCTAAGGTAGTCATATTTGTTACAGTCGCGAATCATATTTAGATCAACATACAACCTGTTACTGACCTGCAAATTGCAAAAAACGTAAGAAAATTTAATTTCGCGGGCTACTCTGACGCTTGCGCCTTAAATTGTTTCCGATAAAATGTGATTAAAAAATCACGGCTACATAATCATAATCAAGCTACAATTTCCAGATTCGCATTGTATAGAAATAAATAAATGTAGCCGTGTGTACAAGGTTACGTCGTCGGCCTATGCAACGCGGAACTCACGTAGTTCGTATGAGTTATCATAGATGGCGTTAGTTTTTTCTTGTATGAAGAAGGTTTATGTAAAATGTTCTGATGGGCGTATCCTTCCTTTTGAAATCATTGCCTTAAACAGTTCCTTTAGAGAATCGCGCCTGCGGAGATTATTTATGGCTCTGATGGCTCTTTTCTGCAGAATAAAAATAGAATCGACGTCTGCAGCCCGTCCCCAAAGTAAAATACCGTAAGACATAATACTATGAAAGTAACTAAAATAGACTAGCCTCGCGGTATCTACATCGGTAAATTGACGGATTTTTCTGACAGCATATGCTGCTGAACTTAGCCGTCCCGCCAGAGATGTTAAATGAGGACCCCATTGTTAGCTCACCGTCCGATCAGGACCAGGCCCATGCTAGACGGCGCGTACGTGTGCCACGCGCGCCTCAAAGAGATGTCAGCATCGGAGAGGGGGCCCAGCCACTAGGGCCCAAGCCTGCCGGGAAAGCGGGATCATCCGAAAGGGGTACCGCTGATCCGGAACATAAAGGGCCAAGGAAGGAACACGGGTGGGTTTTAGTCAGTAAGAGTCTGACACTCCCTTCCGCTCCACCTAGAGCGGGAGGGGTCATTTGATGATGTCCCATACTCAAAAAAAAAAAAAAAAGGACCCCATTGTAGCCTCGAGTCGAGCGTGATCCCCAGGAAAACAGGAAAACACGATGGGTACTTCGATCCGTAAAAGGAAGGCTATTTCAAATTGTATTTTAACGAATCACGAATACGAACACAATACGAGGTAATGCACAAACGACCTAAGTGAGATGCATTGTAATATTTCAAATAGAATAACACTCTGGGTACTGAACGGTATCGATTTTTTTCAAAATATATCGATACGGATCTAATGTACATATGGACATTCCTAATCTTTGTCATGTCATATCAATCAACTCAAATGTCAAGTTATTGAAGTTATTACACTCCATCACAGTCATCCCTGTGATTACATTGTGTAGTGTATTCAATTTGCTTTATTTAACACCAAACAAGATAGGTACCTAAGTACAAAAGTACATATTTTTTTTACTGAATCTCTTAGCTTAACTAGCCGCATACAGGAAATAGGAATAACATTAGAGACTTTTTTTGACATTTGTGACATTTACTAGCAGGTAAGTATTTCTAAGTATGGAAAGGATTGTTTCTTATAGTGCGTTTCATCAAAGAAGTCCCTTCGCTGTAATGTTGGTAGCGCTTAAATGAGTGCTGCCAGGCTGTGAAAATTATATTACCCAATAAATCAGTATAAATTGAAAACGAAAATTTATTTTGGTTGTTCTTTTTGTTTGGTCACCTTTCAACAAAGGTCTATAGAAAATTATACCTTACGTGTAAAGATAAGTATTCATAAAATTAAACTCTTAATATAACCATAATAATTATTTATTTGCGAAACTTCTTAATAAGCTGTAATGATTAACAACAAAATTACTTTTTTAAAATAACTGTGCTCCTCCAAAGGACCTGCACCCGATATAGCACTATCTCCAGCGTCACTATCGTCTGAAGTATCTCCTATAGTATATCTAGTATATCTAGTGATCTCCTACTTCTATTATAAATCGATCTATTTTGTTATCAACAGTTACTCCATTATTGAAGTACTAATCTTCTATGGTGTCTACGTGGCTGCATTCTTTTATCCACTCTTCTGGCGTGCTACTGCAAATTGCCTCTTCAGTTATTTTTACAATATTTTTTGCTTCCTGACCCACGTTTTTTTCAGCAATCCGCCTTTGGATTCAGGTCACAATGATAAGGAGGAAGTCTTACAACTTTATGACCGTGTTCTTTTAACAATGAATCGACTTCGTAGATAGGTGGTTATTTTAAAAGGTGTAGGTAGGCACCTACGGGGTAGCAGCGGGGACTAGGGAGCATCTAGTTCTGGCAATGGCAACCCTATTTTATGGCGGCGACGCGAAGTCTCACACATTCTAATGGAATTATTGGCGCTTTGTTACGTTTTTCACTCTGACAAAACGTTTTGACATTCAACACCAACTCTCTTTCGCCACTTTTAAGTGTCTTCGGCGTGATTAAAACCGTAAAACAATTATAAATCTTGGAAAAACTCAACAAAGCCTACGATGCGTCTAGCGTTTGACGTTCTTGACAGTCACGTGTGCCAATATAACGGCGAAGGGCATTCTTTCGTGAAACGCACAATACTATACTACGTAAAAGATAGCTTGATCTCTGCGACGTAAGTCAAACTGACATTCCTAGGGTTGTCATGATATAAAAAATTGTCGATAGAAATTATCGACGTTTCTTACTACTATCAATGCTAATGTAACATTTAATTGGGTTTAATTTAATTACAAACGTTACTAAATTAAACGAATATTTGAACATAAAATACATTTATTCTCGTAAAGGAGTACGTCCCAAATCCATATCTGAATCAGTTTCTGAATCGCTAGAACAATCTTGTAAATTTATTATAAACTCTTGTTCGCAAATATTGTCAAATCGGACGTCCCGCTCCCAATCTTCTTCCATTAGTTTTCAGCATTTAGTTACCACCTTCTTCCAGTTTTCTGCAGATACATTGTCGACCGCACGATGATTCATCGCCCATCACTAAGTAGGTCGGCATGCCCATAACGTATGACATTTACAGGTACTGTCTGTACGTAGACAGAGAAAACTATAGACTGCTGGTCATCTTCTATCTCACTTACACAAGAAAAAGAAAAATATATACAATATGCTTGTAAAGAAAAGAGACAGAGCCTAATATTTTGGTCGATTATTATTATTTGACGATATTTTAAATTATTTAATTTGTTATTTCGAAAAATACGGACGATTTTGTGTTTATTGTTGAGGATTGACTTAGCTATTGCTACAAAATGGTACGGTGCAGTGTTCTTGGTTGCAAAAGTGATAGTGGGAAGAAAATTGCCGGATTGTCCTTTCATTCGTAAGTAGCTAAATATTTCGGTTTATTCGGTGGAAGACCGTGGAAGTTTTCAACTAATATGGTTTATAAACTGTTATACAGCTGTTTTAAGATAAAATGAGTGCTGAATTAAGTGTTTATTACATAAATTGTGATTCACATAACCTCCAAGCTCAGTGCTGCCTACTTTTTACTCGGATAATACCCCATTTTAGGGGAAAATAGTACACCAATAAAATATATTACAATAAATTACTTTCTTCAATCATTTCAGATAATTGCTTTATTAGCGTAATGTATAGCGCTGGCAGCAAATTTGTTCCACTTTTCGCCGGGCGTAATAATCACGGAGCATTCTGCTCCGTGGTAATAATACATTTTTACCTTTTAGTATATATTTATAGTATAAAATATTGTACTTAAAGTGTCAAAAACTTTCAGATTTCCGCCAAACCAAAATCACGGGAATTATGGATAAAAGCAACTAAAAGAAATAACTGGGTACCAAAGAAAAGCTCTAAAATATTCAGCGAACACATTCATAGCACTTCTTAGAAAGTTGGAAATAAAACATATTTACATCCTGAAGCTATTTCTGTTAAGATAGGAAAGAAATGTGATTATTTATAAAATATCTACCTGCTCATCAAAATCATCATCTATTGATAATATTGTGGTATTATTTTATTTAATGGCCTTACAATCAGCAAGCACTGTTGCGTCTACGTCCACGGTACCAATAAAGAGACTGAACCAAATTACTCGGTTACTTACACGGTTCCCGAAGTTGAAGTAAATGTAAGCCAATAAAGAAAAACACAATCACAATCCGATGAATAGTTTCGGAGAAATGCGTGGACAAACATACATACAAACGCACAAACATACATACTGTATATAATTTTGTACATTTGATTGGAAGCCTTAATAAATTATCGTAAGTCAATATTTTGCAATTCCAATAATATTACATACATACGTGTCGAATTGATAACCTCCTTCTTTTTATGAAGTCGGTAAAAAAATATGTTTCACTTGTTTAGATTGAATGAAACATGACTGACCGGTTGGTGCAGTTGGTGGCGACCCTGCCTTCTGAGCCGCTAGTCCCGGGTTCGATCCCCGGACAAATCAAACATTTGTGTGCATGAACATGTCTGTTTGACCTGTGTATGGGTGTGTATATGTATAATATCAGTCATCAGGTTACCGTAGTACAGGTTCTTCCTAGTTCGGGGCCTGAAGACCTTGTGTGGATGTTGTCTCATATTATTATAACAAGTTATACCTTTTTTGTAAATCGGGTAATAAAAAGATTTTTTTTATGCCGTATCTCAGGTTTTGTTTGATTATCCTTTTTCCTGTAGGTGAAAGAATTCCTACTAAGAATAAACTATTTTGACTTGATGTGTTATTTCTATTTATAAAGCCTGTGCGTTTGTAAAAAGTAGATAATAGAAATTGAAAAACATCTGAATATTCGGGGTAAAACCACCTTGAAGGGGGTAACCCTAAAGTTTCAGGTACCTTGATTTTCTGTCCCTTACAGCGACACGCTGAGCAGTAGTCTATAGTTTTCTCTGTCTACTTGTCTGTACTACTATGAAATTCAGAACTTCATAGGCGTGATTTTACTGACAGCTGTCGCAGAGATCGAGCTATCTTTTACGAAGTATAAATATAACCTCAAAATCGTTGTTTAAAAAAAAAATAAGTGCTTTCCGCAAGTTGTCCGTCATTAAACTTTCTCTTGATGATCATATACTTGTAATTTAGAACACGCAAAGTAATTTTTCTTCGCTGTTGGTTCTGGGGCGAATGATGTATGAATGCAGAACAATCAATAAAAAATAAATCTCAGACAATATTCTCGTTCTTTTATCACGGAATTATTTGATAAATACCAAGATAAGATCACTATTATCAAGATTTTGTCATTAAAGGATGATTAAGAGTAAATATTACTAGAACGAGCCTTAGATGAGAGTATCTTGGTCTAGGAAGTAACCATTTCTTATCCTAACATAAATTTTTACCCGACTTCGGAAAAGCCAAAGGGAGTATTTTTTTTTTCTTTTTCATATAATTCAAACAATTACTAGCGCTAACAATATTGTAGCCTTTCTAAATTCATAACAAAAACATTGATTCCAATTTATCATTATCAAAACAGTACACGTCTGCAACGAATAAAATACATTAAATATTGATCCATAGACTAAAACGGTAAAGCTGCTGGCGTCGATGATCTAACGGTGGAACAAATCAAACATCTGGGTCTTTGGCTGTATCGTGCTCTTAGAGTTTTTTTAAAATAAATGCATGGTGACCGCAAACTTTCCGAAACTTTGGAGAAAAACCAAAATCATTATACTGCCGAAACCGGGTAAACCCTCTAACGACCCCAAAAGCTACCAGCCCATATCTCTGCTACGCTACACCTCTAAAATATTTGAAAAACTGCTATTAAACCGTCTAAAGCAGCAATCGATCCAGCAGTAATACCTGAGGCAAGTCTTGCTCCACCTAGGTCCTCCGACAAACGGCATAGCGGATGGGTACGACGCTAACAAAGTCACTGTTGTAGTATTTGTTGACCTCTTGTTAGCTAACGATAACATAAATTTATCAACACATTTACATTGAGGTTCAATTTAACATAGAACAGACACATTGAGCTTCTCGTCCCACATACCGCAGTGTCTCAAGAGGAAAGTCTACTAAGTTTACTAGTCCGTGTTGCCAGTGATGACCTATGGCACCGAAACGGGGTCGCTCACTATGGGCCTTATTAGAAGACTAAAAGTCACCCAAAGGGCAATGGAGAGGACTCTGTTTAAAGTTTCCCTACGTGATCAAATCAGAAATGAAGAGATCCGCAGGAGAACCAGGGTGACCGACATAGCCCAATCAATTTTTAGAGTTAAGTGGCAGTGGGCAGGGCACATTGCTCGGAGGACAGACGGCAGATAGCGCCGAAGGGTTCTGGATTGTCGACCGCTTACCAGAAGACGTAGCGTTGGATGGCCTTCAAGGTGGACCGATGACCTTGTGAAGGCTACAGGAATCTGCTGGATACGGGACGCATAGAACCGGTCGAAGTGGTGGTGCTTGGAGGAGGCATACTAGTATGAGAAGCAGTGGACGTCTTTCGGCTAAAACGATGATGATGATGAGAGCAGACACCGCGAATCGAATTGTGTCCGCAACATGTTTCATTCACCGGAGAAAACTGACAGGTTCTAGCCATCATTTCTTCCTACTTAAACTAGTGTTACCATGAGAACTTAGGATGCAAGAGCGAGCGAAAAGAACTCTGGATTAGAGGCACCCCGACTCTGACAGATTAAGTTCAAAAATAGAAGCCCCCCGCCTTTCGGGGCTCCGTTGACTACACCTTATTATTATTGTTTGGAAACAAATTTATACCCGCCACATGATCTTCTCCATCCTTAATACTCCACTATCCCACCGATCCCAAAAGAAATGTTGGCGGTTTTTATCTCAGTACACCTAAATTTGGTGTACTTTGGGGTTACTAACCAAAAATAATGGCTACTATAAAAAGCACCGGGATTTAAAGAACAGTGGTTCCAAATAAAATAAAATAACCTTTATTTCGGACCAGTATAATCCATAGTGGGTTAGTAAGCAGAAATCTTATGACTATGTTAGTAAAACTTAATATTAGGTTACTTTGCGACAAGATTACTCTGAGAGATACATCTCTTAATAATGCTATGCATTATCGAAGAGTCGCATCTCCCGGCTGTGATTTTCTGGATGGAGTTGGGGCTCGCTCGCATTCTCCAGAGCAATGAGACAGATTTCTGTCTAATGATGGCATGGAAGCCATCAACGTGACTCAGCGCGAGCATAGCAGATGCACTGCAGAATCGGGGCAACTCCAACAGCATCCTGAAACCATTATTATATTGCACTCGTATTGCGCTGATGGCCCGCTGGGTATAATTAGTCCAAAGAACACTTGGCAGTAAGCTTTAAAAAGAGTTACTTTAACGTGTTCGCTACACCCGTGCAAACCTGCGTGCCAACATGTTACATCGGACCGTCAGCGCCCTACGCTCGCGCTCAATATCCACCTGGTCATCAAGGCCGTCAGTTACGTAATGCCCCGGGTACCGAAATTGATGGACCCGTTTAAGTTCGGTACCGTACATGGTTATTGTGGACACGGATTATGGGCATTTCCCGCCGTCAGCCTTGAAGACCAGGAACTCGCTTTTTGCGACATTATACAATAGGCCATGCGCCTGAGCATAGGACTCACAACACGTGAGTAGTTCTCTGAGCGCCCTGACTGTTGGGCTCAGCAGCAGTCAGCGTAACTGATATTATTGACGCTGACATCATCAATGCGAAATCCAATTTTCATACTGCTAAGCTCAACGATCAGGTCGTTGATGTAGAGGTTAAAGAGCTCTGGTAAAATTATCCCGCCCTGTCTTACCCCACACTCCAGAGTATACGGCTCAGAGAACTTATCGGTCCACCTCACACTATTTATCTGGTTGTAGTACCAAAACTGGAGGATACGCAACAGTTCTGCCGGCACTTTTCTCTCCCATAGCTTCTCCCACATGATATCATACGAGACCAGGTCAAAGGCACGGAAAAGATCTAGAAAACAAGCATACACTGGTGTACGACGTTTTGTATAATATTGCACCGTATGCTTGAGGCCCAGGCCCTGCAGTCTCGACATAGTTAGCAATCGTTTTCGGTTGCTAAGTCCTAACAATCCAAATGTAAATGTTGATGTAAATGTTTGGTAGTCTCGACACTCAAATTTATCGGTTGTTACCTACCAGTACCTACCTAAAATACCAGTAACAACCGATAAATTTGAGTGTGGAGACCACCAAACATCGTTACATCTGGATTGTTAGGACTTGGCAACCGAAAACGATTGCTAACTATGTCGAGACTGCAGGGCCAGTAGTTTAGATCGCAGTTTCAGTACTTAGGTCATTACGAAACCCAAATTGCGCATCGTGTAAGTTTGAAAAGCTGTCTAAACGCGCGTCCAGGCGACTGTATAGTATCTTTGTGATAATCGTAGCCAGGGAGATGGGCCGATAATTGCACTTGTCAGCCACGTCGCCAGTTTTATTTTTAATAATCGGCACTACGATAGTTCGCATGAGATCACGGGGGAGGTATGAGTGACACATACAGAGCGAGTAAAACATAGCCAAAACTCTTGATATGTGCGGACCGGCGTAGTGCAAGTGCTCAATGCTTAGACCGTCGTGACCCGGGGACTTTCCTCTATACATTTTGTTAATTGTGTCGGACACTTGTTTGGCAGAAAAATGAACGACAGCTTGCGTCATCAAGTACTCGCGGTGGTGAGCCCAGCGGTGAGTACACTTTAAAATGGTTAACAAACAAATCGGCAATGCTTTGAGGTTGATCAGCACCCCCAACACTCACGGGAAGACCAGGCTTAACATCCAATTTTTTCGTCGCCTTCCAGAACTTCTGAAAGTTGTTGTTTCCGCGATGTGAGGCTATAACATCCAACTTAATCTGCTCTTGGTGATTCTGGCACCACTTTAATTTACCTTTAAATACCTTACGTGTATGGCACATGTCCTCATGATGTCACCAGCGGTTGGTTTATTATGCCATAACCACAGCTGATATTTAAGCCTGGCCCTCGCGTGGGCATCTCGGACGTGCTTATTCCACCCGACAACACGGCCACCATGTCTTTTTGACCGGGTTACCACTTGGCTCTGAATAGCGGCTTCTGTCAAAATTGACACAATACTGGCATACATATTGTCAAGAATTTGCCTATGCGCAATATTATTACAATGTGTATTGCTGCACAGACCAAATTCCCGATTATAATCAATCAACCTTAGCTGCCTATTACACATCTCATAGTAAGCATTAATCTGATCACTGTCCCTTTCCCCCCAAATTACTTTGTTACAGGATGTTTTTGTAGCTTCAGTCTTTGGCTTAACTCAGTCTAACATACATTCAAAAATAAGGGAAAGTGATCAGACCAATAACCATCGTGAACTACGCCTATTTCAGTAACCGTTAACCAAGCCGATTGTGAGACAAGACAGTGATCCAACCATCGATGAACCATAATGAACACGAAGATATTTGTTTATCGATATCGAACCTTATTCATTAATAATCACTCGTGACATTTCAAAACATATCGAAGGCCGAATCATGGTGAAGTGGCTAGAGAGGCGTCACGGCGTCCTCACCTACCGCCTGACGCAGGTCCTCACCGGACACGGATGTTTCGGGAGGTTCCTGCACATCATCAGGCGGGAGGAAACGCCCGGGTGTCACCACTGCGATGATCGCCCCGAGGACACGGTGGAGCATACGGTGGGGGCCTGCCCTGCATGGGCGGAGCACCGCTGTGTCCTAGTAGAGGCGATCGGCAGCGGCGGCGACCTCTCACGCCCGGCCCTGGTTCAAACCATGGTCCGGGGCAAGGGGGAGTGGGAGGCTATCACCTCCTTCTGCGAAGCAGTCATGCTAGCGAAGGAGGTGGCGGGACGGGAGAGGGAGAGTCTCCCGTCCAAGCCGCCGCGGTGGACGCTCCGGGCGTCGGGAGCCGCGTGACGACTCCCGGCCACCGTAGGCGCGGGCCTGCGGGCGGTGAGTAATGGGTAGCTCACCGTCCGATCAGGACCAGGCCCGTGCTGGACGGCGCGTACGTGTTCCGCGCGCGCCTCAAAGAGATGTCAGCGTCGAAGAGGGGGCCCACTAGGGCCCAAGCCTGCCGGGAAAGCGGGATCATCCGAAAGGGGTACCGCTGACCCGGAACATAAAGGGCCAAGGAAGGAACACGGGTGGGTTTTAGTCAGTAAGAGTCTGACACTCCCTTCCACTCCACCCAGAGCGGGAGGACTCATTTGATGATTTCCCATCCTCAAAAAAAAAAAAAAAGGTCGAGTCATGGTCTAGGTTTATACTGATTATTTCTTACTCGATTGCTAAATCGTTAAAATTCTCGATGCATTGTTATGCAATAGAAAGAAGTCGGTTATTTCAAGGTAAATTCTTACACAAGGAATGACACATCATATTATTGGAATTTTTAGGTGTTTAACATGCTCTTGCACAGGTTGAAATTTTCACGGAGCACCTTAACCAGCGAAAATAATAAAAAATGCTTAGATGATAAAAATCGATCATTTAAATCTTAGCCTCAATAACAATGGCCAAGTTTAGAAAATAATTCGATTTATATTTTTTGTTATAAACTATCTTTATAAACCAACGGTATCTCAATATAATGTTTGTTCGGGATTGCTGTTTAAGGAATTATAATAACTTTATACAGTCTACTAGTTCTAATTTACTGAGCCCGAGAGAACCCAATCAAAACCTTTATACGAAATTAATGATTACTGTAAAAAAGTAAGCTTAACCTCATACTTACCTACATACTAATCACGCTCGTGCGTTTCCTTATTGATACAGGATCAACTATGAGTATCGTTAAAAGAGTCATGTTTACAAAAACGTCCAAGTCTATCTATTGAAACTGTCAAATTAAAGGGCATTAATAGTTCTGAAACTCCAGTTGAAACTCTAGGTTCCTTCCAAATGGAGTTCAACTTATCGGGTAGTAGGTTATACATAAGTACAATTTCATGTTACTAAAGATGACATCAATTTTATTAATTAGGATGGAATAATCGGTAGCGATTTTTGCAGTTATTTTAAAACAAACATCGATTAATCTTCAAAATCAATTTCCATATTAAATCACTCTAATCCTATTATTTATACTCAAACTTCATATAATATTCCAGCTCGATCTGAAGTAGTTATCGAATGCACTGTATCAATTTACTCTCCTAAACTTTATAACAACAATGAAGCTCTCATACTAGATCATATCTTTTTTTTTTTTTTTGAGGTTGGGAAATCATCAAATGACCCCTCCCGCTCTGGGTGGAGCTGAAGGGAGTGTCAGACTCTTACTGACTAAAACCCACCCGTGTTCCTTCCTTGGCCCTTTATGTTCCGGGTCAGCGGTACCCCTTTCGGATGATCCCGCTTTCCCGGCAGGCTTGGGCCCTAGTGGGCCCCCTCTTCGATGCTGACATCTCTTTGAGGCGCGCGTGGAACACGTACGCGCCGTGAAGCACGGGCCTGGTCCTGATCGGACGGTGAGCTACCCATTACTCACCGCCCGCAGGCCCGCGCCTACGGTGGCCGGGAGTCGTCACGCGGCTCCCGACGCCCAGAGCGTCCACCGCGGCGGCTTGGACGGGAGACTCGCTCCCTCTTCCGTCCCGCCACCTCCTTCGCTAGCATGACTGCTTCGCAGAAGGAGGCGACTGCCTCCCACCTCACCTCGCCCCGGACCATGGCTTGAACCAGGGCCGGGCGTGAGAGGTCGCCGCCGCTGCCGATCGCCTCTACGAGGACACGGCGGTGCTCCGCCCATGCAGGGCAGGCTCGCACCGTATGCTCCACCGTGTCCTCGGGGCGATCATCGCAGTGGTGACACCCGGGCGTTTCCTCCCGCCTGATGATTTGCAGGAACCTCCCGAAACATCCGTGTCCGGTGAGGACCTGCGTCAGGCGGTAGGTGAGGACGCCGAGACGCCTCTCTAGCCACTCCTCAAAGAGGGGTCTTACCGCCGCTATCGTGGCGTGCCCTGCGCTGGGTTGCGACAGTCGCTCTTTCCATGCCGCCATGATATCGCGCCTGAGGTCCGTTCGGTCCGCCGCGATTTGCCGCGGAAGCGGGGTTTCCCCCCGGCGTAGTGCCTCCGCGCGCCACTCATACAGGCGCGCGAGGACTATCGCCTCCAGATCCCACGGCGGCAGTCCGGCAAGGAGGCTTGCCGCCCCGCCCGAGATCGTGCGGTAGCCCCGGATCAGCCTTACGGCTACCACCTTTTGGGGCGCGTTCAGATAGTGGGCGGCTTTACGCCGCAGTGAACGCGCCCACACCGGGGCCCCATATGTAGCCATGGACCGCATGACCCCCGCGCAAAGCCTCCGGCAGTAGGCGTTTGGACCCCTCAGGTTGGGCAGGAGCCGCTTGACGGCGGCCCCAGTCCGTTCCAGTTTGGGGGCCAAACGTCGGAAGTGCTCCACGAAGTTCTACCGGCTATCGAGCACGAGTCCTAAGTACTTCATCGTGGACTCGACGCCGATGTGAACCCCTCCTACCGTTAGTTGGGATCTCGATGGTGGCCTGTTCCGGGGCCCATGGAAAGACATGGCCTCGGACTTGTGCAAAGCCTCCTCGAGGCCCAACTGCCGGATCCTCTCCACGACTATCGCAACCCCGCGTGTCATCGCGTCGGCCGCCGCCTGATGCGACCTCACCTGCGCCAGGACCAGCGTGTCGTCAGCGTAGCACACCACGCTGACGGCATCAGGGAGGTCGGCCCGCAGCACCCAGTCGTAACCTATGTCCCACAGAAGCGGCCCTAGAATCGATCCCTGTGGGACACCGCACGACATCTCTCGCCGGTTCCACTCCCCGTCGTGACCGGGGTAGATGACGGCTCTGTCCGTCAGATATGCCTCGACTATTCGACGGAGGTAGGTTGGCACCCGGTGATACCGGAGTGCCTCCCCAATGCAACTCCAGGGCAGGGTGTTAAATGCGTTGGCGATGTCAATGACACCGCCACGACCACCCCGCCCCGAGACACCGCACCCCCTGTCGTGAGGGCTCTAACGCGCATGATGACGTCCACCGTCGAGCGCCCCTTGCGGAAGCTGAACTGACTATCCGCAAGATCCGGCCCAGTCCTCACCAGGTGCCCGACGAGGTGGCCTGCAATTACTCTCTCAAAGAGCTTGCCGACCTCGTCGAGCAGCACAATGGGCCGGTATGCGGACGGAGAGTCCGCAGGGCGCCCTGGCTTCCGAATAAGGACCAGCTTCCTCGTCTTCCAACGGAGTGGGAACTGGCCTCTCTCCATACATGCGCTTAAGAGCGCCTCCAGTCGAGGCCCAAGAGCCGTCGAGGTCAGGACCCAGGCTTTCCCTGGCAGGCCGTCGGGTCCTGGGGCGGTATTTTTGGCCTTCAGCCTACCTACCGCCACTCTCAGATCTACCCCGGTCGCTTCAGGGGTGTCGTCGTCGTCCGCGTGGTCTGCTTCAGGCACCGCGAGCGGCGGAGCCATGGGCGGGGGAGTATGCTCCCCCCGTGAAGGGAACAGAGCGCACACCATCTCCTCCACCAGCTGAGAGCGGAGACTCTGCGTCAGCGGGGGGGCCCAGGTGCGGAGTTTATTCTGCACCATTTTGTAAGGGCGCATGGATCTCCGTTCAGTCTCCACCAACTCCTCGCGGGCCGTATAATTGGCACGCTGGACAGCGTCTTGGAGGGCGGTCTTCGCCGCTCTGTATCCCTCGTACAGCTCTGCCTCCGTCGCTTCCGCATCTGGAGGGCGGATGCGGAGCCTACGGTGCCTGGAGTACAGGTGTCGCACTTCGACGCATGCCTTGCGTAGCGTCTCCAGCTCCTGCGACCACCAGTACACCTGACGTCGGGCGCTTCCTGGACGGACTCGGGGCATTGCCACGTCGCAAATCTCGGACATGGCCTCCCGGAACCACTCCGCCTCATTGTCAATATCGGCAGGCCTGTCCGGTGATGACACCCAGGCCTGCACGATCGAGGCTTCCAAGAGGAGCGCCCGGTCCATCTGCTTCAGCGCCCACCGCGGACCACTCGGGGCCTGTTGGACCGGCGCGCTAGAGGTCTGGGCGGAGACGTCGAACCGGCTATACCGGAAGTCGGAGTAGGTCTCCATCTCCTCCATGACGCGCCAGTCAATGACACGCTGTGACAGAGCGGGGCTGGCAAACGAGATGTCCACCACAGACTCACCCCGCATGCGCACACACGTGGGGTCTGAACCCCGGTTTAGGACGACCAGGCCTGTCTCCAGAGCCCAGTCCTCCACCATCCTGCCCCGCACATCAGTGTAACGGGAACCCCAAGCCAGATTTTTGGCGTTGAAGTCCCCGAGCACTAGCGATGCGAAGCGATGGTACCCGGCAACGACGACACTTAACTCTGTTAAAGAGTTCTGGAACTCGGCGAGAGTTCGGCTCGGAGAGAAGTACACTCCCACTACTACTATCTCCCCGAACCGTGCTGCTACGCACCCCTGTCCCTTCGTGACACCTTCGAGGGATGGGGTGCCGGCGGCGGCCGACGAAATTATGGTCACTGAGCCGCTCAGGTCCTCAACCCAGTCATCCCTGGGCAGGACAAAATACGGCTCAGCGACCACGGCAATGTTAATCGACCACTGCGCCATACTCTGGAGCAACAGGTCCTGAGCGCAGGCGCAGTGGTTGATGTTCGCCTGGAGGAGTCTTAATGGAGCTGTTACTCCTCCATTTCAGTCTCCTCCCGGGTGGCGGCAGTGGCGGCGGCGGCAACGGTGGCAGTGGCACTGGCCGCGGTGACGGTGGTTGTAGCAACTGCGGCGGAGGGCCTGCCTCTCCTCCTGGTTCCGGCGGGTGGAGCGCAGGACTTACTGCCCGCCCAGTGATCGGCCGGCTTGCCAGCACCCGTACATGCTGCGCAGTGCGGCGCGGCTTCGCACGAGCCGGCCTTATGTCCGGGCTGACCGCAGCAGAAGCACAGAGTGCTGCGGTCCACCTCCGAGGTGCACTGGACGCCAACGTGGTGCCCCACATGGCATCGGAAGCACCTCAGAGGTCTGGGTTCCAGCAGTTTAACCTGCGTCGAAACCCAGCCCACCAGAAGCTTTCGGCCCTCCACAATCTTTTTGGCCGCCGTCACGGGGCAGCTTACCGTTACGGTTCGCATACCCACGGGGTCCGGACGTATGGTGCCCGCCTTCACCTGGTCGGCCAGACACCCGCCCGTCCTGACGACGGCGGCCACCACCTCTCCCTCCGTTACGGAGTCATCCAGGCCCAAGACTCGCATGTCTGTGCACTTGACGGGCCTGGCGACTCGAGCCTCGTCCGCATTGAGGGACGCCCTTAGCTTCTCAGCTAGGGCGTCAGCGGTGGGGCCACTCATCACACCGGGGATCTCCAGCATGCGGGCGCCAGTTGCGGTCACCCTGTGCCGGAGGCCCTCGATGATCCCCAGCTCCTGGAGGTCCACCGTCTCCCTCGCCTTGGTGAGCACGTCACGGTACGTCACGCCCCTCTTAACCGCGTCCGGCTGTAGCGTGATCACTACAGCCGCGGTCTTTGGGGCGCGAATTTACGAGAATGCCTTTCGGGCTGAAAAATGCCCCTGCCACGTTTCAGCGTCTTATGAACTCTGTGTTATCAGGCTTACAAGGCCTTCATTGCTATATTTATCTTGAAGATTGTATAGTTTATAGTCAAAATCTACAATATCATATACAAAAATTACAACTAGTATTCGACAAATTTCGTTAATACAATTTAAAACTCCAACTGAACAAGTGCAAATTCCTAAGGATGAAGTAACTTACATTGGCCATATTATCACTGATAAAGGTGTATCTCCAAATCCTGAAAAGGTCAGCGCTGTATCGCAATTTCCAGTTCCTAAAAATCCTAAAAATATTAAGTCATTTCTAGGCCTAATAGGCTATTATCGCCGATTCATTGAAAATTTTTCTAAGTTGACTAAACCACTAACGTCTCTATTAAAAAAGGATCCAGTGTTCCACTGGGACACAGAACAACAACATGCATTCGATATTCTAAAAGAAAAATTAGTTACTGCCCCTCTTCTACAGTACCCTGACTTCTCACAGCCTTTTCATGTTACTACTGATGCAATGCAAGTAACTTTGCCATTGGCGCAATACTGTCTCAGGGTCCCGTCGGCAAAGATAAGCCGATCGCTTATGCTTCGCGCACTCTAAATAAATCTGAAGGTAATTACTCAACTACGGAAAACGAGTTATTAGCAATTATATTCGCCGTTAAGACTTTTCGACCATATTTATATGGCAATAGATTTAAAATAATAACAGATCATAGGCCCCTCGTGTGGCTATTTAATGTAAAAGATCCGGGTAGTAGACTCATTCGCTGGCGCCTCAAACTCGAAGAATACGGTTATGAAATCGTTTATAAACAAGGTCGTCTCAATTCGAACGCCGATGCGCTATCCCGTTGCCCTATCAATGCTATTGACGTAAACCATTTAAATAATTTTTCTTTCGAACAGTATTTCAAAGCACAATTTACTAATCAAATTCCAGTCCCAAATACTAACATCGAAGAGTTTATTCAAGGACTACACTTATCTAAGTTAAACACAATTGCTTGTCCAGTCTCTTTAGACTTTGACTACTCTATGCCTCATTGCGAGGAAATATTATCGCAGCTCGATAATTCTGCTGATCTACTAAACTCCGAATGCGAGCCACTTACAATACAATATGTAAATGACAAAATGATAAATGATAAATGATTTTATTTCTGTAAGTAGGTTTGAACAAACACTTTTACACGTCAATCATATTTGTTTTTTTTTAAACTAGATGGGGTCGGCGTTTCCTATCTGACTACTCTGAGAAGAAAGACCGAAACAAACTCAGAGGTCACGGTCTCTTTTAAAGTCCAGTCCAAAATAAAACCTACTATTTTCTATTTACAAAAGTACATCACTATGAAGAAACTAGTTATAAAGATGTTTATAACTTACTAATTAAGCTTAGAAACTCACTAATTGATTGCCAAAATATTACCAACCTCGCACTACCAGATTTCACGGACCCATTTTCAAAGCTTAAGTATACTCAAATCTATAATAATTATGATTTCCTATATTTTCCACGATACCAATATAAAAGTTCACTTATATAAAAATCAATTAATCTATCCTACTCCTGTAGAAGTTCCTAAAATAACGACTCTGTTATAGCTGGTCACCCAGGGTCACAACGAATGTATTCGTGTATTAAAGCTGCCTACTATTGGAAAGGCATGCGGTCTGACATCGAACAATACGTAAAGAAATGCAAGCTTTGCCAAATTAATAAGCCTTTAAGGAAATCAAATAAAGGTCCGATGGAGATAACTTCCACATCTACTAGGCCGTTTGAAAGATTGGCCCTTGACGTCGTAGGTCCCTTACCCGATGCAGGCTATCAAAACTTTAGTTTCATCTTAACCTTACAAGATGACTTAACTAAATTCACTAGCGCTTACCCAATGGTTACGGCTACTAGTGAAGAAATAGCCAGAAACCTTGTTCATTTCATGTCTCTTTTCGGTTTTCCTTAAACCATTCTAACAGATTTAGGTAGGTACATGTTTTACATCCGAATTATTTAAACAATTAACTGAAATACTAAATAATTATAATAATAAAAGTCAAAGCCCTTTTTACTACTCTTGAACGCTCACATGCTACTTTAAAAGACTACCTAAAGTCCTTTGTTAATGAGAACCAGAACGACTGGCATTGTTACTTATTCACTGCAATTCTAGATTATAATACTACACCTCATAGTACGACTAACTTTACTCCTCACTAGTTATTATATGGTTATACACCATCCATTCCAAACTCGTTATATGAAAGCTCTGGTAATACATACAACGAATATATTCGAGCTTTACAATATAGTATGCGCTTTAGTCGCGAGAAAGCCATTCAAAACATTATAAACAGTGAAGAAAAATCAAAACAATACTATGATGCAAGCTCCCGTGACGTTACTTATAAGGTAGGAGATATGGTTTATCCCAAACAATATCATAGGCTCCGTAAGGCCTTAGGCCCTTATAAAATTATCAAAGTTCATAATAAGCACAATGTAACCCTGCAAGTAGGTCGCAAGGCTATTAAATACCATAGCAATGAAATTAAGCCTTCTACTTCTTAACCTATGTACTATATTTATTTTCAGTATAACGTACTGCCATGGCTTACATACTTCCACTTTATGCCTCAGCCGCACCGAATCAAGCATCATCCCAATCTATCATAGCCCCGGGATTTATTTTGAAGCGACAACTAATATTAACTTTTATACTGATCATTGGAAAGTGATCACCCACGTAGATTTAGTTTATCTAGAACTTTATCTTAATAAAATCGAATCTCTGTTACACGATACTCTAAATGTGTGCCACAAGATTCAACCACAAGTGTTAGGTACATGCAAAGACATGTCTAGCCCTATCGAAGTTTTGGTCCAGTCTAGTTCTATTAAATTGCAATAATTATCGCATATCATCTTTAATCAATTGACAAGTAAAGTTAAACGATCTTTAGAATTCCGAGGTGAAATCTTAAAGCTCTTTTTCGGCACATAAGATGCAGATGACGCCCGAAAATATGATGCTGCAATTGAATCATGCAAAAAGCGTTAAACAGAAATATTTCATTTAATGAGAGATAACATTCACATTGTCAAGTCTACTATAAATAATTTTAACACTACTATTTACAAACTTAATCAAAATGAGATGAAATTAAACGCCCAAATTGATCAGATGAATGAAATATTTTCCCAAATTACGAAGACCGATAATCTATTACTATATACTTCAAAGTTAAACAACCTTCTTAACATTATCGAAGGTTCTTTACTTGCTATAACTAATTTACTAGATAGTACACTAAACTCTATTTTATTTTCTAAGGTTAATGTACTACATCCTAGTGTTATAAGTCCCTTAAATCTTTATTTAGAATTAACTAAGCATAGTAGTCAAGTAAGGAAAAGGTTAGATATTCCAGTTCCCTTAACCATTCAAAATATTCATTCTATTATTGATGCTTCCGAATTTAGTTCCTATTATTACAACGATAAGGTAATTTTTATATTACAAATCCCTTTGATCACTCCTGATAAGTTCATGACGTATAAAAACATACCACTACCTACACCTCACGATGACGCACATAATACATTTGCTTTAATTCAACCTTCTAATTCTTATATTGCTTTAAGTGATGACAGGATGCATTATGCTATGTTGGACACTCTTGAAAAATGTAAAATAATAAATAGTATCTTTTCTATTCGTGAATTAAATATTATATACTCATGTATTGTAACCCTAATTGTGAATCTAAAATCTTAACTGAGATAACATTGTCATTACCTACAGAATGCAATGCTAAAATATTATATGGTCAGATTGATATTTTGCAAAAATTCAGAAATAACAAATGGATATATGTTCAATCAAATACAAATAAATTGACTATTACATGTGATGAAAACATTAATGACCATTTAATTACAGGTACAGGAATTGTAAAACTATTGCCTAATTGTATTGGGTTTTCTAAAACTGTTCAGTTGATACCGACTAGTTCCAATTCTTTATTTACTAAGTCTCCTTTAGATATAAGCTTTGATATAACAGCAGATGACTGCTTTATGAAGGACATATTTTATAAAAGTTTATCACATTTGTCGCTCAAAAGCAAAATTAACTTAGATTCTCTCAAATATCCAACTCACCAAATGGATGGTTTAGAGCAAGAATTGAATAATTTGGAAAAGGAATCTCATTTTATCAAATATGGCTCCTACTATTCTACTTTTACTTAGATTCTAATTGAGTGTTTATTTCTATACTTAGTTTATAAATTATATAGGTACCATTTTAAGAACAAAAATTCTTCTAATGCTGGATGCTGCGTGCAAATATTTAATCAATGTTATAATAAAAATACCAAACGCAAGTCCAAAAATTCAAATAGTATTGAGATGACGGAAGTATCTTCAACTTCTGAAGAAGACAATCAATCAAACAAATCAATCGTTCAATCTTTGTCTACTCATTACACAAATTATAAATGCACTATTAAGATTAATAAAGTCAGATTTCCGTCAAATAGAAACCAAAACTTTTAATGTAATATGTAATCCACTATGTTGTCAATTTTCATTCCAAATTATGTAACTTTTAATGTAATAAAACTGTAAAGTGTCTCTCTTAATAGCTACATCTTCAATCTCACTTCGCTTCATCTTGATGAGATAGGTAAAGCTTCGTTTAAATGGGGAGCTGTTTAACCCTTAGTACAAGGCAATAAAGCCTAAGTTAGCTTTTACTTACAAACAGTGTACTTTTCCTATATTAAAGTACTGATGTTGCATTTTTACCCGTGCATAGAAATAATATGTGTAATTTAGTTAGTTAGATTCTGAACGCCGTCGCGTAATCTAGTGTGCCCAAATTAAGGGAGCAATTAAGAGGGACATTGCCAAAATATAAGTACCTAAGAAGTTGTGGTTCCAGTAGAATTATTGCCTTTTTTTTTAAAGACAAACGGGGTCGGATTCGTAACAGTGCGCATACATACGTACATACACACCAGGTGGCAATATCAGTGTTCAACTGTTAGTTGCCAAGGGACTCGTGGCTCCTTTAAAAACACTTACTATACCGCGACTTGAATTATGTACCGCGTTTACCGGTGTTAATATAAGTAATAAAGTTTTAAACTCACTTCGCAATAAAAATAACTGTAAGTGTTATTATTGGAGTGACTCAATCATTGCTTTATCCTGGATAAATTCACCGACACACAAATTACAAACATTCGTCAAACACAAAGTCACGAACATTCTCAAACATACTGAACCACAGTCATGGTACTATGTACCAACCAAACAAAATCCAGCTGACATAATCACCAAGTGTACCAATGCACAACAATTACTACATACACCTTTATGGTTTTTGGGACCTGACTTCATAAGGAATGATGATAATCACAGCTGGCCTGAACAACCACGGCATCTCAGCGTATCTGACGTTCCAGAAGTCCGCTCCCAAACACATCTCACGCACAAACATGTAATTGGTAACAAATCATTTATTTCCAAATATTCATATTTTAACAAACTTACACGCATCGTAGCTTACATACTTCGGTTCATTCATCACTCCAAACATAAACAATCAAAAAACATAAATACAAAAAAATGCCAACAGGTGTGCATAGGTGACGTCATGCCTTTATCTACTAGCGAACTTAATTCAGCTAGACACCAATTAGCGAAGTTAGTACAATTAGATTTATTTTTTGAGGAATATCAACTATTATTACATAACAAGCAGTTACCTACTTCACATACCTTAAATTCACTTAACCCTTTTGTAGGGGATAATCACCTCATTTGTGTGGGCGGAAGGTTAGCACAATCGCCATACAATTACGATAGAAAGTTTCCTATCCTACTGCATCCAGCTCATCACATTACTCAAATCACATCACACTTCTACACGCTGGCTTCTGAACTGTTGTTGTCTCACATACTTCAAGCTTTCTGGCCAATTTCTGGTCGAAACCTGGCTAGAAAAACTACACGATCATGTGTTACATGCAAACGATTTAAAGGTAAAACTGTAACACCTATCATGAGACCTGAACAGAGATTGCACGCAAACTTTGTATTCAGTGACGTAGGTGTCGACTACGCAGGGCCAATTATGATCAACAACCGTAAGGGGCGTGGAAGTGTACTTATTAAATCTTACATTTGTATTTTCATCTGTTTTGTAGTTAAAGCTGTGCATTTCGAGTTGGTTACAGATTTGACGACAGAGTCTTACATAGCAGCAATTAACAGGTTCATTTCTCGCAAAAGTAAACCAAATAATGTTTATTCAGACAATGGAAAAATGTGGTAGGTGCTGCGCGTGTGATCACCAACTTTCTCAAAAATCACAGTGAGTCAATTTACAGTTGCGCAACAAGGTGTAAATTTCGACTTCATTCCTCCATATTCACCCCACTTCAGGGGCATAGGGGAAAGCACTGATAAATCAGTGAAACATCATCTTAAAAGAGTACTTGGGATGCCACACCTGACATATGAGGAAATGTACACATTGCTAGTCCAAATAGAAGGCATTCTTAATTCAAGGCCTCTCACACCTCTTTCACCCGATCCATCTGATCTCTCAGCTCTCACTCCCTTTCATTTTCTAATTGGTCGTACCTACTCTAACTGTTCTACCTCAGCTACAGATGTCCGACTGCGACTCGGCAGCGCTGCCGCGTCATCAACGAGTCAGGCACTGGTCAGTAGGCACTGGTCATTTCTTAGCTGCCATGGCTTATTTTAATTCCATCATTATTTTTATCTTTTTATTACGGACGCTTTTAACGTGCACGTCTTTCTACGTCGTTCTCACGTGTATAACGCAAGTTTTTACCATATTTATCTCTAACTCTATACATACACACCCCCAAATAGGTACTTTAAAAGGCCACCTCATATATGCATTTTAGTAAGTAGTTATCTTAATAATAATAAGCTGTGCTCGTCCTACAACTACTGATATATGTTAAAATTATAGGCGAGGACGCTGGCACCCTAAACAAAAGTTAAATCTTACTTTGTGTGCCAGAGTTCATCGAAAACACTCTTTCCTTAGTTGTAACGCTGCATGGTGTTTAGATAAATAAGTGTTTTTGTACAAGAGAATAAGTATATAATATTTTTTTTTATGTTTACAAAGTTGTATCCTTGGATCCTTGGTAGGTAGCCAGTTGATCTGTGTTGTTATGTCCTCTATTATGGCAAATAATATGATTTACTATAATAGTTTTGGTGGTTCGAAACCATTAGTGCGCGAATCCTAATCGCACTAGGCCAGTATTTTCATTCGGAGCCAGGATACAAGTCGGAGCGACGCGTTGAGTGGTCTGGTCGTCAATGATTTTACTAATTTCAATTAAAGCGCCCTCGGTGTTACCTTGTATTCCAAGGTTTTCTTCTTCGATCAAGGGTTTCTTGCCTGTAGCTATGTGTAGCTTTTTAAAGGAGCTTTGATTTAACTTAGACTACAAAGATTAGACTCAGGATTATTCATTTTGAAACAGACTGCATGCTTGCCTCACTGATACACAGTAAAAATCCTGAAGGGCGTTATCTTTGTATTGTGAAGGTTCTAGCATTAATGGACCTTACAAAAAAATAATACGTCTGAAACGGAAATCCGTTTCATTCCCTTTCCCCTTTTTTAATTTTGTTTAATATTGGTTTGCTCTTGACTCAGGTCAGTGGTGACAGAGACAGAGTCGACGGTGGAGTGAGCTTTTTTTTTGGTAACCTGGTTATATGAATGTTTTCCCATTTCAATAATGAATGTTGGTTTTATCAACATCCTGTAAAACATAATTATATGAAAAACAGCCATCATACTTTAATTAACGTAGGTGAGTAAGGTTTCTTATAACTTTGCTACTCCATTCTTTAGAAAATGGCCCAGCATTCAAGCTGACCAGTATGCATACGTTATTATCTACATATTTATTACACTACTAGCTGTTGCCCGCGACTTCGTTCACAGTACCTTCGCGGCTTTGCGCACAACAAGTTACAAAAGTTTCATCGTAATCAGGAATGGTTTAGGAACGCATACGGGACCAAGAAACAAGCCTTCATTTGTACTCAAATTACTTAGGGCTCTGGTATCTCACAAATAAGCGATCGCGTGTTTCAGCTACTAACGAGCAACCGAAAGATGTTTCACAGCAACTTCGAGGCTTTGAGCGTCAAGCCTTAACGTTTCGGCCCATCATGGCGCATGCGTCATTTTATCGACCTCCCGGCCGGCCGCGTTTCGCGCAGCAGCGGCAGCAGCCCAGCACAGTTCTCCAGAGTTGTGATAAGTGATCAGTCGCCAGATTCACAACCAATTAAAAATCCTCTCAGAGCTTCTTCAAACAAGTAAGTGTTTTGAATTATTTACATATGTGAATGGAAGAGTTTTGTGAAGAATTATGAGTGGATTTTGGTGGCAGCATATTAAGTTCATATAGAAGATTTTTCCCTATTTTCGTATTCAACTTAAGTTTATTGAGATCTGATTTACGATTAGTTAAACTTATCGTCAGACGAAGTGTTGTAACGTCTTGTGAAAAATATTGAAATTAATATATAAATATACCCCAATATACCCCAAAACGTTTTTGTTACCATCCTTTGTTTGAGCAACAAATGTCCTCCGCTGAATTGACACCGATAGGGGGGTAAGCTTTTGTGAATGGTATCCTGATACTAATTTATAGTCATATATCATATCGTTAATTTACATAGACATCGGTTACATTGAACTATGGGCATTTGAAGGCGTGGTCGGTGTTAAGTGCAAGATGGACGCCGATGACCGTGCCTTGCAATACGCGTGTGCAGTTTAAGCGGTCATTCAACTTTGCGGTGATTGGTTCTCGATAGCGAATCGATCTCGACAGACTTTGATGAAAGACAAAGTCTCAAACAGTGCTACAAACTTAATTTTGATATTGGACCTAAATTATGAAACTATTGGATAATTAAATAGGGTGTTTAGAGGAGAGTAAATTAAAGAAAATTTGGTTGTGATGATGTTATTTGTTTAATATGGATACTTTTTATAGAAGACGTCATTCAATATTAGCACCTTAATAAAATTATTAAATATACTCACTGACAGACAACGCTCAGCTTAAATCGCTGGGCCGATTAAAATGAAATTATGTACAAAAGTTCCTTATATACCGAATATTAGCTCTAAACATATTTTTGAAAATTCACAGCCCAGTTAAAATAATTGATTTATATTTATTTTAGTATAATATATGAAGGACTTACACCTAGCAATCATAGTCACCAGAAAGCCAATTACAAATCCTCACGTAGGTACTTATAGACTTATAATAATTATTATTTATGGTGTGAGCACAAAAACAAAAACACATCGCCCTAATTAAAGTAAGAAACAGTATAAATAATATAAACACTTGGTTTACAATAATAACCTATTTAATTTTTTTCAGATACACTCGCGTCTCCTAAAACCGGTGAAGATGGTTAACTTCGATTTTGAGACTGCTAATGCCACTGTAAGTTCTTTTTTTAACAATTGATATTCGTTTTACTTTTTTGATTATTTAAGTATATTTTAGTTAATAAGTAAGTAATTCTGCTGGGAATGCGAGATCTGCCCATATATTTTTGAGTAATTGGCTGTAAGCTAGCGCCACTTAGCCTGTCTGCGATGTAATGGAAACATAATTGTGGAGAAGAAAGTGAAGGGAGATTAAACCATTTGCAGAGTAAAAGAAAAAAGGCGACCGACATTACAAAGTGAAAAAACTGTGCAACTGTAGCTATGCATAACTATCACTTCGCCCGTGACTTCTTCCGCGTGGTTTTCGTATTTTACTCTACGAAATTCAACCACCCATTATGAAGAGTAGTTTTGAAGATTAATTATTATGGTCTTTATTATTTACATAAGTATATTTTTATTAAAATGAATTCGCTTCCCCCTTTTCACATCACATGGTTAATTTTCACTAAATCCTTTCTTAGTACGGACCTTCGTTTCAAACTAAAACTAGATACTGTCCAAAATTCAAATTTCTGTCTATTCGGTTTGGGCTGTACGAGTCTTACGAACAAACCCTATTTATTTATATATATTTTTTTTATTGTAAAAGTTTTTACAAATACTTTCATCGCCTATTAAAATCCTTTAGGAGATGAATTTTCAAAAATCCTATTCTTGACCTCTTGCGCAAAATTTCATGCTTCTAACCCTAGCAATTTAGACTGTGCGATGTCGTCTATCAGTGAAAGAAAGATTTTTTTTTACTTGTTTCCAAATATCATCATTTCGAGTATAAATAAACGTACAACCGCGAGCATTTGCTTTACGATTTGTTTTAGAAACATTCGTTGCGCGAGCTTTTGTTATGCAACAAATATTCGTTCGCGAATGATTTCAAGTGAATGCTCGCGGTGAGTACGGCCCTTACGGACATCTTTACATCATTGTTTTAGGACATTTTTAACATTAGTTGTAATCATTTTGTAATTTATTGTACTAGCTGTTGCTCGATCGATACTTTGTTTGCTAAAGCAGCTCTGGGAGTCACCCAAAATATTTTATATTAACATCTGTATTTTCTGCAAAGTTTTATTGTTTTATCTTTAGTAGGTTAGGCTGTGTGTTGGGTAGCAGGAAAAACACTTGCGCGAAAGGACACTTGCGTGAAAAACATGTTTGCGAAAGACCCTTGCGCGAAAGCAGTTCGGTTAAAAACACTTGCACGAACTCAGTTGTGCGAAAAGACGCTTGCGCGAAAGCAGTTCGGTTAAAAACACTTGCACTAACTCAGTTGTGCGAAAAGACGCTTGCGCGAAAGTAGTTCGGTTAAAAACACTTGCACGAACTCAGTTGTGCGAAAAGACACTTGCGAGAAAGGACACTTGCGTGAAAAACATGTTTGCGAAAGAACCTTGCGCGAAAGCAGTTCGGTTAAAAACACTTGCACGAACTCAGTTGTGCGAAAAGACACTTGCGAGATAGGACACTTGCGTGAAAAACATGTTTGCGAAAGAACCTTGCGCGAAAGCAGTTCGGTTAAAAACACTTGCACGAACTCAGTTGTGCGAAAAGACACTTGCGAGAAGGACACTCGCGAATCCACTTGCGCGACAGTTAATTTCTTACAGATTTTTTTTCTATTTTTTAATGTATTCCTACATCGTGAAACAGGCGTTAAGTCTGAAAAAAAAAGTTAAAGAGTTCACTGAGGATAATACAGAGAGACTTCCTTTTATAATATGTTCTGAATTTGTCTGCTGTTATTCAATTTTCCATTTTTTCTTTTTCAGCAACTGATGAACGAGATTATTCGAATCACGCTCACCGAATATAATGCTTTGGGTTTGTATTTTAATCTATCTTTTATTTCGCGTCTAATTTGCTCTCGCACAATGCTTTATGTAGGTACGTGGGTCACACTGAAAGTTTTTAGAAAATAAAAAACGGAAAGATGTAGAAGCCTGTTAATATTTTTAATGCTTTTCGAAGTAGTCTCCGTTCCTTTCTAAGCTCCGTCGCATGCGATGAAACCATTGACTGAAGCAGCAGGCCCACTCTTCTTTAGGGATTTTTTCTACGCCTTTTGAAAACGCAGCCACGGCATCTACAGGGTTCATAAAATGAATTCCTCTAAGCTTATCTTTTATTTTTGAAAATAAATAAAACTCGCAAGGTGCCAGGTCAGGACTGTAAGAAAGAAGGCTTACTAGCTCCACACTTTCGATAGACAAATATTCGATAGCCCGTCTGGCGGAGTGAGTTGGAGCGTTGTCGTGGTGGAGAAGGATCCTGCTTCTTGGGCGCAGCTATGTAACATTTTCCAAGACAACTGATAAACAATGACTGACATACCCACCTGCAGTAACAGTCTTTTTATCTTCTAGGACAATTGTTGCGAAATGACCCGTCCGTCCAAAGAATGAGGCAATCATCTTTTTCCCTTGACTTCTGCCCTTATTTACTTTTTTTCGGCCAACCTTCTAATGGAAATATCCATTGCTGATGTTTCGTATTAATACATCAAGCTTTCATCACCTGTGACGATGTCATATACAGCAATCGAGTCACCTCCGTCATACTTTTCAAGCATTGAGCGGCACCAATCCAAACGACGGTGTTTTTGATCTTCCGTCAAATTATGAGGTATCCATCTAGTACAAAGCTTTCTGGCGCCTAAATGTTCATGTAAGACTTTTTGTACTTGACTCATACCAATGTCTAAAGCTGCCCGAATCTGTTGACATGTCACACTTCAATCAGCTTCTATCATTAGCCGCACGGCACTCACGTCACCTTTAGTAGTCGCCGTAAAAGGACGTCCTTCTCGCGAATCATCAGTGTGTTTGCTTTGACCACGTAAAACTCATTAAACCAGTGGTAAACAGTGGCACGGGATGGGGCTTCGTCATGAAATGCTAATCGAAGTCTATCGTAACATTGTTGTTGAGTAAGACCGCAACGAAAATTTTCTCTAGTCAAATCCATTTCGACTTACGACAGACACATTTTAAATTGCCGCCAATTTGTAAAAACAAATGACATGAATTCATGATTTGTAATCAATGACTAAAGAATAAGAGAGGACATGAACTAAAAGATCGTATCGCGTGCCCGCGTGGAAAGTAAAATGGCGTAGGCTCCGCCCATTACCTAGTGTTGTCCTCTGCTCATTCTTTGCAATGATTTTGTTCATCGTGTTGATTACAAATCGATTAATCGAAATCACATACATTAAAATAAGGTTTTTGATTTTAAGTAGATAGTAGGTAAGTAGGTAGGTGGTAGTAGTAGATAGTAGTAGTAGTAGATAGTAGGTAAGTAGGTTGTTATTCGATTCTCATTCTAGGACGTCGCATTATGGATTAAGTACAAAAAAGCCTGTTGTTGCGTAATCTGACTGAAAAATTGCAAAAATCATCAATTTGGCGGTTCATTTAAAATTAATTGTACTTGATATTATTTACTCTATGATTAATAGTTGCTCGTGATAATCAAGCTAGAAGAAGAGTAAATTAAACTGCAACAAGGAATTCAAAACTACACCGATTATTAACAAAATAAAACAACAGAAATCGATATTATGCATTTAATGGGAGAACCGTTTTATTTCAAATAGATACAATAATATCAGTTTGTAATTAGTATTAAGTACACCAATAATGTGAAATACAATAAAGTCTGCCTGTCTACAATAAATGTACAGGGAAATAATAATGTATTATGACTCAAACTCAAAGCATTTATTTCAAATAAACCAATTACAGGCACTTTTGAATTGTCAAGGGGTCGGTCAGTCAGAAAGATGAAGCTAGTTGCCCATTCCAAAGCGTAGTAGGTACCTATGGAGAAGAACGGGCAAGAAACTCCATGGACACTCTTTTAAATCAAAATATTGTTACAAAAAAGTGGTTACATCATTCATGTTGTAATTATACATGTGAGAACGATGTAGAAACACGTGCACGTTAAAAGCGTCCGTAATAAAAAGATAAAAACAATTATGGAATTAAAATAAGCCGTGGCAGCTAAGAAATGACCAGTGCCTACTGACGGCGCCCGTTCACGAACATGACGTATGGATCAGCACCATTCAGCTCAACCATTTTGAAGGGAACTCAATGATCCAATACACACGCCACCACCAGCGACACATTTGAGTGAGCATGACATACTCTCAGCCGCCAGGGCACATTCAAGTCAATGAAAGACGAACCCAGTAACCTTTATAGTGGGTACATAGTGCTCACACATGTGCTATGCAATTATACAATACTAAGAGATTGAATTTATACAATGCAAAGATAGGTTGTACAATCTTCATCAGCTCCAACATTATTTTCGAATATATGGGTAAATGTAGGCTTACAATGAAAATGTGATAATTTACCTTAGGGAGCCTTGTCGGTATTGCATTGTCGTGAAGTCTCACTATATCAAGACTTCTATTAATACAAGACTCTTCAAAATGTAGTGAACAAACAAATACTTTTTCCTGGCTGGAGTCGATATTTTCTTGACCCAATGATTCAAGCCACTTACTTTTAAGTTTATCATTTTTTGGTAACCTAAAAACACAAACAAAACACGCAAACTAACATAAATGTGTATATTCTTTCATGCTAAATATTCAAACGAAATTTGGTTTTTATCGATGCAAAATCGATTCGTTGTGCAAATTACACAATCACAACACTATATTTGTCAATAAAAATACGTAGTAAACAAAACCAAAATAAGGAAATATATCGTTCGAAAGACTATGAATAGGCAATAATCTATGACCGAACAGTAATAAACATGAATTGAGACTAGAAATTGGTATAAATTTATATAGGAAACTTAATAATCTATGAATTCTTTCGACTTACTTGTGCAGGGATATCAGAGGCGCTTTTTTACTGTAATTCGAGCCACAGCCCCTCACACAACACTTAGGCATGGGGTTTCCTCTATCACAGACAGCCTCAGTCAAATTTACAGCACTCAAAATGTTCTCAAAATGGAAAAAAAACTTAATATTTAGTCGCACGATAACGCCAAATGACACTTCATGTACACTCTGAGAAGTACTCAAAACCAGAAACTAAAATGGCGAACCGGCCGATGGGCAGGGCTTCCGTGACGTCATACTTCAATATTGCAATTTTAGAAAACTGACAAAATACGGTTTTCTCTTTTTGACACTTGCAGAATTGCATAAGTTAGAAAGAAACATGTATATTTTTTTATTTCTGTATAGAATCGTATGATATTTCCATAATGTATAATTTATATAGATCTTTTAGTTCATGTCCTCTCTTAGTCTTTAGTCATTGTTTGTAATGAATTCATGTCATTTGTTGTCTGTAGATTTGTCTACAGATTCTCAAAGAGTTTCTAATTCGATTTTTTTTTATCGGCTGCTTTTTTTACTGGTCTATTCATATAAATACTTTCAGTTTTTTTATTTTTTTTTTAAAACGTTGCCCCACACTAGGAGTTTCTCCTGTATCGTGGGTGCGTTTACAAATTTTTAAACTCACATACACAAACAGCCAGACCCGGAACAACTACTTGCAGGTCATACAAATATTTGTTCCGTGCGGGGATCGAACCCGCGACACGTAACGCAGCAGTCAATCGCTTAACCACTGCGCCAACCGTGTCGTTAAAAAGTTTGACCCCCGTATGTATGTATTTATGGTTTATGTAACCGGTACACCATAGACTACCTGTAGTATTGTCTCTCGTTCTCCCTTTAAATCCCTCGCTAATAGCGACCGCCCATTGTGTCACCCTATTTAAATTTTCTACATTTATATCGATAATTCGCAATGTAATCTAACTTTATTTAATATATTTTTTGGTTTCAGGCGAAAAGATCGCTCAGCCCTGTCCTGAAGACGAACAAGAGATGGTGGACGAAATGATGGAGAAGTACTTGGATAATGAACGTATACTGGACACATACTTTGAAAAACTGAAGGCTTTGCTGAAGAAATCGCCGCCAGGCCGAAAGGAACTGGAAATGAAACAACGTCAGATTGAGAACCTGATCAGGAAGAACGGTCTGGAATAAAGACAAGAAGCGATGGCGAATCACCACTGGGCAGTTTACTTCTGCAAATGTTCACTTGCTAGTTTTACTCATCTTTTCAAATAATTCAGTAATTCTTCGAAAATTCCCTCTCGTCGTTTCCAATTATTTTCATCTTATTGTTTGTGTGTTTTATTTATCTTATTTTCTGATATTTCTCGAGGGGATTACAATGTTCTTATTTATGTTCCCATAAATCCCCCTATTTTATTAAACTTCGGAGCATAATAAATTTCATTGACGTGTTTAGGTAATTCTTTTTCTCCCGAGTCATTGTTATGTTAGTACAAAATATGAATAAAACTAGTACAGGTGCTACGTTTGTTTTCATTAAAGTGGGGTTATAAAACACATCTATTTAGTTTTAAGAGGCGGCAAAGTCAACGCAGCTTTCTATTATAAGAAACATCAGAAAAATTAACTACGCGCATTCAACAAAAATAGCAATGATTAGTTTTTAAATAAATGAGTTCGCTCTTAAGTTTAGAAAGTAGCAAGGATTTAAGTTAGCCAGGGTTAGACCCTGATTAGGATTAGGGAGGACGTGGATATTTTTTTTTTAAATATTATGCATTTCAGTAATTTTATCCACTTTTAATACTTTTGGATTGAATTTATTTAGATTATAGTTTGGTAGGAGCACGTACGCTCTAAGAAGCGCACTTCAACTAGGTATCCCATCTAAGTGTCTAGTCTAATGGTATTCTCAAGGCCTTGTGTCTCATATTGCTTGAATCATTTAGCGAATCAATATCTAACCGTATAGAAGTAAACTGTCATTGTATATCAATGTTCAGCTCTTCATATTTAAAGGACTTTTAGGTCATAGTGTTTTAGATCGATAATCAAATTCACTGAATAATTATTAATCAGATTGACTAGATTTTTAACGAATTTGATCAATTACTCCCCTTATCAATATTAAATAATTTAGGATTTACGCAATGTTTCGGTATGATGTAATGTAGTTATATAGCAAATAGGAAGTTACACGATGTCTTGGCTGGAACCCCTGGTTCTAAGCACAGGAGTCATAGCCGTCTGGTTGTAGGTAAAAGCTTTCCTTTTTTAATGCTTCCGTTTTCCTTCTGCAGACACGAAAACAGCCAGTCTTTGACGAATGTCATTGAACGTGCAACAAAAAGCCTATACTGTAGTGTTAGGCTAAGCGCCCGTCCCTTAAAAGGGACTTAGCAGGGTCTATGACTGACGTCCTTCGAAAAGGACGAACTATTTCATAATAAATTAAAAAAATACTTCTACGAAGAAACATTGAAGTTGGTTCTAATTTAGACTTTTAGTGTTATCATTCCAAACCGATTTAAATAACTGAATTTACTAAGAACCATCAATCTTATTAACTATGGAATTTCTAAATTTTTACCATAAATCTAAAATATGTCATTTTCATTCGAAACTCAGACTTTTTACAAACTACAACATTGGGTGCACAAAATCACAATACTTTAATTATTTTATATTATGATTGTGTCGTAATATTAAAAAAATCCGAAGTAAGCTTTAGTCATTCAACCTTATTGTCTAAGAATGTATTGGATGTAATTACCGAATATTATGATATTACGCACTATTTGTAACTTTTAACTTTAATAAATTGGTGTAATAAATGCCGTACTTTTTTTAAAACCTCGTCACATCGTCTTTTTCACTATTTTCCATTTTGTTTAGGGTCGGACCAGCATGTCTTCTTATTCCATACATAAGCTGTCATGTCGGCATTTTTACAATTCATCTGCCTATCATTGTGCCTTGCTAGCTACTTGGGGTCGGCGCAAAGTGATTTCCTTTTCCATTGAACCCACCCTGTCATGTTATCATTGTGCCTTGCTAGCTACTTGGGGTCGGCGCAAAGTGATTTCCTTTTCCATTGAACCCACCCTGTCATGTTATCATTGTGCCTTGCTAGCTACTTGGGGTCGGCGCAGAGTGATTTCCTTTTCCATTGAACCCACCCTGTCATGTTATCATTGTGCCTTGCTAGCTACTTGGGGTCGGCGCAGAGTGATTTCCTTTTCCATTGAACCCACCCTGTCATGTTATCATTGTGCCTTGCTAGCTACTTGGGGTCGGCGCAGAGTGATTTCCTTTTCCATTGAACCCACCCTGTCATGTTATCATTGTGCCTTGCTAGCTACTTGGGGTCGGCGCAGAGTGATTTCCTTTTCCATTGAACCCACCCTGTCATGTTATCATTGTGCCTTGCTAGCTACTTGGGGTCGGCGCAAAGTGATTTCCTTTTCCATTGAACCCACCCTGTCATGTTATCATTGTGCCTTGCTAGCTACTTGGGGTCGGCGCAGAGTGATTTCCTTTTCCATTGAACCCACCCTGTCATGTTATCATTGTGCCTTGCTAGCTACTTGGGGTCGGCGCAGAGTGATTTCCTTTTCCATTGAACCCACCCTGTCATGTTATCATTGTGCCTTGCTAGCTACTTGGGGTCGGCGCAGAGTGATTTCCTTTTCCATTGAACCCACCCTGTCATGTTATCATTGTGCCTTGCTAGCTACTTGGGGTCGGCGCAAAGTGATTTCCTTTTCCATTGAACCCACCCTGTCATGTTATCATTGTGCCTTGCTAGCTACTTGGGGTCGGCGCAGAGTGATTTCCTTTTCCATTGAACCCACCCTGTCATGTTATCATTGTGCCTTGCTAGCTACTTGGGGTCGGCGCAAAGTGATTTCCTTTTCCATTGAACCCACCCTGTCATGTTATCATTGTGCCTTGCTAGCTACTTGGGGTCGGCGCAGAGTGATTTCCTTTTCCATTGAACCCACCCTGTCATGTTATCATTGTGCCTTGCTAGCTACTTGGGGTCGGCGCAGAGTGATTTCCTTTTCCATTGAACCCACCCTGTCATGTTATCATTGTGCCTTGCTAGCTACTTGGGGTCGGCGCAAAGTGATTTCCTTTTCCATTGAACCCACCCTGTCATGTTATCATTGTGCCTTGCTAGCTACTTGGGGTCGGCGCAAAGTGATTTCCTTTTCCATTGAACCCACCCTGTCATGTTATCATTGTGCCTTGCTAGCTACTTGGGGTCGGCGCAAAGTGATTTCCTTTTCCATTGAACCCACCCTGTCATGTTATCATTGTGCCTTGCTAGCTACTTGGGGTCGGCGCAGAGTGATTTCCTTTTCCATTGAACCCACCCTGTCATGTTATCATTGTGCCTTGCTAGCTACTTGGGGTCGGCGCAGAGTGATTTCCTTTTCCATTGAACCCACCCTGTCATGTTATCATTGTGCCTTGCTAGCTACTTGGGGTCGGCGCAGAGTGATTTCCTTTTCCATTGAACCCACCCTGTCATGTTATCATTGTGCCTTGCTAGCTACTTGGGGTCGGCGCAAAGTGATTTCCTTTTCCATTGAACCCACCCTGTCATGTTATCATTGTGCCTTGCTAGCTACTCGGGGTCGGCGCAAAGTGATTTCCTTTTCCATTGAACCCACCCTGTCATGTTATCATTGTGCCTTGCTAGCTACTTGGGGTCGGCGCAAAGTGATTTCCTTTTCCATTGAACCCACCCTGTCATGTTATCATTGTGCCTTGCTAGCTACTCGGGGTCGGCGCAAAGTGATTTCCTTTTCCATTGAACCCACCCTGTCATGTTATCATTGTGCCTTGCTAGCTACTTGGGGTCGGCGCAAAGTGATTTCCTTTTCCATTGAACCCACCCTGTCATGTTATCATTGTGCCTTGCTAGCTACTTGGGGTCGGCGCAAAGTGATTTCCTTTTCCATTGAACCCACCCTGTCATGTTATCATTGTGCCTTGCTAGCTACTTGGGGTCGGCGCAGAGTGATTTCCTTTTCCATTGAACCCACCCTGTCATGTTATCATTGTGCCTTGCTAGCTACTTGGGGTCGGCGCAGAGTGATTTCCTTTTCCATTGAACCCACCCTGTCATGTTATCATTGTGCCTTGCTAGCTACTTGGGGTCGGCGCAGAGTGATTTCCTTTTCCATTGAACCCACCCTGTCATGTTATCATTGTGCCTTGCTAGCTACTTGGGGTCGGCGCAAAGTGATTTCCTTTTCCATTGAACCCACCCTGTCATGTTATCATTGTGCCTTGCTAGCTACTTGGGGTCGGCGCAAAGTGATTTCCTTTTCCATTGAACCCACCCTGTCATGTTATCATTGTGCCTTGCTAGCTACTCGGGGTCGGCGCAAAGTGATTTCCTTTTCCATTGAACCCACCCTGTCATGTTATCATTGTGCCTTGCTAGCTACTTGGGGTCGGCGCAAAGTGATTTCCTTTTCCATTGAACCCACCCTGTCATGTTATCATTGTGCCTTGCTAGCTACTCGGGGTCGGCGCAAAGTGATTTCCTTTTCCATTGAACCCACCCTGTCATGTTATCATTGTGCCTTGCTAGCTACTTGGGGTCGGCGCAAAGTGATTTCCTTTTCCATTGAACCCACCCTGTCATGTTATCATTTACTTTCTTTTTCTTATATATCATACTATCAGTCTATCCATCTTTTCTTTAGTCTCCCTCTCCCCATCAATCAATATTTACACCATCAGTCTCTTAGTCACTTGCGTTTCCCCCTCATCACATCCCCATATGAAGATAAACGGTACCATTTTAGACTTTTCTGTTTGAATGACGCTTGTTTCCTTACAAGAATAGATAAAGTTAGAACTTTATGTTCACAAGTCGACGTCAACATTCTCATTTCCTCTACATGCAATGTTCTTTCGGTAGACTTTTTCACGGCACAAGTTTTTTTACTTCATGGGGTATATACTATCACGCGTCATCATCAGCCTATACTCGGACTTGGCTTCTCTCATCCAGCTGCCAACAGAGAAAAAATCCCTGCGAAGATCACCAGTATGCCTAGCCTGGGGGCATTTCATCGCGATGTCACTTAGTTGTAGTTACTTGTTAATAAGAACTAGCTGAACAGATATGTCGATGTAATAAACGAAGGATTTTACAACTTTTACAGTAAAATAACTTACTTTAAATACGCCGAGTACTTAGGAATGAAATGTCTTATGGACGAATTTATCCCTCCGTCCGCTAGGGGCGTTGCTATCGTTACCACCCCTACTAAACTATAGGTGTGTGTACGTTTTACATTCGACTTATTATATTATTTTGTCATAGCTATAGGTCATTCATCAATCAAACTTTTCTTTAAATGCAGTTTTTGTGAACAGAGTCACGAAGGGTGATAGTATAGACTTTTTGAAAATAGCGATTTACATGAAAATGTGATAGCTATTATCTATTATTAAACACTAGACTACCATTGAATGATGCATTAATGTACCGGACAGTGGCTTTAGAAAATGGTATTTAAAAATTCTTGTACATTTTAAAGTTCGAGCATTGCGATCTTAACTTTGTAAGATTAACACAATTTCTTTATTGAATGCTCAAGTTAACAAAAGGTATGCATGAATTATTATTTAAATTATTCATTTTCAAATCAAAATAAAGCCGAAGGTACTATCAGCTGCTACTGATAATAAAAATAACAATCTAACTTCACAGATTCGTTGATTTTGCGAAGATTAGTTTGCGTAGTGTAGTGCACCATGACCCGCGAGAAGCTCTCGTTCCCAATAGCCAACTACCGTCAATGTCCCCTGGGTACCCTGGGATCCCGGTCCTGTTATCAGCTTTAATTAACACAATCGAATACTTAGAAAAACCCATTGTTTACACTAGAGCGGCGATGACGTAATTTCGCGCGGGCATCAACTGTAAAAAACCGCGGCGCCACGGGTTCTAGAGCAGTTAAAATTACATAAATTGCCCATAGTTCACTAGCTTTTGATAAAGCCTTCGCCTGAATGGCTACGACAGGATGGTATTATATTTAAATAGATTGAAATAGAAGTAATGCTGTTACTTTGAGCATGAATCAAAATCAAAAGTCATTTATTCAAACTGGGCTGAGAATCAGCACTTTTTGAACGTCAAAATCACATAAGTCAGTCCCCCCAAAACGCCCACCCTTCACCACTTTTTAGTGCTTTAGCTGGGAAGAAGAAGTGGCGGAACAAACTCCCCAGCAGCACTGCTGTCTGTTCAGTTAGAAGAACTGGATTCTATACAGTAATAAGTAATTAACATTACGAAACACAAAAACATTATAATTATTTGCCATATGTCAGCTAGCACACGCCAATATTTAAAACTATGCTCAAGCATAAATAAATAATAAAAACAAAAACGTAAACAGAACTTAATACATAATATAAAGCCTCCAGGCATAAAGGGCACGCCCGCTTACATATGCATTGCTGCATTATGTTTATACAATGTCGCCCATGCGCATGTGACCGCCCGTAATATTCTGAATATTCATAAAAAAATGTCGAAAATAAACTTCAAAAGGGGGGGTCTATCTATAACATTTTTCATGTTATTCAATTTTTAATTTTTTAAGTAGAGTTTGTAGATTTGCTTTCTATTTTTTGACAAATCTCTGAAGTTTATGGGTCGATTTGGATTCTGTTTATTATTTCCATAAGCTTATGAGTTATTAACAGGTTAATTAACATTTTTACTAAAAATTATCGACTACTAAAAAAAAGACGGAATCGAAGTAATTTTTTCGGTAAAAAATTGTGTATTTATTTTTGAAAAAAAACTAGTCGAAGTCCATAAATTATCCCGATAGGACGACTTTTTTAATCATTATTTGTAATCTACTACATAACAGCTAAAAATTCACAGAACATTACTAATACCTATCTCTAAAAAAAAACCAGCAAACAACTTGTGAAAGAGATTTCCGCAACGAAATGAGCCCGGCGTGATTGTTGATGTAGACGTGGAAGAGGATGTGTTACGATTAGTGCGCGCTAATCCTATGCTAAGTATTCGTCTCCTATCGATAAGAGTAGGTATACCAAGAATAACAGTTTGGAAAATTCTCAAAAAAGAAGGCCTGCATCCTTATCATTTGCGACGTGAATTTGGGAAATAGCGATTACGGTGCGAGATCTGTTTTTTGTAATTGGATAATTGCACAGCAAAGAGCTAATCTCAATTTTATGAGGAAGATTTTGTGGACAGATGAAGCCACGTTTACAAGGGCGGGTATAACAAATCATCGCAATCTTCATGTGTGGGCCACTGAAAATACACACGTCTTTAGAGAAACAACTTTCCAGACTCAATTTTCCATAAATGTAAGGGCTGGAATGATTGACGATGAACTTATTGGCTCTTTCGTGTTACCAAACAGACTAGATCAACACGCATTTTTAGATTTTATAGTCAATACGTTGCCGTTGCTTTTGGAGGAAGTACCGCTGGAAACAAGAAGGCGGATGTATCTGCAATTAGATGGAGCTCCAGCACACTTCGCACGACTAGTTCGTGATTATTTAAATCAAAATTATCCGCGATGGATTGGCAGAGGAGGTGCCATTGCTTGGCCGCCGCGATCTCCCGATCTTACACCCTTAGATTTTTATCTTTGGGGCTACATGAAACAAAAAGTGTATGCCGTGCCCATTGAAAGCCGCGAGCAATTAACGGCTAGGATTTTTGCTGCTGCTGCGGAAATGAAAGAAAACCGTGAAGAATTACGTCGTACAATAAAAAGTGTTGCCATGAGGGCTTTAGTTTGTTTACAGGAGGGTGGGGGCCATTTCGAAAATCTAATTAATTAAAATTCTTGTATTTTTTATTTTTTTAAGTAAAAATCTGGCTATTGCTTGTTTGTTTTTATTTCCATTATCATCCTCCTTATTAGTTTAACCTTTTAGTACTCACTGCTAAGAGCGGGGACATTTAATTGACTTTCACATTTTCTTTTCCTAAATTTGACTCTTAGAGTTTTAGAGTTTTACTTTGGATTTAGTTACAGTTTGGTTTAATAATGATTTGTGAATTTTTAGCTGTTATGTAGTAGATTACAAATAATGATTAAAAAAGTCATCCTATGGGGATAATTTATGGACTTACACTAGTTTTTTTAAAATATATACACAACTTTTTTACCGAAAAAATGACTTCGATTCCGTCTTTTTTTTCTTAGTCGATAATTTTTAGTAAAAATGTTAATTAACCTGTTAAAGTAACTCACAAGCTTTTGTAAATAATAAACAGAATCCAAATCGACCCATAAACTTCGGAGATGTGTCAAAAAATAGAAAACAAATCTACAAACTCTACTTAAAAAATTAAAAATTGAATAACATGAAAAATGTTATAGATAGCCTCCCCCCTTTTGAAGTTTATTTTCGACATTTTTTCATGAATATTCAGGTAAAATTACGGGCGGTCACATGCGCATGGGCGACATTGTATATAAAGCTGTAACATGTAGCCACAAATGATAAACTAGGACCTTCGAAGTAAAATAAAGAAACAGTTAATTACTAATAACAATAAAAAAACCATAGTTAGCAAGATGACCTGTCACCACAAGCGGCACCCGTTCACGAGCATAATGCAAAGATCAGCCATTACCCCCCTCGCGATATTTGAGGGAAGGAGGCAACCCGACCCCCGACGCTACCGCAAGCATTGACATCTAAGGGAGCATGACGAACTTGCTGCGGTTGCTCAAAAGAATAATATGATCAATTGTCGAGGTCGCTAGATAACCACATATTGCAATACAACTCTTTAAACAACATTGAAATGAGTAGATTATGTCAATAATAAATAAACATTAAATTAAACTAAATTGACTAATACAACGTGTAACAGAATAAACGCAATTCCTGAAAGTAGTTTGTTCAGAATCGGCTTCTGAATCGATTTCCGTCATCAAAAATAGGTGTTAAATTTTGACGGAAAAATCTTTTAAATGACTTAAATTAGAAACACAGTATCATGACAAATTAATACAATCCTTAATTCAAGGAAATTGCACCTTAACTCAGAGCAATAAAGGCTACTTAAACGCATGACATTATTTGTATATCGCTTACAGGTCGTAATACACACACGTAAATAATATCAATGCATTTTACAATAAAAGTAGTGTGCGTCAAATTAAATAGGTAATTTAAAGGAATTTCAACTTTATCTCCAATGTGTAAGGCTTGTTTGAATGCACGACCAAACTTAGTGCGGTCATCAGAGTAGCCCTACACACACACAAACAGATTTTAGGCATTATTACAAAATAAAATTATTGAATTTGAAGAAATTTGAAACTTATTGCAAAGAAATAAAGCATTTGTCGGCAACCTCTTTGACGTTTTTGCGAAATGCCGACATACGCGCCGCCGCTACCGCCGAATAACATGAGTACCTAACATTAAAAGCTAGTCATCCGCCGGTAGCGACCTAGTGTAGTTGTTCTTCAGTTTACTTCCGTGACATTTTTGATTCCGTGCGCGATGGCTTTCCGGTACACCAACATACAATACACGGAGATGGTGAGAACCCTGGCTCGCTGTCTTGATAATGTCGCGTTAGCTTGTCGGGAGTTCAATGACCGTTTTGGCTGTAGTGTGAGCGCCAGGACGATGCTGGCTGCAACTCAGCGACTGAGGGACTCTGGGACGTTCCTTCCTAATACGGCTTTGGACAGAGGGACGAATGTGCGGACTACTCGTCTGCAAGAGCGTATTCTCGACCATTTCGATGAACATCCAGAGGACAGCTCGAGAGAAACAGCACCCCAGTTCGACTGCAGCCACATGTACGTGTGGCGAACGTTGCGTGCTGATGGTGAACACCCATATCATCTTCGACGGTGTCAAGACCTAACGCCGGCCGACAACTTGCCACGACTGGAATTCAGTAGGTGGTTGTTGGAGAACTGGCAACAGAACATTCTTTGGACGGACGAGAGTACCTTCACGCGTGTTAGCATGTACAACCAGCATAACCAGCATTTGTGGCGGCATGAGAATCCACATGCTTGCCGTGTGGATTCGTTCCAGCATTGGTTCTCCGTCAACGTGTGGGCTGGTATACTCGGAACATTCATACTCGGCCCCATTTTCCTTCCACGGTTGACCGGAGATACCTACCTGCGGTTCTTGCAGGAGACATTGCCGGACTTACTGGATGGCGTCCCTGTCGGTCTTTCACGTGACATGTATTACCAGCAAGACGGTGCTCCCGCGCATTTCACGTGGACCGTTCGACGGCATCTGGATGCGGAGTATGGCAGTCGCTGGATAGGTCGCGGAGGACCTGTGCCGTGGCCTCCCAGATCGCCAGACTTAACACCGCTAGACTTTTTTTTGTGGGGTCGCATAAAATCGCTCGTGTACGTCAGTCAATCTACAAGTGTCGAGGAGCTAAAAACAAAAATTCAACAAGCATTTGTGACGGTGAAAAGTGATACTGAAGTGCTTACAAAATTGAAATACAATTTAACAAAGCGTGCTAATAAGTGCATAGATCAAGGCGGCGGTCATTTTGAAACTTTAATGAAAGTGGATCGCAGAAATAGTGCAAATTAGGTAATAACCTAAGTGTTAAGTGTAAATAGTCCAGTTCTGTAAGTACCTACCTACTTCTTCCTATCAATACGATTGTATTCTAATCACTGTAAACATTGTTATTATAATCTTTTAAACACGCCGTCTTTGCATATTTTTGTAGTACAAACAATAAACTGGACCTACCTAAACAGACGAACTTATCAGAGGGATCGCGGGATTCGCGGGGGTGCAATCTCGAAAGATAGGTAGGTTGATAAAAACGGCAAGCAGCGGCGCGCGGCGCGGTGCGTAGAGACTAAATTCAAAGCCTGTGAAAGTTTGATAAAAAAAAAAAAATTTTACGCGGTGATATCGCGTATCAATATCACATCTAGCTAATGTTCGGTAAATTAATTATCGTTCATACGGCCATAGGTAGGTATCTAATGCCTACATTAGAACTAGGCACGCAGCGTAGGCGCGCGCGCCGCTACAATTGAACAAACATACCTAATTTTTAGGTCCATGATACACACGTGCACATGAATAATATCAAAGCTTTTTGGTTAAAAACAAATTTACTAACCTTGAATACATCTAAAACTAATTTCGTGTGTTTCAGTATTAGTGCACGAACTGAACCTACGGATGATTTTAAAATTAAAATACACGATTGTGAGGACTTAAAGAATAAAAATTGTAATTGCCCAAAAATAAATAAAGTAAAGCAAATCAAATATTTAGGGGTAGTAGTAGACCAGAGATTATCTTGGTATCCCCATATCGAACAAGTTGCTAACAGGGTTAGAAAACTGTGTTGGTTATTTAGTACACTGAGACATATTGTGCCAAAAAATATATTTAGTTGTAATAACACTTCTAGAAATCTCCTTAATGAGATATACGTCGCTTTGGCTCAGTCTGTCTTAGTTTACTGTATTCCCAGCTGGGGAGGGTCAGCAAAAACTAAATTCATAGTAGTAGAGCGTGCACAACGTGCCCTGATAAAAACTATGTATTTTAAGAAGATGAGATATCCCACAGATAGTCTTTATAGCTTAAGCGAATTACTCTCGGTAAGAAAACTATACTTAGTTCAAACTATATTAAGGAAACACAAGACCCTACCTTACGATGCATCTAAACTAGCAAAACGTAGAAAGCATGCTGTTGCAGAAGTCCCCCAAACAAAAACTTTGGTTGCCTCCATGCAATTTAATACACGGTCTGCTCGGTTATATAATAGAATAAATAAAGAAATATGTATATATAAAAACCAATACCATGAATGCAAAAAAAAAAAACTGAAATGGATTAAACCACTTACTTATAAGGAAACGGAAGAGCTCTTGAAATTCACGACATAACCTATACTCTCACACAGGCACACAAGCACACACATACACACACACACGCACAAACTATACTTATGCCAATTTTGTCTACTTACCTATGATAAATTATGTTATTAATATTTTTCTTTCTTTTGTTATGGAAGAGCGGAGTCTTCTAATACAGGCATTGTTTGCTTAAAAGAAGACTCCAATCACAAATTAATGACTGTAATCTTGTTGAAGAAAATAAACAATTTGAATTTGAATTTGAATTTGAATTTTACATTTGGATTCGGGCGCGTTTAATAAAACAGTTGATGTAAGAGAATTTAATCCTTCCGTCCAAATAATAAGGCTTATTGAAATGCACGACCGATTTGTATTCCGCATGTCTCAGTAATCGATTTGTTGAAAAATGTCGAAATAGGTAGTAGACAATTTTCTGGTTCCTACGAGCTACGTCCTGTGCAAATGACCCTTTGAAATCGCGCGCGCGCGCTACCTCCGGGCTGCCAGCCGGCCATCTTCAAAGTAAGTAGGTATTTTTTCTTGCGCAGCAAAGTTTGCTGTTTGTGATTAAAATCTTGTAAGCACTGATTTTTGTTTCACGTAATTAGCAGTAAACACGCTTATCAGAGGTAGCTAATAATATCGCGAAAGTTACGCATCTGAGATACTTAAATATTTTTTACCCGCGTGTGCCGCACGGAGTCCGGGCGCTTCGCCCTTCGTTAGTTTCGAAGTTCGGGTAAAATGTCGCTGTTTAAAATGCATCCCCGTTACTAAGCGTAAAGTCTTAGATTCATGTTGATAATTTCACTTGCTAGAAAATTATCAATCATTACACTGTAAACTCAATTAAGTATCAAAAGTTATTCATTCATAATATCAGTCTGTGACATTTAAGGTACGTTTTTTTTTTTTACTATTGATAGGCGCGCGTTTGACCACAATCTCACCTGATGTAAGTAAAATTCGTTCATTGAACTAACGCACATCTAATGCCTACAGCTATGGTCAGCTGGCGGGCGCTCGAATGTGCGTGTCGCGTCGGCTGCTAAAATTGCATTAGTGTGTGTGTAGGCATATTGCTGCACATACGTTTTGCGTTTAGTAAGGATAACTATTTTATAAAAAACGACCAGGTTTGGTTTAAATTTATTTAATTACGGGTGTTGTTTTAGACTTATAATTTTATATTCTAATTGGGGTGTCTGAGGTATTGCGCTTAATCCGTTACACGTTGTATAGTCAAATAAAATAAACAATTACATGAACTCATATAACTTGTCAGTAGGTAAGCGAATTCTGGAGAAAGAACATGAACATTGTCTTGAGTTAATCACAGCGACTAACTATTTTTATCGTTTAAGTAATCGTTGATTGAATAGTATGCCTGTGAACAAAGGTTGGATTTTACTTTAGCTTTAAACGCATTAAAAGGCAATTCTAACAAAGTAGAGGGAAGCTTGTTATAAAAGTTTATACCAAGCCCAACAAATGAGGTAGGGACCTTGTGAAGCCGGTGAAAGGGAGCACGTAGTTTGTCCTTGTTTCTAGTGTTAATATTATGAATATCACTGTTTTTTGTGTTTAAGTGTATATTTTGCCTAATACAGGGTGGCCGGAAAATTGACGTCCAAAAATAAAATTTCGGTCCCTCGTATCGTGGGGTATTCGAATCACCCCCATGTATGTTCCGCGACTTTTCATAGTTTTCGAGTTATGAATTTTTTTCTGAATGTTTGAAAATTTTCGACCTGACCAACCTAAAAAAATTCTAAAAAAAAAAGTAGAGGGTTTTATCGAGTTTCTTTTTTTGCAACTGAATTTTTATAAGTAGTACTTTTATGCATAAAATAATCAGCTTCGTAACTGTGGTGAAAGTTATGAAAATGTTGATCTAAAGTGAAAAATTTACGTTCGGTAAATTATGACTTAAATTTTCAACTTCAAATTAAAAATCTAAACAGGTGACTTCATGGTTCTCAAGTAGGCTTCAAGAATGCGCCAGACTCTCTGACTCTTAACTGACTTTACTAACCTAATTAAGTTTTAATTGTTCAGTATAATTTTAATAGTATTAAAATATCAGGTTGAAACATTTACCTACTCGGAAACAAGAGCGTGGTGAAAATATAGGATAATTACAAAAGTTATTTAGTATGCAAGGCTGCAAAGTCGTTTTTTGGCGCGAGTACGTACCATTGAGCTGTATTGAAACCTGAGCGAAGAGAGCTAATATATAATAACTTTGCTGCCGAGGGAAATACACAACTTTTCACCTCACTACAGCGAGGGAAATGCTAGGTTCAAGAAAAAATTCTAAAATAATATACCTACATATTAAAATAGTGATTATTATTTAAAAAAAATTAGAAGTACTTACTACAATTGGTAATATTGAATGTTACATTTTTTGGAACAGTTATGCTTGTGTTTGTCACTTGTGTACTATTACTAGGTAAATTATTTGGTAAATTTGCGGAACATTGCTCAATTTCATTGGATCCATTGTGAATGTTGGAGACACAGGCGGATTGGCAGGCGATTCAAAACTATTTTTTATCATGCTCTCTTTGGAAGTTGAAGTACGAGTCCAAGGATCTGGGCAAGGCGGTTTTAAAGTTATACTTCCAACGATGCCCTTGCATATTTTTGTTTTCTATAGAGTCCTCTATGTATCCTTCTGCCACGGTACTGGACTTCCAGCCGCCGTGACGCTTAAGCGTTATCAGATCAGCGTCCGAGTCGATTGATCGAAAAATCGATCGATTGGTGTATTATTAGGTTTTATTTACAATTTGGCATATTCGTCACGAATCTCGAAATTCCTATCAATATTGGTCTTCGTGTTCGATAAGTTAACTGCTTGATTTCCTTGTTTTAGATAATTTAATGAAGTATGATAGCATTATAGTCTCCGAAAACGTTTTCGCGCCTTTAGAATGTTTTCATGCATTGAACAAATTGTACGCGTACTTTTACTTTTCGCGCGATTTTTCCGGAGGAAATCTCAATTCGGCATTATGTTCCGCTTGCACTAACTCTGCAGGTGTTAAATTTATATATTCGTCGCTGCTGTAGTCGCACATATTTAATGATTTCTTTCGATTTTATAGAAATTAAAACCAAAAATGATGGAAAGTGAATTGCATTAAAGAAGAAACATTTTAAAAGTTGTTTTTTCATGCATCGTTCGTGCTAGGCCGTGCGATTATTCTATAAAATTGAGGTTGGCGCACTGTCATGAAATAAGTAGGTACCTATTACTTAATGCATTTTCAGTGGACTGGAAAATTATTGAATAGAAAGGTTCGAATTTAAAAAATCTACCCACGCTACCGGATAAAATGCACTTTTGCACTCAAAATTTTCATTTTGTCTTTTAAAAGGCAAAAGACAAAATGACCGATTGTAGAAATTCAATCTGTCATTTTGTCTATTCACCCGTCGACAAATCCCGTTTCTTTGGTGGTCATGCAACGCGATTTAGGTTAAATCATGGCTAGAGAAGCACAATCTACTAATTAATGCTAACAAAAGTTACTTACTACAATTTAGGACATACCAACGAAAGCCGCTAATCATAAATAGCCTTAGTAATCAATTAAATATACCAGAAAGAGACGATCTAACTCTTCTTGGTTTAACTTTGGACAATAATCTAACATGGAAAAAGCATATCGAAAATCTAAAGACTAAATTATCAAAATTTATATACGCATTCAAAAAATTAAAAAGCAACACAAATTATGAGACCGCGCTTTCAACATACTATGCTATCTATTCCGTGTACTATGCCTATGCATATGCATGGTTTAACTATGGCATAATATTGTGGGGTGAAAGTACTGACTTATGATATTTTCATCATGCAAAAGAAATGTATACGCATCCTAATGAACATTAAGCCATGGGAAAGTTGTAAACCACATTTCATAAGAAATAAAATAATCACGTTACCCCATAGAACTATTATTACTTACGTAGTATTTTATCTCAATGCGTTACCCTCCCTTTACATACTACATGTACGTTCGTGCAAAAACACAGAGGTTAGGTACTTTCGATCAAACATAGAAGCAAATCTAAATTATAACCGAAAAAACAAAAACAAGTTGATTACACCAACACCAAAATTAAAAATAATGAAAAATAGCCCCAACTATAGAATCGCAACAATTTATAATAAATTACCAAATTACATAAAAGATGACGACAACACAAATTCATTGTATAGCAAACTAAGATTACACTTAATATATAATGTTATTACACAGTAGACGAATTCATGACGGATTAAACTTTATAGATGTAGGTGGGTACATATTACAATACCGACATTTCATAATAACTATGACTGAAATACCGACGTCCGAAACATCGAAGTTCAAAATACCGAAAGTTTGAAATACCGATAGCCGTTATATCGAAACATGAAATACCGATGTCCAAATGCCCGAAAGGATGAAACCCCGAATGGACGAAATCCCGAATGGACGAAATACCGATGGATGAAATCCCGAAGAGCGGCAACGTAATTCCCGCTTTTACTCATAGATGGCACTACAACACAGTTATTGCGGTGAGCATTCTGCTTAACATGTTTTAATTTTTTTTTATAGCGGGGGTAGATCTCGAAAAATTATTTTATTCCGTAGGTAATGTTTTGAACTGAATGAAAATTGAACTGGGTGAAATAGGTTAGGTTAGGTTAGAACAGTGACCAACCGCGCGTGAGCCGAGCGAGCGAAGCGAGCGGTGCCGCGGCAGCGGCCGGCGAACGCTACTTCCAAGTAGCTCGCAGATTTTTTTCACCATTTTCTAATTATCCGGGAATTATACTACTGGGGATTATACATGGGAAAGGATGCAACATGCAAGCAGGCATGCAGCGTGCAAGCAGGCATGCAGCATGCAAGCAAGCATGCAGCATGCAAGCAGGCAAACAAGCATGCAACATGCAAGCAGGCATGCAACATGCAGCAAGCATTGTTCCTGTCAAGGCTCCGGTGCTGCGGGGTTTAGGCGGCCCCACGCGAGCTTATCGTCGCAGATGGTTTTAACGCTCACCACCGCAGCTTCGGCTTGCTGGCCGGCCACGCCGGCCAGCCTCAGCCGCGGCGGCGGGCCTTCAAACCACCTGCTCCTCAGCTCGCGGACCGCCTTACCCCTCCGCGCCTACGCGGGTTTAAATTACACTCTAGAGGTTGGGCAGACAAGACTGCGTGAAGTCGGTTTTGCAGCGTTTCGTTTTTGTCACAAAATTTTGTAGCATAACATATTGATTTTGAACTTCAGGATAGGGATCTTCGGGATTTTAAGCTTCGGGATATGGATCTTCGGGATTTTAAGCTTCAGGATATGGATCTTCGGGATTTTAAGCTTTCGGGCAAACGAACTTTCGGTATTTCAAACTTTCGACCAAACAATCATTCGGCGTTTAATTTTTAGGGATTTCGTCCATAGGTATTTTAAAATAGGTATTTTGAATTTCGGTATTGTAATACGTACCCATGTAGGTACCTACTTAATTCATAACTTTTCTTTGTTAGATCCGGCCTGATCCAAGACATAAATTTTGTTTATTCCAGTGACATTAATGAATCCATTTTATTTTTTGTATTATAAAATGACATACCATAATTCAATTTAATCAATAACTTGACATGACATGATTGTAATTATTACCTATTCCTTATTATTATTTTATTCTACTATTTACTACCTACCTACTAATGCAATCTGACTTTATGTGTGTTAATATTGTGTATTGTTTATTACTGCTAATTGGACATCGTAACAACTTCTAGACATGTATTTTACTTTTATTTTTGTTCCCGAAATGAATTGTATTGTGTAAACTTGATATTTTGACTCAATATATTAATTTATAAACTCAACAGCAAACCGAGATTGTGCTTTGCAGTGCCCTGACAGGGTTCATGTACAAAAACCGACAGTAATAAATTGTAAAATGTGTGATGTGCATGAGAGCAAATAAATAAATAAATAAATATTTGAAACGTCATTTGTTCACAAAAGTAGAGTAATAGGAAAATTACGCAAAGTCTATTTTACTCCCTCTAGAACGTGCTCAAAGAGCAATTTTAAACCTTTAGGCCTTTCAGATTTCCTACACACCAGCTTTACATTGCATGTGAGGTGCTAACAGTACGCCAATTATTTATACTGCACATCATATTACAGCAGCACGTTGAACTCGCTTACAAGCCAGTACCAACCTCCTGACAAGAGAATGAAGGATTTGGTCTGCATAAAGCCTCAAACTAGACATGCCTTTGTAAACCGATTCTATGTCTATTTAGGACCCGATTTATATAATAAGCTCAATAGAATACTGAATATTTACAGTGCCGGTTACAAACATTGTAGTCTGAAGATACGCGAATATTTGGGTAAACTTGATTACACAGAAAGACTTCTAGAAGACTCCGCTACTGAACGTCGAAGTTTGAAATGTCGACGTATGTTAGTTCTAAAGTACAGGATCTCGATGTACGCCAGTTCGAAAGTTCACTGGAGCGCAGTATGCAAGGCCGACGTACTGTTAGTTAGAAAGCATACGAGTTCAATAGGACTATTCGCACTCGTATGCTTTCTAAGTTCGATATCGACACTATCGCTATTGGAACAATTGTAATAGGTAATAAACAAAACACATTCATAAATAGATATATCTTTAAATTATTAAAAAGAAAAAAAAAACAAATTAAACGAGAACTAAACAAAAAAAAAAATGCGCTTGGACTCCGCTACTGAACATCGAAGTTTGAAAGTACTTCAATAATGATGTAGTTATTAAATTGGCAACTTTTATTTGTATTTAGTACCTAGTCTAATAAGGATAGTATTTATTGTATATCGCTTAGTATGGGGATGGCCTGAAACACAGGTTTTTATTAACCTAGCTCAGGCAGGTCGCCACAAGATAGAATGTCAGTACCAATGCACCTTTTATATGTAATTAAAAACGAGTAAATTAAACTAGCTTGTATATAAGTATTTAAGCCAATCTGTTAAGAACTTGGTACTACTAAGTATTTATAAGTGTTTTGATGTATTACTTTGTAAAAAGACCTAAATTAAAAAAGTTATTAAGTTTTGTATGAATTAAAAAATCGTCCCAGGTTTTCACTATTACTGATGAATATGTAGTTTATTTAATAGTTTTCTGGTGATCCACAGAATGAAAAAGTGATTGTGATAATATGTGTGTGCTATTAGGCGCGTTATTAACAGCGACGCGCAGATATCGCATGCTATTCCTAGGCAATTGGCTTTAGTTCCGGGCCAGCACGACCTCTGTGATAGGCTTGAGTCACGCATTTTATCACGGTTTTTGATCCCATACTGTGATAAAAATGTGAGACTCAGCCTATCACTGTAGGCCGTGCACGCCCCGCTGGGGGTGCCGCTTGTACAGGTAAGGTAGGTAGTTCTTAGTCGCATCTCCTCTGACTACACTGAAGGAAAAGGATACTTAATAAGTTAAGCAATTAACATCAACAAATATTTATTTTACTAAATAAATACATTAGGGTTAGTGTTTACATGTTTTGGTCATTGACATACCTATTTATTTAACCTAAGTAGTATTAATGAAATAGCCTAGGTAGGTACATATTTTATTGACCAAGACAATTATTAGACTAGTGGGCGGATCTCGAATGAGGCCAGTGTTCGTAGCATAAGTGACTGACGTACTGTTGACTGTGCTCACTGACCTCTATTATAATACGCTTTAATAGAGGTCAGTGACTGTGCTTCACAACATGACAGAGTAGGTAAAATAATAAATTGCACTTGCTCCATAGTACACTGGCTTTTAGGGTCGGAAATTATCCCACGGGACCTAAACTATGTTCTAACCCAAGTCATGGTGTACCTCTGCCAAATTTCATCGAACGCCGTTCAGCCGTTAAGGCGTGAAAACGTTCAATTTTCATTTATAATGGTAATAGTAAATAAATACAAAATAAATATTGGTATTGATACCAATTCCATGATTGTAAGACAGAAAAGAAAAAAATGTTTTTACTTTTTTTCTTTGAGGATGACAGTTGACATTGAGCTTTCATTTTGGAATGAGTTCCAGTCACAGAGTACTTTTTTTAGGTTCCAGTTCATATTATTGTGTTAGATAATCTTATGTAGATAACGGTACAAATAAGATTATTTATTTAAAAATGCACCAAAATCGCGAGTTTCACGATTCATACTATTGCCATACTTGCGTAGTTGCTCCCGAGAAGGACGTGTTGATGACAGACATAGTTGGCACGGGCTGCGTGGCCCGCATCATGCGATGGTGGCACGATTTGTTTTTATTGTCATACACGTCTGGGAGGTCCAGAGGATTCTACAATAGCTCCCATGCCATGAAGATTGAAAGATTCCGGCAGTTCCGCAAATACAGGCACCGCATACATCCGATGAGCAAGTTCAGGTAATAGTAGAAATATAATGCGTTGGTACCATGAGGTAGCATGTTTAAAAAGTAAAACCCGCGAATGATGTACCATGTTAATGAAAAGCAGGCCTATACAATGTGGCGCTACAACGGTGACTTTAATTTAATACACGGGTAGGGCTAGTGCCCATTAACCATATAAATATTGATAGGTTAAAATAATACGTAAACTGAAAAAAAAAATTTTTCAAACAAACTAAATAATAAAAAAGTCATTAAAATTGGGATCACCCTTGCAAAAATTCATTCATGAAATTACTTACCTAGCTCGCTTACGTTAACTCGGAGCGGCAACGTGTCGGTTCGCGGGCTGGCAACCGCGCATCGCGTCTTGTACCTACTCGTGATCGGTCCGATTCTTTGACGGCATATTATCAAAGAAACCGAGCGGCGCAAGTGGTACAAACACTTATCACATCACCCTCTCTTGTTACTATTAGTAATAACTGTCATCACTAATCACTGCCATCACGATCATAAGTTTACACAAGCACTAATAGCACAAATAAATGCGTCCGTATCGCAAGAGGTGTAAACGTACCTACTAGATAAGAAAACGAAAACCAATCAAAGTGTCTTTATCGCAGTACCATGATCTAATTACTATCCTAATTACACAAAAAGAAATAAATAAAACAATAGCTAAGAGTCTTTTTCGCGACGTAATTATGCGCACTAGAGTAAATAAGTGCGTCAAGGACACGGGTTCGACTAGCACTAGAAAAGCAAAAAAAGAATTCGTGTTCGGTGCGGCGGGTGGGTGGAAGGGAGAGCGCGCGTCGCCTGCGCTGCTCGCCAACAAAGGAAATTTCCTTAAATTCGCCTACTCTATGCATTTGTTTCATCCTAATAGTATTGCTTATTCGTTTTAATTTCATTGATGCGAAGTTATGATCCGTGACCGAGGGAAATGACCGCTGCGCGACAGTTCTTTAAGTACAGGTTGCTCTAAGATGCTATTTCCTAAATTCTTTAATAAATCTGTAAATAATAACGTTTAATGGAAATAAAAAATTGTCATGAAACGAAAATGTGAAAACGTATATGTGTGTTAAATTAAGGTCACCATAGCAGCGCCACGCTGTATAGCGCGAACACATTTTCCTGCTTACAAAAGCAGGGAAATATCGAAATAATCTTCATCAACTTTGAAGTTAACGCTGATGTCGATGCAGCACCGTTCACTTCTCGATGAGAAACTTAATGGAAGCCTAACATATCACTTTGAAGATGAGACGACAACTTTCACTGACGCACTACAGTAAAGCTATGATTATGTTTCAGGAACTTCTGGGACTTCCTAATACTGCACGTATTCATCATGAACAAGATTATATTCATCTTCACGTCCTCCTTCTTATTCGAGGCGTTACCAATATCTCTGTTTTACTTAGGGGCTTTGTTCGAACTAATTATTATCGCAGATCTATATGTCAACCTGAAGACTGGGTACATTAAACACAACGCTAAAAAAGTTATTTTAGACACAGAAAAGTCTCTTAAAAACTACTGCACCAAGAAACTGTTCATACATTTTGCGTCGGCCATGCCGCTACATTGGTTGATGTTCATTAGATACGGATTTAATATAGTATGTGGCTTATGCAAGGCTAACAAGTTTACCTGTGCTCTGAAGATTATCAGTGTCTTTAGTCTGTTCAGGGTTGTTGAAACATCCGCCTATTGGACTCAGAAACGTCGCTCATCTAACAAAAATCACTTATTCAAGTTCTTAAGGATCGGGGCCATCGGTTTCGTTACCATGAGCCAGTTCTACGATCTAAGTGACGCCATAACTTTGCTTGTATTCATGGCTAGAGGCGAAGTAGTCTCCAATTCCATGTTAGGAGTCAGAGCGGGCCTCAAGTACGGCTACTATGGACGCGTACTGCCTAACCACTTCTACTTAGGTTTAGATATGAACAGGATTTTTAAATCTTTACAGCTACAGAGCTTTGGCATTGCGGCGAGAATCTTCTATTTGGATAAGATGACCGCATTGATTGGTTACTTTATTTGTAAAATATTTTTCGTTTGGAGTTTAGTTGAGTGTTATGCCTTTGTTTGTCCACATGTATATCCTAAGAATAAGTACATGCAGTTAAGGCAGAAGGTTTTAAATGTGTTATCGGCCCGTCAGATATCTGATGACTTGAATTTGAAGGTACAACAATACTTTGACTTCACACCGGCACGATATAAAGTATTGGAGCGGAATAACGAGTTGTATAGGATGCTGCCAAAAGTATTGAAGAAGGAAGCCAAGTTGAGTTGCTTCTTGAAGGTCATGATGCGGATCCCGTACTTCGCTGATCTGCCTTTGTCCATTCTAGAGGAGATGGTCCTACTGCTGAGAGAGGAAATATATTTGAGAAATGCAATCGTGGTAGAAGTGAGTATTTTACCATAATCCTTCCCCCTCAGCTTATCGATGCAATTTTCGTAGGTATCTACAACGAATCCACCATATTATTAACAACATTAAAATATGTTGTACCAGCATTAGCGTAAGCTTCTCAGTAATAAGGTGCAGAGTCCTTCCAGAACGAATTCTGTGAGTAACAAGAGATCTAAAGTAAACTCTAACCTAACTAGGCGTGGGTGCCAGCAGAGGGCCTGATGATTGTTGACAACGGAGTCCTGGCAGTATATTCCAAGAACCGTAAGGAGCAGGGTCACCTGATCGACGGTGATTTTTTCGGAGGATTATCTCTGGTTACCGACCAAGAACTCTGCATGTCCTTTGTGGTGGCCATTACTACCTGCACCGTAAGTTGTATTTATAACTATTTGTATGGTTTTAACTGAAAGTGTACCATGATTTTTATATTTAATTTGCACAATTCGTAAGACACCTAAGCTTACTCTGTGCTGCGTGTTGCACTCGCTTCGTTCACTCATTGCTTGAATAAGCGTGCTCTACTCAGTCATGTCGTCTGAGGGCTCGTTTCGCTCGTTCGTTACAGAACTGTGCTTGCCACAATGGGCAGAGTTAAAATCCCATCGTTTAACCAGCTGACCTTGATGTGGTTTTTTTAATTCCTATTTTCCATTTCCACATGATGTTAGTAACGCACACTACTTTTAAGCTATGTTAGTAATAAATTACACTTTAATTGATATATCTGTTGCACTTACCTGACGCAATGTACAATTGTACATGTACCCAATAAGCCATAATGGCGCAACACGGCTCGACATTGATGACCTTCAGAATACCGATGACACTCCCACGCACTCTACGCATCATCGTCGCAATCCTTTCAGGATGGTATTGATGGAATTGGATTGGTATTGGTATGTGCTTCGGCAAACATTTCTGATGCATTCGCCATATTAACCATCGCTCATTAGTTGGGATGGAGCAAGCTTGAAGTAATAGTGGCTGGCAAAGTGCTAGCACTGACTAAGGCATTGCATAAGGAACTCTTAATTTTACATCTAAGTCTGTTTATGCTTTTACAACGATTTTTCTTTTCTAGATCCTGATACTAGATAAGCGACGTTTCAGAAATCTGATGAGGAATCATACAGAGCTATTTCTAAACATGAAGATGCAGATGAAGAACAGATACCCAACTAATGATAATGATCTGGTCCCACCTCGCAGAACGTCCGAGTTGAGTCAACTTTCTCCGGTCAGGTATTGGCTGCATTGAAAGGAGACATTATAGTACATACTAATTCCATGGAAGACATACTACGAGAATCTTTTGGCGCTTGAATGAGATTGATTGAGGGGCCCTTTCACATTTCTTTTACCTCTGACAGCAAAAACCTACCGTAACCGTAGACAGAGAAAACTACGTAACCTTATTGTAACGAGAATAAAGATCGCTGTTGTTTTTGACAGACTTATCAGTGGCAGCAACCCTACAGAAACCTTATTACGAGCAAAATAAAGATCACTGTGATATTGACAGTGATGCAAAATAACCGTGAACGGGCTGCTGTAGGCTTTTTTGTGAAGTTCAGATTTTGGGCACGCGCCAAAATAACATGTATACAGTGCTAGAGTGCTACATGCATCTTTTGGCGCCTGAATAACATTGACAAGGGGGGCGCTGTTGTAAAACATTTAGTGAAATTGTTTTGTGATATTTAAAAGCCCCAATACCTAATACACATGCCTATAACATGTACAAAAATATGCAATGAGCTTGCACGCCGATGCGCCATATCAACTTCTGATCAGTGAATGGCACAATGGCGTGCAAGCTACTGGCATACTTTTGTAGCTACAAGTCATAGGCATATATTGTATAACAGGCCATAGTAATTGAAAAAAATATGGCAGAGTTTGAGCTCCGATTTATGCCACACGCAAAAAGATCCTTAGTATCTAGAATTTATGAGACCTCGAAAAAGCGTGGACGATAAAAAAAACTGCATTTGCTGCATAAAATATATGATTAATTTGTTAAGGGATTTTTGTAAGTTTGCAATTACTTCATTTTATCTGTATAATAAAAAGGGTGGTTTGACATATTTTTTATACAAAATCAGCCAAATCACCACAATGGCAGTTATGAAGTTATTTGACGATTGAAAAATCGGCCGTAAGTAACCAACTAGTAATAGTTAACTATAGGTACTTACATTCTATTCATTAAATTGTGTAATTAAACACAAGGGGTATGTTTTATTCAAACCTATCTTTAATCAATGTTAAAACGTATGATAAATGCATAATTTGTAGGAGAGAACATTAAGCTTTTAACTTAATGTTTGTACAACACAAATATTCACGAACATAAAGGGTTCATTGCTCGGCCCACTGCTCTTCACTATCTACATCCACGATATCGCGTCTTGACTGATGTCATCTAATTAGTAGTTTCGTTGATGATATGAGAATGTATGCCACAATATCATCGCAGGAGGACGTGAGAGCGGTCCAGGATTATCTACGTCGTCTGGAAGATTATTGTCGGAGAACAAAACTTGGTCTGAACCCTACTAAAAGACCATTGAGTAGGGTTCAGATCAAGTTTTCTAAAAACCGACTGGTTTTAACATATTACACACACACATGCCAAGAGTGCAGTTACTGGATTCGCGCTTCAACGTCAACTTTAAGGTTTTCGTGGTGCGCCTACCGAATTGTTATCTGACCCTCGGCATGAAGAAGACTTTTGGCCGCAGGACGTGGTGTACCGTCGCTTCCGCGGGTTGGTACCACAGGACAGCAAGCACAAAGTCAAGCTAGTGCAAAGAGAAGTGCTACTAACATAGTCTTATTATTTACTAACACAGGTTTTGTTTACGACAAAAATATGTATATATAGGTTAAGGTACCTATTACCTGTAGGCCTGTGTCGCCTGTAAATAAATAAATAAATTAATTACTAGCTAGTAATTAATTTATTGTTCCTTCGGCCCACGCCTTCGCATCGCATCACTTGCCCGCGCTATCATTTCAGTTTTCGCTTAGCGTTCTGTCTGACTTTTTTTTCATTATGCTCGGCTCTTAAGGGTCATAGCGTGATGTTAAATAGCCTCTAGCCTTCCTCAAGAATTGGGCTAACAAATGCAAAAAATATTAATCAAATCCGACCGGCCGTTCCAGACCTGGGGTAGGTCTGGAACGGCCGGTCGGATTTGATTAATATTTTTTGCCTACACACAAACTTACAAACATAGGTACTAACTTTTACGTCTTTATAATATTATATTATGTATAGATTTATATTCTAGAAAGCACTCAACGATAACCGCATCGTACACACTGGGTGATAGTCGCTCAGACATCCAAATCACTGGGTCCAGGTGCTTCACACAAGCCAAAACGGGTACGTATTTGAATATCGAAGATTAAAATACCTACTGTTAAAATATCGATGTTCATAACATCGAAAATGGAAAAATCGAACGACCATAAAACCGAAAATTAAAATAACGAAAGTTTATAGTATCGAATGGTTAAATATCCTACGTCCAATGTATCTAAAATCTAAATATCTACAAAAGTTACATCGAAAGATCCAAATATCGAAATACAGATTATCGAATGTCCTAAATATCGAAGTACAAACTATCGAACGTCCTAAATATCGATGGGTACATAGAACATCGAAAATGAATATACCTACTACGTGTAAAAATGGGTTAATTTTCAACATTTAATACATTCATTAATTCACCCTAAAAATACGTACCTACAAAATATCGAAAAAAATTTGATGTAAGTAGTATGAGTGGAAAAAGGTGGCTTCTGCAACGTCTCCGGCGCTACGGGAAGTGCAACCCCTTCGCCCTTGCGTAACAAAGAATAGGCACCCATGTTCACCTCCGCAGCTTCGGCTTGCTGGTCGCCTCCGGCGACCAGCCTCAGCCGCTACGGCTCCCACGGGTGCCTATGCTTTGTTACAGCGGGCGGGGGTTGTCCTCCCTTCGCGCCTCCGGATTTTTATATACACTCTAGGGGTAACAGCCAAAAGACTACGTAAATTCGGGGTGCCCCAATTCGGTTTTGGAACAATTTTGACCTATTTTATCCATGAAAATCAGTGTCTAGTGTACAAGCATAGGTCAATCGTGAAGGTATTATTTAGGTCTTTAAATTAAAATATTTTCTTGAAAGTCAATATGTTGTGCTACTAAAGTTAGTGACAGAAACGTATCGCTGCAAAACCGACTCCACGTAGTCTTGTCTGCCCTACCCCTAGAGTGTAATTTAGAATCGCGTAGGCGCGGAGGGGCGAGGCAGCCCGCGAGCTGAGGAGCAGGTGGTTTTAACACCCGCCGCCGCAGCTGAGGTTGGCCGGCGAAGCCGGCCAACAAGCCGAAGCTGCGGTGGTGAGCGTTTAGACCATCTGCGACGTTAAGCTCGCGTGGGACTGCCGGAGCCCTGCAGCGCCGGAGCCGTGACAGAAACCATGCTTGCTTGCATGTTGCATGATTGCTGCATGCTTGTTTGCTGCTAGATGGTAATCAGTTACTAGGTGGGTTACAAAAAAAACAAGGAAAACCTCCTTTACTATTTTTACATAATAAAAACCCAAAATAAAACACATTTGTACGCAAATGTACAATATAATCAGTGACAATAATACAAAATATTAAACAAAAAATCCTTCTCTTTATTGAATAATAATAATCGAAAACATAAGTCAAAAATCAACTATAAAAATACCGGTCTAAATACTTTAAAGATTTGAAGCTATAGCCATTAACAATTCCACAAAAGAGTACTCTGTAATATTTTCCAATATGTTACTAATTTTTTTCATCGTGTTCGCACACTTCGTCTTCTTCCTTTTTTTAGGCTCTGTTTCTCCGTTAAGGATTTTTTGAATTTCAATTAAATTTACTTTTGTTTCCTTCATTAACTCTGATATTAAACGGTAAAAACCAATATGTCTTTTAGAACATATTTCATTAATATGGTGATGTAAGGATTCAGCACTATTTTGAGTGCGCGGTATCGTAGATTGGTGAATACACTCATACTGCCTATATAATTTTTTTTCGGTATTTCAACTAGTAGGTATTTTTAACGTAGATATTATGAATTTAGATGTATGAAATGTTGATATTTTGAACTTAGGCATAATGTCATTCGATATTTTGAATCATTCGAAATTTTAATCACTCGGCATTTCAATCTTCGACGTTTTAAGCTTAGGTATAACAATTTTCGACATTTTGATATAATCGATATTTAAATTTTCGATGTTTTGAACATTGGTATTTTAAGCGTAGGTATTTTAATCAACGATATTCAAATACGTACCCGCCAAAACCTTTATTATTTATATCTATGATATTGACAGGGTACGTATTTGAATATCGAAGATTAAAATACCTACTGTTAAAATATCGATGTTCATAACATCGAAAATGGAAAAATCGAACGACCATAAAACCGAAAATTAAAATAACGAAAGTTTATAGTATCGAATGGTTAAATATCCTACGTCCAATATAATATCTAAAATCTAAATATCTACAAAAGTTACATCGAAAGATCCAAATATCGAAATACAGATTATCGAATGTCCTAAATATCGAAGTACAAACTATCGAACGTCCTAAATATCGATGGGTACATAGAACATCGAAAATGAATATACCTACGTGTAAAAATGGGTTAATTTTCAACATTTAATACATTCATTAATTCACCCTAAAAATACGTACCTACAAAATATCGAAAAAAAATTGATGTAAGTAGTATGAGTGGAAAAAGGTGGCTTCTGCAACGTCTCCGGCGCTACGGGAAGTGCAACCCCTTCGCCCTTGCGTAACAAAGAATAGGCACCCATGTTCACCTCCGCAGCTTCGGCTTGCTGGTCGCCTCCGGCGACCAGCCTCAGCCGCTACGGCTCCCACGGGTGCCTATGCTTTGTTACAGCGGGCGGGGGTTGTCCTCCCTTCGCGCCTCTGGATTTTTATATACACTCTAGGGGTAACAGCCAAAAGACTACGTAAATTCGGGGTGCCCCAATTCGGTTTTGGAACAATTTTGACCTATTTTATCCATGAAAATCAGTGTCTAGTGTACAAGCATAGGTCAATCGTGAAGGTATTATTTAGGTCTTTAAATTAAAATATTTTCTTGAAAGTCAATATGTTGTGCTACTAAAGTTAGTGACAGAAACGTATCGCTGCAAAACCGACTCCACGTAGTCTTGTCTGCCCTACCCCTAGAGTGTAATTTAGAATCGCGTAGGCGCGGAGGGGCGAGGCAGCCCGCGAGCTGAGGAGCAGGTGGTTTTAACACCCGCCGCCGCAGCTGAGGTTGGCCGGCGAAGCCGGCCAACAAGCCGAAGCTGCGGTGGTGAGCGTTTAGACCATCTGCGACGTTAAGCTCGCGTGGGACTGCCGGAGCCCTGCAGCGCCGGAGCCGTGACAGAAACCATGCTTGCTTGCATGTTGCATGATTGCTGCATGCTTGTTTGCTGCTAGATGGTAATCAGTTACTAGGTGGGTTAGTTATAATTTTTTTTCGGTATTTCAACTAGTAGGTATTTTTAACGTAGATATTATGAATTTAGATGTATGAAATGTTGATATTTTGAACTTAGGCATAATGTCATTCGATATTTTGAATCATTCAAAATTTTAATCACTCGGCATTTCAATCTTCGACGTTTTAAGCTTAGGTATAACAATTTTCGACATTTTGATATAATCGATATTTAAATTTTCGATGTTTTGAACATTGGTATTTTAAGCGTAGGTATTTTAATCTTCGATATTCAAATACGTACCCTATTGACATGTAAAGTATCTTATAAACTAAGCCCCACAATACCGTAGTAGTGGTTTGACTGTGAGGTCGGTGAATCTCTTATACATTCAATTAACTTCGTACTTAAAATTAATTACTTATTTAGGTACATACGTAAAGGTACTCGTACACTCGAGAGGGTTACGCACATATGTATTCAGTATATCAGGGTACACCCGCATTTGCTATCAAAGTTAGTAGCATATTTTTTTTGCGACTGGAAGCTAGTTGTAGCACATAGTATTCAAGCTTGATTTACCTGGAAAAACAATAAAAAATAACTAGTCTAGAAATTAAAAATATATTATCCCAAAAATTGCTGATGAATCGAAACTTTTTGGCTAACGCAGTGAGAAATATCGGCAACGTCCTTGATACATTGTACAATCAGATATTAAGGATTAATATAGAATAAACACTAAAAGCTCCATGAAGAACACCATCATAGTTGATTTTACTACCGCTATGCTCAAGTCAAAATTGCTTCATTCGGTCAACAAAAACAACTTTAACAACAAATTAAATACAGCGGACCTTCTTGTTGACGGCCCCAAGGTATCTATCTATGTATCCGACAACCTACCATCAAAAACCCGAAAGATATACTTTCTAGCAAGAGATTGCGCCGCTCAGCATAAATATAAACATTGCTGGACAGCATATGGTAAAGTTTACTTACGCAAAGAAGACGGAGTGCTGCGTGTCGTAGTGAACTCTGAAAAAGACTTAGCCAAGTTAACTCAAACCTGATTATGTCGTCACTATGTCATTATTACAAAAACTTGCATGCCCACTTTTAATGTTTTTTGTTGTTTCTATTGTTATTATTTACTTATAGCTACAAAGCTGTGTAGCATGCCTAATTTTAACAATTTCATTGATTTTTGTTACATAATGTGGCAATTTTGTGGTTTTTATAATACACTTATTCACACACACACTTGCAAACACAAGCCAATCAGATTGGCACAAAAATACACATCATCTTACATCGCACACACAAAATATTTGCAAAATTTACAAATTCACGATCAAGACCGGGATTTGTTTTTAGAGTTGGTTCTCACATTTTCTTGGTATACTGTTGTGACCCACATATTACTGGAAAAATTATAATATTAAGAATTCTGTACTTTCCTTCCGTCCTCTTAGTTTTATACCGTACCATTCGATAATCAATAATGTAAGTGATATAATGGATAATTTGGATTACGTTACTTTTTCAAACGCGATAACATGTGACCCTGATGACTGTACCAAGCTGTTGCCCTTTATCACGTGTTTGACTATTTTATCCCAAAACATTCGCAGTGTAAACGCTAATTATGCGGCCTTCTAACTCTATTACAAAGAATTGTGGTGTATTATATATGTCAATAGTTTGTTAGCTAATGTGAAAGTTAAAGAACCCGTCGTATCCGAAGTGAACTGTTTGACGGTCACGGTTGGAGCTGATAAAACCATCATTGCTGTGTATATATACCCTATGCATTTAAAGATCCCTCAAAGTTTATACAATCTATGGACAGTGTTTTATGTGAGCTTTAATCGTTTGAAAACATTGCAATTATGGGAGACCTACATATTGATATTTCCCGCAATAATAAAGATACATACTCACTGGACTATTTGTATTTACTAGTTCAGACATGTGTTGGAAACACTTGGATCTACATGTCTTGATCACGCCAATATAAATACTTCTTTCTCTAGCACAGTCATGGTGCTAGAATCCACTGTAACAGATCACTTTGCAGTTCTACTCTCTTTGTCACTAAATAGAATCAAAACTCTAAACTCACACTTATTCACAAAAAATAAACGAGGATGAGCTTTCTAATGATATTTGCACCATAAGTTTCGATGCCGTCTATGCAACGAAAGATCCCAATTTGGCTAATACAAAATACTTAAAAATTTATTAAAAAATACTTAATGGAACCACTTCTCCTAGATTTTTAACCAATAACACTAAAACTACACTCGAGAGCAATGAATCCGGGTCACTTAAAGAATGTTAAAAATCTCGGAAACTAAAAATGATAGGTTAATGCAATAAATAGTATTTAATAGACAATGTAATACTCCTTAAATGAAAGTAAAAAAAAATACATTTTATTAACACAAAATTACATAAAGAAAAAAACTGCTGATCTCTCCTTAAAACAAAAATAGGAAACATGAAATTTTAGAACTTTATTACGATTTTCTTGAATTTTAATACTTCGTATTGCCTCCTCGTGCTTCCATTACTGCGTTTACGCGGTTTGGCATGCTGTACACCAAGTTCCTTATACGATTTTGGGGAATATTCTCCCATTCCTCTGTGAGAGCAATTTTGAGCTCACGAAGCGTGATTGGGGGAGGGTTTCGTTGTTTTACGCATCTGCCTAGCTCGTCCCAAGCATGCTCGATCGGGTTGATATCCGGGCTGCGCGCTGGCCACTCCATACGAGTAATGTTCATCTCTTGAAGGTAGTCATTCACAATCCTACCTGTATGAGGTCGGGCATTGTCATGCATAAATATAGCATCCTCACCTAAATTGACCATAAATGGACCAACGTGATCATTGAGGATTTCTTCCACATATCTTACGCTAGTTAAAGAGCCGTTTTCTATGATCACCAGCTCTGTGCGACTTTCAGAAGAAATTCCGGCCCACACAAGTACAGACCCACCACCGTAGGCTACTTTTTCTTCGATGCATGCTTGCTTGAATCTTTCCTCTGGTCTTCGATACACTCTGTGTCTTCCATCGTGCTTGTAGAGCATAAATTTTGATTCGTCGGAGAACATAACTTTTGACCAATCTTCAATACTCCAATTTACGTGGCTCTGGGCATATCTTAGTCTTGAAATACGATGCCCACGCTCCAGTTTAGGGCCGTTTGCAGGTCTAAGGGGTTTTAAGTTAGATTCAGCAAGCCGACGTCTTACTGTCCATGCACTTGGGTTACTTCCTCCGAGGCGTCGAAACTGATTGGTGAGTTCAGTTCCTGTGAGAAAGCGATTTCGAAGCATGGTGTTCACCAAGTATCGGTCTTCTCGTGCTGTGGTACACCTGGTTCTGCCCGTTCCTGGTCTGCGTAGGTTAGAACCAGTTTCTTCGTAACGTCGGAGGACTCTTTGTACTGTTGACAGCGACACACCGACAGTCCTGGCTGTATCGCGCTGACTCCGGCCGGTTTCCAGCATTGTAAGTATTCTGGTGCATTCTTCAGGCGTAAGCGACATAATTTCAGCTTGAATAATGAATATAGAGCACTATCAACATGGTTTATGTACCCACATAAATGACAGATTACAAACAAAAGCAAAACCAAATGCTGTAATTTCGTAGTTCCATCTTCGAAAGTGGCCCTTTTTCAAATTTGATTTTTTAATGATATAACTTTACAATAACTAAGAAGTTTTAATACCTTCATTTAAGGAGTATTACATTGTCTATTAAATACAATTTATTGCATTAACCTAGCATTTTCAGTTTCCGAGATTTTTAGGATTCTTTAAGTGACCCGGATTCATTGCTCTCGAGTGTATCTCAACTTCACGTAGACGCAGGACGATTAAACCCTGGATTACTCAAGGATTACTAAAATGTATGTGCCATAGAGACAATTTGTATAAAAAGCGTAGAACGGATCCATCAAATGAAGTCCTCGTTGTGTCCTACAGAAGATATGTACGTAATGTTTGTACAAATCTGCTGCGAAAAGCAAAAAGAGATTATGAGAGACTAGAATTTGAAAAGCAGGTTTAAATTCTAAGCAGCTATTGCGTGTAATTAAAAACGTCACAAACATAGGTCAACTTAAGTCTTCAGCCCGTGATCTCATAGCGAAATCCCTATAAATCAAATGAATGACTATTTCGCAAATAGTTTCGTAGGGAAACGTCTAGCTGACAAAATAGGTACATAGAGACCCGCGATCTATTTTGCTACCCGTCCCCCAGGAGGCATCTTTTGTACTGCTTAGGACGAATGAACAGGAGGTGGAACGCTTGATTCTTTCACTTAAGAGTGATTCTGCAGTCGGCTGGGACGGTATTTCCTCTAGTTTTCTAAAACGACATAAAAACGTTACTGTACCTCCGCTGACATATGTTTGCAACCTCTGCCTTGACTCTTGTGTCTTTCCTGACTGGTTCAAAAAGGCAATTCTTCATCCTATTTTTAAATCTGGTGACCGTGGTCGTGTCGAAAACTATAGGCCCATATCAGTTCTGCCTGCGATGTCCAAGATATTGGAAATCCAGTTTAGCTTTCGAAAAAGTCTGTCTCCTGCTGATGCTGTTCACTAACACTGGTCAATCACATAGCTCATAAACTTGATAACGGTAAGAAATGTGTTGCATTGTTCCTGGATCTCGTGAAGGCATTCGAAACGGTCTCGATTCCCATCTTAATAACCAAGCTCGAATGCCTGGGTTTTCGAGATACCCAGCTATCCCTGTTTCTGAGCTATCTTACACAAAGTGCTAAAATTGGAACCTACTAAAGCTCCAATTTAAATGTGGCTTTTGGTGTGCCACATGGCAGTATCGTTGGCCCCAATTTATTTTTAATTTACATGAAAGACCTGTGTAGCCTCAGTCGAGAAAGCGGTACAACATTTTCCTATGCGGATTATACAGCACTTGTATTTACGTCGGACAACTGGAAAGAGGCATATCGTCTTGCTCAGAAGGGTTTCGGTACAGTCAGTGAATGGCTTGGGAACAACTTGCTTACCCTGAACATATCAAAAACGAAAATAATATATTTTCCGATTCGTAATACAAATGTGTCAGTTACGAGCTCACTAAACGTTGCTGCCCAGTTGACACAGTCTAATGGTAGTAGCGACGGCAGTGGCACCCATGATCACTGTAACATTGAACGAGTCTCGTCGATAAAGTATCTTGGCATAGTGATTGATCAAGCAACCTTAGATTCAAAAAGTACATAATAAACCTGTCAAATAGAGTGCGCAAACTAATGTTTTAAACAACTACGCAAATCAGCAGATACTGTTGTCATGAAAATGACTTATCTGGCACTGTGTCCATCAATTTAGATTTATTGTGTCTCGTCCTGGGGCGGGGCAGCAAAATATCACTATATTCAGATGGAACGTGCGCAGAGAGCAGTTCTTAAAGTGTGCTGTTTCTTGCCAAGACACCGTCAAGCACTATGAATATTATAAAGTCCTTACGGTAACGCAATTGTTTGTACTGGCCACTGCTATTAAACAACATGCTATTTCCAACCTTTCAAAAATTACAGTAAGCCAATAAACCACACACCATCCCCGCCATCACCATCAGTGCATTATGACTCAGAACCAGAGCTGCCCACCAAATCGCTCGAGCAAGAGGAATCAAACGTAACAATACGGAAAAGCGTGGTTGATATTAACGTGTTTATGGCGGAAATGAGAGACCTCTTCTCAAATTTCGAAAGGCAACAGAATGAAAAATATGCGTCGCTCCAGGAGTCTGTGGCTGAAATAAAAGAGCTTAACGTGGCATTATAAGAGTCAGCTGACTTTGTCTCAAAAAAATACGATGATCTCATGTTAGAATTCAATAAGTTATCAGCTGAACGTAACGATAACTTGGCATATATTCAGAGAGCTTCGAAATATACCAAAATGCCACTTGTCTGGAACTAAGAAACATACCACCTACACCCCATGAAATAAAAGAAAACTTAACAAAAGTCGTTACAGGCAAAGCTCTAAACATTCCAATAAATATGTCTGATATTCGTGATGTATATCGCATAAAGGCAAAGTCGGATTCAAATAAACCTATTGCAATAAACCTCACAACAACAATTATGAGAGAAAAGATACTTCAATCCTTGAGATCCTACAATAGCGCCAACCAAGACAATAAATTTTCTACTCTAAACCTACAATTGGGAGGTCCTGTGAAACCAATTTATTTATCAGAAAGTCTAACCTTTAAGGCAAAACGTCTACATTACCTCACTCGAGATTTTTCAAAGACTAATAATTTTAAATTCTGTTGGATTGCGCATGGAAAGATATTAATTCGCAAAAAAGAGGGCGCCACAGCGTATACCATAAATAGCGAGTTGGACTTGAAGAATATAAATATAGAAGACTGACTATTTTTAAGTAATATATTACTTTACAGTAAGTCTTTAACTACTACGAAACTCTTTTTGAATAATGCATGCTTATATTATTATATTAATTTTTATATCAAACTTTGTATGTCATTACTTAAATGCATACTTGGTTATTCTCGCACTATAACACCCATAACCTGCACACAAACACTGATACCTACTACACATAACATTCACACGGTGAAATCATTAATTCAAACTCCTAAATTTAAATACATAAACCTTGATACCTACCTAAGTGATAATAATATTAAAAATTAATATATTAAAAAATACATTGAATTACATCAGACAGAATTGCGAGCATACACAAACATAATTATGCAAATACTACACCTCCAATGGAACCTACCTGAACCCCTCACTAGTGTCCTACCATTATTTAATCATTTAAGTGGATAATATACGCGATTTAAACGATCATATTGATCAATTGTCAGTATCTACTTCGTTATGTTGTGAACCCGAAGAATGTTCCTCTTACATTAAAGACCCTGCTAAACAGTTCAAGATTATAACTCAAAATATTCGGTCAGTAAAAGCAAACTTTGATTCTTTTCTGACACTTCTATGTAGAATCAACCTTGACTGTGATGTTATTGTGTTGACGGAGAGTTGGCTTAAATCTAACTATGCCATTCCGTCGATCGAAAATTACTCGCACTACTGCACTACTCAACTAAAAATCAGAATGATGGAGTCATCTTGTATGTTAATATCGTCGGCAGCTACTCTGTCGTAGAACCTGATCTTATGGATGCAAGTTGCCTCGTGCTGACGATAGGCACTGAAAAAGCCTTTGTATGTATATACCGCTCACACTCTACGTTAAACATCAGTAACTTCTTACAATCGTTAAATTCTCTCTTAATTGATCTCTCATCATATAGGAGATATAAACCTAGACATCAGCAGTACCCCAAGCCCTAATTGCATTTCCGACTATCTTAACTTGATAGCTTTTCATGGTCTTCTTCCTGCCCACACTTACCCTACTCGCGAGTCCGCTTGTCTGGACCATGTCATGCTCAAGACGAACTCAGTAACGCTCACAGTAGTAATTGACTCTTGTGTGACAGACCATAACCCAGTCTTGCTTTGTCTCAGACAAATTAAACAATTGAATTGTGATGTCAAAACCATTTCAAGAGTCAATTACAACTAACTCCTTGGACTCTGAAATGAATAGCTTGGATTTCAAACCGATCTATGAATCTAATGTTGCTAATCAAGCTACTAATTGTTTTATCAACACTATTGTCAATATGATACGCTCTCATACATCTATAATTAGACTCCCAAATCACAAACGTTTACTTAAAACATGGATGAGGGTATGCTTCGCTGCGTGCGTAACAGAGACGCAATGCATAAAAAACTGAAGCAATCTCCAGATCATTTTATATTAAAAATAACTTATAAAAGATATAGGAACTACTGCACTAAAATTATTAAAAGGCTTAGGTGGGAGTACGACAGGGCGGAGTTGAGTAAGGCTGCCAACGATAACAAAAAAGTTTGGCAAATTATAAAGAGGGTCACAAAAACGGAAACTCCAAAAAATCCCACTACTGACTTACTTGTTACTTCTGCGTCTCCTCAGCAGTCGGTGGACTCCGTTAACGCGTTTTTTGTCAACGTAGGCAAGAATCTTGCGAGCGTCTTTACTCACCATAGTGTTATCCGAAACCCACCGCATGTCACTAATGCCACACCTGCACCACTACACTCATTTGTGATGGTTGACACTGATGAGAGTGAGGTTGAAGCGCTGCTCATGTCTCTAAAAACTGATGCTGCTATGGGATGGGACAGCATCTCTACCAAGTTTCTGAAACGATATAAAAACCTGGTTGTCCCCCCATTGACTTACTTATTTAATCTTTGCCTCAGCACCGGTGTATTTCCCTTGTACCTACCTGAAAAAAGCCATTGTACACCCTATACATAAGGGTGGGAATAGAAACTGTGTTAATAATTACCGTTCCATTGTTGTCCTACCTTCAATATCTAAAATCCTAGAACGCATTATAAACAAGAGACTAATTAAGTACCTCGAGGAAAAAAATCTTTTATCTCCCAATCAATTTGGGTTCCGACGAAATAAGTCAACGAATGATGCTGTTCTAAACTTAACGGGTCACATTGTCAAAAACATTGATGAAAAAAAGAAGGTAGTGTCAGTTTTCTTAGATCTAAAAAAAGCTTTCGACACAGTTTCTATTCCCAACCTAGTGTTGAAACTAGAGGAGCTGGGAATACGTGGCCTCTCACTCCAAATTATTGCAGACTACCTGAGCAATAGGACTCAATGCGTAAAAATTAATAATTACCTGAGTGCGGAGCTTCTTGTTACTTTTGGCGTTCCTCAGGCCCACACTTTTTTTGGTGTACGTAAATCAGCTGTGTAATCTGCTTCTCCAAAATGGAAAAATCACGGCCTGTGCTGATGACACTGAACTCACCTTTACTGGCGATACCTGGCACGAAGCTTTTGGGGCGGCACAGGGAGGGCTAGATCAAGTTTTAAATTGGCTTAATGGCAATCAACTTACCCTCAATACGGACAAAACAAAAATAATCTGCTTTACCCTGCGCCAATCTACACAGCCGCCGAACTCATATTCACTAATAGCTCACTCAAGCGTCTGCCCAGGCACCGCAGCTTGCTCTTGCCCTAAACTCGCACGTACCCCTACAATCAAATACCTCGGGGTGACTCTAGATGACAATCTGAACTTCTCAGCCCACATTGATCTACTGATAGCAAGGGTTAGAAAACTAATATTCGTCTTTAAGAGTCTTCGTCATGTGGCAGATGCACAGATTGTCAAAAGGGTCTACCTTGCCCTCTGTCAATCACTCCTATCATATTGTGTTTCCGTCTGGGGAGGTGCCCTAAAAACGACAATGTTGAAATTGGAGAGGGCCCAAAGAGCTGTGTTAAAGGTGAGCACATTTCGCCCGATACTTTTCCCAACAGAAAGCACTTTGCAACATTTATATAAATCTTCTGATTTATATAAATGTTGCAAAGTGCTTTCTGTCAGAGAACTCTTTGTTCTTAATACAGTATTATTACAACACAAGGATACCCCCCCTACATGACAATCACTAGAAGACGTAAAGATCTAGTTTGTCAGCACTACAGATGTCAATACTCATTCACCAAACGATTTTCTTGCTTCCAAGGGCCACAATTGTATAATAAACTCAATAGGAAATTGAGCTTTTACTCTCTTTCAACCTCGTCGCTCAAAAAATCTGTGACAAACTTTCTACTTGCGAATAACTACCTGGATACAGAACGCATGCTTTTCTCCGATAATAACCCATCCTAACTCCTATTACCGAGAAAATAACACACATTCAGCACGGACACAGCACACGCCATCACCGTAACAAACAAACACACACTCACTATAACACTCACACACTACACACACACACACACACAAACAAATGTGAATAATCCAAATGTCAAACACGTAAATCATAATTTCTGAAAGTTAACCTAAAAAAAAAAACTAAAAACACTTGTTTTCCTGCAATGCTTTTGTGAAACTGAACTATGGCTTGTACCACTGCCCTTAATACAAGTTATTTTATAACTTAGTAGGGGTGCTGGTTGCAACACCTATAACCTGATTTGTTAACTAGCATAAGTCAAGTGTACCTACAGACTACTACTATTTAATGTTAACATTGTTATTTGATTAAATAAATAATTAATTAATTAAAATTAACTATTCTCAGCAAGCAATCGCCGTAACCATATAGTTGCCCTAGCTATTCCTCTTAACATTTATTTTAGTCATAGTAGTAGCTTCTTTATTTTCCTTTCTTTCTTTATTTTACAATAAATTAAACCGAATTCTCTCCCTGCACTCATTGAACAAACATAATTTTAAAATCGCTCTACAAGCCTGGCTACAAAGCCAAACATATACTGCCACAGAAGCTCTCTTTGACGTATTAGTCTAATCAGACTCATCCACTAACGCTCTCTGCAACACCCACAAGCTTACACTCATAAAAACCTCCCAACATACCTTTACTTTTTAATTCGTTTTATTTGTTATTTACTCTAATAATAAGCTCACTAATTGAAACTTACACTTGTACTTGTTTGAAACTTATGATATCAGAGGGGAATTTCCCGTATTTTTAAGAACGTTTGCATTCTAATATCAGTCTCATTGTGTCAATAAATGTAGGTAAACCTATGGTTTACCTACATTTTTGACATTTGACTGTCGCTGAGATGAGATTGTGACTTGATTTTGAACGTTTCTAATTACGCGAATTGGCCTTCTGATGTAAGCTATCAAATATGTAACCATGAACAGGTGGGGATCTGGTGACCTGTAATACAGGTGTTACTACTACCCACCACAGGCACCAGCGACCCACAACCAAAAATCGTAAAAAAAAAACTTTGTGTGTAAAATATAGTTTGTATTTTTTTGGCTTGTAACTAAAAAGTGAAAAATAAAAACTTTCTTATAAAATAAAACAAGCGACTTCCTAGAACCACTACAAAGTGAAAAATAACTAATTTCGGATGTCGGTGACAAAAAACGAAAATACAAAACCGAAGACACCGACTTCCGAAATTATAGTTTTTTTTCACTTTATAGTGTTTTTTTGGAAGTCGCTGGTTTTTTTTTATAAAAAAGTTTTTTTTAAGAAATATGAGAATAAGAGATATTCCTTACTTAATCCTATACGGAGATAGGGATCAAATATTGGAAATATTTTTGTTCCATTCCATTCGAACCCTTCTTTTAAATAAAGTGTTTTCCTTCCAATAAATATTGTCTTTTTGTGTCATCCAGAAGGCTTTTTATGGCACTTATATTTGTCGATGACTCGTCACAAACTGTGGCAATAGCTTGCAACCCAGCGCTAGCTTTTAGAAACTTCTTGAATTAGTTTTTTTTTAATTCTGCTGTCTTCGTTGAACTCTGGCAGAACATGAAAGAGATGGGCTGCTTATATTTTCCTTTCAGACCCTTGACCATAAAAGCCAATAATTTGATCCCATATTTTATGATAATATAAGCTAGGGCTTAGTGCGACTTCATTATTATTATTTATTAATTTTACTGTTATCGAGTAGCTCTATCTATCGACAAAAATGTAAAAATATTGCCAAAGGTTCTGTACCTAAACACTCTGATAGTAGCACTAACAATGAATATTTCGTTAGAAACCAATGTATGGAAGTTTCACCCCCCTGCACATAGGCAACGTATTTTAATTTGAATAATTGGGTTGGATATTCTTTCTAATAATATTAAAATTGATTGAAAAACATTTACGGTAGGCACTTAGTAGATATTTTTTAAGTTGCTTAGCTACTTTGTTTTAGTTTGTTGTTATAATTTGGTTGGGTTTAGGTATTGTACCTACATTTGGTGCTGATGGTGCCTTGCCTACATTTTTGTATAACCAGTAACAAACAATAGTATACGTTGTTGCTTGCGCACATTTTCGAAGATAAAATATTTAGGTACCTATCAATGTCACTTACAAAGTAATATTGTGATTAAGTACCTTGAACAGACAATGACGTGGAAATTGATCTACGAGTACCTATGTATTGCGTGTTATAGTGCTTCAAACAGTGCTTTTTTGTTCCTCCTCTTTATATTTATTCTTTCCAAATGAAATAAAAGCTCGAATGGGTTGCAAGCTAAAGCACTAGGAAGTGGTGAAGGGCGGGCGTTTTGGGGGGACTGTCTTATGTGATTTTGACGTTCAAAAACGGCTGATTCTCAGCCCAGTTTGAATAAATGACTTTTGATTTTGATTTTGCTGAGAGCTTGTGGCTCATGATACGTTTGTTGGCAGGTCCGAGATTGATAAATGATTTATTTCTGTAAGTAGGTTGGAACAAACACTTTTACACGTCAATCATATTTTTTTTAAAACTAGATTAGGTCGGCGTTTCCTATCTGACTACTCTGAGAAGAAAGGCCGAAACAAACTCAGAGGTCACAGTCTCTTTTAAAGTCCAGACAAAATCTTGGTCAGATCATGTGAAGGCTATGTAGATCGGTGTCTGCAATGGTTCGGAAATATTATAATATTTTATTTAAGATGGGTTTGATCTTGACTCTAGTCTAGGTCAGTGGTGACAGAGACAGAGTCGACGGTGGAGTGAGCTTACCCAGAAGAAGCCTGTTCACTCTCAGTTTGAAGAGATTAGTTGTATGCGTTCGGAAACACAGCCGCAGGTAGAGAGTTCCATTCTTTTGCTGTGCGCATTACAAAAGACATTTGGAAACGCTTAGTGCGAATTGGTGGAATAGTAACAAGGTAAGGATGGTAACTTGTAGTGCGTCTAGATGACCGATGGAAGAAGGGGGCCGGTGGTATAAGGTCGTGGAGTTCTTGGGCACACTCACCGAAGTACAATCTGTAAAAGCAGGCAACATTGCGGCGATGAGCCAAGCTGTGAAGCTTGGCATCCACCAGTTTTACGTCGCCAATGAGCCTCTTAGCTCTGTGTTTTACCGAGTCAAGCGCGACAAGTTGGTACTTTGCTGAGCCATCCCAAAGGTGGCTGCAATATTGAACTAAATATCTTTGGTTTAGGTTGTAAGCACTTGTTACAGAAGAAAACTTTCACAATTATTTATAAAGTTGACTTCGGACTGATGCTGCCTCGATAATGACAATATCACATAATATATTGATTCATCATTGAGGTATTACACATTCACAATTTATCAGGAAGACTACCACTTACATTTTTCTAAATAATTGTGGAGAAATCCAAAAAAATACGCAACGAAAAACGAGTGCGTTCATGTAAATGGGCGATTGTCATTCTTAACCGACTTCAAAAAAGGAGGAGGTTCTTAATAATTCGACCGTATGTTTTTTTTGTATGTTTGTTACGCGATCATTCCGCCAATTATGAATTGATTTTAATGGTTCTGTTTTTGTTTGGTAGGTCATACTTCGGAGATGGTCCCATATACATTTTATCGAAATCGGTCGAGCGGTTTAAAAAAAAAACAACAACAATTTATTTTTAAATAAAAAAACCGCCTTCGATCGAAAGGACGTGTAAGACGATAGTTTTCGACTATGTGGGTGGTTAGGTACCATAACTAAAATATGATAAATAGAAAACTTTTTCACAAAAAATAACAACAGACTTCCAAAAAAAAACACTACAAAGTGAAAAATAACTTTAATTTCGGAAGTCGGTGGAAAACGCTAAAGTCCAAGTCAAAGCATTTATTTCAAATAGGCACATAAAAGGCACTTTTGAACGTCAACATTTACATTTAAATAGAATTGATTCTAGTCGCCCCTTCCAAAAGGTAGTTTCGTATGGAGAAGAATGGGCAAGAAACTCCACCGTTACTCTTTTAAAATGTGTTACAATATTTTGTATGCATCAATTATATAATTATATGTGAAGACGATGCACCTATAATAAAAATCACCCTACCACAATAGTTAAAAATAGTTTAATAAACGTAGCAATGATAAATAAGTTAATTAAGTGATAGTTACATGGTGTTCACATACTTACAAACATTGTAAAAGTATACGATTTCCCAAATTATGTAAACAAGTAATATGTCAGTGTGTGAGTTAAAGTAATCACCGAATGTAAATCAATGTCATAAAAAATAATTAACTATAGAGTTAAAGTAGCAACCAGTTTAATTTTGTCTAGACCCTAGATTGTCCTATGGAGCTGGACCAGCATGTTTCCAAGCATTCTTATCTTGGATATAATCCTCTAATTTGTAATATGCTTGTTTACACAGTGAACTTTTTATATGGGTTTTAAATTTTCTTTCATTTAATTGCAATATATGACAAGGTATTTTGTTGTAGCATTTAAAACAAATATCTACAATATGTAAAATACAGATACAAGACACCGACTTTCGAAGTTAAAGTTAGTTTTCACTTTGTAGTGGCTTTTTTTTGGAAGTCGGTTGTTATTTTTTGTGAAAAAGTTTTTTAAGGTTACACAATTCGAAAAATAGAAGAATATTATAATCTCCTCTCATATTGTTCACTTTTTACCGTTGAAAGAGGAGGCATTTTTTTTGACATGATAGTGTTGTTGCTCTTCGAAAGTCGTAAAATAAAGCAAATTACGACTTAACATCAATTAACTTAACGTCAATTGTTGGCTGAGAATGCGTTACGCAAATACATAGACTGCTGATCCAAACAGTCGCTGGAAGACAAAAAAAAAAAGATTCCTCAAGAATTTATATAAAATATAAAGATCATCATACCTAAAGTGTGAATGCTGGCCATCTATTCTGTAAAAATCTCTATTTTTGACAATGTTGACAGCTCACTTCACCTAAGTTCTCACCGGCTGAACTACGGTCAAATGGGGTTACTTTGATACTACGGGGTTACTTTGATAACAACTTTAGGCTTATGAAAAACTTAATTTTATAATATCTACAACACCAGTTAAAAAATAAACTATCAGTACTTGGCACTACTGATAGTTTCTTTGTATTATAGCGTTGTAGTTATTATAAAATTAAGTTTTTCATAAGCCTAAAGTTGTTATCAAAGTAACCCCGTAGTATCAAAGTAACCCCATTTGACTATTCTTATCAATTTCAAACGTCTTAAGTTCATTTTTAACCAACTTCTAAAAAATGAGGAGGTTCTACATAATTATGTTCGTCTGTATGTATTTAATTTTTACTATTTAATGTATGTTCATGTATACGTATATCAATTGTGGATCGATTTTGAACATTACTTTTTCATTTGGTAGAGGAAGCTCGGGCGGTGGTCCCATATGATCTTTTTTTAAGTTTGCTTGAGTAGCTTATTACTTAGGTTCAATAATACGTATTCAATCCACTTTGTGTGTAATGATGATGTTATTATTATATATTTATATTATGATGTAACTGTCCTGTCACTGTTGTTTACATAGCAATTAGTGGTATACGAGTTTGTGTAGGGTAGGTGGGACAAAAAATACGTGAAAAAAAATTGAATAGTTTACTTTTTTTTATGAAAATGTTTTTTTTAAATGAATTTTTCCGGACACGCTCTTGTCGTACATGGTGTATGTACGCATATCGGTCTATCAGGATCCATAATCCTTACTTTGCCACTTTGACGACTTAAGCGCGGTTTATCCCATAACACAGGCTCACCAATCTATTTTGGGAAACTACGAGTAAATCTTAACCCCACTACCCATTTGTGGCGTTTGGATTAAATGTTATTATGCAAGTTTGGCAATAAATTTTACCTTATGCATGAATAAGGTAAAATACCAATATTAATTTTAATGTTGAACTGAAGTTTGGCAATAAATTAAAAAAAACTTGAAGTTAGACGTCTATATTCCACGAAAGGTTAGGCAGAGGTGAATACAACTCACGTTTCGCCAGTTATATTATGTATTCGATGTAATAAGAGGCGAGCTAATTGCCGTAAACCAGACGGAAATCCAGATTTCAGGCTGGTTCAGAGAAACTTCAGAAAATTCTATTATTCATCAGTATAATTGCCTTGCAAGTTTGACGCATGCGTAGATTTATTGATCTTTGCAAAGGTGGACCGCTTAGCCCGCCACCTCCACATGCTGTCAGTCTGCCGGTAGGCCGTTTCTGAATCGGTTCTGCGTTTGCCATTTTCTGCTGCTTTGAGTAGTAAGTTATTAGGAATCTACTAAATAAAAATCTTAAATTTATTGTACTAAAATTATCAAGTATCTCAAGTTGGTTCAAAAGTGTAAAATTAATAAGGAAACAGCGAGTGTAAAATAATAATATATCAAAGTTTGTTGGGTATAAATCTGAAAGGACGAAAGTTGGGTAAACTTTGAACTCTCTCATCTTTTTAGAAAAACAAACAAATAGGGTTATTTTTTTCAAAATCAGGTTTTTTTTTGTTTGGTGCGGACCATAGGTTTAAATTTAAAGTAATTATATTGGGCAGCGCTGCATTCGTGAGGCCCTTTCATAATAGCGGGCGCCCTTTGCAGATGCAGTTCTTTGTTGTTTTTCTTTTACATGCCGGTTATTTGGGGATGCTTATATTAATCAGTTTTAGTGTTAAACTGATGATAATAGAATAACCCAAACAGATTAAAAAAAACGGATTTTTCGATTTTTGTTTTGAATATTGTCGTGTTGCTTTGTTTCGAATGTTTGTTTTTGTAATTCGAGTAAATGCGCGTTCCAATTTGATAGATGGAGTTAAAATGTGTTGATGTTAGTAACATTATAGTCTAGTCCTTTTAAGAATATGTTTCCTTGTATTTTCCAGGTGTGCGCTACACCTGGAACGGTCATCTCAGAACGGTCATCAGCTCCGAGGCGAAGATGTCTGACGACATCTACAACGTTGACACTGCTAAAGTAAGCTCCGAGGCGAAGATGGCTGACGACAACTACGAGGCTGACACTGGCAAAGTAGGCGCCGAGCCCATGATGGCTGATGACAACTTCGAGGCTAACACTGACAAAGTAAGCTCCGAGGTCAAGACGGCTGACGACAACTATGAGCCTGACACTGCCGAAGTAAAGCCCGAAGCCATGATGGTTGACGAAAACGACGAGGTTTACGCTGGCGAAGTGATTGTAAGTTTTCTACTTCATCTTTATAATATTATCATAATTTAACTAGCTCCTGCGCGCGTATTCGTTTGCAACCTAACTAAGTAGCTACAGACAGCAACAAAGGTCGATGAGCACTTCATTGTTTTTAATCTTAATTATTAAGCGATTTATTTCAGTAAAATCGGTAAAGACTTGTATCTCTGTCGTAAGTACTTACTTACCAATTTTTTCACCAAAATAAACATTGCGTGCAGAACTTCTTTTAGGTGTAACTTCTTTATGGTTTATTGAAAATATGTGAAAAAACTATATGTAAAAATTTTGTACCATACTGGTACCTCAACCAGTATGGTACTAAATTTTAACAAAAAGATGAACTAGGTATAACTCCTACAACTATGGGAAAATGACGTGGGCCAGCCATTCTGGAGTCAGAATGGCTGGCCACTTTCCTCGTAGCAGTTTTCCCTCTTTAGTGAGGTACCAATTATTTGACGCCTGGTACCAAATAGTGCCTAATATGTACAAAAACTTGGTATTGCTCAAACTTCCAAAATCTCGCTTGGTCCAGTCATCCTGACACTAATAATAAGCAGTGCGTGCGACCTCACCAGCTCGAATTTCAGATGGGATTAAAGAATTGTTTTTAGGCGTGTTTTATTCATTTTGAAGACGCTTTTTTTACTTCGAATGTTTAGCTGCACCGGTGTATGCTTACAGCCCAGCAGTGAACTGTGATAGGTTGGGTTGTCTATAAGTACGGAAAAGATATACATTTTCCATGGTACAGAAATGAAATGTAGTCCATTCTTGTTGCAGGAGCTGCTCGATAAAATCGTGTTGCTCAACGAGATTCAAAGGATTCGTAAGCTTGTTTTTTCATCATACCTACTCACAATAGTGTTGTTCTCGTTGATAATTTAAATTGGCCTTTAGAAGTTATGTAAATTAGCGTCACAATTATTATACGGAATTAAGTTATACATATTTGTTATGTACTTCAATGTTCAATGGTGGCACGTAAAACGGTTACCTTTTTATTTCAATAAGACGCAAAATATAGTATTTATTTGCAAGAATATGAGTAGATACAACAGGTTGTCAAATATACATACATTTCCGTTATATACCAGGTATCTGTGTGCAAATCTTACTCATTGAAAGTTACAGTAGGTTTTTGAATAGATACAAACTTTTAAAAGACAAGAGTAAACAGTTTTATAAAAATAAAACAAAAACATGACCTCAATAATATACAAAAAAAAACCGAATGCAATAAATTAAATGTTACAATAAAATGTAAAAAAGAAATGTAAATAAAAATGACATCAATACTTTGTATGTAAGAAACTCGGAAATATTATAATAGCTTTTATGTAGCAGAATGTTTTTTTAACACTTCTCCCCTACTTCTTTTTTACGGTATTTTACACCTAAGTTTTCAAGACAGTCAAATCATGTATTTTATCAGGAAACATGAGCTCCGAGCTGAGACGTTACGTTAATATTGATGATTACAGGAGACGTTCACACCACTCCAGACTGCTCCACCGAGCGTCTGTACAGACTAATCCAGGCGAAGAAGGAGAACGACTACCTGGTGGCAGGCTTATTCAGCAAACTTTTACCGCTGCTATTGAAGCTGCGCCCAAAATTAATTAATAACCGGCTCCATGTAACGGTCAATGTCGCAAACCTTAATAATTAATCAAGTATCTAAATAAAGGTTTCCATTGCTGGCCATATCGTTTTTTTTGTTTTTAAAACATGTTTATAGAGTTTGTACGAGCATCGCCACATTATATTATGTATTGTTTTAGTTTTTACCTGAACAAGTATTTATTTATTTAACCATTTATGTACACACTTATATAAACAGACAAGAAGAAAATAACAGAAAAATAGGTAGGTACAACGGTGATGCTTATTTCTAATGAAATCTCTTCCAGCATACCTGCGATAGGATAGTAGATTTAGAGATGTAGACAGCGTGTGTAAGAGTTTAAGAGAAAATAAAATACATAAAATCAAACACAATTCACTTAATAAAATAAAACAAATAATATGAGAATATACATACATACATACAAACATACATACATACTTCTAAAATAAATAACACTAGAATATTAATATATACGCAACTATGACGAAGTGGAAAGATAGTGTTCTTTCACTCTTCTTTTAAAAACTGCAACAGTTTGGCAGTCCCTAATGTCAGGCGGAAGTGAATTCCACAACCGCACCGCGTGCACAGTGAAGGAGTAGGAGTAAAAGTCGGTGGAGTGGGGAGGGGACTTAAGGAGGTTTCTAAGATGCGACCTGCAAGGCGCATCTGAAGGTCAGGCGTAGGAAAAACGCTCCCGCAGATAGGATGGCGTTTTAGGGTTGTGAAGGAGGTTCAATAGCAGACACAATATCCGAGAGTTCCTGCGAAGTCGAATGGGAAGCCACTTGAGTATCTTGCGAAAGTTGGAAACGTAATCATACTTTTTAAGGTTGAAAACAAAACGAATACATATATTCTGCAAACGCTCAAGTTTATTTAAAACCTCCTCGGTGGCATCCAAATAACAGAGGGGCAATTCCCGTATTTTTAAGACCGTTCGCATTCTAATCTCAGTCTCAATCTGTCAAAATTACAATCAATTTACATACATTTTTGACAGGTTTTTGACATTGATTGTCGCTGAGATGAGATTGCGACTTGAATTTGAACGTTTATTAAGTACGAGAATTGGCCTACAGACATCGGCATAATCTATTATGGGCTGAATGAGAGTTTGAGCAAGAGAGATTTTGGTGTTCAAGGGCAAGACGCTCTGGAGACATTTCAACGAATGGAACGTGTAATGCACGGTGGTGGTGCACGTGGTGTGTGTATTTGCGCATTCGCCGATGACCTGGATACATTCGCTGATTAGGCTCTCGCGCCCACCACATTATACTAGCTTTTGCCCGCGGCTTCGCCCGCGTGGATGTCTATCCCACGGGAACGTACTACCGGGATTAATAGTACCCTATGTGTAAATCCAGGTAAACAACGTCTTCTTACACTGCTTATTATAGTATCCGAGGTGCGGAGCGCGGATTGATATATGATTGCTGGAGGATAGTAAATCCTGGAACGGAAAATTACCTACTTGAATGCCAAATTTGAAGTAAAACGAAAATTTAAATCCTATAAAAATTCATCGTAGATAATCATGAGCTCACTGTCGAGCAGGCCACGTAAAACTGGACGTGCGAGAAGCAGTCACCTCTAAGATTAATTCCCGCTATTTTCAGAGACTGACCCGAAGACTAATAATTAATCGTCATTGCAAAACATACCTTAGGGGGGAACTGCAGCCTTTTACACTCGAATAGATGCTCCTACGGTATTAGTGGTATCCGCGGTATATACACCGATTCACCTCGAGCACAGCCAGTAAATATAAGGGCCTCTACCACGTTTTTACGTAAGGCTTTCACACGCAACCTGGTTCCATTGCACAACTTGGGCGGATTCAGATTTAATAGTACCATTACTGGAGCACCCACTTTGAGGATACGTTTGTGAGACGGTAGACCAGGTGGGTTGAGTGCATTTAAGAATTCCACAGGATAGTGTACGGCATCATCCGTATGCACTACAGTGTCCACAGACTTGTATTGGTATTCTGCGCCTTCGAACGACTTCAACAAAGTGTCATTAACCACGGAAGCCTGATCTCTCGTTCTTAGGTGTTAGAATCGCACATTCGCACAGCCACACCATGGATTTGCTATGTAGGTTTTGGACATCTGGATATATTCCAGCTATTAGGTCGTCAACGGTGGACACAATTGAGGCAAGACCTGATGGAATTATAATCTTGCCCTCAGTTTCCGTATATTATCCGTTTCCTATTTTAAGGAGAAGATCGGAGAATTGTCCAGCGCACCCTTCAAGTACACCTGCATGTTTTTATTAAGGTGGAGTTTTTTTTAAGGGCCAAAGTTTTGACTCCCTCATGCAAGCCCTAACTTCGTCAGCTCGAGTTCCCCTCGGCACTACCGGCAGAGTCTGACGGAAGTCTCCAGCTAACAACACTGATTCCACGCATCATATCATCGTTCCCTCTGATGTCTTTTAGAGTTCTGTTTAGTGCTTCAAAACCCCAATATAAGCGCCATCGTACTTTCGTGCCAAAGTATAAGTTTACAATCGCGCAGCACTTGGGCCGTATTACGCTTTGAAATGTTGCAGAGGGGAGTTTTGATGTGGATGAGATTTATAAAATCCTCTTTATTCTCTAACCTGTGAGAATTAGAAAAAAAAGTAACGTAACAATTTTTATATCACTTAAATTTTAATTAAAATACCACGGAGTTTAGAAAGAAGATTATTACTCATTGGATTTCTTAATAAAGTTATTGTTCTGAGAACTACTAAGGTATCTTTGGCGATGGCGAATGTTGGGCTGACCGATGATGAGTTATTAAGGGATTTTAACCGCCTAGGGGATGATTTTACAAAAACGCCAAAAGGCTTTTAATACCAATTTTATGGGTCAGCTTTAATATGTACGGGTCTCCTATACAAATTATTCATCCCCTATTTTACCTTCTTCTGGGATGATTTTTCAAAAACGCTGATACATGTATTTATTAATTAATTACGAACCAAAGGGCTAATTATAAAATTTCATGGTTTGAACTACAAAACTAACGGGTTTGCCATTTTTACTTGCATCCCCTATTTTACGCCGTCAGGGACTGATTTCCAAAATCCACAACACGTGAACACGTGGTTTTTAATTTTTAACCAGAATGATGAACACCAATTTTCATGGTATAAAAATAAAAAATTGACGATTTTCCATACAAACTTTCATCCTCTATTTAACTCACTTAGGGTTTGAATTTCAAAAAATCCTTCCTTTTTCCTTGTCTTCATTATAAAGGGAGCCTCTGTGCAAAATTTCAGCTTTCTAGGTCCAAGGGTTTGGGCTGGGCGTTGATGAGTCAGTCAATCAGTCAGTCAGGTCTTCTCTTTTTATTTATCATCATCATCATCATCATTTCAGCCGAAAGACGTCCACTGCTGGACATAGGCCTCCCCCAAGCACCTCCACTTCGACCGCTTTTGTGCTTCCCGCATCCAACGGGTTCCTGCGGCCTTGACAAGATCGTCTGTCCACCTTGTGGGAGGCCTTCCAACGCTACGTCTTCCGGTACGCGGTCGCCACTCTAGAACTTTCCGGCCCCATCGGCCATCTGTTCTGCGAGCAATGTGCCCTGCCCACTGCCACTTAAGTTTGGCAATTCTTCGGGCTATGTCCGTTACCTTGGTTCTCCTGCGGATCTCTTCATTTCTGATTCGATCACGCAGGGAAACTCCAAGCATAGCCCTCTCCATTGCCCTTTGGGTGACTTTTAGCCTTCTAATAAGGCCCATTGTGAGCGACCACGTTTCAGTACCATACGTCATCACTGGCAACACGCACTGGTCAAAGACTTTCGTCTTGAGGCACTGCGGTATGTGGGACGAGAAGATATTGCGTAGCTTCCCGAACGCTGCCCAGCCGAGTCGGATTCGACGATTGACCTCTTTATCGAAGTTGGACCTACCTAACTGGACAACTTGTCCTAAGTACACATACTCGTCCACGACTTCGAGTGTAGCGTCTCCGATCTTCATGAGAGTGGGTGTTACATGGGCATTTAACATGACCTTCGTTTTTTCCATGTTCATTTTAAGACCCACTCTTTCGGAGGCTCTACTGAGGTCATCGAGCATTGTACTGAGGTCCTCCATAGTCTCAGCCATGACTACGATATCGTCGGCAGCCCGAAAGTGAGTTATGTACTCGTCATTAATGTTAATGCCAGCCCCTTTCCAGTCCAGAACCTTGAAGACATCCTCCAGTGCAGCGGTGAACAGTTTCGGAGAGATAACGTCTCCCTGTCTCACACCTCGCTGCAGAAGGATAGGTTTCGAGGTCTGATCCTGGAGTCGGACTGACATAGTGGCGTTTTTGTACAGACACTTCAGCACCTCGATGTACCGATAGTCAATCTGGCACCGATGAAGAGACTGCAGTACAGCCCATGTCTCGATCGAATCAAAGGCTTTCTCGTAGTCCACAAATGCTAAGCAGAGAGGCAGGTTATACTCTTCGGTCTTCTGTATAACCTGTCGCAACGTATGTATGTGGTCCACGGTGCTAAAGCCTTTACGGAATCCGGCTTTTTCGCGAGGCTGGAAGTCGTCAAACCTGCGCGCGAGACGGTTTGTGATGACTCTTGAAAACAGCTTGTAGACATGGCTCAGAAGTGAGATGGGCCTATAGTTCTTAAGTAGGGCATTATCGCCCTTCTTAAAGAAAAGTATCACCACACCTCTGTTCCATGCCTGTGGTGTTTTACCCTCGAGTATGACGGAGCCGAATTTTTATTTATATATAAGATAATTTAGCGTTTTTAATAATAAACTGTCAATCATTCACGGACACAAAACAGTGATTTTATTTCCTGTACACATCCCCTGTGATTCGTCCATCTACATACTACATCTCAGTGTACGGAGCTACGCCCGTACAGAGTTGTTGTATGAGGTATGGAGCATCGGTCGTCACCCGTGCCGTCACCTGCGAACATACAGGGACGTGTGGGCGTCTGGGCGCCGCGGCGCCGACCGCTGCTACACAGGATTGGTACCATAAAGGGTAACAATTTTCACCAATAAAACATTATAAAAATGGGGGCAGGGACAACAGTTGGCTTAGTATTACTTAGCTCACTGTATCTAGACCCAAACCGAAAGAGTATCCAAGGGCTTAACACTTTTACACTCTTTTGTTCGAATCTATTAGAAGTTTGGATAATTTTAAAGTTTACTATTAAAACTTATCATTAATCTATCGTTGGGCTTACGGCCGAACCCAATAACGCACCTATCACCAATTTTGAAAGAAATAAAGAATAATAGGTTTACTTGTCACAGAAACACGTTTTGGACATAAAAAACCTATCTTTCTCTGGTTTTATCGTCCCACAACAACAACCTAACAAATTAATTTTGTCTACGATATGGACATAATACGGAACTTTAATTTAATTTTCTAGTCCCAAAGCAGAAGTTGCCTTTAGTTTCAGAGAATGATCATTAATAGCCTTGAATTTTAAAATATCACTCTCTACTTTTGGTAGTTCAAGTAGGCATTGCTTTTTCATGATGCGTATGGAACTGCCAGAGTCAACTAAGAGATTTCCGTGTGTGAGGTTTATACTATAATATACGGTAAGGAAGAGCTTGAATTAGGGAAAACATCGTAAATAGTGGAATAGTCACCTAGATTTTTGATAAAATGATCTAGTATTTCTTTAGGCGAACTATTATTTCCCTTAAAATTGATCATTGATTTTGTAGAACTAGAAACGATAGTCATTATTTTTTAAAGAGTTAGTAATTGATTTACTAGAACTAGTAGGGATTGAATCATTGTTTTTTTCTTGAATTAGTAGACCTAATAAGGGTAGAGTCATTGTTTTCAAATTTAGTAGTACGTTTAGATGTAGAAATTGTATTAGTTATTGGGGAATTAGAATAATTAGGGACCTCAGAGTTAGTAGTACATTCGTATTTGGAAATTAAAGCCCCTAAGAAAACTTTCCCGTAAGACTAAACTAAACTAACGTAACAGAATGACGTCGGCACTGGCTTGTAATCTGATCATTTAGTTTAAATCATTGTCGTCATCGGCAGGTGTTGAAACTAGATTACATTCTACGTTGTTTTGTTCATTTACTAAGTTTCCAGGATTTTCGCGATCGAAGCGAGATTTGTTGAATAGTCTTTTGCGACATTGCGAAATGTCATGCCCGATATTTTTGCAATATATTAACGGTTGGAAACCAGAAGTTGAGGGCATTTGCATACAATTTGACTGCTTTGATTTAGATGGAAATAGAGCCTTATTTTGACTGTTTTTAAATTTACATTCTAACTCGGAGTGACCTACTTTATGACAAACTTAGCAAGATGAACTAATTGAGAACTTGTAGATGTTTTCTTCCTCTGCGGCGACACTTAAGATTTCTGGGGTCTCGACAACGAACAATATTACTTAGCTTAGGGTGAAGTCCCAAACAAAACGTATATAGAGCTAGATCCTCCGTCATAGCGATGCGACCCGGAAGTTCCTTTTTTAAGGAATCTGAATTATGAATTTCGGATTGCAGATCTGTCAGGCAGATCTCAATCCTGAGGGCATACTATGCGACGGTTTTGTTTGGTAATTGATTATATGATTGCAGCTCCAGTAGAAGATAATTATAATGTTATCTTTCCCCAAAATTCTGCCTTATGAATGTTCGTAAGTCGTCGAAGCTGTCGAAGCTATTTTATTTGAAAACGCTAACTGTACTTTTCTTTGTAATTTTGATATAATGTACTTAAACAGCAAGAACTTTTGACCCTCAGATGCGAAAAAAACTTTATCAAAAAAATCAAGAGCATTTTGGCAATTTGTTAAAAACGCCGATAAAGTTTCGCGCTCCCCTTGGTATAGGTTTATAAAGTTACCTATGACTTGGATAGGGTATGGCTCATAGATAGTGGGACATACTTGTTTTTTTTTACTTGAATTAGCCATAATAACGGTTGTTTGGGTAGTTAGACAAATCTGATTTAGAGGATTTACGAAAACAAGGAGACTTACTCGTATGTGGCAATAACAAAAATCGACTATTCACCACGCAAACCTCGGTGAGTAGCGCGCTCGACACGCTACGACAAGACTTAGCAGATTCGTTGCCTACCTTAGCCAAAAAAAAAACTATTTTAGTAGATTTAACAATAATATGATTTTAATGTGTCCGCCACGAATTTCAAAGTATGGCTGCCGGAATGGGATATATCCGGGAAATGCAACAACTATGGGAAACTTTACATGACGCCTTTGAGGCGTCAGCGTATATATTTGTTATCCTTAGGGCTGTTACAATTTATAACAGCATGACAGGTTCGGGTCCACAGGACTGCGTGATAGATGCTCTTCTAGCTAGTTCGTCAGCTGCGTCAGTACCTAGTGATTCGCTGTGTGTGTGTGTGTGTTCCATTGCAGTGTCACTATGTTGCGGTTAGATACCGTTACTCATTCTCACATTCCAGTGTTAGTCTCAGGGTAATATATTTTTTTCTGTTGAAGGTCCGTAACTCTCCTGGCTTCTACGGCGCAAACCGCTTATATAATGCCGTCACACTCCGCCTGCTAGACGGGGTTGAACATTCTCAACGGGTTAGATATGTATATGCGATGCCATCATTTTGTTGTCGTTTGATTGCATCTTCCTTTATGCGCATGTGCTTGACTCTAGAGTCTGATCACGGTTCCTGTTATATTGAGCCTAAAGGCAGCCATGGCCTGTCCTTTCCGCACTATGACATCTGTAGCTGGCAGTCCCAGCATTGCCTGTAGGGTGGTAGTGTGTGTAGTTCTTATACAGCTAGTGATTACTACACAAGCGTACCGCTGCAGTTTTCCAAAATCTCTTTGGCCTGTGCTCAGGTCTGTCCTGGGCCGCCAGACTGGTGAGCCGTATGTGATAATTGATCGGATGACTGTGGTGTATAGCCAGTGACCTTGGGCTAATCCCCCAATTCCAGTCAAGCATTCCCTTGCACTGCCACAGGGAACAGTATCTGCCGTTATATCTGGGGAATGCCCTGAAGACTTAGTTCACAAACCGCCTTGGAAAATGCCTCATGCCAGATGGCTTACGCGTGCTAGCATAATTCTTCGTCTCCACATTGCAACATCAGATGTATCTGATAAACTTGTTAGTTCAGCAACTTATGTTGTCAAAGTAGACGTTCAAACATGGTTTGAAATTAAAAGCCACCCAAGTTGCAAAGATGGAGAAAGACATTATGGCAATTAATCTAAAGGTCTCGTTACTTATAAACAGAACTAAAGGATGTTATTGATCAGACAATACAACGCAACGGTTACTTTGCACATCCTAAAAATCTACTGCTAGCAATGTTATCAAACTCAGAAAAACATATAAAATAGTTGGTTCTACGTCGTAATCTGAAAGCACGCGGTGTAAAAGCACAAAAGCTGAGCTTATTTCAGGTTCTAGACGTAAACAATGGATGCAAAACTTTATTTCGACCTTATTTACTGACAGACTCATCTTTCTGAGTCACCGATCCTGAAGCAAATCTCTAACTAAGAATTTGAATCTCTCATTTATCGAGAAGAGGACAACAAAATAGCTTTTTTTGCACAAAATCAGTGCGTGAAGGTTTAATTAAAGCAAAGATATAGAGTCTCGTAAACTTATGGTGAAAGGTGACTGGGCGAAACTGGTATATGGACCAATAGCGACACCGTTTTGATATTTGAGTAGGGATATCTTGTGAAAAGTGGCATCAAAATCTGACCAGATTTAGATTAAAATACACTTTTATAAAATACAGGTTGGATATTCGGACGGGTAGTAAGAGCAGGTACCTTAACCGCTACAGGAAAGCATTCTTTGGAGACTATCCTTAACTTTTTCAAACAAGTTCACTTGCATTTATACATTTTCAAAAAATAAGTATACCTAGTCAGCAAGAAAATGGATTTAATTACACAAAAACTTTTTTGATGTCATTCGATTCTATTTCTTGTAAGGATCAAAAAACTGTAAGGGATCAACCAAGCTTAGCGTACAAGAAATATTACGAATGGCAAAGAAAAGTTTTCGTAGTCATTAATCATTTTAACCATGGTCTTTTTTTTCATTTAACTTTTTCTGGAGGTTGCGAAATCAAGAATTTTATGATTTGGTCTATGAGATTTTCATAGCGTTCAGTATATTTAAAATATGAACAGTATCTATTGAATTTGTTACGAAACTTAAGACAACTTTTTATTTTTCATCCCACCATCTCGGAAAGAGTATTTTTAATCTTCAATATCTGAGTGGAAAAGCCGTTTTTATTCTCTAGAGGATAAAGTAAATTGAATTTAGAACATCGTGTGCACTAAGTTTGTGAATTAAAAAAAACATTAAACCTATTTACTGCTTACCTCTATGGTGCCGAATATATCATACAACTTTTTTTTAATTTGTTAAAAACTCAGACTCGGAACCTTCTTGGTGTTCTTTTTTCAATTTGCTTTGTACGCGGTTCTTTACGCGGCATTTTTTCACGTCATTGTTTAAAAACAATTACCTTATATTAAAAACAAGAAACTTGAAAACAAGTGAAAAAACTAAAATGAGTGATTCTAGCGACGAGGAAGTTTGCTTGACGCCAACAGAATTGACTGAAACTGTTAATAATGCGCAAATGAGCTTTCTCCCTCAACAATCACGCGAGAAGTATTTAAAACAGTACGATATGTTCAACACGTGGCGACTAGCAAAAGGAGCCAAAACTTTCTCAGAAAACGTTTTGCTGGCATATTTTATAGAATTATCCGAGAACAAGAAAGCAAGCACTCTATGGAGTACGTATTCGATGCTAAAAGCAACAATAAAGATGAAAAAAGACAAACATATCGATACCTATCCTAAATTAGTGGCATTTTTAAAAAGAGCCTCATCTGGTCATCAACCAAAAAAATCGAAGGTTTTCACAGTATCTGATATTGAAAAGTTTCTTAACGAAGCACCCGATTCCGTATATTTGGCGGCAAAAGTAAGTCAGTTGCACATTCAGTATCTACTTAAGTATATTAATCTCAATTAAATAGTATACTTAGTAGATGTTGATAGGCATAATTATGCGTTCATATCAATTTTATTCATTTATCTACTACAATACTCTTTACGTTACAGGTTGTTCTTATTATTGGAATAAACGGAGCATGTCGAACTAATGAACTAACACAACTTAATGTCAAAAACATTGAGAAACATTCAGATGACTTACTATTAATTAATTTACCTAATACAAAGACAAAAAGAGACCGCAACTTCGTCATTCGCAAGGAATACGTAACGATTGTTGAGAAATATCAAGCCTTACGCCCGCCTAACACTCCAATCAATCGATTTTTTCTACAGTATCGCAATGGAAAGTGTGTTAGACAGCCTATGGGTACTAATAAAATTGGCAGTATCCCACGAGAAATAGCAACATTTCTTGAACTTCCAGAACCCCTGTTGTACACGGGTCATTGTTTCCGACGAACTTCAGCCACACTTTTGGCTGATTCCGGAGCTGATCTCCTGTCCCTTAAGCGCCACGGAGGCTGGAAGTCCAATGCAGTTGTAGAGGGATACATAGAGGATTCCATCCAAAATAAGTCTAAAATATGTGAAGGCATCGTAGGAGCCATTACACTGAAAGAGCCTCAATCGGATCCTTGGACTGGCCCTTCTACATCAAAAATAAGCCGTTATGAAACACCTAACCATCTCCCTCTCTCTCCAACATTCACGCCAAGGGAATCCGATGAATCGGTACAACTATTAAGTATGACAGATAGTTTACCGAAAAACAGTACACAAGTGACTAACACCAATATTACAGTACCAAACAAAAATATTACACTCAATTTAAATAACTGTAGCAACGTTACTTTAAAATTTTCTTAATTATACCTTAGTATTATTTTGTTATAATTTAAAGATTATTCTGTAATACTTACCTGTCATAATGTAGTAATTAATACCTAAACTGAAATAAAAGTGTACCTATCTTGTGATTGTAAACGTTTTTTTTTTGCATTTAGTCATTTCCTCGCTGAGGTGGAATGAAAAGTTACGTGTTGCACTCGAGTGCAAAGATTTTTCACCTCGTGCTCTTTTGATTCCCTCGCTAACGCTCAGGATTCTAATTTTGAATCACTCGCTGCGCTCGTGATTCAATTTTAGAATCCTTCGCTTGCTCGGTCATCAAAATTGAACACGCGGTTAAAAAGCAACTTTGCACTCTTGTATAACAAATAACTATTAATCCTTAAACAAAACTGCATCGATTGGCACAATCAAATTAAAAAGCAAGACTTATAATTTTTCTAGCTGACTGTACTATTTTTACAAAGTCTTTATCTATATTATTAAATAAAATATAGCCTGCGTAAATAAAGTTTTATTAATTACTTCTATCCCGCAACAAATAGTATACAGTTAAAACAGTTTTTAGTAATATGAATTTCTGAAAGTCTGTAGTGACCCCAATTTGTAATAGTTTGTTATTTTAAATGAAAAAATTAAAATTGCATATCACATACAAATATTGTCCATAGCATAAGCATCAGCCTATAATGTTCGCACTGCTGGTACACAGGCCTCCTCTCATTGGGATGGCCTGTAATTCACCGCGCGGGCCCAGTGCGGGTTGGTAGTTGTATGTTGTAGAAATATTGTACATTTGCTGCATTTTGTCGAAACTTTTCAGTCGAAGTCATTCTTCCTAGGACTATGAAATGATTACTACGCTTAGCTTTCATCTTCAGTGTCGTGATCACCGTGGATACAGTACGTGTTTAACCTGCGAATCTAAAGCTTCGACGTGCTGCTCTTCATAGACATCGAAAACCTCTGCAGAAACCGTTAATCTCTAGATTTGCTCGACAAAAAAAAAAATACTTCGTAAATATGTAATTTTGTATAAATGCCTTTTTGTAAGCGTAAAAAGTAAATTATACTTTTTATTAGTTAATTTTAACATATTTGGGTTACTTTATCTCCATTTATTATTCGATGTTGTGCATTGTTTCTTACCGAACTTATTTACTTACATAAAAACTTGTAAGCGCATTTAATAAATCACAGTAAAATGTTCTTTTATACGCAGAAAATAAAGACGTTCCCTATCCTTTTTATCCTAATCTAAATATAAAATGATATGTAATACCTACAGATTCATGGCTAATTATATTATTATTATTATTGTAACTATGTTCTTACGTCTAGCTTTTCATACTATTAAATTGTCACAGATGAAAGAATATACTATTGTACAGAATCCAGTAGGCCAATTCTCGTAATTAAAAAACGTTCAAATTCAAGTCGTAATCTCATCTCAGCGACAATCAATGTCAAAAACCTGTCAAAAATGTATGTAAAAAGATTGTAATTTTGACAGATTGAGACTGAGATTAGAATGCGAACGGTCTTAAAAATACGGGAATTGCCCCTCAGATCAGACAGCTGTGCTGCTGGGGAGTTTGTTGCGCCACTTTTTCTTCCCAGCTAAAGCACTAGGAAGTGGTGAAGGGCGGGCTTTTTAGGGGGACTGTCTTATGTGATTTTGTCACTTAAAAAATGCGCATTCGCAGCCCAGTTTTATATTAACTATTAAAATTTCTATTCACTCCCTAAAATCCTATTTTGATTTGTAGCATTACTTAGATCATCATCTACCTAGCGTTATCCCAAGTATGTTAACCGGTTGTCTAACCGGGTGCAGCTGAATACCAGTATTTTACATAGAGCGACTACTTATCTGACGTCCACAACCCTGTTACTGTGTAATGCAATACCCCTTGGTAAGACTGGTTGTCAGACTTTCGGGTATCTGACGACCCGTAACGACTGTCAAAGATCCACGAATGATAGCCGGGACCAACGGATTAACGTTCTTTCCGTAGCCCGGAGGGGTCTCTGTATGTAAAGATGGTCACCCATCCACACATGTAAGTAAGTATGTAAAAATGCAGTTGGCAATTGTATAGATGAACAGGTGACCGCTACGTATGTAGCTATAAACAAATTTTTAGATAGATAAGTAAATATGATATAGGGGGGGGGGGGGGTATGTGATGTAGGGGGAGGAGGGGTTGAGTAAACAACGTGGTGTGTAGTTCTCCAAGAGCCGGCTGATCACTGACTCCTGTTCCTTTAATTGGTAACGTATATACAGGGTGGTAGGGAAACGCTTCCGAAAACGAAGACAGGTGATAGGGCTAGTGATTCTCGATACGATACCATAAAAAAAAACTGTTTTTTTTTTTTTACAATTTTACAAATTTTTTTTAGCTTTTTCGTACACTATGCGGTGAGAACAGTTAAATGAAACCATTATTTGCCATTAAACAATTTTTTTTTCTTTACAACTCTATCAAGCAATGTATTCGTAAATAAATATCAGCTGACAATCGCGCATAGCCCCGAGTTCAAAGTGCGCGAGCGCTTGCCGACAGCAGCGCGGCCAACGACCCCTTTGTTCACGCGATTGATGTGCGTCAAAGTTGAAGCAAATATCTTTTCAGTTCACTATTACCTTCTGGGATATCTACTTTCGGATTCCATTTATGCAAGGTTCGTAATGATTTTCCCCTTGAACCGGGTTACAATTTTGATCCGAATGTTCGCAAATTATGTTCACAAATCAGAAAAATCCAGATGTTTATGCTTAACCTTGAGATCCATGTCGAATAGAGATAATAAGATACCTACTGTGATTGGGAAAGAGCACTTTCGTTAATTCGTTCAATAAAATTTTGCACAGTAAGAAAATTGAAATGTTTACCTACCTACATCATGGTCAGATTATCTCTAGATCTGGGGTCGACGACTTCATATCGGCAAACTTAACAATAACTATCCAAAATCAAAACAATAATAATACAAAAATTAGCAAAATAACGAGACGCGTATAAGTAACGAAGAGGCTCACCGTACTGAGGCGACGGCCGACGAGTCACGCGACGAGGCTAACACGGGGAGGTGAAGGGGGAAGCGAGATGGACCATTCCAGCGAGGTACAGAGATAATTGTGACATTCGGTCGAATTCTGATAATCAAGGTAAATGATTACAAAAGTCATTGGTATTTGGCCGAGATTTGAACCCGGGTCACTTCACTTGATAGAGAGAAGCTTCGACGACTATTGCGCGGCGTGGGCGGCGACCTAGACATCCTTTGTAAAGCGCCGCCAAAATAAAGAAAAATAAACATTACAGAGGCTCCAAATGTTTTAAATTAATGGGCCGTGTCGTGCATTTAATAACAGTTTTGTATGTAAGTCGTTAATCGATAGTGAATGAAATAAAGTAAAAAATCGCCGACTTTACCTGTGAATGACTAAAAAAATTTCATCACGTGCACCGTTTCAAGCAAATAGCGCGCGTGAATCAATTAAATTTGAACTTTATGTCAATGTAATTACGGGTCACACGACGCGCACTCGTTTATTGCTATAACTGTATCCTTCATTAAGTAGGTATGTAATACCAATCAATTGAAAGTGGATAATTTAATTAATTTAATCTAAAAAACTCGTTAAAACTAATTTAAAAGTTAGAAAATGAAAACAGCTTGTAATTATAAAGCATTTAAAGTACAATTTCTTATCAATTAAAATTAATTGGTTTCTGGTTATCATTATTCTTCTAACATTTTCTGTAATTTGTTGATCTTTGCACATGAAAAGACACCGCTACCTATGTGATTCCCCGTCCACGCACACACGCGTGGCGCGCGGCGGTACGTTTGTCGGCCGGCGCCGCCGCACGTGGCCAGGCGGCATGTTTGATGTTCTTAGTACTTCTTAGTAATCTAGTTAGTTCCTTTCAGACTCAGTTCGTGAGCGAACGCGCGTTACGTTTAATCGGTCGATAGGTATTGAACCGTATTTAATACTGTTTTGTTAGTTTTAAATTTGTATTTAGTTATTATTGTTACGTTTTTAGTGTTGTTTTATTGTTTTTTAGTTATAGTACAGTTTTGTTGTGTTTAACAATGCCTGATGCATACGTGTACAGTGCTCGTGAATACGGCAACATGTTAATGTGTTTAGGAGAAGCCCGTGGCAATGCTTCTCTTGCGTTGAGAATTTACCGAGACAGATTTCCGAACGTCCGGCATCCGTCTGATTCTCGCATGATAACGGCAGCTTTTCAGCGAGTTTTAGAAAATCGACCGATTGCTCCGATAGCCGCAGGTGGTGGACAACAAGTGAATGTTCAGACAGAGGAGAGTATTTTAAATTTGATTCGCCAAAATCCTCGCCTGGGCACACGAAGTGCAGCGAAATTATTGCGGCGCCGCCGGGGCGAACCGACAGTCTCTCACTGGACAGTTCACAAAGTCTTGCGCCGGAACAGAATGCGGCCCTACAAAATACACAAAGTACAAGCTTTGCTACCTAACGATCACGTTCGTCGTCGTGCGTATTGTCGTTGGCTGCTAGATCAACAACAACGTGCGCCTGGCTTTATTGAGCACATTATCTGGACGGACGAGTCCACTTTCACGAGGAACGGGATGTGGAACAGGAGGAATGCTCATGTATGGTCAGACGTGAACCCGTCCGCCACTCAAGAAACCGGCCATCAGACCCGATGGTCCGTCAACGTATGGGCTGGTGTTTTTAATGGACGAATTCTAGGACCAGTGTTTCTACCGCAGCGCCTCAATGGATCAGAATATCTTATTTTTTTAAACGAACATTTAGATGATATGCTAGATGATGTATCGTTGGCTGAATTTCGTCGAGCATGGTTCCAGCACGATGGTGCTCCACCGCATGTTACGCGCCCTGTCCGCGAGCGTCTCACTGAGCTATTTGATGACCGCTGGATCGGAAGAATGGGGCCTCACGCCTGGCCGGCTCGTTCACCTGACCTAACACCTTTGGACTTCTTTTTGTGGGGTTATGTGAAAGAAAGAGTTTTTAATCGGGAATGTGACAGTGCTGATGAAATGCGGGGCAGAATAGTGAGTGTTTTCGATAGACTTCGTGCAGAATGTGTTGAGGATCCTACACTATTGCCTCGTGTTCACGGGTCGACACAACGACGGGCCCGACTTTGTATTGAAAGGGATGGAGCGCAGTTCGAGCCAAACCTCATAAGGTCGCAAAGGATTTAGACAGGTACGTAAAATGCCTCTGTCAGCTTTAATGTTTAACAGTGGGCTACGAATAATGCGATTAAAATTCATAATTTTTGTGAAGTGTTGTAAAGGTAGGCATTTTGAAAGTGATGTTTGTAAATTCCGTATAAATCCCGTGACTCGGCCGTACGGAGCGCTCGGCGCCCGAAACACGCGGACGCAAGGTGGCGCGTATGTTGCGTTGCGTGTCAGTGACCTCACGTTTTGGACGGTTTCCATTGCGTGTTTACGAAATATGAAGTCTTGAAAATAACCAATTTAAAGTGAAAGGTTATTGGTATCCGTTTGCATTTAGGTAGTATATAATCTACGTTCTGGCTTCGGAAGCGTTCCCCTTACACCCTGTATACATACGAGCTATGTGACAATATGCATAAACTAAGACTACGAACACAGCATATCTATCTTAACTTAAACTATGTGCTATACGTGATGTTCTGATGTACGTGACTCTACACCACATCACCCCTCTTAAATGAAAAAAAAAACTAAATTACAATGTGTTTTTTTTCCCTATACACTTTAAACTTTACTCTAACTCTTACAATATAATTTTGTTCTATTTTTATGAACTACATCTATCTTATTTTTATATTTAACAATAACATTTGGTGACTCATCCCTTACAACTTCAAACGGTCCATTTTATATGCATTCCAATTTATTGCCTGTCTCGTTTCTCACCAATACCCAGTCACCTTCCTTATAAGCTATAGAATTAAGTTTCTTATCATAACAATGTTTCCTCGCTAACTTACTTGCTATCAAATTCTCTCTCGCATCATTCTGAGCCCTTTGCAATCTATACTTAAATTCTAAAGGATAATCATCAAAATTATACAAAGGTTCAACACTTTCACCTCGCAGATTACTTGGCAACCTACAAATTTTACCGAAAACTAATTCATAAGGTGTATATTTGGTCACAGTATTAACTGTTGTGTTATAAGAAAAACACCAATATGGAATCCAAGAACTCCACGATGATGGATTATTATTCGTCTGTATTCTTAAATACGCACCTAAAGTCTTATGAACGTTTTCCAAAGACCCTATACTTTCATGATGATATGATGTTGACAAGATCTTATTGATGCCCAAGATATTACATAACTCCACCATTACTTTCGAAATGAACTCAGAGCCCCTATCCGTAGCAATTGCCCGCGGTACCCCATATCTCAAAACAAAATTCTCTACCAAAGCTTTTGCTACCTCATTTGCGGATTTATTCTTTAATGGATAAGCCTCCCCATCTTCGTAAGCTCACACTGAAGAGTCAATATGTAAACATTGCCTTTTTCGTCCCTATCCAACGGTCCCACTACATCTAAATAAATCTTCTCAAACGACGTAGATGCAGTAGTAGTAATTGTCATCGGCTCCCTAGTATGCCTAGAGAACTTTTGCTTCTTACACTTATCACATTTCCCAATGTACTCCATTACATCTTGCCCAATAGATGGCCAATAATAATACTTCTTTATATTATTCACCATCCTGCGTATACCTGCATGACCACTCGTGGGTAAAATATGAAAGTCATTCAAAATAACTTCCTTCTCATCCTTTCCTTCCACTCTCCGTAAATCCTTCACCACACACATTTTAAAATCTCCACACATGGAACTACCATTTCCCTTCAAATATTTTGCCATTCTTGTAATAAAATTAACGTTATAACGATTTTTCAAAATAACAACTTCTTTTATGCCTTTTTCAATACAAAAAATGACTATGTCTTTCGACAACTCGTCTCGCGATGATGCCGATAAAGATTCATAGTTCACATAAATACTCGAGTTTTCTGGCATATACACTAAATTGCGCGACTTCGAAAATACCTTTTTACCATTAGTGTTACGTAACATCTTCTCCCATCCATTCAAACATATCTCAACGTCATTTCCTCGTTTTTTAAGAACTTCCACGATCCTAGGGTGATCAGTCCCAGATACCACGGAGTCCGTACCACATACATCTGGCTCTTCCAACTGCTTGTACTGCGCTCTTGTCATTACGGATATAGTCTTTTCTCGCATGGTCTTCAAATCTTCACTCGTAGTTACTATCCTAGAAAGCGCATCCGCTAGCACATTTTCTTTCCCCTTAATATATTCAACCTCAAAATCGTACTCTTCTAAACACAAACGAAACTTAGTCAACCTACTTGATGGATCGGTCATGTTAAACAAATACAATAGCGGCCGGTGATCCGTTTTTACGACGAACCTCCGTCCGTACAAATATGGCCTAAAATATTTAACTGACCAAACTATCGCCAATAACTCCTTCTCTATTATAGGATAATTTAACTCACTCTTCCCTAAAGACCTACTAGCATATGCAACGGGTTTTCCGTTCCCATTACACAACACACTTCCCACAGCGTACCCCGAACTATCGGTCTGCAATATAAAACTGTTGTCATCAGAAAAATCTGGATAATCCAACACCGGTGGATTCATTAACGCTTCCTTTAGCAACAAAAATGACTTCTCGCACTCATCGGTCCAAGTAAACACAACATTTCTTTTACATAGCCTATTCATAGGAACCACTATATTAGCAAAATTCGGTATGAACTTCCTATAATAATTCGCAAATGCCACAAACCGTTTTACCTCATCAACCGTTGATGGACGTGGATAACCTCTTATGACTTCAACCTTCTCCGGATCTGGTGAAATACCTTCCGCCGAAATAACGTGCCCCAAATATAGTACTTGCTTCTTCAAAAATTCACATTTGGATGGATTCAACTTAAGATTTACTTCCCTTAGGCGTGTAAAAACTGACACAAGGTTTCGGTTATGCTCATCCAAATTCCGCCCAAAAATAATTAGATCATCCAAATAAACCAGACATCTGTCATAATTCAATCCAGACATGGCTACAGTCATTAACCTGCTAAAAGAACTCGGACTTATCTTCAACCCCATTGGTAACCTACACATCTGATATTGCCCCTTATCTGTTGTGAAAGCAGTGTACTTCCTACTACTTTCTTCCAAAGCACATTGATAATAAGACTGCGATAAATCACAGTGACTAAAGTAAACAGCACCCGACATCGAATCTAAAATTTCACTTATATTCGGCAATGGAAATTTATCATCCTGTATCCTTTCGTTCAACTGCCTGTAATCTATCACCACGCGCCACTTCTTCTCCCCACTACGATCTGCTTTCTTGGGTACAACTAAAACAGGACTAGACCACTCGCTAACCGCCTCCTCAATAACATTACTGCCCAGCATCTCCTGCACTTGCCTATCAACCTCCTTTTTCTGCACATAAGGTATCCTATATTGCCTCCTATAAACTGGAGTTACATTCTCCTTCAACCTTATTGACTGCTCATACACATTCGTGACAGCCAATTTATCTCCCGGAACATGAAATATATCCGAATATTTCGCGCAAATTTGCTCAACCGATAATCGCTCCTTGGCACTCAAATAGTCAAGCTTAAGCAAAGAAAATATTTCCTTAACACGCTCAACGTCCATCTCCGGCTCCGCAAAATTACAACAATCGAAATCACTTAATGGATAAACTGTAACATCGGACACACTACACACAACTTCCTCAGAGTTTGTGTTTAAAATCCTAATGGGTATCATCCCATTCCTAGGCCTAGCCATCACACTAGCCAAGAAAACCCCTTCTCGCAATTCTTTCCTAAACACTACACAATCTTCTGCTCTGTTAACGGGGAAATACCTAACCACCTCACACCGCGGAGGAATAGCCAACACGTAACCATAGGACTTAAGCGGTATCGAAACCGTCTGCCGTCCACAATCCTCAAGAGACAACCTGTTTACCGAAAAATCTATAATACCACTATACCTCTGCAAGAAATCCTGGCCCAATATGCCAACCGACTTACATGGCAAATCATCAAATACATAAAACTTATGCACGAACGAACACCGCCCGTACCCCAACTTCAAGCACACATAACCTATAGCCCGCAAACTACCTCCTACACCATTAATCACTAAGTCTTCCTTTACTACTTTACAGCACAAAGCGTTGTTGCTCAAGAAACTGCTCTTTACGGCCGATATCGACGCACCCGTATCCACCAACCATTCCGTATCTACACTATCCACTAGTAAATTAACCCAGTTAATACTATCGCAAGCTAAAATATGCTTAGCCTCGAAAAAACTGAGTCTCACTCAAATGCCCGCCTTCGCTACTCCGTGACATTGACATTGCGCCTGAGTCAGCATCGCCCCGCGCATGCTCAAAACACGCTACGTGCCGCCGACCTTGCTGAGTCTGCCGTCCTCGACGAGCATTATTGCCGCGACCGCGCATTCCACTGCTATGCCATACGTTGACATTCTTGTGCGTACGCCCAACAGCTGTTATTTGCCACGCGCGCTCATTTCCTACAGCGTGCCGCGTATAACAATTTCCACGATTCCTACTGCCCGTAGGAAAACTACCTCTTGCAGGCCAGCGCTGGTACGTCATGACTTGCGCCTGCGAAGCACAATCTTCGTCTTCTGCCACCCTGATTGCATCTTTCAAACAAGTTAAATTCCGCGCCGTAATGACCGTACCAAGACGTTGATTACGAAGTCCGTCAGCAAACTTCCTAATCGCATATTTTTCGTTCAACGGCTGCAAAATCTTATAAGCTTCCGAACTTTCCCCGGCTTGAGAAATAGTCAAATTGACCATTAACTTCTCTATTTCCGCACCGAAATCCGCGACCGTTTTACCATTTTGCCTAGCGCGAGCAAGCTTGGCTTGTACAGCTACGTCCGACTCCACCGTCAATAAATGTTTCTTCATATCAGCCAAGAGACTCTCCACCGTTGCGTAATTGGAGGACAACCGAATCCTAGCCCCCTGGGTAAGTCGTGTAGTTAGCACGAATTTAATTAAAAGAGCACTATCAGCCCCCTCTAACATTGAGCTATATAAACCTATGGCATCAATCAAATCTTGGGTTACTTGCTCATCCCCACTCATTTTCGGTAGCAAACTAACCGCTGTTCTCAATGAAAACTTTTCCGCCGCCATCTCTTGTTCGATTCTGTTCCCGTCCTCAAACTTTATAGTCTCTACGTACAAATTTTCTATCTTACCTACCAACTGCGCTAACTCTTCCGAAAATTTGGTTGACCTTGAAACTATACACTTAAATCTACCGTATAAGGCTTTCGCGTTGCTTATCTTCTCGTCAAAATTCCTGCCTTTCCGCCTACTAGGACCTAATTTAACAATTGACTCCCTTATCAACTTAAGTTGTATAAATAGTGACGTTAACTCTACTTCCATTTAACACTATTGTCTCTAAATTTACCGACGACTGCAAACACTCGCCACAACACTTAAGTTCACATTGAAATCACTTACTCCCCTCGTTGCTCCGTCCGCTCCCGGTCAGACCATCTGCACAGCTTTCTGAACCTCCCGCTGGTTGATCTTTTCTTCGATCCAATTCTGGTGACACCTTCTGTACATCCGGACTGCCACGCCAATGATAACAACCGCCAAACACACAGCAATGAACAACAGCACCGTGTTGATAGCTGCTATCTGCTCCTGCGTAACCGCTGCGACATTTGAGCCACCCGCCGCCGTCTGAGCGACAATGACCTCTTCCTTTGATGTTGTGCTCCCCATGGCCCGTGACCCGACGTGACGTGCAACACCAACTGAACTGCGATTTCGACTTGCCCCCACCGGCAACTACAACGCTGTCCACCCGACTGGCAGGCCGACTGGCAGGCCGACTGGCAGGGTCGCCATGTGATGTAGGGGGAGGAGGGGTTGAGTAAACAACGTGGTGTGTAGTTCTCCAAGAGCCGGCTGATCACTGACTCCTGTTCCTTTAATTGGTAACGTATATATACATACGAGCTATGTGACAATATGCATAAACTAAGACTACGAACACAGCATATCTATCTTAACTTAAACTATGTGCTATACGTGATGTTCTGATGTACGTGACTCTACACCACAAGATCCATTAAAGCCTTTTACTAAAACCTTACAATGAATTGAAGGTTTATGCCCCACTTCCTCTCACGGAGACGAGGCCTGTGTCTCAGCAGTGGAATATTTTAGTCTGATTATGCTAAGGGCGGTTTTTGTAGTTCAGGTGTTACTATTGACCTGCAATATACCGGATATTCTCGCACATAAGATATAGGTATAATAGGTTCAGTAAATTGTAATGAAAATCTTACAAAATTATAGGTAGGTGTAAGATTGTAACACTTAACTGGGTTAAGCATGGGATATTTCGGGCACCCGTATTAATTTATAGAAACATTGCATGTTTTCTTTGTCATCATAAACAACCTCAAAACTTTTGTTACACCCACAGATTTTAGATGAACACAAGTAACACGCACGTTGCCGACCGTAATTTTGGGTTTGGTCAGGTTGTACCTAGTGTACACACAGCAGCAGGTCAAGTTACCACAAACTGTCAAATTTTCTCATTCGATTTTGAACTTCACGTACAACATTTTAAGGTTTCTAATAATTTGAAAAAAATTGACAGTTTCGTATAACCTGACGTGCTGTCGACTGTACCTACACAGATGAAAAATCGACTCAAGATAGAGAAGATTTTTTTTGGTTCGCATGTTTATGAACTGGCTGAGAATTTTGGCAGCCAACGCTTCTACCATCCTATTCATAATACCAGCGTTATTTTTGATGTGTGAAATCTGTCCTCTCGCTTTCCTACAAACTGTGGGAGTGATTTCGTGAAATGCGACAGAAGTGTGTAACAGGAAGCCGGGGAAGCGCGCGCTATTTTATTTGACTAATGAGCGCGTGCGGTGGTAGGATTTAATGTTAATGTTTTGCTTATTTCCAAGGTGAGATGTCAGATGTTACACATCATATGCGACTACTTTAAGGCTCGCTCGTTTTTTTATGATACTGTTTGGCAAATAAACTGTCACGGCAAGTGGTCCTCACATCCACAGCCTTTGGACTTCTGCAAAACCATCAGGCATCGTAAGTTCGTAGCCATTCCGGAGACAAAGCTGAATTGTCTTATGTGTCTTTAATTTCGAGAATCCATACCCTCATCTCAGAGAAATATGCATCGAAGTGTTAATCGAATTTGGTTGCTGACCGAGCCACGAGTCAGGAGCAGGAGTCTACCCGGAAATGCAACCCTGGTGCTGCAGGATAGAAATGGTAAGGTGGAAGTACTTCACCGGACGAACTCTTCCTTGAGGACTACTAAAACTAAATTTGCACTCTCAACACATAGAGAGAATTAACAAAGTGCAAGCACAACAGTATATCGTTTCATAGATAGATGGTTACACCACCTTCCATTTGATTTGAAAACATGGCGTCCATGGGGTGGCTGCCAGACATAAGCCGGGTGGCGAGTTCCACAGTTCATTGTGGATCAATATGATATTCCCGTCCGTCCCCCGCACCCGCAGCTTTCCTCCCACTACCTGTCTGGCAATTTATCGAGTATCGAATTTACTAAGTGAAACGTTGAAGCAGGGGAGGCAAACCTTTTATTGTCCAAATAAAGATTCAATGAATTTTCCTCGATGTCAACGCAACGTGTGGCGCAACCACCGAAATGTGACTTCTTTGTCCAAAGCAAAACGACCGGCTAACGTAACAGTATTCAAAAAAGCAATACTTTTGAAGTTTCCGAAGAGAAACCTTAAGAATATTGCGTTTACGTAAAAAAACTTTGAGCAGTTTCAGTTTAGTGGGCAACATTTCCTCATCAATCTTATACATAAATGATTGAGTCAGACCGTAAAAGTGCTTTATTGAAACTGTTAAAAGTTTTCCGTAACAAAATTAGTTGCCTAAATCTGTTGTTTTTTTTTTTAATATTGTAAGAGAGTGACATAAATATACACTTAAATTGAAAGAAAGCAGTCTTAAAATAATAACAAGAGGGAAGGAATGGCGAAGCTTAAAAATATACGTTTGTAAAATTGCTTTGTACTCTGTGAAGGCTTGTTCTCCATAACATTTCTCAGATATTCCCCATCAAGTACTACCTACATTCTGTTTGCACAACTTCTTTGAAGAAACATTATATGAAGACCTAATTTTAAGTACCCAAATAATGAATTACCATTACCATTTTTAGTAAACGACCCTTGGTTCGCAAACCCTGAAGCAGGGTGAGTCCTCAAAGCCATTAGCATCGTCAGAAATTATTAGGGGGTTCTGAAGGGGTGGTGCAGTCGATGCAATTATCCAGTACTCAAACAGGCGGACTCTTACCACCCACGCGCACGCGTTTTATTGAAAAGCTTTCACGTTTTATATAGAAAACATTATAATGCAGTTGATACAATAACTACTAAGTAAATAAAGACCAAAAAAAAATAAAAAACAGTATAAAGACCATTTTTACTTAGTATAGAAAATGTCGTGAAATAAAATCGTTTTGTTGAAACTTCCCGTGACCCAAGGGCTGGCTACTACCTTGGCCAGAGGCACAATATTGCCATACAACGTGCCAATACCTCCAGTTTTTTGCGAGAAATGTTTCGACGCCATATTTTAGTATTTTGTTTTGTGTTTTTAGTTTTTTTCACGTTTGGTGTAGTGGCTACAGTGGCTAAGTGTAGTCAGCGAAACCAAATGGTCCTGGGTTCGAATCCCGGTAGGGGCAAATGTTTGTATGATGAATATGGACATTTGTACCCGAGTCATGGATGTATATTTATAATATGTACCTATGTATTTACGAAAAAAAAAATGTATTTAAGTAGTGTATCAACCATCTGGTATCCATAACACAAGCCTTAATAAGTGCTTAATTTGGAACTAGATGGTGCTGTGTGCAATGTCAGACGATATTTATTTATTTATTTGTTAAGTTAGTTTTTTTATATTTTGTTGCGGTGTCTACATCGCCAAACGCGAGCTGCGCGTCATACTGACGTCACGCAAATCCTGCATCGCGCAAGCAGAGTTTACCGCGCGACTAACATATACAGGCCGTCCCACGGATATGCCACATGGAGGGAAAGTACCTTCAATATTGTAGATGGAACATTTTACTGAAAGAAGACATTATTTGAATTTAAAAAACAATTTAAACTGCATTCATAGTTATTTAAATAATTACATGGTTGAACCGGAAATCGAACCTTTACATGAGAAAAATACCCTGTAGCTTTATCATACCGATCGAAAGGATTCATCATAAGGATTCATTTTTGCTAAATAATATAGTGTCAAAAATAAAAGGAAGCCCATGAATTTTAGATTGATTTTGAGGTGTACCTACTCTACCTCTACCTGTACCTCTGCCCAACCCTTCTGGGATTACAGGCGTAATGTTATGTTATTTATTTTATAATATGTATATTTTAAATAGCACTTGAATCTCGCACCCCAGTATCCATTTTGATTTCAATACCAAAAAAATGCTGCTCTCATGTGAAATACATAGGGAAACCTGGGGAGTTAATATTCAGTCCTTTGAGTCTGCAACGCCAGACACATGGACAGTATATACGGCATTTAATATTGGCATTATTCGTTTTCGAGGGGTGAGGGTTGTGAGCCTCAAAGGCTCTCCTTTGATGAGCTAAAATTACAAATTGATAACATGAATATTGCGTTTGATATTCGAAAGAATTATTAGTTGAAAGAGCACTAAGGGAGGTCAATACAAGCCCATACAACGTTGCCCAAAATCGTACTTCGAAGTTGTACAAGTGTACCAAATCGTAGAGAAACAAATAGAATAATTCGAATATAATTGATTATATCAATAATACATTATTTACAGTTTTAATAACTTGTAACAAAATTAAAACACGTGGCAAGTTTGCATGTACAATTGCGTTACATTTGGTTGACATGTCATTCTGTTCGTTTGCGAAACAGCAGTGGCTGAACCCGAGAGTACATAGACAGCTGTCAACATGACGGTTTAAAAAAAAATAAGTACGGTAGTTATGCGTGTGCCGATGATAGAGTGCCAAAATGGCGTGCTTTTTATTGTTCTCGTCCCCCAGGAACCCAAAAATAAATAAATGCAATATTATTTAGTGTATTTATTTTACGTACGGTAGGTACTTCGTTTTGGCAGCGTTTGGTGACATCTTTTTCGTCCGCTTTTGAAGTCATATAATTTCATAAACAGTCGAATTTGTAATTAACTTTTACTTAGCACATGTGTGAGTACTATACTATGAAGTATATACTGCCACGGCTTATTTTAATTTAATTTAGTATTTGCATGTTTTTTTAATCTTTTTATTACGGACGCTTTTAACATTTTGCATCGTTCTCACATGCATAGTTTCAAGATGAATTATGTATCCAATATTTTGTGACCTTTTGATTTAAAAGAAGAGTGTCTGTGGACTTTCTTGATCGTTTTTCTCTATAAGTCTACTACGCTTTAGAATGGGTAACTAGCTTCATCTAAGTTCTGATTGACCGACCCCTTGACAAGTAAAAAGTGTCTGTTATTGGTTTATTTGAAATAATTGCAATGTGTTTGAATTTAGTAAAAATGAGGAATAACGTACGTGTAGAACATGAAGGCCAAAGAAAAAATCTTTATTAAAAATTAATAGGGGAGAAAGGGGTAATCGTAGTCAGCGGGCATTGGTGGTCACGTTCATAACATTCAAACGAAAAATTGTAGGCAAGGGAATATCAACCGTAAAGACTCGTTACATACACGTCCCAAACCACCCACGCCACGCAGTCCCTGCGCGGCCGTGGTTTGCAAAAAGCCGTCGCACATTTTCGCATCAAATTTTACGAGTGCACAAAATAAGGGGTGACTAAATTATTTTAATACGATTAAGTAATTAAACTTGTTTATTGTGTGACTGTATTCTTAAATAACAGTTTTAAGAACAATTTGTGGTTATTTAACAGCAAATTATTTTATTATAATTTTTTTTTTTACCAATCAGGTGTAATTTTGGAATGAGTTCAGTGAAAAGCGGCAATGGGAGGTAAAGGCAAGAACCGCAAACATCAGAAAAAGGTGGTAAATAAAGCCAAAATGCGCGTGCTCCTAGAAAAAGCACATCTTTGGAGTCAGATGTCAGCCTAAATCAGATATGTCATGACGACGAAGATAACGATGATGCTGGGAATATCTGCCTGATATGTGGAGAATTTGGCCGCAACAACTACTTGTGGTACAGATGCACTTCTTGTGGGTTATGAGCGCACAAAGATGGCAATGAGTGCGATTCACCACGAGGTTACGTGTGTGACAACTGTAGACTGTCATTACCCACTTAGTGACCATAATTACCCGCATATGCGAACAGGGGTGGTCAAAAATGTTTTATTTTCAAGTAATATAGTTCCTAAACTGTGATTCCAAAGATAATGAACCCTTTGAGACTGATAGTTTGTTAATTAAAGTACCTTAAGAGTTGGTTTTAATAAAGTTCTAGACATAAACCTGTTGTTTATTTTAATAATTGCTTAAGTGACTCCCATTCCCATTCTCCCGGACAGATTAAAGTCAAAGGAGACTTAATTTCCTCAGTTTTTTTAAATAAATGTGAAGAACGAGCTTCTTAAGTGTGTAACTATGTCGTTGAAAGCTGATTCTCAGTTTTATTTTTGAATCCCATTCAGTAAACCTGTCTTCGAAATCTTCAGAACTTAGCAATGTTTCAATAGTTGTATTAATATACACACATCAAAAGTGTCTAGGGATCAAGCATTTTTATGCGGATTTCTTGAGATTAAGATGTGGCTTTGTAATAAATTTATGATTTTATAAATTTATATGGATCCTTTTTGGTGCATTTCATAATTTGAATCAAGAACTGTGAATCAAATTCGAGTAAAAGATGAAAATCAGCTGTCAATATTTTCCCTATAAAAACATACAACGCATTGAAGACATTATTAGTGCTACTGTTTCCCTACTACTGATTAAAACCAACGTTATTATGGAGCGGCGACGTCATTTAAGCAGGGAAGAAATGCTCAGAGCCGTGGGAATGATAGAAGCTGGTTCCCGGCAACGTACTGTGGCTTTAGCTCTGAATACAAGTCAGAGTGTTATCAGTCGACTTTGGACACGTTACCGAAGCACTGGTACCGTGGCTGAGCGCCATGGAGCACGGTATCGCTGCACCACACGGAGACAAGACCGATACATTCAAATCTTAACTCGAAGAGCTCCAACAATAACCGCCATGATGTTAGCCGTGAGGCTTCATCACTCTTCAGGGAACTTAATTAGCGACCAAACAGTCAGAAACCGCTTGCATGAAGTGAACCTTCATTCCCGAAGACCGCTACGGGTACCACCTATAGCAATGCACAATCGTAGGATTCGATATCAATGGGCTCTTGAACACAGAAATTGGGCAGAAGAACAATGGCGTTTCGTGTGCTTTTCTGATGAGTCTCGTTTTGGTATGAGACCGGATACAAGACGTATACGACACTGGAGAACCCCTGGACGCCAACAGCGATTAAAATCCTGCCAGGAAGTCCATCCTTATAGTGGTGGAACCATCATGGTATGGGCGGGTATTTGGATCGGCGGAAGAACTGAGTTGATTTGGGTCAGAGGCAACCTCAACGCTCAAATTTATGCTGAGACGATTGTATCAGACGTCATCGTTCCTCTACAAGTGCAAATCGGTCCCTTATTTCAGTTAATGCATGATAATGCACGACCGCACACCGCAAGAGTTGTAAGACAGACTCTCGCCGCAGCTAACATCAATGTCCTGCCCTGGCCTGCTCAGTCGCCAGACTTGAACCCGATTGAGCATGCATGGGATATGCTACAGAGAAGAGCTCTGCCGAATATGGAGGGTATCCAGTCGCAAGAAGACCTTTTTTTGTTGTTGCAACGAACATGGGCGGCCATTCCACAGCGTGATTTGGATGAACTCATTTTGAGTATGCCAAACCGATGTTCTTGTGTTGTTAGTGTTCGCGGTAGAAACACGGATTATTAATTGTTTAAGTTACCCAATAAAATTTTAAAGAAAACTGTTATTTCAGTCTTTTTTTCGAACTTTTGTGTTAGTGGTTCAAATGTCAAAAATCCCTTTATTAGGAAAATGGCAAATTTCTTTATTAATGCAAAGGTGACTTGGTTTATCGTTACTGTGACAAACGAAAACACTTTATTTTATGAATCCTTAAAGAAAATTTTAATTAATATCAATCAGGAGAAAAGTTATTGCAAAAATATATGTTGATCCCTAGACACTTTTGATGTGTGTAGGTACTACTGTAGGCCTAAAATGAAAGTTGAATATTATATTCCTGTAATACCTAGGCAAGTCTCAGATTTTCGAGTCTTAAAATCTCAGACTGCAGATCGAAAGAATTTTTTTATGGTCGGGCTGGTCAGATACTAGCCTGACCATAAAATGTTTCTTTCCTCTTGCGAAGTGTTATAAAAGATTGATAAGGTGGCCTTTCTATTTATATAATTACTTTGTCTTGACAAGCTCCTTGTGATTTGTTGTGTAAGGATGTACCGATTTCGTTTGTAAGTATTCATTAATCACCAGATTTTTATTTATAGATTGCTCTGCGAATTTGCGCTCTGGAATAAAGGAAAACGGAAATAATTATATACGAATATCTATTCTAAGTGGATAGCGGTATTGAGAGCTTGCTTGAGTCACTATATATAGTGACTCAAGCAAGTTCTCAATAATTAATGAGAGACATTGGAATCGATGTCCGAGGGGCTTGTGGCTTGGTAATTACAGCTGCACGGGTCGATCGATCAGGTTAAAATGCTATGCTACGCGTTACGCTTGCCGCGGCTTGGAAAGCACGTTAAGCCTTTGGTCCCGCCTGTGATTCGTACATCTTCGACAGTCGTTACAGTTCGTCTGAAGCCCGAAAGTCTGACAACCAGTCTTACCAAGGGGTATCATATTGTCCAGGTAGTTGGTTGAGGAGGTCAGATAGGCAGTTGCTCCATGTAAAATACTTACTGGTATTCAGTTGCATCCGGTTAGACTGGAAGCTGACCACAACATAATTGGTAGATGCTAGCTAGTTAGGTAGATGATTATGAGGATCCACCCTTCGGAACATGCAAAAGCCATACTTGATGAATATTTTCTTTTTGATACGTTGTACTGTCAACAGCTCGTCCGGGGTAACTAACAATTTAAATTTAACACCACGTTTATTGCGTAGCAATAAGGGCGGGTTTCGTGTTCAAGTGTTACTACTGACGTGCGGTTATCCGTACTAGAATAGAATAGAATACTCTTTATTATGTACACCAAAAAATTACAGATATAAATGTAGAAATTTTACATAGGGTGACATAATGTGCGGTCTTATCGGTAAAAGCGATCTTTTACAGACAACCTTTGGATGGATTAAAGGGAAAAGGAGAGACAATACTGCAGGTAGTCAGTGGTGTACCAATTACATATACAATAAATACATATTATCATACGACATATACTTATCTACATATATATATATACAATATTAAACATGAAACAAGAGCAAGGTAACCATAATGTAATGATGATGTTTAAGGAGAGAGGAAGTGTTTTTTAACCCGAATTTTAAAAGTGGACTAAGATTGAGCACGCCTTATCGACACGGGGAAGGCATTCCATAATCGTACTGCTTGAACTGTAAAAGACTTATCATAAAAACTGGTGGAATGAATCGGCATCTCTAGTCTTAAGTTTTCCGATGTCCTCAGATATCTATTATGTGTGTCATGAAGGAGCTTGAAACGTTCTTTAAGATAAGAGGGGGTTTAGGGTTGAACAGAACACTGTAGAGCTGAAACAAGATATGAGAATTCCGGCGAAGACGTATAGGAAGGAACTTCAGCTTTGTACGAAAGTGATGGCAATCGGCTCGCCCCGTCTAACCCATCGGTGAAAACTAGGCGTGATACTGAACTGAGGCGTTTACTGTTAAAGTTCTAGCTTCATTGTGTCGACATCTTATGGGGTTATTCGCCGCTGTACCTACATTATTCAACATTCTGGTTATACCTATGACTTTCAAGCATTGAAAGTGACAGCACGCCATAACATAATATTTTTAAAGATAACGCTGAGCTGTTTTCAACGCGTTGGATACAGATTCAAATTACTTGTGACATAGTCAATGTCAAAGTGACTTGATGGTTCCTTTGCTACCAAAGGTTGCTTGTTGGTTGGATGGTAAGGGAAACTGAAACGAAATAATAATGTCTTAGGCTTAGCACGTACTGCGATTAAACATTTAAATGCGATTAGCATTGAACTAACTCAGCTTGACAATAAAATTGTTTATCAGTTACCTGTGCTATGCACGCAATTTGTGCAACTCAGTAAGAGAGCCGATGGTAACTTTGTTCATGTGATAAACGAGGGTATTAATGGATTTCTGCCGTTTATATGGATTAAAGCGCATCTCAAAGCTGGGGCGATTCGAAATTGTTTGTTTGTTTATGCACCCTCCTCACGCCTAAACTACTCAACAGCTTTTGATGGTTTTGGTTTCTATTTTCTTTTATATGGCATTTATTGTTTGATGAATAAATGAGAGATGAATATTCTAATTCAGTTATTCTTTAGTCATTGGTTATTTATAACTGTTTTCTCATAATTTGACAAGTGTCACTTACTAAATCATCACATTTTTAGGTTTTGTAATCAAAGAGGTATTTACTAGTAGGTAGCTACTAAATTTCTGTATTTTTTTGTATCTTGATTATTTTGTTGGAGTATATTTTTATGTTTGAGCGCCCAGATACAAGTACCTACTTTGTAATTTGTTGGTAAATTGGTGACATCACAAAGAGTTGAATGCTTTGTTGCGGCTAATAGAGTGACATGATCTTGGTTTTTATTGGCTGAACGTGGTATAAAACCTAAATGTTTTCCATGATCACATATCTGTATCTTTCACACCCATCATCACACGTGCATCTGAAACAGCTTGATGCTCTAAACGTTAACCTCTTAGGGTAGGTTCAGATGACAAGCGCTCAACGCGCGTTTTGATAACGCGCGTTTACAACTACATACATTTTATTCAGGCCGTACACATGCTAACGCGCGTTTTAGTAACGCGCGCGTTCAACGCTGCGCTAGCGCTCGACTGTTGTCAGCGCGCGTCAACGCCGCTTTGAGATCATTGGTTTTCTATGTTTCCGTTCAGTTGAGCGCGCGCTTTCGACGCGGATAGACGTATTTTAGGGTTCGTCACGTTCGTCCGAAAATCGTCCGAAATGGAAACCGAAGCTTTTAATACGGAATTATTAATTGATGAAATAGAGAAACGTCCTGCGATATGGGACATGACAAGTAGCGATTATTCAGATAAGAATTTGAGAAGACGGGCTTGGGAAGAACTCGTCCTTATATTTTGTGAAGGACATGACAATGAAGAAAAGAAGAAAATATTATGTGAGTATATATATTTATTTACAATCGGTTTGTGTTACAAGTTAAATATAACGATCCTGCCAATCTACTTTTCCTTCATTAATGAAATAGTTTGTTAAATGTACTCGAACATTATCCGTCTGTCGCACAGCACGTCCGGTATAATGTGAGGCTAGATTTACCAGGGGTGGCGTATAAAGTGTGTCTTCAAAATTGTAGCCATCCCTGATTCTGACATAATTATTTAGTGTACATATCGCTTTTACGATCTTTTCTGCAAAACCGATGTTAACATCTAACGGCCTGTGTAAAATGCGCCATTTATTGCACATTATGCCAAAAGTACATTCAACATACCGGCGTGCTAATGTCAAACGGTAATTAAATATTTTTTTAGCATAAGTTAGTGACCTTCCCCCATATGGACGCATTAAATTCTCCATCATGCCAAAAGCTTCATCAGCCACTATCACATATGGCAACGTTGTCGGTCTATTTTGTATTAACAATGCCTTTGGCTCAGGTAGATCTAATGACCTTTCTGTCAGCTTTTTGTACAATGAAGAATTCTTGAATATACCTGAGTCACTGTTTTTACCGTAGGCACCTATGTCAACCCACACAAAACAATAGTTTGCATCCGCTAGCGCCAATAAAACTAGCGAAAAATAATTTTTATAGTTATAATACATAGAACCCGTGTGTTCAGGCTGGATTAACCGTATATGTTTCCCGTCCAAGGCTCCCAAACAATTGGGAAACTTTGAGTTCTTTTCAAATATCGTGGATATTTCACACCACTTTTCTTTCGTTGGTTCACTCATAACAACGGGCCTTAATTTTTTCCAAATAGTTTCACATACATGTGGTATTATAGTAGCCACAGTAGATTTGCCAATTCTATAGTCGTAGCTTAATGTCCCAAATGAACATCCAATGGCCAAATATCTGGAAACAAACATAAACTATTACTAAATACTGTTTTTTTTTTCAGCGTCATCCCTGCAAAAAAAGTGGAAGAGTTTACGGGATAATTATATGAGAGAGGTGAAGAAAATAAAGACTGTCAAATCTGGATCAGGAGCTTCCAAAACTTCGACATATATTCATTATAATAGACTACGATTTCTACAGGCATCAATTGCCAATAAAGATACAGAAAGTAGTTTCGATGCAGATAATGCATCAACTTCGTCAGAGGTTGCTGAAGTAGAAATAAGTTCTGGCTTTAAGAGTCCTAAATCTACTTCAAGAAAAAAACAAAAATTAAATCCTGCTGATGAAAGATTTGCAAACATATTAGAGCAGAGTTTAGCACAGAAAAATGTGTCTCATCCAAAAGAAGATGACGATGAAGACAAGCTGTTTTGTTTGTCACTCGTTAAAGAGATTAAAAAAATTCCGGAATATAGGCGACTTCAAACTAAAATTGCCATTTATAATTTAATTTTGCAAAACCAAAATGAATTTCAAGGACCACAACAACAGACATATGAAAATCAAAATTACCCGGTATCACAACGAAGAAATTATTCATCACAAGAGCAGCGTCATCAGTCATCAGCTTCTGTTGAAGGCTTTCGTTATCATGATTATAGATCACAGCAGTCTAGTGTGTCAAATAATTTTGCACATTATGGTTATACTACAGCAATGGGGTCTCCATCGCCAGTAACACCTACTCCATCGCCAGCACCAACTAATGTCAGCAATGAATCAGAGTTAGAGTTATTCTGCGAGTAACAAAATGTTATTTTTTCTTTAAAAAAATTGTTCCTAAACAAGTTGATTTGATTTATTTGATTTATAGATTATGTTGATTATTAAAAAACTTACCTCAATGTAATTATGAGTTTTTCTTCCGGTGAAATGCTATATCGCACAGCGTTTTTATCTGCTACGAGTTCATCGTTTATGAGAGTCAGTAAGTCATCAAATGACTTGATGGACATTCTGAAGTAGTTAAAGAATTTGGGCTCAAATTGCCTTAACTTAGGATATAAAATAATGTACTGACTTTCAGTCAGCCTGGTTGACAAAATTGGGTGAACCCAATATCTCCGTCTTCTGTTGTGTCGTTTCTGCCGTCTGTATAAAATCACCGATAAAACTGTTTCTACGTCCATCTTCGACAAATGTAGAACTCAAACTGGCCGCAACAACGCGCGTTTAACGCCTGACAAGCGCGCACCATGTGAACACTATACAAAAATTCAACGCGCGTTCAACGCGCGCTGAGCGCTTGTCATCTGAACCTACCCTTACGGTGACTCTGCCACAGGACGATGTACCTTAAGAGCACCGTTAAATGTGTCAAGTTTATTGGGTATTTTCCTGAGGTATTTTCTGTTCTTTTATCCCCACGTCAGTTTCGCTTACAGCAATAACTGTAACATAGGTGGGTGAAGGGTGCGTGCTTGCAAGACAGTCATAAATGTATCTATACTTGTAATGCCTGTGCCATGATTTACTTGAAAATCAGCTGTCTTCTTGATCACAGCCCCCACTCCCTCGGCGCCTCCTTTGCCGTGACCAGATTCAGTGTAATTCCACGTTACTCCGGTAATTTGTGGGAAATATTGGGACATTTTGTGTTATTATATGAACATGTATTTGTTCCTGTATTGAGATGTAGGCGAGTCTGATTGAAAATGCAATGTATCGAGGAATGGATTATTTTTGATGGCTTCATTTATCAAACGTATAAGATGTGCCCAAATTGCTGGTGCGTCATGCTTTAGACATTCGCTTACCTACTGCGTAGACTGATGTTGGTTTTATATCACTTCTTTGAAAATCAGGGTAAATTCTTTGCGGCTCCCACCAAAATGTAATGACTGAACTTCATTAGGGGCTTTCGTTCCATAATTTTCTGAAAACATTTATGATAGCAGAGTTAACAGTCAAAGATTTCTTTAATTTTTTTTAATTCGTTGTATTGTGCATGGATTAGATAACAATGTTCGAAAAATGATTTCAAGTCTGTATCCAATTCATTGATAATTTCGAGGGCTTTGATTTCGCCTTTCTTAGTGGCTGTGACTGTTTTAAGACCATTTTTTGTTGGGATTGATACTCAGCATCGTATCCATTTATAGAACACTATCTCTTCATCATTCGTGAACTCATTGAATTGAATTGTCTTGTCTTGGCAAACATCACATTATCTTTTAAGACATTTCTCTACATATCTTGAGCAACAAAGACTTTCCAGCAGTTCGTGATGTTTCTTCTTGCTAATGATTCCGCCTTAAATAAAGATTCCAGCTTGAAATCAATATTAGCATGTACTACACACATGCATGTGTCTCTTTGTGCCGCTGTGGCTGGCAATACCCATAATGGCCGACATTTCAAAAACGTATAGTAGTTTCCTAACTGAACTTCTCCTGTACTTAGCTTTCTTTACTCATAGTTGCGACCTGAAAGTAAACAGTTATGTTAATATGTTATTAACCTGCAAAACGCTACGCTACGCTTAGAAAAGCGTGGGATACAACATGAACTGCCAGGGTCGCCGGAAATTCCGAAAGGGTTATCGTGGCCCCTGGCACATGCAACTGAAGGAACACGGGTGGGGTTTAGTCAGTAAGAGTCTGACACGCCGTCCCGCTCCGCTCAGAGCGGGAGAAATTATTTGATGATTTCCCAACAATAAAAAAAAGTATATAATATGAAACATTATTCTACGTTGATAGTCATAAATTATTATTTTGATTTATAGTTGGATACAAACTGTTTTTTTTTTTAATATTTACTACATTGATTTGATCACTCCAGAGTTAGAACTTATCGTAAACTACGCTTCCTTTATTGATGAATGATAAATGATTTTATTTCTGTAAGTAGGTCTGTACAAACACTTTTACACGTCAATCATATTTTAAAACTAGATGAGGTCGGCGTTTCCTATCTGACTACTCTAAGAAGAGAGGCTGAAACAAACTCAGAGGTCACAGTCTCTTTTAAAGTCCAGACATAATCTTGGTCAGATCATGTGGATACCATGTAGATTGGTGCCTGAAATGGTCTTCTAAGGAAAGAATCACGCAGATTAAGAGGACCTGTCCTGTCAGTGCACGCATTTGTCAGTAACAGTGCAGCTCAACTCAGAACTTAAGGAGCTCAACGATTCGACGAACAATACCAAATAATATTATACTTCTCAAGGTAAACTTATTCAAGTCGTTGTGTATATAATAATCATCAATTGTCAGAGTATGTAACAGAAACATAAAAACACAAAAAACAACATTCAGTATGCAGAGAATTGGAGCAAGTCAATGCCAAACCTTTTTGTCTTGAAAATAATCTTTAACGGTATAAAAGGCTTTCTGGCACAACTTACGTTTAATGAATGATTTGAATTTATTAAAGCTTAGATCTTGAAGGTGGCTTGGAAGTTTATTATAAAAGCGTCATACACATCGATATCTGAACGAGCCACCTATTTTATTGCGCCTCGTTGTAGGTACAACAAAGTTGTCTTTGTTGCTAGTATGTATATGTATTATAGATATCACTGTATTTTTTAAACAATTTTATATTTTTCTACCACGCGGGCCCAGGCTGGCGGATGTCAATTGTCTCCGAGTTTTTGAGGTTTCCTCACGATTTTCCTTCACCGTTTTGAGATCAGTAGTGTTGAAACAATTTGCACATAGTAAAGAGCCTGTCTGGGTTCGAACCTACGACCTACAACTCGTAAGTCGCGGCCGTTACCAGTGAGCAACCACTGCTCTTAGAATATTTAACGAAGCTTTCAAATGTGCAACCAGTGCCCAAAGGGCGACCGTGCAGACCCTGCTCATTATTATGAAAGAACAGTGACTTTGGACGTAGGCACTTGGTTTATCAGTATTTAAAGAAGAGGTTTTTGAACATCTGTTGCGTTATAATCAGTTTTGGCGATTAGTCCATCAATAACAGAATCACTGCTTTCGTAATCGGACAAATATTTTTTTTTTTGTCAGACATGAATACCCCTTTTGAATTTCAGCAATATATGATCTTTTAAAGAAAAACATTAACAAAACCCCTTTAGTATAGAAGACCTTTCACTATGGCAAAAACAGCTCAATTTTATATAACCGATTACTTAAGGTTCTGGTTTTAAAGGAACTTATTAGGTATCACAATTAGCTTGCGGTACAGCAACTAAGTCTTCTTTCTTGCTTATCCCTCTTTCATCGTCATGAGTATCGGCGTAAATATCTGCGCCACTTACATTTAGACTAGATTCGCTTATATTTAGGAAAAAAAACAATTTCGACACTAGTTGTATATGAGAAAACATCAATTACTTACTAAACTAGGGACATAAATAACAACTTAAAGATACCTAATAAATAAATAAAAATAACAATATTATATCCTAACTTAATTAAAACTAGTAACAAACTAACACCATTAAAACACTAAAGTTCTACAATAGGTAATATCCATACCTTCTCTATATAGGTACTACCAAATATTATGAAACATTCCATTTTCTCGAAAATATTCAGTTGTCTGCACAGATCTTGATGTATGATGATACCCTCTTGATGATACACTCGATGAACTTGGCAAAGTATGCAAACGCGCCACCTGTTCGGGTAATGTCCAGTATACTCTCAATTACTTAGATGTTCATTTGATTAATAGTATTACACAACACAATTCGCAACAATTACTTCAACTTATATCTTCAATCAATGCAATATCGCACGAAACTAATCTTGAACAAACTCAACAGCAACATCAAAACATAACAATATCTCCTACATTTACTCTATCTCAAAACACAATTATTATTCCGGTAAACATTTCAATGGTGGCTCCTATCGACAGTACGCAACCTACAGAAGAGGAAGTGTTAGATATCGCCAGTGATGTCAACAAAATTATAAGATTTAGATTAAATGAATTAATTAATAATTAAATTAAATATAATTTAAATAATTTAATTACTTAATTTTTTATTTAAATTATTATTTAAATCGGTCATATTACAGACATTATATAACCCTGTTTCCGGAGAGCACAAATGTACGATACGGACATTCCATCCGTCCGTATCGATATCGGCAAAGACGGGATTCACCTGATTCAACCGAAGTCTGTGCAATTTCCTGCGAAATACAGCCATGGCTCCGCTGAACACAGAATGTTTCCAATAGTACTATGCTGGGCTCGCACAGTGCATAAAATGCAGGGTAGTGCGGTTGACCACGCCGCACGGTGGGCTGAAAATCAGATTTCATAGACTTAGGGATTTCAATCTGCAAGTACCTGATTTTTGGTCGGATATCGCTTCTATTAGTTGTTACTATATTCAAAAATTACACCCGAGGTAATTCTGCACAAAAACGAAGGAATTATAATTTTTTTACGAATAAATTGTATGAAGCTAGTATGAAAAAGTTAATTATCTCGCAAACAGCAAGGAAAACCGTAATATCCTTATAGGTGGTTATACTACTAATTATTTATGATTTTTGACATATGTCATATAACGGTTATCGCTGCTATATTTTTTTTTTAAATCGTCAAAATATTTTTATTTATTTTTACACATGAAACGGTTCCTTTTAGTGACTAAATTAAGAACATTGTTAATTATGAAGAATTTTACTGACCCAAATATTAAGACTATATAAAACAAGAAAAATAATTTAAAAAAATGAAATCAAATATTAAACATTTTCCTTATCACTGTCGTTGTTGGTCTCCAATTCTGAGTCAGATCCATCAGAATCCAACCAATTCCTTGATCACTTCAGAAGACTGTACGGAAATTGGCTGCAAGCAAAATTATTCAAGAACCAACTGTTGATGAGATACTAAGAGCACAATGATGCCGACAACGACGGTTCTTGAGAGTCTGCTCTCAAGAACCGTCGTTGTCGGCATCATTGTCCGTTCGCGTTGGAACAATGACAAAAAGGTCCCGAAATCATTCGAAGATTTGGGAAGTAAACAGAAAAAGAGAAGATCTGATGATCATACAGGCGAAGACTCCAGTGAATTGGCATATGCGCAGCAGCGCAGCAGCGCGCTTAAAAGAAGAAGGGCATGAGGATATCGCATCTGTGATCGAATACATGATGAAAAATTCTGAAGCAGCCGTTAAAATTAAAGAAACGCTTAAGAAACCAGTGAAAAAAGTCATATTTACACCAGAGAAAGCGCTTGGATTGCTTCTTTCACTAAAACTGTCAAAGTGGCAATATATTACTTTGCGAGAGGCTGCCACTCGGGAAGGTGCTAAGGATATTTATCCATCCTACTATAAAGTGCAACCAACTAAGCTTGATAGCTACCCTCAGAAGCAATCAGTGTCAGTTACGGATTCCTCGGCTAGGATTACACTTCAAGCTTTACTTGACATCACGGTGACGAGGATCCTTCAAAGTCTTTCTGACTATGTGGATGTGCAAAATAAGCAGCTAAAGCTGATATCCAAGTGGGGATTTGATGGTGCTTCCAACCAAAGCCGATACAAGCAGAAAATGGAGGGTGAGCAAGATGATGCAAGCATTTTCATGACCTCCTTGGTGCCACTAAAACTGACAGATGGAGATAATACTGTATGGACGAACCCAAAAACATGCTCAACTTTGTATTGTCGTCCAGTTCAGTTTACTTTTGTAAAGGAGAGCGAAGCAGTTGTCATTGGTTTCAAAAGACAAATGGATGATGAAATTGAGGCCCTTAACCCCACAGAGTGCATTAATAATAACATGGTGACTCATCAACTAATGATGACAATGATCGACGCCAAAGTCTGCACGTACCTTTCTGAGGCCAGATCAAATGCATCGTGCTACCTGTTCTTAGCAAAACCTACGGAAATGAACCACTTAGATGTTGTAACATCAAAGACGGTGTGCTGACATATACGATTTGGCTTGTCATCTCTACACGCACGTATTAATTGTATCGAACGTCTGTTACATATTGCGTACAGGCTCGACTTCAAACGGTGGGCAGCAAGAAGTAATGAGGACAAAGAAATGTTGCAGAACAGAAAACAAAATAATATTCAAAATAAATTCAAAGATCAGCTCAATCTGTTGATTGATATTGTGAAACAAGGCTCGGGAACTATCAATGACGGGAATACCGCAAGAAAGTTTTTCGAGTTTCCCAATAAAACTGCAGCTATTACCGGGTTGGACGAAGATCTTATTAAAAGATTTGCTGTGATTTTGCAAGCGATAACATCTGGCGAGAAGATCGACGTAATAAAATTTAAAGTTTTTGCCCGCAAAACAGCAGAAAAGTACGTGGAATTGTACGACTGCTACTACATGTCGTCAACCGTACATAAATTATTAATACACGGGGCTGACATAATCGAGAAAAATGATATTGTGCCGATTGGGACTCTCTCGGTAGAAGCCTCAGAGTCTCGAAACAAAGATTTTAGGAGGTTCCGGGAATATCATTCGCGGAAAAGAAGCAGGCAAGATTCTAATCAAGATATCTTAAATATGCTTATTGTTTCTTCGGATCCTTTCCTAAGTGCACAAAGGCCTAAGTTAGATGCCAAAAGAAATCAGAGCTTTTTTGCTGAAACTCTCGACTTAATTCAGTTTCAGGAAAGTGAGTTCGAGTTTTTAGATGTATCAAATCAGGATTCTGACTCAGAATTGGAGACCAACAACGACAGTCATAAGGAAAATCTTTAATATATTTTGATTTCATTTTTTCTATTTTTTTAAATATTTTTCTTGTTTTATATAGTCTTAATATTTGGGTCAATAAAATTCTTCATAATTAACAATGTTCTTAATTTAGTCACTAAAAGGAACCGTTTCATGTGTAAAAATAAATAAAAATATTTTGACGATTTAAAAAAAAAATTAGCAGCGATAACCGTTATATGACATATGTCAAAAAATCATTAATAATTAGTACTATAACCACCTGTAAGGATATTACGGTTTTCCTTGCTGTTTGCGAGATAATTAACTTTTTCATACTAGCTTCATACAAATTTTTCGTAAAAAAAATATAATTCCTTCGTTTTTGTGCAGAATTACCTCGGGTGTCATTTTTGAATATAGTAACAATTAATAGAAGCGATATCTGGCAAAAAATCAGGCACTTGCAGATTGAAATCCCTAAGTCTATGAAAGCTGATTATCAGCCCACCGTGCGCCGTTGTGTATTTGGGGCCAAAGTTGTTCGCTGCTGGCCAAGCATACGTGTCCTTAAGTAGGGTCACATCGATAGAAGGCCTCCTCATAGCAGGATTAGACTGCTCGAAATTAACTGGCACCCGCTAATGTAACAATGACGCACAAGTTAATGAAATGAATAGACTAAGAAATATATCTAGCGAAAACTAGAAAATATAAAATAAATTTATATTAAAAAAAAACTGCTAAAAACAAAGCTTTTATTTACGCCCTAAAACGAGATAAATATAAGATGTAAATTACATTAACCCTATTCATTTTCCAATTACTTTACAAAATTTAATTGTAAAAAATAAGATTTAAAATTAATTAAATAATAAGATTTAGCCTCAGTGCTGCACGATGTAAATTTGACTAATCTTATCCTTTAAAATTTTTACTACCTATCGACTTATAACGTCATTACACAATTTTATTTATATGATATAAAAGCTTGTCGCGAGATTTAAGCACTCGTATTACTTAGTTTGAATTTAGCTTTTTTTTTATTAAAATCAATCAGATCAAGTTACGAGGTGAAAAGACAGTTCTTACAGTTCGCATTATTGTATCACTTTAAAACATACCCATGGGGTTTACAATATTTACATGTGTGTCAATATTAATGGCTATACTTAATAAAACTACAATTACACTCATACTTGTTACCAAGAATTTACAAATAACATAGATCTGATGCAACAATAATTAAACATAATGCGCATGAGTTTAAAACTCATTTCAGGTATTCTGTTACGTCTTGGATTTTACAGCATAATTTCGAAAATGCCGCTTTAGTTTACCATCGTTTTTGACAGCGCTCACGGTGATATTAATTTAGGACATGGTCGGCGTTATCGCAAGATGGCGCATGTCATGACGTCATATTATGACGATTCACGGGACATCATTATCGCGCTCACGCTAATTCGGTACGCCCGTTAGCACGCTCAAATTGATTACAGCGCAACTCGGAACGCTTCCTGCGTAGCACATCTGTCTACGGCTCAAATTGACAGTTCAACACTGTCAAACATTTTTGCTTGACAGATTGTTGTGTTGGTCTCGGTTAGTGAATTTTGTGATTTCAAATAGTCGAGTCAATAGATAAAGGTAATCGATAAAGAAGTGAGTTTGTTACGTAAGAGGAAGTCTGAAAGTGGCACCGGTAACTGAAAAGTTGTGCGGATATCGGTTGTCATGGTATGAATATAATGGTAATGCGGAGGATTGAGGAGAATGTTGTGAGGAAAGTTTTGAGTATGAATGTTGATGGCTCTAAAAGTAGGGGAAGAACAAAGAAACGATGGATGAACTGTATGAAAGCAGATATGGCTGGTAACTACAGAGCTGACGACTAATAGAGAAGACAAGTATGGTATTGCGCTGACCATAAATACATTGTAATACGGGCTGGAGAATGATGATGCTAAATCGAGTCTAAGTGACAGTGGGCGGGACTGACTTGTGGGAAAGACTTTTATTTTGAGCCACTATACAAATTCATTTAAAACACATTGAAAAATATCTAAATTAAATATTAGTGCGTTCTGCTAAAAGTGACTATGTAACAAAAAACTAACTAATCATCTTGAAATGAAGAATACTTTGAAGTTGTCTTCTTTTTAGATGACTTGGCTTTGAAGCCAAGTCTTTAAATTCCCAAAAATGAAAAATCATTCTATACCGAAAGATAGCGCTACTTGTTGCAAAAAATGTTCTGGTTTGTAATAATAACGTTATTTCTCTCTGAGTCATAGTTACTTCAATAAATAAATAAATAATCATATGGATAGTTTAGCTTTTCTGTCAAAATAATCAATGAACTGAAACTTGGAATGTTTTTTTACGTGGAATTTTAATGATTAGTAGGCAACTGTTGCACTATGTGGGCGAAATGGATAAAGGGATAAAGGCGCAACGCCAAAGAGTACAGTATATATACGAGATAGTAGAACAATTTCTATGAAAAATTCATGGAAATTGTTCTACAAGAGTCTAGTCGACTGTCGTATCGCGCCGGTCTGCGTGAGCCTTACAACTACCAGAAACTATTTATTCTCTTGACCGGAGGATGTCGCTAGTTGTAGCAAACAATAAAAAAAAAACAGAAACGTTTTTCCCGTCAATGTCATTATGGTAATCAATGCAGACACTTGAAGTGCTTGTATGTTTTCAGTTTTTCAGTGTGATAAACTGTGTAAAAACTGTTAACAGTGATTGCGGTTAAAACTTTGACGAACTTAGCAATTCATAAAACGTTTTCGGGAACATTTTGAAAATGTCAGATGAAGAGAGATGGAGTCGAGACAACCGCAACAAAGGTAAGTGATGAACCTAATATTGAAGATCTCTCCCTTTAAAGATTTGTAAAGGTCCCGTTACAACAGTATTTGTAGGACGTTGTTCCTAAAAACTCAAATAAAAGCACTCAAACGTCTTAAAAAGTACATAAATGGTGTTACGCCGATGCCAATTTCTGGTGGTAAAAAAATCAATATTCTTAACATTATAACATTCATTGCTTACTACGGCACACAAAAGAAAATACTCACGCAGGTTGCAGATATCTGTCTGCGTTATGCCCTCAGTTTTTAATGTGGTGACTGTGGTGAGGGTGATTGAAACTTAACTAGTGTTTGTTAGCATTCAAAAATAATACATAAAACCTGACAGAAATCAATATGATCGTCGACGTCGTGTGACGTCGTTCGGTGTCATCTTACTCCTTAATCCTTATGCATAGGTAATAATAACCTATCAAATCTCAACTAATGATCCACAACCAATTATTTATTCTTTGTCACTCCTGGGAGTTGGTGGAAATAATTCAGATAACAACCAGAATAATAACCTTTTGTGACCACAAAAGGTTATTATTCTGGTTGTTATCTGAATTATTTTGATAGTGGAAGACAATGAAATGTATCTACTGAAGGCTTAAACATTAATAATGTTGACTATTAAACACGGTTAATCATTGAAAGAGGTTTCTTTTGACCAACCAGCAATTAGTTTTTTCTGCTATTCCTGTCCAGCAATGCGCCAGTGCATTTATATTCCTTTTTGGAAGGAAACATAAGGGAAACCACAGAAGCAATTGCTAGACTGTATGAAAGATTATATAGCTAGAAAGGAGGTGCCAACCAAGTTAATGGCTAATAGAAATGTAGGGAACAAAGTCGCAAGCTGCTACTTATCCAAATGATGATGATGATGATGCGCTCAACAGCACTTCTGCCCATATTTACTGTGAAGTATATAATATGGCAGACCAGACCTAATGTATCTATGGTACATCAGTCATGGTTGCTAGGATAGTTGTTCATTTTTGATGTTGTCACTTGTAATAAAATACTGTGTACTTTCCGTCTTAACCAAAATATTGTACTTCTTTATTTTATATTTAACATTAACTATGATGGTCATATGCGCTAGCCCTAGCCCTAATCTATTAAGTCACTTGATTGCTTGCTTCTTTTTTATTGTGTCCTGTGACTGCTACAATATCCTGCAAAAAAATAACACGGGTCACATTTGTGTAGACACTTCTTTGATTTTAATTGGAATGGTCTAAGTTATTGTTGTATGAGTAGTACTTTATCATCAGTGAAGACTTCAGTATGTTAAATTTTCAATTTTGTGGTGTGTTATTTCTGACAAAAGAATGTAAAAATTAGCTGGAGTAATGATTTATGACTTGATTGGTTGCAAGCAGGCTGCCAGAGCAACTTATGTGGCATGCTGTTAAAAAATCATCAGTCATGCTACGACTTATGAGTTATTAATACCTATACATGCTGTGCCCCTGATAGGATTTTCCATAGTCGAATTCTCAGGAGCATAGGCTGAGTTTCCAAAAAAAGAATGATACAAATAACTTTTATTAACCCCAACGGAAAAAGACAGGTGTTTTAAGTTGAATGTGTGTATCTGTCTGTGGCGTCGTAACTCCCAAACGGCTGAACCAATTTTGTTTTGTTTAAGAGGTTACTTGACCAAGTGTTCTTGGCAAAAATAAAAATACAAAAAGAAAGATGATAAACTGGGGCCGTACTATGACGTGTTAATTCCATCATTGTTCCAGTGTGGAAGAGAGACGGAGCTATACATGACCGATAGCACTATCTCTTTTCCTCAACGGAATCATGATGGCGTTAACATGTCATAGTACGGCCCCTGTCCTTTTTAGAGGTTTTAAATTTATTATTATAAAGTTAATAAACAGAAGTCCAACTTCCAGGTTTATAATGTAAAAAATGACTAACTGACATACACCCCTCTTCAACCCATTTATGAGGATGAATTTTCAAAAATCCTTCCTGAGTTTTCACCTTTATTGTATAAAAGGAACTCTTGTAGACTAAGCGGATTGGGCTGCGCGTTGTCGGTTGTGAATATATAAATTAATTTCAGATTGTTGTAAGCAGATATTTTATTTTTTATTTTTTTTATTTTTTTTTGACGACACGTTTGGTGTAGTGGCTACAGTGGCTAAGTGTAGTCAGCGAAACCAAATGGTCCTGGGTTCGAATCCCGGTAGGGGCAAATGTTTGTATGATGAATATGGACATTTGTACCCGAGTCATGGATGTATATTTATAATATGTATGTATTTACGAAAAAAAAAAATGTATTTAAGTAGTGTATCAACCATCTGGTATCCATAACACAAGCCTTAATTAAGTGCTTAACTTGGAACTAGATGGTGCTGTGTGCAATGTCAGACGATATTTATTTTTTATTTATTTTTTTTACTGGTGTATGTAAAGTACTGGTATTAAAGTGCATAAGACTGGAAGCTGGTTAGACTGGATGCCAACCCCAAAATGGATGGGAAACGCTAGGCAGATTAAAAGATACTATTAGCTTTTGCCTGTGGTTTTGAACGCTGGGAGGTTGAAAACAAGGCCCTTTATTAAGTGCCAACTTATACATCTAATATACTATACATTAAATAGTTTCTATGATGTCATGGTCAAAAAGAGAATAGAAATTGCAAAAAATAAGAAACGAATAAGTTAACCCTCTTATTTATAAAACATTGCTTATAGTTAGGAGACGTTAAAAACATCAAAAATGAATGGTTAATATCTGCTTAATCATACATTTTTCACGTTTCTTCATGCTTATCATTACTTAACTTTAAGCAACGTTTATAAATAAGGGGGTAAGTGTTTTCTCAACTGGGGTAGGAGTTGAATATGTTTCTTCTATGTGTGTGGCTAATCGAGTGTTTTAATTCAAACGTAAAATTTTCTGTAGGATAGGTTTTAATTTCCAGAAAAGCAACAATCTGACCTCTGTTAATTTATTAAAGGCACGGTTAATTTATTATACTTTTTATTTTCTACAAAAAAAAATGAGGTCTTCAATTCGTTGGAATCATTTTTCATTGACTTTTAACACTTTTGACTGTCCAAGCACTAGCTTCCTAATACAATGTGTTAAGTTGAGATGACGTAAAAAATCTTGCTGACTTTTTGATAAGTTATTTATTAATTTATAACGTGTTTACATTATAACGGCTACCAATGCATCCACACACATACATAGGCAAGTTGCGCTACCTACTTGCTTCATGCCAGGCCTATATGGCAACCCAATGAACGTGCCTGTAATGACGGGCACCGTATCATACCGCCATGCCCGTAACCCGCCTGCCGCGGCCCTTGACGGGGACGTAGCGACTACCCACAATCAAAAGTTTACTCAATAAAATTTAGTAAAAAAAAAAAACATTAATTTTAGGTAAAAATGCTGATGCTTGCGCGCTAAATAAATGTGCAATGTAATCGTAGGTACAGACTGCCTGTAGCAATTTGATGCCTTAGGTTTAGTATATTCTCAGTTAGTAAAGTAGGTACTTAGTTATAGTTTTATAATAAGTGAAGCATGATCTCAAACAAGAAATATTTCTCGATCAAACCAGAAATCCCGTTATAAAATAGCTAGTGATCCGCCCGGTTCGTACGGTTGTCATGTCTTGACATAACATCGAGATTTCTTTCTCGTATATCTAAGTTTATTAAAAAAATATTATACACGTAAATATCCCGGAATCAAAGTCAGTTGCGTAGTTAGAAGAACAGCGCGGTCATGTGTGACACGAAAAGTGACTTTAATATTTGTAATACTTATTTATAGAACGAACATCGTTGATACGAGAAAAAATTATGGGAAACAATCACTATGTCAACAATACTATCTGTAATTATCAATTATAGTATAAACTATTAAAGTACAGTACAGGTTTTGATACATTTTTGGGCAAAACACAGTTTAACATGCTCCTTTACACCGGCTTCATAAGGTCCTCAGATTATAATAATATATAAACACAGAGATATGCTTTGTAAACAAATGTATTCCTGTTCCGATGTCGCCGCGTTTCTCCCACTTAATTCACCAACACAAAAGCAAAAACTATAAGAACGGCACACGAGCTCACATCTCCCCCGCACACAAAGACACTTTCTACAACACTAATAAACTCACTAATAGAACACATCAAAAAGCTGAGCTGAGCTGCTGCTGAAATGCTTAAATTCAAGAGCAATTTTATTTAAAAAAATTGTCTTGAAAGTATCAGAAATGGCCCTTGCAAACTTTACTGATGTACGGATAAGGTGCATTTAAATGATAAAACTGATACGAGTACAAATACCCAAAACTGTGCTAAATGATAATTTACTGATGGCTAACTCAAATTACGTATAAGTATTGTATTCATTCGCTGCGCGTCGATGTCAACATAAAAGTAATGCGATTGCTCGTACACACGGGTACACATCAAGCTATATATTTCCAGTTTACACTGACCTCTCATTGTAAGGAAATCTTATACAATGCGAGATCAGGTTATACTGGAAATGTATAGCGTGATCTGTAGACGTGCGTACAACTGATTAAACGGTTTTATTTATGTTCTTGTTAAAAGCTTTCTTTGCTATGCGAACAAACAGTTATGTAATCTTTATTTGAATGCGGCTTTGTCAATGTTTGATGGTTGTTTAATTTTAAACTAGCTCGTCAGCAATAAGATTTTTAATACAAACAAAATCCCCCTTTTCAGGGGTAAGGTAGAATTTCCAAAAATCCTTGCTTAGTTGATGCCTACGTCCAATAAGACCCTATTGTCCTAATATCTACCCTAAGCGGTTTGGGCTGGGCGATGAATGATAATGAGTCAGTCAGGACACTTGCCTTTTAAAAACATAAATTGCATTTATTCTAGCCTAGCTACTGTATCTGAATTGCATTTATTCTAGCCTAGCTACTGTATCTGAATTGCATTTATTCTAGCCTAGCTACTGTATCTGAATTGATAATTAAAGTAAAATGCTGCTCAGGGCTGCTATCGAGAAATTTTTAATGGAGAATCCCTTTAACACTTTCTGACCTGGGGATCGTGACCTGGACTTCCCGCTCACCGGTCACGCAAGCGCCCACTAACCTGACTACGCAGTCAATTTTAATTTCTATAATTACTATGCCCAACAAAGCAATTTGTAATCATAAGTTTGTTATTAGCATGGACTACATCTGCTTCGCTCCTGCTACTGCACTATTACGCGTGAAAATAGTAATATCTGTGCTCATCTGCATGCTGTGCGGGCTCGTTTCTATGTCCCAGATAATTACTGCCTAGCATCAAGCACAGGCTGTTTGCCAGGCCTTCGTGTCGCACCATCGCGCGTGTTTAATCCCCAGTACCGCGCACTCTGACCGCACTTAATGATCTCTTGGATTCTAATCCAACAAACGATCGGTTTGCGGATAAATGGACGAAGATTTTAATGGCATGACAGAAGTGTTGTGAGAGGGATTCATGAATATATTGTATTTTTTTTATTATTTTATGGAATTTATTGTCATATTTTCTTTTTATGTGTGTCTTTAATTATTGTAATTATCTTTGAACCGTGTTAATTATAGTCATATAAATAAATAAATAACTGTCTCACTGCAGAGCGAAGCCCTCATTCAGAAGGAACAAGCATTTATCAGCGTTTTTTAATTAATTTACACTTTTATGCTCAACGGACTTACTTTGTTTTTACTTTTTGGCGACTGCAGACTGTTTTAAGCCTGGCTTTATTGTGTTGTGATGTTTTTATTTGAGTGGTGTTATGCGTTGTATGCGTGTTGTATACTTGCAGGAACGTGACTTAATTTTAGTCAACTCCGCAACATGGGCTACTCATGTTGCGCGTGCGTTGCGCATGTATTTATTGTGTATATTAAGTAATAAAAATAATGGCGATTTGACTTACTCTCACACTTTTTAAACCTTTCCTTCTTGCAAAATATTGCACAACAAATGAATACATATTTTTTTAACACAATAAACCCACCCTTTGTTTGGTTAGGAAATATTCCAACTTACGTAAATCTTGGTAAATACTAATATTCTAAGTTTTTTGTGCCAAGGTTTTCATAGGTCGGAAAATTGTGAAACATTTGTTTATAAGAGTTCTTTATAAGAATTCCAATAAAATAATGTACCTATTGTTATACGCAGACTGATTGTTTCTTTTTATTTTCAAACAAAATAGTATTTACTTAATTAGGTATATAAGCTAACATATTTAAAATAATAATAGTAATATGTACATGTATATACAAAAGGGGAAATAATCATAGAGCATCAAAAATACTATACGCAAGTAGTTTACTTCCGTAGTTTGACTAAAGATTACCTCGGGACAAATTCAAAATCAAATTATTTATTTGTAAAACATAGGTACAATCGGAGGGTAGGTAGGTCTAATTCTAATGTCAGGATCGCTATGTTTAACGTAATAGGTATACAAATCTTGGATAGGTACATTAATTATTATTAAATTATTCAAATTAAATTATCATTAATAAAATTGAACATAAATAAATCGGACATTTGACCCACAAAACGACACGTCCAATTATCCGAAGCATCCGTGATTCATGAACTGTTTTTTTGCAGGTAACCTTTAAGCCACCGTGTTCGCAATAAAAGTATCTTTATTTTCATATTTATTTCAATTGGTAAACAGCTAAGTACAATTACCTACTCATATCAACTCGCCTGGCAATCCGGTAATAGGGACCAAAAAAGGTAGACAACGTAACTGTTACATATTCTTTACTTACTTACCTACTTTCAATTGGAATCTAATTCGTTTGGTAAATAAGTCGGTGAAATATAAAAATAAAATATTTACAGTATTTTTAATTAATTATAGCCTTACACTTATTTAATTAGGGAACCCATTTGCAATATATTTGTAGATAATCATATTATATTTGATTTAAGGTAAACAGATGGGTGAAGGACGATCTTAGGTACATCGGATCCTATACTAAAGGTTCCGTAGTCGAGATAAATATTTACGCATTATTGATTTTACTGGCCGCAAAAATAAGTTTGTATTTCAATTATTTTTTCGGTTGAAGCCGAAAATATTCCATATCTCAAAAACTACCGAGTTTAATAGCGAAGTCACTTGAAACATCATAATCTTTTAATTATGGGATCTAATAATACCGTAATACGTTTATGTGGGTAGTTTTTATAATTCCTCTATGTCATGTATGGAGAGTGCCACCCACCCCTAACAATGTTTGTCGTAATTTCACTACACCTTGTTCAGCGGAGCACAGCATACGCCTTCTTTCTAATTTTCATCGACATAGTGCTTACAGTCGCTGAGTAACGTAGCTGTGTCACATCCTGATAGTCTGACAGGCTGACATAAGGGTTTCATTTTTGCCATTTGGCTACGGAGCCCTTAAATGGTACCTATGATTTTGTACGGACAAAGGTTGTAGGTACTATACGCTGGCACTTTGTTTTGGTAAAGTAAGTAACTTATTGGAGCACACATACCTAAAGAACCACAGGTGAAGTTAAAAGTTATGTATCTTGGAAGTCAAAAGTTTACAAGTAGAAATAGTAGCGATTATTTCTTTTGACAAGTGTTTAGTTTCACAGTAGTTGTTGTACTCTATACGTATTGCTTAACAAGTTATTATTGTAAAATATTTGTAACGCATTACATCCAAGTGGGTTGCAGCGTTTAAATGATAATGATAAATGATTTTATTTCTGTAAGTAGGTTTGTTACAAACACTTTTACACGTCAATCATATTTTTAAAACTAGATGAGGTCGGCGTTTCATAACTGACTACTCTGAGAAGAAAGGCCGAAACAAACTCAGAGGTCACAGTCTCTTTTAAAGTCCAGACATAATCTTGGTCAGATCATGTGAAGACCATGTAGATTGGTGTCTGAAACGGTCTTTTGAGGAAAAACCATACAGATTGAGCGGACCTGTCCAGTCAGTGCACGCATTTGTCAGTAATCTTGCCGCTCAACTGAGAACTTAAGGAGCACAACGATTCGACGAACAATACCAAAGAAAGGACATTTGGGTAGGCCGCATAAATTACTCAAGCTGCCAGATCGTGAACCTAACTAAGAAATAAAATAAAAAAAGTAATAATCCACATAATCTTCACATTCACAATAATTTAAATAATATAATACTTTACAAAGTAAATACTCATGTCATTGTATGTATAAAATTCATCAATGTCAATGTGTATATAAATATTCGAACATAATCTTTGAGGACCATGTAGATTAGTATCTGAAATGGTCTTCTGAGGAAAGAACCACGCAGATTAAGAGGACCTGTCCAGTCAGTGCACGCATTTGTCAGGAACCGTGCAGCTCAACTCAGAACTTTAGGAGCTCAACGATTCGACGAACAATACCAAAGAAAGGACATTTGGGTAGGCCGCATGAACTACTTAAACTGCCAGATCATGATTAAAACTGAAACAATCACCCACATAGTCCTCAAATTCACAATATTATTAAAACAATAAATTGTACTTCTCAAGGTAAGTATTCAAGTCGTTCTGTTATAATAATTATCAATTTATCAGTGTATGTAACAGAAATAAAAGAAAACATTCAGTATGCAGAAAATTGGAACAACTCAATCCCAAGCCTTTTTGTCCTCAATATAATCCTTAACGGTATAAAAGCCTTTCTGGCACAACTTACGTTTAATGAATGATTTGAATTTATTAAGGCTTAGATCTTGAACGTGGCTTGGAAGTTTATTATAAAAGCGTATACATTGACATCTGAACGAGCCACCTATTTTCTTGAGCCTTGTTGTAGGTACAACGAAGCTGTGTTTGTTCCTAGTATTTATATTATGGATATCACTGTATCTTTTAAACAAGTTTATATTTTTATGGGTATATAAAAGATTTTCAAAAATATACTGTGAAGGCACAGTCATTACATTAATCTCCTTAAATTTCTCTCTGAGAGTGTGTCTCGGGCTTAACTTATAAATTGATCGAACAGCTCTTTTCTGCAAAACAAAGATAGTCTGAATGTCGGCGGCATTTCCCCACAACAGAATACCATACGACATTACACTATGAAAATAGCTAAAGTACACTAAACGGGCTGTCTCTATGTCAGTTAAATTACGAATTTTTCTAACAGCGTATGCTGCGGAGCTAAGCTTTTTTGATAATTTATCTATGTGTGGGCCCCACTGAAGCTTAGCATCCAAAGTTAAGCCCAAGAATACTGTGCTATCTTCAGGATTCAATTCTCTGCCCTTTATCAATACATTAGTTAACACCTGTCTAACGTGAGGCAGCGTAAACTTAATGCATTTGGTTTTTTTTTCATTAAGTAGTAAATTATTAACATTGAACCAGTGAACTACTTTTGAGATCGCGCTATTTACATCGTCAGTAACCAGCTGCTGACGTTTAAGTTTAAACAAAAGTGAAGTATCGTCCGCAAACAACACTATATCATGATTATCCTTTATGAGGTAAGGCAAGTCATTAATATAAATAAGAAACAAAAAAGGACCAAGAATTGAGCCCTGTGGGACTCCCATTGTTACTATAGATCCGGGAGATCTTTTACCATTAACGTCAACGCTCTGAACCCTATTATTCAAGTATGAAGTAAGAAGATCCAGAGCGGTGTTCCGGATCCCGTAGTGGCGGAGTTTCCTGATTAGCGTTTCATGAAGAACGCAATCGAACGCCTTGGACAAATCACAAAAAATGCCCAAGGCATCGCATTTATCTTCCCATGCATTATAGATATGTCCTAAAAGTTCAACACCGGCATCAGTAGTTGAACGACCCCTTGTAAAACCGAACTGTTTACTATGTAATAATTTATGTTTATTAAAAAATCTTTGCAATTGGGCTAAAATTAATTTCTCAAAAATTTTACTAAAGGTAGGTAGTACTGAAATAGGTCTATAATTTAGTTTGCAAAGTGTATGTACGGTTTATGAGACCGTACAGATTTTTGTGCTGTGTGACCGCCAAGTTGACAATAATAGACTTAGTAGATAGCTTAGGCTTTCATGCAAGCCAACTTTTTTTCACTACGTAGTTGGTGACATATTCTAGCTAACTAAACCGCATGGGTTTCTACGGCATCCTGACCTACATTATGTGGAAACAAAACCTTTGAAGAATTACGTCTGAAAGGAAATAAGATTAGTCTGGCTACGGTGAAGAGGACTATACAGGGTTACTGGTAACTCGACGTATTCCTTGCAGTACGTCATAGTAGGGTTAAAATGCAACAAATTAAGCCAATTTTTTTTAATACATTTTTTTGTTCACTAGTCAACATTTTGTATGAAGTAACAGCAAAAATCACAAAAAAAAATGTTTGTTTAGTGATATTTGCCAAGGTTTCTGGCATTTTTGAACTTTTAATTATGAACAAAGATCTGCTACGGCATCAACTATGATATTAAGTTAAATTTCAGTACAGTCGCGCTGTACTGAAATTTGTAAATCATTAATGTGAAAATCATTTTTAAATTGGCTCCAAATGGAGCCAATTTAAAAATGATTTACAGTTTGACAATGATTTACAATTCATAAATACTATAATTTTAAGTGCAACATACAACCCATACTTTAATTAATGTAAGTTCAATAATGTAATAGGTATTTGTACCTATTCATTTTAAGCAACGTTCAAAGCAACTTCCTAATTTTATCAAATGTCACAAAATATAAGAAAGCCTTCTTATACGATACTAGCAACCAGTGGCGTGCACTCCATACATGCAAATAAGCTCTGCATACCCTGTAGTCCGACACATACATGACCCCTTTAAATGTTAACTAACTATAATAAAAAAAAAACATGGTAATTTAGGTTCCGCGCCATCTATTTTTATTTTTTGGAACTAACTCGCGCGGCGAACGCACGCCCGCCACCGCGCCGCCCGCGCGCCGCGGAGGCAGCGCTCCCGTGAGCAGAAGCAATATTACGGTTTGCTTTTTCGTCGTAGAACGCATCTCGTGTAGTCAAGTGTAGTACACAGCAAAAGTGTGACTGTGTGCGTGAAATGTGTGCGCGTGATGGAGTTTTATCGTCCAAATTGAGAACCCGTAAAAGCACCGCTTAATTGTTGATTGCAGAGGGTCTACTTTTTTTAGTCGGATTGACCAAATGACCGACGGCGACTAATTCATTCGTTCGTATTATTTCGTATCGTAATAAATTGCAAAGTTTTTTCGCCATATTGTTTTTCTTGGCGCTAAGTGTCTGTGTACTGTCGAGTAATTATTTAGTAAGTTTATTGTAAAAAATGGAAAATTATACCTGTGAGACCCGTGCTGGTGAAGTGTGTTTAAATAAATTAAAATCGGCCGCGTTTTCGACGTTATCTTTTGAGGGAAAACTTAAATTGATTTGCAAAGGGAATATGTTTACCGGGATTCCATTTAACCCAAAGGAAAGGTACTAATACTCGTTATTTTCATAAAAAGTTTTATGATAACTACGAGTATTACTGGCTAACTGGTTGTGTACACACAAACACATTGTATTGTTTCCCTTGCATTTTGTTTACTAGTAATCAAGATAAAAAAAATGTTTGGACATATAACGGATACTCAGATTTAAATAATTTTCACAAAGCGGCTGCTAAGCATGATTTTTCAGAAAAACATCTAGAATCCTGCTTAAAGTTCCAAACTTTTGGTAAAGGTAGAATAGAGACTAGTTTGAATAGCCAGTTAAAGTTAGATATTGAAAGGCACAACGCGAAAGTTGACAGAAATAGAAACTTTTTCAAACGGTTGATTGATGTAGTTGGTTTTCTAGGTAAACAAGAATTAGCATTCCGTGGTCATGACGAATCCAGCTTGTCGTTTAATAAAGGCAATTTTCTGGAATTTGTAGATTTGTTGGCTAAATATGATGGAAATTTGGACACCCACTTACAATCAACATCGGGAAGCTCATTCACGGGGCTATCGAATAGGACCCAAAATGATTTAATTTCTAGTGTTGCGTCTGTAATGTACGATAAGATAAACAAAGAAATTAGTGAAACCGATTTTGTTGCTGTTATGGTTGACGAAACTCCTGATGCCAGCGGTCGTGAACAGCTAGTCCTCATCTTGAGATATTTTAGTGGCTCAGAAGTAGTTGATAAATTTATAAAATATATTGATGTCAGTGCGGATCGGACAGCTGTAACTTTAAGCGCGTTTATTATCAATGTTTGCTAATAAACGCGATTGAATTGTATTTAAAAACAGTTTTTTTTTACTGATACATATTCGTACACACGGCTACACATCAAGCTATACATTTCCAGTTTACACTGACCTCTCATTGTAAGGGAATCTTATACAATGCGAGATCAGCTTATACTGGAAAATATAGCTTGATCTGTAGCCCTGTGTACCAGAGCGGTGCCTGACGGTTATCGTCTTTGTGTCCGACTATAGACTGACGTAGTTATATACATTTTTTTTAAATAATACTACGTCATTCTTCCTACTGTTTTACTGAACTCCTAAGACATTTTTTTCCGAATTAAACAAAAAATTGGGTATCTATCGATATCGATAATGTAATTCAAAATTCAATGAACTGCACTGGTGTGGCCTGGGTTGAGTAGCAATAGATTACAACCTATGACGCGAATGTCAATCTTATGCCTAACGCAATAACATTTATAATTGAGACCACTGAGAATACTGCCATCTATGGTTGAGGAGCGGAATTTACTCGTCAATTGAATCAGTTTGACTAGTGAAACTGTTAGACTACCAAATTGGTAGTCTAACAGTTTCGCAGTGTAGTAGTAACAAATGAATTGGTACTACCAATATATTTTTTGTTAAACAAATTAACAAAAAATATATTGGTAGTACCAATACATTTTTTCATTTTATAATTGGCACATCTCCACAACGATTTACCAAACCTGTATGTGGTATGGTAGTAATGTTCATAGTCCCCACAACATAACAAAGAACCACGGCCTCACGTAATGATCGAAATAGAATCATCAGTGGAACTACTTGTGGTAGTAAATATGTCATTATTTTTTCTATAAACGAGCACTCTTTATAACAATTTTAAAAGGAATGAACATTTTTTTTTCTCTTGTTAATAACAACAAATAAGGAAAGATTTCGTCAAGTGTCTATTCTTATTTTTCCTTTATGTGGCACTACTGAATACTCTCACTAGTTCCATACACGGAACTAGTGAGTTGCAGTAGTTCCACGTGGAACTAGCTACTTGGAACTACTGGGAATAAAGGAAATACCGACGTAAGAAATCCTTTATATTTCAATTAAACAGTGCCAAACATCGCTCTGTATCATTGGTACCTATGTTGTTGCTTTTTTGATTTTGAGAAATTGTTAGCAAACGCGGCATCCATTTGGGAAAAAGCTTTTTCATAGCCAAATTTTGATGTAAAATAGTGAAACCATTACCAGTTGAAATATTCACTATCTCAGCAATTTCGCGCACTTTTACCTTCCGATCTTTCTTCACGATTTTCTGGACTTGGTTGATGTTTTGTTGAGGTACTGCTTCATTTGGACAACCAGTGCGTTCAGCATCATTTGTTTCCATGCGACGTTTGAATTCGGCATACCACCGACACATGTTTAGTTTATACGGAGCAGATTCCGGATAACACTTTATAAGCCACTGCTACTGCTGTGTTTGAACGGTGTTCTTTTTACCATTAAAAACAATGTTTTATCTGCACACGAAACTCGTTTTTTTTCGATTGTTTTCGGAGTTACAAAAGTTGCGTCACTTAGGTACCTACATAATTATTGTCTGGAAACACAATAACTTTTTGTATGATTTCCAAACAAAAAATATACATACTTTTTGATGGCCAGTGCTTTCCAAAAACCAAAAAAGTTTTTAATAGGTATATGCGCCAACTCCAACTGCGGCTTAGATGGCCTTTCACACGTGTGTGCAGCTACAATATAGTTGGGGTGAGGAGGTTTTTCCAAAGGTCAACTTACAAAACAGAAGAAAATAAAAGAGCATAAAATTCAAAATAATGTCTGCCAGAAAGTTCCTTGCACAATAGTTGCGCCGTCCATAAGCGACCTTTCTTGTTTCGAATATTCTAATAATAACAAAATCACTTCCCCATACATCTCTACTGCCATAGTGTTTGTGGCAGTTGTCTCGTCCATAGTAGGTATTTGTCCGTTGCAGTCGTTTTCTTTTTAAATGTGTTTGCATTCTATTCTCTTAAAATATTTAAGATTTTATTTGGGGCTAGTGCAAAGTAATGATGTTGTGTCTCAATTATAGTGGTTTTTCTAGTCTAACCCATCCAACCCACCCCACCCCACCTCCCACCACCCCACCCACCATCCCCACCTCCCACCACCCCCACCTCTTTTGCGGGATATACAGGGCCGTACATGGGTGATCGCTCTACCATATGTATTTCGATAATACCTTTAGACCCGTACGCATTGACGTGGAGTTGCGGACACCAGCCCGTATTACCTATTACCTACCTACCTTTAGACCTAAATATACATAAAGGCTTTTCAAATAATTATAAATCCGAAACGACATTATTTTTTGTTATTATTAGTATTGTTTCCAACGAGCTGATAGCTTTAAGGCACATTTTTACTAAAAAAATATTCTTAATACAAGTTTCTTTCGCTTGTAGTTCTTCAATAAACGCCGTGAACGTTTCGCATAATACAGGGTGTCCCAGAAGTCGACGTCAGGCCGGAATCAGGTGACATGGCAAATCATAATAGTTACCAGAAAAATAAAAAATAAAATCTTAGTCATGTATTTTTTTAATTACAGTAATTTCTTTTTTTTTTCGAAAATGTGTCGATTTTTTACACCCTTTAGCTACAAATCTTTACTTTTTTTTTCGTTTTTTTTTTGTGTAGTGCTTAGGTAACCTGTTGTTTTAAATTCTTAGCTAACTACTCCAAATTAGAAGAAAATGTCACATTTATCCGAACCAAGAATGAAAAATTAATACTTCGCCCAACTTTAACTGACTGTACTGAAAAAAAATGTACTACGCCAGTTTGGCAAGTAAGCTTAAAAGTTAACCATTTAATAAGGATTCTAAAATGGTATAGCACTTGCTAGATTATTTCTTAGATTACAGGAAAAAAAAATCCTTCAGGAATCCCAGTTTTGAAAAAAGTCTTTTTATTGACTAATAATGATTTTAGTAACCAAAGCTTGCCTTGAGCGTAACTAAGATTCTAGTTTTAGCGAGAGGAAGAATCATTCCATGAAGTGTGAGTGAGACAGACAGTGACGCTATCGATTCAGATGCTAATGGGTGAGTGAGACAGATAGTGACGCTAATGTGTCAAATAGGTACCAAGAAAGTAATTTTATGAAGTGCGATCGAGACAGATGGTGACACCTCTTTTTGAGTGTTGGCACGCGCAAAACAACAGGCTTTACAGACTAAAGGAATTTTATGTGAACCATTTCAACGCTCCATTAACAATTGAATACTACAGTACATGACAGTACAACACTTTTTATTAATATAGTAGGTTCGGATATAGCGGGTTCGGTAGCGGATATTTGCTAACCAAATAGTACGTAATACATTGACCTATTCTGAAACCAGGAGTTCAAAAATTTTCCTCCATCATCGTGCTTACTTACTGCTCGTCCTGTCCTTGACGAATCAAGTAATTTACCTTTCTGCTGGCCTAACCATGCGCGTGCTCTGCGCCAAGCCGACAGTATTTTTTGACGAAAGCAGTATTCGACCCTTTATTTTGCTGACAGAAACAGGATTATGTGTCTGGGCCCATAACCTGATAAAGTTGAAGCAAAACAACAGGTTTTACAGACTAAAGGAATTTTATTATGTGAACCATTTCAACGCTCCATTAACAATTGAATACATGAAAAAAAAATAAAAAGTGTTGTACATGACAGTACAAGACTTTTTATCAATATAGTAGGTATATGGCCTGTTGCTAACCAAATAGTATTTAATACATTGACCTATTCTAACAGTTAGCTAAGAATTTAAAACAACAGGTTACACAAACACTAGGTACTCAAAAGTACACAAAAAAATTAAATTGAAAAAAAAAGGAAAGATTTGTATTTATATTAGATACATTTTATCATATTATGGTTATACCTATATACCGGTTATAGGTATAACCATCGTAAACTCTTCAACAAACATTAATTCTTAAAGTTACTCAATGTAGACAAAAACGCTGCCGTTCACTGTCCTGAGGCAATCAGTCTACAATACACCCCCGAATTTAAACCGCCATTCAAACGAGATTTTGTGGATGCTGGGGAGAAATCAATAACTGTCTGCCTTGATTCCGAATACCATGTCCATGAGCTCCCCTTATGTGTCTGGAATATGTACATTATTTACGTCGTGCCCTCGCAGTCTGGGGCGATCTAATCTCATTTCAAGGTTGAAATTGCCACGTGTATGCAAAATAATATACCATTGTTTTTATCCTTGTCTCTCATGTCATTATTTTGGAATTATAATAACTCAAGCATGAAAGGGATTTAATATTGTAGGTATACATGTCAAAATGTTATTCGATTCCGGAATATGCAAATTAGCCCAGTCTTATTAGAGGTAGACCTTTTTTTACCTAATATGACTGGGCTAAATAAAATTAGGGTGTCCCGTTTTGTTTTAAATTATTTATAATTGTAATATTCGGGTACGGTACATCTGTAGTATTAAAATTACTTAGTAAAAAGGGTAGTTTTTTTTTGCGTTTGTACGATAGGTACCTTAGTGCCAAGTTAGCAATTTAGTATTACACAGCATTATACATGAAGTACAGTGTTCTTCTTCTTCTTCGATATTTTCGCTCACCAATGAGTGACACCTTGTGGTGGATTTTCCATTTCTTTACAAGATGCCTTATGTTATGATGCCTTTGTTTCATTTGAATAGACCTCTCGTTATGTCATTAACATTTCGCTTAGGTGTTCACGTCTTTCGACTTGACTTAATTGGGTTGGGTGTTGTTGGGTTTTTTTCACAAGAAATTCCAGCCTTTTTCTTTAGGGTGGGAAATCATCAAATAACTTCTCCCACGCTGGGCAGAGCGGGAGGGCGTGTCAGACTCTTATTGCGCCTGGTTGATGGCAATAGGCTCGCCCACTATTTTATGGGACTTGAATATAACTGCCGAAATGTGGGTGTGAAACGCTTGAGATTACAGGCGTGGTGTAATGGTATAAATCGACGTTTCAGCACTAGTACCTAGGTATATTTTTGGTGGAACATAAAATTCTCAAAACCTAGTACTTATTCCTACACTGCGGAATAGCTAATTGTAATGTACCACTAATTTGTAAAATAGAACAAAATTTTCTAATACGACTATGACAAACACTGCAGCATACTCATCAAAGACAATTTCATCGTGAAAGAGACCTTAATCTTCATGGTCGTGTCGATGATTCCACATACCTACATACTAATATTATAAATTCGAAAGATCTCTGTCTGTTACCTTTTCACGCTTTAACGGCTGAATAGATTTGGATAATAGATTGGCCATAGGATAGGTTAGGACATAGGATACTATTTATTTATCGGCATAATGCTGAGCGATACCCGTTTTGCGTGGATGTGACGCATGTTTCCCCCAACCTTTTCATATTTTTTGTGTTTGTGTTATTTTTTGCGTCATGTTTACCGCAAATAAACGCATTTCCTTTCTTTCTTTCTTTATCGCGTTAGCACGTTCCCGTGGGATAATTTCCGACATCCACGCGGGCGAAGGCGCGGGCAGAAGCCTAGTCTCTTTACAGGGTCAAATTAAATTTGCTAGTGAAACTCCGCAGATGTGATGTGTGATGGTTGATACAGTAGATGCAATAATAACTTATTGTTAGCTGAAAGTACCTGTTCTTTTGGGTATTATTTTCGTATTTCTATCCCCAAAAATAAACACCAATGACAATAAGCCACTCCTGGGTGGGTAGAAAATTTTACATCCTATGTAAGTCTTTGAAACCACTTCTATATCTTAAAGTAAGACATATTGGTTGCATATGAATATAATTGTTTTGTCTTTTTAAATTTTCAAAATATGGGAAAGCACACAATATTATTTTACTACAATTTAACTTTAACAACTCAGTTACACATTCAGTGATTTCTTCCTTTTTGACCTTAAGCACTATTATTACCTACAAATACAGTAATAGTAGTTTTAGGATTAAATACATTTCCTGTAACTGATGCCATTATTCGTTTGTAGGTTGACCCTGGTATACAATAATTGTGGGTAGAATAACTCTGGTTGTTACTAATTAATTTACCTAAACCTCTTCCTATACTATCTGAGAACATAACTGAATGATAACAATCATGATTACTGAAAGCTGGACAACTACCAATCTCAGGCAATACTTGGGATAGATGTTGTACTATATCCGGTATATTTTAGTTTCTTGAGAGAAACTCTCAGACTGGGATGGCTCCTCCGTTACCTCAGGCTGGACAGCATCAGGGTTTGAATCCTTCTGACAAGTGCACTGACACATAACTAACTCATTAGCAGCAAGAATATGTTCTTTAATTTGGCTCTGAGAACCCACATATTTAATGTAAAGGAAACTAAGTCTACCGTCAAGTACCTGTATGTCAGACTGTAAGCGCTGTGTATCAATTTCATAGATTTTTTTGCTGTCTTCTAATTGGTTTTGATATTTGTTAAATTTATTGGTTAGCTCAACACGTTCTTTTCTCAGTGGAATATTTTTGGAAAAGTATTTGTGTTGTTTCCTAAGTTGGTAATTTTTTTTTAATTATTCTATTTAGTTTTGCATATTTTTTATTTTGTTATGACTAACTTTGTTATTATAATTCTGTTTCAGCAAGGAATCTTCAGTTAGGTCAATAGTTATTATGGAATGAGGGTTACAGTTACTATTTATTAGGTAATTCATTATACAAATGGTTAGTTTCTTTAACCTGGGTATATTCTTTTCCTTTCTCTAACTGGATAATACGACTATTGGCATAAATTATTTCATCTGCTAGGTCCTTAACTTTGCTTAAAGCCTCCTTATACAAATCACTACAGTTGTTGAAACCATCCGTGACCACCTTCAATTGATCGCGTTCATCGACAACATATAACATACAACATCCTATATTATTTTTGATTTACACAGGTCATACAATGACATTATGAACATTAAGAATTAGGATTTTACTTTTCCCTATGTGGGTGGGTTGCCTAGATTTTAAAGTTATTATTTGTTAATACAGTATAGGAACAATGCAAAAATAACGATCATTAGGTAATGTTATTATTGTTGAATATATTATTAAAGATCAGATTGAAACTAACAGAATCTTCGCTATTTTTGGTTTTCTAGGATCTAAACAATGCGATTTAGAGCCAATGTAAAGTGCTAAATCAGCGAACTATTTATGCTAAGAATCACACTGACAACTGGCATTTGTCTAAGATAGTGAAGACAATTTGATTTTGGTATCGCCAGTAGAAAACTTGCTACTCGACGGCACAAAGTAGGTATAAACGGTTATCTACAAAATCATGATTTTACAAGGGAGCGTTTTGAACGCAAAACTGTGATAATTAATAAGAATTACTTAATAAGAAGAACAAAGCTATCTTCTCTTATTTTACGTCATTTAGTTAATAAGGCATAAGTACCAAGGAAATAGTTAAGGACAATATTACTGCGAAATTGTTTGATCCAAAACACGGTAGGTACTTCGAAAATGAGAAAAATTGTTGTAGTTGACGTGACTTAATCATTAAAAATATAGAATCAAACAGAAAAAAAATCCAATGACAAAACAAAGAATTCTTAGTCGATTTATGTAAAAGAGTGAATTTCGTAAAAAGTGCAGTTGACTCTTTCTACTTTGCTACACGGAACGTCATTTTTGTCTACTCTTCCGTCGACAATACTGTGCTCATGCTGCGCCTGCTGGTGATAAATGTTTGGTGGATAAAAATTATAAGATTTACTTTTATCTTAAACTTTATAGTTTTTTTAATGCAATTATTTTTTCAACGATTAGAGTAACTATTCAAGAATAATCTGACGTAAAACAAGATACGAGAAACTTTTTTTTTTTTAGCAATTTGTTGATAAATCTTGTCTAGCGTAGTGAATGTTCGATATTTTAAACGAATTTGTATAACTTAAAACCTCTAACTTTTCGCGGACTATATATTGTGTTCTATGGTTAGATACTGACCCAAGCTATCACCCGGCAAAGTATGTATGTCGTTCTATTTACTGGACACTCTGTATTATTTTGCACCAAAGTTCCTCACATAAACTAAGGTTATCACCATCATCAACGATTTTCGAAAATACCTACAGCCCTTAAATTTGTAACATTGTTTTTTTTTCGAAACCCTATGTTTCCTGAGAATTTAGCGATGGGAAATCCCATCGGGGCACATGGCTTGACAATAAAATGTGATATATTAAATGAATAACAAGCAACAAAAATAAATTTATAGCCACAACACAGACTTATTACGTTGCTAACCCGATTCCCCCCGTCTCGTCTGCGTTGATTTAATGCAGACCTTCTGATTTCGCGACTAACCGCCTTACTTGAAAACGGTTAGAATTCAACTTTAGTGACTTAAACACACGGCTGATAGTTAGGTTGCTAGGAAATGACATATTTTTGTGATTTTACTTCGTTACGCCAATTTGAGCCTTATGTCAGAGTAACTAGAGTCGCGTTGCCGCCGTTACGGGACTGCGCCCTTCCGACTGCGTCCTTGGTCCTACAGCGCATGCGTAAATCATATCGACCCTTGGAAATTTTACTGCGTCTAACTCGAGCCCCATCTCGCCCAGTTTCCGCCCGTCCCGCTAACTGATCGGTAGTCAGCGTGGTCCGAAGTGGAATAATTTTCACTTTGATCTTAATTGAACCGCTGAGCAACATCGCCTAATAATGTATACGCCGGAGATATTTTTTCCCGATTGTAAGATATGTCTGGCTCTTCGTAACTACGAACGTATGCTGGAAGAAGCAAAAGCAAAGAAACAAGATCCGGTCGATTACTATCGAGATCTCTATTACAACAACTATTACGAGGGCTGTAACGAAGAAGAAGGTAAGATTGCTAGTTTTTTGTGTATGAGGTGGCACCAGATATGATGTATGTCATTTTAGGTTCCGGTGGCCATATTCAGAGACGGCGGACGGAGATGGCGGCGGTTTCACCATGATACTCATTCGGTAGATAAGGAATTTAGCTGTTAATCGTTATTTCGGAAAGCGGATGCATACGTCGGGTTGTGTTTTATCTAGTTAATTATGATGGCGACGACGACTGTGACTTCAACGCGCATGCTTCATATCGATCTTCAAATGGCGCAGTTATTTTTAGACTGCCCAGTTCCCTCTGATTTCAGTAATGGACAGATATTTTTCGTTATGATGACGGTGATGAAGTTGCATAAATACTTTGCGTGCTTGGAGTGCTAAGCAAAACGGAAGTAGTTAAATATACTTTAAGGCGGCAATATGACGGAAACATGGCAGGCACAAAATAGGTCAAGATAGCATCGATGCTACTGCAGCGCGCTTGCGTGTTATCGACCGCATGCAGCTTCTGCAGCGACTAGTTAGGCTACCTCCGCCCGCCCTGGTTCAAAATGGCGGTTTCCTTTGTGTATAATGAGATAAGATATCATTTTATGCGACTTCCTGCCGCACTTAGGGACGTCATATAAAAATAAACAATGATAAACTTTAAGGGTTTCCCAAGAATATCCATGCGTCGAAATTCTAGACCAAAGTTATGAAAAGCTTATGCTCAAAAAATATATAGGTAATTATCTCTCGCTCTTTCTATTTTCTTTATTAGTGTGTTTTTATATCTCTTTTATTCAACTAGAGTCATTTCATTTTCAAATATTTCATAAAAATATAAATAAAATAACATTTAAACACTAAAATTAAATAAAAGCCATTTGTATTGGGAACGGGATCCAAGCTAGCGGCGCGGGGCGGTCAGGGCTCATGTTTTTATTAATAGGGGGATTAGTTTTTGTTGTCCTATGACCTACATATCTACTTTTAATTGGTGAATCTTTTGAGAATACGTTTTTTATTATTTTGTTTTTGCATTTCGAAAAATAAGACGAATTTCGTCATTCATATTTTTTTTATTTCTGAGAATGCAAATGGTTCATGGGTTGAAAGAAAAAATATTTAAAAAAAATTAAAATTGAAATCGTAACTAAAAGCTATGATTCTATTAATTTTTAATGTTTATTGTGAATCAATTCAATTACATGGGTGAAGAATGGAGCGCGGGGTCCATTAGGTAATGTTTCGGTACGGATCGCGGCGGTTGTGGGTTTTCAGACATCAACTATCCTGTTTTGCCTTCGGTGGCGGCTGTTTGTCATCTAATGCGTTTTCTTGATATCCCTATATCGAAACGGATTCCGAAGCTTAACGGTATATCGCACGAAAGAGCATATGGAATTATTTTGGTTTTCCTAGAAATTATGATAACTACGGTTTGAATATTACGGTGTTTCTTTTGAATTAAGCTATGCAGGTCTTAACCTGCATAGATACCTAGGCTAAAGATGGCGCCGATGTCCGGTGCAATGCACCGCGCTTGCGTGATATCGATCGTATAAAACGTTCATAGCGGCTAGTTAGGACTCCCACACTCCTCCTCGGTTCGGACGAGTGAGCGGCACTATAGTATAGTTAAAATCTCGCTGCAGACTCGGTCATAAATCATTCGAGTGTTTCGCTCTCTTTCCCACTCACGGGCCTTATGGGCAGGCCACGCCCACACGTAGTCCTGTGTATTACTGCAGTCGATGAGTGATATCGATAGTTTTATTTATTTATAAATGGGTGATAGAAATAAATACACATTTTTTTATTTTTTTATTATCAAATTTACTACAAAGCATATTAAATATATAAACAAAAGAAAGTATATATAAAACTAAAAATAGAAAATTAAAATTCTTCGTCTCAGTCATCATCGATAATGGCCTTGAGCGCGCGCAACTAGCGCACATCCCTACTCCGATTATGATTTATGACCAAGTCTGCAGCGAGATTTTAACTATACTATAGTATTAAGAAAACGATAGTTATGACTTTTTGGCGGATGTTAGCAAGGATTATACTCGGTGACTGCGAGTCTAATTACCTCAGTAATAGTACCCTACCAGATTCGTCCCTATGCTGTTTGTGACTTGACAATGAGGTGCTAATCTAGCAGTGCAGTAGGTAGTGTAGTGATGTATCTAGGTACGTTTAAATATTATAGTTATTGTATGAACCTATTGTGTTATTTTGTTGGAATATAACAAAAAGCTATTCTTGCATTGACTCTAGCAGTTCACGATGGCAGGCGGTGCAGCAGTTGCGGCGCGCATGCGTCATTATCGATCCCTGTAACATTCAACAGCGTCCATGATGCCTTTTTTCTAAAATTAATATAATGGCGCTAAAAAGCAAAACATGGCAGTGTATATACATTATAGGTATCGTAAAAATTATTTGGACTAGTATCATTAACCAGGGACAAAACAGATAAATACGTTAGAATGAACGGCAACTACCACGTGACCACGTTTCCTGTCAACCGTTTTAGCTATAGGAAAACGGGGTTGGACTGTAGCTTTATGGAGAGGAAGCTCTAGGACGCTATGGAGCTAGGACTTTTTGGGACTTAGTTGCGTCGTAGGGTAATGCTTATGGTTTCTATGGTCACGGTTAACCCGATGAAGCAATAAAATTGGGAGTTTTGGAAAATAAAAGCAAAAATTAAAAAAAAAAATGTTTTCGTTTTCTTTGCCACCCATATTGCCCTAAGCGTAAACTACAACTCTGCCCCTAATACGACTCACTGAACGAAAACGCAATTTTTTTGAGACGTTTAAAACTGAATTTGCAGATTTTGAAAAAAAAAGTCCAGACAGCAAGAACATTGGCAATTATCACAAAAACTTTTTGATGCCATATGACCTTTTTCTTATAAGGATCAAAAAACTCTTTTTCTTTATATTCGACCTGTTTCATGTCGCGGCCTGTTTAACCTTGCTAAAAAGCATAGAAAAGTCAGAGTGCTCTATTTGCACATTTTATGCTAATTTCATAATTTATGCATTCTTGTGACTCGCTTCCATACCAAGATTCTCATCTCCGCTACATGCAATCCTCTCTCATCCGTATTCTTCACGGCTCTACGTTCCGCTCAGTACAGAATATGTATCTATAGATAAATAGTCGTTAAAACTTAATTTTTTGGTATCTTATATTTATGGCGGCGATCTCTGCAAAACCTCAAATTTCAATTTCGGGAATGTTCGTGGGAGTAGTAGGTGGCCACGTGGCCATTCGGCCACGCCAATGTTCCTGTAAATCAAGATGGCGGCCGTTGCGCGGCTACAACGCACGTATCTCATATCGATTCCATTAATTTTCGAAGCCCCGCGTCTCTCTTTTCACCCCCGTACCAAACCCCGCTCATCAGATTCCCCCCGCACCGGACTCCGCACCTCAACAATCCTTGCACCCCACCCCGCCCGTAAAACACCCCTTGCACCGCACCCCGGAACTCAACAGCCCTTGCACCGAACCCCGCTACTCCATGCTTCCGCCCCACGCCCAGCCGAACATTACCGTTCGATATTTTCTGGCGCGGGGTACGGGAGGTGAAGATGTGGGCCCTCTTTGTTACTGCGTCGAGCAGTACCTTTAAGTAATGCAAGATGGCGGCTTTGTAATGGTGCTGCGCATGTGTAAAGTGCAAAAGCCTTTTGGAATGATGCGGCCGCCCCAGTCTTCATCGGTTCGGACTAGTGGTCGGTCGTTCGCTATTTTCTGCGTTGACTCGCATATGTTTCAATGGTAGGAACTTAAACACTAGTGGTAATAATGAACTAGAATTGTGTGTGATAATGCTAACACGGATTCTTTTAAATTAACTTTGTGAGGTGATCGACTATAATTCTAGTTCTTAGTGTGGCACTCCATGTGGCACCTGGCATCTGATTTCTTATAGGTTCAAGGCTTTTTAGTAGTCTTTCACAGCATCTGCTCACTCCTAATCCAACATTCTGTGATCCGAGACTTCCAGCCGTTTCAATGCTGTTTGGAGCCACTATTGTGAGTAGTAGCTTTTACTTTGATTTTCTCCATGGGAATCTTTAAATATAGTAAGCGCAGATTTGTATGGCTTTTGTGTTAAGTCTTTGACCCACTTCGACCTGATTGATAACTGCTGTTCCATCGCCACTATATGCAGACACGATAACATTAAGGGTTCCCATGGACTCAGAAGATCTTAAGAATGAAAATCTCAGCCAACGTTTTTTCCATCGATTTTCTTTATTTATAATGATTGACTACTAATCTTAATCCGTCGTATTTTAAAGTTTGTTTTTAAAGTATTAAACATAGCGCTATATTTTTCTCTGTCTAGATGGTTCTATCGGACTATGATTGGATCTAGTGATAGTTCGTAGGCTATTTGATACATTAAATGCTCACTTTGACCGACGCTGTCTAGTACACATGGAACATTACAATGTACACATAGGAAGTGTCATTTTGTACCTTGAAGAATTGCAGAATTAATAATTTTGTTCGTGAAAGAAGCTGACCGCGCAGGGTAAAACCTGGAGTTCAAAATGGCTGCCAATGCTCAAGAAGCGCATAGAAAAAACGCAGTTGCAGTGCGCATGCGTCTTAACATCAAACCCAGTTAATTCTACTTAACTATTAGGGACTTTGGTAATGACGAATTTTCTCCGTTTCGGCAAGTCGTGCGACGAAGTTTACCAAAGCAATTGCACAAAGGAATGTATTGTTCAAAAATTTAATGAGACCAATTGATGTGTTGTGTAAGTGTATTTAATCCTGATATTATTCAGTCAGAATAATGAGAATTAAATAACATTCTCTGGGAAGTTTTTGGGCGCAGCGAGTGGGCCGGGCGGGCACCCACGCCCAGGTTTCGGAAAACCAAGATGGCGGCCGATGGGCGGATAACGCAGTTGCAGAGCGCGTGCGTGACAACGATCGCTTGAAACTTTTTCTTTTGCAATCGCAGTCTTCTTCGGTTTTGCTAAGTGATCGGTGGTTCGGTACTTCACGTGTCCGTGTTCTTCAAAAGCAGAAATGTATCGATTACTAATAAGATTACCGTAAAGTGGTTAGCGCGTGATATTGCACTAACAGTGATTCCTTTTTGTGACATTAGGTATACGTTTTAGAGTGATGTGGTGTGGTGTGTGCATTCCTTTGTATTTGCAGTGAGTGTATTTTTTGGATTAGAAGTTCTTTGTGTAATGTGTTTTGGTCTTAATTATGGAACACTAATACGTCATTAATTTATCGCGTTAAAATGGTGGCCGGGCAGCACCTTTGTTTCTAACTCATATTGTAAGTATTTCATAGTTTAATTATAGATTATTGATTTTGTGGTATTGAATTGTCTAAATGGTGTATGAAAAGTTTAAATCGGACAAATGATAGTGTCGTGGGGTAATTCAAGATGGCCGCCGATGACATTGCACCCTGCCCGCCCAAGGATTAGGTACGTAGACCGCGCATGCGTTAGTGTTCGAACCAAACCTTATTATGTAATTGATACATATACCATATGTGCCAAGTTTGACAACTTATAAGTATCTACTTATCATTATCATGAAACACATACCTACTCTACACATACGTCCACAAGTTTCACATTTAATCCAACTGTTCATCAACCAACTACTTAGTATTTGCGCGTTTTCTCTTAACAGATCTGACATTGGCTGAATTGTTGACATTTGCACCATTGAAAAAATAAAATAGAATAGAATCATAAGACACAATTAAGAGAAACTGCGTCTTGCATCTCATGAGCTCACACGTCCCGGGTGTTCAAGATGGCAGCCAACGTGCGCGCGGCGCTGTTGCATCACGCATGTGTGCTATCGCGCGCTTTAAAATTGTACAGCGGCCATTTGTATTCGCCTACCTATCTCGTTCAGTCCTTGCTGGGTCGTAGTAGTGATCGGTCTTTCGGTAGTTCATACCATGTCCCTTCGTTTCGTTGGAGGAAATAAACAAAGGTACTTCTCAATAAGATTATTGTGAAAATTTGGAATAATTTGTGAATTATAAAGTGGCCGCAGATCAGCTCTTTCTTTAACAACTCACACTGTAAGTATTTCTAGAATAATTATGTATTCTGGATTGCAGGATCGGTGTCCAGAAAGTTAAAAAGCACAAAGGATAGTGTCGGGGAGATAGGGTCATTTAAGATGACGTGGCATCACGCCCATCAAAAGTGCAGGTCGCGCGCGCGTCTGTATTCGATTTAAACTTCTTTATGTCGACTCCAAATACCTAGTTTTGTATTTTTATGACGTGTTAAAGAACAAAAAAAAAATTGATTCTGATATCCTATTTACAGAACTATTTATCAATCAACTAGTATTTGCGCGTTTTCTCTTAACAGATCTGACATTGGCTGAATTGTTGACATCTGCACCATTGAAAAAATAAAATAGAATAGAATCATAAGACACAATTAAGAGAAACTGCGTCTTACATCTCATGTGCTCACACGTCCCGAGAGTTCAAGATGGCAGCCAACGTGCGCGCGTCGCTGTTGCATCACGCATGCGTGTTATCGATCGCTTTAAAATTGTACAGCGGCCATTTGTATTCGCCCACCTCTCTCGTTCAGACACGTCCCGGGAGTTCAAGATGGCAGCCAACGTGCGCGCGTCGCTGTTGCATCACGCATGCGTGTTATCGATCGCTTTAAAATTGTACAGCGGCCATTTGTATTCGCCCACCTCTCTCGTTCAGACACGTCCCGGGAGTTCAAGATGGCAGCCAACGTGCGCGCGTCGCTGTTGCATCACGCATGCGTGTTATCGATCGCTTTAAAATTGTACAGCGGCCATTTGTATTCGCCTACCTCTCTCGTTCAGTCCTTGCTGGGTCGTAGTAGTGATCGGTCTTTCGGTAGTTCATACCATGTCCCTTCGTTTCTATGGAGGAAATAAACAAAGGTACTTCTCAATTAGATTATTGTGAAAGTTTGTGAATTATAAAGTGGCCGCAGATCAGCTCTTTCTTTAACAACTCACACTGTAAGTATTTCTAGAATAATTATGCATTCTGGATTGCAAGATCGGTGTCGAGAAAGTTAAAAAGCACAAAGGATAGTGTCGGGGAGATAGGGTCATTTAAGATGCCGTGGCATCACGCCCATCAAAAGTGCAGTTCGCGCGCGCGTCTGTATTCGATTTAAACTTCTTTATGTCGACTCCAAATACCTAGTTTTATATTTTTATGACGCATTAAAGAACAAAAAAAAATTATTCTGATATCCTATTTACAGAACTATTTATCAATCAACTAGTATTTGCGCGTTTTCTCTTAACAAATCTGAAATTGGCTGAATTATTGACATCTGCACCATTGAAAAAATAAAATAGAATAGAATCATAAGACAATTAAGAGAAACTGCGTCTTACATCTCATGAGCTCACACGTCCCGGGAGTTCAAGATGGCAGCCAACGTGCGCGCGTCGCTGTTGCATCACGCATGCGTGTTATCGATCGCTTTAAAATTGTACAGCGGCCATTTGTATTCGCCCACCTCTCTCGTTCAGTCCTTGCTGGGTCGTAGTAGTGATCGGTCTTTCGGTAGTTCATACCACGTCCCTTCGTTTCGTTGGAGGAAATAAACAAAGGTACTTCTCAATAAGATTATTGTGAAAATTTGGAATAATTTGTGAATTATAAAGTGGCCGCAGATCTGCTCTTTCTTTAACAACTCACACTGTAAGTATTTCTAGAATAATTATGCATTCTGGATTGCAGGATCGGTGTCGAGAAAGTTAAAAGCACAAAGGATAGTGTCGGGGAGATAGGGTCATTTAAGATGCCGTGGCATCACGCCCATCAAAAGTGCAGGTCGCGCGCGCGTCTGTATTCGATTTAAACTTCTTTATGTCGACTCCAAATACCTAGTTTTATATTTTTATGACGTGTTAAAGAACAAAAAAAATTATTCTGATATCCTATTTTCAGAACTATTTATCAATCAACTAGTATTTCCGCGTTTTCTCTTAACAGATCTGACATTGGCAGAATTGTTGACATCTGCACCATTGAAAAAATAAAATATAATAGAATCATAAGACACAATTAAGAGAAACTGCGTCTTGCATCTCATGAGCTCACACGTTCAGGGGTAAACCTGCGAAACTCGAATGAACGAACGGAGAGATTCATCGTCATTCCGCGGCGTACGGACGCGCGCCTCGATGCCGTCGGCCTCGGTCGGTGGGCACGGGTCGCGTCCGTCGACGTCCGCGGACGGCGTGCACTTCTCTCTTAGTAAATACATCGCGACCCGTTCGATGTCGGTCTAAGCGCCGCACGGGAGCCCCGTTGCCCTCTCACGGGGGTAGTGGGACCGCGACCGTGGCCGACCGGCCGTCGGACGGTAGTTTTGACGAATCGCGCACGCGTTTTAGACGCGTCCGGCCCGACGCAAGTCAACGTCGTATCCCGTGTCTACGCCTCAGTGCGGACGCGGGTGCGGCCCGTCTGTCGTCGCCGCCGTGTTGTCTCGGACTTTGCGCGTCTCTGTCTGCGATGATTCAGTTTCGGGCACTCGCAGGACCCGTCTTGAAACACGGACCAAGGAGTCTAGCATGTATGCTAGTCATTGAGATAATAAAACTGAAAAGCGCAACGAAAGTGAAGGCGCGCGCTAGCCGCGCGCTCAGGGCAGCCAACGTGCGCGCGTCGCTGTTGCATCACGCATGCGTGTTATCGATCGCTTTAAAATTGTACAGCGGCCATTTGTATTCGCCTACCTATCTCGTTCAGTCCTTGCTGGGTCGTAGTAGTGATCGGTCTTTCGGTAGTTCATAACACGTCCCTTCGTTTCGTTGGAGGAAATAAACAAAGGTACTTTTCAATTAGATTATTGTGAAAATTTGGAATAATTTGTGAATTATAAAGTGGCCGCAGATCAGCTCTTTCTTTAACAACTCACACTGTAAGTTTTTCTAGAATAATTTTGCATTCTGGATTGCAGGATCGGTGTCGAGAAAGTTAAAAAGCACAAAGGATAGTGTCGGGGAGATAGGGTCATTTAAGATATCCTCCGATGCCGTGGCATCACGTCCATCAAAAGTGCAGGTCGCGCGCGCGTCTGTATTCGATTTCAACTTCTTTATGTCGACTCCAAATACCTAGTTTTATATTTTTATGACGTGTTAAAGAACAAAAAAAAATTATTCTGATATCCTATTTTCAGAACTATTTATCAATCAACTAGTATTTGCGCGTTTTCTCTTAACAGATCTGACATTGGCTCAATTGTTGACATCTGCACCATTGAAAAAATAAAATAGAATAGAATCATAAGACAATTAAGAGAAACTGCGTCTTACATCTCATGAGCTCACACGTCCCGGGAGTTCAAGATGGCAGCCAACGTGCGCGCGTTGCTGTTGCATCACGCATGCGTGTTATCGATCGCTTTAAATTGTACAGCGGCCATTTGTATTCGCCCACCTCTCTCGTTCAGTCCTTGCTGGGTCGTAGTAGTGATTGGTCTTTCGGTAGTTCATACCACGTCCCTTTCTTTCGTTGGAGGAAATAAACAAAGGTACTTCTCAATTAGATTATTGTGAAAATTTTTAATAATTTGTGAATTATTATAAAGTGGCCGCAGATCAGCTCTTTCTTTAACAACTCACACTGTAAGTAATTCTAGAATAATTATGCATTCTGGATTGCAGGATCGGTGTCGAGAAAGTTAAAAAGCACAAAGGATAGTGTCGGGGAGATAGGGTCATTTAAGATGCCGTGGCATCACGCCCATCAAAAGTGCAGGTCGCGCGCGCGTCTGTATTCGATTTAAACTTCTTTATGTCGACTGCAAATACCTAGTTTTGTATTTTTATGACGTGTTAAAGAACCAAAAAAAAATTGATTCTGATATCCTATTTACAGAACTATTTATCAATCAACTAGTATTTGCGCGTTTTCTCTTAACAGATCTGACATTGGCTGAATTGTTGACATCAGCACCATTGAAAAAAAAAAAATAGAATAGAATCATAAGACACAATTAAGAGAAACTGCGTCTTACATCTCATGAGCTCACACGTCCCGGGAGTTCAAGATGGCAGCTAACGTGCGCGCGTCGCTGTTGCATCACGCATGCGTGTTATCGATCGCTTTAAAATTGTACAGCGGCCATTTGTATTCGCCCACCTCTCTCGTTCAGTCCTTGCTGGGTCGTAGTAGTGATCGGTCTTTCGGTAGTTCATACCACGTCCCTTCGTTTCGTTGGAGGAAATAAACAAAGGTACTTCTCAATTAGATTATTGTAAAGATTTGGAATAATTTGTGAATTATAAAGTGGCCGCAGATCAGCTCTTTCTTTAACAACTCACACTGTAAGTATTTCTAGAATAATTATGTATTCTGGATTGCAGGATCGGTGTCGAGAAAGTTAAAAAGCACAAAGGATAGTGTCGGGGAGATAGGGTCATTTAAGATGCCGTGGCATCACGCCCATCAAAAGTGCAGGTCGCGCGCGCGTCTGTATTCGATTTCAACTTCTTTATGTCGACTGCAAATACCTAGTTTTGTATTTTTATGACGTGTTAAAGAACCAAAAAAAAAATGATTCTGATATCCTATTTACAGAACTATTTATCAATCAACTAGTATTTGCGCGTTTTCTCTTAACAGATCTGACATTGGCTGAATTGTTGAAATCTGCACCATTGAAAAAATAAAATAGAATCATAAGACAATTAAGAGAAACTGCGTCTTACATCTCATGAGCTCACACGTCCCGGGAGTTCAAGATGGCAGCCAACGTGCGCGCGTCGCTGTTGCATCACGCATGCGTGTTATCGATCGCTTTAAAATTGTACAGCGGCCATTTGTATTCGCCCACCTCTCTCGTTCAGACACGTCCCGGGAGTTCAAGATGGCAGCCAACGTGCGCGCGTCGCTGTTGCATCACGCATGCGTGTTATTGATCGCTTTAAAATTGTACAGCGGCCATTTGTATTCGCCCACCTCTCTCGTTCAGTCCTTGCTGGGTCGTAGTAGTGATCGGTCTTTCGGTAGTTCATACCACGTCCCTTCGTTTCGTTGGAGGAAATAAACAAAGCTACTTCTCAATTAGATTATTGTGAAAATTTGGAATAATTTGTGAATTATAAAGTGGCCGCAGATCAGCTCTTTCTTTAACAACTCACACTGTAAGTATTTCTAGAATAATTATGCATTCTGGATTGCAGGATCGGTGTCGAGAAAGTTAAAAAGCACAAAGGATAGTGTCGGGGAGATAGGGTCATTTAAGATTCCGTGGCATCACGACCATCAAAAGTGCTGGTCGCGCGCGCGTCTGTATTCGATTTAAACTTCTTTATGTCGACTCCAAATACCTAGTTTTATATTTTTATGACGCATTAAAGAACAAAAAAAAATTATTCTGATATCCTATTTACAGAACTATTTATCAATCAACTAGTATTTGCGCGTTTTCTCTGAACAGATCTGACATTGGCTGAATTTTTGACATCTGCACCATTGAAAAAATAAAATAAAATAGAATCATAAGACACAATTAAGAGAAACTGCGTCTTACATCTCATGAGCTCACACGTCCCGGGAGTTCAAGATGGCAGCGAACGTGCGCGCGTCGCTGTTGCATCACGCATGCGTGTTATCGATCGCTTTAAATTGTACAGCGGCCATTTGTATTCGCCCACCTCTCTCGTTCAGTCCTTGCTGGGTCGTAGTAGTGATCGGTCTTTCGGTAGTTCATACCACGTCCCTTCGTTTCGTTGGAGGAAATAAACAAAGGTACTTCTCAATTAGATTATTGTAAAAATTTGGAATAATTTGTGAATTATAAAGTGGCCGCAGATCAGCTCTTTCTTTAACAACTCACACTGTAAGTATTTCTAGAATAATTATGTATTCTGGATTGCAGGATCGGTGTCGAGAAAGTTAAAAAGCACAAAGGATAGTGTCGGGGAGATAGGGTCATTTAAGATGCCGTGGCATCACGCCCACCAAAAGTGCAGGTCGCGCGCGCGTCTGTATTCGATTTAAACTTCTTTATGTCGACTGCAAATACCTAGTTTTGTATTTTTATGACGTGTTAAAGAACCAAAAAAAAATTTATTCTGATATCCTATTTACAGAACTGTTTATCAATCAACTAGTATTTGCGCGTTTTCTCTTAACAGATCTGACATTGGCTCAATTGTTGACATCTGCACCATTGAAAAAATAAAATAGAATAGAATCATAAGACACAATTAAGAGAAACTGCGTCTTACATCTCATGAGCTCACACGTCCCGGGAGTTCAAGATGGCAGCCGACGTGCGCGCGTCGCTGTTGCATCACGCATGCGTGTTATCGATCGCTTTAAAATTGTACAGCGGCCATTTGTATTCGCCCACCTCTCTCGTTCAGACACGTCCCGGGAGTTCAAGATGGCAGCCAACGTGCGCGCGTCGCTGTTGCATCACGCATGCGTGTTATCGATCGCTTTAAAATTGTACAGCGGCCATTTGTATTCGCCCACCTCTCTCGTTCAGTCCTTGCTGGGTCGTAGTAGTGATCGGTCTTTCGGTAGTTCATACCACGTCCCTTCCTTTCGTTGGAGGAAATAAACAAAGGTACTTCTCAATTAGATTATTGTGAAAATTTTTAATAATTTGTGAATTATTATAAAGTGGCCGCAGATCAGCTCTTTCTTTAACAACTCACACTGTAAGTAATTCTAGAATAATTATGCATTCTGGATTGCAGGATCGGTGTCGAGAAAGTTAAAAAGCACAAAGGATAGTGTCGGGGAGATAGGGTCATTTAAGATGCCGTGGCATCACGCCCATCAAAAGTGCAGGTTGCGCGCGCGTCTGTATTCGATTTAAACTTCTTTATGTCGACTGCAAATACCTAGTTTTGTATTTTTATGACGTGTTAAAGAACCAAAAAAAAAAATGATTCTGATATCCTATTTACAGAACTATTTATCAATCAACTAGTATTTGCGCGTTTTCTCTTAACAGATCTGACATTGGCTGAATTGTTGACATCTGCACCATTGAAAAACAAAAATAGAATAGAATCATAAGACACAATTAAGAGAAACTGCGTCTTACATCTCATGAGCTCACACGTCCCGGGAGTTCAAGATGGCAGCTAACGTGCGCGCGTCGCTGTTGCATCACGCATGCGTGTTATCGATCGCTTTAAAATTGTACAGCGGCCATTTGTATTCGCCCACCTCTCTCGTTCAGTCCTTGCTGGGTCGTAGTAGTGATCGGTCTTTCGGTAGTTCATACCACGTCCCTTCGTTTCGTTGGAGGAAATAAACAAAGGTACTTCTCAATTAGATTATTGTAAAAATTTGGAATAATTTGTGAATTATAAAGTGGCCGCAGATCAGCTCTTTCTTTAACAACTCACACTGTAAGTATTTCTAGAATAATTATGTATTCTGGATTGCAGGATCGGTGTCGAGAAAGTTAAAAAGCACAAAGGATAGTGTCGGGGAGATAGGGTCATTTAAGATGCCGTGGCATCACGCCCATCAAAAGTGCAGGTCGCGCGCGCGTCTGTATTCGATTTAAACTTCTTTATGTCGACTGCAAATACCTAGTTTTGTATTTTTATAACGTGTTAAAGAACCAAAAAAAATTGATTCTGATATCCTATTTACAGAACTGTTTATCAATCAAGTAGTATTTGCGCGTTTTCTCTTAACAGATCTGACATTGGCTGAATTGTTGACATTGAAAAAATAAAATAGAATAGAATCATAAGACACAATTAAGAGAAACTGCGTCTTACATCTCATGAGCTCACACGTCCCGGGAGTTCAAGATGGCAGCCAACGTGCGCGCGCCGCTGTTGCATCACGCATGCGTGTTATCGATCGCTTTAAATTGTACAGCGGCCATTTGTATTCGCCCACCTCTCTCGTTCAGTCCTTGCTGGGTCGTAGTAGTGATCGGTCTTTCGGTAGTTCATACCACGTCCCTTCGTTTCGTTGGAGGAAATAAACAAAGGTACTTCTCAATTAGATTATTGTAAAAATTTGGAATAATTTGTGAATTATAAAGTGGCCGCAGATCAGCTCTTTCTTTAACAACTCACACTGTAAGTATTTCTAGAATAATTATGTATTCTGGATTGCAGGATCGGTGTCGAGAAAGTTAAAAAGCACAAAGGATAGTGTCGGGGAGATAGGGTCATTTAAGATGCCGTGGCATCACGCCCATCAAAAGTGCAGGTCGCGCGCGCGTCTGTATTCGATTTAAACTTCTTTATGTCGACTGCAAATACCTAGTTTTGTATTTTTATAACGTGTTAAAGAACCAAAAAAAATTGATTCTGATATCCTATTTACAGAACTGTTTATCAATCAAGTAGTATTTGCGCGTTTTCTCTTAACAGATCTGACATTGGCTGAATTGTTGACATCTGCACCATTGAAAAAATAAAATAGAATAGAATCATAAGACACAATTAAGAGAAACTGCGTCTTACATCTCATGAGCTCACACGTCCCGGGAGTTCAAGATGGCAGCCAACGTGCGCGCGCCGCTGTTGCATCACGCATGCGTGTTATCGATCGCTTTAAATTGTACAGCGGCCATTTGTATTCGCCCACCTCTCTCGTTCAGTCCTTGCTGGGTCGTAGTAGTGATCGGTCTTTCGGTAGTTCATACCACGTCCCTTCCTTTCGTTGGAGGAAATAAACAAAGGTACTTCTCAATTAGATTTGTGTGAAAATTTTGAATAATTTGTGAATTATAAAGTGGCCGCAGATCAGCTCTTTCTTTAACAACTCACACTGTAAGTATTTCTAGAATAATTATGCATTCTGGATTGCAGGATCGGTGTCGAGAAAGTTAAAAAGCACAAAGAATAGTGTCGGGGAGATAGGGTCATTTAAGATGCCGTGGCATCACGCCCATCAAAAGTGCAGGTCGCGCGCGCGTCTGTATTCGATTTAAACTTCTTTATGTCGACTCCAAATACCTAGTTTTATATTTTTATGACGTGTTAAAGAACAAAAAAAAATTATTCTGATATCCTATTTTCAGAACTATTTATCAATCAACTAGTATTTGCGCGTTTTCTCTTAACATATCTGACATTGGCTGAATTGTTGACATCTGCACCATTGAAAAAATAAAATAGAATAGAATCATAAGACACAATTAAGAGAAACTGCGTCTTACATCTCATGAGCTCACACGTCCCGGGAGTTCAAGATGGCAGCCAACGTGCGCGCGTCGCTGTTGCATCACGCATGCGTGTTATCGATCGCTTTAAAATTGTACAGCGGCCATTTGTATTCGCCCACCTCTCTCGTTCAGTCCTTGCTGGGTCGTAGTAGTGATCGGTCTGTCGGTAGTTCATACCACGTCCCTTCCTTTCGTTGGAGGAAATAAACAAAGGTACTTCTCAATTAGATTATTGTGAAAATTTTTAATAATTTGTGAATTATTATAAAGTGGCCGCAGATCAGCTCTTTCTTTAACAACTCACACTGTAAGTAATTCTAGAATAATTATGCATTCTGGATTGCAGGATCGGTGTCGAGAAAGTTAAAAAGCACAAAGGATAGTGTCGGGGAGATAGGGTCATTTAAGATGCCGTGGCATCACGCCCATCAAAAGTGCAGGTTGCGCGCGCGTCTGTATTCGATTTAAACTTCTTTATGTCGACTGCAAATACCTAGTTTTATATTTTTATGACGTGTTAAAGAACAAAAAAAAATTATTCTGATATCCTATTTTCAGAACTATTTATCAATCAACTAGTATTTGCGCGTTTTCTCTTAACAGATCTGACATTGGCTGAATTGTTGACATCTGCACCATTGAAAAAATAAAATAGAATAGAATCATAAGACACAATTAAGAGAAACTGCGTCTTACATCTCATGAGCTCACACGTCCCGGGAGTTCAAGATGGCAGCCAACGTGCGCGCGTCGCTGTTGCATCACGCATGCGTGTTATCGATCGCTTTAAAATTGTACAGCGGCCATTTGTATTCGCCCACCTCTCTCGTTCAGTCCTTGCTGGGTCGTAGTAGTGATCGGTCTGTCGGTAGTTCATACCACGTCCCTTCCTTTCGTTGGAGGAAATAAACAAAGGTACTTCTCAATTAGATTATTGTGAAAATTTTGAATAAAATGTGAATTATAAAGTGGCCGCAGATCAGCTCTTTCTTTAACAACTCACACTGTAAGTATTTCTAGAATAATTATGCATTCTGGATTGCAGGATCGGTGTCGAGAAAGTTAAAAAGCACAAAGAATAGTGTCGGGGAGATAGGGTCATTTAAGATGCCGTGGCATCACGCCCATCAAAAGTGCAGGTCGCGCGCGCGTCTGTATTCGATTTAAACTTCTTTATGTCGACTCCAAATACCTAGTTTTATATTTTTATGACGTGTTAAAGAACAAAAAAATATTATTCTGATATCCTATTTTCAGAACTATTTATCAATCAACTAGTATTTGCGCGTTTTCTCTTAACAGATCTGACATTGGCTGAATTGTTGACATCTGCACCATTGAAAAAATAAAATAGAATAGAATCATAAGACACAATTAAGAGAAACTGCGTCTTACATCTCATGAGCTCACACGTCCCGGGAGTTCAAGATGGCAGCTAACGTGCGCGCGTCGCTGTTGCATCACGCATGCGTGTTATCGATCGCTTTAAAATTGTACAGCGGCCATTTGTATTCGCCCACCTCTCTCGTTCAGTCCTTGCTGGGTCGTAGTAGTGATCGGTCTTTCGGTAGTTCATACCACGTCCCTTCCTTTCGTTGGAGGAAATAAACAAAGGTACTTCTCAATTAGATTATTGTGAAAATTTTTAATAATTTGTGAATTATTATAAAGTGGCCGCAGATCAGCTCTTTCTTTAACAACTCACACTGTAAGTAATTCTAGAATAATTATGCATTCTGGATTGCAGGATCGGTGTCGAGAAAGTTAAAAAGCACAAAGGATAGTGTCGGGGAGATAGGGTCATTTAAGATGCCGTGGCATCACGCCCATCAAAAGTGCAGGTCGCGCGCGCATCTGTATTCGATTTAAACTTCTTTATGTCGACTGCAAATACCTAGTTTTGTATTTTTATGACGTGTTAAAGAACCAAAAAAAAAAATGATTCTGATATCCTATTTACAGAACTATTTATCAATCAACTAGTATTTGCGCGTTTTCTCTTAACAGATCTGACATTGGCTGAATTGTTGACATCTGCACCATTGAAAAAAAAAATAGAATAGAATCATAAGACACAATTAAGAGAAACTGCGTCTTACATCTCATGAGCTCACACGTCCCGGGAGTTCAAGATGGCAGCTAACGTGCGCGCGTCGCTGTTGCATCACGCATGCGTGTTATCGATCGCTTTAAAATTGTACAGCGGCCATTTGTATTCGCCCACCTCTCTCGTTCAGTCCTTGCTGGGTCGTAGTAGTGATCGGTCTTTCGGTAGTTCATACCACGTCCCTTCGTTTCGTTGGAGGAAATAAACAAAGGTACTTCTCAATTAGATTATTGTAAAAATTTGGAATAATTTGTGAATTATAAAGTGGCCGCAGATCAGCTCTTTCTTTAACAACTCACACTGTAAGTATTTCTAGAATAATTATGTATTCTGGATTGCAGGATCGGTGTCGAGAAAGTTAAAAAGCACAAAGGATAGTGTCGGGGAGATAGGGTCATTTAAGATGCCGTGGCATCACGCCCATCAAAAGTGCAGGTCGCGCGCGCGTCTGTATTCGATTTAAACTTCTTTATGTCGACTGCAAATACCTAGTTTTGTATTTTTATAACGTGTTAAAGAACCAAAAAAAATTGATTCTGATATCCTATTTACAGAACTGTTTATCAATCAAGTAGTATTTGCGCGTTTTCTCTTAACAGATCTGACATTGGCTGAATTGTTGACATCTGCACCATTGAAAAAATAAAATAGAATAGAATCATAAGACACAATTAAGAGAAACTGCGTCTTACATCTCATGAGCTCACACGTCCCGGGAGTTCAAGATGGCAGCTAACGTGCGCGCGTCGCTGTTGCATCACGCATGCGTGTTATCGATCGCTTTAAAATTTTACAGCGGCCATTTGTATTCGCCCACCTCTCTCGTTCAGTCCTTGCTGGGTCGTAGTAGTGATCGGTCTTTCGGTAGTTCATATCACGTCCCTTCGTTTCGTTGGAGGAAATAAACAAAGGTACTTCTCAATTCGATTATTGTGAAAATTTTTAATAATTTGTGAATTATTATAAAGTGGCCGCAGATCAGCTCTTTCTTTAACAACTCACACTGTAAGTAATTCTAGAATAATTATGCATTCTGGATTGCAGGATCGGTGTCGAGAAAGTTAAAAAGCACAAAGGATAGTGTCGGAGAGATAGGGTCATTTAAGATGCCGTGGCATCACGCCCATCAAAAGTGCAGGTCGCGCGCGCGTCTGTATTCGATTTAAACTTCTTTATGTCGACTCCAAATACCTAGTTTTATATTTTTATGACGTGTTAAAGAACAAAAAAAAATTATTCTGATATCCTATTTTCAGAACTATTTATCAATCAACTAGTATTTGCGCGTTTTCTCTTAACATATCTGACATGGGCTGAATTGTTGACATCTGCACCATTGAAAAAATAAAATAGAATAGAATCATAAGACACAATTAAGAGAAACTGCGTCTTACATCTCATGAGCTCACACGTCCCGGGAGTTCAAGATGACAGCCAACGTGCGCGCGTCGCTGTTGCATCACGCATGCGTGTTATCGATCGCTTTAAAATTGTACAGCGGCCATTTGTATTCGCCCACCTCTCTCGTTCAGTCCTTGCTGGGTCGTAGTAGTGATCGGTCTGTCGGTAGTTCATACCACGTCCCTTCCTTTCGTTGGAGGAAATAAACAAAGGTACTTCTCAATTAGATTATTGTGAAAATTTTGAATAATTTGTGAATTATAAAGTGGCCGCAGATCAGCTCTTTCTTTAACAACTCACACTGTAAGTATTTCTAGAATAATTATGCATTCTGGATTGCAGGATCGGTGTCGAGAAAGTTAAAAAGCACAAAGGATAGTGTCGGGGAGATAGGGTCATTTAAGATGCCGTGGCATCACGCCCATCAAAAGTGCAGGTCGCGCGCGCGTCTGTATTCGATTTAAACTTCTTTATGTCGACTCCAAATACCTAGTTTTATATTTTTATGACGTGTTAAAGAACAAAAAAAAATTATTCTGATATCCTATTTTCAGAACTATTTATCAATCAACTAGTATTTGCGCGTTTTCTCTTAACAGATCTGACATTGGCTGAATTGTTGACATCTGCACCATTGAAAAAATAAAATAGAATAGAATCATAAGACACAATTAAGAGAAACTGCGTCTTACATCTCATGAGCTCACACGTCCCGGGAGTTCAAGATGGCAGCTAACGTGCGCGCGTCGCTGTTGCATCACGCATGCGTGTTATCGATCGCTTTAAAATTTTACAGCGGCCATTTGTATTCGCCCACCTCTCTCGTTCAGTCCTTGCTGGGTCGTAGTAGTGATCGGTCTTTCGGTAGTTCATATCACGTCCCTTCGTTTCGTTGGAGGAAATAAACAAAGGTACTTCTCAATTAGATTATTGTAAAAATTTGGAATAATTTGTGAATTATAAAGTGGCCGCAGATCAGCTCTTTCTTTAACAACTCACACTGTAAGTATTTCTAGAATAATTATGTATTCTGGATTGCAGGATCGGTGTCGAGAAAGTTAAAAAGCACAAAGGATAGTGTCGGGGAGATAGGGTCATTTAAGATGCCGTGGCATCACGCCCATCAAAAGTGCAGGTCGCGCGCGCGTCTGTATTCGATTTAAACTTCTTTATGTCGACTGCAAATACCTAGTTTTGTATTTTTATGACGTGTAAAAGAACCAAAAAAAAATTGATTCTGATATCCTATTTACAGAACTGTTTATCAATCAACTAGTATTTGCGCGTTTTCTCTTAACAGATCTGACATTGGCTGAATTGTTGACATCTGCACCATTCAAAAAATAAAATAGAATAGAATCATAAGACAATTAAGAGAAACTGCGTCTTACATCTCATGAGCTCACACGTCCCGGGAGTTCAAGATGGCAGCCAACGTGCGCGCGTCGCTGTTGCATCACGCATGCGTGTTATCGATCGCTTTAAAATTGTACAGCGGCCATTTCTATTCGCCCACCTCTCTCGTTCAGACACGTCCCGGGAGTTCAAGATGGCAGCCAACGTGCGCGCGTCGCTGTTGCATCACGCATGCGTGTTATTGATCGCTTTAAAATTGTACAGCGGCCATTTGTATTCGCCCACCTCTCTCGTTCAGTCCTTGCTGGGTCGTAGTAGTGATCGGTCTTTCGGTAGTTCATACCACGTCCCTTCGTTTCGTTGGAGGAAATAAACAAAGGTACTTCTCAATTAGATTATTGTGAAAATTTGGAATAATTTGTGAATTATAAAGTGGCCGCAGATCAGCTCTTTCTTTAACAACTCACACTGTAAGTATTTCTAGAATAATTATGCATTCTGGATTGCAGGATCGGTGTCGAGAAAGTTAAAAAGCACAAAGAATAGTGTCGGGGAGATAGGGTCATTTAAGATGCCGTGGCATCACGCCCATCAAAAGTGCAGGTCGCGCGCGCGTCTGTATTCGATTTAAACTTCTTTATGTCGACTCCAAATACCTAGTTTTATATTTTTATGACGTGTTAAAGAACAAAAAAAAATTATTCTGATATCCTATTTTCAGAACTATTTATCAATCAACTAGTATTTGCGCGTTTTCTCTTAACATATCTGACATTGGCTGAATTGTTGACATCTGCACCATTGAAAAAATAAAATAGAATAGAATCATAAGACACAATTAAGAGAAACTGCGTCTTACATCTCATGAGCTCACACGTCCCGGGAGTTCAAGATGGCAGCCAACGTGCGCGCGTCGCTGTTGCATCACGCATGCGTGTTATCGATCGCTTTAAAATTGTACAGCGGCCATTTGTATTCGCCCACCTCTCTCGTTCAGTCCTTGCTGGGTCGTAGTAGTGATCGGTCTTTCGGTAGTTCATACCACGTCCCTTCCTTTTGTTGGAGGAAATAAACAAAGGTACTTCTCAATTAGATTTGTGTGAAAATTTTGAATAATTTGTGAATTATAAAGTGGCCGCAGATCAGCTCTTTCTTTAACAACTCACACTGTAAGTATTTCTAGAATAATTATGCATTCTGGATTGCAGGATCGGTGTCGAGAAAGTTAAAAAGCACAAAGAATAGTGTCGGGGAGATAGGGTCATTTAAGATGCCGTGGCATCACGCCCATCAAAAGTGCAGGTCGCGCGCGCGTCTGTATTCGATTTAAACTTCTTTATGTCGACTCCAAATACCTAGTTTTATATTTTTATGACGTGTTAAAGAACAAAAAAAAATTATTCTGATATCCTATTTTCAGAACTATTTATCAATCAACTAGTATTTGCGCGTTTTCTCTTAACATATCTGACATTGGCTGAATTGTTGACATCTGCACCATTGAAAAAATAAAATAGAATAGAATCATAAGACACAATTAAGAGAAACTGCGTCTTACATCTCATGAGCTCACACGTCCCGGGAGTTCAAGATGGCAGCCAACGTGCGCGCGTCGCTGTTGCATCACGCATGCGTGTTATCGATCGCTTTAAAATTGGACAGCGGCCATTTGTATTCGCCCACCTCTCTCGTTCAGTCCTTGCTGGGTCGTAGTAGTGATCGGTCTGTCGGTAGTTCATACCACGTCCCTTCCTTTCGTTGGAGGAAATAAACAAAGGTACTTCTCAATTAGATTATTGTAAAAATTTGGAATAATTTGTGAATTATAAAGTGGCCGCAGATCAGCTCTTTCTTTAACAACTCACACTGTAAGTATTTCTAGAATAATTATGTATTCTGGATTGCAGGATCGGTGTCGAGAAAGTTAAAAAGCACAAAGGATAGTGTCGGGGAGATAGGGTCATTTAAGATGCCGTGGCATCACGCCCATCAAAAGTGCAGGTCGCGCGCGCGTCTATATTCGATTTAAACTTCTTTATGTCGACTGCAAATACCTAGTTTTGTATTTTTATGACGTGTTAAAGAACCAAAAAAAAATTGATTCTGATATCCTATTTACAGAACTGTTTATCAGTCAACTAGTATTTGCGCGTTTTCTCTTAACAGATCTGACATTGGCTGAATTGTTGACATCTGCACCATTGAAAAAATAAAATAGAATAGAATCATAAGACAATTAAGAGAAACTGCGTCTTACATCTCATGAGCTCACACGTCCCGGGAGTTCAAGATGGCAGCCAACGTGCGCGCGTCGCTGTTGCATCACGCATGCGTGTTATCGATCGCTTTAAAATTGTACAGCGGCCATTTCTATTCGCCCACCTCTCTCGTTCAGACACGTCCCGGGAGTTCAAGATGGCAGCCAACGTGCGCGCGTCGCTGTTGCATCACGCATGCGTGTTATTGATCGCTTTAAAATTGTACAGCGGCCATTTGTATTCGCCCACCTCTCTCGTTCAGTCCTTGCTGGGTCGTAGTAGTGATCGGTCTTTCGGTAGTTCATACCACGTCCCTTCGTTTCGTTGGAGGAAATAAACAAAGCTACTTCTCAATTAGATTATTGTGAAAATTTGGAATAATTTGTGAATTATAAAGTGGCCGCAGATCAGCTCTTTGTTTAACAAATCACACTGTAAGTATTTCTAGAATAATTATGCATTCTGGATTGCAGGATCGGTGTCGAGAAAGTTAAAAAGCACAAAGAATAGTGTCGGGGAGATAGGGTCATTTAAGATGCCGTGGCATCACGCCCATCAAAAGTGCAGGTCGCGCGCGCGTCTGTATTCGATTAAAACTTCTTTATGTCGACTCCAAATACCTAGTTTTATATTTTTATGACGTGTTAAAGAACAAAAAAAAATTATTCTGATATCCTATTTTCAGAACTATTTATCAATCAACTAGTATTTGCGCGTTTTCTCTTAACAGATCTGACATTGGCTGAATTTTTGACATCTGCACCATTGAAAAAATAAAATAGAATAGAATCATAAGACACAATTAAGAGAAACTGCGTCTTACATCTCATGAGCTCGCACGTCCCGGGAGTTCAAGATGGCAGCTAACGTGCGCGCGTCGCTGTTGCATCACGCATGCGTGTTATCGATCGCTTTAAAATTGTACAGCGGCCATTTGTATTCGCCCACCTCTCTCGTTCAGTCCTTGCTGGGTCGTAGTAGTGATCGGTCTTTCGGTAGTTCATACCACGTCCCTTCGTTTCGTTGGAGGAAATAAACAAAGGTACTTCTCAATTAGATTATTGTAAAAACTTGGAATAATTTGTGAATTATAAAGTGGCCGCAGATCAGCTCTTTCTTTAACAACTCACACTGTAAGTATTTCTAGAATAATTATGTATTCTGGATTGCAGGATCGGTGTCGAGAAAGTAAAAAATCACAAAGGATAGTGTCGGGGAGATAGGTTTATTTAAGATGCCGTGGCATCACGCCCATCAAAAGTGCAGGTCGCGCGCGCGTCTGTTTTCGATTTAAACTTCTTTATGTCGACTCCAAATACCTAGTTTTGTATTTTTATGACGTGTTAAAGAACCAAAAAAAAATTGATTCTGATATCCTATTTACAGAACTATTTATCAATCAACTAGTATTTGCGCGTTTTCTCTTAACAGATCTGACATTGGCTGAATTGTTGACATCTGCACCATTGAAAAAATAAAATAGAATAGAATCATAAGACACAATTAAGAGAAACTGCGTCTTACATCTCATGAGCTCACACGTCCCGGGAGTTCAAGATGGCAGCCAACGTGCGCGCGTCGCTGTTGCATCACGCATGCGTGTTATCGATCGCTTTAAAATTGTACAGCGGCCATTTGTATTCGCCCACCTCTCTCGTTCAGTCCTTGCTGGGTCGTAGTAGTGATCGGTCTTTCGGTAGTTCATACCACGTCCCTTCGTTTCGTTGGAGGAAATAAACAAAGGTACTTCTCAATTAGATTATTGTGAAAATTTTGAATAATTTGTGAATTATAAAGTGGCCGCAGATCAGCTCTTTCTTTAACAACTCACACTGTAAGTATTTCTAGAATAATTATGTATTCTGGATTGCAGGATCGGTGTCGAGAAAGTTAAAAAGCACAAAGGATAGTGTCGGGGAGATAGGGTCATTTAAGATGCCGTGGCATCACGCCCACCAAAAGTGCAGGTCGCGCGCGCGTCTGTATTCGATTTAAACTTCTTTATGTCGACTGCAAATACCTAGTTTTGTATTTTTATGACGTGTTAAAGAACCAAAAAAAAATTGATTCTGATATCCTATTTACAGAACTGTTTATCAATCAACTAGTATTTGCGCGTTTTCTCTTAACAGATCTGACATTGGCTGAATTGTTGACATCTGCACCATTGAAAAAATAAAATAGAATAGAATCATAAGACAATTAAGAGAAACTGCGTCTTACATCTCATGAGCTCACACGTCCCGAGAGTTCAAGATGGCAGCCAACGTGCGCGCGTCGCTGTTGCATCACGCATGCGTGTTATCGATCGCTTTAAAATTGTACAGCGGCCATTTGTATTCGCCCACCTCTCTCGTTCAGACACGTCCCGGGAGTTCAAGATGGCAGCCAACGTGCGCGCGTCGCTGTTGCATCACGCATGCGTGTTATTGATCGCTTTAAAATTGTACAGCGGCCATTTGTATTCGCCCACCTCTCTCGTTCAGTCCTTGCTGGGTCGTAGTAGTGATCGGTCTTTCGGTAGTTCATACCACGTCCCTTCGTTTCGTTGGAGGAAATAAACAAAGCTACTTCTCAATTAGATTATTGTGAAAATTTGGAATAATTTGTGGATTATAAAGTGGCCGCAGATCAGCTCTTTGTTTAACAAATCACACTGTAAGTATTTCTAGAATAATTATGCATTCTGGATTGCAGGATCGGTGTCGAGAAAGTAAAAAAGCACAAAGGATAGTGTCGGGGAGATAGGGTCATTTAAGATTCCGTGGCATCACGACCATCAAAAGTGCTGGTCGCGCGCGCGTCTGTATTCGATTTAAACTTCTTTATGTCGACTCCAAATACCTAGTTTTATATTTTTATGACGCATTAAAGAACAAAAAATAAATATTCTGATATCCTATTTACAGAACTATTTATCAATCAACTAGTATTTGCGCGTTTTCTCTTAACAGATCTGACATTGGCTGAATTGTTGACATCTGCACCATTGAAAAAATAAAATAGAATAGAATCATAAGACACAATTAAGAGAAACTGCGTCTTACATCTCATGAGCTCACACGTCCCGGGAGTTCAAGATGGCAGCCAACGTGCGCGCGTCGCTGTTGCATCACGCATGCGTGTTATCGATCGCTTTAAAATTGTACAGCGGCCATTTGTATTCGCCCACCTCTCTCGTTCAGTCCTTGCTGGGTCGTAGTAGTGATCGGTCTTTCGGTAGTTCATACCACGTCCCTTCGTTTCGTTGGAGGAAATAAACAAAGGTACTTCTCAATTAGATTATTGTAAATATTTGGAATAATTTGTGAATTATAAAGTGGCCGCAGATCAGCTTTCTTTAACAACTCACACTGTAAGTATTTCTAGAATAATTATGTATTCTGGATTGCAGGATCGGTGTCGAGAAAGTTAAAAATCACAAAGGATAGTGTCGGGGAGATAGGGTCATTTAAGATACCGTGGCATCACGCCCATCAAAAGTGCAGGTCGCGCGCGCGTCTGTATTCGATTTAAACTTCTTTATGTCGACTCCAAATACCTAGTTTTATATTTTTATGACGTCTTAAAGAACAAAAAAATATATTCTGATATCCTATTTTCAGAACTACTTATCAATCAACTAGTATTAGCGCGTTTTCTCTTAACAGATCTGACATTGGCTGAATTGTTGACATCTGCACCATTGAAAAAATAAAATAGAATAGAATCATAAGACACAATTAAGAGAAACTGCGTCTTACATCTCATGAGCTCACACGTCCCGGGAGTTCAAGATGGCAGCCAACGTGCGCGCGTCGCTGTTGCATCACGCATGCGTGTTATCGATCGCTTTAAAATTGTACAGCGGCCATTTGTATTCGCCCACCTCTCTCGTTCAGACACGTCCCGGGAGTTCAAGATGGCAGCCAACGTGCGCGCGTCGCTGTTGCATCACGCATGCGTGTTATCGATCGCTTTAAAATTGTACAGCGGCCATTTGTATTCGCCCACCTCTCTCGTTCAGTCCTTGCTGGGTCGTAGTAGTGATCGGTCTTTCGGTAGTTCATACCATGTCCCTTCGTTTCGTTGGAGGAAATAAACAAAGGTACTTCTCAATTAGATTATTGTGAAAATTTTGAATAATTTGTGAATTATAAAGTGGCCGCAGATCAGCTCTTTCTTTAACAACTCACACTGTAAGTATTTCTAGAATAATTATGCATTCTGGATTGCAGGATCGGTGTCGAGAAAGTTAAAAAGCACAAAGGATAGTGTCGGGGAGATAGGGTCATTTAAGATTCCGTGGCATCACGACCATCAAAAGTGCTGGTCGCGCGCGCGTCTGTATTCGATTTAAACTTCTTTATGTCGACTCCAAATACCTAGTTTTATATTTTTATGACGCATTAAAGAACAAAAAATAAATATTCTGATATCCTATTTACAGAACTATTTATCAATCAGCTAGTATTTGCGCGTTTTCTCTTAACAGATCTGACATTGGCTGAATTGTTGACATCTGCACCATTGAAAAAATAAAATAGAATAGAATCATAAGACACAATTAAGAGAAACTGCGTCTTACATCTCATGAGCTCACACGTCCCGGGAGTTCAAGATGGCAGCCAACGTGCGCGCGTCGCTGTTGCATCACGCATGCGTGTTATCGATCGCTTTAAAATTGTACAGCGGCCATTTGTATTCGCCCACCTCTCTCGTTCAGTCCTTGCTGGGTCGTAGTAGTGATCGGTCTTTCGGTAGTTCATACCACGTCCCTTCGTTTCGTTGGAGGAAATAAACAAAGGTACTTCTCAATTAGATTATTGTAAATATTTGGAATAATTTGTGAATTATAAAGTGGCCGCAGATCAGCTTTCTTTAACAACTCACACTGTAAGTATTTCTAGAATAATTATGTATTCTGGGTTGCAGGATCGGTGTCGAGAAAGTTAAAAATCACAAAGGATAGTGTCGGGGAGATAGGGTCATTTAAGATGCCGTGGCATCACGCCCATCAAAAGTGCAGGTCGCGCGCGCGTCTGTATTCGATTTAAACTTCTTTATGTCGACTCCAAATACCTAGTTTTATATTTTTATGACGTCTTAAAGAACAAAAAAATATATTCTGATATCCTATTTTCAGAACTACTTATCAATCAACTAGTATTAGCGCGTTTTCTCTTAACAGATCTGACATTGGCTGAATTGTTGACATCTGCACCATTGAAAAAATAAAATAGAATAGAATCATAAGACACAATTAAGAGAAACTGCGTCTTACATCTCATGAGCTCACACGTCCCGGGAGTTCAAGATGGCAGCCAACGTGCGCGCGTCGCTGTTGCATCACGCATGCGTGTTATCGATCGCTTTAAAATTGTACAGCGGCCATTTGTATTCGCCCACCTCTCTCGTTCAGACACGTCCCGGGAGTTCAAGATGGCAGCCAACGTGCGCGCGTCGCTGTTGCATCACGCATGCGTGTTATCGATCGCTTTAAAATTGTACAGCGGCCATTTGTATTCGCCCACCTCTCTCGTTCAGTCCTTGCTGGGTCGTAGTAGTGATCGGTCTTTCGGTAGTTCATACCACGTCCCTTCGTTTCGTTGGAGGAAATAAACAAAGGTACTTCTCAATTAGATTATTGTGAAAATTTTGAATAATTTGTGAATTATAAAGTGGCCGCAGATCAGCTCTTTCTTTAACAACTCACACTGTAAGTATTTCTAGAATAATTATGCATTCTGGATTGCAGGATCGGTGTCGAGAAAGTTAAAAAGCACAAAGGATAGTGTCGGGGAGATAGGGTCATTTAAGATGCAGTGGCATCACGCCCATCAAAAGTGCAGGTCGCGCGCGCGTCTGTATTCGATTTAAACTTCTTTATGTCGACTCCAAATACCTAGTTTTATATATTTATGACGTGTTAAAGAACAAAAAAAATTATTCTGATATCCTATTTTCAGAACTATTTATCAATCAACTAGTATTTGCGCGTTTTCTCTTAACAGATCTGACATTGGCAGAATTGTTGACATCTGCACCATTGAAAAAATAAAATATAATAGAATCATAAGACACAATTAAGAGAAACTGCGTCTTGCATCTCATGAGCTCACACGTTCAGGGGTAAACCTGCGAAACTCGAATGAACGAACGGAGAGATTCATCGTCATTCCGCGGCGTACGGACGCGCGCCTCGATGCCGTCGGCCTCGGTCGGTAGGCACGGGTCGCGTCCGTCGACGTCCGCGGACGGCGTGCACTTCTCTCTTAGTAAATACATCGCGACCCGTTCGATGTCGGTCTAAGCGCCGCACGGGAGCCCCGTTGCCCCCTCACGGGGGTAGTGGGACCGCGACGGTGGCCGACCGGCCGTTGGACGGTAGTTTTGACGAATCGCGCACGCGTTTTAGACGCGTCCGGCCCGACGCATGTCAACGTCGTATCCCGTGTCTACGCCTCAGTGCGGACGCGGGTGCGGCGCGTCTGTCGTCGCCGCCGTGTTGTCTCGGACTGTGCGCGTCTCTGTCTGCAATGATTCAGTTTCGGGCACTCGCAGGACCCGTCTTGAAACACGGACCAAGGAGTCTAGCATGTATGCTAGTCATTGAGATAATAAAACTGAAAGGCGCAACGAAAGTGAAGGCGCGCGCTAGCCGCGCGCTCAGGGTAGCCAACGTGCGCGCGTCGCTGTTGCATCACGCATGCGTGTTATCGATCGCTTTAAAATTGTACAGCGGCCATTTGTATTCGCCCACCTCTCTCGTTCAGACACGTCCCGGGAGTTCAAGATGGCAGCCAACGTGCGCGCGTCGCTGTTGCATCACGCATGCGTGTTATCGATCGCTTTAAAATTGTACAGCGGCCATTTGTATTCGCCTACCTCTCTCGTTCAGACACGTCCCGGGAGTTCAAGATGGCAGCCAACGTGCGCGCGTCGCTGTTGCATCACGCATGCGTGTTATCGATCGCTTTAAAATTGTACAGCGGCCATTTGTATTCGCCCACCTCTCTCGTTCAGACACGTCCCGGGAGTTCAAGATGGCAGCCAACGTGCGCGCGTCGCTGTTGCATCACGCATGCGTGTTATCGATCGCTTTAAAATTGTACAGCGGCCATTTGTATTCGCCCACCTCTCTCGTTCAGTCCTTGCTGGGTCGTAGTAGTGATCGGTCTTTCGGTAGTTCATAACATGTCCCTTCGTTTCGTTGGAGGAAATAAACAAAGGTACTTTTCAATTAGATTATTGTGAAAATTTGGAATAATTTGTGAATTGTAAAGTGGCCGCAGATCAGCTCTTTCTTTAAAAACTCACACTGTAAGTATTTCTATAATAATTATGCATTCTGGATTGTAGGATCGGTGTCGAGAAAGTTAAAAAGCACAAAGGATATTGTCGGGGAGATAGGGTCATTTAAGATAGCCTCCGATGCCGTGGCCACACGCCCACCAAAAGTGCAGGTCGCGCGCGCGTCTGTATTCGATTAAAACTTCTTAATGTCGACTCCAAATACCTAGTTTTATTTTTTTATGACGTGTAAAAGAACAAAAAAAAATTATTCTGATATCCTATTACAGAAACAATTTAATTTTTTATGGTTTAGCAACTCTTCTAATTTGCATACTGAGGTGACAACAAGACATTTTTAAAATATGATATTTTGGGCCAAAAAGTCATATGACGTTAGAACTCCTAGGTCCCGGGAGTTCAAGATGGCGGACAACGTGCGCGCGTCGCAGTTGCACCGTGCATGCGTGACGTCGATCGCTTTAAAATTGTGCAGCGGCTAATTGTAATATAAACCTCTCATCCAGTCCTTTCCGGGTCGTTGTAGAACCGTCTCTGCATTTCAATGGAGGAAATAAATAAAGATGAATCCCAATACTGACTCACTGTAAAAGTGTTAAATTATTAGTGCGTGTTAATAGGTATACGCCGAGTATGGTAGGTAATTATTTGTGGATTTTTAATTTTTTATACAAGTTATTGTGTGAGGTGTTCGACTATAGTCCGTTGTGTATTTGCATATTGGTAACAAATCTAATATGTATCGTGTTAGCTATTATTTTTAATCATGAATTTGCAGTTTTAATATATTATTTTGTAAAGGTGTGACCGTGTATGTGCTCAAGTGAAATTACATTGAATATTAGTAATTGTTAAACTGGGTTTTACTTTTACAGGGTTGACAGTAACTAGCTCCTAAGTAGCTTACGTATACAGTCTCACTTGGGAACATGACGGTCGAGCTTTGAACACTCGCAGAGTGAGGACGAATTGTGTGTAGGTACCTTTAAACTGTGATGTAGTTATGTTATTAAACGGATTATAAAGCTGTAAAGACTTTGCTTTCTTTGCAACCTTATAGTAGATTACCATCATGATAAAATTACCGCTTATCAGTAGTTTTCTCATGTCTCCTATTATTAGTATCTACCTACCTGAAAAAATAATGGTAGATCAGATATAGGAAGATTTTTTGAACGATATAAATTATTTGTAAAATGGCGACCCGCGGGGCGAACCGTGGGGGTTGGGGATATTCAAGATGGCCGCCGCTGCTGCTGCACCACGCTGCGGCGCCGGTTCACGCCCGTCCAAAGAGCATTGTATATATTACATCATATAGACCACATAGTTAGCTCCGCATTTCGCAGCCTTGGCTTTATACTACGAATTAGTAAACCATTTAAAAAAGTTATCACTTTAAAAATTCTTTATTTTTCATTTGTGCGCTCTATTCTGGACTTTTGTAGTACTGTATGGAGCCCATGTTTTAATATACATATAAATATGATAGAAAGGATCCAAAAAAAGTTTTTAAAATCACTTAACTACCGCAATAATACTTACGACGCTGCGTATGAAGACGCAATGCGCAGGCATAAACTGATAAGTCTACGTAACAGACGTAATATGTTTGACATCACTCAACTGTTCAAGATTTTAAACTCATTTACTGATTCACCATCACTACTTGGTAAAATATCAGTAAGAGCACACGCTCGGCTACCCGTACGCCCCTCACGTACAATACCACTTTTTGTTCCTCCTCGACTGCATAAAACATACACTCGAAATTCATTTATATACCGTTCCACTAACAATTATAATAGAGAATTTACAGACATAGATCTTTTTAACATTTCTCTTAATAGCCTCAAACAGAAACTTAAAAGTAGATAAGTATGTCACATAATTTTAACTCATTCTATTTTTTTACTTTGTCTACCTTCAGTTAACTTTGTAAATTAAGTTGCATTGAACATTAGTTCTGACACAAAAATTAATATATATATTTCTTGCACGTCTATCCTTGTTAAGAGTTTATTGTACATATTTTTAGAACTATACCACATTGTCGGCACTATAGGTCTTTTGTAAGGAACCAATTCTTTCATAAATAATATTGTTTGTAAGTACATGACTGTTTGTTGCCAAAATAAAAAAAAAATAAAAAAAAATATTACCGCGCATGCGTGCGTCAGGGTTCGATCCGAATTTCTTTATGCAGCAGTACCTAATCTAATAATTTATAGATTTCAATAAATTAGATAAAAAGCACGTAAGGCTAATTGCGGCGAAGCGGCTCTTATGCTAGGAGTTTGCGATTAGCTTCTTGATTGCTGATCGAATCCGTTGAAATAAAATTTGCAAAACGATATAATTAATATTCGACTAATAATCAAATGCGATCTCGCACGAGCGCAACGGTGCAATCGCGGAATGAAAGCGTCCAACTTTGGGCAAATTTTTACTTGCACCATACGGCCAACTGCATTATGACTAAATATGTCCGTTTGAAATGATCACATGAGCAGGATATTCGGGAAAGGAACGTGTTTGAAAATTGTTCCTTTACAGCCTGTGTTGTTCTTAGAATAGTTGAAAAAGTTTTAGTTTTCATTTTTTCCGAATTAAGAATAAAATATATTGTAATCATTGGAAATTTTGACAAAGTACCTAACATCTGACGTTTCTGGAGATTTTGTACCTACCGTTTGAATGTGTTTGTTTGTGCGTTTGTGTGTGTGTCGTTTTCGATGTTGTATAAGATAATAATAGTGTTGTATCTATTGTTAACAGATATGTACGGATCGCCAACGCACTCCAGCTTCGAGATCTTGGATCCCCATGATCCTACTCTGAGTCGGCTTGCTACGCTTCTCTTCGAGCGTACTAACGAGTACTTGCAAGGCGAAATCGCTTGTGGCGGGGTAAGTTTTTATTTACATCCAATTCTTTTTACTGCTGGGGCCACATATTCCTTAAATCATCTAGTATTGCATCAGAAACCTAATTTTTAGCTTTTTGATCCACGCACGATTTTGTCACGCGGCCGCACCGTGTCTAATGATTACCTCCGCGAGGACCCATTTAAAATAGTCTGTCGATTTTGATTAGCTCAGAAAAACGAGACTGAGGAATTGTATCAAGTATCCCATATGCGTGGTAACTAAATGAAACATGATCCCCACCCTATGGATGTCCGCTAAAGTAAAAGGAGGGAAAGCTGCAAGGTAATTTATTCTATAATAACATAACTATATAATTATGTACGTTATTTTAGCCTTAAATACCTACAATCCTAAATATATTGAGGCGTAAACATAAGTTCCCATAATGTAATTCACAACAATGTAAACAAGTTATTGCCATCGATCACAAATAAAGAACTTTATTATTGATCCATGGATAGTGCTGATACTTCATTTCTTTTGATACGAGGGGGCGTGTTTAAGTTCGCGGAATGGAGGGTGAGAAGTGAAAATAAAAATACTAAATTATTTTTCTTTTTCAATATATTCACCTGCTACCCTTATACATTTTTCAGATCTTTCAATTAGCTTATGTATACCTTCTTAAAAAAATGCTTTGTCTTTGTCCGAAAAATAAGCTGAAACCGCGTCCTTCACTTCTTCATCAGTTGAAAATTTCTTCCCACGAAGTTCTTTTTTCATTTTTGGGAAGAGGTAATAATCACTGGGAGCCAGGTCTGGGCTGTAGGGTAGATGGTCTAAAATATCGAAGCCCACCTTATGCAGGGCAGCCAACACAACACGGCTCTTGTGAACAGGCGCGTTGTCGTGAAGAAGAAGGACACCTTTGGTCAATTTACCCCTCCTTTTTTCTTTAATGCTTTCTTTCAACCTCTCGAGGATAGAAGCATAGCATTCTCCGGTTATAGAAACGCCTTTATCTTTATAATCGGTCAACAGGATCCCTTCTGAATCCCAAAAGACTGTTGCCATGATTTTTCCAGCCGATTGTGACACTTTAAACTTCTTGGGTGGTGGTGTGCCTTTTTTGTGCCACTGCATAGAGTCTGGTTTCGACTCAGGTTCATAATGATGAACCCAAGTTTCATCTCCAGTAACAATTCGACTTAATAGTCCATCCTTATCTTCGTTACAGAGGTCCAAAAACCACCTAAGTACATTAACTCACCTAAGTACATGTTTTACCGCCCCCTTCGTTGTATAGCGCCGTGCGTATTCTTTACAGTTTTGTTTAATTACCATAAAAAATTATATAAGAATTCCACCAAGGAGTTTCAAATTACGAGAATTCAAGAGATTCGATTCGAAGAGATTCGATCATTCGAGATTCAAGAGAAAATGAGACGAAAGATGCTTTTCGACTCGACTATTGCGATTCGACTTTTTGCGATTATAATTTTCACCACGCGCGCGTAGCGCCATTTGGAAATGGCGCCATTTTCATAATAGAAACGTCAAAGATTGTTATTTTTGCGACTTTCTGACTGATATTTTTATAAACAAAAGTTTGTTTCATACCTATTGTACTGTTTTCTCGCAAATGTGTTAAAAACGTGTAAACGTTTGTAAACGTGTATTTACAAACTCGTGACTATGGTAAGCCCTTGACTTCGTCTTGGGCTTACATTCGTCAACTCGTTTGTAAAAACCAACTTACCGCACTAGTATCGTAAATAACTATTGCGGGGCACACGCATAACGCCCCAGACGTAATAACAATAAAACTTCTATTGTATCTTGTTCAGTGTCCTTCAACCGAGTAACAACGTTTATAGTATATATTTAAAAAATAATATTGAAAGCAGACAAATAATTTATTTGTGTCAATGTTAACTTTGGCAGCCGATTCCCATTTCCTAATTTTTTATGTGCCTACACGAAATATGACTAAATACTACAAATTTAAGACTTAAAGGAATAATTAACACTGCCACATTCTGCAAGAGGGACACACTACCAATCACTGTTGTTTCTTTCAACACCATTCCTTTAGTATGTATCTACGTTTAATGGTAATGCAACATAAACTTTGTCTGATCTAGATATAAAGTGTGTTGCTATTTATAATTTGAAACTGTCGTCCAAAAGTTGTGATATGTCGCGCTCTGATTTGCGTGAAATGTCACATGACCAATGCAATTTTTACGCAATCATTTCTCAAAAATATTACTTAGTCTAAAGTCATTTAGGTACAATTTTTTTAATAATATTTTTAGCTCATAATCGTTCTACAATACTAAAAAAATTGTTTTACTGTCAACTAGCCTATTGGCACAACATAGCATATATTATTATAATATATCGAAGTAGTAGATACGAGAATCACAAATGTCTGTAAATCACTGTTAAATTTCCCCTAGGTACCTACCTACTGCCTCGTTCTAATAAAACTTTATGCCAAGTCTTCCCAAAACATTAACACTATTCGAAAATCTAAGTGTTAAATATATGTTATATTTCTCATTTTTCTTTGTCCATAGGACCATTACATTTTGCTAGAAGAGATGAATCGTACAGCTATTACCAAGTACACAGACTTGCGTAATCTAGCTGTGAACATGAACACGACGCTGACGGAATACAATGATGTGTGTAAGTAATACCTACTTAATTTTTTACACTCGCAAAAAGAAGGGACACTTTTTTAACACCTATACAACACATATTAGTTTTCTTTCCGCGAGTGTACGCACGCAGATTCACGTGAATGTACCCAAATTTGCCGCCATCTGACCATCTTCGACAGCAACACTAAATAATTGTGTTTATTATTTGCTCAAACAGATGGCATCTCCATCAAGCCGCTACTTGCCCACGTAGATGCAATAGACGAGATGGTGGCCAAACTTGAGGAGACCGTTTATCGTTTGGATACCTACACTAAGCAGCTGAGGACCCGCATGAAGGAGGCGCAGGACGCAAAGTACATGGTACCGTAACTTGCAGCTTAAAATGTACCAAATTCTGAACCCAGTTCCAATCAATGAATTTTTAAACGGTAGTTGAAGAGTTCGATATAATGTTGCTATGTAGACGACATTCTGCCTCAGGCGCCTGCTCTGAGTGCGCGCCTGAGGGCTGTACTGTTTGGATTGCAATTATTACCATCGGAAAGGTAAACTTTAGTACCAAGTCTTCTAAAAATTCTAAAATTAATCATCTTCTCTCGTGTCGACATGAGCTTATGCAAGAACAAAGTCTTTACGCCAAGACAAAAAGGTCGTGGTTTAAAGACTTCACACTCTTGCATAAATTTATTGATTGCACTTCGTTCAGAATTTGAACTCGATGTTTTTGAACTAAAAGTGGATTAGGGGAGAACTTAGCTCTCTCATTAATATATTATGTGTCTATTAAATAACAGCAACAGAAGGCAAGGCTCTAAGATTGAAAAGTTAGAAGAGTGAGTAAGACCCGAGTTATGCGTGGGAAAACTTCAAAGTATTCCTCATCTTTTAAGTACCTTTTGATACTCGTAATAGGTTTGTACATTTTCAACACTTGGAATGCCATAAAATGTCGCGTCGTAGGTTAGGACTATTCATCATCTCGACAGCTGCACGCATCGTCGGAAAGCGCGATCTTAAAGACGTCGCATGTTGTGAGACCTCTACACTCGCAACTTCAGAAAAGCCAGCAAGTCTCTTTGATTCTCGAATATTACATTTCCACGAGTTAATATTCTCTGCTGAAATACCTATATAATGTACTGTTTTTCTTGGTTCGTTTCTGTATTTATATCAGTTAGTATCCACAGATATGGGATTGCATTCTTGGGGCCTTATGTCTCATGTTGCTCGACCTAATCTTACGGTATTTAGCCACGTGTATTAATTGTATTGTGTAACCATTTAATGTTAAGCTGGTACTACTTCATACAGCATTATTATGGATTTTTAGACGTGTTACTTTATGGATAATTTAAATGTGCTTGATAACCAAAACACCAAAAGTATTTGAAGGTAAATAAAACTTGGGCTATGACGTTTCGCGTTTCCGTTTACGTTTACCAATGTATACCGCGTACCTACTAAGTATATTGTAATTGATATTTCTGTATTTTAAAGGATCGAACGATCTGAAAGATATTAGAATAGTCTTCTATTTGAATATTTTTTTGAACGTTTCGTGTTTCCGGTTACGATTAACCGATATATACCGCGTACTATATTATTATTAATTACTCTGTGTTTAAAGGCTCGAACTCGAACGTTATGAAAGCAATTAGGGTTTTCTGAAATTAAGTTCACTAGGTGGCAGCACTGAGACGTCAGGTCCGGGCATCTGTAAAAAGTGTCAAGGAGCCTATATTTTCTTAAGTCGTGACTGAATGATGAACGATTGGATGAATCAAAGGATGAACGTCATCATATATTTTATATTCATTGTCGAAATGAAAGACCTCTTGTCAAAGCGGCGCCAACTGGTGGCGTGAATTTTCAAGAAAACCTTCATTAGAATAGGTGTCTTATATTTCGAATATATCCGCGTTTTCGGTAGTTGATAAACCAAAAAAAAAAAAAAAAATCTAACACAAAAATCATATAAATAATTAAAACAAACAAAAAAATCATCTTTGTCGTCTAGGTATATGTATAAATAAAAATGAAATTCTGATCGTTGGTTAAACGCTACGGCGGCACCCACTTGTGTATTTTTTGTTTTAAAATGTTCGTAATAGTCCGAATTAGTTTTTTATGGAAAGGTTTCAAATTCGAGAAAAACGTCCTTTTTCATGGGATTTTTGTATGAACTCAAGATCATATTTAAACGATCAATATGCGTAATTGTTTTTTGTATTCTTTATGTGATGGAAAAGTAATCAGGAAAAAAAATCGGGAGAATAGATGAGATAATATTACGCAAAACATTCTAGAGAGCGCTACTCCGCCATCACGTCAACAAAACAATATTATCGCGGTAAAGTTCGGTATTTAATTATTTTTTATTGGTTCATCAAGTTATATATAAATATATAGGAAAACCATATACGCGTAGGTATATTAAAATTAATATAGTATAGGTATTTAAATAGGATAAAAAGGACCACTCTTACCACAAATATCTAAATGCGTTTAGTGTTCTTCTCTCTCTGTCTATCTCTGTCATCTTCCAACGAACAGAAATAGAACGATGATTTTAATTGGTTTAGAGCTAAACGTATTTAGTGATTTGTGGTGCAAGCGCGCCTAAGAGTTTAAGGAAAATAATATGTAAATATAAAAAAAAACCGAACAATGAATCACTTTTATTAGATATAATTAGGGCAATATATTCGAGTTATATCGAAATTTAACCTAATTATGTAAGATGATATAAAAAATGTTCTGTCGACTACCATTTTAATCCATAAGGAATAAAATATTTTAAAGCGTAACTTAATAGAGAATAATATCGGTGTCTAATAGTTATATAGGTAGGTAATGTAAGAAGTTAACTCGCTCTAAAAGTGTATGAAATTCCGTAATATTTCACCGATATTCTAATTTTGTCGTATGGCCAGTAAAAAGTCTATTTAAAATATTGATAGGTTCGAAAAAAAATATTTTATGTAACGACTTTAATAAATACTTACATGCAGCTATAGTACAATCAAGGTAAAGTACACAAAATTAAAGTAATAGTAAATTAAGAATAATAAAACAATCAGTATCTGTCGTTCTTCCTACATTATTTAGGAAGTTTACAGTTTCGCTCTTAGCACCGAGGTGCAAGAGCTCGATGACAAACCATTTTTGCTGCAATCAGTAGTAATTAGTTGGTATTTTAGGATTCAACAAGATGTCACTACACACACTCTTTCTTATCTTGTCTTACACTCTTTAAAAAATTCATTATTCTGAATACAGCTTATCTAAGCACGTCAGTCTTCATTAAAAACTTTGCTACTCGAGAAATTCGTGAAACATTACACTCAATCTCTTCCTTTTGTAACAGCTTTGTTTATCTAGAACATTGTTCGTTGGTAGACCTTGTGGTAGAGCCTAGCTGTGGCCTGCTCAGGGCCGCAGCTCGTCGCAGGGCTAGCTCGACCCGGGAAGTACCACGCTCTCACAGACAACCGACGTGACGTGGCGACATTATGTTGCTACGACACGTTCGGCCAGTGACGAGTACCGGAAGCCCATTCCGCTCCTCTCGCAAACATTACTACCCCCGTTAAAAGCACCCTATCCAATTACTAATCCAACATTGTCCGATGGAGACTACCCTTTTTCATATGAAATCCCTTTACCACGGCGATGCTTATGTGTGAAAAGTGGAATACCGTTTTTCTATTGTACTGGCTTCCCACGGTACCTGATTTGAATAGATAAAACATTTTATTTAATAAAAAAACAATGTTATGTTTGTTCATAAAAGAAGAAGACAGCCTATAATGTCAGATGCGTGACAAAATGTGTTTCCTATCCTCTGACCATTTCTTTCCATCATTAATCTGCCGGGTGGAGTTCAGATTGGCTTCCCACCGCTCACCCTTATTGTATTTAATGTTACGTATATTATTATATAATGATAGTTGTAATTTTATTAAGTAGGTAAGTATCTTAGCTGGATAGATTATATTCAACTGGCGAAATTTTGGAGTAGGTACAACTTAAGGGGCGTATTATTGTAGTGTGCCTATAGGTAAGGTCCCTGTAGGTAAGTTAGCACACCCTTCGGGGTAATAAGAGCGTGTATTCAAACTACGTCATACGTCACCCAATATCGTTTTAATCGTTTAGGCATAGTTATGTATGGTAAAAACTAGGCTGCAAATTTTGGCTGAAACTTCGAGTTTTCATTTCCATATTTTTATTAACAGCCATGAAATTATTTATTTTTTATATCATAAACCTCTTAGCGGCTTTTAAAAAACTAAACTATAATTATTCCAAAATGCTTTCATAAAACACAACACTTAAGTGTGTAACGATGATCACTCCGTCACGAATCAAGTCTTTAGATACTATATATATATACCTACATATGAGTTGTAAAAAAATACAGAAACGCGACATTTCTAACCGGCACTCCCAACACAGGACATAAAAAATACAGAAACGCGACATTTCTAACCGGCACTCCCAACACAGGACATAAAAAAATACAGAAACGCGACATTTTCTAACCGACACGCCCAACACAGGACATAAAAAAATACAGAAACGCGACATTTTCTAACCGGCACTCCCAACACAGGACATAAAAAAAATACAGAAACGCGACATTTTCTAACCGACACTCCCAACACAGGACATAAAAAATACAGAAACGCGACATTTTCTAACCGGCACTCCCAACACAGGACATAAAAAAAATTGCAAAGGAATGTTTGAACAGCTCGGGCCTGATAAGTTTGAAATGCACCCTCATGTGCAAGCTGTTCAAATCAAATCAAAAGTCAGAAAATTACATAAGATAGTCCATGAACGTCCCTCTTTACTGTTTGTCTGCCAACACTCCTACAAGCTCACGCCAAGTATTTTGCCCACCACCTCCATTACAAAGCCGCTTCACGTGGTCAAACTTGTTGGACCTAGTCCTTTGTCAAATCTCTGAATTATGAACTCTTTCGATGGAAACATCTCATCACTATGTTATTTTATATTCTATATTATTATATAATTCTCTATTCAACGCATTGCATAAATTTACTTATCACTCATTAGGTTAGTGCTAAAGCAATATTTTTTGTTTAATAAATATGTATGTAGGTTCTAACTACGGTCCTTCACCCCATCCGGGTGATGAGATGAAACACAAAAAGTCGTCGCAATGATAGCAGTAATAGGCAGGTAGGCTTAACGGTAGACCCTTTGAGGCATCGAGCAGCTTACTAGTAAGATGTAAAATTAATTATATAGGTAGGTACCATAATGCGTCTATACGCCCATATCTTGGTGATATCTTATATTAGTAGGTATGTAGTATAATTCCATGTATTTATTTATGTTTCAATACTAAGGTAGGTAAATTATTGCATTGTGTGTACTTTGTAGTTCGTTAAAAGTTTAGCGGAAATATATTTTTATACTAAGCGATAGGTACGTATAATAGCCGTTCATCCGCGACGGGTTGAATATGCTGATGCTATCTTTGCTCTATCGGTACATAGGTAGTGCATTAGAGGGCAGGCTGAACGGTAGCCTGCTGGTAAGTAATGTAAATTATTCAATAAAGGAAATGTCACGTGCGATGCTAAAGTAGTGTTTGTAGGATAAACGATCTTCCGACAACAAGTCGGAATCGGTAAGAGTGAGTAACTTATTTGATTTATTATTAGAGTAAAAGTAAGTAAGATAGTAAGTAGGTATATTTATTCATTAATAATTTATGTACCTATACATAAAACTAATAGTTTATTTATTTATTTACTTTTATACCTAGAATCCTAATTTTACGTTTAGGTTGACAACTTGGCGGTTCATATAAATTTCTGGTTTATGGTGAAACTTCAAATATTAGTTTTCAATCTATTTCAATTTATTTCAGTATTGTTACGTTTACAACGTTGGTGAAATCTATACCATTTAGTATATTTTCGAAATAACACAATAAAAATATATTTTTCACCACTCCCGCACGAAAGAAGTGTCTTTCCTCTACGAAAACAGTGAGGAAAGTTGGTAGGAAAGTTGGTTTTTCCTCACTGTTTGAACAGTGAGGAAAGTAATGATCCCGTTCAGAAACTAACCTTGTCTGATTATTTTACGTTAAGTTTTAAAGATACTTATTTAAAAAAAAAAATGATTAATTTTTAATTATTTGCTTTGTGACTATTTAATTTATTTACCTATGACGACTGAACAAAACTCATAGGAAAAACGAACTTTCCTCACATGTTGACATGTGAGGAAAGTTCGTTTTTCCTATGAGTTTTGATTTTGAGTCTTGAGCGAACGAAGGATTGAAAAATAGAATCACGAGCGCTCGCTGCGCTCGTGATTCTATTTTTCAATCCTTCGTTCGCTCATTATAAATTTCAATCCTGAGTAAGCGAAAGACTCAACAAAACGAATAGCAAATGAACTTGCTCACATGTTGCATACAAAACTTTTCACCACTCCCAGCAAGAAAGTATTCAGTCGTCATAGGTAAATAAATTAAATAGTCACAGAGCAAATAATTAAAAATTAATCCATAAAATTATTTATTTTTTAAAATATCTTTAAAACTTAACATAAAAAAATCTGGCAAGGTTAGTTTCTGAACGGGATCATTACTTTCCTCACTGTTCAAACAGTGAGGAAAAACCAACTTTCCTGACTGTTTTCGTAGAGGAAAGACACTTCTTTCGTGCGGGAGTGGTGAAAATAACTATTTATTTGAGATTAGTATGATGAATTGTTTCGTTTCACGTTTAAAATCATAAAAGAAATAAATTCGTTTATATGGATAGATGGATACCAACACTTGTACAACAACAGCTTGATATTTGAATTATAATAATACCTATAATATAATAATTAATATATATTTAAGTATGTAGGTTTATAAGTTGAATAAAAAAAAAATACAAAAAAATATATACAAAAAAATTAAAAAAAAAACATCTAAACAATAAAAAGTAGGTATCTACATTGATTTCACTATTTCAAACTACTCTAAATTTATTTTTGCCGAGTAAAATAAATTATTTCACATAATATTTTCCCATTAACTTATTTTCTCTTTGCCCAGCAGTGGGACAAAATAGATAAACTAAACAAAATCAGTAAAATAATTCTAAATCTAAATATTTTAAGATAATATACCGGAAATATATTTTTCTATTTATAATTAAGTAGTTATAGTCTTGTCATGCTCATTCATCCCTGATGGACAGATGCTGGCTGATCGTGCGAAAAATAGTGCATTAGTAGGTAGGCTTAACGGTAGACCCCCTGAGGTATCGAGCGGCCTACTGGTAGGTAAGGTAAGTATGTGTAAATATAATTACATAAAACGAATGGAGTAATTGTGCGATATAAGAGTAGTGTTTTAGTGTAAGTATTCAATAAAAAGTCTAGTACAAGTAAGATGTAAATATAACACAAAAAGTCTAGTACAAGTAAGATGTAAATATAACACAAAAAGTTTACATTGTGCGATATAAAAGTAGTGTAGTTTAGTGTTTTCCGACCAAGAGTCGGAATCCGGCAGCAGCCTTTATTAGAATAAGCTTCTATCTTTACATTTATTCTACTGATCTATTGTTGAGTCCGACCGAATTTTGTTTTTAGTTTACGGCGATTTTCGGCAAAATATACAATTTCGGACATTTTTGTTTTCAGTCGATTTTTTATTATTATTTTCGGCGGCGGCCGAAAAAAGTAAGTTTAGGCAAATCCACACCAACAAATATGTTTTTAGAGTAATTCAATCGTCACAACAAATATTAGCACAATAACTGAGAAATGACAGTAACATTGCTTTTTCTTGCATAAAATATCAGATCATTAATCATAACTTTGAGAAAATTATTAAGTTTTTTTTCGTGTGTGTATTTGATAAAAATGTTTGATAAAAATTAAATGGTTAAATCAATTATTAAAAGATTGACCCTATAATTATTTCACTTTGAGCAACAAAAACCTAACGGAAACAAAATATTACTTATCGTTTTCGGTTTTCAGCACAAATGCAAAAAAGGACGAAATTTGTTTTCGTGTTCGGCGAATACGTAAAAAACATTTTCGGTCGGACTCTAATAAATAGGTATATTTCTTCATTATTAACTTATAGGTACGTAGGTAACTGAGAGTTTAATTTGCGTTTGTATTCAAATCGTTGAAATAGGTTGTTATTTTCCATATGTGAAGTTTCGTGGTTACGTTATTTGGCACACGTTTACGTTTGTATCAAATCATTCGTTTACGTTTATAAAGAATCGATTGTTTTAGTTTATTTAAAACAATTTCCACAGTTTGTTTGGGTTTAAACTTAACGTTATTTACGTTCACGACAATACTTGCGACGTGTCCCTGCTTCGCACGCTTGGTTATGCAGTCGCCACTCCAGAACCTTTCGGCCTCATCGGGCATCTGGTCTGCGAGCAATATAAGTACAGTTTGGCAATTGCTTGGGCTATGTCGACGGCCTTTAATTAACCTTGCCGTTCGCTTCATCTCTGATGAGAACACGCGGTGGAACTGGACATAGTCGTCTTAATGCATTGTATTTTCCTTTAGTGGTGGGTTGTTTTTGTTTATTTTACCCTCAGTAGTATAATAAGTATTATATGTATAAGTATTTATAGTGTAAGTAAATGTTTTTAAATTATATAGGTAATGGGGCAAAAGTGTTTCTATATTGACAGCTAGACTATAGGTAAACTTACCAGAGGGCTCATTCATCCCTAGAGGGATGAAAAGAAGTGGGTAATAGGTCGTAGATATGACATAAGTAGCTAAACTAGAATATACCCTGGAAGGAGGTACCGTACTTGTAAGAAAGAAATATATATTTTATGAATTAGTAATTAGGCATTGATAACTTAAGTCAGGAAGACGAAAGTAGGTTCTTAGCTTATAAGTAACATTATACTATAAATAAGTAAGCTAAACTATATAGGTAAACTTACCAGAAGGCTCATTCATCCCTAGAGGGATGAAAAGAAGTGGGTAATAGGTCGTAGATATGCCATAAGTAGATATTTTATGAATGAGTAATTAGGTATTGATAACTTAAGTCAGGAAGACGAAAGTAGGTTCTTAGCTTATAAGTAACATTATACTCTAAATAAGTAAGCTAAACTATATAGGTAAACTTACCAGAAGGCTCATTCATCCCTAGAGGGATGAAAAGAAGTGGGTAATAGGTCGTAGATATGCCATAAGTAGCTAAACTAGAATATACCCCGGAAGGAGGTACCTTACTTGTAAGAAAGAAATATATTTTTTTATAAATGAGTAATTATGTATTGATAACTTAAGTCAGGAAGACGAAAGTAGGTTCTTAGCTTATAAGTAACATTATACTCTAAATAAGTAAGCTAGACTATATAGGTAAACTTACCAGAAGGCTCATTCATCCCTAGAGGGGTGAAAAGAAGTGGGTAATAGGTTGTAGATATTACATAATTAGGTAAACTAGAATATACCCTGGAAGGAGGTACCGTACTAGTAAGAAAGAAATATATATTTTATGAATGAGTAATTAGGTATTGATAACTTAAGTCAGGAAGACGAAAGTAGGTTCTTAGCTTATAAGTAACATTATACTCTAAATAAGTAAGCTAGACTATATAGGTAAACTTACCAGAAGGCTCATTCATCCCTAGAGGGGTGAAAAGAAGTGGGTAATAGGTCGTAGATATGACATAAATAGCTAAACTAGAATATACCCCGGAAGGAGGTACCTTACTTGTAAGAAAGAAATATATTTTTATAAATGAGTAATTAGGTATAGATAACTTAGGTCAGGAAGACGAAAGTAGGTTCTTAGCTTATAAGTAACATTATACTCTAAATAAGTAAGCTAGACTATATAGGTAAACTTACCAGTAGATTTTACTTCGTTTGCAATTTGGTACGATCTTGTATGCGTAAACTGAACACTGTCAAACGAATAAGTTAATAGCGAACACTTATTGATTTTCAATTCTGCCGTCGTTATGATGAATTTAGTTCAGGAATATTTTAACAAATTGGCGATTATCAGTAAAAAAAATAACAATTGTCATAATACTATCTATACAATTATCTAATTATACTAAACACTTTTAAGTAAAAAATGGACATCTGTATATTATGCGTATTTCAAGAAGAGTAGTAGAGCTCCTGTGTGAAGGAGCTCGTCCGGGGAAGGACTACCACCATACCTATTTCAGCTGGTAAAGCATCGTTGCTGTGTTCCGGCTCGAAGGGTGTGAGTGCCGGTGAAATTACGGGCACACGAGACATTTCAGCTCTTGTCTCTGGGATGGCATCGCATCTGTGGCGCCTCTGGTCTTGCAGATACCCATAGACGACGGTATCCACTTAACATCAGGTGGATCTTCGTTTTCTTTGCCATCCAAAAGGCGACGGTAACCACTTAACATCATGCGGATCATCGTTTTGTTCGCCATCCAATAGGCGACGGTAACCACTTAACATCAGGTGGATCTTCGTTTTGTTTGCCTTCCAATAGGCGACGGTAACCACTTAACGACAGGTGGATCTTCGTTTTGTTTGCCTTCTAATAGGCGACGGTAACCACTTAACATCAGGTGGATCTTCGTTTTGTTTGCCTTCCAATAGGCGACGGTAACCACTTAACATCAGGTGGATCTTTGTTTTGTTTGCCTTCCAATAGGCGACGGTAACCACTTAACATCATGCGGATCATCGTTTTGTTCGCCATCCAATAGGCGACGGTAACCACTTAACATCAGGTGGATCTTCGTTTTGTTTGCCTTCCAATAGGCGACGGTAACCACTTAACGACAGGTGGATCTTCGTTTTGTTTGCCTTCTAATAGGCGACGGTAACCACTTAACATCAGGTGGATCTTCGTTTTGTTTGCCTTCCAATAGGCGACGGTAACCACTTAACATCAGGTGGATCTTTGTTTTGTTTGCCTTCCAATAGGCGACGGTAACCACTTAACATCAGGTGGATCTTCGTTTTGTTTGCCTTCCAATAGGCGACGGTAACCACTTAACATCAGGTGGATCTTCGTTTTGTTTGCCTTCCAATAGGCGACGGTAACCACTTAACATCAGGTGGATCTTCGTTTTGTTTGCCTTCCAATAGGCGACGGTAACCACTTAACATCAGGTGGATCTTCGTTTTGTTTGCCTTCCAATAGGCGACGGTAACCACTTAACATCAGGTGGATCTTTGTTTTGTTTGCCTTCCAATAGGCGACGGTAACCACTTAACATCAGGTGGATCTTCGTTTTGTTTGCCTTCCAATAGGCGACGGTAACCACTTAACATCAGGTGGATCTTCGTTTTGTTTGCCTTCCAATAGGCGACGGTAACCACTTAACATCAGGTGGATCATAGTTTTGTTTGTCATCTAGTAGGTGACGGTAACCACTTAACGTCAGGTGGATCTTCGTTTTGTTTGCCTTCCAATAGGCGACGGTAACCACTTAACATCAGGTGGATCTTTGTTTTGTTTGCCTTCCAATAGGCGACGGTAACCACTTAACATCAGGTGGATCTTTGTTTTGTTTGCCTTCCAATAGGCGACGGTAACCACTTAATATCAGGTGGATCATAGTTTTGTTTGTCATCTAGTAGGTGACGGTAACCACTTAACATCAGGTGGATCTTCGTTTTGTTTGCCTTCCAATAGGCGACGGTAACCACTTAATATCAGGTGGATCATAGTTTTGTTTGTCATCTAGTAGGTGACGGTAACCACTTAACATCAGGTGGATCTTTGTTTTGTTTGCCTTCCAATAGGCGACGGTAACCACTTAACATCAGGTGGATCTTTGTTTTGTTTGCCTTCCAATAGGCGACGGTAACCACTTAACATCAGGTGGATCTTTGTTTTGTTTGCCTTCCAATAGGCGACGGTAACCACTTAATATCAGGTGGATCATAGTTTTGTTTGTCATCTAGTAGGTGACGGTAACCACTTAACATCAGGTGGATCTTCGTTTTGTTTGCCTTCCAATAGGCGACGGTAACCACTTAACATCAGGTGGATCTTTGTTTTGTTTGCCTTCCAATAGGCGACGGTAACCACTTAACATCAGGTGGATCTTTGTTTTGTTTGCCTTCCAATAGGCGACGGTAACCACTTAACATCAGGTGGATCTTTGTTTTGTTTGCCTTCCAATAGGCGACGGTAACCACTTAACATCAGGTGGATCTTCGTTTTGTTTGCCTTCCAATAGGCGACGGTAACCACTTAACATCAGGTGGATCATAGTTTTGTTTGTCATCTAGTAGGTGACGGTAACCACTTAACATCAGGTGGATCTTCGTTTTGTTTGCCTTCCAATAGGCGACGGTAACCACTTAACATCAGGTGGATCTTCGTTTTGTTTGCCTTCCAATAGGCGACGGTAACCACTTAACATCAGGTGGATCTTCGTTTTGTTTGCCTTCCAATAGGCGACGGTAACCACTTAACATCAGGTGGATCTTCGTTTTGTTTGCCTTCCAATAGGCGACGGTAACCACTTAACATCAGGTGGATCTTTGTTTTGTTTGCCTTCCAATAGGCGACGGTAACCACTTAACATCAGGTGGATCTTCGTTTTGTTTGCCTTCCAATAGGCGACGGTAACCACTTAACATCAGGTGGATCTTCGTTTTGTTTGCCTTCCAATAGGCGACGGTAACCACTTAACATCAGGTGGATCATAGTTTTGTTTGTCATCTAGTAGGTGACGGTAACCACTTAACGTCAGGTGGATCTTCGTTTTGTTTGCCTTCCAATAGGCGACGGTAACCACTTAACATCAGGTGGATCTTTGTTTTGTTTGCCTTCCAATAGGCGACGGTAACCACTTAACATCAGGTGGATCTTTGTTTTGTTTGCCTTCCAATAGGCGACGGTAACCACTTAATATCAGGTGGATCATAGTTTTGTTTGTCATCTAGTAGGTGACGGTAACCACTTAACATCAGGTGGATCTTCGTTTTGTTTGCCTTCCAATAGGCGACGGTAACCACTTAATATCAGGTGGATCATAGTTTTGTTTGTCATCTAGTAGGTGACGGTAACCACTTAACATCAGGTGGATCTTTGTTTTGTTTGCCTTCCAATAGGCGACGGTAACCACTTAACATCAGGTGGATCTTTGTTTTGTTTGCCTTCCAATAGGCGACGGTAACCACTTAACATCAGGTGGATCTTTGTTTTGTTTGCCTTCCAATAGGCGACGGTAACCACTTAATATCAGGTGGATCATAGTTTTGTTTGTCATCTAGTAGGTGACGGTAACCACTTAACATCAGGTGGATCTTCGTTTTGTTTGCCTTCCAATAGGCGACGGTAACCACTTAACATCAGGTGGATCTTTGTTTTGTTTGCCTTCCAATAGGCGACGGTAACCACTTAACATCAGGTGGATCTTTGTTTTGTTTGCCTTCCAATAGGCGACGGTAACCACTTAACATCAGGTGGATCTTTGTTTTGTTTGCCTTCCAATAGGCGACGGTAACCACTTAACATCAGGTGGATCTTTGTTTTGTTTGCCTTCCAATAGGCGACGGTAACCACTTAACATCAGGTGGATCTTCGTTTTGTTTGCCTTCCAATAGGCGACGGTAACCACTTAACATCAGGTGGATCTTCGTTTTGTTTGCCTTCCAATAGGCGACGGTAACCACTTAACATCAGGTGGATCTTCGTTTTGTTTGCCTTCCAATAGGCGACGGTAACCACTTAACATCAGGTGGATCTTTGTTTTGTTTGCCTTCCAATAGGCGACGGTAACCACTTAACATCAGGTGAATCATAGTTTTGTTTGTCATCTAGTAGGTGACGGTAACCACTTAACGTCAGGTGGATCTTCGTTTTGTTTGCCTTCCAATAGGCGACGGTAACCACTTAACATCAGGTGGATCTTTGTTTTGTTTGCCTTCCAATAGGCGACGGTAACCACTTAACATCAGGTGGATCTTTGTTTTGTTTGCCTTCCAATAGGCGACGGTAACCACTTAACATCAGGTGGATCTTCGTTTTGTTTGCCTTCCAATAGGCGACGGTAACCACTTAACTAACATCAGGTGGATCTTCGTTTTGTTTGCCTTCCAATAGGCGACGGTAACCACTTATCATCAGGTGGATCTTTGTTTTGTTTGCCTTCCAATAGGCGACGGTAACCACTTAACATCAGGTGGATCTTCGTTTTGTTTGCCTTCCAATAGGCAACGGTAACCACTTAACATCAGGTGGATCTTCGTTTTGTTTGCCTTCCAATAGGCGACGGTAACCACTTATCATCAGGTGGATCTTTGTTTTGTTTGCCTTCCAATAGGCGACGGTAACCACTTAACATCAGGTGGATCTTCGTTTTGTTTGCCTTCCAATAGGCGACGGTAACCACTTAATATCAGGTGGATCTTCGTTTTGTTTGCCGTCCAATAGACGACGGTAACCACTTAACATCAGGTGGATCATCGTTTTGTTTGCCTTCCAATAGGCGACGGTAACCACTTAACATCAGGTGGATCATCGTTTTGTTTGCCTTCCAATAGGCGACGGTAACCACTTAACATCAGGTGGATCTTCGTTTTGTTTGCCATCCAATAATTAACCTTAAGATACCTGCTATTTTACTAATTATTCCGACGGCAGAATTGAGCTGTTATTGCGTGTTAAATTAATTTCTGTTAGTTGTGCCGTTTCTTTCCCAAGTCAGTTAATTTCATTTAGTTATATTTGGTATATTAGGTATGTTTATTTGGGCTTGCACTCTAACGGTATAAAGCAGCCGCAGCAGCAAATCTGTAATTCATTTTCAGCCCCTATTTCTGCTCTTTAATGGTTCATTTTTTAAAACGCTACATTTTCTGCAATTCATTATTATTTTCATGTCTTCAAAAAAAGTACAAATTCTTATAAAAAAAATCATCCTCTCTTGACATGTTCATGTCTGTCATAATTATGAACCGAAAAGGCAAATAACTTATTTTACGAATTCCACTTAAAACATAATTCCACTTAAAAATTAATATAGGAGTTGACAAAAAAAATCGTTTAGATGACTTCGATCGCTAATAAACCTTCTGGTAATAATTTCCTCAGATTTAGACCGTTCTTTGTTATGTTTGTCAGTTTCTTCTTCTTTAGGCAATAAAATAGAAAAAAAGCTATATTTTTATAAATCGGTAGGTACGTAAGTATAGACATTTAAGAGTTAAATACGTTATTCGTCGGTAAGTTAGATATAATTAGAGATTATATAGAGATAATTATTACAAATAAGTATGATCTTGTTCATTTACAATAAAGATTGGGGCAACCGAGAAAACCTATAAGAATAGTTATCGTAAGTAGTTGGTGCCAGACATATTTTGTTCGTTCGATTGTTTCATTAGGATTTAGTTATTCATTCTGAATAGGTTATTTCATCAGTTTGTTAACATTGTTTAACAGTTAAACTATTTTTATAAAATGCCGTTTAAAATATGCAATATTTTTGTTATGTTACTGTAACTATGAGCATTGTTCTTTACTCGACGTCGCTCGTCGGTGGACGATAGAAAGATTTAATGTAGCTTCGGTTTCGTTTTCAAAATTGTCCGTTAGCAATATTTGGTAAAAGTATTTAACATTCTTTTTAAAACTGTTTTTTTTTTCATTAACAATTTCTATATTCAATATATAATATATATAACTAACTTGTAAGTTGTACATTTGGACCACAAAACATATATGAAAACGGAATTCATCTTTAGATACCTATAATATAATAAGTAATATTAGATAGTCTTACATAAAGATTATGAATGCAGTTATTAATTCTGAATAGTTTCTTTTCATCAGTATGATAACATTGTTTGTCAGTGTAAAGAATATACCTTTAAAAAATCATTTTTTTTTTTGTTTTGTGACCGTATCTTTGAGCATTGTTCTTTAATCGACATCGCTTGTCGGTGGACGAAAGAGAGATTGAATGGTAGGTACGATACCGTTTGCTTTTTAAAATTGACAGTTAGCAATATTTGGTAATTTTTTTTTGACTGTTTTTTTGTACCTTGACTATCTATATATTCAAAATAATATACTTATAAGCTAACTTGTAAGTTGTACATTTTGAACACGAAGAATACGAAAGCGAATGTAACTTAAATAAATAAATAAAATAAGTTCTTTAAAACATAGGTAGGTAATGGATAGTCTTACATCTAGATTAAGAATAATAGTAGATTGATAAAAAAACTATGTATAAAAATCCATATTGAAGTAAAATTAGACAGTCAAATGAACAAAATAATCATAAATAAACGTATTAGGTACATACATGAAACCTAAATACAAATCCAGTCGAATCACCTGCAGAACGTCGAATTATTTTGTTGCTTTTGGAATAAAGTACCTCTATATAAATCTTCCGTTATATCGGGCATTAAATATTTATGTATTCGGAGACGCAGATATTCTCCTCGAAATATTATATCGGATTATAAGTACATAGGGCATAATACTATTTCGGATTATAAGTTCATAGGGCATAAAATATATATTCGGAGATGCGGTACTCTTCTAGTAAATGTATTGTATGATAAGTAGGTATATAATGCGTTAATAAAATTAAGTTCATCGTTCATCATGCGTAGGTACCTATATATTGGAGGCCCATGTGTAAATTATACATTATATGATTCGAAATTGGTGTCTGGTTATCAAGCATATAAAGCAATTTTTTTTTCGTAACTTTCTCATAATATTGATGTACTTATATAATATAATCATAGTAATAAAACCATACAATATTGGGAAATATGTAACACGATAGAAGAGATACTAAATTAAAATTTTATTGTAATTGCAAAACATCTTGATGTGTGTTTTAAAAATGTATCTTATAGAGGTTTTAAGTATGTACTTACATGTTGTATTGATGTGTATAACTTCACTTTTACTGGGAAAACGTAATACCTCGTAATAACTCATTGTAGCCGAGTTTTAAGTAGTCAAAATAATATCTGTATGACTTCTTACAAAAATCTTTCTCGTAGAGGTGACACACTCATCTCCCTATATTTATAATATAAACTGTATGTGTATTTAACTATATATCACTTAATGGAAGTGTGCACAAAACTTGATGTGACATCTTTAGATTGCGAATAAAACCATACAATATTGGGAAATATGTAACACGATAGAAAAGATACTTAATTCAAATTTTATTGTAATTGCAAAACATCTTGATGTTCTAAGTGTTTTAAATATGTATCTTATAGAGGTTTTAAGTATGTACTTACATGTTGTATTGATGTGTATAACTTCACTTTTACTGGGAAAACGTAATATCTCGTAATAACTCATTGTAGCTGAGTTTTAAGTAGTCAAAATAATATCTGTATGGCTTCTTACAAAAATCTTTCTCGTAGAGGTGACACACTCATCTCCCTATATTTATAATATAAACTGTATGTGTATTTAACTATATATCACTTAATGGAAGTGTGCACAAAACTTGATGTGACATCTTTAGATTGCGAATGCCTACAAACAAAATAATCTGGCGAAGTCAAATCAAAGAGGCAAAGAATCTCGTTCTTTGAATATTTAAAAAATCATACATTAGATGACCTTGCCTGAAAAAGCGTGTCAAAAAATGAATAACTTCTTGAGGTGAAAGTTCATAATGTAGACAACCTTTTTGTCAAACTAAATTAACTTAAAATATCATATGTGTATTAACTGATGGATGATGTGGATGAATTTGATATGACGCAAAAATTAAATCTCCACTTAACTTGTTCACAAAATGAACAACCTCTGATGAAATGTTAAACATTGTTACCGAGGTCAGGCGTTAAAAAAATTAAGTAAAATCTTTCGAAAGAAATAAAGGCATAAATTAATACAGAAGTTTAATCAATATTTCCCTGTGAGATGGCAACAACTAAAAAAAACACAATTTCACAAGGCTCCGAATGATTCAAGTTATAATCAGTGTCCTCAAAAATGTGTTTCTTGCTCTCCAGATGTGATTTTTGATCAGACTAGGTATAATGTCTTTGGAAAAGTTTCATATTAAAAATGTGAACAATGTCTGAAAATGATGTTAGAAGAATACTTTTGTATTTTAGTGTAAGCCCTTCCTTTCTGAGGATGTCTATGGACTGCGCTATGTTTAAATTCCCTTAAAAGGGATATATATACTTTATATGTATGCTACTCTGTCTTACAATACTATGTATTGATAATTATGTATTTCTGAAATAAACTATATTGGTGTAAAAAGTTTTTTTTATTTAACACTTTTACTGCTAAGATCCCGGCTCACGGGTACAACGATAATTCGATTTTATTTTGGCAGTGAAAGTGTCTCCTCGGTAGGTACCTTATTTGCCTTCTGACAAACATATTTAGAAGCATACACACATCACTAATCATGTAACAAACACTTTTAGAGACATAAAAACATCACTAATTCAAACACATTTAGAGACATACACACATCACTAATCATGTAACAAACACTTTTAGAGACATAAAAACATCACTAATTCAAACACATTTAGAGACATACACACATCACTTATCATATAGCCAAGATATTTATAGACATACACACATCACTTATCATATAGCCAAGATATTTAGAGACATACACACATCACTTATCGTATAGCCAAGATATTTAGAGACATACACACATCACTTATCATATAGCCAAGATATTTAGAGACATACACACATCACTTATCATATAGCCAAGATATTTAGAGACATACACACATCATTTATCATATAGCCAAGATATTTAGAGACATACACACATCACTTATCATATAGCCAAGATATTTAGAGACATACACACATCACTTATCATATAGCCAAGATATTTAGAGACATACACACATCACTTATCATATAGCCAAGATATTTAGAGACATACACACATCACTTATCGTATAGCCAAGATATTTAGAGACATACACACATCACTTATCATATAGCCAAGATATTTAGAGACATACACACATCACTTATCATATAGCCAAGATATTTAGAGACATACACACATCACTTATCATATAGCCAAGATATTTAGAGACATACACACATCACTTATCATATAGCCAAGATATTTATAGACATACACACATCACTTATCATATAGCCAAGATATTTAGAGACATACACACATCACTTATCATATAGCCAAGATATTTAGAGACATACACACATCACTTATCATATAGCCAAGATATTTAGAGACATACACACATCACTTATCATATAGCCAAGATATTTAGAGACATACACACATCACTTATCATATAGCCAAGATATTTATAGACATACACACATCACTTATCATATAGCCAAGATATTCAGAGACATACACACATCACTTATCATATAGCCAAGATATTTAGAGACATACACACATCACTTATCATATAGCCAAGATTTTTAGAGACATACACACATCACTTATCATATAGCCAAGATATTTAGAGACATACACACATCACTTATCATATAGCCAAGTTATTTAGAGACATACACACATCACTTATCATATAGCCAAGATATTCAGAGACATACACACATCACTTATCATATAGCCAAGATATTTAGATACATACACACATCACTTATCATATAGCCAAGATATTTAGAGACATACACACATCACTTATCATATAGCCAAGATATTTAGAGACATACACACATCACTTATCATATAGCCAAGATATTTAGAGACATACACACATCACTTATCATATAGCCAAGATATTTAGAGTCATACACACATCACTTATCATATAGCCAAGATATTTAGAGACATACACACATCACTTATCGTATAGCCAAGATATTTAGAGACATACACACATCACTTATCATATAGCCAAGATATTTAGAGACATACACACATCACTTATCATATAGCCAAGATATTTAGAGACATACACACATCACTTATCATATAGCCAAGATATTTAGAGACATACACACATCACTTATCATATAGCCAAGATATTTATAGACATACACACATCACTTATCATATAGCCAAGATATTTAGAGACATACACACATCACTTATCATATAGCCAAGATATTTAGAGACATACAGACATCACTTATCATATAGCCAAGATATTTAGAGACATACACACATCACTTATCATATAGCCAAGATATTTAGAGACATACACACATCACTTATCATATAGCCAAGATATTTATAGACATACACACATCACTTATCATATAGCCAAGATATTCAGAGACATACACACATCACTTATCATATAGCCAAGATATTTAGAGACATACACACATCACTTATCATATAGCCAAGATTTTTAGAGACATACACACATCACTTATCATATAGCCAAGATATTTAGAGACATACACACATCACTTATCATATAGCCAAGTTATTTAGAGACATACACACATCACTTATCATATAGCCAAGATATTCAGAGACATACACACATCACTTATCATATAGCCAAGATATTTAGATACATACACACATCACTTATCATATAGCCAAGATATTTAGAGACATACACACATCACTTATCATATAGCCAAGATATTTAGAGACATACACACATCACTTATCATATAGCCAAGATATTTAGAGACATACACACATCACTTATCATATAGCCAAGATATTTAGAGTCATACACACATCACTTATCATATAGCCAAGATATTTAGAGACATACACACATCACTTATCGTATAGCCAAGATATTTAGAGACATACACACATCACTTATCATATAGCCAAGATATTTAGAGACATACACACATCACTTATCATATAGCCAAGATATTTAGAGACATACACACATCACTTATCATATAGCCAAGATATTTAGAGACATACACACATCACTTATCATATAGCCAAGATATTTAGATACATACACACATCACTTATCATATAGCCAAGATATTTAGAGACATACACACATCACTTATCATATAGCCAAGATATTTAGAGACATACACACATCACTTATCATATAGCCAAGATATTTAGAGACATACACACATCACTTATCATATAGCCAAGATATTTAGAGTCATACACACATCACTTATCATATAGCCAAGATATTTAGAGACATACACACATCACTTATCGTATAGCCAAGATATTTAGAGACATACACACATCACTTATCATATAGCCAAGATATTTAGAGACATACACACATCACTTATCATATAGCCAAGATATTTAGATACATACACACATCACTTATCATATAGCCAAGATATTTAGAGACATACACACATCACTTATCATATAGCCAAGATATTTAGAGACATACACACATCACTTATCATATAGCCAAGATATTTAGAGACATACACACATCACTTATCATATAGCCAAGATATTTAGAGTCATACACACATCACTTATCATATAGCCAAGATATTTAGAGACATACACACATCACTTATCGTATAGCCAAGATATTTAGAGACATACACACATCACTTATCATATAGCCAAGATATTTAGAGACATACACACATCACTTATCATATAGCCAAGATATTTAGAGACATACACACATCACTTATCATATAGCCAAGATATTTAGAGACATACACACATCACTTATCATATAGCCAAGATATTTAGATACATACACACATCACTTATCATATAGCCAAGATATTTAGAGACATACACACATCACTTATCATATAGCCAAGATATTTAGAGACATACACACATCACTTATCATATAGCCAAGATATTTAGAGACATACACACATCACTTATCATATAGCCAAGATATTTAGAGACATACACACATCACTTATCATATAGCCAAGATATTTAGAGTCATACACACATCACTTATCATATAGCCAAGATATTTAGAGACATACACACATCACTTATCGTATAGCCAAGATATTTAGAGACATACACACATCACTTATCATATAGCCAAGATATTTAGAGACATACACACATCACTTATCATATAGCCAAGATATTTAGAGACATACACACATCACTTATCATATAGCCAAGATATTTAGAGACATACACACATCACTTATCATATAGCCAAGATATTTAGAGACATACACACATCACTTATCATATAGCCAAGATATTTAGAGACATACACACATCACTTATCATATAGCCAAGATATTTAGAGACATACACACATCACTTATCGTATAGCCAAGATATTTAGAGACATACACACATCACTTATCATATAGCCAAGATATTTAGAGACATACACACATCACTTATCATATAGCCAAGATATTTATAGACATACACACATCACTTATCATATAGCCAAGATATTTAGAGACATACACACATCACTTATCATATAGCCAAGATTTTTAGAGACATACACACATCACTTATCATATAGCCAAGATATTTAGAGACATACACACATCACTTATCGTATAGCCAAGATATTTAGAGACATACACACATCACTTATCATATAGCCAAGATATTTAGAGACATACACACATCACTTATCATATAGCCAAGTTATTTAGAGACATACACACATCACTTATCATATAGCCAAGATATTCAGAGACATACACACATCACTTATCATATAGCCAAGATATTTAGATACATACACACATCACTTATCATATAGCCAAGATATTTAGAGACATACACACATCACTTATCATATAGCCAAGATATTTAGAGACATACACACATCACTTATCGTATAGCCAAGATATTTAGAGACATACACACATCACTTATCATATAGCCAAGATATTTAGAGACATACACACATCACTTATCATATAGCCAAGACATTTAGAGACATACACACATCACTTATCATATAGCCAAGACATTTAGAGACATACACACATCACTTATCATATAGCCAAGATATTTAGAGACATACACACACATTCAGACATACCTAGATACACCATAAATCTTTATTATATGCTAGCATACACAAGTGGTCAAATCAAAACTAACAACCAATGTATGCCTGTGTGCATAGTTAGGCACAAACTATTCAGACACATTATAAAATGGAGTAGTCTGAGATCCGAAGTAAGATCGACCTTCACCCATTTCTTTACCGGATTAAAAAATGTTTTTTTGCAAATATAAGGTGTTTACAAATATATTACAAATGTGTTGCTAATTAAATATGCTCATGACTAAATTAATAAAAATACATTAGGTCAATTTTGACTTGTTTACCAAACGAATTATTACCGGGTTGGCAGGTATAAACAGGAGGTGTAATAAGGACTAGAAAAAGGTATGCAACCTAACTGTTACATGTGCGGTATGCTTTATACTTTCAATTGGAATCTCATTCGTTTGGTAAACAAGTCAGTAAGGCATACAAAAAATACGTATAGTATTTTAAATTTATAGCCATGAACATATTTAATTAGGCAACCCATTTACAATATATATTTGTAAATTTATTGTAATTGATAAAAAATATTTTTCATAATAAATGATAAATAGACGGGTGAAGGTTGATCTTCCTACGGATCCAATAATATTTATATGGTTACTTGTAATGCGACGTATCGCATGTACGTATTTTAATTATTTTGTTGAATTAAGTACTTTTAATTATGTTCATAGCTTAATTGAAGTGCCAGCTACAATATAATTTTTTAATGGTACCCATTCAATATTTAGTTTTTTTTATTTGGATTTACATGTCAAATTTTGGGTAAATATCGAAAAACCTTTAAACTTTATTGGTCTTATTACAAAACAAGGTTTTTCTTTTGACATGGTTTAAACCATCGAGCCCGTTTTTGAAATTGGAATCTAACAGAAATTGAAATACAGTTCCTTTTACAAAACCGACAACTTAGTCCGGTCTTATGTCGTCAATTTTGTATTAAGAACTTTACAATAGTCGGCATAAAGTTCGAAATACAAAAACTGACTCGATGGTTAAGGCTCGGGCTAAAGTTAGACCGTATTTTGTAATAAGATGGTAAATGTCTCGATAACTATTGAATTTCGGCCATACATATGCGTTGAATTTGTTGCATTTTGGTCCCCTTATCAGCTCCTGACTTAAATACGTTTTACGAATTACAAGTAACCCTGTATATCGAGTTTAAAGAGTCAAGGCAACTCAGCACGCGTCACATATTCATCTCGACAGTAGTGAGTATTGCAGTTAAAAGCCGAAGACAAACTAAATCGGTTTAGGCGCACAATGAGAGAAGGGAGGGAGAAAACAGAAATACGTTTGTATAAAATGAACGCCAACGGCCACGTGACTGCGTTTTCCTCTTAATTAAAGGATAGCTGAAGATGTATTTGTAATTATTGATTAAAGTTTTGCTAAATAATAGGAAAACAAGTTGTTAGGAGTTTAAAAAAAGCAGCTTTCTCAACATAATTTTTCTGCTAAACGAGGCTAATGGAGTATGGAGGTAGCGTTCTGTAGTTTATGCCTACCCTCATGAGAAAAATATGTGAGTTGTATGTATGTAGGTATGTATATTTCTGAAATGGGAACTATATTTTCTATCACCAAAATTTATATTTGTCATCAAGTTGTATCACCTAATAAATAGATCTATCGCCACGAAATATTTTCGTTCTCAGATAAACAAAAATTGTTCTCAGGTTGATATCTCAGGATTTTAGGTGATTTATTGTGGAACTGATTTTGCATTGTTTGGTGACTACATTTTGGTGACAGATCTACTATTTGGAGGACAAACCCTATTATTTAAGAAACACAAAACTAATTAAATTGGTAATAGCTTAAATGATACCCGAGACAAATTACCAGGAGAAACTGGATGCAATCTGGACTTTAGGGCACCCCGACTCGGACAGGTTAGGTTAGAAGGGGATGGCGGGGTCGAGAGACCCCGCCATCCCCTTCGTGGTTATTTTTTTATAAACCACCCAGAAGTCCCCCGCGAAGCGGGGCTCCGTCGACCAAGCCCTACCGTCGACATATTATGTATATCAATCGATCCGTGGTGAATAAGAAAACTACTACTATTGGTGATCTCTTTAAATTAGTTTGCTTAAATACTTATTAGGACACACCTATTATAATACATACAAAAACATTTATTTGGTACTAGACCTTATATCTCAGGAATTTAGGTGATTTATTGTGGAACTGATTTTGCATTGTTTGGTGACTACATTTTGGTGACAGATCTACTATTTGGAGGACAAACCCTATTATTTAAGAAACACAAAACTAATTAAATTGGTAATAGCTTAAATGATACCCTTTCTGAAATATTTTGTACCGAAATTTCAAAAAGTGGTCAAGCGTACTAGTTAGACCATATAATAAAGTAGATGATATTTTAATAGTAGTTGCTTGTTCATTGATGATCAAACGTTGTTTCGTGCACGGCTCCTTAAGAGCTCAACCGTCGCTAATGAGACATAATTACTTTTCTATTGTTACCGAACTTAATCAGTTCGACTGACCGACAAGGGGTTGAAGAGAAAACTTATGTTTTTTCCGAACTTACAAACCAATATAAGCAACGAAGAGTGGTAGCGAGAGGACAGTGCTATCGTCGACAAATGAGTATTGCAATAACGATATAGAAAGGGTAAGTACGTAAGTAGACAAACCAAAAATATACACATCAATAGACACGATGCTGAGCAGAGACCAGAGTACAACTCACCCTGTAGAATTTCTTAACGCCTTGGAATTTGGCGTGCCTTCCCACGAATTGGAGCTATAGGCTGGCTACCCAGTTCTGCTGATGCGTAATCTCGATCCACCGAGATTGTGCAATGGCACCAGGCTGCGTGCCACAGAGCTGGGGAGGAATATTATAAAGGCCCCTATGATTACCGGTGCAGCTAATGGAGAGAGCGAGTTGATTACCCGAAATACCAATTAAGTATCCCAAATAATTGGTCATTTCAATTTAAGAGACTGCATTTTCCCCTTGATTTGGCATGCACAATGTCCATAACTGCTAGGGTCACACTCTGAAAGTGGCAGGCATTAAATTGGGCACTCCTTGCTTCTCATATGGTCAGCGTTATGTCGTTTGTTCAAGAGCCGATACTCTTGAACAAACGACATAACGCGTGCCCAAAACTGACACGAACCGTAAAATAAGAAATCATACAATATCGTCTAAAAAATTAACTTAAAATATGACGTACATTACATTACAGACTTCAGACAATGGTGTCTGTAATGTTTTTGATTTGTATCGACACATATAATAAAATAGTAACGAAGTCAAACCTGTACATTGAATATTTCTGTAAAAGGAATTGTTACGAGATATTCGAACGAGTCACGTGCCGAAAGTATATTATTTAGAATTTTTATCCGTTTGTTTGTTTGTCTGGATGTATGTTCCGTATTTGAAATGAAATTTGGCATACAGATAAGTTATAACCTAGATTAACACATAGGGTATTTTTAATCCCGGTAGACGTTCCCGGGAGATATTTTCCGACATCCACGCGGGTGAAGCCACGGGCAAAAGTCAGTCAGTCTATAATCATTTAGGCCGCCGCTGCTTATTGTTTAGTTGCTGTTTGCAAGTGCGAGCCCCCAGACCCACTTGTACACCCGATAATACCGAGAAACGGGCTTTCTCATTCCCTTACATAAACAAAAAATAATTGTTTGGTACATTTCAGAATATTATTATTTCCTAAGACCGATTGGCAAGTCAAAACTGAAAGCGTCTCATTTCATGATATGGACAGGAAGAGGTAACATGGATAATCTGTTAAATGTGGATGACGATTTCACATTCAGTGATTACGCTGATATGTTAATATATCAGTTGTCTTGGCCCTGGCAAGAGGTGCATTATATTTTATTAGAGACTTGTTTTCAATGTGATCTTGAAATTCCGCAATATGCACGTGCATACCATTTCATTTTGGATATGAATATTCAGCAAAATTTAGTGGACTTTTTAGGAAATGTGGACAATTGGTGTGAAGTGTGTCACGCATGCGTGTATATTCATTACATGGATGACGAGTGCGACGTCTGCACCGACGAATAAAGGTATTCGATATTTTATGATTATACCTATTATTATTCAAAGTAGATTTACCAGACTGGTATCGCTATTTGTTCTGTGGTGACTGACTCAAGTTTATAATGATGATAATTCTTGTTTTTAAATGCTAATGCTGATTTTATCTAGTAATGCGAATCCTTAAATTCTCCGTATAAAAAAAAACATAAAAGTATTAATTTTTATTATATTTTACCCATAATTACATAGTTTTTTTATGCGGTTTTTTTTCGCGCAGGAAACGTCACATGCCATTGGCATGGCAATCAATGAGAATGTAAACAATAAAACATTCTAATTATTAAAAATATAGTGGTATAATTAATATCATAAATAAAAAATAAATAAATAAAATATTAAAAAATTAAATAAATAAATAAAAAATAAAATAAATAAATAAAATAACAACGAATTATTATTATTACATTGTAATAACATTCTGTTACTGTGTTATTAAAAGGACGTAGGCAAATCTATTAGTTATACGAAAGGCAGAACGTATTCGAGACCTTTGCCTGTTTGATTCATTATTTTATACTATTTGAAAACAGGAAATTCGCATCCCGGGCATTCCCGGGCAGAATATTATTCGGGTAACCGAACGGCGTAATCTTTCTAGCATAGTATTATTATACGAGTATGCACGTCTCATTCGTTTTGTTTTATGTATTGTCGAGGCTCGACAATACATACCTAATTTACTTTTAATATTAGATTTTAATTATTATATTATTACAATTGAATGATTTCATTTAGTTGTTTTATAAAAATGGAATGGGTCCCGCCTGCTTCCAATTTTTATTTAATTTAAAATGTTTATTTAAACTGTTTTTAGCTTTTCAGTTTTTTATTTTTTATTTCCATCTTTTTGGTTTACAAATGTGAAAGATTTCGCAGGCGGTTTAGTTCTTGCAAAGAATTTTGGTCGTGAGGGTTATTTAAAAGCTTTTTTGGATCAAGTGCTCAAATAGCCACCTTCGAGCGGCCTAACTCTGCTCAAAGCAACATAGGCTTGACGATTTATTTTAGCATTTCTCATTCCAAATTACATGTAAACACAAGTTGCATAAATGTTTGCAAGCTATTTATGAAACCCTTTATTTTGATACCCCACTCGATAGGTTTTGAGAAAAAAAAATTATTGAAGACAATATGGCTCCAAAAAACAGCCATTTTGTTTTTTTTTTTTAATTTTGTTATACCTAGTCACTCTCACAATTGAGACATCTAACGGCACCTTTCAGACTGAAATCGATCAAGCCGTTTAGGCTACAGAGCGTGCCAAAGACATTTACATACCTACATACATACACTCCAAAAACATAACAGTTTGGATGCTTGTGAGTTTGGAAATCAGTATGGAAGCATGTGATTGCAGCTGTAGTCGATTCGCGACATAACAAACAGACCGACTCGGACAAATCCAAGATGTCCTTGATAGGGCTCGGCGAAGAGATTACCGGAGATTTTCAGCTTACAGAACGAAAAACCGGATTATCTTTTTTCGAGATCACAATTTTATTAGTAAACTATCTTATGCGTGGCTTCGCCCGCGTGGAGGTAGAAAGGTAAAGCAATCGTGACTGTCGATAGTTATCGTTTTTCCCTCGGAAACAGTACTTTTCTTCTGGACAAAAGGTACCCTATATCCTTTTCTTTAACCCTGACAACGTATTGCAAAGTTTCATGAAACAAACAAACTTACTTTCGCATTTATAATATTAGTTAGGATATTAAGGAAGTTACAATTAGGATTACCTTTGTTACGCTTAAATAAATAGCATAATCATGCTATCTGAATCAATTTTTAAATGCTATAGTATGTCGATCTTAATAATAATAAAATGACAACACCGTGTCAACAAAACGTCTAGTTTTCCAGTTTTTTATAATTTTAATAGTTAACGTAATTTTGACCCAGTTTCACTCAAGTATTTCATTGAAAATTAATCCACAGTCTAAATACCCACTGAAAAACCATAAAAGAGACCCTATTACACCAAAATGGAAATAAATTAAACCAAAAACTACCGATCGGAGGTGACATGACAGTTGTCACCTCCGAACCACAATTAATACAATAAATTAAACGAGGAAAATGAAGATAACATGTTGACTAGACAAGCCGCACGTCAATCACGCCCATCACTTCCGGACTCTTCGCTCAGTTCCGCCTCGCCGCCGCCGGTACCCAGCCCCACCGTGAACACTGACGACACCGGCGGCCGCTGTAGTTGCGTCGAGCTCGAGAGACGAGTATGTTTCCCCGCCGACGTCGCCAACACCTGTACGTCGGCAGGGGAGAGGCCGGCCACCGAGGAGCTTGGGACTTAGGGGCCATCCGGCCCCGAGCCGGATCCCCGCTGCCGGTTGTTGTGTGCAGCGCATGAGATGGACTCAGTCTATGAACGAGAACGTCATGCGCGCATATTACAGGTCTACAGAGGGGGGAACTAACCTCACTGCGTACCGTGATAGGATGCAGTCTCTGTTTCAGAAACTAGAACCAACCGTCAACGTCTCGGCCCAGCGACTATCGGATCAGGTGCGCGTCATCCAACGAATCATAGGTTGGACGATGCTGCACTTGATAGGCTGCGCTCAGAGCTGAGCAACCATTTCGTCTCGACTCCGACACAGACCGCGGTACAAGCTTCAACCATTGATGCAATCCCACCGCGGTCCCATCATGGTGTTGAAGAGGACGATGACAGGGTTGCCATAGTAAGTAGCCAGTGCAACGCCCGATTGAGGAGCGTTTTGGAGGATAGATCCACTTCGATCGAACTTAGACCACGATTACCACGCTAACCTATGCATAAAAAAATAGGGCGCTGGTGTGTGCCCTGGACTCGCAACTTAAAAATGTGTTCGAGAACAACAAGGACCTCGCAGTGCAGGATCGAGCGTCGTATCGATGGGGCCAGGGTACTTATCGCCAAACTATACTGCTTCAGGGAAGGCAATACACGACCACGAGTGATGCGCTCTGTAAGGCGGGCATTCTCGGGGACTGGAATCAGCCCTCGAGAATACATGTCCCGTGTCACAGAACGCATCGACTTCCTGAAGCAGAAAGTTTGTGCATGGGCGAGCCGTATTCGGCGGTATAAGCGACGGGCTGATCGATACACGCAAAATCGCATGTTCCAGAGCGATGAGAGGTGGGTGTACAGAGCTTAGGAGCATTTGTGTGCTTAAAGTGTTAAATAAATAAATAAACATTCTGGTGCAATATCTGGTCGGTACCCGCCTGTCACACTGAGGCTGGCTGGTTACGAGTGATCGAGCAAGTGTGTGAAACTATACCAGAAATGGCAGCAGTCCTAATTACGCCATTAGACATTGCCAGAGCAGTCCGTCCGTTACCGAACTGGAAATCTCCGGGACCGGACGGATTGCACAACTTTTGGTTAAAATGGCTAATTAGTTCACACATTTGCCTGGCATCTCAGTTCCAGTCATCCTTAGAGTCTGGGTCGCTACCGCAGTTTCTAACAACAGGCGTTACCCACCTGCTCCATAAGTCAGGTAGTCCCACGGAACCCAAGAATTATAGACCGATCACGTGTTTGTCGATGGTCTATAAACTTCTCACATGCATTCTGAGAGCGAAAATTAATATGCACATTGACAGTAATATGATTATGTCTGGCTCTCAAAATGGATGTAGAAACGGGTCCCGCGGTACTAAGGAGCTACTCCTCATTGACATAGCCATTAGCCAACAGGTTCGTCGATCCCGCAAGGATCTGTCGACATGCTGGATAGATTATAAGAAGGCCTACGACTCGATGCCATATACATAGCTCATGAGGGTGCTGGAGTTGTACAAGATAGATACAACTCTACGCACCTTCCTAGAGTCGTGTATGGGGCAATGGAGGACGGTTCTTCGCTATCCAGGATGTCAACAGATCCAGGGGAATGATGAGCCTGTATGGATTAAACGGGGAATATTCCAGGGCGACAGTTTCGAGTCCACTTTGGTTCTGCTTAGCCCTGAATCCTCTAATTACACTACTGGAGGATTCAGGTCTAGGTTATCGGTTGAGGAGAGGTGGTCAGGTCATATCTCACCTCCTCTACATGGATGACTTGAAACTCTTTGCCCCCAACAAATTGCGACTGATGGAGCTACTGAAGGTAACTGAAACTTTCAGTAGCGCCATCAGGATGGAATTTGGTGTGGACAAATGTGCAGTCATGCATGTAAAGTGAGGTGAGATTATGGAATCCGAAGGAATTCATCTTTCGGATTCCATACACCTTAGATACCTCTCCTTATCCGAAAGCTATAAATATTTGGGTATGTCGGAAGCGTTTGGCATTAACGTTGCTGACATGAAGCAATCGTTGAAGGAGCGCTTCTTCGGTCGCCTGAAGATGATATTACTTAGTCTTCTTTCAGGCGGAAACAAAGTGCGTGCCATCAACGGTTGGGTCATGCCGGTTTTGATGTACTCTTTCGGCATACTCAAATGGACTCAGACTGAACTCGACGCCCTGGATAGGAGGGTCCGTACACTACTGACTACAAATCGGATGCATCACCCACGTTCTTCGGTGATGAGACTGTACATCCCGCGGAAGTGCGGGGTTTGAGGCTTTTTAAATGCGAAGACCCTCCACAACCGCGAGGTCTGCAGTCTCAGGGAATATTTTTTTAAAGCTGAAATGGGTATGCACCGTGATGTGGTCGCAGTAGACAAGGGACTCACCCCGCTCTCCATGGCTAAAGAGAACTGGCGCAAACCTGTAGTACTTACTACCAATGACCGCAAGAAGGTATGGCAAAGCAAGGAGCTTCACGGGCGCTTCTACCAGGCTCTTCATCAGCCCGGTTTAGACTTCTTAGCGTCTGTATCCTGGCTACGTTTTGGTGACCTTTTCGGGGAAACTGAAGGTTTCGTCTGTGCTATTATGGACGAAGTTATCTTGACGAATAACTACCGGAGACATATTATGAAAGACGGGACGGTTGACGTGTGTCGGGCATGCCACCGTCCAGGTGAATCCATCAGACATATTATCTCTGGTTAATTTAAAATATAAACTTGTGGATACCGAGGTACCGTATTACAAGTATGCGCCCGACCCAGTTCTCGAAAATGACCAAGTCACGTTGTACTGGGATCGATCAGAAGCCTGATACTAGTGGCGATAGATCGATTAGCGCGCCGCACAATGATTATCGATGTTACCATTCCACATGACGAGAACCTCGTGAAAGCTGAGAAGGAGAAACAAATTAAATATCTCGACTTAGCACACGAGGTTGTTGACATGTGGAATGTGAGCTCGGCTGTCATTGTGCCGATTGTCGTATCGGCCAATGGCCTGATGACCGAAAGCCTCGATCAACATCTTTCGAGGCTCTCGTTAGGCGGTTGGATCAAGGGCCTGATTCAGAAGGCAGTGTCTCTAGAGCCCTAACCACCGGTAGCTTGGACCCTGCTCCTGATACTGGCGGACGACTATTTTTATATATGTATGTATATATGTATGTTGTATATATGTATGTTGTTATGTATTTATATGTAAGAAAATAAATAAACGGAATAATAATAATAATACATTTATTTATTCAGATAACTTTGATCCATACATGAGACATACAACTAGTACAAAATAGTAAGCAGGGACTTGGTCCGCTGCACTAACATCCATGTCAGGGGACAATCGTGCCTAGCAGCAATGGCACTCAAGATGCTGTGGCGATTTCCACGCAACCGGCTAATGAATGACGCGGTCTTTTTGCGCCATAAAGCTGCAAAGCCATCTGTGTGTGCATCAGCAAACATTGCTGATGCACACACTGGCCGTCCGGTCTCTTGCCATCGTCGCGTGCCAAGCCATTAGGTTCTAATACAGCTGGAACGCCGACGGTGACAAGAGCTCGTCGGATGATGTCATTTATGTTCGCGTGCCGAGCTAAGCGGCCCGCACTTCGGCTGCAAGACATGCCATGGTGTCCAAGGCTGTTGACAACTTCGCCACAGTGACGCGATGGGGAGAACAAGAAGGAGCTCCTAGTCGTAAGCAAGCAGCGAGGCGGAAAGTAGTGTCGTCTAACAAAGTGCCTATGTTTAACGACGGTAGTGCATGAAGCCAAAGACTCGACTCCCACTTACCCACAGCAAGCAGGCGCGCACGCTCCGCAGTAGTAGCAGACGTGTTAAGTAAATTGTGCTGTACTACTCTGCAAAGCGGCTCATCCCACTTTCTCTGGGAAGATGGATTATCGGGTTGATCTGAATTCGGACAAGCGAGTCTCCAGGCATGCATAGCCTCTGTGAAGCATGGCACATCAAAATTAATCAGTGTGGGGGCTAGGATTTTCCTGATTATTTTTTCAGTGCCGTAGACCGAGATATGAAAGCCGGTAAACTAACACTACAAATTTTGCGGGCGCCGAGGCCTCCCATACGAATGGGAAGAGTAGCTTGGGTCCAAGCTCGGTCGTCCATGGCCACATTTAAAATCGTTAATGTATGTCGAAGAATTTGGTCCATTTTGTCTAAAAGGTGAGTGTGCTTCCAAAAATGGGAAGCGCGAAGGAAATATGTTAATTTAGGGCCAAAACAGCAATAACGGATTAGGATTAAAGCCGAATGCATGTTAATTTGGAACAATTAACTCTAAATCGTGCTAACAAGTCTTTGAAATTTTGTATTTTTTCCTGTATATTTCTGTGAACATTTGTAAATAAATATGCTTTTAATTTTATTCAATTGAAAAATAAATAACGCACAACCACAAATCATGTTTTCAACTTTATAAAATTTCCATTACCACAATCATATCCTAAGTTCATATAAAGAGGAAAAAATTGTATTTTTGTTTGTTTCTTTTGTAATGGATAAACTCAAAAACTACAAATCCGATTTTAAAAATTCTTTCACCATTAGAAAGCTACATTATCTGCGAGTAACATAGGTTATATTTTATTTTAGAAAAAATAGGGGTCCATAAGATATTTGGGTTTTTCGGACCCAAGGTGTAAAAAATCATCCAAAAAAGTAGGTATTTGGCGTACGCCGCCTAAATTATAAAAGATAGAACCATAAAATGTAAAGACCTTAAATATATCTACAAAAAAGTCTGCGACACACTTTACCTATCTATTTCGAGTTAAGCATAACAACCATTTTTTTATTTAAAAATGTTGAATTTTTTTAGGACTTTATTTAAACGCATTTATTTTACACATGTCATTACTCCTTATCAAAACAACCCATTTTGTCACAAAGTACTGTTTATGTAGATAATATTTAGTCTGTAATTCATCAAAATTGGACGTTTGGTTTGAAATTTATGGCAAAATCAATATTTTTATTTTATTTCTGCGCTCCGCGGGCCGTGGCGACAGGCGAAGTAGGCGTCACCAAGGCGGGGGTGCGGATGCAGGAGGGGAGTTTAGGTCTATGAGTAAGGTACCCGCGCGGCTGAGACACGTGGTCGGCTCCTTACGCAGCGGTCGCGCGCGGTTTCTAATAATTTTCGTACGAAAATTTTTAGATTTCATTGTTAAAACTAAACCTAACAAAAACTTATTTTCAGAGCTACATAAAAGTTTATTTTCAAAGCTAAACAAAAGTTCTTTTCAGAATTAAACAAAAGTTCTTTTCAGAGCTAAACAACAGTTCTTTTCAGGGCTAAAAAACAGTTCTTGATTTATTCTGATCTTTAAAGATGCCTTTCCAATGGTACCATAAATTCATATGTCTACCGTTGATTAATAGGGTTAAAATGAGTTTGAAGGGAACTCTTAACGAGGTGCGATTTTTGTGTTCCGAGTGTATTTTATGAAGTCAAATATTAAAGTGCTTTTTTTGGAAATATTTTGGCTTATTGTTTAGACAATTCAGACTATTATTTTACGCATTGTACCAGGTGACATAAGTTTTTTTTTTTATCTCCGGTATAATGCAAATTAAAATAGTTGTATTCATGAATGTAGGTAAACATTACATAATGGATGATTATCGTTCATGCATTCTTGGGTCACCATGATACAGGCTGTGAATAGTTTGGGACCCGCTGTAAAATCTGTTTAAGTTTTCTGTTGGTTGGGTTTTCTTGCATGATACTTGTATTTCTGAACTATGTGTAATAAATGAACTTGAATTTCAGAAATCATTATTTATACCCATTCTATTAAATATTGAATTTGAGTGTTATTTTAATATATTTTTATGACTAATATCTTACATAACATCAAGCCTTGCCTTGCTATGCCTTGATGGTTTAGGTAGAGGTGTATAAACCCACATATTTATATTACATGCTTTATAATTAATGAACGAACATAATAACTAAATGAATTACAGTCCTCTTTAGGGGTAGACAACCTGACACCTGCAGTGCTTCCGGTATTGCAGACGTCTAAAGGCGGCGGTAACCTCTTGCTCAAGAGGGCCGCTTGCCTGTTTCCCAGGCTTTAAAAAAAACCTATATGTGCAGGAGCTGCAAGTACTGCAGCTAGCAAGTGATGGTGGCAGAGCGCTCGTCCCAGCCATCGCCTCCTGGCCACAGTTACTGCTGCTGCTGCCGCTAGCAACCGATAGTGACGGAGCGCTCGCCCCAGCCACTGTCTCCTCGCCGTTGCTTCTGCTGCAGCAACACCAATGCCATCTCAATGAACTGTAAAAACAATCGTTAATTTTTTGTTATATTTTTTTATATTTAAAGAGTTAGAGTATATAGTTTTTTATTTTTTGTTAAGTGGTAAAGTTTTTTTTTCGCTAATATAAGTGCGTTCCATAAGCAGGCATCCTGGGCAAAGCTTCAAACTTCAAAATGTGTGTTTTATGGTGGCTTAAATCATGACATCAAGTTTCTTAATAATCATGAAGTTAGTTATTAACTAAATCATAATAAACATAAATAATCAGTTAAGTGAAAGTTAGACTCTCACACCGAGGATTTCACATTATTATGTATCACTCAATATTAAGTGACTTTATACGCATGCGCAATTGCACAGTAAGAGATTGTTAACAGTGCATTGAATATAAAAAAGTATGTTTTCGCGTTTTTATATATAACTAATAAAATAATTTTAAAATACTTTATTCTCATTGTGATATCAATATATATTACATTCTGATTATTTGATTACCTTATCAGATAGGCAGTCGGTCCATATAAAATACTGACATTCAGCTGCATCAGGTTAGACTGGAAGCCGACCTGAACATGGATGGGAAAAGGCAGGCAAAAGTATTCTTCAATATTATAAAAATCCGAAATTATCTTACCAAATATGTGCAGGCGGGTTACGATTTTGTTACGGAATATTAATAGAACAATACTTCTTTAGACCTTTGAATTATATAAATAAACTGACTTGTAGAAATTTAATAGGTCTGCCGGTCGATTCTGTAAAAATCTCACCGTGAAGACTTGCGTGGAGTGAGCTGTCAGTGTCATCCCACTGATGCTAGGGATTGACCAACGTTACATTTGCAATCATAATCGAGATTTTAATAATATTTTTTATCCAAATTCTATTGATCATTTTATATTAAGTATTTCAAAGCTAGTATGTAGTTAAGTGGCTAACAATACCATTTTCGGGGTTTTAAAATTAAATAGCAAAACAGAAATTCAGTTAGAAACTCAATGTTGTTTTTTTATTGTTTAGACGTTTTATTTTATTTTCTTCAGGACAACAAACAATTGCGTAATAATGCTTAATACTAGTACAGATAGATTATAGAACATTTAGGTAATAACGCAACCAGCACCGTTCTCCACATAATAATACAAAAAAAAACTTAAGTAATTAGATACAAGCAAACTTAAGCAAACAAAAGATTTACTGTTATGATGTGATTTACACAACACTTAGTAAAAGGTGAGAAAAACTTTAAGCAACCGACTTCGAAACACATCATCAGATCTAAACAAAATTTAAATGCATGCGAACAGAAAATAATTCTGCAAATACATCTAAGTATATGTATATGACGGAATTATGTCCGATAATACAAAACAATACTCATAATAAAAAATAAAAAAAGACAATCATCCGAATTGAAAACCTCCTCCTTATTTGAAGTCGGTTAAAAATATAAATGTTAACAAGCATATCTGTAAAATGTTGACATTATGAGGAAGTGTGATAATTTTTTTCACAGATAGGTACATCTCTTGAATTGGGTAAGTGACAAAACAAACAAGTCGATATCAGCAAAATTATCGTTATAACTTTTCATAATACGCCGTAAAGGAGCTCGTTCGCCTGCGTTAGTCCTGCACGGCTTGGGGCCAAATAGACTATGAGTATAAGTAGGTATCGCGAATACGTTGGGAGCGACTAGGTATGCGAATATAAATCTGGTTTATGAGGTTAATGCGATCAAATTCATTTCTACAGACTTTATATAAGAATGTTTGATCAAGATACAGTCTCCTTCATTTAAGAGTTGACAAAGAGAACTTTTCTAGGAGAGTATGATATGAAGAACGTTTCTTAAAAAACGTGTAGTTTAGGAAACGAAGATACATACCTACGTTGTACTGATTCAAGCTGGTCACTGTATTTATCATAAAGTGGATTCCATACACATGTGGCATATTCCAGTTGACATCTTATGAGTGACTTGTATAGTAGTAAATATGTGGAAGGCTGGCTTTAAATTGCAGGTCCGTCTTATAAAACCATAAAAGTAATAACCCTTGGCTGTGATGTGGTCAACGTGAGCATCAAAGTGCAACTTTGAGTCAAATAGTATACCCAGGTCTTTTATTAAGGAATCTTATTCTAAATTTGTCTACAGAGCGAATATGTGAAAAGAGCAACATTAATTTTTTTGGTAATAATTTTTTTTTGGTACCTAATGGACATGTAAAATATACTAGCTATGAAATAATATAAAATTATCAATAGAATTTGCATAACAAAAATTATAAAAATCTCGATTATGATTGTAAATGTAATGCTTGGTCAATCCCTAGCATCAGTGGGACGACACTGACAGCTCACTCCAAGCTCACTTCACCAAGTTTTCACGGTGAGATGGTTACACAATCGCACTGCTGACGACACTTGTCAAAAGACTGAAACCTTTGTCATACATTATTATGTAATGATTCAAAATATAATATAATAATAATAATAAAAATATTTATTTCATAAAACAAGTAACACATTGCACTGTATACATTGTAGATATAGATACATTTACATTATAGTGAACCTTGGTGCTAATGAATGCTACTCAATATTGTAAAATATATAATAATTAATTATTTGAAATTTTGAGTGGTTGAAAGTTTCGCCTCAAGCAAAATTAGAAACTTCCATCAATAATAGTACTAGATTCCCGATGAGCGCTCCAAAAACGGCCCGAAAAATAAGAGCACAAATACTATTGTGGTCTTATTTCAAATTAGTCTGGTCCAATCAAAGCCAACGTTAAGACGTCAAAATGCCGCAGTACGCGTTCTAAAATTGTGTAAATAACCCCCGTAACACTAAGATTTTGGAAGGAATGTATTTTTTTCGTTAAGTTTATATCAATTAGTATTTTTCATAAATTTAAACAATTAAATAGTAAATATAAATCAATTTTCAAATATTATGATTGTTTGAACTATGTTTGCGACAGCGTTCCAACTATTGTAACAAACATCGACTATTCTGGAACAGGGAATGCATGGAGTAGTATTGTTATTTTGTATGTTATTTTAGTTTGTAGATTTCCTAGCGACCCATTTCGGTGTGCAGAATAGGTATCTATTGTCGCGAAAGAAAGAGAAGAAATAAACCAGCCTTATAAAAATTCGACAATTTTTATGATATAGGTATTGCACATAACTGGAAACACGCAAAAGCGTAGATGACTAAAAACAGCGGTTCCCAAATTGAAGGTATATTGCAATTATCATAAAGTATTTAAACGTTATCTTACTCCAACTATGTATTAGTTGGAGAGAGATAACGTTTTGATAAAATACTAAGTTGATTAGGTTTTTTGAAGATTCACCGAACATTAAAAGTGTAATCAGGTTTATGTTCAAAATTGACGATAGATTTATCAAATCTGGTAATTTTTTTAAAAACCTTTCTAAGAAGTAAACTATTCCTGTGGTTATTTTCATGAAATACTGAGCATTAAAATGTAATACCAAGAACTATGTCTAGTTCCAAAATAGAGTAAGCACGAAATTGTCAACATAATGCTTTTAACCTTATTGCTTGGATTTTATATTTTAATTTAGAATAAATAATTTTGTACTTATATAAAATTACTTTTTTATATTCAAGCGACATTTTAAATTTATTGCTTTTAACCTTTCTCCTATGACAGAAGAAATTAAATTAAGGACTTGAACAAAAAAATATTGGGCAGTTCGACTCCACTCAGTTCTTGTAAAAGCGGCGAACCACAGTCGTAAATTTAATTGCTTTTTTGGCACTTTGTAATTCCGACTTTAAATCATGCGTGTAAGGTTGAATTTGTTTTGATGTATGTTGACCAGCGAACTTCGGTCGTAAAAATGTATTGCTTTGTGTACTTAACTTTGTGAATACTACTTTAAGCTTGGGATTGTGTATATACGGTGACATTTGAATCACAGTTTTGCTAGAACAAACGTTGTTCAGACCATGGTCTACGACGATTCTATAGCATCCAATAGAAAAAAAAAAAACCTCATTGGTTTTCGAAAAAAAAACACAAAAAAGGCAATGTTAAAAATGTCGGGATTATCGTTACGCCCTATAACACAGACACTGCGGCTGCGACGCGCGGCGCTCGCGTCTTGAATGCAATATCGTTACCGCGATGAGTACTTTGACGTAACATCAAAGTTAATGTTTCAAACATTATTACACGTTTGACTAATTTGAGAACTCCTATATTAGATCGTTTTAATAACATATTTGATGCTGTAGAATAGTAGTAGACCATGGTCTGAACAACGTTTGTTCTAGCAAAACTGTGATTCAAATGTCACCGTGTATAGTACTATTATTGATCGAAGATTAGAAACGTCAAATCGGTCCAACAGGTGTCCATGAGCAGGTGCAGGTGCAGGTGCAGGTGCAGGAGCAGCAGGTGGTAACCTTATGACAATGTAAACAAAAAGACTGTCAACCCGGACCCGTTCTGTTTTAGTTATTAAGTACCAACATAGGCTAAGTAAAGCATCTAACAGTGGACGTCAATATTTATACTCAGATAAAATAAAGTTTAATAATATTATAATGTGTAATTTTGTTCTCCCTATGTCATCTATTGGTTGAATAAAACTGCTCTTATTTAAGTACTAAGTTCGTAACTTTGACGAATATTATTGTTAAAAAAAAGGTGTCCCACACTAAGGATCCCATTGATATTTATTTCCAGTGAAACAAACTACACCGCCACCACCACCACCTGCTTTTTTTCATTTGCAAAATCAAAGGGCTCACCTAAAACCAGACGCTGCGCGTTGCCGCGATGCTATTGGTTGATGAGCGTAGGTAAGCGCTACTATAGCAGCCGAGCGCGGTGAGCAGAAATAGTCCTGACGGTGGTCAAAGGTCAGTTTGACCAATAGGTACTACAATAGTATCAACGTGTGTACAGTAAAATATCCAATGTTTAATATGTTTTGTAGCTACACATTGATTCAATATTCTGGAACAAAAATTGTAGATAATTAAATATTTTTGTATCGACGTATACATCTTTTTGGGGGTTACTGTAATTAGACTTCCATTTTCTGAGTTGAACACAAAGTGAAGCGAGAACTGACGTTAGTTTTTTACGGATCTTTTGAACCTCAACAAGATCACCCCCGTAAACTATAGTGTTTTTTTTTTATAGTGTTTTCTGGGGCTCTTGTAGCTATAGGTACTTAGGTATTTCATGTATATTCTCTCGTTCTGATCCCGAGACTGGGGTGTCAGACCCTTTGTATAATTTTCAAGCAATATATTAATTTAATTTTTTGATTTAATAAAATCGTGTTTCTGATTTATTTTAATATTGTTATTTTTTAAATGTAATAAAACGTATCTAATTATTTTGTAACAGCTTAGTGTTCTATTGTTTACTTGACAGCTTGGAATTACTTTCAATAGTTAGATATTTATATATTATCGATACTTGAGAAGGTACTTACGTACCTATAGTGAAATAATTAAAAAAAAACTCCGATCGAGATAAGAACTTATTTATGTGAGTATTTGTGTATGTTGTCTTTTGCCTGTAGCTTCGCTCCCATGATTCGTTTGCTTCTCATTAATTTTAGTCGCCATCTTAGTACACGACCACCTAGATCATTCGCATTAAATAACCATGTCAGATGACGAGGATCTGTTACGATTTTTAAAGTTATAACCGTAGATATAGGGCCGGAATGTGTTAACATCGAAAAGAATAGCAAGGAGCTTTTTCTCAGTTGTTGAATAGTTCCCTTCTTGTTTATTTAAAGTCCGTTATGCATATGAAATCGGCTTGTATTTGCCAATCTCGCCTTGGGATAAAACTGCTCCAACGGCATAATTGGAGGAATCTGTAGTACCTAACTACAAAGGGCTGTGAAAAATCTGGACACTGCAATAAAGGAGCGGAGATGAGCTTTTGTTTAAGCATGTTGAAAGCTTGCGACCAGTGGAAGATAACATATTTTTTAATAAGGATGTCAGAGGCTTTGTTATGTGGGAGAAATTCTCGATGAAACGACGATAATAACCCGTTAAGCCAAGAAAAGATTTTACATCGTTGGGGGTTTTCGGTGTGGGGAATTGAGAAATGGCCTTCACTTTATCTGGATTAGGCGAAACACCGTCGTCTGTGATAACATGTCCTAGGTAAGCAACTTCTTGTCGCAAAAATTCGCATTCGTCGGGCTGTAATTTTAAGTTTGCTTCTCTGAGTTTGGAGAAAACAGCTTCAAGCTTCTGAATGTGAGATTCAAGGTCATGGGAGTAGACAATACAATCATCTAAATATATATAATAGTGGAGAGCCTGTAATCCTGAAAGGACTAGATTCATCATTCTCTGAAATGTAGAGGGGGCATTTTTTAGTCCGAAAGGCATTCTAGTGAATTCAAATTGATCTGAAATGCTATTAGTTATTACACTGAATGCTGTTTTTTCAGTGTCCTTAGAGTCCAACAATAATTGGTGAAAACCTGATGCTAAATCGAGCGTGCTGAAATATTTTGAGTGACCTAACTGGTCTAAGATGTCAGTAATGAGAGGGAGAGGATAAATCTCTGAAACAGTGACATCCTTCAGACGTCGATAGTCAATGACAATTCGCCATTTTTGTTTACCGGAAGCATCAAGTTGAAGGGCGAATAATATTTTGACCAAGCATTTTCTTGTTTTTTTTTTTTTAAAAACGTTGCCCCACACTAGGAATTTCTCCTGTATTGCGGGTGCGTTTACAAACATTTAAAACTCACGTACACAAACAGCCAGACCCAGTACAACTACTTGTAGGTCATACAAATAGTTGTACCGTGCGGGAATTGAACCCGCGACACGCAAGGCAGCAGTCAATCGCTTAACCACTGCGCCAACCGTGCCGTCGAATCGTCGAATTTGCTTCTCAACTTCATCTTTATGTACTTCAGGGAAACGATACGACTTTACGTGAATAGGGGCTGCATCCTAAGTATTAATAGAATGTTTAATCACATTCGTATAAGTTAAAAATTCACCATCGAGATTAAATATGGTTAAATAATGTATATTTAGAAATACAGTTCATCAAAGCTTTCTTTTCTTGCGGATTTAAATGGGAGCACCTAATCTGCTCAAGAACTTTTTGAGACCGGTCACTAACTAAGGAATCTAAATTATGAATGAGTTCCTGTTGAGTGTCATCTAATTTGGAATGTGGGAGTTCAAATGGAGTTAATTTTAAAATCATCAATGTCGACTTCTGTTTCGGTAGTGTTAAGAACAGAAACGTTACCTCTGTTGTTCGACTTTAAGTTAACTATGCAGTTTGCTAGAAATACACCTTCACTTATTTTATGATTTATCAAAGATTTAAGATCAGCAATCTGATAAATTGGAAACCGGACACTCAATGACCGTTTCTGACCGCGGAGGTATGACATATGATGGCTTACTACATCAAATAGGATAGTACATCGTAACCCTCTAAACTAAGGGTGTTGGTTGAATGTGAAATATCTATTTTAAAATGTTGTATAAAATCACTACCAATCCATCGGAGTGTAAGTTGATCGTATCGTCAATCGCGTGAAGCAAATAGTCGAATATTATTTTACTTTTTGATGAAACGCGATAATCAGGACAGATTTTAATAGATCCTAAAGATTCGCAATAGGAATCGATATCGCTTAGGCCTTTAAGTTTTATTATTTCATGGCCAAGCACTGGTTTATTATACAAACTGGAATGTTTGACAATAGAAATTGTGGAACCAGTGCCGATCAAAAAGCACAAGGGCTTATCATTATAATTGGTTTTTAAATAAACGTGAGGTAAAGAAACTCTGTTATTAATGTAGTTATTATTAAATGTTTTCTCACGCAAAAAATGCCTATAAAAAAGATTTGATTTTTCTAGAGATGAGGAACTTTCTTTAAAATTTAAATCTGAATTAGGACACTTAGAAGTCTCGGTATGTGCACTAACCTGTGTTTGAGAAAATATAGAAACACAGGATTTAATAAAAAGGATTTTCGTGTCATTTAAATTGTTACCATTAGGTTTCGGCAGACACGGAACCGGAACACTATTTAGTTTTTAAACTATCATTTCATTAAAGGGGACAACATGATACACATCAGAGCGATTATTGCACGACAAGTTATTTGAACTCGGTGCAGTTGCACTTGATAGTGTAGAGTTACGTGGATCGGTCTGCAAATTGTTATTGTTTTTTGCCTTAAGTTTGCGACATTCGCCTATCAAGTGACCACGTTTTTTTACAATAAGCACAAATTTTATTCAAAATTAGAATTAAAATATTGAGCAGTGTTAAAATTATTTTGTTCATTATTATTAGCTGTGTTTACATGACAGAAATTAGGAGAAGAGCGCTTATTATTATTTTTATAACACTCTGAAGTGACATGGCCACTCTTATTACATGTTGTGCAATGTTTAATAAAACGAGTTGAAAGTTTTGTTATATGAAATAACTTTTCTTCTTCAATGGCATTTGTTATCGCTTCTGATAAGGTCTTAGGGTTCCTACATCGCACAATATGGGAAAAATTAGAGTTCAATCCTAACAAGAACGAATTAAGAGCCAAATCTTCCATTGCGGCTATACGACCTACAAGTTCTTTATCATTTTCGCAGCTATAATGGATGTCAGCTTGTAGTCGTGTTAAACATGATTCAATGCGGATCGAAAATTGCATCACGTCTTCGGAAGGCAACTTTTTGCAATGTTGAAAATCGACTAATAAGTGAGTGGAGTGCTTTTTCTCTCCTAAAGCTTTGCCTTCCAACTGCGAGAAGATGTATTTAGGTACATAAGACGTTCTGCTGTTCTGTAGTTGCTAGGGTAATCGCATTTTGTTAAAAACGCGGGTAGTGACTCACGGTCACCATTATAAGGTTTGATGTGATGAATTTTGTGAGCACAGAAAGGGTAATTTTGTCAGCCATTTTAACATTTAGTGTTGGTGCTAGACTGTCCTCTGAAGAATCTGAATTAGATGAAGATGCGATCTCTTCGGAATTCTCTTTTTTAAGAGGCATTACAATTATGACGTAATTACCGAAATAAAGCACTACAGAACATCGGACACACAAAAATATCTACTTAAATGAAAATGTGTACAAAAACGTTAACTTAAAAGGTGTAAAATATAATAAATCTTATTTTAAGAGAGTTCTAGGAAAATTTCGCTATCTCGAGAATTTGGGAAAAGTCACTTCACTGAAAAAGACTTGAGATCACTTTCACTAGATAAATAGATAGGAAAACTCACACTAATAGTGATATGGCAGCAGCGCACGCGAACATTCTGGAAAGATGACGTCACACACACGTAGTGTGGCGAGACACGATGTGGTGACCTGGTGACTCAGCAAGTCGTATTACAGGTCGTCGACACGACATGTTGCGTTCTTCTTGCAAGCGGTGTGACCACGTAGTTGATGATGGATGATGTGCAGGCAGAGGTCTTCAGCGTGACCACGACGGAAGGTCCTCTTGTGACGCGGGCTCGCACTGGGAAGTGGAGGCTGACCGTCGATCACACAGTCGTCGTCACAGGTGTTCCGGGGTGATGCGGGCTCACGCTCAATAGCGGAGGCTGATAGTCGATCAGGGCAGCGTATTCCTCAAACACCCTGCTCAACGCATAACTTAACAATCCTGGTGAAGTGTGGAACTATAACGTGTTTTGACATTTTAAGAAATTTGTTTGTGGCAGTGGCACTGTCGTTCTTCAAGTTCATGATTAGAGATTCGATTTCAGTTTCATCTGGTGCAAGCAGAACCATCGAATGTAAGATACGAGATATGTTATAATTATCAGAACTATCTTGAGTGGTAACGGACTGTAAGATTATTAACTTGCAAAATATTTATTAATTTCCTCAACAGCATCCCATTGATTGTCTTGCTTATTAAGCAAGTTTTCTGCAGAAGACTTCTGTTTGGAGGTATTCGTAATAGATTGAATGGCAGACGAAGTCTCTTTATTGTTTCTTGCATTTGAGGTATTTGTCATAATGCCGACAACTTATCGACAAAGAGGGTCGCAGCCTGCTCAGCATCAGCCGTAGGGGAGATGAAAGAGAAGTCTGTTGATTCTAGTAGCTTCAGAGCCGACCCAAGGTCGGTTTTAACGATATTATTGCATGTCAACCGCTTACGCCTACCTATAGGATATACTGAGAATAATTGAGTCGTGGTCTGTTACAGTTGACTCAACCACAGCGACTGTTGCCGGCAAGGATGTCTTAATCATTACATGGTCTAGGCAGTTATTAATTCTAGTTGGAAAAGTATGCCCCCGTAGAAGCACTAATTCAGCTAAAAGATTTAAATAAGATGAGCTACCTATTTCGATCGATGTTATTTTGTATTATATCTATGTTAACATCGCCGACAATGACAATAGTTTTGCTTTTACAGGGTCGAAGCAATCGGTGAATTGAACTAAAAAAATTCTTAATACAATAAATAGATGGGGACCTGTAAATGGCTAAGATGGCTATTAGTGCCTATTCTAATTTTAGCATAAAATAGCACCCACCGGATCTGGTTCCTTTACCGTACATTTAATTCCATGTTTGACGTATTATGACGATGCCGTCATTCTGGTTGAGACTTTTTTTGAGAAATAGCATAAATGATTGTCCATGGGTGGTGGTGGTTTATCCTCAGATAGCCAGCACTCTGTCAGAATTATGACGCCAGGTTCAAACGTAAGCCTAGCCAATTGTGCAATAAAACTATTTATATTTTTGTAAATGCTACAGATATTTTGCGAAATAACAGTCAATCGATCAGTGGATTTGATTAATGTGCTACATGTTTCAGCGTCACATTTATATGACTTAGCCACTGAGATATTACCAAGATCCTTAATAATGTTATTTAATGAAGCCATTTGTAATGGATAAATTCGTTCCAATAGGTGGTTCCAATAACAGTATTTCATCGCCAGGTAATAGTACCTATACGAATAAGTAAACATGAGCTGTGTAAGTTTTGTATTGTATTAAGATGTGTGTTCAAGAAGTTTAGTGTATCGAGTGCATTGTAATTGTAGGTATAACAACATGAACCATTGAGTGCTTAATTGTATGACATAATTAATTGCATGCCAAATTGTTAATTAATACGACAAACAGAAAAAGAAATCTACGGTAAACTGTAATGACGTGACCGTGTGCTTGAGCGCCAGAATAGCGGTTTCCGTGGACAGCCCAGCTCTAAAACCGAATTGTGCATCATGTAGGTTGAGCTGTCCAGTTACTCTCCGCTCAAGCACACCGTCAAGAACCTTTGCTGTTACAGTGGCCAACGATATTGGCCTATAATTATCTTTGTCTGAGACATCGCCGGTCTTGTTCTATGGGCACAACTATCGTCTTCATCAGATCAGTTGGTAGATACGAGTGCCTCACACAAAGATTATACAGCATAGATAGGACGAGATGCGAACCAGCATATTGAAAGTGCTCTATGCTGAGGCCATCGTGACCCGGAGATTTGCCCCTGGTCATCGACTGTATGATGTTCCGTATCTCTTTTGATGCGATACTAATCGGAACACCAGACAATCCACTCTCCGCGACAAAGCCCCGTTCCTCCGACTGAAGCCGCGGAGTTACTCCAAAGTGCCTCTTAAACATGTTCGCAAACTCCTGGCTCAGACATGCCATTAACGCTCACCGGAACCGCAGGTTTTGGGCTCAGTCTTTGTGTGGATTTCCAAAATTTTTGAAAATGCTTGTTCCTGTGTTCTGTTGCCAAAATGTTCATCTTAATTTGTTCCTCATTATTCAGACAAATTCAAACAATTAAAACGTGATAAAAAAAGTTTTTACAGGTTTTTATTGCGTAAAATAAACAACTAGTAGTCTGTATTTTCGCCGTTAACGCGTATAACACCATCGCAGCGATTCGGCATAGGTACTGATTCTACTCAGAAATATGGCAGAAATTTTACTGATTTGGCCTTAAACCCGTTGCAATACGACTTGACACAAAATTTTTATCTTCTGACCGAAATTAAAAAAACGATTCCCTTTTCAAATGACGAAATTTACTAAAAAGTATCCCTATGGATACTTTTATAAATCTGGTTTTTTAAAGTATATTTTTTGTATCTCCTATGTTTCAAAAAATATATAATTAAAAAACCAGATTTTTTGTACCTAACTAGAAAAAACGTTCTTGATCTCCAGACACCTTTGATGTGTTTATTAACCAGTACTTACCTACATGAAGAGCAGAAGGTTGCAGATGATTGATTACAGATAGTGCAATCCACGAAGACGCGCCTCACTATTCCCCCTAAACGTTTAGAGTACCGATATGTGCGCAAGCTTCCGTCAATGTTTAAGTGTTATCGGTACACACGCACACTGCAATGAATAGACTAATCGGGAGAGAGCGTCATGGTCAAAGTGAAAGATGCTCTACTTCAATTTTATATTTTTTTACCGACTACAAGGAAAGGATTATGTTTTTTATATATTATGATTATGTTTATGTGATTATTAGTTAATATACGATAATATTACCATGTTTATAATGGGGGCAATTATATACATAAATGAAATACGTGAAAAAGTTTTACTGAACTTTATTGAGAAATGAAAATCGTCAATCACTCGTTTCAGAAATATCTGATCTGATGTATCACCGACATTTATAATAAAACTAAAATCAAGATCACAGTGTCTCATGTAGGGTAATTCCAGGATAGGTGCCCCAATGGGATAGGTGCCGCGGATTTGAATACTCTATGTTAGAAATGTCGTAGGTTAAAATCGTACTACGTAATAAGAAGCGCTCCCCCCATTTTTTTTTTTTTTAGGATGGGAAATCTTCAAATGACCCCTCCCGCTCTGGGTGGAGCAGAAGGGAGCGTCAGACTCGTACTGACTAAAACCCACCCGTGTTCCTTCCTTGGCCCTTTATGTTCCGGGTCAGCGGTACCCCTTTCGGATAATCCCGCTTTCCCGGCAGGCTTGGGCCCTAGTGGGCCCCCTCTTCGATGCTGACATCTCTTTGAGGCGCGCGTGGAACACGTGCCGTGCACGCGCCGTCCCGCACGGGCCTGGTCCTGATCGGACGGTGAGCTACCCATTACTCACCGCCCACAGGCCCGCGCAACCGTGGCCGGGAGTCGTCAGTGACGACTCCCGACGCCCGGAGCGTCCACCGTGGCGGCTTGGACGGGAGACTCACACCCCCTCCCGTCCCGCCACCTCCTTCGCTAGCATGACTGCTTCGCAGAAGGAGGCGACTGCCTCCCACTCCCCCTCGCCCCGGACCATGGCTTGAACCAGGGCCGGGCGTGAGAGGTCGCCGCCGCTGCCGATCGCCTCTACGAGGACACGGCGGTGCTCCGCCCATGCAGGGCAGGCCCCCACCGTATGCTCCACCGTGTCCTCGGGGCGACCATCGCAGTGGTGACCCCCGGGCGTTTCCTCCCGCCTGATGATGTGCAGGAATCTCCCGAAACATCCGTGTCCGGTGAGGACCTGCGTCAGGCGGTAGGTGAGGACGCCGTGACGCCTCTCTAGCCACTCCTCAAAGAGGGGTCTTACCGCCGCTATCGTGGCGTGCCCTGCGCTGGGTTGAAGCGCTCCCCACTAAGACCCAAGGGGGCAGTGCCACGCCGCCGCCCGCACGCGAGAGCGCACGCGTTTTGCCCGTGAGAGTAAAAATCTTCCGCGGCGAGACCATTACAAGCGTTGAAATTATAATCGTAGGTACTGGCTATCGAATATCTTTTCACTCTGTTATAATTTATATATCCTTTTAATTTATTTGCTATTTTTTTACTTTTTTTTTATTAAAAAAGGCATCTATGCTGTGCTAAAAGTACAGTTGCCCCATTTGCTGTCTGCTAACTATTTCTATAAATGATTTCATATTGCAGGTGGAAGAAATGCCTCGAAAATATAAAAAAAAACCTGGGGTGGTCCCCCGTCACATTAGTTGGACTGAAGAAAGCTTGGAAAAGGCTTTCCAAGAAATGACCAAAAATGAGAAAGTTGTACCTACGTTAATTACATGTAGTTATAAGATGATTATTATTTCACCAATCAAAAAATGCTTGTTTTGTTTAGTAATTCTAGATAGACATATTATAATTATAAAAGATGTCACAAATTAATGTTAAATATTGAATACAGACTGATTATTGAAACTAGTATGTTTTATTTCAATTAGCATCTAATATTGAAGCATTCATACAGCGAGGCTCCTATCCCTCACGTTAGGCATCTATCCCTTGAAGCATTTTTACGATGAGTCTTCTATCCCTCACAATAGGCATCTATCCTATTTTTGAGAGGAGTATAAAAGATACAATTTCCTCAAAATCTATGAAACTTGTGTAAAACAAATGGGATACCATCATAGATTAAAGATCAAAGTTACCAGCAAAAGACGTATGGCCAATAGTTTTTAATAATTAAGTTATGGCTCCCTATCAAAAAGCGGGGCCGCTATCCTGGAATTACCCTATTCGACTTCTATTTTTTGCACGTGCTGACAAGTATTGAACCAGACATCTTTATTTACTCAATCAAATGCTTCATTTCTAATGGGCATAATCGAAGTGTAGTTTTGATTGATATTGCGGCTAGCAACGTCGTTTTTGACAATACCCCAAATGTTTTCGATTGGGTTTAACTCTCGATGATAAGGAGGCAGCCGAAGCACTGTGAATCCATGTTCTTTCAATAACTCGTCAACTTTGTACTTGCGGAAGTTTTCATTGTTTTTTTAATATAAGTTTATAAAGTTCTGCATTTTTGTAGCTTGGTTCAAAATGGATATTTCATTCAGCCAAGTCTGCATGTCTAATTTGTTGGAGTTGGATGTTGGTATTTTTTCCGAATAGTTCGGAAAAAATCCAAGACCACCATGGCATGATTTAGGAGATTTGGTATTAGTTTCTCCTTTAGCCACTTTAGGTAATTTTCTGTGTTCATATTATCGTGGTAGTCTCCTGATTTGATCTCTGCTCTGTATGTTAACAACGCATTTGGTACAAAACCCTCTGCACTTCCGCCATGTACTAATTATGCTAACTCCTTTTGTTAAATTTTGTTTTATTGCTGTTTTAGAATCTTTTTCGGCCCAAGAATTTTTTGCACGTGGTTGGTATGAATATATGATTCATCTGTGTAGACTATAGGTCTACCTGCATTACGAAAAGACTTTGCCTGTTTTAAATATTGCAATCTTAACATTTGAATATCATGTTTTTCGGTTAGCACCTTCCTGTTATTCTCAGTTTTTCTCCATTTATAACCAAGTTTAAGTAACAATGTTCTTAGGGTTGTTATACATCCATTCAAAACTCAAAACTCAAAGCATTTATTTCAATTAAACCATTTACAGGCACTTTTGAATTGTCAAGTGGTCGGTCAGTCAGAAATATGAAGCTAGTTGCCCATTCCAAAGCGTAGTAGGTACCTATGGAGAAGAACGGGCAAGAAACTCCATGGACACTCTTTTAAATTATATTGTTACATAAATATTAGTTACATCATTAATCTTGTATATAGGTATAATTATATGTGAGAACGATGTAAATAAGACGTACACATTGAGTGTCCAGTGTACAGCAAATATAAATTCAAACAAAACAATCCATAATAAAATAATTAAAAATAAGCCGTGGTGGCTAAGAGATGACATTTAATTGTATACGGTCTTTCAAAACAACATTAAGTCGTGATAATGTTGGAAATTGAGGATGTTCTATGTGATAGTTTTGGATAGTTCTTCGGACTACACCAATATCAAATTCGTCTAAATTAATTTTTCGTGGTCTTACCCTTCTCGTCTTCATAGGTGATGTAAAAATAGAAGCATTTCTGCCTACTAAATTTGAATGCGACGTACTTGTTTCATTTTCAGACTCAATATTCGCTTCCATAGTCGGCTGTTGTACGCTCCGCACTTGGGACTATAGGAACTATCGCATCCGTCTCCGTAGTTATATTCGATTCCATAGCAGGTACCTACTGTAGTTTGCTTCATTGTATTACTATATTCCTTTCTTTCGCGCAGAATTCTAGTCACTGTGTTTTCAGATACTCCAACAGCCTGTGCGGTTCTCCATCGAGCATCAGTGAGTTTTTCTGCATAATTTTTACTTGCTTCTTTTTTCATAAAATCATAAACTGTCATCAATATACATTATTCAAAAATATCTTCTAAATTTAAATTACAATGACACGGAATCCTTACTTATGATTACTAAATAACTTCTCTGTTCTGTCTGCAGCGAATCAAGAGCAGTCAAAGCTCACTCATCCATAACCATACTCCCACAAACACAACACACACACACACACACACCCTCACACACGCGCACACACCCTTACAGACACGCACATACACACACATTTGTCATTCAGCTATAAATTGTACCAACCTACTCGCCGCGGGAGGAAGACCTGGAGTCCTGAAATACAGGGCTGCACTAGTTTAGGCTCCAGTCCACTCCATTTATTATAATTCCTGTACTGTGTTTTTTCTTTAGTGTGGAAATAAATAAAGAAAAAAATAATTTCTCTTGCCTAAAATTAAAAATAAAACATTTAATCGTTTTACTTACTTTTAAAGATAAAATGAAGTCTTCTGTTAGTAGGACCATGGGCACTTTTGTATGAACACTGGGCCCACTTTTCAAAGTTGTGCAACAGTGATGAAACCTATGTCATAAGAAAGCTCTTAGTGTGTACTTTATTTCATTCTATGGTAGCTAAGTTCAAATCCAGCGCGAAATTGGCGTTTTAGTGCGTTCAAAAACAATATTGTAAATGAAAAATGCGCATGACCTATTACTTATTGCTCCTTTTTTATTCATTTTTTTTTTATTTATGCATAACGGAAAAGCTCTCGGCCTCCATCTTACCTGGTAGCAAGGGTGATCGGCCGTAGGTGGAAACGAGCTTCACCCGGAATCATCAACCACAGAGGAACTGGCTATCTTACCTCTTACTGCCGAAACACAACAATGCTTAACATTGTTACTATGGCGACAGACTTAGATAAGATGGCGTTAGCTAGCCAGGCGGTCTTAGAACAAGCCCTACCACCAACTAAACCTAAAAAACTGGAAATCGAACCAGGGACCTCTGGGTCTGAAGTTAAGTGGTCTCACTAGACCACAGAGGCGGTTAAAATTAAAGAATGATAAATATCGACTTGGTCTTGTACAATATTTTTTAGGTGTGATTGTGATGTGAGTGTTCTTTACAAATAAAAAACGACTTATTTTGTACGAGTTTATTTATTTATTAAATGTTTTATACACACAAGTGTACAGAGGCGGACTATTTCAACATTAACAGCTACTATGTGATGCCTCTCGGCGCGTCTTAGAACGTATTAGTTATAATAATTATAATAAATAATAGTCCTTCTGGCCGAATTTCGACCACGGCGGCCAGTCTCAGCGGAGACAAGCCATCTGCGCGGGACATATTAAAGTGCACAAGTGTGTGCGCAAACACATAACAGCCATAAAAGGCAGTTTTTAAAAGGCATCTATAATAATTTCATCTAAATGTATTGCTGGTCGATGGAAACCATCCCCATGTCTACCTAGTCCCAAGTACCATATTATGGATATGACATGGGCACAACTTCCGATAGTGCGTCTGCCCGTGAGACATGTACAGTAGTATTGTATAATGGCGTCCTTGCCTACTTGGTCACGGTCAATTAAGACGTAGGTATAATACATCCTCGATCTAACGTGTCGTGACTGTACACGTCCCCTAAGCAACCATACATTATTTTGCTGAATATTGCATTGCTCTAAGTCATTTAAATTGTTTTCACGATATATTTCTATTGTGTATACACCACCATCCCGTAAGTTTTCACTAACGTATGACCTGGCAAGTTTAATTTGGTAAGAGCCCAAGGAAATCATTAATATATCATCTTCAGTTAGCTGGGGAAAATCTTCTAAATGAGGCAGATTAGCTTCCATTCTTATGAATGCTACCCTTTGCCTGTTTAGGTTTTTCAGTGTAACATAATTAAATAAAAGATTCGGAGAGTTGATTTTCTCATTTATAATATTCCAAATGTTATGACTAAGCCGGTGGTCTATGGCTACTTTATAAAAAGCATTTATAAGAGAAGCCGCAATTTTAAAATCAATGAACATATGTGGCAATGCTCTATTAAAATAATCTTGGCGTAATAAATTAAACCTATTTTTAAACTTGCCGTTCACCGCTTCCACCACCCAACGACATATTGTTACTAATCTTGCTTTATTAGCTTGTTCGGTCGTCAATTGACTTTCATTTCTATCCTTTGTTGGAGGAATATGTGGTTCATATCCTAATGACTGAAGATCTACTACACTATCTCTGAAACCCCTATCTAAAATGAATACATCGTTTTGATGAAACATCCAATGAAAAGTATTATCTTCATTAGCACATAAGCTAGTCATAATCGACGCATCACTTGTTGTTGCAGCGTATGGACCAAGAACGTCTATTATATAACCGTCACTGCATACCATTAAAAAAGGTTTCAATAGATTTTGAAACTTATGATGGCTATAGGTCAAACGCTGAAAGAGAAAGTTACTACTTTTCTCTATATAAACATATGTTCCATCACATATTATTATAGCTTTTGTATTTTCTTCATTACCATATATCATTTTTGGTAAAAACAAGTTCCTTTGAAGCATGTTTTGCCTGGAAATATTATCCATACCTAAATGAATGTTTACAAAATCGCTCACTAAATGTTGTCTAGCTAATGTTAATTTTCTTTCCAAAGACCTGCGTGACATATTAAACAGAGTAGCTAATCTTTCGTTAGACTCTCCGGTTCTAAGTTTAGCTAAGTAAACCCCGATCACGGTGCGCGAACGATTAACCGTTTGTGTCAGCGAAGGAGTTTCTTCCAATACTGTATTGAATTGGCCGATGGTGAGTCCAGTCCAAAAAAAAACATCGTTGTCATTTATTGATTCCAAAAACTCGAAATCAAATCTCGATCTTCGGTTAACAGCAGATATTAGTATATTAGACATGTCTGTGAAATGTGCAACATTGAACTCATTTGAAACATTACAATTCTCATGTAATAAATGCCATTCGTTACTTTCCAGGTGATCGGTACATACTCTAGCATTTTCAGGGATGTACAAACGTTGTGAACAAAGTACGTTTACAATAATCGTGTTAGGAATTCTATGACGTTCAATATTGTGACAATAATTAAATATACAACGCCTGGTAGAGTTCGGTGCTCTAACATGTTCGGGAGCATAAAAAAATTGTTGAAAGTTCTGCACCGCGGGATCTTGTACACGAACTGCATCATCTGGGATGTTTTCTGCAGGTCCTTGTTCATTAATAGCAACAACTTCGATGTTTTCCGCAGGTCCTTGTTCATTAATGGCATCATCTTGGACGTTTTCCGCAGGTCCTTCTTCATTAATGGCATCATCTTGGACGTTTTCCGCAGGTCCTTGTTCATTAATGCCATCATTATCGGTGTTCTCTGTAGGTCGTTGTATAACAACAGCATTGGTTCTTTGCCAGCAACGGTGACAAACTTGTTGTGTATTATTAAATACTACCTGCAAAGATTATATTTTATGAACACATAAATCGTTAAAGATATTCCTAATTATTCTTTAGATTACTGTCTTGCAGAACTCTTGTCAAAAAGATTTTTTTTAAGTTAGCTATTATTTTTTCTATATATTGTTATCTTTACAACCCGGTCAAAATATCTGTGCACCTGGCATCGATGACGTCATATTAGCACTCTAATACAGTATGTGTGACGACATGGCGAGCGCGGTGTGGCTAAAGGGAATTTGCGAGAGGCATTGCATTCCAGCAAGGTGCACAGATATTTTGATAGTGTTATATGTATATAATCGGTGCACTTCTAACTTGGACGATTGATATCATATTCACAAAATATTATTTTGTTTAGACGATGGTTCAAATCTGATAGGTTATGATGTACTTAAAGCTCAAACTCAAAACGTTTGTTTCAATTGAACCGTTTACAGGCACTTGAATTGTCAAGGTAGAAAATGTGTAGCAGAACGTCCACCAGGACGGTTATTATTACTATGTCTATTGATAATAAAATTCTTGTATTATTCTTCTTTTACAAACCAATAATCCAAAGTAGGTTATAGGTTTGAACATTAAACGATTATAAATACAAAAACTTTTTATTTAGTAACATAATTAAGTCGATATTGGGTCGGAGATATTGAAATGTTAAAATATGATACAGTAATAGGTAGGTACATACCTGGATCAAAGCATTCTGCTGAACATATTCAGCAAACTGTGGACGAATCGCAGGTAGATCATCTCTTAAAACATGGCGTCTTGTCCGCAAAACACGTGAACGCAAACACATAACACAGCAATTTTCTGCCATTGCAAACAGTCACAAACCAATTAAATCAATGTCCATATGCTAGCCAGGGTAATGATAGATAAAACTAAACCACAATATCCTTTACACAAAGTGATATCAGAGTCCATTAACAAGCCGGGATCAGTAAGTCGTAATACAAGCCGAGATTAACACAAATAAGCACTTACACCGAGCGTAAATAACGTACGAGCAACGACTGAACAGACATGATCATCCCCCGTTTGTGTAAGGGTGTAAGAATGCGGGGGAAGGGAGGGTTGTGTCCTGCGTGCACGCAGGTACAAAACAGGAGCCATACCATGACGTGTCAGGCTCCGGTGCAAGAGAGAGACGGAGTTATACACGACTCATAGCGTTGTCCCTTTTCCGTGACGGAGTTTGGAGACAGGTTTTTTTACAGCAGGTAAAAAACCCCGTCCGCTAATTAGCATAGTTAGTTGGCTATTATGATCGTACAAACAAAACTAACTAATCATTCAAAACCAAAATAACATGTTCCAGGGCAATACACGGCCTATGTGTTGATCTATTTTAGTGTATTTTTAGTCAAATAAGAGTTATTTATAATCCTAGCTACTGACAAACAGCTAATCATAATATAAAATAAAAACAAAACAAATATCAAAAAACGCAAAAAAAAACTATTTTTGCGCCCGATTTCGACTTAGCTGCCATAAAATGAAATAAAGTACACTTCAAGAGCTTTCGTATGACATATAATTCATCACTGTTGGACAAGGTTGAAAAGTGGGCCCAAAATGACGCATGGTCCTTTGCTATTTTCAAAATTAAATTACTATCCTTTGCTTATTTCATGTGTTTTAGTAACTATAAACTTCTAAACAATAATTTACAAACCTGGCTTTTAATTACAACACGCTGAGATTTTCTCGACATTTAAAAAAAATATAGTAGAGCAACTTTCGTGACGACTCTGGTTTTTCGCAACATAGTTTGTAATACTCGTGTGCATCGAACCGCTGACGGTTCGCAACTGACGCTCGGAGCAACCAAAAATTGGTGGGGCGCGTCTTCGTGAATTGCACTACCTATCTGTAACATCATGCTCTTATCCCCCACTTATACTTTTACGAATCTATGTAGGTACACTTTAATAGCGCGTCACGCACATAGACAAAAGCTCCGCCCTATTCATAGAAAAAAGGTTGAATTCTGTGCTGTGAGTGGCCGGGCGTTGCATGACGCATATTTTTGGTACCGCAGCTATCCGAGGCGCGCGTCATTTCGAGCCCCCCGGATTATGCGTGGGGAGGCGCCATAAGTACGTAATACGCAGAAACAGGTCTGTATTATGTGAAGTAGGTACTAAACAACAATAAATGACAAACTTTTTTTCGTAACTATTGATTTTCAAAACACCTAGGTATTGCTGGTAGAGAGCTGGTTTTACATCGTCTAAAAGGCGCTATTAGGTCTTAAATATGCAAATAAAGTATATCTATTATGCTAGTTATTTTAAACAAACAGCCTAACCGTTGTTAAACAGGCCCTAAATAGTACATTACTGCAGCAGCCAGCAAGAGGCATTGATGGACGAACGTGTAAATGTGGGCCGAGGCGAAGCCGAGGCACCCATACGTAAGCCCATCAATGACTAGTTGTGGCCAAGGCTTGTAGATATAGTAGGTACCTACCTACTTTTCTCAAATAATGTACGGAAATTAAAATACAATACTTTTCTAAATTCATGAAGAACAACGAACTACAATATTTTTTCCCGCGTTAAAGTGTTCGATTGTTTTTTTTTTTTCAATAAACAGCTTTCTATTTGCAAGCCAGTTCGAAATTTTAAAAAAAAACCTTACTTATGTTGCTTCCTTGGTTGCCATATGGGAGTAAAAGATCGTTCCATTTTTAAATTACACGATAGATTTGAGTTTATTATGTAATTTATTTAGCCGCTAAACCACGACAGATATGGATTTTCATACAAGTTTTACCGGCCGCTGCTCACATGTACCTATTTGGCCAGTAGATAGGTACAGCAATATCCATTTATCTCGAAGAAGGTTGTCAAAATAATGCTCAAATTTTCAAGCATGTTTGACAAAAATTATTTGCCATTAAGTCAGCTAGCACACGCCAATATACCAACAAAAACATTGAAAACAATACTAAGCAGAAAAAATAAAATAAAAAATAGCATATTGATACCAGACATTACACGAAAAAGTAACTAGGTATGTACCTAAGTATTTGCTGTTTATTAAAGTAATGAGAACACGTCGTCTTGCAAAATATTTACGACACGCTACATCGCAAAAACAAAAGTAAATTTTTGCAATACCTACATTTTACGCATTTTTACGAAACAAACTTTGGTACTGTACCAACAGCATTTAATTTTCCAGAATATTGTCGATGACCTATTTTTTGTTACCTTTTTCTGTGGTGATGTGACAGACTGGTGAAAGAACGACGGTTTCTTTTGGATTGTTTAGGTTAGTAGGACAATTAATTGGACCATTGCATTGGTTGATTTGGTAATAATATCGTCCTGTTTAAAAGTGCGTGCAAACGTGTTATTCTTTTAGTAAGATCCTGACTAGACATGGTACATTACCATGTTGCGATGAAAAATAACTGTGAAGTAATATTTGGAAGACCTGGACAGTACAATTGGTTTTAACACATTCACTGCTTAAGATATTATTAAAATAATTAGCCAGGAACCAAATTTTTTTAAAGCGTATTTTGATTATGTATATATGTATGTTTAAAAATATGGATAAAAGTAAATTGTTATTATTATTCTTTTAATAAAAAATAACCTTTTTCGGATACGAGTGTTCGGCACATAGCGCGCCAGGTGCCGGTCACTCGGATCCGAGCGCTAGGGACAACAACGGTTGAAATAAAACTACTGCACAGATTTCGATAATTCTTTTACCATTCAAAAGCTACATTATCCCTAAGCAAAATAGGCTATAGATAGTAAATAAAATATAATACGCATTTGAATAATTATGCAGGCACATTCACGGCCAATAAATATTGACGATTAATCACCTACAAGACCAGATATTTTTCTGCGTGAATTTTGTTTATGTTTCAATAAAAACGCGAAATATTTAAATATCACAGGATTTTATTATTATTATTATTATTTTAAATTGTCTTTTCGGATCCGTGTAGTCGGCATACAGCACATCTGGGAGCAATAAAGTAAAACGCACCTAACACGGACGCCAAAGCTATACTGACCGGTGACACTGTTTGAGGCCGCAGGACGGATCCGAGTGGGCGGCATCGGTGCAAGTGCCGCGCTCCCCTCGGATCCGAGCGGGCGGCACTGAGTTACTGTCCATTTTAGGGTATAAAATACTTTTTTTGCGATCGCAATCTCGAGCTACTAATAACGAAAAATAAAGAAACCATTACTTGATTTCATAAATTAAGGATTTAACCTGAGTGGCCGCATAAAGTAATACGCACTTGCCGTGGACGCCAAATTTATATTGACTGGAGAAAACTGTACGACGCGGCTGCTCGGATCCGAGTGCGCGGCACCGTTGTAAGTGCACCACCCTTCTCGGATCCGAGTGGATGGCAGTGAATGTGTTAATGTGATGTGTTTTGCATGAGAACAGAGGGGCAATTCCCGTATTTTTAAGACCGTTCGCATTCTAATCTCAGTCTCAATCTGTCAAAATTACAATCAATTTACATACATTTTTGACAGGTTTTTGACATTGATTGTCGCTGAGATGAGATTGCGACTTGAATTTGAACGTTTTTTAAGTACGAGAATTGGCCTACTGATCATTCTACGTGTTAACGTGTTCAAAGGCATGAATGAGTGCCTCTCTACTGCCCCGAGATTATGTTTTTGCCAGCCAGTACCTATGTGGTAGCAATTTTAACTTAAAATTAGCTTGAACTCAGAAAATAATCAACAGCATGACAGAAGGAAAAAAATCAAATCATTTGTTTTACAAAAGATGTAAAAAAACAAATACTAGATACAGAAAACTTCAAAACTAAATGGTTATTTACAGTCAGTATTTATATAAAAAACTCCTTACAAAGTAACTGTGACGAAACGCCAGATCACTCCCTATTAAGCTACGGTTTTCTAGAAGGGCGCTGATCAGCCTCATAACAGAGCGTCCGCCATCTACCGGTGAGTGATGTCATTAAAACGTTTATGAAAGTAAGTTGGTGTCTAAAGAGCATTTTTGACACCTTAAAGTCAAAAATCAAAATCAAATTTTATAAATCGCTAGGTTTACCCTCACCGTACTTAGTCACGCGAAAAAGTCTCCATACTGAGAAAAGTGAGCTCAAATATTATTGTATAGCGTTTCCATGACAATCACAGCTTTGTCTGACTCACTGCACCTGAACGTCCTCACTCTTTAATATGTTGCTGCTCATCTTTCTCAAAATGAAGTAAGGAATGCTGCCGCCTTCTACATCGCACCTAAAACACTTAGAAGGTAACGTAAGAATTATTAGTGTTGTGTGTTTATTACTGTTCATAGGACCATGGAAATATTTTGAATTCGAATTGGTAGACTTAACTGACTTGTTTGTGTCTATCATGTTCAATGACCTAAATCGCAATTCTAAGAACTGTCATAATTGAAACCAGGAAGGTAAGCTTACTAGTAGGTACTAGTAGACATTCCAACTGCTTCATCGATTTAGAAACCACTAAATAAATAAAAAACAAGTCCTTTAGTTAAACAAGTAATTTAGCTACTTAAGTCTTAAAATAATAATATGTACACACGGCTACACATCAAGCTATAATTTCCAGTTTACACTAACCTCTCACTGTAAGGAAATCCTATACAATGCGAGATCAGCTATAAGCTATACATCAGCTATACATTTCCAGTATAACTGGAAATGTATAGCTTGATCTGTAGTCGTGCGTACAAGTGTACAAAAAAATAAATAAAAAAAGGGCATCAAATAATTCGTCCGCATCGCTGTCAACAGGAAAAGTGCCCAAAAGGCTGGCAGCATTGCCACGTTGTATGGCAATGCTGATTATTTGGCCAAAAAATTGGCCAGCCCTCTGGTCACGTGAAGAGTCGACCAACCTCTTGGGGATGTCTCGAAAAACTAAGTGGGTATTTGGACCCCATGGCCCTAGTGTTTCAACCCCAAACGGCCCAAACACATAAGTCCCTAAAAGATGTGAGTATTTGCGCCGTTTGAGGTTTTCCGCACCTACAGCAGCCGCCCTGTACGGCCCGCCGTGCTAGGAAGATGGGAAGGCGCAAGGGTGTCGACACACGTTGCATCCCACACCAAAGGCCTACCTACCTTCCAAGGCATTATAGTCATTCCGTCTGGTCTCTTCCCATCGTCGCGCGCCAAGCCTTTGGGTTCTAAAACAGCTGGCACTCCGGGGGTAACAAGAGCACGGCGGATAATGTCATTGATGCTGCCGTGCCGTGCTATCCGGCCTGCGCTCTTACTGCAGGATAGGCCATGGTGTCTAAGACCGTCGACACTTTCACCGCATTGGCAGCAATGCGGAGCCACGCAAGGAACACCCAGACGCTGACAAGTAGCGAACCGGAAGGTGGTGTCACCCAGCATAGTGCCTATTTTGGGTGACGGCAGTGCCTGAAGCCAGAGGCCCGACTCCCACTCACCCACAGGCAGCAGGCGGGCAAGCTCAGCAGTACTTATTGGTGGACGTATTAATAAGATTATTCCGTACCAACCTGCAGAGCGGCTCATCCCACTGCCTCTGGGAAGATGGGTTAACGGGCCGATCTGTATCCGGACAAGTCACTTTCCAGGCATTTACCGCGTCGGTCAAACACGGCACTTCAGAGTCAACCAGGGAGAGGGCTAAAATTTTCCTGGTCAGCTTTTCGGTGCTGTGGACAGAGGACAGGAACGTACGCTAATTTTGGTAGTTTTGCGGATGCCGAGACCACAAAAACGGATGGGTAGCGTGGCTTGCAGCCACGCTCGGTCATCCAAGGCTACATTTAAAATCAATGTTACTAGTAGTGTGCTGCGAATAATTTGGTCAATTTTGTCCAAGAGGTGAGGCTGCTTCCATAAAGGGGAAGAGCGTAGAAAATATATAAAATTTGGGCCAAAACAACAGTATCTATTCAGGGTGAATGCCGAATGTTAATTAATTTTGGAGAGTCTGTCCGGAATGTCGTTGAAGTTTTTGATTTTTTTGTCGATGAAAGGAGAAAAGCCGTCTTCTAAAATTGGGGAACCTAGCAGGAGCAGTGATCTTTTTCAAAATTTTGATTTGTGGGGCTATTGCATTAAATTTCTCTAGGGTCAATTGTCTGTCGGTAATGTCAGAAATGTAAATTTCATTTTTTGATGAGTTAAGTTCTAGGCCAATAGATGTACAATGCTGTTTGAGGAGTTGTAAGTCTTTCAAAACGGTGTCTACATCACCTCCTAGCGTTCCATCATCTAAATACCACACGTTAAGGTTCGAATTTAGTTTCTGAATAATTGGATGACTAGCCCGAGAGGGTCACCTCTTTGGCAACCTACTGCAGATTCCAAAACATTGTATTATATTATTACAAAACATTGTATTTAATTTAGAAGGATACCTGTAACATTGCCACATAAAACCATAAATTTCGGGTAGTTCGTTTTTGACTTCAGCCAACAAGGTGTCCTTGTTGACAGAGTTAAAGGCGTTCTTAACGTCGACCTTGAGTATAACCTCACCTTTGTTACACTTGCGCATGCACGGCAGCCTCACAGCCCCCTTTGAAGCCAAAACCAAGCTGCAGGGGCTGAAACTTAGCTGTAAGTGATTTGCTGTACAGCTTACAGCATATTTTGGCTGCCTTACGAAAGTAGGTGCACCCAACGGCAATGGGACGAATGCCGCCGTCCTTCTTGCGCAGGGCACAAAGGTTGGCCCCGTATAAGACATCGATGATGGCCTCGTTCACACCGCCAGTGAGTATGACGTTTATCAGGACTGCAAGCTCTTTCAAAAGCGACTCACCAGCTTCCCCGGCACCTGAACTCAAAAGATCCTTTAAATGTGGTGGAGTCAGGCCGTCAAGGCCACCGGCGGAAAAACTTCGCAAGGAGCTCACGGCTGCAAACAACTGGGGAGCCGAAATGTTGAGGAAGGTTGAATTTAGGTCGGGAGGTTCGGGGGGGGGGGGGGCGGGAAAGGTGAGGCCATCCGCAGGCGCTGGGTGTTTACTCTCAAGAGCAGTTAGCGTTTCCAGATAGTAAGGCGCCACCACATCGCTTCTGAACAGTATCCTGGCGGCTCCCCTGATGTCACCTTCACTTACCTAATTTGCATTCCACATAATATGAACATAAGCCTTTTTGTGACAGGTTTTTGAATGCAGGTAATTATGGATCTAAAATTAGGGTCGAATTGTTACAATTTGCTTTAATTTGGGTCGTTAAGGTTTTTTTAGTTGCCAAATTTTTTTGAACATGCGAATCCTATAAGGGAAGGTAAGTAATTGCTCCCAGCCACTTTGTCAGTTCTCCTTGGTCGCAAGACGGAGACATTGCGCCAAACTCAATGCAACAGACCGTCTCGCGCCCCGGGGAACTCTCTTTAACACAGTAGATTTTTTTAATTTTGCAAGCTTTTTCTACAAGTTTAGTTCTAGAGGTGTTGATGTTGGAGATGTGGCTGGGGGGCACAAGTGTACACTATGTGATTTGTGAATCTTACCATAGTGTAGGTATCCTCAGCCCACGTTCGGTTTTAAAAAAACGTGCCTGTGAGCAATGTGGACATCTCACCAGCTGGACATCAAGCGATGTGGCAGCTCGACTGGCACAGTTTTCGGCGTCGCTACAGCTGGCATTGAACATAAACCTACGGTTAAACTCACTTAAAAAACATAAAATAAACTATATACAAACTCACTCAAAACAATATACTAAAAACACAATTTTCCACTATTTACAAAAAGTCACGTTATAGATTGTCGGCTGCAGCGCAGTCGCGCTCGGGACTTGGAGCGCTGCGGGGCTGCTAAAGGCTGGGGGTGAGACAGGTGCTTTGTGCAACATGCAGTGTATGACGTTTATTATTGATACACAGATAAAACAAAACTTATGGTAACCAGGTCAAATTATAAATTTCATAGTCATTCCAAGTTATAAATTGTAATTCCCACATTACGCAAAGATTGTAAACAAGTTGGTGTTATAACTAATAAAAGTCTAATTGCACTATCAGACTCGGTCACAATTTGTTTTTGCGTAACCACTGTTCTAATAAGTTTATTGCGCTATACGCGTTTATACGTTATGTACATTACGTTTATGCGTTTACACGCTTGTTTATTAATTTAACCATGTATGTACACACATATATACCTAAACAGACAAGAAGAAAAGAACAGAAAAATAGGTACAAAGGTGATGCTTATTCCTAATGAAATCTCTTCCAGCGTATCTGCGATAGGATAGTAGATTTAGAGATGTAGACAGCGTGTGTAAGTGTAAAAGAGAAAATAAAATACATAACTTAAAAGAAAAACACTTAATAAATAAAACGAATAATATGAGAATATACATACATACACACAAACATACATACAAACACACATACAAACATACATACAAACACACATACATACTTCTAAAATAAATATCACTATAGTATAGTTAAAATCTCGCTGCAGACTCGGTCATAAATCATTCCTAGTGTTTCGCTCTCTTTCCCACTCACGGGCCTTATGGGCAGGCCACGCCCACACGTAGTCCTGTGTATTACTGCAGTCGATGAGTGATATCGATAGTTTTATATATTTATAAATGGGTGATAGAAATAAATACACATTTTTTTTTATTTCATTACCAAATTTACTACAAAGCATATTAAATATACAGGGTGACTTGTAATTAGAGCACAACCTTGTAAGGGGATATAGTACAGGTCATTTGCAACAACTTTTGTAGGAACACTCATATGCAAAAGTGCACCAACATTGAGTTATAATTTTTTTCGTGTTATTTTGAAAAACTCTTATGGGGTAACCTTAAAAAATTAATAAATAAAAAACTTGACATAATTTTGTTAATTTTCTTTTTATTATTTAGTCTATAACGTTCCAGTTACATGTCAGCATCATCAAATGTACATTATTGACATTATTCTAGACACAGTGCTCCAAAATCCAAAAACCTTCAACAAATTTTACTGGCATTATTACACAAAACAGCCTGTTTAAAAAAAACTCACTATGGCACCTGCTCTGCGTATTATTAAAAAAACATCTACATTTCATAAGCTTTCAAATGAGGTGTAAAAGTCTGACATAGCTAGTTTAACATTAAAGATATTAGCCAAAGAATAGAACAGGCTGGAATATCGAAAGTTTCGCAAATTAATGGCCATAATGTTTAAAACACAATAAATACAAATTTAAGTAGAATGTGATCCACGCACTTAGTGGTGACAATTTTACAACACATTTTAACTTGATTTTAATTTTAAAATTTTTAGGGTAGCTGGTCCTTACTTCAAACTTCTCTTATTAAAAGAGACAAAAAGATCTAAAATTAGGAAATTTTAAAAGTGTGTTGTAGAATTGACGTTCTCTAGTCATCCTCAGTCATTCACTTAAATCTCATTTTCGAAATGACTCCCACCGTTACGCACGCAAATTCGCATCCTTTTCCTCAATTCGCTTTTCACCACCGCAGTGCTGAGATTTGCTCGAATTTGGTCAGCTCCCAAAATGATTCGCCGTCTTAACTCGTCAATATCTAGGACAGGCTGATTATCGACATAAACCAACGTTTTCATATGTCCCCAGACGTAATAGTCCATTGGCGTCAGATCTGGGCTTCTTGCTGGCCAAGGTATGGGCCCTCCTCTACCGATCCAATTATTGGTATAATTTTCGTCTAGCCAGTCTCTGATTTGTCGTCTGTAGTGAGCTGGACACCCGTCGTGTTGAAACCTGATAGCACGCAAGGTGGCTAAAGGTATGTCCTCCAGTAATTCAGGTAAAACATTTCTTAAAAAGTGTTCATAATATTCACCGTTTAAGTTGTCTGGCAGTAAAAAGGGCCCAATCAAATTATTGTTAATAATTCCCATCCACACATTTAGTGAAAATCTTCGTTGCGATCCTTTCGGTCGTTTTTTTTTTGGATTTCCCACCGCCTTTTCTTCCCAGAAATGAGTGTTATGGTAATTTGTGATTCCATCTTTGTCAAATTTTGATTCGTCGGTCCACAAAATTTGTTTTAAATAATTTGGGTCCTCTATGTCGCAGTTTAGCAGATATCTGCAAAATTGGACCCTTGCTACAGGATCACGGCCTTCCAGGACTTGCACTGGAGTGTAGTGATATGGATGACGCCCAGATTCATGGACCACTTTCCACACTTTATACTGTGATATTCCAAGTAAATTGGCCACTTGTCTTGTAGAGATGTTAGGTTCCCGTTGAAAATGACGTAGGATTTCTTCTTCATCATCAGCACGGTATATTCGAGGTCTGCCCGCATCGCCTGATAAAAAAAACTAATTTAAATAATCAATTGCGGTAAACAATAGGGGTAATAAACCAAAGCCTATTCAGTTTTAAAGGAGCCATTTCGGCCAAGAAGCCATTTTGACTGAAATACAATGACAAAATTTATTTATTTAATTGTTCTAAAATAATAAATAAAAATACGTGGTTTTATAATTATTTTGTACAAATTAATAATTATTAAAAATGAAGGAAGATAACATAGGGAAAGTATCTGTACGTACCGCACCTGCTTTGCAAGTGTTTACAAAGAATTCACCCGCCACAATTTAATACTATTGTTATTGGTAATGAAATGACGGTCTAAGTGGAAACACGCAGCTAATACTGAATGCACTTACAATTTTTTTAAAATGATAACCCAAGTCAGGCCTTTGTTTGCTTACGAAGTTAAATTGCAATAACAAAAACATTTCGGAGAAAACTATCTTTTTTTTTCCGGTACTACGTAAGTAGGTACAGCCAGAAGCAAATCACGATTGACAGTTGAACTGTGTTTAACTCTCTAAGAAGGTACAAAATCTAAAGTGCTTAAGCAGCTGTTGGCTGTAAACTTGCAATTTAATCGCAATTATTTATTAAATTACATTTTTTATTACATACCTTGACGTCTTTGAAAGCGTCCAGTCTCCCGGGCTCGTCGATAAACTCGAGAAAACACGCCTACATCAGGTAAACGGCGATTGGGGTATCTCTGTTGATATTCGCGCTGGGCAGCTAAAGCATTGCCTCTAGCTACGCCGTAAGTGTACAGAATATCGGCATATTCTTCATTCGTAAAATTTGCCCGTTGTCTTTGAGCCATAGTCCTTGATACGCGCCAAAACCACAGATGAGCATAACACACGGAAACCAGTTGAAAAGCCAAGTCGTCAGGAGAGCAATCAATCACAAAAACAGTCACAAGCCGGGTCGTCAGAGATAAAACAAAACTGCAGAGCACACACAAAAGCATCCGATCGCAACGAATCACAAGGACGGACTAACCTAAACAACCCAAAAGAGATTAAACAATGACCGGCTGTTTTTACCTGCTTAGTAGAGCAGGTAGAAACAGACCTTTTTTTGGCCGTGCGCCTTTGTTATGCGAATATCTTCCCTATTGGACTAGCTATGTTAGGGTTTTATATCTCATTTGATAGCTTATGAAATGTAGATGTTTTTTTAATAATACGCAGAGTAAGTGTCATAGTGATTTTTTTTTAAACAGGCTGTTTTGTGTAATAATGCCAGTAAAATTTGTTTAAGTTTTTTGGATTTTGGAGCACTGTGTCTAGAATAATGTCAATAATGTACATTTGATGATGCTGACATGTAACTGGAACGTTATAGACTAAATAATAAAAAGAAAATTAACAAAATTATGTCAAGTTTTCTATTTATTAATTTTTTAAGGTTACCCCATAAGAGTTTTTCAAAATAACACGAAAAAAATTATAACTCAATGTTGGTGCACTTTTGCATATGAGTGTTCCTACAAAAGTTGTTGCAAATGACCTGTACTATATCCCCTTACAAGGTTGTGCTCTAATTACAAGTCACCCTGTATAAACAAAAGAACGTATATATAAAACTAAAAATAGAAAATTAAAATTCTTCGTCTGAGTCATCGTCGATAATGGCCTTGAGCGCGCGCAACTAGCGCACATCCCTACTCCGATTATGATTTATGACCAAGTCTGCAGCGAGATTTTAACTATACTATAGAATATTAATATACCTACTTGTTGTCGTAACGTCTTATCAACTGTTTCAAAGCATCGCCGTAATTTGCATGTCTCTGAAAAACAAACATTCCGGTTCACCTGACACGTTAGTTTTTAAATAATAAGACTTCTGCACTGCTGCCTGTTTTTACCATTGACTTATAATATGTAGTATGAACTGGAAATACCTACAAAAAATAGGTGCATCCCTACAACTCATAATGTCTCATAAAATGGCTAGGGTTGTGGCAATCAAGGAATATTGGTGTTACTATAACGAGTATCGATACGAGTCTTACTTGATATCACGTTTGGATCATAATTATATACTTACTTTAAATCTGTTGTAACAGAAAAAGATGAGTAGTTTACTTACTGTCTGATATCTGAAAATAAAAACTCATAGCAAGTGTTTTTTTCTGTACGGAATTAAAAACTTTTCTATACAACATGTCTGTGTAACATAACTATTTATTAAAGAGTGAGTAGTGGAGTAAAAATCAAAAGAATTATTTTTTTACTTATAATATGTTTATTGGTGAGGTGATTGGTGATTTCATTTCTGTAAGTAGGTTTGTACAAACAGTTTTACACGTCAATCGTATTTTAAAAACTAGATTAGGTTGGAGGAGGCTAGTAGGTAGTAGGATTAGTTCCTATCTGACTACTCTGAGAAGAAAACCGAAACAAACTCAGAGGTCACAGTCTCTTATACAGTCCAGACAAAATCTTGGTCAGATCATGTGAAGGCTTTGTAGAGCGCTGTCTGAAATGGTCTTTTGAGGAAAGAACCACACAGATTGAGTGGACACATCCTATGTAATATTGCATGAAAACCGGCTACTAACCTATGCAAAGAAAATTGAGGTTGATTTCCATTCTTTCTTGCACCACACTTCACAATACAACAAACAGGCATGTTGATTTGCTGTTTTCCAACATTTACATTCATTTTTAAAGGTAAACTCCTCGTAATTTTCTCCCAAACCTGAATAACACAAAAAATAAACAACCATTTGACAGCAAAACTACCACGCACAGCTACCACGAAACTCGTCGCTTAAGATGACTGATAGGGCACTTACCTGCACTTACCTACAACTGTCCCTACGTCACGACAAAACGTTGCCATAATGAGCAACAACTTAAATATTGTTGTCTCTTTTATCACATAATTAAGATTATTTCATTAGAAAGAATGAGACAAAACGATATTTCACAGTCTGTATGTATAGTATAATGCGGCGCCTCCATGTTTTTCCTAGCTCACTGGTTTTTACTTATCCTTTTGGTAGAACATAAAATTCAAAAAACATAGAAAGTATTCCTATAATGCGGAATGGTAAATACTAATCATTTGTAAAATAGAACACTATTTTCTAACTCGAATTAGATCAATAATCTGTAAAATGTTTAACTAAAGTAATTTCATCGTGAAAGAGACCTTAACCTATAATAAAAATAGGAATTATATATCCAACCTTAGTACCTACTGATCAAGAAAAATATTCCGTTACAAGCCAAAGGTTCACAAATGTTAATGTATTTTTGGAGTGTCTAGACATCGGTTATAATAGGTACCTTATGATACCGTAGAAACAATAACAACTTATTGCCAGCTGAAAGTACCATGTTCTTTTGTATACATTTCCTCGTATTCTCTCAAAAAAACTGTCTGGTTACGAATGACGTCTAGAAACACGAAAATAAACCATTTACAAGAAGTCAACCCCTAGCTGGGTAGAAAACTTTTTAACCTACACCAGTCTTTGAAAGAACTCCTATAAACTCATGTTTCTAAGCATATTTGAGTAAGTTTGAAATAAATATATTTTCGACAAAAGCTCCGATTTCGAAAGAAATCATAAAAAATGAAGTTGGAATATCGTGTTCGTCTGGATTGAGGAGCCATGTCTCATATATTTAAACGCGGGTACCTATTACCAGTGTTTAGTAGTTAACGAGCCGATTTTGTAGGCCCGATCCTGGAATTTGTAGTAAAACCCATAAAAGACTACAGTACGTTTTTATAGGCCATCTTAGAACTAGAAAACAAGCCGCTGGATATTTTTGAAAATTTGGTATAATTTAGTAGCGTTTATGCTCAATCTGTAAAAGGGGTTTCTACTGCCAAATTTGAGATAGCTACAATAGCTAGATTTTTCATAAAAATCTATACATTTCACCGTGCTGTTATCGGAAATTAATTAGATGATTAAAACAGATATATTGTATTATTTAAATGTATACTAATTTGTAGTATAAAAATTAAATGAAAAAGTTTCATAACTTTGGTAATACAACACATTTTATGTGGTTTCTCAATCCAGACGTTCTATAGAAAATATACGCGAATGTTGCTAAGAATGGACCACTTAACTTTACGACCTCATATCTCAAAAAGTAGTGTATAATGAAAGCTTTTTATTTCGTATGACCTATAGTTATAATAATCAAACACACAAACAATTCGGGCTTACTTTTTTTATATAAACCAAGAAAACTAAATCACATTGAACCACCAGGTTGCCATCAATGGACTTCGAGAAATTTGTTCTAGAGGTCCAATCTAGGCAACTAATTATAAATATCAATATTACTAAATTATGACATACGAGGAGAGCCAAACAATACGCATACGCACACTACAAGCAAACAAACTATAGTTATAGGCTACTTGATTAGTAATAAAAATTTACATACAACCCTAATCTCTTCAAAGTGAGAGTGAACAGGCTTCTTCTGGGTAAGCTCACTCCATCGTCGACTCTGTCTCTGTCACCACTGGCCTAGACTAGAGTCAAGAGCAAACCCATTTTTAATTAAAAAAAAAATAAAAAAAACATTGTCACATTTAGTGAAATCAACAAGTCATCAGATACAGACTATCTTAATTTTCAGATTAAGAGTGATTAGAATAGAATACCTAGTCTTTATTATGTTTACCAAATAATTACGGATATAATGGTAGAAATTTTACATAGGGTGACACAATGGGCGGTCTTATCGCTAAAAGCGATATTTTACAGACAACCTTTGGATTTAATCATAATTATTTGCTACTTATTAAGAATATAACAAATATAAAAATCAACATAATTGAAGCTAAGGTCACTTGCAGTAACTGCAAAGGTATATCAGGTCAGTCATTTTACCAGGTCTTAACAAAAATAAAAAAATGGTCAACAAAGCTACAGCCTGCAAGGTATATTGCAGTAAAACAGACTTTGGTTTGTTATTTACCATAACAAAGCAGCCGTTACGTTTTATTTTAATAACTTCGACTTATAATATTTAAAATCAAATATAAAGCGAGCAGGATCACGCAGTAAATATTCCAAGGGTAGTTATTATAGAAGAGGCAATTACGAGGGGCTAATAAATCAATAACATCCCCCAGAGCAGTGGTGGCCCAGTGGTAGGTATCGGCCCCAACTTAAGAGTTGTAGGTCGTGAGTTCGAACCCAGCCAGGCACATTACTTAGTGTTGACGTTCAAAAAGTGCTGATTCTCAGCCTAGTTTGAATAAATGACTTTTGGTTTTGTTTTTAATTTCATCACCACCGCTCTCAAAACGGTGAAAGAAAACATCGTGAGGAAAAAACCGGCAAGTCTTAGAACCAAAAATTCGAAGACATGTGACATCCACCAATCCGCACTGGACCCGCGGGGTGGCATGTGGCCCCCTCCCTCTCATAGCGAGGAGGCCTGGTTATGCCGTCGTCTCCCCATTTCACAGACAGAACACAGACACAGGTTTAAAATAAAATGAAAACATCAAACCCCTCACAGTCTGGCGAGGGTTGTTTTTAGGGTTCCGTTTCTAAAGGGCGCGGTTTGATTGCTCCCCGTTATGTGGACACAAGCGCGGTTACTGAACGTGAGGTCTTAGGAACAATCCCAATGTCGGGCAAAGGTTTATTGTATTTTTCATATAGCGAGCCCCATATTACATTTAACTTAAACAAAACTAGCTAAAAGTGGGTGTACTGTAGGTAGACACACACCTCACCTACACCTCGACCTGATTCTTAGGGAAAACAGGACGTGATGTTATGTTGCGTAGTCATCGGGACCCTAGAACCAAGCCTACCCCGCCGTCTGTTTACCTGTCTGTCTGTTACTCGGCTGTTTCTTATGAATCGTAATAGCAACCCTCTTTCAGCACAGAATACGTGCTACTATGGCTTCTAACCCCATATCTACAGGAATCTTTCTTCTTCTTCTATCGTGTCAATGGCATGTATCATATTTTGTAATCCCAGTATTCCGCCCCACAGACGGTTCTTTCGTCCTTATTCGGCTTCCTTGAATTTTTTTTATTTATGATACTAGTGCGGTAAGTTGGTAAGCCCGAGACGAAGTCGAGGGCTTACCATAGTCACGAGTTTGTAAATACCAATTTCCGCGTGTGTGTCATACAACGCTTTTCAACACATTTGCGAGAAAACAGTACAATAGGTATGTAATGAAACAAACTTTTTTTATAAAAATATCAGTCAGAAAGTCGCAACAATAACAATCTTTGACGTTTCTAATATGAAAATGGCGCCATTTCCAAATGGCGCTACGTGCGTGTGGTGAAAATTAGAATCGCAAAAAGTCGAATCGCAATAGTCGAGTCGAAATGCATCTTTCGTCTCATTTTCTCTTTAATACTAAAGTGAGATAAACGTATTGAGCAAAAGCGCTTCCAAGGAGGTTCGATCATTCAGCTTATTTACTCTCGTAATTTGAAACTCCTTGGTGGAATACTTATAATTTTTTTATGGTAATAAAAAAAAAACCGTAAAGAATACGCACGGCGCGGCGGCGGCGCTATACAACGAAGGGGACGGTAAAACTTGTACTTAGGTGAGAGTACCTATTTTACCGCCCGTTCTGTTGTATGGTGCGTAATTTTTAACTTTCGAACAATGTATAAGTACAGGCTTCGTAAATGCATTTTTTGAGCAAATGTGTTGAAAAAGCATTTTTTATGTTTCGAATAAAAACAAGGTATACAATGTCGAGACGACAATTCGACAGTAAATTAAACTGCGTATATCTAATGCCGTTAACAGTCTGCATACGAAAATTAGATCAAATACATCCAATAGTTTAGTCACTATAGCTAGTCAAAGATTGGCAAAACCCATAGTTAGCGCATCACCACTATTTATTAATAATGCAAGAGCTTTCATTTATTGTCGTATGTTTGTCTCCACGTTGTATAGCAACTATAACACTAATATAGTTTAGGTGGTAGGTACGGGGCCCTGAGTGTGACTCCTACTCGTAAATATTTTTTTTTTTTAAATACAGTTATCCGTGCTCGTAGCGCCGACCCCCATCCTCAACCCCGTTTCCATAGAAACCCTCAATTCTATCGAGCAAAATGTGCGTGTGTGAGTAGGCACCGGTGGGATGGGTGGGACGAGGGTGTGGACTCCTTGTTAGTCTGTCTGCTACCATGGCAACTATTGATTGAGTACTACCTACATATTCTACCTGAGGATTTCATTCCCCCATGATATTGATTTATTGTTGTGTGGAACGGCGGAGTTTGTAGTGGCTCGAACCCTGAAGGTATAATAAATTACTATGATACAGTTATTCGTGTAAACTTGCCGAGCGTGTATATAATGCATCGTCATAAATTATAATTATTCTTGTAAATTGGTTCCAAATCTGGCAGGTGCAAAAAATATCTAACTACCTAGCTTAAGCCTGGCTAATACAGGGTGGCCAATTAGAATGTATACCACTTTAAGTAATGATAATTTTTATTACAAACGATATAATAATACAGGGTTATTTGTAATTCGACGTATATCGGTCAGGAGCTGATAGGGGGGCACATCCTCTTAAAGTTACGATTACGTTTCGTGATGCATGGCTTCTGGCTCCATATTATTGGAATCACGTGTTTTCCAGGTTTAAGTGATTGATTTGATTAAATTGAAAAACTTAACAGTATTTCGATTGCCAGTCGCAGTATCAGCACTGTATAAATAAAATAGCTACCTACAATGGCTACTAGTCAACTCAGGTAATGAGAGAACTGACAATTATTGAATAGGAACCGCAAATTTTTCGAGTGGATGGTAACGACTACGGGAAATGGATACCTATCTAAGTGCAGTGGTGGGTGGATAAATAAATAAGAACGCTTATTTATAGGAAAGATTTTTCAAACTAACAAGTATAACTAATGGCATGTATTTTTTGTTTTTCTCGCGGTATCGCAAAACTTTTAAAGGGTGGGCGTTTTGGGGGGACTGTCTTATGTGATTTTGACGTTCAAAAAGTGCTGATTCTCAGCCTAATTTGAATAAATGACTTTTGATTTTGATTTTTTCCGTACTAGCGGTACATTAGTTGATACACATGATTGGAAAGAAAAAAAGAAGTGTTTAAAAAGTAAGTAACCGTAATGCTTACACTTATTTTACAATGAAAATAACGCCCTGCAAGTTTCCAATGTATTATTTGCATATAAATAGAACTGTAAACGCAACGATTTCTTACCTTTTACACAGTTTTCACATAATTCTAAAAAGTTAGTTAAATAGATTTTTAAAATATAGCTCTGATTAAATGATAAAAATTGAAAACCACGAAATATGACACTAAATTGCGACGTTGCCACTCATAAGGTATAAACGCTCTTAAAACTTTTTAAAGATTAGCTAACCGACAGAACACAATATGTTAAAATCGGTAACATAACTAGTGAAGAGGTCCCAGTGACGTTTGGAGTTCCACAGGGCAGTATTCGCTGTTCCTAGTCTATAAAAATGATATTATGTCAGTTAATGCTTCCGGATTTGGATGTTGTTGCGTTTGCTGATGATACGGCTTTACTTTTTAACGGTAACTTTGAGTATTGTCTCCCATTTGTGCCCAAATGCAAATTACTCAATTTGTCAGTGTCCCAACCTTAAAAATACTGAATCTACAAATTACTTAGGAGTAATTATTGACAGAAATCTTAAATTTCATGATCATATTAATCTGCTATCCGCGAGAGTGCTGAGACTTATAGTAATATTCAAAGCCTTAAGAAAGACTGCACCAAAATTTGTTATAAAATCGGTCTACTAAGCCCTCTGTCAGTCTCAGCTTGAATACTGTAGCGGTATCTACATCGCCACATGTGAACTACGCATCACACTAACGTCTCGAAAAATCCTGCATCGCGCAAGCAGAGTTTACCGCGCAACTAGCATTATACAACGCCCCGACATCAATCGTCGGGCAGTTGCCCACCAGACACGACACCCGTTTAGTCGGAGGATCCTCCCTTTTCTATGGAGGTATGAGTGAACTTTACACCCTGCAGTGCTATTCTGTAACCATCTCACCGTGAAAACGTAGGTGAAGTGAGCGTGGAGTGAGCTGTCAACAGTGTCAATCCGTAGTATCACGTGGAATGAAAGCTCACTTCAAACTCACTTCACCTAAGTTTTCACGGTGAGATTTTTACAGAATAGCATTGCTGTTCCTCATGCCTCTATAACTGTATCACCACGTAGGGTGGCACATGTAAAACTCATCTCTTAAAAGTTGAGAGAGCACAACTAAAGGTTAGTTTGTTTCTACCTTTTTATCACTCAACTACTGATCTCTACTCGAAGTGGGAGGTGCTTACTGTGAGGCAGCTCTTTGTCTTAAAAGCGGTTATGAAACAACTTGCCCAAACAGCTTTAGAACCGGGAAGAATCAGAAACAAACGTCGTAAACATATAGTCTGTTATTCATCCTCATTCAAAACTAAGTTTGCACATCGGTTTTTCTGCTACCAGGGTTCAAATTTTTTAATAAGGTTAATCAAGCCTTAACGCTATATCCCTTGACAAAAACCAAACGTAAGCCTTTGGTTTCGGACTGGTTAAAAAACTTGGATAAAATTTTACAGAAAGCCTACTTCGTTCAAATTAAATAAGTTTGTTTTAGGTTTTTAACTTGCACCAAATCCCTTTCACGTACACATCGGCACACTACACCCGACACTCAACACTACACACTATCATTACACACTCTCATAGACACACACAGATATAACCTCATGCAAACCATTGTTTTGAAAAGCTAAACTTACTAACAGCATCGTCCAAGTATATTTTTGGGTCCTGTATTTTTGTTAAAACATATCAGTAGGTACTTTTAGAAATATTTTGGTGACAATTGTAATTATAATACCCGCTATCCCAATAGCCCTCCGTTACCTTATATAACAACTGATCTGTATTAAGGAAACTTACCCAAATTATTTAACTTTCAAAGAGAGAACAAAGATCAAGTGAACTTAAAGACCATCCCATTAGATTATTTTGAAAAAAAATTACGCCTAAGTAGTAAGCTGTAAGAATATAAAATTATTGTTTTCTTTTACTGTGTTCCTATTGGTGCCAATACTGGTCAGATAATTATATTAAATGTTATTGCTATTGAAAACAACATTATACTCGTAGAAGTGCTAGCAGGTACATACGACACGTTGTCAATAACCCCACCGTGGGAGTAGGTGACTCTTCAGTTGGTATCAGAAACAACTTCTTCATTTAGGTAGGGACACTAGTCTCGGTATACAAAAGTTAAAAGGCACATTTACACAAAGGTCATGTTAAAGCAACCGTTACACTTCACCGTTCTTGCATGAAGTGTGAGTACATCGCACTATAATAGTATAACGTGTAGGAACGTTTTCAAGATCAGGGTTGCGAAGCAGCTGCCGTGAGGGGAGATTCTAGGTCAAGGACAAGCTTCCCTGACGTACCTGGGGTGAGCGCAATAAGTACCGACCGAATGGAGATCTTACAAAGAAGTACAATAGGTACAATGTCAATAAAATTATTCAACTTACCAAGTGAACTAAAAGACCTTCCGAAAAAAATGTACGTCTGGTTAGTAGATAAATGTTTCTATAGCTATAAGAATACGAAATTATTGTAGTCCTATTAGTGCCAATATATTATTATGTTTTTGAAAAAAGTTTTTCTAGTAAAGTTTTCTAATGGGTGAAGGCATAAAAAAATATTGGCCTATTTAAAAAAAAATCTATATAGATTGGTTAAATAAAATGTTGTTGTATGTGAACATCGACGAAGTACTCACTGCTTTTGCAATAATAAAGATAATTCGCGATTTTGGCTGTTGCTGGGTGTTTCACCTTAGTTAGACATTTCACCAATCCTGACATTAAAATGTGATAAACAGATAAAAATAAAAGTTTTTATACCTTTTGATTTCGTAAAATAAACAATAAGTAGTCTGTATTTCCACCGTTAACGCATATAACAAAATCGCAGCGATTCGGTACTCAATATGAGTTCATCCATATCAAGTTGCGGAATGGCCGCCCTCTTCCGTTGTAACAGGCGAAAAAGATTTTCTGGTGTGTGTACGGATCCATATTAGGCAGAGCTTTTCTTTGAAGCATAACCCATGCGTGCTCAATGGGATTTAAGTCTGGCGATTGAGCAAGCCATGGTAGGACGTTGATATTAGCTGCGGCAAGTGTGTGCAACGACTTGACAGTGTGTGGACGTTCATTATCATGCATAAGCATAAATGAAGCACCACAGTGGGTCCGCAAAGGAATGACAACATCTGATACAATCGTTTCAGCGTAAATCTGTGTACTGAGATTGCCTCTGATGCAAATCAGTTCGGTTCTTCCATCGCGGTTCGGTTCAGTTCGGTTCGGTTCGCGCATATCATGATTGTTCCACCTCTGTATGCATGGACTTCCTGGCAAGATTTTTAACGTTCTTGGCGTCCAGGGGTCCTCCAATATCGTGTACGTCTAGTATATGGCCTCATACCAAAATTCGTCAGTAAAATACACAAAACGCCACTCTTCTTCTGCCCAATTTCTGTGTTCACGAGCCCATTGTAAACGGGCTCTGCGATTGCGGGATTCAATAGGTGGTATACGTAGCGGCCTTCGGTTACGGAGATTGACTTCGTGCCAGCGATTTCCTATGATTTCATAGCTTATTAACATCCCTGAAGAGCTATGAAGCGTCGTAACCAACATTGTCGCAGTCATTGTATGATTTCGTCGAACAGTAATTTGTATGTAACGATCTTGTTTGCGTATGGTGGTGCGAGCTCGTCCTTCATGTCGCTTTGCCACGCAGCCAGTGATGCGGTAACGCGTCCAAAGTGAACTTATAACACTCCGCGAAGTGCCCAGAGCGATTGCCCAAAGCACGTTGCCGAGAACCAGCTTCCAACATTCCAACGGCTTTCTTTTCGGCTGAAGTGACTTCTTATAATAATAACGTGATTGAAAAAAGAAATTAAATTGAAATCAATCAAATTGATCCACTTAGAAGTATGATAGTTTTACTGATTTAGCCTCAAACCCGTTGCAGGATTATATAGGAATACGACTTGACAAAAGATTTTCATCTATTGACCGAAATTCAAGACAATTTATTCCCTTTACAAATGACGAAATTGACTAAATAAGTATCCATAGGAGTTACAAACAATAAGCAAAAACGTGCTTAATGCCTAGACACTTGATGTGTGTATTATTAAAAAAAATTGGTGAAAAGCTTTTGGATGAATTGCTAAAATCGCAACTAAGGGAATCCATTTTCAATTTATCCGGTGTAGTAGCTCCATCTGCAAAAAATATCGTCTTAATCCTAACTAGTATTATAAAATGAGAAAGTGAGTTTGTTTTTTTTTGTTTGTTATACTAAAACGGCTGAACGGATTTGGATAATATTTGGCACATGGGTAAACCATGACCAGGAGAAGGACATAGGCTGCTTTTCAACCTGGATCGCAGATGAAGTCACGGGCAACAGCTAGTATACTATAACAACGTAGCAATTAATTAAATACAACAGGAGCTCGGTTTACCACAAAAGAATCGTACAACCCCTACGTTTGATATAACCCCATAATGCCTATACATACATGTAACTTCTATGTATACCAACCGATAGTTGAACAATTAACATAACAAAACATCGTCTGGTGTAATGACAGATGGGAATTTCCAACAACAACCCTTCATTACTTCATTATTATTAATTTGTTACTGTTGTGTTACCCACCCTATGGGAACATTTATTTGTAACAGTTGCACGATGCATTATGTCAACCAATGACAGAAGCATAATTGGGTTCACCCTCATAAGAGAACCCTTTACGCACCACGGTCGAATAATAATAATAATAAAAGTTTATTGATCATAAGTTTAGGTTACAGTACACCGGTAAAGCATAATATTCACATATTATAACTAAGTAAAGCAAAGAATGACGGTATACAGAGATAAGTTCTTTACCTCCCGTGCTAGTCAAGGACTGTGTTACGGCAAGGTAAGATCCTCGCTCATGGAATAATAGTCATAACGTAAACACGTTAAGACACTTTTTACCAATTACATTTGTTGTGTGAATCATAGATGACGATAACGAGTTACAAGTTTAGCGTAAACAAGTAGATAGTATATGCAAAGAAATCAGACAATGCAACTACTAACGTTATTTCAATATACGAGTAAAGAAAGTGTTTTCACAATAACAATATTTGTTCGTAATTAATAAGACAATCGTGTTAAAATAAAACAAAAAAGGTGTTACTAAAACTAAAAGTATAAAATTAAATGATGCGTGTAATGTGTTTACTGTACGTATAAATATATATATATATATATATATATATATGCATATTTTGTAATACAAATAATGTTTGTGTATTAATCTTCAATTTACACGATTACTTTATAATGTACATATTAAATATATGTATATATTATATTTATATTATATTACTTACATATATTCATATAATGTTTTATAAGAGGTTTAATTTTACTAATACGATTGTACAATAGTGGAGCCAAGAAATAAGAGAAGCACTGCGCAAAAGTGGTTTTGCATGCTGGGACTTCATATACCTCATGCACTCTTCTGAGAGATTTGCTAACAGGTTTTTCGCAGGAATGCTGTCTCAGGACAATTTTTTTAATAAAAAGTTGGCGAATATTTAGAACTCCAAATTCTTTGTACAACGCTGTTGTAGAATATCTAAATTTTTTTAAATTAATCACTTTTATAATACATCTATGAGCCCTTTCTGCTTTTATGAGAGTACTTTTTCTAGCACCACCCCAGGCAGAGATACCATAAGTTACTATCGATTGGCACAGTGCAAAATATACAGTTTTGTTCGTAGCTTTGTCTTTTAAGTTTCTTATTTTTTTTAAATCGGTATAAGTTTACGAATACATATTTATTGGACCCATTTTCGATCAATCAATCAACAATCAACTCAACCTATCGCAGTCCACTGATGGACATAGGGTCATCCCAGGCTGCGCTACAACACCCAGTCCTCCGCCTTTCGCCTCCAATCTGTCCCAGCTACCGTCTTAAGGTCGTCGGTCCATCTAGCTGAGGGGCGTCCCGCTACACTTGCCGATAAGCGGTATCCACTATAGGACTCGTCGGGTCCATCGGCCATCGGTCCTTTGACAAACATGGCCAGCCCACTGCCACTTCAGTTTGCTTACTTTCCAGTTTACTTCACTTTGTGAATCGTTTTACATGGGGTGAATAAAAATGCAGGGGTGACTTTGGAAACATCCCTTTCAAAGGCTTGCTTCGATTCACCCCTGCATGGATGCACCTCATTTTACGTTGTTCTTTTGCCCCTACGTTTCATAACATCTAGCACGATTGAGCTGGTTCTAGCAAAAATCACGTTACAATTCAGGGTCATGGATGACAGTTATCACGCAGCTGTAGTGAGGGGAAGACACAATACACTGACGGGGACCAAGGATTACTTTTGTTTGCAACAAGAGGGGTGAACGCGCTTTGTTGAGACTTTTGTGCCAAACGAGCAAACAGCGCGTGTCACATTGAATAAATTAGTACTGCAAGTAAAACCTAGATGTCAGCTCAAAACACCAACATGAACGTCCACCCTCAACAAACGTCACGTAAGACCGCCTTACTGTTAAGGGTGTGACAGTACATGAAAATATATGATAAGTTAAAGGAACCTACTAAGATCTACAAGACAAGCCTAACAGTCCCTACGACACTAAGCTCTATCAGCACTTCAGCCCTAACCTAACATATACCTAGCATGCGACAAATAAATACATATATAAATAACTTCAGGATGTCTGCACCAGGCGACCTAAGGTTGCAGACGGATAGTAGACAGTATTTCCAGGTTCGGGGAGGGTACACTCACTGTCAGTCCCGCAGACTCACGAGCCTGATTAGAGATGGCTAAAGGTGTATGAGACAGTGAGGGGTAATGAGACAAGAATATAAAATTAAAATCTGATATATTTATAATATTATGTCACAACTTATTACTTTTTCTTAACACACACTTACTATACAAATTCATTGTTTCCTATGCGTGTAAGATGCAACCAAATCATTATTTTAAATGGGCCGCGCGTGAGCCGGGCCGTGTGACCTCATTGTTCAATGTCCAAAGGTAACATTGAACAATGAGGTTTTAATATAATGGTTAATTTCGGACGTAAATCTGTACTAGCAAAGATGCAACGTAAGTATTGCTCTGTTCAATTTATGTCACACGTGCTAGTCTTCTGCACTCTTCCGCCTGATCTTATGGTGTAATGATAAGTCGCAATTTTGACCATTGCTGGGGAATTTGTTGCGACATGTCGTTTCCTGCCCTTAAGTAGCAAGTATGTTTTATTAGTAAACATCCTACCCCTGTATGAAGTTATTGGAACTTGCTGCTCAGTCTTATCGACTCTTGAAAAAGTCACGTCTTTATGTCCGCTCTTGTGAAAATTGGCACAAGGAAAATTTTATTAGGAAAATACGAGCACGTATTTGTAACTGACCAGTACCTATTGAAAAAAACATTATAGAAGTGCCAGCAGATGCATACGACGAATGAAGTTTGCCACCAACCCCACCGTAGAAGCAGGAGACTCTTCGGTAGGTATCAGTAACAGCTTCATCATTTAGGTAGCGAATGTAGGTACAAGTATCTCCCGCGCCCTCGACTCATGGTGGAAGAAGGAACAGTGGGGTTTTATTCAGTAGGAGTCAGACATAACCGTAACCATACCGTAACCGTACCATAACCTTAGGAGTCCGGCCTCTTCATTTTCATGAGGATTTCACTAGAAAAAAAAGGTAGGCAAACCAGCCAAAGTATACAACAGTAAAAAGACATATTCACTGGCCAATTATCATGCACATTGCATCATGTTGTCGATACAACGATCCAACCCTTAAAGCAACCTCCACTTTACCCTATTCTTGCCATAAATATATCGCACAATAACGGTATGTATAACGTGTAGGTATATTTTCAAGGTCAGAGTATCCAAGCAGCTACCGTGAGGGGAGATTCTTGGTCAAGGGCAATCTTCCCTTGCGAAACTTGGAGCGAGCTCAATAAGTACCGACTGAATGTTAATCTAAGATCTTACAAGCAGGTACAATAAGTATCGTGTACCCATTAGGTACACGGTTTGGTCTGCACGAAATAATTTCAATGGTCCTGTGTCTCATACTTTATCCGGCCCAGTTGGACAGGTTTTCAATAAAAATATCACGTTTTCAAACAAGGTGACCGTTAAAGACCGTTGTTGTTAGGGCAGCATTGATGAACAGTCGACAAAAGAGTGAGCTCACTGAAAGGCGTCTTGTCAAAGCACGTTAAGTTAAAACAAGTTATATTAAAATAATATTTAGGCCCCATAAGGGGCCATTGCCATCTCTGTTCCCGAATTCAATTTAAATATACCAGTATAGATCAGCTATTATATGTCACGTAGAGATGCAGCAATTTATATCAATTAGAGACTACATTTAATTACGTATCCAACGCCATTTCAATGAGTCAGAAAAACATGAATTTGCAAAATTTTAGTTTTTTTCGTGAGCAAGTCGCAGTCTCATCTCAGCGACAGTCAAATGTCAAAAATGTAGGTAAACCACGGAGCAGAAACAAAGAGGTAAACGCTATACAATTTTTGACAGAGTGAGACTGAGATTAGAATGCGAACGTTCTTAAAAATACGAGAATTTCCCCTCTGATATAGTGGTGATAGATCGATTAGCGCGCCGCACAATGATTATCGATGTTACCATTCCACATGACGAGAACCTCGTGAAAGCTGCGAATGAGAAACAAATTGAAGACTTAGCACACGAGGTTGTTGACATGTGGAATGTGAGCTCGGCTGTCATTGTGCCGATTGTTGTATTGGCCAATGGCCTGATGGCCGAAAGCTTCGATCAACATCTCTCGAAGCTCCCGTTAGGCGGTTGGTTCAAGGGCCTGATTCAGAAGGCAGTACTCCTTGATACGGCTCGTATCGGGAGGAAGTTCCTGTCTCTGGAGCGCTAACCACTGGTAGCTCGGACCCTGCTCCCGATACCGGCGGACTACTATTTTTATATTTTTAAATGTTTTTATTTTATGTTTTTTTTTTATAATAATATTTAAAAATACATTTATATGTTTGATTTATAAGCTGATCATATTTTGATAAAAAACTTGGACACTCTAAATAAGTTGATTTAACGTGATAGGTACGCCTTGTTTATTACTTTTCTTTTCCTATACTAAAAATACACGTTATTGTGATATACTTTTTCAAAATTCGATAGTTTGCAAATATTATATCAGAACTGTAGAGGTTTACGAACAAAGACGCTTATGGTTTATCGCAATGTTAGTTGTAATAACTACGATATTATCATTCTATTGGAGACTTGGCTTAATAGTTCCGTCCGGAGCAGTGAGCTATTCGACGACAGATACGTGGTTTACAGAAGAGATAGAGAAAGTTCTAGTCTACATGGTGGTAAAGAGGGTGGGGGCGTATTAATAGCTGTTAATAAAAAAATCAGTTCTAAATGCGCTGTACATTTCGAAAGTAGTTGTGAGGACCTATGGGTCACCCTTGATCTCCATGTGGCTAAGTCTTTTCGTCAAATGGCTCTCTGTGCAATATACCTACCTCCACCTGTGCGCATATCCTACTTGGAAAACTTTTTGGACAAGTGTAATGCAGGTTTTGAACATCTTTACGATTCATGCGTATGTATCATAGCTGATTTCAATTTGGGTAGTATCGACTGGGGAAAAGTCAGTAATTTAAATAACAGTCTCAAGCTTACTAATACTTGCGAAGCTTTGTTAGATTTTACGCATGTTAACAAGCTCAACCAATGTAACAACATAAATAATACCTCGGGTCGAATACTTGACATCGTATTGTGCAATAATCCATTGTGCAACGTAAGCCAAAGTATTTGTTCATTGTGTAACATTGATCAGCATCATCCACCCCTAGATATTATCATCTCCTTAAATAAGGAAGCCAAGCTTCCATATAATATTGTTAAAGGAATGCCTAACTTTCGTAAATCAAATTATATACCGATTCGTAGATACTTAAAAGAACTTAACTGGGAGGAATTATTTGCGGGACTACATGACGTCAATGCGATGGTGCATATGTTTTACGACATTATTGATATGGCTATAAAAAAAAAATTCTACTAAAGTACCCAAGACTGGAAAATACCCACCATGGTTTAACCGAAGTCTTATTAAAATGCTAAACTCTAATAACACAATCAGAAAACGCTACAATGTCTATAAGAACCCGTTAGATAAAATTGAATTAAAAATAATCAGTAAACGCTGTGATGACCTCGCAACAGTTTGCTACAATAACTACTTAAAGAACTTGGAAAACGAACTCACAAAAAACCCCAAATTGTTCTGGACTTACATAAAAGCTAAACTTTTCCTCGGTTTATAGCCCCGCTCAGGACGATGGCAATTTCAATAATAATGCGTACTTACATAACCTTCAAAATTATAGCTTAAGTTTATCAAATCTGTTTATTGATTGTGAGGCTGTAAACAATAAGTTAAAAAACCTGGACTGCAATAAGGGTGCAGGGCCAGATGGAATACCTCCTATTTTTATTTCCGAGTGTGCGGCTGTGTTGGTTATACCATTGTCACTTATTTTTAATAAGTCTTTGGCTTCTGGAGTTTTTCCCTCTAAATGGAAGATAGCGAAGGTGGTTCCCATACACAAATCAAATAATGACGACATGGTTTCTAATTATAGACCCATATCAATCTTGTCTACCTTTGCTAAAATTTTTGAGTCTTTGGTCTGCCCCCATATTCAGAATCACTTAAAACTGTACCTAAGTGAGGAGCAACATGGCTTCGTGGAGTCTAGATCCACAACTACCAACCTAATACTGTTTACTGAATTATTAACGAAGGCAATAAACTCAGGTTTCCAAGCGAATGTCATTTATACAGATTTTAGTAAAGCGTTCGATAAGGTGTCACATGGAATATTGATTAGCAAATTGCGCGCATATGGCATCACCGGGTCGTTACTCTCATGGTTGAGTTCATATCTCGTGGGTAGATCTTTCTATGTGGTTATCAACGGTTTTCAGTCTGAATTACGATGCATCTCGTCTGGCGTGCCACAGGGATCTCATCTAGGGCCTGTTTTATTTAATTTCTTTATTAACGATATTCCCAATTGTTTTCTTCACTCTGTTATCTTTATGTATGCAGACGACCTAAAATTTGTTAAAATTGTTAAATCTAAAGATGATGCCTGTGCGCTACAGAGCGATCTAGACAGGCTTGTGCGATGGTGTCAAGCCAACAAGATGCATCTAAATTCTAGTAAATGTTACCATGTTAAATTTACGCGAAAACATAATATAATAGACCAAGACTATTATATCAATGGAGTAAAGATTACGGAACTGGATACAATACGAGACCTTGGTGTTATGTTTGACCGTAAGTTAACTTTTATTCCCCAGATAGACAATATAATATAAAAGTCCTCTAAGATGCTGGGATTTGTTATGAGGAATTCCAAACAGTTTAGGTGCTGTAAGACTAAAATTTTGCTTTACAATTGCTTAATACGAAGTATGTTGGAATATTGTAGCGTGATCTGGCGTCCACATTATGCCACACACTCGTTGCGTCTAGAACGCGTTCAAAAGCGTTTACTATGGCACTTGGCGTTTTCTAGCGGAATAACTAAAAAAGTACGTTCGTACAGCAACAGACTTACACACTTTAAAATGGTTTCGCTTGACAATCGCCGACGCATTAATGACGCAATGTTGGTGTGCAAAGTAATGCACCACAAAATTGACTGCCCACAAATATTGCACACTTTTAATTTCCGTGCACCCTCAAGAATTCCTCGCAGTGTGATTACACCACTCTGCCCTCCGCAGAGAAGAACGGTTCTAGGCTCCAATTCCCCCTATGCGAGATTATGCAAGGTTGTAAATAGCTGCAGTGATCAAATTGATTTGCACTTTGAAAGTCTGGGCAGATTGAAGGCCAATTTTTTTAAGCATCTTGCTAAATTGCTTCACTTTTCATTGTCTCGTTTGAGAGAGAATAGATATTTAAGTATAATTAAGTTCCTTACGATGTTACCTATATTAATAAATTAGACCTTAAGATTAGTATTTCTTTTTTATAAACAAGATTAATATAATAAATTGTATCTTTCTTAATAGTTTAACTTTTCATTTTCTCGTTTGAGAGAGAATATATAATATATTTAAATGTTATTAGTTCCATAAGTTGTTATATTATTTAGTCCTTTAGATTAGTATTTTTCGTTTTTTAAACTAGATTAATATTATAAAATTGTACAACTCCTTTATGCATGCGGAGTTTACCTATAAGTGATTGTTGCACTGTTGCATTTATATTTCTGCATGTTACTTTTTAGCATACAAACTGTGCAAACAATCATTAGGGAACCAAATAAAATAAATAAATAAATAAAATAAAATGAAAATAAATAATCGGAATAATTATAATTTATTTATTTGACAGACAACAAAAGGTCCACACTGACAAAAACAATAAATACATAAAAGATGTTAGTAACAATATATTCTATGTTAGTACTTATATACTAGTATGTAATGTTAGTAACAATGTGGCTTATGATCTATGTTATTACTTATACACTACGACAGACAGTGTTGTTTTGATGAGATGTCCCATTATGGGGCTCTCATCAAGCCTGTCAGCTATCACCTTCAGGAGGCTGTTGCCACTGCCACGCATTCTGGCTAACAGGGACGCACTTTTCTTTCGTACGATAGCTTAGAAGCTGTTGACTCGGGCTTTTGCGAACATCTCTGATGCACTGCAGTAACGTGGCAGCCGCATCAGTGCCCTGAAGGCGTTATTGTATTGCACGCACAGCACATTGACGGCACAGCTGATCCATAGGGCGCTCGAGTACAGAGATGCGCAGTATGCTTTATAGCGTATGTTTGACCGCTTCTGTACATCGAGCGAACCTACGTGCCAACATGTTCGCCCGTACCGCCAATGCCCTGCGTTCCCGTTCAACATCAGCATCATCTTTAAGGTTGTCAGCAATCAAATGTACCAAGTATTTAAACTGATGTACCCGACGAATCAGGACATCGTTAATTTTTATTGATGGCATATTTACTGGACATTTCTTGCCAACAGCCTCAAAAGTCATGAGTTCGGGCTTCTTCACATTATACAGCAACCCATGGCTAGCAGCATAGTTCTCACAGATTTTTACAAGTTTTCTGAGTGCACTGCCGAGGGAGCCAACAGCACCACATCATCTGCGTAGCTGATGTTATTAAAACACAACTCGTCCACAATTACACAACATCTAAGACAAATTGTAAGACTTGACATAATATATCATGTCTTGTCACAAAAGTCTTGGGTACGGCCATGCTAGCCCTGCAGGAGTGTGTAATGTTTGATTAGAATGATTACATTTAACTTTAAATAACTTAAAACATTTATGTGACATTAAGATTACATGTATCAACAAGAAACATTCATTGGCAGTAAGAAATATTATCAATGGGGCCACATTGTTTTGATAAAGCTGCCTTCCTATGTTAGGAAGGGCGCTTAGCCTAAAGCCTAGTCCACATTAGGGTCTGTATTATTGAATCGGCACTTAACATATTGTCACAAGGTCTAGGTACGGTGGGCTGCATCAATTGGGTACCCCAGTTGTATTAAAATTAACTTTGAAGGGGGGTACCCGCATCGTGACGCTGACTGTACAATAGTGCCAAGTTGTGCGGGAATGGAACAAACATGTGTCAGGCACTTGTTTCGTAGTGTGGACTGGGCATAAAGCTGTAAAATACTATAATATTTTTACAACAAAAAAATATGTTAATAACATGATCACATCAATAAAATTCATCATTTTGAATACAAGTGATATGTTTCTTATTAAACTAAAGAGTTATCTTTGTTTAAAAATCGAGAGATTAATCACTCCACAGAAAGTGTGAACTATTTACGGGAGGACACTGGCTCCTGCAACACTGTTATAAATAGCGTAGGAGTCAGAAAATTCTATCATCTGTTGTAGAACTTGTGTTTTTTCTTAAATTATTTTTGTATTTTGTATCTGACATTTTGCTTCCTATCTAAGTCCTTTAAATATGAGTTGGTCATTAACCACTTGTCTTATAACCTGAAACTGTCTTATAGCCTAACATTTATTATCCAACGAGGCCCGGGCGGATAAAAAGATATTTAAGAAAGGGATACAACGTGCAGAATAGGAAAGTAATTGAGAATTAAGCAAATAGCTATGTGCTTTCTTGAAGCCACGAAGCTCTAACACACCGCTCATAAAACTAACTGCTAAAGTAAGGTGCTACTTCTCTTGAGTATTTTTACTCTTAGTTTTGAAAATGAGTTTGACGTCTAAATGACTGCTTGTACATATTGAGCCGTAAATTAGAGAGTTTATTGATACACACCTAGGCTGGAACTAGTGTTACGCCGACTTGAGTCACGCGTACCTACGTATGGTTTAGAAGTAGTAGGTTTTGACACTATGGCTTGCCATTGCGTCACTAATTCCAAACTTTTGAGCAATCCATAGGCACGTGTGCTATTAGCTGACACACACAGTTATCGTGCAGTCAAAGAGTTATTGGTAGGTACCTAAGCAGGATGGTACGCGACCGACGTCACTATTTTAAGCCCTAACCCAAGCGACTACTGCGCACAAAGCAATCCTTACACCCTCTTACAAGTTTGCTTACTCCATCATCTTTGAGTACCGTAGAAACGTTCTAACAATAGTAGGTATTAGAAATATGTACTAAAAATAAATATTTCTTCTTCAGTCTCAACAGGGTTTTACCCATCCTCTTTCAGGATCTTATCTACTAATTATTTAAACCACATCCACAAGCGTAGATATTAAACTACTGAGTTACAAATCAGAATGAGTAAATTATGAAACTGTGATTAGTTAGTTAATCAAAAATATTATTACATGTTAAAGTGCATCATGTTGTACGAAGGAGGATCCACCTATAATACCAACATCCTTGGAGGCCACTACCAGTCAGATAGGGTATTCTTTTCCTGATGGATCTCAAACGGGCATTCTAGACTCTTCAATTAAAGTTGTGGAGGTCACTCCGGATAACTATCTAAACTAGTTAGTAAGACAACAGAAGTTACCCCTTCAAATAACCACTTGTTATAGAGAATAATAAAACGGTATCTTCTGACAATATTACTCATAATAGGTAATAAAAAACTAAAGGGAGAGCAACATACTTTAAAACTCAAGTTTGATGTCATTTGTTTAACAGAACATTGGTTAAAAGGTCATCAAGTAATGTCAATAAATTATGAAAATTGTTTTGTAGTTAGCCAATTCAGCCGAAAACACACGAATACTTGGTGGGTCATTAATAAAAAATTCTATTAAATCGAAAGAACGGAAAACATCATCGGACTGTCTATTGAACACACTATTGAATTGTCCTGTGTTGAGCTTGATAAGGATGTTATAGTTTGCGTTTAAAGACCTCCAAGTTACCAGAATTTATCTGCGTTTGATTCTGTAATGAAAGAAGTGTAGAAACACAGTGCTATTAGTGAGTCAATAATCTGTGGTGATTTAAATATAAATTATTAGAAAATAACTCGAATACTGTCAGATTAATAACTCTTTTTAGGTCATTTGATTTGTCAAATATTTTTATTGAACCAACCCTAGTGACAAGTTCATCTGCCACTTGTATAGATAACATTTTTTGGAATTGTGATTACTTACACAAACAAATTGTAAATAAGTTGCCATCTGATCACAGTGGACAAACAATAACATTTTGCTCCTACATGCCTTTACAAAAAAATCAAATAAGGTTTAGGCCAATTACATGTATTATAAATTATGTGTTCAGGGTTCTAATAATATGTTACTCAATTGAGTTCTACGCCAAGTTCTTTTCACTATTAAACATGCAATGTCACTTTTCCACCTTTAAAAGCAGGGGAAAACTTTTTTGAACTTTATGACCTAAAGCAACACATGAATAATACAAGCTTTGAATAGTATGTTGCAAAATATTCTAAAACTTTTAAAAGTGTGTGCAAAATAGCTAAAGCTCTTTATATTAGCAATAAAATAAAATCAGCTGATGATAAAATAAAAATTACCTGGCAAATAATAAACAATGAAACAGGTAGGAAAAAACAGTGCGGAATTTAATTTCAAGACTGCACATGGCCTCATCAGATCAGATGTACAAATAGCTCAGGAATTTGAAACCCTCGCTCGCGCTTTCTGCTGCCTTAATTAGAACGAATGTAAAGGCATGCCCTTTGGAGTTTAGGTTTCAGCATATGTATGCTGAAATAGCCTGGGGGTATGTACCCCCAGGCTGTTTTAAGAGCTTATAAAGATCTTAAAATAAAATCCACTGAAGATCTCTGGGGAATGTCTGTAAAAACTGTAGATCTATGTTATTTGCAGATGACACATAATAATTGATCTTTAAGATAGACGGACGGTCATAAAATCTTGACGATGTGAATAGCTCTATTCAAGGTCCAAGATTGGTTTACGGTAAATAATTTGGTACTAAATGAAAAAACCAAATGCATTACATTTAAATGACCGAATGTTAGAAGTTGCGAATGTGACATCGTATTTAATGGAGAACAACTGGAATTTATGAATCACACGGTTTTCCTAGAAATCACGCTAGACAAATTACAATGGTTACCTCATATAACATCTCTTGAGGGGCGGCTAAGCTCGGCCGCTTATGCTGTTAGAAAGATAATACAGTTAACAGGACTATTATGACGGTACCTTGCCAATTCATTTATGAAAATATTATGCATGTAAGAAAAAATCTGCATATTTTTAATAAGATTAGTGATATACATAATTTTTATACTAGAAGTAAAGTTAATAGATCAACCATTTTTCAGATTAGCTAAAAAACATACCTACATCTTTTATGGGGTACTGTGTTATAAGTTACAATAAAATACCTTGTCATAAATGGCAATTAAATGAAAGAAAAATTAAAACTCATATAAAAAGTTTATTTTGTAACCAAGCATATTACAAATGACAATGCCAGAAATAGGCTCGAATCATCGAGTGTCCGACAGACTTTCTACAATAATGATAATTCATAAGTTAACAGAAAACAGTAGGAATTATAGGTACCATATAAATAAAATCTGTGGAAGTACACCGTTGAAAAGTAATTTTAAATAATTATTCAATTGATCAATACATTTCATAGCTATAATTTCAATTAGAAATGTTGCCAATACCAAAATAAAATAATATCGATACAAAGTTGCACTTGCAAATCGATTACAATAATATCAGTATGAAGATAAGACGTGAATTTATTACTAACATAAATCATAACTCGTACTTCTTATAATTATAATCGTGTTTATTTATATTTTTGAATAGACATCTATTTTATAATATTGTAATATTTAAAAAAAAATTAATTTGATTATCGATAATGTGCTAAAAGTCATTAATTTAATTCATTATATAATAGTTTATGTCATGTTATCGTTAAAATGAGAAGTACTAAGTGGTCAACTTTAAAGAACTATAACCAAGCCAGAGCAATACACACTATCAATAATATTCACATACAAATTGACGTATTTACATGTACTAGGAGTGAACTCGCAAGGGTACTATTATTTATGTTAAGCTACACATAAAAGTTGTGATAGGTTTAAGCAAAATATGTTTTTATATTGTTTACAAATTTGTAGTATTAAATGTTAATAAGTTATATAATAGTTGTTCTGTGTTATTCTTATCTATGTATGAGATTTATATAATTTAGGATAGGTAGTATGTTATAGAAGTTCCATATTAGGTTAATTTAATATTGTAAGTATATAAATACCACACCATCGCATTAGGTTAATCCTGTTATGATTTTTTTATTTTTATTTATTTAAAGGGCCTTGTTCCTGTTATGATAGTTGTAAAGGTAAAAAAATAAATAAACTTTTTTTGGTGTACTTCTAATAGAAAACTAATTATTACATATTATTCTACTCATCTTTGTCGGTTCTGGCCGAGTCTTGTAGGAAACCTTGGCATTCCCCTTTGAGGATTATATCCAAGATAAGAATGCTTGGAAACATGCTGGTCCAGCTCCATAGGACAATCTAGGGTCTAGACAAAATCAAACTTGTCGTTACTTTATTTGTATAGTTTATTATGTTTATGACATTGATTATTGACATTCTGTGATTACTTTAACTCACACACTGACTTATTACTTGTGTAAATAATTTGGGAAATCATATACTTTTACAATGTTTGTAAAATAATATGGGAGCACCTGTATCTATCAGATAATTAACTTATTTGTCATTGCTACATTTGTTCATTATTTTTACCTAATGTGGTGCGGTAATTTTATCATAGGGGCATCGTCTTCACATATAATTAATGTATACAAAATATTGTGACACATTTTAAAAGAGTTACGGTGGAGTTTCTTGCCTATTCTTCTCCATACGAAACTACCTATTTTGGAAAGGCGACTTGAATCAATTCTATTTTAATGTAAATGTTGACGTTCAAAAGTGCCTTTTATGTGCCTATTTAAAATAAATGCTTAGGCTTTGATTTTGACTTGGAAAGCCGGGAACAAGTCGTTTTTAAGGCGTAACTAGATTGCGGTCGATCGATAACATCGACCATTCAGACCGATCCAGTGGTAACCAGATTACGATCGATGAACGTACACTGCTTTTATTCGACGTTAATTTATGTTGTAAAAAGGTTTTTAATCGTTAAATTACATTAATTCACTGTATAAAAATACATTAAAAAATAACTTATTACTAGCACTTAATATAAACGCCTATTTAAATTTAAAATTAGATTACATAATGTATATTATAATACTTAGTTTTATGAAAAATATAATGTAATAACTAAAATATATTATTAAAAGGAGTCCAAAGTTAAGTTATTTATGGTGTTAAATAGACCAAATCATGCAATCAGTTTCAAAATGAATACCGATCGATGGTCGGTCGTTCATCGAGCGATTAAGATTTGAGGCGACGAAAATAGGTGGTCAACGATGATCTAAAGCAGTGTGGTTGCACCTTAGCGATTTGGTACGCATGCGCTAAATATCATAATTTTATTACAAGTTTCAGGCTTTACTTGTAAAATAAAAAGGACCCATTACAAGTAATGGGTCCTTTTTATTTTTTAAGTAAGCTGTTCATCAGACCATGATAATGTTAGCAACCAATAATAAACTTGCATCGTTTGTCTAATTTTGACGCGGTTGGTCGAGGGAACAAGAAATTTCACGCGGACGAGGTCGCAGGCAGAAGTTAGTTTATGATAAATTTCACGCGGACGAGGTCGCAGGCAGAAGTTAGTTTATGATAAATTTCACGCGGACGAGGTCGCAGGCAGAAGTTAGTTTATGATAAATTTCACGCGGACGAGGTCGCAGGCAGAAGTTAGTTTATGATAAATTTCACGCGGACGAGGTCGCAGGCAGAAGTTAGTTTATGATAAATTTCACGCGGACGAGGTCGCAGGCAGAAGTTAGTTTATGATAAATTTCACGCGGACGAGGTCGCAGGCAGAAGTTAGTTTATGATAAATTTCACGCGGACGAGGTCGCAGGCAGAAGTTAGTTTATGATAAATTTCACGCGGACGAGGTCGCAGGCAGAAGTTAGTTTATGATAAATTTCACGCGGACGAGGTCGCAGGCAGAAGTTAGTTTATGATAAATTTCACGCGGACGAGGTCGCAGGCAGAAGTTAGTTTATGATAAATTTCACGCGGACGAGGTCGCAGGCAGAAGTTAGTTTATGATAAATTTCACGCGGACGAGGTCGCAGGCAGAAGTTAGTTTATGATAAATTTCACGCGGACGAGGTCGCAGGCAGAAGTTAGTTTATGATAAATATGTTATTCTGTAACTTAGATGTTTTATCCAAGTAATCAAAGTCCAAGTATAGTGAACCCAATACAAGGTCTGAACCTTGCATTTCCTATTATTAGAGTTATTATCACGCGAATTACCCTGAAGACATCTACAAGTGACGAGTATTAATTTAAAAAATAGGAAAATAATTTTATTTGTTAAATTGAAAAGTATGACATGTAATCACTATTAAAACTTGAGTGAATCTATTTAACTCATATTTAACCAGTCACTGTCCGTCCCGCTGTTTTTCTCTTACTGAAATGGCTCTGATGGTTCAGCGTAGAATATCGGCGATACTGATCTCTTGGTGGTCGCATTAACATATCTTCCTCTCTTTGTCACGAGGTTGAACCGTACAGTCTTAGGCCGCTTGCCCTTGTTGTTAACAGACTTAGTGCCTGCTAAATCTTTTACGCCCGTACTAGGCTCAGAATGCATAGGCCCTTCAGTAGGCGTGTTAACCTCACTAGGCGTTGTAAAGCTAATAGCAGTGGTAATCTTAATAGACGTGAAATCTCTAATAAGTCTAATCGGTGCTGAAGTTGCAGGCGACAAAAGAGGCTTGAACTGAGTTGTAGCGCAAGTTTGGGTCCCCACCGAGATTGGTCTTGGCTTAGTAGTCGGTGAACTTGGCGAGCCCTCAAATATCGCCATAGCATGGTTTAGGTAGTTCTGCACGCGCCTCCTCAAATCCTTTATGTCAGCTTCACGGCGAACAGGGTTTTTAGGGTCGGCCATGTTAACTAAAACAGAAAAATACACAGATTACCATATGTTTATTTAGATTTAGGTTTTTGATACGCGGGTGCTACCAATATCTGGATATTATTAGCTAGTATTCAGTCGGCCAAAACTGTTGTTACCATCCATGAAATGCGTTTGCACGTCATAAAACAAAAGATACATGTCATAAAATTAAATTGAATGATAGACTACAATCTTGACCGGCCGAAACTACTCATATTTTGAATAAATTTGGTTTATTGAGTTATTGTCGCATACACAAGCGTCCACTACTGAACATCGACCTCCTAATGACCGCTACGATGAATGGTCAGAGCAAGGATATTATATTGCCCATAAGACAAGTAATCTTTTAGTAGATAACTACCTACAGTACACGCCACTGTTCTATGTATGTGACTGCAGTTAAGTTAGCTGCGGGTAGTACCTACTTTTACAAAATGTTATCGCAAGACTTAAAAGTATTTCGTTCAAAATCGACACCTGAATCGTTTTTAAATCAGCAAACCGAATGTATTTTATTTTTGCATTTTATTATTGCAGTTCCGCTCGGGCAGCCGAACGGTGTGCATGCGCGCCAAGTACCGCTTAGTTTACGTTCAGTCAGCCACATACAGAAACTAATTAGCGTTGACGAGTATAATGTAATCGAATAAAAATGCCGTGCGAGTGCAACATAGTTGTTAACGAAGTATTAGCCTTCATGGCTACGAAATGTGATGGAATGATAGATAGATAAACCATTTATTCAGTGCACACAAAAGACGTAGCACAACACACAATTAAATTATAACATGTGACATGAATATAAAAACAAGGTACCAACATACAAAAAATAAAAAAAAATCTAAGAAATTAATTGACACTATGACAGGACGATTTGAGTGTCATAAAAATATGCAGCTCCTGGTTCTCCGAAGAAGAGATTGAAATTGCAAAGGTGCTTATCTGGGAGGCGACAAACACTCAAAAGATCGTACGTAAAGGTGAAAAGAAACATGGAAATAATATTTCCGATATACTAAAGATACGGAGTGAATCCAAAGCCGAAATATTACCGATCTTTATCGCTAAGCATTTGAACAGAGTACCCCCCGTTTCATTTGACTATTAGGATGTTTCCAGTATTTTAAAAACTATGGCCGCTATGAAGACTGAAATACTGACGTTGAAGCATACATTACAGGAGGATGTTGCAAGACTGAATGACGAAGTAAAATTACTGAAAAAAATTACTGAAAAATACCAGCAAACATAACCAAACTGAAAGACAAGAATTATCCGTAACACAAGATCTATCGCGTGCATTATCAAGTATACCCACAAGTCAAGCACTGGATAATAATACAATGACGTGGGCTTTGCTGCCAGAAAAATCACCTAAACCAAGGTACGAGTCTGCAGGTCAGGCAGTAAGTTACGATAGTCCGAATATCGTAGCTACACAACTGAAAATAGGGGGACCAAGTTTCTCTAAAGTCACTAGAGGAGCTCAAAAACGTACATACAACGAGGGTTTCCAAACAGCTACAAGCGTTAAAGGCCTCGGATCGCTGAACAGCAGAAGACGGATAATATCCAGATAAGTGCACAAAGGATAAATACTGGGAGAAATAGAAGAGGAACTAAGATAAGTGAGAAGTTAAAGGCGGCTGCCCATACAGTGTGGATCTATGCATCAATGTTTCAAAATGACTGCACCGAAACGGACATTGAAACGTAGGTACATATGTGAGAATGGGCAATCGGTGTTTACTGTGGAAAAGTGAAAGCCAAAAAATCCCACAAATTTTACATCATTTAAAATTGCTGTCGAGAAGTGAAGTTTAGAAGTTATCCTAAAAGAGGATTTCTGGCCATCCGGTATAGTATTCAGAACATTCAAATCTAAAACAAACTGCAGTAAGATAACTATAAAAATGACTACTTTTAATTGCAAAAGTATTAACGAAGCAAGGCATATGTGGAGGAGTTATGTAACGAGTATGATATTGTAACGCTTCAAGAAACTTGGTTGCTGCCGGATGACATAAACTTTCTCAGTCAAATTCACACTCACTTCATGTACTAAGGCATTTCTACAATGGATTCTACAGCAGGGCCTATTCGAGAAAGACCTTATGGAGGTGTAGCCATCTTATGGCGGAGGAGTTTATTCCAGAAGGTGGTACCAATACGGTGTGAATCAAAGCGTATAGTCGCTGTGCGACTGCAACTGTTCCAAAAGTAACAAACTACTTTGGTAAGTTTCTTAATATATAGTAACGATCTCCCAATACTCATAACTCAAAATATGGTTCTCTTTGCTGATGATAGTACAGCCATTGTAAAATGTAATAACCTTGACTATTACGAGAATTATATAAATGATTGCCTCAATAAAATAATTAAGTGGCTTATTAGTAATAACCTAGTAATTAATTTTAAAAAAAAGTTAACACACAAACACTTTTATTAGCGTATCACGGATTGGTTGCATCTGTTCTGAGGTTTGGAATAATTTTTTGGGGGCAATCTTCTGAAAGAGAATCGGTTTTTAAAGCGCAAAAACGATGTATTCGGTCCATGTGTGGCTTAAAAACTACTAAAACTTGTGAACCTCACTTTAAATCACTAAAATTACTGACATTTTCAGCTATGTACATTTTTTACGAAACTGCTTTGTTTGTCAAAATCAATTTAGATCTGTTTCAAAATCTCTCTGATGTTAAAAAAAAACTCCAATGCGTTCTCAATATACAAACAAACTGTGCGACAAAAAATGCAGAACCGCTTTAATGAAAAAGAGTTTTTTTGGTATAGCTCCGAAAATTTATAATAAAATACCTGATAACATAAAAAATACGCCCTTAATTAAATATAAAAAGATGCTCTACTCACTATTAATAGAAAAATGTTATTATACTGTAGAAGATTTTATTAATGATAATAATGTTTAATATTTCTTAAGCGATAAACACGTATATGTATTCAATGTAATTTTTAAAGACTGTTTCGAGATTTTTTAAGACTGTTTCTATAGTAAGTTTTCTTAATTATAAATTTTATAAAGTTATATAGTTCCTTTTCTCATGTAAGAGTTTTCATTTTGCTTTCTTCTTATGTTAGTAGTTTAATAGGTATTGTTATTTTTATGATTTTTGTTTTTATTTCAATATTTGTACGCCTTCACGGCAAAACATAGTGCACATATAATAACCTAAGATCTTTATGTAAATACCTATGTTTTACAAATAAACACTCTGATTCTGATTCTAAGCGCACAAGTAGGTACGTAGTACCAACGTTAGTGAATGAGCTACCCCCAGAACTAGCAACGCATGTCAAGTCCAAGGATCAGCTTAAAAAAGTTCTGCAAAAACATTATCTCTCATTGTGTCCATAGATATGTTTGTAACAAACCTTACGTTGGTGAAAACACCTTTTTGTTTATTATGTGATTCTTGATCTCGACAGCGCTCCGGCTGTGGTTATGTCAGTGTACATACCTACTGACTGCATGGATAATTTACCGTAGTTCACCGAGTGTCTAGGCGCAATGAATTCAATAATTCAGGCCTGTGATGATGAGTGTGTGTTCATGTTGGGCGATTACAATGCAAACATTGGCAGCATATTTGGAAAGGACCTGTTGAGGTATTGTAATGTCCAAAATTGGACCTGTGCTGACACTAAGTATTTGGGTGAGTCATCAGGTACTTATATATTTCTCAGTGAAGCGCATGGTACAACCAGTTTGCTGGACCACTGTGTAGTTACGTCTGCCGGTTCGAACAATATATCTAATGTTTACGTTCTGAATGAAGTAAATTGGTCAGATTATTTTCCACTCGTAATTGAATGTGATTTTAATGTTATAAGACGTTAGATTGTTATTCAACAGACGATTAATAATAAAATATCACTTAATAATAGAAATAAGACGCAACTTTCTGAGTACAGCCGTTTATGTGACGAATATTTGTTCCATGTTTGCGCAGACAATCTCAATGATTGTATGGGGTCGCCGTGTAGTGATCATGAATATTATGTTTCAATCGATAAATACGAGTACTATGACGAATTAATACATGCCATGGCAAACGCAGCTAGCAATTCGCATGCAAAGTTTTCAAGTTAATGTAAAACTATTGTAGATTGGAACAGCACATTCAATTGCGCGGGATGCTTTTTTTCATACTTGGTCGAAAACATGTGTAATAGCAGAAAAAAGTATAAAAATAAATTACGATGATGTCAACAACACCAAGATTAATTAAAAATGGATGTAATTGCGCAGCAAAGAGCCTCCCGTGATTTTAAGATTTTGTGGAAATCTACAAATAAGTTATCGCATAAACCGAGTCGCGCGTTAAGTATTAATGAAATTGAGGAGCCAAAACAAATGGCGGAGGCGTTTGTTACGAAATTAAAACTGGTTTCGTTAGTGAGTCGTGTGATACAGGTGTCGGCTGGCGTGCGCCGGCGGCTAATCAGCTGACTGTCACTATACCACCAGCCGCTCGATTCTGTAAAAATCTCATTGTGATAACATAGGTGAAGTGAGCTATCATTCCACCTGATGCTAGGGATTGACACTATCGATAACTCACTTCAAGCTCACTTCACCTAAGTTATCACGGTGAGATTGTTACGAATAGCTCGGCAGATGTGTTAGGGGCATGTGTGCGTGAAATGAAACGAGATAAGTCGCCGACGACACGGCGCGGCACGACGGTCTAACGCTGGATCTTATTATTCTAGGAGGTCCTCAGTTAGCTGAAAAACTATCTGTACTGTATGACCTATTTCTGAGGCACTGCTACCTGCCGAAAAGTTTTATCAAAACGATTGTTATGCCACTCGTTAAAGATAAAAAAGGTGACATATCGGATATTAATAATTATAGACCCATTTCATTGGCCACTGTGTATCTAAAATATACGAAAGGATATTACAACCATATCTAAACACATAAAGCTGCATAATGCACAATTTGGTTTTCGTCGAAATCTTTCTACTGATACCGCCATATTCTCATTAAAGAAAACTGTTCAGTACTATTTGGATAGAAAAACAAATATGTATGCCTGTTTTCTTGATTTAAGTCGTGCTTTTGACTCTGTAAATTACAATGTCCTGTGGGATAAAATGTACAAATCTGGTATTCCACCAGAAGTGATTAATGTCATGAAGTATTGGTATGAAGGTCAAATAAATGTTGTAAAGTGGGGAGAAAGTTTATCGAGTGACTACACTCTTAATTCCGGCGTGAGACAGGGTGGTCTGACATCCCCTACATTGTTTAATTTGTATGTTAACGAATTGATAGGGGAGCTGAGCAGCGCAGGTGTCGGCTGTTCTATTGATAATGTCTCTGAAAATAACCTCAGTTACGCCGACGATATGGTGCTGCTCCGCCTCTCTGTCAAAGCGTTGCAAAAGCTACTGAACATATGTGAAGTGTACGCTAGTAAGCATGATCTAAAGTATAATGTGAAGAAAATTTCGGACTGTACAAACTTAACGAGGTGGTAGTTTGCTCTATTCTATCAATAAAATCTATTCTACATGGTCGGACCCCAACCCCCATTTTTGTGTTTTGATCGCCTTTTATAAAGCGTGCATACTAAAAGTACTGTAACTTTGGAATTTAAAGCCCAAATATCGATAAAAAAAAACCCTTAGGAACTGTAAAGTACTGTTAACAATCGGTTTAATAAATCAAATAATAGCTATAAATGCTGCATCATATTGAAATAAATGCTAAAAGATCTATTTTACGTTATAATTAACAACGTTTTTTAGTTTATCAAGGATATTGCAAAATTTACCCATAGGAACTACCTTTTTTATCTATCAAAATAATGATATCAAAAACTCGATTCTATGACAATTGGTTTAAGAGATATTGTTGTTGGAACATAGGCTTGCGCGGGCGTTCATAATGATTTGGTTTTCTGTAGATATTTACAGTGATGATCAATGATAAACCAATAACAAGTTCTGTAATGAGCAATTAATTCGTGAATGCAGGAGATACAGTCCAATATACGCCCAAAGCAAAATTTTAGAAGCCTCTTTCCAAGGGCTTCCTGATGTACTCATATGTTCAGCGATTATTTATAATTTAAAAGCTAGACGGTTTTATATCTTTAGGGAAATTCTCATTTGGCTTCAGGCTTTTTATTTTTCTCTCTGTGTAGAATACTTTGTAATTTAAAAAAAAAGTTATAAATCCTTAATTATTGAACTCAAATTATCTAGAACCAGCTATGAAATTACGAAATACCAACTCGGTCGGATATGATGACATTAGTACTAATATGATCTAACAAAATTTATTAACATCAACTAAACCGTTGACTTACATAATTAATTTATGTTTGGAATAGGGTATATTCCCCGGCAGTTTAAAGTTTTCTGTTGTAAAACCCATTCACAAAAAAGGACCTAGATCTGAGGCAAACAATTATAGACCAATTACTTTAGTTCCCATACTTTCAAAAATATTTGAGAAAGTAATGGGCTTATACATTTCTTTGAGAAACATGATGTATTAAGTAGTCAACAGAACGGTTTCATTAAGCAAAAACTACAACTTTGGCATGTAAACTAGTAAAAGAAATTAAGGATGCTATCAATAAAAAAGAAATCCCAGAAGCAGTATGTTTGGATATGAGCCAGGCGTTTGATATGGCATACCATACCATGAAACCTTATTGCGTAAACTTGAGCAATATGGCATATGAGGCGTTGCTTATAGTTGGCTCGAAAGCTACTTATATGTATTTGAAAACTGCAAAGTAAGAAACAAATACTCGCTTTTTGAAACAGATGAAAAGGCTATGTCAAAGAGCAAAATAGCAGAAAAGCCACTAGTAGTCCCGCGTAATAGACAAAAAGTATGCAACAAAACTTGTTATACCATGGCGGTGAAAATATATAACTACTTAGCCGAAGAATTTAGAAGTGCTACAGATTTAGAATTTAATAGAAAGCTATATACTTAGGTGGTTGTTTGAGAGATGTTTTTATTCCATCAATGAATATTTTGAGCGTAAAATGTAAAGCTTATAATTATGTATTATAATTTATTATGACATCTCATAATGACATTACTTAAATACTTTCATTATTCTTGCATTTTTTTTATTGACCTGAATTATTATTTTAAATGAATCGAATTGTATTTAATTTTAATTTTATCGACTGCATTGTAATCTAAACTTAAATTATGAAATTACTACAAGTATTTTTATGTTATTGCTAATTACTAAATGTGTACTGCATGCTATAAATGTAACCAAGATGTAAAATCGCAGTATTTGCAAGACTTTAATGCCGATTATAGTGAAACCCAATGATCTTAAGAACTGACGTTAGCTACCTATATCCTTGCAAATAAATATATCACTCAATTATTCATTGCCAACGGCTTAAAGTGGCTAAAAGTAAGCTCAAAGGGGTAATTTATGTTAGGGTCCGTGGATGTTTTAAAACTACTCATTGCACCTTTTTTTTAAACTGAAATACTTTTTCAGTTTAAAAAAAAGATGCAATGAGTAGTTTCCTCAGCTTTCCAACACAATAATAAATACTTTTCGGAACATTATTTGCAGAAATTGGAGTTCGATCATGGTAGGTAAGGCGAAAAACACATATTTTTCATACTTGCTACTACTAAAGTATTATATGCATTTCAGTGTATGCATTTTTCATGAACTTCCTTGTAAAATTTATCTAAAAGATTTGGGTGTAAAAATCTAAACTGTGATACTTACAAGCCCTACGCTCACCTTCACACCTCTTCAAAAATTCTCTCCACTGCTTCTGAAAGTAAAGAAGTTACCATTGAAATTATAAAATTTCGCTTGAAAATGCAAAATATTGCAGTGCGGAAGAATGCGGTGTTTGCTTAGTAAAGACATCGCCTCGCAGAGGATTAAAATTGGGGGCTTAGCCAAGAAAACATTCGAACGAGCAAGGATTAGCAAGCAAGTATCCCTTATAGAAAACTAGCTGTTGCCCGCGACTTCGTCTGCGATCCAGGATGAAAAGTACCCAGGTCATGGTCTATCAGTGTGCCAAATTTCATCCAAATCCTTTGATGCGTGAAAGCGTTACAAACAAACAAATTTACTTTCGCATTTATAATATTAAGTTAGCATTAGGATAACTAATGATGGCACATGCACAATCGCACATGCTTTTCTATGATTAATTTTATGCTCAGCTTAATTTAAACTTAATAGCTCTATGTTACCTATTAAAAGTTGTCTATTTTTATAAACTATACAGGGTCTGGGCAGGGATATCGACACGCAAATAATTGAAACCATGGATTGAAACTGTCCCTTTTTTTTAGGGTGGGAAATGATTAAATAACTTCTCCTGCTCTGAGCGGAACGGGAGGGCGTGTCAGACTCTTACTGACTAACACAAAAAGGTGTGTTAAAAAAAAACAGTTTTTTTATTTTTATAACCGACTAAAATTACAATGCAGGCGGTTTTAATTTCTTGTCGGTTATTTAAAAAAAATAAAAAGTCAGTTTAATTTTAAAAAAAACCGACTAAATATTTGTATTCTAGGTACTGAATCCATGGTAATAAGTTGCGCGTCGACGTCCTTGCTACCCTGTATAATAAATATGGTCATTACCGTCAAATAACTAAAATATTTACATCAAATATTCAATTGTCAGTCATTCAATATTCAATTATATTTATACTACTTTAATTAACTTATGTGTATCTGTTGTCTATTCAGTTTTATGTAGGTACCTATTTGCTTTCCTATTTACCTATAAAAGTATGTACTTAAAAATAATTACTAACCAGTGGAAAGATTTCTAATCGGCGCTTTGTTTCGTTCTCCTGTGGGTTCATAACGAATTTGTTACGTATACACATTGCGATAAAATACTACAGTAATAATAGTTCTATGAGTATACAATTCTGGCCGATTCAGTTATTTATCTGAAAAACACAAATAATACATATTAGCAGAAAGGAATAGGTACACGACACATAAACTTAAAATGGCCATTAATTGGTAACGTGACGCCACATATAACTGGCGTTGGGTTGGAGAATAAAGTTCCTATAAGATCCATCAAAAATCAAAAGTCATTTATTCAAACTAGGCTGAGAATCAGCACTTTTTGAAGTCAAAATTACATAAGATAGTCCCCTCAAAACGCCCGCCCGTCACCACTTCCTATTGCTTTAGCTGGGAAGAAGAAGTGGCGCAACAAACTCCCCAGCAGCACTGTTCACCTAGAAGAAGAACTGAATTCTATACAGTAGTGAGTAATGAACATCGTAATGTTCATTACATTACATTACAAACACAAAAAAATTAATCATATTATTTGCAATATGCCAGCTAGCACACGCCAATATTGATAACTATACTCAAGCCGAAATAAATAATAAAAAACGTAAACACAACTTAATACCTACATTATAAAAGCCTCAAGGCATAAAGGGCATTCCCGCTTATTTTTGCAATGCTGCGTTATGTTGGATCGCTTGCATCACTTCATTGGCTTGATTCAAAGTAGTGTTTCGTGGCACAATTCCACCCTTTCATTTGCACAATTTGACTACTTGACATAAGAACAAAATAAACACTTACTTAACTGAACAATCGGACGTGTCGCAGAACCTGCTGCCGGGCACTGCCGGAGAGGCGCTCGCTCGCCGGGGACATCACAGGCGCATGCGCGAACAATCTGTAAGTGAAGCGACACCACTATGGAAAGCCGACCAACTTATCCAAGACCGTGAAGAGCTTTACGCTTTGAGTTAGTACATTGAAAGCCCGAAAGTTAGACAACTAGTCTTACCAAGTGGTATCGTGTTATCCAGTAACTGGTATATGAAAATCAGATAGGCAGTCGCTTCATGTAAAATAATGGTATTCAGCTGCATCCGGTTAGATTGGAAGTCGACCATAATATAAAATGACAAATAATATAAAATGATCAATACAATTTGGATAAAAAATATTATTAAAATCTCGATTATGATTTTAAGTGCAATGCTTGGTCAATCCCTAGCATCAGTGGGATGACACTGACAGCTCACTCCACGCTCACTTCACCTAAGTATTCATGGTGAGATTTTAACAGAATCGACCGGCTGGACTAGGTACTTAAGTAGGTACCTAAGTAATTGGGCAAATAAAAAATATGTACGAGTACCTTGGTTGCCCGATTACTACTAAACTATAACTAAATATTATGTAAATATATAATTATAATATATTATGTATGTATTTTTTTTTTATTTAAAGGGCTTTGTCACTTAGCGACCACATCGCCCAGTGCAAAAAAAAAACAAAATTGTAGATAACTACCTACCTTATAACTAACTTGTACAATGGTGCCGATTCCCTTGTCACAAACTAAACTAAATTTAAGTTGAGTACATCTTTTTCTTTCTATTTCATTATGAAAAGGACAGAAGATAAATATTAGTTTAGTCCTGTCAAATTAGTCAGCACCTGACGTAATTTGATGTAATTTTAGTTGTCAACTTTTTAATCACGTCTAAACTTGTATGGAGTAGTGTCAGGCGCTGATTAATTTGACAGGAATAATTTTACATCGTCCTAAAACATTAATTCTACTATTTTTATTCCGGACACACTCCATCAGAATATGAAACACATCATCAACCACACCACAGACATCACAATTTGGAGACAAAGCTTTCTTCATTAAATAATAAAACTTATTTGAAGGAATATGTCCGGAACGAAGTCTTAAGGCTATAACTAGTAACTAGGCTTTTGCTGAGGTCACAATCAATCCACGGAACCCGAGAAATCTCTGGCTGGATAGTTCTATACCATATCCCTTTTTCTTTTGATCTCTCATCAAAATACTCCTGCCAAAGGTCTAAACACTTTTTTTTAACCTTTCCAACATAATCCGAATACAGTGGAGTAATATTCGTGGGAACTCCATCAACACACGCTTGTTTGGCGAGTATATCAACCTTATCATTTCCTTTTAACTGACAATGCGACGGAATCCATTGAAGACATACCGTTTTGGAATTAGACTGAAGCTTTAAGATCAATTCATATAATCACGTAGGCTGTCGGAATACCTCGCATGTGAGAAGTGTGCCGAGCCAAGTGTTGCAACGAGCTTTTGGAGTCTGTCAGAATCACAAATTTATCGCCAATAATTGATAGAATATAGGACAAAGCTTCCAATATCGCAATCATTTCAATGTGCATAATAGAAATATCTGAATCAATCTTAAACTTCATGTGATTGAAAAGAATGGTATCCAAAAAGGCAGCGCCCCCACGTGTTTATCCTTGGAACCGTCAGTAAAAATCGTATGATAATCTGAATATTGTTCTTGAATATATGACGAACATACGTTTTTTATTTGTAAAGTACTGTAGCGGCGTTTAGCTTTAGAAATAGTAGGAATTTTATCGAAGATTATATGAGACATTTATACTACTTACCCACTTCATCAAGTGAAAACATTCCAAGTTGAACGCTTGAGTGTATTGGAACAGAATTATATTGTGAAAAAATTTCAATAAGTAATGGCAGCTTCTTGTTCTGCTAATAGTTGGAACCTGTAACTAGTGAAAGATTTTCTATTGAATCTAGAGTTTTATTGTTACGACAAGATCTTGATTTTAACATAAATTTGCTAGCTAAGTACCTATCTCCGACGAATATGAAGTGGCGGAAGGCATAACTCGCTTTCCATGACATGTGTCGGGGTGCTCCTTATGAATCCGCCGACTACACGTAATGCCTGGTTCTGGACCCTATCTAGTTTAATTAGTTTAGAATTACAACCAAGTGTCAAACAAGAAACTGGCATAATCAATTCTACTTCGAATTAAAGAAATATATAAACGTCTTAGGTTTATATATTTTGTTTTCGTTTTTGATGGAGTCCCCATCCCGGACCGGATAATACTTTAAGTAAATTAATGAATTTCATTACCTTCTGTGAGGTTTCATTGATATGTTTACCCCATCTTAATGAGCTATCCAGCCACAGACCCAAATATTTCACATTATTAACGACTTCAATTGATTCATTATCAAAATCAAAGTCGACAGACCTCCTAAAGCAACCTTTTTAAAATCACACATCTTAGTTTTATTTGGAGACATAGTTAAACCCAGCTTATCAATTAACACTTTGGTATATCGTAATGCAGACCGAAGTTCTTCAAACGTTGAATCTAAATTATGCTTTGTTGAATACAACACAAAGTCATCAGCATATTGAGATATATTAACCTGGCCAACGTTCTTACATATAAGCAGTGTTAGAATATTAAATAAAAGTGGAGCCAATGGATCTCATTGAGCTAGCCCACGGCCAGTAAATCTAACAATCTCACAACCGTACGTCGCCACTTGCAGGTGTCTATTTGATAAAAAGGACCACAAATAAACACAGATTTTAGATCCAACCCCAAACTGATCTAAAATACGTAAGAGGCAAGGAACATCAACATTGTTATAAGCACTGTCGATGTCTATAAAACACGCCGCTGTAACCAAGGTTTTAGAGAATCCTGGTTGAATTTCATAAACCAGCCGCGTAAGGTTATCCAGGCAAGACCGTGCCTTACGAAAACCCACCATGTCCTCTGGAAAAAGACATTGTTTTTCAAAGAACCACTCTATACGTTTACCCAAAATAGCATGAATTTTTTTACAAATACAAGATATTAGGGAAATAGGACGTAACGATGAAGATGAACTACTATGTTTGGGAATTGGAACTATTTTGATTTGACGCCATTGTAAGGGAACAAAACCGACAGAAAAACATTTATTATACAGGGTGTTTGGTGCATCGTGTGCCAAATTGAACTTTTAAATACCTACAAAATTAGTGATATTAGTCACCTAGTTCTTTTTTAATTCACTCGCAAAGGTAAAACTTAAATTAAAGCTGTACATGTCGGATCTTGCGGATAGTCAGTTCGGCTTCCGCAAGAGGCGCTCGACGGTGGACGCCATCATGCGCGTTAGAGCCCTCACGACGGGGGACGCGGTGTCTCGGGGCGGGGTTGTCGTGGCGGTGTCACTCGACATCGCCAACGCATTTAACACCCTGCCCTGGAGTTGCATTGGGGAGGCACTCCGTTTTCACCGGGTGCCAACCTACCTCCGTCGAATAGTCGAGGCATATCTGACGGACAGAGCCATCATCTACCCGGTCGCGACGGGGAGTGGAACCGGCGCGAGATGTCGTGCGGTGTCCCACAGGGATCGGTTCTAGGGCCGCTCCTGTGGGACATCGGTTACGACTGGGTGCTGCGGGCTGACCTCCCAGATGGCGTCAGCGTGGTGTGCTACGCTGACGACACGCTGGTCCTGGCGCAGGGGAGGTCGCATCAGGCGGCGGCCGACGCGATGACACGCGGGGTTGCGATAGTCGTGGAGAGGATCCGGCAGTTGGGTCTCGAGGTGGCTTTGCACAAGTCCGAGGCCATGTCTTTCCATGGGCCCCGGAACAGGCCACCATCGGGATCCCAACTAACGGTAGGAGGGGTTCACATCGGCGTCGAGTCCACGATGAAGTACTTAGGACTCGTGCTCGATAGCCGGTGGAACTTCGTGGAGCACTTCCGACGTTTGGCCCCCAAACTGGAACGGACTGGGGCCGCCCTCAAGCGGCTTCTGCCCAACCTGAGGGGTCCAAACGCCTCCTGCCGGAGGCTTTACGCGGGGGTCGTGCGGTCCATGGCTACATATGGGGCCCCGGTGTGGGCGCGTTCACTGCGGCGGAGAGCCGCCCACTATCTGAACGCGCCCCAAAAGGTGGTAGCCGTAAGGCTGATCCGGGGCTACCGCACGATCTCGGGCGAGGCGGCAAGCCTCCTTGCCGGACTCCCGCCGTGGGATCTGGAGGCGATAGTCCTCGCGCGCCTGTATGAGTGGCGCGCGGAGGCACTACGCCGGGGGAAAACCCCGCTTCCGCGGCAAATCGCGGCGGAGCGGACGGACCTCCGGCGCGATGTCATGGCGGCATGGAAAGAGCGACTGTCGTAACCCAGCGCAGGGCACGCCACGATAGCGGCGGTAATACCCCTCTTTGAGGAGTGGCTAGAGAGGCGTCACGGCGTCCTCACCTACCGCCTGACGCAGGTCCTCACCGGACACGGAAGCTTCGGGAGGTTCCTGCCCATCATCAGGCGGGAGGAAACGCCCGGGTGTCACCACTGCGATGATCACCCCGAGGACACGGTGGAGCATACGGTGGGGGCCTGCCCTGCATGGGCGGAGCACCGCCGTGTCCTCGTAGAGGCGATCGACAGCGGCGGCGACCTCTCACGCCCGGCCTTGGTTCAAGCCATGGTCCGGGGCGAGGGGGAGTGGGTGGCAGTCGCCTCCTTCTGCGAAGCAGTCATGCTAGCGAAGGAGGTGGCGGGACGGGAGAGGGAGAGAGTCTCCCGTCCAAGCCGCCGCGGTGGACGCTCCGGGCGTCGGGAGCCGCGTGACGACTCCCGGCCACCGTAGGCGCGGGCCTGCGGGCGGTGAGTAATGGGTAGCTCACCGTCCGATCAGGATCAGGCCCGTGCCGGACGGCGCGTACGTGTTCCACGCGCGCCTCAAAGAGATGTCAGCATCGAAGAGGGGGCCCACTAGGGCCCAAGCCTGCCGGGAAAGCGGGATCATCCATAAGGGGTACTGCTGACCCGGAACATAAAGGGCCAAGGAAGGAACACGGGTGGGTTTTAGTCAGTAAGAGTCTGACACTCCCTTCCGCTCCACCCAGAGCGGGAGGGGTCATTTGATGATTTCCCATACTCAAAAAAAAAAAAAAAATGCTGTTCATGTTACAGCTGTTTATAAGGCTACAAAAAAAAATCAAAAGCGACCGGGATCTTCCAACTCCCTCATATATTCTCCAGTATATCCTCTTTCTAATGATGTGCCACATGCCGTAAACGTATTTTAACAACTTTGTGAATTCGCTAGAATTGTGAATCGAGTCACCTAAGGCTAATATTCCAAATTATGATTTAAAAAAAAATCTCTTAAATTATACCTGTCAAACCCATAAATCTGCTATCTCATTCTTATGGTTAGGTAAATTCGTGTATCATATCTGTATCTTTCGTGGGATTTACTTGAAATAAAAAAAACAAAATTGCATTTTTAACATTTTTTTAATCATTGTTACAAATCTTGCTCAAATTGTTGGCCTCTGTTGCGAATGCAGGCCCGACACCTGTTTCGTATTTCAACAGTTGTTGTACGAAGTCGTATTTCCTCCTTAATAGTATTGAATGCCGCTTCTATGCCGATTAGTAAGATTGATTACGAAGTAAGATTGTAAGCCTCATCTTGAAAGGTTTGTATTTTTCTCTTCAGTATTTTTGTAGGGTTATTCAATTTGAGTTTTATCTTGCGGGAATCTAGTTTGCTGTATTTTTTTTCTTTTTGTCCTCTTTTCATAATTATGATAGGCCTATTATTTCCTTTAATTTTTTTAATAAGCTGTGGTGGTTTGTTCCATGCCCGTTGTTAGATATTGTTGCTAAACTTGTTTTCAGAAACGTTCTGATGAAGTTTTTAGGTCAATAATATTTGGTAGGTCTAAGCTAAAGCTTTCCCAATCTTACAGATTGGGAAAGCTTTAGCTTACTAACTAATGTCAGGTGCTTTTCTCTTAATAATATTTTGTGACTTACCCAATTGTAGTAATATCGGAAAGTGATCGGAGTTCATGTGGTTCCCCTCTTCCACACACTGATTATTGGTTGATATGTTTTTAACAATAATATAATATAACATGAGACAACATCCACACAAGGTCTTCAGGTCCCGAACTAGGCAGAGCTTGTACTATGGTAACCTGATGACTGATATACATACTTATATACATATACACACCCAGACACAGGTCAAACAGACATGTTCATGCACACAAATGTTTGACTTGTCCGGGGATCGAACCTGGGACCAGCGGCTCAGAAGGCAGGGTCAGTACCAACTGCGCCAACCGGTCAGTCAATCAAAATGAAATGAAAAAAAAAAAAAAAACAATGAAATCATCGATAAGATCTGGTAGTTTCTGGTGGTCAGTCGGCCAGAATGTAGGTTTCCAGTACTTATGACGACATTACAGGGCATGTATTTTTTATTATTTTATAATCTTTATTTAGTTAAGGGATTTTTGTAGACATATGCGACGATGTCAATCCCATCGTGCTTTTAAAAATAACAACTTACTCCTAAACTAAATATACGAATCTTAGCCACACAACATAAATCTAATTTATTATCTTTATTTAGCCATTCACCCCATTATTCGACAGCTAAATTCCAAATTTAGCGTTTGGTATCCTGACGATAGAGCTTTGGGAGGCGATGTAGAAACCGTTTCAAATGACCTACAATTCCTAAAAAATTTACTTCATTCCATTGGCCTTGATCTCAACCACTCGAAATGTGAACTTTATATGGCGGACAGTACTGACAGACATCTGACACTCTCCAAATATAACGCAATAGCTCCGGAAATCCAAATTATTAAAAAAAGCTATCTTCGTCTCCTTGGGTCTCCACTCTTCGAGAATTCCTTTTCCGTTTTTATTGAGGAACAAATACAAAATTTCTATTTCACGTTTCGGAAAGATGGCTCCAAATTAACATGCATTCGGCCTTAACCTTAATCCGTTATTGCTGTTTCGGCCCTAAATTAACTAGTTAACAAAAATAAATTAAAATTAACTTTAGTTACTACTCAAAACTTGTGCACAGCGTGTCTTGAACAGAATACCGTCTTCACAGTCATTTAAATTGCATCCGTGCGATGCGAAGCCGGGCAGGTCGCTAGTTTAACAATAAAACAAGGTTTATATGCTACAGAAAATCAGTTTAATTTGAACAGTAAATAGTCCAGAATAATTCAATTCACTTGATAGGGAAGGGAATCCAGTTACATCAATATTATACTAAGTAGGTATCAATACTACGTAGTGCGGTTTATGATATTTATATATATTAACATTTAAGGTCCGACATCATTTATGTACATACAGCAGCAGCTCAAGTTACCACTATCTATACAATTTTCTCATTCGATATTTTGGAGAAAGGACATGTCCAAAAGTGTTTTTTTATTATTTAATAATTCTAACCAGAATAAGTTAAATAAATTTGGATAGACATCCCAAGAACTAGTCCTAACAATATATATTTTTAAGCCCCTCTAATTTTGATAAAAATCGTTTTATAAGTTAGTGTGAATTTACTCGTAAAACGAACAAACCTTTCAAGATTGGCAAGTTTATACGAAACGAATCAGATTATTTACCTCTGTACTGCTTTAAATAATTATACCTACTATTATTAAAGCTGAAAAGTTAGTTTGTTTGAACGCGCTAATCTCTGGAGCTACGAGTCGGATTTGTACTCTTTTTGCAACTGTTACGCTGGCCATACACGTTCAAGTTTACCGTCCAGTTTGCAGCGGACTTGACGCCGCGTCCAGTAAAAAAAAATTCCCATCCATATTTTAGCCATTGACAAAGTGTGTGGGAGATTTAATTTGGGTTGCCATCATAGAAAAAATGATATGTACCAACATTCAATATTTTATCATTTTTCTCAGAAATGGAGGGGTCCAAAAATATAATTTCAGTGGTTCCAAGTTCCATATTTTTGTAGCTTTTATTTAGGCTTAGTTTCGTTCTGGTTAGATTTTTCTCGGAATAAAAAACCAACGTCCATACAAAAAGCGGACATCTCCTTTGACAGTTTCGTATAACCTGGATGTGCTGGCGACTGTACTAATAATGTGCCATAAACAAGTAGAGTAGTGTTGTAGTGCTATTCCGTAATATCACTTCGTTGGGTGCATTAAAGGATGTTCTCAGTGATAATGTGACATTTGACTTCGCGAAACTGGGAGTTGTGCCTACCATATCCTTTTGACGACAATAGGGATGATTACTAATATTTACAATGGGACCAAACATGAAATCGCGAAAAAAAATCTGCTGGTTCTGCAAACATAAATGTAGGGAACAGCTGATTTTTTTTGGCGGTTTCATATTTGTTTCCATAGTAATAGTTGTTCATAATGATGAGTACATTAATGCCCCTTAAGAGGTTGATGGTGTTATACCAATAACCCTGTATATTCGACTGAGAACCTATGTTCGTTTCTTATTATTTATTTCTTTGCACGACCCCATTTGTCATAGGTATTCATTTGTCGATTTATAAGCTGGGCGCTGGGGGCACGGCACTTGATATAAAATCAAGCGGTCAAAAGATTAAAAGTTTTTAGAAGGTATTAGACGTTTATGACTTATTTTTAGGATTCCGTACCTAAAGGGTGTTAACAGAACCGTATTACTAAGCCCCCGCTGTCCATCCGTCTGTCAGCGAGCTATATCTCATGAACCGTAATAGGTAGAAAGCTGAAATTTTCAGTGTGTATTTCTATTGCCGCTATAACAACCAATATTAAAATGGGTCTCCATACAAGAAACTTATTTTTTTCCGCGGTTTTTGCCTTATGTTACGGAACCCTATTAATAACCCAACAAACCCAATATTTGCAAACAATGTCTTTTCTGAGATTAAAATAATAAAAAATACATCATTCCTAATTATAACCATATTCTTCCACCGCCAAGGTTGAGTAAAACAAATCGGTATAGAATGAATTCTCATTGAAAACCGTTTTGTTTATATAGATAGCATCATTCTTGGATGACCGGTTAGATCATCAAAGTGATAGAAAGGTGAGTCTGCTAAAGACTAGTTCATCACAATACTACAAGAAGTTAGTATTGTATTTATGTAGTGTTGTTGAGCTGCACTGACTGTACAGATCCACTCAATCTGTGTGGTGTTTCCTCAAAGGACCATTTCAGACACCAGTCTACTTAGTGATCTGACCAAGATTATGTATGGACTTTAAAAGAGACTGTGACCTCTGAGTTTGTTTCGGCCTTTCTTCTCAGAGTAGTCAGGTAGGAAACGCCGACCTCATCTTGTTTTTAAAATATGACTGACGTGTAAAAGTGTTTGTACAAACCTACTTACAGAAATAAAATCATTTATCAATTGACTAGTTTTTCCCAGATTACAGTAGGTATGCTTTAAAATTGATCAACGTCACTTGAGATTCAAATCTAATTTTGTATTTTATAGAATAGCATTACAGTTAGGCTTTGGTTTCCTAAGAAAGCCGTTCCGTCTATAACGAATCCGAATATAATGACTGTCATGAAAATCTGCCATTTTCCCCAGTACTCGTAGTTCTCAGACTAAGGAAAAGAAAGGACTCGGCATAACGAACAGTAGTTATAGGAATGTGATGTATTTCGACGGCATAGTTACTGACATATCGGCATCTCTTTTTAACTTATGAGGGTAATCATATGTAAAAAAAGGACAACAGTAGTCTTATCATTACCAAAAATTGCAACATTATCTACAAAATATCTCACTGCGGCCGGTCGCCATGTTTTGTCACAGCCAACAAGTACATCAGTTGTCATAGCAACTTGTTTCTTTCAGTGTTTTGAAGAAAATTTTGATATTATAATGCGCGCAGCTCTACCGCAAGCCGCCATCTTTGTGCCAGACTCACATTTTAGGTATGCACGTTTTTTTCGTAGGTATGTCATGTCTATTCTTCTTTTCCTTAGTCTGAGTCGTAGTTGACATTACGATTTCAAAAAACACTCTGTATTTGGACGGCCGTTATTGTGTAATCGTTCACCGGTTTCTTAGGACACCAAAGCTTTAGTCGTTCAAACGCATGACCACCTAGATTGACGTCAAAAATTAATACAGACGATGGAATAGTAACATTAGTCATAACGAATTATTTACAAATTCTATGATTATACCGAAGAATACATACATTCTACTAAGTCATTGTTCGATAACGGACGTATCTACTGACTACAGTAAATCAATATCGTCTTATTTCTTTTAAATAGTTCAATGAATAATATTTTTACTCAGAACAGCTTCTTTTCCATAGCACTGCATATCGATAGATACGTGACATAATATATGCCAATTTGTGAGGTGGTTACATGATATTAAAGTAAATAATAGCTAATATAATCACATGTATTTATTTGAATGATATAATATCGATATTCTACACACATAATATTTCACATTATATATGTATTTCAAATTACATACCTTTAGATAATTTTGTGGGTCAGGCGGACGACCTACAGTAGTGCTATTCTGATAAACATCACCGTGAAAACTTGTGAAGCGACCTTGAAGTGAACTGACGTCTCATGTGATGCTAGGGATTATTTACAGCTCAGTTTAAGCCACGGATATCTATGGTCACTTCACTTAAGTGTTCACGGAGAGATTTTGGCAGAATAACACTACAGAAGATCGCGGGGAATACCTAGATGAGACTTGCACGGACCAGGGAAGCATGTCATACAAGGGAGTAGGCCTGGAGACCTATACTCAGCAGTGGGTGGAACAAGGCTGCCAATACTGATGATGAGGTACCACTAGTAACAATAATATTTATCGGGTGTGTTATAATTTATAAAGCCGGTGTAGCATTAGCGTAAGGGAGTATCTATTTTTCTTTTCGTGTGCTAAATCGATTTTGCAATTGCAATAGCTTTCGATTGCTAATTACTCGGATGCAAACAAGTCGACGGCACATCTATGTGCAATGCCTGTGGCACCGCAGATGCGATGCCACCCTAGAAACAAAGCTGAAATGTCTCGAGTTCCTTCACAGAGCTCTACTACTGTCTACTAAAAGCTAATTACAATTTGATCTCGCATCGCAGCTTAAGATGTAGACATAGTGTCAAGGTGTTACATTTAACGCTACCGACCTACAGCCAAAATACATAAGTATTTTATCCTACGCACATTTTTTTTTCTAAAACTTATTAATTGTTGATATTTGTCGCTTAAGTAATTCGATTTTGAATTTAGAGAGAATAGACATTTTTTAGTAGGTACTAATGCAGTTAAGATACAAAATATATTATAACATCGTGGTAAGTAATCCAATGCTTCCAGTAATTGTATCGCTTTATAGATAATTTCTTATAAAGGTGTTAGAAAAATATTGCCTGTAAATTTCTATAGGTTCTAAGAGTCCGACGTGATATTATTATTAAACAATAATTTTGTAATATTATCTAACACTCGTGACAAAATATCTGATATAAAATTATCTAATATATAATATAATTATATGTAAACTCGTAAGTTGAAATGTTCATTAAGAACGAATTCATTTCGACGGTTGTAATTTTGTTTGTGAAAAAAATCATGAAAATTTGCAATGTGCATTGACACATAATATACCTATCTAGTCGAAAATCGATCAAGTACGCTATCTATTAGTAAAGTGTTTCCAAAAAGACATTCTAAATATTATTTGATAATTATCTTTAAATGGTTTCAGTATATGTATAAAAGTATGCTACAAAACTTCTTGCAAATCTGTTCATCACATCGTAAGAAAGATCTATCACCTTCGTTCTAGGACGTTTGTCCATTTCTAAGGATCAATTCGGTTAAAATCTAATTCGTTCTTATCAAAATCGATAACATTTAATACTTCCAGAAACTTCTAAACCTAAATTTCCAACAATTCAAAGAAGTTCACTTTTCTACGATACTTTACAATACAACAAAAGGCAAGTGCTGCCACTAAATACCAACAATCTAAAATATCCAACCTTTTCGTGTGCCCTGGTTTATTAATAGTCAGTTAAGTAGGAAATTAGTTGTTACAGCTCATAGACTTAGATCGGGACACATTCCATGTAATATGTTTACCTTTATGATGAAAAAAACTAACTCGCCTAATTGTTTAGAGTGTGGAGTTGTGGAGGACTTACATCACTTATTGATGGAATGTGTTCGATATGAGTCTCGTAGAAGGGATCTGTTTGGGGTTTTGAAGTTGAACCAGCTTGATATGGGCACATTTCATAACATTCTGTCTCAACCAAATGGCGATGATGCGAGGAGTCTGTTCGGGTTCATGTCCCAAATGTGATCCGTAATAGTAGGTGTTTAGGGTACGATGGGACTGTCATACGCATTGCGGTAAATGTCCCTAATTAAAAATAGAATTAAAAAAAAAAAAAAAAAAAAAAATATCCAACACTTTCGATCCAAAAATATGATATAGGTACTTACTTAAAATTTTCCCCTTAGGTACTTGAAACAGTTATCAACCGTTTATATATAAGTGCATACATAAAATATATCATGTCATTTTCATCCTAGAATAAAGTCTCGTTTCTATTTAAATATCGATAAAATTACTACATTGTCAATATTTATTAATTAGATGTTACATCGATTATGAGAATCGATACAATAAAATATTTATAGAACAGAAATTGCTCGCAGCAAACGTACAAATGGTTGATTTACGGTACTATCCAAATGGACGATACGTCACAAAATTGGTATAATATAAGTATACCTAACATCACTGTATGACACGCAGATAGTCTTATAACTAACATCGATGCACTCTTACACTAATATATTCAGGTTTACCGATAGCAACAGATAAATAAAAATGCATTAAAATTTCCTCATATATTTACTTCGAAGTTATCTATTGTCATCGGTAAAACAAAAGTATCGATAAAAATAGAGAAGTGTTCAAAACAACATGTCGACGAAACGGTCCAACCGTTATTTAAAATTTAAGTTAACAAATATTATTTACAATGATAAAATTCTTTTAAAATTAATATGTACCTACATTTGCCAAAGAAATGGTGTGTGGTGGTGATATTGCAAAATACAAAAACTGTACAAATATTTTCAAATTCGAGATAGTTGAGTATAGTCAAAATTCGCTCTATAGATCTCAAAAATAAAACGTACGATTTTGAAGAACATCAACACTAAAATTACTGATTTGTTTGTAACGTTACCGTAAATAACGGAACAACTTACACATATATATATACTATCTATTTGTCTGATCGAACTTATTACACCTTTGTCCAATTTCCTCATTTGTCTAGATGTCGGTATCCCAGAAGTTTCAACTCAAGAATTCACCCTGTATACGATGAAAGATCGAATTAAATATACCCTGATTAATGAATATACTCGTAGGTATAGACAACTAACCTGAGGGCGTTCTCATTATAAGTTTAATACATAATTATATTAAGTAGTTTCGCTTTTGAGACAGGGAGCAACTTCGACTATACTATACTGAAACAAATTTATATTTAGTCATACGCGATAAGTATAAATTTCTTTCAGTACCCGTTTTCAGTTCCCAAGAGGATAATAGTTAATTAGAATCTAAAGAGTGTCATAATCGTTATCGAGAATGGCAAGAAGTAGGTATACGCAGACTATTACCTACTGTACTATTAATCTTTGTCATCACGCTTGTCCAAAGTAACAGGGAGCCTATAGCGAAATTGTATATATTATTATATACACGGTGACATTTGAATCACAGTTTTGCTAGAACATACGTTGTTCAGACCGTGGTCTACAACCATTCTATAGCATCCAATAGAAAAACAAACGTCATTGATTTTCTAAAAAAAACACAAAAAAGGCAATGTTATAAATATCGGGATTGTCGTTACGCCCTACAACACAGACACTGCGGCTGCGACGCGCGGCGCTCGCGTCTTGAATGCAATATCGCTACTGTGTTGAGTACTTTGATGTTACGGTTAATGTTTCAAACATTATTACACGTTTGAGCAACATAACACTAATTTGAGAACTCCTAGATTGGATTGTTTTAATAACATATTTGATGCTGTAGAATGGTAGTAGACCATGGTCTAAACAACGTTTGTTCTAGCAAAACTGTGATTCAAATGTCACCGAGTATATATATTATTATTATATATATTAGTATATATTATATTGCACTATACACAGTACTTGTCACTTACATATTAGCTGGAAATACTAACTTTAGCGTTACATAAGTTTCAGTACCTGTGTAAAACGGTATGATCATAAATACGGGCCTACTAACAAACACGTTTTTTTTTACGTGATTAGATGCAAAATAGCCGACGGCGCAGCTATGTGCAGATGTGGTGCCAGCACAGAAAAGCTGAAATGTCTGAAGTGCTTCTATAATACACCGGCTCCCATACCCTACAAACCGGAGCACAGCAGCAGTGCTTGGTGGCAGAAATAGGCATGGAGTTCTAATTCCCCGGGCGAGTTCCTTCACAAAGACTATAGGTCTACTAAAAAGCCTTAACATATTGCAGATTACATATGAACAAGAAGATGAAAAAGAAGAGAACTTGAGACTAACTCTCTAATGCCATTTATTGAAGTTACAAACATTCCAAATGTAAATTATTATTTTTGTCACAAAGTTTAGTGTAAATCTAAATATGTAACCCAGGTTAATTTATTATAATATCATTGATTGTTAAATATGCCCTTATAACTAAGGTGTGCTCGTAATAACGTTAATCCTACCATGTTCGAGATCCAGGATTAATAATAATAAGATAATATATCACCAACATGCACCTACTACGAATAAATACACGCATATATATTAGAAATATTTAAGAAATCTTACAGACTACCACAAATACTAGCACTACAAGATAGGTCAATATGATTAAATGTCATATTTTATTCATATGAGGAATCCAAAAAGATTTGAATTCCAAAGCTCAAATAGTTATACCAATAGAATGTCTTAAAGAGTGTGACATGGATAAAGTGATCTACTATAATTGCAATTTTAAACGGTGAGGACTGTCTTACATAATTTGCTTTAACCATGCGGCAAGCAGACAAACTTTAGTGAGCATTGCAAGAGTCCCACATTACGTACCGTGTTCAGGCGTGGTTCAGGCTGAACTTCCACCATTTCTTTGACAAACGTGCCATCATCGAGGAAGCAGCTTCACCGAGGGTTAGCGTTATTGGAATCGCTTTCGGGTCCGTCGTGGTACTCGTGGAAGCAGGGCACGATGCAGAGGTTGGTGCGGCACTCGGGGCAGTGGTACTGCGTCTTGCGGCGGAGGATGCGGCCGCACTCGTCCACGGTGTTCCAGCAGAAGTTGCAGCTTAGTGGTGGACCGGAGCGTACGGCGGGCGTGTGGCTCGCGCGGGTCGCCTGGGACGCGTCGGACGCGGCCGACTCAAACGACGCCGACGCCGACGTCAACGTCGCGCTCGTGCTCGTCGAGCTCTGCCGCTCGGCGGTGCTCACGGCCCGGATCAGCAACGAGCCAACTTGTTCCAGACGGGGCTTTCGGGTAAGTAAGGCCTGGAAATTGAAAGCACTTTGACAAAAAGAAAACAAAAACTTTACCTCTAGGCATAAACACATTGCCTTTCCACATATAAATAACCAATGCCAAAAATAATGGAGGCTGAATTATCTGAACGATTCGTGCATAAAATACTTTTGCTCCATCCACGTGCAAGTATCTAATAAACAATTAATGGTCCTTCTATTTCCAGTTCTCCTCTCACGTTTTACTGGTGATGATATAATTTTGGATCCACAAACTTACGTGGCACTTTTGTTTCCAAACTGCAGCGTTTGACATGTGAACTTGGCCCAAACGTCGAAATGTTACATTGTAATTGTGTCATAAACAAAGAGACATACAGGGTGGCAGGGACATCGACGCACAAACTGTAACCAAGTATTCAGTACATGATTCGGAACCCACGTGAGGATTAAATAATTCGTGGGTTAATTTAAAAAAAAAAGTTGACCCGTACATTTTGACCGCTTAGGTATTGCACTTTTCTAAGAAACAGGTTTTTTTTTTGATAACTGATCAAATACAAAATCTAGAATCATGTGCTGAATATTCATGGTCACAGTTTGCGGGTCGATATGCCAACCTGTATACATACAGAGTCGCCCATGAAACGACGTCCAAAGGAAATTTTCAAAATCCTGTCTCCAAGGGCTTCCCAAAACACCTCCATGTATTTTCAGCGATTATGGTTTAGGAGCGGTCGGGTTTTAATATTTTTTGGAAAATTCTCACATGACTTCAGATTTTTTATATTTCTCTTTCTGCGGCGTATTTAAAGAACATGCTTATTTATTATTACTTAAATTCTGGTCTACAACCGATAAAAAATACCATCTGCCTGAACATCACCCAAAGTGACTAAAACTTAGCTCAAAGGAAATTGGCTATAGCACATTATATCCGCGGCGTAGTACGAATATGAAAGCGCGTGGATAGCGAGTGACGCGGTTTTCGCAGGCAAAAGTTGCCCGTGGTCGGTCATGGTACTAGAAGGAACAGTGGGATTTTAGTCGCTAGGAGTCCGACATAACCCCCAGTACCCATAACCCTCAGTTCTTCCCGGACAAAGGGTATCCATGAGGCTAACACCATGGGAAAATATAAATAAAAGGGTGGGAATGGAGGTTTTTTGGATTGATCTGTGGGTTTAGCATCTATTGCGACGCGGTCTTCATCCTACTCGTTGGTAAGCAGAAAAACGGGTTTTTATTTATCAATTGTGACGGTCACTGATTTCCTTTTGATCATCAGTTTATATACCTTGTCGTCTTTTTCTATCACCTTGGACTGTGCAGGCTGATTGAAAAGGAGCGCGTGAAGCGTCTTCACGTAGGAAGACGTGTTCTGCGGTGGCTAGCTCTCTGAACACCCGGCGCTTGACGTGGCGGGATGCCTGCACGGGTTTCAGCTTCTCAAGGAGTGATTGTATGCGCGCGGTAAAATCTGACAAGTCTAATGTATCGAGGACGCTAGGATCGTAGAATTAGCCAGGTAGTCTTAGTGGTTCACCGTACAGCAATTCCACGGAAGTGGTTGGTAGGTCCTCCTCAGGTAAAATCTCTCGCCAGTTGTTATCTGCATGGCATGTAATGGATCCTTTCAGCTGCCTTTTTTATTTTTTTGATGTTGTGAAATCATCAAATAACTTCTCCCGCTCTGGGCGGAGCGGGAGGGCGTGTCAGACTCTTACTGACTAAAACCTACTCGTGTTCCTTCAGCTGCCTGTGCCAGGGGCTACGGATCCTTTCAGCTGCCTATGAAAGCGTTCGACCAGTCCGCTGCACGCCGGGGCTGTACGCTTGTGTTGGAATCCTGTGGTTAATCTGTAACAATATCCGTTGGCACGCCTAATCTGGACATCCAGCCTGAGATTAGCGCTTTTGCTACCGGTTATGCTGTAATGTCCGGAATCGGCATGACTTTTGGCCACCGTATGAAGCGTTCTAAGGCTGTCAGGCACTAGGCAGTACCAGTTTACTTGTCAAAGTGGTAGGAGGCCTATTAGGTCGATGTGGACGTACCAAAATCAGGCGCGGGGTAGGATGAAAGGGTCTAACAGTGCAGACACGTGTCGACTAACATTCGCAGGTTGACACGACCAGCATGTTCTGGCCCACTTCCTGCAATATTCTTCTTCCTTATGCCAAACAAATAATTCTGCTACCAGCTTGGCGGTCGCAGCTGGGCCAGGGTGGCTTAAGGAGTGGACATGCGAATACATGCTGCCGAAATGCTTTCGTACCGAAAGGCCTGGGTACTACTGTACTGACTTCACAATATTTGGGTTTTTGACTGTCCCCTACTACTGAGTCAGTTCTTGGCCGTTGTCTTGGGCTGCACTGAGGTCGGTCAGGCAAATTGGCATACTCAGTTCCTCTACACAACCACGAAGATATTTTTACCGGAAATATGCTTAATTGTTGTGAAGTGGGCGATATACACACATCAAAAGTATCTAGGGATCAAGCAAGTTATTGTACTTACAAAAAGTCTGGTTTTTTAATTATATTTTTTGTAACTCCTATGGATGGATATTTTTTAGTTATTTTTGCATTCGAAAAGGGAATAGTTTTGAATTTCGGTCAAAAGATAAAAATGTCTGTCAATTCGTATTATATAATCCCGCCACGGGGTTTGAGGCCAAATCAGTAAAATGTCTGCCATACTTCTGAGTGGAATCAATACAAAAGTAAGTTATTTATTATGGGGAGAAGAAATACATCATTTAAGCCGAGAAGAAATTATCAGATCCGTGGGAATGTTGGAAGCTGGTTCTCGGCAACGTGCTGTGGCAATCACTCTGGGCACTATCAATGCATCACTGGAAGCGTAGCAGAGCTTCATGGAGGACGAGCTCGCATCAGCACACGCAGGCAAGATCGTTATATACAAAATACTGCTCGATGAAATCATACCATGACCGCGGGAAGCTCACGATCATACGGTGAGTACTTGGTCGGTCACACACTCAGCATCCTGGAATAGAATGCAAGAGGCTACCATCCGCCATTGTGATGCTGTTGTAATACTGCACCAAAATCCGTGTCAGATGCATCGGTCACCAATGGCAGTTTAGCTTGGCAGTTCAGGTAAGCCAGAAGAGCTGCATTGGTGAGGCTCTCTTTGGTTTCCTCGAATGCCTTTAGAGCATCCCCGTTAAAATTGATGGGTATGGGGCCTTTGACTGCCCGTGAATAGGGCATTTAGGGGTGCTTGAATTTGGCTGCATTGGGCAGGAATCGCTATAGAAATCGTCTGAGTGGGCCTGACGTCCTTAGGTGGGGGAAAGTTGCGTATGGCCTGGACTTTCCCGTCGTTAGTGGTTTGGTTCCGCTCTCCGCGATTCGATAACTTACGAACGTTACCTCGGGTGCACCGAATACGCGCTTAGACACATTAAACAAAGATATAGCCTGGCGAAGGTGGTCCTGGTGTTGCTTTTCGTCTCTGCTACAAATTAAGAAATCATCTAAATAGCAGTAGACGAAGCCTAGTCCACGGATCATTTCGTCCACGATTCGTTGAAACGTTTGCCCTGCGTTGCGCTAACCAAACGTCATAAATGGAAACTCGTACATACCGAAGGGCTCTGTGATGGCCGTCTTGGGTATGTCCTCCTAGCGCACCGGTATTTGATTAGAGACTTTTTCAAAATCAATTGTACTATTAACAAGACAACAGGTTACATTGTGTGTAAAACAATGTATTTGTTTGATTGTTTACATATCTGAAACGTTGCGGGAGTTGAGTTTCCTGTGATCACGTCACGGGCGTCATCCGTTGTCCTTCATCAGGGCGAAGTGCAATGAGGATGACCATGGGCTGCGGGAGCTTTTAAGCGATTGAAAGCGCAGTCTGATGGATTAATGCTAAATGCTACCCTGCTTTTAGTTCTGTAATGCGGGAGGCAAACGCACCGACGTTTAGACGTAATGCAAAATGGCTTATCTGCAGTCACAATAAGCGTTTCGTGTGGCTTTTAATTCCGAATTGTATGCAATAACTAAGCTAGGACACCCTGAACAATTAGTTTAGGTTAGGTTAGAACTGTGACCAACCTCGCGCGAGCTTAGCGAGCGGTGCCACGGCAGCGGCCGGCGAGCGCTACTTCCACGTTGTGTTGTTGTAACTTTTACGCTTTCTAGGGATCTGAGTAGAGGTAGCGTTTTAATTATGAAGTCTTGAATACTACACCGGAAACAATACCCGCATCCAGAGCGTTCGCAACTCTGAATAGCTGAATGGTTTAAGGTAACTTTCTGTGAATTAATACTAGTAAGCCCTCCCGCAGCTCAGCAGGCTTCTGAATACTGGAAGGGTTTCCATATACGCGTCGGAGTCCGAGGTTCAAGTTGGGATGCACATAGCTGTATGTGCTGATAGCAGTCCCGTTGGCTGCGGTTAGCTGATAGCTCGGCGCTCTCGTAGCTAAGTTCGAGAGTATACGCAATGGTCACTCCCTGTGTCAATCAAAAATTCAGTTTTCGTGCCGCGGTCAGTTAAGAAAAGGCGACCGGGTGTGGCTGGGTGATGATTGCCCGCAGTGTTCCCGACTCGATCCTTGTAGGCGCATGGTTTCTCACAGTTGCGTGGTCTTATTCCGAATTTGTCGTGGTACCAGGGATGGATACGGTACGCGCAAATTCACAACACCTAATTTTGTTTTATATTTTCTATTATTTTTAGTGTTTTTATGGATGTGTTGAGTGAGAATGTTTTGTATATGTGTGTGTATGTATGTAACGAAATGTAGGAGCAGAAAGGAAGAAACAAAAATATTTTATTTGAGACACGCACAAGAAGTACAAACAGTAAAAAGGGAGCATATAAAACTAACAAAAAGAACATTAAAAAAATAAAACCTGTGCGAGGCCATAAAGGCTCCTATCTCAGCATATAATATATGCTGAGATAGGAGCGATATTTAAATAATACGGAGTAGCCTGCAGTACCAAATTTTTGCATTGTTACCATATTTACATACGTACCTATGCCAAATTGCAGCTGAATTGGATGCTAGGAAGAGCATAAAAATGGATTACTTCAAATGGAAACACACACAACACTTAAGTACTACCAAGTATGAAAAAATAAATGTTTGTTTCTTACCTACGATGTTTGAACTCTAATTTTACCAAATAATGTCCCGAAAAGTACTTATTATTTGTATTGCTTTGGAAAGCTGAGGGTCCATGGAAGTTTTTAAACTTTCTTATGGGTCACTGTCAAGTGCCACCCTTCTTTTTTTAAAGACTGAAAATCAGTTTTTTTTTGTCGAACAAAAGTTTTCCCTTTGAGCAAAATTTTAGTCGCTTGGGGTGATGTTTAGACAGATAGTATTTTATATCGATCATACAATACGGCCGATGAATTATCCAGTTCAAACTTCGAACAGAAGGCTGCGCAGTAAAAATATGTATTTTTTTTTCACACAAGGTTTCAGGTCCCAAACTAGGCAGAGCCTGTACTACGGTAACCTGATGACTGATATACATATTCACACCCAGACACAGGTCAAACAGACATGTTCATGCACACAAATGTTTGACTTGTCCGGGGATCGAACCCGGGACCAGCGACTCAGAAGGCAGGGTCGCTACCAACTGCGCCAACCGGTCAGTTGTCAATCGAATGTTTAGGAACCCAATGAACATGACATGAGACATGCGGTGAGTGTAAGTGAAAAGACATGCGCGAAAATTCGGAGAGGCTATGTTCAGACCGGCCATGATTCATCGTCCGCATATAAGGGTTGATAATTTAAAAAAATAAGACAGGAAGAGAAATATAAAAGTCTGAAGTCAAGTGAGAATTTCCCATAAAATATTAAAAACCGTCTAGCTCCTAAACTATAAATAATCGCTGCAAATACATGGGGGTGATTCGGGAAGCCCTTAGAGAGAGCCTTCTAAAAAGTTTCTTTGGACGTCGTCGTTTCCCGGGCCACCCTGTCTGTATATGGGGTCAAATTACATTAGCTAGCGAAACTCTGCAGACGTGATGGATATGGATTTTATAAAAAAAAAAATAATATGTATGTCTAGTAGAGGTCGCTGGCACGAATGCTGAGCGTGAGGTCCTGGGTTCGCTTCCCAGGTCGGGCAGTGTTTTTGTTTTATTTTCTTTTATTAATATACAAATCATTTCCCGGTCTTATAATGACCATGATGGGCCCAGGGCTCTTCTCACAATAGTTACCTATACCTAGATCCAACACTACCACACTAGACTACACTACACTTCAACGCTATTTAACTTTTATTTTACTTCACACTGAAAGTTTTTAGAAAATATAAAACGGAGTGATGTAGAAGCCTGTTAATATTTTTATTGCTTTTCGAAGTAGTCTCCGTTCCTTTCTAAACACCGTCGCATACGATGAAACCATTGACTGAAGCAGTAGGCCCCCTCTTCTTTAGGGATTTCTTCCACGTCTTTTTCAAACGCAGCCTTCTTCAGGGATCATAAAACGAATTCCTCCAACTTTATCTTTTATTTTTGGAAATTAATAAAAGTCACAAGGTGCCACGTCAGGACTGTAAGGGGGATGATTTACTAACTCCACACCTTCGATAGACAAATATTCGATAGTCCGTCTGGCGGAGTGAGCTGGAGCGTTGTCGTGGTGGAGGAGGATACTGCTTCTTGGGCGCTGCTGTCTAACATTTTCCAAGACAACTGGTCAACAAATGACTGACATACCAATCTGCAGTAACAGTATTTTTATCTTCTAGGACGATTGTTGTGAAATGACCCGTCCGTCCAAAGAATGAAGGCAATCATCTTTTCCCTTGAATTCTGCCCTTCTTTACTTTTGCCGGCAAATCTTCGAATGGAACATCCATTGCACAGATTGTCTTTTGGTTTCAGGTTCGTTCCAGCGTTCATCACCTGTGGCGATGTCATATACAGCATTCGAGTCACCTCCGTCATACTTTTCAAGCATTGAGAATCCAAACGACGGCGTTTTTGATCTTCCGTCAAATTATGTGGTATCCATCTAGTACAAAGCTTTCAGACGCCTAAATGTTCATGTAAGACTTTTTGTACTTGACTCATACCAATGCCTCAAGCTGCCCAAATCTGTTGATATGTCACCCTACTATCAGCTTCTATCATTAGCTGCACAGCATTCACGTTATCTTCAGTAGTCGCCGTAGAAGGACGTCCTTCTCGCGAATCATCAGTGAGTTTGCTACGACCACGTAAACCAGTTGTAAACAGTAGCACGGGATGGGGCTTCGTCATGAAATGCTAATCGAAGTCTATCGTAACATTGTTGTTGAGTAAGACCGCACCGAAAGTAGTAATAAATCATTGAACGAAAATTTTCTCTAGGCAAATCCATTTCGACGCACGACAGACAGACAGACACTTTAAAATAGCCGCCAATTTGTAAAAACAAATGGCATATGAATTCATTTCACATCTACAGATGCCCAAATTAAATTTCGAATTAGGAACTCCCTAATTCGACATTTTAATCAATTTTTCATCGGCTGCTTTGCTTACTGGCCTATTCTAAAAACTTTCAGTGTGACCCCTGTATGTTCAAGATAGCCTAAATTATGTTTAATTTGAGCATGGGTCTTTTGAATTTAGTATGGCACAGCTTCCTCGTAGCGTGTCGTTGGCAAAAATAACTATGTAATATGTATGTTTCAGCCAAGTATTGTGCTAATAGATTACCTTAGTCGTGCTGTACTGAGGGTAGGACTCATGTTTCTGTAGCGTGGGCGTCGTCTTCGATACGGCAGGCGGTGGTGGGATGGGCTCGGAGGTCTGCTTGCGAATGTTTTGGTCATCGGGCACCCGCGACTGTCGTTTGAAATATTTGGTTCGCCGGTGCCAGCCGTCTGAAGAGTTCGGGTTTGCTGGAGCTAAACAATTGATTGTGTTATGTAATAATAGTAGACAATAAAAATATTGGGTGGAAAGCAGCCCACCTGCCTGCTTAGGGCGCAACCAGAGCGCGGCCGATCCGTGTCGACCGTTGCCTCAAAATATGTAATCTCATACATTATTTAAGTCACAAAATACAGTTGGACGTCGATCGACTGCGGTCAGGATGCCGTCTTAGAGCTGCAAGTACCGTTTTCATCTTAGTTCCGTTCAAATCCGTCAAATATTTGCGGATGACGTCCCAAGCTGATGGCTGACTGTGGTCTAATTAACTTGGTCGACTGTTATAGAAGTTGACAGTCTTGTTTGATCTACGAACGAATTAGTAGGTACCTCGCTCACTATTGTATCCAGATGTTAAAAAAAAAGAATCTGGTATTTTTTTCACGTCATTCATCACATTTTGTGAAGGTTGATTGTACCTAGTACAAACATATTATGATAGCAGCATGAGAGCGCATTAAGAGCGTTTATACCTTATGAGTGGCAACGTCGCAATTTAGTGTCATATTTCATGGTTTTCAATTTTTATCATTTAATCGGAGCTATATTTTAAAAATCTGTTTAATTAACTTTTTAGAATTATGTGAAAACTCTGTAAAAGGTAAGAAATCGTTGCGTTTACAGTTCTATTTATATGCAAATATTACATTGGAAACTTGCAGGGCGTTATTTTCATTGTAAAATAACTGTAAGCATTACGGTTACTTACTTTTTAAACACTTTCACGTAATTCTAAAAAGTTAATTAAGACGCGGACCGACTACGATTTTAATCGCTATTACCGCACTCACACAACCGCATCTGCGCGTTTTACGGTAATTATGCACACACTCGCAAACGCTAACACGGGCGTTTGTGTGCTCAAGGAAAGTTGCATAGTATACGTAAGGAAATCAGATGTTTTCTGTTGAATATACTTACTTATGACGTGCGTTCTAAAATTCGATGTAATTACAGTGTCGGTTCATAATATGATACAATAAATAATTACACATAACAATTTAAAAAAAAACATCACTACTGTTTATTTTTATTACAGTACATGATAAACAGGTCAAATATAAACATTCCGAATTTTACCCGACTGCTCTAGAAGGGGAATTATGCTTTTCGGGTGTAAGTCAGTATCAGGGATGGAAGGGTTAATTAAATGGGTAGTTATGCCATTTCAAACTAATGTTTGTGTTTTAGATAGGTACTTAGTGGGTGCGGTAAAAAAATAGAAAACAAAACCAACATAAAGGTCCTCGGACCACTTAAAAATCACATAAACTCTAAATAAATGCAATAATATCTCAGCTCCAAAGTGACAAATGCCATAATGTTTCTAATAAAATGCGGAGCCGGGACGGAAGCTAGAATTCTGAAAAATTTAGACGATAGAGGGATCATCCACGGGAATGGAAGCTGCTGCTGGCTGAATATTAGTTGGTATTTGCTAAAATTGGTAAAACAGTGCGTGAATTGAACTAAAGTTCTGTGGCGGACTACTAAGGCTACTCACTGCCTAATATTGAAGTGAAAATTCAGTCTCAGTGGAAATATGGGCAATAAAAATAAAATGTTGCGAAAGAGTTTTACAAGAAAAAGACGAAAAACTCGAAAAAATGATGGAATGTTTGGGTAAGTAGGATGATTACGGTATTGTATCATAACATTTGAAATTTGTATTTAGTTTAGTTTACTTACGAAACTGTATAAATCTATAGAAACGGCATTGACAATTTCTACAAACATTTTGCTAAATCCAAAAACAAATAGGTGCACTCTATTTTGATGTCTATAGAATGCATATTTGAATGCGCCTAGTGCAAACGTCTCTGGTCGAAGCAACCATCGAGGCGATAGCCATATTGCAATAGTAGGTATAAGTAACAAAAACAAACTTGCAGATAAATCAGAGTGCGTTCGTAATTATTATAATAATATAAATACTGCACACTAGTTATATATAAAGCATTTTGATTCTTTTGTAAGATTATTTTTATAATATTTATTGAGTCATTAGACCAGTGCCGATAATTTTTGAAAACGAAAAAAGTCACAGTAGGCTGAAACCCATTGGAAAAGAAAGAGAATATAACAAAAATGAAAGGAAAAATAATTTACGGGCGATCCGAGGTCGGGAAGTGGGGGTTTAAGGGTAAAAAGCGGTTTATCTCGATTTCCGGCAAATTTGAATTTTTCACATAAATTGTTTGTTGTCAAATTTGAATTTTTCACATGAATTGAATTTTTCACATAAATTTTGAGGTTACTTGAAAAAAGTGTGAATACAAAAGTTGTAGATCTTTTTATTACCTACAACTTTGCTATTACACTTTTTTCCATATGACTTGTAGTTTTGCCGGAAATCGAGATAACCCCCACTTCCCGACCTCGGATCGCCCGTAAATTATTTTTCCTTTCATTTTTGTTATATTCTCTTTCTTTTCCAATGGGTTTCAGCCTAGTGTGACTTTTTTCGTTTTCAAAAATTATCGGCACTGGTCTAATGACTCAATAAATATTATAAAAATAATCTTACAAAAGAATCAAAATGCTTTTTATATAACTAGTGCAATATTTATATTATTATAATAATTACGAACGCACTCTGATTTATCTGCAAGTTTGTTTTTGTTACTTATACCTACTATTGCAATATGGCTATCGCCTCGATGGTTGCTTCGACCAGAGACGTTTGCACTAGGCGCATTCAAATATGCATTCTATAGACATCAAAATAGAGTGCACCTATTTGTTTTTGGATTTAGCAAAATGTTTGTAGAAATTGTCAATACCGTTTCTATAGATTTATACAGTTTCGTAAGTATACTAAACTAAATACAAATTTCAAATGTTATTATGATACAATACCGTAATCTTATTCTTAAAATTCTTAAAAAAAAAACTGTTGTTATCGCTGGAAATACAGAGATCTTCGACGTCAAAGTTTATTTTTGTGCTACAACTTCCCAATTTTTTATTGGGAATATCAAACTATTATTTATTATTCTGTTCGGTTTAAATTCTTCTTTATACCCTTCTCTGTTCACTGTATTTTTCGCGTTACTTATTTTTATTACATTACGTCATACTCGACGTTCTAAGAAACCAATTTTTGGGAATATTGAGATAACACCCCGCCTTAAACAGATTTTTAAAATATAGCTCCGATTAAATGATAAAAATGGAAAACCACGAAATATGACACTAAATTGCGACGTTGCCACTCATAAGGTATACACGCTCTTAAAGGGCAGCACATTTAAGATCCCAATCACCTAACAAGAAGTCATTGAATGTTGCTGTGGCCGAAATCCGGTATATGGCATCAGCATCATCAATGTTATTCATTTGCCTACCCATTAAGGGAGATGCGCTAAGGTAGACCGCGAAATTCAAATATTCTTACGTTTTTTGTAATTTGCAGGTCAGTTTCAGGTTGTATGTTGATGAAAATATGATTCGCGACCGTAACAAGCATGGCTTTACAGAATTATAATCATTAGAATCAGTAATACAACTCCTTTGGCCTCAAATGTCGTGATTTCATGAAATAATCATTCAATAGGGTCGATTATATGAACCTAGAGAGATGTATTGATGATTTTTATGATTATAATTCTATAAATATTTGATACGGCCGTGAATCATATTTAGATCAACATACCTACAACCTGACACTGACCTGCAAAATGCAAAAACGTAATAAAATTTTAATTTCGCGAGCTACCCCGACGCTTTCGCCTTAATACTGAATTGCTACGAAGATGGTTAACGGGCTCTAGATGTCCATTGTGTGTGTGTGTGTGCTTGTAAAATGTCAAAGTACCTCAGATCATATAAACAAAGTCCGTATATCATTCACGATAAGGGATAACTACCTATATAATATAACTGAGATAAATAAATATTATTTTTTATGGGATAGGATTAGGTTTAAGTAAAAGAGTGTAATTACAAAATAATCAAAATTATTTATTAAAAATTATTCATTATTATTATCTATTTTGGTTTTAAGTATTAATTACTTCTTAATGACCACGACTGTCGCCCCTTACTTACAAAACCCATGCAATATTATAACAAACATTTCATGATTAATAATACTATTTCGACAAACACTGGTACATATAAATCACTTTCTCGTGTGTGAGTATTGCAGACCACGGTTAACGACAATAATATCTAGAAATGTTTGGAGATTGCGATAGTCAGTTTATTATTGCTCATCGTTTCAACCGAAAGACGTCGACTGTTGGATATAGGACTCCCCCAAGCACCGCCACTTCGACCGGATCTGTGCGTCTCACATCCAGCGGATTCCTGCGACCTTTACAAGGTAAACGGTCCACTTTGTGGGAGGCCTTCCAACGCTACGGCTTCCGGTCTTTCCATCGTATTGCTCGTCATCAAATATTGTTCATCATTCCGATATTGCTTAAGGCACTGTCTGGATTACAATTATGGAAATATATTTTATAAACGTCATCCCCCGACTGACTGAGCCAGCGGCCGGCTAAAACATTTATATCCGTAATATTAACCCATATGGAAAGAAGGCGTCAGTTTATGTATGTATATATGTATAACCACCTAACATTACACACACACGAGATTTAGTAACTAAATCATTTTTGTTATCTGGTAACATCGATATTTCACGGCCATTTATTTCATGACCAACATAATACTTTGAAATCACCTTGGATGGCACTTGTTCAAGAAAAGAGAGGTTTATAACATAATAAAATGTGAAAACAGTTCTTTATCTATAATCGGAGCACTAGTGGTCTAGTCATGCGCTAGGCAAAACGTCGTGTATATTACTACATAAAAGACAGCTTTACAACCTACTGGCAAGCGTAATGTTAAACAATATGCTCACTCGTTACTTCGAATACTGGTAAAATAGTAAAAAAAATAAGACGACATTATTACATTAGATTATAGAGTTCAGCTGTACAAATATCAGAAAACATCCGCTTCCCCATTGCTGGGCAGTCTTTCGAGATACTTAATGTTGAATTGTAACTAGATCTGTATCAGATAACTTAAATTAAAATGTTCTGTTTTCTGTACGAGTATCTTAAGTATATTATATACTAAAAATATAGGTAATAGGTAATACGGGCTGGTGTCCGAAACTCCACTTCAATGCGCGTATTTTGCGTACTACTAAAAATATAATTGACTACAAATATGTATTTCGCACTTCACAATAGTAGATTACTTTATGAAGCTTGCATACTAATAAAAACCACGAAAACTCCAGCGCGGTGTTGAAACTCCTACTCGCAAGTTTGTCCTTCACAAACAATATAATAATATATTTTCTAAATAAGATAATCGCAAAATGCACGAACCTATAAACCATATGGATCAATAGCGATTCGGTTTTGACATTTGTGTAGGGATACTTCATCTCTTCATACCCTTGTGCAAATGTGCTGAATTTTGTTAAAAATACACTTTCATAATATACCCATATAATACTCACTATATACAGCGGAGTATGAGCAAAATGGAGGAAGCACCAGCATCGGGTAGCGGTCGGGAGGTACAAATAAAGGAGGAATCTGTTGTCACAGAACCACCACCTTCAAGAAGAAGACGTTTTCGCCAGTTCCGGGTCAGTGAAGCCCTTTATATTTGATGCACCTGAGGGTACTGAGGGTAAGCAAACTGTTCCTGCTAAGGTGTATTGCAGAAGAGGAAAGAAATCCAGACACGCTGATGAAGATGATGTTCTTGAAGAGGTACCACTGCAAGATGTGATCTACTTCAGTTAGCTGAAGAGAGGTCAGATAAAGGGCGAAGATTATGAGCCCACATCAAAATGGTGGCGCAAGTCAGTGGCAGCAACAGATGAACCGGTACGAAACGCCCCCTGAATATAAATCAGTGATAGACTTTTCGAATTCTTCCACCAATAGACGGAGCAAACAATGGAATTTTAAAATATCAAGGTTGTCTTGATTTAAAATAAAATGAGAAACCCGATTAGATACCTAAATTAAAAATCCCCCGACACACCTGTAAAAACGACTGAACAGATTTTCTTCTTTTTCTATTTTATATTTGTAGTATATCGCAAAAATTGTTTATTAATTGAGTAAATTACACAGACGTTTCGCATGACATGTCACTTCTCTTCACGACGTCGACGTCTTATTTTGTTTAGTTTGCTTGAAACACAGCCAATGTAAACACAACTTTATTACTAGGTGCCATGGTTGTGATTAGGTTTAGGTTGAACTTATAGCTGTTTTAAGCTTTTTTCACGCGGACAGCATTTAGCTTAGATTTTGTACTAGACCAGTTATCTAGTTGGTATTCTTGATCGAAGCGGTTAACACAGTAATAATCCAATTTAAAGCGTTACCATTTTACTTCGTAGCATTTAAATATTATTCAAACAAAAAGTTGTAATAGATGGAGGAAAGACGAATTTTGCGACAGAACAGATCTATATTGCACTCAGTGATAGTTGTACTGGTTCAAATTTAGTTACAATTTAACCTTTGTAAATCAATCATTATTATAATCATCGATTAAACACTCTTAAAATAAATCGAGGAAGGGAGGAACCTATCCAATTACCTACCGTAGGTTGTATACAGGGAGGCAGGGTCAACGACGCGCAACGTCACGCACATGATTCTAGACCCCTTAATGTAGAAAATGTTCGACTGTTATCAAAAATAAACAGCTGCTTCATAGAAAAGTGCATTACCTACCGATCAAAATGTATGGAACAGCAGATTTTTGAATAATAACTTACGATAACATGTGCTGAATGCGTGGTAACAATTTGCTCGTTGTCCCTGCCACACTGTCTAAATAATTATTATATTTACAATTTGAGTGACCTCCGATACGTAGCAGCTATGTTGCCCGCCTGCACGAGAGAAAACTTCTTAACTATTTTAAAAAATCAGTCAAAATTACAAAAAAAAAGGTTACAGAGATCGCAAACGACGAAACTGGTTATTATCGTTGTAAGTCTAGGCGAATAGAAAAATATAATACTCCTTAGTTTATTTAAAAAATAAAAGTAATACTTCTAAAATGACGGTAGTGACAAGATCACAAATTGTACTCGCGGGCGGTTTGACTTTCAATCACAGCTTTCAATATAAGAATCGCGGCAGCTTAAATACGCTTAAAAATTATCTCTAGTTGGTTTAAGCGAATAATTTCACTTTAGGCTAGTTTTAAATTGACTTGTTTAAGAATATTATTTAATTCCCACGAAAAGCAAAGAAGAGATCTCTCCTCCCTCTACAGAGCCCGCATGCAGAGGTAAGGATTGTTAGTGCCTGGGGGCGCCCGATCCCAGACAACAGGCTCGCTCGCGACTAGGCTCCCCCCTAGTCATGCAGCTCTCGGCGCGGCAACCTTAGCTTGGGTGTGAGTTGTTCGTACCACACAGGAAAACCAGCCTTCTCCAGCTATGCCAGGCAATGACAACACGCTGTCTTTAAAAAAATTACCGTTTTCAGGGACAGTTTTTTTTTGTAACTTACACATACATTTTTTTATGTTTAAATTTAGATATGTTTAAAATTGTATTCGTGTCTAAACAGCCGTTGTTTTTTATTATAAATGGACTGGACGTGTGAACTGGATGAAATCCATTGTTACAAGTAAACAAAACACAGATTTTTATGTTAAAACACTGCATTTATAGAGGGCGGGCGACTAAAACATGACACGTGTTTTTACAAAATACGACTCAACACCCTCACAACGAAATTTTTTTGGGGATACTGTGTATACTCCTGTTAAATGTCAAGTCTTATTATATGCAAAAATATTTTTTCAAATCTGGCCGGTAGTTCTAGAGATTACCCACATACAAACTTTACAAAGAAACTAATTGTACCTCTTTAACTATAATAGAAATTTTGTTGCTATCCTTTGTAACCATGCGCAAGGAACTCGATAAGTACTGCGACAAGAGACTTTACGATACAGTGTATTGTCATTGCACGGCAGAGGTGTTCCCTTAGTCGCCTTTTACGACACCCGTGGGATGAGGGGTGATTCTATGTTCTGCTACAATATTTTTATCTCTCGAAGCGTCGCGCGCTCTACTTGTGTTTACCAAGTGTACACACACTCTGTGAATGTGTGTGTAAGCGCAGGAGCTCTCGGTACCGTCCGAGACTATGGCGAAGTCGGAAGCGTGTATATTATGTGCTGACGTTACTCGTACGTGACGCACACATTCACAGCGTGTTTGTATACTTCGTTAACAGTTGTAAAGCGCGCGTCGCTTCGTGAGATAAAAATACTGTACCCGGACACACGGGGCTACATGCTTTACATTCAAGTTGTGAAACTTTTAACGATTTTTAATAGATGTGTAGGTTACATCGACATTTTAGCTAAAATTGCCAGATTATTCCTGTCTATAGCAAATCTTCAGGACTTACGAGACAAATTAAAAGCATCCTGACACTTAACTCAAGTGATCATTATTTTTAGTTGGATTGAAATAACTCAAGTTTCGTTCAATTTTTGCACACTATGCATGACCAATAAATGAATTAAACATTTTGTGTAATTTAATAATCTTTTTGTTTTTGCTTTCGGTAGTTATTTTAATCAAAATTTAAAACTACATAATTTAATCCATTATTTTATTTTTTTACACAACTAAGGGCTGATTTTTCAATAGTGAGATAATGTAAAAAAGTCAATTTTACAGTAAGAATGTAAAAAAGTCAATTTTACAGCTTGAATGTAAAAAAGTCAATTTTTGAAGCAAGAATGTAAAAAAGTCAATTTTACTGCCTGAATGTAAAAACGTCAATTTTACAGTAAGAATGAAAAAACGTCAATTTTACAGCTTGAATGTAAAAAAGTCAATTTTTGAAGCAAGAATGTAAAAAAGTAAATTTCACAGCAAGAATGTAAAAAAGTCAATTTTACAGCTTGAATGTAAAAAACTAAATTTCACAGCTTGAATGTAAAAAAGTCAATTTTACAGCTTGAATGTAAAAAAGTCAATTGTACAGCAAGAATGTAAAAAATAAATCTTTTATCTTACGCTGCGTTCGTGAACGTTCAAAACGGCTGTGCCTAAAATGTTCACACTCGTCAATTTAAAACTATCCATAATATATGAAATTATTCACTTAAACCAACTAGAGAAGCTACTTGGCACATATTCTCGTATAAAAAAATCAATAGGATAAGTTTAATTTGTGCACAGATTGTCGTTTAGGGCTTGGGGCACATTTACTACCAGTGAGTGTACGTTGGACATAAATAATAATGAAAAACAAAAACGATACACGATACGATAACATAAACACTCCGACGCGACTGTCGAGAGCCACCCGCGAGACAAAGCTACGTCCTACACCGCCATGGGCACCGCTAATCCTTATCTTACACTATAAATGCAGAGACATAATTACACGCTTACCTAACTACTTTACACGATAGAGATCTCTGGTAATATTGTTCCTGTTCAAGCTAATTGACGTGCTATCACGCCGCGAGCTACCAATAACGTGTGTTCACGCCTTAAAAAAAGATATGTGCGGTTTTAATCAGTCTAATGTTAAATGCATGAGGACAACGAATACTTTAGTTTTGTTGTTTTTTTATATAATTATCATTACTGGCATTCTATTATCACTTCAAATTAATAGTATGAAAAACATACCATAGGTACTTTGATTTAGGTGACTACTAAACGAATCCGAATACTTAAAACATTACACAGAATTCTTCTGAAAGTCCTGTCATAAACAATAAAAATACTTATAAATAGAGGTAGTCATTAATAAAATTGTGTGAAACCAGTCACTCAGATATACAAGCTAATTATTCGCACACAGTCCCTTGTTTGGCCATTGCCCCCCGAAAATATTGATGTTCACAACTTCCCACTTACGTCACGATTTCTTGTACGAAAAATACTTTAGGGAAACAACAAATCAAATCATTATTTGAATTTGCTGTCGAAACTTCACAGACAAGATAGAATTAAAGTAACCATTAAAAATCTCCCTCTTTCTTTCTAATGTAAACCTTGATGTTTCTATTCACCACAAAACTTTTAAACAACACAAAAATTATCTACGTGATAGTGACTTTTTAGGCAGTTATCAAAGGTAATGAAATATTTATAAAAAATCAGCTGGATTGGCACTGAAAAATCTGCTTATTTGACTAGAAAAATATATTATTTAATTTTATCATGCTTTGGTTTGGCCATGTATGTAGGCGTGAGTTTGTGTGTGTGATATAGATATCAGATACCTACTACTTCTGCGAATTTTCGCGAACAAATTCAAAACAACGTTGTACATTATTATAATTACTGGGAGGACAACGACAACTTACAGAAACTGTGCCGCATTGATTCAAATAAAGCGCGAATTACACATGAAACAATTCGCTATCACGACGACCTATAGCACTACGGTTGTGCCCGACCCTACAATATGTAAAAAAACACTCGTGTACCGAACAGTTTATAACTTACGGTTCTATTGAGATCTACAAAATACGTTTTTGTTTTCATGGCAATACTACGGCTGTGGACGTCACCTGGTCAGGGTCGAAGAAACACTGAAGGAAGTTTGTTCAATAAACTTAACATACAGATAATATTATCATACTAAATCATGTTTACTACTATGTCGTGGACACTGGGCAATATCTATGAATAAGTGGTTGCTGCAGTCTTATTTTTAAAAGATTAAGAGTTATTGAATAATATTCTAATAATTATTACGTTCTTCTTGACCAATTAGATAGTTATGAGCTTCACACTATTTCCAACGACCCGACAGGCTGTACTGCTGGTACATAATTTGCTCCATAATTTGAACAAAATGTTTTGCTATAAAAATGGAAAAATTGCTCTTATGTATTGCCTATGAAATCACGACGGTACCCCGTAGTGACAGCGCAATGCACCTACAAGTTGATACAAATGTGTATATCGTATGCGAATCCAAAGTTATAGATGATGTTGACCACTTGTATCAATATCCTCTCCCGAGACACGAGTTGTTAGTGCAGAGCAGGAGTCCACAGCCGATACCGATAATAAGTACAATACGTTACGTGCTCCAAGTAATATTTACAACGCGACATGCATGTATATATGATCGTACCGCGGGGGCACGAACGCGGCGTGCGGGGGCGGAGGCGCCACGTAGGGCTGCGGGCCGCAGTCGGCGCCTTGCCACTCCTGTCACAACGAGTAGGACTCGTCGGCCGACACGCCGCAGGCCGCGTTCTATTGCATCGAGTTAAAGTTTACGCCGAGGAGGTTGAGGGGCGAGTTGTGCGCCACGCTCTGCAGCGGGAAGCCGTGCGCCGAGCCGGGCTCGAGGAAGCCAGGCGGCACCTGGTGCTGCGGGCACAGCAGCGCCATCTGTTGGTCGGGCTGCGCCGCCTCGTCCTTGTGCTCGGGCGGCGGCGTCGTGTGCTCGCGCTTGATCCTGCTCTTGATGCTTGGCCGGTTGTTGGGGTAGCCCTTCTTCTTGTACTCCAGCCAAAGCGTGCGGTTGTTGACGCCGAACATGCGCGCCGCCTTGCAGAACCCGATGCCCCCGAAGCGCACGGCCTCGAGCGCGCGCTGGAAGTTCTCTTCGGACTGCGGGTTGGTTGTGCGGCGTCGCTTGGGGGCCGGGGGCGGGTTGGGCTCAGCGGAGGCCTGCACGTCGACACAGGAGGAGCCGGGCGAAGGGCCGGCCACGCCCAGGCCCTGCGCGTAGCTGAGATCGGCGTCCATTTGCGGGTTGTTGATGACGTTGTTGATGTACATGCCGGGGTCCTGCTGTAGCGCGCCAGCGCCTATGCACGCATTCGTGTACCGAGGATACGAGTGCTCCATCATGGTCCACTGGCCTCCTGGGAAGAGAGATAAATGTACGTATTTTAATCAAATTCTCTAGGTACAGTATCATATTTTTGAGTTAAAGTTTAAACAAACGGTTTCTCATTGATCTCCCTTCCCTGGAAAGTAAAACGTCGTCCGGGTTGTAATACGCGGGCATACTGTGATATGAACTGATTTAATCGTGCTGCGTTTTTATAAATTTAAAATTGCCCTTTGACATGACATCAATATTTTAGATGAGTTTATTTTACAGACGCATTTTTTTTGCTTTTTGTTTTCTGTACCCTTAGGTTATTTTTTGTTACGCTTATCGTATACAAGTTCCAGTGGGTACCCATAGTAGGCAACAGAACTATCTACATATAGCACGGTACATGCACAGCTTACGTGAAGCATAGAGTAGAAGCAGGTGATGGGATTGTTACGTTTTAGAGATGAATGAGAAACAGATGATGTTTAATACTTTTGTGTTGAGATATTATTTTAGTTTTGTACGTCCTTGATGTTTTCAGTTAAGGACTAACCACGTTTAAATAGGTCGTTTTGTCATTAATTTGATGTGTCTCCGACCTGCACCCTAAATGTATAACGTAGAACTAAATGTAGAAGCTAACACAATCGTTTTAGTTTTGACAATTCGAAAATACACATTGCGTTGATCTAGTTGTCGAAAAAAACAATTTTTGAACAACAAATGAAGTACTGGATAACTCGACAGCACCGACTTATTTAGTATGCAATTTGATTCTGAAGCATACTTGGTTTTCGTGTTAACTTGTGTGTATGTGCCATTTGTGCCTATAGTCCATACATATTTGTCCTACAGTTATTTTAATACAGGGTGGCAGGGACATCCACGCGCAAACTGTAATCACGAATTCAGCGAATGATTGTAGATCCCAAAGAGTAGAATTTTCTCGACGTTTATCAAAAAAAAATCTGCTTAGTCACAGATAAGTGCCATCAATACCTACGCGGTCTAAAATGCGTAAAATGTATGGAAAACAATTTTTTTTTAACCGACGAAAAGTGTCAACGCTGTGGGATCATGAATCCATGGTAACAGGTTGATGTCCCTTTTTTGTGGTGGCAAGTGATCAAATAATTTCTCCCGCTCTGGGCGGAGTGTGAGGGTAAGGGTGTGTCAGACTCTTACTGACTAAAACCCACCCGTGTTCCTTCAGTTGCATGTGCCAGGCGCCACGGTAACCCTTTCAGACTTTCCCGCAACCCTGGCAGAGGTAGATGTCCCTACCTTCCTATATAATATCCAGGATGACAAGGAATAATATGTCTAGTGTGACAAGGTGAAGGATTTTGACAACATTAAAAGCTCAGAATGACAACACTTATTAATAAAAAAATACTACATTTTGAAATAAGAGCAATGAAACTTTACAAGGTAAATGAATGATATTTAATGCATCGATGTGTGATGGCGTTAACTCTTGTGAAAAGGGTTAAAAATAACGGTGTTTTAACGTATTGGCCGCCCCGGTCGGATTAATACGACAAATGTTTTCGTGCCTGTGTCGCCTGAAAGTAGTTTGCTCATAATTTACTACTTATTTATTTATTTAACAATACTGACCGCCGACTGATCGAAGAAAATAAAATTTTATTTCAAGGCAATAATACTCAATTTTAAATGCTTAAAGTAATAAAAGGGTCAACACGATTTAATTAATAATAATAGTTAGCTTTAAAAAAAAAATGTTTTGGTCATTGTACTATGCTTTTAACTCAATACTCTAATTGGGGTGTATGAGGTCTTGCGCTAATTATGTTACACGTTGTATAAATGACTAGGAACCTATGTTCGTTTCTTGTTATTTATTTCATTACACGACCCCTTTTATCATAGATATTCATTTGTCGATTTATGAGCTGGGCGCTGCGGGCACTGCAATTGATATAAAACCAAGCGGTCAAAAGGATTGACTGACTGCCTAGCCCCCGACGTCAAACGACACTAAACTTTAAGGCGAAGTCTATATTTGGCTACAATCTAGTTCTACGTAACAGAGACAGCGTGAGACTTCACGCCGTCTTATAATAAAATAAAATAAAAAATAAAAAATGTTTATTTCATCAACTTATACGTTTTACATAATATGTGTGTGGAAGCACCTTTTAAGCAACAATATGCTTGTGTTAGGTGGTTCCGCTCTTCCAGTTTGCAATAACTAAGTATAAATGCCGTGAGATAAACAAAGGTAATCTAAAATAATCTAAAATAAGCATGCAGTGGACGATGGGCGAAATAACAACGCACGCGGTGTAATAAGTGTGAGGTGTGTCTGCGTGTGTATGTGTGATTGTGTATATGTGCGTGAGTGTGTGTGAGGATGTCAGGGATGTGTGTGAGTCATTTATGCTTTGTCTGTTTTGGGGTCAGCCCTACGACTATGTCTTGGGGTCGGAAGACACTGTAACCAGTATCTTCCACTGACTGTAGAAGTCCCTAGTGATCAGTCACGTAGCAGTTTGTAATATTGACTCGACTTCTGCGTAGCTTTTGGTTGCTAACCACTGTGTGAGGGTTTTCGACAGTCACGGTAACTCATTGGGTAAATGCCTAATTCTTTGTTTAGAAAGTTATAAATGTGGGTCGACTGTCTATTATATTGTCTAGCAGCAAATTTGGTGTTAACAGGTGTAGGTGGAGCTACTCTATTTTTCCTCCTAGCCACTGTCTTGGAAGGGACGAAGGAAAGTGACTTGTGCTTTTTCAGGGCTATCTGAAGGATGTATAATTTCCTGACTGATAGAAGGTTAGAGTTTAAATAGAGACTTTCTGTGGGGTATCTGAGTGGCTTGAAGAACATGACTTTAAGAAGGGCCCTTTGTGCTCTTTCAAGTTCTAGAAATTTGGTCTTGGTCGCTCCACCCCAGACTGGTAGACAATACATTAGGATAGATTGACCCAGAGAGACGTAAATTTGGTCAATCAGTTTTTTTGTCGCAACGTGCCGTAGAGTTTTAAATGTCCAGATCAATTTCCGAACTCTATTCATTATAAGCTCTACGTGGAGGTGCCATGATAGTCTTTGGTCCAACATTACTCCCAAGTATTTGGTGTGAGTTACTTTATTTATTGTTAGACAAGAGCAATCAGGGCAAGAAGGGTTGAGGCAGTTATGGATTTTGATCCGGAAATCCTGTGGCGGCTGGGTACGATTGGACATGGTAAAGCAAATGAAATTTGTCTTTGAAATGTTCAACGTTAGAAGATGATGGTCTAGCCAAGCAGCAATCAAAGTCAAGGCATGCTCAGCGGTTCGGCCGACGCTGTCCCAGGTTTTACCTGAGAAGACAATAGCAGTATCGTCAGCGTATGACAAAAATTGAGCACCGTCGATCTTCATACTGCAGAGGTTATTAATGTAAATGAGGAATAGCGTCGGCCCGAGCACACTACCCTGCCCGACCCCGTATGTGACAGATACCTCAGAACTAATAGCTTCCCCTATCTTCACCACATACCTGCGCTCACTCAGATAATTTTTGAATAGTTTGAGGGGGGTCCCTCTGACACCAATGGCTTCCAGTCTGTGTAGAAGCGTGGGGACGGAGACTGTGTCGAAGGCTTTTTTGAGGTCGAGGAAAACAGCCAAGCACTTGCCACCACCGTCTACCTTGGTGGTGACAGTGGAGGCAAGCGCCAGGACTGCATCCTCGGTGCTCATTCCCTGCCTAAAACCAAACTGCGAGGGTGAGAGAATATTATTCTTATTTAGGTAACGAATTAAACGTTGGTTTAATAATCTCTCGATGATTTTAGACAGGGATGGAAGGACAGAGATTGGCCGGTAGTTCGAGGGGTCAGCCTTGTCCCCACCCTTGTGCACTGGTGTAATTACAGCTTGTTTTAGTGCAGTAGGGAAAGTACCCTGGTCAAAACAGAGGTTTGCAAGATGGGAAACAATAGGGGCAACGATGGTCTGGGAAATTTTTAAAAAGCTGATGCGCTATCAGATTTCAGACTCATATTTAAGTTGCGTCAGCGGTACCCCTTTTGGATGATCCCGCTTTCCCGGCAGGCTTGGGCCCTAGTGGACCCCCTCTATGATGCTGACATCTCTTTGAGGCGCGCGTGGAACACGTACGCGCCGTCCAGCACGGGCCTGGTCCTGGTCGGACGGTGAGCTACCCATTACTCACCGCCCGCAGGCCCGCGCCTACGGTGGCCGGGAGTCGTCACGCGGCTCCCGACGCCCGGAGCGTCCACCGCGGCGGCTTGGACGCGAGACTCTCTCCCTCTCCCGTCCCGCCACCTCCTTCGCTAGCATGACTGCTTCGCAGAAGGAGGCGACTGCCTCCCACTCCCCCTCGCCCCGGACCATGGCTTGAACCAGGGCCGGGCGTGAGAGATCGCCGCCGCTGCCGATCGCCTCTACGAGGACACGGCGGTGCTCCGCCCATGCAGGGCAGGCCCCCACCGTATGCTCCACCGTGTCCTCGGGGTTCATATCTAGCTTGCATATCAAATAAGTTGACGGCTCCTCCCGGCGTAGCAAAGTCTACGTGCAATCATTTTAATTCCATGAGTGTTCATAGATGTACGTCCGGCGTACCCCGGGCAGTCACACCCGCTACCACTGGCAAATTTTCTGAACATGACAAGCTCGGCTGCCCTGTATTGTGTATTATACAGCATGTCTCGGAATTAATGCACACCACCAAGCAACCCAATTAGAATATTATGTTATATTCATAATACATACACTTAATTTTTACTATTATGTATAAAACATTGTTTATTTATTAAATTAGTTAAGTTAGTTCTGATTATGGAAGAAAATTGTGGTCACATTACAAACCGACGGACGGGCACAGTCGCACACGTAAAGGGTCTACCGTAGTAGGTACTTCGTCCATTTTGGTTTGTTTTGACTGTACTGCGGAAGTGTGGCTGTAATTTACGGTTTTAATATTTTTTGGGATAATAAATTATCTATAAAAAATATAAATGACAGAAATTGATTTGATAAACTAGTCTGAAGAAAGTACTTTCATGATGTGCATTCATTCAGTTACACATTGTATATACCACACACCTCACTCATACACACACACTACCTACCCTACCACCCTTGACACAAAACACTTACTTGGTGTCTAAATACAAGGTAAGTTTGTAGGTATAGTCGGTTAGTAACTGAATTCTCGATTCCTAGGAGCTATCAACAATGTGCCGATACTCAAATGTTACCTAGAGGTCAGATAGGCAGTCGCTTATATAAAATACTGGTAATCAACTGGATCCACTAGTCATTTAAATTTACCAAAAATTCTGTTAATTTTATTTATGACACCCATGTTTAACAAATAAAATCTTTCAATTTAACTTTCCGGTTAGACTGGAAGCTAACCCCAACATGTTGGTAAAGAGCTAGGCAGATGATGGAAGATATTTTGAAAGGGCTCGGAACATCCTGGGCAGTAACCCTCGTTGACACGTTTCTATCCGAGTAATATTTTTGCCACGCAGACTTATTTCCTATTTCGGTATCAGTCCCGACTTACGAGTTGTAGGTCGTGAGTTGGGACCCAGGCAGGCACTTTACTTTTTGTATTTAATTTCATCACCACTGCTCCCAAAACGGTGAAGTAAAACATCGTGAGGAAACCGGCATGTCTTAGAACAAAACATTTGAAGACATGTGACATCTACCAACCCGTACTGGGCCCGCGTGGTGGATTACGGCCCACTTCGACTCACAGAGAGGAGGCCTGTGTCCCAGCAGTGGGAACATTATAGGCCAACCTATAACCATGAACTATTTCCATAGATGTTAGGTACGAGATAAGAATCCCTACGTTCGCGTAGTTAACGCAGTTCGTTGATGAGCCATCACACAAGGGTTTAGTAAAGAAAAGTGGTTACCTGCAGGCAAGGCTACCGGGGTCGTATTATCTATTCCGATGGGCTCCACGTTCATATTTTCTGGCTCTGTCGTCTGGAATTATAAAAATAAATCGATAGTTAGACTAGTTTAACAAAGCACTTACTCGAGAATATAATGTATATATACAGGATGTAAAAAGACCCATCACGTAGCCGTCAACTACACAAGCTGTAACGTTGCACAAAAATATTTGCTGGAAAACGAATTTTATTTTTGGTGTAAAAAATCGCTGTTTGCGCAATGTAACTCACGAAAAACATTGTGCTTATGGGCGCATGCAGCGGTTTAGGGGGTATTTAAAGTTGTGTTATAACATAAAAAACGTTAGTAAAAGTTGGAATTTAGACCTTCAATATCTCCGTAACCAGAAGGTTCCCAGGTATGGTCCGATACAAAAGAAATGACAATGACGGGGAGTACAAGTGACTCTCGGCTTCCTTAAGTGTCTTTTTACATCCGTTGTATATTCGGAATCAGTCCAGAGACGTTAAAAAAATTACGAAAAACAAGTAAATAAGTATTGGTTTTTTTGCTATTTACTGAAAAAACGGCAGTATTTACAAATAATGACGATTTTTTAGTGATCACAATCACAATTACTCGCAATCACAAGCTCCTTTATTTTGACAATGGTGCCGATTCTGTTGTACACCGAACTAAACTAACTAAACTATCACTAAAATTCCTTACTTTTGGCTATGAGAATCTTAACGCTATTCTGCAAAATAAATCTCTAAATTTAAAAATAATTTTGACACATCTAAAATCAAATTTGACAATTATTGCGACTCCACGTGGTACTTGTTTGCCGTACCACGTGATCTTTTTTTAGAGCCGTAGGCGCGCATTATGTGCGGCCTCGACTTGTTTTGTATGGAATTTTTGACTTTTTGTATGGAAAATATAAAAAAATATTACCAACACGTTGAGTTTAATAGGTTTACGGGTTACAAAGGGGGTCGAAATTTTCATTATTTTTGCGATAGGACACACCGTTTTCGAGATATAAGCAAAAGAAAAGAAAAAAAAGATACAGTACTGTTTTTGCATCTGAAGTCGAGGTGTTGGTGTGAATTTTAGTTCATGACAACTAATTTTATTCCACACCTTTTTAATCGCGATTAATAATAGTCAGATTTAGTTAAGACAATCAAAATTTTTGGTGAAAAACGTAAAATTCAGAATAGCAAAATTGCCATTTTCACTAAATTATAATCTCAGTGCCATCTTAGTGCTGTCAAACTAAAATTTAGTTAAGTTGTGTCACTTTAGTCAATTTCAGAATGGGAAATCGTCGTTTGACAGGAATAAACTAAATTTTGGTGATTTTTAGTCTAGTTTAGAGAATTTTGTGACAAGAGAATCGGCACCAATACCACAAAACCCATGGCTTGATTGAAAAAATCATGTGTACGAAAACGTAAATATCAATATAATAGTAGGTATATATTTAGTCATAGGTCTACTTAAATAAATTTAGTTCGTGTAAACTAACAATGCTAACCTACTTTAAGCACCATTGTTACTAAAACCAAAATACTAACAAAAATATGGACCTTAGTCTGAAATAAAGTTTTATTTATTTTATAATTGTTGATTTGTCAGATTGAAACAGATTGTGAGTGTGTCACAAAATTAGGCTGCTAATAGAACCCGATCGGGTCGGGTCGGGTCGGTGTCAGTAGTAACCGAGTTGTGGAGGTCAGATAGGCAGCCTGTCTATGTAAAATACTGGTATTCAGCTGCACCTGTTTAGCTTGGAAGCCGACCCCAACATTGTTGGGAAAAGGCTATGCAGATGAGGATGAACAGTTTATCAAACTCAAACTCAAAGCATTTATTTCAATTAAATCATTTACAGGCACTTTTGAATTGTCAAGGGGTCGGTCAGTCAGAAATATGAAGCTAGTTGCCCATTCCAAAGCGTAGTAGGTACCTATGGAGAAGAACGGGCAAGGAACTCCATGGACACTCTTTTAAATTATATTGTTACATCATTAATGTTGAATATAGGTATAATTATATGTGAGAACGATGTAAATAAGACGTACACGTTGAGTGTCCAGTGTACAGCAAATATAAAATAAAAAAAAACAATCCCTAATAAAATAATTAAAATAAGCCATGGTATGAGATGACCAGTCCCAACTGACAGCGCCCGTTCACGAACATGACCTGACCATGATGATGATCAATATCAATAAATAGTACAAAACAAGTTGGTGGTGTATGTGAGTGTGAGTAGTTCTCCTAAGCTACACAATGCAGATGAGGACGAACAGTTTATCAATATCAATAAATAGTAGAAAACAAGTCGGTGGTGTATGTGAGTGTGAGTAGTTCTCCTAAGCTACACAATGCAGATGAGGACGAACAGTTTATCAATAACGGAGATCGTGGAAGAAGCTGGTGACGGATGGCTCCAGCACTATGTCATCAGTCCATCTCCACCAACCATGCTTCAGGTGAACTTGATTGTTGACTTGTTTCGGAGAGTTATCAGTATTCAGAAATGTTCGCTTCACACTGCGAACATTCCTGAAGACTGCTGACTCAGCGAAAACTTCGGCTCGGCAGGCGTTGTGTTGTCTACCTCTTCTGTAGATCCAGACGGCGCTGACGTCCAGAGGCGCCAGGTATCTTTGTGAACAGGCGTCTGCTATGTCCAACCGCAGCTAAAGGAACATGTTTCTTGACGTACAAATAATAACAAGTCTTCGTACTGCTACAGGAAGCGCTTAAGTTGCCGATGACTACCGAAATTAAAATAATTATAGATTAAATGCATTACATCAAAACTTAAATCTAAATACTATTAAATAAACTAACATAATTATAATGAAACACTTATTTGGCACAGTACCGTAAGGGTGGAACACGTTTGAGCAAATTAAAAAACTAACATCGAATGCAAGGCATGTTATACAACGTGTTGTTTTGCATCCTCGTCAAATTTCAGGAGGCTGTTATGAAATACATAAATAATCAAATAAAGTTACGATCCTGCTCAATAATTAATACATACTTGTTTTTTTTAGGTATTTAAGTTTGACAGTATTTCAGAATACTCCACTTTCAAAGAACAAAATCGCCACGTTGCATATGCGGTAGGCAGTGTCGTACGACTATGTCGCTGTGTGCATGCGTTACAGTTACAGCGCAGTTACAGGGCGGTATCACACGGGCCCTACACATGCCGATTTCCGAAAAATACAAAAAATAAAAATAAATACCTACTTATTTTATTATTGATTCGTGTCGAGAATCATAAGCATAGTTACCTCCTCGAATTTGACGAGGATGCAAAACAACACCTTGTATACAGGTTGGCAGGGACATTGACGCGCAAGCTGTAACCATTAATTCAGCACATGGTTCTAGACACTCTAACGTAGAAATTATTGCTTGGCTTTTTTAATAATAACCGAGGAAAAGTTGCCTTTCCATACATTTTGACCGCGTAGGTATTGCACTTTTCTATAAAACAGCAATTTTTTTTTTGATGACTGACTAACTATTTGTTCGCTGGGGGTTTAGGATCATGTACTGGGTCCATGGTAACATGTTGCGCGTAGATCTCCCTGCCTCCCTGTATATCACAAGAAACTTTATTGTATTATCTAACTACAATAATTCCTGTATCTATATCGACTGAAAAGATTTCACAGTGTAAAGAGGCATTGTACTTTAAAATTAAATAAAATTCATCCAATTCAGGAAAAACCCTTATTACATAAAGTTAAATTTCACAATACTGCAATACAACTTTACTGAAAACATATTTTGCGAACTGAACATCTCTGAAAGTACTAAGAGCTAATCCCTAATTACAAATTACATCTACCTGGATTGCACAAGCATCAAAATCGATTGCATAGTTTAAAAAACATCGCGGTCACACAGACAGAAACGAAAAGCGACTTTATTTTATAATATGTATGTATAGGTATAGGGCAGAAATTTTATGCTGTGCCGTGTCCGTGTGAAGCAAGGTCGAGAGGACAAAAAGCAAACCAAAAACAAAAGGGTGTGTACTAACATCGTCTACCTGCTGTGAGTTGTCGATGGTCCGGATCTCGTGGTACTCGCGTACGCGTCGTTGTTGCGGCACGCTGCTCACGCTGCTCAGTGTGATCGCTTCCACGGTCTGAGCACTGACGTCGGCGCGGCCATGTTCGTTCTCGACCACGTTGAGTTGCGTCGAGCCCGCTGAACTTCTTCGGCGCCTAGACAATTTGACATGATTTTACAACATCTTACGAAAGGCAAGGTGTGAGTGGAAACGCCAGGAGGAGACGCCCTAGGAGGATTTATAGATATATGACCTTATCAACACTTGTGATATGTAGGACTGGATACTTAGGAGTTTCATGTTTTAATTTCATAGTTAAAGCCTATTTTTATTTAATCATGAACATATTCAAATAAAGTTGAGATAATTTTAGAGGAAAAAATTTTTTTATGACTATCCGTAATCTGCTCTATTTTTATGTAAATAAATATAAATACAAACAACTTTATTGTTCAGAAAAAACATTACAATATTTGAATAGCACTAGCCTCCACACTAGGATTCCCTGTGTCGTGGAGACTAGTCTCCTTCGTCTTACAAGAGTATTAGGTACATGGTAGGTTGGCTTCATCATCGGTCGGTATGATTTCTGAGGCGACAATAATCGGGTGTTTTTCCAAACAAATAATAGGTGTATTAAATTTAAACTTGTGTAGTGTGTTGTATACGCGTATGGTGTGGGTGAGTGATGAATGAGTGAGTTAAGGTGGGCTTAGATCAATCGAAGACCCGAGCCAGAGCAAGAGTAAGAGCACTCCTCCCGCCATCGCTATCATTACTGTGGGTATGCATAGACCAACAAAAGAATACTCTCACTCCGTTTAGAGTGAGGGAAACCGACAGAGTGGGGACAAAATAAGCATTACTTCGTTTGATACAAATCAACCTTTATGTATTTGTGTGATGAATGTGTGTGTTGCGTTCATAGGTTAAGGTACTTATCCGTGCTTTCATAGTCCATTCCTGCCATAAATTTCGAGAGACGATGTTATTCTTAAATCTTTGAACGGCAGTACAGGGCTAAAAGTAGGTTCGAATATTTTTAGTGTCACTTTTACGTGTTGCTTACGACCAAATGCAACATTTCAAACGAAAACAAAAAAAAAAAACAATTATGCTTCACCCTAACCTACAATATTTGCACTCCTGGGACACAAGCCTGCTCTCCGTGGTCAGTACGGGTTGCTGGATATTGTCGTCTTTTTGGTTCTAGGAGGAAAAATGTTTTGAGAGTTTGATGTTGAAATAAATTTCGCCTGGCTGGATGGGCTCCACAACGTACAACTCGTAAGTCAGGGCCTTCAACATTGGCGCACCACTGCTCAGGCTAGTAACGGCTGGAGAAAAAAAATTAGTATTACCTCCTGCGTCTACTGGAAGGCGACGTTGCCGGCGAGTCACGCACAGAGTCAACTGAGTCTCCCTGGTTTTGAAACTCTGAGACCGCACCATGAGAACGCAACAAGGAGGTGGAGTCCGGCATCTCGTGCAGACCTTTGATCTTCAAGAGCTTGGCGGTGGCCAGCACCTGAACACACAGGGAGAAGGTAAGACACGGTATTTTAACTTCAACACTCTTCTTAATAAACGCGGAGTAAAGTGACAACCAGTATAAACTACAGCGAAACCAAATATTTTTCGAGGGTTAAGATTGGCATTACTTCGCGTTTATTAATAAAGATAAAGAAAAATATATTTTTTATATATTAGAGGCACTTGGTGTACTTATATGAAATTGTTATGTTTATTTTAATATTATTGTTACCCCCCACCATCCCGCCCTCTCGACAATTTTAATGAAATGCAGCACCAACCGACGACAATTAGTTATTTATTTCAGAGAATTTCCATATAAGTTACATTATTGAGCGGTAGCTTTTTAGTATTACTATAATATTTTTTTTTTCTTTGTGTTATATTTCATATTTCTACGTGAATTTACTTTGTTATAAGGTATGATGGGGTTGACATATCCTTATTGGACAAAAGCCCCTTAATTAAAAAAAAATAAAGATAAAAAAAAAAAAGTTACATTATTATAATATCTCAAAAAAACAAAATGTTAGTGTGTTAGTGACAATGTATACTTTTACATTAAATTATACTACTACTTCATAAGCCTAAATCTATCAAATTCTAACATACAATAATAAAATTATAAGAATCGTTATAAATGCAAATGCAATAAGGGTCTTTTGACCTTTAAAAAGTGCAAAATAAAAGAAGGCCTATAAACCGGTTGGTAGACTCGCTGTCAGACTGTTGGTTTCAGCTGTAATTCGTAGACCTTTGGGCGTCGTTATGGGTAGTCGGAGACACAAAAGTGTGACAACCAGTGTTACCGAGGGAGGGGTATCGTGTTACCCAGTAACTGGGTTGTGGATGTAAGATAGCCACTAGGCGTCACTCCGTGTAAAATCCCCCTTATGGTTGGGATTAAGCTAGGCAGATGATGGTGAGAAGGCTATCCATCAGATTAGCTTACCTGCGGCAACTCCTCCTCAGTCACGTTAATCTGGCCACAGTACATGAAGTCAACCAGCGCACGCAGGTCGGGGTAGGTGACATCCTTCAGGATCACAATAGGATGTGATGCCGGATGATCGACGAACAGCGTCTGGAATATAACAGTAGAAAGCTTTAAAACATGCACAAACTTGCACATTTAGTACAGTTCACATTTAAAATTAAATAAAATAAAATTACAACACAAAATTAAACCCGATTTTGGCGGATGAACGCCGAAGCGATTTGCTACACGCCCGTCTGGGACTCGTATTACAAGACTGATCTATTTCTCTCGTAGACAGAGAAACTAAATTTCTCTATGCTTGATCATCGGACTGACCGTCAGTCTCTGTCCGATGATTAGTACCTTTGAAATAAGAGACCAGCGGCGTCACCAACACACATGCGTATTGTGAAAATGAAATGACGTCGTTGACGTAGACCAGTAGGCCAATTCTCGTACATAAAAACGTTCAAATTCAAGTCGCAATCTCATCTCAGCGACAATCAATGTCAAAAACCTGTCAAAAATGTATGTAAATTGATTGTAATTTTGACAGATTGAGACTGAGATTAGAATGCGAACTTTCTTAAAAATACGGGAATTGCCCCTCAGGGATGCACAGACTTATTAAGACTAGGGGCCACTCGGGCAAATTATGAACTGATGGCGGGCCGCCAGAAGTATAGGTAATTAAAGACAATAAAGAATTGATAATAATGTATTAAAATTGAAAAATAATTTATTAATTTGAAGCGTGGCACTGCATAGAGCTTACAATCTTTTTTATATTTGGCTCAAATTTACTTGTAGCAACGCGTAAAACTGCTTCCAAACTTTCGTTTGCAAGGCGGTTTCGATTTTTTGTTTTATTATTATTTAGTATTGAAAAGGTTTGTTCACATATATAGGTAGAACCAAATAAGCTGGCACATTTCAGAGCGTTTATGCGCAACTCTTTGTACGTATTTTTATCAATGCAGCGCGGTAAAAGTTCAACAAGTCTCCTTCGTTGAATTTGTTGCGTAAATCTTGGTCGTTTTGAATGTCGATAATTTCTAACTGCATTGACTCTGGCGCATTTTCAACTGAAATCGTGAAAGGATTGGTGAATATGTCCAACAGAGGTTTCACTTTTTTAAACTCCGAAAATCTGTCTTGAAAAGATTGAATCAAAATATCTAGCTTTTCTACATAACTGAAATTAATCGCAGTTTTGTTGAATTTTTCAGCCATTTTCTTATAATTCGGAAAATGATTGTAATTTCCAGAATTCAATTGCGATCTGAAAAGTGTCAGCTTGCATTGAAAGGATGATACATGAGCGTAGAGCTGGGATATCAGTTGATTTTTGCCTTGAAGCCGTGTGTTCAAGACATTCAAATGATTTGTAATGTCAACTAAAAAAGCCAAATCACACAACCAATCAGGATTTTTAAGTTCCGGGACATCCCTTTGCTTTTCCGCCAGAAATATTCCAATTTCTTCTATTAAATTTAGAAATCGTTCCAGTGTCAATCCACGACTTAGCCACCTTACTTCTGTATAATACAGTAAATCTCCATATTCGCTTTCGATGTCATCAAGGAATTGTTTGAATTCCCTGTGATTGAGTCCTCGTGATTTTATGAAATTTACAGTCGAAACTACCACTTTCATGACATTTTTAAAATTCAATTTTTTTAGAACAGAGGGCTTCTTGGTGTATAATGCAGTGAAACTGCATGAGATCTTCAGCGTTTATGTTTTTTTCTTGCAGATGCTTTTTCAGCAAAGTAACTAGCCCAGAATTGACACCAATCATCGAAGGAGCACCGTCAGTCGCAACTCCCGATAATTTTGATAAGTCCAAATCAGTTTTTGAACACTCATCCAAAAGTACATTGAGTATACAACTCCTCTGGTTTGACCTTTCAATGAACACATTCCTAATAACTCTTCTAAGACTTCAAAATCTTGAGTAACACCTCATATGAATATGAGAAGTTGAGCTGTGGAACTAATATCAGTGGATTCGTCGGGTGCTAATGAAAAAAATTCATTCATTTTTTTTCATTTAATTGTTCCGCAATATTACCTGACAAAGACGTAATTCGTCTTTGGATAGTCATACGATTCAGTTGAATTTTCTCAAACTTTTTTGCTGCTTCTGGACACATTTTCTTAGCGGCAATTTCTATGCATTCTTTTACAAAATCCCCATCATTGAAGGGGCGACTTCGCTTGGCTATCATTCGAGAAATTTCCTAACTAACTTCTGTAGCTGTTTCTGAATCTTGAATGGGTTTTGTAAACATAGCTTGCTGACCAATAAGCTCCCGTTTTAAAGCCAACATTTTTTGCTTTCGCCTGTAAACTTGGTAAAAGTAGGATGCTGCGTTTCATAGTGCCTTTTTACATTATATTCCTTTACAATCGCAACAGAATTCTTGCAAATTAAACAAACGACTTTGTTATGCGACCATACAAAAAAGTATTTCTCAGTCCAAATTTTTTGAAACTGCCGATTTTCATCTTTAACCTTACGTTTTTTACTAGGCCCTGGCTTGTCCATGTTGCGTTCTAATCCTGGCTAGGATTAACACAGCACCTAAAAACAATTACAGTACCTACTTAAATTACCCATCCTTTTTTAAATTACCAAAAATTGATTAAATATGTAGGGAAACACTTATTAATAACAGAGTTTTACTTACGATTTCACAACACAATTATACACGGCACTTGACGGGAAATCTACGTTGAATGTGGATCAAAATCAAAGACATTAAATTATCTATCAATTTAATCTCTTTGATCAAAATATATGACACCGGCTAGTCGAGTTAAAATCTACACTAGAACTATTGACACTTCACTCAAATTAAAACCGAACTGTCGGTCGCTGCGGTTAGCGTGGCTTTTATACCGCGCGCATACAGTCGAAAACTGTCTGGAGCTTAGGTTTAATGCTCTAAGGTCTGGAGAAATCTCGAAACCAACTCTGGAAGCTTCGTGTATCTACCTACGCGAGCAATCGGGAATTCGGGACTATTGCTATCTCGCTTGCTCTAACAATATAACTCGTGGATAAGCCGCCACCGCGCTGCCGTCGCGGCGCTTCCTCAAGAAAACGAATTTAACCGAGATCGGCACGAACATTACCGACCGCTGTTACCGACGCATGCACGGCCGGCGCACCGATAAGCGCACTTAAGAGCGCGCGCGCGAGATTCAAATTACTTTTCGAACATTTTAATTGGTTTTATTCTGGAAAATAGAATTCAATATTTTTCGAATGTACGAGAGTATTATTTTTGCTGTCGGCGGGCCACCAGTATTCGACCGGCGGGCCGCATGCGGCCCGCGGGGCCGTGGTCTGTGCATCCCTGACGGTAGACAAACACAATAAATACAGGGTGGCTGGGTCATGGACGCGCGAACTATTATCATGGATTCAGTACATGATTTTGGACTGAACTCGGAACTGCATTATAATTTCTCATCGGTTATTTTTATTTAAATCAGCTTTTTCCTACTTAAGTGCCATTAAGATACCATTTTGAATTACCATGTAAGCCGCATATATTGTGTGTCCAATATTTTAATTGCATAACAAGACGTTGTAAAAATACGGTAGAAAATATAATTTAAGACTACATTTTGCTATAGTACAATGATGGCGAACCTTTTGATCAAAATGTGTAACAATAACTTTAAAAAAATATATAAAATCCTATGACATGGCACTGATTGATAGGGGTGCGGTAAAAGGTAGGTCAAACTCAAAAAATACAACTTTATTACTACAAATTTTTATTTTTATTAATACTTTAGTAAACTATCTGTAGGTACTAAAGTATTTTAATGTGGACATTTTATTTAGTTCAGTCTAAGCTAATATTCTAAAGTAACTCTGTCTGTATGGTGCCTTTTCACGCCTAAAACACTGAACGGATTTCGATAAAATTGGCAAGGAGATGACAACTTTTCGTCCCGGTAGCACGTTCCCGTGGGATAACTTCCGACATCCACGCGGGCGAAGCCGCTGGCAGAAGCTAGTCCATAGTAATATTATAAATTCGAAAGTAACTCTGTGTGTCTGTAACCTTTTCACAACTAAACTACTAAACGGATTTCGATAACATTTTCAAGAAGATACATGGCATCTTGGGCAAAGACAAAGGCTACTATGTCTCAAAAATAATTCTAAAAGGGGTGATATAGGAGATGAAAGTTTGTATGGGAAATCCAGCATTTCTTAAGGTAGGGATATGAAAATTCGTGCATTTAGTAAAAAAAGAGAATTATGTGTTTCAAAGTTTTTGTAGAATCACCCTATAAGGGGGTAAAATACGTGGGCAATTTCCGACATTGACGCGAGCGAAGCCGCAGGCAAAATTAAGTTTATGATATTTCGTACTAAAATTAATGCCGTGCCCGGAACTTTATGACGCATGCCGATTGAGGATCGCCATCTGTTGTTGATTATGCGCCAAAAGATACTTATATAGATTTTATTTCTGTATGTAGGTTTGCACAAACACTTTTACCCGCCAATCATTTGCAATGAAATCTAACCTATTAATTTCATTTTAGTGGGTATTGTTGTCAAAAGTGGTAAAGCAATTACGAGGTCGACAATTATAGACAACTGCGTCGAAAGTGATCAACCCACTGCTCGCATGTATTCGGCCAGTACAGCAATTTCGATTTATCTCGAAGAAGGTTGTCAAAATAATGCTCAAATTTCCAAGCATGTTTGAGAAATGGGTAATAACGTATACGTACCTCATGGGCAGCAAAGTAACATTTTTATTAGAACTGTCTGTATTTAGGTTACTGCTGCCAGGAACATCGATGGTGCTTCTTTGTTGAGGAAATGGCGGAGGATCCGAGGTTCCTTCAGTGTTTTTGGAAAAAAATTTCAGTAGTATTTCTTTTTTCGGTCGCTCGCCTCTACCTATTAGCTTTTCTTGGCTAATGCATGGCTTGGTTTCTTTTATTTTCCTAACAAATATCAAGTCATCCTCGACTGTTTCATTTTGACTATGCCTAAAGATATCTTTTAATAGTTCAGTGTGGTTATGCCTTTCGCAGTTAAAAAATCCAACATTTTTTGTTCCTCGGCCATGACGGTCTCGCGGCTCATGCTGTCGCTGGCGTAGTGTTTCTAAGGCTTGTTACGGGTGAGTTGGTGCTGTAGGCACTTGTCCAGGATACCTTTACGTCTAGGGTACCTATAGCAAACAAAAAATACTTGGCAACTTGTTAAATTTGAACCTTTACTTACGTCTAACAATTTTAAGAATGCATAGAAGCAGATATTGCGGGGGTCGTGCGGTCCATGGCTACATATGGGTCCCCGGTATGGGCGCGTTCACTGCGGCGGAGAGCCGCCCACTATCTGAACGCACCCCAAAAGGTGGTAGCCGCAAGGCTGATCCGGGGCTACCGCACGATCTCGGGCGAGGCGGCAAGCCTCCTTGCCGGACTGCCGCCGTGGGATCTGGAGGCGATAGTCCTCGCGCGCCTGTATGAGTGGCGCGCGGAGGCACCACGCCGGGGGGAAACCCCGGCAAATCGCGGCGGAGCGGACGGACCTCCGGCGCGATCTCATGGCGGCATGGAAAGAGCGACTGTCGCAACCCAGCGCAGGGCACGCCACGATAGCGGCGGTAACACCCCTCTTTGAGGAGTGGCTAGAGAGGCGTCACTATCGCCTGACGCAGGTCCTCACCGGACACGGATGTTTCGGGAGGTTCCTGCACATCATCAGGCGGGAGGAAACGCCCGGGTGTCACCACTGCGATGATCGCCCCGAGGACACGGTGGAGCATACGGTGGGGGCCTGCCCTGCATGGGCGGAGCACCGCCGTGTCCTCGTAGAGGCGATCGGCAGCGGCGGCGACCTCTCACGCCCGGCCCTGGTTCAAGCCATGGTCCGGGGCGAGGGGGAGTGGGAGGCAGTCACCTCCTTCTGCGAAGCAGTCATGCTAGCGAAGGAGGTGGCGGGACGGGAGAGGGAGAGAGTCTCCCGTCCCAGCCGCCGCGGTGGACGCTCCGGGCGTCGGGAGCCGCGTGACGACTCCCGGCCACCGTAGGCGCGGGCCTGCGAGCGGTGAGTAATGGGTAGCTCACCGTCCGATCAGGACCAGGCCCGTGCTGGACGGCGCGTACGTGTTCCACGCGCGCCTCAAAGAGATGTCAGCATCGAAGAGGGGGCCCACTAGGGCCCAAGCCTGCCGAGAAAGCGGGAAATCATACGAAAGGGGTACCGATGACCCGGAACATAAAGGGCCAAGGAACGAACACGGGTGGGTTTTAGTCAGTAAGAGTCTGACACTCCCTTCCGCTCCACCCAGAGCGGGAGGAGTCATTTGGTGATGTCCCATCCTCAAAAAAAAAAAAAAAAAAAAAAAAAAGTATTCAACCCACCCGTTTGCTGCTTCATGTCGCGTACCTAAATCTTAGTACCGTTCAATATAATGCTGTAGGTGGAATATTTATGTACATAGACAACATCAAGCTCAACACTTGTCTAATTAACTGGGTTGGCTTAGTAGCCCGCTAAGGGCTGATTTTTCAATAGTCGGATAACTTTTATCTGAAAAATAAATCTGACAGTTCATATTTTCTATACAAAAGCTGTCAAACCGCAATATTTATTCATCAGATAAAAGATAACTGACTATTGAAAAACCAGCCCTAAGTTCATTAAACAAGTTGTATGTTATTTAAAAAAAAAATTGGTTTGTAATATCTTTCCTCTCGCTTTCCTGCAATCTGTGGGAGTGATTTTGTGAAATGCAACGGAAGTGTGTAACAGGAAGCCGGGGCTATTCGATTTGACCAATGAGCGCGCGCGGTGTAAGAGTTGGCCGTCAGATGATACCAACCCATTTTCCGAGGTTGGGTTGGTACTGTCAGCCAACAATTGCGTGTGACGAGAAAAATTGCAATACCTACTCCTAGTTTTAATTAAATAAAATAAAATTTTCATTAAAAAGAATTATTCTTCGTTACGAAAAATCATTTCAAATAATACCTAAATATTTTTTTTTTGGATATAATGTTAATTTTTTGCTTATTACCAAGGTGAGATGTCAGAAGGCCAATTCCCGTAATTAAAAACGTTCAAATTCAAGTCGCAATCTCATCTCAGCGACAGTCTAATGTCAAAAATTTAGGTAAGCGCTATACAATTTTTGACAGATTGACACTGAGATTAGAATGCGAACGTTCTTAAAAATACGGGAATTGCCCCTCTGATGTTACACATGATACGCGACTACTGTAAGGCCCGCTCGTTTTTTGTATTTTATGGTGCTATTTTGTAACATCCTCTGTGAAAAAAATACAAAAGCTGAAATGCATTTGTCCAGCTAAGAAGTATTTACTCTTGCGACAGTGTGCCATGAACCAAGTTATGCTTGAAACCTGTCATGAAATCTCTGGCGCTTAAACCAATGGACGATACTTATTGAAACACATCAGCGCTGGTTCTGGTGCTCTCCAACTATACTAAAACTTGATGTAATACAAGCCAAGCCTATAAAATGAGAGAGAGAGACGGAAGAATCATAACTAATACACTAAGGCCCACTTTCACCGCCAATCACTAAACACGTTTAGCGCTAAACGAGTTTAAAACATAACTCTGTGTCAAATGTTTGAAGGTGACCGAAACAGAATGATGTTTAAAACTCGTTTAGCGCTAAACGTGTTTAGTGATTGGCGGTGAAAGTGGGCCTAAGTACACATCAAACAACGTAGATAGTTACATTCACTCACTTGGAAATAGGTACTGCACGCGGAGAGGACCACCTTGTGTGCCAGTAACTGCACCCCGTCAGCAGACAGCGTGACGTCAACCAGCGTCTGGGTGTTCAGGAGCGAGGTGAACTGTGAGATGAAGTTGGGCTGGTGGTTGTTCCAGCGCAAACTGTACTGCTGCGCCATGGCGGGGGTGTCCTGAAAAACATTCAAAGTCAAAGCATTTATTTCAAATAGGCACATAAAAGGCACTTTTGAACGTCAACATTTACATTAAAATAGAATTGATTCTAGTCGCCCCTTCCAAAAGGTAGTTTCGTATGGAGAAGAATGGGCAAGAAACTCCAGCGTTACTCTTTTAAAATGTGTTACAATATTTTGTATAAGTAATCGAACCTTAATAAATAAAAATGTAACTCTTAGCGACCATTTTGCTATAAAACAGAATTGTTTGATGAAGAGTTTTAATGTCGCGTCCGTTTCTGCATCAACTATTATGTAGAACAGGTCGTGCATTCGGAGGGCGCTTACTTTAAAAGTAGTTAAATAAGTATAGTATAATTAGCATATTATCAATTTATCACATTCGTAATGATGGTGATATCGATATCTAAGTGGTTAGTGGCACAGATACTATGAGACTAAGGCGGCTCTCTCACTACAACGCGCCAAGCGACGGAGTGCGGGAAACTGAGGCAAATTTTCCGCGCGGAAACGCGTTTTTCTTGAATTTGTATGCAAAAAATCACGCGATGAGGCGCGGTATCTGCGCCCCATCGCGTGATTGTGTGATCCGCCTCAACAGCTCCTTAAAATTAAGTGGCGTTTAAATGTTCATCTAACTTACAATAAGCTGCAGTTCTAGACACGGCGCCTAATACCCTAAAAGAAAATATCTAACCCTAGCTTTTGTCCCTATCCAAAGTATAAAATTTAACGAAGCAAAAGGTGTATGTAAGGATGGCAGCAGGTGGTGTTCTGTAGTTTCTGCCTAAACCCCATGGGAAGGCGTGAGTATAATTATATGTAAGTGTATTGCATATCTGCTGAATCAACAATTGAATGCAGTGTTTTTAACTCCATTAAACGATCACAATATGTACATACGAAACAAATATCTTCATTTTCTTTCTATAAATAGATATGTTATACTCAAAATTACACGCACATTCTGTATTGTCTTTATTTGAATAAATTCCAGATGGGTTATGAAATAAGTTATAATAATAGTTTGATGAAATTTTTCCCTATTGTTCCTGACGCTGGGGCCGCAGTATCTACCGCCAAAGCTTTCTGCTCTAACACGATACACGCAGCTGTGTTCAACAACTTTCAACGACTATGTTCCAGTTACCACACGGGTGGCCGTAGGTACATCAAAAAGTTACGAAGCCGGTAATGTGACCACCGGTCCACTGCATTAGCGGGATAACTTTTTAGCGGGTATAAATGAAATCATCGATACGACGAAGATGCAGACAAAACATACGAAGCTTTGGCTCGTATTGCTACACGCCAAGTTTCTTACGTGATGATATTATTATCGTGTATGTCCCAGCATCACGATAACTCAAGGAAGTAAAATGTATGAATATACATGTTGACAGGGACATGAGAACACGGGTACCTACAGAAGAAGCAGGCAAAACATACGAATCTTTGGCTCGTATTGGTTCGTGCCAAGTTTCTTACGTGACGATATTATCGTGGAGGTCCCAGCATCACGACAACTGAAGGAAGTAAAATGTATGGATATACTGGTGGCAGGGTCATCGACGCGCAAACAGTAACCATGATATCAGCACATGATTCTAGACCCCCTAGTGTAGACATAATATGTCTACACTAGGGGGTCTAGATTCCGCCGCAGGAGACGCCCTGGGCGTCGGGAATCGCAGGCCGATTCCCGGCCACCGTAGGCGCGGGCTTGCGAACGGCGAGCAATGGGCAGCTCGCCGTTCGATAAGGACCAGGCCCGGGTCGACGGCGCGTTGTGTTCCACGCGCGCCTCAAAGAGATGTCAGCACCAATGACGGGGTTTGCTAGGACCGATGCCTGCTAGGGTTGCGGAAAAGTCCAAGAGGGTTACCGTGGTCCCTGGCACAGGCAACTGAAGGAACACGGGTGGGTTTTAGTCAGTAAGAGTCTGACACGCCCTCCTGCTCTGCCCAGAGCGGGAGAAGTTATTTGATGATTTCCCAACCACAAAAAAAAAAAGGGTGTCTAGATTATTATTACGTCGGTTATCAAAACTGATAATGAACTGAAAATCTGCTGTTTCACAGAAAAGTGCAATACCTACGCGGTCTAAATGTATGGAACAGCATATTTTTATTGTTTTCTTATAAATAACTCTATTAGTTTACGCGGCGCACGCCAGTAAAGCTAAAAAGCTGTCGGAAAAAATCATGCCGACTGGACAACAATCATCGTTATATTTCAGCAAATTCACACAAAACCTTAACCTATAACTATATAATAAACTAATCATAAAGCTGAAGAGTTTGTTTGTTTGAACGCGCTCTGGAACCACCAGTCGGATTGGAAAAAATCTTTTTGAAGTTGGTAGCCCAATTCTTGAGGCAGGTTAATGGTTAATGTTAATGTTCCAGGCTGTTTTTAACCGACTTCAATAAGGAGGAGGTTTTCAATTCGTCGTAACCTTCTTTTTTATGTTCACCGATTACTCGAAGACGCCTGAACAGATTTGGAAAATTATTTTTTTGATTCAAAGGGTGAATTTGTTTTTTTATAAAAAAAAAATATTCAAACCAACTTGCCAGGTGGTCCTATTTAAATTTCATCAAAATCGGTCGAGCGGCTTAAAAAAATCAACAATAAATTATTTTTAAATTTAAAAAAACCGCGTTCAAACGGACGTGGACGTATAAGACGATCGTTTTCGAATTAAACACTACAAAGAATGACTTAAATTTTATGGATTTGTATTTTAGTTTTTTCCGAACAGTTTTATCATCCATCAAGCTACGACCCTTAGGAGCCAAGCAAAAAGAAAAAAAGTCAAAAAGAACGCTAAGCGAAAACGAATGCTACGCGGTGGATCGGGGGTCAAATATCTCACGCGGACGAAGTCGCGGGAAGAAGCTAGTTATTATACAAAATAAATAAGAAAATATTCGTTTCCCATTAATTTCATAAAACTTTTTTTTTTTGTTAATATTTCTACATAAGAATGTTTTCAACCTCATGACTAGGTACATGCAGTAAATGAGTGGAAATTTCGTGACGTCGCAGCTATCACAAGCGCGTCACAAAACGTCGACAGCAGCCACGCTTATCACGACATGTACTTAACCAAGCACAGATGCTAACACTGATTTACTTTATCGTTCATTTGCGAGAAGCTTGACCTAATTCAAAACGAGCAATTTTGTTTGGATATGACGATTTAATAGTTTAAAAGTAGTACGTAGTGACATATTAGTACGTAATGTGGTTTTATAGCAAAAATAATGCCAAGTTCATCATTGCAGAGTTTTAGTTATGGTACCGTTTTTGCCAATGAGCGATATCTGGACCAGGCTCATTACATAGAAACGTATCACGATAATTAACTGTTTACAGAATGAGGTCCGAACACGGTTCGAACAATACTTGCGGGCGGTATTCAAAGGCAGCCGCAATTTATAATAAAACTAATTAGCGGAGGCGGCGTTGACTGCTGACGACTCAGTAGGTATTCTAGATGGATGACTTTGAGACCAGTTAAGATATTATAATGATCAAGATGAAAACACTTCGACCTTAAAGGATCCTTCAAGCAAGCGCGACACGCGACACGAATCGCGCGCGACCCAAAGGCACTGCGCATCGCGTGACGAGCGATATAACCGACGAAAAATATCTACGCTAGAGCTCAGATCAAAGAATACAAGTAACTACAGGGTCTTGAATCATTTGCTGATTCAATGGTTTCAGTTTGCGCGAGTCCCTGCCACCTTGTATATTATATTCATTGAACGAATGCTTCAAAATTCTACCGGCAAAAACGGTTTCATTGGGAATAAAAGCTTTTAGCTGTAAATGGAAACTAAAAGCAAGCCTTTTGGTGTAAGTATTTCTACAATGCACCTTTACATTGAGAAAATAATAAAAGATTATCATCAAGTTATGACTTATTTTATGAGCATTAAATTCAACTTATTGTTACCGGTTGTATCGACGACTTCCGGTCAAGCCAACTGGAAATAATTACTACCGCCAGAAGACAAAGCGGACAGTGGCAAGTTTTTATAATTTTTTTGCAGAAATCAACCACCTAAGTCAAATAACCTGTTGAAAATGATGAAAACTGTGTTCTCTCATTTAATAAATATTAAAGATAATTGTCATTTTATGATTGATTGTATGTAGAAGCAGATAATATTAATTTTAAAAAATCATGCTTTGGTTTTTTAAAATAAATTTTCTAACTTTATACCGCAAAAAACATATAAAATGCCAAATTACTCGGATATGGATGACATTTCCTAGGGGTCATAATGGGTAATTTGGTTGCAAATGACCTCCCCTACATTGCCATAATATATTGCCGACGTATTACCCCAATAACCCTTTATAAACAGCATTTTTTTTATTAAAAACGTTTCGAAATCGAAGTTGATTCATATTCAGCGTTACTAGACTTAGAATTCGTGAAAACTGTCATTAATATTTATTTGGCACAAATAGCAATAAATATCTACAGAGGCGACTAGCCTCGAACCAAAATCAAATATTTTACGGAACTTTTACACTTTTTTCGCAGGCCAATAGAATGTGCAGTACAATGAAGTATAGAAATGAAGTATACGAAAAATCTGTGTAGCTTTTACTTTAAAATTGGCATAGCTTCGTTCTACTCGCCATGACTGCCATGCACTATTTTAGCTAAGCATTCATGTGCGCCAATGAAAGCTACCGTTTTGAAAACTTTTCATAATGTGATCAGGACAAAGCAGGATTTCAGAAACTAAGGTCCCGTCAAAAAGTCAGACTAAAGCTGACAAACTGTCCGCGTTCTATCTACCTCTTAGTACCCATAAGATTCTACGCCTACCTACAGTACCTACGTAGTGTCACAGTGGCTGGACGACGAAGAACCCAATATTGGTCTTAGTTTTATAATACAACAATAAATTGGTACACAGGTTTGTAAACTTAACCATGATTTAATTTGATGATTGAAGCCATTTGTCTCGACAGTTGATTGGCTTACGTGCATCGGACGCAATACACGTCTCCTTTAACTTGGCAATACTTTACATGCATCAAGTATGTACTTTCGAACGACCTTTTTACTACCACAGTTCCAGGTAGCAGGCACGCTGAAGCGACTGAATTTATTCTCGTTATGATGTACCATTTATGTGAACACGGTATTCCGTCAGGTGACAAGCTTATAATTATGTAAACTATCTACGTCCAGAAAAGAGTGTGAATTTAATGGAAAGTCTCATATATCTGTGGAAGATGGACAATAACACGATGTTGAATTATTTTACGTTTATGGAAAGAAAAATGTAGTGATTAAGTAAAAAAAGAATTCCTAAATCCTAGTCGTACACGATAGTGTACCAAGAAGTCTTGGCTCAATAAAAAATCTAAGTATAGCTGCAAAAAGGCGATTTTTTCATCCAGATTCATTGGACGGTTTATAATTGACTTCTTATGCAAACGGAACGGACGTCGACGACTGAGAATTATTTATTCGCTGAAAATAGATTGGCTAAAAATCAATAGATCTGCGCTTTGTGCTAATGACTATTAAGAGCACTTCATGATTGTGTCTTATGAACCTGATTCCTTTCGTAGTCAAAAATTGACGGAGTCATGACTTTCTTATGGGAATTAGTGCCAGCTTAAACCGTGCAAATTGTCGTTACGTCCAGTTGCCGAGCTGTCACGGTAGCATGTGGCATAATGTGCGCCATGTGTAAATCTGGCATCCATTTCTTACGTTAGCAATATTGATTCCCGCAACAATGTTGCTGAAACAATGTACGCAAACAGTGCATCATGACAACATAATCAGCGCAAAGTTGGACGTAGTCTAGAAGGGTGGGAGGGTCTACAGTAGTGACTACTTGTAACTATTATTTAAACTTGAAAGCTACATATATTTTTCGCTACGTATATATTTAACCAAAATGCATTAAACATTAAAGACAACATACAAGACGACATTTTCAAAATTGATATTACACCTGTCTGGCTGTCACCTGTCAACGATATAAACACAGAGCATGTAACTTTAGATCATCATCATCTGCCTAGCCTTTTCCCAACTAGGTATGTTGGGGTCGGCTTCCAGTCTAACCGGATGCAGATGAATACTAGTATTTTACATGGAGCGACTGCCTATCTGACCTCCACAACCCAGTTACTGGGTAATACAATACCCCTTGGTAAGACTGGTTGTCAGACTTTCGGGCTTCTGACGACCCGTAACGACTGTCAAAGATCCACGAATGACAGCCGGGACCAACGGCTTAACGTGCTTTCCGAGGCACGGAGCAGTGGTGATGAAATAATTTACACAAAGTAAAGCGCCTGTCGGGGTTCGAACCTACGGCCTACAACTCGTAAGTCGCGGCCGTTACCACTGGGCCACCACTGCAACACTGCACTGCATGTAACTTTAGATATAAAATATTTTTAAGAGCGAGAAAAAAAATGTTTCTCGTCTCGTCCCGGTGTCTTTTCTTTCCGTGTCCACTGGCAGAATGAAATAAAGACGCAACGTTATTAATAGGCGAATCAATACCACTAAATAATGCTTTCTTGCATAAAAAGGTTTGTCAAGGTGAAACAGATCTTTTTATCAGTACCTTATAACTATGTCGAGAAAAAAGGGAAGAAAATAGAAACGAATCAATTATACTGAATGAAATACTATCAAGGGGAATTAATACGTCACTTCCAAGGCATCAATATTGGCTGTGACCTGTATTCCATCCCGACTGCAAAGAAAATGTATGGTTTTACAACAGGCATCGCAAGGCACTTGGCACTTACCAACCATTTTGGGGTCAGCTTCCAGTCTAAACGGATGCAGCTGAATACCAGTATCTGACCTCCACAACCCAGATACTGAGAAACACAATACCCATTGGTAAGACTAGTTGTCAGACTTTTGGGCTTCTACTAACTTTGTCATAAGGATTTTCAAAGACCTACAAATGAGAGCCGGGACCAACAGCTTAACGTGTTTGCCGAAGCACTGAGGGGTCTCGAAATTTAGTGAACTGTAACCCATCCACGACCCGACCGCAGCAAGCGTAGCTTAATCTTCGATCGACCGTTGCGGCTGTTGTTATTGAGCCACGACCCCCTCCAAGGCACCCCAAGTACTAGACGTAAATATTCAATACGTATCAATCCCTATACGCAGTTGGCATTTTTTTTAAAAAGTTAGCAAAATCATGACTCATTTGAAAGGGACAGCCTACGCCATTGGCAACAACATACCTACATACACACATCAAAAGTGTCTAGGGATCAAGCATTTTTATGCGGATTTCTTGAGATTAAGATGTGGCTTTGTAATAAATTTATGATTTTATAAATTTATATGGATCCTTTTTGGTGCATTTCATAATTTGAATCAGGAACTGTGAATCAAATTCGAGTAAAAGATGAAAATCAGCTGTCAATATTTTCCCTATAAAAACATACAACGCATTGAAGACATTATTAGTGCTACTGTTTCCCTACTACTGATTAAAACCAACGTTATTATGGAGCGGCGACGTCATTTAAGCAGGGAAGAAATGCTCAGAGCCGTGGGAATGATAGAAGCTGGTTCCCGGCAACGTACTGTGGCTTTAGCTCTGAATACAAGTCAGAGTGTTATCAGTCGACTTTGGACACGTTACCGAAGCACTGGTACCGTGGCTGAGCGCCATGGAGGACGGTATCGCTGCACCACACGGAGACAAGACCGATACATTCAAAGAGCTCCAACAATAACCGCCATGATGTTAGCCGTGAGGCTTCATCACTCTTCAGGGAACTTAATTAGCGACCAAACAGTCAGAAACCGCTTGCATGAAGTGAACCTTCATTCCCGAAGACCGCTACGGGTACCACCTATAGCAATGCACAATCGTAGGATTCCATATCAATGGGCTCTTGAACACAGAAATTGGGCAGAAGAACAATGGCGTTTCGTGTGCTTTTCTGATGAGTCTCGTTTTGGTATGAGACCGGATACAAGACGTATACGACACTGGAGAACCCCTGGACGCCAACAGCGATTAAAATCCTGCCAGGAAGTCCATCCTTATAGTGGTGGAACCATCATGGTATGGGCGGGTATTTGGATCGGCGGAAGAACTGAGTTGATTTGGATCAGAGGCAACCTCAACGCTCAAATTTATGCTGAGACGATTGTATCAGACGTCATCGTTCCTCTACAAGTGCAAATCGGTCCCTTATTTCAGTTAATGCATGATAATGCACGACCGCACACCGCAAGAGTTGTAAGACAGACTCTCGCCGCAGCTAACATCAATGTCCTGCCCTGGCCTGCTCAGTCGCCAGACTTGAACCCGATTGAGCATGCATGGGATATGCTACAGAGAAGAGCTCTGCCGAATATGGAGGGTATCCAGTCGCAAGAAGACCTTTTTTTGTTGTTGCAACGAACATGGGCGGCCATTCCACAGCGTGATTTGGATGAACTCATTTTGAGTATGCCAAACCGATGTTCTTGTGTTGTTAGTGTTCGCGGTAGAAACACGGATTATTAATTGTTTAAGTTACCCAATAAAATTTTAAAGAAAACTGTTATTTCAGTCTTTTTTTCGAACTTTTGTGTTAGTGGTTCAAATGTCAAAAATCCCTTTATTAGGAAAATGGCAAATTTCTTTATTAATGCAAAGGTGACTTGGTTTATCGTTACTGTGACAAACGAAAACACTTTATTTTATGAATCCTTAAAGAAAATTTTAATTAATATCAATCAGGAGAAAAGTTATTGCAAAAATATATGTTGATCCCTAGACACTTTTGATGTGTGTATCTTTCAGTAATGTGAGTAACTACGCTTGTCCGCCGCGTACGTCCCAAGTGTACCTACACCTCAGCCTGCGCAAATATCATATAAAAAAGCGGCTAGCCAGCCAAAGACGGCCAGTACAAAAAGTCGTGATGTTATTTTTCCAATCCCAGCCTCTACTCGCCCGTCTGTACTAATATAAAAATAAAAATCAATCGTATGTTGACCGATGTTTATCATGAATCCTGTATTTGGATGCTCCTGTCAAAGGGTTTGCTTAGGGGAAATTCAGCCATGTTTATTAATGCTAACCGTGTTCTATTTACAAAAGCAGTCGTGATATTAATGCAAACTGGTAGGAATTAACGAGCTCGCTCTACTCGATATACCTACACACAAACGACAGTGACAGCAGATCGATTGGGCTTCAAGTAATATTTTTAGTACATCAGTAGGCACTGATGTACTAAATATATTACTTGAAGCCCAATCGACAATAGACAGCATCCTTATTAGTCGCACGAGTAGGCACTCGAGCGACTAACAAGGATGCTGTCTCTATTCTTAAAACAAACTTCAAGAAACACGAGTGTTCAGAATTATGATCAGAAGAAAAATTACATTATCGTTCACTAAACATCCTTCCTGTCTAACTATAAGGTGTTCGGGGGCAAAAGAGGCAACTTATTTTATTAATGTACACATTTAGACAGACAGGAAGAAAGGAACAGGAAATACGTAGGTGATGCTTATTTCTAAAGAATAGATACTCTATCATTAATTGAATTATACGTATTTTATCGTTATTCGTTTTTTGATTGAATAATTCCATCTTTTTCCTGACACTAATATTACATTTATATGATTAGGGAATTTGTGACATTATAACAAAAACAATTGCTTTTATATAAACCTTGTGAGCGACTATTTTATGTACATTTTCGATTTTTCTAATTGCTGATTTTTTTTTTCAATGTTATGAAAATATTGTACGCCCATACATACGGTTAAACAGGATTGCACACAAATGATGTAATATCTTGCATGCTCTTGTATGTATACAATGTTTAAACAAATAAAGAAATCTTATCTTGTCTTATCGATATGAAATGGATAAGACGATCAAAGATATTAGCCATCTAAGATGTAATTGAAATGAATTCCATAATTGTAAGACTTTCTCGACCAATGGAAAATTAATTTGTGTTGGCGGGGGGACAGATTAATCAGATTATATTAAAAAAACACTACAACATGAAATATAACTTTAATTAAAGTCGGTGGCAGACAAAGACTTCCGAAATTAAATTATTTTTTCACTTTGTATTGTTTTTTTTTTTGAAGTCGGTAGTTTCTTTTTTGTGAAAAAGTATTTTTTTTTTACTTTTTAGCTGTGGTACCTACTCCAAACAAAGTCGTATACCACTACTTGTAATGTAAATAATAGTGACAGGAAGTTATTACAACTTCATCAACACACTGACTGAGAAAAAAATACGTATTATTGAAGCCTAATTAAAGCTGACTCAAAAACCACTCAACAATACTTAAAAAAAAAGCCGAATTGAGAACCCCTTCCTTTTTTTGATGTCAGCTCCGCCTCGTTCCTTTTCAATGTTCTCAAATTTATATTATTTCATTTCAATAAGGTCAGAGAGAGATACAAACTGGACAGTTCTAAAAGTTAGCTGCGAGGCCAAAGGTCAGATCAAAGGTTGCGGGCTATTTTAAAACAATCAAAGTTAAAAATATATTTTTTTAAAGTGTGTTGTTTCGATGTTTAGTAGGGGAAGGTCTTAGGGGTTTGTGTCACCGATATTATACAATGTGGGGAGGACAATATGATCATAAATGAAACTTCGTATAAGTCATGATATTCCCAACCGTCACACAAAAAATCAAATGAATATATCCAGTAGTTTAGCCACAAGACATTATTTTTCATTTTAAGTATTTTCTACATGCTGTATTGTAAACAGGAGAGCACGCGACAGGTTAACGACACACGTTGCCAGCTCGCTACTTTAAAAACCTACGCCTTTTCTTTCAAATTTATTTTCTCAATGCAAATTATACTTTATGCCCGAGCCATAAGAGTCATAAAGCGTGTCATCACAGCTAGATAAGAAAAAATGCATGCGAAAGTTATTACTTTCCTGTTACGCACTCAAGTCAATCGCAAAATATGTATGTGCGAAAGAGATAGGTAAGTTTGCTTGTTTCTACTTTGCTTACTTGTCGACGTGTCTAGGTTACGCGGTCAGTGTGTCACCGGACCTCCTTCCTGCCAGTGACGCGTTTTGTTTTTCTCTGGAATTTCGGATGCGCCCGCGCCCGTTTGAAGTCGCCGCGCGAGTGTTATCGTATCTTTGTTGTTGTGTTGTGTTGTGCGAAATTTGACGCTTTGTTTTAATAGTGACAGGACACATAAACGTATTATAGGTACTTAGTTAAATAGCTAAGTAAGCTTTGCGAAATTAGACGCTTAATACTTGGTGTTTCAAGGTTTTATTATTAAATAATCATGCCTCGTTACAATTATACCGCTTCGGAGTACACCGATATGATTTTAATTTATGGGGAGTGTCACGGTAATGCCGCTTTAGCTGTAAGGACATACCGTGAGAGGTATGGGAACACGCGTATGTGTCCGACCCACGGGCGCACTATTGTACAAGCTGTCCAGAGGATACGGGAAAATCAATCCTTGATCCCGCACGTAGATGGTGCTCCTCCACGTGCAAATGAGATTTCAGACGAAAGAGTTATTAATTATTATGATCGCAATCCGACGTCTAGTCTGCGTAATGCAGGTCGACGTTTTCGTGTAAATCACAAAACTATTCAAAAAGTTTTGAAACGTGACAAACGCAGACCTTATAAGTACAAGAAAGTACAAGCATTGTTACCGAGAGATAAGCCAATAAGAGAAACTTTCTGTCGCTGGTTGGAAACCAAACATCTCGAGAGTCCTGACTTCCTGTACAATGTGCTGTGGACTGACGAGAGTACATTCACAAGGAATGGTTTATGGAACCGACAGAACCTTCGGTACTGGAGCCGCGTGAATCCGCATCTAGTACGGGAGTCTTCGCACCAGTACAGATTTGCGGTCAATGTGTGGGCTGGCATACACAGAAATACCATTATTGGTCCGGTATTTATTGATGGCAATTTAAATGCTGTAAAGTTCATTGAACTCCTCGCCGGATCCGTTTCCGAGTACACGGACGAACTTTCGCTGGACGTGTACAGGCAGATGTGGTACCAGTTAGATGGAGCACCAGCTCATTCAGTGGTGTCTGCAAGAGAGCGTTTGACTCAAATGTTCGGACAGCAGTGGATTGGCCGTTTTGGACCAGTGCGGTGGCCAGCGAGGTCACCAGATCTCACGCCCCTGGATTTCTTTCTGTGGGGTCACATAAAGAATGAGGTATACTCAACAGAAGTTACTACCGTTGAGGACTTAAAAAATAGAATAATAATATCTTTTAATAAATTGAAAGAAATGGCTGCTAATGGTGACCTATTATCAAGAGTGAGAAATAACATTATACGTCGGTGTAGTTTGTGTATTCAAGAACACGGCGGACATATTGAAAATAAAAAAATTTAATGACTGGCGACATAATTATGTGATCGAAAAGTGATTGTGAATAGTAAATTGATTAGTGAATAATTCGCGGGTGAATGATGCCCGACTATTTGGTTAATATTCTGTGATTTGATTTGTGTAATTGAGCATTAATAATAATAAGAATAATGGCGCCAAACATTACGTCGCTGCGTCGCGCGTCGGCCACAGCTTTATTATGAATGAAACCAAGCTGCGTTGCCATTCTTATCGCAGGTCAGTGTACCAATTTTATAAATGGTGTTTTATTTTGTTTGCAGTTTTAAGCTATTTAGTTTGTTAGAAAAAATAGTTTTTTTAATTTCGATGTTCGGATTTATTTGATAGTTTACAAATGTTTCTATAAACCAGTATTGCCAGTGTTTTCATTTAAAGTCATATTGTCATCTCCACATTGTATATTGTCTGATGATACTTTCTCCTATAAACCCAAATCGCCCAGATGTACAAACAAATCTTTCATGTTCATAAACAAAAATGTTTTTTGCAACAACAATATGCCAACTTTACTTTTTGGAGACTTCAACGAAGATTGTTTAAAAGACAATTGTATACCTACTGTCATTCATGCAGAACGCTGGATACAAGACGTTATTACCACCTTGTCCAACTACGCGAGGAGGCACACAAATTGATAATATTTTTGGAAATATTTCTTGTCAAACTGAAATAATTATAATATTAGCTTGTTTAGCTATCACAAGCCTATATGGGCTCGCATATAGTTAGATCTAAATCCCATCATTTAGGTACCTAATTAAAATGTTTACTTATCATAAACTAATTTTAAAAAAATACACTATTATTATAACATCGATCAAAGTTACAACGAACTACAAGAACTTTTATATTATGTTACTTGCTGCTACGGAACCCTTCATGGGCGAGTCCGACTCGCACTTGTATAAAGATGACACTTTCTTGTTTAAAAATACGTTATAACCAAATTAAATTTATTTTCGAGTTTTACGATAGTTTCCACTTTTATTAAAATGTGTTAAGCTTTATGATTTATTCTACAACTACTCTTCGTAGATGTAACTGCTTGAGCACAATTTTATAGTTACGATTTATTATAATAATATTGTAATATTTTGTAATCGGTCTATTGTAGAGCCCAAAAAGACAGGGTTACTACTAAACCTTTGAAACTACAACGAATTATATAACGTTGCTAAATTCAAGAGTACAACTGTGACGTAGCATGAAAACTGAAGTGACAGGTATTAATTACGTTTAGTCGGTTAACCAGACGCCTTTGAGAGTTCTCTCGTCATTTGCAAGTGAGTTTCGATTTTGTTGAATTGAGATATTATAGCTTGTTTCTTGGTTCTGTTTTTGTTTGCAGTAAGGCGTCTAAAGTATTTAAATGAAATTGCAAAATATAGAGGCAAATAAAACATATTATTTGTATGAAACATGGATCAATGAAGGTATGATAACAACATTAATATGTTTTCAGAATAAATATTTATATTTTATTAGCTTGTGCTAAACATCATGTAAAATAAATTAACGTTTTAAGTCAAAGTACATGTGAGATGCTCAATTGCTCATACTATAACAAAATATGATTAATAGTCGGAGTCAGTTGTTGAATTTTATTTAAAACTATGTTTCAGGATCATCAAGTGATTTTGTGATGGAGAACTTATATTTCAAGCAACTAAGGTGATGTTCATTACCACTCAGAAATGGATGAACACAATTTTCAAAAAAATTTAAAAATACTTAATTTTTGTGATAGATAATGCACCCAAAATAGTAGAAAAAAAGAAAAAGTGCCAATAACCGCATCAATAATGCTGGATATTCAATACTCCATACTCAATTTAGCTAAATACTTTATCACGTACCATAATGTGTTACATAAATGTAATATAGTAAGTACCTATCTATTATGGTCCCTGTCGGGCACAGCATAGTTTGTTTGTAGGAGACAGGAGGAAGAGCGCATAGATAAAGAGACACGATACAATATAAATTGTTAGTATAGAATTGCAATTAGAAAATATAAATTCACTCAAAACATTGCCGGTTATCATGTGAAACTTTTGACGTTTTCATATAAAATGCCTAATTAATTATGTTATACCCTAAAATAACTTACTTAAAAGTGCGTGTGAATAGGCTGTGGTGAGATTTCGGTATTTATGCTTGTAGGCCTGTAGTATAAATAAAATGATTTTATTTGTAATAAGAGGTTTATCACGAACTTTTTTTGATTTACCTTTAGTTAACTACCTAAACCAACAGAGTAGAGTTATAGTAACAACTTTGAATTATGTTACGTTTACAGCGTCTGCTAGATCAATAGGTGCTTAATACCAAACCCGATGATCTCGGAGTTGACCGTCCATTATATTGGATCCCTAGGATTGTGCCAGTGCCTTTATAGCAGACTGTTGCTGGCGAATGTGATTAAGGAGAGCTGAAAGCAAAGGGGATGCATCCTAACGTCTTTTGTGTAGCTTTATACTGGCCGACAGTATAAAGCTCGATCATAACGTACGAAAAAAATATCTTCATATTCTTCCTAGAAATAGATGATAAATAAGTATGTTGTTAAAATGACTAAACACAAGCAAATTGTGAATTGCCTTTATTTGAATAAGTTATAGATGAGTTATAAAATACAACTATGAGATACAGCTATTTTTAGCCACCATTCTGATTGGCACCAAATTTTTCGATAGTTTTTCTTTAGTTAAAATGCGGCAAATTCGTTAGGCATGACCACCATGAAGACCATAACCACCACAATACCTATTAATTTACCAAGTAATTTTATCCTGCGGTGCTTAAGCGGATTGAAAAACGACACAATTTATCAAACCAACCCAATTGATCTGACAAGATTATGTCTGGACTTTAAACGGTATAGTCCCAGTCGCCCCCGCATGGATTGCCACCAGGTGGCAATTGGGAGAAAAAAATCCCAGTTGCCACCGGGTGGCGACTGGGACCTTATTGCCCCCACTTCAAATCGCTGTACATTGCGGCGTGGATCGCCAAACCCCGCACCCCGACTCGGACAGGTTAGGTTAGAAGGGGATGGCGGGGTCGTGTGAGCGAGCGAAGCGAGCGAATAGACCCCGCCATCCCCTTCGTGGTTATTTTTTTATAAACCACACAGAAGTAGGAGCCCCGCGAAGCGGTGCTCCGTCGACCTAGCCCACCATCAACCACGCACAGAAAAAAAACCATGCACAGAATAAATAAGTTTATTTTTATTATACCAAACATTGCGCACCCATCGACATCGACAGCCAGAAAGCTAATAAGTAGGTAAGTATTAGAATTAAAAACAAGTTTAATAATCAAACTATATAATTATAATTAGGTATTACAATTTCTTTTTTAATGCAAATACAAATTTGATGCTAAAGCACGCAAAAATTCTTCGAAAACAATTTATTGTGGCGCTTAAATATAATGTCATCATGTGTAATGATTATTACGGGGCTTAAATATTTGTCTAATACTTGTTATGCCATTTAAATATTATGCATTTATCTACTAATAAAACCACATTGGAAATGTGACCGCCAACCCCGTCATCGCGGCCGTAAGAAATATAGCGATGAGGGGGTTTGGCGATCCACGCCGCAATGTACAGCGATTTGAAGTGGGGGCAATAAGGTCCCAGTCGCCACCCGGTGGCAACTGGGATTTTTTTCTCCCAATTGCCACCTGGTGGCAATCCATGTGGGGGCGACTGGGACTATACCCTTTAAACGAGGCTAAGTTGGTTTCGCCTTTTCTTCTCAGGGGTAGTCAGTTCTTGATTCCATCTAGCTTTTTTTATATAATGTAACGTGTAAAAGTGATTCCGATATCCTATTTACAGAATAAACAATTTCATTTCATAACATATCATTACGAGTAACGATTACCATTTTTATCACTGAGGGTTCCGCGACAGGTGCTGACTTTTTAGTCAGGTTCTCTAAATTGACGGGTCGTTGTGAACCTTGAAGTCGAAAAGCAGAATATATGTGACTTTGTTAGTGGGAGACCTAATTATAATAATATATTATATTATATAGTATTTTCGACAGTAGTTTCAAACTCAAAGCATTTATTTCAAATAAACCAATTACAGGCACTTTTCAATTGTCAAGGGGTCGGTCAGTCAGAAAGATGAAGCTAGTAGCCCATTCCAAAGCGTAGTAGGTACCTATGTAGAAGAACGGGCAAGAAACTCCATGGACACTGTTTTAAATCAAAATATTGTTACAAAATAGTCATGTCAGTTTATCATTCATGTTGAAATTATACATGTTAGAACGATGTAGTGCACGTTAAAAGCGTCCGTAGTAAAAAGATAAAAAACAATTCAGAAATCAAAATAAGCCGTGGCAGCTAAGACATGACCAGTGCCTACTGACGGCGCCCGTTCACGAACATGACGTATGCATCAGCACCATTCAGCTCAACCATTTTGAAGGGAACTCAATTATTCAATACACACGCCACCACCAGCGACACATTTGAGTGAGCATGAACAGCCCTGAGCCAAGCATTTTTGTCAGCGATGTAAATGATAAATGTAATCCCCCAACTTATAATATGCTTGGCTGTATAGTGTGCGTTTTATACAAGATTTAAATTTCGTTTCATTTCATTGGAGTATGTGGGGAGGTATTTTATTGTAACATTTTAAACGGTACCCCATGAAGGACGAGTCTAATTTAGCCAGTCTGAAACCTGGTTTGAACTAATTGGTGCCTATTTCTAGTTCTATAGTTGTGCCTTTCACCTCTTTTACTGAAAGAATAAAAATTTTCTGTACGTACATGATGTTTTCATAAATGTATTGACAAGGTACCGTCATGATGTTAATGACTTTAAACAGTTCCCTTAGAGAATCGCGCCTGCGGAGGCTGTATATTGTTCTGATGGCTCTTTTCTGCAGAATAAAAATAGACTTAATATCGGTAGCCCGTCCTCATAATAAAATACCGTAAGACATGATACTATGAAAATAACTGAAATAGACTAGCCTCGCGGTATATACATTAGTAAATTGACGGATTTTTCTTACAGCATTTGCTGCTGAACTTAGCCGTCCTGCAAGAGATGTTAAATGGGGACCCCATTGCAGCCTTGAGTCTAGCGTTATCCCCATGAAAATAGTTTTATCGACAAATTCTAGTTTCTCTTTATTCAATACTATGTCACAATCACTACTTACTTACACTTAATTCGGTAAAGCAAATCTTATGCATTTCATTTTTTTCCCATTTAATACAAAATTATTAGCAGTGAACCAATTGTGTACCTGCAGTAGGGCATAATTTACGTCGTCAAGATTTGATGCACGTCTATTTATCTTAAAGATTAAAGAAGTATCGTCAGCAAATAACACCATTTGTGGTTGTTTTTTTTAATAAATTGGGTAGAACATTAATATATACTAAAAAGAGGAAGGGACCTAATATCGAGCCTTGTGGGACACCCATTTTAACTTTTAAATTAAGTGATTTGACACCATTTATTTGGACTTTTTGCTGTCTATCATTTAAATAAGATTTTACTAAACTAAGCGCGAGTTTACCTAGTCTGTAATGGTCAAGTTTTAAGAGCAAGGTTTCGTGATCAACACAGTCAAATGCCTTGAAGAGGTCACAGGAGGGAGTTTGGAGAGGTTTAATACTATGAAATAAAAACAGATTTTTGCAGTCGATAAAATTAATGCTGTGCAATGTGAATGCGTAAATATTCATCCCAACTACGGAACCCTTCACCGTGTGTGGTCCGACATACACTGGGCCAGTTTTATTTTTTATTTTATTATGAAACTACCACAAAAAAAAACTGTTTATATTTATTAAACTAATAGAAACAAAAACTACCGAGCTCATACAACTAACAAAACATATTGACAAGTAAGAGTGTTTGCGGAAAACCAAATTATCAGAAAGTATTTAAAAAAATCCACAATAAATAATTGTCCAATAAAATAAAATAATTTTGAACAGCGAGCGCATTCCGAATTAAAATTCAAATGTAGAAACAATTCGGCGCAAATTCAATAAATGAGGTACCTACCTATGGGCATAGGTCCTGTCTGTCTACTCTGTTTCAATATAATGTTCGAAAAACTATTAAAATTACATTAAGACATTATTGTAAACAATGCCTCTTGTGCTTAAAACAATGAATCAATTTCTGACATTATACTTATTAAATATTGGAGTCGATCGAAATAAAAAAAAATCGTTTGGGATAATCGCTTTCGCACAACATTACAATAAAAAAAAACAATAATAGTATAGTCAGCGATTTTGAACACAAATTGAGTAGTGGTAATAGATATTACGTCATTACGGACTTGACTTTGTATATTACGTTAGGATCTGTGAATTTTTTGATGTTTACAATATTTTAAATAATATTTGTCAGATTTTAAATCGCATTTAGGTAAATGTGTGTGTGTGATATTTGTGGAAAGTAGAAATGTAAACACGCACGATTGGCGCGAAACTTCGACTTTTGATAACAATAAATTTCATTATCGCTATACTTATTTAACTTGAAAAATGGATGAATTCGTCAAATAATTAAAAAATGTATTATTCACTGTCCCTGTGGTGGAGTTTAGATGTACGAAATCCCAAATTTTTATGCTTTTAGCCTTTACCACTACTGTCACTGACTCCTGACTTGGATTTAATAAAAAGTCTTCCGAAAGCTGGCAGCGGGTTGGACGGAAAGGTTAAGTTTACATTATGGTCGGCCATAAGAGATTATCTAGTCTACGTTTCACCGACGATATTGTCCTCTTTTCGTCTTCAGCCAAAGAGTTGACTCAGATGCTAGACGATCTAAGCACGGCAAGCCGGATCACTGTGGCGGGTGGGGAGTTTGAATACGTTGATGAGTATCTCTATCTTGGTCAAAGTCTCTTTCCGGGCAAGACAAAACAAAGAATTTGCAAGACGCACCGAAAATGGAAGAGAAGAGCTATCGGGCCATGAAAGATCTAATGAAGGGTGACCTTTCTTCGTCCCTTACGAAAATATTCATTGACGTGTGACTCACATAACTATGGTGGTCCAACATGGTCCAGAAAAATCAGCATAGGTCCACACTCGAGGTTTGCCAGAGGGATATGGAACGAACTATTCTCGGTATCAAAACATACGTTCCATCAAAAAGATACGATGTCACTTGGATAGCTGCCACGCTAAAATGGAATCGGGCTGGACACATTTGCCGCATGTCAGAGGACCAATGGGCCATACTTACAACCCGGTGGGTCCCTCTTAATGACAAGCGACATCGCGGCAGGCCCAGACGGAGAAGGCGGGATGAGGTGGACTCCTTCAAAAAGTACTAGCTTAGCAGCTATAAACAGAGAGAAGTGGGAAGAGAGAAAGGAGGCCGTTGCCCTGCAGTGGGACATCACATGATTTTAATAATAAATTAATAAACATGCGTGCTAAATATAAAAACATTATGAGTTTTTTATCAAACTCTCTTAATTAACGCACACTCATAAGATTTGACAGCTAGCGTAATAAATATTTACATAATTAATTCAGGGTGTCGTTTGTCGTCATTCTGGAATTTAAAGGGACCCACTACCAAGCCTGGAGGTTCGTTTGTTTGGGTCCAATCGGGAACACTTCCGAACTACACGGTTAAAATATCCTAATTGTTCTATGAGTTTTGGGATTCTGTCAAACGGAAGGCGCGGCCATAAAAACTTTGATTTGTCGTGATAGGAAAGAAGAGTTCTAACAATACTAAATGGTAAATTGGATAAATAAGAACAAATCAAGGGAGAATAAAAAAGTGTTTCAGATTTTCGAACACTCCAACTTTGACAAGATAGGTTTTGATTAGAAAATGATGGGTGCCTTAAGTACATTAAACAGGTAAATCTGGCTGCTTTCCAGATTTCCGAATAACAAGCGACATATGAACGCGCCGATACTCGTATTCGCGCGAACGATCATTTCGGTTAGGATACGGGGCAAGCGAGATAATTAAGCAAACAAACTAAGTTTCACAACTTAGAAGCTTATTTCCAAAAAAATGTTGAAATTTTTTATAATATTAGGTACATTCTTATACATTTAACTCGCCCAAGTGTTAGGTACTCTGCAATCTATACTTAATCCATACTAATATTATAAGCCTATTATTGTTAACCTCTGGAACTACCGGTGGGATTTGAAAAAATCATTTCGCATATGATAGCCCAATTCTCGAGGAAAGCCATAAGCTTTTCAACATCACGCTAAGACGCATAGAAGCCGAGCAAAAAGAAAAAAAGTCAGAAAGAACGCTAAGCGAAAACGAAGTAAAAGCGCGGGCAGGCGATGCGATGCGACGGGGTGGGGCGGGGGTACAAGAAACTTCACGCCGATGAAGTGTCGGGTGGAAGCTAGTAATATGATAAAGAGAGAGAGCGAATTTTGTGAGTAGGTGTCTATGTAATAAATTAAAGTAGGAAATCTCCGGAACCACAGCTTCCATTATGAATTATTTCACCATTTGAAAGGTATATTAAGTATTCCAGATGGACATAGGCTATATATAATGTAAATTATATACAAAAATAAGTACTTAATAATACTAATGAAGTACTAGCTTGAATTCATGCAAGCCTAGTACTTTTTGTTAGGTTACTGCTCAAAACTTGTGCACAACGTGTCGTGATCAGAATACGGTCTTCACGTGTGAATTACACACTTGCGGAGCCTGGGCGCATCGCTAGTGTTCTATAAGCTGTTGTAAAAACTATGCTTTATAATTATAATATCCTTGTATAAAAATCAATGCCACTTTTCGTTGTAATTTTATAACTCAAGAACGGATGGACCGATTTTGCTAATTATTTTTTTAGTCTATTCCTTGTTCTTGAAAAAGGCCCTCATAAAACACATTCATAAGAAGAGTTAAAAACAGATCCGAATAATTATCGACCCATTGCTCTTTTACCAACCGCTTCAAAAGTATTTAAAAAAACGATGTGCAACCGAATTTATGAGTTTTGCGAAAAATATCAAATATTTAACGACTGCCAGAATGGTTTCCGCAAAAATCGATCCACAACCTTAGCTGCATATAAATATATTCAAAAAGCTCTTGACATTATTAATAATAAACAATACGCTATAAGATTACTTTTGGACATGACAAAGTACAATTTCAAATATTATTAAATAAACTAGCTGACCCGGCAAACGTTGTTTTGCCATATAAATTATTTCTAGGGAATTTCTAGTGTCCCTAGAAATAATTTCCAACCCTTATCACTTAGGGGTATGAAAAATAGATAGTAGCCGATTCTCAGACCTACTGAATATGCATATAAAATTTGATAAAAATCGTTCAAGCCGTTTTGGAGGAGTATGGTAACTAACATTGTGACACGAGAATTTTATAATTATATAAGATTATACAATATAGGACTACGCGGCAAATGTTATGACTGGTTCGTATCCTATTTAAAAAACAGAGAACAAATAGTAGAAATAGAACATTACAACCATCACAATAATGAAATTGAATTAGTTAGATCAGACAGTAAAATCACCGCTTGAATCCCGCAAGGCAGCGTAATAGGTTGTTTCTTGTTCCTTGTTTATGTGAACGATCTCCCTAATAACATAAATGAGTCTTGTGTACTATTCGCGGACGACGTATCGACTTTAACCTCATGTGAAGACAACACCAAATTATTGAAAAATTAAATTCCATACTTAATAACTCTACAATAAATTGGATGTCTGAACACAATTTAGAAATCAATTTTAACAAGACTAAATTAATAACCTTCCACCCCCGACAAAAAATACCAATTAATATCAACTTTAGTTTTAACAACATTAAATTAGAAGTAGTTAATAAATTCTCCCTATTAGGCCTAGACATTGACACAAATATAAATTGGAAGTCACATATTCAAAAAATAAAAGCTAAGCTTTCCAAATTTTCGTACGCCCTCCGTGAGATCAAAAAAGCTACAGACCTTAAAACTGCTCTGGTACTACATGGCTTAAATATGGTGTCGTTTTATGGGGCAACAGTAGGTACCGACGCGCCCACACTATTCACTTTACAGAAAAAACTACTCAGAATCACAGTTAATATTGAAGAAACCGACAGTTGTAAGCCCCACTTTCAAGAAATGAAAATTCTTCCCCTACCCTCCCTCTATATTTTCGAAATTTGCAAATTCGTACGTAAATACCCAGACTTCTACACCAAAAGGGAAGATATACAAACAAAAATAACACTTAGGCACAAAAATAGGCTCATTCTACCAACGTCACGACTAAAAATGCACTCTGACAGTGGCTACGTTATGTCTATAAAATTATACAATAAGCTGCCAGAATCCATTAAAAATATAGATAAATATAAAATTTTCATAAACAAATAAATGACAAATTATAAATATGTACATAAAATAATTATAATATAAAACAAAATATAAAATAATAATAACCAAATTAATAAAATATTGTAATTATAATAAAATACTTACAATTAAACCCCGCAATAGTATAAAATAATGTCTAAGATACCAACTTATATTATTTGTAATATATAAATACCTAGAATATTTACTTAAATGAGTAATAATAACGTAATGTGCAATAATTATTTTAGTATTAGAAGTAAACACTCAGTGCTCTTCCTCCTCTCTCCCATAACTAAGTATTCTATGCTGTGCCCGACAGGGTCCAAAATTGTGTCGTTATTACAACCTACCAGCTAATGTAAATATGTACATTTTGGAACGCAATAAAGAAATTGAGTATTGAGTACGAGGATGGTTCATAAGGAGAGAAAAATTTTAAAATAAATAAATAAAAAATACATGTTAGGCGGTACTAAGTTCGCGTGGTCAGCTAGTAAGACATAAAAAGTTATGGCAGTAAAAGTAGGTAATTCAAGTAACGTACCTTTGACCTGTTTAGTTTTCTAAACTTCCCTGCCGGACGCCGATTACTGAAAAGCACAAACAATATATCATTTTATTTTTTTATTTTACAAACTTTGACTCATTGACACCAAACACTAAACATAATAAAAAAATAAGCTTAAAAAAAACAAAAAAATTATAAAATAAAAAATAAAAATAAAATTATAAATAAAAAAAACAAGTGAGCTGTATATTTATTTTATGGTTATTGATGTTTTATTTACAGAAAACAATATATTATAATATGTATAAACTTGTTCCATTTATTAACCTATGTACAGACGCCAGCACATCAAGCTACTACAATCTGTCAAATTTCTTTAATAGATTTTCAACTTTATCGCTAAAGCATTAAGGTTCAAGGTTGATTCGGAAAATTTGACAGTTTCGGGTAGCTTGACCTGCTGGCGTCTGTACATGAAATCACAAGTAATTAGCCTGTATTTCTTATGTATTTGGATGGACACGCTCGCAATATTTCGACACTCGACCGACATCAAGTTTCCAAAATACAATATAGATCGACGAAAATAAATAAAAGTAAACAATAAAAACACAAAAACGTAACAAACAATGAAAAGTTGAATAGGTACTATATTTCATAAAGGGGAAGAGAAGGGATCTTGAATTCGCCTTGCATTTCACTTAAATAGAATCGCGAACGTTTATCCTGAATTTAATTAACACATATACGTGGACAGAGTTTATTGTTACACGATTTAAACTTTTGGAGGTAACCAAGTTTAGTTTCTAACTAGCGCGCCGCGCAATAGCTTTTAGACAGACTGAATGTATTTAGGTACTAATCGAGCGCACAGCCACCCCAGGCCGCGTCCGCTGCGTCACTGGTAGAGCCTGGCCTAACCACCCACGGGCTACCTATATCGAAACGAACGCTATACCTGTTTATGTATCTATACACAGGTACAGCGTTGGAAACGAGCTAGAATAATTTGACGCGATTTAATTTAATTCTATTCCATCAGGACGCTGGCAGTTTTTGGAAATTCTATTGAATGTGTATGAAGCACGGAAGTTTAGTTACCAGATAATGGTCTGTGGGTCGGTTAGTTGTTCGGTTTGTTAATTTGTTTTTATAAAATACCTGAACAATATTTTGGTGAGCATTTGCCTATTCCTGTAATGTTGACAGTAAACATATATACCTACTTTTAAGTATGTATTTCTCATTTATATACACATACATAACATCACCCTTGGTTTCCCCGAAGAAATAGTCAAAGGAAATAATAGTCAAATAATTATTTCTACTTAAACATATGAGGTATTCGCAGGCAAATTAGCGTCTCATGATTTAGAAGTTATTTATACCTATTAGTGTTTAATGGGATAAATAGTAAAATATCGTGTTTGGAATGTTGGCCAGTACAAGCGAAATAGCATTTAACATCGATTGGCATTTAAAACTAAAACTCGAAAAAAAGATAGTTAGGTGGTACTTATTGGTAGTTCATCGTCGATATTAATTTTAATTGAGTACTGCATTTCTCAAATCCGATGAACAAGAATATGTATTAATGCTACATCTCACTTGAATTGATACAATTCATTGCGTAAAAGTTCAGCAGTACCACGTTTTGATTTGAAGTTCAAATAAGGAAGTACAGAAGTCGAATATGTAGCATGGAGCAATACACCAAAACCACTTGCATTAACGATAGCTATTTGTCTAATCTTTGCCTACCCTGCAAATCGGCAGAGAAAATATTCGCTTTGCATACCTAATGATTTGACGACACGGTTGGCGCAGTGGTTAAGCGATTGACTGCTGCGTTACGTGTCGCGGGTTCGATCCCCGCACGGAACAAATATTTGTATGACCTGCTAGTAGTTGTTCCGGGTCTGGCTGTTTGTGTATGTGAGTTTAAATGTTTGTAAACGCACCCACGATACAGGAGAAATTCCTAGTGGGACAACGATTAAAAAAAAAATGATTCGCCAAGGATTCGTTTATTACCAGAGTAAGACTAAACGCCGACAGACTGAACACCGACAAGACTTTACTACGACGGGACTCTTCGCCGACAGAACACTTCGTCGACAGGGCATAATATAATATACATACGTAATCAGATACTTACTTTGGAAATCGATTTTGCGAAATAGGTTAGGTTAGGTTAGGTCAGAACTGTGAACAACCGCGCGCGAGCCGAGCGAGCGAAGCGAGCGGTGCCGCGGCAGCGGCCGGCGACCGGTACTTCCAAGTTGCTCACAGAAATGTTTTCACATAATATACAAAATCACCAGTAACATCCACAGGCCTGTCGGCGATTTGTCCTGTCGGCGAAGAGTCCCGTCGAAGTAAAGTCTCGTCGGTGTTCAGTCTGTCGGCGTTTAGTCGTACACTCGTTTATTACGCCAGCACATTAAATTTTCCAAATTTGCATGCAATAATATAGGACTGCAAGTCATCAGAGAGCTTACGAAAGGAATGAAAATTGGTCGTTGTCGCCGGATACGGTGAAGTAGACTTTCGGTTCAACTAAATAAAAGATCACGTTTTAAAAAAAAAAGTCTATTCAACACGCTTTTTTTCTATTATTACTATTAATTTCACCCGTTTGTTTTTATTTTTTATTATTATTTTCACCTTATGTTTGTTTGTATGTATGTAACTGACTAATTTGTGTCGATTTTGTCAATACAATATTTTGATAAGCTTGTTTTTTTTTTGTTTCTTCTGTTCTTTTTTACTTGTTCGCAAATAAAGTTACACCACTAGGTCTCGCTGTTTATATTGGCAACATAGAAATCTTTGAATATGTTTTCTATCGAGATGCAACTGATAACACATCTGTACTTAATAAAGACGGTTTTATAGCAAATCGAACTTTAAAAAAAATAAAAGATAGTTTTAAAGAACTAAAAAAACACGCTTTAATAGCAAATCGGACTAAAAATCAGAAAATAAATTTAATTTATATTTTATTCAACTGTTATAAAAAGCTAACTAGTCCAATAATGTTCAAAAATTCAAAAATATAAATAAAGTAATGGAAGAAAATTAATTTCATTGTAAAAAATCGTGGCGTGCTCGATATTGATTGTTGTAAAAAATATATAATTAGTAGTTATTTGTAAACGTAGAGTTAGTATAGAAATATATGAGAAAAAGCACGCCACGCTTTTTACAACGAAATTAATTTTCTTTTCATAACTCTGTTTTTATTTATGAAAATTATTGAAACATATTGAGTTAGTATATTTTTTATAACAGTTGAACAAAACATAAATTAAAAGTTATTTTCTGATTTTTAGTTCGATTGGCTATTAAAGCGTGTTTTTTTAGTTTTATTAAATTTTGTCTATGAGGCTAACTACATTTAAGCGGTCGCCAAGTGTAATATTTTTTTTTTTACTTTTGTCCAGTGGCATATTACACTTTACTTAGCAGCAGCAACTTAGAGCATGTTGGTTTAATGCTCTAAGAGCAGCGATGATATTCCCACTTTAAATGACATTGGGTAGTAATTGGTTCATCTACTTTGTCTCCGGAAATATTAAGAAAGGAAAGCTACCATTGAAAAGAAAGAAGTCAGAAAAATCATGGCGAATGAAAAGGCAAGGCATTGAAAAAAAAACTATAAATGAATGTGTAACCTATGAACTGGTTAGATTCATCAAATAACTAATAATTAACTTACGCGAGGGAACCATGTTTACGTTTTGGGAAGCTGGAGTCCTATCCCAGTCTTTGATCTGGTCTCCCCACCCCCCAGGCTGGGCCAGAGCTTCTATCCCCTCGGCAACATCGGAGCACGAAACAGACAGAGAGCATAAACTATTTTTAAGGGGAAGAGGAGAAAAGATGGTTTGCTACGTAACCAGAAATTAACAGACCACCAACCTTACGAATAATAATGACTTAGAGCATTACTCTAAGAATAATGACGAGTACTTTAAAGTACTTACATACTAATTCCATGCAAAATACATAATATTTTGGCGATAAAGGAGGAACGATAAATAATGCCGAATAGGTTATAGGTTTCATCGGATGCTTTTTTTTCAGTTTCTAAACAGGTTTATTAATTTGCCGTCCTTACATTATAAAGCCATATCCACAAATGAGGCAGTTAGTGGTTATGGAATGTTACAAGTACCTACATAGAAAATTAATTATGTGCGATATTCTCGACACCTCTACAGATATGAGTTTTCAAAATCAGAACAGTAAGTCGATTCTGTAAAAATGTAACCGTGAAGTGAACACTTAGGTGAAATGAGCTGCCAAGCGATTCTGTAACAATCTCACCGTGATGACTTAGGTGAAGTGAGCTTGAAGTGAGTGGTCGATAGTGTCAATCCCTAGCATCAAGTGGAATGCTCACTTCACCTGAGTTATCACGGTGAGATTGCTACCATTGAGCTAAGAAAACCATGGAGGCGCCGCGTTATACTAGACATACACTATGCATACAAATATGAGTGAAATACGATACAGACTGTGAAATATCGTTTTGTCTCATTCATTCTAATGAAATAATCTTATGTGATAAAAGAGACAACAATATTTAAGTAGTTGCTCATTATGGCAACATTTTGTCGTGACGTAGTGACAGTTGTAAAGTGCCTTAGCAGCCATCTTAAGCGACAAGTTTCGTGGTAGTTTTGCTGTCAAATGGTTGTTTATTTTTGTGTTATTGAGATTTGCGAGAAAATTACGTGGAGTTTATCTTTAAAAATGAATGTAAATGTTGGAAAACAGCAAATCAACATGCCTGTGTGTTGTATTGTGAAGTGTGGTGCAAGAAAGAATGGAAATCAACCTCAATTGTCTTTGCATAGGTTAGTAGCCGGTTTTCATGCAATATTACATACATCATACATTCATACACGTTCGATAAACGAATCTTGATTTTATGGCTAAAGTTTATTTGGTAAGGTATATTTAGGGTCATTTTCGTATAACAGACCTTTTTATTATTTCATTCGTTTGTTTACAATAATATGTCATAGTGGAATAGTGTTGTACCGTTGCTGTAATAGTTTCCGAAACTAGTTCCTCCGCTGAAACAATATCGGTACAATCTGCGATGTTAACATACGAGGGGGCGTTTTTAAGTTCGGGGATGGCCACAACTTCAGCCACTCAATATTAATATAAATACCAGGTTTTATCTTAATTGGATCATTAGTCTTTGAACTATCGTCAAGCAAACAACTCAATTGACAAAGACAAAGCTTTTTTTTATGAAGGTATTCATAAGCTAATTGAAAGATCTGAAAAATGTATAAGGGTAGCAGGTGAATATATTGAAAAAGAAAAATAATTTAGTATTTTTATTTTCACTTCTCACCCTCCATTCCGCGAACTTATAAACGCCCCCTCGTAAATCGTTCTGCGTGTCCTAATCGGTCCGAGTGACTTTGCTTGGTCACAGCACCGGGAGACCGTTCCACAGAGTTATAAATGATGCTAAAATAAGACATCGACATTTTGTTATTTATTTTAATTAGATATTAGCAGCAGCTCTTACCAAAATGGTTTATTGATCAAAATACTTACCTTTTTTATAAGTTTCCTAAAAATTAAGGATTAAAGAAAAAGTGGTTAGAGGCTATTGGCGAAGAAAATATTAATCCGCGACATAAAGAATGGAACCTCTGTTCACTTCACTTTGAAGAAAGCTGTTTCAATAGAACACTTGATGTAATGAGATTACACGATAACTCTGTTCCCACAGTATTTTCCGTAAGTGTAAATAGTAATAGATTAATAATAGCCCGGCCCTTTGGCCTGAAATAAATAAATAGATTGCTTATTGCTTATTAGTATCTATTTTTTTCAGGCACCTGGCAAAAAAACAACGTCGAGAGTCATCTGTATTATGTGAAACGAGAAACATTCAAAATACGGATGTTTCTCCACGTATCATATCGTATATAATTATCTACTGTAATGTCTACATTACAGTTCCCCCACCGAATTGTGGAAACAGACGAAACAGTGCACAAAGAGCTTGTATCTACTCAGGAGGCGACTTTTTTACGGTTCTAAAACCTTGCAAACGTTTTTGATGCTAGAAAATTACAGGAGGTTCTTGATTGGATTCTGGATTGGAGTTGATGATTGAAGTAATTTTCATTTATTTTTTCAGGTTGTACAAATTGAAAATAATTAAGGCTTTAAAAGAAAAATGTGTCAATCAACAACAAAAATGAAACGCCTTATCGAAAACCAAAAAAAAATGCCAATTTGAAAGACATTATAGAAGACCTTCGAAGAAAACATTTTATTAACATGGAACAGACTAATAGAAGAATTGGCGGGACCAATAGACTTCTTAAAAAGACAAATTAATAAGTCCAAAGGTTTCCCCGCACCAAAAAAATACTCTGAAGAAACTGACTGGACAGGTCCACTCAATCTGTGTGGTTCTTTCTTTCTGTGTGGCCTTCACATGATCTGACCAAGATTTTGACTGTGACCTTAGTTTGTTTCGGCCTTTCTTCTCAGAGTAGTCAGATAGGAAACGCCGACCTCATCTACTTTTTAAAATATGATTGACATGTAAAACTGTTTGTACAAACCTACTTACAGAAATAAATCATTTATCATTGCCGTACTACTGGCAACTAAAAAGTGAGAAATAAAAAACTAAGGTTGGCAAAAAATAAAAAAACGGTGTTATCAGTTTTGTATTTTCGTTTTTTGCCACCAACTTAAAGTTTTAAAGTAATGTTCATTATGAAGTGTTTTTATGGAAATATAAAGTTTATTTTGTAAAAAAGTTTATTTTGCTAATATAAACTTTGATTTGGACCACACTTGAACACCATAACTTTCTGACAACACCCACCCTTTAACCCTTAACTACCAAATACACTTCTGTAACGTTATAGACTAGTAGTGTTCAATAGATAAGTCTTATTAAATTAATATACCTACTTTTTAAACCTAGACCATAATATGACGGAATTCAGGCTTATGCATAAATTAACTGAAATTAATGTAAAGGCATTTTCATTGAAAGAATACACAGCAATAAATGTAATCGCTTTGTCACTTAATTGCTAAACATACTTTCAAATGTACTTATTTATACAGTTGCTAGCACTTTAAAGTTGGTTTGTATCACTGTAGAAATCTAAGAACAAAATTAATTTTGCTAAGCTGGTCTGAGCTCTTTGACCAAAATGCGAGTATAAAGACTACTTCTGCAACGTTAATAACTATCTATGAATGTCCCTAATGTTACCTGTGATACGACTCAGTAAACACGGACATGCAATTTCAATTTTAATCAAACGCATGTTAAAACTGTTTGCAGTGAAAATATCAACGAAAATTTTCAACTTGCTACACTAATTATACATGTATTGATAAAACGGGGAATTTTGAGGTTGGAAATGCATACCGGTATATTTCGGTAGCAGTACCTTAACCTTTATGAATATATCGGTAGCAATACCTAAACCTTAATACATAGGGGTTTTGTTTGACGCACCGCCTCGCCACTCTGTCTGTCGTTCACTTGCTGATTTTTGCACATAATTATAACTCGGTATTGGTTTTTATTTCCGATCAAACGGGCAGGAGCACGACTGTGTAAGCCGGACTAAGCCGAGTGCCTACCTAAAGTTTTCTTATCTTTCTTCTTATCTAACTGGTGTTGTGAAAAAATGTTACCTCATAAAGGTGTAGAGCATATACGTAAACGTAAGTACCTACAAGTCTGTGAAGTTTAATTAGGTAAATTATTTACATTAAATGCAAGTAAACTATAATTGCAGGTATCATCATAATTATATGAGCCATCTGAAAGCTCAGATGACTCTATTACAGATGACAAAGAATTAAACCTAGTGTCTCAGTCTGATAAATATAATTATGAAATGGACCCCAAAGGCACAACTCCAGGACTGGATTCCCCAAGTTCACCGGACTTACTTGAGACCAACAAAGTAACTCATTAGAGTACTATGTTCTGTGACCTAGGTAGGTATTGGCGGAGCTGCCTTCAAACACACGAAACGAACACAAACGATTTCCGTGCAGTGTGTAGGACCTAACTGATATGTAAAATATGATGCACTGCACAGTGAATGTGTTATTAAGAAGGTAAATACCTAGGTAGGTACCTACAGTCAACCAAAGGCAGAATTAAAACCATTTTACCACAACACCATCACTTTGATTTATGTTTTTGGCAGTGCTGTACATAATAAAGTTTTGGGCGTTAGGAATGTGGTGGTTACTCAAACACAATAACCAGCACTCCGTCAAGACCAAAATGTCACAATCCATCGAGAGTCGCTGTAGTAGTGTTTGTAGACAAAGAAAATTACAATTGATTGAACAATGTTCTGTGTAAGAATTTTTAGATAATTTTTTGGATGTTTTAATAAACATAAAAAAAAACATAATATTTTAATAATAGGTAAACGTAGAAAGTAGGTAGGTACTTACTATTATGACAGCTGAACACCCAATCACTAGGCAAGTAGAGGCATTATTTTCCTTTGAAAATGAAAAAAATGCGTAAACTGCGTTTCTACGCTTTCTTCCAATTTTATTAATATTTATTACATTGATGAACGATCAGCGGTCGACAAAATAAAAACGTATTACCCAGTCGGCAACAAACTAAGAGAGAAAGAGTACAGTAAACAAAATGTACAAAATACACAAGTTCTAACGTGTTCGACCCCCCCGCGCACCCGCGCCGCGCCGTCACACATTTTTTTCGGTACCGAAATCGTGTAAAGGTTAAATATCGGTATAGCTCAACCTTTATTTTAAACCGGTACCGGTATATTTTTAAGGTATCTTAACCTTTAACCGTAACCGCTTTCAGTCCCTGAAAAAAACCACTCCTGTTACATTTTTGACAAGTACAAGTAAACCGCAATAAACTATTTTATTTTCATTTCTTTCTTTTTCAGTTTTTAAATTAACTGTCGCTGAGATTGGCCTTTTGAATACATTTGTGGGCAGCTAAGGGTTGAACTTTGTTGTTCCCGGCTACCCAGTGTGTGTCAATGAGGTTTTTGTTTCAGCCTATAATGTATACATGTATACAAGGTTATGTTGGCAGGCAATCAGCTTAGAAAATTTTAAAAAAATTGTGATATTTGTACTGGCACAAGAAGTATGATTTTAATACTAATTTATCAAACATGATACCTATTTGTACATTTGATTAATTATAAAATTATTACACTAAAGTTGTCTTTTAGAGCACATATTGGGACCTTGTTTAGAGCATATTTTGCCATTTTGGTAGTATGTATACTCTGATGTTTATTTATGTTTACCTAACTCATTTGTTTAAGAAATAATTAGTTCCCCCATTCTGACACTCCATATATTATATCCAGTGGGATTTAACCCCACACCTCGGTTAGCAAGTTTTAATTCTACTCAATAACACTAAGTACTCAAAGCTAAAAGCTGATTCGACTTCTATTATTTTATTACATAACTATTCTGATCATTATCATCAAAATCCATTCATTGTGTAACAAAATAAATATGATGCTAAACTGTTTATTGTAAAATGGAGATACAATGTAAAGTGTAATTACAAAACAAGTTAAATAAAAGCTTTTAAAAACCCTGCATTTCCAAGCTGTATATACCTATATATTTTTTTATTGTTTATTATTATTAGATATTGATAGTGACTTGCTTTCCAATCATTTAGATACATGCAAGATCTATAATTATTATGACAAAGACTGTGAGTTAATGCTGTGTATGTGTTTTGTTGGTAAGCCATAATATAAATAAACAAATCATGTATTTAAATGTAGGTATGTCCTACACTTCCATTTGAGTTTTTCCTAAAGAAATATGAATGAAGTTAGTGAAGAACAAGTAGAATGTTGTCTTCAAGTGTTACCACAGCCATAACGAAGCTGAAGAAAAACCGAGATTGATGGGAGCCTACTAGCAGAATATGGTTTGAGCCTCGTCAGGCATTCCCTTCAATCACAAAATAAGGTAATTAATCTGCTATTTTATCTCAAAAGTGAAGTGATAAAACCTTTTATATATTATTTCTTATATTGACAAAAGTAAGAACTAATAACCACAGGACCCTCAGGTAATTTGTAGTATAAAATGTTTTGGTAGTATAAAACCGGGAAATTGCCAACCATCGTTTTAATCAAGAGTTAATAACAAAATGTGCCGCAAACCAAGTTACTATGATCTGGTCTGCTACAAGACCAGCACATTTTCATTCTAAACATACTTTAACTAAAACTACACAATATTCAATAATGAGCAGACTATGGGTTTACATGCTCATTGAAAAATAAACCAAACAGTGTATGATTGATATTTCCTAACATGATGATAATTTCAGACTCATAAGCTTCACTTTTTCGTATTAAACATCTAATCAAGATGTGCATTTTGTTTCATAGTGGTTTTTGTTTTGTTAATAATTATTCAAATTTTAATGTCAAAGATTTTTTTTCGTGAACTTTAGGCGTAGATTCAGTGACTGTAAAGTAAAGAACTTATTTTAGCTTGCTTGTTTTATTCTCATTTAACTTTGTGCTTAGTAATCACTAAGCTCGTAAGCTATTTATTAGCGATCATCTCACGGTGCATAGACGTTGAACAAGTGCAATCCGAACGAATCGAACTACATTGCTCTCGTACAATAACAATCACGTTAGTACCGTCAATTTGAACAATAGATACGTTAAACTTTAAATATTTATTAGTTTTACTAACCATCGCTTCGCTTCTATGCACCTAATTTCACACTCTTTTGCCCAAACACGTTTGCGCTCGCACAAATAGTCAAAAGCGTAAAAAAATAAAGCTTCGCACCGATAGACCACCCCGAAGATGACATCAATCAATAACAAAAGAAATATCGCCAGCTGCAATTTAACGTTAACAAATTGTCAACTTACCCATACTGCGGTTAATATGTTTGTTGCGTCGATACTAGTGCACTTTTTAATGTAATTCCGTGTAAATAATTAAAACAATCTACCCACGCTAACAAGTAATCATCGAAACCCACGCCGATCTGAGTTGCCCGTACGAAAAAAGCGACCAGATTTTTAAAAAATCATTATCGGGAACTACGAATGGATTGCTTTCGAGTTTATAGTGACTTTCGTAAATAAACATAATTATTTTGAGTAATATTATGAAAATAATTGAATGGTCCTTTTTGCGGGGTGTGAATGAGACAATTGACTAATAGTTGTGTTGTTTTGATTAATTTATGTTATTTTACTATTACTCAATGAAGCACGAAGCACCAATAGCGATTTTAACCTTAAATCGCGAATATTTTCTGAATGCAATTCTGTTGTTTCTTTAATGAGTTTTATCGTTTCCAAAACTCGTAAATAGTGTGTGGTGTGAACATTTTGGAAGTACCTCTGTCTGGTGTTCCAAGCGTTAAATAATTTTTAAACGTTTCATACAACGCAATATTACGAACTTAAAAACGCGTCCCAAAACATGCAAAGCAATCACAACAAAGCATTTACGCGTGGGGTTCACGATCGCAATTTTGTTACGAAACGGAACGCAAAGTAAAAACGTCAGTGACGTCATTCCTCTGTCTTTTTGTCCTTGTAAATAAAAACTTGAATATTAAAAATTAAGCACAGAGAGCGACCGCTGAAACAAATACATAGTGTTCAGTTATTCACTGATCAACATATCAGGTAAGGATCGCGCTCTCATGAATTTGAATGCTTAGTTTAATTGTTAATTTATTATTTGAAATAGAGACGTAAATTGTCATAAAACGCCTTATTTATGTAATTGCTCGCGCAGATTCGCAGCGATGACCTAAAAATTCCCTGCAATGTATTTTTAGTGTTTTAACCTGTCCTCATTGGGATTTTTTATTTTTTTCTCTGTGACCTTCAGTATAAGGGAAGGTCATAGTGATGTTTATATAATTTCGCGATGTTTAGTGCAGTCACTCGACTGCGGGGTGATCGCGTTCATTGTCCTGCCCTTGTTTACTATTATATTCAAAACACCCGGTTGTCGTTATCAGGCCTCCCTCTCGCTCTCTCACTATTTTTAGAGCCATAGAATTTCGAAGTGGACTTTAGTATTGATGTGGGTGGGCGCTTGTTGCTTTACACAAGTAATATTTAAAACAGCACAGAGTGCGAAATATTACAAATTAACAGTTAAATAGGCCAATCTTTGTGCCTTGTGTTTTAGTACCTAAAGGTGAGTTCTACTCTTTGCTATAGTACTATTATGTTGAAAATCACCTGGAACAACGAAGGCTTATGTTGAGGAAACAAAGGATATGTTTATTCAAAACAAACAAAAGACTACTAATACCTCTACTTTTAATTTAAAGAATATTTTTATCGCGTAGTTTTTTTGCATTACTTATTACATAATTTGTGCTCTTACCTGATTGCATTATTTTCGAATTAATATTAGAAACTAAAAACGTCCGGTTCTATTTATAAATTCATTAAATAAATACGCAAAACACTCGCTTTGACGTGGAGTTGCGGACACCACCCCGTATTACCTACATTCATAAATTTAATAAAAACAAACATTAAATGGGTAGGTACCTAACCAAGAAGGCACTAAACGAACATCGAAATGTAAGAATATAAATAGGGACATAATGAGTAACAATAAAATCTTTCCAAATTAAAATCGACATAATATTGTATTACTAGCTCTTCGCCCGCGACTTCGTCCGAGTGAATTTCGATGATACTTTCCCCTTGGAACTTTAATGCCCCCTCGACCAGTGAGGTCGTAATAGGTAGTTTGAAAAATTTCTAATAATGTTCATAATTATTTACCTAGATAAGTATTTGAGTCAAGTTTCATATCCAAAGGAATAAGATTATTTTTATATAAACAAAATTGCTCCATTCCACCCCTTAGAGGTAGAATTTCCAAAAATGGATCCATCCTTCACCTATGGAAACTACTGTCAAAATTTTGAATCCCGACTCTAAGCGGTTCGCGCAGGGCGATTATAAGTCAGTCGTCGGAACACTTGCCTTTTCTAAATATAGATTTAAAATGTTGGCGGAAAATCTTAATTCCCGTACCTTCGTTCAATGATTTTACTCGCTAAAAAGCGTAAGCAGCCATTTTTCCGCCATCGTCCGACTACCTAAATGCACCCTGCTAGTTGTCGTACCGACAAGCACGACTGACGGCGCGTACTCGGCGTGCTGCACGTAGCTCACCTGGATAGGTTCCAGTTCCTAGACAGTTACGACCCAGACCGCTTATGTATCGCGCTTGTCAACGATTCCTTCTGAACAATTAAGGTTTCTTCGACGTCATTGCAATGAAAAATAAAACCTAATAATAATATGAGGAAACAGCTGTACATACAAAACATCAAATATGTATACAAACACTCTTTTGGCAACTTCTATGACGCAGACAGCACAGTGGAAGTACCTGAGCAATAGGTACGAGGATTGCCACTTTAGCCAGGTACAGACTCACGATCCGAATCGGGCATCGTACTCAAAACAAAGTAGATGACGAAACCAGCACGAACAGTACACAGAACGTCAAATACTTGGTTAGTCAATCAACTGCTGGCTATACGCCTCCAATAGTTAACGGGGTTAAAAAGTTACTGCACGGTTGCTGCACGGTTACTGACAAATGCGTGCACTGACTGGACAGATCCTCTTGATCTGCGTGGTTCTTTCCTCAGAAGACCACTTCAGACACCAATCTACATGGTCGTCAAAGATACAATGACATGAGTATTTACATAGTAAAGTATTCTATTATTTTAATTATTATGAATGTGAAGATTATGTGGGTCATTACTTTTTTGTTTTCTCAGTTAGTTTTATTCATGATCTGGCAGTTAGAGTAATTTATGCGGCTTACCCAAATGTCCTTTCTTTGGTATTGTTCGCCGAATCGTTATGCTCCTTAAGTTCTGAGTTGAGCTGCACGATTACTGACAAATACGTGCACTGACTGGACAGGTCCGCTCAATCTGTATAGTTTTTCCTCAAAATACCGTTTCAGACACCATGGTCTTCACATGATCTGACCAAGATTATGTCTAGACTTTAAAAGAGACTGTGACGTCTGAGTTTGTTTCGGCCTTTCTTCTCAGAGAAGTCAATTAAGAAACGCCGATCTCATCCAGTTTTTAAAATAATTAATGGACGTGTAAAAGTGTTTGTACAAACCTATTTACAGAAATAAAATCATTTATCATTTACTAAATATTTTGTTTTTAATGGTAAAATAAAAGTATTCTACGGCGATTTTCGAGAATTAAAAAATCATAATTAGACCGATTGCTAGTTGTCTAATCACGAGGAAAATAATGAAAGGTACTTACGCTTTATTTAAATATCCGAACACGCAACAATGATGTTAAATTTTACTCAAATCGCTTATAAAAATATTAGGTAAATTCCGTCTCACGAAAGTAATCTCGCAGACGCGGCGCCACCACAGGCATGCGACGGTATCATAAAGCTATGTCTATTTATTTATCTAAACATAATTTTACAGGCAGTTAATAACATCCACAATCTTAAATAGAGAAAGTTGTCGGAGGTAGGAGGATTGTTGTAGGAACGTTGTTAATAATAAATTAGTTCCACATATAGACTTCTCTTGTGAGGCGGACTCTAATAGTAGATTATGCACTACGGGGATTTTGAATCCTAAACGCAACGAATGATTCAAGGGCTCCCGAGCGCAGCAGTTCGGAGTTAACTCCTAAGCAAAGCGAGGAAGTTAAGACTAGAATCCTGAGTGCAGTGAGGGACTCAAGCTCGCCCAAGGCGAAGAAGCCATTGCCCCGAGGAAAATATTCTACTTTTCGTAACTACTGCGAGGTAATAAAACCAATTCGATTATCGAATAAGTAGTTTATGAAAGGAGGAGGAAAGGAGGAGGCGGAACGCGTGAGGGAGAGGCAAAATTTGCGCCCTCACGCCCCTAGCCGCCGCAGGAGACGCCCTGGGCGTCGGGAATCGCAGGCCGGTTCCCGGCCACCGTAGGCGTGGGCTTGTGAACGGCGAGCAATGGGCAGCTCGCCGTTCGATAAGGACCAGGCCCGGGTCGACGGCTCGTTGTGTTTCTCGCGCGCCTCAAAGAGATGTCAGCACCAATGACGGGGTTTGCTAGGACCGATGCCTGCTAGGGTTGCGGAAAAGTCCGAGAGGGATACCGTGGCCCCTGGCACAGGTAACTGAAGGAACACGCGTGGGTTTTAGTCAGTAAGAGTCTGACACGCCCTCCTGCTCTGCCCAGGGTGGGAGAAGTTATTTAATGATTAAGGACGTCAGCCCAAATCCAACATTCGAACGCGGGGGTACGCGCCACAGCAACCGAACATTTTGTTCCTCGACGGCAACTTTACTTATGAAGTGAGAACTCTTTGGTCGAGCTTAGGGAATATGCATGTTATTTAGGTTCGAATATTTTTATTCCGAGTCTTTATTGGCCCGACATTTGAACTAAATCATTATTTTAGTAACAAATATATTTTTAATTTGGTACTTAAAATGAATAAATAAAAGTGCAAAGGGAAAAAGGCAGTGCGAGGGAAATTCAAATTTGTAAAACGCAACACCATTGGTTAAAACAAACGTGACATCAAATAATATGTCAACAAGTTCGTTTTGCTTAGATTTGTATGGCATTGCAGGCTTCTGATTAGTAAATATAGTAATAACGAGTGTGTTGTAAATTCATTTATTGTTTATGAGTAATTTTTGTATACTAGTGAGATTAGAAATCATTTAAGACAATGACTGATGTGGTTTTGTAAAAGCACAATATTACAGACGCTTTTAACGTGCACGTCTTTCTACATCGTTCTCACATGTCATGTAAATTTAAAACATGAATGATGTACTTAATCACTTTTTTTTATCAATATTTTGATTTAAAAGAGTGTCCATGAGTTTCTTGCCCGTTCTTATCCATAGGTACCTACTACGCTTTGGAATGGGCAACTAGCTTCATCTGTCTGACTGACCGACCCCTTGACAATTCAAAAGTGCCGGTAATTGGATTATTCAAATAAACCAATTACAGGCACCTTTGAATAAATACTTTGAGTTTGAGTTTTTCTTTCAAATCCAAATTTTACGTCCGCTGAAGTAAAAGGAGAGAGCTGCAAGGTAATTATTCTATAATAACACTGTTGGCCACAGCTCAGAAATAAAGGGGTTCGCGATAGAAAACTAAACACATTAAGTATTTAAATACAAACATATCTATTTCCATTTCCACAATTTCTTACTCGCTAAGGTTAAAAACTTGAATTACACCAATTTGTTACGTTGTTATTGCCGCCGTGTTTACTGCTCGGCGCGGCGTCTCGAAAAAGGCGCCCGTCTGTCAGTTGTCTCCCTTAGAGGATGACTGAAAGTCATGACGAACGAATAATCGATTGAGTGACGTACCGAATATTAGTCTATTTAATAAGTAGGGTTACTAGGTACCTACTTATCTCCCAAAACATTTCCAAGTCATAAAAGTGGACATTTGGGAAAAAAGTGTTACATGTCTATGAGAGTCGATTTTCAGCCCGCTGTGCGCCGCCAGCGACATATCCCCTCGGTTATATTAGTTGACATGCTATGAGAAAACTTTTGTTGACTGCTTTTGTTGCCAGCGTATCTAGTGGTTAATCTTGGTAGTTAACTCTCGTAATGACCATCACCATGCAGTTACCATACTAATTCCATGCAATTACCACACTCATCGACCACACGGGACATTGACGAGCTTTTGGAGAATGTTTGTCCCTCGCTCACTTCGCTTTGCCGTTAGCGCAGCAGGACAGGATGGTCAACCACATCAGACTAAGGTGTATGTACACACGGCGACATATCAAGCTATACATTTCCAGTTTTAGCTGACATCGCATTGTATAGGCGTACCTACCTGTCGCGAGTTTTGGCTATGTTTTTTTAACCTTTGTGTTAGTCACTGATAGTTGCCTGATGATCTTGTATACACTACTATAGCGCCTATTGTTAAAAATAAAACCGGAGTTGCCTCTGACATTTCCAATTACAGGCCTATATCATTGGCGACTGTCATAGCGAAGGTGCTGGACAGTCTGCTTGACAAACAGTTATCGAAGCATATTATATTAAAAGACAGTCAGTTCGGCGTTAGACGAGGGCTCTCCACAGAGAGTGCTATTTTATGCCCCAAGCAGACTGTACAGTACTATACAGACAGAAAAATGCTTGTTTGCCTGTTTTTTGGATTTGTCAAAGGCATTTGATTCTCGTTAATTATAAAGCACTGTGGCGAAAGCTACAAGAAGATACTGCATTGTCTAGTGACATTATAAAACTGTTTGTAATATTGGTATAATAATCAAAAAAACAGTGTAAAGTGGGAGGGGTCGTTCTCTGATGTGTATCGGTTGGAGTGCGGGGTGAGGCGGGGGGGATTGAACTCACCTCGAGTTTTCTATCTGTACATGGATCAGCTGATCGTTGATCTCGGCAAGACTAATATCGGTTGTCATATAGATGGAGTGTGTGTTAATAACATTAGTTATGCTGACTATATGCTGCTGCTGAGCCCGTCGATCGGTGCCTTGAGGCGACTGGTGTCAATCTGTGCAGCTTACGCGGTAGCTCAGGGACTCAAGTATAACACCAAAAAGAGCGAAATAATGGTTTTTAAAGCAGGTGCTATAGGTTACCCAACTATAGGTACCAGAGATATCGCTCTGCGGAGCACCCTTAAATAGGGTGATCAATTTTTTAAGTACTTGGGTCATTGGGTTACCGACGACTTGAAAGATAACAAGGATATTAACAGCGGCAACATGCTGGCCCGCAGGTTTTCGCGATGTACGGAGGCGGTCAAGATTAATTTGTTTAAGTCATTTGGCTCGTCATCTTACAGCCTGTGGACTAGTTATAGTTTGCGTGCATAAAGCGATCTACGTGTCCAGTATAATAACGCACTCAGGATACTGTTGGGGCTGCCATGGCGATGTAGTGCGTCCAAAATGTTTGCGGATAAGCATATATATGGTTTTGCGGCCATCATTCGTAAAAAAAGCGTTTCTCTGCTTGCTCGTCTTCGTGGCAGTACCAACACTATCTTGAGTTTATTCGCAGATAGATGGGAGTCTCCAATGCTGAGACAAAGGATGAAACTTCATACTAAATAAAACATGTAGGTATGTCTACTAACACTAGTTTTTAAGACCATTGTTACTAACTCTATGGGCGTAGCCTGTAATAAATGCTATAATAATAATAATAGGCTTTTCGTACAATGAGAAATCAGCTTATACTGGAAATGTACAGCTTGATATGTCATCGTGTGTACCTGTGTACTCCGCTATGAGTTTATGTATATGTGTTGCGTACGTTAAAATACGATTCTACTACGACTCCTTTTTGTATCTTGTCTCGCTGCTTCGAGCCGGCTAGAGCGTAAATACTGTTGCTTCTATATTGATAGAAGCAACAGTATTTACGCTTTATTCAGAAGAGAATTAACTTATGAGATAACTCACTAAACAGTAAACACTAGTATAAGCTAGGCACGCTATAGGTATCCAAGTTTTTCAGCATTTTCGATCACTCTTACTGTTTTATTGTTCATTCTTCGGCAAAACACAGCCGATTTTCTAGGTATCGGCATTCCTACACAATCACTGAAAAATCAAAAAAACTGGCTGGCAGCTGGCCGATTTTTATTCCAGATACTTAAGTACATATTTAAGTGTTTCTCTGAAAATCTTTCGACAATAGTTACGTCACCAATTATGTAATACTGCTCGATTCTATTAGTTTTACGCATCATGCATTCCTTTTCAAGTCAGTCGAAACGAATCAAAGGTCCTAAAGTCTTTGGCTCATAACCATAATTCACGTTAGACCAATCGTAGGTACTATAGCTATAGGTATTAAATTATTTCATACCTCCCTACAAAAACGGATACTGGTGTAGTTTCTCTTGTACACCGAGCTAAACTATCACTAAAATTTCTTATTGTTGGTTATGAGAATCTTAAAAGCTATACTACAACCAAGATTCGCTATACTTAAAAACAATTTTGACACACGTAAAATCGAGATAAACAATCGCTAAGTTGAATACACCCACAGATCATTCTATGAATACACCATAGACCAAAATTTGTCGGAAATTAAAATAAAGGGTGAATGAAAGCGAAATGATCCAAAGTAGAAAAAACCTGACTAAACTTAAATAATTATCTTTAATTGTTTATCAATTATTTAAATGAAATACAGGGAACATAGCGACGCGGTGTAAAATTATATTAATGTTAAAATTTTCATAAATTGAGATGCAATAACCTGTATTTGTTTTTATTATCTGTGACCAATGTGATTCGGCTTGGGTTGTTCACCTAAAAACGATTTAAAACTTCGGCGATACCTTTTCGGTTTTTTAATAAGAAATAACTATTAATTCTAATTAAAATCGACAAACTAACACTACTACTACTACTACTATCTTGCTATTTAGCATAATCAGACTATAATGTCCCCACTGCTGGGACACAGGCCTCGTCTCTGTGAGAGGGAGTGGGCCATAATCCACCACGCGGGCCTTGTGCGGACTGGTAGATATCACATGTCTTCGAATTTTTGGTTCTAGGACATGCCGGTTCCTCCCGATGTTTTCCTTCACCGTTCGGAGAGCAGTGGTGATGAAATAATTTTCACAAAGGAGGCACCTGTCTGTCACCTACGACCTACAACCTCGCAAGTCGCCGCTGTTACCGCTAGGCCACCACTGCTCTTGCTATTTATTTTAGCGTAATAAAGCAAATTTACTTATAATCCGGTTTTTCATTCTGTAAGTTTTAAATCTCCGGCCGTCTTGAATTTGTCTGAGTCTGTCTCTTTGTTATGTCGTGAATCGACAACAGCTGCAATCACATAAGCTTCCATAATCAAACCCACAAACATCCAAACTTTCAAGAACTAGTAGAGAAATGTGCTTTGTAAATTTGAGTTCATGACAGCTAATTTTATTCCACACCTTTTTAAACGTAATCAAAAAAAAAACTGATTTAGTTTTACTAAATATTTGATGAAATTTAATTAAAATTTTAGATGAAAAACGGCAAATTCAGAAAAACAAAGCTGCCTTATTCACTGAATTGAATAACTTAAAGACATTAGTGCGGTCAAACTATATTATAGTTAAGTTGTGTCACTTTAGTCAATTTCGAACGGGAAACGTTTCATCACCATCATCATCAGCCTATAATGTTCCCACTGCTGGGACACAGGCCTCCTCTCGGTGAAACCTCGTTTGACATGAATAAACTAAATTTTGGTTATTTTTATTCTAGTTTACGAGAATTTTGTGACAAGAGAATCGGCACCACTACCTGCCTTTATTACTAACTAATAGCGAATTAAATTGTGTCTGGGTAACCTACCTTCTGTCTAGTGCAAAATATTGATAAGAACAATGCGCCCTTGATATAAAAGCACATTAATAAAAACAGTCCAATCTATTCCGTCTCCATTCATATCTCTTAACTATTCATTAATTAAAATTGATTTGTTTCATTAAGGACGTGACATAGGTAAATGGACGGTACACACACCCGTTGCGTGATTTAGTCGACAATACCTACATTTATTATTATGTTCATATATAAATAGACATAGAACAGAATATTGTTTGAAAACAAGCTTGCATTGTTTATTTTATGTTTTCTTTCATAGTTTTCACGCAGTGTTAGATTTTCATTTCGAAAAATTAAATCTTAGGCGATCGACTCAACATAAGCAGTTATCATACCAAAGATCTTTGTCGGTACATAGTTGCAAAACCTCTTACAACAAACACAAAGAAGGTAGGTACCTACATAGTCTAATACAACGACTCTCAGCACGTCCTGAAGACGAGGAGATCATTCTATCATTCTAGATTAATAAAGAAACTGTTTATACTATAGGTACATAGATAAAGGGTCACAGCAATTTTCATAACAATTCGCGCCTCGTATTCGAAACGGAAGGCGGCTATTGACGCCAATTGTGGCGTGCAATTTATTACTATTGCATTATTGTAGCTGCCTATCACAATCAATCTGTGCATCTTGAACAGAGGAACTTGCAACTCCCTACGATCCCACATCACGTCTTAAAAAATAATCGTCGGCCATCTTGATTGCCCTTGTTATTCGCGTTGTGATCAAAATCACGCCGCGCCGCGCGCCGTTAAATTTAGTTCAATAAACTGTAAGCAATGACAATCGTGGGAGGGAAATTCGCTCTGTAGCATACAGAATTGTAGGTACTTATTGAGAGTTATTTTAGAAATTGTAAGTTTTTACCAGTTTATTAAAGCTCCTAAAAACAGGCGCGACAAGTGACGCGACACATAGTTACCGCCTGTCGCGCACTATGCGATGCCTTTGTGTCACGTGAGATTTAACCTATATTATTAAAGATTAATGACCTGATTGTTTATGTTGATCCAATTAGTAATAGGTATTGTGTATGGCAAAACATTGAGATTTTATGTTTACGTTTAACATGAATGTATTATACACAATAGCCTTCCGAAATTAATTATCGTAATGATGGTGTGCAGTTAAAAACTAAGCGGTCACACAGGAAGATATGAAAGGCGACTTTGTTTTATAAAACAAAGTCGCCTTTCATATCTTTCTGTACTTAGTATAAATACTAAGTAAGGATAGATAGAGATTATCGATTTCAAAAATAACTGTGAATCAATCAGTTTTCTGGTTTTCATAGAAAATAACATTATTTTTTGTCTCTCGGGCGAAAATATCTCGATTTGACGATTTGTTTTTCTGCGACAAACTTTATTATGGTGTTCTAAAGCGACACGTCGGTCGTACAAAGCCCTTTGCCCTTGCCTTGCCTTTAGGCTTTGGCCCTTGGTCCTTGGCGGTTCTAAAATAGACATTTAAAGAAGTGACTAATCTATTGCCAGAAGTAGGTATTGAGAAAAGTGATGAAAACGTGAAGATGTGCTCCCTTTTTTTTGTACGTGGGTAATCATCAAATAACTTCTCCCGCTCTGGACGGAGCGGGCGTGTCAGACTCTTACTGACTAAAACCCACCCGTGTTCCTTCAGTTGCCTGTGCCAGGGGCCACGGTAACCCTTTCGGTCTTTCCCGCAACCCTGGCATGCATCGGCTCTAGCGTACCCCGTCATTGGTGCTGACATCTCTTTGAGACGCACGTGGAACACAACGCGCCGTCGACCGGGGCCTGGTCCTTATCGGACGGCGCGCTACCCATTGCTCGCTGTCCGCAAGCCCACGCCTACGGTGGCCGGGAATCGGCTTGGGATTCCAGACGCCCAGGGCATCTCCTGCGGTGGCTAGGGGCATGAGAGCGCGAATTTTGCCTCTCCCTCACGTGTTCCGCCTCCTCCTTTGCGAGAATTACTGCTTCGCAGAAGGAGGTGACGGCTTCCCATGCCCTCGCTCCTTACCATGGCCTGGACCAGGGCAGGACGCGAGAGATCGCCACCGCCAATCGCCTGCACGAGGAAACGGCGGTGCTTTGCCCAAGCCGGGCCGACCTCCACCTATGCTCCACCGTGTCCTCCGGGCGATCCACACAGTGGAGAGGGGACTAATCGCCGCAATTGTGGCGTGTCTAGCGCTGGGTTGCGACAATCGCACTCTCCATTCTCCATGCCGCCCTGAGATCCCGCCGAAGCTCTGTCCGACGTGCCGTGATTTCTCGCGGCAGCGGAGTTACGGCCCGGCGTTTCGCCTCCTCGCGCCACTCCCATATGTGCGCGAGGACCTTTGCCTCCAGATCCCATGGCGGTAATCCGATAAGAGCGTTTGCGCGCATCGGATCCGAATTAGAGATGAGAGTTCCGTGTTAAGTGCGAAACCGCACTTATGGCCCTTGCTCCCGTTTGCGACAGTCACTTTATAAAGCCTACCTATCATTAAAGACTTGAAAACAAAAAAAAGGTATATACTTATTTATGTACACCATTATTAGGTTGGGTACACTGTAAGTTTTGCGTAACTCATAAATAAAACATTTAGTCATTTTCAAAATATTCTCCATTACCTACATTTTAAAAACGATTTTTCATTCGTTCAAACCAGGGACCGAAACCGGTATCATAAATAGGGGTATTTTTCGGTTACAACATTTATATTTTTTACAGGTATTATTAAAGGTTACCTTAATTCTTAAATTGAATACAACCAGTATTAATACCGGTTACCGGAATTAAAATTACCTCTATCTAACACGTGCCGTCGGCATTAGTCAAAGGGCGCACATCGCCTGTGTGTGTGTCAAAGAGTTTCCTTGTATTTCAATTTTGTCAAACTATTCACGTTGATCTCAAAATTTGGAAGAAAATTAAACTTGTTACAGAAATTATAGGTATTTAATTTTGAATTTTAGTTTTATCAAGCTCTTACACCTAATGCCCAAATATTAAAACGCTACTCAATTTTAAGCCGTTAAGTCTCGTGCTGTATCTATCACTTTACGTCAACGTTACTGTGACAACACGCGGCATCATAAAATCGACTAGCGATTCAATTTTTGGCCCTAAGCATAATAAGTATAATAAACATGTTATGACATACAATGCGTCTTAAAATATATGTACCTACTATATTTGGTATTGAGCTTGAACTTGTTGTACCTGAGTGCTATCCATGATTATGTGAACTATTTTATGGATAGATACATTCATAGCGTATTTTGTCGTCTAATTTACACAATGGTTTTGCCATTAAGATTAAAAAAGAATAACATTCATGAATCTTGTAATCTTCCATACTTTGTACTGAGTTTGGCAGGATTCCCTTATAATAATTTCTTTTATAATATATATATAATAATTTCTTTTGATGACATATTAACAGATAAATCTGGAGCAGAGCATTTGAATCTAATTCTGTTGTAGATGCATCTGGATCTAACGTAGTAGATGCCGGTGGCAGTGCACAATCTGCACAATTGAAGTTTCGGTATTCTTTAATTCATCAGCAGATGGATGACTCATTTTCCTCACTGCTTACGTCACTCTCCGATATGATTATACAATGTCCTGAAAAATTATATAAAAGAAAAAAATACATAATATTTAAGCTGACTGTGTATGGACAAGCTACTGTAAAAGAAAACACGGTAAGTTTTTGGTTCCAACTTTTCGTTCTAGAAATGTGGAGCCACAGAGCAAACCCCGTGGACGGCCGGAGAACTTAGTTGATAAAGAAGAGTTCAAAGTGATAGTGGAAGCGGATCCATCGCAAACCACGTCAGAGTTAGCGGCAGGGTTCGGTGTGAGTGATGAAACAATTTTAATTCACTTGAAATAAATTGGAAACGTGGCAAAGCTCGAAAAATGGGTACCGCATGAATTGAGTGAAGCAAACCAGCAAACACGAGTCGAGTGCTGCGTTACATTACTCAAACGTCACAATAACGAGGGGATTTAGAATCGTCGGTATCGTTACTTGTGATGAAACATGGATCCTGTACGATACTCGGAAACGCTCATCCAATGGTTGAACCCAGGAGCACCGGCCAGATATTGCCCCAAGCGAAAGTTGACTCAGAAAAAGGTCACAGGTGACTCAGAAAAAGGTTGACTCAGAAAAGTGTCTGGTGGACCAGTGCCGGTGTCATCCACTACAGCTTCCTAAGATCTGGCCAGACGATTACAGCAGATCTGTATTGTCAACAATTGCAAACCCTGATGGAAAAGCTAGCCGTTAAACAACCGGGACTGGTCAATTGCTTTAGCCCACTGCTGCTTCAGGACAACGTTAGACCACACACTGCACAACAGACGGTCGCTAAATTAGAGGAGCTGCGATTGGAACGTCTCCGACACCCACCGTACTCCCCGGACCTTGCTCCAACAGATTACCACTTTTTCCGGAATTTGGACAACTTCTTGCAAGGAAATAAATCAATATAAGAAGAGGCTGTCAAAACCACCTTTTTTTTTTTGAGGATGGGAAATCATCGAATGACCCCTCCCGCTCTGGGTGGAGCGGAAGGGAGTGTTAGACTCTTACTGACTAAAACCCACCCGTGTTCCTTCCTTGGCCCTTTATGTTCCGGGTCAGCGGTACCCCTTTTGGATGATTCCGCTTTCCCGGCAGGCTTGGGCCCTAGTGGGCCCCCTCTTCGATGCTGACATCTCTTTGAGGCGCGCGTGGAACACGTACGCGCCGTCCAGCACGGGCCTGGTCCTGATCGGACGGTGAGCTACCCATTACTCACCGCCCGCAGGCCCGCGCCTACGGCGGCCGGGAGTCGTCACGCGGCTCCCGACGCCCGGAGCGTCCACCGCGGCGGCTTGGACGGGAGACCCTCTCCCTCTCCCGTCCCGCCACCTCCTTCGCTAGCATGACTGCTTCGCAGAAGGAGGCGACTGCCTCCCACTCCCCCTCGCCCCGGACCATGACTTGAACCAGGGCCGGGCGTGAGAGGTCGCCGCCGCTGCCGATCGCCTCTACGAGGACACGGCGGTGCTCCGCCCATGCAGGGCAGGCCCCCACCGTATGCTCCACCGTGTCCTCGGGGCGATCATCGCAGTGGTGACACCCGGGCGTTTTCTCCCGCCTGATGATGTGCAGGAACCTCCCGAAACATCCGTGTCCGGTGAGGGACCTGCGTCAGGCGGTAGGTGAGGACGCCGTGACGCCTCTCTAGCCACTCCTCAAAGAGAGGTCTTACCGCCGCTATCGTGGCGTGCCCTGCGCTGGGTTGCGACAGTAGCTCTTTCCATGCCGCCATGAGATCGCGCCGGAGGTCCGTCCGCTCCGCCGCGATTTGCCGTGGAAGCGGGGTTTCCCCCCGGCGTAGTGCCTCCGCGTGCCACTCATACAGGCGCGCGAGGACTATCGCCGCCAGATCCCACGGCGGCAGTCCGGCAAGGAGGCTTGCCGCCTCGCCCGAGATCGTGCGGTAGCCCCGGATCAGCCTTACGGCTACCACCTTTTGGGGCGCGTTCAGATAGTGGGCGGCTCTCCGCCGCAGTGAACGCGCCCACACCGGGGCCCCATATGTAGCCATGGACCGCACGACCCCCGCGTAAAGCCTCCGGCAGGAGGCGTTTGGACCCCTCAGGTTGGGCAGGAGCCGCTTGAGGGCGGCCCCAGTCCGTTCCAGTTTGGGGGCCAAACGTCGGAAGTGCTCCACGAAGTTCCACCGGCTATCGAGCTCGAGTCCTAAGTACTTCATCGTGGACTCGACGCCGATGTGAACCCCTCCTACCGTTAGTTGGGATCCCGATGGTGGCCTGTTCCGGGGCCCATGGAAAGACATGGCCTCGGATTTGTGCAAAGCCACCTCGAGACCCAACTGCCGGATCCTCTCCACGACTATCGCAACCCCGCGTGTCATCGCGTCGGCTGCCGCCTGATGCGACCTCCCTGCGCCAGGACCAGCGTGTCGTCAGCGTAGCACGCCACGCTGACGCCATCAGGGAGGTCAGCCCGCAGCACCCAGTCGTAACCGATGTCCCACAGGAGCGGCCCTAGAACCGATCCCCGTGGGACACCGCACGACATCTCTCGCCGGTTCCACTCCCCGTCGCGACCGGGGTAGATGACGGCTCTGTCCGTCAGATATGCGTCAAAACCACCTTCAAAGTTTTTTTGATTCTCGCTCCCACAATTTTTTCAGCAAAGGATTCAATGAGCTACCGATACAATAAGTGCATAGATAACAATGATACATACATTGATTGGTTAGTTAAAATAATTTCATTTTTTAAAAATCGTTTTGCTTTTTCCGTACAAAACGCCAATTTCATATGTGGAATCATATGGACCTAATAATATGTTGTACTTACATGTTTATAAAAAAATAAAGTTAAAATTAAAACCCATCTACGACAACTAAAAAGATGTAAACAAGACACACAAAATTTTTCGTAAATCTGGAGTCATGCGTAATTACTAATCATGTACACGCGGCTACACATCAAGCTATACATTTCCAGTATAAGCTGATCTCACATTGTATAGGATTTCCGTACGATGCGAGACCAGCGTAAACTGGTTATGTATAGCTTGATGTGTAGCCGTGTGTACCTATAATTAATATATAAATCATACCGATTACGTGTGACTCTGGTAATACGAAAACAGAAACCAATGTTATTTTGTTACGATGTCTTGTTTATATAACTTTTTAGTTGGCGTTTTTTGACCACTGTCCTTGCACCTAGTAGGTAGTATAAGAGAGCGTCATGTCTTTGCAACGTTTCAATTTTCCGCTGGCCAACCCACATGAGTAAAGAAACATTGTTGGGCATACATCACCAAGGACAACAATATTTACTGTAAACTGATACAGTTTGCATTGCTCTTGGGCTATGAGAAAGTCAAAAAGGCTTATAGCGTTGTTCCGGATAGATGGAAATGCTCGTGGAACAAGCTGGGCCCGTTCACAGCATACCTTGAAACCCCACCAAACTGGCAACCAGAGACGCTCTTTGTATCAGAGCCCGGTATCTACGCTCTTCTTGCGCTCTCAAAAAAATTGCCAGCAAGAATAGTTTACGAGCTTTGTTTACGAAAAATTGCAGCCCACTATTAGAAAAACGGGCGCGTACGTTTCTCCGCAAATTAAGCAAAACCAAAATTACCGAATTGATTTCTATGATGAGAGAAAAAGATAATAGAGGCATCAGGAACAGGGTGTAAAGTTCAATCATACCTCCATAGAAAAGGGAGGATCCTCCGACCAGACGGGTGTCGTGTCTGGTGGGCAACTGCCCGACGATTGTTGTCGGGTATATAATGTTAGTCGCGCGGTAAACTCTGCTTGCGCGGTGGAGGATTTGCGTGACGTCAGTATGACGCGCAGCTCGCATGTGGCGATGTAGATACCGCTACAAGATAATCAAATGGCATTCTACCAATTTACAATGTAATAATGTAATATTATCTTACCTTTACTCATTTCCTTTTTTTTTACTTTTACTCAAATATTCCGCAAAATGGCAAACAAAATAAACGTAAACAGCACAGCATGACGATTTGACTGATAATGTTTAAAAAGTATTTTTAATGCCAACAAATTGTCGGCATTGCGATATTTTGTTTCTTTCTCGTAATCAAGGTAATTTTTAGGTAACCGGTATTAAAACGGTAACATAAATAGAGGTAACATATTTATCCTGCTTGGTTACCCAGATAGCGGTAACCTTAGTCGTAGAAGTAACCAAAATTCTTCGATACCTGTACCGTAATTTATAAAGGTTTTCGGTCCCTGGTTCAAACCATTTATGAAAACGAAGACCATTTGTCTGAGGGCATGTTTTTCACGTGCTGGTCGAATGCTATCACGCCCTCTTCTGGCTCTTTCTGGAAAATAAATAAATCGCATGGTGCGGGTCACGAGCTCCACCTTTTCAGAAACCAAAAATTACTTAGCCTTATTCGCAGTGTGCGCCGAAGCATTGTCATGGTAAATGTTAATGTTAAAAAAATATAACATTCGAAATTCAAACATGTATGAAGAGGAGCGCAGAACTTTCAGTGTGATCCATAGACTAGGTAATATAATATGAGATAGACTGGCAAGACTATTTCTTAGCGTTCAGCGCTATCTGGACGCCAAGCAGAGAACTAAATTAACCGAATATATCAAGGTTCATAATAGGTTAGTTCACGAAATATCAAATGTACTAATTCGACCGATTTGCAATAAGTACAAGATTAAATACTTTATTACAGAACTTAAAGTAGATAACTCCACATACACATGTGTCAAATTAGTACATTTAATATTTCGAGAACTAGTCATCAAATTAATATTATTAGAACCAAATAATATTTAGTTAGGAATAAGTAGAGATAAACAGTCAGGTTATACAGGGTGTCCCGTAAATAATGGATCAAACGTAATGGGTAGGTAGCTTACCTCATTTCAAACAACTAATTTGAACAGTTAAAAAAAATCGGTAAGGTAACCAAGATATTTTTTTTTTCGAATTTTACCATTTTCTCTAACAGCATTCAGTGTTTTTAATGCTGTCGCTGCAACTAATAACATTTTTAGGTATGATTTTTGTCAAAAACTTCTGAATAGCTTATTGTTAATATTTTCTTTTTCAAATATAATTTTATTTGCCTTAGAAAAAAAATGATCAATTCATTTTTTTTTTCAAATCGAAAAAAAAATCTTGGTTACCGGTAAGGTAACCAAGATTTTTTTTTTAAACTTTTCAAATTAGTTGTTGGAAATGAGGTAAGCTACCTACCCGTTACGTTTGATCCATTATTTACGGGACACCCTGTATACAAAATTATGATATTGAATTAATTAATTTTCTTAAACCTTTAATACTGCTTTAGTTTGCCTTTCTCGTTTTCTACCCTTTCTTTATTTAAATGCTCTCTAGCCTGTAGGATAATGCAGTCCAACTCATTACAATCTGCTTCAGTAAAATTATAAAAGCTCTTGCCAGTAAATGCTCTTGCCTTGTGTGAGACCATTGCTGACTTCTCTGCACCAATTCATAATGAAGAACACAACACTTTTATTCAATAAATACCTACTTATTTAGTGTATTTTTATGTTCTTTGCTCAGCTCAACTTAACGTAATAAGCAATAACACAAAAACACCAAAAATTACAAGAAAAATGCGCACGAGTATGTCAAGACACCAGGGGAGAATTTATAGTGACGTTCAGACTTAGTGTTGCTAACTTTTGGTATCAGAAAACTACTCTTAAGATTCTATCATCGTAAAAATATCACATAAAATGCAAAATTTTAATAAAATATTTTATAAATACTAATGTACCAAATATTTCAAATAAAAAAAAGTGGTAACACTGCCATGAAAAGTTTCACGTACGAAGAATAGATGGCACTTTTCACAATAAAAAAAAATAGTTCTAAGTTAGTAGGGCATTGTGTGCTTTATGTTTAACTGTATTTTTTCGTATGGCTAATACTTTTCCCTTCAAAAAATATTTACTAAAACGCAGTTTTTGGCTAATACCCCTACTCCTACTAAACGGCTTTGGTAATTGGAAATGTTCTTACACAGAAAAATGTATGGTTCTACAAAAGTAGAGGTACTACAAAAACATAGCAACATAATATGTAAATCAATCAACATTTGCAAAGAAAGAAAGGTCCCCGTTTTGAGATAGAGGCTCCGACGTGCTCTGCGCGGGAGGATGGTAGGGCTGTATCGCTCGTTTCTCCGCTCCGGCTATCGACCGACTATGCGCACACGTACTTGTATGTTACTGCAAATATTTACAATATTTTTGTATTAGTGTGCGTTTATAGACTAGCCCGCTGCAGAGGGCCCAATTCAATTTATTTTTGACTATTTTCTTATGTGCATTTATAAATACTTTTTTATTTACTTACATTGTAATATAAACAATAAAAATAAGTAAATATAAAGTATTGTGTAAATAAATAAAAATGCCAAGGGAAACCAAGAACTGCAATCGAGACTATGAAAGTGAATTAAAATTGACTTAATTTTATAATGACATGACTGTGTTCTATTTGAAAACGGCATGTATTAAACGAACCTCTAACAATTCCCATTTTGCGCTCTATCCCAAATGAATTTACTCTCTAACTCCAAATATAAACATTCTCAATTGATATTCTTATAACTTCTAATAAACTAATTAGAATATCAATTGAAAATCAGAAAGATGAATTAGATTAATAGCACCGCGTAATAAAAAGATAGCAATGGGAATTTTCCGCAGAAAAACTTTAAAAGTTCTGATGGTTTCTAAAAGGATCAAAAATTTAAAAGAAGCGCAATAATTTGACAAGTTCCTCATCGTTTGAAGTTCAACAATTTTTTTGACGCGCATTTATATATTTTCGTTTGAAAACTCATCACGAGGGAGAGCAGTGAACCGCACGTCAGTGGTAATCGTTTGACCTTGAGTTGTGGGCGTCTTAGCAGGACAGTTTTCGCTGTTAACTCTGACGTACGATTAACTGTAATTTTTTTATAGATTAGGTGTACTTTCTAATGGCTAGACGTCTGCGGTCGGGGGACCCCCCCCGCCAGGAACGAAGTTCCTTACGCGATATTCGCACGCACTTACATTTCGTATATAATAGAATGAGACGGAGAGAGAGGGAAAGTGTGAATTTAATACAGAGCCATCTAGAATAAGTTTTTAGAAGCTCTCCTAGACTTTTCACCATCTTGGATTTTGGTTTTCACTATTAGCTTCAGCACCCTCGAAAATCATGAAAACGGTTTTCAATTTTTATCATTTAATCGGAGCTATATTTTCTAAATCTGTTTTAATTAACTTTTTAGAATTATGTGAAAACTGTGTAAAGGCCCTAAAGGGTAAGAAATCGTTGCGTTTACAGTTCTATTTATATATGTAAATAATACATTGGAAACTTGCAGGGCGTTATTTTCATTGTAAAATAACTGTAAGCATTACGGTTACTTACTTTTTAAACACTTTCACGTAATTCTAAAAAGTTAATTAAACAGATTTTTAAAATATAGCTCCGATTAAATGATAAAAAATGAAAACCACGAAATATGACACTAAATTGCGACGTTGCCACTCATAAGGTATAAACGCTCCTAAAGAACTTCCTTCCTTTATCATAAACACTTAGATGCACAATCATTACTTTGAGACTTCGAGAGTAAAGTTTATTCCTTATTTTATTTAAACGAAATAAACCTTTTTTTGAACAAACAAACCTATCAAAAACTAGGTACTGTATTGTAAGTAAGAATATTTTGATGTATCCTATTTGTTTTTTATTTTTTGTATTATTGGGTGCTAAATTCACGTTGAATGAAATGATATTGACATGAAATTAATTATTAATAATTATTCATAATCATTATTTGCACGCCAATGAACAATTATTAAAAAATAATAAAAATATCCTACATGCTCGCTTTTATTCTTGTTTGTGTTCACACATGTTTGAGCAATTAAATATATTTTCTTATCTTACTTTGGCCACATACATACATTTAAAAAAATAATGTCTAGTAAAAACTTAAAATAGTTGCGTAACTTGTATTATCTAAGTATACAATTAATATTATTTTTTCGCAAAATTTCCAGTGTCGCTTTACCAGCCTTTCTATCTTCTGTCCATAGTTCAGCAAATCTCATAAGTAAAATTTTAAGGGCATCCCCTTCTAACTTTGAGATTACTGGCTTGGAAGAAGCTAGAAACGCTTTCTTAATTGCATGCCCAGGTCAAAATTTTCCAGTTTCTCCAAATTCACAGAGGAGCTGGGACGACATAAACTGCAAATTGACTCACAACAATCTTTTGAACTGTAGTACAGGTTCGGCGCGTGCTAGGCTTTTGGCCGTGGGTGCGCATGAGGCCGGCTACTGGCTTCACGCGTACCCTTCGTCAAATACAGGAACATTTCTTGAGCCTGACACGCTCCGAATCGCAACCTGTCTACGGCTTGGGGTTCCGGTCTGCGCTCCTCATAAATGTCCCTGTGGCAGTGATGTCGACAAGCTAGGACATCACGGACTATCATGCCAAAAAAGTGCAGGCCGCTTCTCGAGACATGCCGCACTTAACGATATCATACGCCGGTCCCTTGCCACCGTCAACGTGCCAAGTCTACTTGAGCCGACTGGTATTGCAAGAGACGATGGCAAGAGACCGGACGGTATGAGTTTGATTCCATGGAAGATGGGCCGGGTGCTGGTAAGGGATGCAACCTGTTCAGACACGCTAGCCCCTTCCCATCTACATGGAACCAACAACAGAGCTGGTGCGGCTTGTGAAGCGGCTGAAAAAGCTAAAACATGCAAATACAGGGGTCTAGGCTCCGAATATGATTTTGTCCCATTCGGTGTCGAGACCCTTGGTCCGTGGAGTCCTAGCGCTATAAAGCTTTTTAAGGAAATAGCAAAAAGGTTAGTCGACATCACAGGAGACCGAAGAGCTGGCAGCTACCTCGGACAAAGAATTAGTCTAGCTATTCAAAGGGGGAACGCTGCCAGTATCTTCGGAACCTTGCCTAAAGGGATTCCTTTTAATAATATATTTTAGTTTTTATCCTTGACATTGTATTTGATAGTAGTTAACTTTTTCCTTATCCTTGACATTGTATGGTTTTATTAATATAATTAAATCCTATATCCTTATGTAATCGTAGGCAAAAATGCCGACCTACGTGCGCATCTCTGCGCCCCTGCATTTTCTTTGGTCGTCGTTTTGGTCTCCAAAACTTGGTGTAGCGCGCCGCCACGCGTTACATGTGCGCGGGAGTAGTGCGTTTAGCTCCGCCCACATATGCAGGGTCAGTGATGCCTCTGTATACACCTTAATGTACATCAATTCAGGCGGCGGCGGCTTCTACACATAACTTTTTTCGATTAACACAAATAAATTAGGTTAAGCCTATTTTTGCGCCACCATATAAAAGTACATAGTATAAATCAATTTGAGTGTGAAAGAACGATCTAAGGGACAAAATCGTATTAATTGTGTCGTTCGCCGATCGGCTTCGTAATGTAATGAGTCCAGCGGAGTAATTGCGTAATACAATAACAGTAGGAATGGCTTTAATTTTGACAGCTCAACAACATTCATTGGGTCGAACATTTATGTTGCAATGGATTAGCAAATATTCTTCATAATGATTCAGATTGTGATTGATAGTCTGTTATAGTCGCCGGCACGTAACTTGGCAAGAGTTGTTAGATGCGTTTTTGCTTTCTTTATTTTTCTTCTAAACAGACATGTTTCAAAATAAAATATGGCAATGAACATAGAATAATGACAAACACTAAACGTGTAAATTTTTTTGTTGCACTAAGTGTACATGCGCAAACTTACTCCCAATACGCAAAAACCTTGCCAAGTTACGTGCCGGCAACTATACACAATTAGGGTGCTGTTTTGCACAAAAATTTGCCGCTTTTTTATATCGTATCCAACGGACTGGGTTGCAAACCCTAATTGAATTAGATAATTTAATTATAGAAGCTGTTTAATCAGTGCTGTTATCTTAAGATAATATTATTGGATAAATAATCACGATTACTTATAGGAAGAGGAAAATTTTCGTAGTCATACTGATAGTAGGTAACTAGGTAGATACCTACCTACTTATATAGGTGGCAGGTATCGACGCGCAAACTGTAACCATGAATTCAGCACATGATTCTAGACCATAGCGTAGAAATTCTTTGTAAGTTCTCAAAAAAAAAAAAAACTGTTGTTTCATAGAAACCTACCTAGAACCTACGCGGTCAAAATGTATGGAAGATAATTATTTTTTTATAAACCGGCGAAAAATTTCGGTGCGCCGCCGCGCCGGCCGGCCGCGGCGCCGCGGCCGTTCGCGTCGATGTCCTTGTCACCCTATAGTATAGGAAGTGTTTTTGATTGATGTTAGATTTGGTAATGAAGAGCGATCATTTTTGATAATCATCGGAATGGTCTTATTGCTTAGTCACTGGTCTGATGAAAACCTTTAGAAACAGTGGATTGTGTAGGTAATATTATAATGGAAACTCTATGACTGAGGGGCCGATGGGATTCGATTACATCACCGTCTAACCTAAAATATACGCTTCCCTAACCAAGTAAAGTAGGTAGTAACCAAGTAAACAAAGTAATTCGGTTGGTGGCACTCGCCGGCCGCTGCCACGGCACCGCTCGCTTCTTTCGCTCGTCTCGTGCATAGGGGGTCGCAGTTCTAACCTAACCTAACCTAGTCTTTTATTGAGAGTATCAGCCGCGGCGGCGAGCGTTGAAACCACCTGTTCCTCAGCTTGCGGGCCGCCTCGCCCCTCCGCACCTACGCGGGTTTAAATTACACTTTAGGGGTAGGGCAGACAAGACTACGTGGAGTCGGTTTTGCAGCGATTCGTTTCTGTCACTAACTTTTGTGGCAAATAATAAAAAAAAGGTTATGCTAAACGAAATTATGCAGAATGTTAACTTTGCCAAATAAAATTCTGTCATCTTAAAAGTACCTATGCCATTGTAAATTTGGACCTGTAAACATTCGGCCAAACAATAATTATATGCAATATTTTTATGCCATAAGAATATTCGTTTAAAGAAGATTATGCCGAGTGTGTTATGCCAAATAAATTTCAGAGCATCAAGATTCTGCCAGATAGAGGGAACCCTTGCTGGGACACAGGCCTCCTCTCTATGTGAGGGAATGGGCTGTACTGTAATCCACCACGCGGGCCCATTGCGGGTGGTGGATGTCTATAATGTCTTCAAATTGTGGTTCTATGACATGCCGCGCCGATTTCCTCGCGATGTATTCATTCACCGTTATGAGAACATGTTCGAGCATGACTGTGTGGTTGGATTAGCATAGGAATATATTTCAGCTAAAAGAACAGTTGGTTAACGAACCCCTCTGATTTTGAAGTTAAAATTGTACCAAAATCTCTACCCTGAATAATGAAATGAAAACAACAGATATACGCAGACGGAAAACTTTCCCCATCTATTCTAAACATGCCAGCCAACGTCGACAGTTCTGCAGGCGGTTGTGATTAGCTACCTATCCTAATAGGCGGGATGGATGTCCTGGCTGATCCGCTTTATGCAGGTAGGGCCAAGATCTTTAGGGCTGCTAGTTTTAAAAGCGATTGAGTTTCTTTAAACCAGGATACACATGCCAGTAACTTTGACGTTGCAACTAGCTTGCATGCCATACAGTTTTAATTATGACCAGTGAATCTATGCTATGCAATCATGCAAGCTACCTTTTGTGTGTAATCCTGGCATTACTTCTTTGTATCACGTGATGGTCCTGTGAACAAGTCGTGACGTCGAAATGTTCGCCATTAACTTGTAGTTTTGTAACAATATAATTATACTAATGCGTCATCCTCATCTACTATTTATTCAATTAGTACTATCGTGCAGATAGATTTGTTTGTCAAATGAACGTGGAGACAGAATAGTCAATTTAGGTACTCGTTAACTAATCACTTCTTAATGTATTGATATAAACGAGTTATCGTTTTTTGAGGAAGAATCTGTGTAGGTACAACTGCACGTATACAACTTCAAGATTTGGCGTTTAGGCAGGATTTTACGACGTTATACCTATATGCCAGATATTTGACGGTCGATGAGTTTGTCTATAGGTAGATGCATAAATATTCCGTCTTCCTCTTTAGATACGTGTCTCACAGACAAAAGATAGCATAAGCATTGATAGTCTTGTAAGACATTATCGAGTCGAAGATCTAAGTAGGTTAAAAATGACAGAAATACATAATTATGTAACTGAGACCACCATGACCTGTAGTGAACTAGCCAATAAACAGTCGTGGATAACCAGATAGGCAGCCCGCGTAAGCAAATAACAATGTACTAGATAATATTCCTTCATTTAGTACATAGTAACATTTCCGAACTTCAGAATAGTGTGCGGTCTCGGGACGAACGGACGCTGCGTTTAAATAGTGGAAATAATTACGGTTCTAGCCATTGTTGCGTATATCGTTATCATACATTCATAGTGAGGACTAAGGTAGGCAGACTGAAACTTTTAACTGGAGGCGCTTCTCAACGTTTGATAATTTATATAATAAATGTAATTAATAATAATAATATAATTTAATTAATATAATTAATTTTTATTAATTAATATAATTAAATTTTATTAATTAATATAATTTATATTTAATTTATCTTGTTGTCTGGTATCCCTCATCCGGCGCCCCTTGTTTAAACCTTGCCCCTAAAATTAGTAACAAGTATTTTTACCATAATCTAAAGTTCATAAGTCCATAATCAGAAGTCATCATAAAAGTATTTAAAAAAAATTTTGTTCACAGAATTCAAAATGAGTAAGCTGTGCAGACAAGTGTCCATCGAGTCCCCCGGACCGACCATGCGAGAGTGCGTGTTCAGTTTCGATGTTCCCGTACCCGACGTGCCGATGTATGGCGCCAGGATACGCGTGGTGTATGCAGGTGCTTGCTACAGAGCCAATAAGACGCGCTCAGCCTCCGTCTGCAGCACGTCTTCCATATCCTCCATCGGCAGCCTCTCAGGGGAAATGGAGAACTTCGGCATCCACACCCACACCACTCCTGCAAATATAGGTATCAGAGACGGTGCCTTGTTCCCGGGCTATGAAGTCGCTGGTGTTGTAGACACTATTGGCAAAGCTGCAGAAAGACTAGACGGAATCAAAGAAGGATCCAGGATTGTTTTATACCCCTACGAGGGTGTACCCAATGGGTATGCGGAGTATATTGTCGTGCCAGATTTTAAGTGTTTGGTGCCTGTACCGGATCAGCTGCCTCTGAGTGTGGCGGCGATGCTGCCTACTGGTGCTTTACTGGCAATGAATACTGTAGCCACAGCTGGAGAATGTCTGAAGAAGGTGTTGGAAGGCCCCTCGAGGAAGGACAGCACAACGGTGTTGATCGTGGGCACCGGTGGTCTGGCGCTGTGGGCGCTGCGCATCGCCACTCATTACTTCAAGCACGCATCCTACAACAATCGGATTAGGATATGTGTGGCTACCCTCAAGGATGAAGGATTCGTTCTAGCGAAGGAATGCGAAGAGTAAGTAGAATTTTTGTATTCCTTTTGTGTCATTGACTCTTAATACTTATAATGAAGCTAAAACGTAACGTCATATCGTAACTTTTGATAGTTCTTATTTTCTGTTTAGCTTATCAATGCACTTGTATGTCTAACCCATGTAGATTAAATAACATCTGACAAATATTATCTTGATCTTTGCCCAAGGTTGATGAGGTCGACGTAATGTTGGGATGGCACTGACATAGGCTAACTGGCAGAATTGCTAAACTTTGAGCATCTGACAACCCCTGTCGGCCCTGACTATTGCGAAAACGATTCGCACGGTGATAAATGGCAGACGTAACATCTCGGCAGATACAGGAATAGAATTGAAAGTGTCTTCTCAGTCAAATCTATAGCATTTTGGATTCCGACAACAGTAGTGGACAAGTGCCTAAGCCAAAGCACAGTAAATCGACTAAGTATGTACCTACGTACATACTTAGTCGATTTACTGTGCTTGGGCACAGAGGTACTTCCTAATTACGTCTGTATAGACGTAATTAGGGAGTACTTCCTAATTACGTCTGTAGAGACGTAATTAGGAAGTACCTCAGTGTCAAATATGCCATTATTAAGATCGTATAAGCCCGCGCTCTTTCCGCGCTACCCACCCCGAAACCCTTTCGTTGAACATCACTACCCGCCTGCTCATATCTAATCTTCTTCCCAGCTGAAGCACTAGGAAGTGGTGAAGGTTGGGCGTTTTGGGGGACTGTCTTATGTAATTTTGACGTTCAAAAAGTGCTGATTCTCAGCTTAGTTTAAATAAATGATTTATGTTTTATTTTTTTGTGCCATTTTTTTTCTCTCTTACATCTTCCATCATCTTTCACACAATCCACCCCTTTTCTTTGGTTGCTAACGATATACCTGTACTGTCTAAACTGGTGATTGTTTTTTATTTAACGCAGGGTGAACGTGGTGCAGTGGAACGAGGATTTATATGAGAAGCAGCTCATTGAGAGAACGACGGACGCGTGTGGAGGTCCCGTTAATGTGGTGCTGAACTTTGGCACCACTTCCCGATCCCTACATCGTTCGTTGCAATGCCTTGCCACTGTGAGTAGAAATGTTCTTACCCCTTACATGCCTTGTTTAATGATATAGTTTATGAATTGTAAAGCTATTCGTCCGGAAGAGTACCTACATTTTTTTTATGAAAGGTACTAATTCTACAATGTGTTGTTTTACATCCTCGTCAAATTTGAGGAGGTTACTATGCTAATGATTCTCGACACGAATCAATAATAAAATAAGTACTTACGTATTTATTTTTATTTTTTGTATTTTTAGAAATCGGCATGTGTAGGGCCCGTGTGATACCGCCCTGTAACTGCGCTGTAACTGTAACGCATGCACACAGTGGCATAGTCGTACGACACTGCCTACCACATACGCAACGGGGCGATTTTGTTCTTTGAAAGTGTAGTATTCTGAAATACTGTCAAACTTAAATACCTAAAAAAACAAGTATGTATTAATTATTGAGCAGGATCGTAATTTTATTTGATTATTTATGTCTTTCATAACAGCCTCCTGAAATTTGACGAGGATGCAAAACAACACGTTGTATAATCACATTGATTGTTAAAAATGTTGGTAATAAATAACAGTATCGTTGTTTCTAATACTAAAGAGTCTGGTGTTGACCATTCTATATTAAACAATCACTATTACCTAATAATATAAACACTCTTTAGATAAGCGTTGCTGCCCATAACATATCTTTTATATGCACCATCATTACTATTCAGCCGAAAGTCCACAGCTGGGCTTAGGCCTCCTTTATGCATAGCTACAGTGACCGGCCCTGTGACCCCCGCATCTAGCGGATTCCCGCGACCTTAACCAGGCCGCGTGTCCACCTTAGGTCTACCCTAGAACTTTTCGGCCCCAACAAGCAACCGTGTATACGAATACTGAAGATCTATTCTCTCTCAGGGTGGAGTGGTACTAGTGACAGAAGATGTCGGTGAGCACCTTCTACCCAAATTTGCGAAGAAAGCTGATGATATGAACGTCAACATAGAAATTGTCCCCAACGGCTCCATAGAACAGCTCAAGCAACTGGTGGCCCTGGTGGCTAAGGGTGAAGTGAGTATACGCATTGTTGTATTACAGTCCTCTGTCCTTTTTTAATATTCGATGTGTCATAACGCCCGGGGATGGTACTGCACTTGAAGGTGTAACCCCAAAGAGATTTTTAATATGCATTTCCCAAATCAGCCTTAATATTTCGCATGAAACAGGTTGGTAGCGAAAATTACTTTATTCCATATCCGAGTTACCTTTTTAAGGATAAATCGAACAATAAATTTTCCCACCCACACGCAAAATACGCACTCGGACGTGGAGTGACGGACACCGGCCAGACTGATACCATTTGGCGGAGAATTGAACCTACAGTCCTTTCACAGTTATTTTACGTCTGAGTTTGCATCACGTTCAACATCAGAGTGATCTTTATGGCCTGGCAATAAGGTTGCTGTTGGGTTGCTGCCATTGACAAGTATATCAAATTCACAATGATCTTTATAATCGTTACAATAAGGTTGTTATTGTGTTGCTGCTGCTAGCAGACGTACATAACTGTGAATGGACTGTCGGTCGGCTATCGCACACGTGATTGTACGAAAAAAAAACTGTCTCGTGGACATTTTCATCTTTCAAGAATTATGTCGAACTTGTATACATCGTGTCATGACATGTTGTCATATCTCGTCGATATTTGCTAACCTTGAATAGGCTCTGAGGATCTAATCCGTGCTTAGCACAAGAGACAGGAACCCCACCACTTGCGTTGTCACACTATATTGAACATAACGGTCAGTTAGACCCTATCTACATCCAATACATAGTCATTTTGACCCTTAAGTGTAAGATAAAAAGTTTTTAATAGTCCCTCGCCTGCAACCCGACATCCACCTGTTACCATCAGTGTACTCATACAACTTGCGGAGAATCAGAAGTAACTGATAAGCACTCCGTTCATCTTTAATTCCGCCATAAGCATAGGAACCATTGGCATGTAGCAACTTTTCCCCCGATTGGGGTAAACCAGAGTAAGTTCAGGAGATTAGGGGCACCGATATGTTCATGAAGACGTTAAAGAAGCTGGAAGAGTGTATTGGCTGCCCCTAATTCCGCAGTTTGTGCGAGCAAACTGATGGTAACAAGAACAGTGCAGGGTCGCAGGCAGCGGACTACAAACCTACCTCTGTATCAACTGTATATATAGCTTACACTGCACTGATTGATTCACAAGGGGACAATCCGCTCCCTCAATGCACGGCCAATTTAGATCAATTTATCCAATTGCAGTGTTAACTGCCAATCACGGTACATATTCCTTTCTCGACGGTGCATGTTACCAGTGCAATCGCTCCGGTGTTTTCATGCAGATAACAGTCTTTTAAGTGTCTCGTCCCAGCAGATCGGTAAAGTCGTTCGCGTAAGTCAATTTATTTTATTTATTGCTATACTCCTGCTGAGATTTTGTGTTCTGTTGAAATTTCTCGGCTGACCAGTCCATCAGTCCCGGTAAAGAAAACTCGTTTTAGGATTTTGTTTTAAGGACTTGTGTCAACGGATGGCGAATTCATCTAGATGCAAGTTGTTTTATTTTTTTTATTAATCATTCCTTATGCGGAATTTTATTTTGTGTATCTATCGTTTTGATTTTATTAATGTTTGTTTTGTTGTACCTATACGGTTCCACCAAATTGATTGAAAGGTGCAGAAACTAAACGCGTCATTGAATGATTCACTTCAATGTCTAAGTGTTTCCATTTAGATGCTTCAACCAAATTTTTTGAAAGACAATAAACAGGTTAAAATATAGTATTTTGCGAAGACACTGATTTCAATTACCTATCGCGTGTATCTATTTGGAGTAGCCCACGCGAGGTTTCGTTCTTTATCTATGCAAGGTTGTTCGATGCTCGCGCGCATTTTACCGGTTTCTACATTCTGTATGATAAACTGTTTATCAGGCTCTTGAAACTAATGAAATAGTCAAGTGTAATGCCATTGAGATTAAATAGAAATAATTTCGGGATGTTGAAGGACCTTTTATGAACTATTTAAGTATTATGTTTTAGTATATTTAAACGTCTTTGTGTTTTGCTCAGTCGCACGTTTAAATATATAATACCTAGCACGTTCTGATGACGAAATCTGTTTCCAACCACCATGAAATCAACCACAATCACTCCCCATCAAAGTTGGCAGTAGATTTACTGATCGGAGAGTTAGGAGACAACAAACATTCACGCAGAAACTTGTCGATCTATTTTTAACGGACATAAAGAAGGAGGTTATTTCTCTGATCTCGTATTCACATGTCGAGGAAGCGGACATCCACTACCTTCACAACCTATAAGGAATTTTGCAGTATCCTGTTATGAAACGGTGGATGTAGTTATGTAACCGTCACATGTAATCTATCAACGTTAATGACGTCCAGTTAGCCGGGACTGGACGAGAACAATTGAAAAATTCGTCTCCACTGCCTCGTCGCTCCTCCGTCAAGTTCAAAGTCAGAGTTTTCTGTGTTAGGATGAAGCACCAGGCAGCCTGAGAAATTCAATTTTTTTTACGGTTGTTGCAATTTGCAGGTCAGTGTTAAGTAGTACCAAGTAGGTATGTATTTACAGAATTATAATCATTAATATTAACAATACAACCCTCTAAGTCCATATAATCCTATTGATGTCAATAGAAATAGTCATTATAATTATATAAATAAATGTTTGATACGGCCGCGAATCATATTTTGTTCAACATACAACCTGGCCCTGACCTGCAAATTGCAAAAGCCGTAAGATAATTTGAATTTCGCGGGCAATTTGGCTTAGTAGGAGACTGCCAATGTATTTACTTTGTATAGAAAATAAATCTTTAACGCCTCCTTTTACTTTTACTTCAACCTTCAATTCATACTTCCTTTAATAAAAAGGTGTTTTTCCTAAGATCTTTAGAGAAGTGATTTCTGTAAAAATCATAGGAAAACAAGTTTTTTTTTAAACTAGTCGACAACCAACAACAACTAGGCAAATTAAAACCTAATATATATATATAAATTTGATGTCTTCTTTTTTTTTTTAAACGTTGTCCCACACTAGGAATTTCTCCTGTATCGTGGGTGCGTTTACAAACATTTAAAACTCACATACACAAACAGCCAGACCCGGAACAACTACTTGCAGGTCATACAAATATTTGTTCCGTGCGGGGATCGAACCCGCGACACGTTACGCAGCAGTCAATTGCTTAACCGCTGCGCCAACCGTGCCGTCTTGTCTTGGTCCTTCGCAACATTAATGTGTATAGATGTTTATTTTTGACTGTGTACTTACCAAGGGGTATCGTGTTACCCAGTAACTGGGTTGCGGAGGTCAGTTGGGCAGTCGCTCCACGTATAATACTGGTATGCAGCTGCATCCGGTTAGACTGGAAGCCGCCCCAAAATAGTTAGGAAAAGGATAGGCAGATTGATTGATTGATTGACCGGTTGGCGCAGTTGGTAGCGACCCTGCCTTCTGAGCCGCTGGTTCCGGGTTCGATCCCCGGACAAGTCAAACATTTGTGTGCATGAACATGTCTGTTTGACCTGTGTCTGGGTGTGTATATGTATATAAGTATGTATATCAGTCATCAGGTTACCGTAGTACAGGCTCTGCCTAGTTCGGGACCTGAAGACCTTGTGTGGATGTTGTCCCATATTATTATTATTATTATTATTATATATTTTTGACTGAGTCCGTAATCTGTAACAAAAATCATTGTCTGCCAACAGATCGAGCCTCCGCCTCACTCGGTGTTCCCCGCGGAGGAAGCACAAGAGGTCGTGAGGAAGCTCTGCAACTCCGAGATCAAAGGGCGGGCGATCCTCAAATTCCACAATATCAACTAACAGCCCACAGCCTACCGACATACTAAGACACATTATATTATTTGCTTAGATTAGACGGTACGTAGCACGTAAAGTTTACATCTGTATGGAGATTACATTTTGACTTGAGGGTCGGAATTACCCTTCTACCCTTTTAGAGGGTTCGCCCTTGTGTCCGTTTAGGGTCACTCAAACATCTGGCAGAACAAATCGTTTAAGAATCGTGTGGAACGCTGGTCGTCGGAATCCTTCATCTACCCGACGACGACGGTGTGTGCCACCCGAAGCACGACAAAGGGTAACGGAGGGACAATATAGACGCTGACTACGGAAATTATTTTTCACTAGAATATTAGTTGATGTTAAATTGTATACAATCATAAGTTTTTTATATAGCAATAACCAAAGTAAAAAAAAAAACATTTTATATTATATCGAGCAATTTTCCGGCACAATCTCATTAAACGCGAATGTTCCAAAAATTCTGTACCGTGACTTTTGGATTTCTTTATGGGTATCGGTGCCCAGTTAATTAGTTCCAACGAGGAGTGCAAGCTTCCGAAGAGGCTCATTCTTAGCTTGATGCGAATTTTGTTCTTCCTTATACTTGTATATGCAAAGCGAACAGTTTTCAAACCTCTACTATTTACTGCTGGCGTTTACATCGGCGTTCTGATGATTCTGTTCCAGTGCTGAGCGGGTCACTCTTTACAAGACTTTAGATAGGTACTTGCTGATCTAGGGTATCGTTCCAATAAACCTTTCATTTAGCTAAAAATATTCATGTCTTCTCCAAAAATGTCTTTCAAAAACGTCATGTCGAAAATTTGGAAAATTATCGTTAAGCGTTTTAATAAATCGTACTGATTTCATTATATACCGATCAAGTAAATGCTTAACTGATGGCTATTACTTGTAGATTTTGTTCGGCAATAAGACGGAGCATTAGTTGGTGGATATCGGTTTCAGTCACTCAGAACCTGATTTTGGGTACTGACGAACCATTCACTTTCTTGGAAATCGTTATTATAATACCGGATGACTTTGACTCTATGATAGAAAATTGAGGCCAAAGTAAATAACTTTTAGTTTTTTAGCATAACAGTCCTTAGCATAGATCTCGTATATAGCTGAAAGTACCCCTGTCCGGGGTGCATATATAATAGAATTACTTTTAGGTATTATGCTTAAATTAGGAATCTTGCGGCGCTAGGAAACGCACACTTAAAGAGTAAGTTTTAATCAGTAGTCCAACGGCTGTGGTATTGGCTTATAAGATCGAAAGATCCAAGTTTAGTCCTGCCGCTGAACTATTGATTGCCCTTGTGACTCTTTGTCTCTACAGAGTTGAAAAGATCAAAAGAATATTAGTAACGTGTGACCCACATTGCTAGTGTCCAAATAAAATAACGGTTAATCTTGAATACTTATGCCATGTCGATCTGCGTTAACATTTCTATGGCGATATGTATGTGGTGGCTTGCGAACTTCATCTAAGCGGGGTACCTACAGTTAGTTAAGATTCCTTCACGGGAGAACGCGAAGATCAGGCCAGAAATACAAATGAGGGCAGATGCTACCATAATGCGGTACGTGACGGTCCAAAACCCTGTTTGTCCAAAATACAGCTTGGACAAAGACTAAATTGTGCATTGCGCCTGATTCGAAATGGACAAAAAATTTAAAGAAATATCTATGGTTCATAAATTGACGATGAAGGCTCGTATTCGGATCAGGCGTAGATTACAATACACTTAGATCGATCCCTATTTTGCCGCATTCGAAAAAGCGTCGCACAAGCGTCAATGCAGATCATATTAGGAATACTCTGGGTGTTATTTTCTCTGGTTCAGATGAGAGGGTGCGCACTTGCGTCGGTTTTAACTGTGCTGCGGGTTCTGCGATCTGTTTTCAATCAAGGGTCTGAACCACTGCGGTAGGAAAATAATTAGGCAGGCGACATAAAAATGGGGCTATAATCCTGTTAAAGTTAAAACTGTCACAATTAACGAGACGCCGCGCCAGTCCTATTCAAATTTGGATCGCATACAATTATTACCTATTCAATGAGTCTGAATGTTGGATCTCAAATCGGCTTTCAATATCTCCAAAATTTCCGACTATTCTGGTGATTATCGCTGTTCAGGGTATTTTTACATAAATTTAATCATTAGTAGGTATAGTAGTTTAAATAGAAGTTTATTTGCTTGTCTTTGCTTTCTATCAAGTAGATAAGTCTTCATTAGATCATTGTTACTCTAGCACGCTTTTTTGATACTTTGTACCTCATTGGTCATTGGTTTTCTACTAATCTATCTATCTACATTTTAATTAATTTAGACAGTTCTTTCCTAACATTAGTTATCCAAATAAGTACCAACATTTTTAGGTTTTGATAATGTTCTATATATAGGCAATCCAATAATTTAGAAACAAATGTTTAAAGTAGGTAGATATGTATATTAATCACGTTTTTTGGTTTTTAAATTACTCAAGATTCTAGTCGTTATATATCGTCCCAAATTCCTAAATCAGCTATCGACATAAATTTAAAAAAATAACAAATATCGACATTTTAACTGTTTTGAGCAAACAATTTGAAACAATAATATAATAACATAAGAAAAGCTTCGGTAGGAGTTTCATTAAATAAATTAAAACAAAACATAATATTGATTGCGGTATGTGTATAAAAATAAAACTACTTACTTTAATTAAATTAAATATCCAAAATATACATACCTACCTATAATATTAATATTTAATTAATATCTCGTTTAGTTAATTAATTTATACATTAAAATTAAATTTTAAATATTTTAATAAGTACAAAAAATATAAAAACATTTAAAAATATTACAAAACGAAGTGAATTAAATATATATTAATTAATAATTGTCCATAAAATTATATTACTTCTAGCGATACATAAATTATATTAAAATAAAATAGTAAGTCTAGTAACCTACGTATTAATAATTTGAGGTTCTAACATGGATTTAATTTTATCTTTGTCTTTTCTTAAGTTCGAATAGGTACTCAATATCATTTACGAAGTTAGTTACTTACCTATATGGAGGAAAAAACTAAAAGAATTAACAGACTCTGAACAATGCCTAACACCCACTCAAAACGTAACGAAAAAATCATACACACAGATGAAGTCTGTTACTAACAATTGATAGACAACTTTTTATTAAAATACATTGAAACAATTGATCGGCAGTAGTCCTAACTGGTTTGTTTGTATTAAAAATGTCCAGCATAAGTATCAGGACCAATCAAAATCTATCAAAACTCTGCTGATTTCTTTCGTACTTCTATGAATGCCATAGTTTTTTGTTTGTTTTTTTGCGTTATCACGGTTGAACCGCTGAACCGATTTTGATGTAAATTGGTAGGTAATAGGAATAGCTTGAAAGCTGAGAAAAGACGTGAGCAAGACAGAAATAAAGTGTTAAAGTTTGTTTGCAAAAATACATATTAGGTAAACCGAGCAGTCGTTCAACGGCATAATGAATCTTACACGCTACGTCTTGCCTAATGGGATGCCTTTGCATTTTGGATTACTAAATCACTTGTATTCGCTTGTGAGTAGGTCGAATGTCTGAATACTAATTAATCAAAAGTCGTGGATGCGTCAATATTGCGGATTTTATTATTTATCTTAAATATTCATGATGTAAATTATGTTTTTAACGAAGGCATCATATTATTTGGTATTTATCTTACTGTATTCAAATTTACAAAAAAAAAACTTCATCCATATCCGTTCAGTTGTATAAACGTGATCGAGTAACAAACATATAAACTTCCACGTTTATAATATCAATATGTAGGTTATTAACAATATTTTAAAACCGTGTGTCTCCGGTTAAGAATTGGCCAACCCTCTCTTCCTGCGGGTGTAGTAAAAGGCGTGTAAAGGATAATCTTCTCCTCGTCTCTTTCTTCCTGCTTCGTACTTCCTACGTCACTATTTTTAACATTTTATTTACCCGTTTTTGAGTCGGATTAACTCGGATTAGTATAGTCTAGATTACCCTAATGACCGGTTTATGGTCTGTTGGGATGCCCATATTCGGCAATGGATAATAGAAGTCTTTATTGTTGAACGATCTAACTTTAAAGTAAATCAAGCGCGTCCATTGCATGAATATTAGCTAGTGTGGTCACAAATTTTAATTTTATAGTTAGGTATATGTTGGTATTAGTATTCGGCTCACAATTACCTAGAACCTTCTTAGATTCTTTCGATATGAGGTGAGACTTTTTAAATGATGTCGGTTTTCGATTTGATTTATTATTGTTTGCTTGTGTAGGTATATTTATTTGTCATTTAGATAGCGTAGGTAAGCAAGCTTTAAAACCCATATGATATTCACATTCTGTAGATATATTAGAGCCTGCAAGTAGCGTTTCAAATATGAAACTCAATCTAAAATTATTTCTATAATAACTTCAATTGATCAGTTTTCGCCGGCACCAATGATCTCCACTTAAAAATTTTTCATTCGAAACAACAGCTTCCACTAGTTATTTATTTGTGTACAAGCACGATTATAACGTGTAACAGAATAAACGCAAGTCCCGAAAGTAGTTTGCTCATAATTTACTACTGAATCCATTTCAGTAACTATTATTATAGGTATGGTTTTCAAAAAATATTTATTTTGCAATACTGACCGCCGATTGAGCCAAAGAAAATTAAATCTTATATCAAGGCAATAAGAATCAAATTTAAATGGATAAAGTAATGCTAGAGTCAACGCGATTTTCTTATTAATAAATAGTTAGCTTTAAAAAAAAAATGTTTTGGTCATTGTATACCTAATGCTTATAACTCAAAACTCTAATTAGGTTGTATGAGGTCTTGCGTTAATTATTTTTCACTTAGAGCATTAAACCAACATTTTTCACGTTGTATATTTAGATAATAATAAATCATTTTATTTTATTACCTAATCACAGTCACCTCATTAATTTAAGTAGGTAGGTCCCATTCACGTAAGATAATCAATATCAGAAATCACTATCATTGGTTTGCTGCAATGCGTCGGTTTGGTACATGATAACAAGTCGTTAAACAAAGTTTGTAATGATAATGTTTGCGAAGGCACGCTAATTTTAGCGCCCTATCATATGTGAGATGTGCTGGTCCCGTAAGGAAAGCTACGCTACGGTTCGTGATATAGATGCTATGTTGGAAGAAACTTAGAAAGGAAATAATGCTACCTAATAATACTGGATACTGATAATACTGGAAAGATAAGAGGAGGGAGCAAGGAAGATAGATTTCGGCTTTTAATAAAACACTACCCCGTAGGGACGATTCTAACACCATTAGGATATTTTTTGGCGCGACAAAGAGTTGTTTTGAAAGTTAGGTCAATATGGCGATGTTACCAAGCAAGATACCTACTCGTAGAGGGATAAAAGATAGGTTTTTTTTTGTATAAGTAAAGGACAGGCATCACGATGGAACATAGGTACCTAAGCTTGCAGTAGAAAGGTATGAATTAAATACTATATATATATATGCCTACGCCCATGGGAAAAAGGCGTGAGTTTCAAATATATATATAATACATTATAACATTTTATTTTTAATGTTGATCTAACTAAACGTGCCTTTTTACAGCGATAGTCACCTTTCCATCATACGCAGTGAGGTTATTTTATGCTAAGAGTAGACCACCCTACCTCTTTAAATGGCTGTCGTAAAAGGCAACTAAGGGATCATACATTTCAAAATGATGAGCCTCAACATCCTTCTGTGCTCGAATGACGAAACACTGCGGTCACCAAACCCACGAAAGGTTCACGATTGGTCTTTTTGTGGCCCACATTCAGAAGTCGACAGCTTTATAAATATCATAGGTAAATCCTTTATCTATAAAAATCAATGCCACATTTCGTTGTAATTTTATAACGGCTGGACCGATTTTCCTAATTTTTTTTTTAGAATAAGCCTTGAAGTAGGTACGAGGATGGTTCATACGGAGAGAAAAAAAAATACAAAAAAAAAATGTTAGGCGGTACGAAGTTCGCGGGGTCAGCTAGTATTCTATATTATTATAATATTCTCATTATTACTTATATCATATTATTATACCTATTAGGTACACTTTATTATTATAGCTGCCTGTAAGGGTCATAGAGCAAAACACGCGGGAGGGACAGAATACCTGTCGAACGTCAAACAAAAGTAAAGTGCGACCAATGATTTGTGCAGTACACGCCACTTTATAAACCTAAAGATATAGACCAAGAATTATTGTTACCTAAGAGACTGAGCTAGAACTTTTGTGATAAAACATCGGAGACAAGCCTTAAAATACTACCAAAATACTTTTTTTTAATGACCGATTCAAAAAATCATGGCTTTCAAATAGTTTTGCATAGTTTCGACTGTGTGAATGCCCGATAAACAGTAGCATAGGTTACGTCTATTCTGCTTGAGTTATTCACGTCCCTGTATAGATAACACTTGTGATGCAAACAAAGATTCAATGTCAAAACATCATAATATTGTAAATAAGTTTTATGTAACTCACGTAACGCATATATAAAATGGAAACTTTACCCACCCAGAGGAATGCTGAAAGGCTTTCAATACGGTATAACATATAAATGATTATTCCAGTTATCAAGTGATGGGTTTTGCTGGTCAGATTTCAATGTGTAAACGTAAATTATATTTGTTGCTTCAGTTCGATACATGGAAACATACTAACAATTGGTAGGGACACAGATGGCAGAAATATAACAATGGCTAATCTGTATAAAATCCTGAATGTGACGAATCATTCGCGACGTATGCCTCATAGTATATGTACGTGGCTTCGTAATACCAGAAAGAGACGCGGGGAAGCGATGAGTCTTATATGTCTCCCACTAACGACTCCTTACCACAACCAGTCCAGTTCTCCGACACCCAGTTATGAACCAACGTAACGTGGTGTTAGAGTGAGACCAGGCGGAGCGATGAGTCTATAAGTTCACTTCAGACTGCACTGTATGCATCTCACAATTGTCCGGGAAAATTATTTAAGGTTGGACGAGGCAACGTAACACACATAATAATATTATGCAATAAACATGAGGTATAGATTACCTTCACTTTTAAACGCCTGTGTCCATTGTTTTGAAGAGTTAACTATAATAAGAGTGCTGTAGGTAGGTATTGACTTTATATTTTTCTGTAATCATTTTAAAATAATTTTGTTCTTTCTTAGTATTAAATATGTAAATATCCTTGTCTGATGATAAGCACTGCGGCAGCATTTTTTAAAGTAACAATCAACTTTAGTGTACAATTTTCTTCTTCGTAGCGTTGTCTTGGCGAACTGCCATTGTCGTCTTCCTAAAGACTTTTCTGCTTGGCTCGGTCTTGAGTTTTCTCAGCCATTTCTTGGCTCTCGCGTCGTGGATAGCTATCGCAACAGTTGTTACAGTATATATTTAACATGAACTTGTAATAAATTCGTTATCAACGATTGCTTGCCATCTGAAAGTATCCCTTTATCCCTAACATCAAGTATCAAAAGTAGTAACGAGTGTCCTACTCTAAAAAATAAAAACACAATATAAAATAAATACAAATATATATATCACCATTTATATTATAAACGCCAGCAGTAATAGAAAAAAAAAAAAGGTTTTTTTTTAAACTTAGAATAGTAATTTGACAGGTGAACTGTCAAACTCCTATACTTACTAAAAACATACCTACTAAAAAGCAAACACAAAAATATTTGAAATGTCAGATTACTATCTAGGATTAAAAAACGAATTATAATTGTAATATTATTGACGTATGAGTGATGTGTATCCTACCTAGTATAAAGGGGATGGGCGGGGCCTAGGTTGTGGCTACAGAGTTAGGTATGTACCACCTAAGTAGAAATTTGTGCCCTGAACCGGGCACTCATGAACGGAATAGTACTGGAGATAGCAATCTTGTTAGTTTGGGCAAAGCCAGGGTGTACCTGAAGTTACTTGAATAGTGAAAGGATTGTTTTGAAAAAGAGAGTTTATGTGTCGTTTGTCTAAAGACCCATTTAACCTATGAAGTTTCTTGCCTGTGGAAAGCAATAAAATTGAAGCAACAAACGACTTGCATCGTCTGAAACAGTGTTTAGACGTGTGTGTGTGTGTGTTTGTGCCACTTCTATTGTTGCTTCAACTTATGGTTGGATGCCACAGACAATTAAATTGCACCGTGTAAATCAGGCTTTAGGAGGGAGGCGATTGCAATAAATACGTTCGTATTTTTTGTACAAAAAATATGAAAGTATTTATGTATAACGAAGGTGGTTTGATATCGACAAAAAAAAGTGCAAAAGCGACTAAACCAAGGAATGCAGAGTGATGAAATGCACGGATGCAATAATAAATTGTACTGCCAAAGTTGTTTAGTGAGAAAATAAGATTTAATTAGGCCTTTAAGCAAGAAAGAAAGGCCTATTTACACTCTGGCAGCTCATGCTAGCAAGCATAGTCTAACCATGCTTTTACCTTTTCGCGAGCATGAAGGGGTAGAAGTAGTAAAAGAAAATGACATCTTTGTCGGCGTTTGGGTGCAAAAGCGACAAATTACTTTGACTTGGGAAGTTTCTTAAGTATGCATCTTCATCGCTAGCCATACATTGGGCCCGGGCGGTGGATTGTGGCCCACGCCACACTCTCAAAAAGTGGAGGTCTGGATCCAGCAGTAGAAACGTTTTAGTTGGCTATAATAACAACTTTTTTAACTACTTGGTGGAATTATCTGTGGTCTTTCTTTACCTTCGCTTACTTTATTGCTACCCGTTCAGGGGCCGTACTATGAGCTGTTAAGAGCGTTTATACCTTATGAGTGGCAACGTCGCAATTTAGTGTCATATTTCGTGGTTTTCAATTTTTATCATTTAATCGGAGCTATATTTAATTAACTTTTTAAAATTATGTGAAAACTGTGTAAAAGGTAAGTAATCGTTGCGTTTACAGTTCTATTTATATGCAAATAATACATTGGAATCTTGCAGGGCGTTATTTTCATTGTAAAATAACTGTAAGCATTACGGTTACTTACTTTTTAAACACTTTCACGTAATTCTAAAAAGTTAATTAAACAGATTTTTTAAATATAGCTCCGATTAAATGATAAAAATTGAAAACCACGAAATGTGACACTAAATTGCGACGTTGCCACTTATAAGGTATAAACGCTCTTAACGCCATCATGATTCCGTTGAGAAAAAGAGATAGTGCTATCGGTCATGTATAGCTCCGTCTCTCTTCTACGCTGGAACAATGATGGAATTAACACGTCATAGTACGGCCCCAGTTCTGATATTGGGCTGACGCTAAGACAGATCCATAGGTTTTTCTGCCAAGTCATAGCTCTTTTTTGGTATGGGAGCTTGCGTTCGTTTTTTTTATCACCTGGGAGAAACTATCTATTTGATGCCGGGAGTGTAACGAACAATGTAATTAATTGAAGAAACTGAGTGATAATACGGGTCTAGAGTTATTGGACAGAACTTGTGTAATTTTTTGATACTGCTCGCGAAAAGGCTAAAGTACATATACATATGCAATTGTTATACATCTGTTACAGTTGTTGGTTCTCCTATTTATAAATAAATGAATTTGTATACCGAAACATTCAGCTGTAGTCTGGTCCTAATAATTAAGTAAACTATTAAATTAAGATGATTTCAGGAATTAATAAACCCGCCAAATACAGCTGCGGCTCGTAATTTTGCCAAAACAAAAACGTTTAAAACGTGATATATTTTTCAATCCACGATTTTAGAGATCTTTCTCAATGTTGTATCCATTTATGTAGAAAATCTTTAAATCTCTTGATGTATTGATAAAATAGAATAACTCGTAATATAATACCAATATATTTAGAAATATCAATGTAACATTATGTACTCTTTTTCAATATACACATATTATAAGAGAATGCAATTAATCGTAGTTTTTAAATATACTATACATGTCGATATACCTTTATGATGACGTTTTGTCTCTACAAAGTATAATTCGAATATATTATGTAGCTTTATTTACAGTAAGTACCTATGTAACTGAGTTCATCTATATATTATTAGGGATGTAGACTAATAATATATTATTATCGCATAAAACATGTTTATAATTTATATTAATATAGAGCATCGAATGTCACAAATAGTTGACACAAATGTCATATTTATTATTTGCAATAGGTAATGTTATACAATGCATAATAAACAATTAATATAAATATATTAATTAGAAATGATATTAACATCATAACTATTATTATAATTGTAATCGCCGAGTTAATTAATTGGCACAAAGTAATTAAACTACACAAATATATATACGTAGTGTTTCACATTGTATGTATCATTGGTTTTATAGAAATTATATTTTTTTATTATTGTATTAAAATAACTAAAAAGTTGGCCACCTCTAGTCAAAAATGAATTGATATCCAAATTGGTTAGTAGATATATGTATATACACAGTATATATTATATACATAGTATATTATACATAATAGTTTGTTATTGTAACTCTGATATAAGTTTAGTCGTAAGTTGACAAATGTATGTCTATATTGTAAGTGTATGTTTATTAAATAAAGTAATTTAACGTTTGTTACATTTGTTTAATTTAAAACTTAATCTGTCAGCCATTGATGGTCTCAGCTTAGGCCTGTCCTGCCCATTTCTTATTACTCGATGTGCTGATGTTACACTCTTAATAGAGAGTTTAATTAAGAGTGAGAGGGTGGTTCCTGATGATACCTTATCAAGCAAATGATTCAATACGAATGCTTGAGCTTGGCAGTAACACTAGGCCAGATACCACTAGGCCTGAGGTAGATGAGAAAATAAAAATTTCAGAAAACCTTAGCATTACCCATAGATACCTACTGAACCTGTATAGCACACCTGTGGCTTCCAAGTTTGTGCATAGATCTTCACGATATCTATCGTGAAGATCTCTAAAGTTGTGGGCCACCTCCCAAGAACTTGCTACTTACCCGGACGAATTGCGGCCCCCGCCGAAGTGCGTTCCAAACTATGGGTATTCAGCAAATCAGACACATCAATAAATTAAACAATCATAAAGACTATTTAATAGAAACAGTAGGTACCTACATTCATATAAAAAACTAATAGTACATTATTAATATTATAAATTAATTATAAATAATATTTCGTCTATTGTGACTCACGGCTCGCATATTTTTGAATAAATACCGCGATTTAATTTTCCTCGGATCGTCAGGGTTCGTGGTACGTCTTGTGTCAGTTACGTTGTTCACGGCCTGCGCCGTTGCTTGGCTTGAACCCTCCTTGCCCCAGATGTCGACCACAGACCTTATCTCTTGGTTGATGCGGGCGGTGAGGACGATCAGTACGGACGAGGAGCCCACGCCTCCGGACCTGATCGATGCACTCGCTCCACACGTCCTCGCAGCCAAATTGTCCACGTGAATATATTTTATCGTCAAATTAGGAAAATAATTCTCGTACACATACACTTGCCCTTCATTTATAGACACAGGCGGGTTTTCTACCACGGCGGAGTCCATATGTTTGAGGTCATACTTCCACTCCCCCAGTTCCAACGGTGCTTTTGTCTTTTCACAGAACATTCTTGCGTCCGCGGTGACGGCAAGGAGTATTATTAACAACAGGTCCATTGAACAGCGTTACATTTGCTAGATTGATCCGAATTTGCAGATTTTTTGTCTTCGACACCTGCAGATGCTTAGTTAGAACAATGGACCGATAAGCGTGTTGCGAACAGTAGCCAACCACGCCGCTTTGTCGATACTTTTATTTGTATGAGGCGCATGTGTACTGTGAATTCAGATCAAGTTTGAAAAGACAAAATGAGAAGTACGAGAAATATCACACACTCAAATCAATATCTCACACCGTAAAAGAACCAAAAGGACATTTCACATCAACATTTACCAAAGAATTAAGACCTAAGGAATTATATTAGGGATTGAGGAATTATTAATAGGATTATTACGTGATGTCTAATTCAGAGTAATCTTTCCATTCTATGAAACGACTCTGACCTACAATCACTTCTGAAATGCTCTCGAGAATAAGAGAGCTGCCGTTATACAAAACGTAACACAAACACAAATTTGTTGTTCCTACTACCAGGCTCATGAAAATAGGTTGCTCGTTTAGATGCCAATGTATACGTTTTTATAATAAACTTCCTAGCCACATTCAAGAACTAAGCCGTAATAAATTCAGATCTTTTAGAAAGAGGAAACTATGCCAGAATGCCTATTATACCGACAAAGACTATATTGAGGACAAAAAGGCTTGGGATTGAGCTGCTCCAATAAAGCACAGGCAACGTTAATTTATTTTATTTTGCTAACAATTTTTCTTCAATCTTTGCTATAAGTATCTATACTTATTTACATATAAATGACACTAATATTTACTGTATAAACTATTATATTCTTTTTAATTATTGTGAATGTGAGGACTATGTCTGTTTTGTTCCAGTTTTAATCATGTTCTGGCAGTTTGAGTAGCTGATGCGGCCTACCCAAATGTCCTTTCTTTGGTATTGTTCGTCGAATCGTTGAGCTCCTTAAGTTCTTGAACTGCACGATTACTGACAATTGCGTGCACTGACTGGACAGGTCCACTCAATCTGTGTGGTTCTTTCCTCAAAAGACCATTTCAGACACCGATCTACATAGCCTTCACATGATCTGACCAAGATTTTGTCTGGACTTTAAAAGAGACTGTGACCTCTGAGTTTGTTTCGGCCTTTCTTCTCAGAGTAGTCAGATAGAAAATGCCGACCTCATCTAGTTTTTAAAATACGATTGACGTGTAAAAGTGTTGGTTCAAACCAGGGATGTTGCGAATATTCGCATCCGCATCCGCATATGCGGAACATCTGCATCGATTTAGACATCCGCATCCGCATAAATCAATGCGGAGCTGATGCGGATGTGTAGCATGTCGCGACAAGAAAGAAAGGGGCGGGCCCGGCGACTGGCACGTGTCGATGGCGCGTGCTGATTGACCAATAGGAAAGCAATAATTTTGTTTTGGACGGTGACGCGCCTCGCAATTGTTTGTTTATTAACTTAATTTCCGCAATATGAAGCGAATTAATTTAAATGAGTGTCCTCTTAAATGGTGGAGTGTTAATCATAGCGATTTCAAACTGTTATCTAAAATAGCACGCAAATTCTTATCAGCTCCACCAGCCAGTGTTCCAAGTGAACAGTTATTTAGTAGCGCAGGATTAATATACGAACCCTTGCGAAATAGACTGGACTACTGGAGTCGGAAAAGGCGGCCATTCTCCTTTTCATTTCATCATTAAATATAATGCTCCATTTTCAAATTTAATTATTAAAATAATTAGTAATAGTAATTCACTTACTACTTGAATAAATAAAGAAAGGATAAATATTACTCTTTTTTACCCAACCCACACTTAAGTTTATTTTACAGATCCGCATCCGCATCCGCATCCGCGGATGTGAGCCTCTTAAAATCCGCATCCGCATCCGCATCCGCGGATGTGAAAAAATCTGCATCCGCAACATCCCTGGTTCAAACCTACTTGCAGAAATAAAATCTTTTATCATTTATGATCTAAGTGGTTAAGGACCGTAGCAGGTGCTGCTGTGGTTTCTGCCTAGCCCCATGGGAAGAAGTCGTGAGTTTATAAAATTAATTCTTTGTTCGATCTGGCTGTATGCAGGATAGTGCTTTTTGTAGCATTTTTGTTTGGGAATCATTTATCCTTACATTTGACAGAAAGCAACTTGTCTCTTTCTATCTGCTCGGTAGGGCGAAGTTTTCACAAAAGGTAGTGTGTGGAAATAAATGAAACACCAAATTCTTCCAACGGCAGGATTTATTGTTGACTTTTATAATGGTCCCTTAGTGCAAAAGAAAATTTCGGAATGGTATCTTAAAATTATAATTTACAATAATTCCATGTTAACATTATACACATTACACATCTAATCGATTGATGATTGAGCGACACTTTACAGAATCTTATCGAACGCGATTCAAGTTCTTTGGTGTACAGATTTTACGAAAAAAATGAATGTTATGAATAAAAAAATTAAAAAAGAACATCCCAAAGTAGAGTAACATACGTTAATATATTTTACATAATAATATCACTATTTTATAAACACTAATAACACCAGACGACGTACGGCTTGAAATTTAGGTCGCAATGCACTACGTACACGACGAGTTCCGTAAGGGATATTTAATAAAATATTAAAGACCACATTGCCTTATACTAAGGCCATTTAATGGCCATACAATGTTAGAATTTTGATACTAATATAAATGCCATATGTGTAAAACTACAAAAGTTTACCTTACGCGTGGTGTCCATTTTGTTTAATTTTATAAAAAAATATATTTATATTCTTACCCTTCACCCGACATTAAAGTGATTATTCAATACATATTATAATACTTTTGTATAAGATCCCAAAAATTCACTTAATAAAGAATACATCAATTTAATATCAAATAAAATTTTACTAACCAATATTAAGAATTTGATATAAAATTTACATAAAAAAGCTAAATTAACAAAAAATAAAATTAAGTAAGCCGCCAATAACATATTTTGAAACGTGTTTCTTTGTTCTGTGTATAAAAACCAATCTAATACGTAGTATTGAAAAAAGGGAATAATTAACAAAACTAAACAATTCGATCCGACTTTTATTCGAGATATGAGAATAATACAAAATAATGAGATTTTTGGTACTTTATTCCCACTATTTTTTAATAAAAGATTTTACGCCATAAGTTAGAACTTGTAAAAAACCAGAAACACAACAAATTGCATTGTGTAGTTTAAACATGAGTCTCCAAACTTGAGGCAATATGACCAGATCACGATTTTTAAATAATAATGAATTTACACTTTCTTAAAAAAAATAGGAGAAAAAGTACCATTATTATCCTCAGAAAATAAAATTATACTTCTAATAGAATATACTGCTAAGTGGGTAAGAGATTCTAAGTTTTGTACATTTATTCAGAGTCGCCTCAACATCTTCAGGGCCCAAAGTAAATCTACTTGATATGTTTACACTCCTAAGAGGAAGGTGCTCGGAACAAAGCAACGTGTTATCAACAAGCTTTATTCATTATTGAAAATAGACAGTATAAGCCGTTGGTAAACTATTTTATCTCTATCTTCGAAATTACCCAAGAATATTCGTAGAAATCGAAGAAAACAGAATAAAGCTCAGATTTGCTTTTGCAACTTCTATTACAAACAAACACCTTCAAATTATAATCTCAACCATGAACAAAACCTTATGGCCATAGACAGTGCGACTTAAAATATGAGTGGAAAATCCAAAAAGGCAAAATAAAAACAATTTACTAAGAATTGACTTTAATTGCGATTGTGAGCGCATTAGGCTCATACGTACAGTTATCTTAATGACAACTGGTGCCTCAAATCATAGAACAACGGTGGCGTTGCCAAAAACCACACAAAAATAACATTGTCATCAAAATCTACGTTCAGCTTTATGACACGCAGAGCTTCATAAGAGGACTATCACACAGACCGGTATGAGTGAAAAGTCAAACGCTCTAAAAGTCGAAATTTCCTAAGACTCGACGTGCCAGACTTACGTTACTATTTAACATTTCATAATGTTTCTATGATTTGCGGCAGGTACCCACATATCACTTTACAAAACTAACAAAACTTAGGACGGATCCTATGATACTTACGGAACTCTTAAAAGGCACATGGATTCATATAAACGAACATTTTTTATGTGATGTGTTACAAATTAACCTATAGAACAAAGTGGATTTATAATTAACAACAGTAAAAGGATTTTTTAATACTTATCATGATTTTTATAATTCATTGCCTAATCTTGTCCAAAGAGTAATATTATTTACAAATAAAATTATAAAATACTGTATAATTTCTAGGTAATATACAATACATTCTTTTAAAATTTTGTACAAATTTCAAGGCGCTTATTTAACCAAACTGTCAAAAAGTGTTACGTTTTTATTAATAAAATTAATTATTGATTGTTCTATAAGTTACTTTTGAAATTAACTGTTTTACTGCGTAACGTGCTAACTAAATCAAAAAGCTTTTGAAAATAAAGGCGCTTCACAAATTCGAAATATACATTGTATGAGATTAAGAATCTTTACATTTATTCGTCCAAATATGATCTGATATTATTTTTCAAAGCTATCCAGTATTTTGCTTTTCTTTTGCAGGTTTCTGAAGCTGCATTGCATAGATTGTATATTATGTCATAAATTTCATTAGCTGTGTATTATCATAACAGAGGACAAAAATATTCTGCAAAACGTGACATGCAATTTAGATACTATTTAATATAAGGCTGTAAAGCGTCAGAGTAGCCCGCGTAATTCAAATTTACTTACGTGAAAATTTTACTTCCGCGGGCTACCAAAGCGCATCCCTCATAATGGGTTTTACAATACCAATTGATTCGTTAGTATATACGCCTGAGATGGATAACATTAAAGATAAAATTGACTAACTTATTGTTTTAAAAATATTCATATTGGACCGGTATATTGTCGTGACACTGTAGCACACCTATGATCAGCATGATAACCTTAATATCTATTTATCCAATATGACCAATTTCATAATATATTAATTTTATTCTTATTAAAAAATATCAAATACAAATTATCATGTCTTTGTACGCTGTGATATTAAATTATCACGGCATAAATTTACAAGTTTCAAGAGGATATTTAAATCACATTACAATCGTATGTGTCACGTTCCCGTTATATATAATAGCTTATTAGACAATCAGAATATTAAAAATACATAGACATGAATTATACAATTTCCAAAAACCTGAAAGACAGATCTACATAGATATGTATAGCAGAAAACTGTTTTAATAAAACAATGTATACATTAGCTGCATATTAATTCGAAGTAAAAATACAAGTTAATACTACCCAAAATGACAATGTAAAACGACCCTGTGTAACTACATCGAAATAGTGTCTAGACTCTAGATAATTAAATGTTCATTATATATTTTTTTATCAATGTAATTCTAAGCAGCGTGACAGCTCACTCTCTACCGTGACAAGTGATAGTTTATTTCACTATTTACTCGACAATTGGCAATAATAAACAAACATCAAACAAAAGAGATCCAGATTCTAGATTAGTCGCAGCGTGATTGTTTTTGACATGTTGATTATGTAGTAACGAAAGTGGTTTTCATCACATTTACATCGCCACTAGTAGTTGTTGTTAGTCACCTTTATTTATTTTATTCACCAAATCTACAGCTCATTTTACTTTACCTTTCCGTTTTCAATTGTAATTATGTGCTGTGCAATAAAAACTTTCAACTTATTTTACCTTATGTCTTATTGGCTGTCACTTTATAGTTCGACCGCGTGTTTCACTTTGATATGCATTGAATTGTGTTGCCATCGCTTGGTAACGAACCTTTGCATGTGTTTTATTCATTACCTTTACAAAACTGGACTCAACCCGTCTGTTTAATTTCTTTTTGTCTAATATTTCTTATTTATTGCACTATACATGGGCGTAGCTAGGATAATATTTACTGTATCTACGTTTGGATGAATTTCCTGCTTTCTCGATAATCAGACTGGACGAAAAATAAAATAAAATTTATAATTTTAGTTTTCGTCCAGTCTATAAAAAAATACGTTTTAGACAGAGTGGTACTATGTATCAGACAATTATGTAGCTTCGCCCACTTGTCATTCTTGTACGAGTATGACCAACAAACCTGTGACGTGTCAGTTAGCACGTTGCGCAGAGCGGCGCGGGACGAGTGCGGGTGCGTTTACATGTGGATAGTGGCGGCCGTGTAGCGAGCCTCGCCGCGACGCCAGTTCCATTGCGACGGACGGTACTGGAAAGTTAAAGATTGAAATAAATATGATTTAAGAAAGAAAGACGCTGTATGAAAAAACATGAATTATTTTATTTCTGTTAGAAGCTTTGTACAAACACTTTTACTCGTCAAACATATTTTAAAAACTAAACGAGGTCGGCTTTTCCTATCGGACTACTCTGAGAAGAAAAGGCGAAACAAACTCAGAGACAATATATTGACATACAATAATAACATTGCCATATAATACATAAATATCAGACATCATATTGGTCAGATCATGTGAAGACCATGAAGATTGGTGTCTGAAATGGTATTTTGAGGAAAAACCACACCGAATGAGTGGATCTGTCGAGACAGTGCACGCATGTGTCAGTAATCGTGCAGCTCAACTCAGAACTTAAGGAGCTCAACGATTCGACGAACAATACTAAAGAACGGACATTTGGGTAGGCCGCATAAATTACTCAAACTGCCAGATCATGATTAAAACCAACTGAGAAAAACAAAACAAAAAAGCAATGACCTACATAGTCCTCACATTAATAATCATTAAAATAATATAAACATTACAAAGTAAATACTCATGTCATTGTATACTTATATAAAATTTATCAATGTCAATGTGTATATTAAGTTTGGACATAATCTTTCGAGGACCATGTAGATTGATGTCTGAAATAAGTCTTCTGAGGAAAGAACCACCCAGATTAAGTCGCAGATAAACGACTTTTAATGATTTTATATTGACATCACGTCTAAACTTCTAGTCTTATTTCTTTGAAAAAAATATAATATGTTATACTAGACAGTTTTATTCATAATTTGATATGTGAAAATGTGAAATTATATTTTAATAACATAGTGTAAGTAATTAATTTGTAAAGTATTGTCTAACGTGGACAAAAAAACGATAATCACGCAAAAACTATGGGGCGTATTTACATGAAACTCTAATCATATAAAAGACAATTTAATGACCCGTATTTTAGTATACGGCTTTTATTTGTATTGTGTTTGATAAATCAATGTGGGTTGTTTTTTCGAATAAGCTTGGTGCGCGTTGAAGCGGGGCTCTGGCGGGCGACGGGCGGCAGTGTATCGCTGACTTTGTCTGACTTTAGTCGCGGGGCGCGACGCAAACTCTTCCCACTCGCTCAAGGGCGCGGGCAGATAATGTCGCCATAAGCGGACCTGTCCAATCAGTGCACGCATTCGTCAGTAATCGTGCAGCTCAATTCAGAACTAAAGGAGCTCAACGATTAGACGGCTAGGCCGCAATAGGCCGTTGGTATTTAGCTGCACCCGGTTCGACTGCCAGCCGATCCCAACATATTAAGGAAATGGATAGGCAGATGATAATGATTGTCTTAAGAAATAAAGAAAAACACGCAAACAAAGTGGCTTTATCAATACTCTGGAGTGGCAATGATAAGATAATTGTAAATATAGTACAGTCATGCTGACTGTACTTTGGAGCTGCTGGCTCAGGTCTCCACCAAATAAGAAGGGCCAACTTCATGCAGAGCCTGGATGATACAGAGTTCTCTTTGAGATATAATATTTTATATGAGTTTTATATAAACAATTTAAATTGAAATTGTTTTATTGAAATATTTACAAAATATGGCCATAGACTAGAGGTAGGTAAATTATAATTGAATTCTACCTCGCCTACGAATAAACTTGTATTGTCAGTGGAAATTCCTAATCTATAGTAATTATAAATGTTGTGTTATTACTAAATAAGCTATCTTTTTTGTTATAGAGTGTGAGTCTGTATAATGTGCACATGGCGAAATTAGTGAATCTATGCTTAATTTTATCGACGGAAAAAATTAAAAAATAAATCTAAATATTTTTGTTATTTTATTTTATTTGAAAGGTACACCAACGACCTATTCACTAGAAAAATAACATATGTATTCAGTTGTGGTGAACTAGTCACTTACAGGCGTACACAATACTTACACAAAAAATAGCTTCTTAAATATACGTTTTAACAAGATTTTTTGCTCGTAGTGAGGATAGAAAAATAAATTAGAAACAAAGAACAAAACATTATGTAAAAAATTAAATTAAAATAATTATTAGAATCAAAATTAAAGCTAAAAAAATAAACAGTAAAATATAAATTCAAAATTGAAAACGGTAGAACGCGATAACGAGTGCAATAGGAGAACATTCCAAAATTGTTAAAGTGGCAGGCCATATACATGTGGCGAAAAACCAAAAAATGAAATAGTAAAAATTTAGGTTATGAAATTAAGATTCGTCGGTAATAGCTAAAAGTTTTCTGCGAAATTGGGAAAATGTGTCTGTAAATATATCTACATATATTGTTACAGATATCTATTTTATTATAATTAGCCATTAATCAATTCAAAGTTCGTTGAGCTCCTTAAGTTCTGAGTTGAGCTGCACGGTTACTGACAAATGCGTGCACTGACTGGACAGGTCCACTCAATCTGTGTGGTTCTTTCCTCAAAAGACCATTTCAGACACAAATCTACATGGTCCTCAAAGATTATTATAATATTATTCTAATTATTGTGAATGTGAGAACTATGTCGGTCATTGATTTATTTATATTTATTTTTGTATTTTTCTCAACGTAATCATGATCTGGCAGTTTGAGTAATTTATGCGGCCTACTCAAATGTCCTTTCTTTGGTATTGTTCGTCGAATCGTTGAGCTCCTTGAGTCTAAGTTGAGCTGCACGATTACTGACAATTGCGTGCACTGACTGGACAGGTCCACTCAATCTGTGTGGTTCTTTCCTCAAAAGACCATTGCAGACACCGATCTACATAGCTTTCACATGACCTGACCAAGATTTTGTCTGGACTTTAAAAGAGACTGTGACCTCTGAGTTTGTTTCGGCCTTTCTTCTCAGAGTAGTCAGATAGGAAACGCCGACCCCATCTAGTTTAAAAAAAATATGATTGACGTGTAAAAGTGTTTGTTCAAACCTACTTACAGAAATAAAATCATTTATCATTTATCATTTATCAAAGGGGCTATATAAAATATATAAGGGGGATTATATTTAAAGAAAAGGCTATCTACCTGCTAAACAATAGTGCGCAGCCGTGCGCTGGGTCTTTCTTTAACAGTCGATAAGAAATGATGGGATTGAGTTAAAAATCATGAAACTTATACCATTAGGTGGTTAATACGATGAAAAATAACAAGTAATAAAAACGGTAGGTAATGGTCTTATTGAAAATGTTTGATATTATTGTAAAAATTAGTGAAAATAAACAGATTTTTGCTGAAAAAACACGTTTATTTTCAATTGAGGGTAGTCTTTTATCCACAATTTTCATTTTATGGGAACGCCTAATTACTTCCAACCATTATGAAGTTTGTTTCATTGCGATAGATCATTTAGTTTAAAAGTTACACCGTTTTGTTTACACTGGAAGGGGCAGCATAGCGAGCATTTTTTTTTATTCCATTAAAAATATTTAGATTTTGTTAAATATTTATTCCGTCGATATAACTAAGCATAGATTCCCTCATTTCGATATGTGCACATTATAAAGACTGTATTATTAACCTAGTTGTAAGTTAACTTGCTGCGCCCTAACAGAGTCATTAATTAGTTAAGCCAAGTCTTAGGCTGAAAGTTTGTGTACGTTGTGCAATAATCCGGTTTCATCCAGGTAACGTGCAGGCAGGTTTGAATTGCTGGTTTAGTACTTAAGTTTAAATGAACCAGCAGTCACTACTAATTCAATTTATGTCGTTTAGAGGTTTGGTTTCCTAAGAAAGCGGTGAACGGTCACACAATCTGGCTGTCCAAATACAGAGCATTTTAAGACAACTAAAATGTCAAATACTGGGAAAAATTTTAAAAATTCTTGAAAGCCGTTATGATATGACGGAACCGTTTTCTATCTACGTTTGGTTTACTAGTATAGTTACGTGGGTACATAGATTACGTGTAGGTTGTGTCCCACGCGAGAATAGAGTAAAACTGCCGATAGTACATTCATAGATTTGATACGCCGCGCCGTCGCGACACACCACCACCACGTCACTTCACTCGACAAAAATGTGAATCCGGCATGAGGCACAATATTAATTTCTGTTGCTAACTTTGTTGTGGTATCTACCTCAACAACAGGCAAATTAGTTCGCGATAATAATAGTATCAGCTAATAATTGCCAACTTGTACAATAAATGTATCATAATATACGATAAATATCATATGTATACCAAACAAAGCTCTTTTTTTGTAGATGGGTTTGCTCTTGAGTTTAGTCTAGGTCAGTGGTGACAGAGACAGAGTCGACGGTGGAGTGAGCTTACCCAGAAGAAGCCTGTTCACTCTCACTTTGAAGAGATTAGGGTTGTATGCGTTCGGAAACACAGTCGCAGGTAGAGAGAGAGTTCCATTCTTTTGCTGTGCGCATTACAAAAGACATTTGGAAACGCTTATTGCGAATTGGTGGAATAGCAACTAGGTAAGGATGGTAACTTGCAGCGCGTCTAGATGACCGATGGAAAAAGGTTGGTGGAATAAGGTCGTGGAGTTCTTGGGCACACTGACCGAAGCACAATCTGTAGAAGACCGACATGCAGGCTACCTTGCGGCGATGAGCCAAGCTATGAAGCTTGGCATCATCATCTAAGCATCAAACTCAGAGAAATTCTACCAAACGGGAGTTCTTGATAAAAATGATTGCATTTGTCCAAAACTTTCTATAAATACTTGGATACACTATGATTTCTTTTAGGTCAGGTAATTGAAGAAATTTCATAGAATCGTTAAGAATACTTTTCTGTCAAAGTCATCTACTACAATACTTATTCAATATTTTTATTACGGTGACCCGTTGGCAATACTTTACAAGTTAGATCATTCAATGTTTGTTTTTATTACATACAATGATAATACATGTTTCATGATAAATTGGTAAGTGTTTGAGTGCCTAGAAACTGTTCGTGTTTTGACTTGAACAAATAAAAATATAATAAGTATGGAATGTAGTGTATCTATTTAATAGATATGTAAACACCGTCTCATTTACACAAGCACCGCGTTAGCTGATGTCACTAATGTCATGTGTCAGTCACCGCGAATGGCGGGAAAAGGTACAAAGTGGGGTAGCCTTAAGGGGCGTCTAAACGGGCTATATTTTACGACAATTTGTGGCTGCAATTATTGGCAAACATTGCTCAGCCATCAAAAAAACATTTTAGTGCATTTTATGGCTGAGCAATCAATTGCAGGCAACATGTTGCAATATGGCTGCAATAGTATGGCCTTTGATTCAGAACCCTTTAATGAGCCGGCTACACATAAAAACATTTTGACATACCAAAAAATATGTGGCTATAATGCCGGGCCATCCTTAAAATATTGCATAGTGTGGCTGGTATTGCTAGCAATGTTGCCGGCCACAGTATTGCAGCCACAAATTGTCGTAAAATATAGCCCGTTTAGACGCCCCTTTACACTGGAAGTAAGGGGCCTTAATTTTAGTAAACATTTCTATGTTAGATTATTGAATCTATGTTGTAAAAAGAACAATCCCTCCGAGTAGTATTTCATAATACGGACTGCAGAGTAGGTTTTTTAGGAAGGTATAGGGCCGATTTTACTATCGACAAATAACTTTTATCTAAGAAATAAATACGGCGGTTTGACATTTATTTATCTTTATGTACAAAAGCTCTATTCGTCCATTATGTACAACCCGCCATTAGTATTCTTCAGATTTCAGCTATCCGGGGATTGAAAAATCGACCCTAATAAACGATGGGTATACAATTTAACAAATTAATTTAATTGCATGCAGTAAAATAAAACATCAAGTAAAACATACGTCCTTTTATAAGGCTTAGTTAAATCTTTTCATATTATTGTAAAAAAGAACATCACAATTTTATTGTTCTTGTTGATTTCCTAACTTCTCCAATTCAAATTTTAATTTCTCGTTTTTCTGCAGAAGCTTTTCATTATTTAACTTAAGATTTTCATTTTCCAAAAGAATTTGATTAAATTTTTCATCCAAGGATTGTTGTTCGTCTGAATGACATTCAGCTACGGCGATTTGAGGCCTGCTCTCATCTGGCTTGAATTCCACCCTTACTAGAAAACAGAGCAAATATTAGATTGATAAGTTTATTTTCCGGTGAATGTTGTTATCACTCAAATCCTGAATGGAACAATGAGACTGTATTCCTAAGGGTCAAAACAGTCAAATAGAACCAAACGAATATTTTTCGTGCTGGCCAGAAAGAAAAACTACTGGATTCTTACAGGAAATAACGCCCTGAACATTTTTTACGGTATAAGGAACAGATAATATTCGATAATATGTAATAATGAAAATGTTTAATATATTTTTCCCATAAGAAAACATATTTTCAGGCGCGCACTTTTGTTTATGTGATCCCAATGTTCCGTGGACGAGGTTAAAAAGGGCAGTGCACTTATTCGGAGTAAAATACGGCCGTTGAATCTTGGCCGATCTGAACTTTGCGCAAAAGGCTCATCATCATCATCATCATTTCAGCCGAAAGACGTCCACTGCTGGACATAGGCCTCCCCCAAGCACCTCCATTTCGACCGCTTTTGTGCTTCTCGCATCCAACGGGTTCCTGCGGCCTTGACAAGATCGTCTGTCCACCTTGTGGGAGGCCTTCCAACGCTACGTCTTCCGGTACGCGGTCGCGGTCGCGCAAAAGGCTGCGCAATAACATTTTTAGGAACTAAATGGTGACATGGGGCGAGTGTAAGTGAGAGTACATGCGACAAAGTTCGGAAAGCCTACGTTCAGATCGGCCATGATTCATTCAACCTTTGTTCGGAGTGACCACATTTAGGCCAACATCATTCCTTGCTCGGTGGTCAGGGCCCACAATATCGATACCTTGGTCAATAGACGGCTCCGCATCTTTACCACCACGTCGCTCGTCCATACAAATCCACTCTTCAGGTTTGACATCGTTGTTCGTGACACAGGTTTTATCCGAAGTTATTTTGCCACCTCTCACTAGATCGAGTAAGCTCTTCGACTCTTCCCTTGTTATAGGCTTGCCGTCGCCTTTTTCCTATTAAATGAAAGTTGCAACGATTAAAGGATTAAAACTTCTCTTACACTGGCGGGAATGCTAAGCGTCACCCAATAGGCGAGCACAAAACCACTGAAACCCTTTAATGACAGATGTAAGATGGAAATAAATACATAAATAAAATAGAAAAATAAACTTCACTACATAAAACAAAAAGTACTTACGGTTTCTGAGTCCATTAAAGACATTATAAAGCTGGTGGAATACACTCACAAATGAACACAAACCAGTTTTCGTTTCAACCGTGGTCGTTCGAAATTGAGTAATAGTCCTCCAGACCGAACTGCGGCCATGGCGCATGACGGCCAATCTCAACGGAGACTGGCCCTCTACGCGGGAGATATTATAATGCACACGTGTGTGCGTAGACACAGGTACACTCACTCTTCCCTTACTCTCTTACTAATCTTCCGACGGGACGGCAATCCGACACGACCGGAGAGAGATCAGGCGCAGGACCAACGGCTTAATTGAGAACAGTAAAGTTACGACATGAGATACTGTAGAACAAAATCCGTATGCGGAGTTATCACTCACAGTGTGCGCCAGCTTTTTTATAGAAACTGGCAACATGATAATGTAGAACATACACTTATTTTTAAAATGAATATGACATAATCAAATCGTAGTTTAAAATGGCACATTGAAAAGGTCATCGCGAAAATCTGCTGAAAAAAGACCTATTAATATATAAGTAGATCAATATTTTTTTGAATTGTAGCAGATTCATGCCGATTTCTTAGAAAATTTAAGCTCAGGTAAAAATAGTTAGTTTTTGTCTATAATTAGTAAACTCATGTTTGTCCATTATCTCACCTAGCTTTGAAAACTACAAAGGCCATATTAAAAAATAAGATTTACCTACTTTTATAAATATTTAAACCAATGAGCCATTTTTTAATGTCTTAACGAAGTAAGTTAATAAGTTAAAAAAGATGATTTTAATACAAAAACAAACCCGAATGTAATTTGTGAAGAACATTACCACAGTCTGAATAAAGGTACAAGTCCGTAGCCGACTGCAGGCAGCAGCAGCAATCGACGTGACGCCGCGACTCTACTGGTTTCTATGTATTTCTAAGAAAACGACGTGTCGCGCTAGCTCCGGGAGGTATTTCATAGAAATACATAGTAACCAGTAGTGTCGCAGCGACTCGTCGCCTGCTGCTGCTACCTGCAGTCGGCTACGGACTTGTACCTTACCGCTTGAAATACATAAATAGGCTCAAATATTTGATCGTAAACAAAAGTTAGGGTGTGTTTGTTATGAGACGACAAGGGTTCTGGATATATTTCTTATCTAATCAATAAAAATGTCGACTATTGTCTCTACAGGAGAAGTTTTTAACCAGTGCGCAAATTTTTTTTTGGTGGTTTAATATCGGTAATAGAACACATTTCCATTATTTATTCAATACTTTTTTTAAATTTTTTATCCTGCTTTAAATCAGCAAAATATGGACACAATCTATTCGTAATAATATCAATGGGCGCGCGCGGCGGTGTTGCACGGGGGTAAAACCCCCAACCCGGCGCCGCGGCCGCCCGAGCGCTGTGGCCGACAGTTCGCTCATCGCACGCGCCATCTTGTGACGTCGCGTCTAATCGCTTTACCGCGCAAGCGCCGCGCCGCACGTGTGCCGTGCTTGTACCTACCGGTCACGATGTCGGACTTCAGTAACCGCGAGTGTTACGAGATGGTGCGAGTGTATGTACTGAGTGGTGAAAGTTTGAGAGCAGCTCGCAGAATGTATGCGACGGAGAGCATACCTCGAATGCGAGCCCATGGAATCCTTCACCCCGCGGTCCCTAATGAAAGGACCATTTTAGCGGCCACTCAAAGGCTGCTTGATCACGGACAGTTCACAACCCCGAATCAATCATGCACGAGGGTCTGGCAGACCCCGACTGGCGATCGAAATCGAAGAAAGCATTTCATTTTTGATTTCTTTGAGCGAGATCCAAGAGCCAGTACCTACAATGCGTCACGTCGTTTCGGTGTGAGCCAGCACGCGATATGGAAGTTGCTAAATACAGCCTTATTGTAAATACTTAATTGATACCGATTTTTTAAATACGCCTTAAAGCAGAAGTAGTTACCAATGCACACTGTATTAAGTAATGTAAATTTAATTGATAATAATGCTTTATTTTCTGTATATTGATGGTCCTAAGCCCATTAAAGTATGAAGGAAAAATTGGAATTACTCTTCAAATAAATTCAGGTCACGGCCTTTAAAGTAAACATCTTTCGTTACCGATTTTTTTTCTTTTTTTTTACTAGTCTACGTATCAAAATAAAATATATATGTTTAATAAAACTCTTAAGTTTAATTTGTCTAAATTTGCGCAGTGGATAAAAACTTTTCCTGTATAAACAATTTTTTTTTATTTCACTTGGGTTTGCTCTTGACTCTAGTCTAGGTCAGTGGTGACAGAGACAGAGTCGACGATAGAGTGAGCTCACCGAAAATATTTTGAATTTTACCTTAATAAGCAGTTGTCCACTGCGCGTGTGTGGGTTCTTGAACGCGTAGAAGATCCACGACGCGGCTGCGCAGATGAGGGTGATGGCTATGAAGGCAGCGACTGCGCCCCCCAGTGGGGAGTGCGCCTCGTGCGGGGACGGTGCGGCCACCGACTGGCCCATCTGGGCCCCGCTTGGTTTTGGGGAGTCCGGCTCTGTTGATTTGTGGGGTATAGGTAATTGAAATACTGAATGTAAAAAGTAAAAATATTAAAATTTTTGGTTGATAAAGATACCAAAACTGTAACTTAAAGCCATCGACAACTACTATAGAACTAGATACACAATCAGCGACAAAAAATGTCCTTACCAAATGAGCGCCCACTTAAGACATTTGGGTGCTTTTTTAATATAGTAGCAATCAAACGTGTCGACGGTAAACACGCCTCAGTGCTCGCACTTAAATTGTTGGGGTCACGTGCGTTGATTCTGTTCCATTTGTGGAGATGCTGTTTTTTTTTTGTTATTAATAAAGTATGATTGTTTTTTTTGTTTATTAAGACTTCTAACTGTTTATATAAATATTGTAGTAACATTTTATAGATTTAATTTTGACTACGTGCATGTTATAAAATTAAATGATGGTAGATTTAATTTTTGTTTTTTTTAGCTTAGAGGTGTGAACAATGGATATCAGTTATAGCACGTCAAAGATCCGAAGAATTCTTCAAGTCTTATTCTTATAGTTACTGTATAAACAGAAAAATATTTGACAGTTCGGCTCCACTCATTCCTTGTCATAGCGGCGAGCCTCGGTCGTAAATTGTTGTTGCTTTTTTTTGACACTTTGTAATTCTGACTTTAAACTATGCTAGTAAGGTTGAATCTACATTAATGTATATTTATTTCAACTAAAATTACGAAAACACAATAGGCGACAGTTTTAAGAGAACTTTTGCATGAGATTGTGTGTGTGTATCTAGTTCTTTATTAGTGATCGATGCTTATAGCACAATTATAATCATTAAAATCTGTGGAGGCTTGTTGTTATCAGCAAAACTTGATGATATGTTGGTGTTACCTATTTATTTGTAATGTGTCTGTAAGCCTTCTTAAAAGTAATAAAATAAATAAATAATAATAAATAAATAAAATCATCTAAACAACTCTTCTCTAAGTTATAAAACCCTATTAAATAATAATATCATGACATTTGAAGACAGTTCTGAGTTGTATTAATGATTATAAGTCTGTACAATTGAAGATGGATGAAAAAAGATTGCATTTGCATGCAGCGGAAATGATATTGATGAGTGTTGAGAAATTAATATACAAGGGAAGTTTGAAAGTGGCGCCACTGACGAGACAATTTAAAAGGAAATCGCTTGGCTTTAGGCATGGGATTCAAATAGTAATGGGATGGAATGGAGAATGGAAGACCAAAGAAAAGATGTGATGGAGGAATGATATGAGAGAAAAGGGAGTGAATGATAGCGTGCCGGTTGACAGGAGATAATAAATAAATAAGTAATTTTATTTTATATCCAGATTGTTTTACAAATTAAACATAGGCTAGTTTTGAGTACAAATGAGTTAAGCATCTGTAGCCGAACTAAGCAAAATCTATATTTCGGCTATCAGCGCCAATCCTCTCGGAAAATTTTACATTTATCGTAGCCATTAACATTAGTTTTTACAAAATAGACTTCTTATTATATTCTAATATAATATGTAGATTATGAATGCGTGACCTCTCATAATGTGGAATGAAGTGTGAGTGTGTGAATTGAGATAGGGTGTGTGGGGGTGTGTAAGTGTGTAGTCCATGATAAAGTTAAACATTTGGAAGTCTAAGCGTGTGATCTGTGTGAATTTTGTAAATATGAATCAAACAAGTTAATGCCAACGTGATCATGTAGAAGTTCAGTCTCTTCATAATTTAATTTTTTGTAAATATTAAGGCACCATTTTTTTGCACAGAATTTTTTTCAATGGGTACATTTTTATAGCCCTGTTTAATCTATTTAATGGAGGAAGAAACCGTGTCGCGCCGACCACAAGTAACATGCGACAAGCGCAGGGAGATCTTGAAGACTATTTTGCAGCTTTGAGTACGTACGTGTGTTGATGACGGTGTCATGTCGCGGGCTCTGTTGGTCGGTGGTGTAGGCTGTGTTGCCGGTCGCCGGCACCCCGCTACTGTCTGTGGGAGCTTCCACACGCGTCGCGGCACAGCTTGTAGCGTTCACTATCGTTGTTTTCTCGCATTCTAACAAATGAAGATAACATTAAATGTCGCATTCCACGGCATGTACAGACCTACAGCATTACTGAGGCGGTGCCTCTAATACATCATACTTTTAACACGCTTGCTCGTAAAGTGGGTCTAACTCTTTTGTATTCCCTCTCTCACTAGTACGGTAAAGTGCGCTATATACAGAGTTGATACGACAGAGGGGCTTTCCTTTAAACTGCCTATACTAGCATTTTCAAGCTCTGTACCAAAAATCAATTAAATAGGAGCAGTAGTTTAGTCGCAAATGATTTTTTACGTTTTTGCCCCGTTTGAACACGATGTATCTTTCCTAACAGCTGATTATGTCTGACGCAAGTCACAAGTACAACCAAATATTTTCGCTACAAAGATGGCAATGCAAACAAGGAAGCAATAAATACACCACACTTGCCCTTTCATTACAAAGGGTGGTTGCGTTTTACTCTGATTTGTAAGCTGTATAGTTTGTTTGAAAAAAAGAACTTATTTTTGGTGCTTTTTATTTTTATACCGTATCGAATTAATACTAAACACGTATAGTATACGTAGTGTAATTTAATGCCCCTTTGTCATATCAACTCTGTATAACCTCACAGGGTCAAATTAAATTAGCTAGTGAAACTCCGCAGACGTAATGGGTATCGATATCTTAACAGGAAAAAGCAAAAAAATAAATTAATATAATGTTTTATTTTGTAGAGTAATCGACCGCAGTTAGTGTATTCAACTGAAATATCAATTTAAAAAATCTAATATTTTTTGGCGTACATTTTTCATACTTCATGTAACAACACTAACAGCTCTCGTTGACCCCTAAAATAAAACATCATTATGTTTCATTTTTATTAACGTGTTTAGATATCGATACCAATACGTCTGCGCAGTTTCACTAGCTAAGTTAATTTGACCCCGTATACAAACAAACACACTTATCTATACTAATTAATGAATCATGAAATCAGATATTATTGCCGAACTGTCCGTAGTAAACTAGTAACATAATAATTATATTATATGCTCGTGACTGCACGGTACGGACGGACGCAACGGTATAAACCCTGTCATAAACTACTTACTTCTTAGCAACCAATCTTGTTTGTTCCTGTCGGTACCACTTGAACACTTCTGGATCTGCGGACACCATGTGCACTGGAACAGAAAGTCTTATTTAGAATACAATTATTGAAATGTATAAAAATATACTATATTTTGAAGTAATCGACAATTAGTTAAGACAATGTTATCGTAAAAATAACCTTCTGTTTTGCTTAAAAACCAAATTTAGCTGTGGAATTAGTTGCACGACTTCTCTTTTCAGCTATGACGTTCGGCGGGCGTTCTGGGGGCTGGCTATTGAAACTATTGACTATCAAAAGTGCTGATTCTCAGCATCAGATGATATCTTCTTCTTCGTGTCACTGGGCACGACAATATTTCAGATGTTGCTGGCCCAAAACTTGCCACTTCCACGGCGTCGGCACGGCTTCGGAATTTCGCTAGTTCATTTAATTTGACCCTGTAGTGATGGTGTAATACTCACGTTGAAGCCGGTGTCGTGGTTGAGGCAGGCGTCGCACGTGTCGTACTGCAGACAGGTGGGTAGGGCGGTCATCTTGAGCACGGTGTTGTTGCCGATCAGATGGTCCTTGAACGAGACCCGGTGGTACTCGTAGATCGTCTTGCGACGTACGTCTGGAATGGTTTCGGGTTTATTATAAAGCACACTTGCTCTGGTACACCCACATTTTGCCAGTTACGTTTATTGCCATCAGCCGGGCACAAATCCGGACTCCGGGACTGCTGCTGAGCATTTCAGGATGGAAAAATCGAATAACACGTTGATCGACCCGGAAATCGAACCCAGGACCTCATGCTCAGCAGTCAGTGCTTGCGACCACTAGACCAATGAGGCAGTCGAACCCAGTAATACTTTACCAAGTAACCAAATCTGGCAGTTTGAGTAATTTATGCGGCCTACCCAAATGTCCTTTCTTTGGTATTGTTCGTCGAATCGTTGAGTTGCACGATTACTCACAAATGCGTGCACTGACTGGGCAGGTCCGCTCAATCTGTATGGTTTTTCCTCAAAAGACCGTTTCAGACACCAATCTACATGGTCCTCAGATGATCTGACCAAGATTATGCCTGGTCTTTAAAAGAGACTGTGACCTTCTGAATTTGTTTCGGCCTTTCTTCTCAGAATAATCAGATAGGAAACGCCGACCTCATCTAGTTTTTAAAATATGACCGACGTGTAAAACTGTTTGTACAAACCTACTTACAGAAATAAAATCATTTATAAAGTACACGGTCTATAAAACTGGAGAAAAGAAAAAAAGCTGTTGTTTCCAAAAACAAAGTAGTCTATTTAACAGAATCGTCTAAATGATCTCCGTTAGACCTAATGTTTCAAATGTCAGTAACCGTTAAAGTGTTCCCCATGTAGATTACCTACTCTAACTGCAGCATCAGGTATACAGGGTTATTTGTAATACGTCGGCAATCCATTAAGGGGATGGAGGGGAGGTCATTTGCAACCAAATGACCCCTTATGACCTCTATGCAAATGTCATAATTTTCCAGTAATTTGACATTTTATATATTTTTTTAAGATGTCTGATATCTTACTGTAACTCGTTGGATAGCTGAGAAGTTTTACCAACATATTTTTGGACTGTTCTGTCAATAAAGTATATCCATGTTTTTTTGCAGGAATGAACCACTTGAGTCAAATAACCTAATGATGAAAATTGTGTGCTCTGATTTAAAAAATATTAAAGATAATTGTCATTTTATGGTTGAATATTAAGTTATTAATAATTAAAAAAAAATCACGCAATGTACTTTTTAAATAAATTTCCAAGTTGTATACCTTGTTGAATTGGTCTACTGGTATGTTAACACAATTTTGTTGGCTACATTGTAATATAATTAAGTTTCTACTTACAGAACACAATCTTGTCAGTGAGGTAGGCGTCACTGATGCCCACTTTCACAGGGTGTTCCGTGTCGTTGATCTCCTGCACGTCGATCGGGATGTCCTTGTACGCGAATATGATGTCACCGTTCTTATACAGGGAGACTGCGAAAGTGAACTTCTTCGTCGTGTCCTCTTGAAGAGTCACGTTCTCCCAGAATGCTGTGAACTTCTCGCCTGAAATATTCAGCAAGGAATATTTAGTACCATTGGTAGGTGGTCATCTATACTTTACTATAAACTACCGACCCGCCCCTGCTTCGCACGATTTTTACGACGTGCCAAAACATCCGAGTTTTTTTTAATTACATTTAAGTTGTATAACAATGTATTGAGATAGATGACAGGCGATACTTTTGTAAGTATTTTTAATATATTTCTCTTTTATAAAACAGCAGCTGTCGTGAAAATGTGACAATAATGTCATCTTTTTAGAAATAGGTCGCATTTTCAGTTATATTGAATAGAGCCCTGGTCGTCGTGGCGACGACGCTTGGGGGAGACCTATGTCCAGCAATGGCCGTCTTTTGTCTGAAATGATGATGAATTGTCAGTTAGTAACGAGTAACTCACCGTCATCGTAAAGCTTGATCTTGCTGTCGTTAGTAAGCGTGGTGTCGAAGTTGCCCATGAGCGGCGCGATGTACTGTGTGGCCGCGAGCCAGTTGTGCACGTGCTCGCCAGTGTATACGAAGCCCCCGGTCGCCACCGTCACGTTACGGATGTTGTGTCCGTAGAACGGGAAGTCGAAACGTAGCTGGATTGACTGGAATTATGACGGCTTTGTTAGAATACGATAATAATAGAGGTTATGCTACATAAAAAAAAAAATATAGTCTTCCCTTGAGACAATATTTTAATTTATTTACATAATATGTGTCCATGGAGTTTCTTGCCCGTTCTTCTGCACAGGAATACTACTACGCTTAGGAATAACCAGCTTCATTTTTCTGAAGACCGATCTCTCTGATCTTTGAAAATTCAAAAGTGTCCGTAATTGGCACGGATATCGAGGAATCTGGCGTGGAGGCGTAGTTCAAGTCGCGTCCATGCGGTCAAACTGACCCAATAACGCGAGACGATGATGAGCACCGTTTAGTCATATGTTTGCATCGGAACGTTCATGTAGTGTCATTACGTATTTTTACAAAATGCCGAATTGATCCGTCTTTATTTGCAAAAATAGAACAATTACAAGAAAGAAAGAATGCAGAGCATTAATTATAATATTTAAGGATTTTACAAATTATCTAGTTGTGAAATATTTTTGACATGCGCCTAATGACTGACGCAAGTCAAAACGATGCAGTAGTGGTGCGCAGCACTGAGATATGGATATCGATAATTGTTAGTTGTTCTAAATAAGAAATTATATTAAGAACCTGTTTTACAAGAATTAATAAATTTTATTTCAGTTTCCCGAAAAATCCATAAATTAAATGGATGATGTAACAGGTAGGAAAAATAATTGGTTTCCCTCAAACCAAAGTATACACTATGTATGTTCAAAAAAAGGTTGTGCAGTCCAATCAAGTGCGTTATTTATGAATTATTATTTTTGATAGAAAAGACACATATAGGATTTATGATGTTGAGAGAGGTCCACATCATAAATCCCCTAGAGATGCACAGAAAGAAAGCTTTGGTATATTTGAAAAAAATGCTTTCAGTTTTACCCTATCTAACCCTTCGAAGAATACAGGCGTTATGTTATAATAAGTGCTCTGAGTGTGAGTTTTTGAATTTTGCCGTTTCGGAGTCTATTTTGTGCCCAGTTAATGGCAATAGGCTCGCCCATTACATGATTTGTGCCCAGTTAATAGCTATAAGCGCGCCCATTGCATGATTTGTGGCCAATTAATGGCAAAAAGGCTTGCTCATTGCATGATTTGTGCCCAGTTATTGGCAATAGGCTCACCCATTATATGATTTGTGCCCAGTTATTGGCAATAGGCTTACCCATTATATGATGTGTGCCCAGTTATTGGCAATAGGCTCGCCCATTATATGATGTGTGCCCAGTTATTGGCAATAGGCTCGCCCATTATATGATGTGTGCCCAGTTATTGGCAATAGGCTCGCCCATTGCATGATTTGTGGCCAATTAATGGCAAAAAGGCTTGCTCATTGCATGATTTGTGCCCAGTTATTGGCAATAGGCTCACCCATTATATGATTTGTGCCCAGTTATTGGCAATAGGCTCACCCATTATATGATTTGTGCCCAGTTATTGGCAATAGGCTCACCCATTATATGATGTGTGCCCAGTTATTGGCAATAGGCTCGCCCATTGCATGATGTGTGCCCAGTTATTGGCAATAGGCTCGCCCATTACATGATTTGTGCCCAGTTAATGGCAATAGGCTCACCTATTATATGATTTGTGCCCAGTTATTGGCAATAGGCTCGCCCATTGCATGATGTGTGCCCAGTTATTGGCAATAGGCTCGCCCATTGCGTGATTTGTGCCCAGTTATTGGCAATAGGCTCGCCCATTGCATGATGTGTGCCCAGTTATTGGCAATAGGCTCGCCCATTACATGATTTGTGCCCAGTTAATGGCAATAGGCTCACCCATTATATGATTTGTGCCCAGTTATTGGCAATAGGCTCGCCCATTGCATGATGTGTGCCCAGTTATTGGCAATAGGCTCGCCCATTACATGATTTGTGCCCAGTTAATGGCAATAAGCTCGTCCATTGCATGATTTGTGGCCAGTTAATGGCAAAAAGGCTTGCCCGTTGCATGAGTTGTGCTTGCTCATTACCGTCCGAATAAGGTTAGTAGGGAATGAAACCTTGGAAAAGTTGCCCGGAAAAGCTTTTATCCTTAACTTTTGTGATTTTTGTATGAATTATTGAAATTTCGACAGGACAATGTCTGTCAGGTGAGCTAGTTTACTTAATACAAATCTTAAATTCACTGACAAACAACGAACAACCTAAGCCACTGTGTCTGGAAGCGTGAATATTTCACAAGAATTCTTTATACAACGAAGGAAGGATTGTGGAAAATTCATAATTTTCATAATTTCAAATAAAGAATGAAAGTTTGTATGGAAGTTCGTAATTTTTGCCGATAGGAAATTCCATCGGGCTTAAGAGCTTGAACGTAAATAGCATAAAATCACGCCTGCATTCTTCGAAGGGTTGGGCAGAGGTGTACCTAGAATAGACCCACATTTTGGGCAGATGTGTACCTAGAGTACACCCACATTTTGGGCAGAGGTGTACCTAGAGTACACCCACATTTTGGGCAGAGGTGTACCTAGAGTACACCCACATTTTGGGCAAAGGTGTACCTAAAGTACACCCACATTACGCCAGTCATGATTTTAAGTCCTATGTAATAGGGGGTGAGCCTATTGCCATGAACCGGGCACAAACCCAGTCTCCGGGCTGCTACTGAGAAATTCCAGATGGAAAAACCCAATAACACCTTGCCCGATCCGGGAATCGAACCCAAAACCTCATGCTCGGCAGTATCGTTGCGACCACGAGACCAATGAGGCAGTCAATCTGTTTTTATTTACTTCTGCTAAGCATGGGACTCATAGCAATCCGACAAACTAACAGTTTAGAAGTTTTATATCATTATTAAACAACACCTGTCGTAGAAATTTGACAAGTAAGTCATATTTTGACAAATATATATTTATAAATCCCGTCGTCCGTAATAAGTTTAACGTGTGTATTGTAGCTCCCAAATGGCCAAACCAATTTTGTTTTGATTGAAATGTGACTTGGTCGAGTGATCTTAGCTTAAAAAAAAAAGAGAATAAAGTCTGTTTTCTCTATTTCTTCTTTCTCTTTGTCATTTGTAAATAAGTGTGTAAAGTGGTGTATACTCACAGTGGCTCTCCGGTGCGAGTTGCTCAGCACTTGGTGGACTTCTGCCTTGTCGATGGTGATGTTCGCCCAGTAGTCCTTGAAGAACTCCTGGTTGCCGATGAAGGAGCTATTGTAGAAGTTGTGATGATCCTGTAACGATGCAGAGATACTTTAGTTCTTTATGAATGGCTTAGTAACGACGATCATAATTGTGGCTATGAAACTCCGCACTGCGCATGGCCAGCACAAGGTAAATGTTACCACTGACGTGCAGAATATGAACGGAACAAAACGATAAAAAAAAATCAACCCCTGTTGGGATGAAAACGGGGAATAAAGTTTGCATGAAAAATCACATTCCTTCAGTTTAGAAACTTGAAACCAATACTTATACTAAATAATAAAGATCGTAATGATTTTATTTTTAAACTACTATTGAAAGAGGTAGAGGGGTTGTTGAATTTCGAAGGGGAGAGTACGAAACGCACGCGGTTGAAGCCGCCGAAGAATAGCTAGTACATTAGTACAGTATTTTTATCTCACGAAGCGACGCTCGCTTTGCTTGTGGTAACCAAATGTACAAACACGTTTTGAATGTGTGCGTGAAGACGAGTAGCGTCAGCACATAACACACACACACACTTTCGAATTCACTATTGTCTCGGACGGTACCGAGAGCTCCTGCGCTTACACACACATTCACAGCGTGTGTGTACACTTGGGAACCACAAGTAAAGCGCGCGTCGTTTCGAGAGATTAAAAAACCTATATTTTACCTAGTCACCACTTCAGTAGATTGCAGCCGTGTGAAGCAATGGCTAACAATGATAAAGACGAGTGAAGTGTAGCAATGAAGGTAAAATGAAAAATAATTTTAAGTTATGACTTACGTAGGTCAAATTCGCTAGGTTCTGCTCCGACGATATCCTTTCGGGTGTTTCTTTGAACATATCAGTAAGATCTGAAAGTAAGAAAACAAATTAATAATTTAGTGCAGTTAGTTTGCTTTAGGTAACATTAATTAATTCTAGGAGCTTTAAACAAGGGCAATCCGAAAGACATATGAAAAAAGTAGACCGTGTAACGTTTTTAGGAAAATTCTTTGCAGATTTTTACCTACATATTATGCAATGACTCCCATTCCATGTTGAATTTACATAGGTTTCCCTGACTTTGGTATAATTCTGGACCCAGGCCAGCTATCCAGGCCCGGTTTTGCTGAGACTCCACGTTCCCGTGGGAAATTTGTTAAACAACTTATTTTAAACGTTGATACATCTCTTCGTTTTCATATCCGCGCATTGGCTGAGGGCCAGGGGCAGGTCTGTTTACAATACGCAGTATTAGTTACTATTGCTATACGAGTATCGATGATATTACGAGATATAGCGGGTCTCTGAGTGATTTCTTCAGAAAATATACTATACTGTCTTCTTTATACATTAAAACCGAGAGCAGTGATGGCCCAGTGGAAACGGCTGCCTCGAGTTGTTGGTTCGAACTTTCGAACTAAGATAGGTTGTGTGCATAATCAGCCTATAATTTTCCGACCTCCTCTCGGTGAGAGGGAGTGGGCCACCACACGGGCCCAGTGCTGGTTGGTAGATGTCACATGCCTTCAAATTTATTGTTTTAAGACATGTCGATTTCCTCACGATGTTTTGCTTAATCGTTTTGACAGCAGTAGTGATGAAATAATTTACCTACATGTGCCATCTACCAATCCTTCCTCTTCACCTACTAATTTATTCCGGAAGGTTTTTGTGTGTACGACACATTAATTAAACTTACATAAATTCAAGAAATCTCGATTTTTGTCAAGTCTTATAAACCGTGCGAGTTTTCCGGAAAATTTTCGAATTCGGAAAAAACTGAACGTCCTTTTTTCTGTAGGATTTTTGTTTTTTATTAAAATTTGTACACAACAACGTCGTCGGTCGGGTCAGCTAGTTTCACATAATTACCAAGGTGACACCGTCATTACTTACCCGTATATTTCTGGAATTTCACGGCTCGTCATACTAAGGGCATGATGAATAATATAGACATGTAAAACCATCTAAAGTAATTAATAACGCATTGCTTTCCTAGTTAAATTGACTATGGTTTACGGTTTCTAGTTACGCGTGTCGCCTGCCCGTTTATAATTAATTTTGTTCGCTCTTTTCCGTTCATTATTATGTTAAACATACGATTAGAAGTTTCAGCCATAGCTACGTATACGAGTAGGTAATAAAATTTGTACGGGGACAGCTGACGATTTTTTCTCGATTACGATGTTGGTCCCAAGGAGAAAGTTGTATAGTTTGATGGTTTATACCACATCCTTGAAATAAAGAAAAATATTTTAATTGGGGCACGCACACGCAATAAAAACAGTAAAATAATAAAAAAAGCATTTAAAACTAACAAAATTCATTATTAAGAGCGTTTATACCTTATGAGTGGCAACGTCGCAATTTAGTGTCATATTTCGTGGTTTTCAATTTTTATCATTTAATCGGAGCTATATTTTAAAAATCAGTTTAATTAACTTTTTAGAAATATGTGAAAACTGTGTAAAAGGTAAGAAATCGTTGCGTTTACAGTTCTATTTATATGCAAATAATACATTGGAAACTGGCAGGGCGTTATTTTCATTGTAAAATAACTGTAAGCATTACGGTTACTTAATTTTTTAAACACTTTCACATAATTCTAAAAAGTTAATTAAACAGATTTTTAGAATATAGCTCCGATTAAATGATAAAAATTTAAAACCACGAAATATGACATTAAATTGCGACGTTGCCACTCATAAGGTATAAACGCTCTTAAACTGATTATTCTTGTTTATGCTCCATACATACTGTAAGTGACACTGGTGTTTAGATTTAGAGATACTTCTTAAGAACCCAGTTTAAGAAGTATCACTAAATCAAACGCCAGTATCAGGTTGTATACAATGTATGTTGATCAAAATATGATTCGCGACAGTAACAATGTATGTATTTATGTATTTATTTATAGAATAAAAGTATAATAATTAAAATTCCAACCCTCTGAGTTCAAATTATTTCATTGAATGACTATTTCGTGAAATCATGCCATTTGTATTGATGATTTTAATGATTATAATTAACTTCACCTGCAAATCGTAAAAAATTTTAGAAAACTTGAATTCGGTATGTAATTTTTTTTTCTGGTACTTTTTTATATTTTAAATTTAGAAAGTTCTTATTTTTAGTAACTAGTTAATTTAATTATTTTGGTTTACCAACCAGTAATAAATAAAAAAAAAACTAAATTCTACTTCGAAAAGTAGGGTGAAGAGTTCGATATCTTTGCCACGTACAATTTGACGATATTGGCTTGACATAAGAAACTTCAAGCATGACACATGACAGTTGTTTGATGGAACCATGAAATTAGAGTTGGAAATCAAACTTATTTCAATTAAACCATTTACATGCACTTTTGAATTGTCAAAGAGTCGGTCCGGTTAGTCAGAAAGTTGAGGCTAGTTGCCCATTCCAATGCGTAGATCTCTATGGAGAAGAACGGGCAAGAAACTCCAAGGACACTCTTTTAAATCAAGAGTCAAGAGCAAACCCACCTTTAATAATAATAAAAAAAAGATATTACAAAATCCTGGGTACATGATTCTTGTTGCCTCAATAAGTGAGCAAATTGCGAAAAAAAAAAATGAAGAAATAATTCAAAATATAAGATTAAAAATAAGCCAGTTGACCAGTCACAACCAACGGCGAATGATCGACATAATCGATACTTATTACTTTAAACTGATCAATTATGAAATTAGTAACTCGACTACAGTTACTGATTTTGGTGTTACTAATCTGTCTCTACTAGTCGTTATAAATGCGAGTTTAGTAATCTTAGTCTTTAGTGATCTTGTTGTTGAGTAAAGACGGATAGTACCTAGGTATCCACTATCTACCATGTGGTGTACGACTGTGAATGAGTTCTTTCTAAACTATTATCAAACCAATCAACAAGTAGCAGTTATATTTGCAAGTTTCCAACACCAGTATTTACAAAATAGTTCGAATGATTTTATAATGATTATTATTTAAAGAGAATGGATTTTCTTTAAGCTATCGTCATATTGATAAACGATCATTCACGCTTCGGGATTCAGTTTTTTTTTTGTGTGAATTGATTTACACCGTTTGATTTGAATCGATTTAAAAATCAAAATTCTTGCATCACTGCATTATAGTTATGGTTATCCCTAAACTTGACATTATATGACTTGATTTTTTAACATGGGAGGCAATGAAAGTCAAGCGATTTCATGTGTTTATGTTAAGGTGATACGTGAATAATAAATCATAGCTCGAGGGCGGGCATAAGAAAGTGACCGAGTCAATTACTTCCACATGCGAAAAAAGAAAGCGCCACAATGCACAATGGAACCAAAATGAAACAACCCAAGCGCCAAACCGAATAAAAATTGTTTAAAAATAAATTAAGCTATGTATCAAAAATATGTTCAGCCAGAGTTTTCAATACGCACATTTGATTGCGATTTTGCAATCAAATTACTTAGGATTTCAGAATTACAGAAAAAAGTAGAGGTATTTTCGGAACTTCATTCTATCGAGGAAATTTAACTCAATTGCGTTTTCCTTCAGTCAGAGTATTAATCAAATAGTCAATAAACATAATTATACATATATCCAAAAATTTAATCCGTATATACTGTAATAGTGAAATAAATGGTTACGAAAAAGCCGCTAATTTATTTTGGTATCGCCTTGTAATAAACTCCATCTACATCTCCTATCTACAAACCTAAAAGCTCGATGGTTTTGGAATCAGCGTAGGACATTTTTTCTTTACATACCGAATTTCGCGGTCTACCTTAGCGCTTCCCCGTATTGTTATGATACAGGGCGAATCTAAAGTTGAGCTACACGATTATGTACTGGCACATGCATGCATCGTCTGAACAGGCCCACTCAATCTGTGTGGTTCTTTCCATTATAGACCAGCTCAGACATTAATCGGCATGGTTGCCAGATCTTCTGACCATTATAATGTTTGGACTTTACGTCTTTAAAAGAGTCTTTAAACTCCCGAGTTTGTTTCGGTGTTTCTTCTCAGGGTAGTCAGATAGGAAACCCCGTTCTTATCTAGCTTAATTATATTATTTGACGTGTAAAAGAGTTACTTGTAACTACTTACAAAATAAATGTCATTTAGTACAGCTACCGTCACAAATTCGCCAATGTTCCACATCGCGTCGCGAAACCCAAGCAGATTTCACTTTTTATCGTTTCTCTGATTAGCCTTGAAGTGAAGAAATTGGTGTTTTGAACGAGAAAAGTAATTAATTTAGTTGAATACTATGATTTGTCTGCTATTTCGAACTTTGATACAATCAAACTTTCTGACACAGCTCATTTTGAATTGTATTTGCATTAAAGATCACAGGGCCAGTCAGCTAAGAAAATATACTCAAACATAATAATATTTTCGTACCACTTGCTCAAAAAAGTGACATTCTATGCCACAAAAAGCGAACATAACAATAGTCATTTTAAATCTGTTAAAAACAGGGAAAGAAAATTGTACTGAATTTCATTCATCCTCTAGGGGGAGAATGTGATTTAAATTTGGAATACTTACCGAAATTTATACTGAACTACATCTGTGTTTACACCATTGAGTTTGTATGTAAAGCATTATACATCTTTTTGAAAAAGGAATACGCATTTATTATGCAGTTATGATTATTAAATAAAATTACGAAAACCGACGAGGCCGTATGAGCTTGATGCCTTTGCTTTTCCGACCAAAAAATATTAGTCTAGGAATTTTCCGTTAAGTTTATTTTAATTTATTTTTATAAATAAGTTAATGTTCTAAAAATACGTTTAATTGTCATTATTTTTAATAAATGCTTATCTCATATTATTGTGTTATTTTTTTCGCTAATGGTACGAAAAGTAGAGTATTTTCCTCGGTGATAAAGCTGTCTTAGTCTTGGGTGAACTTAAATTCCTCGCTACACTCAGGACTCGTCTTAAATCCCTCGCTTCGCTCGTGATTTAAGTTTTTAACACCCTCGCTACGCTCGGGAGTAAATCTCGAGTCCTTCATAACGCTCGCGATTTAAATCGTCACCCGCGACAGAAGACACTGCTTTATCCCCTTGGTTAATGATCTACTATTTAATGTATCTCTCACTGCAATAATAACATAACGCCTGTAATCCCCGAGGGGCTGGGCACTGGTGTACCTACAGTACACCCTCATTTCGCCTGTTATGTTTATAAGTTATAGGTACCTACGAGGCGAGTCTATTGCGATCAACGCCAACGTGGGACAAATCTAGACTCCGGGCTGCTTCTGAGATTTTACAGATGGAAAACCCGATAACACTTTACCCGATCCGGGAATCGAACCCATGACCTCATGCTCGGCAGTATCGTTGCGACCACGAGACCAATGAGGCAGTCAATCTGTTTGTATTTACTTCTGCTAAGCATGAGACCTCGTGTCAATCCGACAAACTAACAATTTAGTAAGTTTTATTATTATTAAACAAAACCTGTCGTGAAAATGAGACAAATAAGTAATTTTTTGACAAATATGTCTCATCGTCAGTTATATTTTTAACCCTCGATGGAAAAAGGGGTGCTATAAGTTTACGTGTGAATCTGTGTGTCTGTCTGCGGCATCGTAGCTCCCAAATGGCTGAACTATTGTTTTTTTGTTGTTGTTTTATTTGGAATGTGACTTGACCCAGTGTTATTAGCTAAAAAGAAAAAAGGTGAAAATCTTTTCAGCCGTTTTTAGAGGTTTTTCACCCTGTCGGGTTTTTTTTTAATAAGTTTTAAATTTAACTTTAAAAAATAATTCGTTGTTCGCACACTGTCAATCTTAGATTTTTAACTGTCGCTACTTCTAATCAGAAGCCCAAAAGTTTGACTACCAGTCTTACCAAGGGGTATCGTGTTACTCAGTGACTGGGTTGTGGAGGTCAGATAGGCAGTCCCTCCACGTACAATACTGGTATTCAGCTGCATCCGGTTAGACTGGAAGCCAAACCTAACGTAGTAGGGGATAGGCAGGCAGATTGATTAATTGATTTGTCAGTAATATTAAATAGGGTCCTGGCTGTAGCGAAATTGTAGTATCGTTCGCCAATCTATGTTTATAGTAGAATTTCCCTATCATTTCCCAATCTGTTCTTATGAAAAGCACTAAAAAACTTCTGTTGTTTACACAAATAAATCTAGCATAATTTCATGTTAAATTACTCACAAACGTCATGAAACAACTAATCAATCAATATAGGTTAATACGTACTGTCATCAGGTACGATGGGATCGCTAACTTTGGGCATATTATCCGTCAGGTTCACGGGTAGATTTTCCGTGAGGTTCACATGCAGGATCCCGGAACCGTTCACGCCCAGCAGCGGGATCTGAGTTACCGAAGTTGTTGTAGGTGCAGCTGCATCTGCGGAAAATAGAGATAAAAAAGAGTTATTTACTTATAATATAAAAATCAATGCCACTTTTCGTTGTAATTTTATAACTCAAGAACGGATGGACCGATTTTGCTAATTCTTTTTTTACAATATTCCTTGAAGTACGAGGATGGTTCATACGGAGTGAGAACAAAAAATGTGAGGCGGTACGAAGTTCGCGGGGTCAGCTAGTTTACTATAATATAAATGGCCGTATTCTCTCTCGAACTTTCAATTCAAGGGTGCGATTATAAAAGTCTATGTTTGGTAAAGAAATTACCTACCAGAAACAGCGGGGCGAGCACGGCCTCTGTGATAGGCTTGAGTCACGCATTTTATCACGGTTTTTGCTCCCAAACTGTGACAAAAATGTGTGACTCAAGCCTATCACAGTAGGCCGTGCTCGCCGCGCTGCAAGGTTTAATATCACAATCGCAATAAAACTGACGAAGATTGTCAGTGCTACTTCTTTTTGGATGCGAATTAACAACATCCTGTTAGATCAACAATTCAAGTTTACTTCGTAAAACATCATTTTTAGAACAATTTAAAGATAAGTGTAATTAACTGACGCGCTAGAAGACATGATCATAGTATTTTAATATTCGCCAAGTAGCAGAGCATGTCGCTGCATGTGATAGATAATACATGGTTGAAGGTACTAATTACTAAATAGCAAATGCGCAGACGCAAGTCTCTTGGACGATTTGTGAACATACCTACATTAGCTTGAGTTTGTCTTTCATTAAATACGTTAATTTTGATTCCTCCTTCAGTTGGTTACTTGCTTAATGTTATTCTATGTTAATTACAAGTTCTCTTTTACTCCTAATAATAAAGAAATATGCGCTCAGTCAAAATCATAATATTCAGGACCAAATAAAAAACATTGACAAAAACGTCAAAATTTAAAAAAAAAACAGTCGAGCACCAATTATTTCCATTTCCATCATTATGCAGTGAATACAACGCCAGCTTTTCTGCAAAATAATTGACAGGTAGACATCTGTACAATATAATATCTAGGAAGATTTAATGATGGCTCTCGACACCACGTGTCTCTTTTCAACGCCTACATGTCATATTATAGCGCTGTCTCTTCCTGCCATTACGAACAAATTGCTTGCAGGTGCAATAGGATAATTAATAAATTAATAATGCAACAATAGGGACGTACAAGCTATATTTAGGTTTCCGTCATGATATCCGCTTGAAAACAGTATCCGTTACAGATAGGCTAGTGTTTGAGAGCATAAGTTGTAACGCATTAGTTATTATCTTGCCGGGACAAAGAAGATAAGCATAATGGCTTATGTGATTATGTTAAACAGCAATTTAGGTAGGAATGCGTATGAATACTATGAATATGATGATTTCGTGAGGAAAGTTTTGAGTATAAAATATGAATGATGATGTGGCTATCAGAGTAGGGAAAACCAAAGAAACGATAGATGGACTGTGTGAAAGACATATGGAAGAAAAAGACATGTTTCACCGACACCGAATAAAATGGGATGATGGTACATGAATATGATGTGGCATGTTTGTCAGCCAACACCTTAATTGCATAAGGCATTCCTTATTACAATCGGTTTTTAACAGACTTAAAAAAAGGAGTAGGTTCTCAATTCGACTGATGTTAATGTTTTTTGTATGTTTGTGATTTTGGTTTTGATGATTCTTTTTTTGTTTTTTAGGTCATACTTCAGAGGTTGAGGAGGTTCAGGAGGATTTAAAAAAAATCAACATTAATAATTTTTAAATTAAAAAAAAAACGCCTTCAAACGGACGTGGACGTCGTGTAAGACGGTCATTTTCGAATTGGGGTAAGGGTAAATTGGTGGTAGGTGCCATAACTAAAAATTTTAAAAATAAAAACGTTTTTACAAAATAAACAAAAAAGAAAAGTTTTATTATTGACAGTTTAACAATTATACATTGCGTCGAGTAGATTATCGGCACGCAAGAAAGTCGCTAATTAATAATTCCATGATCGTCGGCAATAAAGATTTAAAAAAGTTACATAAAGTTCAAATACGGGCAAGTACCAACGTGACCTTTTCAATTCATATGTACCTACTTTTCGAGTTTACTTTGTTCATAACTGAAATCGGTGAAAGAAAAATATTGTGAGGAATACATATTTTTCTTGACCCGTCTGATTTGTTTTTTTTTTTTTATTTGGTAGCCCAATTCATGAAGAAGGTTATAGGCTATTTAACATCACGCTACGACCCTTAGGAGCCGAACAGAAAGAAAAAAAAAGTCAGAAAGAACGTTACGCGAAAACGAAGAAACAGCGCAGGCGGGCAAGTGAGTTTTATAAAAATGTGTTGCTGTTATTTTAGTATAATAACATATTGTGTATCTTACGACTTCCACGCGAACGAAGCTTGTTTGTTTATAAAGGTGACTACAGCAGATTTACAACCGTCAAATTTTCTTTTACCCAGTCTAACGCCACGCCACCCCTACTCCACACAAAAATTACGTAGGTCACACTCACACTACGCCGAAACCAAATAGTTTGGATAAAACAATAAGAGGAAATTTACTTTAATTAACTTGTCATCTTATACAAACAAACGGTATATATAATATGTACATTGAAATGGTTTACTTTTCATTGCGACAGTTCTGAGAACTGCTAACCTGATGTCATCAAGGATTTATTCCAGAATAGTATTTTTATTGTTCTACACTTAGTTGCATCAGTGTCTTTATATTACACTGGCATGCCGGGTTCCCAGTAGCAACAGTGCTTACATGGCTTTGTATGTAAGCACTTTTGTTACTGGGAATCCCAGTGAAGTGTGCATTGGCGTCAAATGATACTAATAGCTAATTATGAACGTAATCTTATCGCATTCATGATAAAATGTCAACCAGCACCATCACAATTTGTGATCAGTTTTATTTTATTTTAATTGAAAGGATCAGCAAACAGTAACATTATAAAAACTTCCAACTAATCGTTAGGAGTTTTAGTAGCAGTACGTGCAGTAAGGGTTGAACCTCATCTGGCAGCACGGAATCGCCTTTTTCCGTCGCCCTTTCTCTTTCTGTCGCTTAGAACTGCCATTTGCTAGACCGAGACAGAAAGCATGATGCCGATCGCCTCGAGGATTCCGCCGCGTGCTATCGCATTATGCTTTCTGTCTCGGTCTAGCAAATGGCAGTTCTAAGCGACAGAAAGAGAAAGGGCGACGGAAAAAGGCGATTCCCTGCTGCCAGATGAGGTTCAACCCTAATTAGTTGTATATAAAGTTAAAATTCAGATTAAGATTACATAATTAAAATATGATGTATTATCGTTCAAAGGCTTTAGGGTACATTCTAAAAGGTATAAAAAAAGCATTTATAAAGTTTCCAAATGCTTTTGTATCATCTAAATAAAATTTTGTTTTAGCTAAATATTGCAATTTTATTCATAATCAATATTTTTGTACTACAGAGCGATATTTCATCATTTAATTTTTGACAGCTATAATGCGACACCCTGTTATACTTCGGCGTATGGTGAAATATATTAATTCATGTTCGCCTATCAACACGAAAGATATTACGAGTACACATAAATTAACTAATGCTCCACGAACCTATAGATAGAAACAAATCTTTAATATTTTTTGTCAAAGCCTCACTGAAGAGAACATTTAAAACTAAAATTGTACTAAGTCTGTTTTAGATGAAGGAATAGTAGTTAACGTTATGTGAAAAAGTGTCACTATGTTAAATATATATATGTTATGTAAAAAAGGAGCTACGTCTGCCAACAAACTGCTTTGTAGTTTGGCAGAGGTAATAGTGTATTGTAAAAAATATTTCTGTGAATAAACATTTTTCATTTTTTTTTTTTTTTTTTAATAATTTCACTACAAGGTAATATCGGTGCCACAGAATACCTGGGTTTAAAGAACTTTATTTCTCTACTTATGAGAACTTAAATAACAGTTCGCTTATAATGAGATACTTATGTGATTATAATTATTACTATTATGGTTTAGGACATTTATTTCTCAAAAACAGAATACAATTATTCACTTAGAATGAGAAATACTGGTTGCATACATATTAACGTTCCTTGGACCGAGTATCGGAACGGTATGTTAGAGGTTAGAAGTAGGTACAATAATGTTAGTCATTAACTTATCAAAAGGTTGGTAAAATAAACTAAGTATGTTAAAATAGATCGACTTAAGAAGGTATTAAAAAATTAAAAAATAATATTTTTACTTGATGTAGGTAATTTGCAAAAAATATTGAGACTAAAAGTCCATATTACGTATCGAAACACAGTTTATATCATAGTTGCCATTGAAAGCATAGTTGCTTTTTAGTGTTTATTTAAATTGAAATTAAGTTTTATTTTTGCTTTATCTAACAAACATTAGTTACCTCTAGAGTGTTGGAGACATGGTATTGGCATATTCGGTTTTATGTTATTTCAAAGGTTACCTACTCTATAAGTAAAAAAATCTTATTAAAGATCAACTCGAAACTCATGTTCCTCAACATACGTAGTCTAATTTAAAAGTAGTCATTCAGTGAGGCATTCAACAATATACTATTATCATAATAACAGTGAATAAACGAAAGTTATTCCATTGACACAACATAACCAGAACTCATTCTGTCTGTTGTAAACAATGGCGTCGCGCATGAGTGAACTGCCATGCCGGGGGACGGAGGCTTCCATAAATACGGTATCATTAGTTAAACGAGGGATAAAATCTATGCTCATGAGGTCAGTAGCCCAAAAACAACAACCTATCTTACCAAGGGGTATCGTGTTACACAGTTCCAGGGTTGTGGAGGTCGGATAGGCAGTCGCTCCATGTAAAACACTGGTATTCAGCTGGATCCGGTTAGAATGGAAGCCGACTTTAGCACAGTTGCGAAATAACCTAGGCCGAAGATGATGACTACAACTAGACAATCTAGACGCACAGTCGCATATCAATACAAATAAGTGCGATGCTCCCCGCCTGTAGTATGCGATGGTCTGTACTGTACATAATGTACAAAAGTAATGTTGGAGGATTTTCCCAAATCTTCAATCCCAAATTTGCTACGATCCTTAGATACTCCTTTTGCTTCGTTTACGTTCATACCTGGTCAAACGCCGCGCCGGTATTGCGAGTACTACGCATGTGGCCTTTCTGAAGGACATCGCCAATAAGGTCACTATACATATGTCCTTCTAGGGCGTCCCCTTCAGACGTTTCCAATCACATCTGCCCTGTAAATACTTTTTGTTTTCTCGCCTTTCATTCGTCCTCTCAACATAACCAAGCCATCTCAGCATAGGGTACTCTTTTCATTATTTACATACAATAATATTGTATGTAAATATAAAAAGGCATTAAACTAGGTCGCCCGCTTTCTGCCAAATCTGAATAAGGAGATATTTAAGTCACTGGCAGCCTATTGGAACTCCAAGGGCATTGATGTCGGCAGGAAAAGCCTGAGTAACCTACATTTCAGCTTGACACATATTCGAAATAAAATCACCAGAAAATAATAGGCACAGTCTGGGAAATTGTCCAGTAGCATTAACGTACTTATAATTTAAATATACATGTCGTTACACCTGCCAAGCTTTCACTACAGGTTGCTTATCAACGGGCTCCTTCCTTAACTGGAGATAATTATATTGGCGACGTTGTGCTTCATTGCAAACGATATGATACGGCTTAATGGAACTGGGCTGGTATAGGTTCTTTCAATCTTGAAGACGACGTTTTAAGATAGAAGAGGATGGCTTGAACTACTATACTAACTAAATACAGTTAGTATTTAGTTAATACCACAGCCAACAACCGGTCTATTCTGTAAAAATCTCACCCTAAATACTTAGGTGTAGTCAGTGTTGGGCAAATTTTTATTGCAAGAACAAAAAGATTAACAATTGATTAATTGTAATTGTGGATAATTACAATTAACAATTAATTAATTGTTAATTGTGATTTACTACAATTATTAACAATTAATTAATTTTCAATTGTTTTGTGAATTTTAATTAAAACTAACAATTAAAAAAATACTACTGTATAATATACAGCCGGTTAATATAAATATATAATATACCCGTGTGGCTCCGTGTAGTTGATTAGTGCCCCCCCCCCCCCCCCCCATCTATTCAAGCAGCTTTTTATGTAGAAAGATTTAGAAAATTTAAGCTATACTTACAGCCTTTGACGACTTTTTTATTCGTCGGAGACGTACAGCTTAATTTTCCTAAACCTTCTACTAATTTCGTTTTGATTCATGAAGTTAATTGTTAGTTTTAATGGTTTATACAAACTTAACTAAAAAAGTTAATTGCAAATATTTTAATTGTGAGTTACAATTGACATACGTTAATCAAATTAATTTAATTGCAAGGTGCAATTAAAAGTTTAATTGCGATTAATTTAATTGCAATTACTTTTTTAATCAATTAACAAGATAATTGACTAATTAATTGATTAATGCCCAACACTGGGTGAAGTAAGCTTGAAGTGAGCTGTCCTTCCACGTGATGCCAGGGACTGACACTATTGAAGTGGGCTTTGATTCCACGTGATGCCAGGGACTGACACCATTGAAGTGGACTGTAATTCCACGTGATGCCCGGGACTGACACCATTTAAGTGAGTTGACATTCCACGTGATGCCAGGGACTGACACCATTGAAGTGAGCTGTCATTCCACGTGATGCCAGGGACTGACACTATTGAAGTGAGCTGTCATTCCATGTGATGCCAGGGACTGACACTATTGAAGTGTGCTGTCACTCCACGTGATGCCACGGACTGACACTATTGAAGTGGGCTGTCATTCCACGTGATGCCAGGGACTGACACTATTGAAGTGTGCTGTCACTCCACGTGATGCCACGGACTGACACTATTGAAGTGGGCTGTCATTCCACGTGATGCCAGGGACTGACACTATTGAAGTGGGCTGTCATTCCACGTGATGCCAGAACACAAAATTGACAACCTAAGACCGGATTAAGTAGTCAGTTTTGTTAAAGGAGTTTTCTTTCGATTTCTCTTAGGTTCTTATCTCAAAAACAGGCTCGGTGGTTTAAACCATGACTAAAGAAAAACCTCGTTTTGTTTGAATTTACAAGAAGTAAGAGAATTAAGTCATCTCTGATAAAAGGAAAGGGGTTGCTACTAAACAAAAATAAGTTCGTTTTTGAAGTCGGTATAAAATGAGTTATGCAGCAGAGCCAAAAATGAACCCAATCTGAGCACAAGTCGCAGCGCTGCACTCTGACGCTACCAAGTGCTACCGTCCCATTTACGGACAACAGGCGTGACGGATACATGTACTTAACTGTTTATTTATAGAAAATCTCTTTACCAATGAATCTATCGAGTTATGCTTCACGTGCACAATAGTGGATATTGTTGCTATTGAAAATCAATTACATGCATTGTTTGTCATTTTTTCCTTTTTACGTCATCCAAGTCAGTGTTGACCTTCCTGCCTTGTAAACATTTACTTTAGGCATGCCACGATAACGAGTTTGCATAGTTCCCCAAATAATTCATGTTTTTATCATAAAAAACTCAAATCAAAGACAATGTGATAAATATTGTGTTTATGCCAATATTACACGATTTAGCTGCCGTGTTGGTCTAATTTTCGCAAGCGCTACTGCTAAACATGAGTTCCTGGGTTCGATTTTCGGGTCGGGCAAAGTGGTATTAGGTTTTTCCATGTGGGATTTCTCAGTAGCCCGGAGTCTGAATTTGTGCCCGGTTGGTGGCAATAGGCTCGGCCCATGATACATGGACAGGACATGATACAGGACGTAAAAATAACTGGCGATAGAAGCAACAAGAATAATGTACCCAGGATTTAGTAATATCTTGATTTAAAAGAGTGTCCTTGGAGTTTCTTGCCCGTCCTTCTCCGTAGAGATCTACCGTTTTGGAATGGCAACTAGCTTCAACTTTCTGACTAACTGACCGACTCTTTGACAATTCAAAAGTGCCTGTAAATGGTTTAATTGAAATAAATGCTTTGAATTTGTAATTTATGAACTTGATATCAGCAAAGGATAATGCACCTGTCCTGCTAATTTAGTCCTTTCTGTCGCGCAATTACACTGTCTTGCAAGTTTAACTCCTTCGCCTATTAAATTATAATAATTACTAGCCATGTGGCCGATGGGATTACTTATCGGCAACTTCTCAGGAGCTTCGATCGTAGGTTTAGCTACGCTTGCTGAGGTCGATCTTCAAACAAGAAAGGAAGGATGGAAGGCGTTCGCGGCTAAATTATAACATTTAGCCGCGAGCCCCTTCCTGTTCATCGTTCCTTTCTTCATGTTCCTCGGCACCATCACACTCACTATTGTCGATGCTGCTGTAAACTTTAGCTTCTGGATGGATCGTGTCGACAATCCTATCGTTCATCTCAAGTCAATCTTCGTTTCTCGGTGTCAGCACCACAACATTTTTAAATGACTTACAGGGTGAAGGGTCAAGAGCGCACAAGCTCTACCAGACCGTTTCCAGCGACGCAACGCTTAGGAATCTGGAAGTTATCGTCTCCAAAAACTTCTGCATTTGGCAAGTTTCAGAAGCCATTCAGCAATTTCTATCTCGTTCACATTCACTCTCATATTTAGGGTGAGCCTTAATTCAATGAATGAGTAGAAGAGGTTGCATCGCTTTAGAAATTCCCCGACCATTGCTGCTCGACCTCCTCTCGAAACAACGGGTAAACATTGCAAATGGAATTTCGACCAAGTGTAAAGTCATCCGTTTATCCGGCAAATTCGTCCAGCGTCGTCGTTCAATTCCATTGCTACCCGAGTATGTCAAGCACTCAAGACGGCTTTGCTTGTATTCGGGTTAAGTCATGAGGTATCCGAATGCGAGCTAACGACCAAGAGAAGAATCTATTCCTATCCCCTAAGTGTGGTTTATTATATAACTCAAGTTTTACCTTCCACTCTGTCTAAACTAATCAAGGATCATTTATAAACATTTATGAATACGTGATATGGATAATAAGCTGCCAATATCAGTACAAATAGCCAGCCGCACATTGGTAGCCTTGAAAATCAATTACCACGATGTTCTCAAGATTAGAGCGACTCAACAGTCAGAACAAAGGGTTTCTTGGCATTAAGAATTACGATTAATTGAAATCATACTTATGCACGCGATATGATGAATAACACAATTAATATTTACGTGTAGGCAATATTACGTTAGACATGCAAGTGAACCCAAACCTATGGACCTAGGTTACTTGTGATGATAAAATTTTGTTGTAGTAAGTCCCAGCGGAGTCAATATTTCTTTTCGTGATTTGATGTTTTTCAGGTAGTTCGAAGTTCCGTTTTTTTTTATTACATTGCCCCCATTTTGAATTTTCATTTTGACCTCACTATCGGCTTCAGTACCCTCGAAACCCATGAAAACGACACCCATGCATTTGAAACCATTGAATGTTTTCGTAGTGGCCATCTTGGATTTTCATTTTGACCTCAATGTCGGCTTTAACACCGTCGGAAACCATGAAAACGACACCGATGACGAAAAATTAGGAAATTTTCACGGCCACCATCCTGTATTTTCATTGAAAGGTGGTAAAATAAGACATTGTAGGTACTAAATCGTTAGTTGAAACTAATTGCGTTAGTTTAATTTGTAATCGTCGATCGAACGAAATGTTTGGCAACACTGGTAAGAATGCATCAGTCAGTGTATCAGTGTTGTGCCGTTAAGTAGTATAAGCAGGACCGCAGGCGTTAATTAATTCACTAAAATCGAAAAACATCGCATGCAATGGGAAGTCGCTTGCTCCCGCGTCAACATTCCTGACTTTCTGTGTATTTTGGTTGCTGACACTAAATAATAAATAAATTGTTTATTGGGTCTCAAACAGTTATATTTGCAGATGTGATTGAGACAGCCCCAGTAAGTAATTAATAATACTTGTGTTGGGGTTATCTCGCTCTTTCCCTTAACTGATAGCTTATACACTATTGAGACTCTGTTTCAATTAAAATTAAACTAAACTAATAAAACTAATTTAGAAACAAAGAGAAAAAAAGAATGACAAAAAGTAAATTAGCAGCTCTGTGTATTGTGCAATTGTGAGTATGTGTTAGTGTGAACTGTAGTAGTGTGTGATCGTGGGTTTGTCTGGGTGTGTGTGAAAAACTACATTTCTGTATATTTTGGCTGCTGACACTAAACCTACAAACGTAGTATACAGGAAGTTTTATAAAAATGTGGCTGTTATTTTAATATACTGCGTTGTCTTACGACTTCCACACTTCCACGCGAACGAAGTCGCAGGCCGAAGCTAGTTTGAAATAAATGCTTTGAGTTTGAAGCACAACAGCTAGTTATATAAAACTTATCACATTAGTCAACAAATAGTTATCTACACTACTGAGTGTTATCTCACTCGTCACATGACTATCTATTGTTTACCTGCCCACCTGTTTGTTTACTCTGACACCATATGTATTTACTATATAGGAAACATGCTTTGAAATGTATTGTGTCTTCTTACGTGTATTTTGTGCTATTAAACTTGTTCACAAATTATCGATCGGAAGTCCGATTGTTTGTTACCATGGTAGGTTACCATTGAATAAATCGATTGTATTTAATTTATTTATTTTTTGTATCGTCGTGATGTCATAACATGCTTAATCGGTTGAAGAACACTGAACCAGGAGGCCTACCCCCTAATCACAAAGTCCGTAGTTTTGGCCGAAGTTATGGACGTTTCCTACTTCTTATCACTTACGGACATAAGATTAATCCGGGGCCCGAACACAAAATTAATGACAAACGATTTGACAGTTGTTCTTACTCCCCATGTGTTTTTGCCCGTCCGGAAAAACTAATTAATCGGGAGCAGGGTTCACTTCTAAGTAACGAACTACTTTAGGACGAGCCCGTATTTTCGTTGACGGACTGAGAGTAAGCCCCGAGACAAGAAGAATAGAGATAGAAGTTTATTACGGCTATGGGGGTTTATTGTCCCTCCAAAGTGTTAAGTATATCGTGACTGGGATTGATCTTTGATTAATCTTTCAATGCACTAGCGATGAATGAAGACGTTCCTGTCCCTGTGGCTCCCAGGGGTCTACGCTCTAAGTCCGTCAACGAAGATCCGAAATTCCGAACCCGTCCAAAATTAATTCAAAACATCGGAGCGAATCCAGCACCCGAATATTTAACTTTTTCGGACGGGCAGAATAGGGAATAGGACAGCTGTCAAATCGTGGTGTCATTCTATCTTAGATCGGGCTCCGAACTAATCCTAAGTAGTAGGTAATACGGTAGGTTACACCTGTAATTTCGGTCGAAACTACGGATTTCGTACGTAGGGAGTAAACCCCCATGAGATGAGATTTCATTCGCGCGACAGTATCGCAACTATCTGTACTGAGCCTTACACGATTGATTGGCGAGGCACGTCACAAGACGTGTTGTTGTCCTGAGATCATCTGAATAGGGACACAGTTGACACAAAGCGACACTCCTTCATTGACAACACACATGATAGGGAGATGAGCAAGTGGTGTCACTTCAAATGAACACTGCTCGTAACGTTCACACTTTTGAATTACGCCTGTCAATCATAGTATAAGGCCGAACGAGGTGTGTGACTTTTATTATCCATACTTAATATTATAAATGCAAAAGTAACTCAACTTGTCTGTCTGTTAGATTTTCACTGTTTAAGGGCTGAACGGATTTGGATGAAATTTCGCACACGGATAGACAATGACCTGTGTTAGGACATTTTTATCCCGGTATTACGTTTCCGTGGTATAATTTTCTCGAGCAAAAGCTAGTATTGCATAAATAGCTGAGGTTCACTTTAGCGGTTTGAGTAATTAAATACCCATAAAATTCCACGATTGAGATGCTTTTAGTACCATGTATTCAGACATTACATAAACAAATAATTGCATATACCTTAATTTGCTTAGAAAAGCCTCTGCACAACAACTGACCTGTAAAATTTTGCAATTACCGTTACGCATAAAACCTGGAGTCAGGTTACTGTTATATCGTCGCGAAACGCGGCAATTTCTCATACATTCTGTCAAGCTTTGCAATACTTATTATCTGAAATCTCTGAGGTGAACATCAGCTTTTTATTCTCATGGTAAGTACATGTTTTCTATGGAAAGGATGAGCCTGCATCTTCCATCAAGAATAAAAAACTTACCTATCCTGCCTAGCCATTTTCCAACTATGTTGGTCGGCTTCCAGACTAACTGGACGTAACTAAATACCAGTGTTTTGATCTCCACAACCGCGTTACTGGGTAAGACTGGTTGTTAGACTTGTGCTCCACTACCCGTAACAACTGTCAAAGATCTACGAATGATAGCCGGGACCAACGGCTTAACGTGCTTTCCGAGTTATGTAGGGGTCTCGATATGTGATGGATGGTCACCCATCCACGAACGGACCCCGTCAAGCGCAGCTTAACCTTCGATCGCCTCGTGCGGGTGTTATCATTTAGCCACGAGCCTTTTCCATTATGATAAATATGTTTAATACTAATCCAAATAGGTCCTTTGCAGATTTTTTGTCGGACCAATGACATAAAACTTGGCCAGATGGATTGGTATGTTGTTCTCAGAAGTCTAGAACAAAGCGCAGCTGTCATGTCTTCCACGAGCAGGAAATGTGGTGCGATAGCCGTACTCGCATCGGCCAACAGCGCTTATGCCCAAGTGTTGCAAGGCTCTCATAGGTCGCCTTGATCAAGAGCCCGATAAAGAAACTCCCCCCCTATTCCTGAACTGTCTTAATACATCTGTGCATACTTATAATAAAATAGTAGCGAAGTCAGAACTGTACACTGAATAATAATGAAAAAAAAAAACTAAGAGATGTAGGATCGAGTCTGCCGAAAATATAGCTTTTAGAAAATTGATGTCCGTTTTCCTGGATGTATGTTCCGGATTTGCCCAAAAACGGCTGAACGGATTTGGGTGAAATTTGGCGCACTGATAGTTTACCCTTTAATCCTGGTAGTACGTTCCAGTGAGATATGTTTCGACATAAACGCGGGCGAAGCCGCGAGCAAAAGCTAGTAGCAAATAAACAAACAAGATAATAATCAAATAAACTTCGAGACGCTTCTTTAAGGGTCAGTGGTCACCGAGACAAGTTTCTTTACACATAATAACATACTTCGTATCGAGATATGCGTGCACACATATTCGTGCGTTTCCCAATTGACAAGCGCGATGCGTGGGCACATGTCAGGTTTGTAGTGCGATCGAAAATTTAACGTTATTCGTTTGTAATGTGATTCGCGATAACCAGCCAATAACACTCATGTTGATGATAGATTCGTTTGATGCCTCTTTCGTTGTTCAATCAAGGAATTGGGTCAATTTTGAGATATTCACAGAGTTAGTCTTTTGTGTTAGGTACTTCTTGAAAGGGATGATTTTCTCTTGAAATGATCTCTAGATAAATCCTACTATGTCAGCGTTCACGAAAGTATAGTTCATCTCTTGTCAGTACGAACTGTAACTAAAATTATTATGAGAATTCATTGCTCATATCGACATCTATCAAATTATCACTTGAGAGGCTATTTTAATGGACCCAAAAATACTTCTTTATGGTTTAACGATTTGAATGTGCAATCAATCTTAAAAGTGTTCGCTATAATGACAAAAGCTGTGGACTTTACATACCTACATTGTTGCAAAAAAAATCAAGAACGGACTCGCAATGATTTACTCGCGACTCTTTCGCGACTTAACCACATGTAAGTACTTAGTTATTAATAAAAGAATATGCCAGACTGGTTTGTGGGCCGATGCGTCGACCGTGATCTGGTCTATCGAGGTCGTCTGACTACCAGCCACTTATAATTATATTGATAGGGTTACAGTACTAGTACCTACCCAGAATTAATACCTAGACAGAATTTTTGGATTTGGTACCTATACTTACCTTGTGTTATTTTATACTGTAATGTTCAAAAATAATATAAGTGGGCAAACAATATATTTTTATTTTTCTAACAAACTTACGGAGTACTGATGAAGTTAGTTAGTCAACAAAGTACGTGACGATGGTAGATAGTGGTATCAATAACAGAAGTCCAATTAGATGTTTATAGCTATCGGTGTAAGGTTGACACCTATCTGTTACTAATTTCCCAATTAGAAACCTTCTGGAGGGTCATCTTCGATCCCTCTCCCAGATGGAACGGCACCGAGGAAAGACAAAATGTCACTGAGAAACAAAAGCCTATCGAACGTTGCAACACTTTTCTGAGTTATCTCAAAATCACTTTTGCCAATGACAAACCAGCCAGTGGTGGTTTTTTTGAACAAGATTATATTTAAGTGCGTATTGCGTAACCATATAAAAGGCCATGTAAATGCAGTAAATTAAAAGATTTTCTTAAAGGAAGCATTAAAACAGCTTCTACGAGTTGCGTTACTTGAATGTGCATCCGGCGCACTAGGGGCAGTCGGCTGTACTGTACTGCCAACTGACTGGAGAATGTTTTTATCACGTCATGACTTTTTTCGTATAGTTTGTGCTTATACAGGGTGGCAGACATCGACGCGCAAACAGTGTCCATAAATTTAGCACATGATTTTAGATAACCTAGCGTAGAAAGGTTTGGTCGGTTATCAAAATAAAATCTTATGTTTCTTTGAAAAGTGCAATACCTACGCGGTCAAAATGTACTGAGGAGCTAATTTTTTTTAGTAACCACGAATTTTTTATTCGCTTGGGTGTTCAGACTCACGGTAACAGGTGGTGCTTCGATGTCCCTGCCACCCTATATGTAGAAGATTTGCGGCTTCTTTAGCCCTATATTCCCTTCCTATCTCGTGCCTATCTATCCTTATTCCTTATTTGCGACTCCGTAAGCCCTATATTCCCTTTCTATCTCGTGCGAATCCATCCTTATTCCTTATTTGCGTCTCCGTAAGCCCTATATTCCCTTTCTATCTCGTGCGAATCTATCCTTATTCCTTATTTGCGACTCCATAAGCCCTATATTCCCTTTCTATCTCGTGCGAATCTATCCTTATTCCTTATTTGCGACTCCGTAAGCCCTATATTCCCTTTCTATCTCGTGCGAATCTATCCTTATTCCTTATTTGCGACTCCGTAAGCCCTATATTCCCTTTCTATCTCGTGCGAATCTATCCTTATTCCTTATTTGCGACTCCGTAAGCCCTATATTCCCTTTCTATCTCGTGCGAATCTATCCTTATTCCTTATTTGCGACTCCGTAAGCCCTATATTCCCTTTCTATCTCGTGCGAATCTATCCTTATTCCTTATTTGCGACTCCGTAAGCCCTATATTCCCTTTCTATCTCGTGCGAATCTATCCTTATTTCTTATTTGCGACTTCGTTAGCCCTATATTCAATTTCTATCTCGTGCGAATCTATCTTTATCCCTTGTTCACATCACAATGAACCTCTGTGCAAAATGTCAGCCGTCTAGGGCCAAGGGTTCGGGCTGGGCGTTGATGAGTCAGTCAGTGAGTGAGTTAGAACTTTTCTACGTATCGATATGGGCTGGTCATTAGCAATCGCTCAACGAAATCTTTCTTCAACAAAATACAAAGATTCTTAAGAGCGTTTATACCTTATGAGTGGCAACGTCGCAATTTAGTGTCATATTTCGTGGTTTTCAATTTTTATCATTTAATCGGAGCTATATTTTAAAAATCTGTTGTAACTTTTTAGAATTACGTGAAAGTGTTTAAAAATAAGTAACCGTAATGCTTACAGTTATTTTACAATGAAAATAACGCCCTGCAAGTTTCCAATGTATCCTTTGCATATAAATAGAACTGTAAACGCAACGATTTCTTACCTTTTACACAGTTTTCACATAATTCTAAAAAGATAATTAAACAGATTTTTAAAATATAGCTCCGATTAAATGATAAAAATTTAAAACCACGAAATATGACACTAAATTGCGACGTTGCCACTCGATAAGGTATAAACGCTCTTAAAGCATGACATTTAATGCTAATTTACCAGAGTACCTGCGCTACATGGTTATATCATGCGCTTGCTATAATATCGATGTTAACGGGTTTTTTATGATGCCTATGAACGACTTGCAATCTGTCACTAAGCTACATACTTAGGAATAATGCTAGCTTCGTCGCTTACGTGTATTATCTATCATAGTTAGAGTGTCGATCGAGTGAGGTATGAAGTATCATAGTTAGAATGTATGATCGAGAAAATTCAAACTATTTCTCAGGAGGGCACCTCTAGCACCCTTAAAAATTTTACAGCTTTTTTTTCTCTCGCTCTCTCTCTCGTCTTTAGGGAGTTCCTTTGTTAGAACTCCCTAAGAACATGAGCAGACATCACATTCATTGCTTTTAGGGTTCCGTACCCAAAGGGTGCCAACGGAAGCCTAATACTAAGCCTCTGCTGTCCGTCCGACTGTCTGTCCGTCAGTGGGCTGTCTCTCATGAACTGTAATAGGTAGACAGTTGAAATTTTCACAGTGTGTGTATATTGCCCCTATAACAATACATATTAAAAAGTAAATTTAAAGGGGAAAAAAGAAAACCATTAAGAACCCCATTTAAGAAAAGTGAAATTAGGTTGTGTCAAAACCGTGTGTGTGTGTGTGTGTGGTATGGTGGTACAGAAAACTCTTCGTGTGCGATTCCAACTCACACTGGGCCGGTTTTTTAATCTGCCTTAATTTAAAACACAATGTTTTAATCACGATCAGCGTCACAAGTGATATTTTTTTTAATGCCTTTTTTTTAAAACACAATGTTTTAATCACGATCAGCGTCACAAGTGATATTTTTTTTAATCTGCCTTTGTTTAAAACACAATGTTTTAATCACGATCAGCGTCACAAGTGATATTTTTTTTAATCTGCCTTTGTTTAAAACACAATGTTTTAATCACGATCAGCGTCACAAGTGATATTTTTTTTAATCTGCCTTTGTTTAAAACACAATGTTTTAATCACGATCAGCGTCACAAGTGATATTTTTTTTAATCTGCCTTTGTTTAAAACACAATGTTTTAATCACGATCAGCGTCACAAGTGATATTTTTTTTAATCTGCCTTTGTTTAAAACACAATGTTTTAATCACGATCAGCGTCACAAGTGATATATTTTTTAATCTGCCTTAGTTTAAAACACAATATTTTAATCACGATCAGCGTCACAAGTGATATTTTTTTTAATCTGCCTTTGTTTAAAACACAATGTTTTAATCACGATCAGCGTCACAAGTGATATTTTTTTTAATCTGCCTTTGTTTAAAACACAATGTTTTAATCACGATCAGCGTCACAAGTGGCATGTTTTATCAGTCTATTAAACTAACGATAGGATTTGATGAGAACGAACGACGTCTGTTTACGTCACATAATTAATTACAAGCATCAAGATCAAAGCATTTACTTTAATGACCGGAGGACACGTCGCGTCGATTAGCCTACGATAACAGTTCGAAGACTAAACGAAACTTGACCTTCCGTTGTGTTGTATGCAATTTCCTTTTTCGTAAATATTCTGAGCGCGGATTAATCATTCGGTCATTCATAACCCATACTCACTCATGGTCTGTGTTCTACGGAAGAACGAGTTGACTTAATTTCTACGGCACTCTCTGTGCTGTATTACCAAGAAATCAAAAGTACTCATGATCTCAGATAGCATTAGTATTCATATTTAAGTGACCTCATCAGTTTTCAATGCTCCATAAAGTTGAAAATTGTCTTTTCTACAACAAGATCGACGCGGATAACCGATAAAGTTGTCAAAATAAAAGCGCTGGTGATCAAGGGAGTAATCCACTGGAGTAATACAGGGTATCCCGTAAATAATGGATCAAACGTAACGGGTAGGTAGCATAACTGCAAAATATTTTTTTTTCTTATTTTACCGTTTTGTCTACCAGAATTCAGTTTTTTTAATGTTGTCACTGCAAACGTAACATTTTTAGGTATGTTTTTTTTAAACAGTTCTGAATAGCTTACTAACGAGAGATTACGAACGAGTTTTCGAGACTGCGCGACTTAACATACCTATTATTCTTTTTAAGAGATCTCGAATTGCCAATCTCGTCGTGTCTGAGTTGCAATTAAACGCCTCGTATTATGAAAAACATTTTATTCTCGTTAATACATAACTCCATACATCGTTTGTTCGTAATAAAATCAATTAATTTATAATTGATTCTTTAATAATCGATGATTTCGTTAATTACCTATTAATCATTCTATAAGGTACCTCCTATAGAGTTGATAAGGAAAAAACAGCTCTCAGTGCGAATATAATCGGGTCCACATCGTCAGTGAAGTACATTCGTACTGGGGAAGCCAATGAGAAACGCAAGAGGATAAAGATTTAATTACAACATGACAATGTTATCTTGCGTTATTTTTTTTAAAACGTTGCCCTCACTAGGAATTTCTCCAGTATAGTGGGTGCGTTTACAAAAAATTAAAGTCACTTACACAAACAGCCAGACACGGAACAACTACGTCTTGTAGGTCATACAAATATTTGTTCCGTGCGGGAATCGAATCCGCGACACGCAGCGCAGCAGTCAATCGCTTAACCATTGCGCCAACCGTGCCGTCTATTATTCCATTTTACTATTGACTCTCAAAAGCTGATATTAAGTTATAGTTATAACAAACGCTTCATTTAAATTTGTATTTGTCGTAATGTACAGACGCCAGCACATCAAGCTACTACAATCTGTCAAATTTCTTTAATAGATTTTCAACATTATCGCTATAGTATTAAGGTTCAAGGTTGATTGGGAAAATTTGACAGTTTCGGGTAGCTTGACCTGCTGGCGTCTGTACATCAAATACAACGCAGCGCTACAATGGCGACATTAATTTAAACACGGGTACGGCTAGTGGCCAGTAATCATAAAAAATATATTAAAATAATATAATTAGTAAATTGAAAACTACCGCCTGCAGGTAGGACATAGGGCTCTCTCTTTCCTTCAATTCGCCTACTCTTTGTACGTTATTCGTTTTAATTTAATTCATGCGATGTTATGATCGGTTACCCCGGCAAATAACCTCTGCGCTAGAGTTCTTTAAGTACAGGTTGCTGCAAGATGTTATTTTAGAAAATTGAAAATAAATCAATCACTTATAACGTTTATTGAAATTGCGTTTACCTACATTTTCGACATTTCATTGTCGCTGAGAATTTTTAATTACGGGAATGGCCTTCAGATGGACAACCCAAATAACACTGCCCTATCTGGAAATCGAACCTCATGCTTAACCGTAGCGCTTGCGACCACGAGACCAACGAGGGAGGAAATAATTAATATATCTTACTAATATGAATTATTATTAATTAGGGAAAAGTGGAAGAAGAAAATGTGTTAACCGACCCTGAGTAACAGGAAGGTGGTGAATATTTTTTTTTAAAACGCCTACTTCTAAAAAAACACTACGAGGTGATAAATAACTAATTTCGGAAGTCGGTGTCTTTGAATTTTCGTTGTTTGCCACCGACTTCAGAAATTAGTTATATTTCACTTTGTAGTATTTAGCTTACTTCGACCGTACATTCAATCAAATCACAAAGGTCGCTCTTTAGTGAGGTATGGATGATATGTCTACACGGCAAATTCACGTAGCCTGCTGTCAATACATGCGTGCGGTGACTAGACGATTCCACTCAAATCTGTCTGGTTCTTTCCTCAAAAGGCCATTTTAAACAATAATCTACGAGGTCCTCACATGATTAGACCAAGATTATGTCTGGACTTTAAAAGAGACTGTGACCTCTGAGTTTGTACCGGTCTTTCATGTCAGAGTAGTCAGATAGTAAACACCGAACACCCAAAAACATAGTTTATTTTTGACGTGTAAAAGTGATCGTTCAAAACTTATTACAGAAATAAAATCATTTATCAATAGGCTAACCACATACCACCGATACTATTCCATGACAGTAGGTACATCCCTAGTAAGTACCTAGAGCTTGTCCCTTTGTCACAGATATTATTATGTGGTTTACCTACGCTTTCCAACCGGCGACACGCTAACGACTGATATTCTTTTGTCAAATTGAATTGTTTGCAGTGTTGCAGTGTCCGTTTATCCAGAACGTTTTACGACCAAACACGGCACATTTCAGGAGAACATGCATGCCTTTAATCCCCGAATCCCCTTGGTCAGAAGTGTACCTGTAGTATCACCCACATTACGCCACTTATTTAGGCCCACGCAATATGGGACGAGCTGTCCATTAAAGGTTACTACTCGGTAAACGAATATCTAAGTGATACACTTGTAAAGTCATAACTTAGGTAGGTAATACGGGCTGGTGTCCGCAACTCCACGTCAATGCGCGTATTTTGCGTACTTATAACTTAGGTACTCGAGTCTCAATTTTTTTTATTTGATTTATTTATTATTATTACATCTCTCAATAGATACCTGTTTATATTTTGTATTAAAGCTATTAGTTTATCTCAGAAAATACCTACATCATTATTATAATATATTAATATAGATAGTTAATTAACAAATGCGAAAAAAACTTACCTCACTTATTTTGCTGTGCCCGACAGGGCGATACGATCTAATTATAATTTTATCACCTAAGAATACCTACGTGTGGAATGTAATAAAAGTATTGAGCCTACTAAAAAAAAACTGCGAGGGATAATAAACAGAATGTCGACTTGATTTGCTGAAACTACACGCTATTCTACAATTATGGACAGGTACAGACCGTAAATAAATAGGTCAGGGTTTGGTAGGAAACACTTTCGTTAGCTGACCGACTTGCAATCATCATGCACCATTGTTATAACGTAAACATAATATCTTGGTTATTACAACGACTTCATAAATGTACTACGGGCTTTGCTGTCCATGTAACTGCCTAGAATAGACTCGGTCTAATCCCTGAAGTAGGTATATAGTTTATTAAAGTCCGATCGAATTTCGTTTTCGGCAATTTTCGTAGTCGACCGAAAAGCAAATCATATTTTCGGTGGGGACTGAAAAAAAATTTTGTTCCGGCAAATTATTAATTTCAATGCTTTTTTATTCAGAAAATGGTAGTCACAATAAGAACAATGATGAAATAAAACTCTATTTCTCACTTAAACAAAGATTCCTGTAATTTAATTTTGACACCGTATTTATTTTATATTTACCAAAGAAAATCCTATCGAAAATGTTAAAGATCATTATTTTCTTTTTCGGTTTTTGGCCGAGAATGCAAATCAGGCTGAGTTTGTTTTAGCAGATACCTAAGCAACCAGTCCTTTCTCAGTACCACCTGTTTCACCATTCCTTTCAGACGGCTCGTAAGTTTTTTGCGCTAAGTAACGGTTTAATATGCGCGCGCATTACATTTAGTTGTAATGGTCAAAGTGGCGATGCATGGGGGAGGCCTTATGTCCACCAGTGAGCAACGACCAGACGACAACATTTAGTTGTCGCCTAGTGTTTTTATAAACGGGCATAAGAGTTTGTGTAACGAGTCATCAACCCCCGATGTTTGCATTGTTGTAATATTAGAATACAACATGCAGTGAGACAGTGACGCACTCTAAGTACTATAATCTACCGATGACGACTGTAGGTAACTGTTTTGTTATGAAAGAAAATATCTTACCGCAGAGGATGTGAGCGTTCCGGCGTATATTGTTCTGCAATTGTTTGACAAACATGACGGTCTTATTATATGAGCAGTGTCATTACTTTCATACACTATTTTAAAAGTGCGCTCATGCTCTACGTTACACAAAGTTGGTGCATTATAGTCTCTATGTACGAGTGGTGAGTCTTGCGGCCTGCCCCCACTGGCAGCACGGCAGGGGATCCTTCGGCATCACTATTGTTATTGTTTTATTGTTATACTAAGTTATATTCCTATTCGTCGCATAAAAATCCATGCCGTACCGCTAGTGTGCGCAGGCGGCAGTCGCACTGGTGCGCGAAGGACCACGAATGTATGGCGATTCGTCCTTAACTAAAAGTCCATGTATCACAACCAGCGCTTGTATATTTAGAGGCGAATAAAATTCTCTTTCTGTACGACTAACAACTTTTTGGTTACAGTCCCGCTAATTGCGGTTTTTCGTAATTAACTTACTTAAACTAGAAATTAATATTTTGTGGTTAAATTGGAGAAAATGAACCCGTGTACGGCAACGAAGCGGAAATACGCCTGTTCAGTGGTTGTAAAAGTTTATCTAAGACAATATTAGGATAATGAACAAAATACATATAAATAGCAAGGAACTAACATACCTACCTAATTATGCAAAAACTCGTTTTACCAAAAGGTGACGGAGGTTAGACGTTATTCGGTACAAAGTAAATTCATAGAATATTACGTATTAACAAATAGTAGGTATAATTGATACTTCGTGGCTGGTATCTGGTACCTACAAAGAGTACCTACGTACCAGGTGTGCATACAAAATAATCTACAACATTTGACTAAACTAGAACATAATATAATCCTAGATTGTTTTAAATTAAACGTAACGTAATTCTGCGTGCAAGATGGTACATATAAATGCCAATATATAAAAAAAAACTATAAACCATTCATAACAAACCAGAACTAAATGATAAGCAAAGCATTTGAGTTGAACGCACAGCAACGTTGAGCACAGGTCGCACAGCTTGTACCTAAATAATGACAGCTTAGTAATACACTTACAACACTAAAGGCTTATTGTCTTCAAGAAGACTGTTCTATTTCTCGCAGCCAGCGTCCGTGCAAGTTATTTGAAGACATCCCACACAAAAAAAAAAAATTGTCCGTGTAAGTTGTAAAAAATATCGAATTTCTAGTTTTCGAATCATAGTTCGAGGAATTATCAGTCTGGACATAATCGCAGACGTTTTTTACTTTCTCGCTGGATTGTAGGTACATACTTCGACAATCGCCTGGCAATTTTTGCCTACAGTACTCGCACGGACAATCGCTGCTCTCGAATGGTAAGAAGCACTTCTCGTGTAAATAAGCCTTTATGGGTAACTAGCTGTTACCCGCGATTTCGTCTGCGATCCAGGATAAAAAGTAGCCTATGTCCTTACCCAGGTCATGGTCTATCCATGTGCCAAATTTCATCCAAATCCGTTCAGCCGTTTTAGCGTGAAAGCTTAACAAACAAACAAACTCACTTTCGAATTTATAATATTAGTTAGGATGTTTCTTTTTCTTTTGCGTACAGCGTGTATACACTGTATCAACAATGGCAATGATAACAAACAGCGTAATTCAGCGACATGCTGACGTCAATCATCATTTTTCAAAGTAGTTCTGAATAAAAAGGAAATAACATAATTATGTGATAGGACTGCGTATGGAATTAGTCACGAAAATTTCATCCAAAACCTTTTTTACAATATAAAATGGATGAGTAAAAATAAACTAGCACTTCCCCGCGACTTCGTTCGCGTGAATTTCGTATTTTCACTTACAAATTCCAACATCCCTTCCACCCCAATAAAATGAAAATTTATGATCATAATCTATATATTTCGACGCATCGTCCGCCCACGGTTTTACTTCGTTTTCGCTTAGCGCTATTTCAGCGTTTTTTTTCGTTTTGCTCTGCCTAATAGCTTTAAATAACCTCGCAAATTAGGCTATCAAATGATAAAAAAAAAATTGAAATCCGTCTGGTATTTCCAGAGACTTGCGTTTTCAAACAAAAAAAATAACTCTTCTGTTAAATAATATTAGTATCTAGATAAATCATTTCGCGGTTTTGCATACACGGTATAGCACTCAGCCGTGGTCGCCATGCTTTATTTGTTGTTTTGCAATATTGGTGTTGTGTAAACGATGAATTTTAAAAGTAAGTACGTACCTACACTATACACTACAGTCCATATTTATTCTGTGACTAAAATTGAAACGTTTTGTTTAGCAAGCACTATGCCCGCGACTTCGTCCCCGTAGATTTCGAATTTTCCCATATTATGTTCAAACTTTTAAAAGTTTCCTAACATCCTATCTCAGGTGTCATGTAATCTCATCAAAATCGGTTAAGCAGTTCAGAAATTCAGACATGAAATCGTAACTGACAGACAGTTTCAATTCTCTCCCACTGAATAAATACGATCAAAATGAATGTTCTAGAAGTAATTACGTTTATTCAGTTCTTTTCCTTAGGAGTGTTAATAGCAGCCAATCAAATCTAATTGCCGCGGTTCATAAGGTTAGATTATTCTGAAATTATAATGTGTTTCTATTTTATTTTAATTATAACAAGAAACTGCATCAAATAATTAATATAATTTTTATCGAAGTCGTCGAAGAGATTATATTTTATCCTTGTTTATTTAATTCAGCGTAAGTTATTAATGCTTAGATTTTTGGTATATATATACTAATCAAGATTTCTACGTGTTTGTATATTGTATATAATTATGTATTCGTCCATGCATCATCGCAGCAAAGATGTTTTATGGCTTCGAGTAGCTAGGTTCAAAGACTCTGTTTTCCAGAATCATAAAAACAGAAGCCTGGTTTTAGCAGTTACTGAATAAGGAATAAATAAAAAGTGAGTTTAATGATTAGCAAGGTTTCTCAAACCACACTCTTACTTTACGTATTCAAATCATTATTGCTACCGGTTACCGATGTTATGTTTACCAATAACCGAAACTTAATACCTGATACGAGAACCAAAAAATATCTATATATGGGAACCGGAAATCCAATGCAAAAACTCCGCGCCCAGCATGACCCAGCCATTAGCAAGCACACATTAATATGAACATTCGCTATGCCGACGAAAACATGCCAAAAACATTTAATAGAACAGCTGTGTATACAAGGATACATAATATACTATATTCCAAATGACAACTGCTTATTATAATTGCTATACGTGCTCCTATATGTTATATATGTATTTGTGAATTAATTAAACAGTGTGATGATTGTGCCTCGAAGGATTTCGTCGAAATAACGATTTAGTGGCAACTTGGTTTGTATAACATAAAACCAATTTTGATTTTCTCTATCGTAAGATAGTACGGTTGGCTAAGTGACACGAATGCAGTCTGAGAATGGGCAAAGATCGTCACTCACTAGACGCCTGAGGGAGGTCATCGCCGTCGAGGTAGACCGCTGCGAAGGTGGTGTGACGATCTGATCATGTTTGCGGGGCAAACATGACCGAAGATCGCAACAGACCGAGAAGTTTGGAAGAAGAAAAGAGAGACCTTTACCGAGCAGCGGGACACAACGTAGACTCATAAAAAAAAATCAAGCAAGAATCCTGCTGAACAGCCAGCAGTATTCGTAAATCTTGTAAGCAACTACTGCCATAGAGCAAACATTTACAAACGTCTTATTATTTTTAAGAGAGCAGCCCAACAATGACAACCACGAAACGTTTCCTTTCGAATACAGCTGTTGAGAAGAAAGTGTGTATGAGAACCATGGATGTGATGTAAAAATTTTTGCCGTTTCTATGAGGGTATTGGAAAAGTACGAGCATGTTTGAGACCGGGCTATACAAGATGGCGATCGAAATGATCGAATTAAAAGAATCGAGGGGCCTTAGTGAGTTAATACATAGGACTCATATCGATCGATAGTGTTAAAATGTATCGTCCATCGGATATAATGACGATGAACCTGCGGTTTTAAGTGCAGTTTATCACTGTGTGACTCAAAAGGTGCCTTAACAAGGTGATATCCTTTCCAGTATCCACTTTTGGACAAATCGCATTAAGTATGGTGAATTCTCACGGATACCCCCAACGTCTCAGGGTCGTCCATGTGAACTTCCAGACGAGAAAAACTTGGCAACAGTACCTCACGAGTGTTCTCTTTTGCTGACTGCTGGGAGGAAGTGCTGGCTAATAAAAATAATGTAATGTAAGGCATATTCTCGGAATCACATTAAGTCACTCTTAGGTCTTAGCTGGCAAGTTAGTCATTGGAAAATAACGTCATCAAAATCGCAGGTGGATTCTACCTTCTGGCACGAAACTCGCAGCGTAACTTCGCATTTCAATATTCATAAACAAATTTAAAGAATCATTCGTTAAATTCCAGTTTTGGAATGACGCAGTAGAACTAAAACTTGTTCTGTAATCAAAGAGTCGTGCGTTATATTGATCATCTTTCTGATAAGTAAATTATGTCAGAAAATTTAAAATGAGCTGAATATTAGATCAAGTTTTTTGCAAAGAATGTTTTGTGCACATATAACATGATTATGGCAATTCCCATTGCATTAATTAGATACAGTGAAGGATTATCATATAGATAGACATCAGTAATGTCTATTCTACGTGTCGAACATGTATGTTGTAACGACAACCTATTGGAAACGTCCAATAGGCATCACAGCGGAACAGTATTGGATAAACCCATAAAAAAGTAAGAGCACACGCAAACCCTGAAAGAATCGAGAATGTTTAACACAAAAGTGCATTAACAATGCAAAAGCAGGATACAAACCAAATGTTACTTACAGGAAGGGTAATTTGAAATTTACGAGACTACATAATTACTATGCAACAAGCGGTGGAAGTGGCGGTGCTTGGGGCAGGTCTATGTCCAACAAAGGACGCCTTTCGGCTGAAATTATGTTGCAAGTACTGTATTTAGAAAACGCGCTATAACTGTCGGGGGAAAACACGATATAACACTAAATAAATAATGAATGACACTATCTCTGAAGCTAAAATTAGATTAAATGTATGAAGTAATATATGTATACTCGTCTTGTTACAAATGAAGTAACGAACGGTGCAAAGTCTTAAAAAGGCTGTATGGTCGATGCTAAAATATTCTTTTAGTTTTTATCTTTCACTTTCAAGTTTATCTTGGAGACCGCTGGCATCGGTGAAGGAAAACATTGTGAGGTAACCTGGAGTTTTAAGTAATATAATATAAGTATGAAATCGAAAATCTGGCCTGAGCAAGGGTGATTTTCAATGCCCTTACTTTCTGTGTATGATAATGAGGCTGGTATTATAGTTTTTTTTATAATCATCGTCGTCATGATTTGTTATCAACTATCAAATAATTCTACTTACTTTCAGTAGTATTAGCAGTCTTGTTGGATCCCGGCGTGACATTCGTCGAAGAAGTGTTAGGCGATGTTGGTGCAGGGTCGAACGGTACGGAGGCAGCTGGTGTGAGCCCCGTGGCAGTCGACAGAGGGCCTGGCGAGGCTAGCGGGGGCGCCGGAACATCCCTGCGCTGGCGGCTGTGGTCCAGCGTTACTATATCGTAACGGAAGGGACTTGAGCTACCGCTGTCCAGAGCATATTCTAGGTTCCATGCTGAAAGTTAAAGAAAGATTCGTCAATTTTGTGATGCTTCTAAAGGGCGGCGATTTAGTCACCTATATCCGTCAAGGGGTGATTCTACTCGTCATACTAAACTACTTTCGCTGTGTAACTCATATCTGATACGTAAAAAAAACTTTTCATGCATGCATCGAAATAGTCTGTCTTCTGTTGTATAGGCTTATATTTTCACAATTCGACACCATATGTTAAATTTTAATGTTTTGTAGATTTGCAAAATATATTATGTTATATGCTTTTGTTATGCACAATTCCACGGTCACAAGTTGAGGAAAAGGAAACTTTAAACTACCAATAGAACGCATGAGAAACCTGTGCTGAACTGATAATGTATAAGATAGTTGACTCACTCCACACACACAACAAATAAGTTCAGGTTTTAAGACTTAGTGGCTATTAAATTGGTCATCAAAATCATGATCTGCATACAAATAAAAACATCCAGATAAACAGCCAGTTTTAGATGATATCTTAGGTAAATAATTTAATTCAAAGCACTATGCTTTACGAATAATAATACAATATCACTGACCATTCGTATTATAAAAACTTGCATCTAATAATATTCCTAGTTCTATAATCAACTGTCTTCTGGGATATTTGGATAGACTGGATCTACCATCTTTGTTGCTGCAAATGAATACATCAGTTGCAGCAACAAAGATGGTTTTGGCCCATTAATGTGACCTACTCGGTTAAATAGAAAGGGAAATATTTAACTGATCCTCTAAAAACTTATCGACCTTATAAGACAAGATATTATAAGACGCTTTTTCAAATTATTAAACCTCAAAAAAAAATTTGCGCTTCTAGTGATGCACCCTTTTTTGACAAATTCAGCCTCATTTTAACCTACTCGCTTTTTTTTACAGTTGGTCGCAGTAACTAGGTTAGGGTAACTAGGGTTAGGTTAGGTTTGAACTGCGAGTGTTCAATAATATTTTTATGAGCGCAGAATGGGAATTATTAGAGGTTCGATTAAATACATGCCAATTATAAAGAGTCTTGATATAGAATAGTTCAATGGACACTGATGAATGGTTCGATGAGCAACTGTGTACAGTCACGAGCATAAATATATTAGGCACTATGAACATAATATATGATTTCACGAATCATCCACGCAAAGATGACAGCAAATACGAGTACATGTGATTGTTTGTGGAAGGCATATACAAGTGGCAGCACAAATATGTGACCTCTTTTTGAAACTGCATCCTATAACTATTTTAGGGTCGCTTCTCTCGTCAGATAGTTTTGGTACTTCTTCGATGTCGCATATTTGTGATGCCTTCCACAAATGATCACATATATTTACCGTCGTCTTGACCACAGATGTTAAGGGATGGGTCAAGAAGTCAGATATTATTACCAAGCTGTTATAGTAATATATTCATGCTCGTGACAACTTCATAACTAACAATAATATAATTGATTGTCATTGACACAAGTGTTCTATCAACGAATCCGTATCATCGTTTATATTTTATCTTCAACTGATTTGATTTGTTCTTAGTATCTTACACTTAGAAAGAAACGACTGAACAACAAATGTTTTATTCGAATGAACATATTCACGAGTAACCTGTCTGATATCCCCTTTAGAGCAAGGTTTTATAATATAAAGCATCTAAGCACACAATGTTAATAATTGTACATACTAATAAGTGAGAGATGTTTTGAGCCAATGAGGGTTTTCGAAAGACGTTCACTAGGTGGCAGGCAGCACTGAGACGTCAGGCGCGCGCACCTTTCAAAACTGTCAAGGCGCCTATATTTTCTTTAGTCGTGACTGAATGATGTACGTCATCATATATTTTACATTCATTGTTGAAATGGAAGACCTCTTGTCAAAGTGGCCAACTGGTGGCGTGAATTTTCATGAAAACCCTCAGTGTATATTCTACGTCTACAAGAAAATTGTAATTAATGATTATACACGCATTATGGGAGACAAGTGGGAGATCACAATTAAAAGAAACTTAATTGTATTTTAGTCGTAACTTTGATTTACTATTCAGGCTTGAAATGGTTTTGTTTGTCAATGAATAAACGTCATGATTCATATATTCGAGATAGACCCGCTAGAACTTGGTGTTTCTAAGAGAGCTGTGTCATTTTATGATGCAGCTATCTTTAAGTATGGCATTTAGAATGTTTTTGAGTTACAATGCTTTTGAGTCCATTTAAATAAGTGTCATACATAAAGGAGGTCAAAGCGGTAGGAAACGAAATCATATAATATCCGTTAAGTACGTGATAAAGCAATGAGCTTCTAAACAAGCTCAGATTTCTGTATCTGGGCTTGAATTGACTGAGTAGGTTTATCAAGAACATCAGAAGTAATCATGTTATTAAAGTCAGAGAGTAAGAGTGAAAAGTTGAGCTCCGCCTACAGCTATTACGAGGGTTTATTCCGCTAAATTGACTCTGACGTGTTGGTATGTTACTTTAAATGAACAGTCCACTTGAATGTGTAGGGAGAATGAAAGGTTAAGCAATTCCCTTTATACCATAGACATAAAGAATAGACTGAGCGTTCCTTAGTCAGTTAAGCAGTGAATACAGACCGTAAACCACGTGAGAAACAAAGCTAATGTGCGGCCAGTAGTTGTCTCTTTCTAAAATTCCGTTTTTGAATAGACTATTGAATTTACAAATTCAAACTGAATTTCACAATTTGACATAATTGCATTCTCTTTTACAAGCTCGCAGAAAAGAGAGGTATTGGCCGCTCGATCACTTTGTCTCTTTCTAGAGAGTGGTTACTTTTGTGAGGCTAACGCTCAGTCCATTCTCTTTGTCTATGTTTTATGAACTCTTCACCTATTTGAACTGTCATTTGCATTCATAATGTTGATAGTCCCGCGACTTTACGTATTACAAACGGAAGCGGGACCATAATCGTGCACTTATCGCTGTAATTCAATTATTGACGATAACTACTGTTTAGACATCAGCAAATAGCTACTGGCTACTAAATCCTAATCCTATCCCAACCTAACATTGTATTTTCTTAGAGTAAAAACACTCTATACCACTTTAGCAGCATAAAATCTCTAGCAACACAGAGACAAGAAATTCTTTAACGAATTGATTTAAAGTGACGAGCAGTATAAATAAGGAGAAAAACTGTTGAAGATTTCACATTCATAAATAATAATAGAAATCACTATTAATTGGTTTAAAAATACACGTCACACGTCAACATTAAATTATGTTTTAAAACTAGATGAGTTCGGTGTTTCCATAACCTACTATTCTGATAAGAAAGACCAAAACAAACTCAGAGCTCACACTCTCTTTTAAAGACCAGACATAATCTTGGTTAGGCTATATGAGGATTATGAGGACCATGCAGATAAATGTCTGAGGTGGTTTTTTGAGGAAAGAACCACACAGATTTGAGTGGACCTGTCCAGTACGTGCACGCATTTGTCAGTAATCGTGTAGCTCAACTCAGAACTTAAGAAGCTCAATGACTCGACGAACAATATCAAAGAAAGGACATTTGTGTAGGCCGCTTATAAGTACTCAAACTGCCAGAATATAATTATAACTTACTGCATAGAAATAGAAATGACATAGGTAGTCTTCACGTTAACAATGATTAAAATAATAATAATAATAAGGGTTTAACTACACGTATTATTGCCTGTAGGTACCTACACTTGCCAACAAATGTTGGGATAACCCGCGGTTCACACTCACACATGTCGTTGACCAATGTTATGATTACAATTTGCCGGCTAACACGTAGAAATTAGTACGACTGTGAGAACTAGCATATGTTTTAACTCACAATAGGTTATTTCCTGTCTTTTCAATTAAAAACGTTGTTGGTTGTACTGTTTCATTTGTGGCTGTTGACTCCTGTTTATTTGTGATTAATAGTGCTGGCGTCAAGTGGTTCATTACTACGATTACTTTCGCTGTATTTAGTTGTTTTCTTAATTTATTAATGTTTTCTTTTGGTCATCAAACATTTCTGGATGAGAAGGATTATTTTTAGCCAAAATAATATCAAAGTCGTTTTGACGTGACTCGCACCATTTTTCACTAGCAACTTCTAGGCTGGTGCCCCCTAACATAATCTTTATTTTTCCTAGACCAACAGTATACACTGTGCGTAGTTTATACGTGTAAGTACAAAGAACTTGACAGATAATAAATCATTAGTAATAGTATTTATTTAAAACTCATCGCACAATGGATGTGCTTATTCACAGTATATTGTTAATCTAGTACATATATGCATCACGAGACATTAGTGAGCATGCCTCATGCCTGATACGTCTAACAAGCTGTCACATTTGCTCATTGTTTAGGGAATTCGTAATTAAAAACACGCATCAATCGACCTTCAAAATCATCACAACACTGCACATAGCTGTTGTAATGACTTTGAAGGTCTAAACAAATTTTCGCAACCAGGCCATAAATGTCCATTTGTGATTTAACTGTTTCAATTTTAGCCATAATTGTCCATTTGTGATTTAACTGTTTCAATTTTAGCCATAATTGTCCATTTGTGATTTAACTGTTTCAATTTTTGGCATAGTATGCTCCAGGCCCTTGATGGAATTAATGTGGGCAAGAAAATTTGCAAATACTTGTGTATTTTTTTAACGGAAAGACATATCAAATCAAAAATTAATTATAGCGCAGACAATCATTTTTTACTTAGATGGACTGGTAAAGGCATTGCCCAGGGCGACCCACTTTCACCTTTTATTTTTAATATTTGTACTTATAAATTGTGCCAGACACAAATGATGATTACAAATGACATAATATCACAATATTCCGATGACTTTGTTGTCTATACTAGCGGCAATAGTCTAAGGATAGTGTTTTAGGTGTCCAAAATGAGCTGAACACAATTTACATATTGTTAGAACAGTTAGGGTTACAATTATCAAGTAACAAATCAAAATTTTGTGTATTTAGTAGAGGGCGAAAAAGACAACAAATTAACTTTAATATAAACGGGACACCAATAAATTCGATAGAACATAATTATAAAGTATCTGGGACTATGTTTAGATAGAACATTGTGCTGGGGAAAACATATAAACGAAACATGGGAAAAAACACAAAGGTTTTTGAGCTTACTTAAAGTTTTATCGGGGACAGCTTGGGGTGTTCATCCTCAACACCTTCGCAGGTTATATATATAGGTTTGATTAGGTGTAGGGTTGATTATGCAAGCTTTTTATTTGGAGGTTTTCATACGTACAACATCTATTCATGTTATGGAGTCCCGAGTTGTGTATTCCAAATCAGGTTTTAAGAAGAAAATATTTAGCTACTAAATATTGCTTGAAGGCACAATATTTTGACAATATTATAACTATTGATTTACTTAACTCTATATCAAGCTATATTAATGACAGATATTGGCGAAATAAAAAAATACCATTATTAGCGACTGTACATAACGATACTAAGGAGGACGGCCGGACGGGTATCCTCCAGCTATCATGGAAATGTTTGGATTGGATAGATGGATATCCAATATAAATATAGAAAACGTAATAAAATACTATCTTAATAGCGTTACATTACCTAAGAAATCTTATGATATCAACATAATTAAGAACAAATGTATTAGAGGACTTGCATAGTAAATATAACAACTGGTTTAAATTGTATACGGATGGATCGAAAATAAATAATTATTTATTTATTTAACCCTAAATAAAATTAGATACTTACTTAATAAAAAATTGAATTTGAATTAAAAAAAAAAATTGCCCATTAATGTCAATTTGTGATTTAACTGTTTCAATTGTTGGCCATAAATGTCAATTTGTGATTTAACTGTTTCAATTGTTGGCCATAAATGTCAATTTGTGATTTAACTGTTTCAATTGTTGGCCATAAATGTCCATTTGTGATTTACTGTTTAAATTTTTAAGGAGAAAAGAAAATATATTTTTAAGGTGAAGGACGTCACTACTAAACAAATACCGAACTCAACCTCAAAACACTAACTGGTTGGGCGAAGCTCCACACTCCAGTTCGCTTAGAAGTCAATTCAATTGCTTCTAAACTTAGCTGAAAAATCAGTAAACTTTTCTGGAGGATTTATGTTGATAATATCGTGACAGTTGTCTGACTGGCTATGTTATGAGAAACACCAGTCATGTGTGAGTCTGACTTCCGCATAAAGGTTCCTCCACCTCACACATATCTCCGAAAAAACTGATCTTAATGAGATCCTGCACTAGAATAAATAAAGTTCCACGCTTGCTTGAATTACGAGCCGGGGAATAAAAAGCGCAGACAAAATAATTTTGTTGCTGTCTTGTACCTCTGGGTTTTGATCTTTTTATTCTCTATAGCAACACGTATACTGTGAAACTCAAAGCATTTATTTCATTTACAGGCACATTTGAATTATCAAGGAGTCTGTCAGTCAGAAAGATGCAACTAGTTGCCCATGCCAAAGCGTAGTAAGTAGGTACATATAGACATTGGTCGCCACGTGAATAATAATATGATGCTTTACGTCATACATCCCCGCCTTTGTTCCCAACCCTAAGCAAATTAAGTAGTGACTTATCAATTGACATAATTCATTGGCATTCAGTCATAGGGAGAGGGCTATGGGCATTCGAATTAATATGAGTCACCGGACAAGAAAAACCAGAGGTTATTACTCATTTTTTCCTTTGGTCGTTTCCAAAGGTTACACTGGGTTGTGTATCATGTTTGTTTGGAAATTTGGCAATTGTGAAATTATTAAGGCAAACGGACTTAAACTAGTTAGTCACTTGTTTCCTGTAAGTCCAAAGTAAATCAATGTGTGTTTAGTGGTATAGTTAATTATACTGCAAAATATGTATGTATTTAGGCAGCATAATGAGTTATGTGTTGTATCTGCATTATTTTTGAATAATGTTTACCCATACAAGCGTTAAGTTGCTCTAAGACAGGTGTTCATGTGTGTTAGATGTTCTACAATAATGTTAGTAAATAATGAGGATGTGTAGATGAGCGCTCGTATGGTTTTAATTACATGCTGCGCAGCATTCTCGAAGCGTGACTCGGTTAGATAACATAAACAGAAGTCTAGTGCCTTAGGGTTTCTGCAGACGACCGTCTAAACCAACTAATCTGTTTGATTAGAATGGTCACAGAGCAGTTTACTCAGTTTAGTCCGTACAACACGGACGTATCTACGACTATTACAGTCATAGTTGCAAACAGTCGCACGGTCGTTTTATGAAAACCATTACCACTTAGAACCTTGTCATAATATACGATGCAAATGGCGTCGTATTATACATATTAATAGACAAGTATCGAATTTAAAGTGACAAAGTTCTAAAGCGATCAGCGTATTCATAAATGATAAATGATTTTATTTCTGTAAGTAGGTTTGAACAAACACTTTTACACGTCAATCATATTTTTTTTAAACTAGATGAGGTCGGCATAGGGTGCTTGCACAACCGTACAAACTGTGCAGCATAGAAAAATGAGTTTGAGTCACGTCCTTTGCACATTTTCGTACACATTACAACTTTTAATTTCAAGGTGAACGAGCTACAACTGCCGAGCTATTCTGTGACAATCTCACCGTGATAACTTAGGTGGAATAAGCATGAAGTGAGTTGTCGATAGTGTCAACCCCTAGCATCAGCCGATCTATTCTGTAACAATCTCACCGTGAAAACTTTTGTGAAGTGAGCATTCATTCCACGTGATACTAGGGATAGATAGACACTGTTGACAGTTCACTTCACCTACATTTTCACGGTGAGATGGTTACAGAATAGCACTGCAGGTGGAAAGATAGCTCACTTCACCTTAGTTGTCTAGGCGAGATTTTTACAGAATCGACCGACTGATTCGTTGGTGAACTGATCAGTCGGCTATCTGCGGGAGGCCTTAGTCCAATGTCCTGAATACACTTTAGCAAGTAGTTTTAGTAGCCTTGAACAGAGAAACTAACTAAAATTGTGATGACTGCGAGGAGTTTAGAGCAGTGGTGGCCCAGTGTAATGGCCCCGACTTAGGTACGAGTTGTAGGTCGTGGGTTCAAGCCCAGCCAGGCGCTGTACTTAGTGTAAATAATTTCATCATCACTGCTCTCAAAACGGTGAAGGAAAACATTGTGAGGAAGCCAGCATGTCCTAGAACCATAAATTCGAAGGCATGTGACATCTACCAACCCGCACTGGGCCAGCGTGGTGGATTACGGTTACGGCTCACTCCCTCTCACAGAGATGAAGCCTGTGTGCCAACAGTGGGAATAGTATAGGCTGATTATGCAAGGACTTTATACTTCCAACGATTTCTCTTGAGTTTTAAGTTTGTAACACAAGCCCGGAAAATATTTGTGTAGGCCACTCACATAATTTTTCGTGTCTTACAAGGAGCGACACTGCGTCACCCACTGTCAAGTAAGGTAGTCTATAGAATTATATGGACTATTAGTACTCATCTGTTGTACTTTAGTCATGACTAGCTTTGGGACTCGCGTGGCTGCCGGGAAATATCCCACGGGAACGTACTACCATAGCATACCAAGCATTAATATAAGTAATCCTGTGATAATCCAGGTTAAAAGCTATCTGTGTGCCAAATTTCATCTGAATCCGTTCAGCCGTGTTTGTGGTGCGCCAATTGGGAACATACATCCAGACAAGCGGACAAAAATTCTATAAACTACATTGTCGCTATCAGACTTACTCACACACCTCGTAGCAATTACTTATTCTTTCAAAAGTATTCAATGAACATTTTTGACTTCGTTCGTGCAAAGAAATCAGCCCACCCCGGGCGCTTCGGTTTGAAACAAGACCATCTCAAAAAGTACAATGAACAAAAAATTACTTTTTCACACCACCTGCTCGAAAATGTCAAATTATATGTCAACCAACCTTAACCCAAAGTGAGTCATTAGTGGCCGGGGGCACAGCCGGTCAATAATGTTGTACTGGATTTCATTATGACCGGCTGGTCAATAATGTGATTTGAATTTGGAATCTCACATGCTCAGCTAAATTGGCAGTATAGTACTAACAAACACCCTTTGGTGCCAGAAAGAGGAAAGCTATTCTCGAAACCCTTCCTACGCTTGGATGATATTCTCGATTTCCTACAAAATCATAACGACTGCTTCTTCATATCGTTGCCATGTTTTCGAAGACATAATATTGTAAGAATAATTAGATAACTACGAACCATCTAGTTCTAAATATGTTATTCTTACTGTTTGTTTATTTAATAAATACTTTGTTTTTCGTACTATGGCTATTATTTTCTCACAGTAGGTGTAAAAAGTAGACTATCCTCCTCTGGGCTAAAGGTGTCTTTGCCTTGGGCTAGCTTGAATCCCTCGCTGCATTCAGGATTCTTGTATTAACTCCCTCACTTCGCTCGTGAGTTAAATCCCGAATCCTTCATTGCGCTCGAGATTCATTATGACGCCCGTGACATAAGACACGACTTTAGCCCCTCGGTGCATAATCTACTATTCTTACTAGTTTTCTCACAAACCATATAAGAAATAGTACGCGCAAATCGTATCATTGTGTAAACTTTCTGTTCATCTTGATCAGTTTGCAGAAGGCATTAGGTAGTGGAATGGTTCTCACCTGTCATCTAGAGACTAACTACTTATAAGCGCTAACTCCCCAAACTAAGTCAAGCTTCACTTAGTTTGGGAGTTGCTAGATTATCATTCGGCAGAGAACCAAAGTTGTCAACATAGTCCACAGAATGGCCGGCCATATTAGCCGTAGAACCGATGACCGTTGATGTCGACGTGTTCTTGAGTGGAGACCGCGAATCGGCAAACGTAAGGTAGGACGCCCTCAGGCTAGGTGGAGCGACGATCTTCGCAGGGTGGCTGGCACCCTGCTGGATGAGAGTTGAGAATCAAATCGAGCTGAATGGTGTGCAATTGGAGGCCCATGCCTACAGCAGTCCACTGCTGACTGCTGAAGGCAGATGACGATAATTAGATCAATCATCATTAAGGTATGTGCTGCCGTACAACCAAAAACAAATTAACTAATTTTACTTCATAGATTATTTTTTTCTTGTACTTTGAGAGGGAAATTAATTGTTTTGAACATCGCCAAATTAAAGCAATTAGCTTTTATTTTGACAACTGCCGCTTCATTTCGAGAAGTACTAACCTACTACTGTTTAATGAACTATGACCCAAACTGAACATTAATCTATCTTGTTTTTATTTTTAACTTGATAACAATGATAACCCACAGTTTTATCAGTAAACAGTTCGTGACCAGAATTTTCAATGTAAACAAACTAATCAAAATACATATACCTAATTAGTTTACGCAAAATACGCGCTTTGACGTGGAGTTGCGGACACCAGCCCGTATTACCTATTACCTAATTAGTTTTAAAAAACAAATACTAACTTGAGGCTTCAATATTGTGTTAGTCAGGAGGTAAATAATTGTCACTAGTATGCGTAGCAGCTGCATTTGATAAAATGTGAATAAGGAACAAAACTAAGTAAAATATTTAAGTGATCCTCTAAAACCTTATTGAGCCTCAAAGTGTGGATACTTTTTTAAATGAATGAACCTCTAAAAACTTGTTGCGCTTCTAATGATGCACTTTTCTCACAGTTGGTCGTAGTAACTAAACTAGAATACCCCGAACAAATGGGTTAGGTTATGTTGGAACTGTGACAACCACGCGCGAGCCGAATAGGTCGCGGTAACTAAGCTTTTTTTTTTTACGGGGGGAACCCTCATGGACTACCTCCGCCTGGGGAACAGGCGGAGGGGCGTGCCGGACTCTTACCGGCTTAAACCACCCCAGTGTCTCCTCGCACGTGCGCGCGGGGCCGCGGGAATCCAAATTCATCCGCAGCCCCACTCCGGTGCTGGTCGGAGTCGATATCTCCCTCTCTCGTTCGGCGGCGGGGTCTGTCAGACTCTTACTGACTAAAAACCACCCCGGTGTTCCATCTCACACCTACGCCGGGGGTCGCAGGAACGTACGATCCTTCCGCAACCCCCGACTGGTGACAACGACAAGTCACTGCCTACTTCTGAGATGAGGGCACGGCACGGCTCCTCCCAAGCGGCACACTCTGCCAGCGTATGCCGCGCGGTGTCCTCCCGGCAGTCGACGCAGTGGTAACACCGGGCGTCCGGCTCCCTGTTTATGCGACACAGGTACTTCCCGATAGGTAACTAAGCTATGGCAACACGACTAAATGAAACTATCCTGATGCCTTTGCAAAGAACCCAAAATAAAATTATTAAAACCCTACACCATTATCACTATCTTACTCCAACCAAAATACTATTTGAAAAAACTAAATTATTAAATCTCGCACAACTATACACATACGGCACCTGCATTCTAATAAAAAAAATCACCACAAACAGCATACAATCCAATTTACAATTACACAAAAAAACAATATCACACAACCTAAGAAATAAAAATAAATTACAACGAAGACAAGCTCGTACTAACTATGGTAAAAAAAACCATATTGTTCGAAGGAGCACAGCTGTATGATGATAATGACCTGCCAAATGACGTAAAAGACTGTAACAACATTAACTCATTCAAAAGGAAACTAAAAAATCACATTCATAAATGTAGTCATACCGCAACCTATCAATTAATGTTAGCAACTTCTTACCTACCTAATATTTATTTGTATAACTTCACCAACACGCACCTGAGGCGAAATGTATTTCACTTAGATTTAAGCAATTACTTTGTATCTCATTGTAAGTGAACCTATATATTGTTCTTATGAGAATAAATTCTTTAAACCTAAACCTAAATGGGTTTGGTTAGGTTAGAACAGTGACGCAGACAACTTGGTCGAATAAAATATAAATTATTTGAGGTTCACAAAAATAGGTACAATCATTATATTATACAGTCAATAATATTATTAGGAGCGTAAAATGGGAATCATTAGAGGTTCGATTAAATTCATGTCTAAAACTAATGTCGTCATTCTCCTGCTCTCATTCCAATTTATTTGCAGTCGGCGTAACATTTATTTTTCTTCCATACTTCTTCTATTAGTGGTCATCTCGATAGTCCCCCCATTCTAGCCAGCCATATCATCACGCACACAGTCCATTCATGGTTTCTTTGGTCGACCCCTAGTCTTAGAGCCATCGACATTCATACTCAAAAATGACATGCCCAAATCATGGCAACCGATTTCCACACAATTTTTCCGTTACCGGTGCCACTCACTCATTTCTTATTCTATCCGTTCGTGTAACACCACACATCCCTCTTAGCATTCTCATCTCAGCTGCATGCAATTGCCTTTCATTCATCCCTTTTGTGGCCCAACATTCTGATCCATACAAGACTGCAAAATGAATATATGGTTCGAAACATAAATTATTACTAACATTGCCACTGTCGATGTCGGCTAAATGATGATTTTGATTAAACTTTTGAAAAACTGCGTAAATCTAGACATCCAGCCTTTTATGCGGGCCTGACCACAGCCTCTCTTTGTCCGCTATACTAAATGGCTACTAGGCTCAATGCCATCATCATGACCAACCATTGAAAGCTTTTATAGTGGATGCCATTAACGGTCAGGGTAAGTATAGCTATATATAAAATCCATTAATCAACCCATTGGCCGCCCCGGTCAGATTAATGCGACAAAATATGTTTGCGTGCCCGTGCCGCCTCGGTCGTATCTATACGACTGAGAACCTATGTTCGTTTATCGACGAGGTATTTATTTGTAGATTTATGAGCCGGGCGCTGGGGGCACGGCAATTGATATAAAACCAAGCGGTCAAAGGGTTAAAAAAATATACAGAGTGGATATGACAGAGGGGCATTAAATTAAACTACGTATACTATACGTGTTTAGTATTAATTAAATACGGTATAAAAATATAAAGCACCATAAATGAGTTTTTTTTTTCAAACAACTAAATAGCTTACAAATCAGGGTAAAACGCAACCACCCATTGTAATGAAAGTGCAAGTGTGTGTGTATTTATTGCCATCTTTTTAGCGAAAATATTTGGTTGTACTTGTAACTTGCGTCAGAGCGGCAACAACACATCGTAGGTTATACTCAGATTTATCGTTTTAAGGTGCATGACCTCTGCGTATAGACATAATCAGCTGTTAGGAAAGATACATCGTGTTCAAACGGGACAAAAAATCATTTGCGACTAAACTACTGTTCCTATTTAATTGATTTTTGGTACAGAGCTTGAAAATGGTACCTAGTATAGGCAGTTTAAAGGAAAGCCCCTCTGCCGTATCAACTCTGTATAATGGGTATTGTACAGTGATGCGGATAAATGCAGGGCATATCGTGATTTGAGTATGCAAATTTTGGTTTTGAAGCTACTGAAGTCGAGATATATATATATATATATATATCCACCTACTGGGACAAAGTAATACAAGCGGAAAATTTAAAAAATTACAACTTATTTTCAAGGGAATATTCAACTTGCTGTTTTGATGTTGAAAATGAAGGGGACATCTATCTATCTTTTAGGATGTTTGTGCCTACATCCTCAAATCCTAAATATCTGTGGCAGTCGTCATTTCTTCAGTAGGTGTTAAAGTGTAACTCTACTTGACCTGTTACTTTAAACTGTGAGTAATCGATATCAATATTATAAAGCTGAAGAGGTTGTTTGTTTGAACGCGCTTGTCTCTTAACTCTACCAATCGAATTTGTTTTTTTTTTATTTTGCATATGATAGACCAATTCTTGAGTAAGGTTATAGATTATTTAACATCACGCTACGACCCTTAGGAGTCGAACTAAAAGAAAAAAATCAGAATGGAAAAGGAGTTTTATAAAAACGTGGCGGATATTTTAGTATATAAACTAGCTTTTGTCCGCGGTTTCACCCGCGTGGATGTCGGAAATATTCCCATTTATACATTGTTTTCATAATTTTAATTTTTGGTTTACGCGGCGCACGCCAGTGAAGCTCCCAGTCGGCATGATCTTTTCCGACCTCTTCAACAATCATCGTCATATTTCAGACAATTAACACAAAACCTTAATAAGTTATACACCTAAATCTTTCTGATTAATCACTCCGTCCAATGGTGAAAACCGTATGAATACATTTTCGGTAGTTTTTGAGATTATCGCGTTCAGACAGACAGACGCGGCGTGGGCACTTTTGTTTTATAAGTAATATGTAGTGACAGTGATTGTGCTTCCACGACACTGACCTCTATTAAAATACGCTGGACTGGCTATCCCATACAAAATGACAGCTATTTGCTGTGCCGATTCAAAGCGCCCCCAGTGACAGACGTGAGAGTTCTGAGAACTAATAAGATTGCAAATGGCCGTTGTTTGTTGATTTTACGCTAAGTGTCTCTGCGGAATAAAAAGTTTTCTAAAGTGTTTACTGTGATTGTGATATAAATTAAAGTGTTATAATAGTGACAGTGATTGTATCATAGCTTGTATTGTTCGTCCAACATGAAATCGTGCGTATATTGTAAAACACGATACGAAAAGGGCAGTGGTGTCAGTTTTCACAAGTAAGTGAATCTAAAACATAAATACTTATTAGAAAACCGCTTAGAACAGTGTATTCTTACAATAATAAACGTAAACTATTCGAGTTTACGGGATTTTACGAACATTTTTATAACAAATAACTTTTGTTAGGGATGTCAAAATTCATATCGATACTTTCGTAATATTATGATGTAAAACAAAAGTCATGCTCATCATTGTTAAAATAATGATACGCACATTATAATGATCTCTAATAATAGCAAAACACTTCAAGGTTTATTATTATTAGAGTCAATAACAAATAATTTCACACTTATGATTCATAATTCTCATTAAGTGTTCTATATAATTATAGATATATGTATATAATTTATATTTTTTTACCCATACCTACTATAATGTTTCCTTTAATTACAGGTTCCCCTCCGATTACACTCTCAAACTTTGGTTAAAAAATATGAAGGTTGTCAATTGGACTCCGACAATGTATCATTATCTGTGTTCTAAACACTTCACGGAAGCCTGTTTCTTAAAACATCAGTCACGGACTACGTTGAAAAAATGGCTCGACAGTAATTTTTAATTTAATAAAATATGTGATTTGAGAATGCTTTTTTTATTTCCCTGTCCCCCTCCCCTGCGGTAATTAAGTTGTTACAAGTTAATTACCGTAATTACAGATCTAATAGAAAGTTATTGTGTCTCTTATCACATGGCAACATGCGGTATCTGACTAGTAATAATATCTTATTGTGCACTCTTTATAGGAAGGGATTATCTTATTAATTACTATTTCTATCTTGGTAATTTACTATTTTACAGAATTTTATTATTTATTGATCCTATAGTGAACTGTTATCCGATTAAGGAGAACAAGGAAGGAAGGGGTCAACCGGACATGTGATACTTATTATTACAGTCCATAAACAGTACTAGATACTGCTATTTCAAGTTATGTTTTCTACGTAAAATATCTGCTTATTACGACTATCTATAGTTCATTAGTTTAGTTAGGTACACACGGCTACACATCAAGCTATACATTTCCAGTTTACACTGACCTCTCATTGTAAAAAAATCCTATGCAATGCGAGATCAGCTTATAGTGGAAATGTATAGCTTGATGTGTAGCCGTGCGTACTCAACTAGTGCAGACGTCTTTTTATCTGTGTTTTAGTAACATTTAACAAAATATATGCCTATTTTGTTTTAAATCAATTATCTACAATTTTTTGTAAATCTTAACATATGTTATAAAACGTATTTCACGATTTTAAAAAACATATTACGTATAAAAGACAACACGAATGTTACATGTTAATAATTACCTAAACCAATTTAATTTATAGGAAATCAGTAACAATAGCGTTGGTAATATTTCTATCATTATGGTCGATATCAGAAAAGTTTTTATCGATAACAAACCTTTTGTTGTACATCACTAGTATTAGTTCCATTCCCCCACACTGCTGCCGTCAGCGCCAAAATGGCGATTTTCAAATAGGCACATGAAATTGATAGCGATAGCCAGTCCAGCGTATTTTAATAGAGGTCAGTGTTCCACGAGAACGAAGTCGCAAGCTGAAGCTAGTGGCTGTTTTTCTTTCTTTCTTTCTTATAAGGTTAGATGCTTTTTTCGTGGTAAAACCTTTTTTCTTCTTTTAATTGTCGGCAATATGTATGCTTGAATATGAGGCTTTTGACAACGTTGGATGTGTATACTTGTCTTTTTTTTTTTTTTTTTATTTGTAATGTGCTTTTTGTTTGTGCAGAATAAACATTTTTTCATTCTTTTCTTTCTTTCTTTCTTTCAAAACATTTATAGTACTGATTATTTTGTTTAATGAATACGATGACCGGAATGCCTATCTATAATATGAATAAATATGACACGTACAATTTACAATAAACAAGAGATAAACACAACAATGGAAATATAAAAATAAAACATTCGAGATGATAGCATTACAAGAATGTGCAGAGGTTACTTGCTTGTCTGTGGTGGCTGTGAGATAAAATGTCTGCCATCCATTTGTTTTTATTTCTTGCATTCCATTCCTGTAATGATTATTTACACCGTTACATTTTGATTTAATCCTTAAAAGGCGTCATTGTACTCATCTAAAATCGCGAAAAAAAAAATCTGCTGATTCATACATATTCGCATAAATCGACATCTCAGATCATGTTTATATGATCTGAGATCGACATAATGTATGGATCAGCCGAATATTTATTCACGATTTCAGGGTTTTCATTTCCCCCACGTCCATGCAGCCTGGCTATTGTTCAACGGTTTTATTTAACTTGCCCTGTTTGTTTTTTGGGTAAAATTTAGAAATTGTAATAGTATTACCCCTTTCCTGTTGACAGATTGATCTGATATTTGGTACACACCTTAAATTCTGATGATGATACATTTGAATATATTCAGTACCATTGTAAATCCAAGATGGCCCATTAGATATTATTTCACTTTCCCCTCAATATGAGTATCAAATGAAACAGTACACCGTGAAAAATTCCAAATCAAAAATGGCCTGTTGATGACAAAATCATGATGATGCCGGATGGTACAAAATGGCGGATTTTATATTTGTTTACCCCTGAATACCTTACCACCTTTACCCCTTTACCTTTGCCCCTTATTAGGCAATGGGTATTAAATGAAAGGGTTTTACAAGTAGAACATAGTGCATGGCGGATCATAGAGTTTAGACAGTCTAAATTAAATAATTGGGCTTCAACTGTCCACAAAATGCAAGGCAGCACTGTAGACCATGCATACGTGACGGACAAGCATACGTGGCACTGAGACGAGTAAAGTCAAATGTTTGTAAGGATTATGTATTGAGGAGTTAGACTGCAACAAATTGACAGGAAAGAAACCTTGAGGCACGAAATGTAAAAATTTGAAAATAAAAACGGTTTTATTAAAAAGAAAGATAACAATGATGTGGATAATATACTAAAAGCTAAAAAATAAATAAATAGGTCCTATGTACCAGTCATCATACTACTAGCCCCATTAATCTAGCTAGGGCATTGATCAGACTCAAAAATATTATTTTTCAGTCAATTCTTTTTTTGGCTCCAAGACGATCTCAAAAACCGTCCCATAATGTTCTGGCGCGGTGTTTTTAAAGTTTTTTTTTACAAATTTTAGAAAAGTAGGTACTGTAAGGTAAGACATTTACGATCGACGTACAACCATTAGGAAGTGATTGCAATGTAACTCTTATCGCGGTAGGTAAGTTATAACTCACGGCGATCATTCTATTTTATACTTTGTTACAATGAGATAATAAATACTTAACTTGCAATGACTCACTACTGGTTTTACGTCATTCAAATTCGACCGTGAACGTGCAGCAAAACTTTTGAGTCCCCTGAGACAACTAAGTATATATTATACTAGAATTTAAATCTTTTCGGTATAAAATTTATGGCATAAATCGACCAGTAGACGATAGACAGAAGATGGATAGAATACTCTTCAAATAAGTAACAGCAGAAAATTACAGATATAAATGTATAAATTTTACAGACGGCGCGCGACACAATGGCCGGGGTCTTATCGCTAAAATAAAAGCAATATTTTAACCCCCCCCCCCCCCCCTACTAATAGCACATCCCCCTTAGCCATATCAACATGTTTGTGTTTACCATGTCTATGCTGTGCAAAAACAACAAAGCTAAAGAAGAATAGGTATTTTGAAGTCGACCTTAAATTGTATTTGAGTTCCTATCTACAAAAAGACAAATACTACGATAAATACACCCAATCGTGCAGCTTGCCACCGACGACTAAATTGAGTGAAACAATTTGAACCCAAGTGGTAATGACTGTGCAAATACCTATAAAGGCGAGTTGGCGGAAACATGGTCCAAATTATATTGGGTGGATCTTTTATTGATTTTGGTCCAAAATATAATATGATACTCGACCCTCCATTAGGCATAACCTGTAATCGTTGGACCTAAAAGTTAGTATCTACGCCGTATTATCTTCTCAAGATGCGATTTAAGGAACCCATATAAATATGGATTCCTTACACCATAGTCTTTAACATCAGCAGTTCCTGGTTGAAAACAGCTAAATGTAAACGAAAATAACCATCGTTTATGAAAAATACCTAGTAATTTGTAATTCGGTTTAGAGAAAAGTGGCTGTCCATTGCTGTGAAACGACAAAGCCACGTCTCAACAAGCAACTTGCGTCGGCTTCCCCAGATATTGACGCTTATGGAGTTCTCGTAGACAGTGACGCATTTTGATCCGACGATTCTATTGAATTGCTTGTTCTACGTAAAGCAAATACAATATAAGTCCAAAAGAATCCAGATCATCGCCTGAATGCCTTACTATGTGTGCCGCGGGGTGCTAATCCGTTCATAAGCTTAAAAATACTTTGGAGAAGTTACAAAAAAAAAACATCTCAACTAAAAAAAAAAACATACTCAAATCAACACAACAACCTTGCAGCATTATAGTTACACAATTTTTCTTGTATTGTTTGAAGAGTCACGCACTCAAATACAAGAAAAAATGTGATAGCCCTCTTAATTAGTTAGCAGATATTTTTTTTGCATTTTAATGACGGGAACTGACGAGAAGAGTACTGTTCCGCACAATGTAGGTATAGTATGTTCCAAAAGTATTTGATAAAAGGATAAACAAACCTTGTTCGGGTTAAATTCTTACGCAATCGCTCATTAAACACAATCATCTATATTTAGAAGGTTTCAACTTTATATTACACCTCTTTATTGAACAACTATTGTTGGAATAACATATTAAGTTATGTATAATAGAAAAATCATCGAAAAATTGATTTTATAAAATTAACCACAATGGTCAAATTAAAGACATCTACAATGCGATTTAAAATTAGAAATTCGGGTTTAAGTACCAATTTAAATAATCAAATCAAAGCTCACAATTTATAAGTGACACTACAATTTGCATGCACTGCACAGTACGTTTTATGATCCATTAGTTTATATTTTCAACATAGACTTTTTGGAACAGATCATACATAGATTCGTATTCTAATTGACAATTGTTTCAAACTTCGAATGACTGTTTTGATACAGATTGATTAGAAAGAATGACATCATAGCATCAAAAGGTCGCTGTATACTGTAGAGGTCCACGCAGTTCAAAACAAAGTCGGTACCTGCGCTATGTATTTAGAAGTAACCGTTCTGACAATCTCGAGAAACAACATCTCACATTGTGGGGCGAATCTCAACCTGGTACGAAATATAATTTCAGCGACATATTTAGAGCAGACAGAATAACGCTGTTTTTACTGAGATCACAAAAATCGAGCTTACATGACTTGAGTCTATTAAAGACCAAAATATATTAGATACGATACAAAAAAACACGAGGAAGACGTTGCAACCTTGAGTATACGAGCTCTTTTTTACGTCACCGCAAGTTGTCGGCCGCGCCGCACTGACAAGACAAGAGGTCCTGGTGTCAGTTCAACGACCTTAAGCAAGCGAAAAAACATCTACAAAAACAATTTGGTATATCGATAGCTGAATTTCACGTAATTAATTGAATACGTTGCTGTGAAAAAATAACCAATTTTTGTTTAGCTCGTTTCATAAGTTCTGAGTTGAGCTGCACGATTACTGGCACTTGCGTGCACTGACTGGACATATCCGCTCAATCTGTGTGGTTTTTCCTCGAAAGATCATTTCAGACACCAATCTACATGGTCTTCACATGATCTAAACAAGATTACGTCAAGACTTTAAAAGAGACTGACCTCTGAGTTTGTTTCGGCCTTTCTTATCAGTGTAGTCAGAAAGGAAACGCCGGCCTCATCTAGTGTTAACGCCATAATTTATTTAGGTTCATGCCTAATTAACTGACAACTCTAATTAGTATCTGCGTAACAAAAATTCCTTCCGCAATCCTTATAATGCCTGAGCGAGAGCAAGAAGGAAGATTCGCGATGGCAAAAACGCTGCCGCCATTGGAAATTGGCACTGATTTCTCAACCGACATCGACGCCTGTGGGTTAAAGTAAACTCACAAGTCGAAGAGGACTCAAATTCTACCGCGAAGAACGAAGATTGTTATTAAACTGTGCAAGTGCGTGTCTGTGTGTTGTGGAAAGTGCAGATTTTCGTCCGTGTTGGACATCCTGGAAGCGCTGCCGCCACGTGGCTAAGGAAACCTATCGCACCGTGTCTCCGCCATAGCTCACCAAGCAGGAACCATCATCATTTTCCCACACCACCAACACTTACTTGTATCACCGAACCGCCCCTCATACAGTCCACTTAGAAAATTTCGATTTTCACCCCATGGCTTAGGCCGCCGCATCATCTAGTTATTAAAATATGATTGACGTTTAAAAGTGTTTGTACAGTCGCCAGCACTTCAGTAGGCCAATTCTCGTACTTAAAAAACGTTCAAATTCAAGTCGCAATCTCATCTCAGCGACAATCAATGTCAAAAACCTGTCAAAAATGTATGAAAATTGATTGTAATTTTGACAGATTGAGACTGAGATTAGAATGCGAACGGTCTTAAAAATACGGGAATTGCCCCTCTGGTTATATGAAACTGTCGAATTTCTCCATATGATTTTAAACCTTAAACCCGTTGAAAAATAAGTTCAAAATCGAATGAGTATATTTGACAGTTTGTGGTAACTTGACCTGCTCCTGTGTGTACAAACCTATTTACAGAAATAAAATCATTTATCATATTATGAAAACCTTCACAGATTATGGCTATGAAAAAGACGATTTAAATTAATACTGTGCTATTTAAAAAAGCAAAGAACTGAGGGTAGCAGTAGCTACTAACTTAACTAAAAACAACTCGATAATTTATTAGATACTTACAAAATATCTTCGATCAACAATACCGACTAGATAACGGGACTCGTACAAAATCAAAGCTAAATGCTGTCCGCGTGAAAAAAGTTTAAAACAGTTATAAGTTCAACCTAATTACAACTATGGCACCTAGTAATAAAGTCGTGTTTACATTGGCTGTGTTTCAAGCGAACTAAACAAAATAAGAGCTCACATCTCGAAGTGCGCTGTTATTTACCGAGACGTATTTCTTGCACCGACGACCCAATATCTAGTCGGTATTGTTGATCGAAGCAAAATATGGACAAAAGTAGTCAGCAATAAACATTTTATTTTATTTTAATAGCATGTTTATACTGTGAGCAGTATGAAAGTGATCAGATAATGACAACTTGTTGGCAATACAGCAAGAAGGATTTAATAATCAGCTATTAACCCTTACACCCTCATTCAGTAGTGTTATTAAGTTTCATTCGGAGCAAGGTGTTGATAAAGCCAATTATGATTTTAATTACTGCCATTAACTAACCACAATCGAAGCAAAATGGTAGTAAATGGGCACTGATATTTATATACTGATATTTATAGCTGAAACATAAGCATAGACAGGGTGCTGTTATAGGCTTATCCTGTTATCTGTCTTCTTTTACATCCCACATTATGGGTTCAGGGTTTTGCACAACGTAACAACTTAACACCAGTTCGTATTAAAGCTAAGCAAAGAAATTCGAGTTTTAATTGTAAAAAAATATGTATAGTGCTTGGTTAAAGGATACGAATGGGCACTATGAAAAAAAGGACTTAGAAAAATTTTACGAGACGGATCGAGAGCCCTTTATAGGAACTTTCCATTTTGTAAGTAGATGTGTTTTAGCTTAAGATAAGGTACGATGGAATTGACAAGTACATTATGTATAAAAATCCCTTAAATAAATAGAAAATAAAAACTAATTTTTTGGTGTAGGTTCATAATAAAGAGTGTTTAAATATTCTATTTTACTCAATGATCCCTGCACTGCCTCAGGAAAATAAAGTACGTAAAGGCAGGCGTATAGGATTAAGGTCCAAGTTCGCAAGCACAGCCTCTTCGCCCTTGCGTAATATGGCGCAAGCACCTACGCGCGCTTAATTACAGCGGGCGGAGGTGCCCTCCCTGCGCGCTTCCGGCTCTAAAAAAGACTATCGGGGCATGGCAAACAATGAAAACGTGGAGTGCGGGTTGGCTAACTCGGTTCTGTAACAGTTTTTGAACCTAGTCTATCCTATTCGGGTTTCACAAAGCTTCACCTTATAAGGAATTAGGTAAGTACATTAGACGCAGTTTTTCCGATGAACCATTGATGATAGAGAAAAATGTCTTATATTTTGGTGTTCTAAATGATAGAATCGAGAAACTAACGATATATACGAAAAATATAAATATTGACTGATTTTTTAAGTCCCAAACGCCTCTGCATCTGCAAAGATGTTCTATACGATGAAATCGAGAAACTAACGATTTGCGAAAAAAAACATGTTTTTTAATCGACTTCAAAAAAGGAAGAGGTTCTCAATTCGACTGTAATTTTTTTTGTATGTTTGTTACGCGATCATTCCGCCAATTATGAATTGATTTTGATGATTCTTTTTTTGATTGGTGGTAGGTCGTACTTCAGTGGTGGCCCCTTAAATTTTATAGAAATCGGTAAAGCGAGTTTTACAAAATCAACAATATTTACTGGTGATTTTTTTTACGTGGTGAAAAATTTAAAAAAAAATTATAAAAAAAACACGACTTCCATAAAAAAACACTATAAAGTGAAAAATAACTTTAATTTCGGAAGTCGGTGCAAAAAATTAAAACAGATGCAAAGACACCGACTTCCGAAATTAAAGTAATTTTTCACTTTGTAGGGTTTTTTTTTTTTGGAAGTCGGGTTGTTTATTTATGTCAAAAAGTTTTTTATTGTTAATCATTTTTATCCACTGTTATGTTTAAAAATCTCTTTCTTCCTGTGCCCTGTTCACTCCAACCGTTTTTCTTATTTTCATTTAAGTCTCTCAACATAGTGTTATTATGATGTTTCGTTGTACGACGCCCATAGGCCCATTGGTATAAAAAATGGGTAACATTAATAAAAAAAAATAATGTTAGCAAAAAAAATAGGCCAGTTCGTTTTTATTGCAGATACTGGCATCCTGACATTTGGAGTTACTTTTTTTTTATTAAATATGGGTTTGTTTATGATTTTAGTCTAGGTCAGTGGTGACAGAGACAGAATCGACGATAGAGTGAGCTTACCCAGAAGAAGCCTTTTGACTCTCACTTTGAAGAGATTAGGGTTGTAATCGTTCGGAAACACAGACGCAGGTAGGGAGTTCCACTCTTTTGCACAGCAATTTTTTTGTGCGAATTAGTGGAATAGCAACTAGGTAAGGATGATAAGTTGCAGTGCGTCTAGATGACCGATGGAAGAAGAGGGCCGGTGGTATTAGGTCGTAGAGTTCTTGGGCACACTCACCGAAGCACAAACTGTAGAAGACCGACAAGCAGGCGACCTTGCGGCGATGAGCCAAGCTGTGGAGCTTGGCATCCACCAGTTTTACGTCACCAATGAGCCTCTTAGCTCTGCGTTCCACCGAGTCAAGCGCGGCAAGTTGGTACTTTGCTGAGCCATCCCATAGGTGGCTGCAATTCTCCATGCAGGATCGGAATTGCGCTTTGTAAAGGGTCAAAAGCTGTCCAGGCGAAAAGTATCGCTTCACTCTATTTAGGATGCCCAGTTTCTTGGCCGCTGTTTGGGTTTTGTACTCGATGGTGGCACCGAAGTTGAGACCAGAGGGGCAATTCCCGTATTTTTAAGACCGTTCGCATTCTAATCTCAGTCTCAATCTGTCAAAGTTACTATCAATTTACATACATTTTTGACAGGTTTTTGACATTGATTGTCGCTGAGATGAGATTGCGACTTGAATTTGAACGTTTTTTAAGTACGAGAATTGGCCTACTGATGTCAACTCCATGCCTAGGAGCTTGAGCCAATCAGTTACAGGAACAGATGTACACCGAAAAGAAGGAGCTTGGTCACAATTTACAACCATGAATTCCTGTCAATTGCTGATATATCGATATCATCTGTTCCATCCTGACAAAATAACATTTAAGTCATTTTTGGATTTGGAATTCATGGATTTGAGTGAGTGATCAACATGGATTTGTCGAAAACTGAATTTGTTAACATTACTGTGTCGGGTCACACACTATACTGCTTCAAGAGCTGACTGGACAGATTAAATATCTTCAAGCTATTTAAAAACACACACATCAGCTAATTAGCTGCTAGTGTGTCTTACCAAATAATAACAATAATAATTACTTGCAGAATAAACAATTTTTCTTTCTTTCACTTTTGAATGCGGTGAACACACATGAGAAGTCTACATTTTTATAATGGAGGATAACCAATCTATGTAATGACTATGGATGGTTTAAAATTAATTATAAATAAAAATTTGTGTTAGGAGGAAAATACATTATTTAAAAGCAGATAAGCGCATAATAATACCGAATCAGAACCAAAAATAATAAAATATATACTTTATCCTTAGTAGTAATAATAAGTCTACCCACACAAGTGGCTTGTTACACTCAACAAATCATGTGACAGTCATCCTAATTTGTGTGGCAAGATTGTTCATTCGGAAATTAAGTTGAGTGACATTATTAATATGTAATAGGGGGTGTCTGCAACTCCATGCCAAAGCGCTTATTTTACGTATACGCTTTGTCATGGAGATGATGATTGAATGATCGATAATTCGATCCACCCCAGCATCTCAAGGAAGGCCAGCAAAGCCCTGGTATTACTGACAACCTCACAGAGGGTACCTGTGTTACCGAAGTAGGTACATTGCCCTATGAGGCAACCACCAGGCAGTATAGTGCAACATTGTTTCAGCAACAATGTTTGTGCTAATGTTTATTGTAACAATCATTTTGGACCAGATAGATCAAAGGGCTGGGTTGGTCAAAAGTTCCTAAGAATTCTCATATATAAAGTACAACAACTAAAATTATTGATATTCAAGCATCTAAAAATGTACTCAAGAATGTTTGCCCATGACAGTTAATTATTTATGAATAAAGTTCACAAATTAAATTAATACCCTAATATGTACCATAAATGCTAAAGTAAGTTTCTTTGTCTGCTTTTTACCAAAGCAAAGATAGGGTTATGTTTTTCATGGGTATCTCTCTATGAGTCCTATAAGGATTCTTTATTCCCTTGGAACACTCTTGTAGCTGGATGGATTAAAATCCATCCAGCTACAAGAGTGTTCCAAGGGAATATGAGAGGTGGCAATCAACCCGTATAGGTCATGGATGGTTTGCATTTGCAAAAAGGGTGGCTTTTGCATATTGATAAGTGTTGATTTATTTTTTTGCACCATTGCCATGTGGTGTTTAGGTCTTTATGTTTTTTATTCTATTGGGTGGCCATGACTTGATGCAGCATAACAATATTGTTTTTTTTTAATGTCGTAATTTATTAGAGGCAGCTCAAATACATAGAGGTCTTTTAACCATACAAAATATATTAAAAATACTGTCATAGATATTATTACAAAATACTTGCAAAGTATGTATACATTTCTAAAGGATATTTATTGAATCTATCTAATGTTAATGCTGAAGAGTTTATTTGATTGTGTTTCATGCCGATCTCTGAAACTACCCGTCAGATTTGAGAAATTCTTCAAATCTTAAGGAAGGTTATTGGCTATTGAACATCACAACATAACTCTTAGGAGATGAGTAAAATGAAAAAGAATCTGAAAGAACGCTAAACACACGAACATATAACAAATTACAAAGACAAAAAACCTCAACAATTGAAAAAAATTTTAAAAGCCTACTTTACTGTGGGGAAGTATGGAATGGAGGATGTCAGCGTGTAGGTTCTCAGCCTATAAACTTATGTGAGCAACTATAAAATAAGCTTATAGCGCACATAATCTTATTATAACAAGATTAAGCGCTATGTTTGCTGTGTAAAAAATCCTGAAAATTTTTGAAGAAATAAATAGTATTAAATTTTTTTTTTTTTTTACAACACGCGGGCGAAGTCATGTGCAGAAGCTAGTAATAAATAAGATTTAATTTTATGACTTTAGTTCAAGTTCATGTACTGAAGTATATGAGTTATGTGTAGTCAAATAATTTTACATATTGCTACAATATTCCCTTTAGAATAGAGAGCTAACAATCAACATTGAAGTAATACATAGCCGCTCGACAGCACCTTTAATGTTGGCCAATGCAGTAGTTGCAACCAGGATATGTTAGCCAATAAGTAATGCTTTTAACACACCAGAATACAATTTGAATATTCAATTTGCAGCTGCTAACTTAATCTACTTTTTATATTATAAACAATTTGGTAAGTATACCTACCTACAATGAAAAAATATTTGCTGGAAGTAGTTTTTGTCATCTTAAAACAGGTAATGGTAATCAATAGCACAGTTGTGTACGATTTACCTACATTCGTTGTCAAACAGACAATTAGCCACTATTCAAAGAATTTCGTATCAATGCATTCTCATGTGAAACTCCACAATAATTCAACCTGTTGAATACGATAACGACCTATAATGCAAGAAGGTATGAAAAGTTTACAGGTGCGCACTAATAGATCGGTAAAAGACATGCTTTCGATAGCAACAAGTTGGTTTTAATAACTTAATTACAAATATAGCATTAACAGCGCGAATAATTTAATCACGTCGGATGACGTATTGAAACTTGCTAATAAAAAACAGCCTACAGGCTTTCAAGGTTTCCTTTGCTTCTTTCTTAGTTTGAGACGAAAATAATATGGTGACCTACAAACTATTTTCTGCTAAATAAAAATTTCGATAAACTACCTACGCGGCTAGACACAAACACGTCATAAGTAGGAAAGCAAAAGGTTTAGATGGAACCGCATTCAAAGAGTCTTAACTTAAATAAAACGATGCCTTGTTTTCATTACGTGGGCAGGAAAGTTGCGACATACCGTTCGTAGACTGGCCGACAGCAAAAACCAAAAGGAACACACTGGTTATATATTTAAAGTTGACACGCACTCGCAAGCGATCCATTTTCTCACAATATAATAAAATGGACGTTTATTTTAGTTTATAATTTACGGACGTCACAACGTCATTGAACGCAACACTGCTCAACTGGCTGAACTCACAGACTATATAGAGTAGAGAACTACGGCTGAACTGACGGTGACGGACGGACAGGGCTGCCAGTGGAGCAAACCTATATTATACCGCTGGGTCTCAGATTATACAAAATCGTCTAATTATACAAAAAATTGTATTTTTTTATATATTTCAATTTAATCGAATTGGCTAACAACACTTTTTCTCCTCCTTTTACTGCTACCAATGTTAGCACTAGAAAGAAACAAGTATGGCAGCGCCTCTCTATCAACGTCATTAATTTGAGCGTCAAAAGATCCTTGTACCAATGTCACCACTACACCGTAATGGGGTTAAAAAATTAAAACTCGTCATAGTTGGCACTTGGCAGTACTAATCATCGTCTACCCGACGCCACTGTTTTGTTCAGGTTTACTTTTGTGTCTACGAGGGCTACGTTTTCAGAAAGCGTGGAAGAAATCCCAAAAGAAGAGTGGGCCCATTGCTTCAGTCAATGGTTCGATCGCATGCGACGGTGCTTAGAAAGGAAGGGGCACGACTCCGAAATGCAATAAAAATATTAACAGGCTTCTACAAGGTTTTTCATTTTCTAAAAACTTTCAGTGTGTCCCACGTATCTGTGCGACTTGGAGTGTAACACTATTAAAAGACGAGCTAAGGAACAGGAAAGCGTCCACCACCGTTAAAAACTCTGCTGTAGTGAAAAAGTAAATAAATTATGAAGATTTTTATCATTATTTTATGTTAGTTGACTTTAAGTTCTTTTGATGTTGAAAACTGGAGGCGCACGGCAGGAATAACCTGATCGGAGTTGAAAAACAACTCATGGATGACTTTCCTGACTGAAAATCTTCAGAGATGTTTATTCTAGCATTGATCTAATATGATAATGTAAATACAAACACACCTTTAGTATAAATTACATTATAACACACCACAAGTGCATGTAGGTAATGAAAACAGACTTGTAGTTTAGTTAGTATTTTATAAAATATCAATCAATAGGATGACTTGAACTTAGAGGGTTGTATAAATGATTTTGTATAAATACATACTTGATACGGTCGTGAATCATATTTTGTTCAATATACAACTAGACACTGACCTGCAAATTGCAAAAAACGTAAGAAAATTTGAATTTCGTGAGTAGCCTACTGTTTCCCCCTTACTTAATTTGTTAACATTATCAAACTTACGGAGGGAGTGCAATGTACAAGCGATAAGTTCACTTTACAATATAATGATTTTTATTGCATCCATTTAAACAAGGCAACTTGCTAAAAAAACAGGATTCGGGAGGTGACAAAATTATACATATTTTGTATCCAATTATACAAACTGGCAGCCCTGCTAACAGACCAACCAACTCGCTCCGCTCATTCGGAAATACTGTGCTACCAGGTAAAAAATACGGTAGAAAACGGTGAACAGCACCAAAAATATGGAAACTACAGTAAAACATTTTTCTACCTCTTGTATTTACGTGCGCTAGGAGTAAGTGTTCTGTGTGTACACACGGCTACGCATAAAGATTTACATTTCCAGTTTACACTGACCTCTCATTGTAAAAAAAATCCTATACAATGCGAGACCAGCATATACTGGAAATTTATAGCTTGATGTGTAGCCGTGCGTACAACATTATATTATTTATATTTTAGTGTTAGCTTTTGTATTTAATGATAAAGCATTAAAAAAAATCACATTGTACACTGAATTTATTTTTTATATATACAAAGATTGAGTAAGTACCTATTTACTTTGTAAATTATAATTTAATTTATTGTCAATGTAAGGACTATGTGGGTCATTCAATGATTTCAAATATGTCTATGGGGACATTGCTTTTATGTATTTTTTTTCTCAGTTAGTTTTGATCATGATCTGGTAGTTTGAGTAACATACGCGACCTACCCAAATATCCTTTCTTATTTATTGTTCGTCGAATCGTTGAGCTCCTTATGTTCTGAGTTGAGCTGCACGATGCCTACTGACTTCCTATCTAAAAAAAGTACTCTGTGCTACTGACACGTATGCGTGCACTGACTGGACAGGTCCATTCAATCTGTGTGGTTTTTCCCCAAAAGACCATTTTAAACACCAATCTACATGGTCTTCACATCATCTGACCAAGATTATGTCTGGACTTTAAATTAAAAGAGACTGTGACCTCTGAGTTTGTTTCAGCTTTTCTTCTCAGAGTAGTCCGTTAGGAAACGCCGCCGCCGACCTCATCTAGTTTTTTAAATATTATTGACGTGTAAAAGTGTTTGTACAAACCTACTAGAAATACCCTGCCTTGGATAAGTAAGTAATATTTTCTGTTGAACATTCGTATACAGATAACGATGTTACTTTCTCGACTTATTCATATACCTACGCATCAAATTAAGAGAAATTAGGATGCAAGAGCGAGCGAAGCGAGTTTAAAAACTGTAGCACCCCGGCTTGGACAGGTTTGATTTTCTTTTTACCATTCAGGATGATATTGAATCTATTTTGTCTAGTTAGGCATAAAAGCTTCATTGGGTTTAAAAGTCAAAATGGGTGTAGCGCAGGGCCCAATACAGGGTCCATTCCTCTTTTTAGTATTTACAGGGTTATTTGTAATACGTCGGCAATCCATAAAGAGGATGTAGGAGAGGTCATTTGTAACCAAATTACCCCTTATGACCCCTATACAAATGTCATAAAAAGTCCAGAAATTTTTATATTTTTTTGAAAATATCTGACAGGTATCTAATTGTATATCGTTGGTTAGCTCAGAACAATAACTAAAGTTAGCTGAGAAGTTTATTGGAATTTTCTGTCGATAAAGTATATTATTGCCCATGTTTTTTTTCAGAAATCAACCATTTTAGTCAAATAACCTGCTCAAAATGATGAAAATTGTGTGCTCTGATTTAAAAAAAATATTAAACATAATTGTCATTTTATGGTTCCTTGATTATTATGTATTGAAGTAGAAGCAGACAATAATAATTAAACAAAAATGCATTGTTTAAATAAAATGTAGTGGTATTTTGTTACAAATACATCCCCTACATCCCCTTATTGGATTGGCGAGACATTACCCAAACCACGTTTCAGATTGTCTAAGTACGTACTTCTTGACACTCGATATTCTTCAAAATCAAGGATCAAGAAATTTAAAACATGCATTTTTTTATATATATAATATAATATGAGACAACATCCATACAAGGTCTTGAGGTCCCGAATTAGGCAGAGCCTGTACTACGGTAACCTGATGACTGATATACATACTTATATACATGTACACACCCAGACACAGGTCAAACAGGCATGTTCATGCACACAAATGTTTGACTTGTCCGGGGATCGAACCCGGTACCAGCGGCTCAGAAGGCAGGGTCGCTACCAACTGCGCCAACCGGTCAGTCAAACATTAAATGATTAAATTATTAATCATTACATGCAATAAACGCACACTATGTGGACAAACATAATTATTATAAGTGTCGGCGATATGACCCTATCTGTGCACAGGGGCGCAAGTAGTTAGAGGCCCGAAGCTAGTTGTAGTTAGGAAAGGTTTCTAATTAGATTTTTTAAAGAGATAATTTTTTTGTGATGATTGTCTTCGTTTAACTAGTTTTCTATAGCTTAGATTGTTAATAGTTTTCGTATTTTGATCTACTAAGACTGTTTAAAGTAAGTTTGCAAGGGAATTTTGAACAAAGTAAGGATTAGCGTATAATTACGTTACGTAAAAAACATACCTACATTTTGGTTTATGTATTTTGATAATTTTAGTTTCAAATGGTGGAAATAGTTATAAAACTAATAATTCAGTTTGATTTGTGTAAATCGAGCGACTCGTTTAGAAATTAAAAGGGGCTTCGTATAATGGAAATGTGCCGACGTACCTACATTTTTTAAAGGTTTTGTTCTGCAATTTTTTTATTGTTTATAGATAAGTCAAATAATATTATTTAATACAATTAAGGAATACTTATATAACAAAGATTATATAACAAAAATTGTATTGTAAAATAAAGGCGAAAATCAACAAGTAAAATAGGTTCAAAATACGTGAACCCCTTTAGGGTAATGGCCGGACGATATAATAAGGGGTAAATAGGGGTGCCGTTCGCCGGCAAATAATCAGTCCGACCATAGCCGTTGAAGAGGCAACAACTGGGAACAGAAGCCGAAATCTGCGGACAAGAATCAAGAAAGTTGTGTTGTCAAGAAACTAGTCTCTCGCCGAGGTCCTTGTGGGTTGTGTACCCACCCCACTATGTACATGCGCATTCAGGGGTGTGTAGTGACGTGTGTCGCCAGTGACTCTGCAGTCACTCGACTCAGGTAGTAGGGAACATACGTCTAAAACGTTGGGAGATTGTCCCAGACGACTGCGGATATTGGACGTGCCCCTGCCGTCCGCACCAGTTGGTCCTACGAACCGAATCCCTGCCAGAAAAAGAAGCCAGAAGAGCCCAGAAGATTCAGATGACTGCGAGATGCCGGTAACCAGGTCGCAGAAGGATACCTCCTTGCGTCTCCCGTCTCGTCCTGCCGTGTTGAACGCGGCAGAAGAAGCGTCAGGGTCAGAAGGGCTCACTTCAGCGTCAGCGTCATCGGGAACCGCAGCTTCATCGGGTACGAACGCTTCTTCGGGTGCAACGACCACGGAGCCGGAGTGGACCACGGTTACAGAGACTACAGTTGCGACTGCGACCACAGCGGTGTCCGAAAAGAACAGGCAGAAGAAAGAAGATGCCGCACAGAAGAAAACGACTAAGAAGATCCCAGAAGATAACCTAAAATTGTACCTTTTTGAATTTGAATATTTATTAGTAGTCCGTTCGCATGTCTTATACTTATCCTAATCCTAGTTATACAGGGCATATAATTAGCCATACAAAACTGTAATCCACATAATTTGTAATTTAACTATAAGTATCGCTGCTGGTAACTTATAGAACGAAAAAAAAAAGATGTCCCGGAGGAGGTCAGTCGTCGCGCCAGGTCCACGAAGACCACAAGTTCCTCGTCCAGAAGACGCGAGCTGGAAGCCTGTGTCAGATTGGAGCTGGCACAATGAGAAGATGAGAACTCCGTGGAAGTCCAAGACGACAGAACCGCACAGGTGCAGAACTGGATGCTGTCATCTGTATTGGAAGATGACAACATAGAGCAACAAAAAAAAGGAACGAAGTCAGCAGCTATGATAAAGTTTAAAAGCTTGTACTTTTGTTGTATTGAACCGTAGATAGAGAAAACTATCTCTGTCTACGTATTGAACTTTCTCATTTTGGATTTCATTATTGACACGTGACAATGTGAAAACATACCTGCACTTTGATCGTAAGTTATTGCTTTACATAGCAATTTTGTACTTTTAATATACCTACACTAGCGAAGCGACCCAACATTTTTCTTACTGATCTCAGTAAATTTTAAGATACCTACTAATATAAAAAGTCAGTTGAGTAAATTCATATTACTTATAGTACCGAATAGCCTGCAAATATATCTGAAATCACTGAGTTATACAGCCGCCCTTCAGAAGAGCCACAGAAGGTGACGCCTGAAGAGAACTCCTCAATGGACAGGGTTTCAATCGAGATTCAAGCGTTGGCGACAGCATTAAAAGAAGTCCTTACCACAAGAGGAGCACCAGCAGCGCAGCCGAAGTACATCCACGAGTAAACCTACTTCAACAGCTACAGCAGCGAGTGGTTGGCCTTCAAGGTTGTCTACGAAGATACAGCACCGATGTTCAACGACGTACAGAATATGGCACGACTAAAGGGCAACGCAAGAGCAGCTATCAAGAGCCTGCTGTACTCTGAAGCCTCTCTATTGGAAGTAATGCAGGCCCTCAGAAGAAGACACGGAGGACCTGATGAGCTGGTACTGGCGGAACTGGATAAGGTCAAGGCGTTACCGAAGATTTCCGAGAATCCAAGGGATATATTATGCGACTTTGCAAGCCAGATCAACAACAGCATAGCAGCGATAAAAGGACTGAAGAAACCACAGTACCTGCATTCACCTGAGATGGTGAAACAAATAATAGGGAAGATGCCGACAGTTCTCAAGTTCCGATGGAATGACTTCACTGCAGCATCAGAAGAAGGCGAATTCTCCAACCTGACGCTGGTGTCCAAGTTCCTGAACATAGAAGCAGACTGTGCAGAGTGTGGAGCCTTCGCAACTTTAGAAGAGAAGAGCGGGTTCAAGAGAACTCATCGACAAGCAACGCATGCAACAAAGGAAAACAACATCAAAGAAAATAATTCAAGACAATCGGAGAAGACCTGCCTTATATGTGAGGGTGAACACTTCCTCATCGAATGTCAGAAGTTCCAGAAGGCGTCAGTGCAAGATCGGTTGGCCACGGTAAAGAAAAGTCGCGTCTGTTTCAAATGTCTTCAAGCGAGGACAGGAAGGAGAGCCGGAAAAAAACACTGTGCAAGGAATGCAAGAGGTGGCATCATCATTTGCTGCACATCGAGTCAGAAGAAAGGACCTCGGGGATAAGAAAAAGGAGACACCACAAGAAGTGGCGAGCGTCATAGCATCATTGAATTCAATCAACAACTCAATGGCATACCTGAAGATAGTTCCGGTGGAAGTCTTTGGGTCGAAATGATCAAAGTAGATATTAGCCCTTATGGATGAAGGGTCATCGGTGTCACTTCTAGATGAGAAGGTGGCAGAAGAAATCGGCGCTCAAGGAAGCAAAGAGGAATTGGTCATGGAGACGGTCTTTATCAGCCTGCCTCCCGCAGGCTTATAAAGAAGGATTCTCACATATAGAAGCGATAAGAATAATGGACCCAGGACGGAGCGAGAGACCATGGGAAGCTGTCACCTTCTTCTGCGAAGCAGTAATTAGCGAAGGAGGAGGCGGAACGCGTGAGGGATAGACGAAATTCGCGCCCTCACGCCCCCTAGCCGCCGCAGGAACGCCCTGGGCGTCGGGAATCGCAAGCCGATTCCCGGCCACCGTAGGCGCGGGCTTGCAGACGGCGAGCAATGGGCAGCTCGCCGTCTGATAAGGACCAGGCCCGAGACGACAGCGCGTTGTGTTCCACGCGCGCTTCCAAGAGATGTCAGCATCAATGACGGGGTCCGCTAGGGCCGATGCCTGCCAGGGTTACGGAAAAGTCCGAGAGAGACACCGTGGCCCCTGGCACCGGCAACTGAAGGAATACGGGTAGGTTTTAGTCAGTAAGAATCTGACACGCCCTCCCACTCCGCCCAGAGCGAGTAGTTATTTGATTATTTCCCACCCTCAAAAAAAAAAGGAAGAATTTGTAATCTCTTGATTTAAAAGTGCCTTTGGAGTTTCTTGCCCGTTCTTCTCCATAGAAATCTACGGTTTGGAATGGGCAACTAGCTTCAACTTTCTGACTAACTGACAGACTCTTTGACAGTTCAATAATGCCTGTAAATGGTTAAATTGAAATAAATGCTTTGAATTTGATGATGTGGGTTGGTTCGTTTTGGTAGACTATGAAACCCGATACTATGTTTCTTTGAGGTTTCCTGTAGAGGCTTGGCAGTTGGAAGGCTTAACGCCATCTCAAGCAGGCCTTCTTTTTTCCGAAGTGAAAAATCCTCATGATGTGGAGTCTGTCAGACTCTTACTGACTAAAAACCACCCCGGTGTTCCCTTCGAACACTTGCACCGGGAATCATGGGAACTTGTGCATCCTAATCCTAAGCTTGAATAATGTGTCTTCACTGTGTCATTATCATAGGTAATCTGTGGAAACGTCGTGGATTGTACATTAACCCACTTCCAATGTAATCTTAGATGTAACATATAATGTACAATTGTTTGTTTTCCCTAACAAAATAAATAAATAAGCTGGCGTAAGCCAACTCCCATTTTCCGAAGTAATGGTATGGATGCTGGATAGTTTACTTTGATTATCTATACTAAGCATCAGTTTTAGATGTATATTGAACTGATTATGTTCGATAGAATGTACGATATCCATACTAATATTAGATATAAATACGAAAATAACTCTGTCTGTGTTACCTTTTCACGCCTAAACCACTGAAGCGATTGCGATAACATTTGGCAAGGAGATAGAGAGCATCCCGGGGGAGGGACATAGGCTACTTTTTGTCCCCTTAGCGCGTTCCCGTGGGCTAATTTCCGACATCCACGGGCGAAGCAGCGGGCAGAAGCTACTTTGAAATATCGGATTCGTTTGACTAATTATCTAAATTATTGAAACATTTTGGGTTGGATCATTACGATAGAACCAAGTCAAATTGTTCTTTGAGATAAGTTCTTGTGTAGTTCCAAATACAGCCTCATATCATTGCCACAATTTCGTAGTGAATGAACATATTGTGTGGCTTGTTTGTTTGTGTGTTCGGGTACAGAGTAAAACAGAAATATATTTAATCTACTTTTAATATTTCAATTATTACATAAAACTTAATTGTGGCATAGTTTTCGAAACATAATCCTGCTCGGATCGTAACTCCGATGAGCCATACATAATGTAAAAGAACCTCATAGTAATTAATCACACAGATTCTTAAAAATAATAAAATATTTGTACATAAATGTAAATTTAAACTTATATGGTAGAAATTAATAAATTAAAAGTTGGACTAAAATAAAATATAATATGTTTTATAAACTAAAAATCCGTACCTTAACAGATAGAATCGATAATTATTATACATTCTTGGGGACTTACACAAGTCTTGTCCAGCTACCTTTATAGTCGTGAGATATTTTTGTTAAACTATGATTCAATATTTGTTTTGTTACATAAACCCAGGTCAGACCGGGCAAGGCTTTATCAAAGTCGATCGATAAATAGTCTCTCGAGATAAAAAAAATACGTTAAGTATATAAAATGTTCCTGAATAGTTAATTATTATTTGAATATTTTTGTTAGTTAATTAAGAATCAGAGGAGGACGGTAATGGGTAGGCTGAGGTAAGCTATTATGGCTCTTTAGGATTCAACCATCGACGTGAGAAACAACACAAAGAGATATGAGAAATACAACGGACAATATTAATAAAAAAATAATTTGAGAGATTACAATTTTATTAAGAGCGTTAACGCCGATTTTGGCTGTTTGACCCAAAAAGCGTACTTTTCAAACCATTTAATCTCCTCATAAAACGTATTTAACGAAAGTGTGAATTACTGATTATTGTAGAAAATATTTCGATCTAAAAAGTTAGGTGAGAACATTTTTAGATTAATAGAGTATTCGTGAATTATAACCAGATAAACGAACAGTGTTTTCTAAATTCCCTTTACAGTGGTCATTTCAAAGCTTAAAATATCAGAAACCAGTCATAAAATTTACAAACAAACAAACTTATTTAATTGTTCATATCCTTGAGCAAAAAACCATCAGAGGTTTTTTTGATTTTCAGCTCCTAACATAAATAAATCAAACAATAAACAAAGTGAAATTAACAAGAAGAAGCGGTTGCTAAATTCATTATTTACTCCAATAAATATTACTTAATTTTACAAAATAAAGGTGTATTATAATAGAAGAATATCTTCTTTACAAAATACGAGGCAGCATTCAGCTTATTTAATTAAATTAAATTTATTACAAGTTTTTTAAAACTACTATAAAACTGTGGGCGTAAATCGTCTCAAATCAGTCCGCCGCGAGGCCTTTCAGAGAGTGGACGTATCGCTCGGTTCTCTACGCGTGACCTCTCCTGACCCTTGGCGTCGAGTGAGTTTATAGTGCGACCTAACGATCTTGGTTTGGTAAGTAAAATATTTAATTTTATTTACATGACTGACAACATTTTTTTTCGAATCAAGAAAAATTGTTACAGATGCCATGGGGAATAAAAACAACACTAGTTGTATCGAGGAAAAAGAAGAAATTAAATCTAGAGGCTTTAACTAAAGCTAGAGCTAAAAGGTTGGTATAAAATAATATTTTTAATAATACTTAATTTGCTTTAAATAAGGTCCTCTTTTATGAACTTTTTCCTTCTAGGGGAAGATTCTACTGCTCAGATACATTTTTTTTTTCTATGCGACCAACATTGAAATCGCAAAAAATTACTTCTTCAAACTAAACCGTCGATCATCTGATACCCTATTACTAAGACTCCACTGTCCGTCAGTCTGTCACCAGGCTGTATCTCATGAACCGTGAAAGCTAGACAGTTGAAATTTTCAGATGATGTATTTCTGTTGCCGCTATAAAAACAAATACTAAAAACTTTAATTTTTTATTATGTTTTTAGGTCAACAATAGAGAAGAAGTGGAAAGAGACACCATTCTTCAAGCAGAAAGCTCACTTTGGCTGGAATTGCGAAGGTGTCTTTTAACGGCATCTTCATTCGGCAAAGTGTGCAAAAGAAGAAAAAATATTAGCTCTGCGCCACTTGTAAAAAGACATTTGTATTCATATTCTCTTGATCATATAAGCAGTATAAGGCACGGAAAAACGAACGAGGCAATTGCAACCTCACAACTCGAAAACCAAGAGCATATTAAAGTACGTAAATGTGGCCTCTTTATCGACAAAGATTTCTTTTTTCTAGGGGCTTCACCCGATGGCGTGTTTGAGGAAAGTATTGTTGAAATTAAATGTCCGATCTCAGCATTTCGTATTAATGCCGACGACGCCATCAGAGATAAAAAAAAAAATCTGGCATTCAGATGGTACCATAAACCGAAAACACGAATGGTTTTTTCAAGTGCAAGGGCAATTACACATTGCAGATAAAAAATCATGAAAATTTCGGAAATTAGAAAAAATAATTGCACCCGTGCGAAGCTGGAGCGGGCTGCGAGTGTTATTATAAATAGCGTTTTTATTTGTAGTTTTTGCATTTAAATTGGGGATTTTCCTATTACTGATTTCTTTTTGTATTATAAACGTTAGCAACTGATTTTTTGAGGTTTGTCGATGTGTACCACACACATGCCGGCTATCTTCCAAAGTCAGTAAAGGGAAACATTTTTTTAAATCTAATTGTTATGAATAAATAATACTTTGATATTGAAATGTTTTATTTTTAAATAAACTAGAATCCTAACTAATGCATACTAATATTATAAATACGAAAGTGTGTCTGTCTGTTACCTCTTCACGTTTTAGCCGCTGAACCGATATAGATGAAATTTGGTATAGAGATTTGGTAAAGTTTTTATCTCGATATTCCCACGGGATCGAAACATAATATGCGGGTGAAACCGCGGGGCGCTGCTAGTATACTATATAATCATTACGCTTTTACGCTCAAACGGAAACGTTGAATGGCTGAACGGCATTGGATGAAATTTGATACATGGGTAGACCATAACCTGGATCAGGACATAGGATACTTTTCACCCCGGTAGTACGTTCCCATGGGATAATTTCCAGCTTCCACGCGGGTGAAGCCGCGGTCAAAAGCTAGTAGGTACTTTATAATTTGCTAGGGTATGATCGCGACTTCGTACAACTTCAAAATGTATTTTTAAGTTATAGCCTTTATATCATTATTATTTTTTAATTACCTTTTTATCAAATGGTTAAATTTTTGCCAAAATTCGTTCAGTCGTTTTTTGTGAAAGAGTAACAAATATCCATCCAAATACCCATCCATATAAACTCTCAAACTTTCGTATTTATAATATTAATCGTTGTAGGATTCGCGGGTTCGATTCCCGCACGGAACAAATATTTGTATGACCTGCAAGTAGTTGTTCCGGATCTGGCTGTTTGTGTATGTGAGTTTAAATGTTTGTAAACGCACCCACGATACAGGAGAAATTCCTAGTGTGGGGCAAAGTTTTTTTTTAAAAACAAAAAAAAAATACATTTGTACTACATTTCTAACTTTTCTCCCGTGATTAGTACTATACTTTATAAAGGATCCAAAATTGCCTTTTTGTTTCACAAAGTTGTAATAAAAATATGAATAGTAAATAAAAATTAACTGACGATTAAAAAGTATCATTAAATATAACTCAATGGATCAACATGGGTTAGTTTGACTATAATGACAGAGAGCGCACTAACTGTACGCACACAGACACGCGCGCATCTGTGTGAGTGCAAAGAGCACTGCAATTACCTAAACTTGGTGCCGCGGATTTGGCGTTAACGCTCTTAACTAAAAATTCGAAAAATATACAAATAATATATCGGAAAAGATATGATATTTACGAGACATTTTGCAGCTGTAGTATTATGCATACAAACATTAAAAAAAAACTAAGGTACTTATAAAATTGGCTAAAAACTTACTTATACAATTAAAAAAATGGAATCCTTTTCTCCGGTCTTTGCTAAAAAGGGCTCACCTATGAGACTTTTGTTTTGAGAAATCTGATGAATGAAATGCAACCGATACTAGTACTAAAAGATTGTTTGTGATGACATTTTAAAGCAAAACTTAATATGTCTTAGGTTAACGTACCGGTCGCAGATCTCACAAACATAAATACAAGTTATAATTGCACATTATAATGACATATTATATTCCTACAGTACTGGCTGATGCTCAGTTCCACATTATAAGTTTCAAATCACTCCATGTACGTGGTCTACCATCAAAATCAGACTTCGTCTTTAATTAACGGGACCGACGTGCGACCTTCTAAACGCTTCCTTTCCTTAAATCTATTCATAATACCAATAAATATAGGCCCAGTGATTAACATATATAGGCCAGTATAGCTACAAGAGCGAGCCTCGTCCGAAAGGGCTAATAATTGCAATCTAGGGAAAGGAAAGACTGGATGAGAGTTAGTTACAAAGTTTTATATTAGATTTTTATATAAATACAACGCCCACGATCATCGGACGAGTTGTACAGCTTTAGAAATAGCGCACGAATCTAGTTTGCGCCTTTTTTCAGCACTATACATCTAGAATTAAATTCAACAAAAAAAACTTTAAAATAATGTGGCACCAAATAAGGACAGAATGATAAAATTATTCAATATATATGTAAACAATTTCCTAAATCAATTTTTGTAAACTATTCAATATTTATACATATAGGTTTTGTTCAACTATAGTCCAATAATTTGGTTTACATTGACGATTTTGAGTTAGAACTTGAGTGGCTGAGTAAATTGTTAGTGCGTATATATTCGAAATTTTAATTTTGATTGCGCACCTATTCTGTATCGAATGCCTGAATGTTAATCTTAACCAACACGCCAATGGGTTTTCGAGATGGTTTCTTTATTCACGCCATGAACGGCAGTCATTAGAAAATAACAAAACCGTCAATGCATACCGAATTGTCAAATGCCCGACAACTAAAACAGTATATATTTTTCTTAGATTGGGTAATTTTGAATTTAGCCGGGGTAGAAGGAGGAGGTAATGAACCAAAATGGTATAGCGTGACAACGTTCAGAGGTTTCATAATTAATACTCGGCAGAACAGTAGCTTGGCGAATAAAATAAAATTGATTGAATTAGGGAGTAACGTAGGCAGTGCGCTGCCCTATTACGATTTAAGCTGGAATAGAAATCGATTTCTTCAGATTTGATTCGCCTAATTTCGGATAATCTGAAGATGAACGATGGATACTTTGAACGTTGTCAAACTATAGAACGGTGTACGGCCGTTGCTATCTCTCCTCGCTCAGCTGATGGGGAGCAGAGCGAAACTCCTGGAAGAATAGAGAACAGTCTTATTAGTACAAGGACTATATAAATGAAAGATAGACATAAAATAAATTAATACAATATATATATAATAGCCTGTAAATAAATAAATAATAGCCTGTAAATAAAACGTGTAAAGTGCGTCGTAAGAAATTAGCAAATACGTGTGGCTCACGGCTGCGTCAAATAGGCGCGGATCCGCAGAAATGCCAGACAACTAGTGCCTGACGCTGATTCTCAGCTGGACCTGAAGTGCAGGTTGGGTAAGGTACTATAATGTAGATCAATATGAGAGCAGCCAGTACTCAAATAAATATTTGCTTGAGACTTTTACTTCATAAATGATCTATTATCGTACATAGAACTCTTGGTGTTTCTTTGTCCATCCAAAGGCTGTCTGTAAAATATTGCTTTTAGGGATGAGTCCGCCCAACAACACAAGTTTCGAAAAAAAAATTATTTATATATCCTACTATAGTATAGTTAAAATCTCGCTGCAGACTTGGTCATAAATCATAATCGGAGTAGGGATGTGCGCTAGTTGCGCGCGCTCAAGGCCATTATCGATAACAGAATCATTAAGGTTATCACGTAAACATACTGCATTCATTAAGTATGCAGGGTAACTAATGAGTACTAATGTGTTTTTACGAGACTTCCTTCTAGTAAATTTGGTAATAAAATAAAAAAAAATGTGTATTTATTTCTATCACCCATTTATAAATATATAAAACTATCGATATCACACATCGACTGCAGTAATACACAGGACTACGTGTGGGCGTGGCCTGCCCATAAGGCCCGTGAGTGGGAAAGAGAGCGAAACACTCGAATGATTTATGACCGAGTCTGCAGCGAGATTTTAACTATGTGAAAGTTTGGATGTTTGTTACGCAATTACGTAAAAACTGCTGTACGGATTTGGATGTTTGGCACACAGATAGTTTATAGCCTGGATTAACACATATGATACTTTTAATCCCGCTAGTACGTTCCAGACGGATTATTTCCGACATCTACGCGGGCGAAGCCGCGGGCGGAGGTTGGTTGTTCAATAAAGAGTATTCTCTCTATCTATAGTGTTAGTAATTAACCAAACATGAAAGAATTCAAGGCGGATTGGGGATTTTAGACTTATTTTAATGATAAGTCTAGGTTTGCTCACGATTTTTTCAATCACCAATGTGAGTGATATCAAAGATAACCATATAAAGTAGACACATATACATATGAATTGAAAAAGTCACATTAAAATTCAATGCTCATGCATGAGTATCACTCCTTCCTTGAATGAGGCCCCGCAGTGCATTATTTTACAACGGATTTATTAGTTTTGCCAAAAAGCCGATAGTAATTCCACGCATCTTTTCTAATTAGGGGGCAACACAAACTCATTATCATGATGAGTGTGTTTCATAATGAAGGTGCAACGTTTCAAAGAACGAAAATATTCTCTTCTGAATCTTTTTGGCACAAATCTGGCGAGGTTATCAAAACTGTTGGTGTGCTGCCAGCTTATCGACGGGCGCAACCTGACCGGGATTTTGTTCCTGCTCGCATTTCTTATCTTTGTGCAAGTTCAGATGGTTAAGGTATATTTGTGGTGTATGTTTCTTTGATTGTCGTTTTATTTTTACTCTTGAATACTTTTATGACTTAGTGGAGGATACAGTTTAAAGTACAACTGCTAGCAGCGTGTTTTTCTAAGCTAAAAGATGGTTGAGCAAGCGTGGTGAACAATGCTCGCTCTTGCTCTGTATGTGAAGATGCCTCTGCCCTGCAGCGGGACAGTAGTAGGCTGGTATTATTTGTGTGAGAGCAGAGGTGGCCCACTGGTAACGGCCCTTGACTTACTAGTTGTACGTCATGTGTTCGAACCTAGTGAGGCGCGGTACTTTGTGTCATGGGCAGGTAATGGTGAAGGAAAACATCGTGAGGAAACCGGCATGTCCTAAAACCAAAAAAAGTCAAACTACCAACGGCGCATTACGGCCCACTCCCTCTCAATGAGAGGAGGCCTGTGTCCCAGCAGTGGGAACATTATAGGCTGATTATGTATGTTATTTGAGTTTCGAACAGAACTCCGTCATCCGTACCTGGTCAGTTTACTGGTTGAGCCAGTCCCAGTCCTCGTCAGCCTTAGGAGGGTCGTTGGGTGGAGGGCTGGGCACGCCCACCTGTGACAGATCGCGCCCGTCCACGTTGCGAGTGGCGACCGACTCCTTGTACGGAAGCTGCTCGTTCCTGAAAATGATGGAGGGTTTTGGTTTTAAGGCCCAGTTCCCACGATTTTCAACTCTCGGTGTTGAGCCGACCATTGAGAATCCAACAGAGTACATCCGTATCAATAGGTTATGCGAACCAATACGTTCTCTAATACTAAATTATAACCCGGTGTTCGTCGCTTTAAAATCCGCATCAAAGCGTATGCCAAGAAGGTGAACTAATTAAGGCAACATTACCTACAAATGTATCCCCAGTTTCCAGTTTGTCCCCCACAAAGTGGAAACTGTATGGACAGGTTTGTAGACCGAGTGCACGTTTGTGTTTCTAAGATATTCTTGACAGCAATTTATCTAAGTTCTCAACACAAAATTGACCACTTCTTAGTTCTAACGTTACTTCTTGTATTAAGAATGTTCGTCGGAATAGAGTTCAAAATACAATATCAGTGGTGCGTACGTAGGACTCGATTCGATAAATTTGACAGATAAACTCGATAAAATGAGTTTTTATCGAATCGAGTCGATGTCGCAAGTATGTAACTTCTACTTTACCGATCGGTAGATAAACTCTAAAATTTTAACGAATTTATCGAAAATGCAAGTACGAAACGACATTTTGACAGTTGAGATCGCCAATTTAAGCTGTCAAGCTCGATAAATTATCGACACCTTGTAGAAGCCCGATAAGCTTATCGATCATTACATAATAATGGATTTAGGACTCATGGTTTTATTGCTGGGTGATGAGGAAGAACGGCAGCAGCATCATAATGTGATGCGTATTCGGAGGCGGCGTCTCAGAGACACGAACAATCCTCTGGAACTTCCAGAAGAAGATTTTGTTCGTCTCTTTCGGGTGACTCGGGAAGTGGCAGTAATTTTAAAAGAAGGGATAGAGGTAGATGTGCGGAGGAAATAGCCTGATAAATTATTAAGTATTGTTCATTTAATTAAACTCAAGTTATACGAAAAAGTACTTACAGTTTGTTTATAGTTTACCGTGTTTACGGATACAGACAGATAAGTTTTTTTCTCAAACATCAAGAAATGACAACAACAAACTTTTTTTTTTGGCAAAGGTAAATAACTAAACACGACTTTAATTTAAGAAGATAGCATATTTTCTGTATTTTTACGAAAACAAACGGAAATTTTGGTAAATACTGGTAGCTTCTCTGAATTATACCCATAAATATTGTTTACAATGCCAAAAATGTATGAACAAAAAGGATTTTCTAAATATTTCGGACATTAGTCGTGCCACAGAAACCCCACCTTAAATGGTTTGTCTGTGGACGTCCTCAGTATTGCCATTTGACAAACGATCCTTATCGACTCGAATCGGCCCACGATAAATCTTATCGTCGCGTGTTACGTACTTCCAAATTCGATAACAAGATCGATAAAAATGCGAACCTTAGCGATCTCGATGTCTCATCGATGCAAAGTCCGTACTTGCACTGCTGGCTCGACTCGACAAATATTTTTAATAATTCTACGTACCACTGACTATACGGTTCGCTCGTCGAGCTCTTCATGGCGCCGTAGCCCGAAGCCTGGTAGTTGGCACCGCTTGCATTGGACCCGCGGCGTTGCTCAGTGGTCCCGCCCAGGGTGCTCCAACCACCTCGGGTGTTAACCTGCGTTTGACACTAGTTTTCAATGGATCCAAGTAAGAAAATGCAAAATGCATGGCTTATTCTTAAACAGTTAACAACAGCTGGGAATTTAATAAGAAATAAATGATTGCTAGCTATACCTAACCTACCGAAGCCTGCCAAAATCACTGAAAAAGGTGCGAGTTATCAGTAAACAACGCAATGAATGTTGTTGAATCGTCAAAATGAAAGGCATTGGCCATTGCAAGCATGTTCCGCACGTATCCCGCATGTATATTGAAGCTAAAAGCAATGCAAAGTAAAAGTTACAAATAAAATTTTAAGTATGTAGAAAACCTAACATTTTCATTTCTGATTCTGTAATTTGAATTCTATTAGGGAGCTTTAAAAGTTTAAAAAGGCAAGCCTCTTCTTAATCTACTGCAGGTAGATACATTCTTAAATAAATAATACTTAATTGTATGTCCTCACCTTCTCAGTAACGTTGGATGCCATCTCGGAGACCTTCTGCGTAGCGATGCCTCCGTAGCGCACAGCGCTCTCAGTGGCGGTGCGGGCCGCCTTGCTCACCGACGACGCGAACATAGACCACCCCTGCATGGAGGTCGTGTAATTAGGGCATAACGTGCTAAGAGTTTCACATGCTATAGTCCCTGTACTTCACGAGGGCGCGCCATGTGAGTCGTACAGTTAAACCCGAAAAGGTTTTCGCTTCGGTAATCTTTGTGTATCCGAACAAACGTCGCGTAACAGAATAACCCCCACAGAGGTTTAGCTTCCAACTTTCGTCCTGTCCTGCTGCGTTTTGTAGTAGTGCACCAATCATTGGGCGTTTGTATGATATTTCCTCTCTGCCAAGTTTCCTACTTCGGTCGCAGTTCGTCAAATGTCACTCAGAAGTTTGAAAAAATTTTAGGAATTGCGTAGAGTTGTTAAATTTATAATTTTGTACCCATGGTAATACAAAATAGGCAAGTATTTCTATGGTTGTAAGAGATCTAATCATCACGCGTTCGTATTTCCGGAGTTAGACGAAGATTTCCGAAGCGCATATTTTCCTTGGAGAACTGTATACCATTGAGATAAGGTATAAATTGCGATGATGGACACGCGCTCGTGAAATGTTACAAGTACAACCTTAAATGCGTCCGTGATTGGCTGTTCCGCACATGCATCACGTCCTAATTGGGTGGAATGGCAACATTGTATTTTACTTGAGTACATGGGTAATTATTTTTTCTATGATGTTGTAATTACGATATGAGTGACGAATTGTTCAAAGGAAGATGGAAGACGACGATGACGTAATGTAGTTGATCCAAATGCATCGTAAGTAGTACAAGATATTCGGTAGCTTCTCCACGGTTCTAACCTCTGAAACATGGTTTATTTTGACCTCATGCAGTTGAGATGACTGCATGCGTAGGTAATGATCATGGCGAACTTATGTACCTAAGGAATGTATTTTTGGAAAAATTATGTTTTTGTTCAGCTTAAAGAGATTGACAGACCGCACTTTTCTGCTGCCTGTTTGTGTTTTGTCTAAATTTTATAACATCAAATCGTCCCGTAGAAATTTTTTATAAGACTACTAAGGACTTGTCAAACTGAGGCAAATCCCGCGCGGGATGCGCAAAGCGATTGCGCGTTTCGATTGTTTTAATGATTAGGAAGTCACGCGACTATTTGCGCCAAATTGAACACCTCCTACAAGTTAGTTGACACAATCGATGCGAACGAATTGAAGTAATCTTTTGGTTATCAAACGGTAAAATAATTCAAACGTTGGTCTATGCTAACGCACCCATGATAAACTTGGAAATGCATGGATTGATGATGGTGAGAAGTCGCCAGGCATCAAGGTAAGTTCAGAAGGTCGTGCGTGCGATACCATGCGAATGCTTGCGAACGTTTTATAAAATGAATACGTACGATCCGCAACGACCGGCCATATGATTTGGGTTTTCGCGGGACAAAGTGCTCTTTTTCTTCGTTATACCGTCCGCGCAACCGTCCGAACTTGCCCTTGATTAAAAAAGTTATAGCTTTGAGCCGCTACTTAATGTGTGAAACTTTTGTCAGTCAATTCTACACTATCAATCATTTAATTTGATGAAAGAAAGCTAAAGAAAAGGTTTCACTTTTCAAGATGGCTTAAGGTCACGGGCAGCAAGAGTGAGAGATACAATACTATTTGTACAGTCGACGTCGTAATTGCTTTATCAACCTAAGGTTGAATGTAACTTGCACATCTTAAATGAATATCCTATTTGTGTATGTGACAGTTAGATAGTTTCACAAATAGTGAAGTTTCAATTTACCGGGAATAACCCGAAGGACTTGTTGATATTGTCAATTTTCCCGAAGTACCTGCGTCTTAGGCCGAGTTCTATAAACGTTACTCAACACTTACTTTGGCTTAGCGTTATTGCTGCCACCGTCGTATGACTGTCAAACTACATGTGCAGGAGAGAGGCGGGAATATGACTAAGCGCGTGCTTAGTAACGTTTATAGATTCCGGCCTTAGGATCTGATGAAAAACCATAATAGGTATATCTATTGAAATATTTATTGTAAAATAAGTACTTGTTTTACATGTTGGCTTTAAAATCGTACATACTTACATGGTGGCATGGCAGGAACAAAAGAAAACCAGCTGTTTCATAGAAAAGTGCGATACCTATATACGCGGTCAAAATGTCTCCAGAACAGTTATTTTTAAAATCACCGACGAATAGTTTCAACGCAGGAAATGCAGAATCATGTATTGAATAGGTACATGGCAACAAGTTGCGCGTCGAGGTCTCTGCCACCCTGTTTACTTGGCTCTAAGAATCACCTGTGAATAAGTAGCACAGTAGGCCTGACCTTGAGCTGACTTAGTTTAGTAGTATCATCAGCCTATAATGTACCCACTGCTGGGACACAGGCCTTCTCTCTGTGAGAGGGAGTGGGCCGTAATCCACCACGCGAGCCCAGTGCGGACTGGAGGATGTCAAATGCCTTCAAATTTTTGGTTCTAGGACATGCCGGTATCCTCACGATGTTTTCCTTCACCGTTTTTAGAGCAGTGGTGATGAAATAGTTTACACAAAGTAAAGTGTCGGCTTGGGTTCGAACCCACGACCTACACACCTAAGTCGCGGTTGTTACCACTGGGCCACCACTGCTCTCCTAGCTTAGTACGGAGTTTCAATAGAATAAGAGGCCAGCCAACACTGGTTTCGTTACCAATGACGTGCGGACTCCTGTACTTACCTAGTTTAGTATTTCTGTAAAAAAAACTGTACCTAAATAATTCAACAAAAGTAAATGACGATTGTTTAATTCTGAAGGTAATGTAGAACCTATACTTAAGCTATGCAGAAGCTATTGGTCAGCATTTTATAAATAAATCATTATGTACTCACGGTGGCCAGTGACGCCATGGTATTGTCAAATGTTTCATTACCGCTGTGCATGGGAGACATCGGAGTGCTTTGCGACAGCTTCTGATTGCCAAATCCCGTGTAGCGGCTGGAACCATACTCGCTACTCCTGCAAGAAGATTATAAATCGTTAAATAAATAGTATAAAATTAAAGTAAAATTTAAAAACCCCCGACACCAGCAGAAACCTCTAAAAACGGTTGAACAGATTTTCTGCTTTCTTTTTTATTAGCTTTGAACGCTCTCGATCAAGTCACCTTAAAACAAAAAAACAAAGTCGGTTCAGCCGTTTAGGAGCTACAATGCCGCAGACAGACACACAGATACACACGTTAAACTTATAACACCCCTCTGTTTCCGTCGGGGGTAATAAAGTCGATTTCCAAGTCTGTTTGTGTGGCCTCTTAGTTCTTCTAAGTTACACAATGGATGTTGATGCAGTTTTCACCATAATTTAGAGAATACACACATAATATACATACGCCTGTATACCCCGAAGGGTAAGGCAGAAGTGTACCTGTAGTACCCACACCCGTATTTCGCCAGCTATGTCCCATGTATGAAAATATTCTATTATATTCTCTTAAAGGTAGGTAGGTAACGTAACATAACATAATTTCACGCCTGTAATTTCCAAAGGGCAAGGCAACAGGTGTACCTATGGTTCACCCACATTTGGGCAGAGGTGTACCTATGGTTCACCCACATTTGGGCAGAGGTGTACCTATGGTTCACCCACATTTGGGCAGAGGTGTACCTATGGTTCACCCACATTTGGGCAGAGGTGTACCTATGGTTCACCCACATTTGGGCAGAGGTGTACCTATGGTTCACCCACATTTGGGCAGAGGTGTACCTATGGTTCACCCACATTTGGGCAGAGGTGTACATATGGTTCACCCACATTTGGGCAGAGGTGTACCTATGGCTCACCCACATTTGGGCAGAGGTGTACCTATGGTTCACCCACATTTGGGCAGAGGTGGACCTATGGTTCCCCCTACATTTGGGCAGAGGTGTACCTATGGTTCACCCACATTTTGGCAGAGGTGTACCCAGGAGGTGGACACTTAGAACATTTACCTTTAACAAGAAAACGTAGGGCCATCTATATTAGTGCCCCTCTGTCATATCAACTCTGTATGATAGTTCGTAGAACGTACACAGAAAAACATTAAGTTTAGGCCTCTTCTGTCATCTTTGGTTATAATAAAAATTAGGTTAGGTGACTGTTCATGAGAAATCACGTGTGTTTACAATCTACGGTTATAATATTATTTTCAACACATTTGCTCAAAAAATGCATTTATGAAGCCTGTATTGTTCGAAAGTAAAAAATTACGCACCATACAAGTAAGTACATGTTTTACCGCCCCCTTCGTTGAATAGCGCCGTGCGTTTTCTTTACGGTTTTTTTAACACCACAAAAAAATTATACATCGTTAGAAGAATTCCACCAAGGAGTTTCAAATTACGAGAATAAATAAGCTGAATGATCGAACCTCCTTGGAAGCGCTTTTGCTCAATACGTTTATCTCACTTTAGTATTAAAGAGAAAATGAGACAAAAGATGCTTTTGACTCGACTATAATATTGCGATTCGACTTTTTGCGATTCTAATTTTCACCACGCGCACGTAGCGCCATTTGGAAATGGCGTCATTTTCATATTAGAAACGTCAAAGATTGTTATTGTTGCGACTTTCTGACTGATATTTTTATAAACAAAAGTTTGTTTCATTACCTATTGTACTGTTTTCTCGCAAATGTGTTGAAAAACGTTGTATGACACACACGCGGAAATTGGTATTTACAAACTCGTGACTATGGTAAGCCCTCGACGTATCATATATAACTATTTAGTGAAAGCTGTTCATCAGGAATTATCTGTAAGAATGCATCGGTCAGTGTATCAGTGTTGTGCCATTAGGTAGTAGAATAATATGCAGGAACGCAGTTGTTCATTAATTTACTAAAAACCGAAAAACTACGTTAACAATGGGAAATTACTACTGAAGGCTGCAGGTGACCTCAGGACGAGCTGCTTCTCACACGGACAACTGTACGTCGCTTACTTGCTTCATATTTTGGTTGGTGAGACCAAAATTACAAACGTAGTCTAAAGGAAGGTTTTATAACAATGTTGCTGTTGTTTTAGTATATTGTGGTGTCTTACGATTTCCACGCGAACGAAGCCGCGGGCAGAAGCTAGTAACCAATAATAGGGTCAATTTGACCATATACACAATAATAGGGTCAATTTGACATGTGACGGTGTTACATGTATAGAACATACCCTAAATGAGATTTTAAAAAACTTACTGATATGAGATATTATTTTCGCTTGAAGTATGAAAGGTACTGTCTCCCGATGAATAATGCTCTCGGGACACAGACCAATCGGGCGATTTGTCGACTGTCTCCAGCTTATAGTCCGAAATAACCCAGGGCTTGCCGTCCGCCAGCGTAGCGATCTGAAAAGAAAATGACGTTAACATCGCAGAGTGCTGACATTGACAAGGGCGCGTTGTTGGTAAACATTTGTGACAGAAATTGTATTGGAAAACAAGATGGCGGCGTTGCTACCGATTTTGGCCACGCGCCAAAATATTTTTGTGCCGTTGTAGTAGTAGCATCGACGAGCGTCATAAAGCTTATTTGAGGGTAGGATGCCCCTGGTCAAATATCTTTGCCCAATGTCACTTTGACCAAAGAAAGTGGATGACTTCGTCAAATGTAGGATCATTCATTCTTGGACGGAGATATTTGAAATGAAGCATACCACCCTTAGTTACGGGGAAATTACATTATCAAATAGGTATCTAGGATCATGCAGGTATAGGATCATATTTAGTTATTACATTCGCATTTCGCATATATCTATCACCCGGTTTCTGGATCGAAAGACCACTTCTAAATAGACTACAAGTCCTCCAAAATCGATTCATGCGCCGTGCCACAGGTAGCCCCTGGTACCTACGCAATGAACAATTACATTCCGATCTAAATCTGCCGACCATCAAGCAGTTTATTAAAAAAACGAGTACCAAATTCTTCGATTCTGCTACCAGACACACAAACCCTCTAGTGAGAGCAGCTACCCAGTACACACCGTCACGCATATCCCGCATACGCCGCCCAAAACACGCACTGCTAGACAAAGACGACGACATAACACTGTTTCAACAGAGTCAAATGTCCGCTCGCAAAACAGCCAACACTATAACACAAAACAGACTAACTACATTCCGTACCCGCCGGCGAGTACCCCCGCGAACTAGAGTAGCTAGACAACCCCCCCGACCCCTGACCCCGCCCGCCCGTGCGGAGCCTGTAATATTAAACAACGTCCCTAATAATAATAATCACTCAGATCCGAGTCTCACGACCGCTAGTTCAGTGACCAGTAGCGCGCTAAGCCCAGGTTCGAGCCCCACTATGGGGCGCCCTTAGTGACGCTACTTAAATTAAATTTAGTTAGTTAACCTCTATTTTCAAGGCGAGAGGCCCTTCTGGCCCCGCCGACGCTAGGTTACGCAGAATAGGTTCCTCGGAGCCAACTGCAATAGGTCCGCATCAAAAAAAAAAAAAAAAAAAAAAAAAAAGGATCGAAAGTCAACACAAAAACTTAACAAATTATCAAGCGCTCGTAAACTGTTGTGATTGGTTGACTGAATTATCAACATCCAATCGGATATTTAATTTTTACACGTCGATAATTTTCGTTGTCCAAACTCGTGTTTGGACCCATAGATCTATGATAATTTACAGGGTTATTGGTACTATGTCGGCAATTCATTAAGGGGATGTAGGGGAGGTCATTTGCAATCAAATTACCCCTTATGAACCCTATGCAAATGTCAACCATTTCAGAGTAATTTGACATTTTATATATTTTTTTGGCGGTATACAATTTTGAAAATTTATAAAAAAAACAGTGTATGTTTATTTTTTAATTATTATTATCTGCTTCTAATTCAATACATAATAATCAACCATAAAATTACAATTATTTAAAAAAAAAATTATCATAGCACACAATTTTCATGATTTTGAGCCGGTTATTTGACTAAAATTGTTGATTTCTGCAAAAAACATGGATACTTGGATGGATACTTTATCGACAGAATATTCCAAAAGTATGTACAACTTCTCAACTATCCAACGAGATACAATAGGATACCAGCTAACTTAAAAAAAATATAAAATGTCAAATTACTGGAAAATGGTTGACATTTGCATAGGGGTCGTTTAGGGTCATATGGTTGTAAATGATCTCCTCTACATCCCCTCGATGGATTGCCGACGCGCGACGTATTACAAATAACCCTGTATATCTATATAAATAAAACAAAGACGGGTTTGTTACAACACTTATAACTCGAGATCTGCCGGACCAATTATCATGGTTTTTGTTTTGGATTTGTCTCCGCCCCGAATAGCAGAATAACTATAGAAACGGGAAAAATTCAAGAACAATATTATAATGAAGATAACATTCTGAGGCGGTACGAAGTTCGCCGGGACAGCTAGTTATATATAAGATAGTGCAATATCCTCCTTTGACTCTAGGATTCGGAGCGGGCATAAGTTGCTGAGTGTGGGACGCCCCCCAGCTAGATGGACCGACGCCCTTAAAATGTGGCTGGGGCGGACTGGGTGCAGAAGACGGAGGATAGGGTGATCTGGCGCAGCTCGGGAGAGGACTATGGGCAGCAATGGAGTGCGATAGGCAGAGTTGACTGATTGTTACAAGCCGCGTGCAATCGTGCATCGTAGCGTTCAGTAGAACTGCTCTAATTCTATTAAAATATTTTTGCATAAACTACGCAGACACAGATTGTTGGTGAAATAAAAGGATGCTGTTGGTCTGGTTCCATGTTCGTTTGGTTTAAACCCACTTGTAACACCTCCCTGCTGCATGAAATCTGCTCAGAATTTTCGGACCAGGAGTTATTTTAAAGGTCATTTAGGCAATACCTGAATGTTATGCTTAATTAAAACCGCATTGTTAAATTTTCAAAGTTTGGCTCAGTGTCGAGAGTTGTAAATCCAACATGCATTTGGCATTACATTCAGGTGTGACCCTCTTAGCGTTTGTGAAAACGGGCATTAAATGTAGTGCTTTAAATTAAAGCATTGAAGTTTTCTATAATGTTTCAACTCTGCACTTCATTAATTAAAACAACAACAATGCGATGATGTCGCTCGCTTGTACAAGTTGTATTAGCAAAACCGCTATCCGATGCTAAAACTGCAGTGTATGCTGGGCGTTAAATTGGAATGTATAATATAACTAAATAATCTAAATAATTTGAAACATAACTATATCTACTATACTATACTATATATATATACTATACTATACTATATAAATATCAACTTAAAAAAAAACACAATACTATTTACAAACATTGTAGCGTGGGTTTACACGACAACATAATGTTAAATAATAAACACAACACTCTTAATTAACAAAACCATCTTAACTTACGAAGCAAAACTTAAAACAGAGGATACGAAAAAGTAAAATTGCAACGGATAACACACATCAAAATAAAAACGAGTACATTCTTAAATACGAAAATCTTTCAGCCGCGTCACAGTCTAAACACAACGGTACACAAACAGAAGCGAATTTAAGATATGCACAGAGGATGCGTTATACAGATCGGCGGCAACTCGGTCAGGCAGCTGTGTCCTCTTTTAGCACGGCGGATAAATCCCAACAAATCGATGCCCGATGAATATTTCGTTAGGAATAGGATGCTAAAATCTAAATAATGTAATAATAACTACATGACAATGTACCAATGGTAATGGCTGATATGATACGACACTGAAAAAAGTTTTTATATTACTTTTAATCCATATTTTATCGTAACCCATAATCGTAAGACTAACCAATTTTGAACCGTACCATCCGATCGCGAAGCTTTCCATGTTTCCAATTAGTGTAGCACGCCACGCGGTACTAGGACACTACTGTGCGACCGAGTTGACTACAGACTCAATAAATATCTTAAGTAAATAACATCTAAACTTACTACCCAAGTAACACGTCGCATGTTAGGTACGCTGTTGCACCGGCGAAGGGTAGCCTGGTGCACGGCCACACTGTCCGAGCCTCGCACCGCCGGCACTGACGCTGAGCGACGGTGACGTGTCCCTTCTCTTATAAACTCCATATCCTCGAAGATGTCAACATTAAAGCAGTTCAATAAAGGTATCGTTGCTGCGCGTCTGAGCTCAAACAGTCGTGTCGTATGCGCCCTTACCTGTTCTGACGAAAGCATGATTCCTTCTCTGCTGCCTTCTCTTTTTTTGCTTCTTGATGATCAGGAAGCCACTGGATAGCAGCAACTTGGCGTACAAGCAAATTTTTCCGCAACCAACCTTAACGGACAACCGAGACGATATATAATAACACTAGCTTCTACCCGCCACTACGTCAGCGTGAAATTTCTTGTTCCCCCGACCCACTCGGCCGCATCACATCGCCTGCCCGCGGTGCGATGCTTACCTTACTCTGTTTTCGCTAAGCGTTCTTTATGACTTTTTTTATTTGTGCTCGGCTCCTAAAGGTACTAGCGTAATGTTAAATAGCCTATAGCGTTCCTCAAGAATTGGTTTATGAAATACAAAATGAATTTTTCAAATCCGACCGGTAGTTTCAGAGATTACTCAAGTACAGATATAGATAATTCGACATATTCTCAATAGTCTTAGGGCTGATTTTTCAATAGTCAGATAACTTTTATCTGAGGAATAAATATGGTGGTTTGACAGCTTTTGTATAGAAAATATGTCAAACTGTTATATTTATTCATCATTTAAAAATCAGCCCTTAATTGTTTAATATCTTCATACGACCGTGTAGGTACTTAACCTATAGGTGCATAATAATATGTCTAATATATAGACAAGGCGGATTAACCTCACGCGAAATTCTCAACCAGTGCTCCCAGCCTCCCACACATCAATATCATTTACTGATGAAATCGGAAACCGCTCAACGGTTGCACTATGAATAGTTCTCTGATCTATTTCCGTAGGCAACAAAATACCTTTTCTACAAAGCACAGCGGACAATTATTTCGGATCAACTAAATTTCATATTATGTACCAAAAGCTTGCATAATTCGATCATGTCAATTGAAAATGATGCTTTATTACTTAGTTGCGAAACGTTAGTGGAATGTTGTGATAGCGTTTTGCCATGACTGCACACTGAACCATGACGGTACTCGCAGTAACAGTATATGTGGCAATCGACTGAGCCTGAAGTAATTAATTTAAAAAATAATACACACATCAAAAGTGTCTAGGGATCAAGCATTTTTATGCGGATTTCTTGAGATTAAGATGTGGCTTTGTAATAAATTTATAATTTTATAAATTTATATGGATCCTTTTTGGTGCATTTCATAATTTGAATCAGGAACTGTGAATCAAATTCGAGTAAAAGATGAAAATCAGCTGTCAATATTTTCCCTATAAAAACATACAACGCATTGAAGACATTATTAGTGCTACTGTTTCCCTACTACTGATTAAAACCAACGTTATTATGGAGCGGCGACGTCATTTAAGCAGGGAAGAAATGCTCAGAGCCGTGGGAATGATAGAAGCTGGTTCCCGGCAACGTACTGTGGCTTTAGCTCTGAATACAAGTCAGAGTGTTATCAGTCGACTTTGGACACGTTACCGAAGCACTGGTACCGTGGCTGAGCGCCATGGAGGACGGTATCGCTGCACCACACGGAGACAAGACCGATACATTCAAATCTTAACTCGAAGAGCTCCAACAATAACCGCCATGATGTTAGCCGTGAGGCTTCATCACTCTTCAGGGAACTTAATTAGCGACCAAACAGTCAGAAACCGCTTGCATGAAGTGAACCTTCATTCCCGAAGACCGCTACGGGTACCACCTATAGCAATGCACAATCGTAGGATTCGATATCAATGGGCTCTTGAACACAGAAATTGGGCAGAAGAACAATGGCGTTTCGTGTGCTTTTCTGATGAGTCTCGTTTTGGTATGAGACCGGATACAAGACGTATACGACACTGGAGAACCCCTGGACGCCAACAGCGATTAAAATCCTGCCAGGAAGTCCATCCTTATAGTGGTGGAACCATCATGGTATGGGCGGGTATTTGGATCGGCGGAAGAACTGAGTTGATTTGGATCAGAGGCAACCTCAACGCTCAAATTTATGCTGAGACGATTGTATCAGACGTCGTCGTTCCTCTACAAGTGCAAATCGGTCCCTTATTTCAGTTAATGCATGATAATGCACGACCGCACACCGCAAGAGTTGTAAGACAGACTCTCGCCGCAGCTAACATCAATGTCCTGCCCTGGCCTGCTCAGTCGCCAGACTTGAACCCGATTGAGCATGCATGGGATATGCTACAGAGAAGAGCTCTGCCGAATATGGAGGGTATCCAGTCGCAAGAAGACCTTTTTTTGTTGTTGCAACGAACATGGGCGGCCATTCCACAGCGTGATTTGGATGAACTCATTTTGAGTATGCCAAACCGATGTTCTTGTGTTGTTAGTGTTCGCGGTAGAAACACGGATTATTAATTGTTTAAGCTACCCAATAAAATTTTAAAGAAAACTGTTATTTCAGTCTTTTTTTCGAACTTTTGTGTTAGTGGTTCAAATGTCAAAAATCCCTTTATTAGGAAAATGGCAAATTTCTTTATTAATGCAAAGGTGACTTGGTTTATCGTTACTGTGACAAACGAAAACACTTTATTTTATGAATCCTTAAAGAAAATTTTAATTAATATCAATCAGGAGAAAAGTTATTGCAAAAATATATGTTGATCCCTAGACACTTTTGATGTGTGTATTTCCCATTCATTTACCAACAAAGCTCGTACGGAATAAAACCACCTCAGAAAACGGATGTTTCAACTGCCTTGTCAATAATTTGCATATAAAGAAGCCGTCAGTTCAAAGGGCTGCCCAGCAGACAAACTAGTTGCTTCGCTTCCGACAGTGACGTGCATAAAGAAACAGGAGTTGACAGCTCCGCGGAATAGGCTGCAAGTTGAAGACATTTTCTGTAAAGCCACGGTTTCCTAGAAGAGTAGTACAGTAGTATATTATAACGGAAGCGGTCTGTATTTCTTGTGTGACCGTTCATCGCTTTCTTAGGAAACCAAAGCAGATTAGGGAACGCAGATGTTCGGGTCGGCATGATTCGGCACAGTCGAGCGGCAAAGTCGAATATATCTATGTAGACATGTTCCGGAAAAAGCCGCTAGGTGTTCCGAATTGTGGCGAGCCGACCTGAACATGATACAGCGAGTGTAGATGCGGAACAAATTTTGCCGATCGGCACCAGCCGGATGAAAGCTTAACATGTGCAGTAATTGCTTCGGGTCAACTTAGCTGATCAAAAAAATACTGCCGAACCGAATTTTACGAGTCCCGTTACATAGAACCGGACTCGTAAAATTCGGTTCGGCAAATGTTGGCCGATGTTATTTTTGATTTGTCTGTCTGTTATATCTGGTTTGTACCTTTTTAGTTGGCGTTTTTATCGTAAGTATTCGGGTAGTTCAAGCTTTCTTTTTTATTTAAAATATTTTAGGGAATATGTAATGTATAATTATTTAATACCTACTATATTATTATAATCATTATTCATTACTATTATTTATTATATTTCCAGAAAGTACTCCTTAAGACCTTTCATTAAGTACCTACATACCAAACACGTTTATTTTCGATTTATGATTTTATTTTCGGTAACGTTATACATCTGCTATCAGCCGCCATGTTGGATTTTAAGTGCCGTCATATTATGAACCCGCGGCCAGCCTATTAATATCATAACTCTCCTTTGGCCGAAGTCGTGTAAAAATGTTCAATTCTATGTACCTAAAAGGAAAAACTTCCCATTGAAAGCCAATTAGATATATTGAAAACAAGAATACTTACCAATATTACGGTTAAGTTAAGGTGTTGTCGAGTCGAACTTATCGAGCGCTGTTATTATGACTTCAATTACAATAGCTAAATAAGTATAACGTGAACTGTCAGGCTTGTATTAATAAACCGCTCTTTTTTGCGATATTTTACTCAGGTGAAAACTTTGACGAAGATTCTACTTACAGAGTCATTATCATTGTCATCAGCGTTGGCTTTTCTGAATTATTTTGGATTCGGCTCCAAGCTCCAACATAATTTAATAACCGGATGCAGCTGAATACCGGTATTTTGAACATATCTGAACTTCACAACTTAAACCTAACGTAAAAATATAGCGGTGGGATTTTAACGCGCAGTGGACTTTGAACTCTCGGTGTTGAACCGCGCATTGAGAATCCAACCGAGTGCATCCCAGTGCGTCGAAAAAACAAACTGTAGGATTATCAACCCTCGGCGCTATGCAGTGCGTTGAAGATCCAGTGCGCGAAAACGAAAATTCCCGCCGCGATTTTTTTATGACCGTGCGAAAGTGGGCTGACTCAGCGTCATAGTTAAAAAAGCTAAAGGTAAAACTCAACTAAAAGTCAAACCTAACTGAAAACCGCACGAGTGCATCATCTTTATAAGACAAAGTAAACACGAAATGCGCGACCCCATAGATGCACAATGCCAAATTTTACCTCGCTTCTACTAATAGCACTACTATTAATTAGCACCCACGAATATCACCCCTCTTGATCTATGATCCCTCTCTTCCTACTGACTTCCGTCCAATTTCTATCCTTCCCTTCCTATCCAAAGTGCTTGAGGCCTGTGTCCACAAACAGTTCTCCAGCTTTGTTCATCGTAACTCAATCATTAGTCCTCTTCAATCTGCGTTTAGGCCTGGGCACAGCACTGTCTCCGCGCTCCTTAAAGTGACTGGCGATATGAGGGCAGCACTGGAAGACACCAAAGTTACTGCTCTAGTGTTGGTTGATTTCTCGAATGCCTTTAATACCGTCAGTCACGACATCCTGTTAGCCATTCTGTCATATGTTATGGTCTCTCCCGAAGCACTGCAATGGTTCTCCTCTTACCTTCAGGGACGTCAGCAGTCCGTTCATGTTGGGGATTCTTCTTCTTGCTGGTGTGACTTGGAAGCTGGCGTTCCTCAAGGCGGTATACTTTCTCCTCTTCTATTTTCTATTTTTATTAATCTTATAACTTCCGAACTTCAGTGTGCGTATCATCTGTATGCAGATGACTTGCAGTTGTACTGTCAAGGGAGTGCAGAGTGTTGTCTTCTTTATGAGGTAGGTAGGTGGCGATAGTCTTATTAAGTCAAAGACATGTTAACGGTTTGATGGTAGTTTATTGAGTGTTCTCACAAGTGTACAATTATTTGCTTACAAGTAAAATGCTTACTGGGCCGAACGTTACGATTGCGCAGGTGAATGACGCAGATATCGAGTGATTTGCTGTGTAAGGTTTTTACATACTTCACCTCCCCCGAAAAGTAGTGGGTAGGTGGCCTCCCTTTTTTTTGAGAAAAAAAAAAAAAGGTTTGCGTTTACGTAACATTAGGCCTGTACTTACATACTAATTAGCAACTTAATAGCTTAGTTAACGTAATCTCTTATTTTAATAACAATCTTTTTTTTTTTTTTAATTACTAAATGGCTTGGTGTTATTTTTATGTACCATAATCTCTTTATTATTTTTAAGAATTTTAACATTTGGTGAGAGTTCCTCTATTACCTTAAACGGTCCTTTATAAATACAATCTAATTTGTTTCCGATTTGGTTCTTTATTAAAATCAAATCTCCTGGTTTGTAAGTTACACAGTGTAATTTCTGATCATATGATATTTTTCTACGGTTTTTACATTCTAATAAATTTTGTCTAGCATCTTGTTGAGCCTTTTGTAAACGGTACTTAAGTTCTTTTGGGTAGTCATCAAAGTTATACAAGGGGTCCAAAGACTCTGTCAAATTGCTAGGTATATTACAGACTTTGCCAAATACTAGTTCGTATGGGGTATATTTCGTTTGTGAATGAACACTGGTATTGAAAGAAAAACACCAGAATGGAATCCAATCGCTCCAATCAGTTTGATTATTCTCGCATTGAATTCTGAGGTATGCACCTAAATGCTTATGTGTATTTTCTAAACTACCTAAAGTTTCATGATGATAAGAAGTTGAATGAATTTTTTCTATGTTCAGTAACTTGCAAACTTCTGACATGATAGATGAAGTAAATTCGGTTCCCTTATCGCTTATAAACTGATTTGGTATACCGTAACGTAATATGAAATTGTTGACGAAACATCTGGCTACAGTCTCGCTATCTTTTCGTGGTAAAGGGTAAGCCTCCACAAACTTACTTAAATCGCATTGGATTGTTAAAATATATTTATTGCTATAATTATCTAAATCTAGTGGGCCCATTATATCTAAACTAACACGTTCAAACGCTGACTTGGCGGTTGACGTTATCGACAAAGGTTCTCTAACATGTTTGTTTGTCGTTTTTTGTATTTGACAACTTTTACATTTTTTAACATAATTCATGACGTCGTTTGACATTCCTGGCCAGAAATAATACTTTTTAATATTATTTATCATACGATTTATGCCTGCATGTCCACTCGTGGGCAAGAGGTGAAAGTCATTTAAGATTGTAATTATTTCATGTTCGTCGTTTATTCTCTTTAAGTCTTTAATTATTAAAAATCTTGGCGATTTTATTTTACAATCTTTTATACTGCGCAGTAAACAAGTAATATTTTTACTATTATTCTTATTCTTCGTAATAAGTAATTCATTAATATTCAATCGTATGCACATATTTTCTAAATCTCTCGCTAACTCCTCTGGGGATGATAACGATCGAGAATGAAGAAATACCGTCGATTTCGATGGGACGTAAGTGCAATATTTAGCATTTGATAGAATTATATTCGCATCATTTATTCCTTGATAATCTGAAAAACGTAACTCGACTATATTACTAGGTCTCTTAAGTACTTCAACAGTTGCAGGTTGATCAGACCCGCGGACTGAAGGAAGTTTGTCTATCTGTTTTCCTATCTGAGTCTTGAGTTTTTTGCTCTGAGCTCTGGTCAAAACAGATACTATGTGTTCATGCATTTCTTTCAAATTGTGTGACGTCACCGAGAGTCGACTTAACGCATCTGCAGCTGCATTATGCCGGCCTGGGACATATTCCACGATAAAGTCATATTCCTCTAAATACAGTCTGAACTTGGTCAAACGGCTGGAAGGGTCTTTTAAACTAAATAAATACACTAGTGGCCTATGGTCTGAGTAGATGATAAATTTTCTACCATACAGATAAGGGCGGAAATGTCGGACAGCCCAAACTATTGCCAATAATTCAAGTTCAATTACCGGGTACCTACTTTCGGCTGGCTTTAAACTTCTGCTAGCGTAAGCGATTACTTTTCCATTTCCGTTTGAAAGTACTGCACCTAAACCTAATTTCGACGCATCTGTTTGTAATTTAAAAATGTTGTTGTCCGCAAAATCTGGATAATCCAGTACAGGTGGATTCATAAGAGCTAATTTTAATTTCTCGAAAGATGTTTCGCAATCGTTTGTCCACTCGAATCGTACATCTTTTTTGCACAATCGATTCAGCGGAAACACGATGTTGGCGAAACCTGATATGAATCGTCGGTAGTAGTTGGCAAATGCGACAAAGCGTTTTACGTCGTCAGCAGTCCTTGGTCTTGGGTAATTACGTACGGTATCAATTTTACCTGGGTCTGGGAAAATACCGTCTTGTGTTATTTTGTGCCCTAGGTAAACAATTTCTTTTCGCATGAATTCGCATTTAATGGGATTCAGTTTAAGATTGACTTTTCTTAAACGGTTTAAAACGTCAATGAGGTTTTTAGTGTGGTTTTCTATACAATTTCCGATTACGACGCAGTCGTCGAGATATATAAAACATTTTTGGTAATTTAGGCCTGCCATTGCTATGGTCATGAGCCTAGAAAAGACACTAGCACTAGTTTTGAGACCCATTGGACAACGCTTCATTTGGTATTGTTTACCTGCTGTGAATGTAGTGTATTTACGGGAATCGTTATCTAAGGAAAGTTGATACATTTTGTTCAGGCCGAAAGACGTATATTTTCGTGAGTCGGGACTTAATGATAACTGATAATACGATTGTGAAAGGTCTAACTTCGAAAAATAAATACTGCCTGATAAGGAATCTAAAATTTCTGTGATATTAGGCAAAGGGAATTTATCGTCCTGGATTCTGTTATTTAACTGTCTGTAATCAATAACTAATCTCCATTTCTTTTGGCTTGATTTGTCTGCCTTTTTTGGAACTAGCAAGACGGGACTGGACCATTCCGAAACTGTTTCCTCTATGATGTCATTATCTAGCATTTCCTGAACCTGCTTCTCAATCTCACTTTTGAGAGCTTGGGGTATCCTATAGGGCTTTATATAAGTAGGGGTCACGTTGTCTTTTAAAACGATATTATGTTCCATCAAATTGGTGACTGATAAAGAATCGCCTGGTAAGTGAAAGACATCGGCGTATTTTGCACATATTTGCTCGATACTAAGCCTTTCTTCCTTATTCAAGTAATTTAGATCGAGTAGTTCGAATAAAGTTTTTACACGTTCTACGGATTTAGTATCTTTTGTTAGGTGTGCCAATTCAAAAGTATTAATTGGTTCAATATTAACATTAGAAAAATCTATCTCAATGTTCTCATTAGTCGTATTTAAAATTTGCAACGGTATGCCATTATATGATGGCTTTGAAATCATACCGGCAATAAAAACTCCTTGTTTTATTTCCTCTGCTAAAACTACACTATCTTCTTTTAGAATGCAAGGTATGTATTTAATTATTTCGCATCGTGCAGGTATCACATGAGTATACCTGTCCTTGCTCCTACCTATATTTAAACTAATTACGTGTCCTTTATGAGACAAACGTAAAATTTTTGTTTCGTAATCAATCACGGCATTATAACGCCTGAAAAAATTTTCTCCTAATATTCCATCTCCTGTACACAATAAGTCCTTAAATACATAAAACTTTTCTCTAAAACTAACATCCTGACATAATAAATCTAAGTATATATATCCTTCAGATATTAATTTTCCGCTAACGCCTTTGATAGTCAACTTATCGTATTGTAATTCTTTTAAATACTCCGGGTGGTCAAGTAACCACTCATATTTCATGACGCAAATGCTCGCGCCGCTATCTACTAATAAATTTATTACATTACCTACGCTTAACTGTATTTGAACAATACTACTAACGTTATAATTTAGAATAGGATGTTCATTAAGTGAAGGGACGAAAAAACTCACTATTCGGTGCGGATTGAGCACGTTCAGTATTCTCGATCTGCTCTGGCTGTATTTGGGCTACATTAGGAGCTCCGTTAGAACGAGGTGGGGGGCCATATTGTCCCCGAAAAGAACCTCGTTGGTATCTTCCACGACTGTTAGATGATCGACCTCTATAAGAGTTATGAAAAGTCCTTGTGGTACTATTATTACCGCGCTGAGATGTTTGGTTATTATTATTATATGAGTTATTCCTAGGCGTGGCGTTGCCGCGTCTGGTACCGAACCTATTGGCATTTCCATTTCCACGATAAGACCTTACGTTCATGACCTGTTCTACTTTAGACGATAGGGAATTTTCGTCAAGGGCCGTTTGAATGGCCTCAGGAAGAGACTGAAATTGCCGGGCGGCGATGATGGTGCTTAAACGTGGATCCGACAATCCGTCAGCGAAACGTTTAATTGCTACTTTCTCATTTAAGGGATGGAGTACATCGAACTTTTTTGTATCGCCGTCGGCTTGAGCTATGGTCAGGTTCACGAATAATTGCTCTAATTCAGAACCGAACTTGTCGATGGACCTACGACCTTGGTTGGCCGAATTAAGTTGTAACTGAATAGCTACTGCGGATTTTTTTTGCAATAAATGCGTGCGCATGTCTTTAATTAAATCTGTAATTGTGGAGTACTCTGATTTTAATCTAAGTTTAGCACCACTAGAAATTCTAGTCTTTAAAACAAAATTAATTAATTGGGTTTTTCCTTGATCATTCAGCATATCGCTATAGAGTTGTGTGCTATCTATTAACTGGATAATGACGCTCTCCTGGGCGTTCATTACTGGTAATAGGGCCAAAGCCGTTTTTAGGTCAAAGTTACTCGTAGCCATATTTTCTGTACTATCTTCGAACTCTAGTTCTTCAAAATCAGTATACAAACTTGTAATTGTCTTGTACAAAATATGTATGTCATCTATATATTTATTGATGGGTAATAAAGTGTCATTGCTTATCTCAGAATTCTCTATCTTTACTCTAATGTCTGACGAAATATACTCCAGACGAGAATACAATTTTTGGGCTTCTCTAAATTTGTTTTTGGCAGTCTCGGAACTTTGTCTACGAGCTGGGCCTATTTTAATTGAATAATCTCTTATTTCTTTCAAGCTTATAAGTAAATTTCTTAATTCTTGCAATGACATTACATAATACTACTTAAAACATTATTTAAAAATAAAATAACTTAGCTAAAGGGCGTCATGACGGAGTAGCTCATCATCAGCGGCGGCGTGGCGCGGAGCGTTGCGCGTGCGACGGGCAGCAGGAACTTGGCATCTGCTTGATTTGGGCCGGGATTACCCTGGACTCCTCTTGATGTGGGCCGGGATTACCCTGGACTCCTCTTCTTTCTTCTTACTGGTTTGTAGTTCGTGCGAGGTTATCAATTGAAACGGCGTTTAATTCTCGCCTCTAAGTGCTGATAGCGCTGTTGCGGCACTTCTTCAAGATATAGTAGACGGTTGCAGCGACGATCAGAACGACAGCGACGATCAATAGGGTTTGAATGATGTGGTTTGATTGATGATGCTCCAACGTGGTATTTGCGGAGGCTTCGCCGTTGGCATTTTGTGCGACGACCACCTCTTCTTTTGAGTATGTCTTGCCCATATTTATTTATTTCTTCCAAAAATCTCCCATAGCTTATTTCTTCTTTAAATCTTCTAAGTTGGCCGATCCTGGCAGGGTCGCCATGCAGAGTGTTGTCTTCTTTATGAGGTAGGTAGGTGGCGATAGTCTTATTAAGTCAAAGACATGTTAACGGTTTGATGGTAGTTTATTGAGTGTTCTCACAAGTGTACAATTATTTGCTTACAAGTAAAATGCTTACTGGGCCGAACGTTACGATTGCGCAGGTGAATGACGCAGATATCGAGTGATTTGCTGTGTAAGGTTTTTACATACTTCAGGAGGGTTGATGAATTGCCTGACGTTATCGGCAGATTAAATTGGAACTTGATAGCCATAAAAACCTGGGCTGACAGATTTGGTGTAGCTGTAAATCCTGCGAAGTGTCAGGCGATCATCATTGGTAGTTCTCGTAGTATTAGCAAGGTGGATGGTACAACCTTGCCACCTGTCCTCTTTAATGGTACGATCGTTCCTTTTAGCACTGACGTAAAGAACCTAGGCTTGCACATAGATAGTACCCTGAACTGGCGTACTCAAGTCGCTAGGGTAAGCCAGAAGGTTACCGGCACGCTGCGGGCTCTGTACAGACTGAAAAATTTATTACCATCAAGTACGAAGACAATGCTTGTGCAATCCTTAATTTTCCCTATCATCGACTATGGTGATGTGTGCTACTATGACCTGAATGCAGATCTCCTCGACAAACTTGACCGTCTTCTGAATAACTGCATTCGATTCGTTTTTAATCTGCGTAAATATGATCACGTCTCTGCGCATCGGTCGCTTCTAAAGTGGTTGCCCATACGCCAGCGCAGAGAGCAAAGGGCGCTGACTACCTTGTTTTCATTTCTTGATTCTCCCTCTTCCCCTGGTTATCTAGCCCCCCACTTTCAGTACATTTGCGCCAACCACAATAGAAATCTACGTTCTTCACACAATCGTCTTCTTCAATGTCCCACTCACCCGCACAGACTTCATTCACTCTTCCTTCTTTGTTCAATCTATCTCTCTGTGGAATGCACTCCCCCAGGAAATCAGGATGGCAACCAACCGATTATCCTTTAAAACTAAAGTTCGCGAGCACATTCGTAAGAAGCTAGCGGTATCATCACAGCGGTAATGTTTTCTCATTGTTTGTCCAATTTGTTTTTAACATACTCGTGTATTTATGTACATTTATTTGTGCTTATATTTATATATAATTAGTTATATGTATTATATGTATTTATAGACTAAATAAGTTTATACGTGTCTATATATTATTTAAAATTATTTAACCTAAAATATCATTATAATTTGCACCTGCCACTGTTTGTCTCTGCATCACCCAAAGGTTGACTGGTAGAAAATGCCTATGGCATTAAGTCCGCCTCTGTACATTTGTGTGCTTAAAGTGTTAAATAAATAAATAAATAAATATCATGAAAACGACACCCATGACGAAACATTTAGAATATTTCCGCACCTACCATCACGAATCTTAATGTTAACCTCACTATCGGCTCAAGCACCCTCGACAACCATTAAAACGACACCCATTATGTAAAAATTAAAATTTCTTGCAGCCGCCATCTTGGATTTTCAATTTGACCACACTGTCGGCTTCGGCACTCTCGAAAACCATGAAAACTTCTCTGTCTCTTTCTATTATATATAATAAAAAGTCGCATGGAGGACCCACAAGAGCACATGACGCTTTTTCGTAACGTGACGAATTCTACAATTTTACACCTACCGCAAGCTGCGCTATAGAACTTCGTTCTAATAAAGGTGATTTTGGATTATGTAAACGTTCAAAAAAGACGCGCAGTATTAGTGTGTTCAATAATATTATTAGGTGCGCAAAATGGAATATAATTATAAGAGTTTCAATTAAATACATGCCTTCGTTTTTAGCGACCATATATTACAATAGCTGGTATAAAATACATTATTTCCAAGCTTATGCTTTATTTGCAAAAATGCAATATCAATTTAATAAGTGGCAGCCCTGATAAACCGTCAACTAACTAAGTGACTTTGAAGTAATCCCTCATTCGAGTCCTATACCCTAAGGTCTTGCCCTGGGACATTCAGTTCCCCGGGACACTAAGTAACGACAGGCTTAAACAATTTATTCAGCCTCCCCGGAAGCATCGTTGGAAACTGAAGAAAATATTGCATTTTATTAATCTACTAGCGACCCGCCCCTGTTTCGCACTGTTCTTTTAAGATGTATATGAATGTATATTACCTACAGAATAATATCGGTCGGGAATAAATTATGGTGAAAACCGCATCAAACTCCATTGTAAAGTTTACAAGAACTAAGCGGTCACATACATGCACGAAAAGTGACTTTATTTCATACTACTTATATTTATATTTTAGTTACCACATCAATACCGTAGGGACTGCTGTAGTTGAACAACTTCGTGACCTGGGTGTGATTCTTGACTCAAGGTTAAGTTTTGTTCCGCATTGTGATGACGTTGTCCAAAGAGCTGCTAAAATGTTGTATGATGATGTTGTTGACGCAACACTAAGGAATTGAGACATACAGCCTCCAAGATTGTGCTTTATAACGCTCTGGTACGTAGTGTACTCGAGTTCGGGAGTGTCGTACGGAATCCGAATTATATGGTTCATTCTAATGGTATCGAGTCAATTCAACGATTCTTTACGCGGCAATTTGCTTTCCTTGCCACTGGCTTCAGTGCGAGATGCTCGTATGACGAACGACTGCGTTTCTTCCATATGTCAAGCTTACAGCTACGCCGACGCATGATAGACTTCTATGCTTGCGGAATATTGTTGACGGTTCTTTTAAATCTGACGGACTTCTCGAACGCATTAAAAAACGTACCTAAACTTAATGCTCGAAGAAAATGCACGTCCTTTTTCAATGTCCCTCGTTATAAAACCAACTTAGGCATGATTGCTCCGATGGCTAGGCTAACGTCGACGTACAACATTTTTTGCAATCTTTATGATTTGGATATCTTCCACGACCATCCCAAGCGTTTTAGATCTAAGATTTATAAACGAGGGGAAGACTGAAGACAACAAAATAAAAGAATAAAAAAAATTGCCAATGTTTATGTCGATGAGGGTATTCTCTCTACTACCGAGATTTTAGCAAAGTAGAGCTATTGCTCTTACGAGTATATTGTTTTTAGTTTTTTTATTTATTTTTGTAACGTGAATACTTACTGTGTTTTTTTTTCTTCTATTTTGTTGTGAATGCTGTGCACGTCTGTAATTGACATAAACACTAGTCTATGTCTCTGTTCTCTTTTACTGACTGGCTGCTACTGTGAACCTTTTTTTGGTAAAACCTAATAACCCTTTGCCCGATCTGGGAATCGAACCTATGACATCATGCTCAGCCGTAGCGCTCGCGACCACTAGACTAAAGCTACGGTTTGCTAGAAAAGCGGTGACAGCACATAACGGCCGCAGTGACAACTGTCATGAAAAAGATGACAGCGGCGAAGATTTAAATCGTTAGATACGCCCGCCCTACCGCACGGTGGTTCCTCCCATAGGTCACAATTCCAAAAAGAGCATTGCCAAAATATGAGTCATTGTTTATGTATTTCATTACTCCGATGAACAACCTACCGAAAAGTATAAATTATATGTCATCCCTTTTTGGTATTTTCACTTATTAATTGTCCTCGGAAGTGAACACATCGGCATTGTTGCATCGTGATATTATTGTCAGTGACTCATTTGTTGTCGTTTTTAAAATTAGTATTCCCAGAATTCTATTGTTTCTTTGACGTGGTTGTGAAAAGGAATTCCAAGAAATTTTCGCAAATTTGTTATTATGTAATTAAATATTTGGTTTAAATTTTTACGTTATTGAAGTGCTACGCCGCACTTATGATATTGTATATTTTTCTGCGATATTGAACTTCAAGTAGACTCTCGGAAAGTTGTGCAGAATAAGCCGACATTGAGTCTACCTTCAAAATAAAGGTCCATTAGTGGTGGCGCCTTACACCAAATACTTGGGCGGAAATATAAATTGTTTGCGCTTATCCCAGACGCAGGGAGCTGGTTTGATTGAATGTGGACTGTATTATTGCGGGGGTTGAAAAGGTACGTAGGTAGGTCTGACCTTGCAAATGCGACACGAATAAGGACGACGAACTTGTGAATTGGACAAAGGAATTTGGCAGGAAACATGCAGCACCACTGACCTGTAGATTCGCCGTCTTCAATATATATCCTCCGCGTCGGTCGGCAGAGGGTTCGAGTCCTTGGTGAATTCAGGGGCAGCGCACGAGGGAGGCGCACAGACGCCTTTCACCACATAAACACGCACTTTTCGTAGTGTCTTAGACAATAGTTCGTAAATACACTCGCGGCAATTCGCAACCGTAAGTTATTAATAAATTAATAAGGGAGCATGTTCTTAGTAACGCTACTCTCGTTCAAGTGGTCGAGAGTCTTCACACAGTCACCGTCGACGGTGACAAGGACAGCGACAGTCCAGGTGTGCATGTGGGAAAAGGATGGGACACGATAGGATAGAGCGACGCATTTTGCAAGTCATTTTTACTTCTACCCTACAATGAAAATCATGAACGAATACGAAATCCAACATCCTCCCAGCCTTGAAGAAACCCTTCAAAAAGGTTAGAAAATCAAGAAAATTGCTATATTCAGCAACTTCAAGTAACGGGTATTTAGTAACTAGAGCGGATAAATATAATGAAATTTCTAAACTAAACTTAGCTAACGTAAGCTAATTAATACTTATTAGCGAAAATATGTATACATAAATATATTGACTATTGAGTCGGAAGCGGGCATAACCGCACTACTGGTCGTTTATAAGTACCGGTCTTAGTTTTTACTTCCGCTACGCGAACAACACCATCCTTACCAGGGTATACATTGGTAACAATTCCTAATGGCCACTGTAAGGGTGGAGCGTTATCTACATTTAACAACACTACGGTACCGACTGTGATCGGGTTACACGGAGTATTCCATTTCTCGCGTTGTTGCAAATTATGTAAATATTCCGACTTAAATCGTTTCCAATATGATTGAACTATCGAATCCATTAAGGAGAAACGAGACAACAGATCTGTTCGTTCTTCGGATAAGTCGGCTGCGGGTAAACATTCTAGCGGGGAAGTAGATAGAAAATGCGCGGGAGTAAGTGCTAATGGCTCTGATGGGTCAGAGCTCAAAACATAAAGAGGACGGCTATTTAGCACTGCCTCAATTTGAATAAGAATGGTCGACATCTCCTCAAAGGTGAGAACTTGATTGCCGATTGTACGAAATAAAAGCGACTTGGTGCTCTTAACGTTCGCTTCCCATATCCCTCCGAAGTGACTTGCTGTAGGAGGGTTCATTCGCCACGTGATACGGTTCTTCGCGAGTTCATGACTAAAACTTTGATAGTAATCAGCGGTTTGTAAAAACTCATGAAGCTCATTAAAATATTTTTTAGAAGCGACAAAATTAGTCCCGTTATCGCTATATAAGAAATTACAAGGACCTCTTCGCGAAATGAATCGTTTAAATGCGTCGATAAACGAAGCAGAAGTTAAGTTAGATACCAATTCGATATGCACCGCTTTTGTTACGAGACAAATAAAAATACAAATATAAGCTTTTACATTTCGTACGCCCCGTTTGCGGTAAGGAGTAATATAAAGCGGCCCTGCGTAATCGACGCCCGTATGTAAGAACGCTTTGCATTGCTCTAATCTACATTTAGGCAAATCGGCCATAGGCGGAAACGTAGGCTTAGGATTAACTCGAAAACAATCATTGCATTTGTGTATGTATTGTCGAACCACACGCCTAGCGGAAATAATCCAATATTTGGATCTTAATATCGAAATTAATAACTGGGGGCCGGCGTGACAATTGTCGCGGTGATAAAATTCAATTAGTAATTTGACAATATGTCCTTTCCCGGGAAGTAAAATCGGATGTTTGGAAGAATAGTCTAGTGTCGAATTCGATAAACGACCTCCGACACGTATAAGTCCGTTACATAAAAATGGAAACAATTTCCGTAACTTGGCCGAACACGGTTGACCTTTAGAAATATTCTTAATGTCGTCGGAAAAGTATTTAGACTGGATCGCGCGAATTATTTCCAATTCAGCTGTATTTAAATCTTCGGCGGTGATTGTATCGTTTTGCGGCATTTTTTTTATAAAACGAAGCGAAAACACAGTACCTTCCAGCAGCTTTTCCCAAGTAGAACATTCTGAAGCTAATTTTAAAAGTGGGTTATCATTATCTGTGACTTTAGTCACGTGCGAAACGGTTTTTTCTTCCAGTAATGAAAGCCGGTTGGGTAAAAATCGCTGTATAGCCCAGTCTTGTCTAGGCAAGGAAAGCCACGATGGACCCTTAAACCATAGCTCATGTTGAATGAGCTGCGAAGGCGTAAGCCCACGAGATACACAGTCTGCGGGGTTATGTAAGCCAGCGATATGATATAAGTTTTCAGGTGAAATATTTTCCTGAATTTGAGAAATGCGGTTGGCAATATAAGTGTTGAATCTGTGTGGCGAAGCAACAGACCAACAGAGTGCTACTTCAGAGTCCGAGAAAGCATAAATATTTTCAATTTTATGTCGTTTAGATAAAGTGTCATAAACGGTTTTAAGAAGTCGCGACATTAAAAGTATTCCGTTTAATTCCAAGCGCGCGAGAGTGATTTTAGGTTTAGCGGATGCAACACGCGATTTGGAGCACACGAGTGAAATAATAGGCGATTGATCGCCATTTACGACGTGCAAATAAATCACACAGCCGTATGCGGATTCGCTCGCATCTGAAAATGCGACTAAGGAAACCATAGAACCGGTTTCTATACCTAGATGGCGTGGAAATGATAAATTAGATATGTGCGGTAATTCTAATAAGTATTGTTGCCATATTTTAACAATGCGAGAAGGGGGTATATCGTCCCAATCGAGATTTAAAAGCCAGAGTTCTTTAATGATTAATTTAGCGAAAAGAATTATAGGGCTGACGAGTCCTAAGACGTCGTACAACCGAGCGGTAGCGGATAAAATGGCGCGTTTAGTACAAACAGGTGGCGGACTTGATATTTCGAAAATAAAGGTATCCTGTGCGGGTAACCAACGCAAACCTAATATCTTAAATATATTTCCATCGTCGAAGGAAATGCATTCAGATTGACGGTGAGACTCGGGAATATGTTCGAGCAATTCCAGCGAGTTGGAAGTCCATTTAACTAAATCAAACCCGCCAGTTTTGAAGATCTGGATCAGATCGGTAGCTGTCTTGACTGCTTCCTCGAGAGAAGAAGTAGATGAAGCTACGTCATCCATATAAATGTCCCTCTCTAATACGGCTGCCGCAGTTGGCCAGTTATGCCGTTCATCGCTAGCGAGTTGACGTAGCGTGCGGAGCGCCAAAAATGGTGAAGACCGAAGCCCAAATGTGACTCGAGTGAACTCAAAAACCTCGAGCGGGTCGGTTTCTGAAAATCTATATAAGATTCGTTGATATTTGCGGTGCGGAGCATTCGTATTAATGCATAAATACATTTGTTTCACATCTGCACAGAAGGCAATGTAATAAACACGAACATTCAAAAGTATATGAAATATATCAGCCTGTAGATTGCAACCCGTATATAGGACATCATTTAGTGATAAGCCTGTATCGGTCTTGGCGCTGCCATCTAGCACAGGACGAACCTTGGTTGTCGCCTTGTCGTTGCGAACTACAGCATGGTGCGGTAGATAAAAGCCTGGAGCGGCTAATGCCTCAGGTGCGTTGCGGGACAGTATACCTTTATTTAGGTAATCACGAATAACATCGTCATATTTTAATTTTAAACTTGGATCCTTAGAAAATTTCTTTTCTAAAAGTATAAAGCGTTTTTTAGCCGTAGTATAAGAATTGCCTAGATTATTTGGGTCTTCTTTAAAAGGAAGGTCAACTGAATAACTGCCGTCGGAGTTACGAACAGTGGTTGAAGTATAAATATTTTCACACTGCTGATCGTCAGGACTTAAAAATGACTGCGAAGGTAATTCCTCGACTGCCCAAAATCTTTCGACAATCTGGTGTAGCGAGTCAGAAGTAAAAGCACACAATGTGCGGGTGGCGGGTTGCGGAGAAATAATAGGAGCGTCACCTAAAATTAGGTAACCTAAAGTCGTTTCAAGGGCAGAGGGCATACCATCATGTGAGCTTTTAATTTGACCAGAAAGTAAAATTTCACAATAAAGTTTAACACCTAAAAGTATATCTATAGTTCCCGGTTGCGAAACCTCGTCATCAGCGAGCGGTAAGTTACGAATAAGTTCAATAGACGCGGTATCAACACAGGTGTCCGGCAACTGTGACGTAATCTGTCCTACTACCATCGGCCTTATAGAATATTCGCACTTACTATCAAAGCGAGACGTGAATTTAACTGAAGTAACACCGAGAATTTTTTGTGAAGCTCCTCCAATTCCTTGAACTTCCGAATAGCGGGTTTGAGTATAAATAGGAAGCGATAGTCGCTTACAACAAGATGCGGAAATATAATCACCTTGAGAGCCAGGATCCACTAGACATCTCAAAAGGTGAGTGCGGTTTGAAGAATCAACAAACTTTACTTTTGCGGTCCCTAACAACGTTGTCGTTTGATAACGTGCTGCTCGATCGTACGAAACTGTACAGACCGATGCATTATTTACAATAGTTGTAGGGTCATTAGAAGCGGCGTGCGAATGAGTCATAGCGGACTCTGCATGACTGCTGGCCGGGGTAGGGCGCGGCGCGTCATGAGCGGTAGCGGGAATAGAATTAGCGGTGTTGGACACCACGGAGCCAACGTTACAATTTGTTTTATCATTTTGAGTTGGATTGAAATGTAATAAAGTGTGGTGTCGCTTTGAACAATGAGAACAAGTATGTTTTGAAGTACAAGAAAAAGTCTTGTGTTTTATACTTAAACAATTGTTACAGAAATTATTAAGTTTTATAAAATTATATCTTTCTCGCGGGGTTAATTTAATAAACGATGAACAAGAATATAAATGTTCATGTTGTTTATCATTGCATAAAGCGCATTTATCGCTTACACTTGGACCACACCCTATGTCTGTATTCACAAAAGACTTGGACGGTTTAGGGATGTGCTTAGTTTGACGCTGCTGTTTAGACTGGGAATGATTATTATCTATCGATTTACTAAGGTTCGTAGAACGAGACAAAACTTTACTTTGTTCCTTTATGAATTCAATTAAATTGTGGTAAGAAGGTATTTTATCTTTACGATAGGTAATTTCAAATAATTTAATTGTGTCTGCGTCTAACTTTTGCAGAGCCAAATGCAAGAAAATAAATTCGGTTAAATCATTAAGCTTTAATTGTTTAAGCGCTGCTACAGATGAATCAAAATTATTTATAAATGAATCTAGCCCATCAGAACTAGCCATGGAGAGCGGTTTAAACTGTAACAATTGGTTTAAATAAGCGGATGCGAGTGAGCGAGGATCGTCATACTTTTGCACGAGTGCCTCCCAAATAATAATATAATTTTCTGCGGTTGGAGCCAACCCTGCGCAAACGCACGACGCCTGCCCAGTTAATTTACCTACTAAGTAAAATACTTTTTCACAATTAGTGAGCGATGCGTTATCGTGTACCATGCTTTTAAATTGTTGATAAAACAATGGCCATTTCTTGACGTTACCGTCAAATGACATCAAATCAATGGGTGGAAGGCGAGAATTAGATTTTATTAATGAAGGTTGAGGTTCAGGTTCAGGACACTCGGTTTTGTTATTGAGTAAAACCTGTTTTATAAAACAAAACATTTCTTCAAACGATAACCAGGAATCATACTCGACCTCGGAATCGGGGTTCAACTGTAAATTTAATATATTATAGGAATCTAAAACTTGTTGATAATCATTACGCAATGTATCAATATTTGAAGCACTAGAACAAAACGACTTAAAATATTGTCGATCATTATTTGTTTTGTGTGCAAGGTCGAAAATATTTTCTACACGTTTGTAAATAACATCACGTTTGACTACGTATAATGACAACTGGTTCCTATTAGTACTCGTAGTGTCGAAGAACAGGTCCACATCACTACTCTTCCTCTTAGACTTAACCATTGTGAATAGCTGTAAATAGTATAGCGGCGATAAGTACGTAACACGAATATTTAAACAAAGTAGTTATAAGCGGTTGTTATCGTAAATACGATTAATTTTAGTAGCGAAAATAAAATTATTGCGGGTGAGTGAAAAATATCAAAAGGTATGCGAACGAGCGCTAACGAAGCGAGCCGAAGTTTACCGAACAATTACGAACAAGTTATCTAAAACACGATCTTAAAGGAAACGATATAAAATGGCGGACTACAAAAATGGAATGAATTTGGAAAGAAATAACTTTTACGTTGTGTTGTACTATGCAATGCGGGTGCGGAAATAAAAAGAAATAGTTGTCGGTGCGGGAAAATACAAAGAATAAACGACAATCTATTTAATTACGTAGTACAGTGAATCTTTAGTTATAACTGACCATGCGGTTTGAATTTAGAATGCGGCTCGAAGTGACCAAAAATAATGGTGGCGCCTTACACCAAATACTTGGGCGGAAATATAAATTGTTTGCGCTTATCCCAGACGCAGGGAGCTGGTTTGATTGAATGTGGACTGTATTATTGCGGGGGTTGAAAAGGTACGTAGGTAGGTCTGACCTTGCAAATGCGACACGAATAAGGACGACGAACTTGTGAATTGGACAAAGGAATTTGGCAGGAAACATGCAGCACCACTGACCTGTAGATTCGCCGTCTTCAATATATATCCTCCGCGTCGGTCGGCAGAGGGTTCGAGTCCTTGGTGAATTCAGGGGCAGCGCACGAGGGAGGCGCACAGACGCCTTTCACCACATAAACACGCACTTTTCGTAGTGTCTTAGACAATAGTTCGTAAATACACTCGCGGCAATTCGCAACCGTAAGTTATTAATAAATTAATAAGGGAGCATGTTCTTAGTAACGCTACTCTCGTTCAAGTGGTCGAGAGTCTTCACACAGTCACCGTCGACGGTGACAAGGACAGCGACAGTCCAGGTGTGCATGTGGGAAAAGGATGGGACACGATAGGATAGAGCGACGCATTTTGCAAGTCATTTTTACTTCTACCCTACAATGAAAATCATGAACGAATACGAAATCCAACAATTAGTATACTATCTAAAACAGATAGGTATATTTGTCTCCGTATAGGCGCATATTTGTGATTTACAGAGGTGCTACGCCGTCAGTTATCTTGGCGTAGCAGGGTCTACGAAAGAATTGTCTTATTGATTTGTTTTCTTTTCAGGTACTTTGACAAAATGCACGTTTTCAAGGATGCATTTCTTTGAAGTTTGGGCTACTGTACGTGGTAGTGTGCGTGAAAAATACCAACACATACTTCTAGTTTTCAAGATACTATTAGTAATGAAAAGTTAGTTAGAGGTCCATTACAGAAACGTGTTTTTATATTGTGCTAACGTCTAAACGATTTATGGAAATCTGTATATGTATAGAAACAAAACAATATTTTTGAATAACTATGCGGATTGGCTTGCTCTTGGCTAGTCTTCGGAAACTGCCCAAAAGAAAAAGAGCTTATACAACGTGTAACAGAATAAACGCAACACCTGAAAGTAGTTTGCTCATAATTGACTACTGAATCCATTTCAGTAACTATTAATAGTTTTTTTTTTAATTATGTATTTTGCGATACTGACCGCCGATTGAGCCAAAGAAAATTAAATCTTATTTCAAGGCAATAATACTCAATTTTAAATGCATAAAGTAATGCTCGGGTCAACACGATTTTCTTAATACTAAAGGTTACGTTTAAAAAAAAAATGTTTTTGTCATTGTATTATGCCTATAACTCAATAATCTAATTGGGGTGTATGAGGTCTTGCGTTAATTATGTTACACGTTGTATACAAGTGAGGTGCTAGACCTATTACAGGTGTAGATAATTAAATTGTAATATTAGTATTAATTACATATGTATAAGATTTCGATATCAGTAATTTTGTAACTTGTGTTTTTAGTCTTAAGTTAAGATAGTATATTTTGTTGATTAAAGATAATTTACTAATATTTTTTATTTATTTTTCAATAGTTTTATGATAAAACTATTTAGCCATAATTAAAACCACATCAATGTTCATCTAATAATTGTCTAGAACATTCATGAATGTAAACAAATATATTTCCCTTGCAATGTATTGATATGTCAATGTGACAAATATGTTATTTTGTTAGGAAGTGTACTAAATTAAGTAGATAATGGTACCGATTCCCTTGTTAACAAACTAAACTAAATTTAAGTTGAGTGCATCTTTTTCTTTCTATTTCATTATGAAAAGGACAGAAGATAAATATTAGTTTAGTCCTGTCAAGTTAGACATGTGAGGACTAACAGATCAAAGTTTGACGACACGGTTGGCGCAGTGGTTAAGCGATTGACTGCTGCGTTACGTGTCGCGGGTTCGATCCCCGCACGGAACAAATATTTGTATGACCTGCAAATAGTTGTTCCGGGTCTGGCTGTTTGTGTATGTGAGTTTAAATGTTTGTAAACGCACCCACGATACAGGAGAAATTCCTAGTGTGGGGCAACGTTTTTTTTAAAAAAATAAAAGTGTATTACCTCCACCCACCGTAATAAGAATAGTACAAACGGATTTTTTATCTATTTCAAACCTTGTTACTAATGTCAAATTATGACGCACCAAACTGTATTACTTTTTATTATAAAAAAGAACCAAAAGTGCACATCGTTTCAAACAATATTAAATCAGGTTCGTGTTTGTGTGCTCTCTCTAAAGTATTATGGATTATGCCTCTCAAAAGTTACATTGACGGAGTTAATACACTTTGATCTGTTACTCCTCATGTGACATCCACTAAACCGCACTGGGCCCTCGTGGATTACGGCCCAATCCCTCTCACCGACAGGAGGTCAGTGTCACAGCAGTGTGAACATTATAGGCTGGTTATGCAGCGGGGTTTGACTTTACAGTGACTGTGTCTAAAAGGCTCTCTAGGAAAACACTCACTTAAATTCATAAATGACGTCATTCACCGGTAAATTGCAGACATTATGTGGGTGGTGATCGCTCTTCTAGGAAACCGAAGGTTAACGCAGGCTACACTATAATTAGTCGAATGTTTGAAGCATGTCGGCCATTTGTTGATGTGCAAGGGCTGTAATTTTCTTGGCCGTGTTCAATTTTTGAATAGTCCATCAATAATACCAGCCCATTATTGTGCCAATACAGGACAAATGTCACTTCTCACACAGAGAAAGTTCTTGCATTGCTTATTTGTTTGTGTTTTTGGGTTCCATACCTAAAACGAAAAAAAAAACGGAACACTTAGATCACTTCGTTGTCCGTCCATTCGTTCGTCCGTCTGTAAGGCAATCAATAGGTACCCTTTTTCTCAGGAACGCGTGGAGGAAAATTAATAACAAATACGAGTACATAGGTCTACGATCCTTTGAGCTCTAAACAAATCAAGCTTCTAAGTCAATGCAATAAAAAATACGCCCATTTAAGAGACATATTTTGATACGCGCAAATAAATCCAAACTATAGCGTACTTCCCGATGACCTCGAATCATGAAATTTGGCAAGAAGCTCATCACAAGTTAAGTAACAAGTCCGAGAATTGTTAAATTGTAGTTTTGTCACATTTTTTTTTGCCCTTTAATATTACATTTGCAGTTGGAGAATTGGCCGTGACGTATATCGATGTATGGGAGAACATTTTTTCAACTACAAAATTAAGTTTGTTCTTGGGATAAATTCATCCCAACTAAGGCAACCTTCATTTGAAAAGTCCGATACGCACTAGGCCGGTTTTTAAATATGTTTCGATAGTAAAATATATGTCTATAGGGGTGCGCCAAAGTTCACCTAAATTTTCAACTCCGATAATTGGAAATCCGAAAATGTTCTTCCTAACATTTTTCATCCTAACAATCACAATTCCTAACTACTCTGTCTCTAATGTTCATAATTCCGAAGCATTCAACTTCATAATGTCAGTAGCAATAAACATCTATTATACTTTTATTTGTTTCCCTATATTTTCTCAACATAACCATCTTTTATACTATTATTCAAAGTCATATCTTTTTTGTTTAGATTTCTTTTTATTCATAATAATCAGTATTATATACATTAATCATTGTAAGCCCTAATTATCACATGCCATAATTATGATATGCCATAACATAATTTGCCATCGACATCGGGTGTGTAACGGTTGTTTATATCAAGAGAAATTGGATGCAATTGGGACTTTAGGGCACCCCGACTCGGACAGGTTAGGTTAGAAGGGGATGGCGGGGTCGTGTGAGCGAGCGAAGCGAGCGAATAGACCCCGCCATGCTTTTTGCAACCTGTATACAGGGTTATTGTTAAAACACCATCAACCTCTTAAGGGGTCATTGTACTCAACATTATCAAAAAAATCAGCTATTCCGTACATTTATGTTTGCAGAACTCGTCAAAATGTAGGGACCAGCCGATTTTTTTTTGTGATTTCATATTTGGTCGTAAGTTCAACTGCCGAGTTTGCGCTACGCTAGTGTCCTAAGCTCGATACCCGTGACACCAGTATTTGTTATTATGTTTTATCAATTACTACAAAATTACTGAAAGAAAATTCAAGAAAATTGTAATTAAGTAAAGAATTATAAAATTACTAATTAATTATTATTATGTGGGTGTATTACACCTCTGCCTACCTCTTTAGGATGTGCAGTCTAGGCTATGTACTTTAGATGTGTATCACTTGTTACTGTGTAACTCATATCGACCCGTTTAAGATGTTATTCGTCAAACGACATAAACGAATAGCTCAAGTATTACCTAGTGTGCATACACACGAACGACACGCGTCAATGGCAGAGGCAACTGCAGCCGTCGACGCGTCGCGGCTACCGTTGACGCGTGTCGCTCGTGTGTATGAGCACTTAATCGCTCAAAGACACGTTTTCAATGGATTCAGCTCAAATGTGGCAAACGGGCGGCAGTTTGAAGCTGTTCCTTACCTATTACATTTTACAGAAACAAAATAAAAGATCGGCCTCTCTGAGGCGAATGCGGGACTCAACTGCACACGTCGATTGTTTTAATGATTTCCTTATGGAATTCACGCAACTATTCGCGCCAGTTAGAACACCTCCTTACTAGTTACTTGATATATTTCGGTGCATGCGAATTTAGTCACGAAGCCCGCGCGGATGTTCTAAATTTGATTAGACTACTCTCTAAATCTGTCAACGAAAATACGAACCCATCCGAAAGTATTTCGGTACATCTCAATGAACCCTACTCCCGATTAATTAACTTTTTCGGACAGGCAAAAACACGCCGGGAGTAAAGACAACAGCCAAATCGTTTTGTCATTTATTCTTTATTCGAACCCAGAACTAATGTTATGTCTGAAGGTGATACGGAGTTGAAAACATCGGTAACTTAGGCCGAAACTATGGATTTCGGGCTAAGAGAGTAGACCCCAGAGCTTTACATCTGTGAAAGTCCGTCAGATAAGCTTATTTGACTCGGTTGACGTTTTTGCTCCATGCTAAAGAGTATACAGGGTGTCCCGTAAATAATGGATCAAACGTAACGGGTAGGTAGCTTACCTCATTTCCAACAACAAATTTTTGAAAAAAAAAAATTTGAAAAAAAAAATCAATTGAACATTTTTTTTCTAAGGCAAATAAAATTATATTTGAAAAAGAAAATATTAACAATAAGCTATTCAGAAGTTTTTGACAAAAATCATACCTAAAAATGTTATTAGTTGCAGCAAACACTGAATGCTGTTAGAGAAAATGGTAAAATTCGAAAAAAAAAATATCTTGGTTACCTTACCGAAATTTTTTTAACTGTTCAAATTAGTTGTTTGAAATGAGGTAAGCTACCTACCCATTACGTTTGATCCATTATTTACGGGACACCCTGTATATATGCATCTGCCATGTTCCTATTAGAAAGTTAGATGATGTGTGCCTAAGGATAATAGGTAGTTAAATGACACACTTCAACATTATATCGAAGTTTGGCAACTCATCGGCTAACTCCTTGCTTGTCGGGTGCCTATTATGCACGGCGGTTATCAATGTCTACGACGTGAGCCGTCAGCCATTTTGTCAATCTATCACACGAACATATTATAACTAACCTTTTGTAAGTACTCAGTCAATTTCAATCTTATTGTATAGCTGTGACCAATTTTTTACCCAACATGACTAATTTTAACTAAAACTTGACAGAAGAAAAGTATCTATAGGACCACGAAAATCGGATGTTTTTTTAATTGTAAACGCATTAACAGACAGAGAGACGTTGCTTTTAATATAAAATGTTGGGATTAGTGCTTTGTGCAGAATAAACTTTTTTTTCTTTTTTGTGACGTTGCAAAAATCAATAATTAAAGCAACTAGTAGCGACACTTTTCGTGGGTCTGCTCAAGCTCTTAGGATGATGGTTTTTATGAAATTGTGTCATACGAACTAAATATTGAAACAGATGTAGAAACCGCGCGTTTGGTCTATTTTAGCTACTTCCACAGCATTATGTCGTATGGCATTTTACTGTGGGGTAGGGCTGCTGACCTTGTATTTTGCAAAAGAGAGCTGTCAGAGCCATTTATAATCTACGTCACCACGAATCTCTCAGGGAACTATTTAAAAGGATTAATATTATGACGGTACCTTGCCAATTCATTTATGAAAATATTATGTAGGTACGTAAGAAAAAATCTACATCTTTTTAATAAAATAAGTGATAGACATAATTTTAATACAAGAAATAAAGATAAAATAGATCAACCATTTTTCAGATTAGCTAAAGTACATACATCTTTTATGGGGTACTGTGTTAAATGCTACAACAAAATACCTTGTCATATACCTATTGCAATTAAATGAAAGAAAATTTAAAACGTATATAAAAAGTTCACTGTGTAAACAAGCATATTACAAATTAGAGGATTATATCCAAGATAAGAATGCTTGGAAACATGCTGGTCCAGCTCCATAGGACAATCTAGGGTCTAGACAAAATTAAACTTATTGCAACTTTAATTATATAGTTAAGTTAGTTATTTTTATGACATTGATTTACATTCTGTGATTACCTTAACTCACACACTGACATATTACTTGTTTACATAATTTGGGAAATCGTATACTTTTACAATGTTTGTAAATATGTGAACACCATGTATCTATCACTTAATTAACTTATTTATCATTGCTACGTTTATTAAATTCTTTTTACCTATTGTGGTACGGTAATTTTTTATTATAGGTGCATCGTCTTCACATAAAATTATATAATTAATGTATACAAAATATTGTAACAAATTTTAAAAGAGTAACGGTGGAGTTTCTTGCCCATTCTTCTCCATACGAAACTACCTTTTGGAAGGGGCGACTAGAATCAATTCTATTTAAATGTAAATGTTGACGTTCAAAAGTGCCTTTTATGTGCCTATTTGAAATAAATGCTTTGACTTTGACTTTGAATTATTTAAATTAAATAAATATAAGGACATAATTTCCCACATTCTACTGATATACAATGTCTATTAAATTCAAAATGACAAATAGAGGAGGATTCTATTTAGTCTGTGGTTTTCCAAAAAGGATCGATTGCTCTTCCTGTCAAAATGGTGTAAGGTTTATTTCTCCTCATGGCGTGATTACGCTTTGGCAGAGGGACCAGTTCTGGGATGACCAGACTGAGTCCAAATAACCCGATGGGTTTAATATGGGTCTAATCAAACCTAATCCTTGTCTGGCTGATTATGCTAGCCTTCTTTCTTCTTCTTTCCTCATAATTAAGATCCCTAATGCGAGGATAGACGTGATGCCTTGGTGTAGTCCCGTGGTCAGATGATTTGGAGTTGATCCGGGTGCGGCAAATTTAGAGGTTAACCGTGATGTGGGCCATCTGTTATTGAATAAGGCCTTACTGAACCGGATAACGGTAAATGAGGGAAGTCCGCCACTCCAGGTAACAATAGCGTCACATTATACCCGTAGGTCACGTCAATCGTGTGGACCATAGGCATATTCCTTTGTTCGATGCCAAGGGTCTAGATTCCGTCAATTGAAAGTGAATTGAAATGAATGGAATTGGAAAAATAAATATACTGAGAGAATACTGAGTTTAAACTAATTATTATAATTTAACCTATGATAGAGTTAGGCCTTTTGTAAGAACTAGGTAGTAACACCAGTTGTTATAAATGATTGTGTCTCGGGTAGCTTTACTTAAGCGATATTTTCCCTATATGAGCGCAACCATAATAGGTCGATACTTATTCGATTGAGCTAGAAGTTACAAAGCAGTTCATCTCACGGACTCACTAAAGCGACTCTGAGTTTTAGTTTTAGTCTCATTGCAGGTGTGTACCCCGATACAACTAGGAACAGAGACCTAGTTTTGTCGGAGTGAACACCTAGGTGTGTGGGAAGGTTTGGTTAGTGGCTCGCCACAAGTGATGATGTTGTACCTTAATTTTCTGTGTATTACAATAAACTTTGTATTGTGTAAAAAGGTACTTGTTTAATTGAATCTTTCCCGTACAGCTTAATTATGGCTTAATTAACTTATTATTAGCTTAATTTACTTTAGCACCGTGGTAAGTAGTATAATACTATATTGAAACCAGCAACATCGTGTTTCCTAAAGATAACATAAAAACTATAAATAACCGGGTTACATTATGTTTGTCATGAAATGCAACCAAGTCTTTACGTCAGGACGAAGGACAGGACTGCGCAGAACCGTATGTCCTCAAACTACTTTCAAACTGCAATGTTTATAGTATTTACTAGCTGACCCGATAGACGTTGTCTTGTCCAAATTTCAATAATTCATACAAAAAAAAATCGAGTTTACTCGAATTTGAATATTTTTCGGGAATTTTTCCTATTTTTCTTTCTATAAAAACCTAATTTGGACTATTACGAACATTTTAAAACAAAAAATTGCCTAACCGGTTGTCGTACTCAAATAATGTGCTTACCGCAAACAGCATTTAATTTTTATTTATATAGATTTAAGTATTTCCAAGAGGACTTATTATTGCAATTTTTATTAGTGGTCTGTATTTAAGAAGTGACCGTATACAGTTTGATACGATGCTGATGAACAAGTGGCATAATTTATTAAATTAATAGAAAAAAAAATGTCTCACACTAACTTTGAAAGCCATAACTTATTAAAAGGATAGTTTGATGTGTTAGCAGGTACGTAACCAGGGTTTATCTAAATTAACTGTCCATTAGAATAATTCTGAACAACAAGTTCGTCCCCTTTTTTATTTTTATTAGATATTTTAGTGTTAGCTTGTATATTGTCATTAAAATATATAATTGAGTAAATAAATAAAAAATACAAGAAAACGTATGTAGTTCACACGAGTATGGAAGTAAAACATTCAAAGGTGTGAACTTCAAGACTGTATAACGTATTCTATCTCATTCTCCCGCACGTTCTATTCTATTTTTAATAAATGGCAAGCAAAGCCGATGTCGACTATTCTGCCAATGTCTAAAGTGAGCTAGAAAAACAAGTGTGCATAAAAAAAGGGAAAAAAAAGTGAAAATTAGTTTAAAACAAAGATCCCATAGATGTATGTGTTTTACTCTTTTTAATGTCGCTTTTTCGTTTTATCGAGTTTCCAATCACAACGGGGCTAAAAAAGTTTTCACTTCAATAACGAATTAGATAACCACTACCGAGTTTTTTACCCCCCAAATGACAAGCACATAGGTAGAAAGTACCTACTTAATTATCCACAAAAAAAACCGTGTCACCGAGATCATTAGCAGCGTGATGCTTAATTATTGAGATCCAACCGAATTATTCGAACTGTTATTTTTTTGACAAAAATTGCCATAAAAAAACCTAGAGATAATAAAAACATGAGCTGGATTAACTATAGCGTTACAAATTTTTCTATTTACCTTTTGCCGCCTAACCGCACTTCGCGCCTAATTCTGAAACCTCGAGTTTCGTTTCCCGTCGGAAGACGAGTCGCGATCGCGCGTCTAGAATCTAGAACCGACTAGTAGCTTATAGGATGCGCGCCTTTCATGAAGGTTCACGACGAACTGCGACACTGCACAATATGTACTGAAAAGCTACTATAGGTACATGGCTATTATTTGCAGGGTAGGTTTTCAGGGCGTAATGGTTACGCAATTGTGAAGTTAGCGTATTAATAGTCTTGTAAATGAATTAATATTTCCAGGTTTATTGAATTTATATTTTATATACGTAAGTAAGTGGAACTGACTTTAACAATGCTGACGCTGATACTTAATACCAGCCCCCTCGGAAACCTCTTATGTTCTATTTATTTGTAATATTATATGTGTAATTGTTAGTTCTTCCGAATAAATAAAAAGAAACTAAAAATCGGAGGTTTTTAGCATTCAGTTTGTAAAGTCGAAGTTATGAACTCGTGGTTTCTACCATTGTAACAGTAAACCTAAAGAAATATTGTGCACCGCCGTTTTTGAAAAATGACTACATTATGTACGATCTCGTATCTAGCCACTTATATGGACATATACAGGGTGGCCGGAACATTGACGTCCAAAAATAAAATTTCGGTCCCTCGTATCGTGGGGTATTCGAATCACCCCCATGTATGTTCCGCGACTTTTCATAGTTTTCGAGTTATGAATTTTTTTCTGAATGTTTGAAAATTTTCGACCTGACCAACCTAAAAAAATTCAAAAAAAAAAGTAGAGGGTTTTATCGAGTTTCTTTTTTTGCAACTGAATTTTCATAAGTAGTACTTTTATGCATAAAATAATCAGCTTCGTAACTGTGGTGAAAGTTATGAAAATGTTGATCTAAAGTGAAAAATTTACGTTCGGTAAATTATGACTTAAATTTTCAACTTCAAATTAAAAATCTAAACAGGTGACTTCATGGTTCTCAAGTAGGCTTCAAGAATGCGCCAGACTCTCAGCTTTCATAATCATTAAAAAACGTAGGACTTAATGGGGCTAACTTTGGCCTTAATCGGCCTTCAAAGACTGCGAAGTGGAAAATTCTTAAAATTAGCTATCTGATTAATAAATTTTTTTTTTCCATTTTCTCGCTCCTAAGGTTATTTAGTTTGCTAACCAAAAATGACTGCAGGAAAGCTAAGATTTAAACACGGAGATTTTTTTAAATGTTAGTTTAATGAATTTTGCGCGATCCGTTCTCGTGGACTATGGGTTGTAAACGAGGGTGCAACTCTTTTACCTGCAATAACAATGGACCGAGAGGAAAAGAGACCGAATTATTGCTATCTCTCTCACGCAAGGCGCGCAACCGAAGCCAACGCAAAACAAGTACCTCAGTCGTACTCACAGAGTAGAATAATATACCTATACAGGAGAAGAGTGCCCTCTTGTGACTTTTTTTGTTAATACAATTGACGCCATTTTGCGCCACTAGCGGCATCTGGAAAACAGTTCCATAAACGGCCTGTATACTATAGCTATATATAGGTAGATAAGTGTTTTCAGTTGATTTGTGTATTCATTGGAAAAGTTACAAATATCGATAATGTACTATTTTTCTGTTCCTGTCTACATGATTCGAACTGTTTAAGGGCAAGAATTATACAAATATACAAAGAAATAGTATTAAAAGGAACAAAATAATAGCACATTATTGATATTTACGCACGCACACGCATCAAGTAGTCAACACTTTGTAAAATATCAAATCAAAAATTCAAAATGGCCCCCCTATTTTAGGGAGGGTAGATTTCATTATTACATGTACAAAAAAAAAAAGTTTGTTCTTAAATTGATATAACTTTTTATCTACTCAACTCTACAATATTACGATAATTTTATGATTAATAATTAAGTAATCCATGACTTTTCAGTTTAATTTTTATAATAAAATGCTATTTGAGTGCCATCTATCGACACTTTTATCAAACTTTGACGGAAATGAAACATAGGCGGCGCCACTTTCTTTTGAAAATGCGACTGTAGGCAACTGTCCTCCCCCTGGTCGTACTCACATTGTGTTTACTGCTATACGCGTGTCGCCATTTTGTCTTTACCACACTCGCTTTGCCCACGGACTCCGCTGCCTACTTGTTTGACTACTTTGCTCGTTTATTGGACTGTGTTTTGCATTCTGATTTGGACTTTTTTTACGTGGAAGTGTAAAAAATGAGTTACACGTTAAGTGAATATCCGGTCGTATGAACCCGCGCGCGAAAAAAAAAAGACTGGGCTGAACAGTGTTGCCAGTGCCCTGTCGTCAAAAGTTACCCAAGACTGTTCGAAAAGTAACGTTTTCAGAAAAAAAGTAACGCTTTTTAAAAATTTTGTACTATAATACTCTATATACAATTTAAATTGTATTTAGAACTTTTAACACACTTTAATCACGGTTTCAGCATTTTTAATGTTTTTTTTTATTATATATATTGCATCATACTATAGCACAGAACATATATATATGTTGAGTATATATACTCAAGAGGCCTATAGCCTACACACACCACAACATTATGGCAGAAATGCACACAAACTTGCATTCATACAACTCGCTCTATCTCTTTGCTTATTCTAGCCGTGCGATAGAGCAAGAGAGAGAGACTACTACTACCATCTATACTATCTTTCATGCTGAATTACCAACATTACGCACGCACGGCACAACACTTGCTTGCGTTCCGTTTCAACTAGTTTTTGATTCAACCTGCAATTATAATTACTCCGAAAAGTAACGTAAAGGTAACGTTTTCAGCCGTGTAACGTAAATGTAACGTAAGAGGTTCAAAAAGTAACGTAAAACGTTACAAAAGTAACGTTCTGGCAACGCTGGGGCTGAATGCCAGATGCGTCACCGGCGCGGCGGGGCGCCGCTCGGCCGCCCGATAATGTAAACAAAGCATTTTTACGACTTGGGTTTATTTGAATGGTGCTAACACTTGTGTTTTTTGTTATGGTAAGGAACGGGGCTTTAAGATAGCGGAGTTTCGTTTGAAATAGGATAGTATTCATGTAATCAAATCGTTCGTTAGTATGACGCAACCATAAATCATAACTTTGTTTTCAAATAAATGGTTATAGTTCGAAAAAACGAGCGATGACCTATATTGTTTAAGGTTTTAAATACATTATGTGTATATACTTAACGCAAAACTAATAAAACCACATAGCATTAGTACAATATGTACTATTTACGAGCGCCCAAAGTTGAAAAAATTTGCCGACGGCAAAAAAATAACAATGGCCGCCAAGACAATGGAAACAAAATGTTGTTTTATAAATATAAATCTGATACGTAGAATAAAAATATTGGTACCTGTGGAAAGCTTATTTAATGCTTCAACTTTGTTATAAAAGTAGTGGTATTAGAATAACACACTGTACTAAAATAAGGATCTGAAAACACATACACGTAATAACAATAAACATGAATCGGTCAGCGCCGGTTGTGGAATAAAACCGAAATTACGTAATATTTTTTCACTCACCGATCTTGAAATCCTGCAGTAATTCACTTCACTATAATATTTATCACATACTTAAACAGGCCATAGCACTTAAAACACTTGAAAACCCACTTAAAACACAAATTATTTATCACGTAAACAACACACGCGCGAGTCGTACGCCACTGACAAGACGTCATATTTTTTTAATTATTTGATTTTTTTGGTTGAACGCTTGAAGTGTTGTCATACATCCTAGTACGCGGCACAGAGTCAAGAAATCAACTAAATACACGGAATGTGTGTGTCCGACCTTATAGTAAAGCAATAAAGGTTGAAATAAAATAAAATAAAATTAAATTTAAAGGGAACTCGCGTTCACTCGTTCGTTAAACTTAATTGTTGGAGGGGGGCCGACGTGACCAGAGTACGTTCAAGCGGATATGCAGAAATGCATTATTTTTATGGAGTTGCACAAGGAAACGGCCATGAAGCAGCGCGACTGTATCGCGAACAACTTCAACGTCGTGGTGGGCCGCAACCTGAGCGATATCCCGACCATCGTGTTTTTATTAACACGCACAACACTTTGATGGCAGGCCGCATTCCTGGTCGACGCGGCAGTCATGAAGGAATCCCTAGAGCTAACCCGGATCGCAGAGAAATGGTGCTGGAAGAAGTTCAGCGAAATCCGTCTACGAGTACGAGAAGTATGGCTCGTGCTCTGAACATCCCAAGGACTTCTATCCAAGACATTCTTCACGATGATGAATACCACGCGTTCCACATCCGACGAGTCCAAGCTTTACTGCCTACAGATCACCAATTGCGCGTTGATTTTTGCCAAACCATGTTACGAAAAGAGCAAGAGGATCCTGGATTTTTCAATAAAGTTTTATGGTCAGATGAGTCACGATTTGAGCGATCCGGAATATTCAATATTCATAATTACCACACGTGGGCGAATGAAAATCCACTCGAAGTGAGAGCTTCGACATTTCAACATCGCTTCAGCGTTAACTTGTGGTCTGGTATTCTCAATGGCGAACTAATTGGTCCGTTTGAACTGCCGTCCAGACTTGATGGAGAAACATACAAAAACTTTTTGGAAAATGAACTTCCATTGTTGCTGGCAGATGTGAATCTCGAACTCAGACGAACCATGGTGTTGCAAAATGACGGCGCCCCGTGTCACTATGCAACCCAGGTCCGAAATTACTTAGATGAAACATACCCCAACAGATGGATCGGACGCAGCGGACCAATTAGGTGGCCTCCACGCTCACCTGATCTCAACCCCATCGATTTCTTTATTTGGGGCTATTACAAGGAAATAGCATACGCCCGAGACTGTTCAAGTGAACAAGAGCTGAGGCAGTTGATTGCAGAAGCTGAACGTGTTGTGAGAGAGAACAGAGACGCTTTTAGACGATTGCCAGACAATTTCTTACGTAGGTGTAGAATGTGTATTGCTGCTGGTGGTGGCCACTTTGAAAACCTTTTCTAAATGTTAAAAATAAATTAAGTACTTTTTTCACATTATCATCTGTGTTTTATTCAAAACCACTTTTTACGTAAAACTTTTCTTACCCAACTCTGAAACTATTTGTTGGTTAGTTTTCAGTATTCTTATCATTAATTAACCTTAGGAACGAGAAAATAGCCAAAAAAAAATAATTACTCAGATGGGTAATTTTAAGAATTTTTCCACCTCGCTGTCTTTGAAGGCCGATTTTAAACAAAGTAGCCCTATTAAGTACTTCATTTTTTTTATGATTATGAAAACTGAGAGTCTGGCGCATTCTTGAAGCCTACTTAGGAATTATGAAGTCACCTGTTAAGATTTTTAATTTAAAGTTGAAAATTTGAGTCATAATTTACCGAACGTAAATTTTTCACTTTAGATCAACATTTTCATAACTTTCATCACAGTTACGAAGCTGATTATTTTATGCATAAAAGTACTACTTATGAAAATTCAGTTGCAAAAAAAGAAACTCGATAAAACCCTCTACTTTTTTTTTTAGAATTTTTTTAGGTTGGTCAGGTCGAAAATTTTCAAACATTCAGAAAAAAATTCATAACTCGAAAACTATGAAAAGTCGCGGAACATACATGGGGGTGATTCGAATACCCCACGATACGAGGGACCGAAATTTTATTTTTGGACGTCAATGTTCCGGCCACCCTGTATAGTAAAAAAAGGGCAATGCAACCGATATAATTGTTTTCCAAACCATTTTTCATTAAACACCGGATTCATAAAATTTATGTGTATTTATTAAAATAACAACATAACTGATGTGCATTCGCACAATCATGTTCATTTACGCGACTAACGTAATTAATATATTCCCTCCACTTCCATGCAGCTGACTATTTTTTTGGGTTGAACATTATCCCAAAAACCATCCCATAAGGTTTTTACGCTATATGAAATTACTTTTTTATAAGTTTTTTTTTACAACTTCGACATGTTTATTCTTATATGTTTAGATTACCCCTTGGGTGCGGCGGCTGATTCATGATTATTTAATGTTAAAAACCACTACTAGAAATTAAATATATTCGGTATAAAATTGGTCGCCAAAATCGAGCAGTATATAATAGGCTGGCCTATTAGAAAAACATGGCCGACTTAATTTTGCTTGCGTGTCTTCTTGTTTCTGTCTGTAACTAAATGTAATAGTAGATAGTGCATACATCACTGAACATAATAGCATACCCTGGGAGTGCTCAAATCACCAGCTCATCAAAGCAGCTTCACTCGGAAAATTAATTATTAAAGGCACCTCTAAGTAATAATTAAATACTAATTTCAATTTCTTTTGATTACAACTTGCTTGAAATATCCTCACTAAATTAATTTAGCAGCTTGAATGCAATTTCCATCATATCATATAATAACTAGAAACGTTCATCGAATTCGGGTCGCAACGGGGTTTAACTTGTTAGGGTTGTACTGACAAAAATTCTCCATACACTTGTTTTTTTTTTCATAAGCAAACGGTAGTATTTCAATTTGAATTTGGTTGAAACGAAATTAACTTTTCGTTATTTGCCGTGAAGGACAGCAGCAGGATCTATTTTAAAGTAAAACAATGAATGAAAATATTTTGCATCCGTCTGGTCCCCTTTGTCTCTGCAGTTTGATCGTTTTTTTTTTAAACAGGCCTTTATATATAGGACCATTTCAAACGAAAAGGTCCGCGTTTTTGTTCTCAAATTAGAAATTAAAATACTAGGAAGTGGGAATGGTCTCTTTTTTTATTGAGGACGTTCTTTCTTAAATGAAAATGCTCTATACAGAGAAGTTAAAATAAACAAGTATCGCGTTAATATGTCGATTTACTTTCACAGTCACGAGCATAAATATATTACTATGGACAGCTCGGCATTAATATCTGATTTCATGATTCATCTGTCGTCAAGATGACGGCAAATATATGAGATCATTTGTGGAAGGCATATAGTGTTTTTACCAACACGAACTTTGTTTCTTTAAATAAAATAAAACATAATTTAGATGAAAGTTATTCAAATTTGTATTGTATTAGAAAGAGTAAGGTTTGGCAATTATGAATGTAAAATTATATCGGACAAATGTCCACCACGACCACGCTCACAGATGTCGATTCTTTCATCAATATTTTCAATTACTTTTTGGCAAAATGGCGGGTCTATTCCAAGAGATGTTAACAACTCAATTTTGGCCTATTATTGATGATATGGATATCACTGACATGTGGTTCCAACAGGAAGGTGCCACAAGTCACACAACCAACGAAACAATGAATATATTGCTAACCAACTATCCCGATCGCCATTTTGTACTTGACTCCTACCAATGCCTAAAGCTGCCCGAATCTGTTGATATGTCACCCTTTTATCAGCTTCTATCATTAGCCGCACAGCACTCACGTAATATTCAGTAGTCGCCGTATAAGGACGTCCTTCTTGCGAATAATCAGTGAGTTTGATTCGACCACGTTTAAACTCATAAAACCTGTTGTAAACAGTGGCACGGGATGGGGCTTCGTCATGAAAAGCTAATCGAAGTCTATCGTAACACTGTTGTTGAGTAAGACTGCAACGAAAGTCGTAATAAATCGATTTTCTCTAGTCAAATCCTTTACGACGACGCACGACAGACACTTTTTAAATTGCCGCCAATTTGTAAAAACAAATGACATAATATTATTATGAATTCATTACACAGCTACGGATTCCCGAAGAGTTCTTAATTCGAAATTGAAATACATTTTTCATTGGCTGCTTTTCTTACTGGCCTATTCTAAAAACTTTCAGTGTGACCCCCGTAAAAACCTGACAGAATAATGAATCAAGTTTTCTTCTACAGTGCCGCTCATATTGTGTCGCTAGTATGCGAGTGTACCACAAGAAAAACTACTAGAGACAACCCTAAACTTAATTGAACATGTAGATTAGAGAATTCCTTAAATTTGAATAAGAACATAGTAGCAGGCGTAGTTTTCTCTGACGCTGATCCCATATCTCGGAAAAAGATTTAAATTCACGTTAGGAGCGGAGGCCAAAGTAAACAGAAAAACAAATTAAATATAATAAACTACTATTAAACAGAAATTAAATGCTGTTCGTTGGTAAAAGCATCACTCAAGAACTGAACAGCTGGACCGATTCGGCTATTTTTTGTATTAAAATGTTCGTAATAGCCCGAATAAGGTTTGTATGGACCGAAATTTGAAAAACAAAATTGAAAAAGATACCCAGAAAATTGTCAAATTCGGGAAAAACTGAATGTCCTTTTTCTAAGGGGTTTTTGTATGAACTATTGAAATTTGGACGGGACATCTGTCGGGTCAGCACGTATAATCACAATTTTTTTTTTGTTGCAAATTATACAGTAATCCATTAAGGGGTTCTAGGGGAGGTCATTTGCAAACCAAATGACCCCTTATGACCCCATGCAAATGTCAACCATTTTCCAATAATTTGACATTTTATATATTTTTTTGAAGATATCGGGTATGTATAAGCAACAATTAAAAGTTTATTTTTTGTTGCAAATTATACAGTAATATCCATTAAGGCGATGTAAGGGAGGTCATTTCCGACCAAATTACCTCTTATGACCCCATGCAAATGTCAACAATTTTCCAGTAATTTGACATTTTTTTTTCGAAGATATTTGGTATCTTATTGTATCTCGTTGGATAGCTGACAAGTTGTACATATTTTTGGAATGTTTGGACATTTTTGGGACAACCAAAAATGTTTTTTTTTTTCAGAAATCAACCATTTTAGGTCAAACCTGCTCAAAATTATCAAAATTGTGTGCTCTGATTTAAAAAATATTACGAGATAATTGTCATTTTATGGTTGATTAATTTGTTTTGAAGTAGAAGCAAATAATAAACTTTATTTAATTATTATCATATTTACAGAAGCATTGTAAGACGCAACGTCTCTCTGTCAGTGCCCTTTAAAACTCGCAAAGTGGGGGCTATCTCGACTGTACGGGTGCAGGGTGTGGATGTGGAGTATTAGCGCAATCTATGTCTCAACTGTTCTGCCCTTTGTGCCCCAAAAAATGCAGCCATAGCGACATCTGCGCTGCCACCAACGATGCCTTGGAAGTGGGGAAGTTTTGTGCCAACAAAATTTAATACACTGGTACCATCAACACGAAGAAGAAGTGCGCTTACAAGACGAGAACTAATTTAATTTCTAATAATTATTATCTCTGGCTAGGTTTGTATTTTCTACTAACAGAGGCCTTTTAGAACCTGATCTATTACAGGTCTACTAGCTTCTGCAAAAATAATTCAAATTCATTTATTTATTCGAATATGGTACATTACATGGTCTTAGATTAATAATTTTTCAAATCCGCCTAGTAAGTAGTTCCAGAGATTAGCGCGTTCTTCAAAGAAACAGTGTCCTCCCTTTAAGGTCGAAATTCCAACGTCATAATAACTTTGTAAGTGTACCAAATTTCTATCCAATCTGTTCAGTTGTTTGAGCTATTTGTTGATAGATCAGTCAGTCACGGTTTTCTTTTATTGGTATATATAGAGTTTAACTGTTGACTAATACAGTCAGTGAAATTACTTGTTAAGCAAGTTGAAACCATACGTCATTTTGCCGTATTATAGCCATTTCATACCACTGTCAGAGAATAACAGTTGTTATTTGCATACTGACAATTTAAGTTGGTGAAATCAAGTCATTTTTTCAAACTAGGCTGAAAATCAGCACTTTTTGAACGTCAAGATTATATAAGACAGTCCCACTAAACGCCCCCCTTCACCACTTCCTAGTGCTTTAGCTGGGACGAAGAAATGGCGCAACAAACTTCCTAGCAGCACAGCTGTCTGTTCAGTTAGAAGAACTGGATTCTATACAGTAGTAAGTAATTAACATTACGAAACACAAAAACATTAAATTCAATTATTTCCCATGTCAGCTAGCACACGCCAATATACCTACCAACAAAAACATTGAAAACTATACTCAAGCAGAAATATATAATGAAAACGTATACAGAACATAATAGATAATAAGACTTTATTGTACTTAATTGTTTAGCTTTACCTTGCTAAGCTCTCTATGCGAATACCAAGAGCTTTTCTTAAATGATAAGAGAAATCTTGTCATACTCTACAATTCTGCTTTGTTCCTACACTACCGTACCGTAGATTTGTAGAGTAAGAATTTATTTTCATTTTTCAGCGAAAGGTAAAAAAATACCATTCGTTGAGAAAATATAACAATGCAGTAGTGTATTGTTATATTTTTTTAAAGGTTTAAAAAGGCTGTGTTAAGTAAATTAAAATTAAAGAAGAATACGAAGGAGACTTTGAAAGACTGTTTACATCAAAGCACACTTGGAATGCTGTTCCTCATTCTATGCACTTTAATATTATTCGTAACGTAAATCTTACTGGATTTTTTGTCTTTTATTATCCGGCTTTGTTGTGCCCAGTTGGTGCAATACGGGTTGTAGCGTAAAATAACGGAAAACACAATTATCTTAGCTACTGAATACGTTTAATTTGTATTAAAAAAAAAGACAGAATTTTTAAAAGGATAAACAAAAAATATAAAAAAGTAGAAAAAGCAATATAAAGAAATTCGTCACATTACCCAACGGGTTTATTAAGTATTACGAACAATAAGAAATACTACAGGATTTCGTACCTTAAATTATTTAGAATAAATTGGACAAAACGACGAGCTTGAAAATGTGGTTGCAACCAAAATTTTACTCTACGTCCACGAGACTGAAATTAGTTTAAAAAACAAAAAGGTGTCGGAAGTGCAAGTGAAGTGAAAGTGCTGTATTCTGTTATAACAAAATAATTCCTTATTACAAAAGAAAATCACAAACTGGTAGAATTTATTTGAAACGCAAGATAATATTAATTAATTATTTAGGATAAACTAAGTTTAAAAAAATACATTAAATTTCCGCCAAACCGTCTCCCGGAAGCTCCAACGCGACTCGTGACTCTCGCGACTCTGTATCCGCCGTGTCGCGCCGATGATCTCTCAGCGCTCAGGTTAGGCAAATCGCCTGTCAGAAAAAAAAAACGCTTTCTACTGCGACTCCGCCATTTAACCAGCCTCCGCCAACAAAATGGTAGATGGTTTGTGGAGCAGAAATAAATGAGTCGGATTGATAAATCTTCTGACCCAAACCATAAAAAGCACAAGTAAAACTTAACTCTTGGTTCTCCTTGGAGTCACGACTCGTCGACTATAGGAGTGATACGCTCCCGATCCAAAATAACTCGAACAACGAATATGCTTTATAGCAACCACTTGCCAATATTGTCAAGGGATATGACCATGAATACAATAGCGTATTTACAAAGCAAAAAAATTATAATTTTCACCCGTTGGCAGTGACGAATCTTCCATAAGTAAGTGACTTTTTTATGAGTCAAAAAATTTGAAAATAAATATTCTGGTTAAGCAGAGTGACAAAAAAATGAGGTTGCATGTTTTCAAAAAGAAGGATGCATGTTAAATAAATAACATGTAGTATTACTAATACTACAGGGTGTAATATGGGTACACCCGTGCCCAACCCTTCGGGGGTTGAGGCGAGGCTTATTATGTGTAAAATATTACTGCAACGGGAACGATTTAGATAAACAAAGACGAGTTTAAATTAGGATCTTGAATATTTTCAGAACGAAGTTCTTTAACGCGGCTTGCGGTAGGAATTAACTGGTAGAAGGCGTCGTATGGAAAAAGCGTTATGCCCCCTCCATGGGACTTTATATTAATTACTGACTTAATACTGGTAGCAAGCAAAGTTATTGGTTTTTAGCGCTCGAAATGAAAATCTAGCAGAAACATGGCATAAACGTTTGAACAACAAGATGGGTAAAACAAAACCTAAAATGCTTCAGTTTCTTGATACACTCAAAAATGCTGAACATATAAATTGGAAATTGAAGAATTTCAAATTTTAATATGCCACTAAAGTTGAGAACACGTCGATCGCATATTATGTCATATTGCATATGACATAAAATTGAAAACTATTTTGGACAATTACGATAAAATATCCCTGGCTGACGTTCTTAAAAACTTTCTGTTACGCAGCATTTTAAAGACCTAGCGCGCGGACTTAGTCTATGATTAAATTGAAGTCAGTTCGTAGTTCCAAAGAATTACTGGGATTATCCTTATCTATAAAAATCAATGCCACTTTTCGTTGTAATTTTATTACTCAAGAAGAACGGATGGACCGATTTTGCTAATTCTTTTTTTAGAATATTCCTTGAAGTACGAGGATGGTTTCTAGTTTCTAAAGAGAGAAAAATTAAAAAAAAAATGTTAGGCGGTACGAAGTTCGCGGGGTCAGCTAGTTAGACATATTATGTTCTATAGTAGGTTATTAATATTTTTGTTTAGTTTATCCAATTTTTTTTTTCAAAGTAGATGCATAGTACCTACTTATGTTATGAGATAAGTTGCAGGCAAATCAGCCTATTGTAATAAGAATTTATTTAGTTGTAAGTAAAACTGTGATTTTTTTATGTAAGTAGACGTAAATTTAAAGTTACCGTGATTATTACCGTGATTTAATTATCTTTCTATTATTTATTAGATTATTATTTATTTTTATCTATATTGACATGTAAGTATCTTATAAACTAAGCCCCACAAAACCGTAGTAGTGGTTTGACTGTGAGGTCGGTGAATCTCTTATAATTCTGATGTTGTAAGCAAATCAGCCTCTTGCAATACATATTTTATAAGGATTAGGCGTGTCACGCTGGCCTTGACAACGCGGCCTTAAAACTAACAAAACCAGACAATATCAGCGTATATTTTAGTTGTAAGTAGAACTGTGATTTTTATGTAGACGTAAGGTCAGTACGTGAAGCTGTATCCGGGACATGACGGAGAAGCTCGAGTAGCGGACATCAAAATAAAGACTGGAACAATCAGACGGGCCTTTCATAAAATATGCCCATTGTTGGATGGACCATCGGACTGATCACGAAGCATACTTCATACATCATCATCATCATCATCAGCTGGGCTGGCCTTTCCATGGTGGCCCGGGAATATGTTAACGCACACGTTAACACCTCAAAGACACACATGCGTCATCAAGCAGAGGGGAGCGGGCGGCGTGGTAGCAGCAGCGGCTCGACGACGGCTCGCGCGCCCTCGAGAAGACACTCCTTTTAAAATTTATGTGTTTATGAAAAATAACTATAACGTTTTTATTCATCTGATGATAGTGATGATAATGAGTGATAGATTTAGTTATTAAGTATTTAATGTATCTGTTATTAGATTTTATAGATAAAATATTTAAAAATAATTGTTTAAAAAAATATTATGTTTTTATTTGACTATACCTGCTCAAACGACCAATGGTCCTCAAAAAAGTATTAAGACTCTAAAATCTATGCTTAATAACCTCATTTATGAATAAAAATCTAAACAAATAATTTTGTCTAGCTAGCTTGTTCTACGCGAACTATAGTGCGACGGCGACGGCGACAATGACGCGAGTTTTCAATAACCGCGCAAGTAACAGTTTTGAGATGGTGGTATAGGCAAATTACGTGGTAATCTCTCAGCTTAAACACAAAGTAGTGTACAAAATTAGTTTGGGGGTTGTCTTTACTAATTTAAGAGCTTTAAAAATCATAATGGTGCCGATTCTCTTGTCACAAAATTCTCTAAACTAGACTAAGAATCACCAAAATTTAGTTTATTCCTGTCAAACGACGATTTTCCATTCTGAAATTGACTAAAGTGACACAACTTAACCAAATTTTAGTTTGACAGCACTAAGATGGCACTGAGATTATAATTGAGTGAAAATGGCAATTTTGCTATTCTGAATTTTACGTTTTTCACCAAAAATTTTGATTGTCGTAACTAAATCTGCCTGTTTTTAATCGCGATTAAAAAGGTGTGGAATAAAATTAGTTGTCATGAACTAAAATTCATACCAACACCTCGACTTCAGATGCAAAAACAGTACTGTATCTTTTTTTCTTTTCTTTTGCTTATATCTCGAAAACGGTGTGTCCTATCGCAAAAATAATGAAAATTTCGACCCCCTTTATGAAGCCCCGGAACATCTAAAATCCAACATGTTGGTAAAAAAAAAATTTTTTTTTTTCATATTTTCCATACAAAAAGTGAAAAATTCCATACAAAACATGTCGAGGCTGCAAAATAATGCGCGACTCTGGCTCTAAAAAAAATCACGTGGTACGGCAAACAAGTATCACGTGGAGTCGCAATTGCCAAATTTGATTTTAGATGTGTCAAAATTATTTTTAAATTTAGAGATTTTATTTTGCAGAATAGCGTTAAGATTCTCATAGCCAAAAGTAAGGAATTTTAGTGATAGTTTAGTTAGTTTAGTTCGGTGTACAACAGAATCGGCACCAATATCTCATGTCTTACTTAGATAGTTATTTAAGATTGTGTGACTTTTCAAAAGTAGAACCATTTTTTAAGTATGTATAACCAGTCTAATAATTATTATGTCTATTCTAACACTTATGTTTACTGCATACAGCTTGCATGAATGGAAAAGTCCATATTGCCATCCATATCGATAGCACAGAATCATTCATAAGGTTTCAACTTCACAACGAATCTCTGTCGCAAAATTTCTCTTAATATGAGTTTGTCTAAGGCTCATATTCAGAAGTAAAATTATTTATAATCCAAAGACGCAAAACAAAAACAAACTCAAACTCAAACTCAAACTCAAACTCAAAGCATTTATTTCAAATAAACCAATTACAGGCACTTTTGAACTGTCAAGGGGTCGGTCAGTCAGAAAGATGAAGCTAGTTGCCCATTCCAAAGCGTAGTAGGTACCTATGGAGAAGAACGGGCAAGAAACTCCATGGACACTCTTTTAAATCAAAATATTGTTACAATAGAGTGGTTACATCATTCATGTTGTAATTATACATGTGAGAACGATGTAGAAAGACGTGCACGTTAAAAGCGTCCGTAATAAAAAGATAAAAACAATTATGGAATTAAAATAAGCCGTGGCAGCCAAGAAATGACCAGCGCCCACTGACGGCGCCCGTTCACGAACATGACGTATGGATCAGCACCATTCAGCTCAACCATTTTGAAGGGAACTCAATGATCCAATACACACGCCACCACCAGCGACACATTTGAGTGAGCATGACATACTCTCAGCCGCCAGGGCACATTCAAGTCAATGAAAGACGAACCCAGTAAGCTTTATAGTGGGTACATAGTGCTCACACATGTGCTATGCAATTATACAATAACAAATTACTATGTCCTTCCAGCTATAAAAAAATTTTACAAATGAATACCTTAGTTTCTGAGAGAGGTCTTTGCCCTTTACAGTTACCAGTTTACCAGTTGGTAGCGACCCTGTCTTCTGAGCCGCTGGTCCCGGGTTCGATCCCCGGACAAGTCAAACATTTGTGTGCATGAACATGTCTGTTTGACCTGTGTCTGGGTGTGTATATGTATGTATATCAGTCAGCAGGTTACCGTAGTACAGGCTCTACCTAGTTCGGGACCTGAAGACCTTGTGTGGATGTTGTCTCATATTATTATTATTAACTACTGTACCGAGAAATTACGAAAAGCACAAAACAACATCTCAAAAACTGGTCTGGGGCTGCAGTCTCGACATGCCGAAAACTGCTGTCTCAAACTATCGAGCGACAAATAATATCGAAAAGAATCGCTTGCCGTAACGATGCTTACGACAAATGGAAGTCTCTACACCCGACATAACGCGCAAAATCGTACATAACTTTGACAAAACGGTGTCGATACACCAGCGAAAAGCGTATTCATAGTTCGGTTTTTTCAAAGACAATTATTGTCCGTAACCAATTCACATTGAATACAGGCAAAATTAGTGAACATGATTTAATAAAAATAATTATTTTCTGGAAAATTTTATGGTGGCTATGTAAACCATATCTTGGAAACACAATTTTTCATGAAAACTATTAAGTAGCGATAACCATTTTAAAGAATTAAAATAAAGTTAAAGTTAAATATCTAAGGACATTAAAATCTGCGTCCTTGTAAAATTACACAACCTAATGCCAAACTTGTCAAGTGTAAAAATTAAGTCATTTTTTTTTAAACGTTGCCCCACACTAGGAATTTCTCCTGTATCGTGGGTGCGTTTAAAAACATTTAAACTCACATATACAAACAGCCAGACCCGGAACAACTACTTGCAGGTCATACAAATATTTGTTCCGTGCAGGAATCGAACCCGCTACACGAAGCGCAGCAGTCAATCGTTGCGCTTCGTGTAGCGTTGCGTAATATGACACTGGACTATACAGCAACTCCGTAATGCTGTAGCATTTGAAGAAATGGCTAACGTTCACCTAGGAGCTCTATAAACACGTCTCCTGTTATTCTGTAAAGATACGGAAATGAAACGTTTCAACGGATTTTCACTTTCGTGCGATTTGCAGTCTCATAACCATATCAAGGCTGTTGGAGGTCTCTGAGGCAGCATGAAGCGAGCTGTCCAAACTACAGAAGGCCACATAGCTTGGAGATGCATCATTTGTGGTGGCTATCTCCTGTAGTGAGAGCACGACGTAGAGGAAGAATAAAGCAATTTGAACCAAGTGAATAGTGAAAGTTTACATTTTCATTTGATAAAAAAATTTCGATAGGTATGCAACATGCCCCATGTAAACAGTGTCTAGATTATTAGGATATATGAACTTAGGATATGATTGTGGTAATGGAAATTTTATAAAGTTGAAAACATGAATTGTGGTTGTGCGTTATTTATTTTTCTATAGAATAAAATTAATAGAATATTTATTTACAAAAATATACATCTAAAATCAGTTGTTACAGTTGTGAGGTTGAGGTGTGTTAGGTTGTGAGGTGAGGTTACATATTTAATCTTTTTCTTAACAAAAAACCAAAAGCGTTCATCCTCTCTCCTATGAAACATTAAATTTGCTGTGCCCGACAGGGTCCATAATTGATTCGATGTTTTAACATACCAACTGTTATAATGTACACATTATGGAATGCAATAAAGTATTGAGTATTGAGGAATCCATGTACATTCTACCTAATATAGCAGCCTAATTTAGTACATATAAATAAATAACAAAAACAAAATTTCAATACAGTTAACTTATCGGCTAAGAAATCTTGTACAGAATAATAAAAAAAATCTACTAATGATGCTGTTAGCTGTTTTCTTTCTTTTCCTAAGTTTATACGGTTAACCATTGGTAAAAGTGTATGATTTAGGTTTTTGGTGATTTTAATTAAATGACATTATTGTCACTTGTAAACAGAGTGTCTAGAATTAGAATGTGTGAACTTAGGAAAGGATAGTCATACTTAATGGAGATTTAATAAAGTTGAATGATTTGCGGTTGTGTCTATATACTAATATCGCACAATTCGCTCCCTTCAAAAATATTTAAAATGTCTTTGGCTCCTTCTAATGCGGTGATTGTCGGCGACGTTCGTTCGCACGTAGTATGTCCTAAACCTATAAATAGGTGGACTTAAAAGCCTCATCGATACAGACACACAGACACACCATCGAGACACATCATTCCGCTTTTTGTTTGAAACTACTTGCAAATACCAAATTATTATAGTTTACGATGACAACGAATCACTTAGCGGGCTGTCAAAAATGGCTGCAAACTATAATCATATACATTAAGGATATCGTCACTTTTTCGACAAAGTTCGATAAAATACCGGTTAAAAACGATAAATTTGAGTGTCGAGACTACCAAATATCGTTACATCTGGATCGTTAGGACTTAGCAACCGAAAGCGACCGCTAATTATGTCGAGACTGCAGCCCCTGGTAAAAACGAAGCTACCATTTTTTCGATATAAAGGAATGAGACGAAAAGCTGGCTATACTCAAATCAAATTATTGGTTAAAAAACAGTAAAAAAATACAACACAAAACTATCCCCAAACAAAGGTTTGACGAAACCAAAAATTACATATATTTTTGTTCGACGTAGAGCCAATGTGACTGGCTATGGTCAAATCTGTATAAAAACCAGTCAACTGGTAACGGAATTTTCACGGAATAAAGGGTTTTAAAAAAGAACTACCCCCGTATAAAGGCTTGACGTTAACTAACAATGACTTTGAGCGCGATGTGAGAGAGACTGGCTGTGCCCGTCAGCTACAATTGTTGATTAAAAATCAATCCCGGTCATGGAATTTTCACGGAACTTAGGGTGGGTTGCACCAAGAGCTACGAGTACGTTATGGTTTCCGTCAAAGTGAATTTTTCACTTTAACAACGACCATAGTTGAACTACCTACTGTTGCACCATCGTTTAAAATGAAAAAGTTAAAGTTGAAAGGGTGATGATAAGTGACAAGACGACTTATTTCCCCCAAAATGTCCGTAGGTATACGCGTGTTATTTAAATTCTACTCCAAAATATTTTAAGGTGTATAGAGGCCTCAATGACCTTACGCATGTGGGCGGAGCTAATCGCACTACTCCCGCACAAACGTAACGCGGTGCGGTGGCGCGCTTCACCAAAACGACGACTAAAGAATATACAGGGGCGCAGAGATACGCACGTAGATCGGCATTATTGTCTACGATTCCAAAAGGTAATGGTGGATCTAAGGCTGATATTTGTATAGACAGATACAAGTTACGCAACTATTTAAAGTTTTTAAAGGACATTATTTTTTAGCATGCATGTGGTTAAAATAAGATAAGTAAATTTATATTTATTTGCTCAAACATGTGTGTCACAAGAATAAATGCGTGTATGTAGGATAACAATTTATTGTTATATTAATTATTACCTAATTGTATTGGCTTGCAAATAATTATTATGAATAAGTAATTGTAAGTGATTAATTACATGTCAATATCATTATATAAAGTGAATTTTGCAAACAATAATAAATGCAGAAAAAAAAGGTTACATAAAAATAATCTTATTTACCTACATACAGTAGTTTTAAATATTATAATTGTTTAAAAAGTTTCATTTCGTTTAGTTTATTACTCTCGACGATTATTATCGATGGAGCATGTTAGTGTTTATCGAAAACAAAAAAATAATAAAGAGCTCATACTTGAATTTTTGGAACGACGTTCTTTAACGCAGCTTGCGGTAGGAGTCTAGGATTTAATGGTAGAAATAGTCACGGGTATCTGTTTCCGAGGGTGTTAAAGCCGATGCCCGATAGTGAGGTCAAAATGAAAATCCAAGATGCTTTAACACCATCAACAACCATGAAACAGACACCCATGATGAAAAATTTGACAATTTTCGCAGCCGCCATGTTGGATTTTTATTTCGAAACCCCCTCAGAAAAAAACCCCTTTAAATCACGTGGTAGTCATGTATTGTAAGAGTTTTTTTTTAACAAATGTCGCTTGTTTTAATTTTTCATGGATCAAAATAGATTTAAAAGAGCGACATGGTACATAGCACATTTTATATTTCTGGTTGACCAAAATAGGTTTCGAGTTTACCAAATTGCTCGCTTCTGATTTTATAAAGGTTCCACCTGCAGACAACCGGTAATTTTATCGGACGCACGAGTCAATTACAGTTGATGACTTACCGGAACGGATTGAACAACCATTGACTCTATTCGCAGTTGACAGTACCGTGATAATACCTTCGGAAAGCGTTGATACATACCAAAGTGATATTAATAATTCGTTAAAATTGATTATAAAATGGTTAGAGGAAAATAACTTAAGAATAAATTAAATAAAACAAAAATAATCCAATTTAACCAACGCATGACAGATACGGACCATCTCAATGTGCAATATAACGATAATAAAATTAACGAGGTTGTTAGTACTAAATTTCTTGGGCTAGAAATAGATAAAAAACTTAGCTGGAAACAAAACATTGAGTTACTTAGCAAGAATCTATGTTCATCTGCATAAGCTCTATAATACCTTATCGGCTATTGTAAATCTGGATGCAGGCCTTACTGCGTACTATGGTATAGTTGAATGCCATCTCATACGGAGTTATCTTTTGGGGCAACTCAACAGAAAAAGATACTGCATTTAAGGCACACAAAAGATGCATACGGTCTATTTTTAAATTGAAAAGCACGGATAGCTGCGTGCCATATTTTAAACAATATAAATTATTAACCCTACCAAGTTTGTACATTTTAGAAATGGCAGTGTTCGTAAAATTAAACCCGGATCGCTTCGCACGAATGGCTGACGTATTTCCACGGAATAGGCGTGACAATAGTAGCCTATGTATCCCTAGTGCTAGAATAACTCTGATGCGCAAGGGTGTCGCTGCATGGCACCGGTGATATATAACAAAATACCAAGTTATTGGAAGGACTATAATTTAACATTATTCAAAAAAAGACTTAGGAACTTTTTAATAGACAAAGTTTATTATAGGGTTGAAGATTTTTTATTGGAAAAATAAATTGTTTGACTATTTTATATATTGTATTTAAATAACTATTAGAAATTGTGACATTAATTTTATTATTGATGAATCAGAATTATTTTATATATTAAATGAATTGAATAGTTGAACATTGATTATTAGTGAATGATGAACTAGAAATGTATTATGTAATGGAATAGTAAATATGTGTTTTAATTGTAATCTCTATACTTTTGCATGCCTTGTGATTGGCAAAATATGGCTGTTTCTGTATTTATATTATGTACCACCATGACTTTTACCTGTATTTGCAAAATAAAATATCTTTATCTTATCAAAAGTGATTAAAATATAGATGATTTTGTTTTTTTTTTACGTTCACAATAAGAAGCGCGAGTATTCTATTTGAGTGTTCAATAATATTTTTGGGGGCGAAAATGGGATTATTGCGTTTTGGTAAAAAAAAATTTAAGGCCATTGGCCATTGGCCATGGCCATAAGGCCAGGTATTAGCCACACGAAAAAATCCTGTTATAATAATGGTGTACATGAATCTATAACAAACATTTTTGTTTTTCAAATGTTGTAATCAAGCCGTTAATGAGAAGTAGCATTTATAAAGTGACCGTATTGCGGCACTAAACGGGGAAGGGCCTTCATAAGATAACTGACATATATATTAAGAGAAAGAAGTGTTAATTGTAGCAAGTTGAAGTTACTAGATTACAAATCCTTGCAGAAAAGCACATGTTTAATGTGCAAAAATACAGACGGCACCGAACAAAAAAACAACAAGCATGGGTCAACAACACTGAAAAGGAATTCATAGTCACAGTCCAAAAAAAAAATGACTCAAATCGTAACTACATTATATCCCTTATCCGCCCGAAGTTGAGCGGTTAATATTATCGTTATTTGTGACGTAACTTTTTAACTATTGTAAAAATGGTGCAACCCGTGTTTCGCATAACCGGAGATTTGACGGCTGACAAGGCATTGGTTATCGTTAAAGTTACTTGGTGCAACTCACTCTTAGGATTTATAAGGTCAGTTAGTCTTTGATAACAATGTTATTCAGTGACGGAATTTTTACGGAACTAAATTTTTACGGATGTAGAGAGACAATCGAAAAATAAGCCGATAATTTTTTTTCCCCGCCTACCTCTATTTTTTGTAAAGGGTTTCACCTCGTCATATTTCACAGATATAGTGTTTTCGCGGGTTATCTGCTGATTGCATCAAGCGGGTCAATGCTGTGTCCCGTCACCTATTGTCAATAACAAAGTCTGGCAGGTGTCCGCTGCACGAAATGCTGTTGTGCGCTATGATTAATTAAAATAAATCTGACAACGCACTACCGCCTGCGGTTTCTCACTCGAGAACTCGGCGTAGCCTAGGACTCGACAAACCTACAAATTAATCAAACCACGCGTGTGCAGTGGCTGGCTAAACAGTTCTATTCAAATCAGAGGCAGCATTTATGTCGATTGTGAGAAGTTCTATTCCACCCGCATCATCTCTTGTCCACTCTGTCTCAATGAAACCGCACCATACAGTCGTACCTCCTCGGGACAAACATTTAAAATGTCTTCGAAAAAGGTTTTCAGAACTACAGTTATTTAAAAAATATTATCGAAGAAATTTTTTATTAAGTTGTACAATTACCTAGCTATTATTTAATTTCAATTAAATTTTACGTTTCAGTAGCTTTCATTATTTAATTTCCGTTATTTAAAAGTAATGCAAACTTTTGGCACAATTTTTATTTTTAAGTAGAAGGTTGTCTAGTAGATAGGTACGGAAACTGACCAGTGTAACACAATTGCACATAAGTTTTAATAAATACATTATTTAATAAATAAGTAATTGCATAAAAACTTTCATGAAAATGATTTATTAGTTACTAAAAAGTGTTTTCATTTTCCGATCATGGATTTCCAAACTTTAGATAACTTGACACGTTTTCAGCAAAACTTGATAACATTCAAAACTTTCCCGCCAAAAACTAAGTTGTTCAGAGAAGACTTTTAGAAAACATAATATTGTAATTTATTTCTTCAATTCGTTATCATACTTCAAGAGCTTTACATAAGTTTTAAAAAAATCTAAACTTATCTCTCCCGCTAAAATATATATTTTAAAATATTGTTTTAACTTTCATGAATTTTATTGAAGTAGTAAAGGTTTTAGCTTACTTGAATATTCAATATCCGGGATGCAGGGGTAGTGGGCACCAGAGGCGGGACCTTAGAAGTAGAAAGGTCTCAACGCGGCGGAGTTACGAAACGAACTGAATAAAGCAGTGATTCGAACTGGCGCGCCGTACCGTACCGCGTGCGTATGCCGCATGCACGGGGTGCCCTTCGACCGGTGCGAACTAAAGCTTGTGATGCAAGGGCCGTCCTGATTTTCCAACTATTCGAGCCATGCCGGAAAATTCACGTGAACCAAAGGGTGCACCCCTTTGGTTCACGTGAATTTTCCGGCATGGCCAATTATCATTTCAGCAATGCATATATATTTTTGCGTAGGGTTTTCGATACCCACAGGCTTTCCAGAACGGCTACTTGTGATAGCTTAGTTGGCTTCTAGATCGAACTGAATAGTTTTATTTAAAACCAGGATTTTCTGCCGTCGTCAGTCACTGGGATTATTTTTGTAATTCTTTATAAGGCTTCATCTCGTGATTGAATTTTTTACTTATGATGGGAATGCGTTTGATGTGAAACTCCAGTGTAAAAATTGGTATTCAAAAGATTTCTTAACGTTGAGGAAATTATTACGTTTTTTTTTAATCAAGTCAGCTTTTCAGATCGCCATTATTTTCTAAGAAGCGGCACCCACCACGGCTTCAGTTTTTTTTTTCTACTACGGTTGCCTTTAGACGGTTTTGTATAGTTCTTAATATCGGTTATTAATTACTGGTTCAGACTTGCTTTGCTTCCCATTAACGGCGCTGTCGTCCGCAACTTTTGTGGGTATTCATATACAGGGTGGATTTTTGAGAAGGGGCAGTAAGAGTAGGTATCGTTGTAGCTACAGGAAAACGGTTTTGGGAGACTGTCATTATCTTTTTGAGGCGTTTTGATGTGTATTCACAGATTTTGAGAAAAATCCTACAGTCAGGAAGAAAATGGTAAATTTTCTCAAAATCTTTTTTTTGGTGACAATAGATCCTGTTTCTGATAGGATGAAAAAACGATCCGACCAACTAAGATTTCAGTACTAGAAAACTCATAAATCGTAATAAAACTTTTCCCTTAATCGTAGGAAATGTGACTCCAACTTACTATTTTATGATAGATTGAGCAGAAGACATAATACCTACAACGGATAGTCACTTGACTGTAAATAAGATCATGAAATTTCCATGAAGATAAGTTTGCCCAGAAAACGTTTCATTAAGATAATGGAGAGGTGCAATCGCCAACGATTTTCGAAGAACCCCTCTATGGGTTCAACAGGTTTGAATCAATGACATTCAAACTAAACCTTAAGCTAGTAAATTTAAAACACTCTTTGAAAGATATCTTTGAATCAGTAACCTAGAGTTTTCATTCAATTACAACTACTAGATAACTAGAGTAGGTACCTAGTGAACCTTTCAGCGATGCATCCGTTGCCGCTGAGATAGTACCTATATCGGCGGGAATTCACTGAACATTGAACAGTCCACTCAACTAGTAATACAATCAAACCACGAAATAATTTAGCAAATGCCAACCTGAACTACAGTCAAGCAGCTTTTCGATGTTCAGATAAAAGAGGCGATTTGTTTAAATGGTTTTTGCAAATTCCGTAGTGTTAATTACAATATGTGCTTTATAACATGACTCGTAAACGGAGTCGTAAGAATTCTAAACACGTCAGCATGGCCTCCCAACTCGAAAAACGTATAAATATTACAAAAAAAAAAACTCATAGATGGCGTCACAGGTATCGAGCGAAACATTTGAATCAGTAATCGCGAAGATTCATTGATTTTTACACCTCAATAAATTCAACGTATCTTAATTATATCAAAAACATCCTTCTCTACATAACATAAAATAAAAAAGGGTATATTTTATAAGTTTGATAAATGCAATAAAGTTGATACTAACTCCATCTAACTCATAACTTTCAAGCTTGCTACTTATTATTGGGTACTGTCACTAGATAGCCCCATCATGGATCGCGAAAGTTCAATGGAAGCACTGCAATGTGATGCGTAATATTGTCTCAAAAATACTACTCATATATTAAAAACAAAAGGCCCTGAGTGTCGCGCGTCTATTTGTTGCCCGGGAAGTCAATGCCATTTCTGGTGATAATATCTCAATATATTACTAAAACAACGGTAGGCTGACAGCGTCACAGCCGTGGTAGCTCAGATACTGCATCTATTGGTGTAACTACGGGATTAAAATCGCCTACAGGATTCCCTACGTTAGGACAGCACGCTTTTGCTCTATGAGATTGGGTATCTGTACTTGTATTCTTTGATCTGTGACGTCAGAAAATAATAATCAATTTCCCTAGCGCAACTAAAGACGCGACACCTTTGCAGTGAAGACGGGGATGAAGATGCAAAAATACACTCTAAAATAGTGATTTTCCCCCAAAGAAGAAAGGTGTTTAAAAAAAAAGTTGTGGTTCAACGGTGGTAGGGAACCGTTCGTTTCGGCCGGATTTTTTCACAAATCTGTGCCCCCCAACCAATGGATGGCGTCGTCAAAAAAGGCTAACTCAATGTTAGCCATGCCAGTGACGCTACTAAGGCAATGATAAGGCAATGGATGAAATAACCTATTACAAAATTAACACTGTTTACAAGCTAATTTAATATTTGTCACGTGACTGATGCTTTGGGAAACAGCCTCTTTCGAGATAACTAAAACAACAAATAGTCTGTTGCAATCGACAAAGCCTAGCTCCGAGACTGCGCGGATAATCTGTAATAAACAATTTCCGCGTTAAACCAATATTGTCTAGAATCCTCTACTTAAAATCGTTATTTTAACTTTTGTTGTTCACCTAGTAGCGCCGCGTCCGATGTAAGTTTTAACAATAGATGGCCAGGTATTGTGCCCTGTAGAACAAGCAACTAATCGATTGTAGAGGTCGATTGTTTATAATTAATTTCAGCAATTTTTTGAGACAGAAAGCCTTACGAACCCTTTATGGTACTGAATAAATCTTTGACATGAAAAGGTATTCTAAAAATAACCTATTCTTTGTACTAAGCTTATAGAAAGCTTCTTAGAAGTTACAGACGTATAATAATGCGTTCGCAACGCTAAAGGGACTACGCAGCTACCCCGAGTGTTGTGCAATAACGTATCTATCTATGTTTCTATAAATTCTAGTCGCAATCAAATAAAAAGGCCCTGGGGAATAAGCTCGTGTTGACGCATCACGCATACTTCTAGATATACAAGTAAATCACGTATTATTGGATTGTCGACTTCGTTGTTAGGATTCCACTTATGTGTACAATAAACCGCACATCAGTGGTATACACAGTTTGGTATTGACAGCGTTTTTATGTCGTAGCAGTAAGGGCAATTTTCGTAGTGCAAGTGTTACCGCTGATGTGCTTGAAATTAAACGCATATCGAATACTTTCTCTAGTACTGCTCCAGTGAAAGTATTTGATATGCGTTTCATATCTTGGCAGTTGACACCCATTTACATAATCGTATCTGAGAATAGATGAGTAATTATTAAATTTCTAAGTGAATTTTCATTTTTAATTGGTGTTTAAACTTCTGGATAATGGCAGGTGCTTGGTAATGGATAATGGTAGTTTAAATGTTGGTTTTAGCAGTAAATGCAGGAAAAGAGAATATTATATTATGTAGGTATTTATGGGAGAAGTTTCATTTTAACAAAGGATTTATATTATGTTTCCATTTTATCTCTAATATTTTTAGTACAGAGTAAAGTGACTGGCTTTGACATCATTCGGGATGCACGGAGAGAGCATCCCGAATAAAGTCAAAGTCAGTTAAATCGCAGCATCTATAAATCAAAAGTACTTTATTCAAACTAGGCCGCGAATCAGCACTTTTTGAACGTCAAAATTTTATAAGACAGTCCCCCAAAACGCCCGCCCTTCACCACTTCCTAGCTGGGAAAAAGTGGCGCAACAAACTCCCCAGCAGCACAGCTGTCTGGCACATTGCATCGTGTGATCATTGCCTCTTAAGCAGTCTACGGACGAATGAACTTTATATTTTGTTCCTGGCGATAGCGGTGTAATTTTACTATTCATAATTGGCCTAGTTTTATGGCTGCTAACAAATGGCTGGATTTTGGTGTTGTCTAGGAATTTATAACTTCCTCTGCATTTAAAACTTCTAAGTCTTAATTGGAAGCATATTTGCAACGCGGTTGCTCCAGGTGGTTATTGCGCGTTTAAACAAAAATAATTTTAAAATAAAATAAAGTTATTGCGCGTTATTGCGCGGTTAAACAAAAATAAAAGAGATAGACTAAAAGAGATAGATAAGAGAGCTAATATCTGGTTCAATTTTTTTTTTGTGGAATAGATCACTGTAAACCCCTGCCAATATTTGTCTAAATAGGAAGCATATTTTAGTAGCAGTTGCTCTAGGTTTTGAGTTACGGTGGTACCTACGCAAAATACGCGCTCTTGAGGCTGCGGGCACAAGCCCGTAGTACATATTACTACGATTGATACTACAGACAAAAGTATAAAGTTCCAACCCTGTTAGTGGGATCACTGTGGAGCATGCTCTTTCGAAACAAGACGTCACATTTATTCTATTTTTTTTTTATTACCGAAAATAAATCTTCCGATGTGGAATGTCGACAATAATAAGGTAAATAAAATTGACATCGTTTTTGAAAGAATCAAATAGAAAAATCAAACTCAACTCAAAGTACCTATTTATTTCAAATAAACCAATTAAAGCCATTAGAATTGCCAAGGGTTCCAAAGCGTAGTAAGTACCTATGGAGAAGAACGGGCAAGAATCTCCACTGACTCTCTTTTAAATCAAAATATGTTTACATCATTCATGTTGAAATTATGCATATGAGAACAATGCAGAACGTTAAAAGCGTCCGTAACAAAAAGATAAAAACAGTCCACATATAAATTAAATTAAACCGTAGCGGCTAAGAGATGTCCGGTCCCTACTGACGGCGCCCGTTCACGAGCATGACACATGGATTAGCACCACTTAGCTTAACCATTTGAAGGGAGTTAAATGATCCAACAAATGCGCCACCATCAGCGAGAACTTAGAGTTAGTATGACATATCAATGAAAGACGTACCCAGTAAATGGTAGCTTTATAGTATGTAAATAGTACTCACATATGTGCTATGCAATTATACTACTAAAAGGTAGGTATTGTATTTATACAATGCAAAGATAGTTTTTAAAATCTTCAGCAGCTCCAACAGTATTTTCAAATGCGAAACAATTAGTTTATGCACCCTGTGGAACAGGACCAGCGTTGAGCCAAGCATTTTTAACAGCGATGTAATCCTCCAACTTATAAATATGCTTGGAGCCTGCATAGTGTGCGTTTTATATAATATTTAAATTTCGTTTAATTCAGTTGAAGTAGGTGGGATGGTATTTTATTCGGTTTAAAGATTCTTTATTTATTCTAAAAGAACATACATTGTTCACTTAGCGAATAAATACATAAATAAGATAAGTGTAGTCCAGTAGCCATGTTTTTTTTTTAACGTTGGCAGGCACGTTGTCGCATTTTATGTGCAGGACTAGCTTAATATGTCGTTAACTTAATAGTTTTGTGTTGTTAGTGACGTACTGCTTGAGTTTGGCTCTAAATATGTTAAAAGAGGATGTTTTCCTGATATCTGCTGGTAGATTATTATAGAGTTGTACACCTTCGTATTTTATACTTTTCCTGCCATATTGCGTCCGCGGGGGGTGGGCCTGTATTTGACTGGGATTTCTTTGGCTGTAGGTATTTGGATGTTTTTATGTTAAAGGATAATTTGTGTGTGTATGGTTTTGTTAAGAATTTTTCTAATAAGAATGTAGGAATTGAATGTGTAAAGTTGATGAATGCTCATTAGTTTGGTGTGTTTGTATAGTTCAGATGTAGGTGTGTGATAATCGTAGTTGAATAGAAGTTTAATTATTTTATTTTGTGCTATTTGTAATCTTTAATCGTAGATTTGGTGGTTGTAACATTTAAAACAGTACCCCATGAAAGATGAGTCAACTTTAGCCAGCATGAAACCTGGTTGAACTAATTGATCCCTATTTCTAGTGATAGAATTGTCTTTCACCTCTTTTATCACGCGCCTGCGGATGCCATACATGGCGCTGATGGCTCTTTTCTGCAGAATAAAAATAGACTCGATGTCTGCAGCCCTCCCCATAGTAAAATACCGTACGACATAATACTATGAAAGTAACTAAAATAGACTAGCCTCACGGTTCCTACATCAGTAAATTGAAGGATTTTTCTTTCAGCATAATATATGCTGCTGAACTTTGACATCCTACAAATTACGTTAGTATATAAAAATCTAGCAAGTAGCCTCATTTTTAGATTTAGAATAAGACAGCTGCTAAGGTAACATAAGCATAATTATCTGCAACTCAAAGTAATTGCTGTCAATCTCATTTTATAAATATATAGTGTAGGACTACAACTATCTACTAGTTTTGACGACATCAATAATATAAAAGGTCCACTCGATACTTCGACAGTCGAAAGTTCAGTACACAATTACAGGTTTGAATAAAAAGCTGTCAAGTTGTCGCTGAAATGCACCCCGGTGAAACGGAGTCTCGCGGTGCATATATATTATAGTACATTGTTGCATGTTTGTAAGGTTGTTGAATTTTTTGTAACACTGTTGTATCGAAAGGAGAAGTGAAACTTCTTCGGCTGCTATTCGATAATTTGACGAAAATTGTGAGTGCAATTTCAGGACATGTCACGTTTAGGCAAATTTAGTTACATGAGAAAGAAGAAAGACTCTCTCTGTGTCTCACACTAAATCTCCCTTATTCTTTATTTTTTAAGAAGTTACGCTTCTATCACGTGTACGGTGCTGCATGCGCAATTTTTTATCTTCGGGGATTTGGGACACAGAAATTGTGACGTATATTAATGAAACGCATGTTGATTTATTCCTCTCTCTCGCTGAATTACATTTGTAGTAACAATTATACTTCATCTAACGAAAATACTGTTTTTACCACTCCCGCATGAAAGAAGTGTCTTTCCTCTACGAAAACAGTGAGGAAAGTTGGTTTTTCCTCACTGTTTGAACAATGAGGAAATGAGAAAATGAGGGAATGCCTGATTTTTTTATGTTAAGTTTTAAAGATATTTTAAAAAATAAATAATTTTATTGATAAATTTTTAATTATTTGCTTTGTGACTATTTAATTTATTTACCTATGACGACTGAATACTTTCTTGCTGGGAGTGGTGAAAAGTTTTGTATGCAACATGTGAGCAAGTTCATTTACTATTCGTTTTGTTGAGTCTTTCGCTTACTCAGGATTGAAATTTATAATCACTCGCTGTGCTCGTGATTCTATTTTTCAATCCTTCGTTCGCTCAAGACTCAAAATCAAAACTCATAGGAAAAACGAACTTTCCTCACATGTTGGATAAATAACTATTATGTGATTAATATACGTTACAATATATGTAGGGTCGCAAACAAATTTATCTCCTTTTAGTAACATTATAGCTTTTGAGTTCACAGACTTTTAGATGTTGATTCGTTTTAGTTCGAGGCCTTGATCAGAATATCGCCACTTATTGATTATTTATTTCGCTGATGCTATAAACGATCGCGTGTATTAGATTGTTTTTATTGTCAACAAGCTGACCCGACAGACGTCGTCCTGTCCAACAATAATTCATACAAAAATACCATAGACAAAAGGGCGTACAGTTAATCCCAAAATTGAAAACTTTCCCGGCAACTTTGATTTTTTCTTTCCGTTGATACCAAATTCTGACTATAACAAACATTTTAAAATGAAAAAAAAAATACATCAAATCGGTCCAGCCTTTCTCAAGTGATGCGCGAACAGCATATCATTTTTATTATGTAGATGAGAAACAAATCAAGAACCAAACAACTTAGAAAGTTACAAAACATCTTCTCTACTCAGTTTTATTGTTACGAAAAAAAACACAATATTTTTAAACATTGTATTGTGAGTTGGTAACGTAAGAGAGTTATGATGATGAGTTATTATGTTCCCTGTCTAAGAGATAACTATAAAATAATATTTATTCACAGCTATTAAGTCTCAACACAGAAATCAAGTTTCTAAGCCTTGTAATATATTTATTTTGGTAAATGAAGGTAACAACATTGTAGAAACAAGTTTTTCGTTAGAAAATCAGGTTGATCAGTGCTAGAGTCTATTTGACGTAGACTCTTAGAATAAATTACGAGCTTGGCTAGACGTAATACTCTCTCTAGTATGCAAACAGTTCGCCGCAACACGGGATTAACGCCAATTTAGCTCGAAATCTGTTAGTGCATTAGACATCTGAGTTTTGTCCGTTTTCGTTTACAGTAAGCGACACCTTAATGGATGCCTACATAAAATAATGCTGTTGGATTTTCAACTTTCTACGCTGAACCGAGAGTTGAATATTATTAGCTACGTTATATTATAGCTTAGTGAATACAGAGGATTAAATCCAATGTTCAGTGACTCCACTTAACAATTGATTTAATAAACTTTTAGTACTTTACTTGCCGTATATAATACTGTCAGAGCTTTAATAAAAAAACCTAATAACAGTTTTAAGAGACTAGAAGGCGTGAAAATTCTATTCATTTTAGATGTAGAAGCAAACGGCAGAAATAGCCGTCAAAGGCCAAACATTCATTCATTCAAAATAAAAGTCAAAACGTTTATCGTTTTACGTTTCAAGACTGAGAGAAAGTTTTGTACCAACTATTCAACTGATTTATTTCTTTAGATTTTTCTTTAGATTTTATTTAGTTAGATTTGTACCCAAGGAAGTTTACAGATTTGCATCTTGTTTATGAACACAGAGCAACTCACTAAGCTGAATATCTAGAGAGCTTTACGGGTCAAAAGACATAACTTCATATTTATTTTTTAAAGTTGGCAAGAAATTATATTCTGAGCGTTTACTAAAGTTAACGCTAACATGAAAATGATGACTGACTTGTTATCCTCATACCTACTAGAGCGGCGGAAGTATCTTTATAGGAGCACAGCATAAATGTATGAGAAACATACTGTTTATTGGGGCTGTCGTTTCAAGCTACCCAGTACCCCAATTGCGTAACATCGAAGGATTTTGAAGGAAACAGCATATACATAGCTTCATTTGTTTGAAAAAATCGTCTACTTAGCAACGTAAATTACGCAATGAATGTTGTTTAATTATCAAAATGCTAAGTTTTGTCATTGTACAATCGTTACACAATTAACCCCGCAGTCTTTTATCCCTCCATAAAGCTTATTTAGTCCATTTCTAAAACAATTGCCCATTAATCTAAAACAATTTTCGTACGGATATGGTTTCGCCACAATATTTACTTTATTATATATAATATTTGCTGTGCCCGACAGGGTCCACAATGATCATTTTTGTAAACCTACCACCTAAGTACACATGTGGAAGCAATAAATATATTGAGTATTGAGTATTTCAAAACTTCGGGTTTGGCAACTAACATATATTTAAAAAAAAAAAAATTAAGACACGTGCCCAGACAAATCGTGAACCCAATGTAGCAACCTATTAGAAACCGTTGTTTTTTGGTTTCAGTTAGTTGATGTTTTTTTTTACCCATCAATAAATACATCATAAAATCAAAAGTCATTTATTCAAACTAGGCTGAGAATCATCACTTTTTGAACGTCAAAATTACTTAAGACAGTCCCCCAAAACGCCCGCCCTTCACCACTTCCTAGTGCTTTAGCTGGGAAGTAGAAGTGGCGCAACAAACTCCCCAGCAGCACAGCTGTCTGTTCAGTTAGAAATCATAATTTTTCAATGCAATTGTTTGGAAGAATTGACAAAATAACAATGTCCTTAATCCGAACTCGTCATTCTCAGTTAAGCTACGCTTTCTTAGAAGAGCGATGGCCGTCATATTATAACGACCGTCATGAAAATCTATCTGTTTCGCCAGTATTTGATATTAATGTGTCAAAAAACGCCATTCACCACTGTCATAAGAGACCAAAGCTTTACAACGACATTTTATTCGTCGCCCTCGATACTTCTGCACTTTTTACACTGTGGTAAGCTTTGCAATAAATTGCTAATACCCCTCTACCTAACCTAGTTTCACAAAGTTCAATCGATTGTTTAGCACATCTACCTTAGTCAACACGGGTTTATTTGCGGATGTGTGGCACTAATGGCAAAAATATTGTTTTAATAAGTATAGCCATTCTCGCAAAGTGGGGCCTATCTCGACTGTACCTCAGCAGGGGGCGGATGTGGGTAAGTGGCACTGTCTATGTCCCAAATATCCTGCCCTCTGTGCCCCAAAAAATGCAGCCATTGCGAACTCTGCGCTGCCACAGACGGGGACGACGCCGTGGAAGTGGCGAAGTTTTGGGCCAACAAAATTAATACTGTCATGCCATCTACACGATGAAGAAGAAGAATAGGTATACCTACTTAGTTACACGTTGTAATGATGTAAGGTCAAAATGGAGGAGGGTACCATCTTGGCTTTGTGTATTTCTGAATGCTTATATTTAATTTGAATACAAACACAATGGTGCCGATTCTGTTGTACACCGAACTAAACTAACACTTAAATTCCTTGCTTTTGCCTGTGAGAATCTTAACGCAATTCTGTAAAATAAAATCTCTTAATTTAAAAATAATTTTGACACACTTAAAATCAACTTTGGCAATTGCGACTCCACGTGGTACTTGTTTGCCATACCACGTGATTTTTTTTTAGAGCCGGAAACGCGCATTATTTGCAGCCTCGACATGTTTTGTATGGAATTTTTCTCTTTTTGTATGGAAAATATAAAAAATATTACCAACACGTTGAGTTTTAGAGGTATATATGAATCTTATAAAGGGCGTCGAAATTTTCATTATTTTTGCGATAAGACACACCGTTTTCGACATATAAGCAAAAGAAAAGAAAAAAAGATACAGTACTGTTTCCGAACCGCAGCGCAGGTCGAGGTGTTCGTGTGAATTTTAGTTCATGACAACTAATTTTATTCCACACCTTTTTAATCGCGTTTAAAAATAGTCAGATATATTTAAGACAATCAAAATTTTAGGTGAAAAACGTAAAATTAAGAATAGCAAAATTGCCACTTTCACTAAATTATAATCTCAGTGCCATCTTAGTGCTGTCAAACTAAAATATAGTTAAGTTGTGTCACTTTAGTCAATTTCAGAGAGGGAAATCGTCGTTTGACAGGAATAAACTAAACTTTGGTGATTTTTAGTCTAGTTTAGAGAATTTTGTGACAAGAGAATCGGCACCAATAGTTGCGCTGTACCAGGAAGGTAAAAGTTTATCAGATTTCGTTAATAATTATGTTGTTAATTTTTATTCTTTCAACGCCTCGAGAAGTTTATAATATGATCGTTTCGAATGAACGAGATCGTGCACCACGTGAATGCACTCGTCACATTGTTTTGAACTACTTTTAACCCCTGTGAACGCTTGCTAATGAAGGATTAACACTAGGTCGATTTTCGCCGTGCGGCTGGTCGCTTATCTTGTCGCTACTTCATTTACACAGGTCGAAAACAATTCAAGTTCATTTTGCATCAAAATGTTGACCATCATGCGGCGGGTGATCGCCCGCGCCCACAGACTACAATAATATGATACTGCGACTGGGCATATTCACGGTCGATTTTAGTCACCCGCCGCATACGACCTATCGCCGCACGACCAAAGTCGAAACCTACTTACGAACTTGCTGTCGTGCTGCGGCCTAGCCGAATTGCCATTTAGGGTCAATTTTCGCCCGGCGGCGGCGGCGAAAATTGACTTTAAATTGACTTTACCTGTGTAAAGTCCACATAAGGGAGAATTTCACCGAAGTAACTAAACGCGAATCGGCACATGTTTACGAGCAGTCAATGTCTTCAATGTCGTGGAATATTGACGTTGACCGCTCTTGAACGATTTTTAGATGTTCTGACAATAGAATCGGTATGAACCTGTGGGGTAATTGCGCAACACGCTAACAGTAGGAACAGATTTCATTTTGACAGTTCAACAACATTCATTGCGTTATTTACGTTGTACAACAGGCAAATATTTCGAACATATAGCGCAATGGATTAGCAATATCCTTCAAAGTTATTCAGATTGTGATTGATAGTGTTACTCAATTAGGGTGCTGTAATGATCTAAATCTGTGTTTTGAATTTGCGGACGAATCTTGTCAGTATTATCCTTATTGTTGTTTGAATGGTAGGTAATGATGTTGTTATTATTATTGTAGTTAGATACAGTGTCTTCGCAGTTATTTAACCTCTGATTTCGTATCACTGTCAAAATCACAGTGATCTTTATTCTCGTTGCAATAGGTTTGATGGCGGGTTGCTGCGTGAGGGCTGTCAGAGATAATGTAATTTTTGTTACATTTATTTAGTGCTATATTTACTTACTTACTTATTTTCTTATTGGTAGGTTTGCGTTTGACCACTAACTCACCAGTTGGTAAGCAATGATGATTAAAAAGGGTCCATATTGGCTCAACTAAAGTTCTTTACCCGAAATTGTTCTTCCTAACGATTTGTAATCCGAATGATCACTCTTCCTAAAATTTTTCATCCTAAAGTTTTCATTCATACTATTTGTAGTGCTACCGGCGATGTTCATAACACTCATGTTTCCGAAAATTGTAATTAATAATATCATTAATGTAAATATATTTAAACTCCTACTGTTTTTTATCATAACGCTTTTATCCCTAAACATAATTACCATAATATTTTCACTCATACTCAGAAAGAAACATTTACCAAGTGTTATAAAAAATATATGTGGGTAGAAGATGATATTTATAGTTTCAGGTTTTTTTTTCTGTGCATGGTTGATGGTGGGCTAGGTCGACGGAGCCCCGCTTCGCGGGGCTCCTACTTCTGTGTGGTTTATAAAAAAATAACCACGAAGGGGATGGCGGGGTCTATTCGCTCGCTTCGCTCGCTCACACGACCCCGCCATCCCCTTCTAACCTAACCTGTCCAAGTCGGGGTGCCCTAAAGTCCCAATTGCATCCAATTTCTCTTGATATAAACAACCGTTACACACCCGATGTCGATGGCAAATTATGTTATGGCATATCATAATTATGGCATGTGATAATTAGGGCTTACAATGATTAATGTATATAATACTGATTATTATGAATAAAAAGAAATCTAAACAAAAAAGATATGACTTTGAATAATAGTATAAAAGATGGTTATGTTGAGAAAATATAGGGAAACAAATAAAAGTATAATAGATGTTTATTGCTACTGACATTATGAAATTGAATGCTTCGGAATTATGAACATTAGAGACAGAGTAGTTAGGAATTGTGATTGTTAGGATGAAAAATGTTAGGAAGAACATTTTCGGATTTCCAATTATTGGAGTTGAAAATTTAGGTGAACTTTGGCGCACCCGATTAAAAACTTACTACTAACGTTACAATTTAAACTTTTATTTGTTGAATATGAAGTTTCGTGTGTTCTACTTTGTAATGCGCGTTTTGTTTGAACAGACTAAACATTTTTTTTTCTTTTGTGTTCTACAATGGATGGAGCACGCTCGCCTAAAAGTTACCTATTCATTTTCGACTGAAAGATCCCCAAATTAGCTATCAGGAAACATAGACTCCAGCAAAGAATTCCACTCCTTATTTTGTACGCACAATGGTCAATGTCAATGTCTCAGTGTTTATTTCTAAGATGACCATTATCTAGTGCCTGCCTCGTTGGTCTAGCGGTCGCAAGCGCTACTAGTAAGCGTGACGTCCTGGGTTCGATTCCCAGGTCGGGCAAAGTGTTATTGGGTTTTGCCATGAGGAATTTCTCAGTAGGAGCCCGGACACTGGATGTGTGCCCGGTTGATGGCAACGGGCTGGTCCCCAATTACTTGGGACTTCTAGCGAAATGTGGGGTGTAGGTACTACTACTGTACTATAGGTACATCTATGCCTAAATCTACAGGGATCACATGCCTGCTGTTAATATTATCTAAAAGAAACTTTTGGGGACAACACGTTTGCCAAATGTACTAGGTATAAACATTCCACGTGATTGTCTAGTACATGCAAGTGCTACACTATTATACTTGTACTATACTATATCAGATCTGCTGGTCCGCTTCGCAACAAATTACGACAGGATGCTCCTATTTATGCGAGCGCGCTATCTCTTTCAACTCGACTATAGTTTGCACAGATCGAGACTCATCGTGTTTACAGGCGCAAGTAATCTCGTAAAGGATAGGTTTGTGGAATGGAGTTCCTTATCGCACGTTATACTCTGCACTCTTTGCGAATGACATCTAGACCGAAAAATTTGTACCTACACTTTGTCATTTTCGGAATGTTTTTTTCTTTTTAAGGGGACTACATGACCTAAACGCAAGTTTTATAATGCCTAAAAGTATATGATCCACTGCAGTAAACAAAATCAGAAAAATATATGATATTCTCCAGGATATATGCTAGTTAAATAGTGTGTTGAAAACATAATACAACTAATTTGGTACGATAGAAAAAAGTTACGAAGATACCTCTAAAAATTTCTTTTAACGATTAAAAACCATGCTAATATACATGCAATCATTCTGGTTTTTTTTCAGATTGTTCTGCAAGCAACATATTAGCGTGATAGTGTTTTCACTTTTTAGTCCAATCAATAGATTTTTTGTAAATAGAGAATTGCTTCATATTTTGCAATAAATTACCAGCTTTGTGTCATCGCGCTTCTCTTTCTTTTCTATGACAATTGCGTGCACTGACTGGACAGGTCCACTCAATCTGTGTGGTTCTTTCCTCAAACGACCATTTCAGACACCGATCTACATAGCCTTCACATGATCTGACCAAGATTTTGTCTGGACTTTAAAAGAGACTGTGACCTCTGAGTTTGTTTTGGCCTTTCTTCTCAGAGTAGTCAGATAGGAAACGCCGACCTCATCTAGTTTTTAAAATACGATTGACGTGTAAAAGTGTTTCTTCAAACCTACTTACAGAAATAAAATCATTTATCATTTATGCAGTCCGACAGTGACCGTGCTTTAGCTGTTTCCCCTTCGATCATTAATTATTGATCGAAGGTGTTCCCCGATTAGTTAAAGGCGGCTGGGCCTAGATAGATAGATAGCCATAGATTGTGCCTAGTTTGGGACCAACCAACGCTATCTCTATATTGTAATTTTACGTTGAAATAAAAGATTTACTTTTTTTACACCAAAACACACAAAAATCTTTTACAATCATTTATGATAATAAATAATTATTTGCCATATGAATTTACTACAATAATAATTAGTGGGAGGTTTGATGCCTAAATATTATAATAATATAATATTTAGGCATTAACAAAATCGAAGGTGCTATATTAGAGCACTTTCGATTTTGTTTAGGTATTACATTTACGTGCCGCCTAGTGTTAGTGAAAACGGGCATAAGGTCTTAAGAAAGGCCAAATTCAAACGCGGTTCCAAATTTAAGGTCCTCTAGAAATGATAAATGATTTTATTTCTGTAAGTAGGTTTGTACAAACACTTTTAAAACTAGATGGGGCCGGCGTTTCCTATCTGACTACTCTGAGAAGAAAGGCCGAAACAAACTCAGAGGTTAGTCTCTTTTAAAATCCAGACAAAATCTTGGTCAGATCATGTGAAGGCTATGTAAGTAGATCGGTATCTAAAATGGTCTTTTGAGGAAAGAACCACACAGTTTGAGTGGATATGTCCAGTCAATGCACGCAATTGTCAGCAACCGCGCAGCTCAACTCAGAACATTCGACGAACAATACCAAAGAAAGGACATTTAACATATAGTACATATAGTAACAATATGCCTCAAAAGAAACTGTAATCAAAAAACTAACTGTCTGCAATTCGTACTAATATGGTTTATCAAACACGCGCAGAGAAAACTGGCAATGCGGACTCTATCTGACACACTCATCTCTAAATTATACATTTACCCGAATAATGTATCTAAGTGGCCATACAAACATAAACTCACGCCTTTCACCTATGGGGTTAAGCACGAAACAACAAGAAACGAAACGAACGAACTAAACTACACCACGCCACCTGCTACGGTCCTACGACATACGACTTGCTTCATTAATGTTCATACATCTACATCTAGTCATACACGAACGCCGGTTGCAAGTACCACCAGACATTTTAATTGTAATATCTATGAACTACTCCACAAGCTTTGCTATAAACAACCTTTTAGAGACAATGCAATTATCTACTTGCTCGGAAAACCATATCAACATCGATCGGTGTCGGTACTCCCGTTGAACGAGAAACCGCGACTTATATGACGAATATACATACATGCGTAAACTCGCGCCTTGTTTTCAAGGGGGTAGGCAGAAACTGCAGAACGTCACCTGCTACGATCCTTACATAGGTACTCCTTTTGCTTTGTTTACGTTCATTTATTTGCGGGTTTATTGCGCAACACACACAAAACGACAATCGATGCCTTTCATGTACACCTACTTACTTTACTGACAGTTCAGCCACGTTCATTGCGTTATTTGCGTTGCTGAGCAGACGAATATTTCAAACATATGAAGCAATGGATTAGGAATTACCTTCAAAATCACAGATTGTGAATTGAATGTGTGTTACGCATTGCAAATCAATCCATCTGAAGGAAGCTGAAAAACGTGAAATATTGTACTCGGTAAAGTAATACGTGAGTGTTATATTGTGCTAACACACTTTCAGATTATGGAACTACTGTTTAAAATGGCAGAAGTTGGTAAAATATGAAAATAATGACTACGTGGGTAGGTACATACCACCATAGGTGAAAAATGGTGTCCGTAATAATCGTAAAACTGTTGACTTTTCTAGGTTTACCTTATCAATACGATTCTGGCAATTGTGGGTGTTTTATATTTTAGTCTGATATAGCAGATACAGTGGTTGACATACGCGTGTATCCAAACGCAAATGCAACTGTTTTGCATTGCGTAGAAATATGTCGGATTATACCACACAAAATCAATTACAACACATTTTTTTGGCATTTTTTGTCGCCTATTCTAGAGAAATATACTTGTTGCTATTTATTTTAGTATATTTAAGAAGTAATTTTCATAAATCTATAATCTCTACAACGACAACACTCCAGCTCATTCCACCACAGGCACTATTGAATATTTGTCTATTGAAAGTGTGGAGTTAGTAAGTCATCCTCCCTACAGTCCTGACCTGGCACCTTGTGACTTTTATTAATTTCCAAAAATACAAGATAAACTTAGAGGAATTCGTTTTATGAACCTTGAAGATGCCGTGGCTGCATTTTCAAAAGGCGTGGAAGAAATCCCTAAAGAGTGGGCCCACTGCTTCAGTCAATGGTTCCATCGCATGCGACGGTGCTTAGAAAGGAACGGAGACTACAAAATATTAACAGGCTTCTACATAATTCCGTTTTTTATTTTCGAAAAACTTTCAGTGTGACCCACGTATGTCGAATAATTTCTTAGAAATCTGTGTTTAATATGTAAATAGCTGGAAAGAGCTGGATGTAACGTGCCAGTTTCAAGTTCGTTTGGCTACGCTACCGCTTCCGAAGATAAAACCGGTTTAAACTTTATCTTGCCTTTTCCAGGACAGGTTATCAAAAAGGTTGGATGTTTATGACAGCTGTCTATTATAGAAAAACTTCTAGTTAGTAGGTACTGTAAATGTTGTCTGCAAGAGAACCTTACATTATATTATAGATCTCAATATTCATCGTTCAAATCTTTCCATCTATCCGGGTTGTATTGCATTTTACGGCGGAATGGTAGGTATCTATACCAGTTTAGTAAAGCTGAGTTTGTTTGTTTGAACGCGCTAATCTCTGGAACTACCGGTCGAATTCGAATAGTATTTTTGCATTGATAGCTCAATACTTGAGGAGGGTTATAGGCTCTTTAACATCACGCTTGGACTCTTAGTAGGAGTTGATAAAAAAATTAAAAAGTCAGAAAGAACGCTAAGCGAAAGACAGAGCGCGGACGGGCGAGGGAGTTTAAGGAAGATGTGGCTGTTATTTTAGTATTTTGAGTATCTCACGACTACACTGACTGACTGACTGACAGACAATTCACAGCTTAATCAGGTGGGTCTCGAAGCTTGGATATTTGCACCAGGAGTGTTTTATACAACGTAAGCTGCGTAGGTGAAGAAAGGATTTCAGATATTCAAGTTAAGTAGGGTATGATTGTTTACAAGGAAATACCGATAAGAAATTCCATCGTTCCACATAGCGGGCGTATACCACTTTTTTGAACGTCTAAACGTCAGGCGTTCAACAACAACATAACATCACGCCTCCTTTTCCCGAGGGGTTGGGCAGAGGTGTATCTATAGTAAACCCGCATTTCGCCAGTTCTCATTAAGTCCCACGCAATGGGGGGCGAGACGATTGCCATCACAAATCCAGACTCCGGGAATTCCAGATAGACAAATCCAATAACATTATGGCCGACCTTGGAAACGAACCTCATGCTCAGTAGCAACCCTTGCTACCCACTTGACCCACGAGGTAGTATATTTCAGTAATAATGTCACTAATACGATCAGGCGATGGGCATTATTTCTTCAGTGTCAATAAATAAATGCCACGTTTTTTGGATGTTGTTCAGTGCAACATGCAATCGCATAATGCAAGTTAAGCTTATGCCGTAATCAGTGTAGTGTTATGTCTTGGAAGGCTCGTGGCTAAATAATAACAGCCGCACAGTACGATCGACCAGATAAAGCTACGCCTGCTGCGTCCGTTCCGTGGATGGGTGACCACCTTTACATACCGAGACCCATACGGGGACCATCACGGGACATTGTTCACAAAACAGACACTTCCACACAATGGGCATAACGGACAGTCCTCTGCAGGGCTTGCATGGAGGCTGAGGAAACCGTTGCGCATGTGCTCTTTGAGTGCACAGGCGTAACCCAAATTAGGACAGAAACCCTCGGGGCACCCAGAACTTACACAGATGCTCTCAACAGACTAGGTGACCCAGTCAACTTCTGGAGGGAGGTGGGCTGGTTGGAATAACCACCAACGGCCGCCATGACCCACGCACAATGGTCCACCTGAAGGACTAAGTGCGGAAACCAAAACCCCCTAACATAGAACATAGAGAACATGCCGAGACCCCTTCGTGCTTCCGAAAACACATTAAGCCATTGGTCCCGGCTGTCATTCGTGGATCTTCGACAATCGTTTCGGCCCGTTAGTAACTCGAAAGTCTAACAACGAGTCTTACCAAGTGGTATTATTAAGCAAATTAACACCCTACGTCAATTTGCCGTATTATACAACAACAATGACCAACAACAGTGAAAGACAGACGGTTATGGTTTGAATATAATTATGGAGAATTTAGTTGGTAGGTATTTTACTTAAAAATATTTTCCTGGCTTTATTATGAAGGAAACTCCTATGCGCATACCTCACAGCTGTAAAGCTGAGCCCAAATACCTGAAAATGTATTGAAAGCTTCAAAAAGTGGGTTGTTTAACTACAAAACTGCGATAACAAAGAGTAATCCAACCGAAAAAAACTTATAATCTACCTTACCTTTCTGGAAATCGCCTTTTAAGTCCACGCCAAAATCGCCACGCCCAAATTGCTTAGTTTCTACATACCGTTGAAGCTTCGTTGTTTTGACATCGTTCCGTTAGCCAAGACTCCAATCCAATTCGAAACAATTTGAATGAAAACGCGTATTACACGTAGTATTAATATTTCATATCATAATAATAGACGAAAAATTAACAGTGAAATGTAAAGGTATTCCAGGGCCTAACGATGATCCTTGAGGAACGCCAACTGGTTATACGCAGTGTTTCCGTCGCTGACCTATCCTAGTTATAAAGAGTAGGCACGTAAACTTTAAACAGCATGGCAGTCGCACAATATAATAATAACGCTATAACAGTACAATGGATGCAATGTGCAAGATTCTAAGCATCTCCGTCGAGGTTTAAATGAATGACCAATCAGTGTCAATCATGGTCATCTATTCAAGGATATCCTGCGCAGCAAGAAATGATCCATTTTTTAATGCAGTCAATCTCAGTTCAGAATGATAAGGAGGCCTGCGAAACTGATCAAACACATAGCATTTAAACATACTCGCAATAATCCTAATATAATCTCATATCAATTATGGAGTGCCCACTGCTGTATAAAATTTGCGATCCAAACTTGAAACAATACACGAAAACAAATATCGAAAACAACAAATCCATTGTCAGCGAGCCGAATGCGGGGCAAAGCTACAAAGTGAACGCGCTAGCACCTCCTGTCAATGTTCACCGTCCCAACACTTTGCTTCGCTGTTTGAATGGCTATGCCACGTAGGAACCTTACCTTCTGCCGGTACATAGCTGCCGCTTTGGTGTTGTACTTTTGAGGTATAGTCAGCCCCGGCTTGAAATCAGAGGAGCTCTCGAAGAACTCTCTGGCTTTCCCGTTCCCCCCGACCTGTTTGACAAATAAAATAAGGCATTTAAAAGTTAGATAACAACAACTCATCATTGCACCTATTTTCTTTTTTTAATACCCAGCTCCGTACCTTTACTCGTTAATTTTATTTAGTTTTTACTCGTGTAAGAAGAAATTGATCGTGCTTTTTAATAAATTAACGCGAGAGCGAAAGTCATCATATTTTATGCTTTTGTCTAAATGTTAAACTTGTTTCTATTGTGAACCTTTGTGAAGAGAAAAATAAAGATTATTATTATTATTATTAAAGTTCTGACAAAGTTTGAAGATTTAGCTAAGCGCACATTACAGCCGCATCGGGCCGCAGCGCGTGGCATTTCAATAAAAAGTGCAGTGCGACCCGCCAGTAGTGTGCGATGGTTCATACGAAAGTGAAGTAGGAGGATTTTTGCAATGGGTTGCGACCCGTCTATATCTTCGTCAGCCTTACGGCTTCTTCGAAAGAGCGTTAAGATTGGACTGAAGTATATCTTCAGAGAAACGGATCCCCGAGATGAAATACAAAACGAAGGCTTTAACAAGTCAGTTGTATTCATTTCCTGACTAATGAACCCAGCCATACCACGATAGAGTTTAGCATCTGCGTATTGATTAACTAAGAAATGCGATAGATGCGCTGGTGTTGCATGGCTCATTGCAACTAATTCAAAAGCGCTTGACAACGGCCTAACCGAATTGCGATTAGCTCAACCAAAACTTTTAACTAAGCCTCACTTTTAGAACCCAAAATCATAGCAAACTTTTCTAAAAGCCTGGACAAAATGCTTAACATACGACGCAAAGCAATATTGTTAAATGAAAAATAAACCTCTAATCAAAGCGGACATTAAAACTAAAAACATACAAACAAAAAAGAAAACGCGGCAAAATGGAGTAAATACATCAACTAGATGCAAAGAATTCCAAAATTAGCATCAAAACAGACCGCGCCAGCCGGCGATACGTACCATCTCGAATAGGAGATCGACGGCGAAGGATGAATATACACTTGATATCAGAATCACAAATGATATAGCAGTAAACGTCCACGCCTCCCGAAGCCACGGTGAATAATAACGTGTTGGTCCAGGAACGATCGTTTATAAAGCTACCAGAAACAGGAACTTGGTCATTATAGACATAGTATAGAGCTACCTGTCACCGGGTATGCACTATTGTAATCATCGAATTAAACCGAAGATACTACGCATCGGAGCGGCCTGCATCTACAGCACTTGATTTATTCAAATTGTTCGCTAACAGAGAAAGAGTTAGAAGGTCTATCTGGTTAAGGACCTTCGTTTTGAATTCTGGGATGACTTGGACAGATGGACGGTCACCGCATGGTGCAAGACGATGGGTGGCGCTTTTCCTGCAGAAATCCTTAATGGAACTGCGTAAGTACTACTGTTATTTGGGACATATTTATTGATTTCGAGTAAGTATGTTAAGGCCCCAAAAAGCCTGAAGAAGTGAATCGATTTAAATAAAATATATTACTTACGTTTTCTTATTATAGTTTTCCAAGAACCGGTTTGATTTTATTTTCAATTTACAAGTGTAGACTAAATAATAGAAGGCGTGGGAAGTATACCTATCTTAATTTTCCTGGACCATCGTAATTGTCAGACATGTTTATTAATGTTAAGAGACAAAGTTTTAAACACTGGCACAAGCGCATTGTGGCACCGGCGCGGCGCACAACAGCTGTAATGACGCCAGGGCGTAAATAAGACTCGAAATCTGCTCAACATTTATAGACATTAGTTAATAATTACCTAAATATATTAAGCATATATGCTGCAGCAATGCTGAACGAATGAACGATAAGATTTTTACCGACTTAACTTTGTGCACTTTTGAGGATCTAATGCAGATAGAAAGAACGAAATATTTTGACAACAAACGACTATGCACCAACCTCTTAAGGGGTCGTTGTACTCATCATTATGAACAACTTTTACTACGGGACCAAATATGAAATCGCGAAAAATAAATCAGCTGGTCCCTACACTTTGACGAAATAACTATAACACCGAAAGCTTCGGTTGTTTACGAAAAATAATCTGTTATTTGAGAAATAAAGTCAATCCAAACTTGAACTACTGAATCTCAGGTCCAGACTGCATGTTCAAATCATATCATTGAAGTCGTGGAACGGAAACGAGTAACACCCCCTAGATTATAATATTCCATGCGCCAATTTAGCAATTGAAATACATTTGAACGAGCTAGCGCAACAAGTGTTAAGTAAGAGGACCTGAAACGTTCTAGACGTTTCCAACGACCACTTATTGGCGATTTTCACAAGTTTCTGTGCCGGCCATGATGTCCGTCCGTGGTGTGATTGGATCAAAGTATAACACGGCACAATTAGTGCTACATTGTTGTGTTTTTGGACATTGGCATTTATTTATAGGTAGAAGAACCCTTATTACGTGGCACACTGTAAAGACAATTGCTTTCATTTTCGCTGACAAATTTACCAAAAATGTGCCGTGTCCTCGTGCAGGCGATTGGTGGTGGCGATCTCTCACGTCCGGCCCTGGTCCAGCCCATGGTACGGAGCGAGAGGGCTTGGGAAGCCGTCACCTGCTTCTGCGAAGCAGTAATGGTTGCGAAGGAGGAGGCGGAACGCGTGAGGGAGAGCCAAAATTAGCGCCCTCACGAGAGACGCCCTGGGCGTCGGGAATCGCAAGCTGATTCCCGGCCACCGTAGACGCGGGCTTGCGAACGACGAGCAATGGGCAGCTCGCCGTTCGATAAGGACCAGGCCCGGGTCGATGGCGCGTTGTGTTCCACGCGCGCCTCAAAGAGATGTCAGCATCAATGACGGGGTCCGCTAGGGCCGATGCCTGCCAGGGTTGCGGGAAAGTCCGAGAGGGATACCGTGGCCCCTGGCACAAGCAACTGAAGGAACACGGGTGGGTATTAGTCAGAGTCTGACACACCCTCCCGCTCTGCACAGAGCGGGAGAAGTTATTTGATGACTGCCCACCATCAAAAAAAATAAAAGGCTGCGGAGCGTGATTAGATTCAAATCCTAAGTCAGGAAGTGTGGGTCCTACTGATAGGAAATTTTCAGTAACACCTCGGATCCGCCATTAGGAGTACTGTCCATTCAACTTTGCATATCATATGGGGTCATGGGGAAGACAGGATTAATGTTTTGACATAATGCAGACTGACGTCATAGCGCCAGTGTTAGGAGTTCTGAAGCTCAGTGCAGTTCAATAAACCCTCATTGGAACGAGGATCGGTACAGCTACATAATATTTCAATAAACCCTGATCTTTACTGCAAACGCACATAAGCGTAATCGGCACTTATGTGCCTTTGTCAGGTCTCGAAGTCAGAACTCGATACATTATTAGAATGATACCGCATCCCATGAATTTAAACAATTTAACAACAAGATGTTTCTTCGACAGAAGCAAGAAGATCTAGCACTAGAGCGTTGTAGCAGCCACCATAATCAGCGTTTTCTTGTCGTTTCTTCGAATTGTACCTTTGACTTCACCCGGCAAAGTAAATGGTCAAAGGCATCCTAGTTTGACAAGTTCTACACATATGTTTGACAAATTCTCTTAGCATTGAACAAGCTCAGGGACGTTTTCGAGGGGATCTAGGTTACGCAGGCTGTTCTGGCATCTATTGAAAACTACTAAGTTTTGAGCAAATGAGAAAATGAGTTTGGAATTTGTATTAAGTAGACGCTAACTAGGTCACATTTCCAGATAGTCAAACTATAAAGTACTGAAACATGTTTGAGAGAATTGAATAGAATTATTATGTATTTCTCTCTCTCTTTATTATGTACACCAAAAAATTACAGATATAAATGTAATAATTTTACATAGTATGACATAATGGGCGGTCTTATCGCTCAAAGCGATATTTGATATTTTACATACACACATCAAAAGTGTCGAGGGATCAAGCACACAAAAGATCTGGTTTAATTTTTTAATTTTTTGTAATTCTGATAATTTTAAGTAAATTTCGTCATTTGTAAAGAGAATAGTTTTTGTATTTCGGTCAAAAGATGAAAATCATCTGTTAAGTCGTATTTTCCTACATAATCCTGCAACGGGTTTGTGGCCAAATCAGTAAAACTTCTGCCATGCTTCTGAGTCAATTAATACAAAATAATGTTATTCTGTAGAAAAGCCGTCATTTGAGCCGAGAAGAAATGATCACAGCCGTGGGAATGTTGGCAGCTGGTTCTCGGCATCGTGCTGTGGCAATCGCTCTGGGCACTACGCAGTGTTATAAGTCGACTTGTGAACACGTTACCGCATTACTGGCAACGTGGCAGAGCGACATGGAGGACGAGCTCGCATCACTACACGCAGACACGATCTTTACATACAAATTACTGCTCGACGAAATCCTACAATGACCGCGATGATGGTTACGAGGCTTCATAGCTCTTCAGGGATGTTAATAAGCGATCAAACTATAGGAAATCGCTTGCATGGAGTCAATCTCCGTTCCCGAAGGCCGCTACGTGTACCACTTTTTTTTTCTGGGGGATACCTTCAGAAGGTGCCCGGCATCCGGGGAAAGAGGACGGGAGTGTGGGATTATTACCTCACTAAATCCATCCCCGTGGCCACCATCAGCACATGGAGGGGGTCTCGGTTCCTCATAAAAGACCAACTCCAGAACCCCCCCTGTGCAACGAATGTTAGGCACAGTACTACCTATTGAGCCCCGCAACCGCCGAGCCCGTTCACAACGCGATCGTGACCCTACTGAGAATTGGGCAGAAGAAGAATGGTGTTTTGACGCAGTAAATTCCACGAAGTTTTTAGGATTAACCAAAGATCGCAATTTAAATTGGAAGGCTCATAAAGAGTTAATTAGCAAAAAACTAAGTAACAGTGCCTTCGCATCATATAAACTATCGCGGATACTAAAGACTGATGCCCTATTCTGCCCTCGTAATTGAAATCACAGTAACTTCAGTTACTGTGTTTAGACTTGTTTTAGTTCTTTAAAACCACGAGACCGAGCGCTATTTGGGAAAATTTTCGGTTTGTATGTAGCTAGTATAGTTATCGAGATACGGTAGATAAAAACACAGTATTTTGCTAAAAATCAAAACATTTTTAATAAAAAACACAGTAAGTAAGAATGTTTAGGTTTGAACACAGCAATTTACTGTTTACTGTGGTAAAATATGTGTTTATGTATTTTTTTAAATATGTTTTGCTTGGCTATAACACGGCATCTTCAAATACTGTGGTTTTGAGTAAAACTTTCGTAAAAGTTAATTCATGTTATACATAAATTAATCACAGTATCTCAATTACTGGGTTTAAGGTGCCTGCAGTTTCAATATTTATTTCGAAAATACTAAGCTTGACCACAGTAACTGTTGATTTACTGGGTTTTAAGCTAACCTTTTGCTCGGAACGGGGGTAAGCGGGGAGTTTGTAAGATTGTCTCCCGTGCGTGCGCAATGCGCCGCGCGGCGCATTCGCGCGAGTGACCTTGACTTGTAACGTGCTCTCGAGCGGCGTGCGGGCTACGCAAGATCCTTGTTGAAACCGCACGGAAAATAATTATGTAAGTATTACTATTAATAATTGCCGACCTACTTTGTCTAATTTTAGCTAACCGGCACATCTTTTCTTGTAATTCAATAAGGTAGATGCATCCAGACATAATTAGTTATCTATGAGTTATACCTACGTACTCTTTGTTCACGATTAGGTCGGATCGCACGACACTGCACGAAGTGTTTAAAATTATTTATATGGAAGGTGTTTTTTGTAACATTAATCTACCGTTACTTTTTGAAATATCACTGTTATCAGTAAAACTAAATAGACGATATCTACGTATTTTCTATTTCATTGTTTTAGGTATTTTATTGATTTGTAGCAAACTTGCTCAATCAAAAAATAAAATCAATGGCAGTTTCATTAGATAAAACGGTAGGTAGGTACATAGTGTTTGTATTTGAACTGTTTGTTCATTTTTTTTTATTACAAGCTTTTATTTAACTTGACGTGTTAGTTTGTATGTTTCTTTGACGAATATGACATAATACGACGTTATAAATATATATGACTTTAAATACGATTTTGACACAGTTCTCGCTGTCTAATCGAGAAGAAATTATTTGAGCTATCTGGTAATTAAATAAAATCTTGTCGTGTCCGACACGATACCGAACTCCCGGGTTGCTTATACGATTCTTTCGACGCGTCGCGACGTGACAAGATACTATTTTAAGACTAGCTTTCACCGACGGTTTCGCTCGCGCAGTTTTGAATTTATAATATTAGTAAGGATGACAATTATATCGCGTGATGTCGCGTCCTAGTTATGTGTTTTCCTTTTGTTTTGGTGTAATTTGATAATAAGGCTTATTTTATGTCCTATTAGAGAGCTGATCTTTAGTTAATATCTTTGTTTAATTGCAGACCAAAATGCGAAAATCCCGTATAAACGAAATAATTAAAAGAGCCACGGAAGATATACCGAGAAGAAAGCCAGAAACGGAGTCACGTGAGGTAAATAAGGAAAATTTTGTGCCGTCAAGTAAAGGGCCAAGCAAACCGCTAGAATACGATGAAGGTATTGCTGACTTTGTATCGAATGTAGAAAGTCAGGTAGATGAATGGCTTCTGTGTAAAGAACCACCACCGTTAGATTTTTTTGATTCCGACGACTCGGTCAAAGACAAAGACTACTTGTTTAGAGAATCGGATGAAAGTACAAGTGCATCTTTAACGGAAGATCAAGTCACGTGATGATGGTTGTGACTAAAAAAATGTGATTAAATTGTTTTTGTGTTCTGAATGATTCTAGTTGTTGCATTTATATAAGAAGTTTGTTTTAGTTGTTTTTTATTTTTTATTTTAGATGTTGTGTATTTTTAGTTTGGAAAAAAATATTATTGATTTATTACTGATCTACAGAGCGATACTTGTATGAATAAAATAAGTATCTAATTATTTTTGATCTCCTTCGTCTTGTCATTTTTATCCAGATGAATAAAGAATTGTTATGTAGAACTAAAAAAGAAATTGATCTTAAGTTTAGCAATTAAAACTTATAAGTATTAAATATGTGATTTTACTGTAAGAAGATTTAACTGTAAGTTACAAATGATAAAAAATAAAATAAGTATAAACACATTCCATTGTTTAATTTCATCTTATGTAATCAAAATAGGGTGATTATTTTTTAAGTAATTATACGAAGGCTAACCTAAAACAAAGTATATTTAGATACTATAATTGCACCTTAGAGTAAACCTTGTTACAAATTAGTCTTAAACACAGCATTTTCACTTACTAGGTATTGATCTAGGTAGTCGACTCTTACTATTATTAACTTTCAACCCAGTATGTGTAAAGTTACTGTGTTGTGATGTCACTAGTGTTAGTATCTTTACATGGTTAATACACAGTAATAAGTAAAACTAACCTAGACCACAGTAACCAGTCAGTTACTGGTTTTTAGCTTAAAAAAATATAATTTAATAAATTATATTCTTATTTTATAACACATTATCTAATTTTATTAATTATACAACAGTAATATTATATATATATATATACAGAATTAAAGCTTTAACTATTTTCTATCATTAAGAAATGATTTTTTCAACCTAACTTATATAGTTTGTTCATAACAAAACGATTTAACAATTAAACTTTAACCGCGTTTTTTACAAAACGTGATTTTCGAAGTTACTGTGTTTTCAATTACGAGGGCAGTATTAACCGCCTATTTTATTTTTTGGGGACATTCTACGGATAGAGATATCGCAATTAAAGCCCAAAAAAATGCCTTAGATCCATATTTAAATTAAAAATGACTGATAGCTGCAAGCCGTTTTTCATAAACCACAACATCTTGACTTTACCATTTATTTATATTATTGAAATCGCGATATTTGTAAAAACAAATCCTAATCTATTTCCCCGCATGGCAGACCGGTTTCCTAGAAATAGACGTGATAACTGTCAACATAGGTCTCGGACTGCACTTATGCGCAAGAGTGTTTTTTGTATGGCTCCCATTATTTACATTATGCTTCCCAATAGCTGGATAGAGCTAAGCGGTAGTAGCATTTAAAAGCACAGTAAAATCTCTTTTAGCTAGTAAATCATATTATGATGTGAATGAATTTTTAAGGGACTCATTTTAAATTGACATGCTCATATAAAAATTAAATTAATCTGAAATGTATGTAATGTAATAATGAATTTGATAATGATGTATGTATTGAATACTTTGGACCTACGTTGACATTATTAGTTTTTTTTATTTTTGATAATTGACTATTTGACAATTTTGTAACTTTAAGACTTAATTATGAATCTATCAATTTGGTTTTATTTGTTATTTATGTCAGCATTGTCAAGGTTAATGAATGTTCTTATATTTTTTTTAATTCTAATTTTGTTTAATATTTGCACACCATGACAATATGGTAAACAGGTTAGCACAACTCCACGTACATATTACACCTTGCATTCATTTTTTATAGTTGTATGTACACACATGTTTGAGCAAACAAAGTTATCTGAATCTGTGTGTTTTTCTGTCGAACCTCGCTTTGGTCTGAGGACAGATACTAGAAGGACACCTGGACGCCAATAACGTTCAAAATCATGACATGAACTCCATGCATACAGTGGTGGAACAATCATGATATGCGCGGGTATTTGGATCGGCGGAAGAACCGAACTGATTTGCATCAGAGGCAATCTCAATACACAGATTTACGCTGAAACGATGGTATCAGATGTTGTAATTCCTTTGCGGACCCACTGTGGTGCTTCATTTCTGCTTATGCATGATAATGCACGTCCACACACTGTCAAGGCGTTGCACACACTTGCCGCAGCTAATATCAACGTCCTACCATGGCTTGCTCAATCGCCAGACTTGAATACCATTCGCATGGGATATGCTTCAAAGAAGAGCTCTGCCAAATGCCGTACACACCAGAAAATCTTGTTCGCCTATTACCACGGACGTTGGCGGCCATCCCGCAACGTGATTTGGATTCAGAACTCATATTGAGTATGCCGAACTGCTGCGATTGTGTTATACTAGACTACTAGTTGTTTATTTTTGTAAATAAAATATTGTTTAACTTTTATTTTTATCTTGTTATCATATTTTAATGTCAGGTTCAACTAAGGTGAAAAATCCAGCATAAGCAAAAATCGCGGTAATCTTTATTAATGCAAAAGCAGAGAGTACTTCGTCGATGTGCACATGCGAAAACAATTAATTTAATCAATCTAAATATACATTTTTATTTAATTTCAATAGGGCGTAACAACAATATTTTTTTAATATTGCTTGTGCTTGAGTCCAGAATATGGACCTGAGGTTGGGAAATCATCAAATAACTTCTCCCGCTCTGGGCGGAGCAGGAGGGCGTGTCAGACTCTTACTGACTAGAACCCATCAGTGCTCCTTCAGTTATGCCTATGCCAGGGGCCACGGTAACCCTTTCGGACTTTCCCGAACCCTTCTAAATTACCAATCTAACTGACTGAGAAGATTAAGTTCAAATTACCCTAGTAAATGTCAATTTTATGAAATCATGACATTTGAGGCCAATTCTAACTCAGAGGAGATGTATTGATGATTTTAATGAGTATTATTCTGTAAATACACATCTGTTACGGTCGCGAATCATATTTTGATCAACATACAAACTGACATTGTGCGCAAATTGCTAAAAACGTAAGAAAAATTGAATTTCGCGGGGTACCTTAGCGCATCGTCTTACATACCTTAATTCGTTACCCTTAAAGGTCGGAAATTCGTTACGTTTTAGTGGACCACATCGCAACGCAAAAAAACCACGAACATTCGCACATTTTGTATGAACCATCGCACACATCGCAGAGCAGTGGTAGCGGCCCCGAATCACGAGTTGTAGGTCGTGGGTTCGAACCCAGGCAGGCGGTTAACATTGTGTAAATAATTTCATCACTTTTGCTCTCATAACGGTGAAGACAACATCGTGAGGAAACCAGCATGTCCTAGACATAAAAAAAATCCAAGACATGTGACATCTGCCGACCCACACTGGTGTATTACAGCCCGGAGGCCTGAGTCCCAGCAGTGGGAACATTATAGGCTGATTATGCTAATGCATCGCACCGACGCACACTATTTTGTATAAAAATACGATGCGCCCGACGCTGGTGTAATGTGCGCTGGGCTTAAAAACATTATTAGGACTTTTCAGCTAGCCCGCTTTCGCGACTTCTTTGCGCAGCTGTTACAAAATAAGACCTTCGCATCGCATTGGTAACGTAAGACAATCCAGCCACTTGAGTACTTACATTGTGTCCCAACTATGTGTCAATGTTGATATTGTGTTAATCATGTTATTATAATAAAGAAATAGTTTCTTACTGATTTTTCCGTCTGGCAAGATAATAAATAAAATGTAATAAGGTTATATGGAGATGGATGGATTATGTGAAAGATTATACGGCATAAAAATAGGATGATTAATTGATTACTGAGATGACCGCTGATGATATGTATGGAACAAGACTGTTGCGGCGACACCAAACAAAGTAGGCGAAGGGGTGATGATTATTACTAAGTTTCCAAAGTATCTGATGGAGGTGTAAACACAACCAGTCCAACTTAAACACCCGCAATCACTCACTATGCGGAATTAGTAATACATACACAAATTAGAAGGTTTCAACTTTATATCTCACCACTTTTTCCAACTATTGTTGCTTGAACAACATCATTAAATAAATTGTAGTTGGAAAATCATCAAGAAAAATGGAGGTTATAAAATTAACCAATTTTTTCAAATTGAAAACTTCTTTAAAGGCTACCTGTGACAGACCTGTATTACGCGACTGTAGTAGAACAATTTCTATGAAAATTTCGTGGAAATTGTTCTACCAGAATCTCGTCGCACCGTCCCGTTGCGCCTGTCTGCCGGAGTCATAAGGTGAATCAAAATTAGAATTAGAGGTACGTTTTTTGAATTGTTTACATTGTCATTAGATACTTTGGAGCAGACCACAAAATATATAAAGTTGACTTATTTTTGCTAAGTCGATAACAAAAATAGGTCTACTTTATATTTATGGTCTGGACTTTGTATTGCCTGAGATTCTTTACTATAATTAATTGGTTGTAAACATGGTCGAAGTTGTAAATTGATATCCCGAGACAGACAAATAAAACAGATAATATTTACGCGAGCGATTTATTTTCGGGGCCAAGGTTTATGTGATAAGCAGCAATTAGATGACTTTCATTTTCAAACTTGACAAAGATCTGTGGGTCAAAATGCCCCTTGCATACATAGTATCATACACGTTTCCCCGAAGGATAAGCAGAGGTCTATTAGTATTTAGTACACCCATATGATTAACACCTAAATTCTTCTTCAACTGATTTTATTTAAAATTCTTTTGCATCTATTAAAGTCAATGATTGTGTAACATTGTTAAACAAGTTAAGAGTACACACATAACCTTCAAACCGAAACACATCGGCTAGTAGCTACTCGTACAGGTTCCTTCATAAAGAGCGCTGGATTCTCTTTGTTCGTTTGTTCTAACTAGTCTCTTAGTAACTATCTAAGTACCTACTACAAAAAAGGCGTCTGTAAGTAATAACCTATGCCTATGCCTGACTGACTGTACACTGCACAGTCAACCACAATTTCATGGTAACGATCCGCCATTGACAGCGCTTTTATTTTGTAGCAGTAAGGTGTTATTTGTTTTAATATATTCCGATATTTACTTCCTAATATTCTTCAGTTCGTATTTTTTTTATCAAACTCGATACTAATAAGCCACCATCTTATCACAATTCTCTGATTATATCCGCTTCAACTTGAACTACTGAAACACTACTATAGTACTATCTACCGAATTACGTCACGTATATTAAATAGCTTTATGATATTGAACTCTATTTTTTATAGCTTAGGATTTAAATATCACTGTTCGAGTAACCTAATCAGTCAGATGATATTGTGTGTATTATATTAGAAACTGATAAAATGCAGATTTTTAAGGTTAGTAGACGAAGGCTTCTATATGACCAGCCGTTTTGAAAGACCGGTAGGAAAATCCGATAACTAAGTATGGAACTTGACTTGAATAACTCATAATGTTTTGAATTGAAAACGGTCCGTGGATTGCTAATCAGCTGTGCGTTAGATTGTTCGTTTACATATACAGTATTAAGAAATAGAAGCCGTGATGAAATGGGGTTTGCACGATGTTGTGGGTTCGGAACAAAAACGTAAATGAACATGAATGACTTAGGTGGTGTTTGGTAAACTGGACTAGTAAGTTTTGAAGATTCGCACAGACCAAGGAAGCATGACGCAAAGCGGAGGAGGCCTATACTCAGCAGTAGGGCTACCAATGAATGAATTTGAAGTTGGAAATTACCGAAACTTAGGTTATGGGCAAGCATGGTGTTCAATGCTTATTCCTTATTTGTATTTGAAGAGGCTCTTGCCCAGCAGCGGGCCTGTAACAGGCCGCTGTCACTGACATTCAACTCTTCAGAACATAATTCAGTTTTCAAACAGAACGAACCGGTTGGTAATCATCTTAAGATTAACAAGACTGAACAAAAAAATCCTCCTTCCGTTAGGTTGCATTTAGGATAATTAGTCATGGAAACGAATAGTTTTGTACTAGGTCATTCGTTTTTAGTATGTACTTTACTACGATACTAAAGTTCAAGCTACTCCTCACTCACTTAAAATTACGTTTCCTGATCGCAAAACGCAAGAATCGCAACACGTTGCTACTAAACAATCGCCAGGCGCTAGCGTAATTCCTATTGTAGTCTCTTTAATTCTTAGCAGTTTGCAATTCATCGATTTATTAATAAAAGTATCCAGGATGAAAAGTAGCCTATGTCCCTCTCCAGGATCCTGGCAACATATTTGTCAAATTTTATAACGATTGGTTGTAGGCGTGAAATGGTTACAGACATACCAAGTTACTTTTCAATTTACAATATTTTGACTAGATTTTGCTCCCCACTTATTATATCCTATGACGCTCAGCAGTACTGTAGCTTCCCATTAGTGAATTAATATTTTTTGGAATCGGATCAATAGTTCCGAAGATTACCACCAAACTCAGCATTTATTTCAATTACACCATTTACAGGAACTTTTGGATTGTCAAGTGGCTGGGTGGTCGGACAGTCAGAAAAACGAAGCTTGTTGTGTTGCCCATTCCAAAGCGTAGTAGGTACCTATGGAGATGAATGGGCAAGAAACTCATGGACACTCTTTTAAATGATATTGTTAGAAAACTATTAGTTACATCATTAATGTTGAATTTATAATTATATGTGAGAATTATGTAAATGAGACATACATGTTGAGTGTCCAGAGTACATCTAACAGAAACAAAAAAACATAAATAAAATAATTAAAATTTGCCGTGCCAGCTAAGAGTTGACCAGCCCCAACTGACGACGCTCATTCACGAACATGACGCATGGAGCAGCCCTTTAGACAAACTCGCAAATTTTACCTCTTTATTTATAATATTATGAATAGATTATAATTATAATATAGAGTATGGATAGCAGTGGTTGTCAGTTTATCAAGGTTCCTAAATCAATGTTAAAATATAGTATTTTCATTTGATGAATGTTATAGTTTAATTGCAATATTTTTGGGGGTGATACATGTATATTTAAAGTTCATTGAGTAGGTATAATGATCAACGCATAATCCTCGGTGAATGCATGCCTTTGCCATACAGTGGGACAATGAAGGGCTGGTATTTTGTTAAGTTATGCCTTTAATTTAACAAACAGTTGCCGTAATTTGGTATAATTACGATCATGATGATTATGGTTGAAGCATAAATACTTTAATAAAAGAAGTATTTTTAATCTGAACTTGTGAGTTGTAGTTATTTTGCATGCAATATTATGATAATAAAAATGCTACAGTTAAAGGATGAATTAGTCAATAAGATTTTTTTTTTTTTGGACTGATATTGGACTGATTGCTATAGGGTCACACTGCACAGGACATGCCTAGATCATCAAATGCAGCATAAGCTATACTCACATAATATATAACTGTATTAGGTACTTTATATTTGTTGCATTCTATTTTTTCCTGGGGTTATGTACTACAATCCATATTAATATTATAAATGCAAAAGTAACTCTGTCTGTCTTTTACCTTTTCACACCTTAATGGCCGAATGGATTTGAATGAAATTTGAGTCACAGACAGATCATGAGCCGGGTTAAGACATGGATACTTATATCTTGGTAGTAAATTCCTAGAATAATATGTTGATTCCTGTGGAATCATATCTAACCACCAGGCAGGCGAAGCCTTAGCAAAAGCTAGTCTATGATACAGAAACTTATTCAGTAAATGACACTCTCTATTATTACAAAACATCATTCAATCAACTCAGCCTATTGTAGTCCACTTCTGGACATAGGCCTCTCTCAGGCTGCACCACAACACCCTTAAAAAACAGGGTTTTACAATATCCGTTGTTGAAATCTACTGTTTGAGACAATTAAACATTATTATTGAACCAATACTGCTGTTCAATAATTTATATTTTTTTTTTAAAAAGGAGGCATATCATAAGCATGATCAGCCTATAACGTTCCCACTGCTGGGACACAAGCATCCTCACAGAGGAAGTAGGCCGTCAATGGGGTAAATGAAAAATGCAACACCATGCAGGCCCAGTTCGGGTAGGTGGATGACTTCGAATTTTTTGTACTAGAAAATGCTGGTTTCCTTACAATGTTTTCTTTCACCGTTTTGAGAGCAGTGGTGTTGAATTTACACAAAATAATGTGCGAAAAAGGAGGAATTCATTTAATTCAGATAGTTAACTTTATGTAACAACTTCTAATCGCAAAACCCAATTATAAAATAAGGGAGCAGTAAACAAACTATAGCGATTTTTATAAATAAAAAAAGCTAAAGAGCCTTGCTGAATGTCTCTTTTCTTTTTGAATAAATAGTTTAAAAAAGTTGTGCTATTTATTTGAAGACTCTAAACTGATTTCAAGTAGAATTTCTTTATCAGTATCAGTGAGGATTCCTGATGGTAAATTGTTTCTAAATATATTCCTGAAGCTTTTGGCCAAATAGTACAAAGTGAGTTTAACATAGGTTTTATCCTTAATAATATTTACAGATAGTTGAATACTATACTGATTTTGGTCCATGTAAGTAGGTCATGGGTCTCATGAGGTCCCATCCAATCAATATCACAGAAAATAATAAAATGTATGATAAAATCAAACCTATTTATTATAACTAGAATGCCAGTGATTGTGGCTCAGTATTCCTGTACTTCCAATATTGATTGTCTAGATTGACAATGTAATACAATTTTTTTGTGTTTTAATACTTATGAAGTGTAAAACTTAGTCAACAAAATTCAAATGCAGAGGCAGAAGAAATTGATTAAGTTTCGTCACTTATTAGCCACCTCTATAGTTTGTACACAAACTATTTGCTATGTTTAGTCATCACTTTGCTGCAGTCTCGCCTAGAAAAAAACTGAAAAAGGGGGAGTCTTACCATCATTTTTTCAAGCTCCACGTCCTTCCATTTATCCATGGTTACGCTCCGTACAAATGAAAGGTGGACCCCCAGACTGCGGTGGACTCCTGAGCATTCTAAGCATATCCAGATGCCATACGTAACAGACACCCATTGAGGATTCAAGGTTCCACACTCGAAACATTTCTACAATAAATTACGAAAATTTTCATTAGGATCACGAATTTTTTCTTAGCATACGGATATGAATTTCGACACACATTGACTTACGTTATTATCGTCGATATTTCGTATGGAGTTAAGCTTCCTGCGGGTTCGTGGGGAAGCCATTTCTTAGCTGTTAGTTGCGAATATAATGTGTTAAGTTAAATATTATGCTGAATCGCCCAGGGTACGTACACACACAAAACACAGCGAATTGCGAATTGTCAAAAAATTTCAGACGTCCACTTGGCATCCATTGACAAGAATTAAAGTTTTTATGTCAACAGTTTGACTCTATCCCGAGACTTGAAACCAAGGTAATTAGCTACATGACATAACAGCTGGGGGCCATGGACCTATAAAAAAAGGCTGGGGGCTTACGCTTAAACTTCTAAGAAAACATTATTTTTCCAATCAGTTCAAAAGCAGGCCTGGCAGGCTATATGACAGTAATAAAAGTGAACGACTATTGTACGAACTTGAATCATTGTTTCCTAGCTCAATGAGTTGAATCATTGACTTATAATTCCTAGCTCAATGAGTTGAATGCAATGACTAAAGTTAGTCATTGGTTGAATGCAATGACTAAAGTTAGTCATTGGTTGAATGGTAACATGTAATGATTGTCTGTGGCCTGCTGTAATGTCATTGTCTTTTTATTTAAGTAACGTTCAGAAACGTAAATCTAGTTAAATTTTCACTTTACCAGTTTTTTTTAAATAATAGAATATTATTTGTTTGGGTATATACATATTTATCTATGATTATGTATAACAAGTTACTTTGATAGATTCAAAGCGATTTTGAACGTGTGTGGATCATTGACTTATAATTTTCCTAGCTCAATAGCTCAATGGTGTGGATCCACACCTCAGAACAATAACTAAGTTATTGTTCTGAGATCCACACACGTTCAAAATATGTCATGCAACTATGTTGGTGACGCCAAATAATTTTTTGTATTTTTACCCAGAAAGGATTTTTACCTAATTCTACGGATTTCCCTTTCCCTGTTCATTTCCTGATTTCTCAGTTAGTCCGGTCAGTACTTAGGTCGTCGGAAGTTGTTCTTTATATTTCGTTGGAATTTTTATATTGTAAATAAAAAAAGTTCCTAAATGTTCAACACCAGTAGTTGAACGACCCCTTGTAAAACCGAACTGTTCACTATGTAATAATTTATGTTTATTAAAAAATCTTTGCAATTAGGCTAAAATTAATTTCTCAAAAATTTTACTAAAGGTTAGTACTAAAATAGGTCTATAATTTATGGGGTCTGGATTTAAACAAAGGCTACTTAACATACGAAAGTATGTCATGAAAAATAAATCAATTGTACATCACTTTATGTACTAATTTATAATTTATAATATATCATTTAAATCATACTAATATTACGTCCTTACATAATAATATGAAATTGGCGTTTTGTATGGAAAAATCAAAACAATGTTTTCAAAATGAAATACCATACCATTGTTATCTATGTACTTTCACTATTTATCGGTAGTTCAACGATTACTTTTCTGAAAAAAATGTGAGAGCAATCAATAAAATCAAATCAATAAAATCCATGAAGGCGGTTTTGACAGCCTCATCGGAATTGAATTTTTTTCCTTGCAAGAAGTTGTCCAAATTCTGGAAAAAGTGGTAATCTGTTGGAGCAAGGTCCGGGGAGTACGGTGGGTGTCGGAGACGTTCCAATTACAGCTCCTCTAATTTAGCGACCGTCTGTTGTGCAGTGTGCAGTCTAGCGTTGTCCTGAAGCAGCCGTGGGCTCTAGCCCACGGGAGTGGGCTTTAGACTGGTCAATTACTCTAGTAATTGACCAGTCTCGGTTGTTTAACGGCTGGCTTTCCATCGTGGTTTGCAATTGTTGACGATACAGATCTGCCGTAATTGTCTGGCCAGTCTTAAGAAGCTGTAGTGGATGACACCAGCAGTGGTCCACCAGACACTTAACAGTACCTTTTTTCTGAGTCATATTTCGCTTGGGGCAGGATTTGGCCACTTCTCCTGGGTTCAACCATTGTGATGAGCGTTTCTGATTATCGTATAGGATCTATTTTTCATCACAAGTAACTATACGATTCAAAATCCCCTCGTTATTGTGACGGTTGAGTAATGTAACGCAAAACTCGACTAGTGTTTGTTGGTTTGCTTCACTCAATTCGTGTGGTACCCATTTTTCGAGCTTTTTCACTTTTTAATTTGTTGCAAGTGAATTCAAATTGTTTTATCACTCACACCGAAGCCTGCCGCTAATTCTGACGTGTTTTGCGATGGATCCGCTTCCACGATAACTTTTATATATCATTTTTTAATTCTTCATTATCAACTCGGGTCTCCAGCCGACCACTGGTTTTGTTCTGTAGGTCAACATTTCCAGAACGTAAACGTTGGAATCAAAAACGTACCGTGTTTTCTTTTACGGTAGCTTCCCAATACACATTATTAATCCTTCGGGCTGTTTCTGCAGCGCTGGTGCCACGGTGGAACTCGTATTCGTAAATAACCCGATATTTTAAGTTTTCCATATTGTGAACAGAACGATGACAAAGAACAATCAAATGGCGCAAACATAAATGAATCACTAAATTGGATACACAAATACACAAGCCTAAATTTGAAAAAAATAATAATTTGGAATTCCTAACCAAACGCCAGATATTTGAGATCAAAGTGGCCAGTTTGACAAAACGCCAATTTCATAATGTAAGGACCTAATAACTTAACATATCATTCAGAACTAGAAAACGATTCCAAGAACTCCAATTGCATTTCTTGTCCTCTATCAGACGATGAAGATAAAAATGTATTATAAATCGCACTTCCAGCATTCCAATTATTCTGTATTGCTCCATGAAATCGTTTTCAATTTTCTTTACATGTTTACAATATTTTCGCCATTTCTCTGCACCAGTTTGTGAGACTGTTACTTGCAGGCCTATTTACATTTTTATTAGCAACTTTTTGCTTCATTATACCCTAAATCAGTTCTATAGGATTCAATGTGCAATGATAAGTTGGGACCTTTGAAACTTCGTGCTATTTTAATACTTTATCTATTCTATCTCATATAAGGGCGCAGACATGTTTTGTTTCACTACTTCAAGTAGTTGACAATTACGCCAAACATCATCATAATGTACATCCATTTGCACGAAGCCATTATTTTATATCAGCGATACGATTCGCTTGTTTGGGCGGTTTGTCCATCCGTACGGAATGATAACTAGCATTATACATAACAATTAGTGAATGTCTTGTCAGATTTGGAATTAGCTTTTCTGTCATTAGTCACATCGTGGTGATAGCCAGCAGATACACTTGTTGACCTGTACACCAAACAACAATTTGGTACAAAGACATTTTCTCTACCAGCGTTTACAATGAATACAATCTTAATCACTAATTAATAATGACAATCTTAAGTGGTGCCAACCACTTTGACTAGAGGTCTTCCATTTCGACAATGAATATAAAATATATGATGACGTTCGTCATTCGTTTCATTCATTCGATCATCAATCAGTCACGATTTAATTATTATTTTTGATTTGGCACTATTGACAGGTGCCCGGATGGCCCGGACCTGATGTCTCAGTGCTGCCACGTAGTGAACGCAATGACTAAAGAATAAGAGAGTGAACGTCATTTCAGAAAACCCCGATAAAACTAAAAATAAAATTTAAACTAAAAATAACATAGTGTCAAAAATAAAAGGAAGACCATGAATTTGATGCGAAATTTTGTTCAGAAAATTGAAAAGTTAACATTGCCGTAAGGAAAAAAATTGTTAGGCGGTACGAAGTTCGCGGGGTCAGCTAGTGTGATATAGAAGCTTGTCGCGAGATATTGTGTCAACCTTCTATAGGTACCTTCTAAAGCCTAATAGATTCATTTCACAATGGTGCGCCAGTCATTTTAATTTTAACTATGTAAATAAACAAGAATACACTATGTAACTTGACCTTGACACAAGAAATTCTAAGAAATTATGTATCTATTTCATAAAATAAATTTACGCAGATAAATCTCACAAAATTGTAAATTGTTGTAAATTGATGGGTTTGATTTGATTTTAACCTTTTGAGGTGAATCATGGAGGGAAAAAGCAGTAAGTAGGATACTTTTCGTGAAACTCAAACTCAAAGCATATAAATGCTTTGAGTTTGAGTTTCTCGAAGTTTCTTCAAATAAACCAATTACAGGCACTTTTGAATTGTCAAGGGGTCGGTCAGTCAGAAAGATGAAGCTAGTTGCCCATTCCAAAGCGTAGTAGGTACCTATGGAGAAGAACGGTCAAGAAACTCCATGGACACTCTTTCAAATCAAAATATTGTTACAAAAAAGTGGTTACATCATTCATGTTGTAATTATACATGTGAGAACGATGTAAAAACACGTTAAAGCGTAAAAAGATAAAAACAATTATGGAATTAAAATAAGCCGTGGCAGCTAAGAAATGACCAGTGCCTACTGACGGTGCCCGTTCACGAACATGACGTATGGATCAGCACCATTCAGCTCAACCATTTTGAAGGGAACTCAATGATCCAATATTTAAAATATTTGCGAATATTTATGAAATATTTGCGATATAAACGACGTTATTGACAATTTCGTAGTTTTGTCAATTTACCTATAAAACCAACTAAGTACATACATTTTATTGCCACTTGGTGCAGTAATTATTAAGAAAATATTTTTTTTTTCAATTTTCAAATCTTATCACGGCTTCCCAACGAACGTGATAATTTTTTCTTAATCATGTCAAAATGTGAAATTTGCATTGAGCTAGGAAAAACAAGTCAATGGAAATTTGTGAGAAAACCATTGAGCTAGGAAAAACAAGTCAATGGAGAAAACAGGTGCGCCCATATATTAGCAAAAGGAGTCCCAACTAAACTTCAAGAAGTTTGCCACATGTCAAGAAATTATCTCACGCCCGCGGTGCTAGCATTAAGACAAAACGGTTTTAACGCCCAAACCAATATTACTTTCCTCTGTGGCCCAAACTGTGATATTATGTGTGACTCAAGCACTGACCTCTATTAATTAATAGAGGTCAGTGGACTCAAGTCATGTGTGTCAAAAATCAATTAGTTCCCAACAAAATGAAAAAGTTGCTTATCTGTATGAACTGCCCTCTTTTATACGTATTAATTTATTTGGTCGCATATGCAGATGGGCATAGATATTTCAATTTACTGTTTCACACATTCGTAAAAGCAGGGGAACACTTTTTGAACTATAGTTAAACTTTTTTTTATCTTTACTTTTTTTTTAACTTTACTACTTTTTTAACTCTATATTGGTAATATTCCCCTCAAAACCACCGAAGCTTTAAGTTCCTCGCCCGCGCTTTCTGCTGCCTTAGTTAGACGAATATAGAGGCATGCCCTTTGGATTTTAGGTTTCAGCATACAAACCCCCAGGCTGTTATAAAAGCCTTTAAAGATCTTAAAATTAAATCCACTGAATATCTCTGGGGAATATCTTTATAAGTCTGTACATCTATCATCGAAACCATTGCGCCCTACTTATCATTCATATTTAACACCATTGTAGACCAAGGAGTCTTTCCGGATCTCATGAAACATAGTAAAATAGTTCCTTTGTTCAAATCCGGTGATAGTAAAGAACCCAACAATTATAGGTCTGTGTCAATTCTGCCAGTTCTTAGTAAGGTGTTTGAAAAAATAATGCTCAATCAAATGTTACGTCACTTTAATAAAAAATCCATCTTTCATGAACACCCGTACGGTTTCACCAAAGGGCGTTGTACCACTGACGCTGGTGTCACCCTAATAAAGAACATTTTAATGCCTGGGAAGAAGCACAAGATGCCATTGGAATCTTTTGCGAACTTTCTAAGGCGTTCGATTGCGTAAACCATCAGACACTTCTGCTGAAACTAGAGCACTATGGGATAAGAAATACAGCTCTTGATTTAATAAGATCATACCTGAAAGATAGAATGGTTACAGTTCAAGTAAACGGCATAAACTCATTAGGGTCTGAAATGGCAATAGGCGTTCCTCAAGGTTCGATATTGGGTCCATTCCTCTTTTTAGTTTATATTAATGATTTACCCCAATTACTTCAAAATCAACCGAAGATGGCGTTATTTGATTTTACACATCATTAATCTTTAAGATGTATGTAATATTCAAAATATTGTATCACATTTAAAAAAAGTAACGGTGGTTTCTTACCGTTACTTTTTCCATACGAAACTACCTTTTGGAAGGGGCGACTACAATCTATTCTATTTTAATGTAAACGTTGACGTTCAAAAGTGCCTTTGAAATAAATGTTTTGACTTTGACACTGTGAAGTCAGCTACAAGTCAGGTTGACCCGTGCTAGCATTTATGACAAATTGTAAGACTTGACATAATTTATCATGCCTTGTCACAAAAGTCTTGTGTACGGCCATGCTAGCCCTGATGGACTGCCTTTCTTGTTGCTGAGTTGTGCTTGTTGCTAGTGTGACACACTAAATGTAATAAATAAAGGAAGCGTTCCAAGTTGCGCTTTAAACGATTTGAGCGTGCTAACACCCGCACCGAATTAGCGTGAGCGCGATAATGATGTCCCGTGTAACGTCATACATGACGTCATTATATGCGCCCATCATGCTATAACGCCGACCATGCCCGAAATTAAAATCACCGTGAGTGCTGTCAAAAATCACAGTCTGTTTCGAGTCTCATCACATCTTTAAAAACTAAAGCGCATTTTCGAAATTGTGCTGTAAAATCCAAGACGTAACAGCATACTTGAAATGAGTTTTGTTGCATATAATTATGTTATATAAATGTTTAATTCTTGGTAAAAATTTAGAGTGTTAGTGTATTTTTATTAATTATTTTTATCATAGCCAATAATATTGACATGTAGGTACAGACGCCAGCACATCAAGCTACTACAATCTGTAAAATTTCTTTAATAGATTTTCAACTTTATCGCTAAAGCATTAAGGTTCAAGGTTGATTGGGAAAATTTGACAGTTTCGGGTAGCTTGACCTGCTGGCGTCTGTACATATAAATATTGTACACCTCATGGGTATGTTACAGTGATACAATAATGCTAAATGTAAGAAATGTCTTTTCATCTTTGACAAACAATAATTATATATGAATAAGGCGGTATTTTTCTTCGGGGCAAATCTCTGCCGGGACTGCCGCCGGGAGCATGTAAATACGCTAATATAAGCACTTCGTCATCCGTTTCATCTGGAAGAATCGTCGTTCTCAAACTCAAGATCTGATTTATCAGTGTCGATAGAGTAAACCACGGAGCAGTTCTGCTCCGTGGAGTAAACCAACAAAATAGAAGTGCCATAGCGTTGAGCTTCCATTTGCAGAAGAATATATCCAACCGGTCTTTTTCGTGCACGTTATAATGTTGTCGTGGACGAAAATTAAAAACCGTGTTCATATTAACATTTCCATACCATTTTACTTCCTCGTTTTATCGTGATGCCATGCATGTCCACGATAATTCTTTACGTTAGAAATTATAAACACTGACTAGTCTACAAAACACACAGAAGGCAAGTAAAGAAACGTTCCATTCCAGTGGTTGAATAAGTAATAATTTGTAGTAAGTACGAACTGGCCTAAACCGTGTTATAGAAAACAGAATGTTCCATTTATTTATTGGTATAAGAAAATGAGGAACAGCCACTAAAATAAATTTATAATAATTTAAAAATGCATCATACGCACTATAATTTTAATTTAAAATAGACAGAAAAATAAAAACTACCATGGTAGAATTTGAGTAAAGCAGAGTTTTTGTAAACAAAATCTGACAACACTAAATCCGACAGCGGTGCACTTATGTCGAAGGCCGCTATCCAAAACTAAATCATTCTGATTTCGTCGCTGGAACAGTTGTTACGGGTTGTTATAAATTTTGCATACCACCTCCACCTGGCACATCCTGTATCTACAAAATATCATACACCTGTTTCAATTGTTAGTAAGTTCCAAACTTGTACTGTTTGCGGTATCCGATACCCAAACAATACTTCGTTAAGAGTGAGCAAAAGAAGCAAACAACTTCAACAATGAGTCAAAACAACGTGTACACCAACAAAGTTGAGGACGAGTATATGGACATCGTCTCCAAGAATGCTTGGGCCCTGGTCTATCAGGTATGTTGCGTAGGTGGAATGCGGTTGTCTGTGCCACGCGCTAAAAACTAATAACAATTTAAGTGAACTTACTTCAAACTCGCGATTTCTTTAAACTTTTCTGCACTATAGATCTTGATATAAAAAGTAATTGTTTTTGCTTGCGGGTTTTAGCCGTGTCATAGAAATTAGTGCATTTGCTACTTTATTTTTTGTTTTCGTTAACTTTTAATTGTTTTTTTAGCCTTTTTTTTTGTTGTTATTTATTGTAATTACTTAGATGTTTACAATTGGAGACTTACATCTAGGGCTGCCTTTGAAGACTCCTGCCTATTGCAACTATTATCCCATGTACTGTAGGTACTTGTTGTGTTATTGGTCCTCCTCAAATTCTGCTGAGCTTGAGCTGCATCCCTAATATTTAAAAATGTATGATCTGAGGATTGGTCTACTATTGGGAAATATTAACACCGGAAAGTTAATTGTAATGAATTAACAAAATTATAATACACCATAATTATGCCTTAACATACCCTGGAAAATGAATTAGGTTGAGGATTTATCAAACAACAATAGAACAATACAATCCTGAAATATACTATAATTTCTACCTCTAAGATTTTTAAATTAAATCGTGATTATTTTTCTCCACAATCATCATTCTACTTCAGTATAGCAATGACTAAAAAGCCATTTGCAAAATCGTATTATTAACTGCCATAATATACTTTCCTTCTTGGAAAAAAGTAAAAAGCCAACTATTTGCGCTTCTAAAATTCAACCTTTATGAGCTCAAATCTTCACATACTCCGTTTTATGAAAATTACTAACAAGACAATGCCTGCTCTCTCAAAAAAATATAAACGGATTTCTTTTGATAATTGAAAAGTCCACCTCCTAATACATATGATTATCCCCAAAGTCCTGATTTTACTTTAAATTCTACTGGAAAGCTGTAGAAAAAATCATAAATGTAGTTACTTCCATTTTCGCTCTCGACGTCATTTGGTATCCCCCCTTCCCCCCGAAGGCCGCACCTCAGGTTGCGCGAACCTGCATTTTCAGGCCAGAACATTTCCATGAAGAGAAGGCTGCATCACCTCATCCACTTCACCTCCTCTTGTTCATCTAGCCTGAGCCCACCTTCTCACCCTACAATTATAGTGCATCTATCCCCTCCCCTTACCCCGCCCCCTCGCCTTCCCCACCCTGGCTCAGCCACACACCTACAGAGCTATCCCTATCTCAAAATCAAATAATGATTCCTGGTATAGTGACTACAGCACAAAATACTGTTCCATGCAATTGTGTAGGTTCTAATTCCAACTATTATCATGTATCCTAATACATGCCTTGCATGTAACATAGTATGGTAGATTAATCTACTATTCTAATTAACTCTGAGCTTAGGTTAATGACATTATGGCACTTAAAAAAAAAAAAAATCCATCCATATCAAGCGGAAGATTTTAACAATATTCAAAATAGAACATTCTTAGAACCTCACAGCATTTTAGACTCACAGTTTAAATAACTAAAGTAATATCAAATGAACCTACACTCATTCAATGGGTCACAATTTCCTTAGTAGTACCTCTTCACTATTACTAATTCCTCCAAACTGTGCCCAACAGAAGATCGGGATTGAATGCCAACAGTTCCGTCACAGCTGGAATGAAGCTAAGAAACCTCAGAACAAGCCTCTAAACCGCTACCGGGACGTCAACCCATTCGATCACACTCGGGTTGTCTTGAAGCGTTGTGAGAGGGACTACATCAACGCTAACTATGTAACGGTAAGTGCATTTCAGAACTCCCAGGTTGGTCTCTTCGTAAGGTGGAAGGCGTTCAACAAAGGTTTGTGGCGTTGTTTATCCAGCAGTCGAGCATAACCCCCTTATTCATATAAATAGATATGGTCAACTACACATCAGAAATAACACTTGAACTAAGAAATCCATTTTTAATGTTGCGGTTAAATGGTTTATTAAAGTCAAATTGTTACCACCCCATACGGTTGAAGTACTACCTTCTCCTTACCACCTTACCTTACCTACCTTTTCATAATCATGAAGTGAGAAAAACGTAATTTTTTTATTTAATTTATTAGAAAATGAAGTGAATAAATCCTTTATGAGTAAGGCCCTTTGTACACACTACGTTTTTCTTACCGTGAAAAACTACTGTTCATTCGCCGTGTGCAGGCACGGTCGTTAGTGTTGTATAGATCAGTATCGAAGCTAATACACGGACACGTTTTATTCGCCGTACCGTAAAGAAACCGTGCCATGTTAAAGGGTCTTACAATTAAGGGAGTTAAAATTGCTAAAAAACTAAAAAACAAGGTAAAGTATTGGGTTTAACTAAGAGGGTGAAGGAAAACAAAGAAAAAAACGCCCAATTAGGAAAACTGTAAATAATATAATTATGTCGAACAAAATTCCAATGGAATGAAAAATACCTAAACTATAATGTTAAGTTGAAACTTGATAAAAAATAAATTTTGAAGAAGAGATTAGAATGGGTCCATATTGGCTCAACTAAAGTTCTTTACCCGAAATTGTTCTTCCTAACGATTTGTGGGCTAGGTCGACGGAGCCCCGCTTCGCGGGGCTCCTACTTCTGTGTGGTTTATAAAAAAATAACCACGAAGGGGATGGCGGGGTCTACTAACCTAACCTGTCCGAGTCGGGGTGCCCTAAAGTCCCAATTGCATCCAATTTCTCTTGATATAAACAACCGTTACACACCCGATGTCGATGGCAAATTATGTTATGGCATATCATAATTATGGCATGTGATAATTAGGGCTTACAATGATTAATGTATATAATACTGATTATTATGAATAAAAAGAAATCTAAACAAAAAAGATATGACTTTGAATAATAGTATAAAAGATGGTTATGTTGAGAAAATATAGGGAAACAAATAAAAGTATAATAGATGTTTATTGCTACTGACATTATGAAGTTGAATGCTTCGGAATTATGAACATTAGAGACAGAGTAGTTAGGAATTGTGATTGTTAGGATGAAAAATGTTAGGAAGAACATTTTCGGATTTCCAATTATCGGAGTTGAAAATTTAGGTGAACTTTGGCGCACCCGACTAGAATGCATCTAAAAGAAAACAAAAATGTTACTAATAAAAGTAATACAGCAGCTTAGAAAATTTATGCCTTGCCCATTTTGTACTTTTACAGCATAAACTGACATGCTATAGGTACCCTGTTTCAAAACTATTTGACGAAAAAGTAAACAATGCGTCAGAAAACGTACGGTCTGTGAATACCAATTTGTAGTGCCACTTACCAATTGAGTGCTAAAACCGCTTATCACAATAGTGTTTACTTTTACAACTGAAATTTTCGTCGACGTTTTTGCAATAAAGTTACAGTAAATATTGTATTTCCTTTCCTTCAAAGACGATAATTGTTCGAAAAACTGGTCAGAAATAACTTCAAAACACGAACAGATTGGTTTACACTTGCGTCAAAAACTTTTGGAACAGATTATACCTAGGTACTTACTAGCGCGGGCGCATGGAATACATTTACCCATGAATATTTAGTGGTTCTGATTCACATAGGTAAAATCAGATATAATATTTATCTATAAATATAAACAACTAATATGGGTACTACCTAAATATATTAATTAGGTCCTATGAAATTTCCGTTTAGTACCTATACAGAAAGTTAGTCATTTTTATATGAATATTTTTTATTTCTATCAATCAAAATATGCACCCATGCTATTTCGATTTTGAACTTAATCTTCAACATTTTAAGTTTTAAAACCATTTCGAGAAATTCGACAGTTTCGTGTAACCTGATGTGCTGGCGACTGTACCCACATGAAATAAAATTAAAATGGAAGTCATTCACATTTTCTTCAAGATCGATCAAGATCGATTTCGTATGACAGTGGTAATCTGTATGATTTATGCCCTAATTACATGACATATATTTTATTATTGACATTACAGTACTCCGGTTATACGAAAACCGAAACCGTTATGTCTTTATGTTGCTATGTCTTTTTTATACCTTTTTAGTTGTTATTTTAGTCGTAGTTGGGTTTTAGTTTAGTTTTCATTTAAACAATTATTTTGGGGTTAGGGATCATTGAGGATAAGGCAGCAAATGAAATTTTTTAACAATAATTTCTTAAGCAGCCTTCATAACATTTTAGAAGGAGGTTTAGTATTATTGAAAACCGACTGAGTGAACATAAATTGTTTGGATCTTATTGGGGGTTTATGTATGAAAAGTTATAGATAACCAAAGTCTCTATAGAAAGTAAGTACTGTAAAGAGCCCCACCGGGCGACTGATTTATGAACGAACGAGAGTGATGACAATACTTTTGATAGGAAAAAGAAGGGATGGCAATAATGTGTGTGCGCACGGAATAAAACAACGTATGTGCCAAAACGAATTGCCGTCGTTTCTAAATAAAAAGTTTTATTAAAACCAAAACTGTTTTATGCAAACTTTATTACGATTACTCTCTATGTTTTAAAGTAAACTCCATTGAATAACTCATAAGCGTGACGCCTTACCACTCAAAAAAACATAAATATTGATAGAACTCTGCATTTTTTTGTATCGAGAAAAGTTCACTGTATCGTGTATTCCTTTTATAGGATGCTAGGACATATAGACAAAAAGCAGACACCAAAATGTTAAATTCCTAAACCACATACTTACAAAGGTACACTAAAAAGAAAAAGCACATGTTTTTCAATATATCACCTTAATTCATAACAGCTGTAGATGTAGTGTGCACCGGGCATTTGATTCCCACGCTGTATTATTTAGTGCGCGCCCTTCTGCAATTATCCCCATTCCCTCCCTCGCAGGCATAGCATAGGTGGGCGACGGTACCTATGGTACATTCACAAACAAAACGGCACTATATGGTACACTGTACTTTGGTCCGAACTATTTGTATAAATAAAATTTTCAGGTGTTGAGTATTATTGAAATTAAATGAAGCTACGTACAGGTGCTTTGTACATAAGAACCATGATTTTTTTATCATTTTCCCTGATGAAAGTACCTCCTTTTTGTTTCAAGAATATTGTCATTGTTTGTCCAAAAACTCGATATTGGTACTGATTCTGATCTGCATCGACCGGATTAAGGAGACTGCTCCTAATGTAAAATCATTCATTCAGTATATTATAGAAAGAGAAAGAAAATAATAAATAAGATTAAGTTCAAACGCAGAACACACTAATTAATAATTTAGCAGGTCTGAATCTACGCCGTCTCTAGATCTGCTGATGGTCTAGTCTAGATAAGTTGATACGCAACTGAATCTCGTAATTTCATTAATTTTAAGTTGTTAATGTTAAAAAAAAAACGGGATTTATTTCAATATTCGTTTTGACACAATCTGTTCGAAATATGATGGTGGATATTATCATATTACTATTATTATACTACTAGCTTTTTCCTCGCGACTTCGTCCGCGTGGAATAGTTACTTTAAGTAGCATTTTTATTTTTCCTAAGATACTTATTACGCAAATAATATAGCGTCTCTCGAGCCTAATATAGAGCCTCGCTCGGGAGCAATTTAGAACAAAAAAGCGTCAACCATAATTATAAGATAGACATAATGCTGTCGCGGATTTTTTTTTGTACTTTCAAAGGAAACAATTGCAACATACATGATTTTTGCTTAACCTGCGTACGCGCACGCAACAGAAGCTCTCAAAGGGAATAATTTTTGCCCGTTTTTGCAACATTTTTCATTCATGGTCCGCTCCTATTGGCCGTAGCGTGATGTTATATAGCTGTCCGATGGGCATCGAAACATTGAAACAAATCATCATCATCTGCCTACCCCTTTCCCAACCATGTTGGAGTCGGCTTCCAGTATTTACTGAGAAACACAATACCCCTTGCTAAGACTGGCTGTCAGGTTTTAACGACTGTCAGATTTCCACGAATGACAGCCTGGACCAACGGCTTAACGTGCTTTCCGAGGCACGGAGGGGTCTTTGTATGTAAAGATGTCACCTATCCACGGACGAACCTTGGCAAGAGTAGCTTAACCTGGTCGATCGAACCGTGCGACTGTTATGACTTGATAATATTTTGCAAAATTGTGAATGGTTTTGTCAAGTTCGGTAGCTATTGGACGGCATTTATCGAGCATAGTATGGTTTGCGATGGCTTATTCCCGCAATTGTATGAATTGAATATACACTAAAGACATCATCATCTGCCTAGCCTTTTCCCAACTAGGTATGTTGGGGTCGGCTTCCAGTCTAACCGGATGCAGCTGAATACCAGTATTTTACATGGAGCGACTGCCTATCTGACCTCCACAACCCAGTTACTGGGTAATACAATACCCCTTGGTAAGACTGGTTGTCAGACTTTCGGGCTTCTGACGACCCGTAACGACTGTCAAAGATCCACGAATGACAGCCGGGACCAACGGCTTAACGTGCTTTCCGAGGCACGGAGCAGTGGTGATGAAATAATTTACACAAAGTAAAGCGCCTGTCGGGGTTCGACGGGGGGGGTACGACCTACAACTCGTAAGTCGCGGCCGTTACCACTGGGCCACCACTGCTCATATACACTAAATACATAAATATGCATAAAAAATAAATTGTGTAAAGCGTATGCAGGTGGAAATACGATATAGTTTTTGGAATGCGAAGGATTAAAAGGATGTTGGGCAACTTTTGTATACTAACAAACATAACATCACGCCTTGTATCTCCGAAGGAGACGCAGAGGTGTACCTATAGTTTTCCCACTTTTCGCCAGTTATATTTTAGACCCACGTAGTACTTGGTGAACTTTTGTGTACTCCTTTTAATAATATAGCGCCCACGATAACTTTATTCTTAGTAGGAAATAACGGCTTCGTTAAGAAATTGCCCGTAACATCATATCTTAGGTACCTATATACTTTGAAGTCGAGTTTCGCAGCTTAAAAACTAGGCTATTGAAGAAACAGGTCACTGCAGGGCACTCAAGAAATAAGGCAGAACTTGTGTTTTTCTTAAACTTCTTTCTTCATTAAATAATTCTAACGAGATCGTAAAGTATGGAGTATTTGTCAAAGAGATTAGGTATTACAAGTAGGTCAGTAAATTATTACATGTATATAGTCTGAAAAAGTACCAATTTTGTACATGTTGTGACCAAAATTTTCTTGTTAACTATATTGCCTCAATTTTTATTCGGAAAACGCGTTTTTGTTTTTATAGCTTTTGTGGTCCTGGAAAATGTTTTATTTTTTATTATTATTGTCTTCAAATAATAATAAAAAATAAAACATCAAGTAAAAAAAAACACTGTTCAAACCTAATTTCAATACTCAATACTTTATTGCATTCCACATGTAAACTTAGGTGGTAAACTTAAAATTAGATCACATGGACCCTGTCGGGCACTGCAAAATAAGTGAGTTAGGAGAGAGGAAGCACTTTTAATTTATAATTATAAATTAGTAGGTAGGTACTTTCTAAGAAAAATTAACAGTATAAAATATAAGTAAATAGGTATTTATAAGAGAGATGTATTGTTTTTAAATTTTCGTCTAGGTACTAAAATTATGACTTTATAATCTATATAAGTCTATCATTTAGATATTCATTAAGCGAATAGTAGCTGTTATTAATTAAAATTAATAAGTCTAAGTTTTTTTAAAAAATATGTGAATTTTTTCTTCTTTTTTTATTGATGCGGGTAGTTTAGTAATATACTTTGATGGACATTACGTAGGGACATTTTCCCCGGCCTAATGAATGAATCATGAAACCAGTACTTAGGTCAATTCTCGTACTTAAAAAACGTTCAAATTCATGGCGCAATCTCATCTCAGCGACAATCAATGTCAAAAACCTGTCAAAAATGTATGTAAATTGATTGTAATTTTGACAGATTGAGACTGAGATTAGAATGCGAACGGTCTTAAAAATACGGGAATTGCCCCTCAGATATTATAGCCGAGCTGTCCGTAGTCAGTATATTTATGCTCGTGACTGTACTACGACTTACGAGTATGTAACGGACTAAGGTGTTCTTCCAGATAATGTGGTATGTATGTACAAAGAATTTTGTACAGCGAAAATCATCGTGTAAAACGGGCGCAAGAGTATTGGGGCAATTACTCTCTTTGACTGATGTGTTAGTTTTTTACAAATCCCATATAGTGTTAATCATTGTCACATCATCACTGCTGGGCAAAGGCCGCTCCCCAAGAGCCTTCTAGCTGTCTCAGGGCTCCACGTAGTGATGGTTTTGGCCCACAGCTCCGTTAAACAAAACTAAAACTAAACCAACAGGTTTTAAAACCCTCTTTCTCATGAAACATTCCAATTGTTCAAGTACTCGCATTTAATCTAGTTTGCATTATCATATTTCGTTTAGAGAGCGGCGATATTCCTAGAATTTAGTTAATAATATTGCACCTACGTGATAATGCGCTGCGTGACAAAGCTGACCATAGAATCAGCTTAGCAGTTACTATTATAACAGAATGGCTCGGAATATTATTATAGTTATTATAATAATGTTATTCTCGATAACATACTTCACGGGATTTTGTAAACAAAAGAGCATTATCAATCAACAGATCAAAATTCCCCTAAAACCTTATGTGTGAACATAAAAAAAGTTTATTAAACAGTCTGTAAATCACAAAAACTGAAGCCATATGAATCATAACTTGCGAGACGTTTTCATTAATTTAGTAATGACGCGTTTTTTATTTTACCAACAAAGTTTCTTGCTTTCTAACTTGCGAGACCAGTGAGAAGCCTGTCAAATAGCGAACTAAGCAACCGGGAAACGTGTGCGTTTCCCTTGAAACCAATCTCCGAAATTTCTCGAAAAAATAAACTATTTGGGCGTAGGAAACAGCTGCTGGCTCCAGCGGCCAATTTGAACCATTTATTTCAATTAAACAAATTACAGGCACTTCTGAATTGCCAAGGAGTTGTTCAGTCAGAACTATGAAGCGAGTTGCCCATTTCGAAGCATAGAAGTCCTATATCTACTAAAGGCGTATTCAACCAAACTTATATACCTATTGTAAGTCTTATCCTGCTAATTTTCGAATTGTTGGCAGTTTTTCCGTACAAAAATTGTCAGACTAGTCAAATCAGTCCCGAGTCAGATAACACAATAGGTAGGCTAGAATACGCTGTCCGATGCAATTACCGACAGACGGTCATTCGGTCTATCTACGTCCGTTTACGTATAGTATAACCCGTCTGGAAGGTATGATGTACGTCACTCACAACGTTATTGATTTCCATACACCTGCCCTCATGATGTGTCAGGGAACTGACTTGCATGTATTGCAGATATACATGAACTGCTGTCAAGTAGGTAGGTACAATCATAATACATGAACTGCTGTCGAGTAGGTAGGTACAATCATATCTGCCCATAGTTATGACATTCTGATACTTAGTGAAATAGGATACTCTCTCACATAATTTTTCCAGCGATATGCACATTTTAAATCGACCACTATCTACAATCGCTTCAATCAACTTCCCTGTGATCACTCCGAGTTTCCGCATTGTAATTTTAGCATGATTCGAAATAACGACACATAGGCGCGGTTTTCCGGGGATGAAGGCCTTTGAAATGCTACCTCCGCCTCCCCCAAATGCAGCGCGACTCTGCGCTACGTATTCATTTACGATGCGCCGCTGACCATTTCGCGGAAAATCCATACCGAATAAAATAATTGCAGTTGATCAACTGAATTCGTTATGTAGGTTGTTTTTTCCCCCTTAATCTTACATTGTATGGTACCTATGGCGTAGTGAACTAAAATGATTACTTACATAAAATGTGTATATGTTATGTGCACCAAAAAATTACAGATATAAATGTAGAAATTTATTCATATTCATTCATAATGAGCGGTCTTATCGCTATAAGCGATCTTTTACAGACAACCTTTGGATGGATTAAAGGGAAAAGGAGAGACAATACTGCAGGTAGTCAGTGGTGTACCAATTACATATACAATAATATATACATAAGACATACTTATCTACATTATGTATATTATATATATATATATATATACACGGTGACATTTGAATCACAGTTTTGCTAGAACCAACGTTGTTTAGATCATGGCCTACCACCATACTACAGCATCAAATATGTTATTAAAACAATCTAATCGAGGAGTTCTCAAATTAGTCTTATGTTGCTCAAACGTGTAATAATGTTTGAAACATTAACCGTAACTTCAAAGTACTCATCACGGTAGCGATATTGCATTCAAGACGCGAGCGCCGCGCGTCGCAGCCGCAGTGTCTCTGTTGTAGGGCGTAACGATAATCCCGACATTTTTACCATTGCCTTTTTTGCGTTTTTTTTTTTAAACCAATGAGGTTTTTTTTTCTATTGGATGCTATAGAATGGTTGTAGACCATGGTCTGAACAACGTTTGTTCTAGCAAAACTGTGATTCAAATGTCACCGTGTATATATATATATGAACTGTGTATATATATAAAGAAATGTGAACATATTTGCGCAGGCCAAATATAAATCTTATGCAAAAGTTTTGAAGTCACTCAAGTTTATCTAGTTGAGCCTCAGTGAGATCGAGATAACTGACATCAGCGTAGTCAAGTATGGGAAGCAAAAGGGATTGTGCAAGTGCAGTTTTCGTGGTAGTTGGAAGAATGTTCCGCAATCGTCCCAGGGACTTACCGGATGCAAAAAAAATATTTTCACATTATCACACAGACACCATCCCGATACCGACATGTCGGCAGCTATACCCACACCGATTCGATACTGATATAATTTTTATCGGCCCGGTGATATTAGTGAAAATCGATGACCATCGCGACGCACCAAACGACCACAATATTAAGTATCGACTTCTCGAAGACGGCAGCGCGAAAAAGTGTGTAAAAGTGTTTAGTAGACCGATATCGCGTATTCGCGTCGGTGTCGGGTCGGTGTCGTTATCGGCTAATGTGCAGTGTTGTAACAATTAACTAATTTCATGAATGAAACCTTAATGAAATCTACATGGTCCTCAAAGATTATTATAATATTATTCTAATTATTGTGAATGTGAGAACTATGTTGGTCATTGATTTATTTATATTTATTTTTGTATTTTTCTCAACGTAATCATGATCTGACAGTTTGAGTAATTTATGCGGCCTACTCAAATGTCCTTTCTTTGGTATTGTTCGTCGAATCGTTGAGCTCCTTAAGTCTAAGTTGAGCTGCACGATTACTGACAATTGCGTGCACTGACTGGACAGGTCCACTCAATCTGTGTGGTTCTTTCCTCAAAAGACCATTGCAGACACCGATCTACATAGCTTTCACATGACCTGACCAAGATTTTGTCTGGACTTTAAAAGAGACTGTGACCTCTGAGTTTGTTTCGGCCTTTCTTCTCAGAGTAGTCAGATAGGAAACGCCGACCCCATCTAGTTTAAAAAAAAATATGATTGACGTGTAAAAGTGTTTGTTCAAACCTACTTACAGAAATAAAATCATTTATCATTTATTTATCATTTAAACTAAGGCAGAAATATATTTTCACACATTTTGCTATTGCCTGCGATACGCTCGCGTGGAGGTCGAAAATTATCCCACGAGATCATACTACCGAGATAAAAAGTATCCTATGTCCTAACTCAGATAATATGTAATCAAAATCAAAAGTAATTTATTCAAACTAGGCTGACAATCGGCACTTTTTGAACGTCAAATTTACATAAGACAGTCCCCCAAAACGCCCGCCTTTCACCTCTTCCTAGTGCTTTAGCTGTGAAGGAGAAGTGGCGCAACAAACTCCCCAGCAGCACAGCTGTCTGTTCAGTTAGAAGAACTGGATTATATACAGTAGTAAGTAATTAACATTACGAAACATAAAACATTAAATTAATTTATTTGCCATATGTCAGCTAGCATACGCCAATATACCTACAAAATACATTGAAAACTATACTCAAGCAGAAATAAATAATAAAAACGTAAACAGTACCGAAATAAAAGCCTTCAGGCATAAAGGGCGTGTCCGCTTACATTTGCAATACTGCATTACTATTATGTTTATAGCTGTAACTTTCAAGTAACAAATGATAAACCTTCGAAGTAAACTATAGAAACGGTTAATTTACTAATAGCAATAATAAAACCAGTCAGCAAGACACAAGCAGCACCCTTTCACGAGCATAATGCAAAGATTAGTCTTACCCCCTCGCCATATTTGAGGGCAGGAGGCAACCCGACCCCCGAAGCTACCACAAGCAGTGACATCTACGGGAGCGTGAAGAACTTGCAGCCGGATGGTCAAAAAATTTAAATCCGTTTAGCCGATGAGACGTAAAAATTTAACTTACAGAAATAAAATCATTTAACAAACAGACAGAAAGACATACAGAGAGATTACTTTCACACAATCATTCATTCACATTCATAATACTAAGTAATTGCTGTGGTCCGCTACTTCATCCCCGTGAAATTTCAGCCCCGACCCACCCAGTCGCGTCGCATCGCATCGCATCACCCGCCAGCAGTATCGCTTAGCGTTCTTTCTGGTTTGTTATTTTCGTTTTGCTCGGCTCCAAATAGAGTACTTAGTGTACAAAAGCCTAAAATGTTCCTCTAGAATTGGGCTATCAAACTGAAAAGATTTTTTTTAAATCTGACTGGTAGTTTTAACTATTAGCACGTTCAAACAAAAAAAAAACAAACTGTTCAGTATAGATTGCTACTGAAGGCTGCGGGTTTTGCCCACAGAACGAGCTGCTTCTCACACGGACAACTGTACGTCGGCGTCGCTTGCTCCCGCGTCAGCAGTCCTAACTCTCTGTATATTTTGACTGCTTAGAGCAAAACTACAAACGTAGTGTACAGGGAAGTTTTTTTATAATGTGGCTGTTATTTTGGTGTATTGTAGTGTCTTACGACTTAAGACGACGCCACGCGAAAGAAGTCGCGGGCATAAATGATTTACAAATAAACATGGTTTTGCGGTAGAGTAAGCTGAAAGTTTAGAATTGGAGTGGTTCTACTGTTTATTTCAAAAGTCACGCAAAATGTAATTTTGATAGAAAATACCATAGTTGTAATTTCGTTCGGTATAAAAGGAACTCTTGTGCAACCCTTCACGCTTCAATACCCAGTGACTGTGCGTTGTCTGTCTTGAGCTTAAGAATTTTATCCAGTAGACAAGAAGTGTGTCCGATAGTATTTCTGATCGGAAAAAAATGGGGAATTTCCACACATAAAACGTTTCATTCACTATTTAACTTCATTAGTGGCTGAATTTTCAGAAATCCTGAATTTTAGTTTTTATTCAGTAGAATGGGCTTAAAACTGCTTCGCTTATACTGTAATCATATTTTTTTGTTTTTGATGTTTGCAACCACTCATGAAGATCGTAAACTTCAAAAATCATTGACAGCTACATATGAAGGAACAATAAAATTATTGCTATTTTCTTGTCAAGTGACGGACGTACGTAGCTGCTACAGCTATAATTTAAGGAATCTATTATTGTAGGACAAAATTAATTTATATTTTTTAACCGTCCCCGGTCATGTTGGATTGCCGAGCCGTCGGACTATTTACCAAAATAAAAGTGGCATAGATGTAAGTATCATTAAGTAAAAAATTACAAACTAACAAAGACTCGATTTATGTCATTGACGAAGTTGCTTTGGAACACGGGCACCGAGTTAAACGTTTACCTCATAACCAGGCTAGTTTTAAAGTATATTAGGTCTATCTATTCATGTACAAAATATTTAAAGAGAAACATCTATAGCTGGAAAAGATTCCATAGTATCGACTTTTTTTTCAAATCTACTTGATTTTTTTTACGTACGTAGGAATCATCTCACGATCGGCACTGGCGAGAAAAACAAGTATCATAGTGAGGCACTAAGTAGGTACCTACTACTTAGAGCCTCACTATGATACTTGTTTTTGGTACGAAGCCTGACGCTTGCTAAGGCGCGTGCGGTGCGACGCGGATCGTGCTGGACCGAAGGAAGAGGCGCTGAGGAAGGAAACGCGCGCGCTCGCGCGCTATTTGTTTGATCAACCTTAAGAGCGTTTAAACCGTATGAGTGGCAACGTCGCAATTTAGTGTCATATTTCGTGGTTTTCAATTTTTATCATTTAATCGGAGCTATATTTAAAAAATCTGTTTAATTAACTTTTTAGAATTATGTGAAAACTGTGTAAAAGGTAAGAAAGTAAGTAAGAAGAGTTACATGTGATGCCATAAATCAAACGTATTACTGTCACACATTGCGTCACTAAATGTTAGTAAAGGAACCATATTCGAAAACGCTCCCGTTATTGAGATTCGGAAGTGCCAGCCAGAAGTTTTATACGTAAATTCAAGCTGGCTGGACACAGATTTTTGCATTTTTCTACTAAACCGCTGTACCTATCACAAAACTTTTAGCTTGATGCCTGTCACAAATTTGTGTGACGCCCGTTGATATGCAAAAAGTCGTCAAAACCACTTCCGTTACCGAGATTGAGAAACCAGTGAAAAGTGGTTTTTCAAGCTGGCTGGACACGTTTTCGATCGATTATCTAAGATTCTGTAGCGTCACAAATTCTGAAATAAGGGTGTTTAGCCGTCACATAAAGTTCCCTATTGACCTAGTTAAATGCGAGCTATTTTGAAGATTTGTTCAGCCATCCTGAGTCACATAAAAATCTTGGAAAAATGTGTATTATTAAAACTTTTTCGTAGACGACGATAAAAAATTATATATGACTTGCACTTGACTATAATTTTATCGATAATAATTTGTAACACTATTTTAGATGACAATTAAACGTGATCATACTGCATATAAATAATCACATTTTCTATAACCATTTATGAATTAAAGCTATAAAATAATACGAGGTATGTTTCCCTAGCTGTCGCAATGTCATATCTAACGTGTTTTTCTTTCATTTGTTTTTTTTTTAACAACTGTAGAGGCAACGAATTTTTAAAGGGGAATGCCCATTGACCACACAAAAAAATGCTTGAAATGAACAACAATGAAATATACGCCTAATGAATTGCACTACAAATCGTAGGGAACGCAATACAATTTCAATAATTATCAAAAAGCTAGGTGGAAGCCAGTTCCAACCATTTTCCTAAAATATAGGTTAAGTCAAGGTCAAGTCATATAAATAGGCAAGAAAATTAGGGAATCTCAATACTTATAGCCTGTGGTGCTATCCATGCCTGTATTAAACAACGTACTTCATCATTTTGCACTGTTATGATTGCAATATCAAGAGAGCAATTAAAACAGGTTCAGGTCTGTCGTCAAAAAGTCAAGTAGTCGTTTAGGTGGGTCCAAAACTCCGTGTTGAAAAATGGGTAACGTGTGCAGAAGTAAACTCAAAATCCTTAAAAAATCCACAGCTCTCGTCAAATATCCTAAAAAGCAATCTGTACTTATATAACTCAAGTCGCAAACGCAAAACCATGAATCGATCAAGTAAGTAATCAATCGAAAAACTGAAATGCAGTAATGTCAAACTCTCAGTAAGGCAAAGGACATATATGATTCAAACAGCCTACGATACGTTTTCCATTTTGGAAACATTTTGATTAATTAATATTGACACGCATAATTAGATTATTATAATTAGATTTACGGTAGAAATAGGTCGAATTATATTAAATTCATGGCTACTGTGCAATAACTCTATAAAATAGTTCGTGGATTATTTGACGATTCCTGTTTGGCTGAATGTCGATTACTCATGTCAAATAAACACTAACCTCCAACAAAAAAATAAGAATGGATTAGACGTTTATCAAGTTAAATATTTTAGTGATTGTGATATTTTCACCCTAGGTTTACAAAGTTGAGATGTATTTAATTATACATATTTTATTCTAAATAGAATTAAGGACGATTAGTAGTTTCTGTCCATTTCAAGCATTTTTTAGGCATTCCCCTTTTGACACATTTCCACCATCGATGACGTCCCGCAGGACTCTGAGCGCGAGCCGATTTAGCCCGATTTACTATTTTCTATTGTTCATTAAAAAAAAAATATTATACTCAGAAATGTAACTGTTACGTTTCCTCTAAAATACGATTTCCTCATGCTGCACACGGCCACACATCAAGCTATACATTTCCAGTTTACACTGACCTTTCATTGTAAGGAAATCCTATACAATGCGAGATCAGAGTATACTGGAACTGTATAGCTTGATCTGTAGCCGGGCGTTCATGCAATTTTCATAGTATTGTGTACAGTGCTGTAATTAGGAAATGAAACGAAAAATGGTTTTGAAATTGACCCTGCTTCGGATTAGTTTTTCGTCGAGCAAATTACAGTTTATCGTGTTTTGAACCGTTCATTTTCGTAAAACGAGGATGTATCTGTGACCTAAATTTTTTTCGGGACCTATAGACACTATTTTGACCATTTAAAATTGATTCTAAAACAGGTAAATTCGGATAACCACCCGTAAACATGTTCTGCCGCAAATGGGGTTAACTTAACAAATAAACACTATGTACCTACAGTTTGTTCTAACGTAAAAGTTTTACGTTAGAACCAACAAACCGGGCAGCCTTGGTGCACCCGACACGTTTTACCGTAAAACGTGTCGGGTGCACCACGGCTGCCCGTCAGTCAACTCTCAAACCGTCATGTAAATTCTGTAAACTTTCGATCATATTTTGCAAAAACTAAAACAACTTTACCAAGTGAAAATATGAAGCTTTCAGACACTTATAAAATGAGCAGGCGCTCATCATCGCAATTGCCTTTCTGTAACACGTTCGTTACGACACTACAATATTTTTAATGACGTGATGGAGTCTAACGGCAATATAACTTCTACATGTCCTTGAGATTTAGGGGGGGGGGTTTAAAATATAACTTGATTAGCGTCATTACATGGATAGTATTCCAATATGAGTGCAAAACAAATCTGTTTCTCTGTGATAGTTTATTAAAATGAAATTAGTTGATACTGAGCAGCTGCTTGCGGTAGGTACTTTAAATCAGTATCAGTATACGCAGTGCCTTAATCGGAACGATTCATCATCATCAGCCTATAATGTTCCCACTGCTGGGACACAGGCCTCCTCTCGGTGAGAGGGAATGGGTCATAATCCACCACGCGGACCCAGTGCGGGTTGGTAGATGTCACGTCTTCGAATTTTTGGTTCTAGGACATGCCGGTTTCCTCACGATGTTTTACATCACCGTTTTGAGAGCAGTGGTGATGAAATAATTTACACTGTATAGTAAAGCGCCTAGTGCATAATCAGAAAGATTATGGCATTCAAATAATAAAACTGCTGGATGTACCTATTCCTCATCGAGAAATTTTGTCGAAGCAAGTACCTAAAGGCCACCAAGTCGAGGTTTACCTTGGAACGGCAATTGTTTTGCGCTTGTTGGGGCGAGCGTCTTCTTAGTGAGACCGTGCCTACTAAATGGACCCGGCCACGCTGCCAAGTTCTCACAAAAGGGTCTTCATTCATATATGCACGTCAAGTGGATACGGCGTGGCCATAACCCACATTGACAATGCAGATCTGAAGTGCATCGGGACCACTTAAATCGGCGCAGGAGTGTTATATTAAGGTCACGTCTACCGTGTGTAACGACATAACTGGCCACTTTTCGTCAATTGACTTACAGTTCCAATATAAGTAACGATTACTTTATTTATTTTATTAGAAAAATGCATGTGTTTATTCGATCATTTGCGTTCAACGTGAGTTTTTTGCTGTGCAGTTACGGGCGCGACAGTTGCAAGGGGCCTGTATCCGTTTATTAGCACTGTGTTCACTGACGCTTCCCACCGCGATTCGGTTCCGGAACGCGATACTTTGACAAACATTTGTTGTGCGTCTGTTTTGTTTCCGTATAGGTACAAAAAAGCCGTAAATATCTAATTAAATGCGGGTTCTGAGGATATCTTCGAATACGATTTAGATTTTTCGGAGTGTTTTCTTGATAATAATTAAATGAAATGTTTTAATCTCCAGATATAAATTCACATGCAACTTTCAATAAATACACACATAGATAACGTAATAAACATACAATACCATAAATATAACACATTAACATTACACAAACACACATTATAATATTTCTATCGAATCTGTACGTTTTTATTGGTAGTACCTACATAGAAATGTTAGCCAATTGTTTGGCTTTCTATTGACTGCACTCGGCTAAACACATCCAACCAAATAAATACACTGCGAATAGACTGCGGTCAAATATCGGCTGACCCTCTTATCGCCATCCACACTCGGTCGACTCTCAATACCGAAATACTCAGTTCCCCATTTCAGAAGTTACTTACAGGTAGCTCAAAATAGTGCTGAAATATAGGACCAATAAAAGATTGCCTGCCGGTTTTAGACGTACTATTTTTGCCGAGAATTGATATCAATTTGAAATAGACTATTGTTTGGCATCGATTATAATTTGAAGGGTAAATAAAACTAGTTAGGAGTATCGATTTTAACAATTTACTTACCTTACTTGATTTCGCGCAATGAAATAGGCATTCACAGTCTTATTACAAAAAACTAAATAAACATTGATTTAAACCTGTGCTACGAAGTCCAGGCTTATCTGCAGAACCATGGTCTAAATTTGTCCGTATTACAAAACTTCAAAAAACCGTTTTTCTTCTTAGTGCCGTCATTTGAACCATTGCAATTGTCTTTGTTACAACCACAGAGTAATACAAATATTATTCGTTCACCATGTTATCATTCTATTGCAACGTTCCGTATGCTCAGAAATGAAAACTTTTTGTTAATACGCTAATGATTATTATGATGTTTAGGAGTGTTAAAAATATTGAGAGTGTTAATTTGCATGGAATATTAGTTATTTCGTCGATTGCAGTTTTGTTTAGGTATATGCACATGACTTAATGTCGTATTAAGTACTAATATAATAATGCATCTAGGTACTTGTAACGAAACGTAACATTTTCGCGCGTTATATGAAACCATAATATGTAGCTTTAGTTCGTGCTTCTTTGTTTCTTTTTTTTTTTCCTTTTTCACTTGTTTTTTACATGCCGATTTTGTCTCATTCCAAACCTTAAATTTGTCCCTAGTATTAAGATGCAGATATTATTAGATTTTTTTTTTCCACTTTATTTTATGCTCTCCGAGATACTTTTAAAATGACAAACCGAGTAATAATGTTAACTTTGTTATGAGTATCTTTAAGTTTGCCCTTATTGTTTTGTTATTATTAACATTACATATGCTAATTATTTTATATGGTAATTTGTGGATAACGTCGTGAGTAGTGTATTTGTTAATTCTATTAGTATAGTACTCCAATCATGTGTAATATTTAATATACTGCTGTTTGTTGTCCCTAATAAATAAAAAATAAAAAAATAAAAAAAATAACATTAAACAAAACCATCGCTAGTTGAACAAAGTTCATTTATATATAATTCATTTATTGCGGACCACATATAAAAATACACACAATCCATAGCGTTAGTAACAACAACTTACAAACTATGTTAGTAAAACTTACAAACTAACCTAACAACAACTAATACCTACGTGGCCCAACAGATGATGGCACGTGCCTCTGCATCCAGTGCCTAATAAAGGGGCTGTCCACCTTATCAATCAATGTTTTCAGGATGCTGTTGGGGCCTCCACGCAGCCTACCCATAATTGACGCCGCCCTCTTTCTCATTATTGTATGGAAATCGTCAACACGGGCTTCCGCGAACATCTGCGAAGCGCTACAGAAGCGCGGAAGCCCCAGCAACATCCTAAATCCATTATTGTACTGAACGCGTAGGACGTTGTAGGCCCTCTGCGTATACTTCACCCACAAACTGCACGTGTAGAAGGATTGGCAGTAGGCCTTAAAAAGGTACACCTTCACATCCCTACTACAGCGTGCAAACCTGCGGGCTAACATATTGCACCGAACCGCCAACGCCCTACGCTCCCTGTCCAAATCGGAATCATCACATAACTCCTCCGTGACCACATGTCCTAGGTACTTCACCTGAGCAACACGCTGCAATGGTATTCCGCCTATAGTCACTGGAGGAACGTTATCTAACGGAGCACGTTTGTTGTGAAAAACCACCGTTTGTGATTTCTTGACGTTGTATGTCAGCCCATGCGTCGCCGCGTAGGATTCACATACAACTAGCAATTTCCGGAGTGCACTGATTGATGGGCTCAACAGCGCCATATCGTCTGCATAGCTCAGATTATTAACCATGACATTTAGCTTTGGAATTTTTAAGTTATCGAAGTTTCTAATAGAACAATTGCCTCTTTGTTAATAGTATTACCTTTTATAGTAGGTAATTTTAATATTATATTGTGATGGACCAACAAAAGAAAAAACGATCTCAGAATTGGAGTACCGAGGAAAAAGTAAATAAACATAAATTTTTAATTGATTCAAATTTAATTTATTTGATTGATTCGAACACGATTTATGTTGTGTCGGCGTGGCGTTCCCAACAACTCAGCGGCTTCAATATCCTCAATATCAATTAAATCGACAATGTTAATATCCATTTTCGGGTAGAAACAACACAACACAATGAAAAAGATGCTATAAAATACAAGAGAAACTTTGACTGATACGATTTAGACCATAGTTTGATCGTTTAAACTAGGGGCCGCCGAGGCGCCGCGTTAGACCATGATTATGGTCCACGGTTTTTCGAAAAACCACGTTTTGTAATAACATTTTGGTTTAAACCGTAGTTTATAGAGCTGAGCTGAACCGGGGTTTTTAGTTAAACCGCTTTTTGTAATAACACTGTCAGAGTTTAAAAATAAATAATTTATTTTTGAAAATTGCAGGTTTTTTTTGCAGTTTAATAATAATGAAATGCTGTTCGTTGGTAATCGCATCACTTGACAACGGCTCCAGCCGTTGTCAAGTGATGCGATTACCAACGATTTGACAATTTTGTTTTAAAATGTTCGTAATAGTCTGAATCAGGTTTTTATGGCATAAGAAACATTGGAAAAGTTTACCGGAAGGTTATCAAATTCGGGAAAATGCTTTTTTTTTCTATAGGATTTTTGTATGATTTAAGGCTGTTTCAAACAGGCGCCACACTCGAATCGCACGCGACACAAAGTTTCAAGGAGCCTTTATTTAAATTTGGACAGGATAACGTCTGTCGGGTCAGCTAGTGATAAATAAAACTCACAAACGTTAAAATAATCGTGACGATTCGTTTTTAACTGACTTCTAAAAGGAGGAGGTTATCAATTCGGATGTTTATATATTTTTTTATGTATGTTCGGGCATAACTCCGTCATATATAGGTAGACGGAATTGCAATGTTTTTGTTCGAAAGAGGTTTATGCCGAAATGATCCCATTGAAATTTCATATAGATCTGATGATGAGTTTCGGAGACAGACAACGGAACTCTTAAAAAAATGACAGCAAATCAACCGCGATTGCTGCTATTGCATAAATATGCATTGTTTACGCAATCACACAACATAACATCACGCCTGTACACTCGAAAGGGTTACGCAGTTGTATTCAATATATCAGGGTACACCCACATTTTCTATCAAAGTTAGTAATAGTTGCATATTTTTCGCGACTGGAAGCTAGTTGTAGCACATAGTATTCAAGCTCGATTTATACAAAATTACATAGCAAGTAGTGGTATACGAATTTTTGTGGGGTAGGTAGGTAGCGCAACTACAAAGTGAAAAATTAAAACATTTTTATAAAAAAATCAACCGACTCCGAAAAAATACTACAAATTGAAAAATAACTTTAATTTCGGAAGTCGGTGACATAAAACGAAAGTACAAAACCAAAGACACCGACTTCCGAAATTAAAGATATTTTTCACTTTGTAGTGTTTTTTGGAAGCGGTTGTTTTTTTAATAAAAAAAGATTTTTAATTCAGATCTGCTACTATGATATTTATTGACAATAACCGCTGCGCTGATTGGCTACAATCAATACTAACAAAGACTTAAATTGCCGGAAGCTCAATCTCGATAAGGCAGGAATTACTGTACCACGTGAATATTAGGTACATGTTTGTAGAAACGGATCTCTGTAAAACGCGAAATCTTAAAAACTTTGTCAAAATAAAATAATTTATTTCAAATAGGCACTTATAAGGCAGTTTGGAACGTCAAAATTTACAAGAAAATAGATTTGATTCAGGAACAGAATTAAAAGAGAAAATTGAACAAGGAACTCCACAGTTACTCTTTTAAAACGCTTTACAATACTTTGGATACATGCATTAAGTGAAAACGACTAGAATAAAATGACTATACCTACTACAATATGTAAACCAACCGACTCTGTCTCAACAATTTTTCTTCAATGTTAAATGTATCAAAGAAGTCATATAAAACGACTGCATAAGATAATTAAAAAAATGCTAGAGTCGAGTTTTATATAAAATAAATAAAATAAAATCCATTTATTTCAGGTTCTCCCATATTAAAATTACAGATTTACGACACACGAGATAAATACAAATCATAATTTAACATAAAAATGTAAAAATTATAATAATAATAAATACAATGTCAACAAATCAGAACTACAGTGTCAAGGAAATCGAATCAAAGTCAATAAAAATAATAACCGGAAATTAAATTAATAATATATAATACAAATACAAATAAGGGTTAGGGCACATTTTGGATAAAATATAATAACATAAATGAATAAAAACTGAGCAATCATGCCAACTTGGTCGCTAACATGCTCTGGATATACGCCTACTGCAGCACTTCCTAATATAAGGGCAGTCCAAACGTCCAGCGATCATCGCCAGGACAGCATTGGAGCTGCCGATATACGAGTATACCGTCATTCTCATGCCCTTATCCTAAATTATTTGGAGTCGGCGCAACGTGTCTTTTTCTGCCACACTTATAACAATAAGTTGCCACTTGTATTAATCGTCATCTCCGCAATCACCTCTTACAAGCCATATCATCTTTCAAACTCCATCCATCGAACTTCTGCATTAATCGTCATCTCCGCAATCACCTCTTACAAGCCATATCATCTTTCAAACTCCATCCATCGAACTTCTGCATTAATCGTCATCTCCGCAATCACCTCTTACAAGCCATATCATCTTTCAAACTCCATCCATCGAACTTCTGTATTAATCGTCATCTCCGCAATCACCTCTTACAAGCCATATCATCTTTCAAACTCCATCCATCGAACTTCTGTATTAATCGTCATCTCCGCAGTCACCTCTTACAAGCCATATCATCTTTCAAACTCCATCCATCGAACTTCTTTATTAATCGTCATCTCCGCAGTCACCTCTTACAAGCCATATCATCTTTCAAACTCCATCCATCGAACTTCTTTATTAATCGTCATCTCCGCAGTCACCTCTTACAAGCCATATCATCTTTCAAACTCCATCCATCGAACTTCTTTATTAATCGTCATCTCCGCAGTCACCTCTTACAAGCCATATCATCTTTCAAACTCCATCCATCGAACTTCTGTATTAATCGTCATCTCCGCAGTCACCTCTTACAAGCCATATCATCTTTCAAACTCCATCCATCGAACTTCTGTATTAATCGTCATCTCCGCAGTCACCTCTTACAAGCCATATCATCTTTCAAACTCCATCCATCGAACTTCTTTATTAATCGTCATCTCCGCAGTCACCTCTTACAAGCCATATCATCTTTCAAACTCCATCCATCGAACTTCTTTATTAATCGTCATCTCCGCAGTCACCTCTTACAAGCCATATCATCTTTCAAACTCCATCCATCGAACTTCTTTATTAATCGTCATCTCCGCAGTCACCTCTTACAAGCCATATCATCTTTCAAACTCCATCCATCGAACTTCTTTATGAATCGTCATCTCCGCAGTCACCTCTTACAAGCCATATCATCTTGCAAACTCCATTCATCGAACTTCTGCATTAATCGTCATCTCCGCAATCACCTCTTACAAGCCATATCATCTTGCAAACTCCATTCATCGAACTTCTGCATTAATCGTCATCTCCGCAATCACCTCTTACAAGCCATATCATCTTTCAAACTCCATCCATCGAGTTGTCATTGTACGGTCTAATCGCCGTACATTTTTCTGCTTACTCTGTAACCTACTTTAAGCTAACGATGCGCGTCATAATTTAACGTAATAAAATAACACGACTAACGAATTTAAATATAGTGAACTTATAGCTGTGTCGCTATCAACAACTGAGAGAAATAATCGCCTTCCACACTAGTACTGTTACTTACTCTTAACTTATATAAACTTAACTACTTAGTGCATCTTAGTGGAACGTGTTTCTCTATACTACCTGAACTTAAAAACCTTCACGACAAATCAGTGTACGGAGTTAAGTACTACAACCCGTACAGTCATATTATGTAACTCCACAACTTAATTATTCTCAATTAATTCTCTTTAACGAGAACTATTTCTCGAGAATATTTCCAGGAATCTTCTCATACATTTCTTCAATGAAGTTAATATTAAATTGGAATTTCTGTATTAAAACAAACTTTGTGATGTACAAATAATCAGCTTTGGTAAAATTTATATAGTAGGAAAGGTAAATAAGTACTTAAACACAGAATAATAACCACGATTTCTTTGAAACAGACTTATATTTTGTAATTTGACACGGTTTGGGTAATTACTTGGTATTGGCAGTTGCTTTATTGCTACATAATTCTTAACTAAGTACTTCGTATAAATTATTTAAATTTTTAATTCTCAATGTTGCGAATATTCTCCGGTGAAAAGAGTATTGCAGAACATTTCCTTGCTCGAGAATGTTCTCCGTGAGAGAGGATTCTCTCGTCTATCACTATCTGTAGTTATATGCAGTAAACTTGCAATCTACATCTACAATGTAGGTATAACAGATATGAGATAAGTAGAGAATGTCACATAACCAAGCATGTAACAAGAATCTATCCGCACAAGGTATAGTTTACCAAGTTACGTTATGTTAGCGCAGGCTACGGCGTAGCGCTACGCTCGTAGGCCTCGTAGCAAAAATTTACGCTATTGGACGAACTCGTTACATCGAATTCTCGGTACTCGCCATTTCAGTCTACGTTGAACTAAACATGCAATGGGAGTCGAGGGTGGGTGTTCAGCCGTGGAATAATAATCCATAAGTGGACTGCAGTTGCCCTCTGGCTCTTTAAAATCGAAAGCTGTTAACGAACTTTTGGTTTGAACCCCGATTGCATAGGGGACTGTTTTGAAGCTTACTATTGAAAAAGCTTCAAAACAGTAATTTTAAACTTTTAATTTGTTGTACACGGTAAACTATAGTGACAGCTTACCGTGTAAAACAAATTAAAAGTCACAGTGTCTGCCTACGACGCATATTGGTAATATGAAATATTTTTTAACTAGTTGCAGGTAAGGATAAATTGGTTTTTGCAAGTTACGCGACTGTTGCAAAGCTTTTCCATTAAAAATAAAAAGTAGATGAGTAATATGCAATACATTACTGCGCGAGAAATAAAGATTCGTGGTTGCAGGCAAGGATAAAAGCAAACAGCAATAAAAACGAATGCTTCTGATGTGCTGTTCATTGAAGAGTAGCGTGCGCAAGCTCAGTAACCAGTAGTAGCTAAGTTAAATGTTTTTGCATAACATAAGTAGTGCACTGTGAAAAAAAATATTCAGCATTTTTCTTTATCGTAAACGACGCGCGACGTGGAAAAGGATTCAATTCGGTTTTGACTTTATTTTGCATACTTTCTTCATTCTCTTAATGTTATTTCGTTTTTTTTATCGATCGATACTTTAGTCTTTTAAAGCGACGTTGAATACTGGCAATGTTCGCGACCACCGACGTTGCTATAATATTATCCGAATTGAGTCTACATTCACCGCGCCATAACATTTTATTCATAACGGATTCCCGAATTTATAAAATAAAACAAAATCATACGCAGTATTCATCATATCAGTATTCCAACAACAAATTAACAATGAGCTATAGCGGAAAATCAGAAATAAATCAGTAAACATTTTCATATTTCGAAGTGATGTGCCATAAAAGCTTTGAACAGCTTAATTCCATATGACGAGTCAACAACTGCCCCGAGTTGGACTGTCACCGCTAAACCGGTATTCATATTTGATATTTACTCGTTATAAAATACTGGGATTATTTCAAACAGACTAGGCCATGTCATGGCCTACTAACAGGCTTAAAACTGAATTTGATGATGCTTGAAACAGCCTCGTGCTTCTGCACTAAGTTATTTTTCTAAAATTGAACTTACCCGATGATCTTCTTCTTGTTTGAAAAGCTCAGCAAAATACATTTATTTTTTCAGAGGTAGAGGCACTCTATGAACTTACCTATACTATAATTTATTTTAATTTTATCGCGGTAATTAATTCGTAAACTGTTTTTCGCTGCGATTGGCACCGGCACCGGAAGCATTTCGATGGTAGTCGTGACTTAGTTAAAGGCATGACCGGAAATGGATATGCAATGTTTACGTACGCGTAAAGTCAGACGAGACGAGCTGGCTTGTCCTGTCAAGTCCCTTTGTAAGACAATATTCAAACTAGTCGTCAGACATAACATAAACGGAGCTTGCAGCGGATGATTGCAGCAAACCTAACAATACACTAAAACAGCGTGGCAAGGACATGCATGCCATGCGCAAACTGTAACACTGAATTCAGCAAATGATTCTAGATCCCTAGCGAATGAATTTCTCGTCGGTTATTATTATATATGTATAGTTGTAGTTATTATTATATTCTGAACTACGCAATGAACCAAATACGGTAGACATATTAGTACCTCATCTCTATATTTGGTTTCAAGAATATGTATGACTTACAAATTATTTTTTTGGAATTCTTAATAGAATCTGAACAATTATAGCAAATTCGCAGTACCATGCTGTCTCTAATTTTTTTCTGCCCCAGCTTTAACTTTTACAAATCATTGTTAGGGCAGTCATTTAAAATTGCACTGCTGTGATCTTTTGGGATGTTGTTAGGATAGATACCAACAGTGTAAAACCAAGTTTGCAGCTTCGAAGGACCTGTGCTAACTGCTTGGTGCTTGAAAAACCTCGACATTTTTAGACTTACATCGTAGGCACGTGCATCCTAGGTAAAAAGCTACAATTTACAACACACAGTACAACATAACACACACAGTTTTTACAGTTACAATTTTGTACAATTGGAAAGTCCAGAAATATAAACCTCTTATTTATCAAGCGGCTACCGCGTTCTAATTTGACACAGGAGGGACTTGCACGGCCGCATTCCGGACTCAGAATTGAATTTAATAATAAAACTTAGCTTTACTGTCCACCTATTATCCTGCCAGATGCAACTACCTATCTCACATATTGAACAAACACTCAATGTGCTTCAGGACCATATAGATAAAAGCGCATTATCTATATGGTCATGAGTCACATTAAGGGTTTTCAGCCTTTGAAGCCTATTTCACTTATCATGTTAAGTCTTTAAATTGCCCTCCATAGGCAGCAAGATTTGGATGATCAAAAGGAAAATTGCCACAATCGAGCATCGCTCGGTAGATGAAAAGTTCGGCGTTTTTAGCCGGCAGTCGAGACGTATCCGCCTAGGCGGGAAAGAGGGGGTGCTGGAAGTTTTATTTACTACTCACTATATAGCAGCCATTTTTCAATGGTTTTATATAGGTACACTTGCATGGACTGTAACTAATGGCTTGCGTCATTTGTGCTCCATTTCTGTTTGCGTCGGAACCGCAATGCACACAGTAGGTAGCGTTTACACGGAGGCGTTAATAATTTAGATATCGGTTTATAATTGGGAGCGACTAGGGCTAGCAGCTTAGTGCACGGCGAGTTAATGATGGCCGGCAAGTCTTAACACGTATTTTATTGACGGTTTATAATGTGCCTGGGGGTAAGGGAAGGGGCTATGTTGGTAAATAAGAAATTAGCCTACTTCCAATTTATACGGCACGCTTTATCGAATGCTGCTAGCACTTCATTTTGTTTTAAATATGATCTTACTTACTTGGAACTTTTAGACTTTTTACTGGGTAATTGTGTGCAGTTGAAATGCTAATTAGACCAATGCCCATTTTTTCCGAGTCGTGGCAACTAAGACACTATGGCAGAAGAGAGTATTAATCTCTGAAGCATAGATACTGAATATATAGGAGATTGTGGCCTTCACGTCTCTTCATATTTGCAAACTTGCTTACCCGTGCAAGTGCATAGCTATCTACTAAGTTTATAGAAATGGATATGAAAGATGTGCTTCTAGCCTAATATGTGTTTAGTAGCAAATAAAGTTTTTGAAATGAAAGTTTTGGCGATAGGAGTCGAGAGTAGAATGATACATGACTTGTATGGATGGACTTGTGAGGTTTGTGCTAACTTTCCTAATGCACCTGCCTCGTCTCTGAAAGATGGTCAATTAGCTAGGTTCTTATTATTGTCAGCGCTGACTGCGCTCAGAGTACGTCATAGTTAAAAGCTAGATGCTCTTGTGCTGATTTATACTTGGTAGGTAATCTATTTTCTTAAAACTTGTTAATGCCTGAGTAACGACTTAAATTCAATGTATTTATGTTTGATATTTAGCTAGTTTTGGATTTCCACATTTATAGACTTGGAGTTAGCTAGTATCAGTAATAATTGAGTCAAGTTTTATTTCTACTAACTTCATTAGGGTGATTTCCTTGCAAATTAAGCTAGACAATCTTGTTTAATTTGTATGATGACATACCTACTTTTCATTAAGTTAAGTTAACTTTTTATTATGCGATAGATCCATAATCACAATATATTATATACAAACTTCGATCAATAATAGGTACTAGATACACAATCCCATACAACATTTCACTTTAAAACTGTCACCAATTGTGTTTACGTATGTCTAGTTGAAATAAATATATATTAATGTAAAATCAACCTTAAATGCAAAGCTTAAAGTAGTATTCACAAAGCTATGTTCGGAATCGCATCCAACATACACGCAGCCGGCACGCGCAGGTACATATACGCTGATACATTTTTACGACGGAAGTTCGCTGGTCAACATACATCAAAACAAATTGAACCTTACACGCATGATTTAAAATCAGAATTACAAAGTGCCAAAAAATCAATTATATTTTACGGTTGTGGTTCGCCGCTTGGACAAGAACTGAGTGGAGTCGAACTGTCCAATATGTTTTTTGTTAAGTCCTTAATTTAATTCCTTCTGCCGTAGGAGAAAGGTTAAAAGCAATAAATTTAAAATGTCGCTTGAATATAAAAAGTAATTTTTATATAAATACAAAAATATTTATTCTTAATTAAAACTTAAAATCCAAGCAATAAGGTTAAAAGCATTATGTTGATAATTTCGTGCTTACTCTATTTTGGAACTAGACGTAGTTCTTGGTATTAATTGCAAATTGGTATTAAAGGAATAGTTTACTTCTTATATAGGTTGTAAAAAAATTACCAGGTTTGATAAATCATTCCTCAATTTTGAACATAAAGCTGGTTACACTTTTAATGGTCGGTGAATCTTCAAAAAACATAATCACTTAGTATTTTATTAAAACGTTATCTTACTCCAACTTTGTATTAGTTGGAGTAAGATAACGTTTTAATACTTTATGATAATTGCAATATACCTGTAATTTGGGAACCGCTGTTTTTAGTCATCTACGCTTTTGCGTGTTTCCAGTTATGTCCAAAATATCATTATAAATCGTCGAATTTTTATAAGGCTAGTTAATTTCTATCTTCCTTTCAAAGTCGAAAGTCAAAGCATTTATTTCAAATAGGCATATAAAAGGCACTTTTGAACGTCAACATTTACATTAAAATAGAATTGATTCTAGTCGCCCCTTCCAAAAGGTAGTTTCGTATGGAGAAGAATGGGCAAGAAACTCCACCCTTACTCTTTTAAAATGTGTTACAATATTTTGTATACATTAATTATATAATTATATGTGAAGACGATGCACCTATAATAAAAATTCCCTACCACAATAGGTAAAAAGAATTTAATAAACGTAGCAATGATAAATAAGTTAATTAAGTGATAGATACATGGTGTTCACATATTTACAAACATTGTAAAAGTATACGATTTCCCAAATTATGTACAACAAGTAATATGTCAGTGTGTGAGTTAAAGTAATCAATCTTTCGCGACAATAGATACTCTGCTCACCGAAATGAGTCTCTAGAAAATTACAAACAAAAATAACATACACAATAACAATATTACTCCATGCACTCCCTGTTCCAGAATAGTCGATGTTTGTTACATTTGTTGGCGCGCTGTCGCAAACATTGGTCAAACAATCATAATATTTGCAAATTGATTTATATTTACTATTTAATTGTTTTTAATTTATGAAAAAAGCTAATTGACATAAACTTAACGAGAAAAAGAAATTCCTTCCACAATATTGGCGTTACGGTGGTTATTTACACAATTTTAGAACGCGTACTGCGGCACTTTGACGTCTTAACGTTGGCTATGATTGTACCAGACGAATTAGAAATAAGACCACAAAAGTATTTGTGCTCTTATTTTTCGGGCCGCTCGTCGGGAATCTAGTACTATTATTTATCGAAGTATACACAGTTTATTTTAGTGGAAAATGTCAAAACAGGTCTCCTGTCTATTTCAAACATTTAGTAATTCAATTGAGTATACAGCTTATTACATGGAGTAGGCGTTCCACATGTCAGTGCCTAATAGGTAGTAACTTTGTCTTTGACCGATTTATAAAAGTGACTGAAATGCAAGGTTGATTATGTGACATAACGATATGAAATCGTTATGTCACATAATCAATGGCGTGGAATAATTATTTCAAGAGTTGAAGCTAGGATACGTTACATAAGTCGTGATGTATGAGTACTTTTAGAGAAGGGATTTTGAGGATTCCTTTTGAATGTATTTATAAGAGTAGGTAAAAAAAAAAAAATATTATCATCCATTGGGTGGGTCATTTGGACCCACATTGTTTATAAATTAACGAAGTGTCATTCACATGCAAGCTCATATTTACTGTAATTAAGAGTTTCTAAGAGGATTATATAAAAACTATTGAGTCACTAGGTGATGGGAATTAAAAGTTAGAAGAGATTTTTATTTACTTAAAAATAAGTCATCATGCAGTTATTAAACGCACCGTGTTTCGTATTACATTCCAACTTACTCAATTGATTACGTTCTTACACTTACTTGTACACGTTTACGCTCGTAATTTTTTTTTAATAAACCAAACTTATAAAATATTAAAAAAAGGTCATACAAAAGTTAATATAATGTTTTATACGAAAATCTACAATATTATAATTTATAAAATTATTTGTGATAGCGTAGAATGGAATGATATGCTGTCAATATGAGTTGGCTGCATAGATAATAGATTCGTTTTAGGTTATAATCTTTTACCTTGCATATCTTTTTTCTCCCAGCCTCTACGACTTGCTGCCCATTTGCTTTTGTGCTAGTTTTATATAGTTCTACAACTAGTTATAAGTTTCCATACTGTACGATACTCCTAACAGTGGGTCCCATTGTACATGCAACCTCGCCATCCTCCTTTTGGGCATGGAATAAAACTCACTTGCAACTATGTTTCAAACAGCAAAATAAAATATCAGTTTTTGTATTAGCCCTAGGGTTTATACAAAAGCCTGTATTTTATTTTGTATAAGTAGGTAGGTCGGAAACAAAACATTTGTTAAGGGGCTGACAACAGGTAAAGCGCGGCCACTGTCGGACTACATAGAAAAGAAAGAGAAGCGCGATGACAGCTGGTAATTTATTGCAAAATATGAAGCAATTCTCTATTTACAAAAAATCTATTGATTGGATTAAAAAATGAAAAAAACTATCACGTTAATATGTTGCTTTAAGAACAATCTGAAAATAAAACAGAATGATTGCATGTATATTCGTTTGGTTATAATCGTTAAAAGAAATTTTTTGAGGTATAGTTGTGACTTTTTTGTATCGTACCAAATTAGTTGTATTATGTTTTCAACACACTATCTAACTAGCATGTATCCTGAAGAACATCATATATTTTACTGATTTAGTATACTGCAGTGGATCATATACTTTTAGGCATTATAAAACTTGCGTTTAGGTCATGTAGTCCCCTTAAGTACCAACTTTACATAAAGGTGCTTTCGCCAAAAAGCCCTCGTTTCCGACAAAAAGTCAATACAATATATCGGACTGGGAGTATGAGATATAAATTAATTTTAAAGCACATACACAGTTCCGTTGTAATTCCTGGTACATAGCTGTTTTCATTTGTCGTGCATTGATACAGGCTGGCCTGTCTATATGTATGGTTACATATTATATATGATAGTTATTCATACAAGTTTTCGTATGTCATGACGTATGTTGTACAGGTTGCGCTGAGTTGAATGTGCCTTTGGACATAGGGCTGTTTTGTTTTATTAAGTCGTAACAATAATAATAGTAAAACACACTTTTTACAGTATAAACATGGATTTCGGTTCTTGCATACATACATACCTAGCATAAAGCAATATTTGATCAACTATTTATTTAAACTCAAACTCAAAGCATTTATTTCAAATAAACCAATTACAGGCACTTTTGAATTGTCTAGGGGTCGGTCAGTCAGAAAGATGAAGCTAATTGGAATTGCCCATTCCAAAGCGTAGTATTAGTAGTATTAGGTACTGTAACCCGGTTATTTGTAGTTTATATGTAGTATCTTTTGAAACAAGATGTTTATGGTTTCAGTATAGTACGAGATTATACTACTTACTACCGTGCTAAAGTAAATTTATAGGGTATAAGCTGTACGGGGAAGATTCAATTAAACAAGTACCTTTTTACACAATACAAAGTTTATTGTAATACACAGAAAATTAAGGTACAACAACATCACTTGTGGCGAGCCACTAACCAAACCCTTCCCACACACTTAGGTGTTCACTCCGACAAAACCAGGTCTCCTTTCCTAGTAGTCACCTGCAATGAGTCTAAAACAATAACTCAGACTCACTTTAGTAAGTCCGTGAGATGAACGGCTTTATAACTTCTAGCTCAATCGAATAAGTATCGACCTATTATGGTTGTTCTCTTATACGGAAAATATCGCTTATGCAAAGCAACCCGAGACACAATAATTTATAACAACTGGTCTTACTACCTAGTTCTTACAAAATTATTACAATTCAGCAGTTTTATCTCTCAGTATATTCCTTTCAATAGACGGAATCAAGACCCTTGGCGTCAAACACAGGATAATACCTGTGTTCCCACGCATTAAAACGTGGCCTACGGGTACGACAGTGACGCTATTGTTACCTGGAGTGGCGAGCTTCCCTCATTTACCATTAAACGGTTCAGTAAGGCCTTCTTCACTAACAGATGGCCACACCTCAAGGCTTAACCTCTAAATTGGCCGCACCCGGATCAATTCCAAATCATCTGACCACGGGGCTACACCAAGGCATCACGTCTTAACGTCGCATCAGAACTATTACAACATAACGCCTTGTATCCCCAAAGGGTTGGGCAGAAGTATACCACATAAGTATATCACACCGTCCACATCTCGCCAGTTACCTATGTTTAAGTCCCATGTAAATAGGGGCGAGCCTATTGAAAAAAAAACAACTTATATATTGGAAAATTAATATTCTCAGAGAAAGACTAAGAAATATTTCATATTAAAAATATAAAATAGATTCATAAACTTATACCTAAGCGTCTGTGACAGCATCTACAACTCTACATGCGAAGTACGCAGACAGCATATCTACAACTCCACATGCGAAGTGCGCATCATCCTGACGCAAAATCCTGCATCGCGCAAGCAGAGTTTACCGCGCAACTAGCATATACAGGGTGTCCAGTAAATAGCACGACATACTGCAGGGGGTGATAACTTGGGTCAATACCTACCAAAACAACACAGTAGATGTATAATTCTTTAATTTAAATACATTATATTACCTAGAAACTAAGTATCAAATATGTCCGATTGGAAAATGCAGTTACGATACGTAATACCCGTTAAAATGTAGCCTACGGATTTCACGGATAAATTCCAAATTCATAGTTGCATTTGGCAGTTACCAAACTTCGTACCGATGGAATCGAATGCGGACTAGGCATTAATTAGGTAAGGGTTGGGATATCCGATTCGCCGAATACATGTAATTATTGGAGATCGCCAATCCCACAGAGCACGGAATTGCCGCGCCGAGCGCCTTCAGAGCCTATAGACGGCAGTACTAATAAATTTCGGAACACCTCGGGAAGTGCCTTGAGCGTACAGCGGTCCGCATTCAAAGCCGTCAGTTTTCTATTCGTCATGTGTATCGAGTAAATATGTTGTAAAAGTGTTGACAATGCCGTCTCTAGCAGCGACCGCCGAGGCGTCTCCGTGCTCTGTAGCTATCTTATTAGGTACTGGCAATTTTCTCTAAATCCGGTATCTAATAAGATAGCTACAGAGCACGGAGACGCCTCGGCGGTCGCCTTCAGAGCCTATAGACGGCAGTACTAATAAATTTCGGAACACCCCGGGAAGTGCCTTGAGCGTACAACGATCCGCCTTCAAAGCCGTCAGTTTTCTATTTGTCATGTGTATCGTATGTAGTCCGAGTAAACGTGTTGACAATGAGCGACCGCCGAGGCGGCTCCGTGCTCTGTAGCTATCTTATTAGGCACCGGCAATTTAGAGAGGTAAGCGGATACTCGATAATTGACGTTCATGCAGGGCTTGTCCATTATCGGTATCTGTATTAGTTTGGGCATAGAACATGATCATTGTTTTGGTTCTGAACATTGGATGTAAGTAATGTAATGTATTTTCAGGAAAATAATTTAAAGCCAGTCACACAATCGATAGTAGATACAAAACAGCAAGGATTTATAGTATCAGATTACGAAGCGTAACTACAAAGGTATAAGTTCATTTGAAAAATTCACAAAACCATGTGGCTGGCCTCTTGTTGTACTGTTTGTTGTAACTGTCATAACGATCAAAATTATATCTATTTGGAATTGCAGCCTGAAAATTAAATGTCGTGACCAGTTGCCTCCCCAACATAGACAATATCTAGGCTATTCACGCTGTCGATCAACTGAGACTTAGTTATTGGACCTGTCTGTTGTCTAAACGTCGTTACAAGGCTCGTCGGTGGGGTTGGTTTGATTGCGGTCGTTCTAAGCATCGGCACGGCACGGTTGGCGCAGTGGTTAAGCGATTGACTGCTACGCTGCGTGTCTCGGGTTCGATTCCCGCATGGAACAAATATTTGTATGACCTACAAGTAGTTGTTCCGGGTCTTGTTTGTGTATGTGAGTTCAAATGTCGGTAAACGCACCCACAATACAGGAGAATTTCCTAGAGTGGGGCAACGTTTAAAAAAAAAACATCTTCCTTCGTGCTGCCAATGCCTCATACCTACATGTACACAGTCGAATAAAGAAAATGTGAAGCACTGAAACGTTAATTTTAGCTTACATCCTAATATTGTTGTACTTGTGTTAATAAGCTTCAAAGAGATTTTCTGTTTCTGCTTGAATTTTCTAATAATAGGGTTGAAAATGAGGAATCAATTTTTTATTCGTTTTCTTGTAGGTTGTTCATTTATTTATTTATTTATATATTCTTTATTGTACACCACTAAAAACATAACAACAAAAATTAAACTGAACACTACTTAATATACAATGGGCGGCCTTATCGCTTTCTGCGATCTCTTCCAGGCAACCTTGGAATGGACAGAGATTTCATATACGTATTATAAATATGTAGGAATATTTAATTAAAAATTCGCTCAGATTCCACATCAGGTCCATTGCGGGGAATTTATGCAGATCTTCATAAGGCTTCCTTTGCAGCAGATTCTATTTTTATAGTTATTGCAGAGACGTTCGGTTAATTGGAAAATTTCCGATAAATAAAGCGTAGGGATGGATGACACTCGTACTGCATTAGAAGGTTCTAGGTATATCTAGAAACGACGCGATGGGAACCATTGTAAGAGCTAAATAGAGAGCAGTGGAAGGAGAGTAGGTTGGCCTTTGAAAAAATCTAGGCAATTCTTTTTTATCTTACGGTAGATAAACAATCATGACAAATAAAGTAATCTGTTGCTTTCAAGCCTATGCAGTCATTTTAAAGTTATTTTGTAACCTCATACCAATCGTAAAGTAGTGTAAAGTTTTCACAACTTTCCTGTTGTTTGCAACATTTGTTGACTCCCTGCGAAAGTATAATTTGGTAGTAATAAATGACAATTACATAGCTTTTCCTTCACAAAACACTTTGTTGTCTTGCAGGAAATGTAACAGCAATAAATAATAATAACTACCCGGTATTATGTACTGATATAGAACATCCTCTGCGTTCATTTCTTTGTTTCACTTTATTATGTACTGATCTATTAACAACTATTACACGTAAGTAGTACACAAAATATTTTATGAGATACACCTAAAAGTGCTAAAGAACCTACAGAAATGATTTATTTTATTTTTAGTTAGGCATATATTTTTATTAAAATTAAATATTTTAAAAATACATTAAAATTTAAAAATACTTGACACACGTAATAAATACTGGCTCCTTTTTTATTTTTTTAACATGCTTTACGCTAGTTTCTGCATAGTATTTACTGTCAATGCGCGAGCGCGTGCGCTTCTTTCCCCGCGTCTCTTCAGTCAGTCCCGCTCGGTCCGTGCGTGGCACTGCACGCGCTTTAGTAAGCGTCGGGCTTCATACCAGAAAATTGTAGTGTGCTACAATAACAAGTATCATAGGATTAAGTACTAACCTCGCGAGTGCCGATCGTGATGTGATTCCTCCGGTCTATTGGTAATATGTCGGCAATCCAATAAGAGGATGTAGGGGTGGTCATTTGCAACCAAATGACCACCCAATTATTATTATCTGCTTCTACTTCAATACATAAGAATTAACCATTAAATGACAATTATCTTTAATCTTTTTTAAATCACAGCACACAATTTTCATTATTATTTTACCAAATGACCTGCCCTACATCCCGTTAATGAATTGCCGACGTATTACAAATAACCCTGTATATAAAGGTCGGGGAAAAAGTAATTTCGTATTTTATAATTATTAAAAAAAAGTCGTAAATTTCGTAAATACAAGACTGAGTGTGGCACCCTAATATGAATATCAGCTTTTTTGTATACCCACACTTTTTCAAATGGGTCAAAACTGTTTTGTGGTCAACCCCTTTCTTTTTTTTATGGTCGTTAATCATCAAATAACTTCTCCTGCTCTGGGTGTAGCGGGAGGGCGTGTCAGACTTAAGAGAGTCTTTAGTCAGTAAGCTGACTAAAACTCACCCGTGTTCGGTCAGTTGCCTGTGCCAGGGGTCACGGTAACTACCCTTTCGGACTTTCCCGCAACCCTGGCAGGCATCAGCCGTAGCGGACCCCGTCATTTGGTGCTGACATCTCTTTGAGGCGCGCGTGCCACAACGCGCTGTCGACCCTGGCCTGGTCCTTATTGGACGGCGATCTGCCCATTTCTCGCCGTCCGCAAGCCCGCGCCTACGGTGGATCTGTTTGGGATTCCCGACTCCCAGGGCGTCTCCTGCGGCGGCTAGGGGCGTGAGGTTGCGAATTTTGCCTCTCTCTCACGCGTTCCGCCTCCTCCTTCGTGGGCATTACTGCTTCGCAGAAGGAGGTGACGGCTTCCCATGCCCTCTTGCTCCGTACCATGGCCTGGACCAGGGCTGGACGCGAGAGATCGCCACCGCCAAGAGCCTCTACGAGGACACGGCGGTGCTCCGCCCAAGCCGGGCAGACCACCGTACGCTCCACCGTGTCCTGTGGGCGATCCACACAATGGTGACACCCGGGTGTTTCCTCCCGCCTTATACGGAACAGGAACCTCCCGAAGCAACTGTGTCCGGTGAGGATGTCGTGGTGCCTCTCTAGCCACTTCTCAAAGAGGGGACTTTTTGCCGCAATTGTGGCGTGCCCAGCACTGGGTTGCGACAGTTACTCTCCATGCAGCTATGAGATCCCGCCGGAGCTCTGTCCGCTGTGCCGTGATTTCTCGCGGCAGCGGACGCAACTCCAGGGCAGGGTATTGAAGGCATTGGCGATGTCTAGAGACACCGCCAAGACGACCCTACTCTGGGCCACAGCATTCACAGCGTCCACCTTAGAGCGCCCTCTGCGGAAAACAAACTGACTCGCCGCCAAATCCGGCGACTCTTTCAAAGAGCTTGCCCACCTCGTAAGCGGACGGAGAGTCCGCAGGGCGCCCCGGCTTCGTAATGAGGACTTTTGGTCAACCCCTAACTCTTCAGCTTTGTCGTAACTAATATGCCGATCATGCTCTACTTTTTTTGAAATGGCACGGACTTTATCCGTAACAGGGCCACCAGAACAAGCTGCATCTTTGACATTAACATTTCCGGACTGACTACGCTTGGCTTGAACCAACTTTGTGCTACTCTTACTGTCACTGCGTAAGTCCACAAAGGTCTCATACTTTTTTCGCGGCTTGCGTCGCCTTTTTTTCTTTTTTGTAATAAAACTTAAAAATAATATCGAATATCTTTGTTCGATTCACTAACTGTGGCGGGCTATTCTTTCTAAAATGTAATTTATTTATATAATGGTATCAAAACCAGCCAGATACAAATAGTACCTACAGCCAAAGAGATTTTACTTCAAGTTTATACCTAGAAAATACCAAAATACTTCTCCGACCCATTACTATACATGCTATCCGGCGTAGGCTGGAGTTAATATAATACGACAATATTACGTCGTACCTACGCCGATGACGTCCACCTTTCCATTTGCTTTACTATAGCCTGCAACGATATCAGCAATAGACCCATCCTATGAATAACTACCTTTATCTAATCCATCTAGGTCCCTAGCAGGATTCTGATCAGCGTATTGTGATGCCAAAATGCTTGTTCCATGTCAACGGAGCATACATAACATGCTACGAACATCATTTCTGATAACGCCAGCTCGTGTGGGTTCTCGTCATTGTCTTGATTCAGTATATCGCAATCCGACAGTGGCCTACGTCAAGGAATATTACATTGACTTGTGTATTACCCATGTTCGAATGACTACGATTGTGTACGGAATTCTGCTTTTGAAGTTATCGTGGGTTGTAGACTGGAGATACAGGCTGGTAGATTAAATGCGAGATACATAATTTTCAAATCAATATTTTTATTTTTAACTTAGAATGTCAAACAGAAAATACAAGTGATAAAACAATGAACATACAGTTTTAACTGCTTCAATTCTGAAAACCAGAAGTAAAGTGTTAATAAATTACAAACGTTACTTAATTACTGCTATTCCCAGAAGACGGTCTGTTATTCAATTCAAAAGGATCGCCAATGTTTGGCATTCCAATTCCGGAGAGGCCATGTTCGGAACCGACCACTTTGTTCGCAGTAAGCCACAGAATAATACGATTGGAATGGGATATTATCCAGAATTATGACATTCTTAACTTCATGCGAGAATTAAGAATACCTGGATTTCCAGTTCTCCATTTTTCCGTCTCTTGAACGGTTTAGGCTTCCACACTTGACGACACTGTAGCTTCAGTTTCACCTAATCTTTTACAAATCGTGTAAAATAATTTATTTTTATTTAAAACTCACATCAATAGACATTTTTGAGCACAAAATTTACAAGAAAATAGAGTGTGCGTTACGCCAGCGGAATGTTGTCGCTTTTCAGGATTTCGGCTTGACAGATAATTAGTACCCCATGTCGTGTAAATGTGCCCGACATTTATAATTTGTGCGTCCAGCCGATCCGAAGACATTCACGAAAAACAGATGCCGTTAGAGTAACGTTACTCCAAAATGTGTGCGTCTTGAGGTTTCAGAGTTATTCAAGATGCCGCTGGGGTAACGTTTAACAAAATGCTGTATCTCTTAAACGGCATGACATACAACTACGATTTTTTTTACTACGATATGTCTTAATTTGTGCAATTTTATTTTTTCTATAATTCACGCCGTTGGAAAATTAGGCATTGTTTTTCAAAAACCCTAAAGTCGATCCTTGCGCTTCAATGAGAAACCCTAGAAACATATCAATTATGGTGGTTAGTACCTTTTATGAACTCTATGCATCATGTGAAATTAGATGTTTCTATTCCAATTCCTTATAGAGATAATCCATTTTAATTAAAATCTGGCTACGATATAATGTAACGCACCAATACATGAGTTACTATTAAGTGACGGTAATTAATATTCTACTAAAAATTAGCACCCATATTAAATTGTTTATCCTTAAAGTTTGAGCTGAAAAAACCTTCTAATTACTCAGATATAAGAAGAAAACAATAGGAAACGAAATCACACGATTAACCGAACAAATTCAAATTGTGCCAACCTTCTTAAATTTGTAGAACAACATTTCGCTTTTTACAACAGTCTCGCACAAAAGTGTTACTTATAATATTATATTGTTTTGTAAAACACGTACCTACGTACACACAGTGTGTAAGTCATATTATATTGAGAATTTGCAAACCTTTAAACTCTCAGTCAAATGTTAGTACTGCAATATAGTAAAGACCACTAGGTCTATTTAACTAGAAAGTGTATTTTTATTGCTAAAAAATAAAAGTAAATACCATTTATAGATTTCGTTTTAAATTGAAATAAAATAGCATGATTGATACCTCTGTGAAATTTTGTTTTATTATTTAGGTGATAAAATATTTTTATATTAATCAAATTGAGCCAAGTGGATATCTATATTGTCTATCTCAGTCAATTCGACAATCGGAACTATCACACTCGTACATAAAATATATCTATCCTATTCCGTCAGAACGGCCGGAATAGTAAAACATTGCGTGGGGCCCAGTGCTGGTCGTTGTTTGATTCTATGTTGCCATACGGAATGGTTTTTGCAAACATTTTTCAATGAAAAGCAATGGTACCAACATTATTTTGATCAAGATATAACCTTACACTGACCTGCAAATTGCAAAAAATGCAAGAAAATTTGTATTTCGCGGTTTACCACAGCACAGTCACCTTGTGGAAGATCTCTGATTTTGATTCCTACTTTGAAAAAAAATACTCATAAATAAAACTGTGCTTAGCCTGACGTGAAAGATCTATGATTTTGATATCCACATTTATCACAAATTATATATGTAATAACACTGAAACATACAAAAATACTTTTTCAATTAAAAGAGAAATACTTAATAATTCAAAACATGTACCACGAATAATTTAAAAGCAAGAAACAATATAAATTTTGGTTATTTGTCAATATTTTTTCTTGTTAATATGATCTCATAAATGATAATGACCCAAGGGTACTTCTTATTTTGGAACAAAGATAGCCGGCAGAAGAAAATGCTCGTTCGGCTTCAACACTAGTAGGCATTATTGAAAGTAAATAATTATATGCTGCTGTTAGGAAAACTTCACAACCGCTACCAGCGCTATCGTAGATACACATTTCAACTCTTATGATAGATTTAAGATCGGTGTTTACTCCAGATTTGTTTACTGCAGACGTCAAGCGTCAAACTTTACGGCACGTACAAAAAACTCAATAAATTATCTTAGACCAGGTCAGGTCTCTCGCAGGTATACGTGATGACTGAGCACCCAGTATTGAGACTGTTGCAAAATTCACGAAAGTAAAGAAAAGTCTTGGGGGTACCCTTAGCTTGCTCAATTCACAATATTAAAGTCTATTCGCTACGAATAAGATCAAATACTTGCAAAACACTTTAAACTTTGATTGTGTTATGTACCCAACTATCCAATCCACAATCAACGGCGATTCCCTTCCTTTCCCGATTGCTCAAAAATTAACTCTATTCTGTACGATTAAGAAAGAAAATCTTGCAGACTCAATTGGAAGTTATAAAATAAGCCCTGGGAATTCGGGGATACCCACTGAAAGACTTTTGGTGTTGTCATAACGTTTAGAGTTGCTGTAATGTATGTAAGTCGGAATTTCAACTGTAATAAATGCTCTTTTATTAGGATAAATTGTAAATACACACTTAAACACATGCCTTTTTCCCATGGATTAGGCAGGAACTATAGAACCAAATAAATGGATAATTAATTATTATTATCCTATTTTTACGTAATTACGGACTTGAACTCTTCAGTTACGTATTTGTGAAACTTTTAAAGTCTGTCCATAATTACGTAATTGCGGAATGGAAGCCCTATTCCTAATAACTTGGAGCTATGAAATTACAGCTTTTACTAGTTATCGTTGTAATTAATACAACGATAACTTGTAAAAGTGCTATTATATGACGTCATCAGGTCATGCGGACCATATTTGGTATGGATTTATTAATATTTTCAAAGTCTTATCAAACTTTCGAAACATTGTTTGTAAGTAATAAACTCGTCAATATGGTCCCGCCCTACTCTCTGATGAACTCTCTACGTCACATATTTATATAAAAGTAAATAAATAGTTATTTAAACCATTTGTACGCACCTGTACCCATCACCATTCAATTATAATACTACCAATTTAAGAAGGTTGGCATAATGTACTGTACGGCTGCCTTTATGTAGTCATTCGAATTTGTTCGGTTAATCGTGTGATTTCTTCTCCTATTGTGTTTTTCTTATATCTGAGTAGTTAGGTTTTTTCAGCTGAAACTTTAAGGATAAACAATTTAATATGGGTACTAATTATTAGTAGAATCATAATTACCGTCACATAATAGTAACTCATGTATCGGAGCGTTACATTATATCGTAGCCAGATTTTAATTAAAATGGATTATCTCTTAAGGGAATTGGAATAGAAACATCTAATTTCACATGATGCATAGAGTTCATAAAAGGTACTAACCACCATAATTGGTATGTTTCTAGGGTTTCTCATTGAAGCGCAAGGATCGACTTTAGGGTTTTTGAAAAACAATGCCTAATTTTCCAACGGCGTGAATTATAGAAAAAATAAAATGGCACAAATTAAGACATATCGTAGTAAAAAAAATCGTAGTTGTATGTCATGCCGTTTAAGAGATACAGCATTTTGCTAAACGTTACCCCAGCGGCATCTTGAATAACTCGGAAACCTCAAGACGCACAAATTTAATTTTTTGGGCACATTTATGCACAAATTATATCTATCTAAGTAGCTAGTTTGTATTTAGCTACGACGACCCGGAAAAAACATGCCGCTGGAGTAACGTTACTCCAGCGGCATCTGTCTTTCGTGAATATCTGCGGATCGGCTGGACGCGCTAATTATAAATTTCGGGCACATATACACGACATGAGGTACTACACACATCAAAAGTGTCTAGGGATCAACATATATTTTTGCAATAACTTTTCTCCTGATTGATATTAATTAAAATTTTCTTTAAGGATTCATAAAATAAAGTGTTTTCGTTTGTCACAGTAACGATAAACCAAGTCACCTTTGCATTAATAAAGAAATTTGCCATTTTCCTAATAAAGGGATTTTTGACATTTGAACCACTAACACAAAAGTTCGAAAAAAAGACTGAAATAACAGTTTTCTTTAAAATTTTATTGGGTAACTTAAACAATTAATAATCCGTGTTTCTACCGCGAACACTAACAACACAAGAACATCGGTTTGGCATACTCAAAATGAGTTCATCCAAATCACGCTGTGGAATGGCCGCCCATGTTCGTTGCAACAACAAAAAAAGGTCTTCTTGCGACTGGATACCCTCCATATTCGGCAGAGCTCTTCTCTGTAGCATATCCCATGCATGCTCAATCGGGTTCAAGTCTGGCGACTGAGCAGGCCAGGGCAGGACATTGATGTTAGCTGCGGCGAGAGTCTGTCTTACAACTCTTGCGGTGTGCGGTCGTGCATTATCATGCATTAACTGAAATAAGGGACCGATTTGCACTTGTAGAGGAACGATGACGTCTGATACAATCGTCTCAGCATAAATTTCAGCGTTGAGGTTGCCTCTGATCCAAATCAACTCAGTTCTTCCGCCGATCCAAATACCCGCCCATACCATGATGGTTCCACCACTATAAGGATGGACTTCCTGGCAGGATTTTAATCGCTGTTGGCGTCCAGGGGTTCTCCAGTGTCGTATACGTCTTGTATCCGGTCTCATACCAAAACGTGACTCATCAGAAAAGCACACGAAACGCCATTGTTCTTCTGCCCAATTTCTGTGTTCAAGAGCCCATTGATATCGAATCCTACGATTGTGCATTGCTATAGGTGGTACCCGTAGCGGTCTTCGGGAATGAAGGTTCACTTCATGCAAGCGGTTTCTGACTGTTTGGTCGCTAATTAAGTTCCCTGAAGAGTGATGAAGCCTCACGGCTAACATCATGGCGGTTATTGTTGGAGCTCTTCGAGTTAAGATTTGAATGTATCGGTCTTGTCTCCGTGTGGTGCAGCGATACCGTCCTCCATGGCGCTCAGCCACGGTACCAGTGCTTCGGTAACGTGTCCAAAGTCGACTGATAACACTCTGACTTGTATTCAGAGCTAAAGCCACAGTACGTTGCCGGGAACCAGCTTCTATCATTCCCACGGCTCTGAGCATTTCTTCCCTGCTTAAATGACGTCGCCGCTCCATAATAACGTTGGTTTTAATCAGTAGTAGGGAAACAGTAGCACTAATAATGTCTTCAATGCGTTGTATGTTTTTATAGGGAAAATATTGACAGCTGATTTTCATCTTTTACTCGAATTTGATTCACAGTTCCTGATTCAAATTATGAAATGCACCAAAAAGGATCCATATAAATTTATAAAATCATAAATTTATTACAAAGCCACATCTTAATCTCAAGAAATCCGCATAAAAATGCTTGATCCCTAGACACTTTTGATGTGTGTAATTATCTGTCAAGTCGAAATCCTGAAAATCGACAACATTCCGCTGGCGTAACGCACACGAAAATAGAATTGATTCTAGTTGTCGTTGATGACTTTATGTAGTGTAGAGATGGTTCGATGTGCGATTTATCACTTATTTCGTACAATACACATAGTTTGCTATGTACAGTATCTATACACAGAACGTGTATGAAGCTAAATCTGTCTGAGGGGTTCAGTGATCCGCATTACAAATATTGAGTGGCCAAACGGAAAGCGTTCCTCAGCCAGTACAGTATAATATTGTGCCCAATCGAAATATACTGTTTCTGCTACACTAATTACGAAATCACTTAACATATTATGTAGATATATTTATTTGGGTAAAAGAATCTTTCTCATAAATAAAAATACAAGACGCTAGGAAACGATGGAATCCACAGCATGGAGAGGCCAGAGCATGGAGAGGCCTCGGTAGGCGCCGCTAAAGGCGGCATTGTCACCACTTTCCATACAAACCAAGCGTGTCACTGATTACTCGCACTACTGCACAAATGACGTGTAGTAACTGAGGGCAGCGTTGAAGGCGGGCCATGCACTGTCGGCGCCACGAATGCATCGCTGCCGTCGGGGCGATGCCGTGCTCTGTAATGAATACACTGTGTGAAAGAGTATATAAAAGAAAAATACTTGCAACGCTCAAATAAAAACTTGAAATTCAACTTTTCTTATGTTTTTTGCAATTTGCAGGTCAGTCTCAGGTTGTATGGTGATCTAACTGTGATTCGCGGCCGTAACAAATATTTATTTATAGAATTATAATTTCAATCTAATCTAATCTCTAAGTTCATATTACGCTATTGAACGACTATTTCATGAAGTCGTGACATTTGAGGCCAATTCTAACTTAAGGTGTCGTATTACTGATTCTAATGATTATAATTCTGTAAAGTCATATTTGTTAAGGCGAATCATATTTTAATCAACATAAAACGTAAGTAAGTAAATTTGAATTTCGCGGGCTACCTTAGCACTTCCCCTTAATTGCAAGTTAAATGATTCGACCAAATGAAAAATTTTAAGAGGTGTTTAGTTTTTCCAATACGACGAAATAATTTGAATGTAAATAGTTGGTAGTAGTCGGCCCAGCTGCATATTTCCCGTACGCCGCGCAGCCGCAGTACTTGATTGTGACTAACGATTACCAAGTTAATTTAATGGAATTTATTTGTTTTGATATTTTCAGCAGAATATGTACATAAAATGATAGTCGTTACCCGGAAAGGATATAAAGTTAAATTATTCAATCAAGAATTTCAGGAATTATAAAATTTTCAGTTGAATTAAAATACATAGGTTAAAATAGGTATATTTTAATCACATTGAATGTTATTGGCGACTGTGGTGAGTTTAATCTAATAGGAAAATAAAATTATACTTTTTCTGGGAACATGGAACATGTTACATGGAACTCGACAGTCCGTGCGTGCCTAGTTATACCCAATAAAAATTATAACCTATGTAAGTATATGGTTTAAATATGGATGATGTAACCAATATCTTGTAACATGTTCTCAATTTAAAAGAGTGTCCATGGAGTTTTGTGCCCGTTCAACGCTTTGGAATAGGCAACTTCATCTTTCTGACTGACTTCTTGACAATAAATTGTGTGTCTGTATATGGTTTAATTGAAATATATGCTTTGAGTTTGAATACCATGCATGTGTATGACGTAACTATTACTTGTAGCCAAGAGGATTAAAGAAAAATAAATTAAACCACAACGGGAAATTCCTGTAGCGCTTGCGCCACTTGCACCACAAGTCGATAAGTACATTTAGCGCTAAACGAAATCAAAACATCGTTGTGTTTCAGTATATCGTTTGAAGATGACAGAGACAAAATGATGCTTTGAGTACCAAAGGCGACGACGTTGGTAGTAGGTACACAATTCCTTATACAAAAGTTCGTTCGGTGAGGTTCCAACGCACACAAACCAATTAATGTGGCCAAGCAGCCTCGTTAGGAAGGGCACAATGAAATGACGTGGCAGAAATTACCGCTCAACATCTGGTGGGTCATCTGCAAATAACATTATTTAATGTAATAAAATTACAACAGACTGTGTGTTATAAAAAGACTCTTAAAACATTAGTTACTGCGAATATCAATTTAGATTTCTTGATCCATTGTGCGAATCAACATTAAGTACTAGAACAATACCGCCGGCGAATGTGGAAAGTTATGTTAAAAGAAGTAACGGCTTATATCACACATTTCCGTTCACCGTCACGCAATATGCGTCTGAGAACTAACCGAGTACTCTTTCACCCGTTAGTGTTTAGTGCACTTGTTCCACGCCCCTATGATACGCGAACTGCTATTGTAGATGACATACTATTTGTTCCGTCTCAGTTACTCAGGAGTCATTCCGTGAAGTTTTGCATGTTTAGCGCCACAACCGGCTATTATAGGCTGTCACATTGTTTCCTATTTACTTGAACACAGTTTGGCTGCATTTGTCGGTGGACAGCGGCGCGGCTGATGAACAGCGTAAGCGATACGTACTTTCAATATATTTCGTATGAACTGTTTTGAGCGGGTTGCGGAAAACGCGGCGGGTGGAGCGAGCGTCATGAGCGGATCGCGAAATCGCCAACCTGTTGGCGTTTATCGCTCGGAAAGGGCGGATGTCTGGTTTATTTTCGCTTTGCACTACAAGAAGATATAATATGTCTTTTTCTACCGAAGATTTACTCGTACTCGTAAAATTTTGATAGACACTCTTAAATATTAATAAATATGATTAAATTCTCCGTAATAGCTACAGTCTTCAAAAAGTTCGAGCGTTTCATTCCTCGAAAACATATTATCAATAGATAGGGTATAAGTATCAAATATTTTTGAAAATGCCATTTTCTTTACGAAATCTCTGCCGTCTGTAGTAAATAGCGACTTGTACTGGCGACTGGCACGCGATTTCGCGTCGGCTCGCTCCGTCCATCGAAAAAACAGCTAGCGATCAGCTGCGTATTTTATTCCGCTCCCGCTCGCCGCTGTCCACTGAAAATGCAGCCTAAAACCTTTCAGTAGTTCATTACATTGAACCAAGAATTATAAACATGAAAAAAAAATTGTTATGCGATTCTGATTTAAACACAGCGCAGCGTTAGATATCCTATGTTTTCCTGTAGTGAATAAATGAGACAGTAAATGAGATATGGCTTCACGGTCGACTTATGGGTTGGGTAAAACGGTAAGAACCGTTCACTCTCTGAAATTTCTTGCACCCTATATTTCTGGAAGACTAGACTAATAATTCCATTACATCCGTTAAGTCCGTTGATTGGCAATTGCAATTCTGACGGCCTGTAACCACAAGCCATAACAGCTGATATGAGTTCCACAGCCCATTTCCTGATCGAGGACTTGATGAAAAACGAAATCGCCGCGCCGCACTATGTCGAAATTGAGTCGGATTCGGGTCATAAATCCATAACTTCCATGTTTTGATAGTTAAACAACAGATTTTTTTTTAGATATTCTGTAATAAATATACTTTAAAATAGTATACAGTGGATATAAATAAATATATAATAGTCATAAAAAAAACAATAGGTACATGAAATATTGAAAAATGATCAGAGATTTACGACTATCTTTAAATAATGTGACCTAAAATGTTTTAATTAATACAAAATAAACTCATAAAATTACTGTAAAATAAGAAAAAAAAAACATTTCAGTGTATTATTCTACTAGCTCCAAAGCTTCATCTATAAGTTCCATAGACTTTTTATTGGTAGGTTTTCTTAAACTTGTTATGTAAGGGTCCGAAGTGTACAAAATTGTATGTAGAACATCGTCATTTGTAACTACTCTAGAGCATTTTCTAGCATGCTGAAGTCTGAATCGTTTATAGTCTTTGTTCCTTAATTCCTGAGCATCTTCGGAGAGCTATCCAAGAGGTAACACTGAATAATGCCGAATGACGCTTTCCCCGTGAATTAGGACTTTATGGACAGATAAATGGCATATAATACCACATATATTTACTAACATATCGTTGTGCTGTATCGAAAGCATACGGTCCGAATTTCGTCGCATTAATTACTTTTGAAGTAAAACATAAAATCGTTTTATCAATTCCTCATCCACACCAGTAATTTCTACACTGCACTGATAATTTTGAAAAAATCGTCTAGCTGTATTACCGTCATTGCTGTTACCAGTACCTTGCTTAGGTTTATCTATATTTATACCAAGTTCTTCTCTGAAACTTCTTTGTACGTATGTCTTCTTTTGTTATTTCAAGTCTTTATTTTCTGTGGTTGTAGCAGACCATTTTTCGAAGTCTAGATTATAAGATATATGTAAAATTAGTTCCATAAATCTAATCCAGCAATGCAAAGTCGAAAGTCCATATTGATAAGAATTATCATCAACCGGTTTATTTTCTATATTGTTCTTTTCTGTAGGTCTTGCACCACAAATAGTGCATACAGCACGTGATGAACGTTTCTGACAAAACTTGAGCCACTTTCCCGTCAACCATTGTTAAAAATAATGTATGTTTGATTTCAATACCTTCACCATTTATATTGATTAAGTTTGGTGTAAGAGCGTCTTTTTGAGCTTTAATTTCTTTAACTACACTCGTAGTCTACTCAGGTGTCTCTTTTGAAAATTCTATTAAAATGGGCCTACAAAATCTTACTGATGTATTAATATTTATTTACTAGTTTCAGAGGCACTAATGAATATATAAATAAATTTGTGTCAGAAATTAACTCACTCTCTTCAGCTAAGACTTGCTTGTATTCTCTTTGTCCACTTGAGCCATCACAGCCCCACTTATAATACAGCATTAAATGTGTTATACCAACTTTGTATACACCATCGATTTGTAAAATTCTTGCAATAGTGTGATCCAGCAGATCTTGAAGTTTTACTTTTGCTTTAATATTATTAATTTCTATGCTTGATCTTGGCGGGTAGCACTTTCCTTTAGCTTCCTGAATTGACTTATATGATGGAAATAATAAGTAATTCTTCGCGATTAAGTAATTCCTCATGTTTTCATACTGTGCCATATCAAGGTTCAACTCTATGAAAACACTGAGAGCTTCATCTTTAGAGTACGCTGATATATGTCCCGGTTCATTTAAAAGATTTTGACGCATTTCCCTTTTTTTTCTATGTGCAATGCTCGTAAAATTTCGACAGTGAATGGTTCTTCTGTTTCTCCTTGAAATCTCAATCCCTGAAGATATGAATTCAGTATATCAAGGCCACATGTTTCAAGCAACTCCTTTTGTTTTTTCGTCTTTCTGTTCTATCAGAACTGTCTTCGTAGGTTTTAGAAGGGCGTCCTCGCATCCCCGTCGATGTCGAAGGTTACAGTTACAGTGAATATGACGTTCAACCACACGCTATTCTGATTTATAATACGTTACACGTGGATCAAATTATTCCGTATATAACGTGTTAAAGCATCAACATAATCTCCCGTCACTTTCCATTAAAACAAGATATAGGTCGCGTCTGGTACAGTTGAATACACTCATTGCGAGAAGGTCGTTGGTTAGGTACACTTTTAGTAACAACAATGACGAACGAAAAACAGTATGTAATTATTTAGTATGCAGAGGCCCTATTTTATACAAAATAATTGATTTGAAACGTGTGCAAAATGTGGTAGAAAGAACCAATTATCATTAAGTGGTTATACGGTTTCCGATATGTTTTATTGACAAGTTATGGTGCGTGTGAACTGAAATATGGGAGAAATACTCGATAAGTTATCTAAACATAAACTGCAACTAAAAAAATATCACAAGTATAACCTATATCAACAAATAAATCAAATAGCATCACCTACGTTTTATAAGAAATTTTTACTACTCCATGTTATAATAGATTAACATATGTTGTGCAATGAAGTTGCAACATTGTTTTTCTTCTTGAATAATATTATTAAATTTCCTATCAAATAACATCATTTACAGACCTTCGACAAATTTCGGCAACTGTCAAAACTCTTAATTGAAAGTTTCAGATACGCAAAAATGATATGTCATGAAATAAATATTTCTAGTAAATATATTAACAAATATATAGCATATTTATTCATACCAGACGAAAGTATTATATTATAAGCTTTCAGGAATGGTATAATACTTGTATAATTTTCATTGCTAGCCCACTAGAAAATAATTGTGAAAAAAATCAAATTAGGATGTTCTTGTGATAATTTTTGAATCATCGTAAGTATTTAGATGCTCTTTAATTTAAACCAGTACGAGCCACATACTTAATTTATGTATAATATAGTAGATTAACTTCTTAGCTACAGTTTGAGGTATAATACAAGTACCTACGCCGTAAATGTATTTATGGCCAGGCACTCATAAGCGCCTCCACATAATGCGCCGGCAGCATCCGAAGACGGCATTTTGGGAAAACGGGCTAAAATTGGAACTTATTTGAAAGATTATCTTTCAACTTTATTAGGCTTTATGTATTTTGTTTCATAAATTACATATTTACTTTTGTTCGTGTACACTTTCATACATGCTTGTTTCGCCTAGAAATCAATTTTCACTGACCTTGATATACGTTACGTTAAAACTTTTTTCTTATTAATTTTCGTCAAAGTCAAAGCATTTATTTCAATAGGCTGTTTCCTAACTAATTAAAAATGCGAAAGTAAGTTTGTTTGTTACCTTTTTACGCCTAAACCACTGAACCGATCATAGTGAAATTTGGCATATAGGTACATTGTCAGGTGTACAGAAACGGACATGGGGTACGGTTACCTTTCATCCCGTAAAAAGTACTGTTCCCGAGGAAAACAACACTAACGTTCTTTTGATAATAGATGGCGCCACGTGTAGTGTGTTAAAAGTTTTTTTTTTATTTAAGCACCTAATTCATTTTGTGAGTCTTGAGTGTCAAATAGACTGGTTTTTCATCTCCTAACTATACTATTATAGATGCGAAAGTAAGTTTGTTTGCTTCATACCTTTTGACGCCCTAAACCGCTGAACCGATCATCGTGACATTTTGCATACGTTGTCAGGGATACAGAAAAAAAGGCTCCAGTTTCCAATAAAAGTATGTTTTGCTATTACAATTAATAAAGCGCAAGGGCAAACTTTGCAGGCATCAGGGGTTATATGTGAAGACGATGCACCTACTATCTAATTACTATACCTCAGGGCTCCCACACATAACTGCGAATTCGCAACGCATCGCAAATATCTGCGAGCTCGCTAACCTACTGATCAAACGCCAAGCTCACAGATTTTTACGATGCGACGTCGCATTGTAGTTTTGTGTGGGATACCTCAAATGGTAAAAATAATTAAAGATGATGCACTGACAGATAAATTAATTATGTGATAGATACGATACAATTATCCCAAAAAAATAATTATCACTAAGTCAGTATTTGAGTTAAAGTAATTATAGAATTTTAATCATTGCCATAAAATAATAAATTATAAAATAGGCAACCAGTTTGATTTTGTCTAGACTCTAGCTAGATAGTCCCACGGAACAGGTCCAGCCTGTTTCCAATCATTCTTATCTTGAATATAATGCTTTTATTTGTTAATTATGCTTGTTTAAAAAGTGTAGGTACTTTTAATATGAGTTTTAAATTTTCCTTCATTTAATTGCAATATATCACAAGGTACTGTCTGTGGTATTGTGTTGTATCATTTAACACAGTACACCATTAAAGATGTATGTACTTTAGCTAATCTGAAAAATGGTGAATCTATCTTATCTTTATTTGTACTTAGCATTAAAATTATGTGTATCACTTACTTTATTAAAAAGATGTAGATTTTTATTATATGACATAATATCGTACATGCACCGACACCATTGAAAACTAGCGCAATCGTAAATTTGAAACATTTAGAAGACTAAACTGCCCTGTCCCGGTTTTACCCCTATACCCGGTATTGGACTAATCTCCCGTACGAATAAATGTAATGGCGCCGAAATTGCCGAACGGACCGCGATCAAAGCCGTGTTTGCTTAACTCTTTTTTCGTAGTATGAGAACAGTGACTCTTGGGTTGTATAGAAAGTGTTGACAACGCTGCCTCTTGCAGCGGCCGCCGAGGCGTCTTCGGCGTCGTCTTTGTGATCATCTGTTCTGAAGTCGGGTCTTAGTTCTTTCATTTGAACAGCTTCTAAAAGATATAGAGATTTCAAACCAATTCTGTTCCGGTTTACAATGAGTGTGTACCTATGTTTGTCTCTCAGTGATAACGACATCACATTGTCTTCTACAACAATGTCATTTACATTACATTACATTTATGTCTTCAGACATAAACACACGGGCTATGCTCAGTAGTTGTAGTATTAGACCGTTACTAACTAAACTGTACTGTATACACTTATAAACTCACGCCTTTCTCCCATGGGACACAAACTACAGAACCACAGTTCTATAATGTACCCACAAAATACAATTCAGAGCAAAACTAAATATCACTTTTTTCTAAACCCTCAATTTGAATGGCCTTCATTGCTATTTCATTGGGTACCTAATACTTTAACAAACCTTTCGATGTAACTAAATTTTCTAAAACATCTAACAGTTAAAAGTTAAAGGAAGAAGTTTATTACTTAACCATTTTCAAAAATCATCATCGTACATGAACTTTGACACCAGTTATCTAAAAAAATTACTATGGCATTAAGCGTACAAATTACGGGAAGACATCTTCATTTAATCAGCTATTTATCGAGGTACAAATATTTTTAAAAAAACACAGGTGTCCATGAAGCAGTAGATTATGCTGGTAGAGGTAGAATTTACAAATTGTAAAAATATATTTTTTAAATCGAATATACAACTGGTTTGTGTCATCCCACTGCCTTTTACCACCCAGCAATCCTTCCTGCGTTTGCTTGCCAGGTCGATGCGTCCAGGTCGCAAGTTGGGTCATCACTTCGGAGTGGTTAGTAATTAGTATTAGTCGCAGTCAACGCCCTAATCACTGATCACTTGCCGCGTGTCTTTAGACTACTCTGCAAACGTACAAAATCGTTAATTCTTTAATAAACTTCACATTTCAAGCTTTTGTTAATTAGTTAACTTTATAATCAAACGCGGACTATCAGCACCGGACGAGTAAAGATGCTCTTCGTAACCAACAGCGAGCATGTTCATAATTTCTCAAAGGGCTTGTGCAGCACATTTATTTATTGAGCAAGCACACCAACGACATATTTACAAAATTATAACAATAGTCATATTATATTATTATTCATGAGTATTCAATACTGTGTAAATACATCACCTATAGGCATGCACAACGTTCTTACTAATAAGTGAACAACTTTTCTATTAAATATATACAGATAAAAAAAATACATATCACAATTACCAAATAATCACATAAAATTAGATTAGATAAAAGCTAATACAATTCCTCCCATTGCATTAGATCAATACAACCATATAAAATCACAATAAAATATTCGCACAAAAGGTAAAAAAATAATATAATTTATATATTATTATATTTATATTATAATATAATCTAATTATGGAATAAAATAAAGAGAAGTGTTTATATGACGTGATGAAATTTAAAAGATACAAAACAAATGTCATAGTATAACTAAACTAAATTCAAATTAAATTATTATTAGATTTGTTTACATTATTAAATTAAAATTCAACACAATGAAATTAAATTAAAATAACATTACTATTAAATTAGAATAAGTATAAGTAGGCAGCTGATTACAGGTCAATTTTAATAATTTTCGTTTTAAATAATGGCAGACTATCAAAGAAAATATCGATATTGTTGTCAATTGAACAGGCGCTGTTGTAGAAAGTCAACATTCTGTTTAGAGGTGCATGCTGGCCCAGGTTTGTGCGACACGGTTTAGTGGCTGACGTCGTGGTACGCTTCTACCGGAGGTGAAAATGACGAGGTACGCTTAGGTTAATTTTGTTAAGGAGATCTGGAGATGATATTATCCCGTTAACTATTTTATAAAGAGTTGATAGATCATTTAGAACCCTTCGTCGCTTCAATGAGTCTAATTCGAACTAGCTTAACCGTTCTGCGTAATCGGCTCTATACATACACATACACATACACACACACACACATATACATTACACACACATTACACATTACATTTATATAAATTTATAGTCATTAAACCGCAAGCACCTCGTATTTTTTTTTAAACGCGCTCAATACGTTCTGTATGAGTATTATAAGTCGGACTCCAGACGGGAGATGCATATTCTATGAGGCTGCACACAAAGGTGTTATAGAGCACTTTCAATGCCAAGATTCCCTTAAATTCTTTGCCAACCCTGTTTAGAAACCCAACAGTTTTCATTGCTTTTTAATGATATTATTGATGTGTGTGGTAAATGAGAGATCGCTGCTAAGTACTACACCTAGATCCCGTATGTTTTTGACCTGTTGCAGTGACGTCCCGTTAAGGGAGTAAGTTGATATTAACGTATTATCATTTAATATCATGCAACTAGCTCGGGAGAGGTGACGGACCAACTGTGAATATTGATCACGATATCGATAGACTGAGCTAATTGATTGGTGTTCTGAACCATTACCAGTTCATTCATTTGAAAATCAAGCTACTTTTAAATATTTACTTTTTAACAATTTGTAAATTATACCTTTGCCAGCATAATCTACTGCTTCATGGGCACCTCTGTTTTTTTTTAACGATGTAGGTACCTTGTTAGATAGCTGATTAAATAAACATGTCTTCCCGTCATTTATGCGCTTTATGCATAGTCAAATTTTGAGACAGCTGGTGCGAAAGTTAAATGTATGTAGATTATTTTTGAAAATGGTTAATAAACTTCTTCCTTGTAACTTTTCTAGTATATTAGGTACCCAATGGAATAGCGATGAAGGCCTCAATTTGAAAGTTTTAGAGAAAAGTGATATTTAGTGACGAATTCTGAATTGTTTTCAAAAATAAATTTATATAATTGTGTTTTCTCTAATTTCATAAATTATCGCCTAGGCTTTATGGGGTGCTTTATTGTTTCAAATCGGTCACATTATAACGTCCTGGAAGGAATACATCAAATTACAAGTCATCCTGCACCTGTTTATTGTTTCCGCTTTCTGGTGCGCGTAGCGCCTGACGTTCACGAACCAATATCCTGTGTCGCCATCGGTTGTTATATTGAATACTGTACCTGCGGGGTAGTTTCGTGAAACATTCAATATCGCAATAGCATTCATTTTGACAATTCAACAACCACTTGCGTTATACAGGCTGTTATTGACATCGACGCGCTAACTATAGGTCATGAATTTCTGTGATTCTAGAAACACCAGCTTTGAAATTCTTTAACGGTTGTCTATACAACGTGTTGTTTTGCATCCTCGTCAAATTTCAGGAGGCTGTTATGAAAGACATAAATAATCAAATAAAATTACGATCCTGCTCAATAATTAATACCTACATACTTGTTTTTTTAGGTATTTAAGTTTGACAGTATTTCAGAATACTCCACTTTCAAAGAACAAAATCGCCCCGTTGCGTATGCGGTAGGAAGTGTCGTACGACTATGTCGCTGTGTGCGTGCGTTACAGTTACAGCGCAGTTACAGGGCGGTATCACACGGGCCCTACACATGCCGATTTCCGAAAAATACAAAAAATAAAAATAAATACCTACTTATTTTATTATGGATTCGTGTCGAAAATCATTAGCATAGTTACTTCCTCGAATTTGACGAGGTTGCAAAACAACACCTTGTATAAATGGAAATTAAATGCTGGTCCTTGATAAGCGCATCTCTTGAGAACGGCTGGATTGATTTGACAATTTTTGAAGTTATACTTCTTTTGGCGCGTTTGAAAAAAAGAACAGGTAAAAAGAGGTAATTAACAAAAAAAAAACAGTCGAATTTAGAAACTCCTCCTTTTTTGAAGTCGGTTAAAATATTGAATAAATCATTTTTATTGAGGCACCGTTACCTAAAAAAACACTTTTCTACTATAGACACCGGCAATCACCGGAAAAAAAATGCATATTTTTATATAGTCCCTGCTATATAGTAATGGCTTTATAGCCATTGTAAATAGCTATAACATGGACAGCTTTAATTGAAGTCCGAAACATTGCGAGCAAATAAAAAAAAACTAGATGGCTAATATCACAAATTTTTAATTTAAAAGTACTGTAATACAATACACATCTAATTAAAATTAAAATTCAGAGTCTACGATTTATACTTTTTTTTATTTGTATTTTAATGTAAAACTTGGGTATTTTTTTTAATAAAACAATAAAAAGTCGATGAAAAAAATTCCACAGGGCATGAGAAGTGTTTAGGGGTCTGAAAGGATAGCAAATGACCCCCCCAGTCGACCATTTCAATTTGGCACACGATGCACCAAACTCCCTGTCTAACGATCTATTTTATTTCTTGTTTATAATACCAATAAAAAGTACAGACCTTCCTTAATGTGCTGGATGTTTTTCAATTCACAGTACATATACTGATATTCATATATACACTCGAGAGCAATGAATCCGGGTCACTTAAAGAATGTTAAAAATCTCGGAAACTATAAATGATAGGTTAATGCAATAAATTGTATTTAATAGACAATGTAATACTCCTTAAATGAAAGTAAAAAAAAAAAACATTTTATTAACACAAAATTACATAAAGAAAAAAACTGCTGATCTCTCCTTAAAACAAAAATAGGAAACATGAAATTTTTGAACTTTATTACGATTTTCTTGAATTTTAATACTTCGTATTGCCTCCTCGTGCTTCCATTACTGCGTTTACGCGGTTTGGCATGCTGTACACCAAGTTCCTTATACGATTTTGGGGAATATTCTCCCATTCCTCTGTGAGAGCAATTTTGAGCTCACGAAGCGTGATTGGGGGAGGGTTTCGTTGTTTTACGCATCTGCCTAGCTCGTCCCAAGCATGCTCGATCGGGTTGATATCCGGGCTGCGCGCTGGCCACTCCATACGAGTAATGTTCATCTCTTGAAGGTAGTCATTCACAATCCTACCTGTATGAGGTCGGGCATTGTCATGCATAAATATAGCATCCTCACCTAAATTGACCATAAATGGACCAACGTGATCATTGAGGATTTCTTCCACATATCTTACGCTAGTTAAAGAGCCGTTTTCTATGATCACCAGCTCTGTGCGACTTTCAGAAGAAATTCCGGCCCACACAAGTACAGACCCACCACCGTAGGCTACTTTTTCTTCGATGCATGCTTGCTTGAATCTTTCCCCTGGTCTTCGATACACTCTGTGTCTTCCATCGTGCTTGTAGAGCATAAATTTTGATTCGTCGGAGAACATAACTTTTGACCAATCTTCAATACTCCAATTTACGTGGCTCTGGGCATATCTTAGTCTTGAAATACGATGCCCACGCTCCAGTTTAGGGCGGGCCGTTTGCAGGTCTAAGGGGTTTTAAGTTAGATTCAGCAAGCCGACGTCTTACTGTCCATGCACTTGGGTTACTTCCTCCGAGGCGTCGAAACTGATTGGTGAGTTCAGTTCCTGTGAGAAAGCGATTTCGAAGCATGGTGTTCACCAAGTATCGGTCTTCTCGTGCTGTGGTACACCTGGTTCTGCCCGTTCCTGGTCTGCGTAGGTTAGAACCAGTTTCTTCGTAACGTCGGAGAACTCTTTGTACTGTTGACAGCGACACACCGACAGTCCTGGCTGTATCGCGCTGACTCCGGCCGGTTTCCAGCATTGTAAGTATTCTGGTGCATTCTTCAGGCGTAAGCGACATAATTTCAGCTTGAATAATGAATATAGAGCACTATCAACATGGTTTATGTACCCACATAAATGACAGATTACAAACAAAAGCAAAACCAAATGCTGTAATTTCGTAGTTCCATCTTCGAAAGTGGCCCTTTTTCAAATTTGATTTTTTTATGATATAACTTTACAATAACTAAGAAGTTTTAATACCTTCATTTAAGGAGTATTACATTGTCTATTAAATACAATTTATTGCATTAACCTAGCATTTTCAGTTTCCGAGATTTTTAGGATTCTTTAAGTGACCCGGATTCATTGCTCTCGAGTGTACATTACATATACATAACCAACTTAACTTGAATAGGAGCTCAAAACAACGATAAATCAGTCTTGTTATATTAGTTTTGCTTTCGAGATAACTTTGAAATGGCATATCCATTAACTACTGATTGCATAATGTTGATGTTTTAGTATAATCTAAACACTTACGTTCGAGTCTTAATAAAATGATTTTACGAACTGCCGACATGCTGACCAAAAATAAATGGGGCGATAACTTTTAATAATTGATCAGTGTCCGTCGGTACGCACGTCGCCATATGCAAGCTATATATTTCCAGTATAAGCTGACTTCTCACTGTATGTAAAGCCTATACAATGCGAGGTCAGCTAAAACTGGAAATGTATAGCTTGATATGTCATCGTATCTACACACCTAATTGCGATGAAAATATTCGCAATAAACATACAGTTGAACGCGTAACTATAATAGGCTTTGATCAAAAGTCAACTAAACCAATTCTGCAATACTTCCACTAAATACTTTATATTTTTTAATCTTTTGTTATTGAAGGGATGTTTGCACACTTTTAGGCTCAGTCGTGAGATGAATTCTTATATAAAATCCTGTCCAGATGTTGACATATTTTGAGGTCCCTAAGCACGCAACTCACACAATCTAAAGATTAATTTTATTGTATTAGTATGTAGGTATTTCTTGCAACCTCTGCAATCTTATAACTTATCGTCTTTTTTATATAGTTGTTACCACTTAATTTTTATGCATTTCGTTTTTACCTTAGGTTATCACTGTATTTGAGAATGTTGGTTCACCTATTCTTGGCAACTGTATAAGCCCTCAAGTATTAGCTACTGGTAGTTGATATTTTGTCTAAAGAAGCTATTGGTGTACCTACCTTTATTAATAAAAAAATACACTAAATACATGAAACTACCACTACCTATTAACAAAATTCAATTTAAATACATTCACTAAAATATTGAAGCTCGCTTCCCGCTACCAAACTACTGATTCGTGTCAGCAATACAGCCTTCAGCCCTGTGACTGACATCAAAGTATTTATAGACTTGTTTGCACTGGTACCTTTTGGCTGACGTCATCGGATTTACTGATGCGCCAGTGGCCTGCTTTGATTGCAATTCGACACTCGCTGCTGTGGACCGACAAACAATTGGCGGTCAAAGCGTTTTACGCATCAGTGCTCCACACAAAACCTATATCAGCCGTCAGTTCGTCACATTGTGAATACAACAGGGGTTTATTACAGTTTGTGTTTACTGAAGGCAAACTGGTAGGTGAAATAAATAAATGACGCGTGAATTCGTTTACATAAATTTCACTGATAGTCCTTCATTTGGAAAATTTTCACGTTGGTGTAGCATTTCTATGGTTGATATATGGTTTTTCTTCACACCTTCGTTTGAATGTTATGAACATTACCCGATAATATATAAATAAAAATCAATTGCCAAAATATTATGAAGATTTAGCGGCTGCACCTTATTGGCTAATTCTTTTTCTGTTGTTTGTTATTGTCAGGACAAGGTTTTATTGAAAATCCACCGGTAAAGTCGGGAATTTTGATGCTATTTTTGTATGAAATTCACCCCGGGCGACGCTGGGCACGAACAACTTGTAAGCAATATTTAATCACTAATAACAGGCTTTTCGTTCTACTGGGATGTTGAATTGAGATGTTTCAGGCACTTGGAAGTAGGTAGAATTTAATGAAACCTTACTTAGGAAAGCAAAGTTCTTGCTTTGATTAAAAAAAATATAAACGAGTTTTATCATCGTTGGAAAGTTTGCAGTTTTTTACAACTAAGTACTTGTAAGAAGCCCATGAATGAACGAGTTTACTCTGATAACCTAACTTGCCCTACTTACATAACAGAACATACAATCGACATCCTTCCAATTATACTTTCCATTCAAATAAATCACGTTAACAGCCCCTAACAATTTCGACGCGCTACTAGTTTAGGTAACTATCGGAGCGCAGTGTGTCTGTGTGCGTTCGAGCTACAGTTGACAATCGTAGTGTGCGTTGTCGTACGGTAAAACGGGAACAAAATAATCTTGGTCCGTAACCGCTATTATCAGTACTCAATATTTTTTACATTTTACATTACCACGTGTTTGTGTTGTTTAGGTGCCCTATAAACATAGCGTTACCTAGAACGGCATTCACTATAATAAAAGCAAACTATAAAGTGTGACCAGCGTATATATATTAGGTATTTACCTATGAAATTGCCGTTTAGTATACGGAACGTTAAAGTCATTCTTAAATAAATATGTTTTATTTCTGCCTATTTATTACTGCCTACAATTAGTATAATTACTTAACACATTTTAAGATTATAGAAATAATAATAAATTCTAACAATTTTCTTAAATAAGATGATGGCAACAATTATTACCTAAGAACTGCACATGCCTTTCGTGATTTTTCGTGTTTACGTGAAAACGTGTTAGATTTTTTTTTTTGTAATTTATATAGAGTAGGTACTTAGCAAAATTTAAATTCGTAGGCTTAATAGATAAATAGGTGATTAATAAATATGCATAAAAAAATATACAGATATTTTAAGGTTATTGAGAAATTTGCGCTGGAAAATTTTTAATTTCTTGTTTATCGACCGCGAAACTGGTAGGGGCTCTTAAGATAAACTTAGTCATAATAGTTAAAAGAAACGTTCATTGAAAATCTGAGACTGAAGAGTGTTTTACCCGCCGAGATAGTTTCTGTTGTTCCCCCTTGGTTTTGCTTCAATATTTGATTGACAACTTACACATTTCGGTGGTTCCGTTGACCTGAAATCCTACTGAGCACACTGGACAAACAGCGGAGTGGCAAGCTGAACCCGCGAACTACGTTATTTTAACAAAGTTTGTACATATACGTTTAACTGCAGCCACATTAAATGCAGCTCTTGCAGCGCTGAAAAAAAACGACTGCACCTTACCTTCCACTGAAACTGAGCTGGTTTCAGCGCTGCAGCTGTATTCCGTGTAGGTTGACTAAATCCATGATCCTTTTGCCCTCAGATGGAGCGTGCCAACCGTCGCTACATACTAACTCAAGGTCCCTTGGCATTCACCGTGGGCCACTTTTGGTTGATGATCTGGGAACAAAATACAAAAGCTATATTAATGTTAAACAAAGTAATAGAGAAAAATGAAATAAAATGCCACTGGTATTGGCCACAAGACGTTGGCGAAACACACAGGATGATCTTCAACGATGTCAACTTAGCAGTCGTACTGGAAAAGGAAGAGGACTGCGGCTACTACTCTACTAGGCTTTTCAAGTAAGTTATTTTGTCATACGTAATTATTCTGTTCCATACACCTAAGTGAATAACTTGGCTGATAACCTGGTCTAAACTGACTAAACTTGCGCTTTTGGATTTTCAACATTCGGCACAACACCTATAGTTGAACACCTGTATCGGTATCTACATCGCCACATGCAAGCCGCACGTCAACCTGACGTCACGCAAAATCCTGAATCGCGCAAGCAGAGTTTACCGCGCGACTAGCATAATTATGATATACAACTTCCCGACATTAATTCTCGGGCAGTTGCCCACCAGACACGACACCCGTCTGGTCGGTGGATCCTCCCTTTTCTATTTTTCTAAACTTGTTCCTCGTACCTCTATAGACCCAACAGCGCGCTTGAATTTAGGCATTCCTTTCGGTGTCGTCTAGGATTAGTGAAAACGGACATTAAATCGCAGTGCCCTATGTAGTCAAATTTGTTATGGAATTTCATCATTTTCCCTAAAGTAAGACATAAGACTAGAAAATACGAATGCGGACAATATGAAAACTCGTCATTATAATCTTCGCACGTAATTCCAGTGTAAATAATTTACTTCGAAAATTATGGTCAAGCACCAGCCTAATGAAGACGGGTGCCGACGACAACTAATTATCTTCCACGTATGAATCTCCGGTTGCAAGCAATTAAATTGTACATGCAGTGTGCACTGTGTGCGGCCCCTTAGACTAGAGTTGTACATGGATAGGAAACTTACGTAGGATTATGTACGCCTTCATCAAGTTGTGATGTAATGTGAGAATATAGTTCGGTTAAAAAGGAGTAAAAACTCCGAACGTTTGTTTAATTACTAAATTTCCAACTAAGTATTAAAATGATGATAGTAAAAAACAAAAGAATCTTAGGGCTGATTTTTCAATAGTCAGATATCTTTTATCTGAGGAATAAATATTGCGGTTTAACAGCTTTTGTATGGAAAATATGTCAAACTGTCAGATTTATTATTCAGTTAAAAGTTATCTGACTATTGATAAATCGCCCTTAAATGAATAACAAGAAATTTAAGGTGAAAATAATGAGTGTTTGATCGCATTGGTTTAGTGGTCGCAAGCGTTACCGCTAAGCATGAAGTCCTGGGTTTGATTCTCGGGTCGGGCAAAGTGTTATTGGGATTTTCCATCTGGAATTTCTCAGTAGGAGCCAGGAGTCTGGACTTGCGCCCGGTTTATGGCAATAGACTCACCGCCTATTACATGGAACGGTTAATAGGTACTCCTCTGTCCAACCCTCCGGAGCGGAGCTTACTGACGTGATGTTATCTTATGTAATGATAGTTTGGCCATAAACCAAATATAGCACGGATTAAAAGAGCAATTCAAACATTAATTCCAAATAATCCAAATAGCGTGTACCAAAATTCAACGATAAGCGGGCACCACAGGGTGGACCTGCCCACGACTACCCGAGAAATAATAATAAATAAAAATAACACTTTTTTTTTGGAAATTACAAAAAATAAATTGAAATCTTTCGAAAATAGATCTCCCTCCCTGCAGATATTTTTAAATACCATTACCACATATTTTCTAATATTTCTGTTTTTTTTTTGTATCGGCAACCTGGTCTGTCAATGGTCAAATCAATGTGATATAAAATTCAAAATCAAGAAAGTATTAGATACGTATCGTAATGTAGTATAAAAGAGATGGGTATACAATTTCCGTCCATTGTTCGGTCATTAAATTTTTGGTCGTATTTTATGTTTCGTCGATTGAGCTGCAATGTTGCCAACTCAAAAAACACTATATAACATCAGGTTTACTACCTCGGTGTTACTTTTTAGTGTCGCAACGCGTAATAAGAATGAATATGTTAATTACTTAACTCCGAGTTTACAAAATCTGTATTTAGTCATTTAACCCGACTAAAAGTGCAAGTGGGTCTAGCTGTCGCACTAATCAAATAACCCATAAAAAAATCGTAGTTGCATAAAAATGACAAACATAAGTATGGATCATGCATGTAAATCCTATACTCCTCAGTACCAGCGTATGACGAGTAGGCCAACAAATTGTCACAAGGTCGCATATTACGGGGGCACCGCGCAAGCTTGCCGAGATGATTTAATTGCTTCATTGACAACTGATTGAGTCAATGGAGAAGAGATAATACCCTACGGAATACTCTTTGCTTATCGAATGATATTATTCTTCCGTTTTGACATAATGGTAAAAAGAACCTAATATAAGTTATAATCACCAGTTCTGGCAGGCCATAAGCTAGAATAGAAAGTTGCATGAAGTAGTAATGAATTCACCTGAATGTATGTCCAATTCTGAAACACGCGAGCCCTGGTACGATCATATTCCTATTTGTGCACTTCGAGCAGAAACTAACCTAAAAGATGCATCACTTGCGCGTGTTATCCTTAATAACTCGGGAGTTAACAGCGAATTCAGGGTAAATCATAAACTTCATCTCGCGCCACCAAGAGTTAGAGGTAGACCTAAAGTTAAACTTTTAAATATTTAACCCACCGATGTGCGAGACAAGTCGCTAAACTCTGGGTAAATGTGAGTAATGTCTGCATACTTACTGCTTAGTAATGTCGAAATAAATTTACGTTATGAAGTACCGCGGGTAACTTATTTTATATTGTTCGACGTTATAGTAACTGAAAATTCGGTAAGTACTATATTAGCAGTCATATGCTCATGAACTCATATAAAAATAAATACAAATTATAAAATACCAATAAACTCAAGTCAATGGAAACGATTAAAATAAAAAGCTGCACACAGCAGTGGTGGCCCAGTGGTAACGGCCCCGACATACGAGTTGTAGGTCGTGGGTTCGAACCTAGGCAAGCGCTTTATTTTGTGTAAATAATTTTATCACCACTCCTCTCAAAACGGTGAATGAAAACATCGTGGGGAATCCGGCATGTCCTAGAACCAAAAATTCGAAGACATGTGAAATCTACCAACTCGTTCACGGAACTGTTTTAGGTAAAAGGGTTTACTTCTACTTGGATTTTAAATACTAATCGAATTAAAATTAATTGAATTGATAATGTTAGTTCCAATTATTCTACTTACAATGAAACAAAACGAAATGCAGGTTTAGAACAGAATTAGTGTTCCCTCGAACCCTTTTACAAATAACCGCTTTCAATGTTTCCAATTAATAAAATTGGTTTCGTTTCAAATTGCTTATTTCAAACGATCAGGGTCACGATGCAGGCTTGAAGTTTACGCGTGCCTTCCATATACGTTTAAGAGAGTTCTTAAAGTTCAATTAGTATGTGCCGCTGCTTCGATGTGAATGTTCTGCTAATAACAATATAAATCTCACCCTTCCTCCGTTAGTTTCCTGTAATGAATCTAGTCTCACTCAGTCATCCAAATCTAATCTCACTATTTCACAAATTATTAATATCAATGATTATTGTTCTCCTCGATTATTACCTATAGTTTTACTCGGTCCCGTAACATAAATTTTCTTTTAACCAGACTCTACGATCTTGAAAGCGGCGACTGCCGCGATGTCATGCAATTCCACTACACCACCTGGCCCGATTTCGGGGTCCCCAGTTCGCCCACCGCATTCCTTCAGTTCCTGAAGCGAGTACGAGAGTCAGGGGTGTTGGATCCCACTGACGGCCCACCAGTTATCCACTGCAGCGCGGGTATCGGAAGGTCGGGCACTTTCTGCCTTGTAGACTGCTGCCTTGTCATCGTAAGTAATTCTTCTGAAGTAACGAGATAAAACGTTCTGCTTCCAGGTTTGATTTCAACAGGTTTTGCTTAAGTATGTTTTGTTTCCTTCATGAATTTTTTAAAAGTAATTATTTACACGTTAGACGATTGAGATAGGTAGGTACTATAACTCAAAAAAAAAAAAAACAATGGTTCTCGTGCCCATCTTGTCATTGACGACACGGTTGGCGCAGTGGTTAAGCGATTGACTGCTGCACTGCGTGTCGCGGGTTCGATTCCCGCACGGAACAAATATTTGTATGACCTGCAAGCAGTTGTTCCGGGTCTGGCTGTTTGTGTATGTGAGTTTAAATGTTAGTAAACGCACCCACGATACAGGTGAAATTCCTAGAGTGGGGCAACGTTTAAAAAAAGAAAAAAAATTGTCGCCACTGTCATTTCGTAACTCATCTTTCTATATTTCTGTAGTATTTTTTTTAAACTTTTATTGCTGTTTTCTTGATATTACGTTTTTATTTTATTTTGCATGTCTTTTTATCTATGCATTCCAGAGGCTTGCAGGAACCGAGGATCGATGATGGGAAATTACAACTGTGCAACAAATATTTTATTGAAATGACAATTATATATTCTACCTGTAATGTAGCTAGTTGGAAATATCGGTTTTAAGCAAGCGTTTTCCATGCATAAGATATGCCCTGTTCGATTTTCTGCATTCAATAAATAATTAGTTATAGTGATAACTTGACGGGCGCCGCTTGCTACTATAGAAGAGGTATAAATATTTAAATATATAATAGCGGGTGGACTAACGTATACGTACATAGTACATACAATGTACATCAATCAAATGGCACTCGCGGCGCCGCGCGGGTTGCACTTCCACGTAAGCAGCGGTCGGGTGCTGACGTGGTCCTACCGAGAACTTGTTAGGACTTAAAAATATTTTAGTCTTTAAATTCGGATAAATTTTCAAAATGTCTGAACCTCCGTCTGAGCTGTCTGAGCCGTCCGTATCAAGTGTTTCTGAAGCGGTTAGTGCATCGCAATTCTAATTAGTGTTAATGTTAAAGATATTTAAAAGTTATTATTTCTTTGTCTTCTAACGGATATAAACGATTACAACTAGTTTTATAAATGAAATAAAAAGTGAATCGAAAGTAATGCAGTTCTCGAGTTATTAAATATTGACTCGTTGTATTCTTGTAATCAATTAGTTTTTTTATTCAGTGGGAAGTGTATATCCATTTAATGCATTTCTTGGTTTATGTGACAGATTAACTTACCGATATAAAGTGCTATGTGCTGAAGTTAAATTTTTTCGGAAACCATGCCGCTAATTAATTTTCGCGGATTTTGTGTTTTTCTTTTTATTCCGAAATTAATTTTAGTTTGCAACAAAGTGACAGTAAAAAGGTATCAATGTCTCGAAATCAATAAATCTAATAATAGCGGGGCCATATTACTGTATTCCCAAGACAGTTGTAACTGCATCTTCGCCTGAAACTAGACAAACCAAACATTGCCAACTATGTTCATTTTTAAGTTTACAACGTTTCAAGAATGACTTTATATTAATAAACTGAGATCATCAAAGCTTTAAAATAAATAATACTTAAAACTGTGCCGTGTTTCAACTCAAGATGGATAGAAAGAAACTTCTTCGTTATCCACTGTCGATCCTAACCAAGAAGAAAATGTTTCTTGATATTTGATGGCCGATTCTTACCGGATTACCAAATCGCCAGGTCGAGATGCAGGGAATGGAGAACTTGGACATTCAGGAGACGTTGCTGGAGATGCGCCGTCACCGCATGGGGCTGATCCAGACACCTGATCAGCTGCGCTTCAGCTACCAAGCTGTCATAGAAGGAGCCAAGCGATTAGATCCCAACCACGTAAGTGATTACGTCTTCAATTTCAGCCTGATTTTCTGGAAACAATGTACCTAATGTAATGTACCATTAGTATGGGTGCAGCGTTTTATTTTATTTTTTGAATTTTGGTTTTCCTGTTTTACCAGTATTGTTGAACCACAGCATAAGTAAATTTTCAGCTTACTCTCAGTCTTACTTTATTCAGGACTTCTGAGTGAACATCTTGAGGTGGCGCACTAGACTTGGAAAAGCAAAGAAATTCCGTGCTGCGAATAGATGTCAATTTCTTGAACTATAAACAGTTATAATATGTTGATTACCTAATTGAATATTAATCAAACAGGTTTTATTAGATTTAAGTGCTGCTAAACAGGAACCTCCAAACCGTAGGTGATTATAATGAGATTTAGTTTAAAAAAATTACATCTCTTGTATGGTTTCCATCCTGGTTCTTATGAACAAAGCCTCCGCCGTTTTACTGCTCGAGTGTGGCAAGGGAACCTCTCAAACTGCATATAATTGTCTCCTGAAGAAAAAACATGTAACAGATTTCTGTGTCACTGAGTTTCATGTTATTGGTGGTTTGGTACCTAACTATTTTAGGAATTCAGGCTATTTGGCCATCTTCAATTGTGTTGAAAACATGAATAAGACGTTATTCATCATAGTTATGTCTTGATGTCAAACAAACTTTCGTGCGTAAAGTTTTCATGATGAAAACTGCGAGTGCTTTCATATTTTCCAATGGTTTAGCGCTTCTCACACATTCATAAACGAAAGATCCTGCTGGCGCATGTCAACCATCAGAGAACCGCGAGAGACTTAATTAGCTGAACTGGACGAGATTTGTCCTGGAGAAAATGCATAGCAAATTTGTAACCGTTTTTTTTTATCTGTTCTCAACAAATCGGGACTTACATTTGTTGAATCTGTGAAAATAGCTTCAAATACCTTTTTTATGTCCAGACACTTATCTAGCTCCAATGCTAGCGCCAATGCTGCCGGCTAAAATATTGTCGTAATCTAGAGACTAGAGAACAATAATGATGAAATGCTTATTCATTTGCGTGTAGTTAGCGTACGAACCACTGTAAAGGTCGGTTAAGATATTTTCCAGTGATGCAATGTTGCATTTACGAGATTAACGCTTATTTAACGTGGATTACAAAACACGGAAACGAAAATCTCTCAGGGTATTGATAGATTAACTTCCGTTTTTGTCGGCAGCAATTTTCTTGAAAATGTGTCAAAATGCAAACCTTTATCACGAGTTATCTATTAAGGACTGTGCTAAAATACGTCACCCAGTTTTGAACATGTGGCAAGTAGGGTGACATACATATGAACATTTAGTTGTGCTGCGCTGTGCTCTGCTTAGCTAAGTTTTCTATCTTTTTTACGTATTTAATCGGCCTCAAATAATTCTGATTTTAACAGTACATCATGCCGGTAACCCTCGAAGGACTTACCCTTTGCAGAGGTGTGGTACCCCATAATATACACACAAACATATCGCCTGTTGTGTTTAAATCCCATGTAATAGAGGGCGAGCCTATTGCCATCAACCGGGCACAAATCTAGACTCCGGACAACTACTGAGACTATCCTGATAAAAAAGCCCATTAACACTTTGCCCGACCTAGGGATCGAACCCAGGACATCATGCTTAAATACTAAATAGGCAATTAACAGCGACTAACTTAGATGTAGCGCTCGCCGGCCGCTGTCGCGGCACCGCACGCTTGCTCCGCTTGCTTTGCTCGCGTGCGATTGTTCACACATCTAACCTCACCTAAACCCATTTCGTTAGGGTGCTCTAACCTAGTTACTGCGACCAACTAAGAAAACGCCAGAAAGTTAAATAGAGGCAAATTTATTTAAAATGCGTACATCACTAGCAGGTTAATTCGTTTTTACAGGAGCAATTAAATATGCACTAATATGCCGTATGTTGCACCTGCCATGGTATATTATCTCTACATCATCCATAGGTTGACTGGTAGAAAATGCCTCAGGCATTAAGTCCGCCTTTGTACAGTGTTTTATTTTTTTACTTGTGCATAATGTTTTAATAAATAAATATTTCCCATAAACTTAGAGCTGCGCGAGGTATGCTTTGCGAGTCGGCCCGTATAGCGCCAATGTTACAAGATGCTAAGTGCGAGTGAAATAGACGGAAGAGAGAGTGTGGACTATGTTGCTGGTTAGCTCGATTTTTTGGCTTCGTCGTTAAGAGCGTTTATACCTTATGAGTGGCAACGTCGCAATTTAGTGTCATATTTCGTGGTTTTCAATTTTTATCATTTAAACGGACCTATATTTTAAAAATCTTTTTAATTAACGTTTTAGAATTATGTGAAAACTGTGTAAAAGGTAAGAAATCGTTGCGTTTACAGTTCTATATATATGCAAATAATACATTGGAAACTTGCAGAGCGTTATTTTCATTGTAAAATTTCTGTAAGCATTACGGTTACTTACTTTTTACACACTTTCACGTAATTCTAAAAAGTTAATTAAACAGATTTTTAAAATATAGCTCCGATTAAATGATAAAAATTGAAAACCACGAAATATGACACTAAATTGCGACGTTGCCACTCATAAGGTATAAACGCTCTTAAAATCGAAATGTAGCGAATTAGCTAAATACAGCATTACTTTATGTGGGTTACCGCACCCTTAGAAATTAATTTGGGAATCAACGGAACTAAAGCATTTGAAATGGATAGATTGCTTGTTTTTTTTTTTTTGTGAACTTCCGCGAATAGATTCCCCTCGGTATTTTACAACTCTCACTTCTTCAATTCTCCTTGCAGAAGGACGAAGAAGAGCAAGCAGAAGGCATTTACGCGATGGTTAGTGAGGAGGAGGCCCCCCCTCCGCCGCCTCCACGCGCGGAGAGCCTTACCCGCGCCCCTGCGCGCCCCCTCCCCGCCATCCCCACCAGCGAGTCCCTCGGTAAGTACTGGACGATAATCCGAACGCGCTTCACCCTCAAGCTACCCAAACGCCAAGTTCTTTTGTTTCTAACGTTGATTTGCATCTGTTTTCCTCCTTCGACTGTCCTAAAAGCAGACCGAAGACACCCTTCCCGTAAGGGAATTCTTTTATTTTTCTTGGTAGTAGCTGAAGTCTTTGCAAATTGCTGTGCTTTTACCAGTATCTAAGAAATATAAAAAGTTCGGACCTCAACAACTGACTTAAGTACAAATATAATATATTTACATATACACACTGTAGATTCATATAAGTTCTATTTACATGTACATTCATATTCTATTTACAAGCAACTACATTTTAGAAGAGTATTTACTTGTCGTACACTCGTTTAATTTGATTAAAGCCATCGGAATAGAAAAAGAAACCACCGTGAGGATTCGAGACAGCAGAAGATCGCGGGTATACTAATATACAGGGCGTCGCACGGATATGCCACATGGAGAAAAAGCCTTGAATATTGTAGATGGAACATTTTACTGAAAGAAGACATTATTTGAATTAAAAAAAACAATTTAAACTGCATTCATAGATATATAAATAATTACATGGTTGAACCGGAAATCGAACCCGTTACACGAGAAAAATAATCAACCTGTAGCTTTATCATACCGAAAAGGCTCCATCATAACGATTATTTTTTGCTAAATAACATAGTGTCAAAAATAAAAGGAAGACCATGAATTTTAACATTTTAATACAAAATTAATCAATTTATCAAATGCTCAAAATGAGTCCCTTCCTGTTAAATACAAAGTCGCAATCTTTTGATTATTTCGATTTGTTGCATACAACCTACTAATTACGTATCCCTTTATCATTTTATCATGCACTTAAATTATAATAGGGAAATGATGCGTACTTCTCATTTATTAGTAATCGGTACTTATGATGATGTCAGTGGTATGTCCTTACGGCAATGACAGGTTTTAATTTTTCTGAACAAAATTTCACATCAAATGTTAAAATTCATGGTCTTCCTTTTATTTGTGACACTATGTTATTTAGCATAAAATAATCCTTATGATGAAGCATTTCGATCGGTACCATGTAATTATTTAAATACCTATGAATGCATTTTAAATAGTTTTTTTTTAATTCAAATAATGTCTTCTTTCAGTAAAATGTTCCATCTACAATATTCAAGGTACTTTCCCTCCATGTGGCGTATCCGTGGGACGCCCTGTATAGTATACAGCGAAGTACTTCACCGACATACGCAATTCCACATTGCATGCCATTCATCTTTATCTAGGTCATATCTGCGTTGTGAGACTGAACTCTTCTTAGAGAAGGAATGCGAGCTTTATGATGTAAATCTTGATTATATTGAAATGAACTTAGCTTTACAGCCTCGCGGTTTTTTACCTACACACTGCGTGTCTGAGCGTCCGCGAGTAAAACTATTTTCATGTCAATGTGCGTTATTCGTATTCTAAATTTATTGATGTTGTACGTGTTGTGTCTCAGATCATAGAAACTTATCTGTTGATATGTTTTCGAGATCGAATCTATTGTCGCTAGTTGTATATTTATGAACTATTGTATCCTATCTATTTTATGATATGACCTGCCACTGCTTGAAGATTTGTTTCTTTTGCTACTAGTGAATTTCTTCGTTTATTTATTTTAATATAATATTAGTTGAAGCTGTGGATAGTAACGATACCTACTATTGTCGAGGTTGAAGATTTTCGTATCTATAATATTTTATTAAGCGCCACTTGCGTTCAGGGGCAAATGTCCAATTCTCAAAATGTCCAATTGTCATAATGTCCAATTCTCAAAACGTCCAGCTCTCAAAATGTCCAACCCCCAAAATGTCCAATCTTTGATAATGTAGCAAATTTGTTAAATAACTCATCAAAACGCTTTTTTAATACTTATAAAGTTATAACAAATAATAATACAAAATACTGAAAGAATCAAAATAGGTTTTATTTATAAATAACAAATTAAGACCAGAGAAGACCACAACATACCCCAAATCACTAGTTTTGTCATAATGTAATATATAAAATACAGTAAGCAACATCATAATTTTTTATATAATTATAAAAAAATATGATGTTGATTACTATAAATTGAATCAAATATTAAACATAGTATTATATAACCAAAGTAAGACATAAAAAATACTTTGTCCTACCTTGCTTAGTCAAGCAAGTAATAATCAACATAATGTTTATTTATAATCAACAAGCATTTTTTTATATGTTAATAATCAACATAATTATTTCTATGATTCATGTAATATATAGCACATTACGTTTCTTTAAACAAGCTAAGTCTCAAAAAAAAATTTAAAAAAAATCGTAATTTGAGATCTTGTTTCGCAATTTTATTACTTAAATATTTTTGTTATTCCGCTCAAACTGGATGTCTCTAGGTCTTCTTTTAATTCTACTTTTCTTAAACAGCGAATCCTCTAAACGACACAGTCCCAATATTTACTTTCATTTCTCATGAACTAAAGTATTAAAAAAGCGTTTGATGAGTTCTTGAACAAATTTGCTACATTCTCAAAGTTTGGACATTTTGAGAATTAGACATTTTGACCGTTGGACACTTTTAGAATTGGACATTTTGGCCATTGGACATTTTGAGAATTTGCAATTTTTAACCATAGGTCATTTTGAGATTTTGACTCTTGGACATTTTGAGAATTTGACATTTGACCATTGGACATTTTGAGAATTTGACAATTTGACATTTTGGGTATTTGGACATTTTGAGAATTGGACATTTTGCCCCTGAACGGCCATTTGTTTAGAATATGTAACGTGACCATCAGTCGCTTTCTGAAAGGCCAAGTCTTGAAATAATAATCTATAAATGCACTTAAAAGTTTTTTTAAGATAAAAGTCACTTTTATCACGAATTTTTACAATGGCCTTAGATAATTTAAAATAACATACACACATGTATATTTATGAGTACAATTTTTTTTTATCTCCACTGTTATAAAACACGTGTTGTAGATTTATGAATATTTGAGAAACTACTCTGAATATAGTTATGAGTTTTCACGGACACTCGAGAGACAGTTATCAGCTAACTTCATCATGTCGCTTTTTGGCTGTCGGAGTGCGCGCGCATCGTAAAAATTTTACTTTCATATTTTTTTCCAAAAGCGCCAAAAGAAGTACCTACAGTAACTTCAAAAATTAAAAACCAAAGAAAACGAAAAGTAAAATGTTTATATATGTTAATGTTAGCAGTTGTCATCGAATGGATGATGAAATGATTTTTATTTCTGTAAGTAGGTTTGTACAAACACTTTTACACGTCAAACATATATTTTTTTTAAACTAAGTAGATGGGGCCGGCGTTTCCTATCTGACTACTCTGAGAAGAAAGGCCGAAACAAAGTCAGAGGTCACAGTCTCTTTTAAAGTCTAGACAAAATCTTGGTTAGATCATGTGAAGGCTATGTAGATCGGTATCTAAAATGGTCTTTTGAAGAAAGAACCACACAGTTTGAGTGGACCTGTCCAGTCAGTGCAGGCAATCGTCAGCAATCGTGCAGCTCAACTCGAATGATTGACGATGAAATAACAAGACCATTTCTCTGCCCCGTGTTTATATTATAATCCATGGCGAGTTGGCAATTGTCTTACCATGCCTCTGCTTCGCGGACCGCGCAACTGCTAAGAGGCTTTCAGGAACCAGGCTTCGATCTCAATATATCAATTGTCTATGACTTAAGATATTTTTTTTATAAGTACTGGGGTGCTAATATATCTGACAGGTTGGTGCAGTTGGTAGCGACCCTGCCTTCTGAGCCGCTGGTCCCGGGTTCGATCCCCGGGCAAGTCAAACATTTGTGTGCATGAACATGTCTGTTTGACCTGTGTCTGGGTGTGTTTATGTACATAAGTATGTATATCAGTCATCAGGTTACCGTAGTACAGGCTCTGCCTAGTTCGGGACCTGAAGACCTTGTGTGGATGTTGTCTCATATTATTATTATTATTCCGCAGGCAACTTGAATTTGTCTGCGCCGCAAGACTCTAGCTCTGACGAGAGTACGCCGACGCCGATATCGCTGGGCGATTCGCTCTCAGCATCATCAGCTGACGACGAGGACGACGAACCCTGCGGCGACATCGCTGAAAGGTTTGTCATAGACATGTTACGTAAGGCCACGAGGTGCGCTTGTATACAGAATATGAGAAACCGCGGACTAGATTGTGAGCCTCTAATTCCTCCTAATAATAATAATCAGTAAGTGTGGGGTTTTAGCTTTAAAGTGTAGTGTTTGCGGGTTTGTAAATTTCAATGTAGGGCTTTTTGGGGGTTTAGCTTTACAAGTGTAGTGTTTTATGGTTTTAAACTTTAAATGTAGCGTTTTTGGGGTATACACTTTAAAATGTAGCATTTTAGTGTTATTGTTAACTTTCAAGTAGAGTGGTTATTAACTGTTAAGTGTGTAGGGTTTTTGGATTTTCTGATTTTAATTTTAAAGCAGAAAACACTTCAAATTTTAAAGTGTAGTGTTATAGGGTTATTAACTTTTATGTGTAGTGTTTCATTGTTATTAACTTGTAAAGTGTTTAAGGGTTTTAGATTTATGTGTAGGGTTTATGGGTTTTCAGCTGTGAAGTACTTCTGTTTATATACTGTTTTATATATATATTATGTTATACTGTTTATAATACTTCACTTTAAAGCTGAAAGCCCAAAAAGCCTGCATTGTGTTAGGACTTTTACATAAGTAGGTACTTCCAGCTTTTGAATGTTTTCTAGGTACTAATTTGCACACTAGTAGGCAATAATATGTACATACTTGTTCCTTATATAGATAAACGATAGAGTAAAGAAAGAATATATATATTATGTATATATAATAATAAAATAAAATAAAAAATACAGATCAAAGTTATCTATTTTCTAAAAGCGTTAATTATCATCTATGATACTCAAAACGAGATTAAACTGGTAATTTAGAGAAAAAAAAACCAATAAAATAATTTCACAACAAACTAGACGCATTTCCCATTTATATGATGTATAAATGATTATGTACAATTAACTCTCTAAATAAACCGATACAAAACACCTACTACTAGTAATATTACCGCGAAGTCTCTTGTTAATATCGTAATATAAACAAGACAAAACTATAGTACTTACTCAGACTAAGGAAAAGAAAGGACTCGGCATAACGAACAGTATACAGCATATCTCACTGCGGCCGGTCGCCATGTTTTGTCACAGCCAACAAGTACATCAGTTGTCATAGCAACTTGTTTCTTTCAGTGTTTTGAAGAAAAGTTTGATATTATAATGCGCGCAGCTCTACCGCAAGCCGCCATCTTTGTGCCAGACTCACAGTATATGTAGGCACGTTTTTTCGTAGGTATGTCATGTCTATTGTTCTTTTCCTTAGTCTGAGAGTACTTACGACATATTCGCTGACACTCGGAAAAACACTTTACGACACTAACGTCACACGAGTCAACTGAAGGTAAAATATTCTCATTCAGTTGTCAAAACATCACCACTGCCATCTCGTGTTTTTTAGTTGGAATATTTCATCAACTATCCATATAATCAGCCAAACTCACCAAATAATAGGTACCCCATTTTAAAACTAGATGGAACCAATGACGACTGGTCGCTTTGGATAGTGTATTATCCATGGACGTACGACGCGACTTTTTTTGATGCTATGATATCCTTGGACGGTTGTCTGGTTAAAACCCTTTCATTCCACGAACTTTTGGACCTCCTCACGTATATCAGGTAACTTAGTTGCACCCATAAAATAAAAGTACCCTTGTCGAGGAATTAAGCGTGTAAGTGTATTAACTAACTTAAGATGGGGAAAAATACGCTTATATGAAGTACCTAGTAAATATAAGAACCATAGGAAATATTAAAAATATATACAGGATGAAATTATCAAATTAAAATATATAATTTAACGTGTTATAATAAAAATGTTGACCATGTCATTCGGCCGAGAAAGAGAAAGGGATGCACGTAAGAACGCGAACGCTCAAAATTAGGTAAATGATCGCTAGCTCAACGCGTTGCCAACTTGCTTCATGTTGTGAACTCTGCAATGAATGGATTGCTCTTTTTGCTTTTTTGATGTGTAATATCTTTCCTCTCGCTTTCCTGCAATCTGTGGGAGTGATTTCGTGAAATGTGACGGAAGTGTGTAACAGGAAGCCAGGGAGGGAAGCGCGCGCTATTTGATTTGACAAATGAGCGCGCGCGGTGGTAGACTTGGCCGTCAGATGGTACCAACCCATTTCCCGAGAGGTTGGTACTGTCAGCCAACAGTTGCTTATGTGTGACGAGAAAAATTGCATTACTCCTAGTTTTAATTAAATAAAATACAATTCATTCAAAATAATTATTCTTCGTTCGAAAAATCATTTCAAATAATACCTGAATATATATATATTTTTATATAATGTTAATGTTTTGCTTATTACCAAGGTGAGATGTCAGATGTTACACATCATATGCGACTACTGTAAGGCTCGCTCTTTTTTTTACTGGAACTGCGATAATTCCTGCCTACTTTAACGAAAAAATTAAGGGATCAAAAAAAAATTCCAAGTTGTCAAGTGGCTGTATTTCCCTTAAAAGTGGTCGTACTGGAATAAAAAAAAAAGGATTTTAAAGCTCAAAGTTTCTAGTTTTTGAGATCTTAGGATGAAACATTTTTCAAGCAACTTGATCCGCTCAATCCTTATGAATACAGAAAAAAAAAATCGAAATTTATCGTTTCTTTTTTTTGGTCTACGAGCTTGAATTTTTTTTTCCCAGCTTAACCACTATAGAGATCGGATAACGTGTTCATTCAACTTTAATATGCTTTTTTAAAATATTCGGTACGACCACTTCTCGCTGATCTTTTTGTCTTTAAACATCAATATCTCAGCAACCGCTGATCGCACTATAAAATGAAGGCGGGTTTTGAAATCTTGAATAAATTTCCCACAAAAATCTGCTACGGTTTTATGTAAAAAAAACTTTTTTTATTCTTTACATTAATTTGAAAAATCAAGAAAAAAAGGGCGTTTAGTGGCTTTTGGGATAATCAGGCGCTAAGTTGGAAATATTGCGAAAACCAGTAATGTTGAGTGTCCCTTTTACAGTTCAATATAGCCCACCCACAAAGATTCGATTCAATCCATTGAGCCGTTTTTTTGTTATGCGATCGAATTTTTGGATAAAATTAAAGGATCATGATTTTGACTCTTTAAGATCATAATCTTTAGCAAAATGCAAAAAAAAAGGTTTCTTGAGTTTTTTTAAGCAATTTATTGATAAAAAGGATTAAATTTATGGAAAAAAAATGTTTTTTTTTAATGATTCCAATAAATTAAAAATAAAACAATATTTGTAATTTTTAACGTGATTCCGTTATTGCATTCCATGATTTTCCTGATTTTCAAACTTCAGCTGAATTAAAATAAAGTGGATATACCCAATCGAATTTCATACTCGATCTACACGCTTTTCAGAAATTGCTTAAATTATTAATTTTCGTGAACTCTTACAACGCTAAAAAAACAGTTTTTTTTTCAAAACTACTCCGTGAAACTGGGTTAAATGTACTACGTGAAACTGGGTTAAATGCACGACATCCTAATCGTGTACCCATGTTGACAGCGAGACATCGCCGAGCACGTTTAGCGTATGCTAACGCACATCAGGCTTGGACATTAAGACAATGGGGAAATATTTATTCACAGACGAATCCCGGTTTGCCCTTCATGGGAGCGACCGACGTCACCTTGTTTGGCGTCGTCGTGGAGAACGTTTTCGCCAGATTTTTGTTCGTCCGATTGTCGCTTACGGCGGTGGATCAGTCATGGTCTGGGTCGTCGTTTGCGCAGAGAGTATCCAAATTTGCAGAACTTGGCCGGATTAGAGCGTGCACTGCAAATTTGGAAAACCATTCCGCAACCTCAGACTGCCCGCTGCATCAATACGGCTGAACGCTTGGCAGCCGTCATTGAGAACAGGGGTGGCAATACCCGCTATTAACAGAAATGTTTTTTTTGTTTTCTCCACACACACACACACACACTCTTTGGAGAATGAGTTTGGAGTCATTAAATACGGAGGAACTGACGAGCCTCCGGGTCTCATTACTCCTAAAAAAACACACACACACACACACTTTGGAGAATGAGTTTGGAGTCGTTAATTACGGAGGAACTGACGAGCCTCCGGGTCTCATTACTCCTAAAAAAAACACACACACACACACTTTGGAGAATGAGTTTGGAGTCGTTAATTACGGAGGAACTGACGAGCCTCCGGGTCTCATTACTCCTAAAAAAAACACACACACACACACGAAGCGTAAATCCGATCGGGCAACCTCCACGTGGTACGCTTCGGGTAATGCTGATGCCAGCGGTAGTTATTGTTTTGAAGTCATTAAAAAAAAAAACATAAATTTAATCATTTTTATCAATAAAAATGCATACAAAACCTTTTTTTTGTATTTTGGTAAAGATTATGATCATTTAAAGTCAAAATCGTGATCCTTTAACTTTTTCCAAAAATTCGATCACGTTGCTTGAAAAAATTTTTCATCCTAAGATCTTAAAACTAGAAACTTTGAGCTTTAAATATTTTAAGGGAAATACAGCCACTTGATAATCTTAGAAAAAAATGGATTTTTTTTATCCCTTAATTTTTTCCACTAGAACAAAAACTTTTCCACAAAACGATAACGATATACGACTACCCGATTTATTTCAAGAATTTAGATTTGGGAAATGACAGTTTATAATGATAATGTAACGGTGACTGAACCTCCTATTTCGAGTAGGCGCAAGTTTACAATTTCATCCTGTATAGACGCTCCAAATAGTTATATTACAATACGACGGCACGGTTGGCGCAGTGGTAAGCGATTGACTGCTGCGTTGCGTGTCGCGGGTTTGATTCCCGCACGGAACAAATATTTGTATGACCTGCAAGTAGTTGTTCCGTGTCTGGCTGTTTGTGTACCTATGTAAGTTGAAATGTTTGTAAACGCAACCACGATACAGGAGAAATTCCTAGTGTGGGGCCACGTATATAAAAAAAAAGGATTGCATTAAAACGGATACTAAAATAAATACAATAAAAATAACGTTGTTTCTGTATTTCAGACTTAATCACATAGCGTGTTGTGAACCCTGGTAACAATAAATATCATAATTATAGTCCACATTAGTAATGTGTTCGTGTCACTCTTATGTCTATCCTTAGTCTGTGTTGTGATCAGTGACGTGTGTGCTGTCACTAATGCCGCTGACTAGTGTACTTAGTAGAGGTACTATAGAATTCCATTACATAATAAATGTTTGCACTTATTAGAAAAAAAAACAGTTAAGTAAATGTAAGAAAATATAAATGTCGTAGGTAATATCAATCAAGTTGTAATGATGATTTTAATGATTATAATTCTGTAAATACAAACTTGTTACGGTCGCGAATCATATTATGTTCAACATACAGCCTGACTCTGACCTGCAAATTGCAAAAAACTAAGAAAATTTGAATTTTGCTGTCGACCTGGCGCTTCCCCCGTAACAAACAAAATAACGCATGCAGGAACAGTAGCCAAGCGAGCGGACGATCTGCTTTTCTTTGGGTCAGAACGGGAGCTGAATAACTAAAAGAACGACTTAGTTCGCTAAGGAGCTGCGATCTAAACTGAGCGCTCCAGGTCGCGAATTATGCTCAAGACTAAAATACATCATGAAATAGGCCATTCAAAAGCCAGAAAAAAATATAGATATAAAAAGCACATTTCAGTACATTTTCGCACTATTTGCACATTTTTGTTGCTTTTCGATGTTTTTTATTATAAATGTTTGTTTTGATATGTTGGAGTGTTTTTACGATGTGTGTGTTATGATTTTGCAGTCCTGGCGGCGACGGCACGGAAACGCTGCGCAGGCGCCGCACTCGCGACCTGGCCGAGCGCGTGTCACACATGAAGCGGAAAGCGCGCGAGGCGGAGCGCTGGCACCAGCTGAAGAGGTCGCTGTACAAACCATTAACCATTACCTTCGGATTCATTTTAGCTGGAATCATTATATACTCATACGTCAAACATTAAACACTTCCATGCGCTCGACTTTCACGTTCTTTGTGAAAAGAGATACTGGATCCTTTGTTTTATTTTAAATGGGTAAACATTCTCTTGTCTTATGATATGACACTGTGGAGCTGAGTTTGTGTAAGGTTTTTGACCCATTCTTCATTGCAATTTTTTATTGCATTTTTTCCACTGAGGGAGGCCTCCCTCTTCGAAAATATGACCAATAAATCCACTACACCACTGCTGTGGCAAATCAATCTTTTTTATTTTTTTTTTCTGTCGAATTCTTTCCGCCAACTCGCTCAAAATTTGATTATAAAATTAATAAACACGAGGATCCGGTATGAAAAACGGTGTAACCAAATCAAACTGGACATCAATGAAAGTCTGGCGTTTCGGAACTTGAGTAAGACTGCTTTTGTACCACTTACCATGTTATCGTTAGGCGGTTAGTCGTATAGTAACAACTTAAAGGAGTTCTTGGGTCATAAGTTAATCACACTAAGTTATTTCGCCCGTTACTTTCCACATATTATACCGAAATGTTACTTCGAGACAGAATTTGAACTCACCGAATGGTTCTTTCATCTTTACTCATAATCTCAAATCGGTTTGAATGTTCGTTTCGGGCGCAAATAACTGATTGATTCGAACCTAAGAACGTTACTCTCAATGTTGTCGTTCCAATTGAACAAGAACTCCTTAACGATAGTCGGTCGACGATTGTCTTCGTTATTTCGAGAAATATCAACCATTGTATTCAACAAAAGCAGTTAGTTATTTCATATAAGTATTGAACCAACTTTGAACAACAGTTTTCTTGAATTAATCGCGAGGTTGGCTGTACTGGTCCTACTTTAGTGTTTAGACGTATGACGCCACCTTTCACAAACCCGTAATCGGGGGCGATTTGCAAGTGCTGGGTTGAGTAACAACATTTTTAGGGAATAATAGAAATATAAAACCACATGAGTATCAGAAGAAAAATATATGTTGCGCCGACCCCAAATAAATTGCGATAAGGGCTGGAGTATAATGTTGATGATGTCGGAGTCGACCCGAAAAATATTGATACTCACCCAATAGTTGCCCTTTGTTAAGAAAAGTGGTGTGAGAGGGCCGCCACTTTTATGTGCACGAATCAATTATCTGACGGTACTTAACAACCGTGCAGTCAGTGGTTTGCACAGAAACATAGATAAGTGTTTAAAAATAAGAAAAAATCACAAAAAAAAAACTTAAATCCTAAGTGTATTTTATTTAAAATGAAAGTCAAGTTTTTAATATCACGTGTTAGAACTTACGCACTTTTTGTTAATATTTACCCCTTTTTATTAAAAGATTACGATCAGTTTTTTTATCTTTACAAATGAATGAATGAGCTTATTCTCGATTAAGAGATTATCTAGGGAATATAGATTAGACCGCGTTAGCGATAGGGTATTTGTATTCTATAAGTTGTCGGTCGGGGAAAGTGAGCACGCGGGAGGAACAGCACAGACGGGAGATCTACTTTTTAAATATATTTTTAATTATTTTATTTTTCCAATGCATTTCATTATTATGTAGCCGTTTTTATTTCAACATGAATTTTCAATGATTTACCTGAGTTATATTTTGACTCTTTATAATTATGAATTATTTCTATTAAATACATAAATTATTGAATCATCGCGATCATTTGACGTAAGGCTTGACTAAGAGCCATTCATACGTGGCGTGGTGCATCACTACTATATTGTCCGTATGTGAATTTACTAATGTATTTCTAAGCCCATCATGGGTGCACATTTGGCTTTGGAAAGCAGGGCACCTAGTGGAACACTACGTTATGCCTCTAAACTGCTATTTTAAAGACTGCAGTCGTTAAACGTCACGGGAAGTTACTACAACTTCGGTTAGTTAAACTTTTGGCACGATTGCCTAGGACTGACCGCACTTGACGCGGAGCTTGGCGGGGAATAAGAAAAGGTGCTAAAAATATTTAAACTAAAATACACATTTAAATAAAATAAATTTTAAAATTTTACTAATTCGCAATGCGGTTGTGCCTACTATGGGCACACCTCTGCCTAAGCCTTCGGGTGAACAAGGCTTGATATTATGCTATGTGTATTAAAACAAAAGAAAGATGCATGCGCGGTGCGTCTTAATTAAAATTAGTTTAAGGATTGGGGAGTGAAGTCAACATTTTGAACTTAATTGAATTCATACTTTCAGGACGAAATTGGACAACGTTAAGAAAGAGCATTGTGAGGACACGGACGAGATTAGGTAAAAAATGAAAACAAAACTTTTTAACAACCTTAAATTACATCTCGGGTTTGTGCGTCGCGGTGGTAGATATGTGGGAAGCGATATGAGGATGAATGCTCTGGGGGTCTACTCTTTATGCATGAAATCCGTAGTTACACTTACACCTACAAACATAAGTTTGGGGTCTGAATTAAGAACGAATGACAACACGGTTTGACAGTTGTTCTTACTCCCGATGTGTTTTTGTCCGTCCGAAAAAGTTAATTAATGGGGAGTAGGTTTCACTCCGAAGAATCTAATTACTTTCGGACGGACCCGTATCTTCGTTAACGCACTTAGAGAGTAGCCCCCCTATATTGAAGACGTTAGATTTCGTTTCAAAAGCTTACTCTCGTTGTGAAACACCGTTAATAGCCGCCAGAATAAATAAATTATTCGGAAGCTATCTTTTTAATCTTTGGATTTGGATGTAATTATAAAAAAGGTCATATTTTTTATATCTATAATATTTTTTTAACATTAACAGCTACTTGTTTGGTTTGCATGTATCATACAAAACTATCATACGCTGCTTGAGTATTTTATTTTCTGCTTTTCTCTCAGCAGTTTTCTTTGTAAAGTTTATATTATTTTTATTTTATACCAAACCGATCCCTGTGTTCTTAGTGCTCGTTGAGGCAGCTCACAATAGAACAAATATTATTCTAAAAGGTTAGGGACGGTTTTACATAAAGTAGCTACTATTGGACTGCTATGTCACTCTGAAGCAAAGTGCGCGGGCGTGAACTGTAAACACGAGCAGTGTATCTACTCTCGAGATCTTTATCTAACCAATGGAATAATCGAATAAAGGGCCAACATTTGACATTTTATTCGTTTCACTAAACACCATGAAACGCCCGCGCAAAAATTTAAACCTTTATTTTAAAAATTATTCCATTTATGTTTATTACTTCGAATATTCAAACTGTAAATACATCTATCTATACATTAGTTAATAAGTTTACGAATATTTAAAATTAGTTTTATTAAAAGTACCTTTAGTTAATAATTGTACCTCTATTGGGGAAAAGTTATTTCGTAAACATATATTGAGCAAATTATTTTTGTATAAATTTTTGTTAAGGTATTAACGATAGAGAGCGTGTTGTCAACGTGTCTCACACATTCAGTATTCCCCGTCCTCGTATCTGTCCGAGACATCGTCTTGCCACCAACATTGTATATTTTGTTCTATGTACTAACTAGCCAAGTAAATAAATGATTGGATTATTTACTCATCGACTATGAACCGTCGGTCCTAGTTCCCCAATGGAGGTAGCAACCATGCGGATTGCTGGTCTATACCTATGTGTTTATTAGGCACATTCACTAGCGACACTTTCAGGGCAAGTCCACTGCCTATGCTGTGACCACCCTAGTGAATGGCGCCCATCAGACATACTGAATGATTTATTGTATCTAGTTCCATGCAAAGGGCAGTATTATGTTTTGTAAACAACTCGATGTTGTCATTGGTTAGTTTATAAAAAATGAAAAAAAAAAGACAATTGCCAAAATTATATTTGTAACTACCTGTACCCTGCATATAAATGTAACAGCTAAGAAATACATGAAAATGTCACTTTGTTAAGGATTCTTATATAATAACAATAACTGACATATGTATCATTTTGTCGAACGATTTCCGTGTTTTTGGTGAGAGTAGTAAAACTAGATGTTCTGTGTACTTGTAATACTGATACTCACTGACTACACGACACAGTTTTGATGTTACGATATTTAAAATGACTTGTCTTGTATCTCTCGACTACTGACGTCGTAGTCTGCGTAGTCCAATCACATTGCACTTTTCAGCAGTTATTCATACAAACAATCTGACGGATATGTTACGCAAAACTAATCAGTTTCCAAACTAAAACCATTTAATATGGTGTCGTTTAAAACGGAGGTAAACGTATTCAGTGGATGTTAGGCTATGTTTCAAAGGTTGGTCGTTTGTTTCGGGCAGTCTGTTTTGTAGAGGTCGGTTCGGTTCTTTGTCGTGGTGTTAGTCTCGTTGCAACAATATGACGTCATATTGGTCGTTCGTTTGGTCTGAGTTTCTGAGGTTCTCTGTCTTTTGATATGCTACATTTACAAACGTCAGGTCAAGATACCAATAACGTATGACAAAACTTATAATGACATTTCGGCGAGAATGCTAGATGATGTTGCTCGATGATCAATCGGCCACAGATGACGGTGCGCCTCACTGTATCTTAATATATCGAACTCAAAATGACCGACGGGAGCTGGTCCAAACCCCTACAATTGACTTAAGTTGAATGCATTCATAGGGACATTTAGCAGCGACAACTTGATTAAATCGGGTTTTGCGGACAAACAGGGCATTTGTATGAAGAACAACATTACGCAAACATCGCCTCTTACATCGAAAATTCGTAATATACATATTCAAAATGACTACCAACTACATAATGTGCGGTATGCCACACTTCAGTGGTAAAAAAAATTGCGTAACACATTTCAATCACAATCTCAATCATTTTGAAGGATATTGCTAATCCATTCCTTCATATGTCTGCTCAGCAACGCAATGCATGTTGCTGAACTGTCAATATAGAAGCCATTGCTACTGTCAGTGCTTTACGTATGTACCCCGAAGGCCTCATATTCTATAGAAACTACGTACTACGATAGGTCAACTCGAGGTCAAAAAACTGGTACCACAGGCGTGCGATATAGTGTTTAATTCTGTAATTATAAAAGATTTGTATGTTTTCTTTCAGCGATTTTGAAGTTAAAAATATTATATAATGTCAAGTAGCACTAATACTATGTATAAGTATGTACATACGTACGTCTATATCCTGAAAACATAATAAAATGTGTAAATTACAAAATAGTTTTATTTTTTCTATAGCAACGTACTGCTTGTTTACAACAACGAACTTTTTTAATGGCCACACCGAGTCAGCAGAATCACAATAATTAGGTAAGTAGGTGCCTATATATGATATAATGGATATATTGGCAACCCTGTACGCAACGATCTGGCAATACAGTGATGCCAGATTATCGAAAAACGTCGCTTTTCGCGTTGTGCTCCTAAACTGCGTAACTAACGTAAGTTTTATTGATGGTATCATTAATCGTAAAAATATTTTTTTAGAGGAATCCTTTTGAAGACTTTTCTAACGTACCAAATTAGTTGTATTAAGTTTTCAACACGCTGGTGCCGATTCTCTTGTACACCGAACTAAACTAAACTAGCACTAAAATTTCTCATTTTTAGTTAATAGAATCTTAAAAGCTATTCTGCAAACAAGATTCTATAAACCTAGAAACATTTTTGACGCAACTAAAATCAAGTTTGACAATCGCTAAGTTGAGTAGACCATAGACCCAGATTAGTCTGAAATTAAAATAAAGTGTGAACGAAATGATCCGAACTGCAAAAAAAACCTGAGTAAAATCAAAACAATTATCTTTATTTGTTTATCAATAATTATTTAAATAAAATACATGGAGCCTAAAAGCATTAATATAGTTTTGCCGTCATCATGACAGCGTAAAACTATACATTTTAATATTTGTATTAAATTAGGATGCAATAAGATAAGCTTTAGTCGGTAATGTATTTCTAATGTAACTTAGGCGATACTTTTTCGGTTTTCAATATAAAAAAACCTTTCATTTTATGATCGACATACTACAGCATTTATTAACTGATTCAGCTAACATGATTACCTTGCTATTTATTTAAGCGTAATAAAGGTAATCCTAATTGTAACTTCCTAACTAATATTATAAATGCGAAAGTAAGTTTGTTGTTACCTTTTCACGCCTAAACCACTGAACCGATCATAGTGAAATTTTGCATATATTATACGTTGTCAGGGCTAAAAAGGGCCTTTCGTCCAGAAAAAAAAGTCCTGTTCCCGAGGGAAAAACAATAACTGTCGACGGTCCCGATTGCTTTAGTACGCTAGATGGCGCTACGTGTCTTTCGAATCATGATTGAATTATAATTAGAAACTAGAAGTGAAAATGTGAAAAAAGAAATATGTGTAATTTATTTTGTGACTCTACAGTGAACTCCAACACTGTTTGACTGAACACCATGAAAGTTGGCACATAAGTAAGTATATGCGTATTTTTAATGGAGAAGGATTAACAGGATCTTTTCTATCTCCATTCGGGCGACGCCGCGCAAAAGCTAGTTTACGAATAAAATTGTGATCTCGAAAGAAGATAATCCGGTTTATCGATCTGCAAGTTGAAAATCTCCGGTATTCTCGTCGCCGAGCCCTTTCAAGGACATCTTGAATTTGTCCGAGTCTGTCTGTTTGTTCGCGTGAATCGACAACAGCTGCTATCACATGCTTCCTATTGATTTCCAAACGCACAAGCATCCAAACTTTCAAGAACTAGTAGAGAAATGTGCTTTGTAAATTTTAGTTCATGATGACTAATTTTATTCCACAGCTTTTTAATCGCGATTAAAAATAGTCTGATTTAGTTTGATAATCTAAATTTTAGGTTTAAGGTGGAAAAAATTATAATAAACAAGTACCTACTGAGACCCTACCACTGCGAACATACACCTTTATATTCAAGTACTTATAGATCACGTCTCGTTACAACACCGCAAATTCGAGAGTCCACATTTGCTTGGCAAAACGAATCACGCGCTTTGCTCGCGATCTTCCCTCCTACCGCGAGGCAGTTCGTCTTCCGCCACCGTACGGTGCGCATGCCATTGCGCACACCCGTGATCTGGTCTGGTCGCCGACGCAGGGTCTCAAACACCTCTAACTTTTAAAACTGTTTTTCATTTTACCCGACTAATCGCGTACCTGCGTGCTGTACGCAACAGTCCCCTTAAAACGAGAAAGGTGGTTCACCGGCCGAGCAGCCATGAGCTCAGAAAGCCCATAGGTGCTCTTCTGAAGGCGACCGCAAGCGGCAATAACACGGAAGCGTTTTCATAAGAGTTACGTACATAGAAACAAGCAGCTTAAATAAATCCTGGAGTGGTTTATAACTTTCAAATTGTAAAGAACATTACCTCTTCTCCAAAACATTTGAAATAGTTTCTTTTGCATTACAAATTGAGTACGGAAAGCTTGTTCTTGAAAAAGGAGAATACTGCTGATCTGTAGATGGACAGAATACTCATTATGTACACCGTATCAATCCAGGGCACATGGGCACGAAAACAATAGGTACCTAGTTAAATAAAATTGAATCTTATGAATGGACTGGCCTAAATGCATATTATCCATTACGACATTGCTTCAATTAGGAACGCTAAAGTACCTAGTTACTATATCGTCTGCAGTCGTGCCGTGCAGTCAGTTTGTACTTGGGCTGTGGGCACAGAGAAAACTATCTGCCTACGGGCACAGAGGTCTGCTATGCTAAAAAGATAGCGCAGTCTGTGGGGCCTCGCGCGTCCTTATCTTATACAGCTTCAAATCGTGAAAAAAAATTGCTAATAGGTACAGTGGCCAGCACATCAAGCTACTACAATCTGTCAAATTTCTTTAATAGATTTTCAACTTTATCGCTAAAGCATTAAGGTTCAAGGTTGATTGGGAAAATTTGACAGTTTCGGGTAGCTTGACCTGCTGGCGTCTGTACCTAAAATACTATGAATCATAGATGTAGAATTCCGGAATTCTATATCTATGCTATGAATGGTCATAATAGTAACGAACCAACCAATTCGAGGCGGGGTGCTATAACTGCATTTAGGAACGAAGTTCTTTAACGCGGCTTGCGGTAGGAGTAAACTGGTAGAAATCGTCACAAAGAGTAATTTAAGTAATACAATCGTCAAGTAACGAAAAAACCGGCAAAGTGCGAGTCCGACTCGCACACAAAAAAAAAACATTTTGTATTTTGCCTTAATTTTTGAACATTATTTTATTTTATTTTTATCATTTGATAGAGCGGCATTGTAAATACACACTCCGTGAAAATGTTAACGTTCGATCTATTACGGTTCATAAGTTATGTACAATGTTTTTTTGTACATCCCGCTCGGAGGGGCTCGTGGCTAAGTAAAACAGCCGCACTGGTCGATCGATCACGTCAAGCTACGCTTGCCACGGTCGGTTCGTGGATGGGTCGAAAGTTTGACAACCAGTCTTACCAAGAGATAAAGTGTTACCCAGTAACTGGGTTGTGGAGGTCATATAATTAAACGCTCCTTGTAAAAAATTCAGCTGCATCCAGTTAGACTGAAAGCCGACAACAAAAATTGTTGGGAAAAGGCTAGGCAGATGATGAGATACAGCCCGCTGACAGACAGACGGGCAGCGGAGGTTCCGTTCCGTTAAAATGAAAATCCAAGATGGCGGCTGCGAAAATTTTAATTTTTTTCGTAGTGGGAGTCGTTTTCATGGCTTTCGAGGGTGGTAAAGTTAAAAGTCAGGTCAGGTCAATCAGTCAGTGAGGCCAAAATGAACATCAAGATGGCGGCTGCGAAAATTAAAAAATTATATCGTAGACGCCATCTGCAGTTTGATACATGCAAAGAAAATCTGTTTCATAGAAAAGTCTAAATACCCACTGAAAAACCATAAAAGAGACCCTATTTCACCAAAATGGATATAAATTATATCAGAAACTGCCGATTCGGAGGTGACATGACAGTTGTCACCTCCGAACAACAATGAATAAAACAAATTAAACGAGGAAAATGAAGAAAGCATGTTGACGAGACAAGCCGCCGCACGTCAAGCACGCCCATCACGGACGGATCAGGTGCGCGTCATCCAACGCAATCATAGGTTGGACGATGCTGCACTTGATAGGCTGCGCTCAGAGCTGAGCAACCATGTTGTCTCGACTCCGGCACAGACCGCGGTACAAGCTTCAACCATTGATGCAATCCCACCGCGGTCCCATCATGGTGTTGAAGAGGACGATGATAGGGTTGCCACAGTAAGTAGCCAGTGCAACGCCCGATTGAGGAGCGCACTGGAGGATGCGCTTCGCGAGTATAGATCCACTTCGATCGAACTTAGACCCCTACCACGCACTATGCACAAAAAAATAGGGCACTGGTATGTGCCCTGGACTCGCAGCTTAAAAATGTGTTCGAGAGCAGCGAGGACCTCGTTGATACACACTCGATCCTGTATCTGGGTCTGGTTGATTTGCCCAAAGGACGAAAAGCTCTCCTTTGCAAATGGGTGTATATAAAGTAAAAATGAATCCTGATCTTACCGTCGCGTCGATAGGTATAAAGCCAGAACGGTTATCAAGGGTTACTCCCAGAAACCTAGAAACCTGGAGTTGATTATTATAAAACACTAAATCCAGTGGTTCATCTGAACACCGTACGAGCATTGCTTGCTATAGCCGCTCTAGAAAATCTAAAACTACATCAGTTCGATGTTTCAACCGCCTTTCTAAACGGCACAGTAAACGAAGATATTTACATGAAACAGCTTGATGGCTACCAGGATGGCACCAAATGAATTTGCAAGCTGAAACACTGCCTCTATGGTCTGAAACAAGCACCGCGCTGCTGGAACACCTGCATTGCCGAATTCTTAAGAAGTTCTGATTTCCAACAGAGTGAAGCGGATTGATTGATGATTATATGTTCGAGTCAGAGGACAATCTAAAGTCTTTATTGGTCTTTATACAATTTACAATCTTGTAAATTTATTATAAACTCTTGTTCGCAAATATTATCAAATCGGACGTCCCGCTCCCAATCTTCTTCCATTAGTTTTCTGCGTTTGGTTACCACCTTCTTCCAGTCTTCTGCAGATACATTGTCGACCGCTGACTGATATATTGACTCATACCAATGCCTAAACCTGCCAGAATCTGTTGATATTTCACCCTTCCATCAGCTTCTATCATTAGCCCGCAAAGCACGTCAGCACTCACATTATCTTAAGTACTCGCCGTAGAAGGACATCCTTCTCGCGCAACATCAGTGAGTTTGCTTTGACCACGTTTAAACCAGTTGTAAACAGTGGCACGGGATGGGGCTTCGTCATGAAATGCTAATCGTAGTCTATCGTAACATTGTTGTTGAGTTCTTACTCAACAACAATGTTACGATAGACTACGATTACGACGACTACGGTCTTCCGTAACGTTAGTTGTAATATATCATTGAACGAAAATTTCCTCTAGTCAAATCCATTTCGACACACGGCAGCCACTTTTTAGTTTGCCACTAATTTGTAAAAACAAATGACATATGAATTCATCACACATCTACAGCTTCCCAAAGAGTTCCTAATTCTAATTTTAAATAAATTTTTCATCCGCTGCATTTCGTACTGGTGTACAGTGTTCTAAAAACTTTAAGCTTTATTTGTATATTCAAATTATACTTGCATAATAAAAACTAATACCATGCCACCATAAAACGATTAACAAAAAAAAAACATTATGAATTCGTCCGTAGATAAGATTAGTTACACTTATCGACATGCAACCGCTAAGAATGCCGTTGCCACTGCCGCGGGCACGACTAAGCAATGATGCCGCCCTCTTTCTGAGGATGGCATGAAAGCCATCAATGCGAGCGTCGGCAAACATGCCCGACGCGCTGCAGTGCCTCGGCAGCCGCATCAGCATCCTAAAGGCATTATTATACTGTACGCGCAGGGCGTTGATGGTCTTCTGCGTATACTTGACCCATAGACTGCACGTATAAAAAGATTGGCAAAACGCCCGAAACAAAGTTCCTTTTACTGCCTTACTGCAGCGCGCAAATCTTCGAGCCAACATATTGCATCGGACAGCCAACGCCCGGCGCTCCCTCTCAATATCCTCGCGGTCTGAGAGGTCATCAGAGACCTAGGGACCCAGGTGCTTGAAACGCGAAACTCTGGGTAAAGAAACACCGTCTAAGAGGAGGGGTGGTACGTGCGTGACCGTATGATCTGGTGATTGGAACACCAAGAGTTCGCTCTTCTTTACATTATACCTGAGCCCATGAGCCCCAGCGTATTCAGCACAAATAGCGAGCAGCTTTCGAACGGCACTTATAGAGGGGCCCAGCAACACCATATCGTCAGCGTAGCTGATGTTGTTGACATATTTTCCGTCTATAGAGCAGCTGACTTTGGTGTTGCTGAGTCTCTCGATGAGTCTGTTTACATACAGATTGTAGAGACGAGGCGAGGTTAAGCCTCCTTGCCTTACTCCACACCTCAGTCTGTATGTATCTGAGATCTCGCCCGCCCACTTTATGACATTAATTTGGTTGCTGTACCAATAATCAAAAATGCTAATGAATTCTTCAGAGAGGCTGGTTTCTGTCCTCATTTTGTACCATAGCACATCATAGGACACCAAATCGAAAGCTTTGGAAAGGTCTAAAAAACAGACGTAGACCGGAGTCTTTCTATCAGTGTAGTACCGGACAGTGTGCTTGAGGCAAAGAACTGCCGTTTCTGTCGACAGCCCACGTCTAAAACCGAACTGAGCGCCGGCGGACGGTGTACCGGCGCAGCGGCACCGATCAAAGACAATGGGCGGGAACGTTCTATTTTTTCGGGTTTCGCGTCATCCATAGACATATATGTAGTAAGGACCAGGCTAACCGCGCGGCGAAATGGCACCAACGCGCTGGCCCTAAAATATCAGTTTAGGGCCAGCGCGACTCAGTCGAACGCGGTCCGCGCGCGGATGCGTAGTACTGTCATTAAAATGCCTAGTTGCGTGGTAAAAGGCTGCAAAAATTATGACACAAAAGTTAAAAAGGAACATGGGATATCGTATCATCGGTAAGTAATCTTACATTATTTTTGTTGCAATTAAATTATCAAATAAACATATTTTTAAAGTGATAATTTTACCACCGAAATCCACAATGGCGGCCATGTCGCGCGCTGTCGGCAGCGCGTGAAGTAACCTTGTACGGACGTCATTTTTTATTTGTGTTTTATTTTTGTCTTAGGAACTTAGTGTAAGTAATTTTGAATTTTTTTTGGTAAGTACCTAATATGTTTTATATTCAACATAAGAGTGAAACAAAAAGAGTACAAAAATTTAAGAGGAAGTCTAGAAATGATAATTATGAAAATCGAATTCATAAAATATTTTGAAATGCTGTTTTCATTTATTCACGCAAACTGAGCGAAGCTACTACCGTCATTGACGACGGTAGTAGCTTCGCTCAGTTTGCGACATTTTTACCGGAAGCTTGCTTCGGGTAAAAATGGATAGGAGGAGATTTAAAAAAATATAAATATGCGATGGCAAATTACGATTCAAATAATTTTTAAATTACAGATTTCCTAATGATTCAACGCGCAAAGAGATTCGGAGTCGCATTATTAGTAAAAGTTTAAGGGGGAAGCGCTAAGGTAGTCATATTTGTTACAGTCGCGAATCGTATTTAGATCAACATACAACCTGTTACTGACCTGCAAATTGCAAAAAACGTAAGAAAATTGAATTTCGCGGGCTACTCTGACGCTTTCGCCTTAAATTGTTTCCGATGAAATGTGATTAAAAAATCACGGCTACATAATCAAGCTACAATTTCCAGATTCGCATTGTATAGAAATAAATAAATGTAGCCGTGTGTACAAGGTTACGTCTTCGGCCTATGCAACGCGGAACTCACGTAGTTCGTATGAGTTATCATAGATGGCGTTAGTTTTTTCTTGTATGAAGAAGGTTTATGTAAAATGTTCTGATGGGCGTATCCTTCCTTTGAAATCATTGGCGTCATCGCTTCATGCAGAATTGCAGAGGTAAGAAATCAGTTAAACATTACAAATATTAATAATTAAATATTTATTTTAATTATTTTTTTGATCAGTTTTTTTTATATGACTTGCTTTACTACGTATGTATACCGATTCTAAAACGTCGGTAAAAGGAACAACAGGGTTTTTGTTACATATTGTATAATCGTCGTTATAGAATCGTCGTTATCAAACTCAAAATCTAAGTTATCAGTGTGGATAGCAAACATTTAGAGTAGGCTAGATACCGCATGTTCATTAGATAGTATGGAAACCGAGCGTGTCATCTTTTTTATACCTACGATGACGTCACCCCAGCCATTTAGTGATGTGCTCAACGGAAACAGAATCGTTTCAATCGCTAACCGTCATTCATTGAGCTAACAGCATTGCGATTCTGTAACCATCTCACCGTGAAAACTTAGGTGAAGTGAGCGTGGAGTGAGCTGTCAGTGTCATCCCACTGATGCTAGGGATTGACCAAGCATTACATTTACAATCATAATCGAGATTTTAATTATGTTTTTTTAATGTTAGTTCTGTTGATTATTTTATATTATTTCAAAGCTAGTATATAAATAAGTGTCTAAATATTATTATTTGGAGTTTTTTTTTTATAAAACAGCAACACAAATTCAGGCAGAAACTACAAGTTTAGGAAATCAAAATAAAAGAACGTAAGTATTTGAGTTTCTAACTGAATTTCTGTTTGCTGTTTTATTTAAAAAAAACCGGTATATAGTCATTTTTAGCCACTTAAATACTAGTCATGAAATAATATAAAATTATCAGCAGAATTAGCATAAAAAAAAATCTCTATTATGATTGTAAATGTAATGCTTGGTCAATCCCTAGCCTCAGTGCGATGACACTGACAGCTCACTCCACGCTCACTTCACGTAAGTGTTCACTTCACGATCACATTTTTACAGAATCGACATACAGACTTCGTCAGGAGTGGACGTGCGTTTCTGTTCCTGCAAATCGCCGCGCGCAGTTCATTCTATCAGGTAAGCTTACCAATGTATGTATCCCAATCTGCATTTTGAAGTCTATACTTTAATCGTGGTGTTAGATTGCAAACAGCTGGTTTTTTATGTGGAAAAGAAATTACCATAAGAAGACGATAAAGGAGACCAGCATAATGTTGATGCTAACTCAGGTGTGCAGATTGAGAGGTCAGGGGCACTTTGGATCATCTGGATTTGTTTGGCATGTTGGGAGACATGTGTTTAAAATACACAAATTATTAAAGTTTAGAATTTCTAATAACTTTTCCCCATAGCAATTGGAACTAGAACTACCCCAGGACTGATGTTGTGCATTAAAGTCGCCCATTACCAAAAATGGTTTAGGTAAAACTGAAAGAAGATTACTTATTTCAGAAATAATATTTACAATGGGACGATAATAATATATACATACTAAACAGATGTTATTTACAATAGCAGCGACAGCAGATATTTCGTCACTGAGACTTAGAAGAGGAAAATATTGAAAAGACAAGTTATTTTTAATAAGTATGGCGACACCGCCATACCCATCGCTTCTGTCTGTTCTTAGACACGCATAGCCAGGCATTCTAAAGGAGAACCCTGGTTTAAGCCATGTCTCACAGAGAGCGACTGCAAAGGGTTCTTATTTGTTCAGTATGTAGGACAGAACAGATTTTTTATTCACAATGCTGCGACTGTTCCACTGAACAATCTTGGGAAGATTTGGATCCATTATGATTAAGGTTAAATAAGATAGACAGAGTATCAATTACAGTGGCAACGTTGGACGGTTCAATATTATAAATTTCAGATTAGTTAGAGTATTAATTAGCATGATTATTAAATTTAAAATTTGGCTCTCATTATTATCTGTTGTTTTATTTTGGAATGCAACACCATTCCCTGACACAGAAACTTCATTACTGATTAATCCTTGATGAGCTACCCGGTCATCCCTTAGCTGTTTATGGGGGATCCCGAGGTTTAAGAAATATGGTTTTTCTTTGTGAGGAAACAATTGGTGTGTTACGTGATTGGGGCGAAGGTTGTGAAGAGAAATATTTTTTAGTGGTATGTGATGGGATGTGTGTATGGTGCAACGACCACATACCCCAAAGACGCTTAATAACAGGCGAACAATGTCTGTCAACACATCAGACTTATAGATCTTATATAGGTCGCCACTCAACAATATCTATTCAGTATCGACCACTACTGTGAGCCGCAAACACTTCCGTGTTAATCCATAGAAATTGGTGAAAATAAATATTATAATGGCCCCTTGCACTATACGTTGGTGTGGTAACAACAGCCAGACTTCGGCTTCCGGAAAGATGCCATAACATTCATCGGTAAGTTATTAGTTACATATAATAATAATTAGATTTATTTTCTGATATAATTTATCGGAGTTCATCTTATACTGGTCATATTTGTAGGTGAAAAAAGGTGCAAGGACATTATGTAAATGTTAAATAAGAAATTAAGAAACAAGAAGTTAAATTTTATTAAGTACAATTATTTTAAAAAAATCGATTCCTTCGTGTTTTATTTAAACCTGTCACAGCCCTAGTGATACGTAATGACATTGGCAGGGCCAATCAGAACGCATTACGTGGCAGTACCCCGCTTTCTCATACTTCAGCTAGTTGACAGAATAGTTTTGATGCGATAAATCAAGCATTAGGCGTCTATAGGCTATATGGTCGTTGGTGTGGTGCAACCGGTGATATTAATTTAGAGCATGGTCGGCGTTATCGCAAGATGGCGCATGTCATGACGTCATATATGACGATTCACGGGACATCATTATCGCGCTCACGCTAATTCGGTACGGGTGTTAGCACGCTCAAATCGATTACATCGCAACTCGGAACGCTCCCTTGTATTGCTTTTTGACAGTTGACACTGACGAATGACTTTAGTACGGATTAGACCTTAGAATAATAATATAAGTTATTATTCTAAGTATTAGACGTAAGCCACAGACAAACCTGTTTTGCCACAGTGTAAAAGTGGTGTATTCAACTTACACTAGTTTTGCTCTTACTGTGGTAGATTAAGTTCTGTGCAAAAACCATGTTTTAAGCGACATCTATTTGTTGATAACAGAAGGTGGCTTACTCCACTATTGTATTTATAGTTGGTAATGGATGGAATGTAGTTTACACCAAAACTGCAATCAACACAAATTGTGGCTTACACCACTTTTGCGCTGATAGCCTCTGCATGAGTTTAAAACTCATTTCAGGTATTCTATTACGTCATGGTTTTTACAGCACAATTTCGAAAATGCCGCTTTATTTTAAAGATATGATGCGACTCGAAACAAAACGCTCAACTGTGATTTTTGACACGATGATATTAATTTAGGGCATGGTCGGCGTTATCGCAAGATGGCGCATGACATGACGTCATATATGACGGTGTATTGGGTCATTGAGTTCCCTTCAAAATGGTTGAGCTGAATGGTGCTGATCCATACGTCATGTTTGTGAACGGGCGCCGTCAGTAGGCACTGGTCATTTCTTAGCTGCCACGGCTTATTTTAATTCCATAATTGTTTTTATCTTTTTATTACCTACTACGCTTTGGAATGGGCAACTAGCTTCATCTTTCTGACTGACCGACCCCTTGACAATTCAAAAGTGCCTGTAATTGGTTTATTTGAAATAAATGCTTTGAGTTTGAGTTCACGGAACATCATTATCGCGCTCACGCTAATTCGGTACGCCCGTTAGCGCGCTCAAATCGATAACAGCCCAACTCGGAACGCTCCCTCAAATGAGCTTATTGAGTTGACAGCTGACAGAAGTGACAGACAGAAAAGTAGGAAAAAAAAGAAAATAAATAATGAAATATAAATAGACGGTATACATGGTGTGCAACGATAAAGGGTAGTCAAATTACTAATATTAGTGAATTAAGAGGGTAAGAGTTATGTTTGCTACCCGGACAGTGATAATAGGATCAGTGGGTAGTCTTTTCACTTACCTGCGTGATGTTATTCCAGTCATCCAGTGAATTAACTCGATGCCGAGAGCCGTCAGCGCGAAGAACATTATTTAAAGCCCTGGTTAGTCCAGCAATTTGTTTCGCCAAACGCGCAGACATGGAGAGCCGATGCTGCGATCTCATCAGGCACCCTGACACCGTAATACCAGTGCCCTTCAACCTAGTCTTAGCTAACCAGACACTATCTGGCCAGCCTCATCTAGTTTAAAAAATAGGATTGGCGTGTAAAAGTGTTTGTACAAAATTACTTATAGAAATAAAATCATTTATTCATCCCTGACACCGACATCCCTCAGCTTGCAGAGAATGGGCACTGAGCTTGCTTACACCTGTTTGTCAGCTCATCCTATGGCACTGCCTGAAACCAGCAATTACTGGTAACTGTCAGATTCAGATGACATCTCTCAACATCCGCGACTACCTGTGCTTTATCTTCCTTGACCTGCTCGGTGACATCATGTAACAAGTCGAGACCCAGCACCAATGCCTGCAACTGCTGCTGAAGACAACCCTTCGCATCAACAATAAACTTCTTGAATAAAGTGAAGTCTGCTACCAAACTGACAATAGGTACTCCTTGAAGTTCCTAAAAAAAAATTCTGCAATTCTGTCTCAGTTTGATATCCTGTTTTGGAACAGTCATTGTTTCTGACAATGAAACCTTCAGTGCTTCCATGATTTCAAATACTGTGTTGTTTTGATTATTGTGTAATATGTTTTTGGAAAAAACACTATATGGGTACATAATGTTAGCATGTATATGTATACATTTAATTGTCTAAACTAAAGATATTTGTATATTTAATAAATTTTTAAAGCGAGGCAAGTTCACTATTTTTTTTCACCTTCTACCCACTGCACTGTTCATAAACCTATTGAGCTAGTAGTAGATTATTAAGAGTATGTATGCTGCTAAGTCAAAATCTCCAGTAGGCATGGAAAAAATGCTAGCTATTTCACCAAGTGCCTCTGAGAATGGGATAGACCCAGTGATGAGCAGTTAGAAGCTAGTAAATGCACACATGAACACTCACATATTCACAAACATAGATACCAGACCCTCGCATTGCTTCACAAACAAATCTAGATGGGTATGTGCACAATGATGATAGGTTTTTTCTTTTATCAAAGCATTTATTTCAAATAAACCAATTACAGGCACTTTTAAATTGTCAAGGGGTTCGTCAGTCAGAAAGATGAAGCTAGTTACCCATTCCAAAGCGTAGTAGGTACCTACGGAGAAGAACGGGCAAGAAACTCCATGGACACTTTTAAATCAAAATATTGTAACAAAAAAGTGGATACATCATTCATGTTGTAATTATACATGTGAGAACGATGTAGAAAGACGTGCACGTTAAAAGCGTCCGTAATTAAAAGATAAAAACAATTATGGTATTCAAATCATCCGTGGCAGCTAAGAAATGACCAGTGCCTACTGACGGCGCCCGTTCACGAACATGACGTATGGATCAGCACCATTCAGCTCAACCATTATGAAGGGAACTCAATGATCCAATACACACGCCACCACCAGCGACACATTAGAGTGATCATGACTCTTACATTACCTTAGGCTATCACTGTATTTGAGAATGTTAGTTCACCTATTATTGGCAACTGTATAAGCCCTCAACTATTAGCTACTGGTATTTGATATTTTGTATACAGAAGCTGTTGGTGTACCTACCTTTATTAATAAAAAAATAAATAGGTGATCATAATCAATACCTACCTAACTGATGTGTAATAACTTTCCTACTTATAGGTACCCAACGAGTACCTACGCAGCGTACCCTATAGTATTTAAGTCATTACAATAGATAATAGCTCTATTAGTTAACCTTTTAATGTTTATTCGCGCATGGTTAACAATATCAATATTGTCAGAAACACACATGGACATAATTAAAAGGTAAAATTACGAATTAGTGAGTACATAGGCTAGGTAAAGACATTGAGATTTTGACTAAACATAATAATATTGCAAGCAGTTCGACAGCTGATTTATTTGAACTAGGTATATAACAACGCATTGAATGTGTTCGACCGATTAGACGATTTTTTCTACGCCTTTTATTAGGAATATAATAATTATGTAATACCACGTTCTACATTTATGAACGTTAATTAAATTATTGATCTAACATAGGTAGTAAGTAGGTACCTAATTTGATACCAATTTTTAACCCATATTTACTACAAAACCCAGAGGTTATAAAAAATAAATCATTTAATGTAAAACATACTGGGTAAGTAAGTAGTTACTGTTGTTATTTTCATAACATTTTGATACACCCTAGCAGCACTTGATAAGAACGACAATTTGGATTAAGTTCCCCAAAGTAATCCATAACTAATCATAAGTTTCAGGGTAGGTATCACCAAATAACTTGATAAATCCACAACATAGGGTTTATTTTAGTTTGATGATGATTTCAATTTGATGGGAATCTAACACATTATTAATGTGTTTATGTGGTAAGACTGATTATTATTCATATTATTCATCAGACTCCATCGGATACGAGCAATTAATGAAATACTTATCATGAATTTCGGAGGCGTGATAAGAGTTATCTAGGTGATTGTATCACGTGTTTGGGTAGCGTAATTTGTTTGTTAAGGTTTTTGTGTTCTAAAATAAAAACATCAAATAATCACACCAAAACTTTAATTCTACAACTAACACATTACAAACACCACTTACAGAATATATCAGATATAAGTAATTATGTCAAATATTATATTAGATTAGTTAGGTGGGATAGATATTTTGATAATTATTATAAATATTGGATTTTTACGAATCCTGATGTGTTTTATTAGATAGGTGGGATAGATATTTTGATAATTATTATAAATAATGGATTTTACGAATCCTGATGTATTTTGTTAATATTAAACTTATGTATTATAATAAAGAAATCTCGATGTTTTGTGAAGTCCTAAAACCGTGCAAAACAGGGTTGCGACGCTAGTATAATAAATAATTATATAATTCAAGTAAACTCATAGAGAATAATATTGTGTCATAAAGAAAACTACTAGGAGTCCAAATCACGAAGTAACAAATTTGATGATATTGATAACAGAAGTCAAAACAAGTAGGCTGATTTAAATCTACACATAGGTACATGGCAGGCATGTTTACACAATAGCAATTACACTACAATTACAAAGAAGTTCTAAACTAAGGCTCCGGTGAGTGTCTGCGGGGGTGGGATGTTTAAGTGTGATGCTCATATTATTCTTGCCGAAGAAGAGTGCGCGAAAAATTGTATGTCCTTGGAGTAAAAAAGCGGTCAAGTGCAAGTCAGGGTAGCATTTAATACATATTTATTTTGCCCCTTGAATACTAATCTTAGTTTATTTTAATCTAATGATCGCCTGGGAGTCTATTTAATAAATCATTATCTTCCTGCTCTTTTCACATGTTATTTGGGGTTGGTGCTACACATTTTATTTTTCCATTCTCCCCTGTCAACCGTCATGCTATCATTCACTCCCTTCGAGGCCGGGCAAATTAATCAAATTATTTTAAATAACAGGCAAGCTCGGGTTATACTAAGATTACAAGACGAGTTTTCTCTGTTTCTAAAAATTTCCGACTTTATGAAAACTGAATATTCAGAGTGTTACTGCATACTGTAGTGCAGGAATATGTAATTAGGGTTATTGATTTCCTGCGGCATAAGGGAGGAGGTTGGGGTCAATACTTGGAAACCCATGAACATGAATGTGCGGAGCATGATAGCGCGGTCGGGACGGCTCTTTTGAATGCAGATGATGCACTTGTTACAACCAAGTTTCTCCTCAGCGAAGTCAAGCAGTACCATGAAGCACTCCTTGCTGCCTAACTGTTGTACATCCGGCATGCGCAGGTAGATAGTTGCTCCATGAACCACAGCTTCCCAGCGGTTGAAAGTGTCTTCAGTGAGAAAGATTTCAAAGTCCACCTTAACGGGCTGCCTATCCTTGCGCTCGAGGATCTTGCTGATAGTCGTTTCTCTGCGTTGTTGGTCGACGGCTGGGTGAGCATGTATCGGTGAATCCGACTCGCTGAGGAGGCTCTCCTCGCTGCTTGCGAGTGAACTCGCACCGGTCCATAGCAGGGCACTCAACAAGTCCCAGTTGTTGTCGTCGTGACTGGGTGTTGATGGGGTAGCGGGGCTCTCGTCCCCGCCATTCAACCCTCCGGGCGGTGCCGAGCCGTTAGCCGGAACATCAGGACCACCACAGAGGCCCGGCCCCCAGGCTCAGAGTGAACCACTCGGCTTCCGGAGCCAACAAAGCTGGGCTCTGCCGACTGCTTTCGTCACCGCTCAGCGACGCGCTATCGCCATAGTTCTCCTCTTCAACGGCGGGGGGTTCCATTTCCAGTTCCACACCAGCGACATCGTAGTCAATATTGTAATTACTACTACTAAAACTTAACTGTTGTATTAAGTTTGTCATCTTGGTGAGTCGTAATTAAGACTTGAAATAAAGAATTCTAGCTTGGGAAGAAAAATCGGTCAGACCGTAAAATTGCGTGGTACCAACACGAACCCAAGTGAATATTGATTAGCTTGAACTGCTTGAAGTGAGGGCGAAATGTGTTAACTATTTAGGTAGTTCACTATTTACATACAAAACAGACGTGGTGGAAGGTGTCTGAATTTGGTCGCTTAACACAATTTTTCCAAAATGGCCACTGGATGCGTCACACTATGCGTCACTAAAAGGACTCGATCAATACATCAGAACTATTGTTGCCAATAAGAAATAAATAAAAATGGTTAGGTAATTCTGCACAAACAAAATGCTCATTACAAAAAATTACATAAAATCTAAAATACACACACCACTAAAACGAAGGTCCCAAAAGCCTCACATTCAACACATAAAACTTAAAAGTTTGACAATGTCCTCCATTGCTTGATGCCAAAACTGGATAGCGCTCTATAATACGAAAGAGTGAAATAGTCAGATTCAAGATTCTTCTTTTTAGCATTTCGTATTTATGCTGGAGGTAAGGAGAGCTATCTCTGGAGAGAAAGTTGAAAAAGTGTCCAGCTTACACAGTAAATAATAGTTATTACACAAAAACTCTCCAAAATGGCGCTAGCGTAGGCAAATGGTGTGGTATGAATGTAGCAATTGCGGACTGAAGTATGCCGAGTTGGAAAAATTTATATTTTTAGTGACTAGAGTAATTAGTGATTTACCCGTTGGCTACTGTAGTGCCACCCAAGTAGCACATTTTAATAGACACTTTTCATACACAGAGATAGTTCTCTTTACCGCTACCCTCCATAGCTTTTCGATAGTCATCTGTATAGAGTCGGGCCAGAATTTGGCTACGAGCTTGGCACCTTTAGTGACTCATTAATAGTGGCACATCACCACATTTACACTCCAGGGTGAAGTCATCTATGAATCTCTACCTGAGCGGCTTTCTTTGCTTCACCTGAGTCCGGAGTCTATAGACTTCCAGGTATGCCAAGGCAATCTTGTCGTGAGAGATTTTCAGCAGATGGAACGAATGGGCATGGTAAAGAAGCACTATCTCGCCTCAGCTTTAGCCTCTCCTTAGACCACTCGCCAGTGAGTGGGAAGACACACTTTATAATGCTACTGCGGCTTTTCAGCTTTTGAGACTCGAGGATGTTATCGTGAAAAGGGTGTTGTGTGTCGGAATCCATTTTCTTAGCGGCGCTACGCCACCAGAAGTTCGCAGAGTGGTGGCAATGTGGTGGTGTTCAGCTAATGGATATAGCATTTGCACTGGGATCGGTTTGAAGCACCCGGTGGTTATTCGGTGGCACGTTTAATTCAGAGCTGTACCTATGCACAAAATTTGCATGGGCGGCGAATTATCCTGCAGACAAAGATAGCACCAGCCCAGTAGTCCATATAACTTCAGGCGAAGCACCCAACTTTGATGAGACGAGTCGTTGTAGGAGAATGTTGCGAGTATCCACCTTCTGTTTAATATTCATGCGGTTTTTGCTGAATGTTAGTGACCTGTCCTGCTGCCGGTCCATCGATTGATCGTCGAATATCCATTGAATTGGATCATTGAGTTCCCTTCAAAATGGTTGAGCTGAATGGTGCTGATGCATACGTCATGTTCGTGAACGGGCGCCGTCAGTAGGCACTGGTCATGTCTTAGCTGCCACGGCTTATTTTGATTCCTGAATTGTTTTTATCTTTTTATTACGGACGCTTTTAACGTGCACGTCTTTCTACATCGTTCTCACATGTATAATTTCAACATGAATGATGTAACCACTATTTTGTAACAATATTTTGATTTAAAAGAGTGTCCATGGAGTTTCTTGCCCGTTCTTCTACATAGGTACTACTACGCTTTGGAATGGACAACTAGCTTCATTTTTCTGACTGACCGACCCCTTGACAATTCAAAAGTGCCTGTAATTGGTTTATTTGAAATAAATGCTTTGAGTTGAGTTTGAGTTCGAGGTAATCCCACTTTACAAGGATCGATTTACACCTTCCTTCTTGGGTTTGGAGACGGATCAGGGACTTCCAAGTTGACCACGGAAGGTTTCACTCTGCATGAAGATGCTCGTTTAGTGATAGATAGTGAGTGGGTGGGGGAAAGGTATCTTGCCACAGCTTGCAGTTGCTTAGGAAACTTACTGGAATGGCGTGTTGGTTTGCCATTATCAAGCAGTTGGTGAGCTATCTGGTTGTTGGTAGTGACTTACCCTGGCGGTGAGGGTTTAGGGGACTCGCTGGTCCGCTGTCGTATTGTACTCCAAGCCTTTTTATTAACACGTTAACACGCTTTTATTAGTTTCACCTGTATGTTTGTTTGTTTGTATATGTATGTAACTGACTCGTTTGGGCTCGATTTTGCCCCCCTTTAAGCGATCAGATTTACTATAGTAATGTTATGAGTTATATTGATGTTAGTTACAGTGTTGATGCACCGTTCCCGTCGGTTTTTGCATAGTTTCAACAGTAGCATTTCTCCAGCTAGCGTGGTTTCCTCCGAAAAAGCGTCAGTGTGATAAAGTGGTTCATATGTGCTGCAGTAGTTCATTGGACTCTGTCAACAAACCTGACTGATGTACTGGATGATGTCAAACAGCTGTTAAATCGTGTCAACAACCCTGACTTGCACACATGGACTTATTATACAATAATAAGTCCATGTTTGCACATAAAATAACTGACACCAGCTGGGTGATGTGAAACCGTAGACAGAGAAAACGAAACCGTTGTGAAACCATTGAGCTAGGACTATTTTAAGTCAATGTGTGAAACAGCCAACGATTTGACAATCGAGAACATTTCGTGTTAGTTGTATGTTTTGCCACGTTCATAGAGAGCCTTGTCGGGCTGTAGATATAATTTATTTTTATTTTATTTCTACACCTTTGAAATTATAACTACGGAACTTTTTTTTTGTTTTTTTTTTTTTTAAACGTTGTCCCCACCTAGGAATTTCTCCTGTATCGTAGGTGCGTTTACAAACATTTAAACTCACATACACAAACAGCCAGACCCGGAACAACTATTTGCAGGTCATACAAATATTTGTTCCGTGCGGGGATCGAACCCGCGACACGTAACGCAGCAGTCAATCGCTTAACCACTGCGCCAACCGTGCCGTCAAGGCATACTTTTGCCGTGCGTAAGCATGTAAATTAAAGTAATGTGTTTAAATTATCATTGAAACAAATTTAACGGTTTCTATTGACGAAGATTTCTTTTTTTTGAGGTTTCTTTCGGAAAATCACAGCAACGTTATCGGAACACAAGAGCTCAATACTCAATAAATTTATTGCATGATCCACGAAAGCCTTAGATAAATGATTGGTCTCGCTGCGCTCGCTCGACTAGATACCGCCGCCCGGCGTACTTATCAAATGCGGCAACAAAATAAATACTACGCCCAAAGACATTAAATTATCAATTTAATCTCTTTGACTACGCCGAACTCGGCGTACCCGAGCCAGTCACACTGCAACCAATGCTATTTGGTCTGTGCTGCGACCACAGAACAGAGATAAAGCTTCATAAACCGCGCGAATCTGTTGCACTACTACAAGCACGCGGGGCATGTGTGCGTGACAACTGGCCGCTTGTCGCGTACGCGGCGAGACTGGAACAAACCGGTTTACGCTGGCACAGCCAGTTGCCAATCTCAGGGTCAGTGCTAAAGCCTAAAATGAATCACATTTTTATGCAAATAATTTATTGAATGACAGTTAGAGCAAGTCACATTTGGCAATACGTCCATAGATATAACATTCTTCCCCATTTATGGTTGATTCAGTTGAATCAGATCTCTTCAATCAAACGCCGTGGAGGTCGCACCTCACGCTGGCTGCGCCGAAAAGGTGCTGCAACCGTCGCAGTCGGTGTTTCAAACGCTGGAGATGAGGATGATGATGTAGATGCAGATGTGGATGCAGATGGTTCCGGTGTGGATGGAATGTGAGAGGACGGTGTAGATGGAGAAGGAATTGACGTAGGTGATGGTGCCAAACATGTGGATGGTGAGGACGTAGAGGCTGTCACAACACTTTCAGGTGACGCGGCTGCAGGAGTAAGTCGTGGCCTCATGTGATCTGCATGTTTCCTCTGCTCCACCCCATTAGATGTGGTGACCACGTAGGAGTATCGGTGTTTACGGGTCGCTACTGTAGCAGGCTGCCACTTTTTTTCCAGTTTAGTTTTTGTGTAAACCTTATCGCCTGTCTGGTATGTAGATGACACGATGTCCGCCTTCACATGTTGGTATTGCAAATTTCTTCTCTTGTTCGGTCGGATATTTGATAGCACACAGTTCAACTGCCTGCCGAACATCATTTGGGCTGGTGATTTGCCGGTAGTGGCATGTGGAGTGTTCCGGTAAGTGAATAAAAACTCCGACAATCTACGCATAAGTTGGCTTCCGTCACTGGAGGTCATTCTGTTCTTAAAAGTTCTCACAAACCGTTCAGCTAACCCATTTGTTCGGGGATGATACGGAGATGAGGTGACATGTAGAATGCCCTGATATTTACAGTAGTCCTTAAATTCCTGTGATGTTAGTTGGGGCCCGTTGTCAGATACAATCATTTGTGGGAGTCCAAAGGTATTAAAAATGTCATCCAGAACAGCGCATAGACTTTTTGAAGTTATGTTTTTCATTGGTCTTAGTTCACACCATTTCGACAACGCATCACACAAAACTAGCCAGCTGCCCCCGAATGGACCTGTTAAGTCTATGTGGACTCTTTCCCACATTGGCTTGGGTATAGACCAGGAAAATACCGGTAGTTCAGGATTAGACGGTCTGTTTTCTTGACACCTGATGCATCTCTTGATAAAATTCTCGATATCCTCGTCAAGTGATGGCCACCACACATAGAAACGTGAGAGTGCTTTCATGGCCGATATCCCTGGGTGCCCTCGGTGTAAATAGCCTTTTTTTTTTTTTTTGTGGGTGGGAAATCATCAAATAACTTCTCCCGCTCTGGGCCTATATAGCCTAAGACTGTCTTTCTTAGAACCTCAGGAATGACCATCCTGCCTTGCCACAGTACAATTTTACCTTCTACAGATAGTTTGAAACGTTTCCTATGGTATTGTTTCATCTCTTGCCTGTAATCCAGATCTCTCCACCCGGTTTTTAGGTACTGACACACGAGTGACAAATTTGGGTTTCTAGATGTTTCCAGACTCAATTTTTTTTCTGTTAATCAACAATTTTGTTTTCTTGGAGGCGTGACACTACTCTATGTACAACTTTTTCCACGAGTGAGGGTTTTGTCTTGGGATATGGTAATCTGGACAGGCAATCGGCTAGAATATTGTTTTCGCCCTTCTGGTAGACAATTTTCATCCTGGTAGCTTCCAATCAAAAGTGCCCATCTTACAAGTCTATTATTTACAAGCTTCGGCAGGTTACGTTGAGGTCCCAAAATGTGCATCAGACGCTTGTGGTCCGTTACCAAGGTAAATTTCGTTCCTCTTAGATATTGGTCAAATTTCTGTATTCCAAATAATATGGCTAGTGCTTCACGATCAATAACCGAATATTTGCTCTCAGCTGATCGAAGTTTTCTTGACGCAAATGCTATCGGTTGTTCGACATCTTTGTGTTTGTGGTATAGAACTGCCCCAACTCCTTTTTCTGACGCATCACATGCTAGGAAAAGGCAACGCCTTTCATCGTACGCTAGCAATGAATTTGAGTTAGCTATTTTACTTTTAGGATTCTCGAAAACTTGTTCTTCGTGTTCGGACCATCGCCATTTCTTTTTGCCACTTGTTAGCTCGTACAGGTCTTCACATGATCCATGAAGATGTGGAATGAATCTTTCATAAAAATTTATAAGGCCCAGGAGAGAGCGTAATTCCTTTGCGTTTGTGGGTTGTGATGTGTTGGTTAGGTATAGCGCTAATGTTCGCTTTTGTTGGCCGTATTCCGTTTTGATCAATTATGTGACCCAGATACTCAATCTCTTTACTAAGGAAACTACACTTTTTCAAATTTACTTTCAAACCAGCCTGTTTTAGCCGGCTTAACACTGTGCAAAGTGTTCGTAAGTGTCCAGACACGCTTTCTCCCGTCAATGCAATGTCATCAAAATACACTGCTACATTTGGTAAGTCTCCAAGTAGTTGATCAAGAAAAATTGATGGTGCTGTAGAAATACCGAAAGGCATCCTGTTGTACTGGTAGTATCCTCTGTGTGTGGATATTGTTAAATACTTTTTTGAGTCCGGAGCTATTTCAAATTGTAAATACGCGTCTTTGAGATCAATTTTGGAGTAGACTATGCCGTTTGCTAGCTTCTGTCGTAATTGATCAACAGGCACTGGATGTAAATGTTTTGTTAAAACAGTATTAAGTGTAGTGCTGTAGTCTCCGCAAATTCTGACGTCACCAGTTGGTTTCAAGACATTTACAGTAGGTGTGGCCCACTCCAAAGCAGTAAGGTTTGGATCTATTCTATTAATGATACCTGTATCGACAAGGCGATCCAACTCCCGTTCGACGTTTTTCTTTATGCTGAATTATATTGGACGTGCAGGTAGGTGTACTGGTTCTGCGCCAGGATTTACATGTATGTTAACTTGTTAATTATTTACTTTGCCTAGTTTGCCGTCGAAAAGTTCGCTGTATTGCTTGAGTATATGCTTTAATGTCGTTGGAGTAACAGGCTTCTCTTGGACTGAATAAACTGGTTTTGGAAATTCCATTCCAAACTTCTCGCTCCATCTCAATCCAAAAAGCAAACGTTTTGCGTTTTTAATTCGACAGGCAAGGTCTCGGATCGTCCGTTCATTTTCAAATTTACGTTTGCGATTCCTTTGGTTTTCAGTTTGGTATTTCCATATGCTTTTAGTTTGGGCCCCTTTGTTAATGTTGATGATCCAACCTTTTTCCAAACTTCGGAACTAATGATAGAGTATGTAGAACCAGGGTTCCAATCCATTGTGTAGTGTACTCCATTTATGAAAACGTCGATTTGTTTGCAATCCTTGACTCGAGTGCTCGTGACGTGGACAAACTCGTCGTCATCGTCACTATTGTCCGTTGAAACGTCTGTAGAGCTTGACGTGGAAGCTTGATTATCGCTTATCCATTGTAGTCTTCGTTTGGAAGTGTGTTTTTCCTTAGCTGGCGTTATGTAAGCACGACCAGTTTTAATGCAGCAGCTCTCAAAGTGTCCCTTCAAATTGCAAATTGCTCGTTGCAAATGTGGTTTTTTCCTGCGCATTTTGAGTCGTCATGCTTCTCGAATTTCCCACATCTAAAGCATTGATCAGTGGAGTGCAACTTGCGTTGTCTATTGTAATGAGGTTTCGGTGTTGTTGTTTTTTGAGTACGGTTCCTTTCGACTCTGTTTACATTTGCAGTTGCGCCTGGTGTCTCATGTTCTGCCTGTTCTCGTGATTGTGCAATTGAAAAAAAATCTCTAAAAGTAACTTCCCTTCCTGACTCCTGCAAATCGGGCCACTTTTGCTTGAGGTCTGTCTCTAAATCTGTATGATTCAACCCTGTAGCAAAAGGATCACGTAGCTGTCGTTCCAACATCTCGTCTTTGTAGTCGCAGTCCCGGCTTAGACTTTTGAGTCTGTTAGCGTACTGTTCCATAGATTCTGAAGACTCTCTGGTGCAGTTCCAGAACTCTGTCAATGCGCGGTACCTCGTTTTCTTAATTCTAAACAAGTCAAGAAGAGTCAAAAAGGCAAATGTCGTTATAAGTACTCGTGTCAAAATTCGGTGTAAGCGCTATTTTTAACTCACGGAAAATCTCTGGTGTTAAGGTATTCAAAAGGATGTCCTTTCGTAGGTTTGGCTCCGTAACGTTCATGATTTGACATTTTTTTTAAAAGAAGGCTACAAAATTTTCAATCCTGCAGCTGTCGGGGTTGTATTTGTCCATGTTAAAGTTTTTAATCACCATCATCTTGTCTGACGATGTGATAGACGATGATGAAACGCTCGTCGAGCTTTTTGTTTTTGTATCTTCTTTTTTGTGCATTGTTTGTACGAACAATGTAAGTAATTGTGTCACCTGTTCTTGCTGTGCCTGTTGAGCTCGCAAGAACAGCTCAAATTGACCTTTGTCCTATGTTTAAATATTTTAAATCCTCGTCGCCAATAAAATGAATCACATTTTTATGCAAATAATTTATTGAATGACAGTTAGAGCAAGTCACATTTTTGACAATACGTCCATAGATCCATAGAGTATAGTAACCAAAATGCGTAGACAGAGAAACTAATAGACGAAGAGACCCTGCGTAGACAGAGAAACTAATAGACGCAGTGACGATTCCTTTCTCGCTTACATAAGAAAGAGAGCGAAAATTACGCTATGAATGTTTTAGACAGAGATACAACCATCAATTTTTTTGTCTCTTACCGTGTAACCTGTTTTTTCAAGGTCGGCAACTCAAATTGCGAAACAAACTTTGACACTTCGTGCCGTCATTGTGTTTGGTGCTAAAATTTTGCTTATTTTTATGATAAAAAACGATTTTAATCCAGTGAGAAGACAGAGAAATTATCCGTATTTTACATCGACGATTATACAATGGTGCGTTGTCGTGTTATTTCATGTAAAAGCGATAGTGAGAAGAAAATTGCCGGTGTGTCTTTTCACGCGTAAGTACGACGGTTTTGTACCTAATTATAGTTTCTTAAATGATGATTATTTATGCCATAGCATGACGGAACGATATGTCTCATTAAAACTGAAGATAATAGGATTTTGTAGAGTTTTTAACATTCATAACCAATAATTTATATCATGTAAGTGTTGCCAGCGTCAGCTCAAAAATGCCCCGAGTCACGATAAAAAATATTGGCTCTATAATGTAATAAAAACAAAAAATATTGGATCAAATAATAGCATAGTATCTTTTAGGGGAAGCTTCGTTATTTATATATATGTTAATTTAATTAATTTTTTCTCCTATTTCTGATCAAATAAGAATGACACATCTATCGTTATGGAATGACGTACAGTCAGTACCTGTGAGTATTAATAATATAGCTAAGTTTATCGTTAGTTTCCCAGACGATCCAGACCTACGTATAAAATGGATCGAAGCAACTGGAAGAAAAGATTGGATTATCACAAAATATTGTAAAATATGTAGCAATCATTTCCCAGAAAATGTACTACTAAAAAAGAAAAAGAAAACAGTTCTGCATTCTGATGCAGTACCAATTGCGGTAAGATTAATTTAATAAAATAAAATAATATTTTATTAAAATAAAATAATAAAGTGTTTTTTAAATATAATTCATAACTTTATGATTTACCTTGCAGATACAAGTTGTTGAAAGTGATAACTCAACCATATCAAAGTCAGCTTCAGTGTCATTATCACAAGACCCAGAAAAATCCATCAAGGTATTCTTCTATTGACAATATATTTGACATTTTTCTTGAATCTTCTTTTGACATTCTTCTTTGACTGACCGGTTTGTGCAGTTGGTAGCGACCCTGCCTTCTGAGCCGCTGGTCCCCAGCTGGGTTCGATCCTCGGACAAGTCAAATATTTGTCTGTATATAAAAATCAAAATCAAAAGTCATTTATTCAAATTAGGCTGAGAATCAGCACTTTTTGAACGTCAAAATCACATAAGACAGTCCCCCCAAAACGCCCACCCTTCACCACTTCCATAAAATCATCACTATAAATGTATGTCTGTTTGACCTGTGTCTGGGTGTGTATATGTATATAAGTATGTATATCAGTCATCGATTACCTGTAGTACAGGTTCTACCTAGTTCGGGACCTGAGGACCTTGTGTGGATGTTATCTCATATTTAATTTAATTCATAATATGCGTTCCGAGCCAACAGGCAACAGCCAACTTTAATAATAATTTGATTGCATATTTTAGATTTTAACACCTGAGGAGAGTTCTGATCCAGTACCATCCACATCTTCAAGTGCCAATTTTCAAGATGACGCAAAAATAATAACCATTAGAAGAAAATTGCATTTGCCGGAAGAGAAAGATACTCCCAGAAATAAAAAAACTTAAAGCAGATTTAAAGAAAAAAACTGAGGCTGTTGCAAATCTTACAAAAAAAATACGTGCTCTCCGGCAAACAAATAGACGTTTAATAAAACGAAACGTTTAGTATGCTTTAGTTATTTTCATAGTGTAATGTCGTACGGTATTCTGTTGTGGGGAAATGCCGCCGATATTCAGACGATATTTGTTTTACAAAAAAAGGCAATTCGTTCAATTTATAAATTAAGTCCCAGACACTCCCTCAGAGACAAATTTAAAGGGATTAATATAATGACTGTGCCTTCTCAGTATATTTATGAAAATCTTTTGTATGCACATAAAAATATTAATCTGTTTAAAAAGTACAATTAATTACATTACAATTACATTTAAGTAGTATAATAAATCTTAATTAAAAAACTCGTTTCGTTTCAATTAAATCCTGAAAATAATTTATCCTACTTCAGCTAATAACACTCCAAAAACAGGGGAATGCAGTTACTGTGGCAACATTATACGCACACATTGACATATTATCTCTGTCTCGACTGCGGTTACAGGGTCCCTTCGTCTATTAGTTTCTCTGTCTACGGGACCCTGTAACCGCAGTCGAGACAGAGATAATATGTCAATGTGTGCGTATAATGTTGCCATAGTAACTGCATTCCCCTGTTTTTGGAGTGTTATTAGATGAAGTAGGGTAAATTATTTTCAGGATTTAATTGAAACGAAACGAGTTTTTTAATTAAGATTTATTATACTACTTAAATGATAAATGATTTTATTTCTGTAAGTAGGTTTGAACAAACACTTTTACACGTCAATCATATTTTTTTTTAAACTAGATGAGGTCGGCGTTTCCTATGTGACTACTCTGAGAAGAAAGGCCGAAACAAACTCAGAGGTCACAGTCTCTTTTAAAGTCCAGACAAAATCTTGGTCAGATCATGTGAAGGCTATGTAGATCGGTGTCTGCAATGGTCTTTTGAGGAAAGAACCACACATATTGAGTGGACCTGTCCAGTCAGTGCACGCATTTGTCAGTAACCGTGCAGCTCAACTCAGAACTTAAGGAGCTCAACGATTCGACGAACAATACCAAAGAAAGGACATTTTGGTAGGCCGCATCAGCTACTCAAACTGCCAGAACATGATTAAAACTGGAACAAAAACACACATAGACCTCACATTCACAATAATTTAAAATAATATAATACTTTGTACAGTAAATATTAGTGTCATTGTATATGAAAATAAGTATACATACTTATAGCAAAGATTAAAAGTAAAAATAGTTAGCGAAATAAAATAAATTAACATTGCCTGTGCTTTATTGGAGCAACTCAATCCCAAGCCTTTTTGTCCTCAATACATAATAGTCTTTGACAGTATAATAGGCATTCTGGCATAGTTTCCTTTTTATAAAAGATTTGAATTTATTAAGGCTTAGTGCTTTAATGTGGCTAGGAAGTTTATTATAAAAACGTATACATTGGCATCTAAACGAGCCACCAATTTTCTTGAGCCTTGTAGTAGGAACAACAAATTTGTGTTTGTTCCTAGTATTTAAATTATGGATATCACTGTACTTTTTAAACAGATTAATATTTTTATGTGCATACAAAAGATTTTCATAAATATACTGAGAAGGCACAGTCATTATATTAATCCCTTTAAATTTGTCTCTGAGGGAGTGTCTGGGACTTAATTTATAAATTGAACGAATTGCCCTTTTTTGTAATAACAAAAATCGTCTGAATATCGGCGGCATTTCCCCACAACAGAATACCGTACGACATTACACTATGAAAATAACTAAAGTATACTAAACGGGCTGTCTCTAAATCAGTTAAACCATGAATTTTCCTAACGGCGTATGCTGCAGAGCTAAGCTTCTTTGACAATTTATCTATATGGGGGCCCCATTGAAGCTTGGCATCCAAAGTTTTGCCTAAGAATACTGTGGTATTTTCGGGTTTCAACTCTTCACCCTTTATGAGAATACTTGTTTCTACTTGTCTACCATGAGGTATCGTAAACTGATTACATTTCGTTTTTTTCTCGTTAAGAAGAAGGTTATTAACATTAAACCAGTTAACTACTTTTGCGAGGGCACTATTTATATTGTCAGTAACCAGCTGCTGAAGTTTGAGTTTAAATAAAAGTGAAGTGTCGTCTGCAAACAGCACTATATCATGTTTATCCTTTATGAGGTAACTAAAAAAAAACACTAACACTTAGAAACTAAACACTCCAAACAATTTGAAAAAAACACATTATTGATGTATATACATATATATATATACACATATACTATGCTATTATTTGATCCAATATTATTTGTTTTTATTACATTGTAGAGCCAATATTTTTTATCGTGACTCGGGGCATTTTTGAGCTGACGCTGGCAACACTTACATGATATAATTTATTGGTTATGAATGTTAAAAACTCGACAAAATCCTATTATCTTCAGTTTTAATGAGACATATCGTTCCGTCATGCTATGGCATAAATAATCATCATTTAAGAAACTATAATTAGGTACAAAACCGTCGTACTTACGCGTGAAAAGACACACCGGCAATTTTCTTCTCACTATCGCTTTTACATGAAATAACACGACAACGCACCATTGTATAATCGTCGATGTGAAATACGGATAATTTCTCTGTCTTCTCACTGGATTAAAATCGTTTTTTATCATAAAAATAAGCAAAATTTTAACACCAAACACAATGACGGCACGAAGTGTCAAAGTTTGTTTCGCAATTTGAGTTGCGGACCTTGAAAAAACAGGTTACACGGTAAGAGACAAAAAAATTGATAGTTGTATCTCTGTCTAAAACATTCATAGCGTAATTTTCGCTCTCTTTCTTGTGTAAGCGAGAAAGGAATCGTCACTGCGTCTATTAGTTTCTCTGTCTACGCCAAAATGAGATCTAACACACAGAGTACTACTATATACTGGTATCTAACAAGTGATTGAACAAGTGCGACACACGTTTTTGATTTGTTAGTTGCAAGTTTGAATATTTTTGTGTAAAAACGTGGTATTTTATTATTAATAATGGGTGTTTATTATACTGTGTGTATGAATAATACTAGAAAAAATAAAAATATATCATACTTTAACTATCCCAAGGAGTACAATAGGTAAGTAAATATTAGATTATTACTTTTTCAAGTGAGTACCCTTATTTTATTGTATGATGCTTTTTTAATATAAAAAGTTGTTTTTTTTACCTTTTTATTATTATTACAAGGTTTTTCTAAACAAAGATATGTGAGTGGGTTGGTATGTAGGTATGTGTGTTAAGTTTAATATTGCAAGTAAAACAAGATTTTTATCATGGACTGCTGCTGCAGCCAGCAATGAAGGGAAATCTTTAACGATTAGGTTAGTAGCATGGTCTTGAAACTTGGTATTTTAATTTAATTTTGGACTAAACTGCTGATGCCGACAGGATAGTCTCCTCACGAGGGAACTCCTCAACGGCTATAGTATAGCATGATCATGAAAGCTTGACTATGCGTTTGAAAAACAATTAAAAGCACAATTAAAAGAAACAATAAATGATTAAAAAACAAAAATTATAAAAAGAAAATTATTAGAGTAAGTAATTTGTAAAGTTTTCTATCATACTGAATAATAAAACTATTTCACAAATGTTTTGTTTAATTTATTTTTACCTATTGTGACAGTGACAACCCTACCAAAATAGGTAACAATTTTGCACTTTCTTAAGAAGCTTGGCCTCTGTTCCGTTTAACCACTCATGCGCTGCAACCCAAAGAGTATTATAAATAGTAATACAGGTACTGCAACCTGTGTGTGACGTGTACTGCACGCACGGTTACAGATCAAGATACAGTTCCAGTATAAACTGATCTCGCATTGTATAGAATTTCTTTATAATGAGAGGTCAGTGTAAACTAGAAATGTATAGCTTGATGTGTAGCCGTGTGTACGTGCCGAATGTTTTATTTAATTTTGTTCATAATCCGAAGTAAAATGCCAGTTTGCGTAGTGAAACTGTGTAAAAATAATACTACAAGAAACAAGAAGGACACTCGGATCACATGCCATCAGTACCTATAATAAGTAGCGTAATAATTTCAACATAAAATGACTCTAAACGCCATTGAGTGTTGCCGCGTATACAAGAATCAAGTTCTACCGTGGTTGAGATTTTTATATTGTGAAAAAATAAATGTTTTTGTATTTATTATACAGAGTGCTCGGCAGAACGTTGAACATACAAAAATGGCAGATAGGTGGGGTCGTCTGCTATCTACCTAGCCCAAATGATTTGATCTAGGCCCCATAGATTTTTTTATTTAGATTTTTTTAATAACCTATTTTTATGAGTTTGAAAACTTTGAAGTAAGATTACTTTATGTAGGATAGACGAAACTGGCAACACATTTTTTTGTTTTTGTTTCGACTGTTGGTAGGTTCATATAAAACTATTGTTTGGTGCAAATAACAGCTACACAAAAAGTTATGAGCCTTCAAACATTACAAAAAGGGGTAAAACATGATTTTAAGCTTTTCTTTACATTACATTATAAAAATAACTAAAAGTGATTGAAGACTTAGGATTTCATCAAATCATCCTTGGTATATGGCCTTTTGAACGGTATGTAATTAGTTTAATAAAAAAAAAAAAATAAAGAGTTATTGACCAATTTTACTTCAAAAAGGGGATTTTGATGCAATTCGATTTTTGTGAAATGAAAAATGTTTTGCAAAATTCATAATGTAATCGTGGTACTTAAAAATCGATAGTGTATTGGGTAAGCACCTGATAGGTTAAAGCCCCGCGTGTAGAAAAATCAAACAAACTCATGAAAATCGGCTATAAAAAAATTTAAAAAATTTGGGGCTAAGGTCAAATCATTTGAGCTGGGTAGATAACAGACGACCCCACCTATCTGCCATTTTCGAATGTTCAACTTTCTACCGAACACCCTGTATAACCATTTTTATTTATTATACAGAGTTGATATGACAGAGGGGCATTAAATTATACTACGTATACTATACGTGTTTAGTATTAATTCGATACGGTATAAAAATGAGTTATTTTTTTTCAAAAAAACTAAGTACTTACCTCGTGTCAAAGCGGGCGGCCGGCGGGGGCGGAGATCTCCGCTCGCGCTGGTTTTTATGTTAGGTAAGCTTTTGAAGTACGCACAAGACTTTTTAAATGATTAGGTGTACGATTGCTTGTCTTTATTACTTCTTGAAATGCATTTGATACTTCTACATTTGATTTAGACTTCAAAGGCATAGTCCACGCATATTTTGAAAAGCAGTCAATTACCACTAAGATATAACTGAATCCTCAATTATTATTATTTTTAATGTTTCTAAGATCTGCTTGCCACAGTCATCAATTCCTTTTAATTTAACACAACGACGAACAGTTTCTTCTTGCTGATTTATGTAATTCATTCACGATTTATCATGCTCATGCATGCTTTGTCATTAAGAGATGGTATGCTCGTCTTGCTCGTACCAGCGTTTGTTATTTTATGATCAATATATGACACCATACTTGATTTTAAGTGTTCTAATGAGACTTGAATATCTTTTAAAATCTCTTTTTTTTGTTTTGTCCAATAAATTTTGAACATCGCTTTTACCGCACAGGTAATTATTTTTTTCATCTACATATTCCTTGTCATTCTTAACTAATTGTTTAGTAGGTCACTGACAGTATACACTAACCAAACAAAAATATAAAATATAATAACCTAAACTAACTAAAACTATTAACAAATTAAAATATGGCGTCGAAAAATTCCTCTGCATCGCTGTCGACTGGTAAAGTACCCAAGAGACTGGCGGCATTGCCACGTTGTATGGCAATGCTAAGCCTCTGGCCAAGGTAAAGGCCAGCCCTTGGATCCCGGGAAGTGTCAACAAGCCGTTTGGAGATTTCGTTGAACAAACCGTGAGCACTCGGACCCCACGGCCCGAGGGTTTCAACCCCAAACGGCTCGAAAATATAATTGCCGATAAGGTTATTATACTTTCGCCGTTTGAGGTTTTCCGCAGCCGCAGCAGCAGCGCCTGCACAGCACGCCGAGTCAGGAAGATGGGATGGCGCAAGAGTATCGACACAAGTTGCGTCCCACACTAAAGGCCTACCCACCTTCCAAGGAAATAAAGACATGCCGTCCGGTCTCTTGCCATCGTCGCGTGCCAAGCCATTAGGTTCTAATACAGCTGGAACGCCGACGGTGACAAGAGCTCGTCGGATGATGTCATTTATGTTCGCGTGCCGAGCTAAGCGGCCCGCACTTCGGCTGCAAGACAGGCCATGGTGTCCAAGGCTGTTGACAACTTCGCCACAGTGACAGCGATGGGGAGAACAAGAAGGAGCTCCTAGTCGTAGGCAAGCAGCGAGGCGGAAAGTAGTGTCGTCTAACAAAGTGCCTATGTTCGACGACGGTAGTGCATGAAGCCAAAGACCCGACTCCCACTTACCCACAGCAAGCAGGCGCGCACGCTCCGCAGTAGTAGCAGACGTGTTAAGTAAATTGTTCTGTACTACTCTGCAAAGCGGCTCATCCCACTTTCTCTGGGAAGATGGATTATCGGGTTGATCTGAATTCGGACAAGCGAGTCTCCAGGCATGCATAGCCTCGGTGAAGCATGGCACATCAAAATTAATCAGTGTGGGGGTTAGGATTTTCCTGATTAATTTTTCAGTGCCGTAGACCGAGGATATGAAAGCCGGTAAACTAACACTAGAAATTTTGCGGACGCCGAGGCCTCCCATACGAATGGGAAGAGTAGCTTGTGTCCAAGCTCGGTCGTCCATGGCCACATTTAAAATCGAAGTTAATGTATGTCGAATAATTTGGTCCATTTTTTCTAAAAGGTGAGTGTGCTTCCATAAATGGGAAGCGCGAAGGAAATATGTTAATTTAGGGCCGAAACAGCAATAACGGATTAGGGTTAAGGCCGAATGCATGTTAATTTGGTTTGGAACAATCTTTCCGAAACGTCTTTGAAATTTTGTATTTTTTCTTCAATAAAAACGGGAAAGGAATTCTCGAAGACAGGAGACCCAAGAAGACGAAGAGAGCTTTTTTCAATAATTTTGATTTCTGGAGCTATTGCGTTAAACTTGGGGAGTGTCAGATGTCTGTCAGTACTGTCCGCCATATAAAGTTCACATTTCGAGTGGTTGAGATCAAGGCCAATGGAATGAAGTTCATTTTCTAAGAATTGTAGATCTTTTAAAACGGTTTCTACATCGCCTCCCAAAGTTCCATCGTCAAGATACCAAATGTTAAATTTGGAATTTAGCTGTCGAATAATTGGGTGAATGGCTAAACTAAAGATCACTGGTCCGAGGGGGTCACCTTGTTGACAGCCAACAGCAGATTCCAAAAGGTGGTCCCGATACATTAATTTAGAAGGATGTCTGTAGCATTGCCAAAGGAAACTATAGATTTGAGGTATTTCTTTTTTAGTTTCTGCCAGCAAGGTGTCCCTATAAACAGAATTGAAGGCATTCTTTATGTCAACCTTCAGGATGACCTCTCCTTTGCCAGAATTTAGGTAGGTCGACAAGGCGTGTACGGCAGCCTCACAGCCCCCTTTAGAGCCGTATCCTAGCTGCAGGGGCTGAAATTTTTTCGAAACAACCTCACCATAAAATTTACAGCAAATCTTGGCTGCCATACGACGGTAAGTAGTTCCCACAGCAATTGGACGAATGCCGCCATCCCTCTTACGCAGGGCGCATAGATTTGCCCCGTACAGAACGTCGATGACGGCTTCGTTCACCTTGCCGGAGAGCATAAGGTTAATCAGAGCCGTAAGCTCCTTCAAGAGCAATTCACCAGCAGCCCCGGCGCCTGAACAGATAAGGTCCTTAAGGTGCTGCGGACTCAGGCCGTCGAGGCCGCCAGCGGAGCCGGTCCGGAAGGAGGAAACGGCTGTGACCAACTCTTGACCTGTAATGGTGAGGGAGTGATTATCCGGATTAGGGGGGTCGGGGAAAGAAAGGCCATCCGCTGGGGCAGGGTGTTTGCTCTCCAGAGCTGCGATTGTTTCTGGAGAACACGGTGCTACCACATCATTACTAAAAAGAATCCTGGCTGCTCCGCTAATGTCACCTTCCCCTAACTTAGATTCGATCAGATGGGACATACCTCTTGAAGAGGTATATTTCTGTGTCGGTAATTTTGAATCTAAATTATGAGTCGAAATATTACAGTTTTCTTTAATTTGTGCAGTTAATGTCTTTTTGGTTGCCAAATTCTTTTGTACATGTAGAATTCTGTAAGGGAAGGTGAGCAGTTGTACCCAAGCACTTAGCGAGTTCTCCCGGGCGGCAAGACGAACGCAACCTGCTAGATGTTGTGCCACTAAAGGTCTAGCGCCGCGGGGAACTCGTTTCAAAACAGGAACAGAGTTTTTGAAATTTGAAAGTGTTTTCCAAAACGAGTCAAAAGTGGATGTAGCTGGTGTAGCAGGTGTAGCTATTGAGACAGGGTCTGAGGTGGGTGCATTGGGTGGTCTGTGCACTTTGCCAATATGCACATTCAGACCCCGCTTACCTTTAAAGAACCGTGTCTGGGTACACAGCGGACATCTCTCCAGTATGCTCAGCGATGTTGAAGGTTGACAAGCACTACCACTATCAACCACATCACTGCTGCCACTGAGCATTTATTTAATTTTATAAATTACGTAATAAGAATAATAATAACAAACTAAATGAACAAAAAGAATCCTTGAAAAATGCACTGATAAGTCTATTTCACACTGTTTGACACATGACAAATTTTTGACCGGAGCGGCGCGGCGCAATCGTACTGGCGGCCTGGAGCGCCGCGCGCCGCGATGCATTTCGGCGCAGCTCTGGCAACCGTGATCCTTTCTTTGGTATTGTTCATATATAGTTGTAATATTGTCACTGCTAGCAATCTTCTCAAAAATCTGGCGAAGTAGATGCCGCCGCAGTATAAACTACCACCGAGTGACAGCTTGACATGTACAATAATAATTATATACTGTCCAATAATTCAATTTATTTTTTACTGAATACAAAAAGAAGCACAAAGGGCAAAACATAAATATATATTCCTTGTTAGCTACATCGTCTGCTTCAAAACCACGTAGTCTGTTCATTGGCAAATTAAATTCACCATTTATAGTTTTTAAAATTGTTTTATTAGATATCAAACATATCTACTAGTCTCATTCTTTTGTGAATATGATGACCAAATTTGTCTATATTCATTACTGTATGTTCAGGTGGAAAGATCCTTGAGGCGGTGGCCAGCCCGTCGGTTGAACGCGTCCCAAAGAGTCATGGCCACCCGGCCATGGCTGGCACAAGCATGGGCATGGCACGACGGCTAGTCTGGGAATACCGTACGGGCTGCGGTGAGGCGGCGAGCCTCGTTGCTGGATTACTACTGTGGGATCTGGAGGCAAAGGTCCTCTCGCACATATGGGAGTGGCGCGAGTAGGCGAAACGCCGGGGCGTAACTCCGCTGCCGCGAGATATCACGGCACAGCGGACAGAGCTCCGGCGGGATCTCAGGGCGTCATGGAGAGTGCGATTGTTGCAACCCAGCGCTGGGCACGCCACAATTGCGGCGATAAGTCCCCTCTTTGAGGAGTGACTAGAGAGGCGCCACGGCACCCTCACCTTCCGCCTGACGCAAGTCCTCACCGGACACTGTTGCTTCCTTGCGCCCTCACGCCCCTAGGCACCGCAGGAGACGCCCTGGGCGTCAGGAATCTCAAGGCAATTCCCGGCCACCGTAGGCGCGAGCTTGCGGACGGCGAGCAATGGGCAGCTCGCCGTTCGATAAGGACCAGGCCCGGGTTGATGGCGCGTTGTATACCACGCGCGCCTCAGAGATGTCAGCACCAATGACGGGGTCCTCTAGGGCTGATGCCTGCTAGGGTTGCGGGAAAGTCCGAGAGGGATGCCGTGGCCCCTGGCACAGGCAACAGAAGGAACACGGGTGGGTTTTAGTCAGTAAGAGTCTGACACGCCCTCCTGCTCTGCCCAGAGCGGGAGAAATTATTTGAGTTTTGAATTCATTAGGGTCATCCCAATATAGGTACACAATCGGTATCTTTTTTTTTTTGTATTAGCAACCCTTTTTCTTTGGGCAAAGACATTAATTTGAGCATCGTTAACGTTGATATGTAAATTAAAAAGTTATGGTTTAAGACATGTATTTCTCAAAAACAGAATACAATTATTCACTTACAATGAGAAACACTGGTTGCATACATTATTAACGTTCCTTGGAACGAGTATCGCAACAGTATGTTAGAGGTTAGAAGTAGGTACAATAATGTTAGCTAGTCATTAACTTATCAAAAGGTTGGTAAAATAAACTATGGTAAAATAGATCGAGGTAATAAAAAATTAAAAAATAATATTTATACTTGATGTAGGTAATCTGCAAAAAGTATTGAGACTAAAAGTCCATATTACGTATCGATACACAGTTCCTATCATAGTTGCCATTGAAATTTTTACTTTTATTTAATATTGAAACTTAGTTTTATTTTTGCATTACCTAATCGTTTTATTGTATTTGTTGTGAAAGTGTATACCTACAGTGTTTATTAATAGTATTAGAGTTTATGTAAATATTCCGAGTTATTATGAAATACTTAGACTAAGATAATTGCAAACTTTTCATTATGTGGAATTTTAATTTCTTTTTAAATAGGGGAAAATATGGTATTTCCTTAATATCTTTCGGCAATTCGTTACCTATACATTTTGGCACCCTAATATTAGGGGTTAAAGTATGAAATTGCCGATTTGTACTGAAAATTTGAAATTCGTTTTTTTTTTATTTAACATATTTATTTAATCAAAATAATTACCATTATTATCTATACATTGCTGCCATCTAATAGGAAGGTCATTTATCCCTTTGCGATAGAATGATCTAGATTCGACAAACTGTGTGAAAGCATTTTGTACTGCCTCCTGAGAAGAAAACTTTTTATCACGTAGAAAATTTTCCAAATCACGAAATTATTTCTTTCCTTTTACACAGTTTTCACATAATTCTAAAAAGTCAATTAAACAGATTTTTAAAATATAGCTCCGATTAAATGAAAAAAATTTAAAAACACGAAATATGACACTAAATTGCGACGTTGCCACTCCTAAGGTACAAACGCTCTTAAACCTAAGCTGTTGACCGTACAGTCGCGTTCAAACGTTTGCTGGCAATTATTTTTGGGGGCTAATTAAAAAATACATATATTAAATGCACCTTGTGACCTTACCAAATGAAACAGCTTGTTGATGTGGAAATTATTATTTTTATTCTGTTAAGAACCTAACTAAAGGTTTGTAAATGAAAGGTAAAATGAACTGTAAACTCTTATAATCTGGTAATCAGTACAATGTTGGAGTGATCTATTGTGACAACAAGTATGTGCGCGCGTCGACGACTGTGCTCGGTAGGGGAACATGTGCAACAGTGGATCACGGGGAACAGTGAATCATTTGTTAAAACTCTCTAACTATTGTACTCACACATACACGCGTCGGTTTCGCTAATGCTATCCCCTACCCCGCGCCACTCGACCAGTCGCCGTCACTGAATCACAACGGGAGGACGCGCGACAGCGCATCGGTCAGTAGGTAAGTACGAAAAAAATAATTTACGTAATGTTTGAAATTGCTTGGGTTAAAAGTTATTTAGATATTTGAAAGTCTTTGCATATTTTCCTTTTGTATATGTATCTACTTGTATAAAACTGTTTGAAGTGGTGTGATATAAGCGATTTATATTTTGCTAAAATTATTATTTCCGTTTTTGGTAAATGGGTTACAGTGAATCAAGTGGAAATGGGGTTCGTTGGATCATGATCCACTGTTCCCCGAAAAGGTTTGAGTTTCAATTATTCCTACTTGTTTACAGGTCAACATGCCACGTGATAGACAAAGGAAAACAGAGATTGGTCTGCATACTGAAGAACAAATGCGGAACGCTTTAAACATGATCATGGAGGGTCAAACCATAAGAGCCGTTTCAAAATTAACCAACATTCCGTTCACCACTCTGCAAAGGTATTACAAAAAACTATCAAACTCTTTAGCTCAGGATCCTTCTAGCTCAATTTCACTAACACCGAACTATGCTGTACGCAAAATATTTACTTCCACTCAAGAGAAGGCAATAGTTGACTATATTATTAAATGTAGTCAGATGTTTTATGGTCTGACTACAATTGACAGTCGTAAACTTGCATACGAGATGGCAATGCTGAATAACATTCAGGTGCCCCAAAAGTGGCATGATACTAAACTTGCAGGTGTAGAGTGGCTATATGGTTTTAGAAAAAGACACTCCATTCTGAGTCTGAGAACACCAGAAGGTTGCAGTTTAAGTCGTGCAACATCTTTTAACCGCCACAACGTCAAATTATTTTTCGATAATTTAGAAAATGTTATGTCGAGGGAAATTGTGTTTGGCAATGGTACTAGGGTATTTAATCTAGACGAAACCAACACAATGACTGTACAAAAGTCGGCCAAAGTGCTCGCCGTCAAAGGGCAGAAACAGGTCTCCAAAGTGACTAGTGCCGAAAGGGGAACACTGGTAACTACATGTTACATAGTGAGTGCACTGGGCAATACTCTGCCACCTGTTATGATTTTTCCAAGGGTTCATTTCAAACAACACATGATAAATGAAGCACCGCCTGGGACCTTAGGTCTCGCCACACAATCTGGCTGGATAAATGGAGAACTGTTCGTTAAGACATTACAACATTTTATATTTCACACAAATAGCTGTAAAAATAACCCTAGTCTTCTAATACTAGACAATCACGAGTCGCACATTTGCATTGAGGCTCTTAATTTAGCTAAAGAGAATGGAGTCACAATTATTACCGTCCCACCGCATTCAACGGGAAAGATGCAACCTTTAGATGTTGGCGTTTTTGGGCCTTTCAAAACGGCATACAACAAAGCGGTTGATGGCTGGATGATGCGCAACCCAGGCAAAACATTCTCTATCTATGATGTAGCTGGGTGCGTTAAAGAAGCGCACTTGAAATCCATGACACCGAGTAACATATGTAATGCATTTCGGGCTACGGGGATCTTTCCATTTAATAGAGATGTTTTTACTGACCTTGACTTCGCACCAAGCGAAGTTACTGACAGGCAATGTGAGCCAAATCCAGTCGAGATAGAACAAGAAATTAATTTCTGCAACGACGAGAACGATGACAAGAACAGAACAAGAAGTCCATCACCATCTATATTGCCACCTTTACAGACACCATCAGCAATCGAAGATGACCTAATCCTCTTTACTAACCGTCAAAATACACCATCTAACAATACTTTCCTTGAAAACTGCGATCAACTCCCTATTCAATTTCTAAATGACACTCAGCCAGAACAATCCATATCTTCTATCGCGCCTCAAAACCAAGATCTTAATCGACCACCTTGCACACCAGTAAAATTATCCCATTCTGTCCCAGATCTTAATATATTATCTGTAAACCCATCTTTTGCTTCATGCTGCGATCAAACGCGAAAACCTTCGACATCTGGAGGGCTAAATACGCAAACAAGAACATTTATTAGTCCATTAGAGTTCCGTGGTTTACCAAAAGCTGCTCCTAGAAAAGGTGGCAGGACAGATAGACGAAAAGGTAAAACCATGATTGCGACAGATACACCAGAAAAGGCGGAAATTGAAAGAAGAGCCGAAGAATTAAAGCATAAAAAGGCTAAGGTACAGATTAAGGCTGCTGTGAAAAGAAAGGTCTTAAATAATGACAGTTCCAGTGAAGACGACGACTGTATTAGCATCTATTCTGAAGAAGAACCAATGCTTGAAGAGGACGCTGAGGTTTTAACAATTAATCCGGATAAATTTATTCCACTGAATAGTTTACCAAAAGAAGGAGACTTTGTATTAATATTATTTGAAGTAAAGAGCAAACATATTTATTATATTGCAAGAGTCATAGGGGAAAAAGATGAAGAGACAGAGGTCAGTTTTCTTCGCAAATCTGTTAAAAATCCAAACAAATTTCACTTGCCCGTCATTCCCGATCTTGCCACAGTCCCGTTGTATGACATTAAAATGATTTTACCTAAACCAGGTTTTACAGGAAGCACGAAAAGAACGCAAGGTTTATATTATTTTGATGTTGATTTTTCAAATATTGATTTACGTTAAGTTGATAAGTATCCATTTTTCTATGTTCAAAAAATTGATAGCTCTTTTACGAGCAGTTTAATTAAAGATTTTTTAATTTTTGCACGACTTAGAAGTGCATTTTTGTTATTTTAATTTGTTCAATTGTTTATGTTGTTACTCAAGTATTTTTTAGGAGATTTACTCATGTTCAAGAAGGTGTATTTTATGTTGTAAAACTAATCAAAAGTAGTAGAAGTTTCGGATTTGGTTTTCTTTCATAATTTTCTATATTATTAATCTTAACAAGTATTGTGTTGATTTTGCAACCAAGACTGATTAAAGCAATGACTGATAATTATATTTAATTTGTAATAAATAAAGAGTTTAATTAATATAATAAGTAATTTTTATTTTAAACACTTATGATTCATAGTACCCCATTTGATCCACTGTGACTCAAACTCTAATCCACTGTGACCCATTCATGGGCCACAGTGGATCAATTCGCTGTATGAGAAAAAAAAATCTTATAAAATAAACCAAACGGTAAAAGAGGCATTTGAAAAAAAAACGTGAAATTTTAAACATGCTTCCATGTATTGAATTAAAAACCTTAGTCAATAAAGCAGAAATGTAACCGAAAATGCCTTTAGAAAAAAAAGTGATCCATTGAGCCCCATGTTCCCCTACTGGAGTGAGGTGCGTGCGGCGGCCAGCCCGCTGCCGCGGTGTCGTCCCGCGCCGCGCCGCGCTCTCCGCGCGTCCCCTGGCGTGGACTATGATTCACACCATGTACAACGCGGTCACATTAACTTGACGCTTGGCGTTGATGACGTCATTTTGGCACTCGGGTACGGTGTGACAAAAAGCATCAACAACTAAACGAACCTACGACACAGGAGAAATTTCTAGTGGGGCAACGTTTTTTTTTTAAGAAAAAAAAATGTATGTAGGTAGTAGATACTACCTATATAATTTCAAATCTTTATTTGCAGGAAGTGTAGGTAGTAAAAAAACTATTAATAAATAACAACAGAAATCTAGCCAAATAATCGACGCGCGTATCGGTAACAAAGATGCTGACCATACCGACCCTTGCCGGGCGAGCTAAGGGAATGCGGGCGGGGCCTCGCATTCCAGAGATGCGTCAAGTTAATGTGACCGTGTTGTATGCGTGAACAATTCCCTTAATTTTGATTCTCAAAGTAACTAGCATTAAATCACAAATCAAATTACCTACCTATAAATTTTAGAACACGAATAGTTCTATCAATTATTTGTACCTTGTGTAGTCATTATTATTTAAAAACACAGATTATTTTTTCATATAAGTCTAAAAATACAAATAGTAAATTCGCCTAATCACAAAATATCACAGAGCAGATAAAAGTATAAATTGGTAATTAAACATATTGTATATTTTGACTATACACGGGGGCTAATTAAAGTCCAATTATAATTAAAAGGTTTAATAAGAGTATCGTGAGTACAGAGAAAGTGGTCGGTAGACTGGTTTGACACATTAAAATTATATAAAATACCATCTATGTAAAATACAGATATCTAACTAACGCCTACTAAAACCATCATAGTGCGTAATTCTATCAACGTACAAATAAACATTTAATAACGGTGAGGAGCTGCGCAGCAACATATTGATAAATAATCTTATTTCTGTAAGTAGGTTTGAACAAATACTTTTACACGTCAATCGTATTTTAAAAACTAGATGAGGTCGGCATTTCCTATCTGATTACTCTGAGAAGAAAGGCCGAAACAAACTCAGAGGTCACAGTCTCTTTTAATGTCCAGACAAAATCTTGGTCAGATCATGTGAAGGCTATGTAGATCGGTGTCTGAAATGGTCTTTTGAGGAAAGAACCGCACAGATTGAGTGGACCTGTCCAGTCAGTGCACGCATTTGTCAGTAACCGTGCAGCTCAACTCAGAACTTAAGGAGCTCAACGATTCGACGAACAATACCAAAGAAAGGACATTTGGGTAGGCCGCATCAGCTACTCAAACTGCCAGAACATGATTAAAACTGAAACAAAAACACACATAGTCCTCACATTCACAATAATTAAAAATAATATAATTTTTTATACAGTAAATATTAGTGTCATTGTATATGTAAATAAGTATAGATACTTAAAGCAAAGATTAAAAGTAAAAATGATTAGCAAAATAAAATAAATTAACATTGCCTGTGCTTTATTGGAGCAACTCAATCCTAAGCCTTTTTGTCCTCAATATAGTCTTTGACAGTATAATAGGCATTCTGGCATAGTTTCCTCTTTATAAAAGATTTGAATTTATTAAGGCTTAGTTCTTGAATGTGGCTAGGAAGTTTATTATAAAAACTTATACATTGGCATCTCAGCGAGCCACCTATTTTCTTAAGTCTGGTAGTAGGAAAAACCAATTTGTGTGTGTTCCTAGTATTTATATTATGGATATCACTGTATTTTTTAAACAGATTAATATTTTTATGTGCATACAAAAGTTTTTCATAAATATACTGAGAAGGCAGACATTATATTAATCCCTTTAAATTTGTCTCTGAGGGAGTGTCTGGGACTTAATTTATAAATTGAACGAATTGCCCTTTTTTGTAAAAACAAAAATAGTCTGAATATCGGCGGCATTTCCCCACAACAAAATGCCGTACGACATTACACTATGAAAATAACTAAAGTATACTAAACGGGCTGTCTCTAATTGAGTTAAACCACGAAATTTCCTAACGGCGTATGCTGCAGAGCTAAGCTTCTTTGACAATTTATCTATATGGGGGCCCCATTGAAACTTGGCATCCAAAGTTATGCCTAAGAATACTGTGGTATTTTCGGGTTTCAACTCTTCACCCTTTATGAGAACACTTGTTTGTACTTGTCTGACATGAGGTATCGTAAACTTAATACATTTCGTTTTTTTCTCGTTAAGAAGAAGGTTATTAACATTAGACCAGTTAACTACTTTTGCGAGGGCACTATTTACATCATAGATATAGAATTCTACATCTATGATTTACATTGTCAGTAACCAGCTGCTGACGTTTGAGTTTAAATAAAAGTGAAGTGTCGTCTGCAAACAGCACTATATCATGTTTATCCTTTATGAGGTAAGGCAAGTCATTTATTGTATAAATAAGAAATTAAAAAGGACCTAGAATTGAGCTTTGAGGGACTCTCATTCTTACTACCGATCCGAGAGATCTTTCTGTTAACATCAACTCTCTGAATCCTATCACATAAGTAAGAAGTAAGACGATCCAGAGAGCGCGTTCCGGATTCCGTTGTGGTTGTGGTGCAGTTTCCTGATTAATGTTTCATGAAGAACACAATCGAATGCCTTGGACAAATCGCAAAAGATGCCCAACGCATCGCATTTCTCCTCCCATGCATTATATACATGCCCTAGAATACGACTCCTTATAAAACCGAACTGTTTGTTATGCAGTAATGTATGTACTTACATTAAAAAATCTTTGCATTTGATTTAAAATAAGTTTTTCAAAAATGTTACTAAATGTAGGTATAGCACTGAAATAGGTCTATAATTAGTAGGGTCTGATGTACTACCCGATTTAAACAACGGTATTATTTTACTGTTTTTCATAAGATCGGGAAACTCACCACGGTCAATACAATTATTAAAAATAACAGCTAAAGTAGGCGCTACAATATTTATAATTATTGACTTAGCAACGTCCACAGAATTACCCCATAGAGAGCGTTTATACCACGGTTTATACCTTATGAGTGGCAACGTCGCAATTTAGTGTCATATTTCGTGGTTTTAAATTTTTATCATTTAATCGGAGCGATATTTTAAAAATCTGTTTAATTAACTTTTTAGAATTACTAATTAATTAATTAATTATTTTAATAACCTTAAACTAAGGTTGCAAAATGTTCTATGATATTGGAGCAATTCTCCTTTGTTCACATTTCCTCTATTTCTCATAAAAATCAACAATGTTGTGTCCTGCTTAAAGTTATATCTAATAATTTCATTCATAATATCAACTAAAGAACAACCAGGCATACAGTAATTTAATATTGAGTGTCCCGGATATTCATCTGTCAACAAGTGGCCTAAGTCCTTTCCAATTTCATCACAAAATAATAGGTACAATATCATTATTTACAATTTGTTGACATTGTTTAATGGGACTATTTACAGAAGGAATTGTCAATAAGGTGGTACCTATTGCATGTTGACAATGAATGGGCAGGCAGGCAAATGGTAGCTACATTGGATGGTGTTTGACAAAGCTCACAGCTGTTCTTTTGTGAGTTTACCAGCTCATTCATTGCCAATACATATTCCATCATTAGATCTTCAGAGGTATTATATCTGCAAGAGAAACTTAGTTTAATGAGTAACAAATTTTGTTAGTCATTGAACTAAGTTTCTCTTGCAGATGGTCAAGTTGAGATTGCAGGGCCTGTGTGTCAATGTTGTATATCCTAGTACTTTGATCCAAATTAAAAATTTAACATTTCTCGGTCAAGTTTAACATTTTTGATAAAGAACCTTTGTCTTTTAACCCCTTTTTTGTTTTTATTCCCGGCCGTTGAAAACTTGTTTTTCAATCCTTCAGTTCTGCAGCAGTTGGCGGCGGGCAGAGACGGGTAAACGGGCGTCGCACGCAGCCACGTGAAGTTTTGATGTCTGCAACTCTTGAAACTCCATCAGGTCCAGGAATTAGCTGAAGAACTCGTCCCAGTCGCCAGTTTAGTGGAGGGCTGTTGTCATCAGCTAGGAGCACCATGTCACCTATGCTGAGCTGAGCGTTGCTTTTACGCCATTTTGTCCTTTGTTGAAGCTCTGATAAGTACTCCTTCTGCCAACTTTGCCAGAAATGAAGCCTTATTTATTCAAGGCGTTTATATTTATTTCTTTGGTTAGTATCATTATCTTCCAGGGCTGGTGCAGGTAGTGCAGTTAACGGCCGACCAATGATGAAGTGCCCTGGGGATAAGGAGAGTAGGTCTTTAGGACAGGATGATAAGGGGCACAAGAGACGGCTATTGAGTACCTACCTATCGCCTCCACATGCGCAAACAAAGTTGTAATTTCCTCAAATGTTAAATGACTATTGCCAATACCTAACTCGTTTGATGTGATATTTAGCTGACTTGACGCCGGCTTCCCAGATGCCGCCGAAGTGAAGAGCGTAAGCTGGTATGAATTTAAAGCGAATACATTGTTGACTAGCAAAATCAGCTATAAGTTCATCACCTTGTTTCAGAAAGCTACCTATCTCATTTGCCGCGGCGACAAAATTACGGCCATTGTCACTAAATATTTTAATTGGTTTTCCTCTACGCGCAATAAAACGCCTGAGAGTCATTACAAATGCATCCTTAGTCAAATCACTAACTGCCTCTAGATGAATGCATTTGTAACGTAAGCACACAAAAATACACATATAACATTTTATAACTTGACTTACACGTCCTTTGCGAATTAAAATAAAAGCGCGCGAAGTCTAAACCAACGGACAAAAATGGGAAATCCCCATTTTTGGGCATAACGTTTTGCCACTAGAAACGGAGACAATGATAAAATTTTACTCCTAGCCGGTAGCTGTTTACCTACCTTTTGTAAGCAATTCGTATTCGATAGAAAATGACTCACGCTGGGCGATAAAACACAGTGAATGTAATGACTCCAATAACTCTTCTGGTGAAAGTGTGCCTACCCGTTTATTATAGGGGTGCTTCATATTAACTATAAACCTTCGAACATGTGCAACAATTTTCTCAAGTTATTGGTACGATGAAAAATTTACATAATTTATAAAATAATCCTGATCAATAATTATTGACGTGTGCTTTCATCTCAAGTAATTCGCCCAACTTAGAATTGTTTAACAGGGGCCAATAGCATTCGTTTTTATGCAAAAAGCTAGGGCCGGACCACCACAAGTTTATATGCAATAAGTGGTTTGCATCCACTCCCCTTGAAATTAAATCTGCTGGGTTCATGGTAGTGGGAACGTAACGCCAAGAACATGCTTTAGTTAACTGAAGTATTTCACAGACACGATTAGCTACAAACATTTTTAATTTTGTAGGATCACTATTTATCCAACTTAGAAGCACACTGGTATGTCTCCAGTGAACGATATTGCCCGGCCTGTACCGGAGAGCATCTGTAACAGATTTACAAAGCTTATCGGATAATAATGCAGCGCACAATTCGAGCCGTGGTATTGTGGTGGGTTGTAAGACACCCTTGACTTGGCACATAAAAGCTTGACAGTACCTACTTTCACCATCACAATTTACTGATTTTAAATAAATACATGCACCATAAGCACTCTGAGACGCATCACTTAATGAGTGTAATTCTATTAGTTTAGGTTTTCCACATAGAACTAATCTAGGAATTTAAAATTGGTGTATCCACATTAAATTTTCAGTAAATTTTATCCAATCGTCACTCAATTTTTTTGTAACTGGTTCGTCGCAATCTAATTTGTGCTCACACTTTTTTTGCAATATTGTTTTAGGCAGAATTATCACAGGGCTTAAAATACCTAACGGGTCAAATATTTTTAAACGATTTAGACATAACAAATCGCTTTGTGATGACTGAATCCTGGTGAAACATAAAATTTTTAATGGGAAATTATAACGTGTCACTGGAGAGAATCCATCCAAGACCCAGAGGGTTTGTAGACTCACTGATTGTTAAATTGTCTTCATGATTAATATTCAAATTTTCAAAAACTGATGGCTTGTTACTTTTATATTTCCTTAAATTAAAACAACCATTTTCTAAAGCTTTGGAAACTCTTTCCTGTATAAAACGTAATTCCTGCTCATCATCCGCACCGGTGATGAGGTCATCTACGTAAAAATCCTTTTGGATTATATTTTTAATACCTTCGTCATGTTGTTCCTCGCCAAGCTGCCAAAGGCAACGTGTGCTAAGAAAACTGACACTTGTTGCGGTACCATAAGTGAGTGTATTTAACTCATAAGTTTTGATGGGTTGTGACTCGTCTTCTCGCCATAGAATACGCTGCAAACTACGATCTTCTTTGTTTACTAGGACCTGACGGTACATTTTTTCAATGTCTCCTGTTAACAGAAACTTTTATTGTCTGGCACATACTCGTATTAATATAGCAAAAAGAGAATCTTGAAGGGTCAGACCTACTATTAGGATGTAATGCATAACCTGACGTAGAAACTGCAGACCCATCAAAAACGACACGCAATTTAGTTGATTCACTTTCTTGCCGCGTGGTGACATAAATAACAAATTATGCTTCGCTCGTCTTTGACTAACGAACAATGCCATAATTCAGCGTATTCGCTAATAAATTTTGAATATTCGATTTTTAACAAGGGATTTTTCCTAAACCGTTTTTCTAAATAGCACAATCGTTTTTTAGCAACTTTATAAGTATCACCCAGGCAGTCTGGAGTGTCCTTAAGTGGCAGTTTTACGCAAAACCTACCTACCAGTTTTTTCTCTACGTGTGTGAGCGATAAAGTGGGATTCGCAAGCCATTTCAATTTTACTCATTATACGTTTTGTGGGAACCTCTTCTAATTCCCAGAATTTGGCAATTGAACTTTGAATATCAATGTGTGTTACGGCATCTACAGTTGCTTGATTGCAATGAGTAGTTTCATTGGCAACGGTTGAGTATATAGGACCAGATATTATCCAGCCTAGATGCGTATTTCTTAAATTGGGATTTTGTGGGCCAAGGGAACGCTGCTTATGTCCCAAAATAAATCAGCGTCTATTAAGACGTCTACGGGTGCTGGCTGATTAAATGTAGGATCAGCTAACACAATGTCTTTAGGCAAATTCAATGTATTAATATTAACCAGGTACTTTGGTATTAAACCGGTTATATTTTAAAAATCTGTTTAACTTTTTAGAATTGTGTGAAAACTGTGTAAAAGGTAAGAAATCGTTGCGTTTACAGTTCTATTTATATGCAAATAATACATTGGAAACATGCAGGGCGTTATTTTCATTGTAAAATAACTGTAAGTATTACGGTTACTTACTTTTAAACACTTTCACGTAATTCTAAAAAGTTAATTAAACAGATTTTTAAAATATAGCTCCGATTAAATGATAAAAATTGAAAACCACGAAATATGACACTAAATTGCGACGTTGCCACTCATAAGGTATAAACGCTCTTAACCCTGCCGCTTGATGATCCGAACAACAAGAACTATCGAGGTTTCCGGCGAGTGGGACCGCAATAACTAGGACCACGGTCCCGGTCGCCGGATCCGTAAAAAATAAATATTTTTCTTCCGGCAACTGGGACCACTCATAGATTACTTAAAAAAATCTATAATTCAAGCCAAAATCGGTACAGTCAAACGAAAAAAATTCTAAATTATTTATATGAATATCATTGACACGTTCTAGACATGATTTTATCCTATGCGCTTAATGATAGATTAAGCTGGCCCGTTTTTACACAATTCACACATGCAGGTAAAATGTAAAGGTTTTGGTTTTTTTAATATTTACGGTACCTACTACTTAAAGACTGATTTTGTGATAAATAATTACTTACTGATTGTTAATTGTTGATTATTATTATAAGCACGATTTATGTTATTTTTTATTATTATTATTAGCATAATTTATGTGTATGTTTTTATTACGAAAGTTTTAAATAACAGAACTGTAGTCAAAGGCTGTTTTTTTATATCAATAAATGATGTTTTTAAATCGAAAAGGATTTTTCTTCAATTATTACATCAAAAAATTTTTCGTTTGACTGTACATTTTTTGATTTCAGTTATCATTTATGAGTGGTCCCAGTTGCCGGAAGAAAAATATTTATTTTTTACGGATCCGGCGACCGGGACCGTGGTCCTAGTTATTGCGGTCCCAGTCGCCGGAAACCTCGAACTATCGAACAGAAGCACGCCTGTGTTCACATTCTATTTTCGAAAATTTGTCTAATAAAGTCTTTGCAGTGGCTATATTGATAATAATATCAGGCTCAATGTTGTCGCGTTCATCAATTTCGACCATTGAGCTAGGATTTCGACTGATAAGTTACCTGGGTTTAAAACCTCGATCTCATTTTGCAAGTCATCAACTCTTATTGACAATGCCTCGAATTTTGCAAGTTTCAAACTCGGTTAATTGTATGTTATTAAACACCGTTAGATACACTAGTAATGATATTTAAATAATTCTTAAATTTTGTTATCTGCCCTTTTGCAGACGCTCTTTTACGATTTTTATCTAACGATTCGTTAGGCATTTTGAGTAAACAAAAGTAATACTAATGTTCAACAACGAAATATTAACACAAACTACAGAATGACTAATCTATTAAGCAAACAAAGAAGGGCTCACGCTCCTCGATTCGACGACCCCTGGAGAACGGGAAACCAGTTACGCCCGCACAGCTGATTGCGGCCGGCGAGCTCGGAGCTAGTGCACTCGGCGAATTATCAACCTGAAATCATCGGCGGTAACGTTTAAGTATGCTGTAAAATCAAAAGAGGAATGTCGTTGGTAACAGAGGAAGCCTTTGCTTTGTTGGATTTCAAAATAATGTTTCTTTGCAACTACCTACATTGCGATTCAAAGTTATTTAGGTAATTTGAACGAAATAGCGGAAAATTAATTATATGTAATCTACATAAGCATTAGTGATTACTTATTGAGCTTTATAAAGAAACAGCGTTAAATTTTAAACAAAGAAAATTATTTGTTTCAACCTGTAGGCAACTGAAGGAACACGGGTGGGTTTTAGTCAGTAAGAGTCTGACACGCCCTCCTGCTCTGCCCAGAGCGGGAGAAGTTATTTGATGATTTCCCACCCACAAAAAAAAAAAAAAAAAAAAAAGGTAGGTTGGTTGACAAAAAATAGAATGATGATGCAACTTTTCTTAACGATTTTTGATTTGCACAAATGGATTTGATTCCCAATAGCTTTAGGAACAACTTTAAGGATTAAGATAAGAATTTGGATGAATATTTCGGAAGATTGGAAATAATTAGGAAGGAAAGGGCACTCATCTGATTTCGTAGAACATCAATGCGCGATGTGAAACTTTCGCTGAATCACTGCTCGCACCAGCCCGAACTCGTAGATGATCCTGGCTGCACCTCAGTTCTTGAACCCCTTTCTTGAATCTTCAATCACGCCAATGGACATCGCTCACCAAGCGGCCGGCTCCGCCTTGACGAGATTTTCATCCGCCTTTTTCTTGTCCTTTCTTCTTATTTTTGTTTTCTTGCAATTTAGTTCCCCTCATGGGTCACCATTATGTATGTTTTGACTATACACTGGAGCTAATTAAAGTCCAATTACAATTAAAAAGGTTTAATAAGACTATCGTGCGTAGGTACAGTAAGAAAGTGGTCGGTAGGTATTAAAAGGTGCTCTGTGGTCGGTAGACTGGTTTGACACATTAAAATATATAAACTCGATATCTAACAAACGCCTACTAAAACCATCATAGTGCGTCTCAACGTACAAATAAACATTTAATAACGGTGAGGCGCTGCGCCGCAAGACATATACAATACAGGGTGTGGCGTAAGTAGTGGTCCACCGTTCAGGATTCGATAAACCAGATAATTAACTACAACAATTAAAAATTTTAACCATTTTTACCCAAGGGTTCCGAAAATATTTCCTTTTTGTCTTTTATTTACGAAATTTCTACCTTTTATTACAAATTTGTTTGTAGTTTCAACAAAAAACCATTATTTTTTCATTTTGATTTCTGTTAATTACTGCTGAATACTAGAGCTATCATGATAAATTATGATTTTTTATGTAAATTCAGCTCTTTTGAAGAAAAAGTTGGTTCCTCTCTAATTTTAACCCTAATTTTTAACACACCATCAGTTCAAGAGCGATTTTTGTAAAGAAAAACTTACTACTTAGTTCAAATGGTTAAAATTTTTAATTGTTATAGTTAATTATCTGGCTGTTCGAATCCTGAACGGTGGACCACTATTTTTATTTTTATAATTTTTCTACTAATATTATAAATGCAAATGTCTGGAAGTATATTATGTTCTTCGTTCACACACGAAATACTGAATGTGTCATGAAATTTTAACTTGGAATAGCGCTTAAGCAATTTTTTATAATGTACTTACCTAATCATGTGCAAAGTCACAGAAACAGCTAGTAGAATAATATAATCCAATAAAAACTTTATTTTATTACTAGTTTTCTATTTCAGTGTACTCGGGCATAACACGTTTAACAATCGGTTCGTGAGTAAAGTACCTAAAGAAGGTCATCGATGTAGGAATCCATCGCTTTTTTGTAGTCATTCGAATTTGGTCGGATAACCACCCGTTGTATAAATTTTTTGTTATATTTGCGAAATTTCCAAGCTGAATATTTTCACTATACCTACAATATTTTTGACTAAACCTGAGCCGGTTTCTTGTATTTTGCCGTCAAAGTTATGACTTGACCTTATGTTTTGACTTTTAGCAATATTATTCACTAACGCATGCATGTACACTTTTGAAACTTTTTATAGTTATTATAAGCGTCAAGAAGGACCGAATACAGTTTTCAACGAGCTTATACGTTTTCTCATTTAGGCGCTGCGATATTTTTTCGGGTTTTCAAAAAACCGCGATTAGGTAGGTAGGTACTTGGAAATTATAAATATTTTCTTAAATCTCATTCTGTCACAAATACGCACAAATAAAGAGCTACTCGTGTATGTTTATTCTACAGGCGCACATGCAATAGGGAAAACACAATAAAATTCATGGTAATTTATAATTACCATGTCATTTCAATTTAGTAAAAACGAATTATTGTGATTTCTTAGACTGTCAAAACAGTCTAAGAAATCACAATAATTCGTTTAAAAACTAAAAAACTATAAGTGGGCCAAAGCCCACTTATAGTTTTTTTTTTAAACTAGACATGGCATACTCATATTTAAAACATTTAAGCATTAAAACGATCCATTATGTTTTTATTTAAATTTTTAGGATTAAAAAACAATATTTTTAATCCTAAAAATGTATGCAATACGAAGTATGTCAAAAAATTACAAATAAATAGTACAATAACTGTGTGTAAGGATATAATGGCCAACCTTGTGATTCCAGAGATAGCCTCATTTTTCATGTCAGCGCCATACATATTTTTCTTAAAATATGATATCTCCTTCATATGTACACACGGCTACACATCAAGCTATGTATTTCCAGTTTACACTGACCTCCAATTGTAAGGAAATCATATACAATACGAGATCAGTTTATACTGGTATAGCTTGATCTGTAGCCGTGCGTACACGCAATTGCCTCAAACGAAATTTGATAGTATAGTGATAATCAGCAGAATCCATTACTAGCCAAAAAAAGGACCCTTCATAATTCAAGTCTCTATGTCTATGAAAGACAATTTTCAGCCCACCGTGCGGCGTCCGAGTGGACTATTGATTTTTGATGTATTTTATTTTTTTATTTAAATATTGTAATGAATTTCAATGTATTAAATTTGAATGTACACACAGCAGCAGTTCAAGTTACCAGAAACTGTCTAATTTTCTCATCAATTTTGAACTTAACTTTCACCAGTAGGTTTAAAATCATTTGCAGAAATTTAACAGTTTCGTATAATCTGATGTGGTGGCGATTATACTTAACTTTATGTGCTTGTGATTTGCATATTGGGACTTGGTGAAAAAAAATAACTTCTAGGGTCTCGTTTGAAAAGATGGAATTATACCGTGAAACTAAAATACTTAATATGCCTTTTACGAAACTGATATAATTTAAAGTCTTTTGTCTCAAGATGGGGTGTTGTACGTACGACGACATATCAAGCTATACATTTCCAGTATAAGCAGACTTCTCATTGTACGAAGCGTCCATGCAATGCGAGGTCAGTTAAATCTGGAATTGTATAGCTTGATATGTCGTCGTGTGTAAAATGGTGTAAAATTACAATTAGGACTTACTATTACTTGGACTTTTTGCAAATATAAATGCGTTGAGCATAGAAAAAAGTTCCGTCAGGATATTTCAAAGATAGAAAAACGTTAACATGGTAGGTAGAGCCCAATAATGGCCAACCGGAAGCCAAATACTCTAGAAAATCATAGATATTTATATAAGTATTCTGGAACAACTTTATTTTGTCTTTAAAATAATTTCCTCCACCAAATAAAAATCATGGTTCATAAAAATTAAAAGCTTTTTATTAATGACACCCTACTTACTTTTTATAAAAATAAAAACTATAAAAGTTAGGGGGGCTCGATGAAACTTTAATTTTGTTAATCTGTGTCATTATTGAATGTTTTATTTACCTACCATACTTATTAAACCAAAAACCCTACACTTTTTACAATAAGAAACTCCTTAATTATAATGAATAATCAAATAAAAATACCTTCATCTTGCAATAGACAATTGGTAATCGACGTTGAGGAATTATTTACAGAATAAACTAGAAATTAACCCCACGCCTACATAAATAATAATAACACGACAGTCATATACTTTCATGATGAAAAATAAAAACGAAACGACAATGGAAGCGAGCATATTGCCATTAAGGGGGATGTGCTACCTCGGCGAATTCGCCTTAACGGGGCACAAATCCTGACTCTGAAAACTTACCAGTCCAGTTCATGGGTCTTAAACATTACAGGCTAACTGTGACTACTAGGTACCTACTGTCTACCCAAACAGGAATCAGGCATGGTATTGATAATATGTGTTAGAGGTCTATAAAAAAATAAAAATACAAAAAAACAAATGAAAAAAATATCTATCTAACTGAAAATACTAGTTAACAGTAACTATGTAAGTACTTATATATTTAAAAAAAACCTAATAATATATATATATATTATAATATCATTAGATTTAGTTCGGAAGACTGGTTATTAAAGTTTACAAGCTTCCTCTCTTCTACTATTTTTCTGTGCCCGGAAGGGTCCACAACAATCTCATCCAGTTTTATTTTTTTAATGTGTGTTACACATTGTGGAATGCAATTTAACTATTGAGTACATCCTTTATATGTTACTTTCTAGTACAGTCAGTATCAAACAGATGTAAGTATGTTATTGGCTAAACACAATTTCAGGTCAAACTAGTTTGTCCTAGGCCAAACCGGTTTATCATATGCCTGTCAGGATAAAGTATTTAGGCTGAACTAGATTGTCTGGGGTTTAACTAGTATATACTGACACTCATAGGATAAACCGGTTTGGCCTAGGACAAACTAGTTTGACCTGAAATCGGGTTTGGACGGTAACATACACAATCAACAAGAATTCAATTGTTTGTCTATAATTTGTGTTCCATATTTCTATATCATGGAGCAACAATTAAGTAATTAGGTACCTACCTACCCAATGTGAAATATGTTTTGTAGCTAGTAGCTATAGGTACTTAATTCTATATAAAGTCTATAGTTTTATATCAATGTGTAGCTACTATATATACAAAATGGCGCGTACCTTAATACCATGTAGGTATACTACATGGTATACAAAATTTGAATGAAATCCATTCACAAAACAAATCAGCTTTGCCTTACATTTTGTTACAAGCTATACATTGACACAAAACTATAGCAGAAATCAAAAATTGAAGACAATTCAATAAATTCTAGTTGATGGTTCATGTTTGACATCTTTTTGAGGCCGACTGTTCACAAGCACATGTAATAAGGATGTGTCATACACGTATAAATATTAAAAGCAAATACTGGACAATGATTGAAGGTTAAGAGATAAACCAGTCTAGCCATACATGAGATGTGACATAATAAATGCAAGACAGGCCGGTATTATAGAATGATAGTCGAGCATAGATCTTGCCTTGAAATTGTCCTTGTTTAAAGCCTTTTGCTTGGTTGAATTGAGTATTAACGCCCATATTACAGAACCTTACTCAATACTCATGCATTACTTAACTAGTTCCAATCAATTGAATTTGGTACGGTACGGCAACAGGGTGTGGGTGGATGTGGAGCTGTGGCGCAAACTATATTCCACCTCCTATCCCGCCCTCTGTGCCATGCAGTCATAGTAACCTCTGCGCTGCCACCGACGTCACCAAGGAAGCAATTGAATAGGTACTGTGTTGTGACATTGATGTTGCGAAGAAGACCAATTGGAAGGCTTTAAACTTGTTCTATGTAATGCTTGAGTCTTGAGGGAGGTACACAGGCCCAAGTCAAGTTTAAAGTTTGAGCATCACTTTATAAAACAATACTATGCGAAAACATTACCTACATTGAATATAAGGAAATACACTTATTGCAAACATAACCAAAATACATTAAAATCATAATTTATTGAGCCATGTGTTAGTATGTAATGTAACTTGTCCTTTTTGTGAAAGAAAAGTGTAATAAAATTGACTGATCAAAGCAAGATTTGGTCTGAACTTCACTTGAAGTGTCAGACTCTTCATACGTGTTAACATTAATGTGTCCGACACTTCAATGCAACCTGATGAGTTTCTGTTACTCATCATAATCATCTACAGCCCGACCTCACCTGCTACTGAGCATAGGCCTCTCTTTTATTGTGCCAATATCCATGCTCCTGTAACAGCCTCATCCAGGTTCTATCCAGTTTCTATTATTACAAAGTGTCAACAACAATATAGTTATTTCAATCCTACTTTCATTTTGATTGCATAGTACTGAATTTGGCATGCTATTGACATTCATTTGTAAACTTATAATGGGCAATGAATTATAATAAAGAACAAATCAACATAAATTACGTAATTAAATATGAGTCAGTTTAAAACAAAATTATAAAGGTTCATTGTAGCTTTAGTTCAGCAGCCATTTTACTGATGTTCAGAGGCAAATGGTTGTGAAAATAGTCAAGAAATAAGTCATGAGAATTCAACTAATTTAAGAACAGAAACATTCAAATATTTCTAACTTCTGCTAAGGCTTTGGGTTCAAGTGTCAAAGACAATTTTGTATAAACAACATTCAAAGGTCAACAACCATAAAATTGTATGCAACAGTTATAAAGTGTCATGAATACATAACATAATAATACCTTATTCAAACTATGCCATCTAAAATAGTAAAATATCTATTTGTAAAGTCAAAATTATGATTTCCATACCCATTATCATTATAAACTTCCTATGAAGCCCACATATAGAAGTAGATATCTTGCCAATGGCTCAAGTACTGAATGATAGGCCCACAAATGAAAGACATGGCAGGTACCTTGTTTGTCATAGATGTCAATGTATTCTCAATAACATTCTTTGAATAACCATTGTACATCGGACTCCTTAGTAAGTACAAAACTAGGCTTAACTTTCTACGGCTTATCTCTAACCGTTGGTCATAAGACAAATCTGTCATGTATTTGCTGTAAATTTTCATACTTGCTATATCTACGCACAGAGCTATGACCCACTGTTTCCAAGCCTTTGTTCCGAACACTCTCATAGATGCTAAATGTATTAAAGGCTTCAGAATGTGAATTGTCTCAGCGTAAATCAAATCTTTCACATTCACAGCTGCTCCAGGCCTGTCATCCTTTAACTTCACAGGCTCCCAGTCACGGAATGCTACCGAAGGGGCGCCATCCACACGTCGAATGATACGTCCTGATCTCCGAAGAGTGAAGAATGAATTAGAGTTTTCGTCTGTCTCTTTACCTTCTGTGAACTTCTTCCTTTGCAATGCAGCTATTGGAGGATGTGCTACAGGTAGCTCTTTGAACCTGAAGAGTAGGACGAGCGCCGAGGAGCACTTGAACACTTGCAGTAGGGTCGCTATAGTCCACTTCCCTCGCGTGCCCCATCTGTTCTTCACCAGCAGCTCTACAAACACCTCACAGTAATGGACAACTGTCAGCCACAGCTTGATCTGTTCCCGGAGACCGTAGTAAGGCTCGTCTGTACCATAGGCCTCTCTTATAAGCCTGTCGTTGAACAGTGACACGAGTTTGGACAGCGAATAAACCAACTCGGACACTAAAGGCGATTTATTTATCTTCCCCGCCACGAAGTAAGAAGACCACGTCGCTACTGTCTCGACGTCTGTCACTACACCAGGATTCGTAACCACCCATCGCTTGTACATTGTGTATAACTCTTGTAAAGACAATGATTTATTCATTTTGCTAACAGGAACTTCACTTCAGCTCACAAAATAAACACGAATGCAATCGGATTTCGTGATTAACTGTTCAATAGCGAATAATAATTACACATAGATCTTTGTAAGAACTAGGTAAGGCAATGTGAACGAATTGATTGTAAATTCAATATCGGCTGGACACCGGACCCCACTCAGTCGTGTTTGACTTTTGCCCCCAGCCACCCAGTCGAGCTAGGTACCTTAACTGATCACCTATCACCTGCGCTGCGTCAGCACGTCAACGTCAAATCGATAGTTCGATAGTCAAGTACGTCAACTGTCAAGTAATAAGTTGTTATGTCAGTTTTGACATTGGCACTATACGTTCTAAAATCAATTTGTCTAAAATATAGTCAATTACCTGCGCGCTGGCTTCATAAAAATAAAAAATAATTTATGGTAGTATTTTATAGAGAAAAACTTTATCAAGTTGTTACCGGTGCAAACTGCAAGAGTTTGGAGAAGGAACACAATAACATAATACTCAATAAATGTATTGCATGATCCAAGAAAGCTTTGTGCATCCTACAATGTATAATAAATAAATAAAGAATAAAATACACACAGTGTCTAGGATTCTACACCTTTAAAATTATAACTACGGAACTGTTGCCTGCTTATGCATATACATTTTACTAACATGTGTTTAAATTGTCAATAAATCAAATAAATAATAGCGGCTGAGTGAGGGAATTAATTTTTTAATTTTTTTAATAATTGTGGTTTCTTTCGGTAATTCACAACAACGATCAAGAACTAAATACTGAATAAATTTATTGTATGATCTACAAAAGCTTTGTGCATCCTCCAATGTATAATAAATAAATATAGAATAAAATACACAGGTCAAAAGTGTCTAGGGATCAAGCACGTTTTTGCTACTTACTAAAAATCCGGTCTTTAATTATTTTTTCTATAATACAGCAATGGATTGCTTTAGTTATTGTTCTGAGGATTTATCCAGTTGTCTCTGTCTGCGATTTAACCATTGCCTTAGAATAGGATTTATCCCGTAGACAGATAGTTTTCTTTGTCTATGATTTATCCCCATTTTATTGTCTGTGGAGTAATTGTGCAGTGAAAAAAAACAGTCAGTTTGTCTATGGTGCACGCTTCAGAAGTGAGTGGAATCCTTGTTTTGATAAAATAATTCCAAAAATGGTAATTCTATTACAAACGTGTATGTTATATATTTAATTCTTCGTGTGCAGATATAAGTGTGCTGCAATCAACAGACAAAATGGACGGGAGTCCTCCCGACGACCCTGATGCACCGGAGATTTTAGACGGCAGGCTTCAAGGATGTTTCCCAGCCTTGGAAGAACAAGAAGACAAAAAGAAATTATTATGGATGGGGGGCGTGATGGAGTGCTTCTCCACCGTCTTCTCCCTGTTTAGCCAAGCAGATCTCAAGCCTCAAGGTGAGATAATCAATCACATTTTGTTTGTTTGTTTGGGCCTTATGCATTTTGTTCTAAAATAGATTCGGAGCCGAAGGCTGCTGCGCAGCGCATCGATATGGGGATGATTGATTTATTGATATTTAGGATGCGGTGTACATGCACTAGGTGGGTGTGCGATCGAGCCTCGGATGTGGCGCTTTACGGTGCGTCATTCTAGCGAGAGAGACCGCGCTGGTCAAACATCCTTGACTATTTTTCCCAATAATTTACCTGTAACTAAGTCACTTGTAGCTTGCGGTACAGTTTCCACAAAAAATTAAGTAAGGAGCCTAGATGGACTGGTTAGAGAAGCTTCATTTCACCTATTGTGAAGGAATAAACATAGTTTTTGAAAAGTTTAATGAAAAAGATCCCGGTAAGGTTTTTTTCTCAATTTATCATTTTTTTTTGTTATGAACTTGTTCAGTCAGTGGGTCGTCATAGGGGCGGATTCTTGCTGTAATATGTTGACATTGCCTTTTTAAATTACCAAAGTAGTTCACCCAGAATGCATTGAAGCTTCAAAAAATTAAACAGAATTCAACAAATTTATTTTCTACTATGTGCTCAGCGGCTTTACCCGCATAAGTCTAGATCCCGGGGGAATATCGGGATAAAAAGTATCCTATGTCCTAATCCAGATCATGGTCTACCTATGTGCCAAGTTTCATCAAATTCTGCTCAGCCGTTTTAGCGCGATAGTGTAACAAACATACAAAATATCAAATCTTTGCTTTTCATTCATTTGTTATTCATTTAATTTTCGTTTGTGTGCAGAGTCAACTTTATTGGTTAGTTTTTTTTGGATCCAATTAGTTACAGGTACATATTCTCGAAAAGCTATCCATGAACAGACGTAAAGTGAATACCATATAGTACATTACTGGGAGTCACTAACCTAGCCTACTTAGATATTGAGCCATTCCGGGAAAAATTGTACCGTTACTAAGTGGGACAAAAAGGACAATAAAAATAAATTAAGATTTCTTTACGATTCGATGCGGCATTTATCAGAGTTTAAGAAAACTATAATAAATATCTAAATCAAATATAACTTTGAAAAATCGGAATTTCAAACATGATCCATGACGAGAATGGTCCATTTAGTAACAATCACTAACATAATATTTTATCAGCAATATGAGCTATCTATTACAAATTTTTAACAATTTTAGTCAAAATAATTATTTATCTTACTGAAATCAATTTCGTTTACACCATCTGCAATATATTTCGTGCTTTAAATCACGTATTAAAATATTTTCGTCACGTTTTAGGTCATCCCAACTTATATTTTTAACTTTATAGTTAATTAGCACAGTAAAAATTAATCTTAACTATTTTAAACGAATTATGTGCGTCACATTCTACTATATTTCATCACAAATATACCATTACTAGTAATAAATTCCACTTTACAGACGATAACTTGGCGTAATAATTTGAGACAGTGACTTAGTAGGAAATGTCATCGTGACTACTTAAATGGAAACACAGGCGGTGTTCATACATAATAAACTTAACTTAATATTCAAAAAATATTTAATAAATCAACAACAAGATTTTTCACATGCAATTGGTTGGCAAACATTTATTTATATTTTATTTTTAGTAAGTACCTACTTAAACAAAACATTTTACTTTTTCAATCAAATTTTTCTGTATGAAATTGTTCATACATAATGGTTACCTATTAATTTCTGTTATCTTCACACCTTTTTTGGTAAATTAATTATATTGTAGGAACTTAATATCTACGTATATACGGTCTATCTATTCATACACGAAATCTCAGGAGTAATTGAACTCATCATTAGGAAAGCCCCCCATCGTAGCATTATATGAGATCATTAATAGATAAATCTTTGTCAAAATCCACCAATATTCCCATTGTTACTGAATTATTAATAGACTGTACGCGTAGTTAATCTGAAAGGGAAAAATAATACTTAAACAATTAAGTAGCGACGAATAAAATGAAGAAAAATAACACTAAAATCCCGACCGCGTAAAAAGTGAACTAAAAAAATGGAAACAAAATGATGTAGAATAAATTAAAAGGTCATACAAAATGTCGTGGACTCGGAAAAAATCATCCAGTTAAGTATAAATAATAAAATGCAGCCGGAGGCTTCAAGATTCAGGTCCAGTCCTCGATATTTTCTATTATCTTTAATACTACATTAACCTGTTTCCATCTTTTTTTCATCTAATCTTTTTTATTGTATCATGTTTAGATATCGATAGCCATCACGTCTGTGTAGTATCGCTAGCTAATTTTGTATATTGTAATTTTTTTTACCTACAATAATGAAAGCCAAGCTGCTTCATAAATAAAACGAAAGTTAACATTAAGTAAAGTAGTCAACCGATAGACCTTATTATTACGAGTATAATTATATAATTTAACAAAAACACGTAACTCCATCTTAGTTGCAGTCGGTAAAAAATACACCACCTAAAGTTAGCCTTATGTGTCCATTTCGTCACAAAAATTGTTCCACGAATATGTCACAACACTAAACGGACGTGACGAACCCCGTTTTACTCACAAACATGACGATAATACTCAATATTCTTTGTTCTTTTTGAGGGAATCATTATTTCGTTACATACGCAATACATGTAGTATAATTCGCAAATGAAATAATGTTTTAAGAATGTACCGGTATCACCTTATAACTGTGACTATAGTGGACTTCTTAATTGCGACGTGAGTCGAGAACGCCTTTCGTCACCGACCAACGAGTCACGACTGCCCGATGGGTAAAAAGAAATGGCAGATCTACCATAATAATGTAACCATGAAAATAAAATAACTTCTTTTAGTAGTTTTGTACTATTGAAAGCAATTAAAACAGTAGTGACGTAAGTGGAATGTCCACCTTGATGCTAATTTGATTATCATTTATTTCAAGAATTTTAATATAATACAATAAAATTTGTTTAAAAAATATATGTTACAATTAAAATAATAACAGTATCCTTTAAAAGCTCACAATAAACGCTGAAGATTGTCGTAAAATCCATGAACTTCGGTTAGTGAAAGTTAACGACAGGAGGTGTGACACATTCAAATTACCTTTTTTTTCCTTATTTTTATTTTTTAATCAGTTAAATTAGCAACAATTGACTCCGTTATTTATCAATTTTTAAAGCTAGTGAACTGTATTGTACATTTTAAAAAATGCACTCAATAGAGAATAAGGAGGTCTTGTAAATTGTTTGTATATTTTAGTGGCAGTACTTTTTCCATATGTGCAATTTTTCACGGATTGGCCCTCATACGCAGACCCCTGCTATTTACGACAACAACGTTGCGAGGCATCTCTGGCCCATTTTGAGCTAAAACCACGGATTGATTTCTCAGAATGCAACTAGGACCATATCCAGCTTTGTTCTAAGTCCCGTCTTGTTAACAAGGGCAGCAGTTATCCGTCAGTTTAACTAAAGCATTATATTATGCTTGTGACGCGGAGATGCATTATTTTTGTATAGACAAAAATAATGCAGCTCCAAGTCACACAAAGAAAGAAGGAATGTTTTTAACATCCTTCACATTTAGTAGTATTAAGAAAACGTTTTCCGATATTGCTTTAGAAATAAAGAGAACTGCAGAAAACTTTCTTCATATCTTGAACAAAGGAACTGAGGACTCGGGAACGGAATTTTGTTGTTAGCTCGAAGTATGAATGGACTGACCTTTCGGTTGACATTATAATCATTGATATTGGTATTTAGCTTCCAACTTTTCATATCTTTGTTGTGGAAACTGGAATGTCCACAAACAAATTTTTTTTTGATCATAACTTCCTTTAAACTGCACTGGGCCTGAGTGGTGGATTACGGCCCGCTCTCACGGCCTGCGTCCCAGCAGTGGGAACATTATAGGCTGATCATGCCTATACTTTAGGCTTATTCTCAAAAAACTCATTGATTCTACGAATCATCTATCAACGAGATGAGAATATTGAAAACAGATGTAAGCTTGAGACAAACTGACTTGCTTGTTATTTTTATACCTGTGGTCTAGCTGATCTATACTTTAGATTAGATTGATCTTTCTTGAGATTTAATAACAAATTCTTAAATGTTAGTGAACATGAACTTAATGCTCTGGACTACTAGTTTCAGTTACGACTGATTGTATGAAGACTTGAAAACTGCATTGCAGACTTTAAAGGTTAATACTCTGAGACTATAATTTTCAGGACTGTTTTATGTTTTAGGATGGGACAGTAAGGATAGCTTAATTGTTGTAGCTACCGGGACATTGTCTTAGGTGACTGACCTTATGTTTTTGAGAAATTTTTATCAGCAATTTAAAAAAATACATGCAGGCAACAAGAAAATTGACAATTTTCACGAAAAAATGTTCTGGTGCCATCGATCCTGTTTCTAATAAGGATCAAAAACTGTACGGGATTGTCTGAGATTTGAGTTCTAGAAGGAAATCACGCTTGTTTACCCTGTTATGTTGGCACATATTACACCCACATTTCTTCAGTTATGTGTTAATCCCATATAATAGGGGGCGAGCCTTTTGCCATCAACCGGGCCCAAATCCAGAAAGAGCTGCTACTGAGAATTTCCTGATGGAAAAACCCAATAACCCTCTGCCCGACCTAGGTATCAAACCCAGGACAAAACAAAAATAAGACTTATTAGAAAAAAATAAACTAACAAAAATTTCTCTTATTGTAAACAGAAGAAGCATGGGATATCCCATACGAGAAGCTGTCGAGCCTGGTGTATCTGGGGGCAGGGGCCCAGGGCATCGTGTTCGGTGGCCACTACAAAGGCGAACTAGTCGCAGTCAAGCAGCTGCGGGACAGGAACGACGTGAACGTCAAGCACCTGCGCAAGCTGAATCACGAGAACATCGGTAAGTCTTCCTAGAGCTTGGTGAAGGTGACGCCGTCTTCTTTGGTGGAGTTGGCTGTAACATCTCAGCTGGTAATGTAAAGAAAATATCTTCAGGGGATTTAGAGCTATCATTGTTCCAGTAAAATGTGGTGCAATACAGGTCGCATCGGTGAAATCAATCAGCAATGTTTTTTTTAATTTTTTTTATTCACCCTTTTTTTACTATGGAGAAGTGTCTCGGCGCTGCATGAGAGTGTGTGATCCATGGCCGCCCGTTCGATTTCTACCGCGCACAGGATTGATGAAAAGCAGCACCTGAAGTAATTTTCGCTGTATGGCGTTCCAGTAGGAGGATAAATAAATAAATAAATTAAATTTTTGCATAAACCAGCCTCCAATACCACGTTCACCACTTCCCGAGAGTTCTAGTTGGGAATGTATCTCACACAATAAATTTAAATTATTTTAACAATTCGTTTGTAACTTATAATGAATTGACGTTGCACGTCAACAACGGGAGTAATTTTAATGAAAAGAAAGAACAACGTTTATTTGGACATAGTGAATGAAAATTCTCAATAACATTTTAATTAAAATAACTTTTTTAATGGAAGGTTTGACGGTTTTCGTTAAGTAAACAGTTTCATTGTGAACTGGTGCGTATCTGTGTCCAATATTTTCATTATGGTGAATGGTTTTTGTGTAAACATTATTGCAGCTGCTTCAGTGGCACTATTTTTAATTGCTCTAGTTCATAGGTTCCCAGCCTTATTTTCCCCAGTTTGAGTTTATTTTTTTTCTAGAGCCCCGAATTGTTTTTACGTAACATCTGCCGATAATTTGAAATAGCTATTGCTATGATTATATTTAAACACGAGTCGCAAGATCCCATCTCAACACCCCCTTATTTTATCTGGGTCTTCTACTGCCCCCCTAAAAGTCTCAAACGCCCACGAGGGACCGTTATCGCCCACGTTGAGAACCTATGCTCCAGTGTCATCAGAATCGGATACATTATTGTTGATTGCTTAATTGTCTATTCAATGAACTACCTAACCGTCGGCATAACCTATTGTAACTTGAAAACTAAAATAATTGTCGTCTTGAACTGTGTGTGTTACTAAAACATTTACGGCCTTATTACAAAACAAGGTTTTTCTTTAGACATATTTTAAACCATCGAGGATGTTTTTGAAATAAGAACCTAACATAAATCGGAATACAGTTCCTTTTACAAAACTGACAACTTAGTCCAGTCTCAGGTTGTCAATTTTGTACTAAGAACTTTACTAAAGTCAGCATAAAGTTCGAAATACAAAAACTGGCTCGACGTTTTAGGCCCGGGCTATAGTTAGATCGTGTTTTGTAATAATACCGTTAGCGTCGTTTTAACTCGAACGCGGAAATTTTGTAGTGGGTGTATTCAATTGGAATGTATTGACACTGATTTGACTGCTATCGACAAGAACTATCCAGTACTATACCACTATATAAGTACCACCCTGTCAGCAGGGTGACGGCTGGCTGCCCAGTGTCCGCCAAGCTTACAAGTATCGCCACTCGTGGGGATATTGGAATCGTGGAATGTATCCGGACGGTACGGTGGCTAAATGCTTGACGCTGTACCATTTACGCAGTCATTCGAAAATTGTATAGTCGTCCGTTATTGACAAACGCTCCCAAAAAATCGAAACTTCTCTAAGGTTCAAATCACAGAGCACGGCAGAAAAAAGCGAGGCGAGGGGCGCCGAAAGGGCTTGAAACAAACACGCTCTGTCACGGAACGTTATTAATTGCGTCAGTTTCTATACCTCATTCGTATCGTAGTCGCAGTAAACGGTGATACGCTTGGTTTGTATGGAACGTTGACAATGCTGCCTCTAGCAGCGGCGCCGAGGCGTCTCAACAAAAAAATCAAAAAATAAATTTCAAATAAAAAAAATACAGGCACTTTTGAACTGCCAAGGCGTCGGCTAGTCAGAAAGATGACGCTAGATGCCCATTCCAACGCGTATTAGGTAAGTATGGAGAAGGACGGGCAAGAAACACCGTTCTAAGTGGATGAAATGAAACTATGCAACTCTCCCATTGGTCTCAAAGCAAAAATAGAGCTTATAGATAGCTTAATAGAGATATGACTTGCGAAGTGGCATTCAATCTTTGGTGGTCAATCAATTACGAGGTCGGCTATGAAGATGGAGCCATCGATGTGTATCTCTGGACGGAACAGCAAAATGAAGAAATTAATTGCGATCTTGATTTAGCAATAACAAACAATGTGAAATAATTTACTATTTGATCACGCAGAAAGAACACTGATTAAAATGTCTTTATAAATAATATTTTGAGTATTATTTTGTGTGACTCTTTACCTGTAGAGTTACTGTCAACACATGGTCCACCAGGAACAGGCTAACACATATAAGAACAAGCAAACATCTGATTTACGAACTCAACATGTTACTTTTATAGGCCATTTTTTATTTTCCTACAAATGAATCCGCTTCGTGGCCGAACAGATGCGTGGGGTAGTTATAGCCACAATACTCATATAGGGTTTGTTTCACTAAAGAACGTCTTCATCTACTCGCTTAACCAATAAACAAGCAATCAAACTAACAACTTGTAAGCCTATGTTGATTGTATATGCTGTTGGTGTTAATTTTATTTTATTTCGCTAGGGATAACAAACAGTAGTACCTATATTAAAAATAAATGGAAATAGCTTGACATTTAACTTAACAACTATACTACTACCCACTACATTTTCCACAGTTTTAATGACTTAAATTGCTAACTAAACTCGGGGGAATATATCGGTGTTTTCTGTCGCGGATCTACGTTGTTGCCACGCTACGCTAGTCTTCGACGGCGGGTGTTCGCGCTACGTCTCTCTACCTTGGCTGTCCCGCTATGTGGGTCTACGGCGTTCGTGCTACGCGGGTCTACGTTAAATGACGCGCTACGCGGGTCTACGACGACGATGACCTGTGCTGTGCGCTAAGCGGGCTTACGAAAGCATTAGCGCTACGCGTGTCTACATTGGTGGACGGCGACATACTACAAGGGTCTATGAGGCTCTACGCGCTACGTAGACCCCTCATAGGTCGTCGCTCTACGCGGGTGTACGTCGTCCGTACTTTGTAGTCAAATAATGTTTCATACCAAAACACAAACTACAATTTCTAATACAAATTAAAACCACCATCGTTAACATTTTTATTTTGCATAAAATAGCCCAGGATCATAGGATGTTTTCTGCGAAGAAAATCCTAGTGACGAATTCATATCGGGATTCTCTTCATTTAGTTATTAGAAATACTGTGTGAAAAGTGCTAAAAAAAGTGTGTAATGCGTGTATGTTAAATGGCTCAACCTGGAATGTTCTTTCCGGTTATCAGCTGTTCTAGTAAACTGAGGGCAGAATCAAGCATGAAACATTTTATTTTCATAACACAACATTTAGATCAGTAGTTTGCGCTTTACCTGAGGTTTCGAACTGACGAAATAAAACATGTCGCCGCTAAAGAGTGCGCGGGTGCGCAATAAACATACCTACTTCACCGTGATGTAAAAATTTATACTTAATGCGCGTAATTCTAATTATAGATTTACTTATTTACAGTTTACTCGTTAATAACAAGACAGAAATTTCACGTAAAAACTGAGATACTTAAAAAAACTGACGTAAAAAATCGAAACAAAGTCTAAGTAGGTTAACTATGTAGTTTATAGGATAGGAGGATAGGATTTTTTTTTAAACTGTGCCCCACTCTAGGAATTTCTCCTGTATTGTGCACCCACAATACAGGAGACATTCCTAGAGTTTCCGTTAAATAATACGAATTTATTAAGTAACATGCGCTGGCTATCTTTTAAATTCGATTTTTTCAAAATAAAGTGCAGTCTTAAATTAATATATTTTCCAATAATAGCCTTAGTTAGGTCTGTAACATGGTTTGCAGTAGGATATAATCCAACCTGATGATTACTAATGTTGCTAAATAATTCAGTTCCGACGAAGCTGCGCAAAATCTTCGCTGTCAACATATGTTTGTTAATATTCCAGAGATTGAAAACCTACTCAGAAACTAAATTAAAAACGCACAATTAACAATAATTGGTGATAATAAACAAAGTTATTTTAATTATAATATTACTGATAATAATCGGCTGTATCAAACACACATACTTAATATCGACATTGTTTACAACTTGGTACAACACTATCGATAAGCATGGATTTCGCCGAATTTCAGCTTTGGCTAGGCGTACGCGACGTTCGCAGTGAACGCAATACATTGCGCGATCACTGATCTAGTACAAGATGCTACCCATGCTTTGCAAGCAATGTATAATTTTGCAACTACTGTTGCGATTGTATCGTTTTTATCTACAAACTACATAATAATATAGTAATAATCACAAATATCACTTGTATTTTAAGGTTTTTGGACTTACCGGTGAAAAGAAATCCCTTCCCGGGCTACACTACACACCTGGCTTCTTTTCCGACACGTTATAATAGCGCAAGACGGCATAATTCTTTGTTTTTCACGGAGCGTCGTACGTTGTCACAATATGAGCGCGACTGTTAGCCCGTGAAACAAATTTCGGTTATCTTTTGAGCACTTGCTCATAAGTGCGGCGCGCCTGCCCCGCCCACAAAGGCCTTCTAACCTCTTTTATCTGTTCTTTGAGTAAAACAAAAATCGTATAATTCGAGATGTCACACTGTCGTCGCAAGTGGACGATTTCATAATTGTTGATGGGTGGACGATTCCGCCCATGGTCCTTTATTATTAATTGTTGCGCGCGTCCCTGAGCATTGCGCAGTGACTGGGTACTAAATCAGGCAACATTGTGCACACATTACCGAACTGATGTTGGTTCCGGTTGGGTGCACTGATTTGCAACAGCACCCGGTAGTCTCGCTCCGGGCATTCACCCGCTCCAATACCTGATCGGAACAGATCGGAATGGCTGGAAAATACTTGCTATCATAAAACAGGGTAGTACAGTACTCATACCTCCATAGAAAATGGAGGATCCTCCGACCAGACGGGTGACGTGTCTGGTGGGCAACTGCCCGACGATTTATGTTGGGAAATTTTATATAAGGTATATCTATTCATACACGAAATATTTTAAGAGATACACCTGTGGCTGGTACAGAAACTATTAACAAGAAAAAAAAACTTATTATTTTTTATTTTACGTTATTATTATAATTTTAAAACTGCTTGAGACATTTTGCATTAAACCTTTATACCCTATTTTATGAATGACCCGCCCGACACGGTGAGAGAGGTGGCGCGCTCGCGTGAGGTCTCGCTCTCTTCTATTCAGTGTCGAGCAGCGTGTTGGTGAGGTTGTGTTCGGCTTCGGATGCATGTCTGCGCGACCGCGTCAGCATGGTAGTCATTTCGTGTCCTGACGGTTACCGCACTCCACAGTCTGTGTGCTGCCGGACGCAATCACCTGCCCTCACCTCCTGCTAGGTACATGTGACCTAACAATATCACTGGTGAACTGTAGTGGACGTACGAAAATACACCTCTGCCTATCTCTATGGAGAATGCAGGCGTGATGATCTTTAAAATAAACCAACGTAGGTAGACTTCGTAACTCGATCTAGTGTTATTACGATAGTAGATTATCGCTTACAATAATAATAAATGTGAATTTAAAATACAACCCTACCACCTAAACCTAAATAGGTAAATTATTAAATTCCCTTCTTCAAAGTTTTACGAAAAGAAACCTAGGTGCGATTAAAACAAATTTTAATCCTAATCTACAGTACATATCTGTAAACTGGGTAAATATCAATAAACAGATGATAGGTGCAACTCGAATTCGCATGTTAATGACCTCTGTGAGGTTACGAGCGCGTCCGCCGTCGAGTCGTATCCGTCAGCTGATTGTTAGTTGCCTACCTACCTAGGTACTCATACGGATGTGAACGTTAAGATGTCAAAAATCGTACCAGAGATTAGCAGACATACTTACTGTAGTAGGTCCACGAGGTTGGTCGCCTCGCAGTGGTCGAGTGATAATCGGTATAAATGGCTTGTCATGTTATCGTCACACCGTGGAATGGAATAACATACGGTATGATTCATCAAAACCTATTTGACGATTAAATAACTACATTACGGCTAGATTATGAGTTTTATTGACTAGTATTTTTGTGGGCAAACAACATTGTTAATTTGTTACTGTTATTACTCCCGTAGTTGAATGATGGCTATTTAACACAAGACGATTTTATTAATACCTACAGATAGTTGATTCAGGTTTTGGGTCTCGGTGTTGATACATAATATGAAGTTTGTGTTTGTAGACGTGTGCACGACACACGATAAATTTTCCGTGGCGGCAACGTTTTTATAACAAAAAAAAACTTAGGTGTATTGATTCTAATTCCCCATCTCGTTTCATCAAGCTTTGGACTGGCCAGTTATGGATACAATAATTAGTTTAGGTAGTTACCTACCACGGTAACGCTGTCAATAATGAATAATACTTTTTATTCTACGTTATTTATTATTGTAATGTTTTTATGTCGCTTTATGTAGTTAGTCGGAAACATGTCTATTTTACACGAATTTCAGTTATCCCATTGCATCAGGTGTGCAGGTGCCTTTTACGAATCATTGTAACAATAATTAGACGTCTCTAAAAATTAAAATCAACTTATTTACAATAATTAAAAATGTAGGTACATACCTAATTATCTACGTAGTTTTTATTTACACTATTTACACCAATTGTTTTACAGATTCGCCTTGTTGTTACTAAGGGCGTAAATTAGCATAATGCATGTTGAAGAATAAGAAGGAACCAGTATTTATTTTATGTGTTTCAAGTAATATTACTAAATTTATTTATTTTTTTTTAAAATATACCAAGTTAATTTTTTTTTGTTGCTATGGTTTATTTACCAGCTATAGGTATATCTCTTAAAATATTTCGTGTATGAATAAATACAACTTATAAATGCTACTTGCGCGGTAAACTCTGCTAGCGTGATGCAGGATTCTGCGTGACGTCAGTGTGATGCGTAGTTCACGTGTGGCGATGTAGATACCGCTACAAGATAAATAAAATCAAAAAATCTAAAGTCATTATTCAAACTTAGCTGAGAATCGGCACTTTTTGAACATCAACATTACATTAGACAGTCCCCCAAAACGCTCGCCCTTCACCACTTCCTACTGCTTTAGCTGGGAAGAAGTGGCGCAACAAACTCCCCAGCAGCACAGCTGTCTGTTCAGTAAGAAGAACTGGATTTCATACAATAGTAAGTAATTAATACTACGAAACACAAAACATTACATTAATTTAAACAAAAACATGGAAAAGTATACTCTAGCAGAAAAAAATAAAACGCTTACAAAGCGTATGATTATACAGGGCGGATTTTTGAGACGGGGCAGTAAAGGTACGTACCTTAGACGTCGTCGCTACAGGAAAACCGTCTTAGGAGACTGTCTTTGACTTTTTGAGACATTTTGATATACGTACTGAAAAACTAAAGTACGGTCAGCAAGAAATTGTCAATTTTTACAAAAACTTTTTTGATGCAAATCGATCGTGTTTCTTATTAGGGTAAAAAAACTACAGGTCTAACTGAGATTTAAGTATGTATTAGAAAAGTCAGAAATAGAAAACATCTTTTCCTATACATTTTAAGGGGGGGGGGGGGGGGGGGGGGATTTAATGTTACGTTATAACGTTTAATACTTGTTTTTCGTAAAAAACGGCATCAATAAAAGTTGAAAACTCCTTTGGTATCTCCGTAACCAGAAGGTTCCCTGTTATTATAGTCAAGTCCACAAAAAATAGGGAAGTGTAAGCGACTCTCGGCTTCGTTTTGCGTCTATTTTGGCGTCAAGGCTTCATTAATTAATTACACTTCGCCTTTTGTCTGTCTCGTTCTTTTTTCTTACTTTTACCTTGTCAAAGGAAAAATGAAGCCTTTGTAAATCTTTCACTTTATATAAAATTGTTGGCTGATAAAGCCGCGTACACACGTCGGCGCATGCGCCGCGAATGGGTATTATAACCTCATGGACGGGGTTCTCACTGAGCATCCGTCGATGCGTCGAGTTTGACGTGTCTGTACAGTAGGCCGCACCTTGACCTTGACCTGCCCTCGCGTAGTACGGAGTTTCAATAGAATACGATTACATCTTATAATGAACTAGCTACTGCCCGCGACGTCGTTCGCGTGGAATTCGTAAGACTTCACAATCTACTGAAATAACAGCCACATTTTTATTAACTTCCCTGTATGCTACGTTTGTAGTTTTGGTCTCACCAGCCAAAATATGAAGAGAGTTAGTACCGGTGACGCGGGAGCAAGCGACTTACAGTTGTCCGTGTGAGAAGCAGCTCGTCCTAAGGTCGACACCTGCAGCCTTCAGTAATTTCCCATTGCTTGCGAATTTTTTAGTTTTTAGTGAATGACTGAACGCCTGATTTCCTGCATTTACTATCTTATGGCACAACACAGACACACTGCCTGATGCATTCTTATAGATTATTCCTGACGAACAGCTATCACTAAAATAATATAACAGTATATTGTAAACACACGGAATTTCTCATTAGGAGTCGCCTAATCATACATATTTATTTTTATTATAACCAAATATTATGACAGATGAGGCCTAAACTTTGTTATTCTGTGTACGTTCTACGAACTGTCATTAATAGTAGGTATAATAAAAGGTGCAAAAAGAAGCGCAACAAATATTTGTGGTTGGGAATCGAAATTACCGGGACTTAGCGGGAACCCGCACTGGGCTCGCATGGTGGATTACGGTCACTCCCTCTCACAGAGAGGAGGCCCGTGTCCCAGCTCTGGGAGCAGTATAGGCTGATTATATAAACGACGTTTCCCATTCTGAAATTGACTAACGTGAAGCAAATTGACCAAAATATATAGTTTGACAGCATTAATGTAATTTAGATTTAATTTAGTGAAAAAGGCAATCTTGCTATTTTGAATTTACCTTTTGGCACCAAAAATTAATTGTCATGCTCTGCCGCAGAGCCACCATTATAGAAACCGATCAATTATATCTTAAAATTATGTAGGTACGTCAAACGAATATAATGTACGTATACCATTATCGCTGTACGTGCATTAGGTAATGATAAAATAGCAATTGATTGTGGCTCTGCTGCACAGTATACTAAACGTACTAAGTAAAACGTTAAAATTGTTGTTTTGCCCATGGGTTATGTCGTTTACAGAACCGTGGGTGAACGTCATCCGAACTCTGCAACCCTCTGCTCTGTTTCTCTCTGTTTTGCAACCCTTTTTCATACATTGCTGGACCGAACTTTAGTTAAACTTCAATAAAAAGCTTTCTAGAGCATATACCGTTCTAAGTATTGACGCAACGGGTTCAATCTTCAAGAAATAAGTCCTCCTAATCCTACAAATGTTTATGAAGGTAAACACTGGTTTTTGTACGTCTAGATTTGTTAAAGATTGAATATAATTCTGTGCCACTTTCACAAATGATTTCAGCCCTACAAACTACGGAAAATATGTTTCATTGGTTAAAGAAATGGATCGGTGAAATGACAGCGCCAAACGAAGTCAGTTGCGATGACTCGGCTGCAATTATAGGAGCTGTTGTGAACGCGTTCACAAGATTTACCACAACCCGGGAATATGTATCACACTGCTCAATGTTTTGTCAAATTACTTGCCTTTTGAGATTGAATACGACACACTCCTTGAAGTATTTGTATCGTCTACAATGTGTCAAGTTCGTTGATATACTTGTCAAGCGTTTCTATATTAGATATCGGTTGGGACTGAAAAGCTGTACGAATTTTCTGGTGGAAACACTATAATTGAAAATTCAATTGCCCTTGCGCTGCAGAAATAAGATAGATATTTAATGTGCGGTAGCAAATGCAAATGCGATAAAGCTCGAGAGTTACTAAAATCTCTTGGACTGTCAAGTGTAGGTTCTGTTGACATTAAGTGATGAAGATGTGATTGGTCACGAAGATAATGAAAGTGTTAACAATTCTTTAATTACTTGGTTTAATGCAATTGTTGATGCTGAAACTGTTCACTCTGATTTAAGAGAAAAATCGGACTACGAAAACACATATTATTTGCCCAATTTTGTAACATGTTTTCCCAAACTTGTGCTAAGATTACCTTTCTGGTCGAATGTTATGTTTCCCTACATACCAAACTCTTCTGAATCATTAGATGTTGCTACTAGCAGTAATATAGAAAGCTATTTTACACTATGAATACTCTATTATTGTATTGTAGAAGTGGACTAATGAAAGTTGACGATTTTGTAATGAAGCATACACAGTTTATAACGGGATAATATTGAAAGCCGAAATGTAAAATGTTTGACGAAGATTTAAAACATATAGTGTGAATGAAGAAATTAATTTAAAAAAATGGTGACTTTAGACGAGAATCGGTGTTTAAAAGCAACCCCAATCTAGACCAAAATTGGCACAATAAAACAGAAAATCGAAAAACCACACGGTTAATAGAAAAAGTAAAACGCAGAACAAAAGAAATAGAAATTCTACCTAATGGATATATTTGCACATCAGTAGGCCAATTCTCGTACTTAAAAAACGTTCAAATTCAAGTCGCAATCTCATCTCAGCGACAATCAATGTCAAAAACCTGTCAAAAATGTATGTAAATTGATTGTAATTTTGACAGATTGAGACTGAGATTAGAATGCGAACGGTCTTAAAAATACGGGAATTGCCCCTCTGGTATCAAAAATGTAGTTATAACGAATACATGTGCTTTTGACGCTTTGTTAGATATTTGTACTGATCACGTAAATATTTCCATATTTATTACTTCTATGAATTCGGCTTTTTCGAGACTGGATATAATATCTTATTGATGTAAATTGTTTAAAAAGCCGAACAAATCTTACAAAAAAATCATCAATATACGGTACAAGGGCATGTTGAACTAATTAATTGATTGCAATTGTTACGTTACGTTTGTGCTAGAAACAATTTTAATCGATGATATTGTTGGTGCAACTCTTTCCAAATTTTGTTCTGACTGTGAAATGCGTATAACGACAACAGATTCGACTATTCGTTTAAATATATTAATGGCATCAGGTGTTAGTGTGGCCTCATTAAATGAATCGTCATCATTTAAGTTGGTAAGCGAAGTCTGATTGCAAAAACAATAATTTTACTGGAAAAGTATGCACAGAGTATTTAAATTGCGATTTTTTTTTAATCAGTTTTGACTATGCGTCTATGCGACATTCCTAAGGAATTGCTACTCTGCGACGAAATATTTGCATTAGCATTTATAGTTGAATTTATTCATAAAGCATAGTTTGAAAAGTGTTCATAACAAACATAGGTTATGTGTTTCGTCAGTTATGTTAAACAATAAATATATTTCATTCTGACGACACCTCCATTCTCTTTCATGGCAAATCCTGGGAATCGGTGCAGAACGAAGCTGAATGAAAAATCACAACACAAAATGCTTCCTTTGAGTCTTGCTTTTATATATATTTTGTATGTAAAACTAGCTATTGATGTAGACTTTAAAGAAAAGTAATGCACTGTTTTCTTTTGGCAAATAAACATTATCTATCTTATCTAAATTATGTTTTTAATTTAATTGAAAGGCAGATTGTCTAGAGAAACTTTTGCTGACATAAAATAACCCATGTATTGTCAACGACACCACTGCCGACTACGATAAATGTATATGATTAGCATTAGAATTTCAAGAAAGTGATGGTTGAAATGATGCAATGATGTTAAAATGATTGCAGCTGTTGTCAATTCACGACATAACAAACAGGACTGACCCGGACAAACTCACAAAATGTATTAGGTACTTATATTGTTTCAACACGCTTGTAAAGTGACTCTTATGGCACCTCATTTAGGTTCGTAACTTAACTTATTATACACTAGTGCTTTTTACCTTACATTACCATACTAGTGATTTTTAGTTTACATTTCTTTTTTCAATCTCCGTAAAGAGTTAGTCTAAAAACAATGAATATTTTTGTGAATATATTAGGTCCTTACATAAGAAATTGGCTTTTGTCAAACTGGTCACTTGCATCTCAAATATCTGGCGTTTAGTTAAAAATTACAAATTCAAAATTATTTAATTTTTAGGCTTGTGTATTTGTGTTTCCAATTTAGCGATTCATTTGTTTTCGCGCCATTTGATTTTACTTTGACATCGTTTTGTTCGCAATATGGAGCACCAGCGCTGCAAAAATAGCTCGAAGGATTAATGATGTCTGTGGGGAAGATACCGTAAAAGAAAACACGGTAAGTTTTTGGTCCCAACGTTTTCTTGCTGAAAATTTTGACCTACAGAACAACACGTCGTCTTCACATAGGGAAGAAGAGCAATACGTAGATTTGACCCTCCGGAAATACTAATCGAGGCACTAAACGCGACTGATAGCCTGTTGCCACCTAAATCTAGAGAGAAATACCTAGAGCTAATCAAACCTAGACAAAATCAAACTGGTATAGACAAAATCAAACAGATTGCTAGTTTAATTGTATAATTGATTGACATTGATTTATATTCTGTGGTTACTTTAACTCGGATACTTAAAGACATATTACTTGTTTAAAAAAATTTGGACAATTACTTTTATAATGTTCGTAAATATGTGAGCACCATGTATGTATCTATCACATAATTATCTTATTTGTCATTGCTACATTTTTAATTTTTTTACCCTCTTGTTTCTTGGGGAAGGACATAGGCTACTTTTAGTCTCAAATATAATTTTAAAGAGATTTAAGGTATTGGAAATACGCCTAAACCACTGTATGGATTTCGATAATGATAGATGGTATCCTTGGGAAGGACATAGGTAGGCAAATTTTTGTCTAAAGATGTTGGTAGAGGAGTTGTTAGTTTGTTTAAGAAAACCAGCATTTCAGAGTTGAGTACCCTCTCAAAGATATTCGAAAAAGTTATAAATTCACCAAATACCCAAATAAATATAACCTTCTTTCTAATAATCGGTTTCCCTTTAGGACTGGAAAACCCACTGAAGATGCTGTGCTGGAACTTATTGATACGATTATTAGCCATTGTGAAAATTAATATAAAACTCTTACCATCTTTTTAGACCTATCCAAAGCCTTCGATACTGCCTAAATTCCCATACTTCGTTAGTATCTTGGTATTCACGGGACGGCCCGCGATCTCTTCAGGAGTTATCTTACAGGTCGTAAACAAATAATAAAACTTGAAAACTACCTCAGCAACCAGGAGACGATTACTTTTGGTTTCTCCCAGGGCAGTGTCCTGGGACCTCACTTTTGCTCATATACGTGAATGAGCTGTGTCAGTTATTCTTACCCACCTGCAAAATTATAGCTTGTGACGATGACCCAGCTCTAATTGTCCATGGCAGGGACTGGACTGAAACTCGCCTCAACTCGGAGTTTGACTTGAGCACCGTCATGAGGTGGCTGACCACAAATCTTTTCACTCTAAATGTCAATAAGTCCAAATTTATCACATTCTTTACTATGAAGTCAAGTCAGTCGCCTAAACCGATTAAAATTCGTGCGCACACCTGCCCAAACTTACACGTAAACTGGCTGCCTACAATTATAAAATACCCCTATTATTCAATATCTTGGAGTCACTCTTCAAGCAACAAATTGCTTCAACTGTAGCTCGTGCGACAAAACTCATAAATATTTTTAAAAAGATCAGATACGTGGCTAATTTCAGCTGTTTATTAACCGTCTCCTTTGCGCTCGCTCAATCTGTTCTAGGGTATTGCCTAATGGTCTGGGGTGGTGCCGGTAAAACAGTGATAGTACGGGTCGAAGGTGCTGGTTGTTGTATGAGCTACCTCATTCCGGATTTTTTCCCTCAGAGAGACTCCAAGCATAGCTCGTTCCATAGCTCGCTGAGCGACTTTGAATTTATGAACCAGGCGTACCGTGAGTGTCCACGTTTCGTCTCCGTAAGTCATATCAGGCAGGACGCACTGATTGAAGACTTTAGTCTTTAGGCTCTGCGGAATACGCGACGAGAAGGCTCGACAAAGCTTTCCAAACGCTGCCCAACCTAGCCGAAATCTTCTGTTAGCTTCCTTCTCAAAGTTGTTTGGTGTTAAATAAAGTAAATTGAAATCACTACACAATGTAATCACGAAGAAATGCGAGCGAGTGTGATGTGAGTGCAACAACTTGACAGTTGAGTTGATTGACATGACATGACAATGAAAACATCAACATAACTGACATTGTCCCAGATTGTGATGAATGTATGAATGAATGAATGGATGAACCCCGTAAAACCATACAGACGCTCGTCTTGACATTAACAATTAACCTACTTGTGTTTTGAAGGTTGTGTTTGGGGTAGCTGGACAGTCGGATATCGTACACTCTACAAACTCAACTTCATTATTATTTATCATCGCCACATAAACGTAGCGTTGGAAGGCCTCCCACGAGGTGGTCCGATGACCTTGTGAAGGCCGCAGAAATCCGCTGGATGCCGGAAGCACAGAACCGGTCGATGTGGCGGTGCTTGCGGGAGGCCTATGTCCAGCAGTGGACGTTTTTTGGCTGAAATGATGATGATGTCACTATCGAGGCGCTCAACCTTTGGCCACCAACTGAAATTCCACTTTTCTTTCTAAATAATATTCAATTTAATGCTGATGTGTCTGGCACTCTACGACGATGACGATGACGACACGTTTGGTGTAGTGGCTACAGTGGCTAAGTGTAGTCAGCGAAACCAAATGGTCCTGGGTTCGAATCCCGGTAGGGGCAAATGTTTGTATGATGAATATGGACATTTGTACCCGAGTCATGGATGTATATTTATAATATGGTATGTATTTACAAAAAACAAAAATGTATTTAAGTAGTGTATCAACCATCTGGTATCCATAACACAAGCCTTAAGTGTTAAGTGCTTAACTTGGAACTAGATGGTGCTGTGTGCAATGTCAGACGATATTTATTTATTTATTTACTCTGGTATGTGCGATCCAACAGGTTGTAGACCGCTAAAAAGATCGCTGCGGCATGCTCGGTACGCGCACCCGACATTGACCTAATAACACACTTTCCAATCCCCAGTTTCGCGATATTGAAACAGCTCCTTCGTAAGGTCTCAGACTCCTAGCAAAGATAAGATATACAGGGTTACTAGTAATTCGATGTATATCCGTCAGGAGCTGGTAGAGGGGGCAAAATGCAACAAATTGAACCCCCTATGTGAATGGCCGAAATTCAAGTTTTCGAAATAAAGGGTTTTTTGTTATTTACCCCAAATTTGAATTTTTTTCCAAATAAAAATAAAACTACATATTGGTGGCCGATTCCCTTGTTCACAAACTAAACTAAATTTAAGTTGAATGCATCTTTTTCTTTCTATTTCATTATGAAAAGGACAGCGATAAAATATTAGTTTAGTCCTGTCAAATTAGTCAGCACCTGACGTAATTTGATATAATTTTAGTAGTCAACTTTTTAATCACGTCAAAACTTATATGGAGTAGTGTCAAGCGCTGATTAATTTGACAGGACTAAACTAAAATTTACCTTCTTTCCTTTTCATAATGAAATAGAAAGAAAAAGATGCATTCAACTTAAATTTAGTTTAGTTTGTGAACAAGGGAATCGGCACCATTGAATGGGTAGCATTAACCTTTTCACCGCCAACGTACACAGAACACGATGGCTCGCCAGCGCCAAGCTATAAATGTATAACGAAATATATAGTAAACAGTAGTGATGAGGGTAACGTCATATAGATGAATGAGATTTATACGCGTTGAGTTAAGTTTTATTTATAATTTTACGAATATAAATAAAAACTGATTAAATATGTATTTCCATGTTTGTTTTAATATAGATTAAAAAAAATTAAGATTTGATTGAACCCAAAATCTCCCCATTAAATTTTTTTTTGATTCATTGATAATTTGTCAGTACTGAGCTCAAATCTTAATTTTGAACTTTCGAATAAATTCTAAGTAAGTTCAGCAATTCCTAGATAAACCATAATTTTTTAGGGTGTTAGGTTAGACTATGCTAATTAGTTATCACAATAAAACTGAACCAGAAATGTTCAACAGAACGAGAAAAAAATCGAAAACTGATGTTAGGTGAAAATTACGAAAAAAATCATTAAAAAAATTCTATAATGTAATTTCATAAAGTATCAAAATTTTACGTTTGAACGTCATCTCCCCGGCCACCCTGTATAAAGTCCTTGGCGTTCTGGGGACATTAAAAATCTTCGGAGTTTTTGTTTTTGCCGATTTTAAGACAAATAAGGACTTCTTTTGTGTGGAAAAATTATAAACAGGTCATTAGAGAGTGCTGTTATAAATAATACAACGAAAAAAAGCTTCTAGATACAGTAAATTTATTTTTATAAGATACTTAAAATGAAGAGCTTCTAATGAAGTGGCACGAAAATCTGGAACTTCTATTGAAGTCCGTGGCGGTGAAAAGGTTAAACATGATATTTTAGCTGGCACTTCAATTAAGCTATGAACATAATTAAAAGTACTTACGTCAACCAAATAATTAAAATGATGAATACCAATACAATACAAGGTGTCGTTTTGCATCCTCGTCAAATTCGAGGAGGTAACAGGTAACTACGAGGGCGGGTCAATAAGTCCGTGACTTTTGGAATAAAACACAGATTTTTTGATAAATAAATCATTTTATTTTTCAACGTAGTCTCCCTTGAGCTCTATACACTTTGTCCAACGCTTCTCCAATTTTTTTATTCCTTCCAAAAGTTATGATTTGTCGAGGTCCTCAAAATAGGCCTTTGTTTGCGAGATGACTTCATCATTGGAGTCAAATCTTTTTCCACCAAGCCATTTCTTCAGGTTTGGGAACAAGAAGTAGTCACTCGGAGCCAAATCTGGAGAATAGGGCGGATGAGGGAGCAATTCATAGCCCAATTCATGGATTTTTGCCATGGCAACTGCACATGTGTGCACCCTTGCATTGTCTTGGTGGAAAAGAACTTTTTTCTTGGCCAAATGAGGTCGGTTTTTTTTCAAATCGTCATTGAAGCGGTCCAATAAGTTGGCATAATATTCCCCATTGATTGTTCTTCCCCTTTGAAGGTAGTCAATGTGGATTATCCCACGTGCATCCCAAAAAACTGTCGCCATAACTTTATTGGCTGACAAACCCACCTTGGCCTTCTTTGGCGCCGATTCACCCTTAGAAACCCACTGTTTTGACTGTTGTTTGGTCTCTGGTGTGTTGTGATGGATCCATGTTTCGTCCACGGTTACAAAACTCCTCCATATTACGATTAAACAACGCCAAACCTTCCTGTGAAGTTGTTACACGATTGCGTTTGTGGTCGACTGTGAGCAAACGCGGCACCCATCTTGCGGAAAGCTTTCTCATGCCCAAGTGATCATTCAAAATTGAAACCACTGAGCCATGCGAGATCCCTACGACTTCCACAATCTCTTGCACTTTCAATCTTCGGTCGGCCAACACCATATCGTGATTTTTTTCGATTGTTTCGGGTGTAGAGACCTCAACTGGGCGTCCAGTACGTTCGGCATCTTAAGTGCTTGTACGGCCACAATGAAATTCAGTAAACCACTTTTTTACCATTGAAATCGATGGTGCAGAGTCCCCATAATATTTATCAAGCTTAACCTTGGTCTCGGTAATGGTTTTTTTTCGCAAAAAATAATGCTTAATAAGCACACGAAATTCACTTTTTTGCATTTTTTCCTCAAATTACTGGGTAGTCTGATAAAGATAACTGTCAAACACAAACTAACTGACGCAGCAAGTTCAAATTTTGATAGGAGTCAACTGACAGATGCCTGTTGACAGGAGTAGTGTTGCTTTTTCAGTGAAGAGGTCAGAAATTCAAAAAGTCACGGACTTATTGACCCGCCCTCGTATGCTAATGATTCTCGACACGAATCAATAATAAAATAAGTAGGTACTTACATATTTTTATTTTTTATAATTTTTGGAAATCGGCATGTGTAGGGCCCGTGTTATACCGCCCTTGTAACTGCGCTGTAACTGTAACGCACGCACACAGCGACATAGCCGTGCGACACTGCCTACCGCATACGCAACGGGGCGATTCATTTCTTTGAAAGTGGAGTATTCTAAAATACTGTCAAACTTAAATATCTAAAAAAACAAGTATATATTAATTATTGAGCAGGATCGTAATTTTATTTGTTTAATTATGTCTTTCATAACAGCCTCCTGAAATTTGACGAGGATGCAAAACGACACGTTGTATACAAAACCAATATTATTTCATTTTAAGCTTCAAAAAATGTTGTCTCGTTAAAAACAATGCTATAACAATCATCGTACAAATAACTAAAACAACTTTTTTTTTCATCATTTTAATTATTTTGTTGAATTAAGTACTTTTAATTATGTTCATAGCTTAATTGAAGTGCCAGCTACAATATCATTGTTTAATGGTACCCATTCAATATCCTACTTTTTAAATTATGAATTACATATAAAATTTTGGGTAAATATTGGAAAACACTTAAAATTCAAATATCTCGAAAACTATTGAATTTCGGTCATACATATCTATTCGTTGCATATTGGCTCCTGACGGATATACGTCGAATTACGAGTAACCCTGTATACGCATGTCGACGTTTTATATGAGATTTCAAGTACCTATGTCCTTGTACTGTTTCTCGTTTAACTATTAATTTGAGTACAGTAGTATTGGATGTATTTCTATCAGGGACTTGGGCCGCCTTACTCTAGTCTAGTTTGTTTATTCCAGCAAGCATTATGTGGAAAATCTTGTTTCACGAGTCAATATAAATTTTCTCTTATTTAAAGGTTCTTATTGTGTTCATCGATGCATGAAGTCTCCGGGTCTGAAATTGATATCTAACTGTAGGAATATGGACGTAATTTACGTCCATATTCCTACAGTTAGATATCAATTTCAAATTCATATTCAAATTTCATTAAATTGATTTTGATATCAATTTTTTAGACACGGAAATCTAACAATACATATTTATGTATTGTTAGATTTCCGTGTATTTATTAGGTCTACGTACCTACATAAACTCACGTCTTCTCATTGGGGTAGACAGAAACCACAGAACGCCACCTGCTGCGATCCTTACAAACTCCGTTTTATTCGTTTACGTTTCGTTTGCTAATTAATGTATTTACATATAATTTCATACGTAGGTAGATATTTCGACTGAAATAGAAATGGACTGTCTTCATTATTTATTTAGTGCTGATTGAAAAACAACAGTAAAAACTAACACAATGCTCTCCGTGCGATTGCTTACTTAATTCCATTGAAAGGTAAAAACGAAAAAGGGGAAACGCGCACGGTTTCGCGTGTAAACATTTACTAGATTAATAAACAAATACATTGCGCTGCACCAGTCCGTGTCCTCAGCGATATATAAAATAGAAGAAACATACAGAAATGTTTCTTGTTTGATTACCAACGAGTAAGAGAATATGAAGCGCAGTGCCCGCGAGCGAAAATATGAAGTGAGGTGCCCGCGAGCGAAAATAATTAGTTCATATTAATCAAGTATCCTTAAAAAATATCGACGCTTCGCTCTGATTATTAATTAAACGACTTTATTAAAATACCTGGATTTAATCCGTCTCTCTGGTCCCTTGGGCGTCTTTGATAATAATGTTTCGATATTTATTGGAAATTCTTTGATAATAATGTTTCGATATTTAATGGAAATCGGAGAGCCCACGAATTACGACCAAAGAGATATTAAATGTGCAATTTTGTATTCAAGCTGGCTTACAATACTCTGTTTGTTTTATAAACTAGAGAGCCATCGTTAGAATGTTTATTTGCATGTATAATAAAATTTGTAGCCTAAGGTAACATGTTGGGTTCAAAAATTGAATTAACATCGATGAAACTGCCGTCGGCCAGATGTGGTCAGCGTCGATGTGCGGTTTTCCCTTGAAGCGCTGTCAATATCCGCTGCAGATGCAATTACACATCGTTATCGCCTAAGTGGAGAGTGTTATCAGATTATATTTAAGAGGAAGATCTCTTTGACCACGTTTCACGGAATCCCGGGGGAGTAAACTAATCGAGAAAACTAGACAACCTAGTTTGTAACTTGGTACCTATTACGAGCCAGCGCTGTGTCCGGAACCATTTCAGAAAAAATCCACGGGATTGCTCCACGCAATGAATTACCGGGAATATGTGATTTGAGGAAGTCCGATTACCGACGAATGAGTTGAAAATAACATGGTTGCAGTTCCGGCTGCTGCCTGTATAAATAACAAATTATAAAACAAATAATAAGCGCCGGTAATAAAATATACGAAGCGCTTATCAAATGTTGTACCGTTTATTTAGATTTTCTTCGTGGATGACTTAATTTATTTATTTAAATAATTATTGTGGGGAAATTTTTGAGTTACCTGCTGTGACTGTCCAAATGATGTGATATAATATTCGTATCAACATGTTAATATAAATACTGACACTGAGTGACCAAAAGCTTTGCATCACATACTATCTCCCACAGGTCTTCTCTTTATTTTTGTTGTTTTCACTATTTTGTTAAATACACTCTTAGATAAACTTAAAACCATGAATGTTCTTCTTTTATTGTTTTCATGATTTTGTTAGATTTAATGTTCTTTTTTTACTGTTTGTGTTTCCTGTGCGTGCCCCAATTACAATATGTTTCTTTCTTTCTTTCTTATACTTTAGGTATAGTAAATCTACGTGTTGACAACACGACAACAACTTATGACAGATGTTATCCTGATGATTTTGATTTGTTTCTTTATTATTCAAGGAAATATTACGTTATTACAGGTGGTGCAAGTCTTTTCAAGGGTTTAATTAAGTCCGCGACACTCATCCTTTGCAGTGTGTTCGTGTTCCAGGTTTTAATTTGTCGGTTTTTCTTTTTGTCCCTTTAGTGCAATTCAAAGGGGTCAGTACCAATAGCCCCAACTCGTGCATCATAATGGAGTTCTGCCAGTACGGCCCGCTGTTTGAATACATACATAGTGGGTCCTGCTTCGTACCCGCGCAGATCGTAAAATGGGCCAAAGAGATCGCCCAGGGGATGTCTTATTTACACGTAAATAAGATCATCCACAGGGATTTGAAATCTCCAAAGTAAGTTGCATTTCTGTTATTAAATCGTAAAGTTAAAAGCTTTGTAAAAACAATACCATTGTTGTATTAAAATGACTTCTAAAAGAATGGACTCCTTTTGAATGCCATTGTATTTTTGTTTGTCAGTCACAGCTCAAGCTACGACATTCAAATAATTCCTTTTTCATTCAACTGTTAGTACCTACTGCATTCTAGAGATTGCATTAGGTACAGACAATGGAAATATGTCTGTGATCTTTGCAGAGGATATTTATCCCCATTGTGCTAAGATTTCCGCCTATTGTGCTAGTATTATTGCATTACTAATTGCATTCTAAACACAGTCGGCAACGTACTTCACCACTAAAAGCTCGTCATTTTGTCTCTCCTTTGTTTCATTCTCGGTATTAGTAGAATTAGAAGGAAATACAATTGCAACAAATATTCAAAGCTTAAGCCAATATTTAGAACGAATTCAAAGAAAAAATATAATTTATACCGTAGCAGTACCTACGCACGACACGGTTGAATATTTTAGATAAAAATCAAAGGTTTTTTTTTTGCTGTTATTGTACTTGTTGCCTTTTCTATAAAATAATAATCTCTACTAGGCTCCCTTTAATTTTCGGAAACACCCAAAAAATTATAATTCATTCCGATTCTTAAATTATAAATAGCTTTTCTTCGTCAAAACCTGCTCGATACCAGTAGTGTTGCTATTCTGTAAAGCTGTCAATTGTGTCAAACCCTAGCAACAGGTGGAATAACAAGCTCACTGCAAGCTCATTTTACATATGTTTGCAGGGTGAGATTTCTATAGAATAGATCGGCTGATTTGGGTTTTCACATCCAGCTTATTTTGTTTGTAGTGTAAAATCCGTGTTTCAAAGCCCCGTGGTTTACAACAAAGCACGATTCCCTGATGAAATCATTTATCCACTTCATTTGTCCATATTAATATAGCCATTGCATCCGATTCCCGTAGTCGGTTAAAAATATTAGTATTTAAGGCATAGGTTATTTAAAATGTAGCACGAATTGTAAATATGACTAGATTTAAACAAATAAACTAAAGTAACACATTCGTTCATGATATTTGCTGAATGAGTCACACTGAAGTCTTCATTCCAATAAAAACTAAACCATGCTATGTTTTACTCACCAATTCCAGTTCATGTTTGAACCATGCTTGTTTCACATTCCGACACACTACCTATTTTAACAAGTAATGTTACATACATTAGACATGTGCTTATGTAACTGACGTCCTAATTAGGTTATTAGAGCTTGCAATGCGGTTTGCACGTAGTATCCATTAATTCGATTATCTCTATTGCTCGCTGAATCGCGATGGCTGATCGCCGATGGGTATCCAGAGACTCACAAACACATCGAAATTGAGTGGGTTCACAATGATATTGGCATGTACCTAATTGATTGTCTTAGGCCATTGCTAAGTTTCGCAAACATACGTAGAGAATTGTATAGGTTAGCTGTCAGCGTATACCATAAGAGATGACGATAGTCTTTGTCTCACTTGTAAACTGTTACGGCCTTATTACAAAACAAGGTTTTTCTTTTGACATGGTTTAAACCATCGAGCCTGTTTTTGAAATAAGAACATAACTGAAATCGAAATACAGTTCCTTTTACAAAACTGTCAACTTAGTCCGGTCTTAGATTGTCAATTTTGTATTAAGAACTTTACTAAAGTCGGCATAAAGTTCCAAATACAAAAACTAAATCGAATGTGTAGGTTGGGGCTAAAGTTAGATCGTGTTTTGTAATAAGACGGTTACTGTCTAATGTAGTTGAGATATACTTTAAAAATAAATCGTACCGTGGCAGCCGTTTAGTTGGGCTCCAGTTGGCGCGATCAAGGGCTGATTTTTCAATGGAATAGGAATAAATGTTGTGGTTTGATAGCTTTAGTATAGAAAATATGTCAAACTGTCAGATTTATTCTTCAGATAAAAGTTATCTGACTATTGAAAAATCTGCCCTAAATCTGCCCTAAATCTGCCCTAAATCATTTTCATTTAAGTCATGATTTAAATCAAATGACTTTTTCAATAAAAATCTATGATTTAATCAAAAATGTTTAATTTCACTTTCTTTCCCGGATATCAAGAAAAAAAAAACAGATTTCGAGATTATACGGTCGTTTAAATCTGAGAAATCAATATAAATATTATAATACAGGGTGTTTGGTAGGGAGCTGTACATACGCCTAGGGTAGAAACAAGGGATAGTCTGCTACCTACCCCCGCCCATTATATTGACCTTGGCCTCAAGGTTTTTTTTACCTTACTACCTTACCTTAAAATTATTTCTTTACCTTACTACGGTACTTCAGGCCCCATAACTTTTCTTCTCCACAATTTTCTGGTGTAAAATAATTTTTTGCAGGACCCTAAGACTCTAACGATTAAAACAAGACCATTAGCCGACCGGTCCCATGGATAGAGTTGAGCTACAGGTAGTTTTAGTCAAAAAATCACAAAAAAGTCAAATAAAAAATAAAAATAAATTAAAAAAAAACCTTGAGGCCAAGGTCAATATAATGGGCGGGGGTAGGTAGCAGACTATCCCTAGTTTCTACCCTAGGCGTATGTACAGCTCCCTACCAAACACCCTGTATATTAATAAGAATAAAAAAAAACTAGTTTTCCAGCCTTTGTCAATTCCCAGTCGGTTTCATAATTTGCTCTGAACAAGTCCAAAGGTGGAAAACACTCTTTCCACAGCAGCTAAAGTAGCTATTGCCCCAAACAATTGCTTCACCACTGGAAAACTTTTTGACTGTTCCTATTCACTCAATATATTATTCTGTGACATCCACCACCCTAGTGGTGTCACATTTTGTACTATTTCTTCTGCAACGTCACACTTTTGAATGGTTTTGATTTTGACTTAATAAATTGGTCACGCACGCATCACAGCACAGTAATAACAATAGTAAACAGAACTGAACGATTTAATGCTTGTTAGAACGAAAGTAAGACCGTAAGTAACAACCGAAGCCAGGACCTCATATTCAGCAGTAGCAGTAGCTTGCGACCTCTAGACCAACGATGTAGTCCGTTTCCGTCCGCAGTGCTTTGTTTTTTTTTTGTAATTTCCAATACCTACCCAAAGTACGAACTAAGCCTATGACAATAACGTTCATTTTGTTACGAAATAGATCAAATATTATAACCAATTCCTCGCTAGTTTTGCATAATCTACGTAACGGAATCAGCAGCAAAATAATTGTCAATCAATGGAACTCATCTTTCTTCTCCAATTAATTGTCTAGCTAGACGATATAATTAACTCATTCATTTATTTGAAATATAAATGACCACGGCTAGTCTGCAGACCGCTTCGTCCCGACTTAAAATAGTAAATTAAAGGATTTTGGCTGCCCCTGCTTGCAGGTGTCGGGGTAAGTGCTGAATAGTTGGTTGGGTTAACAGAGTACGAACTGGCTGAATGCTTCTTAATAATTCACAGAGTAAACTGCAGTCAAGCATACGGAATCGATAGCTGAAACACACTTTTATAGGGTTAGTGTAACATTGACCAGGTGACACATTTACCTTATCGATCAAAGTGTATTTTGCATGAGATGCCAGAAATGTAGCGACAAAGCGGTTGAGGTGTTGATTCAAGCCAAAAAGTGCTTATTTATATCGTTTTCTAACTAGTTCTTACCCGTTCTCCGCATTCTGGTCTATTTGGTCATCAATGTAGCCGCTTTTAAAATGGATGGAAGGCTTAATACTCAACACTTATTTTCGACTACAATGTTAGGATTAGCTGTGCTCTCATCATAGCGGAGGATGCACGAGAAAAGATAGTGGCGAAGTGAGAAGACTAGCCTGCCCGGGGGATTTCGGACGTACTTCAATGTGAAGAGGTTACACCCACTGTTAAGGGCCAATTGGATGAATCTCCAAGATAAATGTTATATTTGAAATCCATCAAACTGGCAGATCCATTTATTAATCTAGGGGTATAATCTCGGACAACGGCGAAGGTTTGCTCTAGCGCGATAAGTGATAAATAGATAATTTTACTTTTCGCAATAATAAGAACACTCACCGAATCCCTAGAATGTTTATCGGACTTAAATAAAAATGCTACCACCATTTAAAAAAATCTTCGTATTCCAAAGTACGAGCATGTAACGTCTTCGTTCATACCTCACAAGGCTGTAAGTCTCCTTCCACTTTCTTGGGTAGTCCTGTGATTAAACTGAGCTGTCCCCACGGTAATAGCACGTGCCCTTTATTACAAACCTTTACGTTTAGACCGAAGACGTAAACGCTCACAATTTATGACAGCCTGGTTCCCTTACGACAGTTTTATCGCTTTTGAATTTAAATTGAACTAACACGGGTTGATATGTGTTTTTAATTGCGGTTTTTCACAAAAAAACAGTTTTATTTTTGTAAAAGTTGTAATGTTTCATATTTTATCTCATCTTCGTAAACGTGTCAATGCTAATGTAAATTATGACAGCCCAGAAGTTTGCTACGAGTAGAGCATCATTAGTAGCACGCAGAGCGTGATCTTAAGTGCTCCATTGTATGAGGAACATCACCTTATTGGCACTCTAGGTTGGATTCGTCTATAAATCTCCAATTCGTGTCCACTGATCTTTTCACGGGCGCTTCAAATCGTGATTCGAGTATTGCTAGTTACCTGTGTCTGCAGCGTCATAGCTGCTTCAAAGTTGACAAGTAGGCACCCATCTTAAGTACTACCAGTAGGGCTCGCAAATGCGCAAAAGTTGGTCGTCATGCTGACTGCATTAAAATTCAGTCACGTATCGATTCTACAGTACTACATTATTAAGAGGCCTGTGACCTAAAATAGCCTGTTGATCGCTCAGCAATGCTGTTTGCATTCGATGTTCTATGCAGTTACTCGGCATAATCTCCCGCGCGTCGGAGTCTGCCCAACTTCGCTATGGCAAACTTTGTCTCAGTATTAGATCTAGAATATCAAGTGGGTACGCATGTTACATAACTTGCACGTCGACACATACCTCTGCTTACGACTGCTTCGAGGTCATCGAACCTCGTTTATTTATCTTAATATTTTCTCCCAAAATAGAAAATTAAAAAATAATTCATTAATTACACAATTTAATGCAGTTTTTGTTTAATACATTCATATTAATCTTACATAATAAATAAATCTTGATGTTCTGTCATGTCGTGAAACCATACGACGCGGGAACCGCGCGTGCGGTTCGCTAGTTAGTAATATAATACATTTTATGCTCCTAACAATTTAATCAGGAGTTTGAGAAGAAAAGGTTTATAATGATGAGATAGTTGATGAAGTGGATTCCATACAGAAACTAGCTTGCTTGAAGAATGGCAATTTCAAAAGATGAACGGGACGTCTCCTCGGTTTCCTAGAATCAAAGTTCTAATTGCCGTCTCGGAACATTAAAGACATGCAATATAAGCTAATATATATAATGTGCTTTACACACGGTGTCGTCTTATAGAGGCGAAATAAAAACAAAATTGTGTTGCTCTGAAAAGAGAATGCGTTTTTATTAACAATGACTTAATTATATTATAATTAACACCTTTAATGCTCAAGTTAAACTTAACTAAACATTGTACTAACCTGAAAAGAGAAACAACATTAAAGCTATTATTCCACCAGGTATTTATCTCTTATTCTATATTTCTAATCTTGTATGTGACCGTTACGTTACGATGCACTTTTTATGAATCCCGTCTTACTTTCTGACGTTTAACCTGTCAGCTGTCAACCTGACATTAAACACCACAGATATCTCCAAACTGTGGAAAGATTAATGAAGCAATACTTCATTTACATATATTTAAGCTTTAAATCTTGAATATATTATATACCTACAATTTATTTAATGCTTCTCTCATAAAATACTATCAGAAGACTGCTCACTTATTAATATTATATTGAGTACCACTTGTAGAAATAGCACTGAATTCTACTTGAACACATCGTAATTGGTCACGCTTCATAATTCATTCATTAATTACGCTAAGATCTCAACGCAATACGGTTTTAGGCCTCGTTCGGAGACGCGGGGAGTCGCGCGTCGCGTGCAGTGTGGCGTCTCGGGTCTCGCATCTCTCATAAATATAACGCCATATGTTTGAATTCAGTGCGGGCCGCGCAGCCAATCGCAACGCGCGAAGCTCCGCGTCTCCGTAAATGAGGCCTCACTTCGTGGATAGTAAGTAGATAGATAGGTTCTGCATTTGCGTCCACATTCCTGTTCATATTTAAACGGCTTTGCTTCGCAGTCGCTAGGAAAACAGACATAAAACACAAACATAACACAACAAGAACGCCTATTAAGGCGCGTTATGTTTAGCCCTCCCTACCTTCACAAAATCAATAGCGCATTGAATCATTTATTAAACTTCGACGTGACCGTTAGTATAGATTCTCACTTCATTACGCAGTACGCTTTGCATGTTAAAGTAGGTGTAGGTTACGGAAAAAGCGCGAATCCTTTTTCCTGGAGAAGGAAAGATGATACCTATGGGATGAAAACATATGCGCGCTGCTCTCCGAATTACCTCATCAACATGTGATGCAATAAACTCCTTTTTTCAGTATACTGATTGCTGATAATCTCGTAGTAAAAGTGAGCGACTTTGGTACAAGTCGCGAATGGAATGACGTAAGTGCCGTAATGAGTTTTACGGGCACGGTAGCCTGGATGGCGCCAGAAGTTATAAGACACGAACCATGCTCTGAACGTGTTGACGTGTGGTCTTACGGCGTGGTTCTCTGGGAACTCCTCACACAAGAAGTTCCATATAAAAATCTCGAAACACATGCCATTATGTGGGGCGTGGGGACCGACACGATCGCCTTGCCAATACCTTCGACGCTTCCAAGCAGCATGCAGCTACTCATGAACCAATGTTGGAACCGGACGCCCAGGAATAGGTGAGCCAATCTTACTAACTAGATTTTCTACAAAGTGACATACTTGTTGCACGGGAACACACTGACCGGAACATAGTCTCCTTTTATAACGTACTAAGTTATTTTAGCTTTGCTGTTTTTATCTATGTTGACCCATTTTATGTGATTAATCTTTTACTCTGTGAAAGTAAGTCTGAGATAACAGTTAGATTTTTAAAATGTTACATTAATAGAACTGGTTGGGCTCATATCCGCAGCAATTATAACAGGATAGCTTTTTGAAATTGCTGTAAAACTTGTATTTTTAGTCCATTTATAAAAGTATTAAAAAACAAGTGAAATGTTTATTAATAAACGTCATACATTTTACATATTCGCTAAATTATTTATACGCTGGGCACCTAAGGTTAGTTTAACACGATCATATCGCAGACCCGAAATAAAAAAAAGAGTAAAAAAACGTCGTCATCCATCCCCGCAGTCTGTCTGTTTTCAAAGGTCGTACTTTTTACATTTTTTTACGATTTTCCGTCACTATTCTATTTTTTCGGATTTTCCGTCAACGTACGGTATTTTTTTTACGACATTCATTTGTTTGCCATTTTTCGTTGTTTTTGTTTTGTGAACTGGTATAGGTACTTATGAACATTTATATACTTCAGACAATCCAAGTTTTCCGTCAACGTACGGTATTTTTTTTACGAATTTTGTTTCATAATTCATTTGTTTTGCGATTTTTCGTTGTTTTTGTTTTGTGAACTGGTATAGGTACTTATGAACATAATATATACCCCAGACAATCTAAGTTTCAATACTGATTGTACTGTCTCTTTGCAAACTAAGAAATTCCCATAGACATCGTAAAAAGTAAAAGTATCTTTATCAAGTTTTAAAACCATTCATAATAGTCCGATATTTCTTTGTTACAAAATCATTAAAATAGTTCTGAAATCAGTTTTACGAAAAAAACATTTAATTTCATTTTGAATTTTCATTCCGTGGCAACAAAATCTGCAAGAGAATGTCCCAAACGCATCAAAAATGCAAAAATCGTTACATGAAAATGATAGCCGATTGATAAGTTGTTATCCTTGTAACGGGGGGGGGGGGGCTCGCGCACATGCGCAATAAAAAGTCGCTTGAGTCTGTCAGTTGGGACTTATGCATTTTTGCACCGAAAGCCCAACGCAACCTCACAAACGCAACTTGGATTCCGGTCAGTACCGTCGCTCCCGCGGTCACAGGTACACGGCCCGCTTGCACTCGTAAACAGAACCAGTGCTCGTGAATAATTTTATTCTGATAGTGCAATATTTTACTGTGATTGTGTTTACATTGAAATGTTTGTGTTTTATTAGGCCGCCGTTTAAAATAATCGCCGCTAATTTGGAAATAGCTGGCGACGAGTTAGCTACTTATTCTATGGACTATTTTAAAAAGAGTCAAGCAACTTGGCGCAAGGAAGTACAAGACAGCATGAAACGCTTCTTTGCAAGGTAAGTTTGTGATTTTGTGCCGCGGATATCAAGCGACTTAGCCGATTTTAGTGAAGTTAGAGATTACCCGCTTGACTGAATTATATAAATTCATTGAGTGATTGTTTTTAAATATTTTGTTACGGTTTTTATTTTAGGGTATAGGCAAGGAGTTAGGCCGTGTTTTAGTGTATTTGCGGTATTTTTTTCGTGAAGTTTCGATTTATGTAGGCTCGTTTTTAGTGATTTGAGTAATTGGTGTTTAAAAATTCCTAGTTAGATGTACTTAATGCTTTTAAATTCGTTTTTATTTGCTATTCACGACACAGTCTCGCTGCTGTTAGTAAGTAGGCAGAATAGTAAGTAACCTTTGAGCATTATTAATAGGATTTTTAGTTAAGCGAGTTTTGTTAACTTTTAGTGAAGTGTGGAAATTTGACTGAAACTTTTAGTTTGTAAAGGAGGCCGCTGGTGATCTAGTGTTGAAGTAAACACTAGATCATCAGAAGCTGTTTAATTATTACCGACTTAGTGTTTTCAATTCTTTTGATGATTTTCTTAATACTTACGTATGTTTAGTTGCGAGTGCTGCAAGTTACTTTATCTGATTTTCTATGCGCAAATATAATTCTTTTTTCAGTTTTATTTAGTTTCGATAGGTACCTACTGATAAAAAATCTGATTGTTTACTTTTGGGAATTATTGATAGAATTTAACGAGTTTTAATGAATTTTAGTGAAGTGTAAGAGTAAAGTAACTTAACTTGTGGTGCAGTCCGTCGGATATCTAGGTTTTATTTAAAGCCTGTTTATTTATGTTTACCAATAAAATCATTTAATTTATTTATACATTTAAAGTGCCTTTTATTAATGATAAATGATTTTATTTCTGTAAGTAGGTTTGAACATACACTTTTAATCGTATTTTAAAAACTAGATGAGAACGGCATTTCCTATCTGACTACTCTGAGAAGAAAGGCCGATTAAAGTGCCTATTTGAAATAAATGATTTGACTTTGACTTTGTTTAATGCCATAGTGTTTTAATTTTTTTGATGATTATTTTATTAAAGTACTATATAATAATCCTTAACTTTGAATCTTCCCTCCGTATTTATTTATTTTAGTTTTATTTTCGAAATTGTAGGAAATCGGAATATTTTTACTTTTGGAATTATTATTGATTGTTAACCGCATATGTTGAGTTTTAGAGTGTAGGAGTTATTTCAGGTTACTAATTGTGTGGAGTAGACTGTCGTTGTCGGTTGGTTGTCTAGTTTTTATTTAGAGCCGTGACTTAGTGTTGATGTTGTTCTTTTGATGATTATTTTTATTAAAGTACAGTAAGTTACATTCGTTAATTTAAGCCAGTTATTATTGTTGAATGATAACTTTAACTTATTTTCCCTCCGTAATTATTAATTTTCGGGCCAAGGTTTCAATGTATGACATATTTTGTAGAAAATATCTGCAAACTGTCATATTTATTCTTCAGATAAAATTGATGATACATTTTTATTAAAGTATCTACTTATAAAGTTAAAGACTGCTTCTAACTTCCCTCCGTAAATATTTCTTTGCGTTTTTATTTATTTTAACGATTTTTTACATGGTTGACTTGGCTGCCATGGTTTGTCGACTTGCGACTTCAATATTCGTCTTAGTTAGTTCTTGACTCGCGCTTTTTAACTTTATCCGCTAACTAGCTTAACTTTCTTTGTATGTCTTCTTTTATCGGCAAAATAGTTTAGCTTTCTTTGACCGACTGCGCGACAGCAAACATAGGATTAAGTTCTTCACGCTTATCTATGTATTTATTTTTGTACGTGGTATTCTTTATTGGTTTTTATATATATACGTGGGTCACACTGAAAGGATTTAGAAAATAAAAAATGGAATGATGTAGAAGTCTGTTAATATTTTTATTGCTTTTCAAAGTAGTCTGCGTTCCTTTCTAAGAACCGTCTCATGCGATGGAACCATTGACTGAAGCAGTGGGCCCACTCTTATTTAGGGATTCCTTCCACACCTTTAATGATGCCAATGATGTCAGAACCCTGAAGATGCAACGCAGCCACGGCAACTTCAGGGTTGTTTAAAAATTTAATGCTTATTAAAAAAAAAAACACTACAAAGGGAAAAATAAATTTAATTTCGGAAGTCGGTGACTATGGGTTTGTATTTTGCTTTTTGCCACAGACTTTCGAAATTAAACTTATTTTTCTCTTTATATAGTGTATTTTTTTTTAAGTTTGTGTATGTGAATTTAAATGTTTGTAAACGCACCCACAATACAGGAAAACGTCCTAGAGTGGGACAAAGTTAAAAAAAAAAATCATTAGGCTTGAGGAGGAAAAACTGACTTGTTGCTGTCGGGTTTTTCATATATTTTTTTTTCATCTATGCCTTTATTAACGATGTGACAACTTCCTAGGCTCACCAAGTCCGACGGCCAGGAGGGCCAGGAGGGCCAGGAGGCTAGCGGCGGTGATAACAACCGTCGAGAGGATCTGAAATCAGCGCGGAACATACGCAAGATCTACGAGAACCAGCTCAGCCATGCCAACGAGCTGTTCTTGGAAGTCTGCGCCGTGCGACTGCAGCTAGAGCAGCGGGAGAAGGATGTGGAAGAGTAAGTACCTTTTGACTTCCATCTAGAGAAAAGTAGCCTCTCTAACAAATATGCGAATTCTCTATAAGCCGTCGCGCGAAATCTTCAGCAGTCATTTACAAGAAATACTGGTTTGATGCAAAGTTGTGTTTTTTTTTTCTGTTTAGGTAGATGTGGGTATCGGTGGTAATCGATCTGTTTTCACGGCCAGTAGGTACTTACAGGTCGCTTTTTCATTCCGAACCGGCAATAGCTCGGAAGCCACAGGTTGATTACGACTGGTATTTGCAGTTTTCAGCTTTGCCAGCACTTTGTTTGGATGTTAAGCGTTTTTCAGAGCTTCGCGCCGAGTCTTACAAACATGACTTAAGTACATAAGTCTATCCAGACAAATATTATATTTGCGAAAGTAACTCTGTATGTCTATCTGTCCGTCTGGTACTTTGCGCGCCTTAACGGCAGAACGGATACACCATGATTTGTGTTAGATCACAGGATACTTTTGATCCCGGTGGTACGTCCCCGTGGGATAATTTCCGACCTAACCTCGGATAAATCCGCGGGAAAAGCTAGTAACCAATAAGACAAAGCTTTAACTTCATGACCGTGTCACGTATCAATGTAGTTATCGCGCAATTGTTCGAGCTTCTTTGTTTGTTAACCACTTATATTAATTCTTGTGTAAAGAATATATTTAAGTCGCTGTCAACAGCTAAAGCGCCGTCACTGTCGGATTGCATAGAAAAAAAAGAAAGAGAATCGCGATGAAAAAAAAACTGGTAATTAATTGCAAAATATGAAGCAATTCTCTATTTACAAAAAATGTATTAGACAAAAAAATGAAAACTATCACGTTAATATGTTGCTTGAAGAACAATCTGAAAATAAAACAGAATGATTGCATGCATCTTAATATGGTTTTTAATTGTTAAAAGTAATTTTTAGAGGTATCTTCGTGACTTTTTTCTATCTTACCAAATTAGTTGTATTATGTGTTCAACACACTATCTAACTAGCATATATCCTAAAGAATACCATATATTTTTCTGATTTTGTTTACTGCAGTGGATCATATACTTTAAGGCATTATAAAACTTGCGTTTAGCTCATGTAGTCCCCTTAAGGAGCGTTGCAATCAATACCTTCTGCGAACGTTCTAGCTGGCGTGCTCCTATAATTACTCAATTACCTGCCCGCGTCCCGGACTACCTTGTATCTTTATTTAAATACTCGTTATATACGAGGCTTCTGTGTACTTTTTATTAGTGTGTGTATTACGTCCATTTTTTGTAATGCGAGTCTTGTTAGTGCAGAATAATCATTTTTTCTTTTCTTTATTCTTTCGTTTCTACATATTTTTAAATTAAAGTAGCATTTGCGTCAGACTGTGACCGCGATGTTCTTCTTAACTACGCAACGGATTTTGAACATCATTTAGAGAAATTAGTTATAACTTATTCAAGTGTTAGTGTTTTGTTTGTTATAATAAAGAAATCTTCATCTTTTGTCCAGTCGTAAAATCACTATGAAGCAGGGGCGGTCGCTGTTTGATATGTATAATAAGGCCTACAGTGAAGGGGTCTTGTGGCTAGGTAATAACCGGCACGGGTCGATAGAACAGGCTAAGGTACGCCTGCCGCGGTTGCTCCGTGGATGGGTGGCCATCTATTCTATTCTCATATAGGCAAAATTAATCTATTCCTAACTAGCAAAAAAACAAACTTTATCTAATAAAAATGGTCAATTCTTTCCTAAAGGTACAGTCGCCAGCGGGTTTCCCTTGTTTCACCGAAAATAAATTGCCAAATTAACACTTCCCAAACAATTTCGCGCATAGTTTCATTTGCCAAATTGTAACGCAAACCTAATGTTTGGCAAGTGAACGTTTAAACAATGACTTGTTTACCAACTAGTAGTTACTTTTACCAATTTTTATGTAGTCTATTATTTCAGTTGCAATAACAAATTTTACGCAAAATATTAATTTGCTAAATAATAATATTAATATTAACTAACTATTCTGGTAGTATTTTTGTTTATAAGGTAGGTACTAGCATTTTTTTTAAATTATGAATCTCGTGTAACTAGTTCAGTTTCGGGTAGCCTGTTTTTTTTCCATATTTTTTTTTCTATATAATCTAGTCGTTTCTGGCACTCGCAGGCCGCTTCCTCGGCACCGCTCGCTTTGCTCACTCGGCTAGTGCGTAGGAGCTCACAGTTTTAACCTAACCTAACCATTTTTTATAAATAATTAACCTACTTTAACTAGATCCATAAGTAACCATAAATATGACTTCTTTCAGACAAATTCAAGCACATAAACTTATAAAGAAGTACGCTAATGACATAAAATTTTTGACTAAAGATTGTTTGCTGTAATAAATCATTTGATTAAAGACCATTTGCCTAAAACACATTATCCTTGATAATATTCTAATGGTAATGTGCGTACCAAAATCATTCCAAACATTGCATTGGTATAAAAAAGGTTGCTAAAATTTGTTTGGGTAGTGAAATTTTGGTAAAATCTTTTCGGCAAAACGACAGGATCCCGTCGCCAGCACATCAAGTTATACGAAACTGTCAAATTTCTCCAAATGATTTTAAACCTTAAAATGTTGAAGGTAAAGTCAAAATCAAAAGAGAAAATTTTACAGTTTGTGGTACTGCCTGCTACTGTGGACCTTAGTAATACATTTTCGTCTTTCGATTTAATTTGACTGTTTCTTAGTTGTTAGTATGTACGTATCGGCCTTGTTATTCTGTTCCGATTCCTGGGCCCCGGGAACCATTGCTTTCGACAAGTAACGAGCTGTCGGTAACTCTTGGCGACTAATTATGTGCCTGCAGGCTTTCACAAATCTACCTATAATTATGTTACTGCTTTGCGTTTGTATCTTTAAGTTAACTGCTAAACAAATCGTTGCTTTTTATTTTCTATTTTTTATTAAAGATGGGTTTGCTCTTGGCTCTAGTCTAGGTCAGTGGTGACAGAGACAGAGTCGACGGTGGAGTGAGCTTACCCATAAGAAGCCTGTTCACTCTCACTTTGAAGAGATTAGGGTTGTAAGCGTTCGGAAACACAGACGCAGGTATAGAGTTCTACTCTTTTGCTGTGCGTATAACAAAAGACATTTGGAATCTTAAAAATATGTCTGCACAAGTGCACATGTCTTTGCATGAGTTTCTCACTAGAAAGGTTCATATCTTGTCCTGATTTTAATATGGTATAAAGTTTTTAACGACTAATTGTACTATTTTTTTTTCTTCTCGTTATTAATAAGGGATTTTTATCCACACGGATACGTCAACCCCATAGTAACTTATACTCTATTTACACACAACTACACACCTATAATTATACTATATTTAAATACACTACTATATAAACCACCACAATACATATTGTACTTAGATTTTTTCATAATTTTATTCTTTATACGGATGTATTTTCCTTTAGAAGTTTTATTATTTTTATTAAGTATAAAGCCCTGATTAGCAGGTGTATTGAATATGCTAGTTTGCAGCCCACGTCTCTTTGAAACAAATAAATGGATGTGAATATTAAAATACAGACATACTTACTGTTTAATTCTTTCATCCGTTGTTCCCAGTCTTCTCGAGCTCGACACTGGTTACTTAATACCTTACAATTAGCGGTGCACGTCCTCTTATGTACTCCGTCTATGTGTGTATTATGCAACAAAATATGACATTATTCATGTTAAAAGTTAATTATTAATCATGTTCTTATGAGATATTATAGATTCTTTTAACCTAACCTAAGTTTGGGTTTTCATTGTTGCACCGTGTCCCCTTTAAAATCAATATAACATATCGGCTTTTTATGTATTGACACATTGAATTTAATTTTTAATAATAATTTAGACAATTTTCTCCAAAAAAAAATTGGAAATCTCTTTCATTCAGCTGCAATTGAATTAAACTAATTAACAACATTACATCCTCATAGCTGTATCAAATATTAATTAATATTAAGTAGGCGGCATGTGCTTTAATAATATAAGTTATGCCGATGTCATGGTCTTCTTCTGGCTCTCTGGCAACTAGTAGGTATTTGCGAGTGTTATGCCAGCTCTCATAGAATGGTCTGCAATGTTTTGAAAACTGAAATGTTAGTTTTAAGAGCTGGTAAGGGACCGGAGACAGTCCCAGAAAATTTTATTTATGGTTCACCAGTAAGGGTTGTGCGAACGTTTAGGTATCTAGGCCACATCCTTACTCACGATCTCACAGATGACGCGGACGCAACATAGAGCGCGAAAGACGGGCGCTCTCGATATGGTGCAATATGCTTGCTCGCAGAGTTAACTAACTTATACTATCAGTTCATACTTGTCAGAATTTCTCATTAGCCCGCCCAAACGAAGGTGCGCACTCTAATTGAGATGCAGTCACCAAGTAAACACGTCAGCAATCTATGAAATGACAATAGCTTCTACGATTTGACATATTATAAATGTTTAGGAAAAAGCCGCTTCATGATAGGGTGTTCTAAATAGTGACGTCATAAAACAATTATTAGATGCCTCATACCCAGGGGTATCCGAAAATACCCAATGTATGTTCCGCGATACACAAATTTTAATCGAATTGGATTAAGAGGAACGTTAGATACATCAAAGTATCACTTAAACTCTTAAAAATATAAAGTTACTATTGTCTTAAACCGACAACAACGGTCCCCAGTAGCTCATCATAGCATAATCGGTTTTTCGACTTTATCAATCGGAACGTAAATTCGTCATTTACGATAAAAAAAATTGTATCTTTAATTAATGATATTTAGACCGCCCTGTAATAACAGCGCGGGTAGATGCGAACGAAGTTTGGCGATCGGCACGATTCGAATGACAACCAAATATGCGTAGTAATTGCTTCGGTTCGGCTTAGTTGTTCCACAATAATTTCCGAATCAAATGCACTGAGGATTCAGTTTCCAATAGCATGAATGACAATATAATGGATAACAAAGACAAGATCTGTAACCCCTATACCTGCGAGGTCAATTGTTCTGCTTGCTTGACGCAGTGATCGCTATAATAGAACGGTAATTAATAACAATTTAGTTGATTGGCTCAGATCAGAGGGGCAATTCCCGTATTTTTAAGACCGTTCACATTCTAATCTCAGTCTCAATCTGTCAAAGCTACAATCAATTTATATACATTTTTGACAGGTTTTTGACATTGATTGTCGCTGAGATGAGATTGCGACTTGAATTTGAACGTTTTTTAAGTACGAGAATTGGCCTATAGGTTTCTAGGAGAATACGAAGGTACTAATTAGTAGAAACCACTGTGATGTGATTGTAGGTGCCCGCAAACCAGTAAATACGCTCTCTAAAAACAGTCTGTTGATTTCCTAATGAATTGCGATTCGCTTATTCACCATCATCATCATCATCATCAGCCTACATTGTTCCCACTGCTGGAACACAGGCCTACTTTCGGTGAGAGGGAGTGAGCCGTAATCGACCACGAGGGCCCAGTGCGGGTTAGTAGATGTCACATGTCTTCGAATTTTTGGTTCTAAGACATGCCGGTTTCCTCACTCACTTACTTCCTCATTCGCTTATTATTTCACAATTATTCTTGATTCTAAATAGTCCGTGGTGGTGAAATTCCGGTAAAGTATCCAAATATTCACAAAATAAATAAGTAGTGACGATTACAACAGCTAATGGTCGAAAATTATTTGCTGAGGTGATTGACAACGAATGCAACGTAAAAGGATAATGCCAAACATAGGTAGCTCGAATACTCAACATAGGACGTGAATTTTCAGCTGGTTTAATTAAAGTTCAGTTACATCGCTGTGACTCCTTTGACGTAAAGCTCTCTTTGTGTTCAGTTTATCAACGATCGCTATTGTTGATGCATACGGTTCATAGCAGTTTGCCAGAAATGTAAACTGGACTCCGTTGATATACTCATGACTCGATGATAGGACTCGAAATGATTGGAATACTAATTTGAAACGAACTTGTAACTATCATGTTGCACCGTAAGTAATGTTCAGCTAATCAAAGGTATATTGTTCGGTTAAATCCAAGTTACATTTTCAGTAGGATAATATGTTTCTGTCCTCTTCTCACGATTAAAAAAAATTTTTTTTTTACAATATTGTTCCAGTTAAAATTGTTGTGCTGCTCTTAAGGCTCTGTCATCCTGACTCACTACAGTTACTACTGACTGGGCCATAAAAATGTAATATCGTATAGATAATCTCTTTAAAATCAACAATTCATCAATGATATAATGTCTAAAATCTCATAAATCAATCACAATTTACAATTGTTTCGGCTCTTCCTGAAAATGAGTTGTAGGAAGGAAAGAGCATCTAAAAATTTATCCGAGAGCGAGCTTCTTAATCGGTTCCACAAATGTAACCGAGGACAATGTTCTCTCTGCCTCTACGCTCGTAGATGGAATGCTTAGTAAATAATTATACGCCTTGTCAACATACATCTCACGGCCGCATAAATGCTCATCTGAACTCTTACAATCGACTCGTATGTAAGTGCTGGAAGAAGCTTGAGGCTTAACTTCCCTTTAGAGTTTTAGCTTCTATTTCTGCGTCCAGCAGCACTTTTTCAATGGTTAACTAACCATTGGAATGCAGGCGTGACAAAGGAATCCCCTCACAGTCACTATCATCAATAAAAGAGTGCCGTCTCTACTTTATTCGCATTCTGAGAGCTGAGGCAAGGTTTCGGCTAATGTCTGCTTCATCTAATTTTCGCAGCATGAATTTAGACAAGCATCAGCCGTCTTAAAGTGTGGCACAGTAGCTTTGATGACTTGAGAAGTTGAGACTCGACTTGAGGAATCTCAGTATAGCACTTCTATTGTTCTATGTAGGTACGTCTCGCTAACACAATACTGTATGTGTGACCCAGAGGCAAATACAACGGCCACCATTTGTAATCCCATTCTTTACTTGCGAAAGTAGTAATGACATGTATCTAACTGTCTATATAAATGAGATAATTAAAATATGTACTATGTTTCTAAAACTTACTCAGATAATAAATTGATTGGAAATATAATGTGCAATAGAACGAAATTGTGTCACTGTAGTAAAAAAAACAGCAATACCGAGATCTCGGAGTTGGCGGTTGGACATTTCAATTTCAAAACCGGTATTTAATAATGGCAAAGAATTCCGGTATCCCGGTATTGGCCGATGCCGGTATCCCGGTATTGGAAACCCTGGTCGTAATGTTGATTAGAGTATGTAACACTGGAGAAGACCGAAGCGCAATATTCTGAACCAAAAAGTCTCGTCACTTTTGTCGGGGGACGCGGTAGCGACTATAAAAAGAAAACAACTGTTGCTCGCCTGGAAGAGAAGTCCTTACCATCGATATTGCTATTAATTCGGAATTTTGACTGAATCCATGAAATAAAACAGCTTATGCTTAAACTATTATAATTAGAATATGACTACAATTAAATAAAATGTATAAAATCCATCCATCTCCATAATAAATCAGGTTACAAAAACAAAAACAAAAAAAAAGAGTTCAAATATATTCAACAAAATATTTCCATTCTAATAATGGAAATTTAAAACTACGACATGAAAAAAAAACATTTTTTTAACAACAAAAATTACTCGGCATGTTAGTTTGGTTTGAAACATGACACTTCGGTAGTCTCGTTAGCATTTTTACTAAAACACATAATCGCATATCAAGTGCATGTCAATTTTGCTGATTTGAAATATGTTTTCCTAATGCAAGAGAAAAATATTTTGAACTTTATGAACTTAAAAACGTCACAAAAGCAATGCGTCAAAAATACTCGATTCATGCCATGTTTCGTTGAATCGAATGAAAAATCTAAATGTATTACGAGGTTAGAGTTTTGAATTTCAATAAAAACATGACTAAATATTATAAAAAAATATTTACGTTTTTTATAAAAATATTTATTGAAGGTAATTCCGTCTTTATATAAGTTTGACGTATTTGAACGCTTTTTATAGGATCAAACAGCTCAGCCAGGCATTTTCACGGAGCTCCGCTCGCCTTGAAAACGATTTACGAATTGCGTTAGAATCGATATCAAAGTATTTCTTATGAACGTATTAGAACATTTGTTCTTGTACTTTTACAGAGGGGCAAGTGTTCGTAAGGTTATCAGAAATAAGTAAGCAACGACGGGCCAACTAAATATTTGATCATGCAGTGCAGTTTTAAACTTATTTCAACGGGGCGAGCACGGCCTCTGTGATAGGCTTGAGTCACGCATTTTATTTATTTATTTAACCATTTATGTACACACATACCTATAAACAGACAAGAAGAAAATAACAGAAAAATAGGTACAATGGTTTTTGCTCCAAAACTGTGATATGGGAGTATGAATTCTTAATGGCTGATTATAGTTAGACTGACTGAGTGGCGTGGAAAGTCTGGCACATGTGCTAATACGCACCCTATCATTGTATAGTTCTCCCTCACATAGTTTCTGTAGGCTAATTGGCTACAACAAGGCCAACAAGGGATTGGTAAACTTATAGTTTTAATTTCATAGGTACAGAGTTTGTAGGAGCTTTAAATGCGGTGTATTTAACCGCTTATACGGAAATCGTAAGTGGTTTGTCTGCTACCGCGAATTGAATTTACTAGGTAAGTAAGTACCTATTTAGGTATTCTGTAATTATCCTGTTTGGATACTTAAGCTCAAATTTTTATGTTACTTATTCATATTTCGCCAAATAGAATCTAAGCCTAAATTATTTCTATCAATAACGCACACGTTCTTCGTGCGTTCGTTCGTTGAGTTTATTTAATGGATTGAATTCGAGAATGATAAATAAAACAGTATAAGGTTTTTAATTCCGAACCCCTCGCTAGGAGAAACATATTGACATTTCAGTCAGCACTTAATCAACTTAGAACGTCTGGCTTTTACTGCACAATGTCGGGTTTAATTCACTGATGGATACAGGCTTTCATGTAGGCCTGTTTGAACACCTATATATAGGCGGTCCGGTTAAGATAATTGTTACTGATACGAGTCCGACATAGCTGGCCCGAAAGCATAAGCTTAACATCTCTCCCTGGGCAATACTGCCGTCATAAGAAAGAAGGCCGTAACTACGTCAACGTTGATTCCAAGATAATTGAAAAAAATTAAGTTTTATCTAAAATGAAGGCCCGCGATTTACTTAATGGTTTTAGTTAGTGATTCTTGTTTTATAAGACGTCAAAAATTATTGGCTTTATTTTGAACTATAAATTGACACAAAAGGCCGTTATTGTGTAATTAAGGCTTTTCAGATTAAAAAAAAACAGAATTTATGTCGTAGTTACGGCTAAAATCGTTATGATATCTCTAATCTAATACGGTTTACAGCTTTGTGTGTAAGACACTATGATAGCATTTTCTTTGCTGATTCCGAATATGTTAATAAATAATTTTTGACAAAATTGTTAGTTGCGGCCTCCTTTCTTATGAGTTATGACGGCAGAATAGCCTCAGAGAAGACACGGACATTATTATCACCACGCTTGTTCAAGACGCGGTTTAGCAATTTCGAACTTATATTGATTATAAATCCAGGTGTTTTCACTGTGGTTTTCCAGGTGTGTTTTAAAGTCAAGTTAAAAAAAAAAACATAATAATCAGTCGAGGTCACACTTATTTGACCAGTCCAGTAGTAAGTGTAAACGAGACAAACATATTTCTATCGTTATCTCCTTCGCGTATGACAACTTTTTATCTGGCCCCAGTTGTTAGCCATAGACTGCAACCGTGGCGAAGTACTAATTTATGGATTTCCTAGCTGCGCCCCGCGATATCACTCGACCGAAGTCTCAATCCCGTGGAAATATCGGGATAAAAGTATCCTATGCCCTAATCTAGGTCATGGTCTACACATTTGCCAAATTTCACCTAATCCGTTCTGCCGTTTTAGCGTGAGATCGGAACAAACCAACATACAAACACAAAAAAACAAATATTTTCTCTTTATAATATTAGTTTAGACAACTGTTTGACTGTCAAAGATTATCGCTATCTCATAGGGCCATACGCTGACAGTTAGTCTACAATACCTAATATATCTACACTCGTGGACAAATTTAGAGTGCACACGCAAATAAAAGTGATGATTAAACAAAATATCATGGTTATTTGTGAGAATTAAGTTTAATCATGTGTATTTTGCTTATTATTTATAATTACAAACGTCGAAAAAACCAACTATCAAATGACAAAAATTTACCAAACAAAATAAAAAAAATTACAAGCAATATTCATTCTGATACAAGACTTAGCATTTTTTTTCCCATACATGCTTAGGAAAGGCTTTAACATGGGCTATCAGTACCTAGTGTTACCCACTCTAGCTCTTCGAACTTTAAATTTTTCCAAAATCTCAGTTACATTTCGTGCCGCTATTAGTAACGCATTCTCAAAGATTTAATTATTGTGAATGTGAGGGGACCATGTGGGTAATTGTTCCCGTTTTAATTATGTTCTGGCAGTTTGAGTAGTTTACGCGGCCTACCCAAAGTCCTTTTTTTGGTATTATTCGTCGAATCGTTGAGTTCCTTAAGTTCTGAGTTGATCCGCACGATTGCTGACAATTGCGTGCACTGACTGGACAGTTCCACTCAAACTGTGTGGTTCTTTCCTCAAAATAAATACCATTTTAGATACTTACCGATCTACATAGCCTTCACATGATCTGACCAAGATTTTGTCTGGACTTTAAAAAGAGACTGTGTCCTGTGAGTTTGTTTTGGCCTTTCTTCTCAGAGTAGTCAGATAGGAAACGCCGGCCTCATCTAGTTTAAAAAAATATATGTTTGACGTGTAAAAGTGTTTGTACAAACCTACTTAAAGAAATAAAATCATTTATCATTTAGGGTCGGTTCACGTCTGATGGAAGACGCGTCGGGCGTAACTTCGTTAACATCCAATTAGTACGCTCGACGCACCAACGTATCATCGGTTAAGTGTGAAAGGTTGAATGTTTTCTCATATTGTCTGTTCTGGCGTTACGCGACCGATAATATGCGACGCATCTTCCGTTAGATGTGGACCGACCCTTAACCCACAATGTGAATCATTTTAAAGATTTTTTTTTACATTACGTTGCCTCTCACTAGGAATTTCTCCTGTATCGTGGGTGCGTTTACAAACATTTAATAAACTCACATACACAAACAGCCAGACCCGGAACAACTACTTGCAGGTCATACAAATATATTGCTAATACATTGCTTCATATGTTCGAAAAAATTGTCTGCTCAACAACGTAAATAACGCAATGAATGTCAAAATGAGAGACCTTCCCACTGCTAGTTTGTTACGCAATTGCCCCGCAGGCTAAGCGGGAAAGAGACTGCGACTGTTTAGTGCTGTGCGCCTAATGTACGCGTTAAGCTTAAGATAACCAGCAAATTGTAACCGTATTTAAAACACAATGTGCAACTGAATTGATGCACATTATGAAAGTAGTTTGTTCAGAGTCGTTTAGTGAATCGATTTCTGTCATTTTTAATATAGGTAATTTTTCATCCCATAAATAGTTAAAACTACGTAAATTACAGCTGTACAGTCAAAACAAACCGTAATGGACGAAGTACCTGCTACGCTAGACCCTTTACGTGTGCGACTGTATGCTTGCGTAGATTTTTAATGTAACCACAATTTTCTCACACAATCAGTACTTATAACTAATTTAATAAATGAACAATGTTTTATACATAATAGTAAAAATTCAGTGTATGTATTATGAATATAACATAATATTCTAATTGGGGTGTTTGGTGGTGTGCGTTAATTCCGGGATATAGTATATTACAATTTATGCGACAGCTATTACTATCTACTTGCTTTCTTTTCAGCTAGTGCTAAGCGTAATTAGGGAAAATGTGTTAAGTTATATAGCCAGAAGCCCAATTCCCGTAATTAAAAATCTATTTATAATGTCATCTCGGCGACAATCAATATAAAAAAGTAGGTATATACTTGAAATTTGAGGTAGTTTTGACAGATTGAGACTGAGATCAGAATGCGAACGTTCTGCAGAAGTTATCAACCTCTATTATAATTTCTAACTCCCTATATCTAAGTTAACTTCCCAGGCTAACCTAGTATCTCTTTACAGACGCGAAAGCGCGCTGAAGGCCTGCCGTTGTGGTTTACGCAACAAGCTGAAGTACCACTGCCAGCCTTCGAGCTCATCGTCTGATTACGCCGCAAACGACCCCCGCCGTCGCGTCGTAAAGAAGGAACCAACCCAGGTAGTAGTGACCTTCAACGAGAAAAAGCAGCGTAAGACAGTGTCCGTAGCTGTCCCAGAGAACGCCGTCAACACGGTGATGAAAGACGTTACATGCGCCTGTGGTTCTAGCGACACCATTGAAAAGAATAACAACACAGCGGCCCCAAAGATGAAGGACGCCGTCGTTGAGCAGAACGGCAACATTGGCATCAAGCCGAAAGGAGGCCGTCGCTGCACTGACAACAACCACAAAATACCCGATATCGCGCACGTGTAAATCTTCGTCTTTTAAATTCGTACTTTTCTTTTTATCCGCGTGGGCTACACGTGCATGTACCCATTCTGATTATCTGTGTAGTCAGAGGCTCAATTAGTGAGACCATTTGGTGTTTGCGAGGCAATGCCCGCTCTTCGTAGTTAGTTGGAGGAAAGGATCTCCGAGTGCCAATCTCGTCTGTCTCTGTCTTTCCGTGTAAACAGAATAACCAAAAAAAAAAATTATCATGTTTGGTTTGCAACTTGCTTGTGACCCAAGTAAGCATTGGAGATTCAAATCTAAGGTCTCGTAATCACATCTCTTTGTCTATATAAATGTCTATGTCATAACGAAATTACGAACTGAAGGGTCAAGTGGTCTTCCGGCCACTTTGATCGTCATTTACATACCTAAGCAACTGTCTCCTACACTTAAACATAAGGTCAATGTTGTATGTTAGTAGCTATATCTCTACATTCCATCAAAAATTTAAATATGATCCTTTCCTGCTTCTCATGTCGCGGACTGAAAGTTTGGCCGCTTCTGATATGCTCGGCAGAGGCCGGCCAAAAACACATATATATCTTTTATTTAAAAAGCCCCGCTTACCCCGGCCCTCTTATATCTTAGACCATAAGGTCTTAATTGGCTTACTAAATCAGGGGCTTATAGCTTTAGTGAGTTCGCATCAAGAAAATGCGAACTTGCGATCGATTTTTCAATCACTTTCAGTCTGCGAGTAGTGTGTTGATTGTAGTAGTGAGTAGATAAATGATGTGTAGGTATATTATAATTGTATCTCATTTTCTGATCAGTTATTTTAGTTTGTGTTTCCCCATCTTTCATTAAAACCTGCATTCCAAATTGTATTTTTCGTTTATGTTGACTCAAACTAATTAGTAATCGAAACGGCTCACAAAATGCATTAAAAATACTGATTTATTTTGGTATAATAGTATTCGCGCGAATCTCCCCCACGCGGGATAAAAATACGACGGTAAAGTTGAACTGCAATGAAGGTTACCTTAAGATCAACTGCTGATAATTTCAGTAAAACAATTAGATTCCAGAGATAAATTCATGAGCATTCACGAACACATTGAACCAAGCTCGGTGACTCGAAGAACTTCAAAATAATATCACCGATCATGTGGATGTAAACTTCATATTTCACAACTTCATTTGAATCGAACAGCAGATAGGCAAATATTGATTACCAAAAATAAAAAAAACTTCAATTACTTTGTAAGACTTTATTTTAGTTTTATTTTAGAATGAATCATTAAGTAGAAAAGTAGGAGTATATACATTTATTTAATTTACTTATGTTTAACAGTTTTAGCTGGCCTAAAACTACTTATTTTGTGTTCCATGGACTTGATTTAATTATTTAGTCGATGATTTGATTTTTTGATTAAGAAACCGTTGTTTTTGAGGAGGGTGTGTGGATCAACTGTCAGCCTAAAGTAACTAACGAATTTGTGTAGTACGCAAACTATAGCGTGGGCCGATGGTTGGTGGATGTACCCTTCTCTTATCCCCATTTAGCTTTTCTACCCTATTTTTGTAAAAAAACTTAATATTAACGAGTAGTGAGAAGTCATATTTTTATAACATATTTTTTGCTAAGCGTACCGCGTTCGCATCAATACGGCAGGAATTCCGACATAGTACCTTTAACCAGATTATAAAAAATAAAAAAACATTTTGCCTCCATGTTTCCTGGGCCTGTATGAATTTGAACCATAGTTTTGATATTAAATGTACTTTTCTTTCGAGCAGTGATCATTGATAAGCTTCGGTTTTCGAAGACATTGTTTGAGAGCGAGTATTTTTATTATTGATGGTACGGTTGAACTTTGTAAAGCCAGGGAAACTAATTTTTTTGCAAACTGTGCCCTGTCTTACCAATACTTTTGGTACCCAATAATTTATTAAATATTCAATCTAGAAACCATAATAAATACTATGTCGTATTCTGCACGGTGCACAAACGCGGCATGAAGGATGGGATAGGGGGCGATAGGAAAAGAGTAAAAAGTATTATTAAATTTTTAATATAAGGCCGTGCTTTCGGGAAACCATGGCCAAGGCGTTATTAGTAATTAACGTCTGTATTTTAGAGCTTTGTCGCTCGTAATTTTAGGCTATTTGAAAGCGGTCGGCAGTCAAGTCGGCGTCAACGCTAACTCTATGAGATTAGCACAAACGTACACATTTCGGATGTCAATTTTTAATTAATATGAGACAACATCTACACAAGGTCTTCAGGTCTCGAACTAGGTTGAGCAAGTACTACGGTAACCTGATGACTGTTCATTTCTGACATCCCGGCGAAAGCATATTAGTAATTAGTAACTGCTGTAAATATGTACGTTTGACGACGTGTTTTTAGTTTAAATTGAATTTAAAAGAGACGGAGCCATTTTCCGCCATGTTGGAAGGTTAACATGCAGTGGTGTCACCTCAGCCCGCGCGGCTGTTTTTCGCTGATCGAACAACTGACCCGGAGCCTAAAAACCGTGGCCCCCGTATCTTTGACTATTTGTGACACAGGCTTAAATCTTAAATCAGACTTTATAGTTATTTTAAAGTAAATTATGGAGTGTATTCGGCCGCTTTCAAAACAAAATTAGAATCGGATAAGGAATGAATTGGTAAACCTTTTGTAAAAATATTGTCACGCGATGTTAAACTTGCCAGAAGCAAAAAATATGTTACAGTAAAATTGTTATTTAGTTTTTTTTATCCTCTGATTTTTGGGTTCCGTACTTTAGTGAGTAACTATTCTAAATAAGTGCTCAGATAAATAAAATATATTTTATAATTAAGTTTATTTATGGAGTTTTGTGGGCGTCCAAATTTAGAGATCTCGAAATGTTTGCATTTATTTTTTTATACTTTGACATGTAACTGATTTTGTGCGGAACCCTAGGTGCGAGTAAAACTTGCGCCATTTTGTGATTATAGTTATTTTAATTTTGTAAACATACGAGTTGGTTGTATCAGAGTGGATGGGAATACATTTGCTTAGGTTGGCCATTTGATATCATTCAGCCAATTTGACAGGAGCACCGTGTCAAGGCAAGTGCTGCTAAAACCAAAGATCATCAGCGTTGTCCCATTCATCGCCTGGTATTACTCAACCTGTGTCCACTCGCCTGCTTCACAAGAAAGCTTTTGTACTTCACTTAACTACGAAATGATGTATCTAAGACTGCACTCAGTCTGAACATATTTTTAAACTTTACTGTAAACTTAACGTATACCCCCTTTGACTTTTTGGCACTGTTCTTAAATGCTCAACTTTGTCGAGTAAACAATTTTGGTACGAGATGTTTTTACAGATTTTTTAAATTACAATTAAACTATAAAGTAAAATCTTCTTTAAAATTGTTCCTGACGGTGAAGTCACTATTTTAGCTACTTGTACACCTCGGTAGTGCCAATTTGCCAGTCTATAGCTAGAACCTTTGGTACCTCTCCTTAATACCTAGCGTACGGTAAGGTGAGGCATCTGTCGTAAATACTTTTCAGACAAGCATCAAAATTAACAATCGTTATCACGAAAATATTCTTCGTATATTTATTACCTTCTGTAAGTAAATATTGAACAGATTAAAAATGTCATGAAAATAAGGTTTAAATTCAACAAAAAAATTGACCAAATGGCAAAAATCCAAGTTGTATACGTTTCTACGTATAGGTCTGGAAACATCCAGATTCTTACGACAAAGTTAAACACCCTTAAAAGTTTGTCGTGTCACTTTGCCGGTTTCAAATTACACACCGTTCGGTTGCTAGAGGTACTTCTATCCTTTGATCTGTGCTAGAGGAAAGGTATTTATAGCAGATGTAATAGCTGGTTAAAAATGGTGGTAAGTCCCACTTCTTTTGAAGAGTACCAGATTTTCGTTGGATCTCCATAGCTTGAATGAGGCTTTAGTTAAAACTTGAGCTTACACAACATAGAGTTACCATGTTTAACCCAAAATAAAAATGACTTCCCTACGGTACTCTTCAAACCTTCTTTTAGAGTACAATGTTTTATTCCACCAGGGCCCTTTCATAATATACCAACTTTATGTCCCAAATATTAAGTCACTTTACTGTAAGTCACTCAGTTTATAGTTTGCAAAATAATGTTTGCTACGTTGCAGGATTGAGAAAGTACACGTGGCCCTGGTTTAATTATTATAGATTAGCCTAATTTTTGGTCTAGTCGTGTTAATTTTAAGTGTATTCGAATATGTATTTTACTTATTAGAAATAAATATATTATATTAATCATTTTGTTGTTTATTCCAACACCCTTTTTGTTGAGTTATAATCCCTATACACAATAATAAGACACTAAACAGAATTATCACTTCAAGGTCAAAATCAAAACAGATCAAAATAAATTGCTAATGATTATAAACATATTGATTAATAATCTACCTGACTTATGTCCGATGGTAGGAATAAATAATTACTCAATAGTCATTATTTTTAATTAAATTTTGTGAATGCAAATAACGCACTAACCTGTAGAACGTTGAACGATTACTATCACATTAAAAAATAACATGGTTATGTTGCTTGGTAGGTAAAATAATTATACCATCAAGGATGCGCTGAAAATTCTCTGAAATCTGATTAGAACCAGCCATTTGTGATACGATAGTGCACTCCTGCCTGTTTCATACAACTCCATTTAGTTGCTAAGGCACCACACACTGAAATTTACTGGTTGGTACCGTATTTTAATCTCCCGAAGCGACACGAGGTACTAATAGCGTTAATGACGACCTTCCACGTATCGATAATTTATTTTCACAAAGTGCCTTTGACATCTCTTTTTACTACAAAAAGGTATTTTATTGAGAGATATGAATAAATAACTTATTGGCACTTTTTCACAAGAGGCATTTATTTTATTTATTTTTACATTTACCGACCCAGAAAATATATTTAAGCGTTTTCTCAGTAAAAGTCAGTGGGCGTTCTAGAAGGTTTTTGATCCTTGGTTATAAATAGAAATAAGCCCCTAGAACAGCTAGTACGTGCTTTAAAACAAACAGGCTTTGCCTCTGTTGGTCATCACGCGGGTCACATTGGTTTGCTGAAAATTAAAAAGAAATTTACCTACCTACAAACACTTGTCAGACGTTCAAAAGTAGGTTCTTACCAAGTAAGGATTCCAAAATACAACCTACGTTATACACGTGATCGCTTAGTCTCCTATAAATTTTCTAAAATTTTTATAAAAAAATTGCAGACGTAGGTAGTTAGGACGTATTAGTGTAGGTGAACAGTCTTTGTCAAAAAGAGCGATGACTGTGAAGTTAGGAACAGATGCAGACAAGGTGTGGGGAACTCAAGAGTAGGCGTCCAGAGCAACAGGCGAGAAGACGTGCCGTAACTCGTACAGGTAAGTAAAATAACAATTAATTCGTTTCAAAGGAAACAGTATCAACTGCGTTCAGTTAAGTTAGGCTTTGAAGTTAGAATCATTCTAGATTGCTTTTAATGGATTAACCCTTTGATGAAAAGGCTTGTCTAGCAACCATTTTATGAGAAGTCTATCATATCGTAAGTACGTTTATTAAAATCATGTGAATTAAAACGTAACTTACTATTGAATGTGCGCTTTTATAATTTCCAAAGTGGCGATATTATCGTGGACGGCATCACGAGAACTGGGAAGTAAAATGTATGGAAATACATGAAGACGCTTTTACGTTTCCCTCCACGATAGCGTTATAACGAGCGCGTATGTCCATTCATTTTATGGACGTGGACTCATCACGTTAGAAATAATAAAAGCGCACAAAAAGTTTTTAATTTCTTTGATATTATAACGGTGGGCGCCTGACGAAAAAATGCGAGCTTCAAATAGTTCGTCTGAAACAGTCTGTATCCAAAACTGAAGGCGATTGATACATTGATGAAATTGCAATTTTAAGTAGGTGGAGACTGCCCTTAATCGTTAAGGATAGCGGTAAACATTTTTCTTGTCTTGTTTAATTAATTGATCATATTATATTATTTCATTCGCAATTTCATTTAAAAAAAATGGTAGGTTACTATCCTCAATTCCAATATGCCAAGCTCTTCACAGATAGTCAAAGCTTTTACTTAAAAACATATTCTGCAAAAGGTATTTCGATTTTAATTTGTTTAAAGTCAATGTAAAAAAGGAGGTCAATACTACCCACGTATTTACTTAAGAGGTTCTAGATAAATCCGGAAATAAATGTAAGGTTTCTAAAACCGTAAGTAGATATATATTTGTATTAAAGAGGGAATGAGTAAACTAGGGTTTGCATTTTTAGGGAAGTAATATCCAGGTTTCATTAAGTTCAATCTCAAGCAACACATTCACTTAAAAAGTCAAACAAAAAAGACCTGCTATCGAAATATTTTTCTCCAGCTTCGATAATAAAATAAACCAATTGCGCAGGGCCATTAAAAGCTTTTAAAGGTCTTAAATGAATCTTCTGCGTTCACCAAAAATGCGTCCGCTCAGTCGATCAGCTGATCGCGTACAAAATTCGAGCGTACCACTGGTATTGGCAAAATATTCGCGTCGTACGAATTTCGTGGCGCACGCGTTACATTTTTCCGTATTATTTTTAGATAGGCGGCGGGCGGGCGTCGTCGCGCGCACACGGCAAGTCGCGCGCGGCCCGAGTGGACTGGAGCCCTATGGAGCCCCCGGCGTTCCCTCCCAGCGGCCATGCCACGGTGCGGGCGGCACCCGGGAGTGACGCGACCCTCGCCCTACCTCTACCCAGCGGCACACCACCGTTCAACTATCAATGGTACGTTTTTCACCATTTTTTCAGTCCAGCAGAACAGATTTAGGTTATAATTTAGTCCTGTACTACGATCACAATAGATCGTGCAGTGTTCGATGCGAGAGCATGTAGGTTAGGTGAGACCGGAGCTGCGCCCGCGCCGCGCCGGCAAGCGTTGTTTGTTTTTCGTATGTCGATTATAAATACAACACCAGGAAGCTAGCAAAGACATTTGACACTTTGGCGCTTACTGTTATAATAATTTGGGGCATTTCGTAATAGAAAAATGTGTATTACTGCATGAACGAGGTGTTATTAAAAATAAAATCGGGATGCAGAGCTTTCCGTTAGCTCGGTGCGCAGAAGAATGTTTTCGCTTTAATATATTTTTAAAATTTTAATGTTGCCATTAAATTGTTTAATGGAGTTTAACGGCGATGTTTTTTCGCTTGTCAATGTCAGTTAGCTATCGATCGAAAGGTATAATAGATATCTACATGTATTGTGTGTTGGTATGTTTTCAAGCATATTATACTACATGACGTCGTGTATGACTTATGAGTAATACCGTCGTTTGCCAAACGTTACCGAAGCTGAATCCTTTCCGCGTATCGTGGTCCATGTTAATTTGTAGTCATCGCTAATATTCTAGCTTGGGTTGAAGATTAAATTTTGTAAGCCAAATTAATACTTGAATTTGAACATATTATCCTACAGATGGTCGCCATCTAGGTAAGCTGTTTATAACAACTGTCACGAGTAACTTACACACTACTAAGTTTCATCTAGTTAAATTATTTCGATAATATGCTCTGTGGTGATGAAATCTAATGACCAGAGACAACTATATGAAACGACCAAGTGAAAACCAATGCATTCTACCAAAATGCTCCAAAGATTTTAAAATAAAATACTCAAACGCAAACTAAAAAAAAAAAAATCGTGTCGGACGACGGACAATGAAGGGTTTCGTAGTTGATAATTTGATATGAATTTATCCCAAGAACAAGCTTTACTTTGTAGTTGAAAAACATGTTCACGCTTACATCGACTGCAAAAGTTTGTAATTCCAAAAATATTTAAAGACATCATGGCGGTACCTTGTCAATATATTTATGAAAAGAAAACATCATGTACGTAAAGAAAAAAATTAAATCTTTGCAGTAAAGGAGGTGAAAGACAAAAACTATAGGACTATAAATAGGGACCAATTAGTTCAACTAGGTTTCAGACTGGCTAAAGTAGACTCATCCTTCATGGGGTAGGTACTATTTAAAATGTTATAATAAAATACCTCCCCACATACTCCAACTGAAAGAAACGAAATTTTAATCTTGTATAAAATACACACTATACAGCCAAGCATATTACAAGTTGGGGGATAATATCGCAGACAAAAATGCTTGGCTCAGGGCTGGTCCTGCTCCACAAGGCGCGTAAACTAATTAATTAGCATTCGAAAATAATGTTGAAGCTGATGAAGATTGTACAATCTATCTTTGCATTGTATAAATTCAATCTCCTCATATTGTATAATTGCATAGCACATGTGTGAGCACTATGTACCCACTATAAAGCTTACTGGGTTCGTCTTTCATTGACTTGAATGTGCCTGCCCTGGCGGCTGAGAGTATGTCATGTTCACTCAAATGTGTCTCTCGTGGTGGCGTGTGTTTTGGATCTTTGAGTTCCCTTCAAAATGGTTGAACTGAATGGTGCTGATCCATACGTCATGTTCTCAGATCATATATAGACACAGATATGATCTGAGGTTATGTTCGTGAACGGGCGCCGTCAGTAGGCACTGGTCATTTCTTAGCTGCCACGGCTTATTTTTTAATTCCATAATTGTTTTTATCTTTTTATTACGGACGCTTTTAACGTGCACTTCTTATACATCGTTCCCACATGTATAATTTCAAAATATTGTTACAAAAAAGTGGTTACATCATCCACTTTTTTGTAACAATATTTTGATTTAAAAGAGTGTCCATGGAGTTTCTTGCCCGTTCTTCTCCATAGGTACCTACTACGCTTTGGAATGGGCAACTAGCTTCATCTTTCTGACTGACCGACCCCTTGATAATTCGAAAGTGCCTGTAATTGATTTATTTGAAATAAATGCTTTGAGTTTGAGTTTGATTTTTTTTATGTGATAAAACTACAAATTAAGGAGTTTCGGACTTTTTCCTTTACTTGTGCTGTGCCAAATTTCATGATCCTAGGTCAACGGGAAGTACCCTACATGTTTTGATTTATTTGCGTTTGTACTGAATCCATGGTAACAAGTTGCGTGTTGATATCTCTGCCACCCTGTGTACAGGGTGTTACAAGACCCATCACAAAGTCGTCACCTAAACATTCTGTATCTACATCAAACTAAGTAATATTGTACAGGCGCCAGCATATCAGGTTATACGAAACATTCAAATTTATCCAAATGATTTTAAACCTTAAAATGATGAAAGTTAAGTTCAAAATCGAATGAGAAAATTTGACAGTTCGTGGTAACTTGACCTGCTGCTGTGTATACAAAAAATAATTGCTCGAAAACGACTTTTATTTTTCGTGTGAAAAATCCCTGTTTACGTTAGCTCGCAATGAAAACAGCGCGCAGTGACAACATTGTGCATATTGATGCATGCATCGATACACCGTATTCAATTTAAGATAAAACATTTTAATCACCATTTCGTAAAAAAAAAAAAAAAAGTTGGAAGGTTCCAAGGTATGGACCTGTCCAAAAAATATGATCAGAATGTCCCCCGACATTCTGATCATATTTTTTGATACAAGCATGATTTACTCTCTGCTTCATTAAGCGTCTTACATTACATCCGTTATTTAGGAGATACTTAAAGTTAAAAATTCATGTTTCTACGTGTGTCGGATGTATATAAATACCTAGTAGGGAAACAAGACATGTACCTACACTATAAAGTATTAAAAAGTAGGTACTTATTGTTTACGGTAAAAACAGCCGTATTTGTCTCGAAGCTATTTGTTTAGTAAAAGTACATGTGTAGCCTACTAACTAAAGTAACATGGCTATCTTAAGTCGAGTTACATCGGCGGGTCTTGAGTCTCATGTTTCTGCGTGATTGCGTTTGTGCTTTCCTTATAATATTTTTATCTGAAAGCTGTCTTCTACAATGTTTGTCAAAACAATGCTCCAATTGAATGAAGTTTATTAACAGACTATTTTGGCAAAAAATCTGTTCATCCACATAGTGTCACACAGTGCCATTCTTTGATGCCAGTGCTGATGACCACCAACCAGTGGAATCCAAACCAGTATTAAGTGAATTTACTGCTTAATTTCGAATGTCCTATGCCCGATGACTAATTCCCGAAGTCATAAACATATGCCGAAATTCCATAGCATCGATGTACTACAATTTCGAATAGCCATTAGATCGAGCGTCCGTTTCGCCGAAAAGCTATTGCAAAGATAGTCCTATCCGTCGAATTTCTATACATATATGATGATTAAGAGCGTTTATACCTTATGAGTGGCAACGTCGCAATTTAGTGTCATATTTCGTCGTTTTCAATTTTTATCATTTAATCGGAGCTATATTTTAATAATCTGTTTAATTAACTTTTTAGAATTATGTGAAAACTGTGTAAAAGGTAAGAAATCGATGCGTTTACAGTTCTATTTGTATATAAATAATACATTGGAAACTTGCAGGGCGTTATTTTCATAGTAAAATAACTGTAAGCATTACGGTTACTTACTTTTTAAACACTTTCACGTAATTCTAAAAAGTTAATTAAACAGATTTTTTTAAATATAGCTCCGATTAAATGATAAAAATTGAAAACCACGAATTACGACACTAAATTGCGACGTTGCCACTCATAAGGTATAAACGCTCTTAAACCCTACTTACTGGTTTGTTTTTTATCCCGTTTTACATTCTTTTATTTACTCTTTTCAAATATTTTATGTAGAATAGCATTCGACTTACTGGCACGGTCGAGCCAATAGACATTCGATGGATAGGACTATAGTTGCAATGACTTTTCGGCGAAACGGACGCTCAATCTAATGGCTGGTATATGGATGATATTATGGAATTTTGGTAATTCGGACGTTCGATCTGATGAGTTCTGGGAATTAGCCATCGGGCATATGACATTCGAAATCAAGCAGTAAAATCGTATTAAGTAGCCTAGTATTATTCTATTAAAACTCAATAATACGCTAGACCAGTTACCAAGCTTATTTACCAGTACCTACCTAACAAGCAATTTTTTTAGGAGCCGAGTATTAAATTTTAATCTTTGCAGAGAACACTACAAAATCTGCCAAAGAATAGTTTTGCGATGCTTTAATTTTTTAAATCAGTGATAAGCACTCTTCTAGTAGCCTTGCGAAGGGTTCTAGGCAGTGTCTAGCGTCTAGTTTCATGTCAGAGAAATTTTCAAGTCAATAAAGGGTGAATTTTTTTATTCCCCTTTATTACTGTGTCTAGCACGAAAGCGTGGAATAATAGTAACCTAAATTCAAGCGATTTTAAAAGTGAAAATACTTATTTCGCATAATATTAACTTCGTTTTAAGACTTTAGGGTATATGTTTTAGCGTCTGGTTTTGTGGCCGGTTGATGACAATAGGCTGGCCCCCTGTGACATGGGACTTGAACATGATTGGCGAAGTGTGGGTGTACTTACTATAGGTACACCTCTGCCAGATCCCTCGAGGATTATAGGCGTGATGTTTTACGTTTTAAGACCTTATCATATCTAATATAATCATCATAATGTAGGTAATTCATATTATTATGTAATTTAGATTAAAAAATCGCTCAAATTGAGACATTTTCTCCGACGGGTGTAGCAAAAGTTTACACTGGGTTCGTCAGTCTACCTCGCGTCACGGAGAAACACTTGTATCAGGTTTACAGAGCACAAGTTTATTTGTTGTTCGGATGAAAATTTACTACGCTGCGCTGATAATAATAATAATAATAAATAATAATAATAAATATCGTCTGACATTGCACACAGCACCATCTAGTTCCAAGTTAAGCACTTAATTAAGGCTTGTGTTATGGATACCAGATGGTTGATACACTACTTAAATACATTTTTTTTTTCGTAAATACATACATATTATAAATATACATCCATGACTCGGGTACAAATGTCCATATTCATCATACAAACATTTGCCCCTACCGGGATTCCAACCCAGGACCATTTGGTTTCGCTGACTACACTTAGCCACTGTAGCCACTACACCAAACGTGTCGTCAAAAGGTATAATAATATATAATAAGGTAAGATAAGGTAATATAATTATAATGTATGATAAGGTTTCCTAGAATTTATTATGTCTATGGGCGACACAAACTTACATTACATTTGACTTCCGCAGATTGAATATGAATGATTTTATTTGCAAACCAAACTTTCTGTTGCACAACAAATAAGTAGGAAAAGCTTATAGATTTAAATGTTCGAAATCTTACGGCGCTGACTCCAAGGGAGGTTGGCCGGAGAATGTTATCATCCTCCTTCCATATAACACTGATGGTGACGATGATGAAATAGATGTTTTGTTTATTAGTATCTATGTTACGGAAAGTTGCAAACTGCATTCCAAGAAAAGTACGTAAAATAATTTATAACTATCTGGTTAAATCTCACCTTGAATATCTAGTTGAGATATGGGGGTCAGCCGCGAAAACTTACCTAGACCCACTACAAAGAACACAAAAAAGATTGTAAAAACATTATTTAACTCCGACAAGGATACTATACAAAAATACCAAACTACTCATTATAACTCATCTTTACAAATACTACACATGCGTCCTTATTAAAAAAATCATCACCCAATCGGTCCAATCAAACATACAACTACATATGAAAAATATTACATACCTACAACGTAAGGAACAAAAACCAAATCCAGTTAAAACCAGCGCACGCTCGCACTAACTATGGGAAAAATCTATTTTGGTTGAAGCAGCACGGCTGTTCAATAGTTTGCCGGAAGATATAAAAAAATGTGACAATGTAAATACATTCAAACGTAGATTAAGGCAATACATCGCAACCTTTGAAATAACATAATACAGAATATGCCAATACAATGTTTCCAACACCCTAGAGGTAACTATTGTTAATAGTAATAATTATAATCACTTAAGTATCTCATTATCGAACTGTTATTATGAGAAGTAAAGTTCTTTAAACCCATGTGGACGTGTATCTACTGCTCACCGTGTGCTCGCCAAACATGCGCTATGTTATTTGATAATGTGCGTATGGTTTTAATCCCGCTAGCCCTCTCGGTACATACTCGTACCTAATATTTCCATCGCTCGGCATCGTAACGTGTTCAAGTATATACCTACCTCCGGAATTCAAGCTCCATCGAAATTCGAATGTGCATATAAATGCATCGCGGTAATGGACATTTTGGTCGCGCTATTGCAGCTAATGGATGGACAGAAGTGGTTGCCACCACGGTTTGACGCATTTGCGTGGAAACTAGGAATTGTTGTCATAGTCCGAACTGTTTCTGTAAAGAGGTTAAATTGTTTGTTTGTTTGCACTGATAGAAAGCTAGGGTACACTATTGCCGAGTGCCTTGGGATATATCTTTATCTTCACGCGGGTGAAGTGAGGGGTAGAAGCTACTAATATTATACAAGTGTCAGGACTTGTGATGGCCTTACTTAAATGAAATTTCGATGACGAATTTTTCAGTATTAGGCTCATTTATACCGTTCCAGTAAACAAAGATTATTGCTAATGTACCTACCTCAGATCATATAAACACAGGTACCTACTAACGAATACGGCGGAATTTACACGTGTTTTTAACCCAGCTATTCACTAATATCAGACTGGCGCTTACTGTCCGACACTGCTCGTATATCGTCGGCCGAACTCGGCCGATCGAACCAAACCGTAGACAGAACATTTATGTACTAGAGAGTGCGTACGTATCAAAGTACTTCAAACGACATCGTCCGATTATGTCCGACCATGTCCGAAGCACTCAGATTGCATGATGATAATTATAAAATCTATCTGTTGAAGTGTTGACCGATACGTTTTTTAAGCAAGCTTTATCAAAAAGCTTGTAACATTAGCTTAGCTTTAGACTTCTTACTTAAAAATACAATAACACATTTAGTTAGTGCTCAAAATTATCTCTTTTTAAAGTAAATATTCCAGTCATTTTAAATTATACTGTAACATTAAAGCGTTAAAGTTCAAAATCGCGTGGTAGTATTAGCCATTGAGTCGCTGTCCGTAGTTTATTGTAATCTTTGGCTCGAAGTAAAACGTTAGTGAATGAAGTAGATTCCCCGCCGGATCGGATGAGACTTCAATGGGAGAATGACGTGAACCCCCGTCTCGCGGGCCTTTGTAAATTACTCATAAAATTACTACTGAAGTAGAAGCTTAAATATCAGTTTATATATAAGCTTTCGAAAGCTTTTGAAAAAGTTGAGCACTGTCCAGTGAACTTTTTGACAGCTACCGGGCACGTGTAACTAAATGAATAAAATTGTCAACTGAACTACAAACTGTTACTATCCCTATCCGTATACCGTTAGTTAAAAACGAACAAAAATATTTTCAACAGTTCATTTTCCAATGGATACTGTGGATACTTCTAGCGGATACTCATATTGTATGGAACCCAGAGATGGAAAAGGGGATTTTTTTTTACAGAAAACCACACTAAGGGTAGCGTTGGACAAAAATTAATTAACAAAGCTTGAGTCGGATGGCGACAAAAGCAGAATTTGAAAATATCGTGGAATCCGCGCAGAACAGTGGTCACAAGTTCGTAGGTACTATGTGTTTGTGGAAATAATAAGCCATGGGGACTTACCCAAAATGTACACGAGCCGCTGCGCGTTGCCAGTCTGGCGCAACATATCACGTTAGCACGTCGGTGACGCAAACCCATAAGTTTTAACTATATAAATAAATAATTTCTTTATTCCGTGTAACTTTTCCCCTACCAAATATCGCTCAACGCGGCTAAAGAAGGTTTCACTTAAAGAAAAGAACTTCCGTCTGTAATGTCCGTCACAAACAAATGCATACAAAAACCGGATACCTAAATACATTTACAAGGAAAATATGATTGAAACCGACATTTGTAATACCTTAAAAATTGTATTGAAATTATATACACCAACGTAAGTCAAAAAAACTGAAATGGTTCAGTTCAAATCAATCAGTTTCAATGGAATTACATTTTTTTAATTAATGGGTGCTCCCTTGCCTTGCTAGAGTATCGAACTGGCTTCCTTTATGAACTACGAGTAGCGAGGCAATAAGCTTATTGAACGTAGATCTTAGTCCCTTTGTCACCTGGCACTTACTGGGAATCCCAGTCAGTGCCAGGTGACAAAGGGACCCTTCGCATACTTTATAGAGTTTAATAAAATTCAGTCTGGAATATTGGTTTTATCTTACCAAGTAACCGTTCAAAGCTATGAAGTCGTAGCAGCGTAGCTCGTAGCGCGTAGCGCACTTGCGTAGCGGACCCTCTACGAAACAAGCAAGAGTTAGAATAGTCAGATTACTTTTATCTGAAGAATAAATATGGCAGTTTGACATATTCTCTAAGCAAACTCTGTCAAACTGCAATATTATTCCTCAATTAAAAGTTAGGTATCTGACTATAAAAAATCTACCGTAAAAATACTAAAAATAGCAAAATAAAGTAGGCAAGTAATAGTACATTACTGCAGCGGCCAGCAAATTAAAAGAGGCATTGATGGACGAACGTGCCGAGGCACACATACGTAAGTCCATCAATGCCTAGTTGTGGCCTAGGCTTGTATAGTAGTTTTTTCACATAATGCGCGGACATAAAAATGCAATTACTTTTCAAAATCAATGACGAACAACGAACAACAATAATTTTTCCCCCGTTGAAAGTGTTCAATTGTTTTTTTTTTATCAATAAACAGCTTTCTATTTGCAAGCCAATTCGAAAATTAAAAAAACACCTTTGATAAGTTACCTCCTTGGTTGACATGTTTCGGAGTAAAAGATCGTTCCATTTTTAAATTACACGATAGATATGAGTTCTATGTAATTTATTTGGCCGCTAAACCGCGACATATATGGATTTTTGTACAACTTTTGCCGGCCGTAGTGCTCGCATGTGTTTGGCCAGTACAGCAATTGCGATTTATCTCGAAGAAGGTAGTCAAAATAATGCTTAAATTTCCAAGCATGTTTGAGAATAAATAAATAATATTCGTGGAGTAGTTACGGGTAGTAAAAAGCCCGAAAGTCTAAAAAACCAGTCTTGTCGAGGTCGAGGGGTCAAATCACCCAGTGATTGAGTTGTAGAGGTCCGATATGCAGTCGCACCATGTAAAATAGACTGGAAGCCGACCTTAACATATTTGGGAAAAGGCTAGGGACATCTTGATTCGTGGAAGAGCAGCTTGTCTGATATTACTATTCTATTTTATGTACAGTGCAGTTTTCGTAGTACAAGTTTCAAGGTTTACCTAAATGCTTACAAACTATAGCATGTAAGTAAGCATAGTAAGTAAGCAAAATGTATAACAATGTTTTGCTCGAAGCTGTAAACATCTTGCGAGAATTTACTAAGCTTTTTGCGATGAAGGAATATTGAGGCTTTGGTTGTAAGCCAAAGCGGAGGGAAATTCTGAAAAAAAATCTCATTTTTCTACCGTCTGTCTATGAACTCATTAGCATCCTTTCAGGGGTTAAGTTGTCCAGATCCATAAGCATTCATTTGTTCATTTCTCATGAACTTTGTATTTTTCATCTTTTAAGAAACAATACTGTAAGAAGCATCTGGAGGCCATTAGAGGGTTTCCATGCACTAGCATGCCTACAGTCTTTTCACTGTTATTTTGCCTTTGACAGCAGCACCCAATAGCAACCTTATCATAACGAGAATAAAGATCACTATGATTTTGACAAATGATGCAAAATGCAATTCGAACGACTTTTGATCAAAATATATTATTATCCTTTGACATTACTTTGGTTTTCCATGCGGCAAGCACAACTAGTATAGTTAGTACCATAGATAATTCGTTCTTATCTATGGTACTAACTATACTAGTTGTGCTTGTTATATTATCTCTAGTCTCAAAACTCAATAAATATTGCGTTCGAAACGAGGATTTCCAATTTTAAAATCGTTCTTGCTTACATTATGTTCACTCCGCGCATTCGTGGTGGGCACAAAGATTTTTTGACAAAGGAGATAGTTTTTTTTCTTCGGGGATTTGGCACTCCAAAAACTGCAGTAGTATATTAATGAAAGCATGTTGATTGGTTCCGTATGATCTCTTGATTATAGTGGTAGTAATAATTATACTGCGTCAAATACTGAGAAATATGATCATGACAACCTTTTCGAACAGCTTTTAATAAAGAATAAAAAAATAAAATTAAAAAAAAAACTGTAAGAAGCATCTGCGCGGTAATAGCGGGCCAATATTTTTCAATACGTCGAGTGTCATACGAAGTCTAATACCGGCCCTTTTTCAATTATTGAAACGCCCGCTATTGTTTTTTCTTGTGATAATATTGCTAGCCTCGACGGTTACCACAGAGTCCGAAATCGCCGCGCCGGCAGCTTCTGGTGATAGCAGTAGTAACTAATAAAACTCGTGGCGTCAGGAGAGCGTTGAGCGCACTAATTCTGTCACGGACCGCCTTCAAAGCCGTGAGTTTCTATACATCATGTATGTGGTAGTGCGAGTAAACGGTGATATCCTTGGTTTTTATGAAAAGGGTTGACAGTGTCGTCTCTAACAGAGCCTGCTGAGGCGATCTGTGACTCTTACAAAACAGAACACAGGTAATTCGCCTGCTTGTAAAGTCCTCAGTGGGTATAATCCTCTTACTTTGTTTTATTCTTTCCACTTTGCCGTAAACATTTTATCCGATATTGTAGGACGTCTAAGATAATATGATCCCGACAAAGAGTACTCTGTCTACGTCGCGGGTAGTTCATCGGATTATCAGAGCAGTTTTTTTAGTTTAGTAACGTCTGTGTTTGTTTACTTGATATTTGTTTTCGATAAATAATTTTTATTATGTAATACTATTTGTTCAATTAACGTTATATTGAAAATGAGTGGCTTTATAGCTTTATTAAAAGATTAGCAGAAGTAACATAACCAGACTTTAACGTTCTCACTGCTGGGACAAAGGCCTCCTGTCTGAGAGAGGGACGCACGCGGGCCCGTTGCGGGTTGGTGGATGTCACTGTCTTTGAATCTTTGGGCGGAAAAGATTAATACGTACTCTTAATTTAATAATGAAAATGTAATTAATAAGATACCTGTGACTTAACTTGCAAACAACTTATTCAAGAGTATGACTGGTTATACTTTCAAATTTATTTCAAAAATTTATAGCTTCAAACCACAGAAATATTAATGTTTCAAACCTTACCTGAAAATTCAGAATTCATTTTTCATTGGTTTGTGCGTTGTCAATTCGTCGCAGTGCAATTTTATCGTACCTGTATATAGATTCATTCGTGTGTTGTATTACTTTATTTTTGGTTTCAAAGAGAAATGTTCGTTTGTACGTTTCGCTGCCATTAATTGGTTGTTTGCGTATGTTGCCAATAACGAATGTAAATAAATGGATATTGACACTTTACCTACGTCTTGTTTAGTATTGCAACACTGTATTTGAAAACAAAAAGAATCAACAAGAATAGCCAGATACTGATATTTTTTTCCAGCGGATCTACGTTATGAAATGCAACTGTGAAATTCAAAAGAAAAACTGATCAGAACATAATTGTAGTTTCTGTGGCTAAATAAACGTTGTAGGTAGTGATTTATTGATTTATTAAGAACTGGCTGACCGACTATGTCCTGTCCAAAATTCAGCAAAAATCCCATACTTACTTACTTATATTTTTTTCCGTTTTTCCGGGCAACTTTTCTTTCCCCAAAACCTCTTTGGACTATAACGAATATTAATGAAAAAGTAACCTAATCAGTCCCGCCAACATGTAACTGAGCATTTAATTTTTATTTATACAGGGTGGCAGCGACATAGACGCGCAAACAAACAAAAAAATAATAATACTGAACACATCATGCACATGACGACAAGCGTAGAAATTTATCGTCGGTTATCAAAATAAAATTCAGCTGCTTCATAGAAAAGTGCAATACCTACGCGGTCAAAATGTATGGACCAGCGTTTTTTTTAAATTTATTTATACAACGTGTCGTTTTGCATTCTCGTCAAATTTCAGGAGGCTGTTATGAAAGACATAAATAATCAAATAAAATTACGATCCTGCTCAATAATTAATACATACTTGTTTTTTTAGATATTTAAGTTTGACAGTATTTCAGAATACTCTACTTTCAAAGAATAGAATCGCCCCGTTGCGTATGTGGTAGGCAGTGTCGTACGACTATGTCGCTGTGTGCATGCGTTACAGTTACAGCACAGTTACAGGGCGGTATCACACGGACCCTACACATGCCGATTTCCGAAAATGACAAAATTTAAAAATAAATACCTACTTATTTTATTATTGATTCGTGTCGAGAATCATTAGCATAGTTACCTCCTCGAATTTGACGAGGATGCAAAACAACACCTTGTATATATAATATTCTTTATTGTAGGGTAGGGTGGTGTAAGTTTGCGCAGTTTTGAATAATTCGGTCATAAAAATAAAACGTACGAATTAATCACAGTTTTCTTTATTGTTATTAAATTGGAACTTATCTGGAAATAACTTTTAATACTAATTATACTTATTATTTTTACACTTTTTACTTAATTAACAAAAAAACAGAAGTCGAGACTTGCGCAAATTTACACACCCCGGTGTGTAAAATTGCGCATAGATGGCGATAAGACTGCGCAGTGTTTGTTCATGCGAATTACTTGCATCAATCACATTTAAATTCCCCAAAACCCAAATAATCAGTACACTTTTCGTGCCACCACAACTGGCACATATCGCATTCGATCCAGTCTTCATCAATAGGCTCTACGAATAGATACTTCAGTGCATCCTCCACACCTCCATATTTTCTTTTTTGGTAAAGTATTTGGTTTTTTAAACACCTTTTTAGCTCGCTTGGCATTAGTTTTTGGATTATGTTTCTTTTTTCATTGGTTTTTTCTTCTAGCTAGTCTAGCTGGTTCTTATAGGGTGAACTGCTTATGACTTCGGTTTTTTTATGGTTCCAGTTAGCAATTCTTTTCAATTCGTGATCGTGGTCTTCGTGATATTCTACAACAAAGTAAAGCGTTATTAAATACCATTGAAAACGACCAATATTCATTAATATAAATGAATATTACACAGTGGTGTGCAAGTCTGCGCGCGCAATCTTATCCATCCCCTAAATGCGCAAACTTACACACTTGGCCTCCAACGCAAACATTTTGATACTACTGCCATCTCTTACAAAATGATTGAGCTACTTTGTCACTAGTCGAAATTTCAACGGTAAACACAAGTAAAACGATCAGTAAAACATTGTAATTCCAACAGGTTTTAATCAGTTATACTTGCAAAAGAACAAAAAATTATATCAGATGGCTACAAAAACTTTGAACTCACCTGGACTTGCCGTTTTCTTTCGTGTCTTTATTTTTTCGGGAGCACATTCCGGCATCCAAAACAATCAAAACACAACTGAAGTTGGTAACGTGTTTCACACCGGTGTCGAGTAATGACGAGTGCGCAATCTTATCGCCCGCGCAATCTTACACCACCCTACCCTACACCACAAAATACATAACAACAAATAATTGAACACTACAAAATATACAATAGGCGGCCTTATCGCTTTCTGCGATCTCTTCCAGGCAACCTTGGAATGGACAGAGATTTGCCTGGTCATAAAATGGGGCTGTCGTTGGCGCAGATAATAAGTAACAAGTAGTTTGTAATAACTAATAACTGACGAATGATATCCACGCAGGGGAGGTCAGAATCATGGCACTGAATCCATACTAACTAGTTGCAGGTCGATCTCTCTGCCAGTATGTATAGATTAACATTCGGTGTTCAACACAATACTGAGTTACTTGTATAGGTACAAATATTTTGCATCAAAATAAATAAATTCTATTGTGAATGTCAGTTCCACGAAATGTTCGTATATAAACTTCATAATGAAACTTTTACCAAAGATTTCAGACTTGGTGAGGCATCCAACAATCTTTTGGTGCTTTACAAGAAGGTAAAATGTAAAATGTTGTGTTTGATTTAAGCAGTAAATAATTCATGGTAAAGTCAGCGATACCTTCGATCACAATTCGAGAGATTTCGAAGGAAATTGCTAATCAATTGCTGCAAATATTTGTGCAGTTCATCTGCTCAACTATGTAAATAACGCAATGAATTTGTTAAATTGGCAAAATAAAAAGCTTGTTTGCTACAGAATTCCCCACGGGAGTGAATTAATTATAATACCCCAATACGATGATTATGTTTTTGTTGTTGTGTGACGAATGATAAGCTGAGGAATGATGTGATAAGGCAACGGTGTGGTTTAAAACATGATAAGATGATGTAGTGATAAAAAAAATAAAGAGAATGCTTAGATGGTTTGAATAAGTGGAGAGAAAAAGAAGGTATTTACAAGGGAGATGTCAGTGAAACGCCGAGAGGGGACGCCCTATAAGGGCATGTAGTGTACTTTTTGGTGACGTGCTTCAGAATGGTCAGGTTCGTAGTAATTGGAGTGCGGGTATGATCAGATGTATGAACGTAAACGAAGTAAAAGGATCTGTGTAAGGATCGTAGCAGGTGGTGTCTCTGCCTACCCCCATAGGAAGAAGTTTTGAATTTATGATGTGAAGAGCAATCCTTGGAAATCAGTATGATTGTGTAAACAATGTATACTAGAATAGGTCACTGATTGATTTTGCGCGAATCTATCGATCGAGTTATGTAAGTTGACGCCGTCAATGCCACATGAAAAGGTATCTAGGAGGCCGTACGTTTGTGTACGGGAGAGTTTTTTTTTTAAGATTTCACTTTTTAACTTGTGATTTTTAAATCAAAGCTTTGTCTTTGCCTTATGAAGAAGTTTCTGTGAGCTTGTAGGGCTTCTAATATCAAAGTTCGGGAGGCCGAACCACCGGTAACAAAACCAGTATAATTGTATTGAAACTCGGTACTACGCTATAATATTTTGAATTTGAGTCGTACCTATGGAGTTAAAGTTATGTCGTTTCTTGCCTATTCAAACGATACTAGATACCTTTTGGAGAGGTCACTGTATTCGATTCTCTTTTCTCTCTCGGAAATTTGGTCAGATTTAATTGAAATAAATTCCTATTAAAATTTCACATAGGTACTAAAACGCCGTTTGTAAAAATAAATGCAACGCATATTATAAATACATACATTATTAATATCATACATCATAAATGTTTACCGTAAAGCTTTTCCAATAACCCAAATTTCAGTTCAACCCTAATAATCTTCGTGTATTCAATTCTGTTTTCCCAATAGCCGATCGGCACTCATTAAACATGAATTATCTCTGTCGATTGCAACCGATATTTATTTTATTGCTTCAATGAAAATAAACCGAGCTACTCGTATGCCATCTTGCGGCCGTCGGCCACGTAAATAGACTTGATTCCGTTACCTATCTGTGATATATCTGCGCGGTGCACTGCAGTGCATCAGTCAAACTCGGTAAATGTTTAATTGTGGGCTACCTACTGGCCCGGCCAAAGTAATCTAGCTGAAATGAAATTGTTTATTCTGGAAATTGGATATTGAAATTACATTTAATCATTTAATAGCGCCACACAAGCTAACTTTACAGTAGTTTTACTATGCAGAGTTGTGTTCAGTTAGTTTGCATTGCGCTTTGATTACCACTTATGCTTGTTGCTTGTTGAACTTTGCTTTCAATTACGGTATCAGTTACTTCTATGGATCATGGTTTGAAGTGGCTAAAGTAGGTCGCTACTATACAGGGTGGCGATTTAGTTACCTGCATCCCTCGAGGGGGCGATTCTATACGTCAACAACCGCGACGTAGACAACTTTCGCTATGAAAGTCACAAACGAATGGTAAAAAAGAAAAACATACTTGCATCGAAATATTCTGTCTACTGTTCAATTCAAAGTTGTTTTTTTTTATGAATTGGAATATGAGATTCGTAGGGAAAGTTGTTTATAATGACGGGTAGAATCACCCCTAGACGGATGCAGGTGACTAAATCGCCAACCTGTGTAATCCATACTAATATTATTAATTCGAATGTAACTCTGTCTATCTGTATGTTACCTTTTCACGCCTAAACTTACTGAATAGATTTCGATAAAACTTGGCAAGGAGATAGATGGCATCCTGGGGAATGACAATAGGCTACTTTTAGTCTCAATAATAATAATTTGTGTGAGAAACTAAGCATTTCTTAAGTTAGGGATATGAACATTCAAATGTTGATGATGTTTTTGGTAAAAAATAAAGCGAGCTGCAGCGTTTTTGTAAAATCATCCCGCAAGGGGTGCATTTAGTGGATGATTTCAAAATTCACATGATTATTGAAATTTTTGTTCACCTCTTTTTAAGAGATAAAGAAAATATCAAGATCAAGTCGGTATCTTGAGATAATGTTTATTTATTTAAAACAGCACCCACCCTCTTGAAAATGATTACAACTTAAAGTAATAAAATAACTTAGCTAACACTAACCTATGTAAGTATTACGTGGTCAATGGCGGCGCTAAAGTACCTATTTCAAATAAATGACGATAATATTCAAAATTAATTATTATTATTTTCACATTAGATATTTAGAACCAAATAAGTCGACTGCAAGTCGCCGGCTGTCGCTGAAAACCAGCGCTGGGGCTCTGTCTTGCATAGGGTCGCAGCATAATGCTGAGCGATAGCCGTTTTGCGTGGATGTGACGCATGTTTCCCCTAACCTTTTTTTTTTTTTTGGTGTGTTATTTTTGTGTCATGTTGACCGCTAATAAACGCATTTTCTTTCTTTCTTTTTAATCACTAATAAAAAAAAGGATTATTTACATTTATTAACTGTCTGTCTGTTACCTTTTCGCGCTTTAACAGTTGAATGAATTACATGGATAGGGCACGACCTGGGTTATTACACACACATACACACTAAGGATACTTTTTATCCCCGTAGCACGTTCCCGTGGAATAATGTCCGACATCCACGCGGGCGAAACCTATGCGTTATTACATTATACAGAGTTGATACGACAGAGGGGCTTTCCTTTAAACTGCCTATACTTGATACCATTTTCAAGCTCTGTACCAAAAATCAATTAAATAGGAGCAGTAGTTTAGTCGCAAATTATTTTTTAAGTTTTTTTCCCGTTTGAACACAATGTATCTTTACTAACAGCTGATTATGTCTATACGCATAGGTCATGCACCTTAAAACGATAAATCTGAGTATAACCTACAATGCGTTGTTGCCGCTCTGACGCAAGTCACAAGTACACCCAAATATTTTCGCTAAAAAGATGGCAATGCATACACACACACTTGCACTTTCATTACAAAGGGTGGTTGCGTTTTACTCTGATTTGTAAGCTATTTAATTAGTTTGAAAGAAAAAAAAAACAAATTTTTGGTGATTTTTATTTTTATACCGTATCGAATTAATACTAAACATGGATAGTATACGTAGTGTAATTTAATGCCCCTCTGTCATATCCACTCTGTATATGTGAACCTTTGGTTGTTTGTTACTCAATCACGCAAAAACGGCTCAACGGATTTGAATGAAGTTTGGCACACAGATAGTTTATAACCTATAGGATATTTTTTATCCCGATATTTCCACGGGATCGAGACCAAAGCGGGTGAAACCGCGTGGCGCTGCTGGTCGGAAATAATGTTATCAGTAAGTATTAATAAAGTGTTTATTTCGATGAGCTATTATGTCAAGATATATAGGTAAAAAAGTAATACCCATCCTCGATTCTTTGACTCCTACATCGTCCTATATTTTGTTATCGCAAAAGTTTCTACTTGTCTAGTAATTTATTAATTGACAGTGCTAATTAATACACCTTCAGTTATCTCTGAAATGTTTGCCAATATGTTAGATTTAAAGCAATAAACGTAAATATTAACTGAAGCGCGCACAATGCGTAAAAATGCGCATGATCATGTTTTCATTAATCGAATAGGAAATCATATTTATCAGTTTACATAAGTGATAATAAGATTCTTCACCTATGCAGCTAGTTGAAAGGGTACTTCAATAGCATTAGAAGTAATTGTTTGTAGAAATGCCGTATCGAATACCGCGCATACCGCACCCGGCGTAAAATAGTCAGCTGGCGGTTCGCTCCCAAGCCAGAAATCTTATCTAAATTAAATAAGCGCCAGACATAGCTGTAGGTAACTGAACTTCCCTAATTTCTCCCGGACTATCGGACTAATATAAAACGTTTAAATTAGAATGATGCCTGCCAACCTGTTTACCTTTTATAACCAAAAATAAATGCGAGACCCAAGCTGCGACGCTCGCAGCGCCATCTAGCTTGTTACGTTGGAAACGCATTAGTACTGTGACCTAGTAAATGTTTGTTTGTTTAACGCCATCTGCTAGCACGCACATGAACTAGTTTCCTGGCAGTTTATTTTTAAAGCCAGATCATTGTTAGGCAATATAATTTTAGGAGATTGATTTCTTCGAAAAGTTTGTTGCTTTTAGATTTGGAGCCATTGCCTTGCTCCATTTTTATAATTTAAAAGGAACAGTACTTTGCGCACTTGCGCATGCGCATGTCAAAACTTCTTGATTATTATTAATCCATTAAGAACTTTAGCTCTAAGTGAAGAATCTCATCCAGGGAAGATTTACCAATCCTAATACCATACTTATTTCTGACGCCAAGCAGCGTTACCGAGTTCCGATTTTAAGGGTCATATATTCATAGCACATCGGATACTTCCTGTACCGGCACATGAGACATTTTAGCTTTGTCTCTCGGATGTGTAACAAGTCCGGGGGACATCAGGATGGCTGAAGTGGGTTGAAAACATTTTTGACATTCCATAACATATTATTAAGAAAAAATATTATCACGCCTGTACCAGCTGTTTCTGTGTCTTCGTGCCTCGTGTTGTCATGAATTAAATAAAAAAACCTCAGAGACGGTACAATGAGCCAGACTGTAAGGTGGCAGCGCAGCGGGGCTGATTGCTCACGACCCGCCGGACATTTATTTCAGTACGTAGATACTTACACAACCTAGGTACTTACTGTAAAGGTTCTCTGCAAAAGTCGACCTTATGTTGTGCAGGCTGGCGGAAAAATAACTGGTTACATTTGACAATTCAAGCGAATTCTAAATTTAGAATGAGATTTCAAATTACTTTGACGAGGCTTTTGTTTAAAAAAAGACAGTGCTATAATAATAGGCACGTGGATGTCAACACGTTCCCTTAGAATAAACGTAATAATTATAACATTGTATCATTAATTTTGTAGTCCCTGTAGTATTTAGTTGTGATAGGTACTGTGTATCTCGAAAGTTCTACAGTAGCGGGACAGCGAGGGGGTTCTCGCAACAGAAAGGCTCCGCTGATTTTATCTATTTATTTTTAGCAATACGTGTAACTTCAGTTTGACTAAAATAATTTTGCATCATATCAAACTAAGGAATGCAATCACGAACTCGCGAGATCTTGAACCTCGTGAGATATCGAATCTCGTGAGATCTCGAATCTTTTGAGATCTCGAATCTCAGTCGAGATTACGAACGAGATTTCGAGACTGCGCAATCGCTATGGTTATCACTATGTACTCTTGTATTGTATTGTCTCTTGAAAAGCCATTTCAAAATAATAATTAATTAGTTGATATTGTGCGCGATGTCTGCTTTAATATCTTAGCATTATACTAAGAGGCAGTAGAGGATGGTAGTGAAAACGTATAAAAGAGAAGTCATTAAACTGTGTTTTAATTAGAAAAACATCTTGCTGCTTTTTTCTAGATTATCTTCCTCCACTTCAACTCCGAAAAATAAAGGAATATGAAGATCAAAAAATACTAGCTAAGTGGTATTTTAATAAATTAGTAGGTATCTACTTTATTATATTGCAAACTAGCGAGCCGCCATTGCTTCGCACGGATGCAATGGTGATATGTCAAGCTCAAGACATCAAGATATATATATCATATATATATATATATGTACTATATCTAACTCAAAACCCTCCGAAATAAATGCGTTTAATGATGGTGAAAACCGTATTAAAATCCATCGCTTAGTTCAGCAGAACAACGCGGTCACACAAACAGACACCAAAAGCGACTTTTTGTTTTACAACAGGTATGGATTTGTTGACCGAGACCCCTTAAACAAGGGTAAAAATAAAATAAAAACAGGTTTGGATCAATCTGTCAGTCGTTCCCCACCTATATTGGGGTCGGATTCCGGATGCGGCTGAATATCAGTATTTTACATGGAACGACTGCCTATCTGACCTCCACAACTCAGTTACTGGGAAACATGATAAGACTCCCCCTTCGTAAGACTGGTTGTCAGACTTTTGGATTCCTCAATACCCATAGCGATTATCATAGATTTACGAATGACAGCCGGGGCCAACGGCTTAATGTGTTTGAGAAGGCACGGAGGAGTCTCGATATGTAATATATGGCCACCCATCAATGAACCGAACGCGGCAAACGTAGCTTAACCTCCGAAAGACCCGTGCGGGTGTTGATGATAACAATTAGCCACGAGCCCCGGCCATATAACATATAGAAAGATAGGTTTTAATGCCTAGATGTGTATACGTCAGTAGATGGCCGCCTCAGTTGGTATAGTGCTCGCGAACGTGACTGCCAAGCTGTGTCTTGGGTTCGAACACGGGGCGGGCAAAGCGTTATTGAGTTTGGACACTAGGTAATTTTCAGTAGCAGCTGCAGCAGTCTGAGCTTGGCTGACCCTTTACTAGTTAATAGGACTTTAAAAGACCTTAAATGTGGATGTACTACACACGTCTAGTTATTCACGTGTTGTGAGGAGCAGTGGTGGCCCCTAGTTACGTATCGTGCATAGGTCGTGGGATCGAACCCAGGCAGGCACTTTACTTTGTGTAATTTATTTCTATGAACCAAAAATTAGATGACATAGGTACGTCATCCACCATGCCACACACCAGTGTGGCGTGGTGTATTATGGCCGACTCTCTATCACAGAGAACAGGTCTGTGTCCCGGCAGTGGGAGCGTTACATGCTGATTATGCTTATGCTGTCCTGTTTATTCGGAGAATACTTGTTGTTATGTGTAGGTAGGTATAGGCCTCCTTTTGTCTATCATGTGCCAGGGTTAATCTGACAAAGGAAGGCTGGTCACACGCTTGCGATTTAACAAGAACACACGACTGTCTTTCTTTATGCAGACTGTGTATGAAATTGCTATAATACGAAAAATCGACGTAGAGTGTCAATTTGCTTACAAATAGAGACGGCACGAGACTTTTATAAAAGCAAAGGAAAACGTTTCCGTACTTCTTCTTAGTTGTGTAGTCTATTATTTAGTGAGAGAATTCTTGCTGATTTTCTTTGGCATTGCTTTCTGAAATAACAAGCCTTTGGGCCGGAGACTTTTTGTTTTATAGTGGAGTCTAATGAAGAAATAAAATATTTTGACAATAGTAATTTCTATTGTCTTAATACTTTTGTTTATAAAGACGAATGTTATTGCAGTGTTGTTTTGTCTGTGAAGTTCCTTCTCAGAAACTCAGCCTCTATAACTTAGAGCTTGAAGCGTGCTGTAATTCCACCTGGGTTCACTCTATTGACAGCTCACTTTATGCTCACTTCGCCAAGTTTTCACAGTGATATTTTTGCAGAATAGCAGTACAGCTCTGATCTCCTCGCCTGTTGGTTATTCATGGCAATTTACTTATATATTAAAGAATGAGTTATAAAAAGAGTAATTACTACAAGTTTAGTGGTTGGTGAACGCAATGGCATTGAACTACTAGGCTTTTTTTATCTAACACGAATTATTCTGGAACTTAACACTATCCCGTCACGATGTATTAAAACTAACGAAACTACAACATAAATTCTAACAACAGACCCTCAACACAGAACTGCTACTAAGCGGACATAAAATCTAGAAACGACAGAACTATAAACCCGAATCGTTCATTCAGTGTGGCAACATTGTCTGTCGCGTCAGACGCTCGCGTGTAGCCAGCCTGCGCAGAACCGCGCGGCGCTAGAGTCACTCTAACGAAAATAAGTCTGCGCTCGCGCAGTTATCGCCCGGCTCCGCGGGTATTCGAACGAAATGCGCCCTCATTATGGGCAGCAACTGTTGCAAAGGCGATGCCGGCGGCAGGCCTATCAGGTCTAACTCCTCTATATACAGCAGGTATTTCTTGCTGGCTATAACCATACTTCAGGAGTTCATCGGCGTACCTTGGGTCCTCAGGCCCCTACGCCCGTACGTAGTGTAGTGATAGTGCCCCAGTGTAGTGTTGTGCTTGAGGTAGTATAGTTTTGTTATGTAATTAAGGTCGGGTGCCAGTGAAAAGTAAAGCATGGCTCGCTAAAATCAAACGGTAAAATTTTTCAAGCTGAGTTCGAATTTCGTGTGATATGATTGGATTGATTGGCTTTTGATTTTTCTGAGCGAATTTACTGGTCTTAATTGATTTTACTTGTGTCATGAAATCTGTTGATAACCCTCCGGATGCTGCAGGTCTATTGTCGCCTCCGTATTGCGTAGTTTGATTTTGTCATAAATTAATGAGTTCATCTCTTATTTTAAAGAGTCGCGTTAGTTTTATATATAACTTGACGCCGTATATCTATTTATCTGATTGATTTGTTACGCACCTGTCCTTGAGGATGATACGGTCGACAGTTTTGTTCGACGTTGAATATATTGCACAGCGATTTATATAAAAAGATTGTTATGTAATATAAAGTGTAGTACTTACATTATATTTGAATTAGTTTATTAAATGTTTCAGGAAAGCTATTGACGTAGGTTACTAACTATCCGGATTTGTTTACATGTAAAAACTTCTTTCATAATTTCATGATTGAAATCGCACGTAAAGATGTAGTGAATGGGATATAATTTAAACTGCTCTATTCACATTAAAAATCTTTAACGAATAGTTTGTAACAGCCACAGCGGTTCATCAATATTCCATAATATTTATACAAGAGCTTAGTAAGAATTTATTTTTAGCAGTAGTCATTAAATCTTTCTTAAGACGAGTACCGATTATATTTGATTCATAGTTCTCGAGAGCAATGGCAGGCGGACGAACGTTGTTTTATTTCACTGAGACAAAGCATCATTGAATGCTTCTTTTTATAACACAATCTTTTGTAGTAACTGTATTTCATTATTTAATTTTCAAACCTACATAACATCACGCTTCAGGGTTGGGCAGAGGTGTACCGACCTATAGTACACCCAGCTTCCGCCGCTTATGTTTAAGTCGTTCTTTTTTTGAGTTTTAAAACTTGTGAGATAAATCCTTTTTACAGTTTTTACGTAGGTATTTGTTTTTGGTTTGCCCGATTAGTTACGAACTCGATATGAGGTGTGAGTAAAATCGAGAACATGACTAGGTTCATCATCGTTCTTCTGTCAAATTCAAATTCCCAATTAATTTGCAGTCGGCACAGCATGTATTTTTATTTCATACTTCTCTTTTAGTCTTCATCTCGGTAGTCACCCTTTCTAGCCATATCATCTTTCACATAGAACATAACTAGGTTATCTTAATAAAAAAAAGTTAGTTCCTACAATGTAGATTATATAGAAAATAATCTAACAATAAGTAGGTTCCTACTTACACATTAAACCAACAGTATCTAACGAATGAGCTATGATGCCGCATGTCGGTGACAGCTAACAAATTATAACGTGCTTTCCGAGGCACGGGCGTATCACACAGCCGACTTCCATTCTCCGGCCCGTTACTGAGCCGTTGATCCTGCGCCTATGATCTCTCTCCGGCCGTGACGTATTGCCGTCCTATCGACCTGTCCCCTCTGGCTAAGGCTTTGAGTTCGCTCAAAGGCACCTCAGGATTGACCGGTTAAGTAGTCATGGCCTCTAAAACGCAACTACGAGATGACCTACATAAAAAAGTGCACCTGTTTCTGAGACACTTTTGCATTATAATATCTCCCGCGTCGATGGCTAATCTCCACTGAGATTGGCCGCCATGACCGAAATTCGGTCTAAAGGACTATTTTCACAAATTATACAATTATAGCATAAGTAAGGGTTCTCTATAAAATAAAGCCCCAGGCGCGGCGGTACGTTATTATTGCGGCCCGTGCTACAATGTAGTGTCGTCTATCTCCTCACATTTAGCCGTCAGTATTCACGGAAATTCAAACCATCGATGGGTTGAATAACCGCTAATATTGACTGCTATATACATTACGACAGCGCCGCCATTGTAGTTAGTATAAACTATACATTTTGAAGTAAATAGTAAAAAAAATGTTCTATTGTATTGTTAAAATAAATGAACGCAAATTATGTCTCTTAAATTATATACATTGTTTTATAACGTAATAATATTTCCAACGCTGTTGTAAGAAAATTCATAGAACAGCCGAACTATTCTGAAGTGTGCTGTCAATAGTGGTATGACAGCGCACTTAAAACCCACTTCACCTAAGTTTTCACGATCATATTTTTACAGAATAGACAAACTATTACCTAAAGGGTTGACTTACTAGCATAAGGGTTTCTCATTATTTACCTGTTAATAGCTAATATGTGTTCTTTCGTAACTGGGGTAAGTGGTATGCCCTAGTAAGACTTATGTTTGAAACTATCTCGGTGGCAGTGCTCTATCGTATTTAAACTTAGATATTCCATTAAAATTCTGAAAACCGTCAAATGTATATCTCTATAACCAGCCTTTGACATAGAATAGTGACTCTTGAAAATCTTGACTTTAATTTGCTTGTGCAAACAAATTTGCGAACGAGATTGCGCTGCAATTTTTAATTAAAAAAATGTTACGAACTCTCTTGGATTTGAGTTAATGGTAGATATTCTTGCCCATTTTTTTAAACTTGTAACTGTTTCATGTTATTTACATCATCATCATCAGCCTATAATGTTCCCACTGCTGGGACACAGGTCACACAGGCCTCCTCTCGGTGAGAGGGATTATTTACTTACGAACACGAATTATTTATGAGTTTTTATTTGGAAAATTTTACATTTAGTCCCTATTTGAGGAATTGTATGCTTGCACCATAACGGGTAAAAGCAACTGGTATAGCAACAGGTGAGGTATGAACTTATCGACCTCTTGCACAGCGGTCCACTGCCTTTGCTGTTGATTTATTGTTTAAATAAACATTACTTTTTTATTGATTTTCCCATAAAAATATACCCGTGTATATTTTTACCGTGTACAGTTTGCGCGTCAATCCGCCCCTCCTCCCAGCGCAGAAATTATTCTTCAGTTGTAAAAAACAAGTTCTGCTTCTGTGTGTGTGTGTGTGTGTGGTCAGTCAAAATGTATGGAATTACAGTTTCTTTTTTGGTTCTAGAATCAATTCCAAATTTGAACTGAATTCATTGTAACAATTTGCGCGACAATGTCCCCTACACGCTGTATTGAGTGAAATATTGATGACTACTTCTCATCATTCCAATAACGACGCTGCTATTCTGGGTCGTCGGACGATGTCCCGTGTCCTCACCTGCTGGCAATACTACCAACATCTAAAATTAGCAATGCTATCAGCCCACAATAAATATAAGCACTAACGTGTCATCGTGGTTTTTTATATCATCTCTCAGTAACCTTGTCTCTTGTATTTAGGTCACTATGTCGGTTTCGTCCGTGTGGCTCCAATGAACAAGGTCTTATGACTTTTCTTTTAAAAGAATATTATTTAGTTCGAGTGACAGAATTTGTCAGGTAATAGGGATGTGTCCTCGGTAAAAAAAATAAGCCTATTTGATCCGTCAGTTAGATTACTTACCAAAAATATTGGACACGTATTTTTTGCTTTATCAAACAAAAAAAAAGTGACAAAGATAAAGCGCATGAAAGTTCAGAAGAGGGGCTTATTTCGACACTTCTACGTAAAAAGCACAGCAAAGCATGACGTCACGCGAAATTTCAACGCACTATATCTTCGTCAGTTTTAGTTTACATGACAACAGAAAAAATAGGTGTCCAATATTTTTTGGTAAACTGCTGGACTAAACAGAAATTTTAAGAAATGTACCCTATTATTAATAATTTTTCTAATGCTGGGGCTACACCTTTCAATTATCGTCACGAAGCTTCGCGCTTTATACAGTACACGCAGGTGCAACCAACCATTACCGAAGGTAAAGGCAAAGTATTTATTTCAAATAAATATATAAGGCACGCTTGAACGTGAAAAGAAGCGATGGACCGGAGTGCATTCCAGTTTTCACACGGGTGGACTGGAGGTACGGTCATGGAGCGTTACTGTTAAGGCGCTGCCCAAACGTAGGACACCGTAAAACGCTCTGCTTTTTGTCGCACGGTTATGAGTATTCACATATTACAAGCCATGGAAATGTTCTGCATTGTCAAAAGGTTCAAAAAAAGACTTATTCAAAAATATTTAACAAAAATAAATCGCAAAACAGAGCACAATTTTTTTTTTTAACCTAAACTGTCTTATTCTTGAGCATTGTGACATTCTTGTGTATAAGCACCAATGTTTTCGTAAGCATAGGAGGGGAGAAGAGGCTAAACATTACTACAATTCTTCTTACGTAATATTTGAATGGCCCCCTATTTTGCGCGAGTGATGTGCCTTGACTGGACATGCACTCAACCCTTATGTCTATGAGAGCTCGACGTCGTTATTCCGAGCATTGTCGACCCGACGTATCATCCAGAGGCAAAATTCATTCGTGGCTCCTTAAAATAATGGTGACATCTAGTAATAGGATTTCAAAGATGAAAAATTTGCTAATCCCTATTTACATCTGTACTTAAGAGTCAGTCTACAAGCGTGAATGCCCTAATCACAGCCTGATAAGGTTCTTTGATCTCTACAATGGAGAAAAAGTTAATTATGAGGGAAGAATTCGAAAACCCATAGAATCTATACTAATAATAAAGCTGAGAGTTTGTTTGTTTGAACGCGATTATCTCTGGTACACACGGCTACACATCAAGCTATATATTTCCAGTTTACACTGACCTCTCATTGTAAGGAAATCCTATACAATGCGAGATCAGCTTATACTGGAATAGTATAGCTTGATGTGTAGCCGTGTGTACATACTACCATTCGGATATGTTTTTTTTTTTGCATTTGGCAGTCCAATTCTTGAGGACTTATAGGCATAACGCTACGACTGCTAGGAGCCGAGCAAAAATAAAAAAGTCTAAAAGAACGCTAAGCGCAATTGAAGTAATCGGGGAACAAGAAATATCAAATTACACGCAAACAAAATCGCGCTCAGAATATAATCCTGGATATTTTAATTAAAAACTGATGCAATATACTTCAGTCAGCTGATGTCGCGGGCAACAGCTACTAAGTAATATTTTAACAAGCTAAACACATTATAAGAGGACTCCATAAATATTTTACAAGCCGTATATTTTTTTGAACCATTGATTTAGTTAGACATTATTCACTATCGATCATTTAAAACTGTCTTGGAGTTGTCAAATTAAATTCAATATTTTATTTCACCTAAACCTACATGAGCACTTATGAAACGTCAGAAGCTACGAGTAGGTGGACGGTTCCAATTGGTCGTTTCCTATAGAGAAGAGCCGGCAAAAAGTTTGAAAATAATATAATTATCTTTTACAATGTTTTCAAATTACATTGATAGTAGGTTTGTTTGGAGTTGATAGTTGGTTGGATAGGAGGACAGTGTAGGCCTGTCAACAGGTACCAGGTACTTAACAAAACAGGAAATGGCCAACACATCGAAACATCCAAGAGTCTACAAGGCCTACAACGTTCTCACATTCACAAAGTAGAAGAGAATCTATAAACAGAAACTAAATAGTAAAATAAAATAAAAAACTATCTAAACTAAATGACACGATTGTCATTACAACTGTAACAAATCTGAGTGGATAACATGTGCACCACAGTCACTAATGAAGAGTTGAAGTTAGAAGAAGTAGTATACATACATATGTATATAATATCAAATTATTGTAAGATTGTGTCATAGAAGTAGACAAGTAAAAAAAAAATATATTATATATAAAAAACATTGTAATTTGGGAATAGTTAGTAGATCTTTACACAATTATTATGCTGTTAATGAGGTTCCAGAGAAGCCACATGTACAGAAAGTAGTATTGCGGAACAAGCTTGTTTTTAACTTAGTCTATAATTTTGTAATATGCTTTTGAAAAGGACACCTTTGATGTGAGTTATGATCTTTCCATCGCTAAGTTCTGTAACCGACTTACGGCTTTGGTTTAAATTTGACTAAATTAGAAACGCAGACTTCGTGCTTGCACACCTCTCATTAACTAACTTATTAACCTCAAGTTTTCTGCGTTGCTAGGAATGTTACAGAGAAACCTAGGTTCATTTTAGAGGAATGCTTGCTTGGAAAAGTAGAACCAAACAATAGATAATATACAAATAATGTCTATCTAACTACATAGTTCTAAACTCCAATTATGTTAGATATAACTACAAAAAAAGATAAAATAAAAGTGAACCAGCACAAGCTGTTTCCAAAAATATATATTGCAAAAACGTATTAATGGTACTGACATGACAGCTCACAAAATTAATTGCGCTAGCGTCAATCCAACAGTAATCCTGCACGTGCAGTTTTTAAGGGACCTGTCATAGTCATGTAAGGTTTATCCAACGGATGCTTTACAAGGCCAAACTTTTTACATAATTATAACAAGCCGTGTGCTTGATGGCAACTTACATCTCCTATTTGACAAATTTTGAAAAATTCTTTCTTAGTGCTCACTTTTGGTATGTAAGGAACTTTTGTGCAAAATTTCATGTTTCTAGACTCAGTGTTTATGACTGTGCGTGTGCGATGTCTGTCAGTGAATGGATGTATGATTTTTCAGTTTATGTACACACATAGATAAAAATAGACAAGAAGAAAAGAACAAAACAACTATGTAGGGTAGGTAGGGCTGATTCGTGACCTCGTCAGCACGGGAATCCATAGAGGTCGTTAAACTTCAGGAAACATAGAAATAAATACACTGTAGCGTTGACTGTTCACTATTTTAATTATACAGACACATAAATTACTCAAACAATTAAGGATTACAGTAATAATTAGCGACTTAGAGCCATGGGTTTGCGAGTGACCACCACGTGCAACGGCTGTCAACAACTGAATGAATTGACACGCACGACGTTCGCCCGCCATGACAGACGCAACTCCATTCGGTGTTAAACCGCTCTTAATTAAAATTACCATTTAGTCGAATTCAAATCGATTAATCGTTAAAAATAACAGAGTAATTACCAATGATTAAAAAAACAACAAAATAAATTACAACTCTCAAAATTAACTGATTTTCATTATTGCATAATGTCACGCGCCGTTAAATATATAATTTAATGGCCGTGTACGTATACGGCCGTGCCATCATTGGACATCGACTATGGAAAGTATATTGGGTGAAAATATGAATACCGTAGGTACAGATCTGAACCTGCTTGGATTTACCATGCCACCTTTTGAGTAATTATAAGAGAATGACATAATTATGATTACACACATTGCATTGGCACACTATAGCAGAATATGGTACAGATTCTCCCGCGATAGATTTTTTTCTGTGCACAAAAGGAGCTGATGATCCGTTGCAAAAGGCAGAAAAATCCATGAAATGGCCAGTTTCCATGTTTACCACTTTCATTTTTGAGTTTCTTGAACAGTTCTTTATAAACTGTTGCCAGTCCCAAGGGGTCATGATGGGAAACTCTTGGATTTTCTTCTTTTCTCTCTCTATTATTGAGTGGACTACATCTACTTCCATGTGAGTATGTCCTTTTAATAAATATTTGAGATTTATTACTACCACATTTTCCTTTTGAGACAATATCCACAAATAAGCCATCATTAAATAAATATTTTTATTCTGCTCCACACAGTTGGCGCTCCATACTGTTACTTCTTTTAAAGCGCTATCGTCAAGCTGCTCAAAAAACGTAACTATTCCAGAAGCGGAAGCTTGTTTTCATAAATTGCATTTCCATTTTAATTTATTTAAAGTTCTTTTACGAGTCCTCATTACAGAAATTTGAGGTGATAGCTCTGGCTGAATATCTGAGGGAGTATTGTTCAGCGATTGAGTCGTTCCGTTTTCTCTCATATTTTCTAGATCATCGACGGACGACCTGTCTGATTCTGGTATATTTACCTGTCTTCGTTTTTCGAATTCACAATCTGTAGAGTCTTCATCGGTGTACTCTACGTCTGATGGTGAAAAGTCTTCTCCAGAGCTCATATCATCTTCTGTTCTCATGCGGGGAAACCTAGTCGATGGCACGAGATTATTTGAAATGTCAGTGAGCAAAGCTGAGGCTGACGGTTGTGTAGCATAGCCGGCGGTTGGAGCCGGAGCCACGTCAACATCTTGGGATAGTGGATATGAACCTTCGGGCCTTTCCAGGAAAAGCTGTTCTTCCCTCTGTGATCCTTAAAAAAATGTTTCAACCTTAGCTACGTACTTATGGTATTATTTATACCTAACACAGAAAAACAAATCTATACTATGCGAGAATGTACCTATTAGGTCGTAGATAACAGGATACGGCGAAAAGTTAATCGTTAAAACATACGAACTATTGGCGAGCAGGCATTTTCAACTGTCAGCTGGTACGTACCTTTGTTGAAGTCTTCTCGATATTTTCCATCAGAAATGCCAGTGAACAAAGAGGAGGTTGACGGTTTTGCTTCATAATTAATAGCACCGGCGCCGATGTTACGTACTTCGGAGGGAGTTACAGGCATGTCCAGGTCTTGACAATATTTTGAAGATAAAACTTGGTGGGAACGGTGCCAATCTTGGAAATGGTGATCTTCTCTCTGAGATCCTAAAAATAACATAATAATAATATTATTAACATAATATTTTTTTTTATTAATTAATTGTAATTTTTGTGCGTTTTCGGAGCAGTATCCGTTGCCTGCTGAGCAGTAGTCGGCACGGGCCCGCGCGCATGTGTACCATAAAAGGACAAAATATTATAAACAATCAGTGCAGTTAATGTGGACTTTAAAATGGAGCAAAATAACACTGGGCTCCAAGCACAAAGCGTGTTTTACTGTGCGTATTCGTGCAAGATTTATTATTTTGAAAAATGGGAAGCACAAACAGCAAGGAAGAAGTAGTGATTGCTCAGAGCGCTGGAGTCGGTAGTAATTCGGCTCGTACGCAGCAGCTGTAGGAGACCTCAAACACAATTATTTTGGTGGTAATATGTACCATATTGGCGATCGGACTTTTAATAATATTATACAAGCTTTATAATCGTTGTCACAAAAAGCAAATACAGCGTCGCATAGATGGGGTGACATTGAAGCCATAATCCAGTATTCTACGCAGGCAGCAGGCATACATGGGTGCTGTGCCGCAGCCTGGCAAGGCAGAAGTTCTCGATATATAACTACGACGGCGAAATAACCCATGGTATCTTCAAGGCTCGTAATTGATCGTGACCTGCAAGTAGTTGTTCCGGGTCTGGCTGTTTGTGTATGTGAATTTAAATGTTTGTAAACGCACCCACAATACAGGAGAAATTCCTAGAGTGGGACAATGTTTTAAAAAAAATAAAAAGAAATAAACTACGTACGTGCTAGTGTAGTGTTGGTGTGAAAAAGTAGGCAGTGATGTGATCATTCCTAATCTCTATATCAGTGGCAAAAGTACTAGTAAGTGAATCAAAGTAATAATGAGGTTTCTTTTATAACCTATTTTGTGAATTTTAGGAACTACCTGTCTCTTGATGATGGTATTTAAGTTTTATAATTACATTTAAAGGCTAATGTGTTATGGCTGAGGATTTAGGTATAATATTAAACGAGTTAAGAGTTATAAGTTGACGACACGTTTGGTGTAGTGGCTACAGTGGCTAAGTGTAGTCAGCGAAACCAAATGGTCCTGGGTTCGAATCCCGGCAGGGGCAAATGTTTGTATTATGAATATGGACATTTGTACCCGAGTCTTAGATGTATATTTATAATATGTATGTATTTACGAAAAAAAAAATGTATTTAAGTAGTGTATCAACCATCTGAGGGGCAATTCCCGTATTTTTAAGAACGTTCGCATTCTAATCTCAGTCTCAATCTGTCAAAATTACAATCAATTTACATACATTTTTGACAGGTTTTTGACATTGATTGTCGCTGAGATGAGATTGCGACTTGAATTTGAACGTTTTTTAAGTACAAGAATTGGCCTACTGGTATCCATAACTCAGGCCTTAAGTGCTTAACTTGGAACTAGATGGTGCTGTGTGCAATGTCAGACGATATTTATTTATTTTATTATTTATAAGAAGCTACTTGATAAAAATTGGTCCTAGCCGCCGACAAGGAAATATTTCAGAGATAAAAAGAACAGAGACAAATTCTGTTTTAGTCAAGTACAATACATTTTTTAGAAATCTATAAGGATAACTTAAAGAATTGTACAATTCATTAATTAAAAAGATTTGTGTTGAGTTCGGTAGGTTATTTTTTTAAATAATTTCTTTGTGTAGTTTAACAGAAGAGACAGATATCCCATTACAAACCGTGGCGACGGATACATTCGATTTAAAAACTGCGCTACATCTTATGCCCGTCATGGATGATAGCATTAATAACACTAAGCAACTGATCGAAAATATCGAATATTACGATACTATGTTAGATACACCGGCATGTAAAAACAAACTAATTCAGTTTATATTTAAAAGTAGGTTCTCCCAGCGTGCAAAGTTATTATTCTCTCCAAAATATGAGACTGTCGAAGAGCTTACAAAGGATAGGTATGCGTAAATTACTATTACCACAACAAAAGTTACATTGCTATTCAGTCAAAATTACAGTTTTGTAAACAAGAGAGTAAAACAATTACAGATTACGACAAAGAGATGTCAGAACTCCTTGTAGATTTGACGATATCGCAAGCTGACAGTGATTCAGCCAAGTACTTATGCCTTATTGAAACCCATGAATGAGAAGTTAGCAATCAAGCGATTTGCGGATGGTTTGCGGGATCGTCGATTAAGCACCATAATTGCCGCGCGAAACTTTTCTTTTTTAACAGAAGCAATCCTGGCAGGGTCGCCATGTTAGGTCGGGTGTTTAGGAGACGAATGAAACGAATGAGGATCGAGAATACACTGACTATATTGGAATAAAGATACCTTACTATATACCTTACAACTATCTACTACATCACATCGCAAGCATCATCATAAAACCTACTTTGAACATTGTGAACCTAACTACCCGATGTGTTTATGTCACTGAAAAATGGACCTTAATTAACACACAGTAATTATAGATCAATGCCATGCCAATTAAAGGAGAATCTACTTGTAGTATATCCGCGAAGCGTTTTACTCCAATATTTTGTTATAAACTAAAGAAAAAGTACTACTTATCACGACACCCTAATATAAGTAAATACTGATACCTCAAGAATCATAAGAAAGTCTAATATTCACAAAAATATGAACCTACCTACTAACAATTTTTAACATTGAAAAAAGTATCTTACCACCAAGAAATAAAGATCAATGGCATAAGACGTTTACAGGAGACGGTTTACCTCTCGTTACGTTGTCGCTAAAATATTTTATTAAAACTAATTAAAAAAGTACTGACCCTATTCAGAAGTAGTATCATGTCGATCTCCGATATTCACTAGGCCACACAGTGATTTTCCGCGAGAAAACATGAGGTTAGCAACAATTTAAAACAATTTTTAACTAATAGGCAGATAGTTTTGCACGCTCAGTAGGTGCGACGCGCGGTTCATACGGATAACTAGCGATCTGCGCGCGAGTTTTCGTTCAGAGGTAAAGAACAATAACTCCAATGAACAACATTAAGTTAGCGCAAAGCTTAGAGGTAAATAATCTTATCGTAATTTGAGGTCCTATACCCATTCGACGTTAGTGGATTTAATGTCATATACGATTGGATATTTCTTTTCATAGATGTCATAGGACTTAATGTCGTATACCATTATGTAGAACTGGTTCTTGCGATTTGAATGGTGCAAGATACACGTTTTCAAAAAAAGTGGAGTGTCTATTGTATACCTCTGAGGTACAGTATTATATTTTAAAACAATCGCTTTTCTGGCTCCATGATAAAAACACGTTAGCAAAACAAAACAAAAGCAATAGATGAAATTGAAAACAAAACTATGTCTTCAGCTTTATAATATTAGTAAAGTAATGAGATATTAAACAAAAACTTAAAAAAATATAAACAAAAAAATACTCGATATCATTTAAAAAATATTGTATATACGGTCAAATGGGGTTACTTTGATACTACGGGGTTACTTTGATAACAACTTTAGGCTTATGAAAAACTTAATTTTATAATATCTACAACACCAGTTAAAAAATAAACTATCAGTACTTGGCACTACTGATAGTTTCTTTGTATTATAGCGTTGTAGTTATTATAAAATTAAGTTTTTCATAAGCCTAAAGTTGTTATCAAAGTAACCCCGTAGTATCAAAGTAACCCCATTTGACGGTACACTAAATTTCATTATTAGTAATTTTTCATAAGCAAAATTTGAGCTAATCCATCTCACTCCTTTGAGACAAGTGCTTTTTGGCATTCCAAGATCCCAACGAACCGATACCTGAAGCCTTTCTACATGTTAAAGATAAAGTATTATCAGAGGAAGCCGCAGGACTAGCGAAGTGGTTCGATAAATCTTATGTCTCAATACTCAATACTCAATTTCTTTATTGCTGGGACTTATGTAAGAAAAAATGCTAATAGTAAATAAATATAATATACCAACTTTACTAATATTACGAGTATAAAGCTGAGGACATGGTTTTGTTTTTAAATTTCATCTATTGCTCTTGTTTTGTTTTGCTTCATTTTTGATTAAAATGGCATTATTGTATGAAATAAACGTGTTTTTATTATGGAGCCAGAAAAGCGAAATTTTGTAATATAATATATATTAATAGTTTCTTCTCCAAAGGCGCTTTCTGTGATCCAAGGTATTTGAAAACAGTGGTTTCTATGAACAAAGTTTACGGCAAAAAGTGCTATCTATGAACAGAGATCTCTGTCAACAGTGCTTCCTATTGACCGAGATATCTACAAACAATGTGTTCTATCAACAACGTTTTCGGCGAAACGTGCTGCCTAGGAATAGAGATTTCTATCAGGTTTCCTTTCTTCTATTTCTATCTTAGGTTCCACGCTCAATGTGTCGAACGATTCACTGATTCACTATTAATAGATAGCGCTTGAGAAATGTTGTAACAAGCTCAATGTTTACATATTTTAAAAGGGTTCAGTGTAAATATTTTAATATGATGATAGTTATTGAAGCACTTTTATTCACTAAGACAAAATATTTATAGGCAATCGATGTTGAAAAGTTGGAGTAAGTTGAAATGGGTTTTCGGGGAATTAAAGGCGGTGTATTATTTATATAATTATGTAGATCAAATTAGAATAAACTCCCTATTGAGTATATTAGAAGTGGTAGAACAAAAGTGTCTCTAAAATCTCTCTATTTATGCATTTTGAGTTTTTCTATAATATAGTGAGAAAAGCGTTAATTTTATCTAAAATTTATTTTCGCGACTCTTCTGTCCTTCTGGTAATAAAGATGTATTATGTCATGTTTCAAAATAGGTACTTAGGTATTTTATATACCTACCTAATAAAGGATTGAAGACTATTATTTTAGTTTGTTTGAAAAATGCACTTTTTAATTTCGATATTAGGATTGATTTGATAGTTTCAAAATAATCCGTTGCATTCGTTTCGTCATGGTTTTCATATTGTCTGCACGTTGTAAAGGTAAGAGATTTGTTTTCAGTATAACGTTTATTTTGTAATGTTGGTTATGCTGTCATATTTATTCTCTCACGAAGCGCGGCGCGCTTTACTTGTGTTTACCAAGTGTACAAACAAGCTGTGAATGTGTGTGTAACCGCAGGAGCTCTCGTTACTGTCCGAGACAATAGCGAAGTCGGATGTGTCTGTGTGCGTCTGCGTGTGTGTTATATGCTGACGCTACTCGTCTTCGCCACACATTCCCATCGTGTTTGTGCCATAGATATAGAATTTTTACATTTCTATGGTTTGTACACTTGGTTACCACAACTAAAGCGCGCGTCACTTCGTGAGATAAAAATACTGTGACAGCATAACCAACATTACAAAATAAACGTTATAATTACTGTAAACAAATCTCTAACAATGAGGTAAAGTGAAGTAATTTTCTCACAGCGTTACCAAGACCAAAACAATTGTATTGTTTTGTAAATATCATTTCATTATTAGCTGCTATGGTTAACATAGCCATCCATGTGAGTAGGTGGAATACTTTCGTATGGTACCGCGAGCGAATAGGCGAGCATCGAGGGGTGAGTGCGTAACGGCCATGAGCGGTTACTCGCTGGTATGCGTTTGTACCAATCGTGTTCGTGAGTCTCTCAGCGAATGTTCAGCCCGCCAAGCGAGCGTTGCTGAGCGAGTACCCTCTTTGATAGCTCATATATGTCTCTGCGACGTACGAGTAGGTACTCGCTGGCGGTGCGAACAGTCAGCGATCAATACTATTAATTTATATACAGAATGTGTCGTAAATAATGGATAACCCTGCAACTGTCGAACGGCCAGATTATTATCTATCATTTACTCCACTTATATCGCCATATGCCCACGGATGACCAAATGATTGATATTTTAAATAAAAACAGTACTTACTCTTACAAAATCAGCTGCGATTTCTACAATTGGTGACTTGTTCTCGTTTTGTTTTTTTTATGTCACTCCTGAACATTTGGATTATCAGACCAGTATCAAGATTTTTTATTACAATGTAAGATGATATTGCAAAAATACTTATTCTTAAATTTTAAAATTTTTTCTACTAAATTATGCAATTTTGGGCCCTTATATCGAAAAAAAAATGTACGCGGATGTAGGTGATATAAATGGGGTAAATGATAGATGATTATCTGGCCAATCGACAGTTTCAGGGTTATCCATTATTTACGCCACACCCTGTATATCGTCTTTACTTACACGGTACTTACAATCTTTTGTACACTTCTCGAGGGAGAAAATCGTTGATGGCTAGTCGCTTCCTCATTGGCGGTGGGACAGGGGACACAAAAAACATGTTTGCAAAAAACGAAATCAGTTTTCATATGCCCTTGAGAGTACTTTACTAAGTGTTTACCATGCATAAGTACGATCCATACTAAAATATGGTATCCTATTCTGGGATAATTCAACTAACAGAGAAGGTGCTAATAAAGGCATAAAAAGTGCATTAGAAGCATTTATGCGTACTTAGACAGATTGATTCATGTGGTTTTCAAAATGTTGAAAATCGTAACCCTACCGTCATTAGATATATTTGAAGCAACAATGATGATGAAACGCGATATAGATAAGTACTCAGCATAAACATAATGCAGCATTGCATATATTATGTAAGCGGACACGCCCTTTATGTCTGGAGGCTTTTATTATGTATTAAGTTCTGTTTACGTTTATATTATTTATTTCATCTGCAGTAGGTACAGTTTTCAATGTTTTTGTTGGTATATTGGCGTGTGCTAGCTGACATGGCAAATAATTGAATTTAATGTTTTGTGTTTCGTAATGTTAATTACTTACTACTGTATAGAATCCAGTTCTTGGAACTGAACAGACAGCTGTGCTGCTGGGGACTTTGTTCCGCCACTTCTTCTTCCCAGCTAAAGCACTAGGAAGTGGTGAAGGGCGGGCGTTTTGGGGAGACTGTCCTATGTAATGTTGACGTTCAAAAAGTGCTGATTCTCAGCCTAGTTTGAATAAATGACTTTTGATTGATTTTATTTGACGAAACACAAAACTGAACTTTAAGGCATTCAATCTAGAACAGTCAAATTTAAATCGAGTGTAGGTATTTGGTATTGGAGTTAAAATCTTTATCAAACTCCCAAAGAATATCTCATCATTAAATATTTTAAAATTAAAGCTAAAATAATTTCTTATATTATGTAAAACGTATTATTCAAAACGAATTTCTTAATTAAGTACCTAATTATTGACTAACATTGTTTTTGACTTATTTAATGTACTTCGGTAAAATATAAGAACGTAATAATTATGTCTAATAATTAATGTAAAATGAGGTTGACTCAAAGAACCAATGCAATGGATAACAACCACCAACAATTAAGAGTGTAGGTACCTATTGTATTTTTATTCATTATTTTTAACTTAACTAATAATATTGACATACCTACATATAAATATTGTACACGCCGGGGGTATGTTACAGTGATACAATAATGCCAATGATTAGAACCGTCTTTTCACCTGTGACAAACAATAAATATTTGAATATGAATATGAACAAAACAATTTTGTGTACTTTTTATAGACAGGACAGTTTTGTCTTGTGTCAAAAAAGTCGTTTGAGTAACGTCAGGGAAATTAATTGTTTCACAGATTCACTATCTACCAACTTAAATCGTCGGTGTATACAGATCGCAAATGACTTCTTTGACACTTGTATGAAACGGCTACAATACGCGGCAAAATGACGTAGTGTGTCAAATTGATAAACAACTAATTTCCGTGACTAAGTACATTTGGACCACTTTGACCATGAGACTATTTTCTTTGCGAGTGTGTTTTCATAGAGCGAAAGGCTGAGTCTTTACTCAGTCTATACCATCTTTCAGATGAACCTAACCCGTGAGGGGCGCGGGCGGTGGATTGGTAACATGAACAAGTAGGTACCTAAAGTAGAAACAATACAAATACCTACATCGCATAAGTACCAATTGCTCAGCTCGTATCAACTTACAAAAATGGATCACCTTTGGACTTTGTCACATTAAACTGGTCTCTTGTCACTGAGCTGTCTTTATTATGGATACTTAGTGTCAATTTCTGATTCGCCTTTTGCATCCATTATTAAGACACAGTTCTAAGTTTGGTCTAGGATTTCATAGGCTTACTTAACTGGGCCAACTAATCTTTATTTCTGTGTATTGGTTTTAACAAACATGTTTACACGTCGTTAAAATAATATAGTATGGGGTCGGTTTTCTGTCTGACTACTTTGATAAGAAACACATCAAAAAAATCAGAGGTCAGATAGTCTCCTTTAAACTCCATCTAGGTCAGGTCATAATAAATAAAGAACATCCAGATTAGTGGCAGAGGTGGTTTTTGAAAAAAGAACCACGTAGCTTTGAGTCTCAGAACAATAACTAATTGTTCTGAGCTTTGAGTATACCTCTCTTGTCAGTGCACGGATTTGTCAGTTATCGTATAGCTCAACTCAGAAACTTAAAGAGCTCAAAGACTCGCCGAACAATACCAGAGAAAGGACATTTGGGTAGGCCGCATAAAGTACTCAAACTGAAATAAATTAATTACAATGATGAAAACTACCAGAAAAAAAATTACAAAGTAAATACAAATGTCTATGTGTAGGGCTAAATAAACTCTAGACGCTTGAACAATCAGACAGCGAATTAGATGGAGTAGTGCGTATAAAAATAGATCATAATATATAAATTGTTCAGGATGTGCAATACAGTTATAATAGGCCTTAAATTTTCTGCTTTGTAATAAGTGTGACACAGAATCGAAATACGACTATACCGAATTTCGTATCATTCTCGCATATCCAACATTTCGCCATGAAATAGGTACCTACCTGTTGCGTGCGGTGAACCCGCTCGCGAGTCGGAAGCGTTTAAACAAGTCAGTTTGAAACCAAAAAGTCAGTGATTTTGTTTGGCTCGTAGGTATTATTTTCAACATATTAAATAGTTACTAGCTACGGTCCTCGACTTCGTCCGCATGAAATTTCTTGTTCCCCCGACCCACCGCATCGCATCGCGTCGCCCGCGCGCGCCACTACTTCGTTTTCGCTTAGCGTTATTTCTGACTTTTTTACTTTTTGCTCGGCTCCTAAGGGTCGTAGCATGCAAGAATTAGGCTAATAAATGCATTTTTTCTTTCATATCTCTAATCTAATCTAATCTCTCAAAATTTGCGCGTTCAAACAAACAAACTCTTCTACTTTTTTTTTGCTGAGATTCTATGGGTTTTCGAATTCTTTCTTCATAATTGACATATTTACTGGCTCTAGTTTAGTCTAGAAAGGAAGAGTATCTAGTTGTGATTAGGGCATTCATGCTTGAAGACTGGCGCTATAGGGATTAGAAAATCGTTCATCTTTGAAATCCTATTACTAAATGCCACCAATATTGTAAGGAGAGACGAATGACATTTGTCTTTCTGGATGACACGTCGGGTCGACAATGCTTGGATTAGTGCGCATACACACGCAGAGGCAACTGCAGCTGTTAACGAGTGTTGACGTTCACAATATGCCGCTCGTGTATTTGAGCACCGTATTCAAATACCTACAGCAGCGGCTCGTTAGCGACGTCGAGCTCCCTTAGACATAGGGCTGAGTGCATGTCCAGATGTGGCATATCAGTATCACACGCCCAAAATACGGGGCTATTCAAGTATTACGTAAGCGGAATTTAGTAATTTTGTATCCCCCTCCCCTTGTCAGCAAAAGTAAGCAAAGCTTCCCCCTCCTATGCTTACGTAAACATTGGTAGGTTATATATTTTTTATAGTCTGTTCAGGTTTCTTTATTTTTATTCATGAGTCTAAAAAGAAGGAATTTAAAGACTATAATAGTTATTTATGAAACCTGTTTTAATACCTAATTATGTACAGTTGCATACAAGACTTTATCTACACCCATGATATGAATCCTCTATAAAAGATTCTGAAACCACAGGGGGTTGTACAGTGTTGTAAGAACCCTATGTAAATTCATGGTAAGTTTAATTGCTGAATATCTGTAACAAACAAACTAAGAAATACCGTGGTGTGTTATCAAAGCTTGTATTACTCATTTTTGTAAACAACAAAGTAATAATTTTTCGCAATACCTACTAATATCGAACAAACAAAAATGGCGGGATACGTCGTAGGCTAGCTGTGGCGCGTGGCTGGCAGTCTGGCTGTTTGTGTAGGTATGTGAGTTTAAATGTTTGCGCACCCACAATACAGGAGAAATTCCTAGTGGGGCAACGTTTAATTGTAGTGAAACGCGCGTGCATGACAATGTTCTTTTTTTGAAATTCGAGTTGCATCATGAAATTTAGTACAACATTACAACACTCGTTTGGATGATATATTATGGTTACTATGACACTGGTTGTTTTAATAATGTTGGCAATAAGCTAACTGATTCAGAAGCTTTTATACAGGATTTATAGCATGGGTGTAGATAAAGGAATGTAATGCCTATATAATAAATTGTTCCAAGCAAATTATTAACATCGTATTTAAATATTATATTCTTATCTTAAAATTTATTTTTACTAAGTAAATATTGCTGACGTAATTACCATTCGGATATGTTACCAAAAATAAGCAAAGCAAAGACTCTTTGGTGCTTACGTACGCTTTGGTGGACCCGACCAGGCGCCCGCCCGGCGTATCTGGACGTGCCTACGTAGGTATCGCGTTAAAACGCGTGCACGTGGATGGGGTATATTGGCTCCATTCAAAAATATCGGCTACGCGCTTGCCGGTACGCGCGTGCCTATCTGGACTGGACTGGACTGGACTCAAACATAGATCTTGACATGTTTGCGAATGAATGGAAGATGATACTGTCAGAATGTTTGAATTTTTGTGAGGAGAATGCATGACTGTGTTAGTAAATTATATGTTTAAATAGTGTTCGTGTAGCTTCGGTCGTTCTATTGAATAAGAATAAATAAATCTGTAAGCGCGTAGAACGCTTTATGAGTACAAGAAAGCCTAGAAACACTTATATTCTATCAGTAACAACGATGATCGAATAGTCAAAAATGTATTGGATTGACATAAGCTACCGCAATGCTCGTTAATCCCTTTGAAAGACGTTGTAGAAATACGAGACGAAGCGAATGTAACGTACCTAGGCCCTAGGTCGAACTTTTTTGACTACAAAGCCATTTGCTCGCCATCAGCTTTTCTTTGTTTAGCTATTAATATGATATTTAAACTACCATATAACTACATAAAGTTAGCTATTTTGCAAGATTTAGTAAATAATTTATTACGTGTTTTCGTAACGGCGCGCGTCCACTCGATGCCAAGTTGTGTAATGTCAAAAATACTGAATGACGTAAAGAGAACGAACTTTAGAATTCTTTATAGCATGTAAACATGATGAGTAACTACTGAAGAATTGTATAATTTTGAATCAGATATTATCACTGATCGAATAATATATTTATATAAATATCGTTGTACTTAAGAGCGTTTATACCTTATAAGTGGCAACGTCGCAATTTAGTGTCATATTTCGTGGTTTTCAATTTTTAACATTTAATCGGAGCTATATTTTAAAAATCTGTTTAATTAACTTTTTAGAATTACGTGAAAGTATTTAAAAAGTAGGTAAGTAACCGTAATGCTTACAGTTATTTTACAATGAAAATAACGCCCTGCAAGTTTCCAATCCAATGTATTTTTTTTTGCATATAAATAGAACTGTAAACGCAACGATTTCTTACCTTTTACACAGTTTTCACATAATTCTAAAAAGTTAAGAACTAGGATTTTTTCCTAATGGTGTGTTACAAATCTCTGGTGCTCAAACATTCAGACCAGCATAGCTATGCACAACCATTCGACAGGCTCCCGTGTCGAAAATGACACATTTTTGGTTACCTAACTTGCCTTGCTTCCGACAGAAAAAACTGAAAGCGGAAAAAATCAAAATGTTCGAAGTTTGTCCTTCAATATCTCCAGAAGGTTCCCGGGCATGGTCCAGTGCAAAAAAAGTCACAGTGACGGGGAGTATAAATCTCTGCTTCGTTAAGCGTCTTCTTACACCCGTTCGTTATAGATAGTATCGATAAATAAAAAGTAAATAAAGTAAGCACATATCGTTACACGCTAATTGCACAGATTACTTATTGCTTCTTCTATCATGAAAATAAAAAGATTTTCCCGGTAATTTCTAGTCCTCCATGCCGGTGATTTTGTAGCAGGTCAAGCGAAATTTCTATTCATTCGGTTGTTTTTATTCAGTACCTACCTTGTTATTAGTAAGAATAATTAGTTTATTTTCAGACAACTAAGGCCCATAGATAAAATAGTCTTAGTGTGTGTCATATTAGTGATTGTTGATGCCCAAACCCTGACATAATAGCATTTATGGCAATTCTAGAGGAGAGAGGGCATGTAAGGACACGCCCAATTTATCTTCTCATAATTTCGACGTAATGTTTAAGGATTCTAGACATAATTTAGAAATTCAAACGATAACGTGTCGAACTGCGAATCTGCGATAATTAAGGTATATACCTCGTAATTCAACAATTCCCAGTTCATTGAAGCTTCCTAACGTTGAAAGTATTAAATTGACACATAGACAAATAGACCTTGTCGTTTTATGACGTGCATGCGAGGTCGACTAAGTATTGTAAAACCCGTGGGTTCGCTTTCGACTTGATGTGACTACGGTACCTACCCACCCATCTACTGATCTTCGTCGAGAGCCGCAGGAGCCGATTACGTACGGACACACTTGTTTATCATCGCTCGGCATAGATATGCAACGGCCTTTAGATCTGCACTATGTAGAGAGTTATTTATAAAACATGCCTGTCTGACTATTTTAACTGCCAATAAAACATTTCGGAACTTTATCGGGACACTAGGTTGGGCTGACCGATTATATCCTCAGTACTGTTAGAACTATGGATAAATATCTCAATAACTAAATCTGATTCCTAGCACGATCTGGGGGATTTATAGGTAGCTACTGTTGGGGTTTTAACCTGGACGGGTTTCTCATCGAACCTCCACGAACATTTGATTAGTTCAAGGCATATTTTAGAGAAAAACACTATTTCATACTTAGAAAAGAAAGAGTACAGAGTAGACCCCCGTTGGCTGAGATACGGTTTATTTGAATATAAAAGTTATTTACCTTTAATAATTATTTAATATTATTTCATTGTAAGTTTAAATTTGCATTTAATTCAACATAGCTAACGAACCGGTGCTACAGGAGCGCTGACTGAGTGAGTATGAAGCCTTTGAGTGTTCCTTACCAAATCCTCTATGTCTGAGGGCTTTGCATCCAAAAGCTGTGAGACTGCCAATAATCCTAACAATTCAAGCCCATGGACAGTGCTATTCAAAGCTAAATATCAAAAGGCTTTAGAATGTAACGGCGTCGCTTTTCTAAATACGAATACTACTGAAAGCTGAATATCGAACTGTTATATTCAGCTTTCAGGAGCATCACTGACAAAGCTACAGTATTTTCCAACTAGTATGACGAATTTTGAACTTTGATTCGAATAGCTTTTTTGTCCCTTTGTTGGAAATTTTGAACCTTTGGCTCCATCCAATTTCGAATGCAATCCCAATATTCGTGTCGCAAAACAATTTAAAACAAACTGCCAGCGAACTGCCATCAGTGCTCGGAAAACTATGTCCGAATTGTGAACGCAGAGGATCGTGTGTCGTATTTGTCTTTTATTTTATGCTCTCTATTCTGTTCCTGTCTGCTTATCTGTTTATACACTCCCGGAATCCTAAATCCAGTCACCGTACATTTCCACATGGGCCTCAAACATCAAAATAGAAAGAAAGAAAAATATATGGGACACGCCCAGGAAATACAACATTACAAAAATAACATTAAAACTAACAAACACAAAAAATAAAATAAGAAAGTACATTAGAACTAACAAAATAGTGAAAAAAAAATTAAGACATGTGCGAGGGCAAGAAGGCTCCTATCTCCGCATGATGTTGCGATATTTGAAAAAAAAACTAATATCGTAGCGCTGGTATTCTAATAGGGCCCGCTGTGATGCGACGGACGCACCTGCGGACTTAAAATAAATCCCACTAGAGGAATAAACAAACAAGTAAAACAAAAAACCATAAATAAACAATAAAATATAGTGTAAAATACAAAAGTAAATGAATTTGGGACGAATTGTAAAGATCTATTACTGAACCCTGTGTTGAAAGGTGATGATAGTACCACGGCGTACGCACTTTTATGTGAATAGTTGAAGGAGCAAACAGTGTCTTCGTATTTAACACATTTTCTTATTTAATTGGAAAGAGAGAACCAAACTTGTAACAAAAAAAAAATATAAAATAAAAAAATTAATAAACATCTGCATTTAAATTAATCTTAAAATTAAATTTTTATTATTGTAATTTTTTTTTTGTATAAATTAACGTCATTTATACAGATTTTGGACATGCGTTCTTAGAACCTAGTGCCACCTTAAATTTGATTAAAGACTCAAAAGTGTTAATTTTACTGCTCTGCTATGTAGTCCTTGCAATACAACTCAGTTTACACATCTCTGCCGTATCTGAATGCTATTAAACCAACGGTTAGTTTATATCGTGCGCATCTGTCAATCGTTTAGATTGCACGACGCTTGGACGTTATCCAGCAGTTGTGCGAATTTGCGCAACTGGTGGCTCACGCTAGACGGCGTTAGTACTTTAAACTTTCATAAGACTGGCCGTATTGGGAAGTTACACATATAACACTGGCGCATTTTCGACTATCTTCGTTCAGCAGAAAAAAAATATAAATACGTCATTGAATAAAAATTTAAATACTCATTTATTAAAATTAGGCTAAGAATCAACACTTTTTAAACATCAGACAGTCCCCCAAAACGCCCACCCTTTACTATTTCACGATGGACCTGTGCCTCTTACGACAAGCGAATTGCCGCGACCTTCACGCAATTCCAATATTTTTAAGAACGTTCGCATCTAATCTCAGTTTCTATGTGTCAAAAATGCATCTATTTAACTTACATTTTTGACGAATTTATTGTCTCTGAGATGAGATTTCCACCAGATAGGTCCCCACTTTGAAGCTTTTCAGCCGTATTATCGGCAATCCATTCTTTAAATTTAAGGCCGATTTTTTTTTGGAACTAATTTCCTTAACGGTTCTTGTGGTAGGAGTTGACTGGTGCCAATCGTCACGCAAGGAAAAACGTTATGCTCCCTCCATGCGACTTTCTCTCTCTTTCTATTTTAAACGAGTGTGTGTGAGCGTTCGAGCACACGTTTTTTATTGAGCCCGTTAACGATAGACCGCTCAACAAAATATTCATTATTTTCGGACGAACGTTAACGCTCTTGAAAAATGAAATGCCAATTATTTTATGAATTTTCCGGAAACGGGTAGGAATTGATGCAGTTAATTTATCAATTAACTTTTCGTATGCTGCAATGCGTATTAAAAGCGCTGTCTGCCGCGCAATATTGATTGTTTAATATACGCTCCAGCAGTCTACTGTCACTTATTTTGGAGAACAAACGACAGGTTAATTAAAGATAAAATGCTGTTCATTGATGTGCACCCATTTGAAAACGTATAGACTGGTTTGGCAATTTTTTTGTTTTAAATGGGTCGTGATCACGGAGTTTAGACTCTGTGGTCGTGATAGTCAGGATCTGGTTTTTATGGGCAGAAAAATGTGAAAACATCCCCGGAAAATGTTCAAATTCGGGAAAGATTGAACGTCCTTTTATCTATGGGTTTTTTTAAACTCAACACCATATAGACAGGACGTCTGTCGGGTCAGCTAGTTTTTAATAAAAACTGCTTGTTATAATTTTTGGGTCAATATTTTCGTGTGTTGCTTTTTTGGCTAAAACAATATTGGAATCTGTTTTCGTGATATTTATTTTTTGTTACGTTTGGTATTCAGGGGCTCGTGGCTTAGATAAAACAGCCGCATAGGTCCATCGATCAGGTTAAGTTACGCTTGCCGCGGTTGGTCCGTGGATGGTTGACCATCTTTAAATACCGAGACACCTCCGTGCCTCGGAAAGCACGTTAAGCCGTTGCTCCCGGCTGTCATTAGTGGATCTTTGACAGTCGTTACGGGTCGTCAGAAGCCCGAAAGTCTGACAACCAGTCTTACCAAGGGGTATCTTATTACCCAGCTATTAGGTTGTGGAGGTCAGATATAGGCTGACTGGAAGCTGACCCCAAGATAGCTGGGACAAGACTAGGCAGATGATGAAGTTTGATTTTCAGGATTTACTGAAAGCTTGTCGTAGCATTTTCATGCAGTCCATGTTCAATTCTTGTTTAATTTTCGCTAGTGTTCACTTTGTTGTATTTTGGACAACTCTGAGGCTAATTTCGAACAAGCTTATAATTAGAGATCGTATATTCGGATGCATATTCGCCTAAAGTTGAGATGTTGGCTAATATGGAATGCGCTTTTGTATCGAAAAATTCTTCGGTTCCCGGATCAACAAATGTAGGTTTCTGATTATAGAATCCTATGAATATTTACTTACTTTCAAATGTAGTGAATTCCATATTATGGAAAGCACTTTTGTATCGATCGTAGAAATCCCGCGATTCAGGAATCGAGAAATTTTGTTTTTTTTCTGACTATAGAATCAGATGCATTAAGTACCTACATAATATTGTAAAGTAGGTAAAGTCTGTTTTTTAATCTCGTAGACTAAATTGACACATGCAAATGTCAAATTTACAAATAATGTTGCCAGCTCTTTTGTGCAGTGTTGTACCTACGATACCGGTTTGTTGAATCGTAACTTTTTATCTTTATTAGACGAATTTTATTTTTATTCAGTTTTATATTTAAAATTCTCGTACGTACACACGGCCGCACGGCGTGCTACAAACTGCCAGGGAAATCTGACCACGCAACGCCATGCATAATCCGACCATGTTTCGATGCCTTAAAATTAAACAAAAAAAAAATGATAGATGACATCAGTGTTGTTCCCGTACCTACGCGTTAAAACGGCAATCTTAACCCTTTTCTCTTACGAAACGGCAGAACTTAAAAAATACGGCAATTATGGAACTTGACACCATACAAACAACTGCAATTTTTAAAATAATTATTATAATACGATAGTTTTAAAAATGTTAGATTTTGAATACGGCAATATGACCAAAAAACGCCGCAGTGTATTAATTGACCGAGATGACATAACTTTATGGCGGCATCGTTATTTCCAAAAAAATAAAACAGTATCGTAGGGAAGGTCGCTCTATTTATCAAGATGAAACGTGGATTAATGAAGGTTGGTACTAACATTAGCATTTAATTTTTCTTGTTTCTCGGGACTGTCGTTTTTATTATATTATAAGTTATTTATGATTTTTATTATTTTGTTCACACACATACTAATAATCATTTTAGGCCATACTGAGAATAAGCACTGGGTGGACACCAGTGTGAAATCATCACGTCAGGCTTTTTTAGAAGGGTTAACCACTGGGTTAAAAGGGCCTTCAGGCAAGGGGAGACGACTTGTAGTGTCCCATATTGGAAGCGAAGAGGGTTTCGTGGATGATGGTCTATTAATATTCGAAGCGAAAAATGGGCTAGATGATTACCACAAGGAGATGACTTCTGATATATACGAAAACTGGTTAAAAAATATTTTTCCGAAATTAAAAGTAAACGCAGTACTTGTAATAGATAATGCTCCATATCACACCAGGAAACTGGAATCGTTACCTACTTCTAGTTGGCGAAAAGGGCAAATCCAAGATTGGCTAAAATCAAAAAATATTTCATATGACGAGACAATGTTAAAGCACAAAAAAGCCCATGAAAGGTATGTCGTCGACGAGATGGCTGCTGGACGGGGTGTCACTATTTTGCGACTGCCCCCTTACCACTGCGAGCTAAACCCGATTGAGTTGGTCTGGGCTCAAGTAAAGGGGCATGTCGCTAAAAATAATAAAATATTCAAAATTAATGAAGTGCGAAGCCTTTTTGAAGAAGGGCTTCGTCAAGTGACCCCGCAGCGGTGGAAAGACTGTAGGCCATGTAATTAAAATTGAAGTTGAAATGTGTCATGTGGGCCATATAACCGACGACATTACTGATAGGTTTATCATAAAAGTAGGTGGCGATTCTGATGATTCAGAATATTCCTCAGATATGGAGTCATTATCTGAATCAGATTAACGAATAATTATAATTAATTAAGGAATTAAAAATATATGTTTTACATGATTAATTTTGTATTATTACGTTTTAAATAAGTACCTACACATTATTTCAGGATAACTTATAAAAAAACGATACTTGATTTTATTAACGCTAAGTTTCGGTTGTGCCACATCACTATTTAAGAATTGCAATAAACTGACAACACTCGGAATGTCAGTTTAGTCTACGAGATTAAAAAACAGACTTTAGATAGATAAACCATAACTGCCATAGTAAACAAAGTCAAGATAAGACTACATAATATTTAGAATAATTTATGTAGGTATCTATTGAAATACCTAGGTTTTTTTTTATATAAATAGATTTTCTGAAGTCGCTTCCATACTTTCATAGCTATAAATTAACTTTAGGTAAATATGCATCCGAATATCCGATAACTGCTTATAATATTTTTAATTTGTTTTAATTTGTTGACACGGTTGGCGCAGTGGTTAAGCGATTGACTGCTGCGCAGCGTGTCGCGGGTTCGATTCCCGCACGAAACAAGTATTTGTATGACCTGCAAGTAGTTGTTCCGGATCTGGCTGTTTGTGTATGTGAGTTTAAATGTTTGTAAACGCACCCACGATACAGGAGAAATTCCTTGTGTGGGGCAACGTTTAAAAAAAAAAAAAAATATATATATACCCAGTAGGTATAGGTAAGTCTTATCATGCGATTACATTTTGAATTTTAGGCTGAGTTTCCATACAAAAACTGTCAGACGTCAATTATATTTCACAAATGAAACTTAAAAGATGCCTTTGGTCAAATCAGCCCATAATGAAGTAACAAGTTACAGTACGCGAAAATGGATGTAAAAAAAATAAAATTGTATAGGTACATAAAATAACCATCCCGTTTCACTTCAAAGAATTTGTATGTATCGCTGCTCAACTAAGTACCAATTTTCTCATGTGCTCGGCAACCTTTACTCACAACAAACACCCTAAGCTGGGGCCTCTTTAAAACGTCTGACGCTACCGACAGCGTGCGGTGACGTCACGACAGACGTCCGACACGCCTCCGGTTGCCTAAACGTTGGTTGCCGCTGGCGTCGCAACTGTCCGTCACGGGCGGCGTGCGAGCGAGACCGCGCCCGCGCCCGTGTGTAAGTCGTCATCAGTGACGGACGGCTACACGTCATCGGTCGCGGTCGGCGTCTGGTTAGAGGAGCAATTCTCGTATTTTAAAATCTGTCCAAATGTATATCTACTTTACCTACATTTTTTACAAGTTTTTGACATTGATTGTCGCTGAGATGACACTGCAACTAGGTTTTTAAACGTTTTTAATTACGGGAATTGGCTACCACAGCTGACCCGACGCCGCGGCGCGGCAGTGGCCCCTGCTAGAGGCGGCATTGTCAACACTTTCTGTTGTTTTTCCTATCTCAATGGTACAAACCAAGTGTGTCACTGTCTACTCGCAAAATGACACAGATGACGTCTAAAAACTGACTGCTTTGAAGGCGGTCCGTGACAGAAGTTGTACACTCGACGCACTATATTAGTGCCGCGAATATTAGTAGGGAGAGCGGGGCTGAAAGTGCCGGGGGTAAGTTGTTCCGATGCAAATATCTAAAAAAACAGAAAGAGCTAGCAACAAATTCGTATTATGTCCAGTGGTCTGGCAATCTAGCGCATGTGCGGCGACCATTTTAGTTGCGCTAGAGATGTGGAGCCTAGCGGCAGTGTGTGTAAGGATCCTTACACTACTCTGGCATCACGTGAGTAAATATTTTTTCGTTCATACTTTTTGGTGTCAAGTAAGCATTTTTGGTGTTTCAGATATGGGAGTTTTACTAATGTGATTGTAATTTATCCAGAAATATTAATCTATGCAATTTTAACACTTTGTACAGCATATTTTTTTTGCATATGATAAAAAGTTAATGTCTTTGAAACGGGGTAAAAAGTGCCTTTCAATCGGGGTCAATTGTGCGCCGCGGCACAACCAGCCCCCAACTAATCTTTATTAACCTATATTGTTTTTTTTTAAAGGAACTACCTACTTCCCAGGGTCTTCTACAAAGGGCTGCTGATGCGGTCTTTCAGCGTATATAAGAATTGGGCACATTTGCAATGTGTGGATGATGAAGAAAGCATAACATCTGTATGTCCTAATTGCTATATTGATCAGTCGTCTGAAGAATTAGTATAATTTTTATTGTTTTTAGACTTTTTAAATATAAGTTCATTGTGAAGCCTAATTTGAGAGACTGATTAATAAGATAGTAATTATCTAGCTGAAATCAGTTACGTTAGGTATTGGGAGAAAATTTTATAAATAATTAATATAATAAATTAATTATTATATTATCGTAGTCTGTAAAAGGGTTATTTTTTAAATAACTCCCGACTATTATATCTCATTTATATTAAAAATAAGTAAAAATTATTAATGTAGAAGATACTTTCAGTATCAAATAGTTAAAAGCGTAACAGGTTCTTTCTTATATCACTGATTTTTAGTATAAAAACTACTAAAGTTTATACAATATATGTAAGTATTTATAAATTTAATTTCGAATAAACATAAAGCTATCAAATGTTGTGGTTTTTTATTCCAAAATTCATATTAATCCGAGTAAAAAGCCAAATTTTATGAACGGCACAACTGACCTCAGTTGCGGCACAACTTGCCTTAGGGTCAGTAGTGCCTTATGACCGCTGTTTATAAATATAATTATTTCTAGAAAACCATTCAAAAAGCACAAAATCTGGGTATAAATTTAAAATCTAGATTAAATTTTACATAAGATAGACTAAAACTATTAGCCGCAGCATTCGTCTTACCCGATTTATCTAGGGATATGTCAAAATCGGCACTTTCATCCCCGCTCTCCCTACTGCCGACTCTGGACGCAACAGGCGCGGCGACGCCAGGCGGATACCGTGCTCTGTGGTCTGTACACATCCTTCCTATTTTCCCATATTTGTTGGTACAAATACCTACGCTACGTCGTTTCGTCCCGCGCACGGTCTATTAAATAAAGGACCTCCTTTATTTAATAGACCGTGCACCGTGCAGTAATTTAATCCTAGTCCCTGTAATTCCCTGGTAATTTATGTGGAGATGCAGCCATGTAAAAGCCACGTAGCTTCCTCGCTTTGAAAATTAATTATAGTCTACCGTCGGCCCGTCAGGTGTATCTGATGGGCACACCATTATATTTATTAAGAAATATTTAAATACATCGCAATCTTCTGATTCATGTTAGTGAAGTTTTATTCGTATGCAGAACAATTTAGCCTCATTTTTTTCTTGGATCCAAAATTACGGTTTCATTCTATTTAACCGGAATAATTAATAGGTTAGGTTAGGGGATCGTGACTAAGTAATAACAACCACACGGGTCGATCGATCAGGTTAAGCTACGCTTGCGGCGGTCGGTCCGTGGATGGGTCACCATCTTTACATACCGAGACCCTTCCGTGCCTCGGACAGCACGTTAAGCTGTTGGTTCCAGCTGCCATTCGTGGATCTTTGACAGTTGTTACGAGTCGTCAGAAGCCCGAAAGTCTGACAAACACTCTTAATCAAAAGGTATGGTGTTTACCCAGTGACTGGGTGGGGTGGATGTCAGATAGGCAGTCGTTCCACGTAAACGTATTCAGTTGTATCCGGTTAGACTGGAGATTAACCTAAAAACTAATTGGGTAAAATAGCTGGTTGTTCTAAGCCAGTTTTATTCTTGCAACACCTCAAATTTTTATATTTTTAAGTAACCAAAATGTAAAGGAGTTCGGTTATTTCAGACAGTCAACTACCACCGCTGAAATCAGAGACTTTCTCGAAAGTCTGAAAGAAAAAACATAGATAATAAATAAATATTATTTATGCATTTCATTGCGAATGCATCTCGGTTTAAAGACACTTCATACTGCAGGCAAGATTGTAGCTTAATTAACAGAAATATGTTTAAGAATAACTTAAAAGTTAAATAACGTTAGGTATAGCATTCGGGGATAAGTACCACGTCGAGTATCTTCCTTTTGTGAAATGCTATAAGTAGAAGAAGCTAGAAGTACATGGAATGTGATAACAAAACCTAAATTTTTATGTTTTCAGTTATTAAATTAAACCTGCCCACATCGTGTTTACATAAGATCTTAATAATAGTTTCAGAATCCATCTGAAAATAACTTTCATATACAGGAAAATAAAATAACCAGTGCGCAAACTGTAACTATGAATTCAGCATAATAATAATGATTATAGTCTCGCTAGTGTATTAATTTATCGTCGGTTATCAAAAAATTATCTGCTGTTTCATAGATAACCTACGCTGGCAACGCATCGGGAATACTTTACCGAGACAGGAAGAGTAACGTCAATAAAAATAGGCCAGAAAACGTCTCGTTTACAATGGCGGCACTATGGTGCCGCTATTGTAAACGAGACTTTTCACAATCTCACAATTTATTCATGCGCTATAGCGCATGAATACATTGTGACTATAGACAGTGACGGACTAAAACTGTCGGGGGCCCTGGGCGGCAAAACAAAATGAAGCCCCGCTATTCTTTTTAATTTATGTACCTAGTTGCTTCTTTTTGTTCCTTCTTCCTATATTTTGCGAAAAATTTATAAAATCAAGTATAACGTGCGTAAATATTCTATTATCTACACCGTGACGGGTCTCGCACTCATTAGGATTGAGTGCATTTTTATCTCGGCATTATGTTATATTTACAAGGACATAGTTGCTTAGACAGAGGAAGGGTGGATCATCGCCAAGCAAAAAAATACTTAGGATGCAAGAGCGATTGAGGCGACCTCGTTATTTTTTCTACCCCGTCTCGGTATTCACGGTTATGTTTCTTTTCAACATTCGTACGGAAATAGGTATAGGTAGCTTTGACCACGCAAGCAGACAAAAATATGAATTCAAATATTAAAGAATGCAAGAGCGAGAGAAACGAGCTCGATAATTTCAACACCCCGTGACTACTGGCTATTACCCTGAAAAGGTTAGGTTTTATTTTGTACATTCAAATATAAACAGGAGTTACCTACTTTGTCGGCATAGGCATAAAGATAGAAAATGAAGAAAATGTGGGATGCAAGAGCGAGCGCAGCAAACTCAAAAACTTAAACACCCCGCCTGGCCATTTTGACCATTCAAACAGAAATAGGAGTGATTTTTGCGACTTATTTATGCAAAAAACTTTGAGGAATAACGGAATGTAAAATGTGAGAGCGAGCAAAGCGAGCTCGAAAATTTTAACACCCTCCACCCCCTATTGTAAATATTTTGCATACGTACGGGGGGCCTCAAACTCAAATCTGCTTCTTACTGAACTTGAACTTGTTTGAGATTTGATTTAAAAGTAGGTGTCAAGATTTGCCCCCCTGTGCCCCTTAGTCTGTCAGCGACTGTGGGTATGATTGCTCGTCGAGTGACGTTTGCACGTTTTTACGAAATGTAAGGGAACAGAAATACTAACCTATATTCTTATAATTTGTAAGTTGCCACAAGCTCTATCATAATAGTGTCGCTGATTTAGTTACAAAAGTCACGTTCTGACACACTTTACAACCTGTCCAATTAGCAAACTTACTCGAGTAGGTACTGCAACGAGCCGTAAGTATGGCACATCAAATTTTTCAAAAAGATCTGATTTGTAGAGCGTCTTCTACTAAAGTTGCTCGATATGTTTTTTTTTTACGCTCGTTAGTGTTTATCTTCTCACTACGGCACGACATTCTCGTATAACTCGTGCCGACACGACAGACCAACACCGCGAATGATCCCAAATTAGGATGCATTAGCGCGTAGTCGTAAAATAGAAACGCGAAATGTGCCGTTAAATTAGTTTATTTCCAATGAACCTAAATAGTTTGCCTAAATATTTGGCGAGTTTACGAGATTTTGTGTAGTAAATGTACTTTATCGTTTTTGACTTAAATAACCAAAAGATTTGAATAGGGAAATACGTTGATGACCCTCTAAAAACTTATTGACCTTCTAATTATTGATTTATTTTGTTTTTATTTTATTAAATAAATGAGCTACTATACACTTTTAGGTCTTCTAAATATGTACGCTATTCAAAATAAATGATACTCTTTTTATATTTCTGGCCTTTTCCCAAAGTTGGTTGTAGTAAGTAAGCTATGGTACCCCGACCCAATGCATGGCATTTGAAAGAACTAGAGAAATATTCCCTTTTAAAAGCGGTATTTTTTTGATGGAAGTAACGTTTCGTGTTTAATATTTGTATCAAAGTAGATAAGTACACGTACGGTGAAAACCTGTTTTGTTGTTTATTCTTTTGATAAAAATTGTACGAATCGAAATATATCGATACCGCCGATACCGAAAAAGACGCACTAAGAACCAGTGTTTTTATTTTTATGTTTTCATAAAACGTTTTACGGTTTCTAGTAGCCCCTATGTTTTAAATATGATACCTACAGTCCTTTCACATATTTAAGCTTTGACAGTAACGCATCAGAAACCTTATAACAATGAGAATAAAAGCTACTGTGTTTAAAATCACGGGTATAGTAGCTGTGAAAGGACTGTACCATGGAACTGCAATCGAACTTTATAAAAACACTGGCAGACGGGTATGAATGAAAGAGATACGTTTGTTAACGGCGGGTTACTGTTTGGACGAGGATGTATTTCATATTTATCATCTTTTCAACAAGTATTTTGTTATTTCATCGAAATCAAGAAGATGTGACATCTATTTAATAATTTTAGTTATGTGACGATAATTATTTATTGATTTATTATTATTAAGGCACATCAACAACACAAATACAAACATTTACAAATAAAAGAGAATAGAGACATGGACTAGTGTTTACGTCAATTACAGACGTGCACAGCATTCACAACAAAATAGAAGAAATAAAAACACAGTATTCACGTTACAAAAATAAATAAAAAAACAAAAACAATAAGTGCAAGAACAAAAGCTCTTGCTAAAATCTTGGTAGTCAATGTTTATGTCGATGAGGGTATTCGAGAGAGAATACCCTCATCGACATAAACATTGACAATTTTTTTATTTTTTATTTTGTTGTCTTCACTCTTCCCCTCATTTATAATCTTAGATCTAAAACACTTGGGATGGTCGTGGAAGATATCGAAATCATAAAGCTTGCAAAAATTGTTGTACGTCGACGTTAGCCTAGCCATCGGAGCATTCATGCCTAAGTTGGTTTTATAACGAGGGACATTGAAAAAGGACGTGCATTTTCTTCGAGCATTAAGTTTAGGTACGTTTATTTTAATGCGTTCGAGAAGTCCGTCAGATTTAAAAGAACCGTCAACAATATTCCGCAAGCATAGTAAGTCTATCATGCGTTGGCGTAGCTGTAAGCTTGACATATGGAAGAAACGCAGTCGTTCGTCATACGAGCATCTCGCACTGAAGCCAGTGGCTAGGAAAGCAAGTTGCCGCGTAAAGGATCGTTGAATTGACTCGATACGATTAGAATGAACCATATAATTCGGATTCCATATGACACTACCGAACTCGAGTACACTACGTACCAGAGCGTTATAAAGCACAATCATGGAGGCTGTATGTCTAAAGTCCTTAGTGTTACGTCTGATGAAACCCAAGATTTTAGCAGCTCTTTGGACAATGTCATCACAATGCGGAACAAAACTTAACATTGAATCAAGAATCACACCCAGGTCACGAAGTTGTTAAATTACAGCAATCCCTACGGAATTGATGTGGTAACTTGATTCAAGCACCTTTATCTTCCTTGTGAACCGAATCTGCTGGCATTTCGAAGCGTTAAGTCTCATGCTGTTAGCACAGCACCATTCATAAATACGGTCCAGATCGGCCCTAATCAATTCCACATCCGTCAAAGAGTCACATGCCGCGAGATTTCATATCATCCGCAAAGAGGAGACAGTGACAGTGACGAACACAGACCACAATGTCATTGATGAATAATAGAAACAGGATTGGGCCAAGATGGGATCCCTGTGGAACGCCAGAAGATGCAATGTACTTCTTAGATTCATAACCGGCAAGGACCACAACCTGCTCACGATTTTCCAGATATGATCTAAACCAGCCCGAGATAATATTACTGATACCGTACTGGTTCTGGAGTTTATCGATGAGTATTTTGTGGTCAACAAGATCGAAAGCACTAGCAAAATCTGTATATATCGAATCTATCTGATGGTTTTTGTCTACTCCTTCCATTACAGGAGTTATGTATGACATTAGATTAGTTATGACTGACTCTTTCTCTTCTTGTGGAAAAACACCGCTCTCAAGAGATTTATTAAATATTTGTAATAACGGACAGGATAGAAGCGAGGCACATCTTTTAATAAAAAGTGGTGGAATTCCATCTGGTCCTGCTCCGTTATTCGGATTGAGATGCTTCAAGCAACTATAAATAATTATCATTCTCGCAAAAACTTATATTATGGTGGATAGTTTACTACGGGTTGGCTCTGCGGCACAATCAGTTTTGTGTGACGAAGAAATCGCTTTTTGCGTTGGTGTATACAATATTGAACTGTGATGCGAATAGGTTTGCTATGTCAGAACCATTTGACGAATAGTTTTCATTATTACTGTGCATTACTGAGGGTAGCGCGTTACAAGAAGACTTTTTGATTTTTATATAACCCCAAAAGGACTTTGGATTCTTTTTAAGGTTATTTTCGATATTACCAACGTAGTTTTTGTAGCAATTATGTAGAAGTTTGTCATTAGTTCTTCTAACGTCCTCGTACTCGAGTCTATCTCTAGGGTTATTAAATTTACGACATTTGAGCCTCAATCTGTCCTTTACATTTAAAAGGTGAACAAGTTCGCGCGTGAACCAGACAGGATGGGATATACCTCTAGGGCTGCGTTTGGGTACGTGTTCTCTAATAACATTATTGACTATATCGTAAAAGTTTGAGACCATGTTATTAACGCTTAAAGAACCATCGAAACTTACCGACCAGTCAATGCCCTTCAGATCACACAATAAAAAAAAAATAGTCTGAACAAGGTACATAAGTTAGTGTTGAGGTCAATGTTAAGTCTAGTACAATTAATTTCAAGTGGGGGATGATACGGGTCGATTTTACTAACACACGTTGTTGAAGATACACTGCAGATCACATTAGTTAGTATTAGGTCTAATATCTTACTTTCATGATTCACAATAGAGTTAATTTGTTGCAATCCAGTTACAGATATGAAGTCAGTAAGTGTATGTGCTAGTCGACCGCTATAGTTATCTGTATTAAGACTTGTGTTAATTTAATACTGGTAATCACGTAGGGTACCTACATTACAGTCTTTAGTCCAATTTATAAAACTCAAGTTAAAATCAGCAACAATAAAGATATCATCAACTAAATCTATTACTCTATTGACATTGGTCAAAAAATTGCCAAGTACATCTATTTGGATTGGTGGAGGCATGTAGACTAAGCATATGGCAATTTTCAATACTTTACTGTTTTGAACCAAGTCTATAGTAATCCAGATATCCTCGCATTCGCTCTCCCACTCGTACATTCTGCATGAAGGCATAAGTCTTGACACTGCAACTAAGACGCCACCGCCGTCAGTTTTAGAAGTTCGAGAAAGGTCGCGATCTCTTCGATAAACTATGTATCTATTGTCGATGATCTCACTATCTATAATCTTTGAGTTTAGCCAAGTTTCGCAAAACGTGAAGACTTTGTAGTTGCATTGGAGAATATTATTGTATACATCGTTGGTCTTAGTGCGCATTCCGCGAAGGTTTCGATAGAAGATATCGAGAGAATTGAATTTTATAGTGGTTTCTTGTAAACAATCCAGGTTACCTTGAGAATAATTTAAGAGCCCTTCCTAATTAAGTTTAGGGTTGCTGTTTAAGCTGCGAATGTATATGTCCCGTTTCGTTCCTTTCAGCGTAAATCCGGCCATCACGAACCCAGACAAATTTGAATTCGGCCTCTTTAGCCTTCTGCCTCGTTGCTGCGTGCAGATGTTTATTGTGAGGACTTAGGGTTCAGACCATTCAGACACAAAGGTCGGCTCACGCTTGCCGCCTATGCCAAGGTGTCGTGATGACAACTTGTCATTTGTATGGCTCCTGTTATACTTATTGACAGCAGCCAGAAGGTTTGACAGCAGCCAGAAGGTTGTCTCGTGCAGCTTGGTTACGTAGTTTTAGCAGCACTGCTCTTGGGCGATTGCTATCTTTGTTAAGTTTCGCGACCCTGGTGACGTGTTGTATATCTTCGCTGGTGACTGGGCATTCGAATGTTTTTCCAAGCTGCAAGACATTGGCGAGATTTTTAGTTTGATATTCAGGCATCCCAGTAATCTCAATATTACATTCACGCATATGTGGTTCTAATAATTATGATGATGATGACAATTCCAGAGCCCTTTTACGGTGGAATACATTTTTTAATGATATACAGGGTTACTTGTAATTCGACGTTTATCCGTCATGAGCTGATAGGGGGGGCCAAAATACAACAAATTAATACAAGCTCCTGACGGTAATACGTCGAATTACAAGTAACCCTGTATAGAGTTTTACTATACGTAAAATACACACTTCAAAAAAGTCTCAGCAACATCTACGGTTTTGATCTTTTGAACGATTTTTACTGTTGTGTTGGTGTTGGTGTTATATTTATTAAAATAACTAAGCATTTTTGATGCATTAGTGCAAAGTCCTTTATTCAATTGTTCATTTAATCACAATAATTTACAATATGTGTACCGTATATAATAAAGCTAAAACGAAATTAAACTTTTCGTGGTTTACAATATTAAATAACGATTTTTTTTTATTATTTTGTAATTCAATACAAAGTGTCACCGCCTCTTTTGTTTAAAACTTGTCGGCAACGGTTATTCATTGAATTTTTATGATTGTTTATCTGATCCTGCGGCAATCGCTCCCAACCCAATGGAATTTTAACAAGTCTTTCAGTTGTTGGGTTGTCGACACTCTGTCCAGTTTCTCTAGAACACATCTCTGGAGCATGTCTCATGCGTTTTCGATGGGATTGAGGGGTTTGCGTCCTGGGTGCTGCTCAGCAGGATCCCTTTTATTAACGTAACGCAGCCAAAGACGACAAATCACGCTCCTATTGGAACCAAAATTCTGAGATACCTAGGACTGATTTCATCCCGCTTAGCTTTCCTACAGCTCTCTGCGTTTCATCAACCAAAAGACAATCTGCGCAATGGATGTTTCCATTCGAAGATTTGTCGAGAAAAGTAAAGAAGGGCAGAAGTCAAAGGAAAAAGAGAATTGCCTCATTCTTTGGACAACAATTGTCCTAGAAGATAAAAATACTGCTACTGCAGATTGGTATGACAGTCTTTGTTTACCAGTTGTCTTGGAAAATGTTAGACAGCAGCGCCCACGAAGCAGGATCCTCCTCCACCACGACAACGCTCCAGCTCACTCCGCCAGACGGACTATCGAATATTTGTCTATTGAAAGTGTGGAGTTAGATGACTTTAGTTAGTGTTGATTGGCCTCGCTCTATGACATAAAAAAAACTCACCGCTCAATTTTTCAAAAACTGTAGGTATATCTCAAAATGATAAAAGTGAGAACGAAAGCACACGAAACAAAACACAATCAAAACTTTCTATTTTTAAAATTAGCCAGTTTAATTATGTTTCCGAGAACAAAAATATTGTATACCAATCTACTTTGTTAGGAAAAAAATAAAATATTAATTAATAAAACATGCAGTTTCTGTAAATGATGCGTGTTGCTTAGACTTTTTTGATTGGTGTATAATAAAACAATTTACAAAAAAAAATATATAAATGAACACATTCAATTAATCCTACGAAGAGAGAAACCGTTACGCCTCAATTCATAAAAAGTGATTCTGTCAGATGAAAACAGCCATGAAAATAAGGAAGCAACTAAAAAAACACTATCTCAAATAAATGAGGTCGCAACGCAACTGCACATCCGTTTCTTGGGAAATTCCACGTACTGCACATTTCTCATTTTTACCGCCACATTATTAGCTATCACTAAAAATAGCCAATGACGTCCTCGCATCGTGTACATACATGTTGCACTCAATGTTCCTAAATCCGACTTTGTACTGATTTACCGGACACGTTCCGGCAGGCGGAAGCTCTATTTCTGGATATTCGGGAATTTTAACTGTTTTCGTGCGTTGCACACGCACGAAAACAGTTAAAATTCCCTGTTAGGGAAAGAGATTTAGATTTTTCCCGAAACGAATATATTCAAGGTAGACTTACTAGAAAAGACGACAGAATAATTCGGTCTTCGTAGGAAAAACACCTAGTTTACAAGATTTTATTTAAAATGTCCTACAAAAGTGCAATACCTACACGGTCAAAAGGTGTGGAACAACAGATTTTTATTTAATAACCGACAATATATTTCAGAATCTTGTACTGAATCCATGGTAACAGGTTGTAGGGTTACCGTGGCCCCTGGCACAGCCTAGGCAACTGAAGGGAAGGAACACGGGTGGGTTTTAGTGAGTAAGAGTCTGACACGCACTCCCGCTCCGCCCAGAGTGGGAGAAGTTATTCGATGATTTTCCACCCTAAAAAAAAAACAAAAAATTTGATACTGTATTTCAGTGGGGTTTTATTCCTCATTGCTGAGACCCGTAAAGTAACAAACGAGTGAAAACGTAAGAATACAAAATAAAATTAAAAATAAAAATTGCAAAAAAAATTTTTTTTTTGCATTTTTATTAAATAAAACGCACATTTACATAAAAATTACATGACATACACACATAAAAGTAGTCAAACGCCTCGGATTTCAGCTCTGTTTTACGTCGTCTGTTGATCAAAATGCGATTCGCGACTGTAGGAATGATAGGTATATTTACTGAATACCTAATAATCAATTTCAAAACTTTGGAAATTTGTTCCACACTTAAGATTTTTCAAACCAAAGAGAATTTGGCGGACTACAGATGAGGCTTCACCTTAAGTCATTATACGATTCAAGAAGATGATTGGCAAGAGTTGGTGATAGCAGGCAGAACAAAGCCCTAACTCACTAGTTGCACAGATACTGTAGACAAAGTGTTGGCAGACCAGGCAACAGCCAGAAGAAAAGAACGAAAGAAAAACCGTTTATTCTGTTCAAATAAGACGCATATTATAAAATAAACAAAATATACATACTAATACAAAGTATTCGCAAAAACCTAGTATCGGACAATTAAAAAAAATAAAAATGTATACCTACCAGATACCTATTATTAATTTCACACTTTAAGCACACAAATGTACAGAGGCGGACTTAATGCCCAAGCCTACGACGAAGCTTTAAGACCAACGAAAACCACGTCCAAGTGCGTTTGTCCACGGTAGCCACCACCGGAACGGCCCCGAGGACGAGATGCCGACGCCGAAGTAGCGATACACATGGACACGCGGTAACAGTAGGTACCTATTTACTACGTGTCCACCGCACGGCCGTCACCTGAGCGCCGTCATCCCGGCCGCTGAAGTTTCGGCGCAACCGCTAGACCCGTGACATAGGCCCGAGATTGTGACGGACGGTGAAAATGTAGGTGAAGTGAGATGTCCTTGATCGTGATTGGCATTATTGGAATTTACACGGTGAGATTCTTATTAGAATAGACCGGCTAAATTGTAAATCAACGCTAATTTGTAACCCATTAAAAATGCAACCATCTCATAAAATGTACACACTCGTAGCTTGATTGCAATATTTGAACGAATAATATATAGCTCGTTTAACGTTCGACAACAAAGGAAAACAACATTGCTTTGTATTTTATTTGCAACAGAAATATTTTCCGATTTTATACGTAATAGGTCTCATGTTTCAATTCGTCCGTGTGGAGTAGGTACCCGGTACCTACAATGAAATCGGCAGAACGTATGCTCAAGTAATGTCTGAAGTTGCAAACCAATTTGTACTACAGTTTTTTTAGATCAAAATAAAAACCTTAATTTGAAACCTCAGATCATATAAACACAGTTTGAAACGTATGTTGGTTATATTTTTATTACGTTTTTTATGTATTTGCGATGCCACCAAAAATTGGTCTCGCGTAAAGTTGGAAAAGTGCGATGTTTGTAGGGGTAGGTACCTATGGGGTGAATATCGAGGTTTTTATGTGCTGCCGGACTTTCTCCTTGTTGCGAGTCAAATGAATTGCCTCGTTGGCACTTTGCGTGGTACGGCTGCCCTCAAAGCCTGCGTGTTAGTCTCGTAATCTGTCGACCGCCATACGGAGACACAGTATCAAATACGGGTACATATTGTATAGAGGGTCGTTTAGAAGATTGAAAGCGGAGTTCAGTCACGACTTTACGAGTGAAAGTGAACGGAACTTTGACACAAGCGAAATTGCTCTCAAAATGACTTGATTAGTCAATATGAATAGACACAGGCAGAATTTCTGAAAAATATAGCCAATTTATGCGAATGAATTCTTAATTGTACCTATTTTCATTGGTTAATTAAGTTATGTACCGTATCATCACCATTTCAGCCGTAAGACGTCTATTGCTGGACTTAGGCCTCGGCCACAGTAATGTATCTACTAACATGAAGTTAAAATGGGTATCTCGGAATGACATAACCGTACCTATTATAATATACGAAAAATATATAAGTTACGACCTAACTCGTAGTGAAACTGAATATAATCAGTCCTCTGTGTATGAAAACAAAGACAAGTACCTACTTACCCTACTTTACACGGTGACGGATTTAGCCCCGGTCCGGTTTTAAACACGTGTAGTAATAAAACTAAAGTCGTTAAATATCGGAAAATTCGAAACTCAAATTCAAAGCATTTATTTCAAATATAAACCAACTACAGGCAGTTTTGAACTGTCAAGGGGTCGGTCAGTCAGAAAGATGAAGCTGATTGCCCATTCCAAAGCGTAGCAGATTCCTATGGAGAAGAACGGGCAAGAAAGTCCACGGACACTCTTTCAAATAAAAATATGGAACCACAGCCCTTACAGATTCTGCGGGTGTAAGCACTTTTGCCCAGCACGATCTGTGTGGTCGCTGAGCTTGCATTATGAAAAGATTATGTTTGTTTAGTCTAAGTTTGGGTTAGCTAGTGCAGTCCGTGTCTAACATCAAAATCTGTAGCACGTCTCTCAATATAGAGTTATATTAATTAATCAATTATTTTTATTTTTTTAAAGTCCTTTAAGGCGCTCCCAATCCTGACTAGATCCTATATTATATTTAGTTCAGAAAAAACTTTTGGAATCGCATCGATTACGGGATTGCTCGAGTATTTGTGGAAAAACCGAATGAATTGAAAAACTAGGGTGGAATGAAGTTTTAGTAAAACTCAAATAAAGCTGGTTGATATATCAATTTACCTACATGGATTGGATCCTACAAAACGAAACATAAACATATGAAATACCAATAAACTGACTAGTACTTTGCCTTTTCAAAGTAACAATAGACTCAGTTTTAAATCTCAGAGCCTGAAATTCAGCCCCATAAAATGAACATTTTAATATTTACGCAAAGCATTTATGTGTATTAAAATATTTTAGAACATTTAGATTTCACTAATCCATAGAATAATTTATCAAATCTTTCATTTGCTTGACATAATTAAAAAGAGCAGTTTTTGGGTACGATAATTAAAAAGTTTAAAAGCAGCGATATGAGCGCGACGAAGATTAAAGTCACACTTTTCTAGCTCCCTTTTCAGACTTAGCGTAATGACGTTTTTATAGCAAAACAAAATAAAATTTGCCGCGTTCGCCTTATACGGGTTATTGGTAATATTATGTCGGCAATCCATTAAAGGGATGTAGGGGAGGTAATTTGCAACCGAATGACCCCTATGCAAATGTCGACCATTTTAGAGTAATTTGACATTTTATATTTTTTAAACGGTAGGCATAATTAAACTAATAAATAAAAACCTAATGCATGATTTTTTTTTAAGTTATTGTGATCTGCGTCTACTTCAATACTTATTAATGAACCATAAAATGACAATTATCTTTAATATTTTTTAAATCAGAGCACAAAATTTTCATAATTTGAGCAGGTTATTTGAGTAAAATGGTTGATTTCTGCAAAAACCACGGATAGACTGTAACGACAGAACATTCCAACAATATGTACAACTTCTCAGCTATCCAACGAGATACAATAAGATACCAGAGCAGATATCAAATTACTGGAAAATGGTTGGCATTTGCATAGGGGTCATAAGGCGTCATTTGGTTGCAAATGACCTCGCCCACATCCCCCTAATGGACTGCCGACGTATTACAAATAACTCTGTATACTTAACTCAACATTGCAGATTTTTTAGTTTTGTGACCCTTATTGCCAATGAGCGAAATTCCGATTAATACTTTGTTGAATTTCAGTTCGAATTTATTTATTATTCACAGAATCCACAGCTCCATGAAATTAAAAATGTATCTTAACGTGCGTATCATAAAATAATTATATAAACTAGTCTTACAGTCAATTACGTATTTACAATTTAATAGCTATACAATACATGCAGCAGAAACAAACATACAGAATGAAGTGAACTGCTAGCACCATCTAAGCATTGCTAAGTGTACTGTGAGGGTGAATGTGTCGGAGTGTGCATGAGGAGTTGCGAAGGGTAATTGTACATTCGCCACAAAGTAAATTCGCCAAGAAAAAAAGTATGTCTAACTCGCCACAGCTCTATTTTCATGAAGGAAATCCGCCATATTGTTTATTTCCGTACAGACAGCAGAAAAGTCAAACAATAAGTAGAATAAAACGTTATTTATTTATTTTTCATAATCACAGAAATTCACATAAAATCACAGTTCTACTTACAGCTAAAATGTACGCTAATATTGTTTGGTTTTGTTCGTTTTTAAGGCCGCGTTGTCAAGGATAGCGTGACCTGCGTGACCCGCCTAATCCTAAATAACATGTATTGCAAGTACAAAAAAAAAAACTAAAAACGTTGCTGATTTGCCTACAACATTACAATTATAAGAAAAAGAATAGAAAGATAATTAAATCACAGTAATAATCACGTTAATTTACGTCTACATACAAAATCACAGTTTTACTTACAACTAAATATATATCTATTGCAAAAGGCTGATTTGCCTGCAAAATAACGAAAGATAAATACGTTAATAAAATAAATAAAATATTAATATTATAACATAAAACATACATCTAATTTAAAAAAAATATATAAAAAAAAACAAAAATATTGATAAGCTACTTTAGGAACTATGTCCACCACCGGTGGCTGGCGACCAGCGGTTTACATGATTTTTAAAACGTTATTCTAATGGGTGGACATGGACCTTTAATTTATGTTTTTTTTTGCTATGTTTAAACTCCGAATAAAATGATAATATATAGGGGTAAAGTACCCAATTATTGGCACTCTATGGATCACTTGCCACTTAAATCGTGAAAACTGTCTATAAGAAATGTTGCCAGCATAAGAAATTTATAAGCATGACAGAATGAGAGTTAATCTACGTTTTGAATATATGAAAATTCTACTATTTCATTATTTTTAGGATTATTTTTATTTTATTTTTTATACACACGTTTTTCCCAAATATTGACATGCTTTGGCCAACTATCAGCATATAGGCGTCCCATTTATTGGCATTTCGGATTGTTCAGTAAATTAATGAAAATTAATTATGGATATTTAGGACAAAGTCAAAATAAAAAAGTTCAGTCAAGAATCACATTAATTTAGGTGGTAGCTCTTTAGACACATAAAAATAAAAATAATACAATCAGAACAAACCTCTTAGCAAACATTTGGTTCATAGAGTACCAATAAACGTTAGATAATCTTTTAGAAAAAGAAATATTTTAGCAACAAAACATTTATAAAAATATACTTATTTCTTACAACTATAAAACAACTTAAACGTAAGAGATCAATAGTAGGTGGGTTATATTTCCAAGCTATTGTCTAAATATCTTAGTCTTCAAATTCAGTCAAAAATTTCTCTATTTCAACTTCAGTGTATAAAATCTTGTTTTGTTTTTTATCCTTATCTTCAGGTATTAAATTAGCATAGTCAGTATCATTTTCCTGATCCTCCTGCTCATCATCCGGTATACAGTCTACATTTGCCGTGTGCAGTGGGTTTAACGAGATATTCACGGTATTCAAGTTGTCAAGTAAAACCACTTTTTTCACACCGGTGTTTACTCTTTCGTGTTCTTTCTTAATTTTCAACTTAGCTTTTGTTACTTTTGGTTTTGTCTGTTTAGTTTTAGCTTCTAATTTCTTCTTTTCTCTTTCTTCTTTTCTTCTCCTTATGCCTTCTTCTTTTTCCTGTTTTACGCGGAGTTTCTCGCTCTCTATAGATCTCCATTTCTCAGAAGTTAGTACAAATGGAGCTCTCTTTATGTTTCTAACGCCTTTGCGTTGAGGTGACTTTGGCAATACAAGGACATCAGTTAATTTAATGGGAGTAAGGTTTAACATTGCAGTGTTACGTTTTTTAACCTTTACAGGCACTGGATCTATATATGTTTCTATTTTGTCAAATTCGGAGCTTGGTTTTTGTGTGACTTTATTCATAGGGCGTTCAATTTGTTGGGGCAGAACAGAGACTCTCGTATTTTCAGTTGTTGAATTATACACTTCTGCTTTATGAGTTATATGCAAAACTTGTTGTGAATGGGCAGATAAACGATCGTCGTTGACATCATCAAAGTCTTCTGCTGTTATAGTTACTTCTAAGGCGGGTGCAGGTATGCAATCAGAAAAATCTTCTCTCAAGTCTTCGTTTATAACAACTGGCATATTTTCAATGTCCACTGCATCAAATCTTATATCTCCATCTATCTGACTGGAAGTATTGTCCTTGTTTAAACCCTCTTGCACTTCCGTGAAAAAATCCCAAATTTTTTTCAAATAGATGTCTTCTGGTCCTAGTATACCTAATTCAATGTGACTGATTTTTTGTGTTCCAATAATAATTTCAAATTGTTCTTTGGTCAATGCTTTTGTCTCTTTGTGAGGTTTATTGAAAGTTTCTGCATGTGGAATATTTGCCTTGCCTAGATATCACCATACTAATACCTAATTATTGGCCCAAGTGTCAATAATTGGAGATTTCGTGGTTGGCACCGGGGCCAGGATTTGGAAATATTGCGTTTATGACTATGAGTTATAAATTAAACAAAGTGCGGTTGTCTACTAAATTATATAAAGCACAAAATAAACCTCAAAAATCAATAACTTGAAAACCCAATTATTGTCCCAAGTGCCAATAAATTAGAATACGGACATTTTTGAATACCGATTTTTGGCACCGTGATAAAGTAGTAAAAAAACAATACATTTCTTAAAAATAAACTGTCAAAGACTCGAATAATACGCGCTGAATTTGCTTTACATCATATATCACATTATAAACACTTATATGACTAAGATTCGATGATATTAAAAAAGCTCCTACCTTAGCAAAAAATTAGTTTCCACTGGTATAATCGAGACGCGTTCAGCTGTTGTTATCGTTTTGGCGCCATTGACATTTCTTTTTTTTTCAGTGTTGTCAGTTATATGACTCAGGATTGTACTAAACTATTTAAATAAGTTGCAACACCGAGAGATTAGGTGTTTTCTTATGAAAGAGATTAATTCACAGAAGTGCCAATAAATAGTGGGGTGCCAAAGTAAGGTCTCATTACCCTACCTACTCTTTTTAAAAACAATACAATACATAATAATATACTTACACCATGTCCACCCAAGCTTGTGCCAGGCTGATTATGATCCATTTTTTTAGAGATGCATATATGTAACTTACTACCATCGGTATAATATACTCGTATCATATGCATTTAAGTAACTCTATGGTAACTACAATATTAAGCAGAACACCCAAAGAAAACTATAAATATGGCAACTACAATATTAAGCAGAACACCCTAATATAGTCATTGAGAACACCACACGCGCATCGAAAACTTGCACATCGACATGTCAGGACTAATGAGTATCGATGCATTGACCGGTACGGCTAGAAAGAGATAGATACAGCGAGCGAGCGAGCGCGTGATAGCATGTGCACAGGAGAAAAGAAAGATTTTAGAAATCATTTTAATTTCGACCGTAAAAACGAATAACTTTGTTTGCTGCCAGTACTTTATGCAAAAATTATGTACCTGTGAAGACTTGTGACGAATTTACACATATATTTTTTATGCATGTGGCGAATACACTTTCAATGCATGGAGTTTACAAAATGTGACGAATTTACTTTGTGGCGAATGTACAATAACCCGTTGCGAATGGGTGAAGGCTATTAGCGAAGAAATGCAATTAGGTATTAGTCTGAGTGGCTAAATCGGAAACTGTCCGTTGCTTTGAATAACAGACAAGTAGTACCTACCCACGTCACACGTACTTTGGTATAGTAATTGCTTTGTCCTGCGACTATTATTAACACGTGGTCCATTGTAAATAAGTACCTGATTAAAATCTATTCGATATGTCAACTTTTGATTATTTATTAATTTTATAAGACTAATTTAGCTCATCTCGCCTGAAACACAGGATTACCTAGTTCAGGCACGTAAATCATAGGTAAATAATTTACATAATTATAAGCAAAACTGTACTTATATTTATGCCCTGTAATTTTCTATTTTTTTAATTATTATTATTAATCTTAAACTAGTTAGGAAAATATAACATCACGCCTATTCTCCGATGGGTTAGCCAGAGGTGTAGGTACCTTTAGTAGGTATACCCACATTTCGCCATATATGTATAAGTCCCATGTAATAGGGCGCGAGTCTGTTGCCATCAACCGGGCACAAATCTAGACTCCAGACTGCTACTGAAAAATTCTAGATGGTAAAACCACACTTTGACCGACCTGGGAATCGAACCCAAGACCTGGCACTCAGCAGTAGCGCTTACCTTACATTACCTTCAACCGTTTTAATCGGAATCGGTTTCATCTTTCAATGAAACGGAACTCAATTTGTAGCGAACTCTCAATCGCTGCATGTCGAAATCTGCAATAACAAAAACTTCTCTCTCGTCCTGAATTCATGTTCTCTATTGACCGGTGAAGCAGAAAAAGCTAGCACTACCGTACGTCCGTCAAAAACAAACACAAATATCCCTTTTGCATGATTCTCAGAAGCACCCGAGTCGTTCACTAAAAAAGCGGCCAAGTGCGAGTCGGACTCGCCAAGTCGACACCACCGTACAATATTTAACACTAGATACCACACATCATATGTTTATGATCTGAGAACACTACATACATACTTTTTTTCAAATACTTTAGTAAATAAAAACACGTTTCTTGTATGGTTTAAGTAGGTTTTAACTTTATTTTGTTTTAATTATTTGTTGTTATAACGGCCATAATGAAAATACATAGTCACTCTGTGAAAATTTCAGGTAAGTATCTACCTATTACGGTTTAAAAGATACAGCCCTGTGACAGACGGACGGACGGACGGCCATGGCCGTCGGTCCGTCCGTCTGTTCGTCCGGCTCCACTGGCCGGCCAGTGGAGCCTTTGTAATAGGGTCCCGGTGGCAACCTTTGGGTACGGAACCCTAAAAAGGCCTCAAACATTTCAAGCGGCCATTTTGATTTACTATTTTGGGTATAGTATCAATACGTAAAAACAAAGTTACGGAAAAATGTTCACTCATCCGTTAGCTTTGTTTACATTGATCTATTTTCTAAAAATACGCTTCGAATTCTGTTACAAGATTAAAGAATGTGACGCTAAATTAAGGATGTTCAACATTGATTAACGTCGTGTTTTGAAGTTCATTTCATGCCGTATTTGTATTTCAGAAAAGAGAATCGTTGGCTTTTTATGTTGGTTTTCAAAAGGCGTTGCAGCTACAATTCACGAGTTGACAGCCCTTTTTGTATGTCTACAAATTGCTATTACGTAACATTAGCAGGAAACTGGTTATAAAAACTTTCAGTAAAACTTTAACAGAAACCCTTCTAGTCAACGAGGGTTATTTTCTTTAAGATATTTCGACAAAGCAAACTTTTTAATTAGTTACCACAAAAGAAAGTAATATATTTATTTTCGTCGAGTAATGACGCACATAACCAGAGGTTTTATAAGATTTCTTGTCGACATAAGTTTTGTTTAACCAAAGTTTATTAAGGTTAAATTCGATGAAGAGGAAGCATTACAAGTACCAACCAGCGTACATCGAATTTATTTTGTTTGAAATTTCTAGAAATAAATTATACGCCACTGAAATATAAGCCTTCGGCACTTACTTGTACTATTTATTCTGTGCTAGGACTCAGTCGTGGACCAGCTAGGTACTTGTTGCATAATTCTACTGAAGCTAGCATTATGTCACAATTTATTTATTCCGTAGGTACTAGTGGTCACAAGCGCTACTGCTGAGCATGAGGTCCTGGGTTATTGGGTTTTTCCATCGGGGGTTTTTCAGTAGCAGTCTAGATGTGTGCTCGGGTGATGGCAATAGGCGCCCCCTTTCACGTGAGACTTAGAACATAACTGGCGAAATTTGTGTGTCGGTGTGGGTACACCACTGCCTAACTAGTCAGGATTCAAGCGCGATGTTCCGGAGTTCAAATAGCGGAATACCTTTAGGTTGGCATATTCATCGGAGGTGGTAATTCCTGGAGCATTGAATGGCGGGATTCCTGGAAGCTGCCTTTTGTAAATTGCCTCTGTACATTTTGTAGAATCAGTATTTTGATTCCATTGTATTCTGGCTTCGTGTAACTGTCAATGGGAATATCAACCAGAAAATAGCAATATGTTAATGACATTTTATTTATTAAACCTGTCCTCAATGAATGAACGGAGTTACTGATATGAAACCACCACATAATAATTAACAACTAGCTTTTGCTCGTGGCTTCGCCCGTGTTTTACCGGGATTAAAAATATGCCAAGTATTAATCCAGGTTATAAACTATCTGTGTGCCAAGTTTCATCCAAATCCGTTCAGCTGTTTTCGCGCCAATCCAGAACATACATCCAGACAAACAGACAAAAATTCTTCGTTAGTATTTTATTACATGTTACCATCGTGATGGCTTAGTGGTTAGCCTCGCCTCTCATGCACGAGATTGTGGGTTCAAATCCAGACGAGTACCAATGTGACTTTTTAAATTCATATTTATGTACATTCTAAGTTTATCTTGGACATTACTGATATCGGTGAAACCTGGACTTTATAAGTCAGGAATATATAAGTCTGAAATCGCCAACCCGTCTTGGGCAAGCGTGGTGATCAATGTTCGTGCCTTCTATGTATGAGTAGAGGCTTTTGCCCTGCAATGGGACAATAATAGGCGGGTATTATTAATGTAGTAGATATTATTAATGTAGTAGATATTATTAATATAGTAGATATTATTAATATAGTAGATATTATTAATATAGTAGATATTATTAATGTAGTAGATATTATTAATGTAGTAGATATTATTAATATAGTAGATATTATTAATGTAGTAGATATTATTAATATAGTAGATATTATTAATATAGTAGATATTGATGAGAGTGCGCACAAAAAATCAATCACGGTGCCATAAAGAACAACTGTGTGATTTTAATTAAAGCGGTAGTCGGTCGAACGCTTTAGGACATTTTAATCAATTTTGTTTTTTTACATTACTCTTATAGATTCAAATAATTGTGTTGATGTGTGTTATCTGTACTTTGAGCACAGCAAAAGACGTCTACTCTAAATTCTGTTTAGAAATCATTCGCCACATTCACACACTTAAAATATATCTCAACATATTATCATCAATATCGTCAGTTTATCGCGACGATAGATTCGAAGATACATCGCGGGCTCTAGTGCTATAAATAGGCACACTTGACGCCATTAAATTCTTATTCCCACCATCTTGTTTGTTTAGATCCACTTAAACGGGTTCACTGACCTCTTAATACCATGCTCTATATTTACTTGATATTCCACCATAAATTGTACTCATACGCAGACTTAAAAGTTTATGGTTTTAAACTGTCGGAAACAGGAACACAGTTCTGAAATGCTTTTATGCTGGATAAGATAGATTCTGTGGAGTTAGAGCGAGCTAAGTTAACAAGATGAGAGTTTTAAGAGCGTTTATACCTTATGAGTGGCAACGTCGCAATTTAGTGTCATATTTCGTGGTTTTCAATTTTTATCATTTAATTGGAGCTATATTTTAAAAATCTGATTAATTATCTTTTTAGAATTATGTGAAAACTGTGTAAAAGGTAAGACATCGTTGCGTTTACAGTTCCATTTACATGCAAATAATACATTGGAAACTTGCAGGGCGTTATTTTCATTGTAAAATAACCGTAAGCATTACGGTTACTTACTTTGTAAACACTTTCACGTAATTCTAAAAAGTTAATTAAACAGATTTTTAAAATATAGCTCCGATTAAATGATAAAAATTTAAAACCACGAAATATGACACTAAATTGCGACGTTGCCACTCATAAGGTATAAACGCTCTTAATACGTTACAGGTTACGAAACTGAACTCATTTGGGGATGATATATGTAATATTTGTGTAATGTAAGTACAAGGAAGGACACAATCCAATCATGTTACCTTATTGGTGAGGTTCTGCAGGAAGGTCAGGTGAGCAACACTCGTAGCCGTCGTGTGTGTATGATCAGATGTATCGACGGAAACTAAGCAAAAGGATCGAGTGTGTAAGGATCGTAGCAGGTGGCGTTCTGTAGGTCCTGCCTACCCATCTGGGAAGATGTCGTGAGTTTATGCATATATATATATATATCAGCATAACCAACTCCCTGTTACTTTTCATAACTTTTCAGGCCCTGCAGTCTCGACATAGTTAGCAATCGTTTTCGGTTGCTAAGCCCTAACAATCCAGATGTAAATGTTGATGTAAATGTTTGGTAGTCTCGACACTTAAATTTATCGTTTGTTACCTACCGGTACCTACCTAAAATACCAGTAACAACCGATAAATTTGAGTGTGGAGACCACCAAATATCGTTACATCTGGATTGTTAGGCCTTAGCAACCGAAAACGATTGCTAACTATGTCGAGACTGCAGGCCCTGGTTCCTATCTTGTTGGTTTATTTCACCAGCGGTTTATTTTAATGACATAAAAAGTTACTAATTCTATTCCATTATTGATTTTATTCTACTTACTTTACATGGTAGCTTATAGCTAGGTACAGTAGGCCGGTCAGTGGTAACTAAACCAGTATTAGAACTACTGAAACTCCGCCCCAGGGTAAGCCAGCTCTAGGTTAAGTGTCACCACCGACGTGGTACCGATCGAGTGTACACATCCCGACATGAAAACAGGCCCCAACACATTATTAAAACTTCTACAATAATAACTGTTGGCAATGATTAGTGACATGACGCTTTCTGGCGTCTGAATACCTATATATACTCACCCACTTATATTTAGGTATTATATCTACTAGACCCTGTTCTAAAAACGCAAATGTTTAGAATTCAAGGCCCCGGCGTGTGGAACGAAGCCGGCTAGTGCATTGACTACACTACGCAATCGTGAAATCGTCAATCTTGGCGTCTTAAAAAAAAAGTATTGTGGTCTGAAACCGCGATGAAACAAATAAGTTTGTTTTTGGCGATTACTTGAGCGGGATCAATAACTATGATCTGTTCTAAAAGTATCTGATCAAATTGTAAACAGACCCTGTTTTAGTTAAATTCTTCCGCAATTACTCACTTAAAGGAATTGTTAACACGTTAGTCTGAATCAAGAAGGTTTCAACCTTATAACTCACCAATAATTGTTTGAATATCATTATTAAAACGTAATTGAAAAATCATTAACGAAAATTGAGGTTACCTACCAAATTAACCCCAATTGAAAAACATCTTGTATCTAATGTTATTTAAAATTAGAGTTTAGGGTTTAATCATTCAAATAATCAAATCCAAACACTCAATTTGTAAGTGCCACTACATCATCCACATTAGTTTTCTGATCTAATTGATTTCATTTTCAGATACCTACTTTTGGAATAGACTTTTACTCTTTCTACTAGAAGTAGGCAAAATGAAAAAAAAATGAACGAATGATGATGATGTGTAAAATTGTACTTAACTACTCGTTATTATTACTCTTTTAATAAAGCTTTCATCAACTACTTATTTGAAATCAGCTTATTTCCAATATTTCGGCCAGAAATATACATGTATTTTCAGAAATTCGTTAAAATATTGTAAACAAATGAATCGGATTACATTCATCGTTCGTGAGAACAAAACAGCAGACCCCATACAAACTTTTGCTGTAAAATCGACATTCAATTATTTAATGCTTTAATATCAACCTGTTATTGTCCCACTGCAAAACAAAGGCCTCTTCTTGGACAAAGAAGGCAAGGGCGTTGATCATCACGCCATCAATCGCCAACCCGTCTTGAGCAAGCCGCAAGCGCTTACAGACTTAAGCCCTTGCGGCTTGCTCAAGACGCCGCAAGAGACGCCCTGGGCATCAGGAATCCCACGCCGATTCCCGGACACCATAAGCGCGGGCTTGCGGACGGCGAGCAATGGGTAGCTCGCCGTCCAATAAGGACCAGGCTCGGGTCGACGGCGCCTTGTGTTCCATGCGCGCCTCAATGAGATGTCAGCACCAACGACGGGGTCAGTGTAAAGTGTGTAAGTGTATGACATGCCCTTCCGCTTCGAGAAGTAATTTAACGACATCCCGAAAACTAAAAATAAAATGGCTTGTAGACTTATTTTATGAATCTGTTGAAAGGAAAATTTAAAGAATAGCAAATCATTCCACGGAAACGTGCTACCGAGACAAAAAGTAGCTTATGTCCTTCCTCATGTTGCCCTCTTTCTCCTTGCCAAATTTCATCGAAATTTGTTCAGTGCTTTAGGCGAGAAAAGGAAACATATACAGACAGAGTTACTTTCGATTTATAATATTAGCATGGATATGTCCAGGTTTCCTCACGATGGCTTCCTTCACCGATGTCCGAAAGCAGTGGTAACCCAGTGGTAACGGCCATGACTTACGAGTTGCAGGTCCTAGGTTTGAACCAAGACAGGCGCTTTACTTGGTGTAAATCATTTCACCACCTTTGCTCTCAAAACGGTAAAGGAAAACATCGTGAGGGAACCAGCATGTCCAGCATGTCATAGAACCAAAAATTCGAAGACATGTGACATCTACCAACCTGCACTGGGCCCGCGTGCTGGATACGGCCCACTCCCTCTCACAGAGAGGAGGCCTGGGTCCACGCAGTGGGAACATTATAGATTGATTATGATGTCAGTAATGTTCTTGGCATGTCAGATAACTCGGAAAGTACATATGAACTGAAAAATTACATTGGTAGGTACTAGCTCGGATTTGATTTGAATTAATTTTATGCTATTGACAGCCAAGAAGTAATCGCTCGACAGTTGACTGGGGCATCGGTTTCCAATCAGAGTACACACAACAATTGGGCTACAATTTTGGCGACCAGTAGATACATCGCAATACTATTTATTTCGGGACGCTCTGAGGCCGGCCGTGTCGAAAGGGACGCAAGGTCACGGGTTCGCTTCCAAGTTCTCGCACTGAAGGCCGGCTATTGGTCTTTTGAGAATCTGGTACCTTCTAATAGCTGCACCCCAAATGCGTAACACACTTTCTATCACAATCCTAATTATTTTGAAGCAAATTCCTAATCCACTTCTTCATTTGTTTTAAAAAATAAACTGCTTGACAACGCAAATAACGCAATGAATGTTGCTGAAGTGTCAAAATGAAAAGCATTGCCGTTGTTTGTTAGGCTGAGAGCAGACTATAGTCACGACAGTCTCAAGACAGACTATGGTATAATAAAAAGTACTAAACGCGCACATTTGAAGCAAAACGTCTCATAGTCAAAGCTGTCTAATGCATACAACAACTGCACGGCGACAAGTCTGACTAACGACTGTCGGCTTCCCTTTGAAGTGTATGCGAGCGCGCACATCAACGACAAAACTGTCTAGCAATGTTAGCGATGTACCTTAGTCTGATCCGAGCGTTCAGAGAAAAATAATTTTAATATTTAATTTTTTTTTTGCGTCGTCGTACACAAACAGTTTCGTCTTGGTATGCGCCGTGTGGTAGACACAACTGTTTCTCTTTAATCTTAAAGCTGACTTGTCTATGTGAAACAAGATTGTCTAAAAACTGTCGTGTCTCTAGTGTGCGATGGCCCTTACGCAATTATCCCGCTAATCCCTTGTGAAATAAAGTCGAAAAGGACAATGTGACTGGTCAGGTGTAATGTTACCTCACCGTGCCCTCAAGCCCTCTTCGTCTTAGGCTTTATGGTGGCCTTCATTAGCATCACCATTCACTGCCCAAACTCACCCAGTGCTGGGCCATACGCCTCTATTTCGTGCTAGCCTCATTCATGTTCGTCTTAGTACTGGTGCGATTACCACTGTAAGTTAATTAAATAAATCATATTATTATTCAAAGCTAATTGTAAACATCGCATTGCATTGCATAACCTCCACTGACCTCTATTAAAATACGCTGGACTGGCTATCGCTATCAATTCCATGTGCCTATTTGAAAATCGCCATTTTGGCGCTGACGGCGGCAGTGTGGGGGAATGGAACTAATACTAGTGATGTATAACAAAGGTTTGTTATCGATAAAAACTTTTCTGATATCGACCACAATGATAGAAATATTACCAACGCTATTGTTACAGATTTCCTATAAATTAAATTGGTTTAGGTAATTATTAACATGTAACATTCGTGTTGTCTTTTAAACGTAATATGTTTTTAAAAACGTGAAATACGTTTTATAACATATGTTAAGATTTACTAAAATTGTAGATAATTGATTTAAAACAATGTAGGCATATATTTTGTTAAATGTTACTAAAACACAGATAATAAGACATGTCTGCACTAGTTGAGTACCTAACTAAACTAATGAACTATAGATAGTCGTAATAAGCAGATATTTTACGTAGAAAACATAACTTGAAATAGCAGTATCTAGTATTGTTTGTGGACTGTAATAATAAGTATCACATGTCCGGTTGACCCCTTCCTTCCTTGTTCTCCTTAATCGGATAACAGTTCACTATAGGATCAATAAATAATAAAATTCTGTAAAATAGTAAATTACTACGATAGAAATAGTAATTAATAAGATAATCCCTTCCTATAAAGAGTGCACAATAAGATATTATTACTAGTCAGATACCGCATGTTGCCATGTGATAAGAGACACAATAACTTTCTATTAGGTCTGTAATTACGGTAATTAACTTGTAACAACTTAATTACCGCAGGGGAGGGGGACAGGGAAATAAAAAAAGCATTCTCAAATCACATATTTTATTAAATTAAAAATTACTGTCGAGCCATTTTTTCAACGTAGTCCGTGACTGATGTTTTAAGAAACAGGCTTCCGTGAAGTGTTTAGAACACAGATAATGATACATTGTCGGAGCCCAGTTGACAACTTTCATATTTATTAACCAAAGTTTGAGAGTGTAATCGGAGGGGAACCTGTAATTAAAGGAAACATTATAGTAGGTATGGGTAAAAAATTAATTATATACATATATCTATAATTATATAGAACACTTAATGAGAATTATGAATCATAAGTGTTAAATTATTTTTTATTGACTCTAATAATAATAAACCTTGAAGTGTTTTGCTATTATTAGAGATCATTATAATGTGCGTATCATTATTTTAACAATGATGAGCATGACTTTTGTTTTACATCATAATATTACGAAAGTATCGATATGAATTTTGACATCCCTAACAAAAGTTATTGATTATAAAAATGTTCGTAAAATCCCGTAAACTCGAATAGTTTACGTTTATTATTGTAAGAATACACTGTTTTAAGCGGTTTTCTAATAAGTATTTATGTTTTTGATTCACTTACTTGTGAAAACTGACACCACTGCCCTTTTCGTATCGTGTTTTACAATATACGCACGATTTCATGTTGGACGAACAATACAAGCTATGATACAATCACTGTCACTATTATAACACTTTAATTTATATCACAATCACAGTAAACACTTTAGAAAACTTTTTATTCCGCAGAGACACTTAGCGTAAAATCAACAAACAACGGCCATTTGCAATATTATTAGTTCTCAGAACTCTCACGTCTGTCACTGGGGGCGCTTTGAATCGGCACAGCAAATAGCTGTCATTTTGTATGGGATAGCCAGTCCAGCGTATTCTAATAGAGGTCAGTGATAACCTCACATAACTTCTCTCTTAGCTGTCACTTATACTTTTCATTCGTCATAGACAACAAACGAGGAATGCAATCATAATTATCTATTACAGATATTCATGAATAACATAAATATATATATACCACAATGACTTATTTACTATAACGGCACCTGGCCATTAACACTCAAATCTGGGTTCATTACGGCTGCCGAGTAATCGTGGGTAGGCGGGCGAGGAGAATTAAAACCACGTGTTGAAGATGATTATTATTATTTCAACTAAATACGAACGTAATCACAATCTGCACTTCCTAATTAATTCGAATGCGACGACACTCCACCGAACACGTCTTGCTTGAGCGCGATGCAAACGGATAATGCCTCGTCTGACCGCCACGTGCAAAAGAGCTCGGAGTTGTGTCAGAGTGAAGAAACGTCTAACCGCACTTGTCAAATGTCCGCTGTCATTCTTGACGTTTCTTGACACTCAAAACTTCAAAGCGCCGTCAACTATATTTAACAATTCTAATAATTATTTACACTCCACATCTTTAAATGAAATTCTGTAGGTACAAACGTAAGAAAACTTAATGTGCATTGGGCCGTAAAATGGATCACAGACACATGATTCTGCAATAAATTGGTGTTTCAAAGTTTAACGACCTCAGTGTTCGTCCTGGCTCCAGGACGAATCCACACTCGGTTTCGCTCAAAAATCTAGACCCTTAAGTCAACCTAGATCTCCTTCAATTAGCTCCATTCATTTAATGTAATACCTGTTCTGTTCGTGTAATTTGTCCTTCGTCCGTATTGTTATTCTGAAACGTTAGAAATTAAGTAAGTGCCTCGGAAGGCAGGCAACAAATGGTTTTTTGCGACAAATCACGTTTATTTGATTTTCTCCGTAACACTTCAGTACGGTGTATATTTTCTCCCTTTCATCTAAGTATCCTAAAGGCCGAAATATTCGCAGGGTACATCATGACTGTCAGTGATTTAATTAACTTATTCAGCCGCCTCTTGTAGTTTATCAGCAATTTGTATTCGTGTAGGTACAACACAATGATAATAAACTATAACTTAACACAAGTACAAGTTCAGTTATAATATAGACTGTTAACTAGCAAACACTTATAAATGTAGAGAAAATTTTATACAAATATTACAAAGAAATGTGTTTCTGGAATGAAATAGAAGTTTTACAAGCGAGTTCTTTTGTGGCACCGGTCGTTTATCCTTGGGACTTCTAACGAATTTGCATTACTGATGCCCTACGATATTCAGTTTCTGTAACAGTACTTCTATATTTTCAATAAATATTTATTTATTTGTTAGGAAACGAGTATTGGCAGCGGCTTAAAAAAGTAGTACCTAGTGACAAAAAAAGAAAAAGAGTATGCTTAGATGGTTTGGTCATGTTGAGAGAAGTTGTTTTTTTGTGGGTGGGAAATCTTCAAATAACTTCTCCCGCTCTGGGCGGAGCGGGAGGGCGTGTCAGACTTTTACTGACTAAAACCCACCCGTGTTCCGTCAGTTGCCTGTGCCAGGGGCCACGGTAACCATTTCGAACTTTCCCGCAACCTTGGCAGGCATCGGCCCTAGCGGACCCCGTCGTTGGTGCTGACATCTCTTTGAGGCGCGCGAGGAACACAACGCGCCGTCGACCCGGGGCTGGTCCTTATCGGACGGCGAGCTACCCATTGCTCGCCATCCGCAAGCCCGCGCCTATGGTGGCCGGGAATCGGCTAGGGATTCCCGACGCCCATGGCGTCTCTTGCGGCGGCTAGGGGCGTGAGGGCGCGAATTTAGCCTCTTCCTCACGCGTTCCACCTCCTCCTTCGCGAGCATTACTGCTTCGCAGAAGGAGGTGACGGCTTCCCATGCCCTTTCGCTCCGTACCATGGCCTGTACCAGGGCCGGACGCGAGAGATCGCCACTGCCAATCGCCTGCACGAGGACACGGCGGTGCTCTACCCAAGCTAGGCAGACCTCCACCGTATGCTTCACTGTGTCCTCCGGGCGATCCACGCAATGGTGACACCTGGGCGTTTCCTCCCGCCTTATCAGGAACAGGAACCTCCCAAAACAGGGAGGGGACGTCCTAGGAGGACATATTGACGATGAACTACCTAAACCTCCTAACTACCTACCTTTTTTTCGATGTTTAGTTTGTAATGCCAATTGACGTAACAGCTATATCGCGTCCTACTGGCGAAAACCTCTAACACGATATTTGACGTTTATTTCATTAAACATAAATAGAAATGACTATTAAATTAGGAGCCGCTAATTTTGCTGCGAATTCTTTCTAACTTTAAGAAGAAGTAACCACTATGTTAATGTGTAGAAATTTTCAAAAAACAGATAGAAGCTATTGATAGTTCATCGTCAATATAGTGTCCGTAGTGGTGATGTTCATCAGAGAGGTCAGGTGCTTAGTACCCGCAATAGGCGTGCGAGTATGACCAGATGATGTATGAACGGAAACGAAGCAAAGGGAGTCTTTAAGGATCGTAGCAGGTGGCGTTTTGTAGTTGCTGCGTACCCCCATGAGAAGAAGGCGTGAGGTTATGTATGGTACTCCTTTCGGTATATCTCAGGACCCTGGGGTACCGGACCTTTGGAAGGCCTACGAGGGGCCGAAGCTAAATCGCAGAAGCTTGTTAGACGTTTTCAATTAAATTAGGCACCAACCGACGATTATCCCTGTACGCACTATGCAAGTGCACCCAAGGACAACCCCCGATTGGTTTAGGACTATGGATTTGGGTGGCTAAAGTGGACTGGTCACCTAAAACTAAGGAAGGACTATGGCCCGGCTGACCAATGTTTTATACATGCAATACAGGGATAAAATGTAATGATCAATAAAAGGAATTCAATCAACTAAAGAAATACCTAAAACTTATTCCACTGACCCGTGTATTTATTTTTTAATTTAATGAAAACTGCGATATACCCTTTTTTAACTAACACCAAACGCATCGCTGTTTTGAACCTAATTTGGTGCCGCGATCCGCTATTGTCAATTACCTAAAAATTAGCTTCTTACTGCGCCTCAACATAAATGTTCTTTTTTTTTATAATATGAGACAACATCCACACAAGGTCTTCAGGTCCCGAACTAGGCAGAGCCTGAGGGGCAATTCCCGTATTTTTAAGACCGTTCGCATTCTAATCTCAGTCTCAATCTGTCAAAATTACAATCAATTTACATACATTTTTGACAGGTTTTTGACATTGATTGTCGCTGAGATGAGATTGCGACTTGAATTTCAACGTTTTTTAAGTACGAGAATTGGCCTACTGATGACTGATATACATACATATATACATATACACACCCAAACATGGATTACATGGACGTTGATTATTCTTTTCTTCGTCTTTGTGAATGTTGCTGTTGTGTGATGTCCGTGGAGAATACATGCTTTTTATTTACATTTTTCTATTTCAAATGGGTTAGGTTAGTTACCTTGTAACTAACGGCTATGAGATAACTTTCAACAATGCGACAGGCGGTGCCGGCAGTGCCTTTGTGTCGCGCCTGTTTGAAGGAGCGTTTTTGCGGAGGGATTTTTCGACGCCATATACATAGTTTGTTGTTAGGACCGATATTCTATTGTTAAAAAATATGTGAACTTATAGATAGATAGTTATTTAGGTAGAATTTGACATACAAATTAGACTCTGTGTGACATTACAACATAACGTTTATGACAGTAATCGCTATAGATTACTGTCATAAACTGGCAATACTCTTTACTTTCGGATTTATCGAGCATGGGTACCTATCTCAGACTAAGGAAAAGAACAATAGACATGACATAACTACGAAAAAAACGTGCCTACCTAAAATGTGAGTCTGGCACAAAGATGGCGGCTTGCGGTAGAGCTGCGCGCATTATAATATCAAAATTTTCTTCAAAACACTGAAAAAAACAAGTTGCTATGACAACTGATGCTTGTTGGCTGTGACAAAACATGGCGACCGGCCGCAGTGAGATATGCTGTATTACTGTTCGTTTAGTTCGTTATGGCGAGTCCTTTCTTTTCCTTAGTCTGAGGTACCTATACACTAACGTTATGTCTAAAGAGTCTAATTTATATGTCAAACTCTACCTAAATAACTATCTATTTATAGCATTATCTATAGGTACACATATTTCTAATATGACTATTCGTATAGCTAAAGTGTAGTCCAAAAGAGTTTATCTAAAAAAGTAAAACGTGCACTCTAAATTCCCAGAATATTTGCGTCCATTCGTTCAGTGTTGTTCAAGTCAGTAGGCCGTCATAGCTAAATACATAGACATTTGAAATCATTGGCTAAATATCACACGACCGTTGGGCGTAACTAGAAATAAATTATCGTTACCAGCCCAGAGCTTCCATTCATCACTACGTCATCTCTATTTAAGAATAATTGCACAATCTGTGACTAGTCTACTTCTTTTTAGCGTGTCGATGGCAATAGTAATTGTGTCAGCACAGATTGAACTCAGCTAAGCGTTAAGGCTTATCAATAGCATCCGAAATACAGTCCTTTCTACTATTGTTGATCGAAGCCTTTCACAGTCATTTAAATTTAACCTCACTCTCAAAATCACAGTGATCTTTATTCTTGTACAGTCAGCGTCACAATGCGGGTACCCCCGTTCAAAGTTAATTTTAATACAACTGGGGTACCCAATTGATGCAGTCCACCGTACAATAGGATTGTTTTTGGATTATTGCCATTGATAAGTCTGTTAAAATGACTGTGATCTTTATTTTCGTTATCATAAGGCTGCTGTTCGGTTGCTGCAGAGGTTAAGTAACTGTGGAAGAGCTGTAGGATACGCAGACATGAGGTCAGGTGTCCCATCGATTGTGGAAATGTCTGTTTCTCCGTCTGAGCAGCACCCTAATTGCGTAACACTTTCAATTACGATCCGAGAGTTTTGAAGGACATTGCTAATCCATTGATTCATAGGTTTGAAAAATTCGTCTGCTCAACAACGTAAATAACGCAATGAACATGGGTGAACTGTGAAAATGAAACCAATTGCGATCAATTGTCATTTTATGTGTTATATTATATTTTATTTTTAATATCGCATTGCTGCGATCAACCTGAGTCCGGAGTCGGTTTTCTAAGTCAGCCATTGTATATTCATGGTGAGAGATTTTTAGAATTGGGGCGAATGATATTATCTCGCAAATATGTTCACTGGCCTACTGATTTGAGACGGGGCGTACTAAGTGTTATTTGTGAAGCTTTTAAACAGCATGTGGACCGGCGAGAATAGGATCGGTGTGTTTGATAATTCATACGCTCTCTTCGTTGACGCTTTCGAAACGCTCTCGAGTGCAATTTTTTTCTGTGTTAAAAATTGTTTCGCTGTCGCATTGAATACACATTAGTGAGAAACTGACTATGGAAAACCTATTTGCAAAAATAAATCTCACACAAAATGTGTAATTCAGATTCTAAGTTTCACGTCATTTGATTGGTTTAAACTACACATAACATAATTATGTAACATCACGCCTGGTTTCTGCAAAGGTTTGGGCAGAGGTGTACCTATAGTATACTCACATATCGCCAGTCATGTTTAAATACCATGTGATAGGGGGCGAGCCTATTGTCATCAACCGGGCACAAATGCAGATTCCAGGCTGATACTGAAAAACGTCACATAGAAAAACCCCATAGACATTTTGCCCATCCTGAGAATTGAACCCTGGACCTCATGCTCAATATTAGCGCTTGCGGCCACTGGACCGACGAGGCAGTCTTGATAGGTTGAAACTAGTTTTAAGTAATGCTTGAGTCTTGAGTAAGGTTCTGTAAGACGGCCCTCAGCGCCATTCCATCGATTTCATTTCTTTGAGTGGCTATTTTCGCTATATGACATTCCATTAGCTAATATACCTGGCACCTATCCGTCTCTCTTACTCCATAAGGAATAAAGTCGTAGTTAGCTTGATTGGTTTATCTATCTTGAAATTCCATTCACGTTTGTGTGACTGTGTAGGCTAGATATAAATAAAGCCAGCGACCTCTTTGAAACCCTATCCGCTCGCCGTTTCTGCCCTATTGTCTTTCGCACGGTTCCGTAATCTTCTATGCGCCGTGCAAGCCCAGTCGTTTTTGATTTAAAGAAGATTGTACATTGGATTGTATTCAGATATTTATTTTGGATCTTTGGCGGATATTAGTAAGGGGTCTTTCCCAAGCTTTGTTACCGTTAAGCTACGGTTTTCTAGAAGAGCGGTGACCGCCACATAACGGCCGCAGTGACGGTTTTCATGGAAATGATGGCACCGAGGTTTGACTTTACGGTGTCAAAAACCGCTCTGTAAGGAAACACGCCAAATTCATGTCATAAATAACGCTTCATTGACGTCATCCGACGGTGGCGGAATTGCGGACGCTATGTGGCGGCCACCGCAGTCGCAGGAAACCCTAGTTTTTGTTTGGTTCTCATTTGACGGTGTTTCTTTAGTTTTATGGTTTAGTAATTGTACGTCTGTCTGACTGATTCGTTGTGTTATTATAAATCAGAGTACCTAAGTGTTTCAGTGTCTGTGTCTTTCATTGTTCATTATTTAACAAGTACAAATACTTCATACGAGTACGTGTCATGGCATATCTCATCTTTATGTTATTGTTTATCATGTGAAAATGCATAGAATGTCATAGAATAGTGCCACATTGAGTTACAATGTTCTCATAATGTATATACAAGAAATATAGCGTGTTTATATTTTAGGATAAAGATTTCTTGAGCCTTTGGAGGCCTTTGTCCAGCAGTGAGAAAGCAATAGCTAAAATAATAAAAAAAAATACTAGAATATCTTTTAAATATAGTATAATTGAGTAAAAGTGCATTAGCTGTCTGTTCGCTGAGAGTTGATAAATATTATATGGTCTCCGAATAGCGACTGTCGCTTAATTATCGCAGACTGAGTGGCGGCTGTCGCTTATCTCCCGCTTTCGCCGTTTTCGGAGGCACGCATAATATAATTATGTTGTGAACTGCAGCCCGAACGGCGAGCGGACGAGGCGGCCATATTGCCATTAAATAATTAGCGGGCCGCAATTTTTAATGAGTTAAGAAACCCTGACTTTATCAACTCTCGGCGAACAGACTTCATTCATAGTAAACTTGTATTTTTATACCTTTAATCATAAATCATGTCAAATGCAACCCCCTCCTTACGAGCCTTTCTTAATAATAAAATATTGTTGTGCGATGAACAGGAGTCGCGCCGGAGCGTCGTTAGATGAACGGTTCACGGCGTCGGATGATGCGAGCGGCGTCCGGCTGACAGTGTCTGCGGCCCGGACCGGCGACACCAATGTGTACACCCTGCAAGTGAGTATGCTGCCAGGAGCGATACAAAACTCAAAATCAAAAGTCTTGTATACAAATTAGGCTGAGAGACAGCACTTTTTGAAAGTCAAAATTATATATTATTATTAGTCCCCCAAAACGCCCGCCTTTCACCACTTCCTAGTGCGTTCGCTGGAAAGTAGAAGTGGCGCAACAAACTCCCAGCAGCACAGCAGTCTGTTAAATTAAAAACCGACTCGACATTTATTTGGCTTTCATTCATCGTGCCGATCGGCAAATTACCTTCTAAGATTAATGCTGTTCGAGTCAACTCTGCACGATTCGAGTTAAGCCGTTTGGGCGTTTTGAGAGACGGTCTTACGTAATTTTGACGTTCAAAACTGACTGACTCTCAGCCTAGTTTGAATGAATAACTTTTGATTTTGATTCAAATTCTGCCGAATCTCGTGTGCCGACCCGAACATGTGTGTAACATCCCTTATCTATGGAGTTATATATAACATTGTTACGTAACCCTGCTCCGAACGCGCAGGCTCTCACAGTACGATAGTCAGACCAAAAATTCGGAGGCGCGTCTCGTGATCTATCATCGTTAACACTACCTCTTGTGTGACACAACTTATTATTGTGTGTAGGCATAATAATGGTTGATTTTCTTGACATAGCTTTAGTAGGTTATTTTAGAAACATTTCACCACGAGTGATTTTGTTCATATATAGTAATAAAATATCGTTCTGAAGTTTAGTATTTTTTGAGTTCCATTCCTTTATAAGATCACTTTACCGACTCAAGTAATACCTACAGTTTCCTAAAAACGTAGTCAGTCTCAAAAAGATAGTAGACAGTTAAATGAATTCTTGTCTATGTATTTTTTTTTATGAGGCTGTCTGTACAAGAACTTTTCTTTTTAAGTTTCCTGATAATCAATCTTCAATGCCTAGTTTTCTAAACAAATCCATGACGGGGTTCCGAATGTAGTGATGTGTAACGTCTCTGGAGTTCCATAAACTCTCCTTTCATATAGTTTCACGATCCGTCTTTGTATCGCCGACCCGCTCGCAGGATAATTATATGGGCTAGTTTAATACCTGCTTGAGTAATCTGATACGAGTCTATCAGTACCTAGAACCTGTTACGACTTACCCTTTGGGCGGTACACAAGGCACACGAGTTACGTGCGCAGGTGTCGAGTATTGTTTATGTTTATTATTTTATATTATGTTTTTAGTTTGTTATTTAATTCAATCGCATTTAAAATAACCCCTGTTAGTTTAAGTATAACAGATTTTTTGAACGTCTTATTTTTGAACGTAGGGACTTATGTTTGAACGTCTATTTTGACGGGACTTATGTTTGAACCTCTATTTTGACCGACGACGTGCCGCGCCGCGCCGGGCTGTCGTTTGTCTTCGGTGCTTTTGTAAGCTATTGGACCCCTGTGGCCCCCAGCAGGCGTAGCATGAGCACCGTATTGTCTACGGAACAGTAGACAAAAATGACGTGCCGTGTAGACAGTACGACGGTAGCAAAATAGAAAGAGTCAACTGCACTTTTTAAGAAATTCACTCTTTCACATAATTCGACTCGAATTCCGAAACTTTCTTTGTTTTGTCATAGCATTTTTTTCTGATTGATTCTCAATTTTTACTGATTATGTCACGTCAACTACAACAATTTTTCTCAAAGTGACGAAGTAAGTACCGTATTTTGGATCAAACAATTTTACAGTAATATTGGCCTTAACTATTTCCTTGGTACTTATGCCCTAATAACTAAATGATGTAAAATAGGAGAAGATAGCTTTGCTCTTCTATTAATTATCACAGTTTTGCGTTCAAAACGCTCCCTTGTAAAATCATGATTTTGTAGATAATAACCGTTTATACTTTCTGGCCGCGCGTCGAGTAGAAATTTTTCTACTGGCGATTCCAAAATCAAATTGTCTTCACTACCTTAGACAAATGCCAGTTGTCAGTGTGATTTTGACAGTAAGGATAGAAAACTTTCTTCCGAAATAGTCTTAAAATAATAACTATAATATTATTCTAAGGAAATAGTCTACATAAAAAAAGACCTAGACAAAGATCGTTAGAAATGAAAGACAAAATGACAGATTGTAGAAGGATTTTCTTTGGATTTTCTACGGTGCGATGTCAAAAATGAAGAAACGAAATGTCACTTTGTATAGAAAAAGCTATGTCTATTCTTTGTAGAAATAGAAAGCGTCATGCTACGCCTGCATGACTAATAAATTTAACAAATTATAGAAAATAACTTGATTGTATGAGTTGATGTTAAATAGAAAATCAACGACAGTAGTCTCAATGGCCAAGACTGCCGTTCAAGAGATGATTGGGTGTTGTAATACCAAAGTGCTGACACGAATCCACCCCTATCACGAACGACACATACAACTAAAAAGTATCTTGAAAATCAGTTAGCAATTGACGGAGATAACGCTAAACATACATACAAAAAAAAGTCACTCGAATTTATGACCTCTCCTTTTTTATAAGACGGTTAAAAAATAGTTTTTGTTAAAAAAAAAAAACTATACCTACCCAATTGTATTTGTGTCCATAACATCGAATTATGCACAAAGCTTAAAGATCCTAACTCAGATCATTTATATGATCTGAGGATCTTAACTACTGTACCTTCTGACTACGTTTCGGCAAACGCGACTATTCAGTTACCGGACTGCTTTAAAACCTAATACCCTACTAAGTTTGCTAATAATTGTTCTCAAACGTCGCAGAGCAAAACATTTACGCAAGCTGTGACGTAAATTCTCTAGTTTCCTATGAAAGGTCCACATGGACACATGACTTGTACGTACATACATACGTACGGTGGGCCGCATCAATAGGGTACTTACCCCAGTTATATTAAAATTAACTTTGAAGGGGGGTACCCGCATTGTGCCGTTGACTGTACAAGACATTCAAACTTCGTCGAAGAAAGGCTCGTGGTTGTGACTCTGTTTGAGAATATTCGATGTTTTGGTGCAGGTGGGTATCAAACTGGCACCATCTTTTGTTTGAGCGCAACAGAGCACTGTTTAGTAACGAACTAGTTTGTGGAAACCCAAACAATGCAACTTTGTCGAAGCACGTGACAATGCTGATTCTAGCAGCGGCCGGTGAGGCAACTCCGTGCTCTGTGCATAAGAAAGTCCAAAAAAATCCTACATCCTTGAACTCTTTAGCAAAACATGACTAAAACTTTTGTGTTCTATAGGCGAGCAATGCAGCCGGCAGCGATACAAGTCGGCTCCGTCTGGAAGTCTGCGCTGACGAGGCACCCACCGGCGAGGATCCCCCGACCTTCCTGCGACGTCTGCAGGACCTCACCGTGAAGGTTGGCACAAGGACCCGGTTCCTCGTCGAGATCATCAGCTCCACTGAGTGTAAGGTGAGTCGAGTTAAAGACATTTAGCCACGCTCATTGCGACTGTATAACGGTTTTTAAACGCAAATCACGGTTTCTCGACAATTTATTGCCCAGCGCCCCAGTTGCGCAACACACTTTCAATCAGAGTCTGAAGCTGTGTTTATATGATCTGAGGTCTGGAGGATTTTGAAGGAAATTGTTAATGCAATAATGCTTCTTATGATTTTTATAATTGAAATAATGAATTGACGTAATGAATGTTGTTGAATGATCAACATTCAAAGTGTGTTTCGTATTTACCCTGCGGGACTCATGCCAGTTGCGGTGATATTTTTTTTATTGTTTGTTCAAAAAGGTAGTGCCTGAACCGGGAATCAAACCCGATTCCTTGTATCAAAAAGAAAACTGTTTTTTTTTTTTACTTTGCGTTGTTGCTGGCAAGGATCAAATACTGCAAAGGAAAACTTTGGTGTAAAATCATAGAGTGCAAGTTTTTGCAATTTTTATGTTTCACCAATTGCACAAAAAAAAATGCCTTTTGATTCGTCATATTACATTTGTTTACAGCATTTAATCCATAGCAGCTACACTATCGGCTATTGCAAGGTTGCAAGCTTTACCAAAAACAAAAAAAGCTATTTTGTTTTCTTCAAAATTAAGATCATTGTTCCATTGACCTGTTGTTCTATTACCCATAGTTTAGAATTTATATAGCCTGATGTGGCATCGCAACAATAATCTTCATTTACGCGTTTGACATATATTTATCCCCCACTTCCGTGCAGCAGACTATTTTTATTCGGTTGAAGATGATCCCAGAAACCGTCCCATAAAGTTTACAACGTTGCCATGCTGTAACTTGGGGGAATCCCATTGAGCACGGAGATTGAATCTCACATTTAAGATAACTGAATATTAATTATCTACTACAAACTAAATTTATTCGGTATAAAATAGTTAGACGTTAGTAGACCTATTTTGGTCACAAAAATCGAGCAGTTCCTCCCCCTCTCCCTACTACGTACTCTGTGGAAGTACTGATCTAATTACAAAATTCTTTCACTAATTTATTGCTGATGAGGAGCAGTGGTGGCCCAGTGGTAGCGGCCCCAACTTACGAGGTGTAGGTCGTGGGTTCGAACCCAAGTAGACGCATTACTTTGTATAATTTATTACATATCCACTGCTCTCAAAACGGCGAAGGAACGTTGTAAGAAACCGGTATGTCCTAGAACCAAAATTTCGAAGACATGTGACATCTACCAACCCGCACTGGGCCCGCGTGGTGAATAATGACCCACTCCCTGTCACAGCGAGGAGGCCTGTGTCCCAGCAGTGGGAACGTTATAGGCTGATTATGAGATAGCTATTGCCGTGTGGCAGATGTCTCGTCCACGCGGGCGAAGTCGCGCGCAGTAGGTATTAAAAATAAATTATAAAAAAAACCCCGACACAAACTAAAACCTCTAAAAACGGCTGAACATATTTTCGTCTTTCTTTTTTATTTTGAGATTAGAACACTAAAAGTCTCAACCAAGTTACCTTTCAAACAAAACGAAAAAAACAAAATCGGTTCAGCCGTTTGGGAGCTACGATGCCGCAGACAGACACACAGATACACACGTAAGGGCCTGTGCCCACCACGTTTTTTAAACGCGCCGTTGACGCGCGTTTTAGAAACGTGCGTCTACCTGCGTGCGTCTGCCTTTTGTGTTATGATTTATGAACGTAAAGCACAGTTTTTGCGATTTTATATTGATTTACCTTTCCCGAGCGTCTGAAATAGAGGAAACTATAAAAGTTAGCCATGCCCTTTATAAACTTACTTACTTCAACGTTCAGTAAGTAAATTTTTCTATTGGAAAGTTTTTTCTGCTTGAAAGCAATTTACTTCCTTTCTAAAGAAAAGAAAATGAAATCATAGCAGGGTTTCATTGCACTTGGGAAAAATAAGAAATGAATGTACCTACCTACATGTTGCTTACAGACACAAACATTTGTACCTAAGTACTTATTTGTTGTTTTGGGAACTGCAATTAGAATTTATACTACACCTGCTTGGAATGTACCTTGATACTTTATCAAATTTACGGTATAAAGTACGTCATTGCATATCGAACAAATATGCGGGGAGAAAACGCATCTGAGCGGGAGAGAAAAGTGTATGAAAATCCATTTCTTACGTGGTTTTTCTTTTTTAATTTTGGGTAAGACTATGCACCGGTAACCTAAATATCAAAAGCCAAAAAGTTTTTACAGTGAGTTTTTATCTCCAAGTTCGCAAAATGACACTGGCCACTAGCTGTGTGTTGGATGGTGTCGGGCTGGCAGTGCGACCCTGCGGCGGCAGGATAAACAATTTGAAAAAAGAACATGTGAAAATTGCAGACGCCATTGGCGCCATTTCAATTAGTAAAGATTTAGTTTTTTATTTTCCTCGTAGGTGTAGTATAAAGCACTATGTATCACTCGAGAGAAAGTGCGATTCCCGATCTCGGGTGTTTTAAAGCCCTCGCCTACGGCTCGGGCTTCAAACGACACCCTCGACGGTAATCGGTCACTTTCTCCTCTCGGTGAACAATGTACTATTCCACAAGTCATTTCGAATAATAATAATGCCGTAACCGGGGACCTACCTACTCCTACTCATATTAATTGCGCCGTGTCAGCCCCAATATAATACAAGATTAAATAGTCTAAAGTTAATGTTCCGCTCACCAATATACTGTGATAAGTTGAACGTTTGTATTGTATCGAAGAACTGAATCACATGCTGAGAAGAAATATTTTGCGGGATTAACTCACCATTGGTAGCTATGTCCCCATTACACCACTCGACGTCGTTACTGAAATTAAAATCACCCACCTGCAAGAACTTTTCAAGTCGGTGACTCAGAATTAAGTTGTTGAGACTATCTGTGAAGTTACGCAACTGAATGCTATGAGAATGACCTAGATTCTCCATGCACAAGTAAAGTGCACATATATGCAAATTGTAACTAATCTGTGGTTTGGACCTTTTAAGGATTAAAGACAGCCAAATATCCTCAGCAGAACTGCGCCAATCCAACCTCTCAACCATTGTAAGATCATGTTTCACCGCTATCAGTACACCACCACCACGCAACTGACCGGTTCGGGAGTAGTCACAATCACGCCTCCATACGAGGTAACGTCCATCAAATAATTCACTGTTGTTGAAACTATCATCTAGCCACGTCTCCGTAAATATAATGATATCGTAGGAACTAAGACATACTCCGCGAAACACAATGTTTGTTTTCGTACGCGGACCACGCACGTTCTGATAGTAGATTTTAAGCGTAGCCATAACTACATTTAGCAACAATCAAATAATTTAAGAGTAGATAAAAAATTGTCAAAAATATATCAATTATTACAGATAGAATATCGATAGAATAGCGGTCAAGTAAATTAATAGACACAGCAATACACAGTAACCAGTAGAAATAACATTATTAAAAAAGTCTTTATAATAAGAAACAAAAAACAAAGGCCAGTACAGAGATAAGAGCACCTCGGAGTAAATTGTCATAACTGGGGACGGTTCATAAAGGAAATTGTACCCTATTGCAGGGCGAAAAAGGTTTAAATTAGCATAACAAAAAGTGACATTGCAAAAATAATATCGAATAGACATACTCGGGCACACCGAGTAGCGACACACAACCAATAGGAAAACGCAACTAGCACACATAGGACTAAGATTCTCAAACAACTTTGTTTCGCACCTAAAAAACACACGCCAAAACATAGGCTTTTATAAACATAGTATTCTAGTAGTAGTTGTTATATCTATTAATCGTGAGTAATTTAAACAATTTTCTGCAGATCTTTCTCCGATTTGATAACCAGCGATGGTGACATGTCGTTTTTTCTTACGAGTATCTTCGCATGTTTGACCCAAACGTTTCCAGTTGGTATGTGTAGGTGTACATATCCCAAAGATATCAAATAATATGTATTAATTAATTAACCACTAAATTTCTTGAAGTTCATCACTCTGCTCTGAGTGAAGTGGTGAAATAATATATTTCTTATTTATTTATTTATTTTATTTATTTAATTTATATTTCTTATTTATTTTTTCTTATTTCTTATTTATTTGTATTCTTAGTATTTTTCTGTATTAGTTATAAGTTTTTGAACTAATAAAAATATTTTTTTAATGTTAATTAAGAAGTCAAACTTTTTATCTACTGACATAATCGACTAACAACGAATAAAATTATCTTATAAAATATTTAAAAATTTATTTATATTGTAAATGGGTCTCTACTTGAGTGTTTTTTTGTATTTTTATATCGTAATTTCCATTATTTCTCATTATATGATCGGAGATGGTGCTGTCTATTAGCTGTCATATTACCAAATATTATAAATCATACTGAAATAAAGCCGTTCCGATTTTTATTTATCGCCTAAAGAAATTTTCATTTCAATGTCCACGGAGCGTCGATTTCGAACCACTGTGCGCCGCCGGTAACCAAATTAAAACCCAGTATCGACTGGTCCAAATCCAATATGGAAATGTTTTGATGTTTGTTTTGTTCAAGTCACTGTGTAGTTCGCCATTATGATTTATTTTTACTTTGAATTGTTATTAGCATTATTTATATAGTTTTTATTATTGTTGTACGTTTGTGATCGTTTTACTCTCTGCATTACCTATATTATTTGTTTTTACTTGGAATTGTTAGTATTTTTGGTTTAGTGTTACTTACATCGTTTTATTTTTATTTTTGTACGTATAATAATGTTTTTTTTTTAAGTATTCGTAAACTGTCTAATTACTAGTCGATCGTGTTGTCGTTTACGAGTGATTGTTTTATATTATTTTTTCTCATTATCTTTGTACTACATTTTTACTTTCTGCAAATTGCCAAAAAAAGACTGATTAGTGATTATATAGTCGTGTTTTTGTTAATTATATTGTATCTAATCACTATTTTTAACTTTAAGAGCGTAGAAATCAAAACATAATTCTGTGAAAAAAAGACTGATTAATGATTATTTATTTGTGTTTTTGTTAATTACATTGTATCTACTTAATCACATTTTTAACTTTAAGAGCGTAGAAATCAAAACTAAAAATAAGGGGGAAAAGTGGAATAATCCAAAATGATAAGGGGACTTTCTGGATTCTTTTTACATTAGGGTCCAGTTTTCCCCCTTGAGGCAGGTTCTCTCAGGGGGAAAAGTGGAATAACTCAAAATGAAAAGGGGACTTTCTGGATTCTTTTTAAGTTAGGGTCCAGTTTTCCCCCCTGAGGGGGATTCAATCAGGGGGGAAAAGTGGAATAAGCCATTGATTGATATATGCGTATCAAACGGCTGTGCATCATCATCATCGGCCTATAATGTCACAGCTGAGCACGGCACTGCTGGGACACGGGCCTCCTCTAGGTGAGAGGGAATGGGTCATAATCCACCACGCAGCTGTGAATAGCTATGCTTTAATGCTATAGTAATTAGGGTTCCTAATATTGGTATATGATGCAATATTTACTGTTAGTCAGATAGTGTTAAACATACTGAAAATTAAAGTCTCCAGTGTAATTGCTTCTGCATTTTTATGAAGTAGTTTTTAGTAGCTATAAAGAGAGTACAAATATGTTTTACAAATAGTGTATTTTATAGTATAGAGCTTTGTCCTCACTGGGTCACAACTCGCGAAATATGTAAACACAAGCCACGTGCCCGATGCGATGCCCATCGGCAAAAGTGATGAACTCCCACACAAATTTTCTTCCCCTATTGAATTCCATTAGGAGCTGAATTTGTACAAATCCTTCCTTAGTGCTCACTTTCTTGATATAATGTATATGGAACCTAGTGGCTGGGCGTTGTTTTGAATTTGAGATTTTAATAGAGTGGATGTTGCACGACGTGTCAAGCAGCAAATATAGTTAGTCTAAATGATTTTTCTATCATGACTGGTTCATTGTCTACGCTTGTTACTAAGCAGACGGGAACTTGTTGCTTGAGAGTTTGTTGCGCAACTTCTAGCTTGCTTAGTAAAGTTTTGACTTTGAGGGCTGTCTTTAGTAACTATTCACACTAAAAAAGTTCTGATATCCAGTCTCATTGATTTTAATGATTTTTGAAGTGAAATTGAAATTGATTTTTTTTTCTTTAGGCGCGTTGAACGATTTGGTAGGGGAACATCTTATGGGTTCCCGTCACAGAAATGCTTACAGTATATCTGTTGTTATGAGTATGACGTGTTGCGCTTGACCAGCAGTGAATGTGAATATACACACGTCAAAAGTGACTAGGGCTCAAGCACGTTTTTGCTAGTTACCAAAAATCACAGCTTTATAATAGTACATTACTGCAGCGGCCAGCAAAAGAGGCATTGATGGACGAACGTGTAAATGTAGGCCGAGGCGAAGCCGAGGCACACATACGTCCATCATTTCTGACGAATCTCGCTTTGGTATGCGGCCAGATACTAAACGTACACGGCATTGGAGGACCCCTGGATGCCAAGAACGTTTAAAATCATGCCAGGAAGTCCATGCATACAATGGTGGAACAATCATGATATGCGCGGGTATTTGGATCGGCGGAAGAACCGAACTGATCCAAAAAATCAGTTCTGTTCTTCAGAGGCAATCTCAATGCACTGATTTACGCTGAAATGACTGTATCAGATGTTGTCATTCCTTTGCGGACCCAATTTGGTGCTTCATTTCTGCTTACGCATGATAATGCACGTCCACACACTGCCCGAGTCGTTGCAAACACACTTGCCGCAGCTGATATCAACATCCTACCATGGCCTGCTTAATCGCCAGACTTGAATCCCAGTAAGCACGCAAGAGATAAGCTTCAAAGAAAAACTGCCAAATATGGATGCCGTACACACACCAGGAAATCATGTTCGCCTGTTACAACGGACTTGGGCAACCATTCCGAAACGTGATTTGGATGAACTCATATTGAGTATGGCCGAATCGCTGCGATTCTATTATACGCCTTAACGGGCGGAATACAGACCACTAATTGTTTATTTTACACAATAAAAACCTCTAAAAATCACTCATCACGGGTAACCACTGAAAATCAGCGCTGTGCTGTGGGTCCCCCATAGCACAGCATCACGCTGAGTGGAAGCCTTCTTGTCACAGTCATTACATGCAGCTGTCGACGATTTCTGTTGTGTGCTCGTGATTAGAGATCTCTTTGTTATTTTTACTTTTTTCTTAATTATTAGAGCTAATTATATTTTTGTATGCACGTGTTTCTGTGACAAATAAATCTATTTTTCTTTCTTTCTTTCTTTCTAAAAACTTTTATTAGAGCAAAAATATGATTAATAAGCATGAGCAAATATCGCGAAATGTCTTTATCGAGGGGACTACATGACCCAAACGCAAGTTTTATAATGCCTAAAAGTATATGATCCACTGCAGTAAACAAAATCAGAAAAATATATATGATATTCTTCAGGATATATGCTAGTGAGACAGTGTGTTGAAAACAAAATACAACAACTAATTTGGTACGATAGAAAAAAGTCTCGAAGATACCTCTAAAACTGTATTTTAAAGATTAAAAACCATACTAGGTATTATTCATGCAATCTGCATTCTGTTTTTTTTTTCAGATTGTTCTCCAACCAACGTGATAGTATTTTAATTTTTTAGTCCAATCAATAGATTTTTTGTAAGTAGACTATTGCTTCATATTTCGCAATATTTATTACCAGCTTTGTGTCGTCGCGCTTCTCTTTCTTTTGTATGCAGTCAACAGCGATACTTATAGTAAATTACAAATTATGTGGATTACAGTATTGTATGGCTAATTATAGGTTACCCTGTATAACTAGGATAAGTATCATGCGAACGGACTACTAATAAATATTCAAATTCAAAAAGGTACAATTTTAGGTTATATTACTTATGGCTAAGTTTAAATTTTAAATAGGAAAAAAGGAAAAAAAAAGTGACAAACTACTAATCTCTTGGTGTTGTAACCAAGAGATTAGTAGTTTGTCACTTGCCTTCGTTTGTGGTTTGTATTATTAATTTCTTAAATGTAGGTTTATTACTGTTAAAAATATCCACTTGAGAGAAATCTGTGTTATAAATTCGAGCAATACGGGGTCAGTACACAATTTTTGGCGTAATTAGTTGAGTGCCGAGGCACGTGTAGCAGCGCAGTGTGTCGAGTGCGCCGAAGGGGAGTGATAAAAGATAACGGTCAAACGGGGTGAATAGGGATGCAGGGGCGAATAGAAACGAAACTTTAAAGGGGATTTTAACCTTGAAATAATTTAGTTCGATCCCAACAAGGGCACTTAATCGTTAATTATATTACAATAAACACATTAAGAGTCCTTTTTAGCAATAAACTATATTATTTCAAGGTTAAAATCCCTTCTAAAGTGTCGTCTCTATTCACCTCTCTATCCCTATTCACCCCGTTTGACGATACCTGTGTTACCAACTCCGGGCAATCGAGGAGTCTAATAAGTATGTTGTCATAAAGCAAACACGTCCACAACTTTACGCCTTTCATCGAGTGTTAGCAAACCATAATGTTTGACAACTATCTTCACAGGCCATCGGAGGTTTACGGAGGCGATAGTTGATGTGGTTAATACATTTTTTTTGAACCCGTTCTATTTGTGTCTTATAAATAATGTATTGAGGGGACCAGATTGGGCACGCATATTCTAAGACGCTGCGCGCATATGCAAAATATATCGATATAAGAGCCTCGATGTTTTTAAATACCTTACATGCCTTGATTCCTATACACTTTTGATGTGTATTGTATGGGGTGGCAGAGACATCCACTCGCAACCTGTAGCCATGGATAGATTCAGAACATGACGCTGGGCCCCTTCGTCGGTATATTTTTTTTATAATTGCGGTTCCAAACATTTTGGCCGCGTAGGTATTGCACTTTTCTATGAAACAGCTATTTTTTTTTTGATAACCGATGTAATATTTCTATGCTAGGGGGGGGATTTATTCCTACACAAATACAGCGACATACGAATGAAGTTCCTATTCTTGAGCCAAAATCCGTCATCGAGCGTTTATACCTTATGAGTGGCAACGTCGCAATTTAGTCTCTTAATTCGTGGTTTTCAATTTTTATCATTTAATCGGAGCTATATTTTAAAAATCTGTTTAATTAACTTTTTAGAATTACGTGAAAGTGTTTAAAAAGTAAGTAACCGTAATGCTTACAGTTATTTTTACAATGAAAATAACGCCCTGCAAGTTTCCAATGTATTATTTGCATATAAATAAAACTGTAAACGCAACGATTTCTTACCTTTTACACAGTTTTCACAACTAAAAAGTTAATTAAACAGATTTTTTAAATATAGCTCTGATTAAATGATAAAAATGGAAAACCACGAAATATGACACTAAATTGCGACGTTGCCACTCATTAGGTATCTAATTTACAACTGAGAGCTTCATACTATTAAACCACAGAGTACTATTATATATATATATTAAACTTTTACTGAGATTGAAATGTCGTTCTTTAGAAATAATTTTAAATTACCTACGCGACGATCTTAGATCATATAATTAAATGACGACGATGATACCGTCCAGCGTAGCTTTTCGTTGCGGTGATACAAAGAAATAAGAACATTGAGTAAATGACCACACCATTTGATTTAAAACTTTTTGAGTAGGTACTAGTATTTCTTGCCACCCGACACTTTGAAACAGTTACATAGAAAATTGGTAACTATGAGCATTGAATAAGAAATTCATTTTTATTATACCTACTCATAATTAACTACTGGATTATTCGAAATGTTATCGTACCTACGAGCATTTTTAGTTAAATTAATTTGTACTTTGCTCTCTATTTGACTAATTGATTTTTGGTTAAAAGTTGTTCGATCTTGCGCTTTTCAGAATAATAAGATTCACGAACTCGAGAGCGAACTCAATGAATAAAGAACTTTGGAAGTTATTTTAAGGGCTGGTTTTTCAATAGTCAGATAACTTTTATCTGAAGAATAAATCTGACAGTTTGACATATTTTCCATACAAAAGCTGTCAAACCACAATATTTATTCCTCAGATAAAAGATATCTGACTATTAAAAATCAGCCCTAAGCCAATCAAAAGTAATTAAATTTTAAACAATTGCATGTGTTTATTCAACCTAATAATTGTGTGGAGAACAAAATAATTGCAATAGTTTTGTTGTAATAAAATAAAGAATATTCTCGAGATAGGAAAATATCTAACATGGCGCCCACGCATTTCCTTAACAATTGTTTGAGAAAAAGTGCAATAAAATATTATTAAATCTGAACACATTATTAGCGAATATTATGCAATAGAAAGATTAGTTAGTAACTACCTATCTATGTATGTAGGTACATGGAGTAATGGCCATTGAATTGCAGCCAACTCCGACCATTACGAGCAGATGTTGGGAGGAGTTTTACAAATCGTCGAATTTTCTTTCGCGTCTCGTCGAATATAGTACAACCCACGTTTACCCGTAACACATTTTCATTAACGCCAGTCAAGAACCTTGAGATACTTACATTGGAATGTCCAACAACGCTGCTCGTGACATAATTCGTCTATTTCAAACCGCAACCGCGATTATAAATACGCACATGCGTATTTATAATCTGTTATTCTGTTCCCGCGTTTCTTCTGACAGCTCCCGGAAAAAACAAAGATGGCGGGGGAGGCGTGCGAATTATGAACACTGTTTATTTTTAAAATGATTTGTGCGGATTCTTTTAATTAATTGAACTTTTTTATACCGAGCAATTAAAAAATCGTTTATAAATATGGTTTCATATGGTATTATATTGCAGCACTTTCACAATTTGATTTTTTTTAACTTTGCCCCACACTAGGAATTTCTCCTGTAACGTGGGTGCGTTTACATACATTTAAACTCACATACACAAACTGCCAGACCCGGTACTTGCAGGTCAATCGCTTAACCACTGCGCGAACCGTGCCGTCTTACAACACTTGACGGTGCTCTTTATTTATCAGCAATGCTGAGTTTGATGTGCAAATGTCCCTACCTATTATATTCTAAAACCGTTGTTTGCTCCACATGAAATGAACACCCCTTTTCCAGCATAAATATTTCTGTGCTTATATTCTTGCACACATATAAACTTTGTCTAAAGCAATATTAATTTAATAAAGTATTTAATTGATTACTCAATTTAGTATCAGTATAGACTTCTTGAAGACAACCTTTTGGTTTCGAAGCTCGAAGAGAACTACTTAATATAGAAACCAAGCGATGTTCCAAACATCATGTTTCCATTCCGTTCCGTTACAAAACCATACTTTTACGGCAACTGTCAAATGAGATACTTTGTAACTTCATGCGCACACTAATACAAATTTAAATCATTTTGATATTTTATATTTAATATTTAAAATCACTACAAATCTTGGAAATGACACAATTATTTCAATCAAATCCAATAAGACAAGCGTCATTGAGAGACACTCAATGACGCGTGTAATTCAATAAAAGCTTTGAGAGCCGGGGGTGAACGTGAGCGCACATGATATTTGTTGGGCAACTGTCGGAAGCAGTTACCCCGTAGTCATGAGCTACACGCTCAGGCGACGGCTACTGCGGAGAGAAGTGGTTTAGACCGTGTCACGAGTCATTGCGACGCCATTTGCAGACCTATCGTCCTGACCTAAAGCGACTTTCGCGCGAATACGCGTTTATACCTGAATAATGACGTACATACGCGACATGATATGTCATATTCATTTAAGCGAGCGCGACGATCGCTTACTCGCGGGACAATAGCTTTCTGCCGGACACTCACGCTCACGCGAAGGAATCAAGAGACGCGCGTGCGTGTCGCTTGATGTAAGTCGCGTCGCAAGTCGCGCCGCTCGAGGTCGTGAACGAGGCCTTATTGATATTATCAATGGGTACATAATAACAATTGCGTACCATTAACTCCACTTCAATTAACTCGCGTTATTGTTTGTGTGGTGTCCATCAATGTAATACCACGTTAGCAGTCTCACAAAGCGATCCAAAATAGCGATAACATTACCCACTGGTTCGGAGACCTATTGACATGATTGGTGTAATGATACAATGAGCTGACATATCTACAGATATTGCGAATCAACATTGCACTCCAATACCTACGTAAAGCCAGGGAAATTAATTGTAAGCAAATTGACTACCAACTTAATTTGTCTGTGTTAATTAATGAAGTATAAGAAGTTACTTATACTTAGATATGTTACTAACTATTATTTCTAGATTTTACTGGTCGAGACAGTTTTTTTTTGTTATCAAATTTTTTTCTTCATTTGTCCGTATATTTAAATCACAAATATCATTCTTTGACAGTTTTATGAAATAGCTTTAACATGGAAAATTGACGTACGGGGTCAATTTGCTTAACAATTAATTTCCCTCACTATACCAGCTTAGTAACCAGATAATTATGCTACAGCGAATGTATCGACGAAACTGGAAATGCTATACGCTTTTCATGGTGGAGATATATATATAGAATTATTGAACTACTTGCAATTAAAATGTGCTCCAGAATAATTGATCTCTTATTAGTATTTCATTCCCAGTGGTATCGGCCCCGACTTATGAGTAATGAATAAATTGGTCGTGGATTCAAACCCAAGCAGGCGCTTTACTTCGTGTAATTTATTTATCTCCACTGCTCTCGAAAGGAGAAGGAAAACATCGAGAGGAAACCGGAATGTCCTAGAACCGTGCACTGCCTGGACAGGTCCACTCAATCTGTGTGGTTCTTTTCTCAAAAGTCCATTTCAGACACCAATCTGCATGGTCCTCAATGATTATGTCCGGATTTTATATACACATTGACATTAATGAATTTTATATACATATACTATGACAAGAGTATTTACTTTGTAAAGTATTATGCTATTATTTTAACTATTGTGAATGTGAGAACTATGTTGGTCATTGCTTTTTTTTTGTATTTTTACTCTTAGTGTAATCATGATCTGGCAGTTTGAGTAACTTGTGCGGCCTACTCAAATGTCCTTTCTTTGGTATTGTTCGTCGAATCGTTGAGCTCCTTAAGTTCTGAGTTGAGCTGCACGATTGCTGACAATTTCGTGCACTGACTGGACAGGTCCACTCAATCTGTGTGGTTCTTTCCTCAAAAGACCATTTCAGACACCGATCTACATAGCCTTCACATGATCTGACCAAGATTCTGTCTGGACTTTAAAAGAGACTGTGACCTCTGAGTTTGTTTCGGCCTTTCTTCTCAGAGTAGTCAGATAGGAAACGCCGACCTCATCTAGTTTAAAAAAAGAAATATGATTGACGTGTAAAAGTGTTTGTAAAAACCTACTTACAGAAATAAAGTCATTTATCATTTATCATTTACCGAAAATTGGAAGACATGTGACCCGCGTGGTGGAGTACACCCCACTGACTCTCTCAGAGAGGAGGCCTGTGTCCCGGCAGTGGGAATGTTATAGATTATGCTTATGCTAATATTTCATCAAGATATCAGTTTTCGAATACAGTCAAATGTTGACCGCCATAGTATATTTGAGAGTTGTGATTCATTTTAAAGGTCTATGAGTGTAGCGGATGGATTCACAGCTCTGACGGTGGTTTTACGCCTGATGAACACGATACGATTTATTTGCCTGTGGCATACCAAAAGTTGAAGCAACAATCAAATTTGCACCGTATAAACAGTGTTCATTGTTTCAATTATATGTATGCCATAGACAAGAAACATGCATCGTGTGAACGGAGCTTTAATTTTATAATTTTGCGCTCAAAAATGACTGGCTCTTATAATTTTCATAATGGAGATATTGCGCCAGTTTGTGTATAATCTAGACTCCAGGATGCTACTGTGAAATTCCTGATGGAAATAACCAATAGCACATTGCCCCGCCCAGGAATTGAACCCAGGACGTCATGCTCAGCAGTCTGTACTCTGTAGTACTTACGACCACTAGACCAGCGGAGCAAGTAATTATTTATTTCTATTTATTTGTCCAGGTGACATGGTTCCGCAACGAGCGGCGGCTGTTGGAAGCCGAGCGGGTAGCGTTGGCCCGAGATGGCAACTTCTGGTGTGCAGACGTGACCGCCGTCAGTGTGGACGATGCTGGTCGATGGACCTGTACCGCAGAGAATGCAGGTGGCCGGGCCAGCTGCTCTGCGCATCTTAACGTACTTGGTGAGTTTTTAAAGGTGTCAGCTGCTTTTGGGTGCATTCAATCTACATTTGCCTTTAAGACGTCCATTTCATTATATTTTTATTTAAAAAATAATGCACAGGGTGGTGAAGAGATTAGATGGCAGGTCATAATAGTTAGCACGTCACAACGACTATTCCTATGTTTCCCGTATTCAGTACCAACAAACAGACAAACCAAGAACAACAAGAACAGTTCAGACAAAGGCGTATCGGGGGGGGGGGCACAGGGACTCTCCCCCCCCCCCCACGGTTCAACTTAAATAAAATCGAATCGTCTAAATAGACTGGCCTGAATGCATATCCATCGAGACATTGCTTCAATGAGGAATGCTGAAGAAGTACCTACTATATCTTCAGCAGCCAGTGGCTTAACTATTAAGGATCAAAGTGGTGCAGTCAGTTCATACTCGGGCACAGGGCTGCTATGCCACCGGGGTTGCGGGAAAGTCCAAAAGGGATACCGTGGCCCCTGGCACAGGCAACTGAAGGAACACGGGGGGGTTTTAGTCAGTAAGAGTCTGACACGCCCTCCCGCTCCGCCTAGAGCGGGAGGAGTTATTTGATGATTCCCAAACCCAAAAAAAAAATGGTCTGCTATGCCAACAATGCACCGGCCCAGAGTCAGCGAAAGGATTTCAGGATAACATATGATATAGCACATATGATATATATGATAAGATAGCACGGTCTGAAGGAGGAAAAAAAAATTACTAACACTATGAATGGTCAAAAAAAAAACTAACCAAACCAATTCGAGGTGGGGTGCTAAATTTATTGAGCTCGCTCGCTCTTGCAACCCAGGTTCTCTAAATTTTAAACTTTACTAACTATGACGACAAAGTAACTCTTATTCTGTATCTAAGATCAAAAGAAAATCTATCCTCTCCGAGGTGGGGTTCTAAAACTGCACTTTGGAACGAAGTTCTATAACGCGGCTTGCGTAAGGAGTAAACTGCTCGAAATCGTCACGAAACGTCACGTCACGAAAAAGCGTTAGGTATGCCTGCTCCATGCGACTTTCTTTTTCTTTCTCTCTGCCTCTTGAGATAGTTTTCATGATTTTCGAGGGTTCTTGAAAATATACTCGCGAGCGTGTGTACGTGTGAGCATCGCGTAAGGAACTTCGTTTCTGACGGGGTGGCTGCAACTGCACAGGTTTTTTTTTTAATAGTATACTTAAATGACATTGATAAATAATGAATGGCAAAAACAGCATAGTGCAATACTAGATGTGGGAGACACTTTTTAACTGTCACCCCTCCCTCGAAATAAATCCTGGATCCGCCCTTGCCAGTGGATAGGGTGCATAAGCTCCACGAGTGGCGATGCTTATAAATTAATATATACGTCCGTAGCACAAAAGGCAGTGAGCCCACGACACACTTTAGTTTTGGCAAAGAGAGGAAACAAACGAAATAATTTGTGTGTGTAATAATTGCTGATACTTAAATTAAGTATTAAACACGGAATACGGATAGATATTTATATAAATTACCTTCATAAAGTTGGTTGAAGTTCCTTTACGAGCCTTGTGGTAGGAGTTAGGTAAATGATAGAAATCGTCTCGGAAAAAGTGTTACGCCGCCCCCGTTTCTGACGGGGCGCGGGGGTCCCAACCGCACACGTTTTGTTGGTTTTAATATTCCATGTTTGCCGTCACAAATGAAAAGACATGATGTTATGTGTGTTAATTATAAGAAAACTTATCTCGAACAATTCCTTTTCACAGTACCAAAAGCGTACAAGCGCCCTGAATTTGTTGAAGAACTCCGCGCGCTCCTGACTGAACAGGGGACCGTCTCGCTTGAATGCAAGGTGGTCGGCGTGCCCACACCCGTGCTGCGATGGTTCAAGGTAAAGCTCTTTATTAAATTACAAGCCGTGCACCTGATGATTTCATCGATTGATTGATTGATTTTAAATTTCTTTATTTTTAACATAAACAAAACATACTCGTAAATGACATTTAGATCTTATTCTAAAAGCATTAAACATTCAGATTGGATGTTTTGCAGACTATGGCGCCTAAGTATATAAAACATTTACGTATACATAAAATATGTAATGTATAAAACTTCTTAATTGTTATAAATCAGAGGTAGGGGAGGTCAGCTCAAAACGGCCATAGGAGGCAAAGCGGCCACGAATAATTCTTCGGTTATTTGAAATGATAGCGCGGCGTGGCCGTTCTGTCCACATAAACAACCTCCCGCCCCGTGCCGTTCAGGCATTCGGTAGCAGTGGGACCAAGCGCGTAGCTGCAGTGACGAAATATATTTATTTGCGTGTTTTGTTAAAAAAATGCAAGGTAAGTTCAATCTGCTTTGGTCAAACCTCTTTATATTTCAATGCTTTTATTGAACGTGTACTGGTACTTATCCATTTGGCTTTGATTGTGTTCTATTCTCTCTGCAATATAATAAATAATGTGAGAGCAGTTCATTATTAAAACAAAATGGCCGAAAAAGGCAAAGCGGCTCGGGCAAAGCGGCCAACTGACCGCTTTGCCCTTTGTAAAACTATTATGTTCGATAGATAATGCTTCATTAGTTTGTTTAGATGCTTGAGTTGATGCTGACAAAGAGAAAACAGTGATGAAGAACTTAAAAAAGAGCTAAAACTCGTGCGAATACTATGTGAAAAAAGACTGTAACTAGGGATGATACTGAAAAGCACAAGGACAATGTCACAACCCAACATTATTTTTGCTTGATTTGCAGGGAGCCATACAAAGATCCACCCGTAGAGGACTGGATTCGCTGTGGTGACTGCCAGATAAGGGCTCATGAAGCGTGTACGACATACTCCGGAATTGGAGCTTACTACTGTGATAAGTAGTGATAACTGTCAAGAAATCTGATCTGATATTTTTTTATTTTATTTTACTTGTTTTATAAGACAGTCTTTAAATTTTACAGCCTCCATTTTCATAGAAGATGACAACTGATGTTGATTACTGTTGAAATAATTAAGTAAGACTTACTGTTGATTTAATAAAAATGTAAAATATTGTCAAAACTAAAGTTTTGAACTAAATATAACAATTTATTTAAGTTAAATTACCTACCCTCAAGACTGATTGTGATTAAAATAAAGTATAAAATGCCGATTATTTTACATAAATGATATATAATATTTTTGGTATTTTTATTTTATCGAGCACGATATTTTTCAACATAAAACAAATACATTTCTTGTGTACTTTTGGGGTGGCCATGTTGCCCCTACCCCCATGGCCGCTTTGGGCGACCACTCGGGCAAAGCGGTTTTTTGACAAGTTTTCGTAATTTACAAATCACATGGTTATTATTAAATTTGCGCGAATTTTAATTTCTCATTTATAAAATTTTATAAATTCTCTGGCTATTAGTATAAAATTCACTTCAAAAGTTTATCGTTTAAAAAGTTTTTTTTTAACTCAAAGTTAACATGGCCGCTTTGAGCTGACCTCCCCTACCTATCATATTACTTACGGTAAATACATAGTATATACTGTACAGCGCGATGATTAGACACAAACGCACTATAAAACACTTGTAACAAATAACATTGATCAAATTAAATGTTACTTTGGCAGAATCATAATATCTAAAATGCAAATGAATTGGGTGTAATTAGTGTGATTCCTTGTAAATCTACCTACATTCAGAGCGAACGTATAAAAAGTCCGGTCATAAAGTCGCATCGCCTTTGTTGGTCATAAAGCAGTAAGTGATGTGGGAGGCGGTATCGATGATAAGTATCGATATATTTTATGTTTGTACATCGGGTTCGGCCCATGGTAGAAATAAGTGGGTTATGATGTTTAGGGTTACTTACCAGATAAAACTTTTTTTCATCGATTGTTTGGATGGATTTCCCATCTGATAAGATGACGAATTTCCATACAAACTGTAATCCGTGTAAAGTATTTATTTCGGAAGGTATATACATTACTATAAAATACATTAATATTATAAGTACGGCTCGCGCGATAAGAGTTTGGCTTTGACCTTCGGATTTTTGAACTTTTGATTGTACAACAGGAGTGCGTGGTACGTCGTATCGATGCGAGAGGCAGGGAACGACTGGAGCGCCAATCAGAGCACCGCGTGCGCCTACACACCCGCCCCGCACCCCGCTAATTGCCCGTTGATACCCAATTTCTGTTTTCTGCGCAATAACGGTCAAAGCCAAACTCTTATCGCGCGAGCTGTAGTAATCTCGATGTTTGGTCAAGTCGTCAAAACCGTGCAGGAGTTTGGAGCTGTTAACTATAAATACATCACAACAACTTTATTCTTCAAATCACTCTAAAACGTTTCAAATTATCCTCGAAAAATAGAAGCTCCAAGCCTCCATTTTTTTTTATAAATCCTGTGTCTCCAGGGTCGTCTTATCTCTTGATAAGACGTGCCTGTTCCTGGAGTTGCGATTATTTTAAGATTTAATTTCTTCGCTTGGGAACTTTGTCAGTGCACTAAGATTAATTAATAGAGTGTAGCAATAACATAATGAAGGCTGTAGCGGGAGACTCTTCCCACGCTATAATAAGGCAATTTGTGCGAAGACCCTGGCTTGCTGTTTTATTTGGTAATTCCATTGATTAGTCTTTATTTTGAGTTACTAACAATAGTTTTTAAGTGCCAACCTTTTTACTAACAATTTATGGATCTCTTAGTTGTCCATAAAACAATGATTTGATTTGATAAGGGGTGTAAAAAGAGACTTAACAAAGCTGCTTGCTTGTCATTACGGAGCCTATGTTGAAGGTTCCAACTATTTTGACGCTTTTTTCCGAAAAGCAGTTATAATTTAATGGTAGCCATATACGCAACGATATACTTGCGCAATTTTAGACTTGCGCAAGTAGGTATACCTACAATAACGTGTGTTGGAAGATTTTTGCCCAAATTTCTAGTCTTGTTTATGGCTACCATAAATTTAAAAGTTTAATTACCGCCACAGTTGTGGCGGTATTTATACGACACACAGACACGGTACACAGTTGTATACCGTTGCATGCACTCATAAAATATACATTGCGCGTTACTGTAAACAGCGAATTTCCACACCATAAACAAAAGTCCTTTTCCATTAATAATTTTTGTACAATATTACTTAGTTTGATATTCAGAATGCGTAGATCTATGGCGACTCTGTGACAGATCATTTTACACCCTGTATGTGACTTATAAGGCATCTTTAACTCATCTGCGTAACCGTTTCCCAGCTAGGTATGTTTGGGCCATCCCCAAAATAGTTGCCAAAAGACTAGGCAGATGCTAACGTGAGTTACAAGATAATAAAGCAAATACATATTTAAGCTTTCGTATATTAGTAGCTAAGAAAGTACCTAATACAATTAGTTCGTAGAAGTGAAGAAGGTTATTTGTGTTGGATCTCGTTCGGACAAGGTAACAACCTCGGTGTCAAAATTTGTGTTGTTTATGATTTTTTTTTCTGTTTCTTGCTTAGGATTTATAGACCATTGAAACTAGGATGTGGTCTGAGGGTTTGACTGATAAGCAATTATTCCAACAACGTAACATGTGATTTGTGGAATATTTTTTCGTAAGGGAAAAGATTATGCGACTGGTATACACGGTGATTTTTAATTCACTGTTAACCAGACCAACTCTGAAATGTCGAAAAAAATATCAGCTGTTTCATACAAAAATGCATTATTTACCCGATGAAAATGTATGCAACCGATGTATTTTTTTTTTGCTATTTCGTAGTTGGTTTCATAGTGAGAATTGTTTATAATCATGAGTTATTTCACCTCCTGTAAGGTTAACAGTGAATTAAAAATCACCGTGTATAAAGTACATAAGTAAGCAATTATGTCACAACAATAAAAGACACCTCTTAAAAACATTGACGTTATTTCTATCTTCTATCAATTTAAATGAATAAAAATGTTTCTTTGACTGCCGCTTATAATTTTAATTCGATAGTGACGAAAGCTTGGTAAGTGGTTGAGTGCACACTCGCTAAGGTTTCTGAGTTGGTGAAATCATCCTCCACGAAAGCAAACGCTATAAGTACTATACACATCGTTTTCTCATCTTAGAAACGGCGGCTTTTTTAACAGTAAATTTTTTGATAACTTCACAAGTTGTTCGATAGGGCGGAATTTCAACACAAAGTTACCAATATATATAGTAGTAGCTTTCACAAACCTCGCACATAACGATTCGACACACACCCGCTCGCAATGTTACTTCAAAGGTACTTAACACGAGAGTACATTTTAATATAAGGTACCACTAAATTCGAATGACGCAGCGGCTCGCAGCGTCCCCAAAAGGAACACGAGAAGAGAGAGTGAGTGAGTCTTACTCGTAAATGTTAGATTTTTAAGTTTCGAATAATTAACGCGCGAACTCAAAAGGCGGCCTCGCGCTTGCGTACAAGGCAAATGATAAATGATAAATGATTTTATTTCTGTAAGTAGGTTTGTACAAACACTTTTACACGTCAATCATATTTTAAAAACTAGATGAGGTCGGCGTTTCCCACGGAGCAGAAACAAAGAGGAGGTGTTGCAATCAAAGTAGTCCATCAGCCACCAATGTAGTCGTTACGTCACACGGTAGTTGCACTACTTGCGACCAGGCGGCGCTTTCGTCAGTACAACTGTCATTGTGAAGCGGATAGGTTGTCATGTATTTGTTTAGTCTTTTAAACGATTAGAAAGTATTCCCGACCCATACTCATTGCATTAACATGAAATGCTGTTTTATCTTGCAGAAGTTATACGGATCAATCAAATTCAAACGGAATAAAGATATCTTTCCACTCGTAAGTCAAATTAAAGTTAAATTTGTAATTTATTTCTTCTCGAATATTCGGTAATTGCCGCCCCCTATCGGCAAGTAGCGGAAGTACTGACAAATTGCAGGTCCGGACTCAGACTTTTTTGATAAGCACATACCTACATATATATGCTATATGAAAAGTGAAGTCAAATAGATGTCGAGTTTCGGCAAAAAACGGAATTCGGTTTAGTTTCGGTAACTAAGTTCAGAAGAAAAATTTAGAAGAGGAGAAGATTTAAAGATAAAAAAAATAAAACTATGATTATAAAAACGTTTTCTTTATTTTTCCCTCACACTTGTTAATTTCTGGAAGTTTCGGTTTCGGCCGAATCTGAAACCGCTGCCGAAATTCGGTTTCGATTTCAGTCAAAAAATTTATTTCGGTCGGACATAATAGAAATAAAACTATATCGGTATATTATAAAACTATTAAACCTGAATCCGGCTCCTTACAATAAAAGTGACACTTAATGAAACATAGCAGAACTCTTACGACATCTTAGGACATCTGTCTAATTTACCTATGAGTTGATTTTGCTACTAGCCACTAGATGGATTTCTGCTGTTTGGGCTCCCCCCGCACCCCGCGAGGCTGCGACACTACTTTTGTATGGAGAATGACTTTACAACACCTCCTCTTTGTTTCTGCTCCGTGGCGTTTCCTATCTGACTACTCTGAGAAGAAAGGCCGAAACAAACTCAGAGGTCACTGTCTCTTTTAAAGTCCAGACATAATCTTGGTCAGATCATGTGAAGACCATGTAGATTGGTGTCTGAAACGGTCTTTTGAGGAAAAACCATACAGATTGAGCGGACCTGTCCAGTCAGTGCACGCATTTGTCAGTAATCTTGCCGGTCAACTGAGAACTTAAGGAGCACAACGATTCGACGAACAATACCAAAGAAAGGACATTTGGGTAGGCCGCATAAATTACTCAAGCTCCCAGATCGTGAGTCTAACCAAGAAATAAAATAAAATAAAGTAATACACCACATAATCTTCACATTCACAATAATTAAAAAAAAATACTTTACAAAGTAAATACTCATGTCATTGTATGGATAAAATTCATCAATGTCAATGTGTATATAAAAGTTCGAACATAATCTTTGAGCACCATGTAGCTATTAGTATCTGAAATGGTCTTCTGAAGAAAGAACCACGCAGATTAAGAGGACCTGTCCAGTCAGTGCACGCATTTGTCAGTAACCGTGCAGCTCAACTCAGAACTTTAGGAGCTCAACGATTCGACGAACAATACCAAAGAATGGACATTTGGGTAGGCCGCATGAACTACTTAAACTGCCAGATCATGATTAAAACTGAAACAATGACCCACATAGTCCTCACATTCACAATAGGTAATTAAAATAAAATAAAATTACTTCTCAAGGTAAGTATTCAAGTCGTTCTGTTATAATAATTATCAATAGGGTAGCATGTATTTATTTTATATTTTTAATTCATTGTTTACACCGTTATAACATAGTAAAAAATATAAATACTGTTTTAAAATGCTGTAATTAGGTTTAAAAAAATATTTAAAATAGAGAATAATTTCGAGCTGTTTAAACGCCGCCATTTACGCGCGCTCTGTTGATGACGTCAAATACATACTAAGTCCAGTGACAGTCCAGTCCATTGTTTACTACAGGTGTTCTCGTTCTGTATTTCACCGTGTAAAAAGCTCAAAAGCTAATTTATTTATAAGTATTGCATTGTGCCTGAATGCAGAAATACTACCTATCACAAGTGCACCTGATAAAGTATTTTTCCAGTCCCGCTAGGTGCAAAAATACATCTAAGGAATGGTGTACGGTTATCCAAAGAGATGAAGTAAATGCAATTACCATCGATCAATAATAAAGTTCTTTATTAGTGATTGATTGCAATAACTTATTTACATTGTTGTGAATCAAAAATAATAGGTTATGTTTACTCCTCAATATATTTAGGATTGTATTTATGGCTAAAATTTCGTACATACCTAATGTGTTATTATAGAATAATTATCTTGCAGCTTTCACACCTTTTACTGACAGCGCACGTAAAATTTGAATTTGAAAGAAAGTAAGACCAGTCCGGTTGTGCTTTTAAAAAACCACTTTCTTGATTTATAATCTCACTAGTACAAATTACACTTAAACAATAAATAGTAAAAAAGTAGTAAAAATTACACTTAAACAATAAATGAATTCACAACACACACGTTATTACTATATTTTCTAACCAAAAGCCTGCAATGCCATACAATTAATGTAAGCAATATGAACTTGTTGACATAGTATTTTGACGTCACGTTTTGTTTTAACCAATGGTGTGAAAGCGGGATCATCCATAAGGGGTACCGCTGACCCGGAACATAAAGGGCCAAGGAAGGAACACGGGTGGGTTTTAGTCAGTAAGAGTCTGACACTCCCTTCCGCTCCACCCAGGGCGGGAGGGGTCATTTGCTGATGTCCCTTCCTCAAAAAAAAAAAAAATGGTGTTGCGTTTTACATATTTGAATTTCCCTCGCTTAATTTGCAGTTTTATTTATTAATTTTAAGTAATTAAAAATATATTAATTTCTAAAATAATGAGTTGGTTCAAATGTCGGGCCAATAAAGATTAGGAATAAAAATATTTGAACCAAATTTAAATAACATGTTCCCATAACATATTCCCTATTATCAGCGTATGTAACAGAAAAAAAAACAACATTCAGTATGCAGAAACTTGGAGCAACTCAATCCTTTTTGTCCTCAATATAATCCTTAACGGTATAAAAGCCTTTCTGGCACAACTTACGTTTAATGAATGATTTGAATTTATTAAGGCTTAGATCTTGAACGTGGCTTGGAAGTTTATTATAAAAGCGTATACATGGACTAATCATCATGACAAACATGTACTATCAGCTTCTTTGGCAATGCGCGACATTGCCATTTTGCCATTTTAAAAACTAATATTTGTACCTATTTAAATGAAGCGAGTGAGTTATCCTAAAACTCCTCTCATTTAATTACAGGACAGTCGCGAAATAAAGGCGGGCGATGTTTTCGCGCTCACAGCGAACGCCGAGGATCCCACGTCGCTCGGCACTTACACCTGTGAGGCTGTGAACTGCATGGGCAGGGCCTACTCCTCATCGAAGGTCCACGTCGTCGGCCGCGGCAGTAGGGAGGGATCTGCCAGGCCGAGCTCCAGGTAACTATATTAGAAAAAGACGGGTATACAGAACTCAAACGAAATCCAATTACTAACCTACTAGCAACACAGCACGAATAAAGTAGTCACTGAACTACTTGGTACTAACTAAACATAGAATCGATGGTTAAAAAAAATCCTCCAAACCAAACGGCCATGGCAGCCAATTTCAGCGGAGACTGGCCGTCTACGCGGGATATATTATAGAGCACAAGTGTGTGCGCAGACACAGGGCACTCACTCTTACTTTATTTAGCCTTTACTTTATTCTCATAGTCCAGTATTCTCTCAATCCAATATTCTCTTTTCCAATATTCTCATAATCCAACGGAACGGCCAGCGCTGGATTAAACCTCGGTTGGGCCTGGGGCTAGGAGGAAAAAGGGGCCCCATTCAAAAAAATATAAAAAGCAATTTTCAATCATCATGAGTGAATTCATGAGTAACATCGTGAGTTTCAACATTCATTTTAACTAAATGACAATAAGACATTAAAAATACATAATGGTTTTAACAAAATGACAATTAGACATTAAAAATACATAATGGTTTTAACAAAATGACAATTAGACATTAAAAATGCATAATAAACCAAATATTATTAAATACGTTTCATCTTGGACTGCCAATAATGCTAATGAATCATATTTTTTTAAGACCTTGAAGTGTCATCTATAGTGTTGTCATACATCGGAATACGCGGCTTTTAAGCCCGGAATCAACTAAATATTCGGAAATGGTCAATGGAATGAAAATTGAAAAAAAAATCATTAGCGTTGGTTCGTTTTTTCTTTTTTCATTTTTCCAATAACTTTTGGGGCCCTCCAGCTCTGGAGGGCCCGGGGCTGCAGCCCCCCCCTAGCCCCCCCAGTTAATCCGGCGCTGGGACAGCAATCCGTCATGGTTGAAGACATAATTATAATAAATCTTGTCGCTAGGAGACAAAAATTAGATGCAGCATCGTGTGCAAAGTTATCTAACTAATTGGTAAAATCAATTATTTTTTCATTCGTAATAGTAGGTACCTACTTTTAACAAGGTTTAGCCCTTGCCCTTGCCTTGTGCCCACAGGCGTTTTTATTGCTCTCTGGATTTTCATCGCACTGCATATAGCGCCCAGAGTTGAAAGTCCAACCGTGTGTTTTTTTGACGAGTTGGGATGCAGCCTGTTGGATTCTCAATGCTGTGCTCAACCCCGAGAGATAAAATTCAATATGCGCCATAATAAAACTTTGCATTAAAAAATTGCGCGTACTCTTTAAATATTCAAAATATATTATTTCACATAAACCTACATGGGCACATAGGAAACGTCAGAAGCTAGGTGCACAGTTCCAATACTTCCAATTGGTCGTTTCCTATGGAGAAGAGCCGACAAGAAAGTCCACGGTTAATCTTTTAAAAATAATTGGCTTTTACAATGTTTTCACATCACAGTGTTTATAGGTATGGGAGGACAATGTAGTCAACAAGAGCGTTTATACCTTATGAGTGGCAACGTCGCAATTTAGTGTCATATTTCGTGGTTTTCTATCTTTATCATTTAATCGGAGCTATATTTTAAAAATCTGTTTAATTACTTTTTAGAATTATGTGAAAACTGTGTAAAAGGTAAGAAATCGTTGCGTTTACAGTTCTATTTATATGCAAATAATACATTGGAAACTTGCAGGGCGTTATTTTCATTGTAAAATAACTCTAAGCATTACGGTTACTTACTTTTTAAACACTTTCACGTAATTCTAAAAAGTTAATTAAACAGATTTTTAAAATATAGCTCCGATTAAATGATAAAAATTGAAAACCACGAAATATGACACTAAATTGCGACGTTGCCACTCTTATGGTATAAACCTGCTCCGTGGTATAAACGCTCTTAACAAAATAGGAAATGGTCAACAAATCTATAGTCTACAAGGCCTACTCCGTAATGAGTTCCTTATTAACCCTGTAAGAGTTGAAGTGGAAGATCTAAGTAGTAGTTTATGGTAGTTTGGATATGGCATGATGGGGTTGACGTAGGTATCAATAAAAACCCCGATTATAACAATAAAAATTAAAAAAAGGGCTTGTCAGCAAGAAAAAATATAAACAAATTAAACTGCCACCAGATTAACGAGTAGGTCATACAAAGTTTTTAATAAGGTCAAGGTCAAGAAAAAATCGTTTGCAAGTTTATAAAAGTATGAGGTAAAAACAGGTAGGTATACAGTTAAGCAAATATTGCAAGCTTGAAACATCATTCATCTATTTATAAACTCGCTATTTGATACTGGATAAAGAGCACTAACGAGCTAAGTATTGTATTTCAAGGGCGCGCGGGCGTAGGGACGGTGGCTTATTTATTATAGAACCTAGCTTCTGCCCACTACAGCGTCTGCGTAAAATTTCCGCGTCACTACCTCGTATTCGATTAGCGTTCATTCTGACTTTTTTCTTATTGCTCGGATCCGAAGGATCGAAGCGTGATGTTAATAACTTCTAACCTTCCTGGTGGGGTTTGTATTGTTATAAATATTGCGGCTGTGAGCAAATACCTGATTATTGTGGGCGGTTTTAATTTATATTTACGTGACGCGTGTACGATTAGGAGCGATTCGTAGGGTTTGGAAATTAAAGGATCTAGGACTGACCTTGATTCAAGAATTAGGCTATTATATTCAAAAATAATTTTTCAAATCCGACTGGCAGTTCCAGAGATTAAAGCGTTCAAACCAATAAACTCTTCAGCTTTATTGTACCCAGTACATAAAAATTGTCTTTTATTTCAATTTATTTTCTAATACCCTTAGTACTTTCTTTTCTTAGTTGAAAATTATTTTCCGCGAGCATAGACGATCACCATCTTACAACCAATTATGTAACACGATGTCGCATTTATTTGTATATCTGGTCGTTGAACCACTCCATAGTCGATTAGGTAATTTTTACTCCATTCGACCTATTTTTGGGCCTACTTTGTCCCTGACTAAACAGTTTATTGTTCTGAGTTTGATTCCCAGGCCGGGTAGTGTTATTGGTTTTTTCCGTTAATAATTTCTGAGTAATAGTCTGGATTCTCAAATTATGGCTGTTTGAAGGCAATTAGGCAAAATCTCCAGTTCTCTCGAATCCTCCTTAACATAATTATGCTGTGCCATAGCAGCAGTCGATAACGTTCCCACTGTAGCCCATAATCTACCACGCGGGCCCAGTGCGGGGTGGTGGATGTCAGATGTCTTAAAATGTTTGTTTCTAGTAGGTACATGCTGGCCGGTTTCCTCATGATGTTTTCCGTTTTTGAGAGAAGTAAAGATGAAATAAATTACAAAAAGTAGAGTGCCCGTCGCGGTTTGAACCCATACCATACCCTAACCAACCATAACCTAAGACACGTAGTCGGGGGTGTGTGCCGATATTTGTCACAAAATAAACAGTTTCCTTCTTGGTTTTCCAGCAGTGTGACTCCAGAGCCGCCTCCGATCTTCACGAAAGAACTTGAAGACCAGTTTGTGAGGGTCTGCGAGCCGCTGACCCTCGGCTGCCACATTGTGGTGCCTCCCTGGCCCCGCAGCGTCGTCTGGTACAACAAGGAGGGAAAAATTGAGCCCAGCGAGAGGTAATTAGTCTTTTACTTTTTTTGCCTTTTGGGAGATGCTCCACTGTGCAGGTGCAAAAATTGGTGTTGTGTTCGATAGTACTATGCTACAAAATATAACACTGTGGTAGTTACCAATATACTATAAACATAAATAAATAACTTTATTTCACAAAAATACAGATTTAACATGTTTTATATACACACAATTTAAAGAGCTTTTGGCAGAAACACAATGCAGTATAATCTAAGAACTTAAATCTGTACACAATATAAAAAAACCCTGCCTCTCAAACTAGGAAACCTGTATCTTGAGAGATAGTGATTCCGCTTAAATAGTAATGCTATAAGTATAGTAGACTGTGTCGATCTACCTGAGCGACAATGAATATAAAGCTAATTTAAGTAATAGTATACGTGATGTGTCTCTGTGTGTTGGTGTGCGTGTGTAGGTGTGTTCTGTGGGATTGGGGATATGTAGGTAGTTAGGACTACTTAAGTAAGGATTCTCTTCGTAGATAGTCGTGTTCCAGTAGCCATTCGATTAATTTTGATTTTAATTGATATTTATTTAGATCAACAATGTTTAGGTTTTTGTGTACTTAAGAGGGCTATCACATTTTTTCTTGTATTTGAGTGTTTGAAGAGTCTCACACTCAAATACGTGAAAACTCCCAGTTTAGATGTGTCATTATGGTTTAAATATGGCCAAAAAATAAAAATAAAAATATGCCCGAGAAAGTTTGACTATTTCTCTCAGGAGTGTTTTATTTTATTTTATTTTATTTGGGAAAATAAACGGTTACACATTACAATATCGCTAAGAACTTAAAACGAATTGGTATTATAAATGTACAACCAACAACATTTTCCACATAATATAAAAAAGTTAAACTAAAATGAACATCGTGCGATGTAAAAGTACATAGATTATGGATAAGTGTTAACCTCTAATAATAATAAAACCAAACTGAAAGTCATTCAAAAAAAAAAAAGTAAAAAGAGAAAGAATAGTAAACTATGATTTTAAATGGTTATGTACTTAATTCTGCTATGGTTTTAAGAGCAATACTTCTAAATAAATATCAATTTTTTTCTTGTATTTGAGTGTGAGACTCTTTAAACACTCAAATACAAGAAAAAATGTGATAGCCCTCTTAATGTGTAGTATTGGTGTTGAGCGAAGGCGGTTTTGTGAGGGGTACTTTAAGGTAGTTTCTTCCTTTTTTTAGGGTCAGTTGGGGGAACGCTAGCGTGTCTTCTAACAGTAGACTGTAGTACAAAAAGCTGACGCACAGAAAGTACTTTAGAATCAGCGTATAATTGCGTAGTGGGATAGCGATAAGGTCTGCGCGACATCACCTTCAGTACGGCTCTCTGCGCCCTTTCAATCCTCAGAAGACTGGTTTTATTTGCACCAACCCATACTGTAATGCAATATCCAATGATGGATTGGCATAATGCATAGTACATCTTCAAGGTATCAGGCGCAGCCGAGTCTCTAAGGGATTTGAAAACATGCAAAAGTTTCAAATATCTAGTGGTAATGACGTCAACCTGTTTGTCCCATCGTAATCCTCCGTCTATTTGGACACCCAGATATTTCACATTATCAGTTCTTACAAGCTTCGGACATAAGCATTGTGAGGATTGTTTGGAGCAGGTTTGCGCTGTTATGGAGAAGGATTTTTCGGGCAAGTTGTTACGCCGAATAACGAAGGGAATGTACGATGTTTTGTCGCAGTTTAGGGTAAGCAAGTTTAGGTTGTATGTCCGTATTGTCCATATTTTCACGACATCCCTCAGTCCTCTGCATTCTTCTTTGCCGCCATATACTCATTCTTTTTGACCTTATTGTTAAAATCCAATGCAGCTTACAATAATTAAAAACGTATAGGATTCAAATATTGCACCGAATACAAATCGGAAATAGATTGGTACCTACGTGTATTTGCCAGTCTGATAATACGACACCCAACTAAAAGCCGATAGTAACTTATGTGTAACACATATGCATAATAACATTTCACATTTACGAACTGTGTTGTGGAGGTCAGATACGCAAACCCTCCATGTAAAATACATTCAGCTCTACCCGGTTAGACTGGAAGCTGTACCTATTGGCATTCTAGACACTAAGGAACGTGCAGTATTTAAAAATAAATTACGAACATTTTTAATTAATAAAGCATACTACACGATCCAAGATTTCTTGAATTATTGACCATTTATTAGTTTCACTGTATTCTGACATGTATTAGTATTATATGTCTGTGGTATTGACCATGTATTAATTTCACAGTATTTGACATGCATTAGCATTGACCATGTGTTGACCATGTGTTACTTTCACTGTATTTTACATTAATTATAATAACTAAATTTACCATGCATAATAATTCTTGAATGCCAATACCTACACAATTATTGTATGCCTATTAGGCAGGACATATTGATACTTCAATATATTGTTAAGACCTGTACCTTACATATGCCCACAATAAAGATACTTTGACTTTGACTTTGACTTCAACATAGTTGGAAAAGCTAGGCAGATGATGTACATTCAGCATTTATTTTTGGTGTCAATCAATTATTATTTTGATTTTTTTTTTTTTTCTCCGGCTAGCCGGGAAGCCCTGATGCCACGGGCCTTAGCCGTCAGTTCATCAGTTGGGGAATAGAAATGTTTGATTCTACGCGGTGGTGCGTAAATATTATACCTACATAAAATGGATGAGGATAATCGTAACGCACACGGATGAAATTGGGTGAGAGTCAAGGTACACGTTGTCGAACTCACACCGTAGAAACTTTCGTAGTAGCCTGCGTGTTTTTAGAATGCTTTCTGCAGTGGTGGTAGGCACTAGATAGGTCGAGAGAACTAAAACTGATCAGACGCATACCGTTTTAGTGATGTTTGTCTTTCATCCGAAATGAAACGTCTGAATCAAAGTTGACAAAATAATGAATTAGTTAACCGATCCAAGGATGTTGGATTTCGGTACTTCACTCGCCTACGAAAAATTAAATGTAAAGAGCAGATGGACGTTCATGGACTTTGTGATTTTATCTGTGGCATGTGAACGTTGAATGATACAAAAAGGATCAGTCACTAGAGTGAACCGTTCACTCGAGTGGGAGTAATGAAGTTGTTGATATTATCATCACTTTCTTGATATTTTTCCAGGTATCACGTTCTCGAAGACGGTGCTGGTGGCTACCTACTGGAGGTGGGCTGTGCCGAGTGGCCGGACGAGGGCGAGTGGAAGTGCGTCGCGACCAGCACGGGGGGCCGCATCGGCATCTCCACTTGCTATGTCACCATGGATGGTGAGATACCTATCTACAGTACCCGGCTGTTAATATGGGACATTGAGCGTTAGAAGGAGACTTTCGCAGTGGTATGAGTGACAAGAGACACTACAAAACTGAACTTTATCTGCAACTTGAGGTGCCATATTACCGCCATAAAGCTGCGTCCAGCCTGCAGCATGACCACTTCTATCTATACTCTACGAAGTGAAGATGTATCACTTTCTTAAAAGTCATTCTTTTCTTGAATTTTGACATCGTGCCGTAGGGATCTTTCTACAATCTGTAATTTTGTCTTCCGTTTCTATAGTGGCCATGCTAGGAATGCTGGTGGGTCTAGCACGAACGCGCGAAATAACACGTAATGCAGATCGAAAGATTTTCAAGTTGAAAAATACTAGTTTCGCACAGAATATTTACTTAGTTTTAAGAGTTTATTTAATGGCGCAGGATAGCCTTTACCAGAAGTGGTCATCGTATTAGTGATTCAGCAGCTTCAATATCATCAGGATTGTGCCAGAACATTGCAGTCGTGGACGTCATACGACAGCTCCCCTTTGAGGTTGGGAAATTATCAAATAACTTCTCCCGCTCTGGGCGGAGCGGGAGGGCGTGTCAGACTCTTACTGACTAAAACCTACCCGTGTTCCTTCAGTTGCCTGTGCTAGGGGCCACGGTAACCCTTTCGATAGTGGCTCCCTTGATATCATCTCTGTCATCAGAAGGTAGCCGCCACGCAACCATCGATGTTGTAAAAGTTGTGTATTTCTAAAGTGTTTGTCTAAAGTGACAGTAATCATCAGCCAGTGTCACTCCTTTCAGACCTTTTCGGTGGTTCATATTTACTAACATTATTACTAACAAAACGAGACGTAACTGCCACATGCTGCGCCGTCATATTCATTACTATGGTGTTACTTATTGTGCTTGTCGCATTTTTTTTTACCATAATGCTTTTAAGAGAGTAGGATTTTCGATTCAAACTAGTTCGAATTTACGTTACGTTTACGCCGCTCATTCGTGCAATGGTCTCAGTTCTCTGTTTTAGCAACCCGTGCATTATTTACAGTTGATAATGTTGGGTCGGACAATCTGTGTGTAGGGTCCGTATCGGGCTCTCATATCAGTCGAAACTTGAACACTGTCGGATTAGTACGCAATGATTTACTTTAAAATCAAATGAGTTTGCTATAGAAATCTTGAGTGAGGTTAAGATATGGTTCCCTAGAAGAGTGGTGACCACCCACATAGCGTCCGCAATTTACCGGTGAAAGACCTCATTAAAACGTTGTTTTTGAAAGTAAATTGGTGTGTTTTCTTAGAGAGCCTTTTTGACACTGTAAGGTCAAACCCCGCTGCCCCAAGATTTAAATCGCTAGATTTGCCCTCACCGTATTTAGTCACGCTAAAAAGTGTCCATACTAAGAAGAGTGAGCTCACATATTATTATACAGCGTTTCCATGACAACCAAGTCACTGTTGTGTGTCAGCGGTGTCAAAACGAAACAGAAACGCGACTAACTTTTGACGCAGTAGGGCGTAGCTAATGATTTACATCTTTGCCGCTGTCATAATTTTTCATCAATGCGGCCGTTATGTGCGGTCACCGCTTTTCTAGGACCCCGTAGCTTGAGTGCCCGTTTTTACTACGCTCGGGTCAGCGCTGAAAGTTGAAAATTCAGCAGCGCGCATTTAAATTAGGTATTCATCTAAGTGTTACCTAGTATTAGTGAACACGGTCATTAGTCTCAAGTCAACGCTCACTTGAGTGAGTGTGGAATTTTGTTAGAGTTTAAGCTTCTGGGTTATTTCAACTATTCATTAATATTCGTTCATACCAATCTGAGGGTTCGTTTCGATTACTTCAACGATTATTTATTATTAGTTAGGTACATGGTTATTTCTTTTTTATGTAGTTTCCTTATTTAAATGATATTTTAATTATCTTCTCATTTTCCACAGTGCCCAAAAACTACCGAAAGCCGAGATTCATGGAGAACCTTCAAGCTGTACTAACAGAAGAAGGTCTAGTCTCCTTCGAGTGCAAAGTCGTGGGTTTCCCCACTCCAGTCCTCAGCTGGTTCAAAGATGGCCAGGAACTCAAGCCAGGAGACGTCTACCAACTCACAGGAACCAACTCCTTAGGCTCCTACTGCTGCATAGCCAGGAACTGCATGGGCCAAGCTAGCAGTTCCGCTGAACTGACCGTTGAAGATATCCAGAACCAGTTGAATGAGGAAGAGAAACTGCAGCTGTTCTCCAAGAATCAGGCGCCGAAGTTCATTCAGGGATTGAAGAGCATCGAAGTGAAGATTGACGAGCCATTCCGTTTTACAGTAAAAGGTTAGTTAAGATTGTTTAAACTCTTGTGTGTGTCTCTCAAAAAGGAGTATGTATATTCTTTTTCCAAGCGGAAAGAAGGTACCTGCCACTTTTTGAGAGCTTTTTATACGTGTGTAGTTCATGCAAATCAATCTTACCATAGACATAACGTAAATTCGAACAATTTTTAAATCGAAAATTCAACTGTTTAGGTTTAATATTTTTCGACATGCACAATTAAGCATTACCCATACATAAGAATAAGGTCTTAAAACAAAGAAAATGTTATGTGCGAAATGAGTATTTTCAAATTTAAAATCGTTCGATATTTAGTTACGTTTGCTTGGCTTACAGTTCGAAAAAGTGACATTTGCCACGGTTCCAAGAATGTCAAAGAGCGGTCACTTGAGCACCTATTGGAATCGAAGTTTACATTTTACAGAATAATCTTAACATAAATTACCTCTTTCTATTTACTCATAACATCAATTTATAATATGTTTCAGTCGCCATTCCGCCTGAACCGTCGGTATTGTGGTACCGCGACGACCAGCCGGTGGACGAATCCTCGCGCTGCCACCTCGGCCGGGAGGACCACGGCATGTGCTACCTCGACATACAGAGCCTGGAGTTCCTCGATCAGGCTGAGTGGAAGTGTGTCGCCATGAATGATTTCGGACACAGCGTTACTTCATGTTTCCTCAAACTAATCATACCTAGACACTATAAGAAACCCAGATTCTTAGAAAATCTTCAAGCCATACTATCTGACGAAGGAGCCGTAAACCTCGAGTGTAAGGTCATCGGGGTCCCGCAACCCATCCTCAAATGGTACAAAGATGGCGAGGAATTAAAACCTGGTGATATTCACAGAATCATATCCGGCCAAGATGGCACGTGCTGCCTTGGTACTTACACTTGTGAAGCGCAGAACTGTATGGGCATTGCCGCCAGTTCTGCTTCACTCCTCGGTTTTGATGATTCAATGAAAGCAAAGAAGAAGAAAGCTGAAGAACAAGCTTTACAAAGGAACTTATCCCTTAGCACTATACATGAAGAAAGAACTTCACAGATGTACGACACACCAGTCGGTGACGTCACCACTCTTGACGATAAAGGAGAAATATCCTTCTCATTCGATGGCAAAGAAGTTTCTGTGTCTCTTTATGAAACTCCGGACTTAACCGAAGAAGAAGCTTTACAAATTGTGGAAATGTACGCCGATCAATTATCAGAAAATATTACAGAACACAACGTTGTGGAACTTCCACCTTTAAGATTCGTTAAAGAAACATCTACATCTGGTAATTTGTTGATGGAGGCAGTTATAATTGACGTCTCACCGGAATATTTCGTGTCTCCAGATGAAGATATGCGAACAGAAGCAGATCTCGAAGACTTATCGATTGCGGACGAGAATGGCCCGCCTCAGCTATCATTAGATCAAGACTTTGAGATTGGTGGAGACGATTACTTGGAAAAAACTATGGCCTTGTTATCGGATGAAAGATCGGATCTTAAAATGAGTAGGAAGAAGTCAGATTCTCAGAGAAGCGCTGATGACTTTTTCAGTTTATCACGTGATCAATCAATGTCGGAAGAAAAGAGAGACGATGACACACAAGCCTTATCTGATCTGCAAAGCTTTGCGAGTGCACACAGTTCTGGAAAACCTAAATCGAAATCTTCGAAACCATCAGGAGAAGACGCTCAGGTGTCATCCGAGCCCACAAAAACTATTATTTTTAAAGATGAAGCTTTGAAGCACTTAGACATTGAGCCAGCTCCTGTCGTAAAACCTAAGAGAGAGCGACGTACTAGCCGTGGTTCTAGACGATCCAGTTCAGGAAGCGAGAAGTCTGTTAGCAAGTCAAGAGAAGAAGCCCTTCGGAAAAAAGAGTCATTCGAAATGGAAATGCCCAAAAAACCAAAAATGACAGATGATGAATTCAAAAACAAAATGGTCGACATCAGTACTTCATTGTCTAAAGTTATAAATGACGTTCAAATTATTGAAAGAGATATTATCCTTAAGTCAGAACTGATGTCATCGGCAGCAACTGCTTCAAGAAGTTTGGAAATTATCAGTAGTTTGATATCTCCGCTTTCGGAAATACACAGTATTGCAGATGCTGCCAAAGAATCAGCTTCAGAAACTAAAGAGGTCAGCAGTACATTATTCAATAGTTTACCTCAACCATTAAAAGCTCTTCATCAGTCGCTGACTATCATTGAAAAATGTATTGACATGGAAAGTGACAGCAAAACACTTGTAAAGAAAACTTGCGTAGCGTTCGTCGAAACATGCGGTAGTGAAATGCAGAAATTGACCTCGGATATTAATTCCGTTACGTCTAAAGATTATTTACTTACTGAAGATAGAGTTCTCACAGAAATCGAGTCGTTGAATAACGAGATGAGCACAGTGATCAAATTCTCTGCTGATACAATCAAAGCCAGGAGTCTTCTTAGTGAAGCTAGCGAAATTAAAGTGGAGGAGCCCTCTCTTGAAGTAAAACATCTGAGAGATACACAAAAAGCAGTGTTTGAATTAAAAAGTCCTCTTATTTCTTTACTCTGTATAGCTGAGTGTGCTGAAAGTGGGAAAATAATAGATATATCCAAAGTACGCAATAGTGAAGTTATACTTAATGATATGTATGCTTCCATACAAGACTTGCAAACAGCTTTGGAACAAATTGAAACACTCTCAGTCAAGGAATCAAGTACGGCATTACAAAAATACAACACTGAGATTATTGAAACTGTAATGGAGTCCGTTGTAAAACTTAGGAGTTCTTTTGAACAATTATCCACAGAGTCTGAAGGCGAAGATGAAGCCGTACTAAAACAGGCCGTAGCTTCAATTAAAGAAAACCTTTATAAAATAGCAACACAAATAGAAGTCATTGAAAATAACGTAGGTACGTTTGATGTTTTACAGAGTGAAAATAAGCTGGATGCGCTACAAAAGATGGCTCAGATTCTTATAGCATTAGAAAATAATCTGCCGAGATTAGAAACGATGCCAGAAATTAAGAATCACATGACCGTGTTCCACAAAAACTTAACAAAAGTTTTAGAAAATGTAATAGAGAGTAACGAGTCTAAGAAATATTTTGCATTGATGGAAACTTGTGATGCAGTTAACAGAATCAATACTTCGATCAAGAATCTAGATGTGGATAACGTTTTGTCCCTCGCTAGCCTTAATAACACCTTAAGTATTATTCAAGACCAGTTCATCACAAACGTTTTTGATTCGGAGCTTAATTGTTCGCTTCTTACAAATATCGCTGATACTTTGGTTGATATTCAAACGGCTATCAACACAGCTGAGGATGTCAGCATTCATGTTGATTCCGAACACATACAACCCATAGCTCCTCATGAGTATGACGAAACAAAGGCCAAAGTTGTAATGGAACATATTGACCAGGCGATAGCCGCAATTGAAAATGTGAAGGCAATAGAATCGACACAAGAATTCAAGACAAGCATTGCTCCTACATTGGAAAACATTTGTCCCGTTCTAGAGGAACTAAAACGAAGTGTAGCTTCGATTAAAGCTAGTGGTGTTGAAGAAGCACATATATCAGATATATCAGAAGTCTCATCTTTTGTCCAAACTTTTGCTGCGCCACTCTGTGAACTAAACCAGAATATAATTGTTCTAAGCCAACAAATTGTTGAAAATATTGAAAGTTTGAAACAAAACAGTGAAGTTATGGCTACGTTAGCTGAACCTATTCACGAGCTCCACACGACACTTGAAATATTACAGCAAGATGTTATTTCTCAATATGGTGAAAACCTGACTCCTTATGACGTCAGTGTCAATATGGCTAGCGCCGTACAAAATCTACAGAGTTGCATTTTAATGGTACAAGAACAAGCAGGAGTAGAAGCGGCAGATGATATGTCGACTCTAGAAGATATATCGGGTATAAAGACTACAGCAGACTCAATGCCATCCGACCGTTTAGTACTACCGGCGGCCGAAGAAACTGCGGTAGAGCAGGCAATCTCGCCATTTAATCAAGAACTGCAAACTACTGCAACTGCGCAAGCATTACAAACATTGCATGAACACATTATTGTATTACAAAATCCTGAAATCATTGACGCGTTAGATACTTTATCTGAAGTCAGTGATTTTTCTGGTTTAAAATCATTCGTTATAGGCTTAGGTGAATTGCATTCTGGAATCGAAGAGGTTCTTCACCCTTTACTGATGGAGGGATCACATAAGATAGCCAACTTAATCAATCCATCAAAACTTACAGCTATTGCTGAGCCGATGCAAGAACTGCAGCAAAGTTTGTCGGTGTTAGACACAAGTAACATTCCAATATATGAAAATTTATTAGAGATGTCGACGGAAAGAATACATTCCGTGTTTCAGAGCGTATCAGAATTTAAAGAGCATTTAGATAAGTGTATGCTCGCTGTGTTCCCTGCGATGCTCACCGCTGACAATACCGATGAAATAGCGAACAAAGTCGGTCCACTTAGAGAAGTTTGTGAGTATTTAAAAGACATTATTGAAACCACTAAGGCCGTAGAAAATATTCCCATGCCAGAAGAAGTTAAAGCTTTGGAACTCACTGTTGACAGTTTACTTAATGCTACCGATATTTCCAAAGGAATCAGAATGGAGCAAGTTAAAATGATTACAGAAGAGTTATATGAAAAAGTAGCTAGCGTACAAGAGGAGATGATTAAATTTACTCCACAAGTCCCGGAAAAATTGGCTCAAGAGGCAAAACTAATTCAAACTATTGATGAAGTGCAAAAAAAAATTGCTGTGCTAGAGCAATATGATTTCATTGACCTTTCTCGTGCTTCAGACTTGACTTGCACGTCACCACAAATTGCAATTGAAATTGAATCGGACTCTCTTATGTTAATGGAAGATATTGTAGATAGTGCTGTTAACGTGGTGCAAGACTCTACAAATGATATGCCAATAGCTGACCTTATGATAGTAGAAGACTTCTTTAAGACCTGCAAGAATGAATTTACCATTCTGCGTTGTCTAATATCTAAAGCTACAACTCATAAGAAGATTATAAGATTATTACAAGAGTTTAGTTCTTTGCAAAGTACAATCAATGACTTTAAAACTAAAAGATTTCAATTAAATTTGACTGATGACGTTAACGGTTGCTTAGCTACTTTCCTAATTCATGCTGATGATTGCCTCCAAAATGTTCAAACTTCTCTTATAAAGATTGTTGATTCTCAAGCAGAGCTGTTGATTGAAGCGCCGTTGGCGAAGTTTGAAAACTCAGCCAAAGAACTTAAAGTGGTAAAAGAAATTAAACACGATGAACAAGTGTTTAAAATAGTTGACAAATTCGTGGAAATATTAGAAATAGCTAAACCTTCTCTGCAACATGTACAGGCAGATATTTTAGAGGAAATCAAAAGTGGTAAACCTAGCGTGGTTGAACATAGTACCTTGGTTAATTTGGTTGAAGAATTCGAAACATTTGTTGAGGAAACAAAAATGCAAAAAATTGATATGGTAACAAAAGACATATTAGAAAAAGTTTCAACTGTAATTGAGAAGCACCATGACTTCAAAGATGCGAATGGTACAGGCAAGACTTTGATTTTACTAAAATGTTTAGCTGACTGCACAGATGTATTACAAGAGAGCCTTCTTGAAGTTAAACTTCCAAATCAAAAGTTGGAAGAAGGTCCTTTAAAAGAAGTTTTAACAGAGATGTTAGGACCTCTACAAGCATTACACAGTCAATTAACAAATGTTCAAGAACAAGTCCTTAGAGGCATTGATGAAGATTCGATATCCGTCGATATATCAGCTACAGAATCTCTCGTTCAAACGATGACTGAAAAACATAAGAAAATTCTAGAGAGGATGGAAACAGAAGAAGCGATTGCCAATGAGGAGATTTCCCTAATCATAGAAGTTGATAAAGAGATACACTCGATACAAGACAGCTTACGCTCTATAGAAAACGTCCAAGTTGCTCAGGTTGTCAAAGAAATTGCGAAGCCCGTGGAAGACATTGAGAAGTCTATGCAAGGTATTTTATCTTCAGAGAAAGCCAACATTTACAGTGAAGATAAACTTCCTAAAGGTGAGTTTTAATGTTAAAATTATCTATGTTTTTATATCAATAATTCAATTATAAAATACAATATTGATTATCTCAGGACCAGAAACTAAATAATAAGTTTTCTTATAAAAATATTGGTGGTTCCTAATGAAATACAATATTACATGTATGGAGCTACGTCTAAATTCATTGAAGAGGTAATAGGCAAACGGTTATGCATCCATATTTCGCCGCTATTATATATAACCCATGCTCATGGAGGTTAACCTTAAATAAAGAAATTCGTGGTCTTTTATTGTCAAAATATTAGATAATTAATTGGTTTTACTTACCGTGTGAGGAAAAATGTTTTACAAAATTATTACTTAATATTTCTGTCGAAATTTTTTATAGATGTAAATTCCAATATCGATTCTTTGGAAAACGCAATAGACCGTTTCATAGGCATTGAAATGGATATATTAGTCGAATCAGGTACATTTAACTACGCTGATTTGAACGAAAGCTTAACTATTGGAACTGAACTACAAGGACTATTGGCACTAAACCCCGAAGAGCAGGCTTCTTCCAAAATATCAGATTTAAAAAACAAAAAAATAAAGTCTCTAAAAGCTATCATGTCGAAATTCGATTGGCAAAGTACAGATGCGTACAACGGAAAAAATCAATTAGAAACTGAAAACATGAAGCTCGTATTCCTTGCGGCTTATCAGCTATTGGTCGAGTTGGAAAAAGTTGGAAATATAGAAGTTAAAGAAGGTAAAGTAGGAGTGGATGCCAATAATCTGGCTTTGTCGTTATTAATCAGAGCTTTGTACAAACGCCGTCGTGACGCAAAAGTGAAATATAATGCTTTAATGTGTTTTGTCAATTTTAAATATGGTTGCCTGTTTTTGTCTGGCTTTAAAACAAAAGCCGACAAACAAGATATAAAAAAAATCACCATGAGCAACAGAATTAGTTTTTTCCATTCCTCAAATTCATGTTTTTATTATTTATACACAAGAATCGTCGGTTTTTTGTGATTCACCACCAGGTGATGAACCATTTTACAGTTTTTAAATGCTATCATTTATCACGTGTTTTTATAGCTAACTAAAATAAATATTCCATTTTCAGAAAAAGCTAAGCAAATCATTCAGCATATTGATCAATACATAGAATTAATCGAAATAGTGGAAGAAATATCTGCTATCATAAAGATTGATGATATAAAGGAAACCATGGATATTGCGAAAGAGTTACGTGAAAGCATTGCTGCCTCAGAAATAATCACAGAAGGCGAAGAAAGCCTAGAACGCGTGAAAGAAGTTCGTAAAGAACAAAATAGGTTGGCTTTAAAACTCCATACAGCATTATCTGCTTTGCAAGTTCAAGTTTTTGACAGTGTACAAGAGTTAGCGCCAGCACTCAGTACAGAAGTAATTCAGCGAATTGCTCGAGTTACTGCCCAGTTACAAGCAGATTTGGTTGCTGTTACTGGCATCAGAGTAGCGCTACAGGCTCCTGCTGAACCTTTAACTGAAATCCTAAAGAAAATTGAAGTAGTAGAGAGCAAAGCTGCCATCACTACTCCAGAATTGGCAATAGCAGCTGTAGAATCGGAAGCAACTATTTTGGAACAAATTAGTTTAGTCGCGCAAGTATCATCTTCTGTACAGTTGATTGCTACAACGGAAATTTTGGAAAAATCATTCGCTGAAACTAAAGAAATCATCACAGCGGATGACGCCAAGCTTTTACCATCAGAAATAATAATCGAATCAGGTCACCCTGATAGTGAAGAAGCTCTTGCTATTCAGGGTACTGAAACTGTGGTTCTGGAACAAACTGAAGCAGTTGGTACAGAATCAGTTGCCAAAGAAAATGTTGAGTTCAGTATAGTTGTAGGTGATCAAGTCCAAGAAGTGGCATCTGTAAAGACATTAAAATTAGAATCTGAAAGTGCCGTTGTGATTGAAGACCTCGGGCCAATGCTGCATGAAGTTACCGTTGATGAGCAGCAGATTGATGTTGGAATAAGACAAAAAGCCGAGCTACAAGAGGCTCCTAAAGCAGCTATTGGTAATAAACTTTTTAAATGTTATATTGATAGTGTAGTATTTTGCGTGCACTGACTGGACAGGTCCACTCAATCTGTGTAATTCTTTCCTCAAAAGACAATTTCAGACACAAACCTACATGGTCCTCAAAGATTATTATAATATTATTCTAATTATTGTGAATGTGAAAACTATGTTTGTCATTGCTTTTTTTTTTGTATTTTTCTCAGTTAGTTTAATCATGATCTGGCAGTTTGAGTAATTTATGCGGCCTACTCAAATGTCCTTTCTTTGGTGTCGTTTGTCGAATCGTTGAGCTCCTTAAGTCTAAGTTGAGCTGCACGATTGCTGACAATTCCGTGCACTAACTGTACAGGTCCACTCAATCTGTGTGGTTCTTTCCTCAAAAGACCATTTCAGACTCCGATCCGTCCAAGATTTTGTCTAGACTTTAAAAGAGACTGTGACCTCTGAGTTTGTTTCGGCCTTTCTTCTCAGTGTAGTCAGATAGGAAAGGCCGACCTCATCTAGTTTTTAAAATATGATTGACGTGTAAAAATGTTTGTTCAAACCTACTTACAGAAATAAAATCATTTATCATTTACTTACCTATAAAACTCTTATTACTAATACAGGTTATCGATTTTTTTCAGAAATGTTAGTTCTGCATATAGATCAGTTTATATCTGAAGATATAACAGATGTGATCAATGAACTAGCAAACGTCATAAATGCTGAAGAACTGAAGCAATCGATCAGTATTGCTAAAGAAATGCGTGAGAACATCACTGCTTCTGAAGTCGAATTAAAAGCAGAAACTAGTGATGTTCTGAAAGAAGAAGTTATTCAACAGTATGCACAACTAGCGGAACAGCTGCACACAGCTCTGGCGGCACTGGAAACTCTGCCATTAGAAACATTAGCAGATATCCCCTCAATCAACAAAGATATACTACAGCGCGTTACTGCAATAACTGAAAATCTGCGCGCTGACCTCGTAGTAGTAAAAACTACCCCAAAATTGTTTGACCAACTTAAAGATGTGAAGCTTAATGAAGTTTCATCTGATACTGCGCAATTGAAAGCTTCACAGTCCAAAGTGGCTGAAGCAACTACATCAGCCGAGCCATTGCAAATTACAATGGCTGAAGTTGCTTCTGTCAAGCCTACCGTGTCTGAAGATAAAAAGAGTGTAAGTGCAGAAGTACAGCATGTGGGGGAAGATGCTGAATTGCAAGATGTAAAATATGAAGCTGAAACAATGGATTTATTGGCTACCACTCAAACATCCCTTGAATTAGCAGAAACAGACTTAGTCGAAGTCGATACTAAATTGGGTGAAGCATTAGCAGTTACTACCGAATTTGAACCAATTATTTTAGAAGAACTGACAGTAAGTGACGCGAAGGCGGTGGCTACAGAACAAGTGATACAGAAATCTGAGGAACCACTACAAAAAGCAACAAAAGGTAATTTATGTAATTTTAATCATTAGGTATAATTTATTATTACGTTAGATTGAGTAATATTTTCTTTGAATTAATATATCTAGAAGTAAAATACAACTATTTATCTGATACTCTATTCCATCTTTAATTAAAAAAGAAACTCTTATTTAAATGAGTTTTAACTGTAAAACGAAATTGATAAATTTTGAGCGTCTTTTTAAAAAAATACTTTCCGGATACTCTCTAGATATAAATGAAATAGTTTAACGAAAGTGCAAAAGAAATTGTAAATGGGATCTTACTCACTTTAGGAATGTTGTATGTGTATCCATTAAACACCTAGATATACTGTTACTGTTATTAATCATACCACCTTCACCTTTCATCTTATTTAAACTTACACTACATGAAAGTTACATATTTTCAGAAACACTGTTACTAAACATCAATGAATTCTTATCAGACAACATTGTCCAAACAATCGATCAAATATCTGCAATTGTGAATGTTGCTGAACTTAAACAATCGGTAGCAGTTGCATGTGACTTATGTGAGAGTATCGAGACAGCTACAGACAATACATTAAAAACAATTATTGTGGCGAGCGGTGAACAACTTCAACAATTACGAAACTCTTTATCCATGGTGCAAACACTTGCATTGGACTCTACCAATGAACTGAAACAAATGATTGGTGAAGAAGCGCTGCAGAAACTTGCTAATACCAGTACTCATCTATCTTTGGAACTTGCTGCTGTAATATCACAAGTTCAAATGCAACAAGAAACATTAAACGGAAAAGGAGAAGTTAAAGAATTAACTATCGAACCTCCTCAGGTTAAACCTGATACATCTGAAGTGGAATATATTCTTAAACAATCCGATGGTCTGTCTGAAAATGTGGAACAAATATGCACTAAATCCTATATTATTGTAGAAGATAATGTGCCAATAGCAGAAACTATAGAATTACCTACTACAGTCATAATCGAAGATACTATTACTGCTGATGTTACCAAAATATTAGACCAAAGAGCTACCGAAGTACTTCAAGAACAGATGACAGAGGATACTGTACAAGCAGTTACTGAATCAAATGATGAAACATCATTCAATTATCAAATCGGCAAAGAAGTAGTCCAACAACTCCTAACAGAAACTGTTGATACTACTGCAGTCGTAGATAAAGAAAGCATAAAACCCTCCGAAGAAGGTAAAGCTCAAATAATGGCAAAAGCAATTATTAACGCTACAATGACTGGAAAAGACATTTCACAGATATTAGAGCAAGCGGATGCACCAACGAAACAAACTGTGCTTGTGGAAGAAGATAAAAAAACAGAAGAATCGATCACATTGGTAGTGGCTACTGCAAAGGATTTGAATGTAGAAGATAATTTTCCAGAACTAGCTGTAATAACGGAACTTATCAGTGAAACTGTTGCAACCACTCAAGTTACACCTACTGAGCAGCTGACTAAAGGTGCTTTGCAGACTCCTGTTATAGTTACTGATCAACAAGTTCAAAGCGTGCCAAAAACTTTAGAACAAGTTGTAGATCAGGACAAAATGAGTACAGACTTGGTAACTAATGACCTTTCATTGATTGAAATTGCCACAATTGCTGCAACTGAAGTAATAAAATCCCAAAAACAGGAAAAAACCGCAGAAGAAATTATTAACGATCAGGTTGTCAGTGTGAACACTGATGTAGTCACTGAAGAAGGAATTATACAACAACCAAACATAGTGCCTGAAGTGCCCACTGTAGAGCAAATTGCAGATAGTGACAGTGCTGTTACTACACTCACTCTAGTTGAAGACAATGTACAGCAATTAAAGCAAAAAGTGTCACCTACTGTTACTGATTTAAATGAATTGGCCAATGAAATTGTCAATGCTGCTATTGTTATTGCTGAAGAAGCAATACAGCCTTTAGTTATAGAAAAGGTAGAGGTTCTGGACTCACAAATACCTTCGAAAGAAAGTGAAGTTACAACTGATGTTACAGTAGTAGAAACTGAATCCGTCGAAATATCGCCAATGATTATTGATGAACAGCCCAAGAATATGGAACCATCGGTTACGGACAACGAACATGTTAAAGTAACAGAAGAAGGTTCTTTACATTTGGCGGCGCTAAAAACTGTTTCAATAGATCAGGCTGCCATAGGAAGCCCAGATATTGATTCTTCTTTAGATAAAACTAAACCACTACAGCAATCTGGGGATGGTGCTCCTGAAAATGTTGTGGTAGAGATTATTGAGACTGGAACTGTTATAACTGCTGAAGAAATGGCACAGGTAGAGCCTTTAGAAGCCAAAGCTATTAAAATTGAATCGCCAGTTTCAGAAAACATTAAACCTATTGCTATTGAGACAAACCTTTTGAACCAAGACATAGCCGTTAGTGATACGGTCATAACAGGACAAACTGTAGCGGTTGGTAAAGAAACTACTGCGTGTATTGACATGGAGGAAACTAGGCCATTAAATCAAGAAGAGGCAGCAAGGGAACATGCCATTGTAGATAAACCTATTGAGCAAGAACCGAAGGTTATTGAAACTAAGACACAGTTGGATACAGAAAGTGTCGAAACAACCGTGGCTACTGATGTATCAGAACCTCAACCTTTAGAACAAAAAATAATTCTTAGTGATGCCACTATAACAGAGCAACCTGTAATAGTTGGTAAAGAAACTACTGCGTGTATTGACATGGAAGAAACTAGGCCATTAAACCAAGAAGAGGCAGCAAGGGAACATGCCATTGTAGATAAACCTATTGAGCAAGAACCGAAGGTTATTGAAACTAAGACACAGTTGGATACAGAAAGTGTCGAAACAACCGTGGCTACTGATGTATCAGAACCTCAACCTTTAGAACAAAAAATAATTCTTAGTGATGCCACTATAACAGAGCAACCTGTAATAGTTGGTAGAGAAACTACTGCGTGTATTGACATAGAGGAAACTAGGCCATTAAACCAAGAAGAGGCAGCAAGGGAACATGCCATTGTAGATAAACCTATTGAGCAAGAACCGAAGGTTATTGGAAATGAATCAAAATTGGATACAGAAAGTGTTGAAATTACTGTGGCTACTGATGTAGTAGAACCTCAATCTTTAGAACAAGAAATAGCAATGAGTGATGCCATTATAACAGAGAAACCTGTAGCTGTTGGTAAAAAAACGAATACAAGTATTGAAATGGAGGAAATAAGATCATTACATCAAGAAGAGACAGCAAGTGAACATCCTAATGTAGATAAATTGATTGCTTTAGAACCGAAGGTTATCGTAACTCAATCACAAGTTGTCAGTGAAAGTGTTGAAATAAGTGCAGTTACCGAGATAGTAGAGCCTCAACTACTAGAACCAGTAAATATAGTCACAACAAGTGCAGACACAGTGAACACAAAAATCGTTGAATCGACAGTTCAAGTCGAACCCAAAGTGTTGGAACCACAAGAGCATGACAAGGTAGCCATTGGCACAAAAAATACAGAGGTATCAGCCATAAAGAGCATAGATACTATTGCAGAAGCAGAAATAAAGCAGTCAGAACAAGAAAAACTAGTCAGTGAAGTTGCACAACAAACATTTGAAGAAAACTTTGGTGTAAGCCCAGAAATGACAGGAGAGAATAAAGTTCCTGAACTAGAGCCAGTGACTGAAACAAAACCAACTGAATTTATAGAAGATACGTGTGAAACTTCTTCTGCTTTAATTCTGCCGGAGACTAGTGAAACTGTTTCAAAACTAGCTCTAGAAGAAAGCGGTCCACAACCAACGGAAGCAACAAAGATTACTCTCGGTAATAATAATAAATGTTGTGACGCTATTAATAATGGTTTCTTTAATTTTGTAGAACAGCTTTTATTATTCTAAAATGCTAAATAGCTACACAGTATGACTTTCAAAAGTAGATATTTAATTTTTTTATTTATTGCGATACAACGGCGAAATTTGATGAGTGAAGCTCGCGGTGATCAAAGTATGAAAGCTTTCATACATACTGACACATTCCTCCCGGTTTTCCCAAATATTGGCCACCAGATGAAAAGGTCGTTCACCTATGATGGCCGACTCATTTATAAATCGAGTATTTCAATCACATTTAGCTGTCAAACGTATTATAAAATATATTTTCCATACTGTGGAGTTATACCTACGCAGCATAATGCACAAAATAATAATTAGCAATTGCACGGCTGGCAGACCTCAAAATAAATATGTTTGCACCAGTGTAAATATTCAAATAATTTCTTCTCTGCAGCAGTATCCGATGGCACACAGTTATGCTTTCATGAATTAATTAGATTTTATGTAAAAATACAAAAATATCGCGTTTTATTCTCTGCAGTTAATTTACTGTCATGCATTTAACAGTTAATATTAACAATAGGATCGACGCTATTTGCCTTGTATTTTGTATAACATTGTGGTATGTAGTTGGGATTTTGTAATATCATGATGTTTAGTTGAAACGCTATAGTTCACCTGTGCGCGCTTGTTTTTAATGGATGGCGGCGGCGGCGCCTTCGTGCCTTTATTTGTTTGATATGGATGCAGCAATTATTATTAATATTTAAGTTAATTAGTAAGGTTTTGAACTTGTGTATCGATAATTTATAATTTAAGTAGTTAGTGGCATTCATTACAATACATTTAGACTCCAGCTCTTTCACTTGCAACATACACTTTTACACACACACTTAATACACATACATTATAATGGCTTCTTATTTAGTGCCTTGTTAGAACTTAACAATACTTATACAATACACAATCTTTAATTTGATCAATGAATATAAAAATGCTGCTTAAATCGAATGAAAAAAAATCTTTTATGAATAATAATAGGTACATGGGGTAGCGATAACAGGTATACTTTGGCTGTATAGTTGTTTACTTGGTGTTAAGGGAAAACATAAATTGACACATAACTCATTAATAGATGATCATGATACAAGACGAAATCAATTAGTATCATAGTAGATATTTACTTTTCTCCGCAACTCGTGGATTCGTTTCCTCAAAATAATGTCAAAATGTAAAATGTCTTTAATGTGATTTCATATTTTTATACAACTCGTGAATGAAGTAATGTTAAAATATTACAGCAATACAACGAATATTTCTTAAATACTAGCACAATAATAAATAACTTCTACAAGTAAAAAAGGCTAATAAAACTGAAACATAAAATCAGCTTATTATGTTCCACTAATTATTAAATGATTGAAAAATAACAACCCTATTAAAAATTACCTTTTGTCTCTACTCTTTATGTTATTAAAATATGATCTATGATTTTTTACAGACACACTTTTACACAACATTGATCAGTACTTATCTGATGACATAATTGATATAGTCAATAAGTTAGCCGAGGCTTCAGACAACACTGAACTCTCTCAGTCAATAATAGTAGCTCGACAGTTACGCAATAGTATGCTAAGTTACAGTTACGTTCTTCAAGAAACAATTAGTGAAAATACCAATATAAAAGGAGAACAAGTCTCATTAGTACAAGATCTAAACAGTGCTTTATTAGCATTGCAATTAGTAGCCCTTGAAGCTGTAGAACAAACAAACCCAGTGATAAGTAAAGAAGCGTTGCTTAATATTCTTGATATTGCTGAATCATTGGCAAGTGAACTTGATACCGTAATTTCACTACGTTCCGAGTTACTTTCGGGTGATAAATGCAATGAAGAGTTAAATGGTACTCAAACCCAAGAAATTATATCTAAAGTTGAGGTTCAAAAGTTGAATGACGAAATAAAATACAAAGATGACACAACGCATAGTTTTATTAATCAATCAGAGATAGCAAAATTTGAAAAAGATGCTGTTTATATAAATCAATCAAAATTTACTGAAAGTAGCAAAAATACAAGTTTAGTTTCTAAAGAAGAAATACTAGAAGACGTAAAAGTTGACGATATATCTGCAAAGTCAGTAGCAGTGTTTGCTGAAAATGGAGGAATGAATGAACTAGCTAGTCATAATGAAACAATTACGGAGACTGTTGGAGATAATCAAGAAGTTGTGATCATTGAAAAAACCAATGAAACACTTGACGTGCAATTCGGCAGGATGACTCGAAGTGATGTTCTAGAATCATTGCTAATGGAAACTGCAAAAACTATTATACTTCCAGTAGTAGGAGATGTTCTTAATGAAAAGTTACCAGCTACTTGCGACCTAAAAAATGCTGACATTCCAGTGGAAAATCCCAACATTGATACTGCTACTACTGCTGAAGAAATATGTCCTGTGGGTTCTCTAGAAATACCTCTGAACGACAACGTTTTGAAAGAAATTAAGAATCAGGAGTCAGATAGTGAAGAGGAAATCAAATGCTTGCTAGTTCTAGAACAGACCTCGGATTCCCACAACATTATCGGTAAATCGAATCAGCAAATACAAAATAACTCTTACAACACGTGCTAGTGTTAGTAAAAAAACTAGAAACTTATTAAACACTAACTATAAAGCTTTTCAGAATTATAATGGTCGATTGCAGTAAGGGTCTCAGATGGATCAATATGGCTGTTATGATGTTTAATAAATTACACTAACGAATAAATAAATTCAGCATTTAATATATTAATTTCATACAAAACTTACTAATGAATAATAAATCTTTTTCTTTGCCAGTAACTAGTTAGTTATTTTCTAATATTTGAAATGTAACTTTATCTTTACTCGCTATATTTATACAAAGCATTTTTCAAAACAGAATTTGAAGGATCAGAACCTTGTGAAAAACCAAGTTTGCTATTTGATGAAAATAAAGGACCAGTCGATTTACTAAAATTGGAAGAAAAAGCAATAATATTTGATTTGGAAAATCAATCAGACAATGGTATTAGTGGACACATGGAACCGCCTCCAGGGGCAATATCTATTTCGCATGACATACCTGGTACACTGAAAGTCCATAAAGATCAAAAAATTTGTGAAATCAATCAAACTCATGATCTACTTAAGAAACTACCCCATGGTAAAGGTAACACTGCGGAAATAAGGGATGAATCTGAAAGAGAAACCACCATTACAAAACAAACAGCTGCTGATGAACAGGATAATAAACAAGATGTTGATGTGAAGGATGACGATATTATTGTTCAAAATCCGATCGTAACTACTGTAGGAAAAAATTACAAACAAAATGAGCGAGGTTACCATGATTTAGAAATTACGCAAATGAAAGACGGTAAAAGATTATTAATTATTTCTATAACTCACTAAATGGCGTTGTAGTTAGCATAATATATAATTTAAATAATAAAGTACTATTGTACATCATGTCGGTAGAGTAAAATACGTTTATACAAATGCCATAATCCAAAATGATTCTAGATACCGTCGTGAATAAATACTATGTCGCAAATAATAACAAATTTATTAACTGCTAAATATTTAATACATTAAAGTTTCGTCGTAGATCGTTTTATAACGTTTAAATAAACTCATAAAAGTGGTATTAACAAGCACATGAGGAGAAAATAAAGCTGTTTGATAAAATATACTTCTTTAATAATTCTTCAAATTCAACTTAACTTTTTGAGATAATAATGCTTACACTTTCGCATGCACATTACACAAAAATTCAAAGACCCTTACTTACATATTTTCAGACATACACTCTGAAAGCGTTGTGACTGGCCTAGAAGATCCATCTCTGTCAGTTCATGAGACAACAAGTGCAAACGATGAGATTAAAACTACACATGAACACACACAAAGTATTGATGTATTCAAGTCCAATGAAAAGCCTGTAATGTTAGAATTTACTTCTGTGGAAAAAATCATTGATACTCAAAATACCGAGAGAGCTGTACAAATAACTGAACCTATTATATTAACAGAAAGTTTAAAACTGGAGAATAACATTGACGAGGAGGTAGCTTTAAGTGAAACGTTCCAACCTATAGTTGTAGAACCTTTGACGCCAATTGCAGAGCTAAGTCCTATAATGGCTGTTCAATTGGAACCGGAAAAAAATGAAAAGGTACACCCCGGTCAAGAAATCATACCAGTGTTATTTGAAAGTGTCGTCGATGGAACTAATCAAAATTTTGCTGAGATGAAAGATGTAAGATATCATGAAGCTATTAGTGGATCGTTTCAACCTGTCGTCTTTGAATCTGTAACGTCTATTGAATATAATACGGAAAAAACTTCTTTACAAACATCTACTGACAGTGAAACTATCAACGAATGTTCTAATACTGTGACTGAAGAAAAAGATGCATTTGATACGGTTATAGCGGTAAGTCAAACTTTTCCACCCATGGTTGTAGGATCTGTTACACCCATAGGTGAAATAAAGGCAATGATTGCAGACGAATCAACTGATGTCAAATCAGAAAAAGTGGTACCAGTTCTTGAAAATGAACCAATCCTTTTGGAACAAGTAGTTTCTAATGAAACTGATGCTACCGTTTTAATTGATGATGGCGGATCTAGACTAGTAGCCTTAAGTGAAAGTTCCGAACTGATGATGGTGGAACCTCTAACTCATATGAAGGAACCTAGCCCTGTAATACAAACAAGGCTTCAAGCTGATATAATTGAAAACACAGCACTAAGTGAAAATAATACATCTTTGCTATTCGAAAGTGATGCTGACAGAAGTCTACAAAACATAACTGAGGTAAAATATGTTTATCTTGACGAAAAATTAGCTATAAATGAGACTTTGCAACCTATCGTTTTTTATTCTGTAATGCCGAAAAAAGATCCAGAAATGGCAATCACACTTATTACAACAGATAAAATATTGGATGACGAAGCGATAAGCCTAGGAGTGATATCATCATCGCTGCTGAAAGCGAGTGACAGTTCTATAATAGCTGCTGTAACAAGTGAAGCAGCTAAAGAAGCATTAGCTATTCAGGAAACGACCGAAATCATCATTTTCGACTCTGTGGCACCAATGGAAAAAGTGCAATCAACGTTGGAATCCACATCTGACGAAAAATCTACTGCTGGACCAATTGCAATAAACAGCAACTTCTCTACAATGTTGTTTGAGTCGGTAACACCTGTTGAAGAAAAAAATATTGAATTTGCTCATCCAAATGTTGAGGAAATTTCTCTAAAAGAAATTAATTTAGGTCAAACAGTTGAAGTAGTTTTATCAGAATCTGTAAATATTGACGAAGGTCCAATCGCTGCAACTGTAATCGAACAAGACCAAAAGGTAGCAAATGCTCTCACTGAAAACTCTCAACCTCTAGTTTTAGAACCAGTGACACCTATTGACACGTTTGCAGAAGTTGCGTATCAAACCGAAGTTACTGAGGATTTATTAAGAAATGTTGCACCTGTCCATCAAGTCGAATCTTCTATGCCAATGCTTCTAGAAACTTTAATACCCATCGAAGATATTCAACTGGTTGTTGCAAATCCACTGAAATCAGGTGATGGCGAAACACACAAGATTGCTCCAACTCAAGTTGATCCAGTCGTAGTTGAGCAAATAGAAGAAACCGACAAAATAGCTGTTAGCAGCGTAGAAGAAACTTTAGGAACTATTGCTATTAAACAAGACATTCTAACAATTTTAGAACAAGTATCAGCTATTGAAGAAGCCAGTATTTCTGGACAAACAACTGACTGCAGTTTTACTGACGAAATACCCGAGGTAACCGACAAAAAATTGATCACAAGTGAGAATTTACAACCTCTCATATTGGAATCCTTAAAACCAGTAGTAGAAAAAAAGCTTGAATTTTTTGCAGCTTTGTCTATAGAAAACATTGATAAATCTGTTGTGTCTCAGAAAACTGAACCAGTTTGCTTAGAAAGTGTTATTGCTGATGAAACTGAAAGTTTTGCAACAAAACCTAAAACCATTTTTGATGAAAAATTTGTAACTGAGGACTTACAACCGGTTGTTTTAGAAACTCTTATGCCATTAAAAGAAATACAATTAGTTGTAGCAATGGAACTGGAAACCAAAAATTGTACAGCCGAAAAGGTAGTTACGAGCCATGAAGCTAAATTGATGATTCTTGAACAAATTGAAGACATTATCAAAGATGCCATCAAAACTATTGAAAACGAGAAAAGTGCTATGAATGAAGACATTGCACCACTTATTTTTGAGCAAGTCCAACCTACTGATGACCTCCAACTATATGATCAGAAAGATTTTACTCAACCAAAACTAATTGAACATTTACTTGATTGTAAACTAATATCTGAAAATTTTGATATGAGCCAGAAAGTCCTACTATCTGAAAAAAAAAAAAATATTGAGAGTTGTCAAGAAGTTGACTCCAATCCTCTAATTCATGATGCGCAAACATATATCAATGAAGTCACATTTTCGGAAGCTGTAGAACCTACAGGCAATATACCTGATATGGAAATACTTTTACTAGAACATTTTAATAAAAGTGAAGAAGTTCAACCCGATGCTGCTGTGTCTTTAGTATCAGCACTTTCAGAAATATTTGCTGTAAATCAAGAGACTGCACCAATCAATTTAGAGACCTTAAATCTACATGAAGCTATGGTAACGAATACTGTAACTGATGCAATCGATTCCGCAACACTGATTGATAAAAAAGCATCGGAACTTTTCACAACGAACCCAGAATTTGACTTGAAAGACGAGGAACCTACAACATTGACGAGTGCAGTAATTTCTTGCCCAGAAGTATCAGTTTGCAAGGAAATATGTCAACCTTTAATTTTAGAACCATTGACGCCCTTTACAGATAATTTTCAGATATCTACAACTCCAAGGCAGACTGATAATGCTACTTTAAATCAAGATGTACCAATTGTTTCGGAATGTGAGACTATATCAGTAAAGGTTCTGACGACAACTGTCGAAGCAAATTCTTTAGATGGAACTATTGAATCTTTATTATTAGAAGTACTAACGCCAACACAAGAAATAAACATAACATTTGAAAAAGAAGCAATTTTAGTGACAACTGATAATTCCATGAAATTAGAAGTTTCAGACAACACAGAAATAAATGAATGTGTAATAGAAGTAATAAGGCCTATAATATTAGAAAATGCTTTGTTGGACTCTAAACTATTGGTTGAAGACGTAAACAATGATTATATAACTTCAGAGAAAGTGGAACCCATTTTAAACAAAACTTTTAATAATGAGTTTGTAGTTCCCAGTTCAAATAATTTATCAGAAATATCTAATACACAACTTGAAATGGGTACAAAATTAAGAATTGAATGTGTAAAAGATGATACCATGATGCGTAGTTTGGTAGCACGAACCGGTAAACAAGATAATTTATTTAGTCATCTGTTTGAAGTTTTACATCATACTTACCTAATTCATGATACTTCATAAAACCTATCTTGCGCCATGTTTTTTTCAGGATTTAACATTTTTTTTCCCTCTACTTTCTTGCGTGGCCTATTTGGTAGATACGTTATAATAAAAAAATAAACTAGTCCTAATCTTCCGGCTTCTAGGAACGGCAATTTAAACATAACTCACATTATCACGCACATACACAAAGACACGCACCCTTTTACACGCATTTAATATTTGTATAGCGGCTGTAAGTCTCGCTTTCGGTGTTATCAACATTCTTGGATCAAGGATAACATTTTTTTTTTTTTTTCAGAAATGGGAGGTCTTATTCAGCACATTGATGAGTTTATATCGGATGAAATATTACAACTAGTAGGTGTAATTTCGGGGCTAACCAACTCTCAAGAATTGAACGAGTCGATTGAACTGGCTAAAGTCTTGAAAGAAAGTATAGAGTTTGTTGAAGTGGCTGGAAAACCTGGTTTATTGGAGGAGGCCAAAGTAGAACTGGCTAACTTGGCACAAAGGTTGCAAGATGCTTTATCGAATCTTCATATTAAAGCATTGGAGAGTGCGGAGGAGATTGCACCGATCGCAAAACCTCACGCTCTTCAAAGAGTGTCGGAAATCATAACGCATTTGCAGGAAGATTTGGAGAAAGCGGTGGTTTCTGGCATGCCTCTAGTTCTCAAGGCAGCGGAAATAGGTAAGCAATTATCATGATTGAGAAATCATCTTTTAAGTTAACATGTCCTGTAAAGGATATGGATGTCTTCTCATTGCCTCCATGTATGTGTCCAATGAGTGTATTATAAATACTTAGAGAACTTCATTCTCCTGTGTATAAACAATAACATTCCATCATCATCATCAGCCTATAATGTTCCCACTGCTGGGACACGGACCTCCTCACGGTGAGAGGGAACAATAATATTAACGTTATTCATTTATTTTCAGTTCAAATCCCTGAAATGGAAGAAAGCTCAATGAAACAACTGGAAGTATTGCTTCAAGAAGTGACAGATAAAATAAACGTAGCAACAGTCAGAGAAGTTGAAGACAATGAAGCTCTTAGAGATGCACTTGATGAAGTACAGACTGTCATTATTAAACTCAAGCGGGATTATGACGGAGCTGCAAATGACACACTCAATGAGACTCTTGAAGATTTAGAATGCAGCGTGAGGAGTGTGCAGCTCCAGATTAATGAAGTCAGTCCACCAGAGTTACTTCAGGAAGCCTGCGCCACATTACAACTCCTAGTCAACAATATGAGTGAAACGCAAGATGTTCAAGTCGCTGAAACCTTATCTGTTGAAATCAAAAATGAAACTATTCTAGAAAAATGTTCCAATGAGACAGATGAAACAGTAAAACTTTTGGAACAGGCCTCTAAAGTTAATGTCAGAGAGGGCAACTTGGCTGGCATTGTGGCGAGTTTGAAGAATCTTAAGGACACAATTAAAACACTCAAGCTTAGCTTTGCAGATAGCGCTGACGTTTTGATAGAAAAAGGCGTTGATGTTGTACAAATTCTTGATCAATTAGAAGACAAAGTGTTTATGCTAGAGAAAGAGTTGGCTGAAGTTAGTCTTAGAACAGAAGTACGGGATCAAATACTTACAGCTGTCCACTCTGTGTACGGGAGTATATCTAACATGCGGGGGACTATTTCGAGTATACAAAAAAATTACATGTATGAAAACTACGGTAAGCCATCCGAAACACTTTTACGCTCTATCAAGAATGTATCAGGTATTTCAGAAAATGACGAAGAAAATAAACTAAAGTGGAAGGCGTTTAAAAAATCATTGCGCAAGGTTTTGAATCATTTTGAAGACATCAAGTTTTATATCAATCTAGATAAAACAGCTAGATTGCCAAATGATGCAGCATTTACTAAGATTATACTTGAAGAACTGAAATCTAACCTCTGTGAAATACTGGTTCCACAAGCTTCGGTGTTAGGCTCAGAAGCAATTAAAAAGGTAAACAATCTCCTTGAATGTGTTAACAGATGTCTTACTAACATCGAATCGAAGTCTACTTTAGAGGTCAAGGAGAAAATTCCTGTATTCAAAGAACTGTCTTCACAAATATTTGATGTAACCGTTTACATGAAAACCAAAATGTGTGAAGTATCTAAAGAAACTAAACCACAAGGAATAGAAGAAGAGCTAAAAATATTAGAACAACAAGAAATACCTGCTGTTGAACAAGAAACTTCCTTTGGAACTGTCTTATATACTTCTACAGATGATGAGATTAAGGAAAAACTTCAAACAATTGACAAAGTGGATGACTTTAGTATGGCTGCCAAAGAAACGGAACAAATAACAGAATTTAAGAAAGCTGAAGAAACAGCATTAGAGTCACCTATTACAACTCAAGCTAAAGGTGAAGAGAAAAAGCGGAAAGTACGTAAACAAGTGATGATTCAGGAAACGGATATTAAAACGGAAATAGAACAAATTGCTTCTGAACTTGTAGATGAAATAGCCGCGCAAGCTATTGCTGCTGTGCAAAATTTGGAGGAGTTGGGTATTTTAGCGAGTGAAACAATATTGGCCGAGGCCATGGCACAGTCCATTGAAGTGGAAGAACTACATGAGGCTGAAATTTCCCAAGTAATTGAAGGAGCTATTGAGGAAAGTATTCCTGTACCTGAAGAACAAACTTTAGCTGCAGTTGAGGCAGGTGAAAAAACAAAGATAGACGAAGCCGAAGAATCTCTGCTTGCCGAAGATGAGCAGATAGCCAGTGTTTCTCCTAAAGTTGAAGAGATCATTGATTTCAAGGCAGAACAAGAAAACAAAGCTATAGATGCAGAAGAAAAGGAATCTGAACGACCCAAAGTACATGCATTAGACACACAGAAAGAGGTTGAAGAAGAAAAAGCAATAAAAGAGGAACCAGATAGCGTAGAAAAAGAACAAAGTTCAGAAGTTACGGAAATTCAAGATATTGAAATCGTACAGTCAGTAACTGAAGAAGAGACTAAAGAACCTGAAGCTGAAACTTTAGACGTGTCTAGAGAAATATCAAAACAAGATGAAAAAGAACAGAAAGAAGAAACATCCAAAAAGAAAAATGACGTGCTGGTACAGAAAAAAGATAAACTTGAAGATGAGACTTCAAAACTGGAAAAAGTTGAGGAAAAACAAACAAAAAGCGAGGTTACAGGTCCTGCTACTTCTACTAGTAAAAAACCAGACTCAGAAGAACAGCAACAAGCGACAGCATTGCAAGCTTCGGGTAAAGAACAGGAAGACGCAGAAGCAGAAAACGAACAGACTAAGGAAATTAAGGAATCAAAAGAAAAATCAGAAGAGCTTCTTACAAAAAAAGAAGGATTATCGCAAAAGACAGGAAAGGAAGAGCAGGAAACTAAAGTGGAGCGCCAAAGAGAAGTGGAACAGGTTCATGAGGCAAAAGAAAAGGAAGTCCCTGATGAAGCAAAACAAGAAAAGCAGAAAGAAACAGAGGTTGAAAAGCAGCAATCAGAAGAAAATCTCCTACAAGAAGACGTAGCCGTTCCTCAAAACGAGGTATCCGAAAACTTAGAAAAAGTTTGTACGGAAAAAGAAAAAGACTGCAAATTGGAAGAAAAAACTAAAATTGAAACTGAAGAAAATAAAACTGAAATAAAATCTCAAAAAGACAGCGTAAAATCTAAACGAGCTGAAGAAGTTAATTCTAAGATAGAAGGACTTAGGGTAGTTGAAGAAGTAAAAGGAACAGTTATGCTGGAACCAGAAGATGTCGCATATGAAGAACAGAAAAAGACTCAACAAAAAGATACAATAAGTAAACAAGAAGCCAAACTATTAGGAGAGTTAGAAAATGATAAAAATGTTGCAGATGATGAAACAAAACAAAAGGAAATTGAAACAAAACTTCTAAAAGAACAAAAAGAAGTAGATATACACGAAAAATCTGAAGAAACTGAAGCAAGCAAAGAAACCGCCGATCAGTTAAAGACAGAAATCGATGGGGCTGAAAAAACTACTAAAGAGGCAGAACCTAAAAAGGCTAAGAAAATAACAGAGGCAAGAGAGACAGAACAACAACATAAAGAAGAAGAAATCAAACAAGCTGAACTGAAAGAACAATTGGGACAAAATAATGAACTAGAATTAAAACTGGAAACTGAGCAGAAACGTGACGAGAAACTCATAGCCAGTGAAACTCAGGAAGGCGAAAAATATAAGAAAGACGCTGAAATGGCAAAAACTAACCAAGAAGAAGAGGTGAAATCACAAGCAGAAACGAAACACAATGAGGCCAAAATAAAACAAAAAGAATTTCTTGAAAAAGAAAGAGAAGCATCTGAAAAGGCAGAACATGATAAAAAGAAAAATGAGGGAGACGATAAAACTAAAGTCGAAACCGAAAGTAGACAAAAAGAGGAGACTGAAAAACACGAACAACAGCAGACTGAGTCTGTAGAGATTGAGAAAGACCAAATTGTGGTTGAAACAAAACAACAAGAAGAGGAAGATCAAGATAAGAAGACAAAAGAACAATCTGAAAAGAAAAAGCTTTTGAAAAATAAGAAAGAAGCAGAAAAGGCAAAATTGGAAGCCGAGAAGAAACAAAAGGAAGAGGCTGAAAATCTTGAGAAGGGGCGAATTGAGGCTGAAAAACTTGAGAAAGAGCGCCTAGAAGCAGAAACAATTGCAAAAAAGCAAATTGAGTCCGAAAAGATCGAGAAAGAAAGAATAGAGGCTAAAAAACTTGAAAACGAACGTATTGAAGCAGAAAATAAACAAGAAGAAGATCAAAAACGAGCAAAAGAGGAAAAAGAACAAGCAGATAAGAAAAAACTTACGAAACAGAAGAAAAAAGAGGAAGAAGATGATGCGAAATTGGAAGCCAAAAAGAAACAAAAACAAGAGGGTGAAAAGCTCGAGAAGGAGCGAGTTGAGGCTGTTAAGCTCGAAAAAGACCAAGTTGAAGCTGAAAAGCTCGACAAGGAGCGAATAGACTCCGAAAAGGTCGAGAAAGAACGAATAGAGGCTGAAAAACTTGAAAACGTGCGTGTTGAAGCAGAAAAGAAACAAGAAGAAGATGAAAAACGAGCAAATGAGGAGAAAGAAAAAGCAGATCAGAAGAAACTCGCGAAAGAGAGGAAAAAAGAAGAAGAAGAGAAAAATAAATCAGCTGCTGAAAAGAAACAAAAACAAGATGCTGAAAAGCTTGAGAAGGAGCAAGTTGAAGCTGAGAAGCTCGAGAAAGAACGAGTTAAATTTGAAAAGCTCGAGAAAGAGCGAATTGAGTCCGAAAATATCGAGATAGAAAGATTAGAGGCTGAAAAGCTGGAGACCGAGCATTATGAAGCAGAAAAGAAACAACAAGAAAATGATGAACGAGCTAAGAAGGAAATAGAACAGGCAGAAAAGAAAAAACTCATGAGAAAGGAGGAAGCAGAGAAGGAGAAATTAAAATTGGAAACCGAAAAGAAACAGAAACAAGAGGCTGAGACACTCGAAAAGGAGCGAATTGCAGCGGCAAATCTTGAGAAGGGGCGAGTAGAGGCTGAGAAGCTCGAGAAGATGCGAGTTGAAGCTGAAAAGCTCGAGAAGGAGCGAATTGAGTCCGAAAAGATCGAGAAAGAAAGATTGGAGGGTGAAAAACTTGAGAACGAGCGTGTTGAAGCCGAAAAGAAACAACAAGAAGATGAAGAACGAGCTAAAAAGGAGAAAGAACAGGCAGAAAAGAAAAAACTCATGAGAACGGAGGAAGCAGAGAAGGAGAAATTAAAATTGGAAACCGAAAAGAAACAGAAACAAGAGGCTGAGACACTCGAAAAGGAGCGAATTGCAGCGGCAAATCTTGAGAAGGGGCGAGTAGAGGCTGAGAAGCTCGAGAATATGCGAGTTGAAGCTGAAAAGCTCGAGAAGGAGCGAATTGAGTCCGAAAAGATCGAGAAAGAAAGATTAGAGGGTGAAAAACTTGAGAACGAGCGTGTTGAAGCCGAAAAGAAAAAACAAGAAGATGAAGAACGAGCTAAAAAGGAGAAAGAACAGGCAGAAAAGAAAAAACTCACGAAAAAGAAGAAAAAGGAGGAAGAAGAGAAAGAGAAATTGAAATTGGAAACCGAAAAGAAACAAAAATCCGAGGCTGAAAAGCTTGAGAAGGAACGAGTTGAGGGTGAAAAACTTGAGAAGAAACGCGTTGAGGCTGAAAAGCTCGAGACGGAACGATTTGAGGCTGAAAAGCTTGAAAAGGAACGAGTTGAGGCTGAAAAGCTCGAGAAGGAGAGAGAAGAGGCTGAAAAGCTCGAGATGGAGCGAAATAAGGCTGAAAAGCTCGAAAAAGAGCGGATAGAGGCTGAAAACCTTGAAAAAAAGAGAATAGAGGTTGAAAAGGCAGAAAAAGAACGGATAGAGACCGAAAAACTCGAGAAACAACAGAAAAAGGCAGAAAAGCTTGAAGGGCTAAAAAATAACAAAATAGGCGAAAACAATGCAAAATTAGAAGCCGAAACAAAACAAAATAATGATGCCGAGAAGGCCGAGGCGGAGTGCATTAAAGCCGAAAAACTTGAAAAGGAACGTATCGAAGCTGAAGAGCGAGATAGTAAAGAGAAAGAAAGGCAAGAGGCAGAAAGTCTTTCCAGAAAGAAAATAGAAGAAGAGGAAATAGCTAAAATCGAAGTTGAACGAAAACAGAACGAAGAGTCTGAAAAGAAACGATTAGAAGCTGAAGAGAAAGACACGAATGACGCTGAAAAGAAAAAAGTTACCAAAAATAAGAAAAAAGAGGAAGAAGACAAAGGGAAAATGGAAGCCAAAAGAAAATTAAAGGAAGAACATCTCAAAGAGGAAAAAGAGCGAATTGAAAAGTTACGTATGGAGGAAGAAGAACAAAAGGTAAAAATATCTCATATTAAAAAGGAGAAAGAAGACATAGAGAGACTAGAAAAACTAGAAGCTGAGAAATTAGGCCAAGAAGAAAGATTAAAACTGGAACAACAACGTGCATCAAAAGAAAAAGAGGAAAAGAAACGTGCTGAAGAAAAGTTACAACTAGAAAAGGATGAAGCCGATAAGCTTAAGAAAGAAAAATCTAAACAGCTTAAAGAAGAAGAAGAAAAGGTTAGAAAAGAAGCTGAAGTCAAACAAGCAGAGGATGCCAAATTAGAAAAAGCAAAAGCGGAGCTAGACGCTAAAGCACAAAGAGAAAAGCAAGAAACTGAAAAACGTGAGAAAGAACAAGAACTTGAAAAGAAACGTCTACAAGAAAAAATGGCACAGGATGAAAAGGTCAAACAAGATGAGCTTACCAAAAAGCAAAAGGATGAAGCTGATAAGCTCAGAAAAGCAAAATCTAAAAAGCGCAAAGTAGAAGAAGAAAAAGCTAAGAAAGACGCAGAAGAAGCTAAAATAGAAAAAGAAAAAATTAAATCAGAAGTAGAAATAAAAGATAGGCATGAGAAAGTAGAATCAGAAAAACGTGAAATAGAAAGAATCGAAGCTGAACGACTCAAAAAGTTGGAAGAAGCCAAAATAAAGGAACAAGAAAAAGAAAAAATAGAAGCCGAAAAGAAACGCGAAGAAGAAGACAAGCTTAAAAAAGATAAAGAAGCAGAAAAGTGGGAAAAAGATAAAAAATCTGCCGAAAAGAAACGGAAACAAGAAGAAAAGTTAAAACTAGAGCAGGAAGATAAAGCTGTTAAAGAAAAAGAGGAAGCCGATAGAAAACGCAAGGATGAAGAAAAGTTAAAAGAAAAAGAAGATCAAGAAGCTAAAGAGAAGGAAGAAAATTTAAAACAAGAAGAAGACAAAAAACGAAAGAGGGAAAAGCAAAGAATTGAGAAGCTTGAAAAAGAAAAACAAGAAGAAAAGGTACATGAAGACGAAGAAAAGGCCAGGTTAGAAAAGAAACGGGTAACTAAAAAGAAAAGAGAAGAAGAGGAAGCACGATTGAAAACAGAAGCCGAAGAAGCGGAAAAAGCTAGAAAAGACGCTGTTAAAAAGAGAAAAGAAGAAGAAAAACTCCGTCTGATAAAAGAACAAGAGCAATACGAAAAGCGTGAACAAGAAATTAGGGAAACAGACAGAAGAATTAGAGAAGAAAGGCGACGAGAAATAGAGAAAGATTTGAATGAAACAACTCAGAAGCCTATATTAACCCCAGAGGCGGACACGTCAGATGAATCTAAACCTAAAAGGAAACAAAACGGTGCTGTCTCTGTAAACCGAGAAATGGATGGACAAGATCACTACTTAAGAGAGTATAATTATGAACCAACGAGACCAAAATCTGATGATCGAGCCAAATTCGTTGACCACAACCACAGAGATTACACCATGGAGTTCATGAGGCCTTCTGGCTACAGAGAGAAAACATTTGAACATGAAAAGTTCTCTGAAAGGGAATCATTAGGTAGAAATGCTACAATGTACAAAGCTCAAACGATCATTTTGGACTCGCAGCTGAGATCATCTGCCCCACCTCAGCCTGATAGAAGCGAAACTGAAAGGAGAACAGAGAGATATGACAGAAGTGATTCTGAGAGACGAGTTGAAAGGCACAGATCAAAAGCTCTAAGCGAAGCTAGAAGCCTGATATCTGAAAAACGTTCAGGGCTCTCTAGGGACTTAAGGCGGAAACCAGTATTTTCTACTTACCTCACAGACAGAACTGCCGTCGAAGGCTCCCGAGTCAAACTGACCTGCAGCGTTCTTTCATCCTCTGATCCTAAGATCACGTGGTATAAGAATGGTGTGCTGTTGGACAATAAATTGAAGTATAGAACTAAGTTTATGGATGGGCTCATTACTCTGGAGGTTCTAAATGCAGTTGTCAGTGACTCGGCTGAATACAGTTGCACAGCGGAGAATGAGAACGGATCCGCCAACACGTCTGCCAACCTAAAGGTCTACCCGAGTTTCGAAGCCTCACCTATTCCGCCGACCTTTACGAGATCGATTCGCGGTAAGTAACTTAATATAATACGAGAACTTAATACCTTTAATTGTTTTTTATCCTTATATGTATTAAATATGGAACATAGAACGAAATATCATCACGCTCATATTACACGACGGAGTAGAAATGTGTGGAGCATCTATTTTTCGCAACGTATGTTATACAAGGCTATCGGCAATCCATTAAGGAGATGTAGGGGAGGTCATTTGCAACCAAATGACCCCTTATGACCCCTATGCAAATGTCATCCATTTCCGAGTAATTTGAGGTTTAATTACCTCTGCTGACCTCACCGGGGAATACTGGCGTGATGTTGCAGGTTGCGAGTACCTACTACGCATCTGACACCACTCACAACTACCTTGTAAATAATTTTTGTTAGCCGCCTTTAATTTATCCTCTCAACATGACCGAACTATATACATACTCTTTGCAATTTTAGACACAATTTTCATTATCACATCATTTTCATTTCATAGTTGGGTACCACAAATGCTTCGCAAGGAACGCATTTCCGCAGCATTCATAAAATTCTACTTTCAGGCCTTTTTTGCCACACCCAACATTCCCTTTCACACATAAGCGTAGACACCAACATACAGAACGAACCCCAGGAGAACAGCTAGTCAAGACTTTTTGGAGATAGACTGGTTGGTCACAATCACAACCGCGTGTATAGAACCATTCGTTTTATTTCCGCATTCGCTCCTTTCCACATCTTTATCAATCCTTTCATCTCTTGTACACACACTCCCAAAATAAACAAACTCATTCTCTTTCTCCACGCTCTTAATCTTTTATTGTCACATTACACAACGAAACATTCTCTTCTCTTTCAAACACGTTTAGAAATCGGGTTGTAGGTACACAATCTCTACCAACAACTATAATACAAGGGTGGTTAAGTTATGTCATGGAAATAAAATACAATATTAAAATATATATATATATACAAATACATATTTAAAGTAAAAACAATACGATTTTCACTTTTTTTATAAGCAAACTTACTTTGTACTACATTTCCTTTTTTTTTCCGAAAATCCCCAATCTTGTGACGATCGTGGCCATAATAACGAATGCCAAGCCAATTAAGTAAGTTGTAAGCCAAGACTTTTAAAAAGATATGCTCAAGGCCATTAACTTAGTTTCAATTTCGGGGGCGCAAGCGCCCATTGTCCTTTCTCAATAAGTTAAGGACAGTCTCCTAAGACCCTTAGTTACAACGGTTATGGTACCTACCCTTAGTAGTCTTTCTGAAAAATTATAAATTGAAGTCGGTTTTCGTGTCTGCCGTGTGGCCAGGTTGTTCTTTTAAAATACGCAAACGGATTTTGAACTATCAATTAAAGAATTTATTCTGGAAGGTTTATGTCTAGTTATAATACATTCATAACTTATATTTATTTATGGTAAATAAATCTCGATGTTCTGTCAAATCGTAAAAATCGTGCAAAACAGCGGCGGCTCGCTGGTAAATTATACAAATTATATCGATGTCTAATGGGCGAAAGGGTATAAGCGATATAACTCGAATGTATCTGAAACGTTTTAAAGTTTCATTATTAACCGTCGAAAAGGCACATATATTTCTAGCAATATATTATTATTCATTTATAATATTATTAATTACTTACTAGCTTCTGACCGCGTAAAATTTCTTAATTCAACATAATTATCTTGTGACTTTCGGCAATAGTGTAGCTTTCTATCACTGAGAGCATTTTCGGAATCACATCAGTAAATCCGATGATAACCCATTACATACAAACTCACTACCCAATTATAATAAAGTATTAACATATCATTAGAATACATAAATTTTATCTTAGAATTTTTAGCTATAACTGGTGTACACCTGTTAGTCAGAGGTGTAGGATAGTAATTCTACACCTCTGCCTTCCCTTCGAAAAATTAGACGTGTTGATACCTATTTCAATCAATTACATAATTAAAAAATCTTGAACTTTCACCTAAAATATTACTATGTTGTGTATCGTAACGATGACTCACGCAAAATATACCCAAACTGTTGATAACATTTCCCAGTACCATCTGAAGGTCACGGCCCCATATGACTCACCGAGGTTTTCCTTACGCAATTACAAGCGCCATCTTTGTGTCAAGAGAACTAACTAAACTATTATACGCCTACTCAAATCATTGTTTCCTTTGACGGTCTTCCCTTTACAATTTTATTATAGTGTAGGTAATTATAATAAGCTCATTTCAATGTCATTAAAATGCTGAAGTTTTAAACGCAGTCTAAACCTGTAGGTAATTTGGATAATTATATGTAATGTCAAATAATTTATGTTACAAAACAGTACCTACTCGGGTAAGAGTCGCCAATTGCCAGTAAAATGTCGAATGAACTACATTCTAAGTTTAGTGCCTAATTTGAACCAATTCTTACAGGTGGCGGTTCCATTCACTTTGTTAAACCAAAATTTACGGTCACTGCTATTTACGTAGGATGTATCTACGGTTCTCCAATGTTCTATGTTTTTGATTGAACATTTACAAAAGACTCGGAGTTTTTTAAAGTGAAAACTTCTTTAAGCACGTTGAGCGATTTTTGGTAGGAGAAAATCTTATGGGTTCACATCACCAACATGCTCTTATAGCAGTAGATATATCCGTAGCTGCAAGGGTTGAGGTGGTGTGCAACATTATTTCATAGTTTTAGGTTTTCACTTTTATCGGCAGTCTCCATGGTGGCCTGTTGTTTTTCTTCAGTACTGAAGAAAAATTGCAATTGATTTTTTATTATTTGGATTTGCTACTGATTTTTATCTCGTGACTAAGTGAAGCTAAGCTGTTAAACATCCAATGGGCAGAATTAATTTTTATTTATTGCTCCAAAATAAAATATTGTCAAAAAAGGTACTTACCTATTTCATTTTTATAGATAGGTAGGTACAATATGTTCTTTTAGCGTACCTATGTGATAAGAAAAGTGTTAACTATGAAAAACGTAGCTTTAAAAATGAGGTAAACTGAACAGAAGATGGATGAATTTTGTAAAGGTTAGGAAGGCAGTGATTTTTGAGATTAAGGCTATTACTTAAATGTATGATAGATAAACATGTGCTGTGTTGGTCCCATAAATATCCCAACATATTTTCGGACATCAGCAAAAATCCTTTGCTTGATAGTTAGGGGTTTTGGGTCAGTCAAAAAAAAAACTTAATTTTGAAAATTAAAAATATTTTTCCTACTTTTCTCAAAGGTTCCCATTGAATTTAACGCCATTACCAATATTATAACCAATTGAAATGAGCACACCCTTTCCAGTATAAACATTTCTGTATTTCAATTCTTGCACACATACAAACCTGGTAGGTATATAGCAATATTGTACTCAACATAATATTAATATAGACTTTTTGAAGAGAACCTTTTGATTTCGAAGATCGAAGAGAACTAACTTAGGACGGTGCTCCAAACATCATAATTATTTCCATTCCGTTTCGTTATAAATATATATAATACTTTTTCAGTAACTTTCTAATGAGATGGCTTTTATACTTCATGACTACACTGATACAAAAATCATTTGAGGCAAATCACATACATAATTTTATATTTAGTATTTAAAATCACAACAAATCTTATTAATATTTGGAAATCATGACCTTCGGCCATCCGGCACTGTGTTGCCTCCTGGCACAAACAGAACAATCAAACATTTTAATTTTCTAAATACTATCTTGACACAATAACTTAACTAAACCTTTTATTTTCCACGCAGACACATATCACCTAGCTGAAAACGAGCTAGTACTCGAATGCCGAATCCGGGGTCAGCCTCTTCCAACGATCACATGGCTAAAGGACGACAAGCCGATATCCACCTTCGAGAGGTACCAAGCCTACTATCTCGCAGACGGAGTATGCAGGCTGGCAATCAGCTCACCCACTCCCGAAGACAGTGGAAAATACACCTGCAAGGCTGAGAATTCCGTATGGACGGATCAAATCACCCATGTTGTTAGTTTCACCGGTGAGTTGCATATTTTATTTATTTCTTTAGAACAGGTACCTACGCCAACAGCGTTTTAAACTTTGTGCATTATATAATAATAAAAGTTAACAGTTATGGTTTCTTATGTCCAATTGCAGGCACATGACATTTACATTAAACAGAGCAACCTTCGTAAATTATATAAAAATTAAATATGAATAACAATAAACACGAATTCCGTATTCCGTACAATCAAACCTACAACTACATAAAAAAAACACCTACATACAACACAAAAAGTAAACACAAGTCTCAACTAACGACTACACGTGCACGGACTAATTACGGCAAGAAAAAAATATTGAATGAGGGAGCGCAACTATTCAATAATTTACCAGAGAATTTAAAGGAGTGTGATAGTTTAAGCATATTAAAAAAAAAACTCAAGAAACACGTACCTATGTACCCTGTATCGTCACCAACACACTAGAGGCAAATATTATCTATTTAGATATAAGCACTCTGCATCTAATTTTAAGTGAACTGTTAATTATGTTCTTAAGAGAATAAAATTCTTTAAACCTAATAACAAAATTATACACTTACAAAACAGCTTTGACTCAAGTCTAAAAAATAACAAAAAAGTGACTTACACAAATATCAATAATAATTTAGAATATCTAAAATAACTTGGACTAAGTAGGACATTGGCCATTTAAATGTTTGCTTAAATTATTGCGCAAGAGGGTTTTGTATTTCGGCAGGGAACTAAAGAACATATCCAAATCAGGCAGTTTTTAGTTGAGTTCGTTGTACTGAATACCTACACATCCTAGATGTTGGCGAGTGTCTCCCAATGTTATTTCTACAGGTGGGCGGTTCATATAGTCTGGATATTATCTGTCTAGGAAGATTGTACGGGACTGACAACATTACATAGTACGTTCAAACAAATGTTTGTTTGTATTCTATATGGCCAGTGACCATTTAAAAAAACTTCCTGTAAGGTATTGTTGTTGATTTTGTAAGGGAAAAGTAATGGCTGTAGGTCTATAACGAACGAAACACATTTGTCCGCATTTAAGGTGTTGCAAATAAAAAACACACCAGAGACTGATTTGTTCAAGATCTTGTTGGAATAGGCTGGTATCTGTCAGTGACTCTGCCCTTTTATGGAGTTTGACATCATCAGCATAAAAAGAAAAGTCGCAGCTAATTCGAGACGCAAGATCGTTCACAAATATGATGAAAAGAAAGGGCACCCACGTGGAACCACGGAGCGAGCCTTGTGGTACTCCAAATTTAGCATAAGGGCTCCCGCATACAGGCACGACGCGACTCTAGTAGAACAATTTCTATTAAATCATGGGAATTGTTTTATAAGGGTCGCGTCACGCTGTCACGTCGCGATTCTCTGCGGGAGCCTTAATACTAAAATAGCGCGCTCTAAAATCTTGTCATACTTTAAGAGGCCGTCTCCACGAGCGAGAGACTTGCGACGAATCCACGCTTCTATCGTCGGGTAGTCTCCACGAACGAGCGATTATTCCGACAGCGTATAGTCGCGACTCGCAACGGAATCGCCGCGTGTTCGCGATGCGTCGTAACGGAATCGCCACGTTTCCGCGATGAGGCGTTGTGCAATAGTTTTATTGAAAGAGTAGTAGTAGTTTTTTATTTCTCTCGATTGCGTTTGACAGCGCGCTCGCCGTGCTCTCGTAGCGTGAGCGCGGCGAGCGCGCGGCGATACTATGACGTTTCACTCGCAGTTAGCCACTCATCGCATCGCCACGATAACATCGCCGTGTGTAGATACGTTCTAAGAGAGTGTATAGAAATACGTGGCACGACGATAATATCGCCGCGATTCTCTCGGTCGTGGAGACGGCCCCAAAGTGTGAGGATAGCGGCGGACGTGACCCACCCCGCCGGCGCCGCCGGCCAGTCTCGCAAGGTTCACAGCCGTAAACACACGCTGACACGTTGCCATTTTGTCGCGAACGCTTTTAAAACATTTCGTATGAAATCATTCATTCCAAACTCAAAACTATACGTTTCGAACTTATTTGGTAGGTACACACATTTTTATTTACTAATAATGACTCTATTTACGAGTTAAACGGACCCTTTGTGATTGTTGAGTCGAATTTGATTTATCTCCTGTCTAAGCTCACGAAGTCACAACACTCCTCACCCAAAATACATCAAAAGAGATATAGATGCGTCTATACGTCATAACGAGGGTGTCTGCGGTATTCAATCACTGCAATCAATGTTAGTGGGTACTTTGTAAATAAAAATAAAGTATAACGGTAAATAAATTACAGTTTAACAAGTTTGCTGCAAGATGTTAGTAATTACAAAGTTATGCTCATGTTAATTATTTTCGTAGTGTAAATCCAAACTAATACTAATTACTAATCATGCGAAAGTATACTCTGTCTGTATGTTACCTTTTCACGTCAAAACCACTGAACCGATCGTTTTGAAATTTGACGATAGGTAGCCTGGGATCTTTAGAAGGACATAGGCTAATTTTGCCTGGATATAATACAAAAAACACGCATATGAAGTTGCGGACAAAAGCTAGTATTACAAAATGTTATGAAAAAATTATAATCACTGCCTCATTATATATATTACAATATTTATTGCTGACTATAATGTTTAATTATTCAATTGCAGGTAAAGAAACCCTCCTCAGCCCAAACATAGCCACAAGAGATCGCTCTCATTTCAACCGCCAAGCTTTAGAGTCCCGCCGTCCACACTTCACCAACGTCCTATCCGACTACAAAGTCGCCAAAGGGGGCACAATAGGCCTCCAGGTGGAGATCAGAGGCTGTCCTACCAGGGTAGAATGGCTGAGAGAAGGTCGCTCCGTCACCGAAGTGTACAGAAACGCAAGAACGTTTGTGGAGCAGGGATTATATACTCTAGCTCTTTCGGATGTTACCGAAAAGGAGACAGGGATGTATACGTGCAGGGCTTGGAGTACCCACGGCAATGTGGACATGGATGCTGCGATCACTGTGGTGACCAATGAGCTGGGGGGAAAGCCTGCCATCATTGCTGGCAGACCAGAGAAAGATATCCTCATTTCTGTGGGCGAAGATGTTAATATTTCGTTCAGGGTTCAAGGAGAGCCTAAGCCAAAAGGTAAGACATTACTCTTACCTCAGTTTAAAGTTTATCTTTTTTTTTTGTATCAGAGGCCGCACTCTCTACGTAAAATCATTTCGAAAGATTATTGAATCGTAAATAGAACGAAATATATATATATACGACGAAGACCAGCAGCCCAAGGGAAGTTGTCTCCTACCAGTCTCTGGTGTAATTCTTCGTTAATGGTAGATAGGTAGGACACACAACACTTAACTCAAACTCAAAGCATTTATTTCAATTGAAACATTTACAGGCACTTTTGAATTTAGCGTGTAACAAGGAATCTATCAGTTTGAGTTTGTTAGTGAAGCTATTCCCCCATTCCAAGACGATGTAGGTTCCTTGTGGAGAAGAACGGGCAAGAAACTCGATGGACACTCTTTTAAATCAAAACATTATGAGAGAGAGAGAGGTTTTTTGTTTGACAATAACAATTTCAGTCATTTTAACACTACTTTTATTGCATTACCACCCGCCATTGTAAAGTGACTCTCCCTCAAATTGGGCGGACGTACTTGCTACCCAAGTACAGAATCTTATTACATAGTTAGCTTAATGGAATTTACTAACAATGCTAAAATGCTTATCAGTTAATTCTTTTATAGTTAAACAATGCTAATATTCACAAATGCCAATGCGTTTTAAGATGAAAGTTTAATTAGTAACGTCATTACTTTTCACAACTCAATGATTGCTACTTAACAACATTTCCGGTACCTAGTTCAAGAAATATAATCAAACAATAAGTTTTTATAAATGAATGTGTGTATAAAATAATCTTGTTAGTTTATAGTTTGTAAATGATTATTGAAACCGATGTAGTTCTCGTATTCAATTATAAAATTGAGGTATTGACCCATTGAAACGTAATCGCCGCCATTTACATTGGGGCGCTGTATCATAAAGATAAACACATCTGTCAAATGTGGAATTGCTAATATTACAAAAAACCAGTAGGCCAATTCTCGTACTTAAAAAACGTTCAAATTCAAGTCGCAATCTCATCTCAGCGACAATCAATGTCAAAAACCTGTCAAAAATGTATGTAAATTGATTGTTATTTTGACAGATTGAGACTGAGATTAGAATGCGAACGGTCTTAAAAATACGGGAATTGCCCCTCTCGTCATTAAATAAATGTTACCTTTTAATTATCGCTAAAGTTTTAACGAGAACATCAGAATTAATTAAATAATTAATCTTAAAACAATACTAGATGTTTCTAATTCACAAAGAAGCCAATAGATGACACTGATCCGAGCGCGTGTAATTCGCAGGATTATAACAAATTAGAATAATTAGTTATTTACGAATAAGATCATGTAATAATCTTAACAGGTAGACGCTCTCACGGCGACATTTATACAGGGCGTCCCACGGATATGCCACAAGTACCTTCAATATTGTAGATGGAACATTTTACTGAAAGAAGACATTCTTTGAATTTAAAAAAAAAATGAAACTGCATTCATAGATGTTTAAATAATTACATGGTTGAACCGGAAATCGAAGCCGTTACATGAGAAAAATAATCAACATGTAGCTTTATGATACCGATCGAAAGGCTTCATCATAAGGATTATTTTTTGCTAAATAACATAGTGCCACAAATAAAAGGAAGACCATGAATTTTAACATTTTTAATACAAAATTAATCAAGCGAGCAATACAGATTAGTTATTATATAATTTTTGGCATAATTAGTCGAGTGGCGCGTAATTAGTCGTCGTGTGACGAGTGCGCCGGGAGGGGAGTGAGACCATTCGCGGGCAATCGATGCGTCTATTGAGTATGTCATAAAGCAAACACAACATTGCGCCACCTTTGCACCTTTCATCGAGGGTTAACAGACCATGTGTTCGACAATAATTTTTATAAACGTTAAGCGATTGACAGCTGCGTTACGTGTTGATCCCCGCACGGAACTAATATTTGTATGACCTGCAAGTAGTTGTTCCGGGTCTGGCTGTTTGTGTATGTGAGTTTAAATGTTTGTAAACGCAATCACGATACAGGAGAAATTCCTAGTGTGAGGCAAAGTTGTTAAAAAAAAACAAATGGGCCTTGGGGCGTATATTAGAGACACATCCAGGGTCAGATGAATATGTCCGAGTTACTGCCGTCAAAACTCAAGCAGGACTCATAAAGCACCCAATAACAAAACTATCGCCATTACCATTGAACTTAGAAATTGAGGATGCCAAGGAAAACGACATTAAATGTAAGCCTCATTAGAATTTGGACAAAGAATGCCGGAAGAGTTAAACGTTCAACGTTACTACTAACAATGTTATCATTGTTGACATTCATGGAATACGGGGAGCACCGGCGTCGACCGCTCACATTACAAACTTAGAACACAAGCGGCCCATAAACTATGAAACCTTCGGCAAATTGCAAGTAGCGCACGATGAATGGATACTAATTATGTACCTACTTACAATCTAACAATCTATTGGAAAGGAACTCGTCGTACTCAAACTAACTTCGAGAACATCAAGAACTTATGCCATAAATCGAATCTACGACACTGCGGGTCAACCATGGAACAATTATGTCATGAAATATAAATTCCAAATGACTTCAACAACATACTTATAAATTCCCACAAACACCTTAGCTACAGGAAGGCACGGGGCCTAGTCGATGGAGTCGGCTACGTAGCTAATAAATAGCCTGTTTAAATATTGGATCAACAACATGCACAGAAATAGCAAAACGATACACAATCTCTGCAAAGTGCAAACCAACGAGAACTACCTACTTACCTATTTGACTTGATCAAAAATCAAACAACTATTGTGGAGCTTGAGAATGCAGTACCTAAGTACTGAAACAAAGCGAAGACAGTATTCAGCGTCACTTCAACTCCATTGATAACTTGCTTGATAGCATCCGTCGAAACGTAAATTAAAATACTTTCGGCCACTAGCTACATCAATTCTACTTTGTTAATGACGTACCTACTGATCAACAACTTGAGGACGTTCCAGCAGATGCTGTTCAACACTCTAACTAACGTCTACCAAGGACATGTGACACGTTCATCTGATAACTCCGGTTCATCTGATACAAAAGTAATGGAAATATCCGGAAGCCTTCCAAAATCTTATTGGCGAAAACATGAAAATTACAAAAAAAAAAAACATTAATTAAACTGATCAAATCAAATCACCGAATTCATTTAACTGTTTTATTCATTTGTTTTCTCTAGCGTGTTAATACGTAGCTACTCGTAAGATTTCTGACGACACAGAATTTCAATAATGATGACATAAGATAAGTAATGGCAGTCGCACGACCGAATGTTTATCTAAGCTTGCCGGCAACCAGTCTTGCCAAGATACCAAAATTACGCAGTTAATGTGCTGTGAAGCTCAGATAGGCAGTCGCTCCTTGTAAAATACTGGTGTTCATCTGCATATACCAGCATCTGCTTTGACTGGAAGCTGACCCCAATATAGTTGGGACAAGGATAGGCCGATGATGTTGAATTGTAAGCACAAGGAGCTTAGATTCAATTTCCGATGTTCAAATTTATTTTATAAACGCTATTTTCATTTAAAAAAATACAGTATTCTAATATGATTATTGTTTCCAACAGTGGTGTTCATGAAAGGCATCCGCGACATAACAAGCAACCAGCGAGTCTGCAAAATGACTTCAGATGACTACGTCAAGTTTACTCTCAAGAGGTCCGTTGTTTCGGACGCGGGCACCTACTGCATACTCGCTAGGAACGCGTACGGATGCGACCGAGCCTTTGTTACTGTTGTGGTAAGTATACTCACCTTTAAAAAAAAGTTGAAGCTCCATAGGTAGTCCAGTGTTTAAGGCCTCGCCTCTGACGCATGAGGTTGTGGCTTCAAATCTGGGCAAGTAGCAATGCGACTTTTTCAATCCATATGTACTTTAGCAGTTTATCTTGGAAATCTGATTTCGGTGGTGGAAAAACATCGTGGGAAACCTGGATTTATAATGAATATAAGTCTGAAATCGCCAACTCGTCCTTAGCAAGCGTGGGTGACCAATGCTTGTGCCTTCTCTGCATCAGAAGAGGCCTTTGTCTTGCAGCGGGACAATAATAGGCTGGTAGTATAATAGTACCTACTTTTTGTTGATTTTTGTGACTGCTTAATGGCGCGATTTCAAGTTTAGTGCCATAAGAAAAAGTTGTTCCATTTACCCATATTTGAGAGCAGTGGTAACGACTCGGACTTTCGTGTCGTAGGTCGCGTGTCTGTTATGATGGCGGCTTGTGGTTCCTTTGAATTGAAAACCCTTTGGTTGCTACTAGACATGAGTTAAATTTAAATATATATATTTACGGCTGACTAACTGTTCTCAGTTAGTCGGCCGTAAATATATATATTTTAATTTTTATATTTTATTTAAATTTTAAATACGTCGATTGCAATAAATAGCGATGGACAAATGAGCTTATTTTATGGATGCTATATTTATAGATTATTTTGTATTGTATTTTATTTGGCGTCAATAAATCTACTACTATCTCCTTTGAAAATATAAATCTAGATTAAAGGCTCCTTCAAACAGGCGCGACACGCGACGCGAATCGCACTCGACACAAAGGCAGCGCGTGTTGCGCGACAAGCCGTGCAAGCGTGTCGCGCGCGATTCGCGTCTGCTTGCCTTCAAACTTGTTACGTCAGTATGTAGGTATATTATTGCGCTTACTCCTGTAACCATAAAAAATATATACTACATACATATATAAAACTGTACACGGAATATTACAACAATAAATATGTATCGGACATGGGTTGAATGCACCGCTATGCAAGCTATGCGAGCATTTTTATATAGCACATTATAGTAACATCAGCAATAGTGCCGATTCTGTTGTACACCGAACTAAACTATCACTAAAATTCCTTACTTTTGGCTCTAAATTTAAAAATAATTTTGACACGCCTTTTGGCAATTGCGACTCCACGTGGTACTTGTTTGCCGTACCACGTGATTTTTTTTAAGAGCCGGAGGCGCGCATTATTTGCACCCTCGACATGTTTTGTATGGAATATTTCACTTTTTGTATGGAAAATTGAAACATTATTACCAACACGTTGGATTTTACAAGTTGAGGCGCTTTATAAAGGGGTCGAAATTTTCATTATTTTTGCGATAGGACACACCGTTTTCGAGATATAAGCAAAAGAAAAAAAAAAAGATACAGTACTGTTTTTGCATCTGAAGACTGGTGTTGGTGTGAATTTTAGTTCATGACAACTAATTTTATTCCACACAGCAGATTTAGTTAGACAATCAAAATTTTTGGTGAAAAACGTAAAATTCAGAATAGCAAAATTGCCATTTTCACTAAATTATAATCTCAGTGGCATCTTAATGCTGTCCAACTAAAATTTAGATACTTAAGTTGTGTCAGCTTTCAATTTCAGAATGGGAAATCGTCGTTTGACAGGAATAAACTAAATTTTGGTGATTTTTAGTCTAGTTTAGAGAATTTTGTGACAAGAGAATCGGCACCACTAACTGCTGTTCAGTAAAATTATGTATAACAGTTCGAACCCAGGCAGGCACTTTACTTTGTGTGATTTATTTCATCGCCATTTTCTCAAAACGGTGAAGAAAAACATCGAGACATGTACCAACGCGCACTGGGGTCACGTGAAGTCTTATGGCCGACTCCTCACAGAGGAGGCCGGTGTCCCAGCAGTGGGAACGTTGCAGGCTGATAAAGATTCCTTTTAAGGTTTTAAGAGTAAACAAAAGCTAATGTTGTATTGGTACTTTAATATGTACTTGTTTCGTTTCTCAGGTAAGACAACGAGCTTCTTCTGAAAATCTCATATCGGACTGGACTTATCCAACGGATGACTCTTCCATGTCCATTCTTGAAAGGAAGTATAAATGTAAGTATATCAACACCTAATACAGGGTGGATTTTACACGCGGGGCCGCAAGCGCAAGTGCCTTAACCGTTGTAGCCACAGCAAAACGTTCTAAGGAGACTGCCCTCAACCTTTTGAGTAATTTCTAATTGCGTTCAGAGATTTTACGAAAATGGTACTGTCAGCTAGAAAAACATAATATCCCACCTTTTATTTTTATGATGCCAATTGATGCAGTTTTGTAAGAGAATTAAACTCTCTTTTGCACTAACAGATGTTAAAGTACTAGAAAAGCCACAAATCTACAAAACTTTGCTCATAAATTACCGGAAAACCTTTTCATGTAGCTTCAACAGTTAAGGTACCTGTCCCGTCTCAAAAATCCTCCCTTTATCTGTCTACCTCGTTGCTCTAGTGTTTGAAAAAGTGAATGCTGTGTGTGGTATTGTATTGGGTTCGATCCCCAGAGCAGGCAGTTTGTTATGCATAAGAACATTCTCGGAAGTAACGTGAAGTCTAAGGCCCGCTTGCAGAACCAATCACTAACTGCGTTTAGCGATATTTATTTAGTGATCTGAGGTGCAAGTGGGGCTAGGATTTGTGCTAGTAAGCTTACAACTTACAACCAAAGACTTATAAATGTGAGTCCTGCTGCACAAAGAATAAATCTTGCCATTGAGAGCTCATAGCTCTAATAGTATCTGTTCTACTGCACCATAATCTAAATTTCCAGTTTCCATCTATAGTTTTAATCACTTTCTACGTTTCTGTTTACTGAACAATTAGTTAAATATGCTTCTAGGTGACTCAGAGTGCTAAAGTTATACCTTACTGTCGTTACTTTAATTAAAACTGATGCGCTATACGCGAAATCTGCCAGGAGACCAAGTCATAGTGTTATGTAAAATACTCTGGCCGACAGGAACCTATTCACCCGTCATCTATCAATCAGTCATCGTAACGATGACGGCAGTCTTGGGTACTCAACAACAAATCATTAGATCATAACCTCATAACCACTATTTATATTTAGCCTAACCTGCCAATTCTGGCTCGATCAATCTCAAATCAATACTATAAGTCACCTGGCAGTCTCGGCTGGCATCACGTCAAGTATTCTTTAAGGTCAGTGCCGCATCGGTTCTCGTTTTAGCCGTGCCGGATCGCATCCCGGGTGAGCCCAGCGTCGTGGACGGAGGCAACAACTGGGTCTCTCTCGCCTGGCCGAAAGCCGATCCTCGCGACACAGCGCCGGTCCTCGCCTACAAGATAGAAAGCTGGCTGCTCGGTAAAGAAGGTGGCGCGCGCTGGGTGGAGCTCGGAATCACCCCGCTGAACTCTTTCGACGCATTCAACTTGAAACAAGGAGAGGAATACCACTTCCGAGTGACTCCTAGGAACAGATACGGGTGGGGAGAGTCAGTGCCGACTTCCGCACCGGTCGGCATCGGCATCGCGGGCGACAGGCCGGAGTTTGTTGATATCCTACCAGGACAACTGAAGGTGTTGGCTGGCGAGACAGCAAACCTTAGTTGCAGTGTTAAGGGCAAGCCATTGCCTGAAATAATTTGGATGAAGAATGGTCACGAGATTGAGGAAGAGAGCCGAATGACGACTCTGTTCAACGGTCAAAATTGTTCGTTGACCATCAAGGACATTAGCATCGAGGATGAGGCACGATACAGCTGCGAGGCATCCAATGTTCACGGAAGGGCGTCCACGTATGCGCGGGTGGCCGTCGTCACGGATAGACTGATCTGGGAAGCAGATGCTAAACTAAAGAGGTAAGTCTCTAAAGCGTTATTGTAATATTGAGATTGGCACTGACATAGTGGAATTTAAATTGAGAGTTGAATATGATTTTAAATACGCTTGCGAATTTGTTAAAAAAGGTTGTCTGCTTTGCACCGTAACTTACAGTTTAATAATAACAACAATTTTTAATTATAACTGTTAAAATTGGTGCTCATACGAAGCTTACATTTAATATGTAAATAATAATAATTACTTATACTTACCTCAATTATTCCTTAATATGTATGTATGTTATTTGCATAAGCACGTAACTGAGGCCAATGTTTTGATTTTGCTGTTTGTAAATAGGAATGTTTTATCTCTGTCCTGTCACGCTTCCAATAAATTTATGACAACCGTACTACACTGATTGATCAAAATTGCAGACAATTCAATAGATCACAATACTTAGGTATAAGTTTTAGGGTATCTAATAAAATACCTACAACCTACTTATTCTAAGCAGTTATCATCAGTGTAGGCCATTCCTGAGTATTCTGCGCGGATTTCGAACGCGTACTTTATTTCGCCAATCGAGTATTTAAAAAAGATACATTATTGTATTGATAATTTATTAATAAGTAGCTAAAATGTTTATTTAATTTAGGTGATATTATAGGTTAAATAAGTTGACGTGATGATTTCGTTACACGTTCTGAGAAGAGATCAATAGCCTCGGTTGGAAGGTATCCAACCCAATGTGCACAGTTGATAGATAGATTATTATCTTTCACTCTTCTCTACCTACGACTGGCATTGGATGGCTTAGGGAAAATCTTAGCCAGAAGTCTAGTGCTAGGTAGACAGGGTGGCAGGGATACCGACGTGCATCCTGTCACCATCGATACAGTATATGATTCTGAACCGCCATGCGTTGAAGTTTTTCGTCGGTCATCAAAAAAATCTGCAGCTTTTTCATAGAAAAGTACAATACCAACATAGTCAAAATGAATGGCAGGGCAAAAAATAGTACATTGTTCACCGAGAGGAGAAAGTGACCGATTACTGTCGAGGGTGTCGTAAAACACCCGAGATCGGGAATCGCACTTTCTCTCGAGTGATACATAGTGCTTTATACTACACCTACGAGGAAAATAAAAAACTAAATCTTTACTAATTGAAATGGCGCCAATGGCGTCTGCAATTTTCACATGTTCTTTATTCAAATTGTTTATCCTGCCGCCGCAGGGTCGCACTGCCAGCCCGACACCATCCAACACACAGCTAGTGGCCAGTGTCATTTTGCGAACTTGGAGATAAAAACTCACTGTAAAAACTTTTTGGCTTTTGATATTTAGGTTACCGGCGCATAGTCTTACCCAAACTTAAAAAAGAAAAAACACGTAAGAAATGGATTTTCATACACTTTTCTCTCCCGCTCAGATGCGTTTTCTCCCCGCATATTTGTTCGATATGCAATGACGTACTTTCTACCGTAAATTTGATAAAGTATCAAGGTACTTTCCAAGCAGGTGTAGTTTAAAAATAAATTACCGACGTAAAATTTCAACGCAAGGGGGTTTAGAATCAAGTGCTGACGTCATGGTGACAGTTTGAGCGTCTATGTCCTGCAACCTGTATAGTTAGGTAAGCAAGAATAGACAAGGTCAACGTATTTTTTTTTTGTCAGATTTTCAAGCAATTTTTACAATCATTTTTCTTTTTACTTACCTAATTCAAATTAAGCACACGCAATTTCGCTACAATTTTATTTTTTAATTTTTAATCAGAAAACGAATTCTGCAACTGATAAAGACACTGCTAATTAGAATGACAGTAACATGAATGAATGATGACTGATGTAGTAGCAAGACCTGGGGCCGTACTATGACGTGTTAATTCCATCATTATTCCAGCATGAAAGAGAGACGGAGCTATACATGACAGATAGCACTATCTCTTTTTCGCAACGGAATCATGATGGTATTACCACGTGATAATACCATCATGATGCGTACGGCCCCTGCTTGTTATTCTAGCATGAAGTTAGTCATAATTCATTGAATTTTTCATAATTCATTGAATCATTGTCATATTGACGTCTATTTGTTTCAAATTCAATTTGACTTTGTTTAACAATTCCTATTCGATATATTATGATTCAGAACCTAAACATGCATTAATGCCTGAAATGTATAGCTACACTCGCAAATACTGCAACATGGCGCGCAAGACACGTGGCCTGGAAAAATATACTATAGTAGTAGGTACTAGAGAGCCGATTGGTCGGCCTTTTTGACCTGTTGCAGCCTGCACTTGGATTGCATACACCCACCATTTTTATACTACGTCATATGCTTATGCTGCAGCGGTTTTGACTTTACTACGTAGAACAGCTTTGCGGAAAATAGGTTGCGTGGTTTTACTTTTAACGCCATGGAACAAGCCGATGATACCATGCCTGCAATTTACATATTAAAGTACCTACATTTCTAATTGTTTAAACGACAGTATTATTAACGACGTACAGCTCGTTTAAGCTACATAAGTACCTATAAATCCGATAGTCCAATAGCATTGCTGCGTTTGCCAGCCATTCTCGAACGAGAACTCGTAAAAACATTAAACCGTAGACGTAGTCCTGCGAGTGTTACAAGTATATCAGAATTGAAAAAAAGCACTTTTATCTACGAATCAGGTCATTTTTGCTAGAACTATCTAATTATGTAAGAACTTCTAACACGGTCTCTACCTACTGTAAATAATTTAGGGCGAACTTAGCCAATGAAAATGAACGCAATCAGCAAATCTAAACCGCGTTTAAGAGTCATTACTCAGTGTCAACTGACAGCTCTTGAGCGCAGTTTACATATGCTGATCGAGTTTCATTGGCGAAATTAACCCTAAGTTGACGAACTCCATCCATCCTAACAGGCCCCCAATGTTAACACGATGCATTGTTGGCTTTATTTACATAATATCAGGGTCAGGGCATTTCTGGTTCCGTGTCGTCCGGGCTCAGTGTTACATCAGAAAAAACTTGCTTGCAAAATTACCTTACTGTTAGCTGTCCTGGACGATCCAAAGCAAAAGTCCCAGACTCGGAACAGCTAGCTTACTTCTAAAAATAATAACACCAGTCTATTACAGTCCCACTGCAAAGCAAATGCGTCTTCTCATAAAGAGAAGGTATGAGCATGGATGACCACGCTTGCTCAAGGCGGTTTTGCTATTTCAAACTTATTTAATAAATGCGGATGTAACTGTATCTTTCTGTGTGTTACCTTTTCACGGTTTAACGGCACATTGGTAGACTATATAGTGGGTGAAGACATAGAACTTTTTATCCCGTTAAGTACATAATTTTCGATATGCATGTGGTCGAACCTGTGGGCAAAAGCTAGTTTATAAGTCCAGGTTAAACGAGCTACCTAGTCTTAAAATAAAACACACCAAACCTCATTTCCAGGGAGCGTTCCCAAGACGCGGAGGGCGACTACCCACCCCAGTTCACGATGCGGCTGCGAGACCGGCGGGTGCAGGCCACCTACCCGGTCCGTTTGACCTGCCAAGTGGTCGGCAACCCGCCCCCGACGCTCACGTGGTACAAAGATGGCGAAACGCTGAAGTTTGATAGTAAGTAGAATGACAACATATTTATAGTCACCGCTAGTCAGATTACTAATACATGTATTCTGTGCTGGTACCTACAACGGTTGAGCTGCACAGGAATACCTTGCTTAGCTAGATTTGTTTTAAAGATTAGTCTACACACTTAAAACTCTTCTTGCCTAAACCCTCTTCTCCTTAAAACCTCTTCTATCTGAAAAGGTAGACTTCATTTATTTGTCGATTTCATTTGTTTAGGTCACATTTGTAGCTTAGTCACTGAAGTGGTAATTGGGCTGTTTTAACGAATGACATACCTAATGGAATCGCTATTTTGTTTCCTCTTTATCACGGAGAATATTTTTTTTTTGTGAATGGATATCATTAAAATTTTGTATATCGTCTTAATATACCATGTAGTATACGTGGTATAATTTAATGTGATAAGGTACGCGCCACTCTGTATAATTACTTAAATAAAATATACATACCTTATAAGCAAATTATATTATTTAAATTTAATATTTAACCTTTTTCTTAACACAGAGCGCCTTCATCCTCTCTCCTATTAACCGTTAACTTTGCTGTGCTCGACAGGGTCCGTAATTGATTCGATGTTTTAACATACCAACTATTATAATGTACACATTATGGAATGCAATAAAGTATTGAGTGAGCCGTGCGAGCGACTAGAGTAGTGCACCTACTGCCGATAGATACTCACACCACAACGACTATCAGGCAACTGGCACTGGCAACTGAAGGAACACAGGTGGGTTTTAGTCAGTAAACGTCTGACACGCCCTCGCGTTCCGCCCAGAACGGAAGAAGCTATTTGATGATTACCCAACCTCAAGAAAAAAACACAACGACTATCAAATTAAATGCACTCAGATAAAATATTTTTAACTAAACAAAATTATTTTCCAAGATATTTTTTTTGCAGTTTCATTTTGCACTTAAAATTACCAACCGTATTTCGATACAAAGATTTCAATATTCATGTTCTAGGTCGCCGGAACACCTACCAGGACGAGCACTTCCACACATTAGAGATCGCTCCTACGACACTGGAAGATGGAGGGGTGTACGAAGCGATGGCACGGAACAGCTCCGGGGCAGTCAGCTGTCGCTGTAGTCTGGTGGTAGACAAGGGCATCAGGGCGTACGTGGCTCCCGAGTTCTGCTGCGGATTGGAACCGCTGTATAGACTTTCTGAAGGTAAATTGTTTTATTGCTTAACATGGTCCAAATGGTAACAATTAATGCAATCAAAAAGCACAGTCTTCAGAAAGAGGTAGGTATAGTTATATCTAGCTACAGTCAATACCATAGGAGGGCCAATATTGCCAATACAGAGGCCCCAGCAAGAACGTGCGACGTAAATTATACGAACGATTCCTGAAACGAAAATACCTATAGCCATTTGCTTAAAATGTTTGCGACAAGTACTATAACTTTCACACATAGTTGATGAATAAAGTCTTAAAACTAAGGTACGTCTTAAACGATTATTTTCAATTTTAAAATGGTTCGAAAAACTGACGATTTTAAAATTGAAAATACTCGTTTTAAATTAACGTAAAGACGTAACCTCATACTACTCGCTTTCATGCCAGGCTCAATGGTTTTTAAATAATGTCGTCTTCAAACACTGTCATGGGAACAAAAAGTTAGGCAGCAGTTGCTAAACATTGCTTCCCGCACTAACATCAAATGTTGCTTGCTGGCCACAATAATTTCAACGTGTCTGTCAGGAAAGGAGAATACTAGTTTATTGCACTCCTTATTACAGATGTTGTACCTACCGTAGTACATGATCATTTGCTCCGTCACCTCTCTGCCATTTATAAACACCTACAATATATTTACAATCTTCAACCAATTTTCCAGGTGAAGAACTCCGAATATCAGCCGTCGTTGAAGCATACCCATCAGTAGGAGTCACATGGTACCGCGACGGCGTCCGTCTCCGCCCGAGTCGGCGCGCCATCATGACTCTAGACCGAGACGGTCAGATAGAACTGGCACTAGCTTTTGTGACGTATCGAGATGCTGGAGTCTACACTTGCACGGCTTCTAATGAAGTCGGGAGAGCCTCCACGTCAGGGAAAGTGATTGTGGTGGAAGGGACTCAGCCGAGAGAGAAGAGGACGCCGCCTGTTGTGATCAATGCTCCTGATGAACCGTGAGTTTTTGTATTCAGTATTAAATCTCGTCTGAATTCCTCGAATGGGTAAGCAAAGGTAAATGTAAGAATTTACTATATAGAACTGGCACTAGCATTCGTGACGTATCGGGATGCTTGAGCTCTACAAATGCACAGTTTCCAATGTAGTCGGGAGAGCCTCCAGGGAAAGTGATTGCGAATTTGGAGTACTTACAGAACAAAATCACGTTTGTATTCCCGAAACACTTAAAGACTTGAAGAACACTTGAAGATTTAGGTGAGGCTATCTATCAATGAGTACAGCTAATAGTCCTTGGGGATTTCTAGACTGATTTTATGTTAGGTTTGTCTAATATCAGTACGATTGGCAGTAGATAGATAAATCGTTTAGCAGCCGCGTCGAAAGGAACAACGTTGGATAATCTGGGCAGTTAAGCTGCGCGTACCGCTTGCATCCTGATGCTCGTAAAAGCGCCAGTCATGGTTCGGATTCCTAACATGCTTACCATTTGTGACAGTCGTAACGATGTCGTCTAGATTTCATGTAGGCAGTATGGCTAATTGCCCAAGGGTAACTTCTTCATTCTAGTAAGAACTGCTATTCGTGAAATGCAATGCAATGCAATGCTATATTGCGCCCTACCCTACAAATTAGGCAACACAGAACGAACTCCTTCGCGAAGAAGAAGGTCCTGGGTAGGTAATATAAGAGGTTCTTGAAGACATTATTGCCATAACTTGACCATTGCAGGTACTCAAAGGAGCCGATGTTCGTACGAAAGCCGCGCTCGAGCGAGGCCAGGGAGGGAGACACCGTCATCATCGCCTGCGAGGTCATAGGAGACCCCAAACCTGATGTGTACTGGCTCAGAGATTTCCTAAAGGTGAGAAAATAACGAATCTTACTCTCAAAAGTTGGAAAAACTTATTTTTATTTTAAACTTTTTATTAACGCCTGGAAACAGCCTCAGCCCTAAAATTCTCATAAAGTAATATCTATCCACCAATAAACCCAGTTTTAAATAAACAGCACCGCTGTTCTACAATATAAAAATATAGTAGGTAAGTTATATGCCGCAAAAAGTAAATCGAGTCATGAAATTATAAAGACTGATTTTTTTCAGCTAATTTCAGGCATAGCTTGGGTAACACTAGTTTAACTTTCTTACCTAATGGGCTCCCGACACGTGGCGGGTTTCCGATTCACAGGCAGTTACAATACAATTAAATCTTGCGTAGCTGTAAGGTAAAAGGAATTATTCCTTTAATACCTTACAACTACGCAAGATTTAAAAGCGATTTTATCTTCGTAAAGGACCCATTGCTACAAATTAATATGGTGTTACGAACACAGTGAATATTCTCAAAACCATACTTACCTATTATGAAATAGGTATTTTCTGAAAACTCTTAAGCAATTCTTTCATGAAACAACGATTATTTTACGAGAAAATCGCTTTTGAATTTCACGGAAGTGCTCGTGACTGTACGCATCAGTCAGCGGCACAAGCCGGCTCAGGGAACTGACTCGCAAAGTGGCTTCATGTCCGGAGCCCATAACATTACTCCAACATTCCAATCAACCTAACCACACAGAGGTGTTTCTGGGGAGTTGGGCGAAGAAGAAGGGCGAAGGGTAAAGGGCGGGCCATCCTTATGATATTTTGACGTTTAAAAAGTGCTGATTCTCAGCCTAATTGAAAAATTATTAATATTATAAATAATAATTTCAAACAGCCGGACTACTATCGGGACGCAACTCATTTCAAACGCGTCGGCGACGGCCCGGAATACCGGTTCGAGATCCCGCACGCCAAGCTAGACTACACCGGCGCCTACTCCGTCGTCGCAAGGAACGTGCACGGAGAAGCTAAAGCGATTATATCACTGCAAATTAAGGCTAAAGGTGAGATTTTGACTTTACTATTTGGCATGGGCTATGACAAAGTGACTTTTTATCAGCGACAACGATGATGGAAAATGCAAAATGTATTGGACGGACATAGGAGGGTCGATCGAAGGATAAACTACGCTTGCCGTCGTTGATTCGTGGATGGGTGATCATCCATTACAAATCAATACCCCTCCGTGCCTCGGAAAACACTATAAGCCGTTGGGCTCGGCTGTCATTCGTAGATCTTTGACAGTATTTACGGGTAGTCGGAAGCCCAAAAGTTTGACAACCAGTCTTACCAAGGGGTATCGTGTTACCCAGTTACTGGGTTGTGGAGGTCATAATATAGGCAGTCGCTTCATGCAAAATATTGGTATTTATCTGCATCCGTATTATGTATCCCGTATGTATTGTAAACTAGCAATAGTGCTGCCTCTAGGGAAAAATTTGTGAACTAAAATGTGCAGGGTGATCGTATTAGTGCTCATGATTATTTCGTATTAGTGCTCATACACACGAGCGGTACGCGTCAACGGCAGATTTTTAGTTCAGGCCAAGAACTAATCTTATACTTATATTACTCCGTATCACTTACGGACATGTACACAGTAAGTGAGAGTCATTCAGTCAAAAAAGTATCGGGAATGGATGATTTGTTTATGGTTCCAAATTCAAATTTTTGTTTTTTTGTAGTTGTTAGATTGGCACAACTGTTTTCCATTTTGGCGCGGAGTTTGAGTTGTATCTGTTATTTATATTAAATACAGTGCTGGTTTTAGTAATATCATATATAGTGTGTATTGCGAATTTCATAATGGACAAAAATATCGAACAAAGAGTTTGTCTTAAATTTTGCATCGCCAATGGAATTTCGTGTTCGGAGTCACTGAAAATGTTACAGAAGGCTTACGGTGAATCGACTTTATCAAAAACTCGTGCTTATGAGTGGTTCAAAGCGTTCAAAAGCGGTCGAGATGTGATGGAAGATTTGCCTCGCTCTGGTAGGCCGTCAACGTCTGCAACTGAAGTTAACATCGCAAAAGTGAAGGAAATAGTGACTGAAAATCCCCATTCAACTCTGAGAGAGATAGCCGCCGAACTTTCTGTATCTCACGAGTCGATCCGTACCAATTTAACTAATCATTTGGGTATGAAACATGTTGCTGCTCGGCTAGTCCCAAAAGATCTGAATTTTCTCCAAAAACTCAATCGCATGAAAGTCGCTGAGGACATGCTAGAACGAGTCAGTTCGGACCCAACATTCATGAAACGCATTGTTACTGGTGACGAGACGTGGGTTTACGAGTTTGACATGCAAACTAGTCAACAAGCTTCGGAGTGGCGCCTTCCAACTGAACCGAAATCGAAAAAACCACGCCAAAGTCGATCAAAAGTCAAAGTCATGTTGACTGTTTTCTTTGACTATCGCGGTGTTGTGCACTCTGAATTCTTACCGGAAGGTCTAACGGTAAATAAAGAATATTATTTGAGCGTTATGCGGCGTTTAAGAGAGCAAATTCGACGAAAAAGGCCAGATTTGTGGAAAGAAAATTCTTGGATTTTGCACCACGACAATGCGCCTTCGCACAAGGCTATCATTGTGAACAAATTTTTAACCAAACACTCAACAAATACCATCCAGCAACCACCATATTCACCAGATATGGCTCCTGCTGACTTTTTTCTTTTTCCTAAACTCAAATTACCACTTCGTGGCACCCGTTTTCAATCGATAGAAGACATAAAGGAGAATTCGCGGCGAGAACTGAACTCAATTCCGGAAGCAGCGTTTAAAAAATGTTTTGATGAATGGATTATTCGTTGGCGCAAGTGTATCGTTTCTAAAGGAGCATACTTTGAAGGTGATAAAATAAATTTGGATGAATAACAGACATTTTGTGTATTATTGATCTTTTCCCGGTACTTTCTTGACAGAGTAGTAAGTGATATGGAGTACGGGAACGTCTTTAAATTCGGCTGAAACTACGGACTTCGTGCTTAGGGAGTAGGCTCCCTGAATAGGCCTTTAACACCTGGGCGTTCTCTATCAGTCAACCTTTGGGTGTTGCACAGACAAACATCGGTAGAACGAAACCAACGATTTGTACACATCGAAGCCGCCTCCAGTTATTTTACTTTAAATTTTCCATTACTGCCAAACTCACAGTGATCCTTATTCTCATTGCGATAGGGTTGATGATAGGTTGCTGCTACCGACATGTCTGTCAAAATCACAGTGATCTTTATCGTCTGTACAATAAGATTGCTATTGGGTTGCTGCTATCAGAGGGAAGTGAAAGGACTGTGAGTTCAAATCCGTTCCACTCCAGTGTTCTGAGTCGGTTAGTCTCCACCCCTCAAAACATTTGACTTACCCACACAATCTTTATGACAAATCTCTCACGCCCCCTGAAAATATACTGCGTGGCACGCCCCGTGACCCACTTTACTGAACAAGTACCCCAATTTGGCATAATACCTATACATAGTTACATACTTTAAGTATTACGTTTTCACGATGACGCGACGGTTGTTATGTTATTCTACTTTGTATTCGGTGAACCGTTAGGGGGCGGGCTAAGATTAACGATGTTTTTATTTGTGGGTGATACGGTTGACAATTCGATTTGAGGGTTGCTAGCTTTCATGGTATTGAAGACCGTTTTTGACTTGGGTAACGATGGTTGCATTTATTATTGCGATTTTGTACATGTGGGTCATCCTAAGTTAATTATAACATTTCAAAGTCATGAAGTGGTCATTTAATTGTAGTTGTGTAATGAAGTGGTATCCTTTATTAAACATTTTTATTTTGTGCGAAGTAAGGACGATGACGTCGTAAGGTAGGTACTAAGAGCATCTGTACCAACCTACTGTCGACTCGAGACATTCCAATACCTACTTATACGGGATAGGTATTATAATAATATTTTACCCTTGGCTATTTCAGATCCATCCTCAACGGACGATTCACACAACATAAGTTATGGGTAAGCACTAAACGTTGTATTACTTTGTAATGATAAGTAAGAAACATGGGTACTACTTACAGTATGTCTATTCCGTAAAAATCTCACCACGTGAAAACTTAGGTGAAGTGAGCTTAAAGTGTCTCTCTCTCTCCATCTGATTTATTTATTTATTTTTATAGTTAATTAACACTGTACAATACCAATTACATTAACTAACATAGAAAGAAAACAAAACTATACAGTGCAAAGAATTGTGTCATAAACAATTATTCGCTACTCACTCACATGGAACAGTGGACACCCTCGCGTAATGTTTCCCACAAAACATCAGACATAGACGCTTAGTTTTACTCCATTCGTCCGCAAACACAGCACATTCAGAGTTGGCCATCAGGAGGCCGTTGAACATCCTTAAAGTACGACACACAGGCGATTCAGTTCTGGCGACTGTTCTGGAAGGCTGTTGCGCGACTTTGGCGGTGACTGATGTATTTGTCGGGCACAAATAGTCAGATATTAGAGATTGCCACTATTGACACCTCACATTACCTAAGTTTTCAAAGTAATATTTTCACAGAATAGGCTTGCTGTAGCCGCGTCACCTCAGTGTTCGCTTCATTCGTAGGCATGTTATCTTTTAGACAATCACAGAGAACGGAGACTCCCCGGCCGGCGCTGCTATAGGCGGGATTCAAAATCAAAATATTTTATTTCACATAAACCTACATGCGCATATCGAAACGTCAGAAGCTAGGTGCACGGTTCCAATTGGTCGTTTCCTATGGGGACGATCCGGCAAGAACCTTCACGGTTACTCTTTTAAATAGATTTGGCGTTTACAATGTTTCAAAATTACAGTTTAATATGTATGAGAGGACAGTGTAGGTATAGTGCTGAAGCTGAAAACGTTTGGCATAGTAGTGTGCCTAAATGTTGTCGCTTATTTAGCCTCGAACATGTAGCATGTAGATCGTGTTATGTTGTGATGATTTAGGAACTTTTCCTGACCGCATGAAGAGTAGTAAAGACATACCATAATTTTTTTATTTATTAATATGGCACCTCAACAGTTTTAAGTATTGTGAGTCACTTACAGAAGTGCACATCACTAGCAGAGAACTTAATGATTAAAGGACGTGTAAGATACCGTTAGTTAAATTACATACATAGGTTACAAAATAAAACGAAAATAAGCAGCTATGTTCACAAATACAATGGGTAACGATGGCAATTTTAGGCCTATTCTTACCTGCATTAAGTAAATTATTAGAAAATTAATACTCAAGCAGTTGCTAAGACATTTTAATTTGAATAGCCTCCTTCATGATGAACTATATGTCTTTAAGGTCGTTCGACTACAGATGAGGGTGTTGCTCTGCTGAGACACATATTAAACGCACGGAAAAACTCACAAAATGCTATTGGAGTTTTCTTTGATCTCTCCATAGCCTTTGATTTCGTTCACTGTGGCACGTTTTTGCGTAAAGTACGTCAGTAAGGTATTCAAAACGAAGCTCTCAACGTAATAAATTCATATTTACATAATCGGCACTAAAGTGTAGATGTTAATGGTGTGAAATTTTTTGGCCTACCAGTTCAGTTAGGTGTACTTCAAGGCCCAGTCCTGGGTCCATTCTTATTCTTAGGGTATATCAATGACTTACCTTTCTATTTAAAGGGTATCTGTGACGTTGTACTGTTTGCTGAAGATCCTTTTATCTTAAAAGTAGACAGGAATAGATAAGATTTTGACGACGTAAACAGTGCACTATCAGCGGTTACGGATTGGTTTGCCACAGATAACCTAGACCTTAATGCCAAAAAAAAACGGAATGTATAAAGTTCGCCTTACCGAACGTTAGAAATCTAGGACCCAACATCGTCTTAGATAAAGAGGTGCTTGAAACTGTAGACTCGGAAGTTTTTCTGGGCAAAACAGTAGCCAAACTTCAGTGGGGATCACATTATAACAAACATTTTTCACATTACAACACATTATAAAGTAAGACAATACACTGACGTTTATACAGCTCGACTAGTCTACATAATTTAGTTCTTTTCATAGCGTTTATGTCTAACGTAATTCTGCTGTGGGCCAAAGCCGCTGATATTCAAAATACATTTATTCTTCAAAAACGAGCTGTTCGAACAATTTACCAGCTAGGTGCTAGAATTTCTCAGAAATTATTTAACAGTAATACTAATTAATTTCTCTCCTTCCAGCCGCGTGGAAGTAATTCCTCGCTTTGACAGGGAGCTTACAGACTTGCTGTCGTACGACGGCGATGCAATTGAGTTCGAATGCCACGTCAGCGGCAACCCCGAGCCTGATATCCGGTGGTTCCATTACAATGAGGTATGATAAGTGAGGAAAAAGTTCTTATGCCCGGTTTCACTAACGTAAAGTGACACGTACAGGAATATACTGAATGGAAATACTAAATCCTTTCAATAATAGACTTCACACAGCCTACACTGCTGGCTCTAAAAGCTTGAAATTTTGTACAAAAGTTCCTTATACATATAAGGGGCATAGAATCAAAACTGACTATGACCTTGAAAAAAATCACATGGCAGTATTAAAAACAAACGTACTTATTATTTTTGTACCCAACGCTTTACTACCTACCTTACTACTTTGAAATAAATGGAAAGCAACTTTCTCATTGCAATGTAACCCTGTAGCCCTGCAACTTGCACCCATAAGCACAATGTTTTTGCGCGATTAATTGCGCGCGACCGTAAACTTAGATTTTTTACTTCTACTCTCTCTCTCTCTCTCTCTCTTTCTTTTTTTTTCTTCTTCTTTTTTTTCGTCGTCGTCGTTTCCCAGCAATTATTATTTTACAATGTACAGAATACGTGGATGACGCTTTGTGACGAGTCTTATAACACCCTGCATAATATGTATTATAATAACTTTCCAGCTAATACATGACTGCCCGGACTTCGAGTCCTCGTTCGATGACGGCGCCGCGCGGCTGAAGATCAAACAAGTGACGGCTGAGGATGAGGGCACATACTCGTGTGAGGCCTCGAATAACCTCGGCAAGGCTAAGTCTAGTGCTTGCCTTGTGGTGTACCGTAAGTACTTACTGTCTTATGAATATTGTGTGTTACAACCTCAACTCTTGTTTTGATACTTTTGTAGAGAGGACACTACAGTTGCCAATACATTTTTCAGTTCACAAAAACAGCTTTGCACGATCCTAGGCAGTTAATGTCACCTACGACGAATATATATATAAACTGACGAAATTTGCGGCTTACTCCCTCTCACAGAGAGCAGAGGGAACGTTATCTAAGCTAATTACGATGCTTGCAATAAATGTTTAATTGTTATTTTGGGAAAACATCTTTTGTTTCTTAGCTCTTCGGCAAGTTTAAGCTACATTAACGGGCCGAGGCAAAGTCAGTGTGGTGAATTTCTATCGTGAATAATTAATGTTAGGAGAGGTATTTTAAATTCTGGCTTTTAAGCTTTAAGTTTTTGAAATACTTAATTTACATATAAATGGAGTCTTTCAGGTTTATTAGTTTGAGACTATGGTGGAGGTGATTATTATTATGCTACTCTCCAGCACCTGGCGAGCCGAACACCTTGAGTCAGCGCCTGCGCCGTCCGCCCGCGTTGCTGTCAGCCGCGTCCACACCACGCTCCACACCTCGCAGCACGCCCGCCAGATCTGTCTCCAGAACACCTGGTAGGTCTTGCATGCCACTTTCAACTGGCGTTATTTAAAGCTCTGGCCAAACTGAAGCGAATTCCGCGCCTGATGCGGGACGAAATTCACTCGCGTTCATTGTGTCAACTGACTTGTATGGTTCAAACTGACTTACGCATCATTAAAACAATCGACGCTCGCAATCGAGTCCCGCGTCCCGCTTAAATGTGCGTCTTGTGAAACGTAATAATCCATTCGGATTCCATTTTTGCGACCGAATAATATTTTTATAGTTTTTAAATATAAAATATTATATAGTTTATAGTTTGACCACTTTTGTAAGTAACCTATCCAGAATGTAGTCGTTTATTATGTTGTGTGACATATAAGAGCATGGTAGTAGAGAGTATTTATCATGCTCACTCAAATGTTTGTTGGATCATTTGGCTCCCTTCAAAATGGTTGAGCTGAATAGTGCTGATCCACGCGTCGTGATCGTGAACGGGCGCCGTCAGAAGAGTCTGATATTTTGAATTGTTATATATTGTTTTTTATATATTGTTCTCACATATCGAAACAATAAAAATAATGTACCCAGGATTTGGTAATAAGTATCTTCATTTAAAAGAGTGCCCTTGGTGTTTCTTTGCCGGTTCTTTTCCATAGAGATCTACGTTTTGGAATAGGCAACTTACTTTTACTTTCTGACTAACTGACCGACTCTTTGACAATTCAAAAGTTCATGTAAATGGTTTCATTGAAATAAATGCTTTGAGTTTGAATGTCTGAGTTAACTGCAATTGATGCTTGCTATATGTGCAGAAGGTTTGAGTTTGAGTACGGCTGATACGATTTACTTTACTGTTGATGTGTACTGCTGTCTTCACTAAATACTTTTGAAAGTACAAGTAAAATATCCTCTAACGTGAACTCATTTTAGGCTGCAAGCCCTTTCTCACGTCAGATAGAAGATGAAGATGCCGTTGGCAAGCTTGTAGATGGTTAAAACCTTGTTTACTTTAATAACGTTCGGTTCCGGCTGAAGTAGGGCAGGCACACCAGAAGGCCAATTCCCGTAATTAAAAACGTTAAAATTCAAGTCACAATCTCATCTCAGCGACAGTCTAATGTCAAAAATGTAGGTAAACGCTATACAATTTTTGACAGATTGACACTGAGATTAGAATGCGAACGTTCTTAAAAATACGGGAATTGCCCCTCAGGTACTTACATGCCTAGGCAAAGAAAGCAGACAACATTTATTTTCAAGAACGCAGGTAATGCAAAACTTCATTCCTTTAGTAACATTTTCGTCTATTTGTTACAGGCCCCGACACCCACCGCCTCTGCAGTCCGTCCCGGCAGATGGCACCTTCTTTCTATACGTATCCCTTCAACAAAGTAGTGGAAGAAGGAGACCACGTGACCTTCAAATGTGCCGTCAAAGGCCAGCCCGCCCCCTGGGCCACGTGGGACAAGGACGGCATCATCATCACACCTTCTGCCAGATTCACCATCAGGGAAAAGGATGAGCTTCTTAGGATACTCGAAATTGAAGAGGTTGGTGAACTTAAGCACCATATTGTACAAGAAACAGGATTTGTTTTGCTGGAAACATGTCTTAAACATGTTCTACATGTGCAAAGTTGCCTGCAACATGTTTTCAACATCAGAAAAACTTGTTGTGCTACTTTTGATCATCACGAATACAATGTTTTAATCCTCCACTGTTCTTTTCGGATTCATTTCGTTACGAGTTCTAAGACGGTTACACTTGGTATCGCTGGTATTGCTAGTATTTTTGGATTGGTGCCATAGTAGGTTCTGAATCAATTTATTGCATGTTTATGGCAATACAAAAGCACCGTTTTTAAAGCAGTGGTGGCTGCTTAATGACTGAATAACTTACGAGTTTAGGTCGTAGGTTCGAACTTAGACCGGCGCTTTACTTAGCGTAAATTATTTCATCACCACTGCTCTCAAAACGGTGAAGGAAAACATCGTGGCATGTCGGCATGGCCTGGAACCAAAAATTCGAAGGCATGTGACATCTACCAACCCGCAATAGATCCGCGTGGTGGATTACTGCCAACTCCCTCTCACAGAGAGGAGGCCTATGTCCCAGCAGTGGGAACATTATAGGCTGATTATTGTTATGGCAATAGGCTCGCCCACTACTACATTAGACTTAAACGTAGGTAACTAGGAAATGCAGGTGTGCTATATACACCTCTGGCTAACCCTTTGAGGATATAGATAATAATAATAATATATCATTTTATTCTCTCTTCACAATTAGTGATCTTTTAAATAATACAAACTTAAAACTGTAAAACGTTTCCACTTTTGTGAGAGACTGGTGCCTGAAGTAGGTTTTAGGGATAAAACCTGTGTTACAGGTCACCGGGTTAGATACCTTACAGGTTAGGTACCTTGGTAAGATTTTTGTAGAAATTACCAGGAGATAACAATAACAGATAAATCGAATAAGTACAAGGAACATAAACATCTACTAAATAATAAATAATATAATGAGCAGAAATAAGCAGTAATATCCAAGTGTGTTGATTCAAATGATATGTGTGTGGGCCTTTGAGGTGTATGCATGACTGTGCGAATTGAGAGTGATTGTGAGTGAGGGTGTAGATGTGATTGGCGAGTGTTCAGTTTTGTGTGACTGTGTTGCGAGATATGGGTGGATACACAGGTGTGATATAAAGATCATTGTTATCACTTCCAGGTTACGATCGAAGACGTCGGTATCTACAGGATAACTGTCGAGAATGAATTCGGGAGGGCTGAAGCGTCAGCCCGGTTGGAGGTTATCACTCAGAAGGGCAAGTTCTACGCAGGGGTGAGGGCATACAGTCCCTCTCCGAGGAAGTCGCTGACCTACCGGAGGTATCCTTCGGTTCCCAGACAAGACTGAACATCTGGATCTGCATGATTACGTAAGCTTTCTCGTGGATTATGATAGTCTTGAGATGGTGATTGATTTTCTCTGTATTTTTCGGTTAATTGTTGAAAATCAATCAGCTTTTCGGGTAGTAGGAGCGACGCGAATGCGGGTACCCATTTTTCTGTGTAAGCTATGCGATCTTCAGCATTGCGATTTTCGTTGGTATCGCAAAATAATTTCTCAAAAAATAATATTTATTTCAGGAAAGGAAACATCGCGCGTGAAGATAATAACAATAATTAATTTAATTTGTTTTTTTTTTCTATTGTAATTTATTTTCTGTGCATTTTATTTATTACTTTTTTACTCGTATGACGTAACTTTTGTTTTTAACGGCGAAGTAAGAAATGTTAAGTTTTTTGTTTTTTTTTTCTGTTAGGTATTTTATAAGGTCGGTTTACATGTCACATCTAAAATAAAACTTTAGAAATGTAGATTAATATATTGTTATAGATTTATTTCTAAGGTTTGCGTTTTTATTTGCATATTATAAAAGTTGTGATAGACAAGTAGTAAAAAATTTAATATATTTTATAGAACAAAATATGCACGAAACATTATACATATTATTAGGTACCTACACTAGTTTTTTTCAACTTTTCTAAGTCACGTATGGATTATAATTAAAATTAGTTTGCACTCCAACAATTTTTACCAAATTATGGTAGTAGGTACGTACGTAAGTACCTGCTTAGAAATTGAGTTTTAATTATAACACTTAAAATTAAAACACATCATCTACAACTTTTGTTCAATTATTCTAAAAATATAAATAATACAAGTTTAAACTAGGTATGTAATTCTCAAAATATTTAAATAAGGGTTTTCGAATATTATACATTAAGCATTTTGTTTTGTTTTCTGCAAGGGCTCTATAATTCAGGATGTGAAAGTGAGACGACACTATTATGACAGCTATGCGTTAAAGAGAGCGAAATATGGAGCGACCCAGTCTTGAGGGTAAATTCTATCGACATGTAAATCGATCTATTCAACCATAGTTCTTAGATACATTATAAAGTATTATTTGTAAAGATTTTATCAGCGTTGCCTAAGTTAGATAGTCCAAACTTCCAAAGGTAACAAGCACCTCGGGGTATTGGGGATTTCAAATAAATTTTATGACGAGTTATCAAGTTGTGTGATTATTTTTACTAATTATCCTCCTTTACTAACATAGGCTCAGTAACCAATCATTGTCGGAATAAAGGACATAGAGAAGTCATGAGCATTGATCACCACGCTTGCTCAGTCCAGAATAAACTTATACAGGGTGTCATCAACACGCATACTGAAACCATGAAGTGAGTACATAATTCTGAAAGCCACGGCGTTGAAATTTTTCGTCTGTTATCTGCTGTTTCATAGAAAAGTCGAAATGTATAGCAGAGCAAAGTTTTTATGTAATATCCGACTAAAAATTTAACGAATGAGGTTCAGAATAATGTACTGAATCCATGGTATCAGTTTGTGTGCCGATGTCCCTGCAGCCTGTATAAGTTTATTTGGTTTATTATGTACCTATTAAGTAATATTGGGCTGAGGTCCCCGTGGCTAAATAACAGAAGCACGGGTCGATCGATGTGAATGGATGACCATCCGTTTCATACTGGTTTCCTCTGTGCCCCGAAATGCACGTTCAGGCGTTGGTTCTGGCTGTCATCTGTAGATCTTTGACAGTCATTACAGTCTCGTGTTGTCTAGTAACTACTGGGTTGTGGAGGCCAGATAGGCAGGCGCTCTATGTAAAATATTGATATTCAGCTGCATCCGGTTCGACTGGACGCCGACCCCCATGGCTAGGGAGATAATGAGGTACTATTTTGTCTCTGTACGAAAACTGCCCTTTGCCCTGTTCTGGGACAGTGATATTCTTTAAGTACCTAATGGGTAGTTACAAGCCATAAAGTCTGACAACCAGTGTTACCAAGAATCGTAGCAACTGTGTTGCAGAGGTCGGATAGGCAGTCGCTCCATCCGGTTCCATAATCAGCTGCATCCAGTTATACTAGAAGCCGGCCCCACCGTAGGTAGTTAGGAAAAGGACTTAGTAAGTTAACCCATTCCTTCTGAAATAGCCACATCACTCGTTAGCAGTCAGACAGCGGGGCGAGCACGGCCTACTGCGATCGACTTGAGTCACACATTTTTATCACAGTTTGGGAGCAAAAACCGTGATTAAAATGCGTGACTCAAGCCTATCACAGAGGCCGTGGTCGCCCCGCAGGAAAGTGGAAATCGTCACTCACTGGACGCTTAAGGTCACTGCGGTAATGGCGATGTGACAATCTGGACAGGTTTGCAGGACAGACTCACCCAATGTCCGAATGTGATCAGTCGCTTATATGTAACACCGAAAGGGGCTTTATGTCGGCGTGACCACGCGTTCGGGTTCACCAACGATCGCATTGTTTTGGAGGCGGCTATACCAGAAATTGGTCAATATAGAAAGATTTGGAAGAGAAAGCAGAGGCGTTTGCACAACAACGGGACAAAAATCGCTTGTAAAAAAAAAACAATGCTTCTAACAGCGTCCATTATATACGTTAAAATCCTTTTATTTAATACAAACCTTCTGTTGTATGGTACATGAAGTCCGGAAATGTAGTGGACGAGACCTCTTCATTGCTGTTTTGGCTTCCAGCATTTTCGGGGTGGTTTTCGCGATTGCCTGGGTCGTCGTCTTTTTGTCGACGAGGGTACTCAAAAGTGTTTAAAAGAAATCAGATGTTTTCGAATTCTGGAATTGAGGTTATAAAACAAGTTTTTTTTTGTTATAAACATATTTGAAACTAAAATAATAATATTGTTTAAGTATTAATATTGATTCCTGAATTTAGAAAACACTACACAACTTCTTCTCTTGCTAGATATTATATAGTTTAAGTACTTGCGCTTACAAAAATATCCCTTGCGATGCATGCCGTGCCGGCAGTCAGCGTTAAGTAGGCTGTGCCCTCACCACTATAGTCTTTTCGCCATAAGATGAGTTCCCAGACAGTTCATTTTTTTCCGTGGCACGCATACTACTGTAGACGAATAAAAAATAAACTAGCAAAAATATTAAAAAAGAAATGATAAAAAAATATTGCCTTTCGTAAATTACTAAGTAAATTATTGTAGTTATAATTAACTGTTAATAAATTAAGTAAATAAAATAAAAAGTATAAATCTTAAAAATGTCTAATGATTTGAACGGAACGTCGGCCAATAGAGATTGACACTACTCAATACACTAATTGACAAAAAAATAGATGAATCGGAGCGGCCATTTTGCTTTTGCATTTGTTTTTGCTCTGCTCCCGTGATGTTATGTAGCCTATGTCTTATTCTGATGTATAAGCTATATTACTGTAAAGTTTCATCAAAATCCGTACAGTAGGTACTTTATGCGTGAAAGAGTAAGAAACATCCACACACACACACACATACTAACTTTCACATGTATAATATTAGTAGGAAGTAGGATAACCAGACTATTAAAAAAATATTTTGAAAATCTAAAATCGATAATCCGATTCCATTTTCTTTGCCAACTGAATCGATATTATAAAAAAATCGATTATATTTCGTTAGGTCACGTCACTACAATCGTCAGACAAGAACTGTCAGGGAACTCATCATAAGGCGAAAAGACTATAGTATGTAGTGTTGTTAAAAATATATACTTACCTACGAGTAAAGCCTTAGGTTAGAGGAGCTCGTGGAGGTCTGCCCGGCTTGGGCGGAGCACCGCCGTGTCCTCGTGCAGGTGGAACGTTATTTAGATGGGGAGCACTGCTGTTTATGCTTTGAAAAATCGTACGTCTTCTATTTATATGTCCCCTGTGAATAAATTCACAACCGGAAACGGGAGTGGTAGTGGAGGTGGTGCAGGAATCACAGCATCTGCGATTTTATCAGACACAGAATCCACGGTGGGTCTGTTAACGCCACCAACCGCCTGGCTCTGTATTTCACTCGATGCAGCCTCCCAACAAGCACGACAAAATCGTTCCAAATGCAAGACCTAAAAATAAAATATTGTATTTATACTATTTATTTTTGTTCAATTAAGTAGTTCAGTCATAGTTATTCTGCCACGATTAAAACACTTACGTGATGAGCGGATGTCCATCTTAGTATAACGTTCCTTTGAGGACAGTCTTGACTAAACCTATGAGTTCTGCTACTAATATGTATAGTAATGTAACTACCTTTTGGCTTATTTTATTGTAAAACTGTTTCCTTAAGTCAATTTTGAAGGTGCAAATAAACTTTTTATTATTTATTACTTGCAATCGACATGCCACACGCAAAACATATGTTGAAGTGTCCAAGAGCAGGGGCTACAAGGGATAGAGTAGAGTTGTGGTTAATGATGTCCGATTTTATAAAAATACAAAACATTCAACACAGGGTGTCATCAGAGGATAACTGAAAAGATAGCAAAAATGAATCAGCGAATTCCTAAATAGATACATTTATCCTTTATGTACTGACGTGTAGTCTGACAGACACTTCGAGAAGTCGAAAAGTGTAGTTACCTATGTTGGAGTAGTAGTATCCCCCCGCGCTTCTCTCTACCCCTCAGGCAGTCGCCTGGCAATGTTCGTGGAGAGTGGCAGTGTTGGCGCGTGCAATTTCAGTATGTTTTGATTAATATAAGATCGCGAGTGGTCTATCAGACCACTCGTCTGTACTTATGTAACTTTTTGTTGATACGACTTGTTTCAGATTATATGGTTGTTCCCTTTTATTTTTAGTCAATTATAACAATCAATTAGCCAAGTTTACTGGCAAGATATCTGGTTGTTCCCACAAATGCAGCGCCGTTCTCTGAACAGACATCTACCAAGGGAATTGCGCTTGTCGAAGAATAGAGTTCTTGGGCCAGATGCACAGGAAAATGTAAGGGAAGAAAATGAAGCAGAAGGAAATCCATCCAGAAAACTCTGTTACATTTGGCCTTCAAAACTAAAACGCAAGACTGCTTACAAATGTGATACCTGCATGAAACATGTGTGCCTTCAATGCAGAAAGACTGTATGCAAAAACTGTTTGTAAAAAATTATAGTTCCTACAATTTGATGCCTTGTGATTTTTGAGAAGACTGTTGATTATTTATGTATTTTTATAGTTTAAATAGCTACTTATCCCTAAGAATAATTTGTTGTTGAGAAAAAAAAACACTGCAATTATCAGATGTTGAATATTAAGATATAAGTTACTCTTTTCTCCCAAAGATAAATAATCTGCGATAAAATATGTTTATAATTAGTAATAAAAGTAAAAAACTTATATATTTTGTTTTATTTACACAATAACAGATATAATAACAGTTCGTTAGAAAAATATAATAAAACACAGATGTTTTCGTTACTTAAGCTATGGTGGTCTAGCAAACCTCACGTCGGTACTTATGTTACTAAAATGGCACATCGGTACTCAAAGGTTATTCATGTGCTCATTACAATGGTCTCAGCAAGCGCTACGTATCGTAGAGAGATGGTGCAAGGAATTTGACTTATCAGTGAACCCCACTAAAACTGAACTAGTTATGTTTACCCAAAAACGAGCATTAGGCCCTTTCCGCCAACCAAAACTTTTCAATACAGTATTTCAGTTGGCCAACGAAGTCAAGTACCTCGGGGTCATTCTAGACAGTAAGTTAAACTGGAGTAGTAATTTGGAAAACAAACTAAACAGGACCTACATAACCTTCTGGCAGTGAAGGAGAATGATAGGTAAGAAGTGGGGCCTATCCCCTAAAATTATACTATGGCTGTACACCACAGTGATACGCCCCATGATCACCTACGGGGCCTTGGTCTGGTGGCCCCGTACCGAGCTGGGTACAGCTTTTAGCAAACTACAACGCTTGCAAAGACTTGCCTGCAGCAGTCGAAGCCCTGCTGGGACTACCACCGCTCCACCTGTTCATACAGCAGGAAGCGACGATGGCGGCGGCTCGTCTAAATACACTAGATCTCTGGAGTAAGAGAGACTTACCACAAACCGCGCTGCTTGATGGAATCAAAAAGGAGTTCGCCATCACGAAACCCATAAATGCCCAAAAGTACCCAAACAATTTATCTTTGATAATAAATACAAAATATAACTTCACGAGGATCGCCGATGCGAGGGCTTGCGCCCTGCCAAGCTACGCATCTTCACGGATGGATCCAAAACGGGTAGTGGCACAGGTGCCGGAATCTTCTCGGAGAACTTCAACATACGCATCTCCACACCATTGGGGGTCCATAACACAGTGTTCCAGGCAGAATGCATGGGTATTTCTCTAGCCGCCTCAGCCATCATGGCCAGAGAAGTTAAAGAACACTCGATCCGCATACTCTCAGACAGCATGGCCGTTCTGCAAGCGCTGATCAGTCACACGGTTGATTCTGGGCTGATATACGAGTGCCACCAGCGCCTCAACCAGGTGGGCAACCTCAATAGCATAACTGTTCAATGAATCAAAGGACACAGCGGTACGCTAGGCAACGATGCAGACGACGAACTTGCCAGAAGGGGGTCGAACGTTGCACCAGTGGGTCCCGAACCCATTGTGCCACTCCCTTTCGGGTACTTACGCTCTCTGATTAGGAAACGCACCAGCGACCAACATCACAACCTAGGCGAGTGCAGGCAGGCTAGGGAAGCACTCTCTACAATTGATGGCCGCTTCACGAAACAGGTTCTTCGACTAACTAAGCAACAGTTGCGTACAGTCACAGCAGCCGTAACTGGCCACGGGTCATTTAATAAACACCTCTTTGTGTCACAGAGTCACAGACAGTCCGCTGTGCAGGGCCTGCATGGAGGACGACGAAACAGCAGCTCATGTGTTTCTAAACTCCTCGGTGGTCGCCACACACAGGGCAAAGTACTTCGGTAACCCAGGTGCCCTACGTGAGATTGTCAGCAACACCAAGGCGTTGCTGGCCTTCCTCGAGGAGCTGGGGTGGATCGAATAATCGATTTTCCCACCCGTACGTGACGTAGAGTTACGGACACCAGCCCGTTTTGCCTGCAGTGGTCTAGGTTTTCTCACAGATCATCTTACACTGCCTAATACGTTAATTTCTGGAATAACGGAAATAATAGAGATTTACAGTTGACGATGACCCCTTGATTGACCAAACATAGGCACCCTAAATGTTCGTATAAGTCTTGTGTAGACCGTGTGTAAACCGGTGTAGGTGTTGCCCAGGATCTCAGATAGATAAGCATTGGTTCATTAAATTCTTCGATTTGACGTCTACGAAGATTAGGCGCCAAACGTAGGGAGCAATTGACACACCGGCGAGAGAGAGGGCGGTTTACCCGACCTCTTCCAGGTGTTGATATTTTGCAGGAGTAAAAAAACATGAACTGACATCATCCGACGAGCTTTTGTCACCGTCAGCATTCGAGCTGTATTAAATCCTAATAGTTTGGCACACGACGATGGCCAGAGACCGGACGGCATGTCTTTATTTCCTTGGAAGGTGGGTAGGCCTTTAGTGCAGGACGCAACGTGTGTCGATACTCTTGCGCCATCCCATCTTCCTGGCTTGGCGTGCTGTGCTGGCTCTGCTGCTGCGGCTGCTCAAAACCTCAAGTGGCGAAAGTATTACCTTCACGGTAATTATATTTTCGAGCCGTTTGGGGTTGAAACCCGGGCCGTGCCGTGTCGGGCTCACGAGTCTCGAGTCACGTGTTGGGTCTGAGTGCTCACGGTTTGTTCAACGAAATCTCCAAATGGCTGATTGACATTTCCCGTGACTCAAAGGCTGGCTTTTACCTTGGCCAGAGGCTAAGCATTGCCATACAACGGGGCCATGCCGCCAGTCTCTTGGGTACATTATCAGTCGACAGCGCTGCGGACGAATTTATGGACGCCATATTCTAATTTGTTAATAGTTTTAGTTAGTTTAGGTAATTACATTTTTATTGTTTGTTAGTTTATTTAGTTTAAGAAGTTTTTGTGAAAAAATAAGTTGTGTTCATTTAATTACTATTTATTACCTATGTACTTCGGGACGAAGCACAGATCAGAATGGCCGTGTCAGAATATGTAGCATCATATAAAATTAATCTTCTATTTAATTGTTTTAAATGACAGAATTAAAAGTTTTTAGGCATCAAGCACGTTTTTTGTAGTAACTAAAAATCAGGTTCTTTAATTATATTTTTTGTAACTCCTATGGCTATTTTTTTGTAAATTTCGTCATTTGAAAAGACATTTTTGATGTGTGTATAATAAGTTGTTATACAGGATTATTTGTAATACGACGGGAATCCATTAAGAGGATGTAGGGGAGGTCATTTGCAACCAAATTACCATTTATGACCCCAATGCAAAAGTCAAAAATTTTCCAGCAATTTGACCTTTACGTTGGTTTGATTTGATGTGACTAAGTTTTCAAGAATTTAGCGAGTTAAAAAGAATGTTTTAAGTTTGTAATGGATTTTTTCAACACTCTTTTAGTTCTAATGAAGATCAGATAGGTACGTTTTATTGCTAATAGCATCTCTAGCAAATTATAGATGATGCAGCCGGTATTATCAGCTCACGAAGGAACTTCTGAACGAGTATATATAATAATATAATCACAATTTTTTTTTTTAAATGGGTACTTTATTTTGGTAACAGGGCATACTTTTATTGATGACCATAAGATTTTACTTCCCACATGCCAGTTCTGATGAAAAAATCTCTTATAAGTCTGTTAGCCTCTATAAGAGTACTAATCGCATAAATATTTACAGAACAGGCTGTTCCTGTGGAGCCAATGAGCTGCCGGGAAAGAAATTTATAGCCTCCACATTGACGTCACAGGCCACCCCAGCACAACTTATTAATGTACTTTTCGCTGCCGGGATTGGCTAGCGTATTTTTTGTATTACGCTACTACGCTACGCTATTGGTCGCGTACATAATATTGTGCTGAGCTCTGCTCATTTATATTAATTATGGAAATGTATTCTTTAGGGTGGAATACATTTCTGCTGGTGGCTTTGGTTGGTTTTAATAGTGTAGGTAAGAGTTAAGGCAATCTCATTATATGTAGTACGAAGCCTAAGTCAATAAATATTTAAGATATTTTTTTTTTCAGTGGTAGTCTGAAATTAAAAATTGTTGCACATAATCTAAATTTAAAAAGTATATGTTTGATGTGTAAAAATGTTCACTTTATGACTATACCAGCTTGTGCCCACGACTACGTATGCGTGAAGTCTCTTGTTTCCCCGACCCACCCCGTCGCATCGCATCGCCTGCCCGCTCTATTACTTAATTTTTGCTTAGCGTTCTTTCTGTTTTTTTTTCTTTTTCGTCGGCTCTATGAATCCTAGCGTGTAAGCCATCCTAAAGAATTGGGCTATCAAATGTAAATAATTATTAGTCAATAATTTCTCAAATACGACTGGTAGCTCCATAGATTAGCGCTTCCGCTTTATTATAAGTAAAGATGGATATCAATAGGTACTTATGTCCCGCTCTTTCTGCGAAGCAGTAATGCTCGCGAAGGCGGAGGCGGAACACGTGAGAGAGAGGCTTAATTCGCGCCCTCACGCCCCTAGCTGCCGCAGGAGACGCCATGGGCGTCGGGAATCACAAGCCAATTCCCGGCCACCGTATGCGCGGGCTCGACACGGGCACGGGTCGACGGCGCGTTGTGTTCCACGCGCGCCTCAAAGAGATGTTAGCACCAATGACGGTGTCCGCTAGGGCCGATGCCTGCCAGGGTTGCGGGAAAGTCCGAATGGGTTACTCCGAATGGGTGGAGGTGCTTTCGCAAATAGCCGCGTAACTTCTTAATAATTAAATTAATAGACGCGCGCAGTCGACCGGTCCTTCAGGTCCCGAACTAAGTAGAGCCTGTACTACGGTAACCTGATGACTGATATACATACACATACACACCCAGACACAGGTCAAACAGGCATGTTCATGCACACAAATGTTTGACTTGTCCGGGGATCGAACCCGGGACCAGCGGCTCAGAAGGCAGGGTCACTACCAACTGCACCAACCGGTCAGTCAAAAAGTCTAATTGATAACGAACGAAGCATAACTTTTGCTGGTTTAATTTTATACATTCTAAGCCCCTATTACGTTATACACTTCTTGCTATCACAATCCGAAGGGTTTTGAAGAGAATTCCAAATACACTGCTTCATTAGTCTGAAAAAAAAACGTCTGCTCACGTAAATAACGGAACGAATCAATGTTGTTGAACTCAAGCTCAAAGCATTTATTTCAATTAAACCATTTACAGGTAATTTTGGATTGTCTAGTGGTCAGTCAGTCATAAATATGAAGCTGGTTGCCCATTCCAAAGCGTAGTAAGTACCTGTTCTTGTGATTAAGGTGGGTTTTCGATTAGCAGGATTTTGGTTATTGAAAATACGTGCGTGCTCTAAGACTGTTTTATTGCTACTAAACAATGGATGGATCGTGGGTGCGACAGTGCGACTAAACAGTACCTATGGAGAAGAACGGGCGAGAAACTCCATGGAACCCCACACTCTTTTCAATTATATTGTTACCTATATAATAATTAGCGCTGCCGTCTAAAAGTGACGCTGGCGGAATAGTCGACATCGGTTCTACGGCCATAAAAAAAAAAAAAACAAAAGAAGAACATCAATAATGTTGAACGTAATATGTGAGAACGATGTAAAAAAGACGTACGTTGATCGTTGAGTATCCAGAGAACAGAAAATAGAAATTTAAAAAAGATAGAACTTTCAAAATGAAAGGCGTAAGAATCTCTTAATGCAATGAATCGTAATTTATTCATAATTTATTTATTAATAATTATATTATTTATTATTATTATATAATTATTATTATTCATTAATAATAATTTATTATAACTTCATCAGCGTCAAACTTAAACCATTTATTTCAAATAAACCAATTACAGGCACTTTTGAATGGTGAAGGGGTTGGTCACTCAGAAATATGAAGTTAGTTGGCTATTCCAAAGCCTAGTATGTACCTATGGAGAAGAACGGGCAATAAACTCCATTGTACAGTCTTTTAAATCAAAATATTGTTTTACAAACGGTGTCATACAATAATCCCGTCCGTACCAACCCCAGTAACCCCGGGATAAGACTAAAATGATGGGCTTAATATACATAGTTGCCCTTTGTAATGTAGTTTCTCGGAAAATATCTGAAACACTATTGCACGTTCCTTTGAGTTTTGTTTTTTACAACTTGCCACGGTGCCCTATTGCAAACGGGGCTTTATAAAATAAGCAAATGAAAAATACTGAGAATTAAACATGGGAGGACGCTTGCCAAAAACTTTTTTGTCTTATTTTTTATTCACGTCCACCAGTCATTAAAACCAGGTTTAAATAAACTGATATTAAGTTTACAATGAGGTATGATGAATAGGGATCCGATGTACGTCGTATTTTCTCTATATCTGAAACACTTTTGTTCGTTACTTTCTATTTCGATTTCCTGTGCTCCTGCGAATTCTAGAAGGTCAAAGTATATTTATGGACTAATCACCTTAAATGGGTGCGTGCGTAATGTCGGCACCATGCGGAGGTCTGGAGGTTCTCTTCACGCTATAATATAACGAGCAGTATCAGTAGGAGTGTAAATAAACATAGATATTAAGAAGCTGTGTGGGTTTTTGTTTTTGTACAAGTAAGTTTTGCCAGTTGCGTTTTACGAGTAGGCTTTTGCAAGACATTTAATAACTATAAGAGTATATGAGTATCAAAGAGAACACTAACATAAAACTGAACGTGCTTGCGGCATTTGAAATCATAAAAAGGGATTTAAGAAAGCTAAACTAAGTATTTGTCAAAAGACTTTACTAAAAGTACATCTTAAATCGTCTGAAGCATGTTTAAATAAAAGTTACCTTAAGAAATCGTATTAAATACATAATTTCATAAAGTTTGTGAACAAAAAATATACAATAATACCTACTTACACTTTTAAATTGATTAATTAAAAAATAAACCCTACCCTAACAGAGATTAAAATAAAAGTTAAGAAAAGAAAACGAAATAATAATAATAATATTCGATTTCAAATTTCTACATTTATACTAAGGGTAGGTGATGTAAAGTAGACGATCGTAGACTGGTCTTACTACAGGGATTTATTTATTAGTCAACAACTTTGACCTTGATCTAGGAGGTGTAGGTACTCGGTAAGAGTCTGACAGACCCCGCCGCCCGCCCCAGGGCGGTGAACATCCATGAGGACTTTCCCCCCCCGGAAACAAAAAAAAAAAAGGAGGTGTAGGTACTAAGTAAGAACATGTGTGGTCTTCGGTTCGATTCGCGAGACGAACCATTTGATAATAAATCTTGGCCAATAATTCTGGTTTCAATTCAATGCACACCTCCTCAACGTCGGATATCGTGATTATGGCACATTATTTTAAACAACCAATAACCTTTTTTTTAAAGCTACATCTCTGAAACGATTTATACATTGAAACAGTAGTGCATCTATTTTATTATTTTTTAATCCGTTTGCCTCATAGCTTTTATAATCCACTAGCTTTAACGCGTCGTATCGCCAGCGTAGACCTTCACGGTTGCGCCTTTTTTTTTTTTTTTTTTGTTTCCGGGTTGGAAAATCCTCATGGATGTCCCCGCCCCAGACTCTTACTGACTAAAAACCACCCCGGTTTTCCATCTCACACCTACGCCGGGGGTCGCGGGAACATACGATCCTTCCACAACCCCCGACTGGTGCCGGCCCGCCACTGCGGGCCTCTTCGGGTCTGGGGGGGGAGTGAGGTGTTTGACTCCCCCCGCGACGTCTAAGAGGGGCGCGCGTGGAACACTACGCGCCGCCACCTCGGGTTCACGGTTGCGCCTGCGCCAACTTTCATTATGATCGGTGTTTCGATGTTGAAGTCTAATTTCAGATATACCAACATCCTGGAATTCCGATTTCAAACCTAGTAGGTACCCGATATTCAAATAGTAATATTATCTACTTGAGTTAACACAACTAGTTTGTTAATTGAACATAATTCGTAGTCGTAGCGGTTGACTATGAATTTGGACTACACAAACGCTACGTGAAAATGTAGCGCGTAGCAAAAGTCTACGCAACGCTACGTCAAAATGGAGCTCGTAGCAAGTCTTCTAAGCGCTACGAGAATTGTAGCTCGTAGCAAAAGTCTACGCAATGCTACGAGCGAACGTAAGCTGTTGTAATAATGTTCTGAATAAGGGATTGGGATCGATTCTCAGGTAAAGAGCGTTTATACCTTATGAGTGGCAACGTCGCAATTTAGTGTCATATTTCGTGGTTTTAAATTTTTATCATTTAATCGGAGCTATATTTAAAAAAACTGTTTAATTAACTTTTTAGAATTATGTGAAAACTGTGTAAAAGGTAAGAAATCGTTGCGTTTACAGTTCTATTTATATGCAAATAATACATTGGAAACTTGCAGGGCGTTATTTTCATTGTAAAGTAACTGTAAGCTTAACGGTTACTTACTTTTTAAACACTTTCACGTAATTCTAAAAAGTTAATTAAACAGATTTTTTAAATATAGCTCCGATTAAATGATAAAAATTTAAAACCACGAAATATGACACTAAATTGCGACGTTGCCACACATAATGTATAAACGGTCTTAATGTTATTTTGTATAGCTTTCAGGTTTTCGTAACCAAATATAAGTACCTAATGAGTCATGGTAAGTTTGTCTTATATCAAACATAGCATATAGGTTTACAAGGAATTATAATTTGTGATGATGGAAAACACTTTATCTTCGAGTTGGTTGCCAAGAGTGGTGCTTATTAAAATATAAAGCCCAACCGATGATTTACTTACATAAATAAATCAATCGCAGCCAATTGACGTATATACAAAATCTGCCAAAACAAGTACCATTCCTAAAATTTTTAAACATCCTTAAAAAACAAAAATCCTTTCACATCTCTCTGTATGATCTATATTTATTATTTGAACAAATGTCTATGTAACGACGCAGAATTAAACGGAACATCAAAAACATTGAAATTAATATTCCACGAAAACGACAAGGTCAATAGATGCATGTATGTATTTACCAAACAAAGAGAATCTCTTGAGCTATGGAGTTTACGAGTTCGTAGCGCTACGCCGTAGCTTGGGCCTACGCCGTAGCTACAAACGTAGCGAGGGAGTATTGTGTGTGTAGTTGAAAAGTTTGTTTCATTCGCTTTTGCTTGCCGAATTGTCTAAAGCAACACGAATTCAAAAAAGTGGGCATATCTCTGAGTGTTCCTAAATTATCGTAGGCTCATAAAGTTACGTCTCGTTTTTTTAATAAAATTAAAGTTAAATTTATGATGCAAATGTGTGAATGTAAACGAAACAAAAGGAGTATTGGGAGATCGAATCAGGTGGCATTCTGTAGTACCTGCCCACCCCGATGGTAAAAAGGAGTATTGGGAGATCGTAGCAGGTGGCATTCTGTAGTACCTGCCCACCCCGATGGTAAAAAGGAGTATTGGGAGATCGAAGCAGGTGGCATTCTGTAGTACTTGCCCACCCCGATGGTAAAAAGGAGTATTGGGAGATCGAAGCAGGTGGCATTCTGTAGTACCTGCCCACCCCGGTGGTAAAAAAGAGTATTGGGAGATCGAAGCAGGTGGCATTCTGTAGTACCTGCCCACCCCGATGGTAAAAAGGAGTATTGGGAGATCGAAGCAGGTGGCATTCTGTAGTAACTGCCCACCCCGATGGTAAAAAGGAGTATTGGGAGATCGAAGCAGGTGGCATTCTGTAGTACCTGCCCACCGCGGTGGTAAAAAGGAGTATTGGGAGATCGAAGCAGGTGGCATTCTGTAGTAACTGCCCACCCCGATGGTAAAAATGTGTGATTTTATGTACGAATATGTGTAAGTTAAAATTTGTGTTTACGTCCCCCAAATGACACCAATGAAAAATATCGTTATATAAACTATATAATTATGTGGTTTTAAATAATCGATTTAAATAAAAATCTGTATATTAAAATAAGGCTAGCTCTGATTGGAAACTGGAGTACTTTTGGAGTTTGTTTTTCTGACAACGTATAAATGCAAAATGTCATGATATCGGTTCAGCGGTTTAGGGCGTGAAAGGTATCAAGCACACAAACTTACTTTCGCATTTATAATATTATAGTTAGAAGGATGAAAAACCGGTCTATCGACACTCTAGGCTCACAAAAAGTATTGGGTACTTAAATAAAAAAAGCTCTTAACACACTACACGTGGCGCCATCTATTACCAGAAGAACGTCATTGTTGTTTCCTTTTAGAACAGTACTTTTTTTCGGGATAAAAGGTACCTTATCCGTTTCTGTGCCCCTGACAACGTATATGCAAAATTTCAGGATGATCAGTGATATGTGACGTATCACCTCAACTCACTCTTATTCAAAGGACTTCATAACTTCCTCAATCTAACGACTATGATTACCGATTTTGAGGGTCTCAATTTTAGCTTTTACCCTGTAAGCATCCAATTGAATAATATTTAATTTATTATTACTAACGAGGCACGCCTTGAGGTCTCCTCGACAGGGTTGTGAGTCGAGTAGCTTTCGAGGTTACGAATTAGAATATGGGTGTTAGAGTCAGATATAATAATATAAACACTGTAACGTACTCTTGTGTCATTATGTGTTACTGTCACTATTCATTCTATACGTTTAAACTACACTAAGAGCGGGTTTCACCAATGAAACTAAACGTGATCAGCACATTTTCAGTTGTCACTGTCAGTGTCCTCATTGTTGAGGAAATTTGACGCGGACAGCTCTTGAACTCCGTTTAGATGTACTGATTGCGTTCAGTTTTATTGGTGAAATTGGCACTAACTCAAACGGTTTTTCTCGTTTTAGTTTTCGCACTATATTTGTTTGGTCTAACAGCTGAATTGCCTAGATGTTCACATGCCGGAAGGTGGTCGGTGTTCATAGTCCACAGCAATTTTTTGGATTATGTTGGTGGCGGGTTCCATTTTAGGGTCACATTGGAGGTGGTCAGTTCTTTTATACCCTGAGTACCTTATTTTGGAATGTTTGTATAATTTTGACGGTGGTCGGTTTAGTATCTACAGCCCCACAGTTGGATGCCCTATCCATATCTATCGCCATAAGAATATGCTCATATAATACAATTTTGTTATGTATCGATAGGCAGGAAGTCTGTCCAATCAATAAAAACATGTTTTAAAACGCATGTCTAGTTGCTGACTTTTCTATTTGACGTGCGCTGTCCAGCACAGTTTCTCGTCGAGAGTTGTGTATTTAGCTGTATTTGCTTATGGCACATTTTTGCCATTTATAAAGATTGGGTGGTAATCACAATTCTTGTTGGTGAAGGAAATCGATTTTGCCAAACACGTGTTCGCTCGGCTGAGGTCGGCCCAAGACGTATTGTCTTGTCACCGAGAAAAGGGGGCAAGGCTAAGGGGACGGAGAAAATGCGTCCAACCACCTGTTGCCTCCTAAAAAGTCACACCCCTGGTTACATTTGGCCAAAATATCGCGGAATAGGAAGAATCGTGAAAGGGATGACAATGGTTGGAAGAAGACGATTACGTAATCGTTGCTCTTTTTTTTTCTGAGGGTGGGATATCATCAAATAACTTCGTGCGTCAGCGTCGGCGTGTCAGGCTCTTACTGACTAAAACCCACCCATATTCCTTCAGTTGCCTGTGCCAGGGGCCACGGTAACCCTTTCGGACTTTCCCGCAACCCCAGCAGACGTAATCGTTGCTGCGATCACACCGACTTTATTTACACATACACATACATAAACTTACGCTTGCTTCCCACGAGGGTAGGCAGACAGAAACCACAGAATGCCATCTACTACGATCGTCACATTCTCCTTTTGCCTATATCCTTGCTTTCTTGAGCCAAGTCAATATCAACTAGACGTGTGGAATTTCGTGAGAGTTAGATCGTTTTTAGTAGAAAACTCACCACCACACCTCAACACCTTTGTACCAATTTTTCTGTTCTTTTCTTCTTGTCTGTTGTTTATATATGTGTGTACATAAATGGTTAAATAAATAAATAAATACTTGTTTATCTTAGTTCAATTTAATGTTATCACTGTGCAAAAGTACCTGTTCAAATGTATGTACGTAATATTGTGTAGAAAAGGATAGGCGTGCAGCTAGAGTATCTGAGGCCCAATTGAACATTATGCTCGACGTTCTACTCTGAAAGTGGAAACGTTGTCGGTGTTAAGCCCCTTATCGAAATCACTGCAGTCCCGAGTTCTAGCCAGACTCGTGCGTCTACCAAGCCCTACCCTGGCTGATGCGACAACAGTGCCTCAGACTAGTCGAACTCGACAAACATCCAGAAGATTCCGCAGTGAGTGAAATTTTCTATCCATACAGCTATTCGCATCGATGGAGTTTTATCTGAGGTAGAGATGCGACGTGTTGCAGTTGATATCGCTACTGCTCGTGCGAACCAATTAATGACTCAGAACCCTGGGAGGATTGCTGATGCAGTCGAAAGATATTAATTCCATACTAGCTTACCAGACAGACGTTGTTCCCAGAACTCGATCGCAGCGCCACCTACTGGATGCAATTATGAATCTAAACGATCCAGGGATCTACCCAAAGCTGCTGTAAGATGTGCCTGATTACGGGATTAGTGAAGATGCTCACTAATGGACGATGAGCCAAAGATGCTCGGCTCTTACGTGGTCGCATCCAGTCACGATAAGTAATAGCTAGAAAGCACTATTGTTACTTATAAATTAATAACGATAACAATTATAGTACATACATGCTCAACTGGAAGACGCACTGTGTACACAGGTATTTGTACTGATATCATATCAATTGTTTTGTACCTATGGTACTGTTATATATTAAATAACATCATTAAGTATATAATAATAAACAGCTGACGCTGCAACACGTGTATCCAACGTTTTTTCCATTGACTCAGCATATTGCAATAACTTAGAAATTACACCATTTTATTGGCAGTGTGGAATTGAACGTCGTCACGGACGAGGTCGATTAGGCTTTCTTTGTAAAACCTTTTTTATTAATTAAAAGTTTTTCTAGTTCTATTAAAAGTTTTCTTTTAAAAAGCCTATTTCGACCCACCCCGTAACAGTGGTGTCAGAAGTGGGATACCAGTATCGATTGTGCTGGTATTTCATTACGTGTTACGCGAGTGATAGTCTGAACTCTGTGTCTACTACAAACTCTGTGTCTACAAACTCTGGTGTCTCAAACTCTGTGTCTACAAACTCTTTTTGTGTGAAGTGATTGTATCGACATCGCGAAGTCTCTGAACTCTGTTCGTCCCTGATCACTGTGCCGTGATCTCACGCGAAAGCCTCTGAACTCTGACTCGAACAGTGTCGTGACTCCTTCACATCGAACTCTGGTGTCTTGAACTTACCCGACCTGGAAGTTGAGGCTCGTCAGCTCATCATTGCTGACCTACCGCGTCACTGACGTCTCTTCTGCTCCCGCTGACGTGCTGCGGCGTGTTCTGTCTCGGAGCTACTCACCACACGATCTTCACCGCCATCTGGTCTTGCTGCCGTCCCTGGTCCGGTGCCTGGTGTGTTCAACTTACCTGGTCATCTCCACGAAGTCTGCGATGTACGCCACACTCCTACTCGCCGTGCTGCTGTGAGTAGAATATCTTATCGCTTGTTATTGCTAATCCTATTTCTATTTCAGATAATTCCAAATCCTACAATTTCAAAATCTTTATCTTAATTAATTCAAATCTGTAAAACAAACTTACCAAATCTTATCCTTTTAAAATTCAATATCCTACGTATTGTGATTTAATTTCTGCCTAATCCTAAATCTAACTATCTTTCAAAATGTCCAGGACCGAAGTGTCTCTCAGTGAACAATATCCTCTTAAAATTTTATGTGACTTTATCGATATATACCGAGGAGATCGTGAAACTTTACCGCCATTCTTAACAAATTCCCAAAATGCGCTAAATCTTGCTTCAGAGAGCCAAAAAAAGTTAATCTTAAAATACATTTTGTCTAAATTACGAGACAAGGCTCAAATAGCTTGTTCAAATAAAATCTTTGAAGATTTCGAATCATTGCAATCTTTCCTACGTCAGAACTTTGGAGAAAGAAAACATTATAGTCACTTATTCTTTGAGCTGCAGTCATGTAAACAGCAGCCCAACGAATCCGTATCGCAATTCGCGTTACGTTTAGAAACATGCTTAACAGACATGCAAACAGAAATACATAACTCTGTTACTACTAAGAAAGATTTATCAGGAAGGATTGCTATGACAGAGGATCTTGCCCTTTACACTTTTAACTTTGGTCTAAATCCGGGGCTTAGCAACATGGTGAGGTGTCGTAACCCTAAAAATCTTAACGACGCTATAAATATAGCCATCGAGGAGGAAAAGATACGAAACTTTACCCTTAACGTTTCTGCGAAAATGACTAAACATTGCAAATTTTGTAAAAAATCAGGCCACTTAGAGAGTGAATGTCTAAATAAAAAGCGCGTTTCACAGCCTCAATCTCAATCTCCTAAAAATGAACCTCACCAAGTTAGTAAGCCACCGGGCGTTATAATATGCAGATATTGCAAGAACCCGGGGCATGATATTTCACAATGTTTCAAACGAAAACATAACAACTTAAAAAAACAATCCGATTCCAATAACTCTGCAACTCAGCATAACGTTGCGATGTTACCCGATTCCGTTGAATCGTGGGACGGAGCGGAAAATGCCGATTTAAACTAAAAAGTCGGGTGTCGTTTTCGTGCCGCACTACGCCCGACCATAAGAATGGCACATTACAATTTCGCAATACAAAATCATTATTTACTAACTCTACAAATTCTTTTACCAAATCTACTAAGTCTTTTACTAAATCTACAAAATCAAATTTACATCCGATCATGCAACAGGGTAACCAGCCCCAAACCGAAGGTCGGTCATTACAATTTTCACCGGTCATACAACAGGGTAACCAGCCCCAAAACGGAGACCTTTCTACTTCCCTTTTACATCCGACCATGCAGCAGGGTAATCAGCCCCAAATCGAAGGTCGGTCATTACAAACTCGTGTTGCCATGCAGCAGGGTAATCAGCCCCAAAACGAAGGCCAACACAAACTAGATCCATCTCAACATATTCCGCAAGGAATCCCTGCTTCGTTGAGTCAGTCGGAAGAGCATAAAAGCATTCCGATTCATGAAATTAAAACTTATAATGTAGCCCTACCTTACGTATTTCTAAGTACGAATTATTCGAATAAACCTCTCTGTTTCCTAATTGACACTGGAGCCAGTGTTAGTATTGTGAAGTTACAAAACTTTGTTACAACCCCACATTTATCTAATGATAAAATCAAACTCAAGGGTCTGAGTGAAGACGACTCTCACTACGAAACTTTGGGGTCATTCCGAATCGATTTTGAGTATACTTTTCCTACTAATTCTAAGCTTTATTTTAGCTATATACTTAACGCCGTTAGTGATAGAGTTAGACTTAACTATGATGGTATTCTAGGCAACGATTTCTTGAGGAAACTCGATTGCGATGTAAAATACTCCCAAAACTCTTTACTAATCCAAGGCCATCTTATACCTCTAAACTTCGATCGTCCAGTCTACGTCATTCCACCTCGCTCTGAGATAATAGTTGAATGTCCTATCTCAAATTCCTTAGAGGAGCTAAAGCACATGAAAGATGCTCTAGTCCTTGATCATATATACTCAGAGGGAGTCTACTTAGCAAACTGTATTGTTACAGTTAAATCTAACCACTGTATCAATATTTCGGTGCTCAATACTACCGAGTCAGAAATCGTATTTAAAGATTACTATGTTCATGTACTTCCATATGAGCCCGAAGTGGTTTCATCCGCGTTTCCTCACAATGACGTCTACCAAGACATAAATAATATTTTCCATATCTCGAATGATAGATCGCAACAAGTCTTAGATCTCATTCGAACTGAACACCTCAATCCAGAAGAGACAAAAGTACTCTTAGAGTGTTGTTCAGATTATACCGATATTTTCTACCTCGAGAGCGAGTCTTTAACACATACTAATGCTATTGACCATTCGATAAACACCGGTAACGCTGCTCCGATTCATGTAAAATCTTATCGTTTTCCCGAGTGCCACAAAGCTGAAGTCGAATCCCAAATCAAAAATATGCTAGACCAGAATATCATTCGTCCTTCCAAGTCACCTTGGAGCGCCCCAATTTGGGTAGTGCCCAAAAAGGTAGACTCTACGGGTAAACAGAAATGGAGGTTAGTCATTGACTATAGGAAATTAAATGACGTGACAGTCACCGAAGTTTATCCTATACCTTTGATCACAGATATCCTAGACCAGCTGGGCCACTCAAAATATTTTAGCACTTTGGACCTCGTAAGTGGCTTCCATCAAATAAAATTAAATCCCAAGGACGCACCCAAAACCGGCTTCACCGTTGTAGGTAACGAAATATCCGGGCATTATGAGTTCACAAGAATGCCCTTCGGATTAAAAAATGCTCCGGCTACGTTCCAAAAACTTATGAATACTGTGCTCTCTGGTCTTCAAGGCCTTCACTGCTATATCTATTTAGATGACTGCATTATCTATAGCCAAAATCTCCAATCCCATATCGATATGCTCAAACTAATCTTCGATAGATTTCGTGAGTACAATCTCAAATTACAACCCGCGAAATGCGAGTTCTTACGACGCGAAGTTGCCTACTTAGGTCATATAATTACCGATAAAGGTGTTTGTCCCAATCCAGATAAAATCAAGGCCGTCACTCAATTCCCAACTCCTAAAAATCCGAAAGATATAAAATCTTTCCTAGGCCTAGTCGGCTATTATAGGCGATTCATTGAAAACTTTTCCAAGACTACAAAACCCTTAACTTCCCTTTTAAAAAAAGACGTTTCTTTTATATGGTCAACAGAGCAAGAAAATGCTTTCAATATTCTGAAACATAAATTAACAACGGCGCCCCTATTACAATATCCAGATTTCTCTCAGCCGTTTCTGCTGACTACCGATGCTTCTAACTATGCCGTAGGCGCTATACTATCTCAAGGCGAAATAGGCAAAGATAAGCCTATCGCATACGCATCGCGAACATTAAACAAAGCTGAGGGCAACTACTCAACAACCGAAAAAGAGCTATTAGCTATCCTTTTCGGTGTTAAAACGTTTCGTCCCTATCTGTTCGGCTATAGGTTCAAAATCGTCACCGATCACAAGCCCTTAGTATGGCTATTCAACGTCAAAGACCCTGGTTCTAGACTAATACGTTGGCGCCTAAAATTAGAGGAGTACAACTACGAAATAGTCCATAAACAAGGCAAATTAAATTGCAACGCGGACGCTCTGTCGCGTTTCCCATTACAAGATCCTAATAATAATTTAAATCGCCCGGTATGCGCTATCGAAGATGAGCCACCGAACTCAAATATTCCGAATCCTCCGGATTCTCATTCTCCAAGCTCACCCTTCGATAATCCTTCGCCATGCCCATCAGATACTTATGAAAAATACTTAAAACAGTCTAAACAGCCTAACTTTTGTTTTGATACTACTATTCAGGAATACAATGAATCGTTGCTGAAGGCCAAGTGCAAGTTAATTGCATATCCTACCTCAATTGATTTGGACGACTCTGTTCCTTATTGCGGAGACATTATAGACTTATCTACAAGTCAACCTAGCGTTCGTGACATTGAACGCGAACTTTATACCTTATACAGCACTTCTAACGATAAGCATTTGTTCACTCATTTATTCGTCCGCGTTCATCACTACGATGAAATGTCATATAAAGATATTTTTAGACTATTAGTCGAATATAGAGATATGGTTAAATATTGGTATTTAGAGGAGAAGGAAGTTGCGATTTCAGATTTCTCCGACCCATTCATAAAACTTTCTTATACAAAAATCTATAATATTATAGGCTACGTATTCCGTGATACTGGCATTAAAGTAAATATTTATAGAAACTCTATTCTATTTCCCACACCTGAGGAAGTCAAGAAGATACTTCGTGACAATCACGATTTACCGACGGCTGGTCACCCTGGTGTATCACGTATGTTTGAAAGGATAAAGTCTATGTACTGGTGGAAAAATATGCGGCAGGACATCGAAGATTACATCAAAAACTGCAAATCCTGCCAGATTAACAAACCCCTACGTCAAATTCATCGTGCGCCTATGATTATTACTTCTACCGCTACAAAACCGCTCGAAAAAATATTCCTTGACATTGTTGGTCCTCTTCCGGAGACCTACGAATTTAAATACAAATTTATTCTTACCATTCAGGATGATCTTACAAAATACTCGCAAGCCTATCCCTTGTTAGCCTGCTCATCGGATGAAACCGCTAAAAAATTAGTCCACTTTATATCTCATCTCGGAATTCCTAAAATGATCATCACTGACCAAGGCACTAATTTTACTTCCGAAGTCATTAAACAACTTACAAAATTATTCGGAATAAAACACATTCTAGCTTCGCCTTATCATCCTCAAACTTGTGGCGCTCTAGAGAGGAGTCATGCCACCCTTAAGGAATACTTAAGGCCATTTGTGAACGAAAATGCCCATACTTGGGACTTATATCTTAATACAGCTATGTTTTCTTACAATTCAAATGTTCACTCGACTACCAATTATTCGCCGTTCGAATTGCTATTCGGCTTCAAGCCACATATTCCTAAATCTATAGATACTTTAGAGAATAACACTTATACGGATTACGTCAGACTACTAAATCATAGATTATATTATAGTAGACAAAAAGCACTACAAAATATTCAAGTATCTAAAGAAAGGTCTAAACGTCTTTACGATTCTCATGCTAAGCCCGTTACGTATAACATTGGTGACTCAGTCTATCTCAGGTGTCACCACAAGCAAAATAAAGCCTTATCCCCTGTATGGAAAGGCCCTTTTAAAATAGTCAAAATAAACGGTAATCACACCGTCACCTTATTAATAAATCGTAGACATGTACGTCATCATTATGACGAAATAAAGTTGGCGTCAGATGATGCTATAACTTGATCTTATCTTTACAGGCACTTTGGTTCATCAACTTCGTGTCATCAGATCGTTACGCCTATAACTACGAGTCCAGGCCTATATTTCGATAAACTTAACAATCTAAAATTCACTAACGATAACTGGAACGTCATAACTTATCTAGATATTAGTAGAATACATTCTCACTTTACTATTGTAGAATCGTTATTTTCTAGTCAATACTTATTGCAAAGATTATAGTTCTTCTAAAATCCAACAGGATTGTTTAAATGCATTATGAGCATTACAAAATCAACACGATAATAATGTTAAAAAGTATTCCTCTGTCTCGTATTTGGTTAATAGTAATAAAAGATACAAACGCGGCCTCATAGACGCTGGCGGATCTTTATTAAAAACTTTTTTCGTCACTCTGGATGCAGAAGATGCTCTCAAATATTCCGATGCGATCGACCAAGTACAAACAGATGAAAAACAATTAGCTCATTTAATGAGAGATAACATCCATGTCATTAAGTCAACTATTACTACATTTAATAATTCTATCTCTAAATTAAACGAAAATGAGAAACGTCTAAATAAAAATCTCGAAGTCATTGATAGAGGACTTCAACTTATTTCCAACTCCAATGATAAGTTAGAAATCAAGTCAAACATTAATTCACTATTAAGTGCTCTTGAAAGTATCATTATTTCATTATCGTTTGATATAGAAGATATCAATAATGCGATTTTATTCAGCAAGATGAACGTATTGCATCCGACTATACTTAGTCCACATCAAATATATAACGAACTTGAACAAAATAGGAATAATATGCCAAGGTATTACGAACTCCCGGTATCCCTGTCGTTACAAAACATTCATGAACTAATCGATATTTCTAGAATCATTTCTTATTTCCATAATAACAAGATAATTATCGTCATTAAAATCCCGCTCGTCCTTCCGCAGACATATACCCTGTACCGCGTGATTCCAATGCCTGTCCCTTACGACGTATCGCAACCCGATACGTTTGCACTTATCGCCCCCGCTCATCCTTACCTAGCAATAACAGTCGATCATATGTTCTATTCATTGTTGCGAAGTGTAAATCAGTGCAAAGTGATTCCGGGTAAATCCCATGTGTGTGAGTTAGAAAGTGTTTTTTCAAGTGTCCTTAACCCAATTTGTGAGACTATCTTAATTACGGAAGTAATAAATAAGTTACCTAGTTCTTGTGAAATTAAATTACTGAAAGGCTCAGTACAAGTATTTCATAAAATAAATAATAATAATTGGATTTTCGTTCTGTCAGAACCAGGCAAGTGTCATATTTCCTGTGAGAATGATGGAAATAATTTCGATGAAACCTTGTTCGGCACTGGCATACTGTCTATACCTAAAGCCTGTAAAGCCTTCTATAAAACTCTACAATTCGTGCCACAATCAAATGCCGTCCTCAATGTAAGCTCACAGATTATTTCTAACTTTAATCTTGTAGACGATGATTGTTGTGATAAAAGAAGAATCAACAAAACACTTACCAGATTGCCTTATATAAAAGTAAACGATGCAAATAATCTGGATTCTCTATTACAAGCTAGTTTACATTTAGATTCATTCGAAAAGGATTTAGATAGCCTCGAAAGTCCTAATCATTTTCAAAAATATGGCATTCATTACATGTCTCTTTCTTATGTATTTTTCATCATATTCTTTGTATACCTACTTTATAAAATTAGAAGATATTTTTGTCTAAAATCGAAAGATCATTATTGCATACAGATATTTAACCAATGTAACACCAAAAGAGTTACTGAAACTCGTCAACCTACTGTTGAATTATCTGTCTTGAATGAAAACGGCGTGGCTGATGAGACTTACTCATCAATGTCAAGGCCAGCGCCAATTAAGCGTAATCTTTTAGTATCTAAGGTGAATTAGAATTTAAACTTAATGATCTTTATTTCTCTTTTAATTATTAATAATATACCTAATGTTTATCTGGGGTAATTAAATTGTTTTAGGATTATAATATACTATTCTTTCAATTTTTAACTATGTGCTATCGCTATAATTACTATTGTTTGTAAGTCTGAAACGACGTTCAAGTCACTTCGTAAATTTTAATGTTAATTTCGCATCTTTTCCTCCCAGATGCTCCATTTTATCCGGGGGGCTGTTATATATTAAATAACATCATTAAGTATATAATAATAAACAGCTGACGCTGCAACACGTGTATCCAACGTTTTTTCCATTGACTCAGCATATTGCAATAACTTAGAAATTACACCATTTTATTGGCAGTGTGGAATTGAACGTCGTCACGGACATTAGGCTTTCTTTGTAAAACCTTTTTTATTAATTAAAAGTTTTTCTAGTTCTATTAAAAGTTTTTTTTTAAAAAGCCTATTTCGACCCACCCCGTAACAGTACCCCAGGTATGCGGGATTTACAGCCCCTGCATTATTTCTTAAAGATGTCATAGAAGACGATGAATGAAAAGTGTTTTGCTTTATTGCATGAATACATTACATGGTTCGTGACTAATTAATAACAGCCGCGATTAATGTCAATCTAACTAATTCACAACGTGACTAATTAATAACAGCGAATTAATGACAAATTAAATTAGAGCATGGGTGACCCAGTGGTAACGGCCGCGACTTACGAGTTGTAGGTCGTAGGTTCGAACCCAGACAGGCGCTTTACTTTGTGTAAATTATTTCATCACCACTGCTTTAAAAACCACATTGTGAGGAAACCGGCATGTCCTAGAACCAAAAATTCGAAGACATGTAACATCTTTTTTTATTTTTTTTGGAACCGTTGCTCCCCACACCAGGAATGTCTCCTGTATTGTGGGTGGGTTTACAAACATTTAAACTCACATACACAAACAGCCAGACCCGGAACTACTTGTAGGTCATACAAATATTTGTTCCGTGCGGGAATCGAAACCGCGACACGCGGCGCAGCAGCCAATCGCTTGACCACTGCGCCAACCGTGCCGTATCTACCAACCCGTACATAGCAAGCGTGGTGGAGCAGGGCATTACGGCCCACTCCCTCTCACCGAGAAGAGGCCTGTGTCCCAGCAGTGGGAACATTACAGACTGATTATGCACGGCAGTCGATCGAAGGTAAAACTACGCTTACCGCGGTCGGTTCGTAGATCCGATATCTCCATAACATATCGAGACACACCTCCATGCCTCGTAACGTTGGGCCCAGGAATCATTCGTAGTCCTTTGATAATCGTTACGGGTAGTCAGGAGCCCAAAAGTCTGATAACCAGTCTTATCAACGGGTTAAGTGTTACCCAGTGCCTGGGTTGTAGATGTAGAGGTAAGATAGGCAATCACGTAAAATACTGATAAGTATTCAACTGCGTTTCAAAAGTTTTATGCGATATTGATTGATATTGGTGCCGATTCTGTTGTACACCGAACTAAACTAACTAAACTATCACTAAAATTCCTTACTTTTGGCTATGAGAATCTTAACGCTATTCTGCAAAATAAAATCTCTAATTTTAAAAATTATTTTGACACATCTAAAATCAAATTTGGCAATTGCGACTCCACGTGATACTTGTTTGCCGTACCACGTGATTTTTTTTTAGAGCCAGAGTCGCGCATTATTTTGCAGCCTCGACATGTTTTGTATGGAATTTTTCACTTTTTGTATGGAAAATATGAAAAAAAATTTTTTTTTTTTACCAACACGTTGGATTTTAGATGTTCCGGGGTTATATAAAGGGGGTCGAAATTTTCATTATTTTTGCGATAGGACACACCGTTTTCGAGATATAAGCAAAAGAAAAGAAAAAAAGATAAAGTACTGTTTTTGCATCTGAAGTCGAGGTGTTGGTGTGAATTTTAGTTCATGACAACTAATTTTATTCCACACCTTTTTAATCGCGATTAAAAACAGGCAGATTTAGTTACGACAATCAAAAATTTTGGTGTAAAACGTAAAATTCAGAATAGCAAAATTGCTATTTTCACTAAATTATAATCTCAGTGCCATCTTAGTGCTGTCGAACTAAAATTTGGTTAAGTTGTGTCACTTTAGTCAATTTCAGAATGGGAAATCGTCGTTTGACAGGAATAAAAGAAATTTTGGTGATTTTTAGTCTAGTTTAGAGAATTTTGTGACAAGAGAATCGGCACCATTGACTTTTCTAGTGCCCTAACCTCAGTTGGTTTATCGTTGTCTAAGGACTAGATTAGGTAGGTAGACTAGGTGTACAAACCTATTACGTCGTACTGCTAAGAAACCGTGCCGTGAACAAAAAGACTAACATTATCTAATGGCCAACTTTAGGCGATTTAACATTGATCTTTAGGCGATTTCATGAACATTGTCAAAATATGATCAAAATACATTGAAAATACGTGATGGCACTTTTCCGCCAAAAAAGTACTCTCTCTCCAATGACGTTCTGATATTCAAAATTATACTGGCAAAAGTATCGAAACCATTCTGCCATGTGTACGCACGACGACATATAAAGTTATACATTTCCAATATAGGCTGACTTCTCATTGTACGAAAACTGGAAACGTATACCTTGATATGTCGCCGTGTGTACAACAATCTGCGGACAGCTGATGTAAATCTCTTTGTAAAGCTCAGTTTACACACGCTTTGTCTATTTTTAACACCCGACGCAAAGTTGATGATTATCTAGTTGATGAAGGGGTGTGATCTCCACAGGGCTGATCGAGTCATAATTTGATATTTACAACATAGTAACCTTGAACTGATGCTGCAGTATAACCTGGAGTTTGAGGATACCCAAATCCCTCACCAACTTATAGCAAAATTATCGTGTTTGAGCTCATTGGAATGGTCTCAATGAATAGGTTATAGATATATCGTGATCAGGGTCTGATGATGGAGTAGGAAAGAGTAATGAGGATACATTAGTAGCCAGCTTCATTGTAGGAAACACGTTCAGCTGCGCAAATTTAAGCGAGCCACGTGTCAATCGTATCGTGTCTACTATAAGTACTTATATTAAGTTTAAAAAGCAAGAAAAGGTAAATATAAAATACCTCCAACACAAACAAAACACTCCAAAAACTAAAAAAAATATTACATGTATTGGCCCTTTAAGTTTAAAAAAAGTTGTAGGGTCCTAATATTTAGATCAAAGCATCGTCGTCGTGTCGGGGGACGAATAATACTTTAGGTTTCTAACAAACCTACACGAAAATAACAAAGAATTTAATCACAAGTTTTACTTTAAGACCATAGTCTCCTTGCTTCAACTGTCTTCTATACTGGCTGAAAACGCTTAAACTATGCGCATAAATTCCGTCACAAAACAGAATTGAATTAAATCTGACAGTATCAAGAATCCATATAAAATTTTACTCCTTTGATAAATCTTTGCAACTAAAAATTATAAGTAAAAACAAATGTAGATAAAACACAATGGAAACCATAAATCGGATCACGACCACATTCGAAAATGTAAGAACCAACTTAAAGAAAAACTCTTCTGCGCGCCTCCAAAACTTGAAGAAAGATATTCAAATCCTCTCTAATGAATTGATAGTCCTAGGTAAGGAGAACCACGATCAATATATAAGGTCCTTAGCGATGGAAGGCTACCTGGCCCTTCTTTCTGCTAAAACGATGCCTCTATCCATAATCGAGAAAAGGAACGTACTTCATGTTTCATATGATAAATTAAAACAGTTTGCCATGAGGGACGAATGTCTCTTCATCTTATTAAGAATACAGAATCTTCTATGCTATTACATGATCCAACTAGACCAGAGCACTGAAGCCCGCGAAATCCTCGAGAGCATGGAAGACTTGTATGACCAGATAAGCAAGTCTGAGCCTGACAAGTTCCTAGACGCCGAGGACTTGTTCACGGCAGAGCCGGTGAGCAATATCAAACGTGTGAATCCAGAAAAAGTAGACAAAGTCATCACTAACAACGTTCAGATGCAGGCATTCTTGTACAATAAAATGAATTTGCCTCAGAAATACACTTTATACAACCATACAGCTCTTCGGAGACAATTGGAAATGAAGGAAGGCACGCCACAAGACTGGGCTTTGAGGGCCGCGCGGCTGGGAAACTATTTTACATATCTTAACCAGATTGGTAATGCACGCCATCACTTGTGCGCTGCCTACCACGTGTTGCGGACCTGCCACGACAACTGCAAACTCATGCCTGAGGAATTCGTATTACAGAAGGCAGATTTCGAAATCCACTTCTTAGAGTTGAGCCATCACTGGGTTAAATTCGGATTGACGCTTTTTAAAATGTCTAAAAAGAAGATTCTGAACAAATACTTCACGCATACATCGTCAGGAGCAGATCTGTGGAAGACCGTGGACTTGTTGGAAGACAGGCTGGACAGCTCAGAGAATTTGGAAGATGAAAACTTGAAAGATCTGGGTGCGGAAAAGTCTGGAAAGGGAGACTGCGGCACCCCAGAGAAATTGTTCACTTTTCCGTCTCTGGATTTGAAAGAGATGGAGGTCAAAGTACCTTTTGAAAGCGTTTGCAGCGTTGAGGAAGCAAGGAAGCTGTTCGCATTTACATATAAATGGCTGATGAGGGCGAAACACTACTACGACTTCGAACATCATTCGGCCCAGTACATATCCTGCTCACTGCAGCTGGCAGAGCTATACGAGCACTTGGCCTTCTTCGAACGAAATATAGACAATCAGTACAGTATCCAAAAGAGACGTGCCAACGTTCTGGAGACGCTAAACTCCTTATTAAAGACGTGTGACAACGTGATGTCTGTGCAAATCGACGTGATCAGGGAGCTGTCTCAGGTCCAGTTGGAGTTGATGGCGCTCAACTTGCAGAAGCTATGGCGCGAGGAGTCTCAAACCAATATATTAAATCTGGACACGGATGCAGACTCAATAATTAATTCTTTGGGTTCAGAATCCAACAAGACCTTGACGGAAAAAACTCTGAACACGTCGAGTAAAAATATGTTTTTGAGGAAAATGGAAGCAGCCACGTCGATCAACGGCAAGCTGTTCCGGCTAAGCGGGCAACTAGTGGCCCGGACCCCTTCGCAGCTAAGTTTCGGCGGAATCCTCAAAAACTAAATTTGAAATCAAACCCACTGTCGGTCCCCGTATAAACATGACTGCAAATATTGGAAACAAAGAAATGTTTATATTGGGGATAAAACGACTTTACAAAATGTTTATATTGGGAAGAAAACGACTTTACAAAATGAACTTTTAAATTATTGTATACCGAATAGGTAATAAAATAAAATGAAACAATTTTGTACGTTATTGGTTTTATTGTTCAGGTTTAGGCTCTTTGACACACCAATGATTGGAATTGCGAGAAGCGTTTAGTCGGATATTATTAGTGATATTAGGTATTGATTTAGATCCAATGTCCAATACTAATTACAGGGTTGCCTGTTTGCCAAGAACTCTAATATTGGACAAGTAAGTAGTTGGGACGTCAATTAAACACTGAAATGGATAGCCGACTGGTTTATTCATATTAGCGCATACCCACATTACTGAATAACAAATTAATCATTAATTAAACGTAAGTTGTGCCAGAAAGGCTTTTATACCGTTAAGGATTATATTGAGGACAAAAAGGCTTGGGATTGAGTTGCTCCAATTTTCTGCCTAGGTACTGAAAGTTGTTTTTTTTCTGTTACATACACTGATAATTGATAATTATTATAACAGAACGACTTGAATACTTACCTTGAGAAGTACAATTTATTATTTGAATTATTGTGAATGTGAGGACTATGTGGGTCATTGTTTCAGTTTTAATCATGATCTGGCAGTTTAAGTAGTTCATGCGGCCTACCCAAATGTCCTTTCTTTGGTATTGTTCGTCGAATCGTTGAGCTCCTAAAGTTCTGAGTTGAGCTGCACGGTTACTGACAAATGCGTGCACTGACTGGACAGGTCCTCTCAATCTGCGTGGTTCTTTCCTCAGAAGACCATTTCAGATAATAATCTACATGGTCCTCAAAGATTATGTTCGAACTATTATATACACATTAATGAATTTTATACATACAATGACATGAGTATTTACTTTGTAAAGTATTTTTTTTTAATTATTGTGAATGTGAAGATTATGATTGCGGTGTATTACTTTATTTTATTTTATTTCTTAGTTAGTTTCACGATCTGGCAGCTTGAGTAATTTATGCGGCCTACCCAAATGTCCTTTCTTTGGTATTGTTCGTCGAATCGTTGTGCTCCTTAAGTCTAAGTTGAGCGGCAAGATTACTGCACTGACTGGACAGGTCCGCTCAATCTGTATGGTTTTTCCTCAAAAGACCGTTTCAGACACCAATCTACATGGTCTTCACATGATCTGACCAAGATTATGTCTGGACTTTAAAAGAGACTCTGTGACCTCTGAGTTTGTTTCGGCCTTTCTTCTCAGAGTAGTCAGATAGGAAACGCCGAACTCATCTAGTTTTTAAAATATGATTGACGTGTAAAAGTGTTTGTACAAACCTACTTACAGAAATAAAATCATTTATCATTTAACAAAAGTAGACAATAACTTACACTTTTCCCCCTTAAGATTAAATGTTTACTAATCAGAAATAATAGGTAACTAACAGAAAATTCCCTAAGGTTATATAATACAACTCATAAACCCTACTATAACTATTTAGACACCCTTTTTTATTAACCTTTAACTAACGACTTATACGTCTCACAGACGGCGTAACTTTTATAATAACAATATTTTAATCCACTTCGCTCGCGAAGTGGTACCCCTCCCGTTACCTTCTTCCCTCGGGATTGTCTAGCGATCAGTCGACGAAGTGTACGTGGCGATTACTCACATGTCCATCGAGGAGCCATTGTCGTCTCACAGACGTTATTTATGTAAAAAACTTATGACGTCTCCTGGTCGCAACCTTAGTGATTGCGTAAGTAAGGCTATAGGGTCTCATAGACGTGACATCGTTACAAGTGTAGTTATTTTTTTACAGAATGCCTTTGAGCTTCTGCTGATGAAGATATCCAGCTTCACATAAACGTAGCTCGACTGAACAAGATAGGAAAGCTGTGATAGTGGTATCAAGATGCACTACTGTAGAAAAACTGATGTTGCAGCTGGAGAGCCTGTCATTATAACGCCACTAAAGGAGGCGTTGATTAAGTGGATAAAAAGTGTTCCAACTATGCATGTTCTCGAAGAACACGACGCTGGCCAATGGTACTCTTTTATAGGTTGATAGATCTGACCGGTGTCAATGATTATGTGCTATATAATGACTGTGAGATTAAGGAAACTTATAATTCGTGGCCCTTTCTTGCTCTCACTAGTTAGGAGTTAGTTCTTCTCCAAATTCAATTGTGGGTATATAACAGTATTCCACAGCCATTGCGCCTAATTATTCAACGAGTTATATGAGATATCGACGATGAAGTGACAAGAACCTTTATCTACCAGAACATGATTTTACAGGAAAGGAAAAAAACGTTTTATTTATTTTAAACGCAAGGTATGAAAAATACTGTTATTGGATATATATTAAATAAGGCTTCTTATTTAATATTATATCCAATAACAGTATTTTTCATACCTTGCGTTTAAAATAAATAAAACGTTTTTTTCCTTTCCTGTAAAATCATGTTCTGGTAGATAAAGGTTCTTGTCACTTCATCGTCGATATGCCTCAACTTCCGCCTGTGGTTCCAACTCGGTTCCAGGTCCAGCTGTTAGAAAGACATGTGCAATATGTCCTAGTCGCCTAAAAAGATGTACAAAGTATTCATGTCATAAGTGTAATTGTTGCATACATACATGTAGTGACTTCTAATTATCCCAGTGACCATCGGTCGGATTGAAGTGCTGTAATTTTTTTATTGATTCAGTTAATATTTAAGATTTTATTATATTTTGATAAACGTTTCTAAGAGATAATATTTTTTGAGTTTTTATGTCGTTTTCTATCAGTAATTATAGAAAAGGAAGGGCTGAGGTAAATCTCTAAAACTAATTAAGGAAATATTTTGGTCTCACAAATAAAGGCTGATTGTGCATAAAAGTTAAACTATATTTATTTTTAAACATTTTATTTATACCTACATGTAACAAAACTAACTTTTAACTAACTAACAATTGACTAATGAAGTGCAACACATTAACTCTCAGGAGAGACAAAAATAAAACAATGCTGGTACTTAAATGATATATTTTTTTACAAAGTATGACAATATCAAACAACAACCGTCTTACACTGGTACAATAGTTGCACAATCAGCTTACGAACATGTTGTTCACTTTTTAACCTTGCCATTGTGTATTGACTAGTCGTGTTTTACTTCGCCAATTACATCTTAATATGACAGGCTATGGCCAGTGTTCATAGACTGACTGTGCATAACAAGTCATCTCGTTCAACTGTTACGACCAACTACATAATTTTATTATGCCATAGCTCGAACCTGCTGTAGTGAGCCAACACAGATCGAGGGTAGTTTTGCAATCTTCATACAAAAGAACTAGATTAGAATGTTAAGCAGTCTTAACAGAAAAATTGTTACGATAGCAACAGTTGTTTTTATTACGAGTCTACGACTTAACGCCGACAGCCACTACGCCGACAGACTGAACACCGACAAGACTACTTCGACGGGACTCTTCGCCGACAGGACACTTCGCTGACAGGAACTTGGAAGTAGCGAGAGATCAAGATCTGTGACTTCGGAGTGTCGGGACAGCTGATAGATTCCATGGCCAATTCGTTTGTGTTGATCACAGTTCTAACCTAACCTAACCTGTTTCGCATAATCGATTTCCAAAGTAAGTATCTGATTATGTATGTATACTATATTTTGCCTTGTCGGCGAAGTGTCTTGTCGGCGAAGAGTCCCGTCGAAGTCTGTCGGTGTAGTGTCTGTCGGCGTTTAGTCGTATACTGTTTTATTACATAATCTCACAAAAATCTCAAGATTTTTCCGCTGTCTGTCTTTCAAGTTGAACGACCAAAAATGGCGATTGCAAACTACCCTCATAATTTAAATAAAGTGACTATATTTTCCACACTTAAAAGCTTTTGCTATCGGCATTGAAAACGTTTGTGGAGGCTCATTGAGATCAGCGTTAGCAACAACGTTGTGGTCAGTAAATACTTTAATTATCGTTCCCATGCAGTTCGTACCGAGCCGACAACAGTTACAGTAGCTGTTGACATGTAATGCACTCTCTACTAATGACTACTAATGCTAGTGTCATGACACCTGCGTTCAGTAGGATACCTCTCATGCCTTGGCCTAAAATACGGTCGAAAAGTAATGTAAGAATGCACCTAACACCCATATTTTGAAAGGTTAGATAAAAGTCTGTCCAACTCATGTTAACTGCTGTGATTGGCTGAACGAAACAACAGCCGCCAATACAAAACCCGACATAAGTTTCACATTCTGAGCTAATTTGTGTTACAGATTTTGCAGAAAGTGGGTGAGAATACCATTTAGTTCATAATTTGGTGCAGCGCCATCTAGCGGTGGAATCTTAAAAAGTGTAGTCACAGCGGGAATTTAAAATTTTTAAAATGCCAACGTTTTCAACGCAAACAGCACTATATATAGCATTTCTTTATCTAAATAACAATTATAATAAATTATTATTACAAAGTAAAGTCTTACAATCGCCAACACAATTCACATTTTCTTTGGAATATTTTTATTTAGATTTTACGGGCATCGTGAAATATGTTTTTGTAAAACAAGCATTGCCAATATCTAAATACCACAGAAAACAGAAAACAAAGAGTGTCGTGGAATGGTTTACTGAGCTGTGTCGGCGATCACAACAGGAAAACATTTACTTAATAAATGCTAAAACACTTAAGTCCCTACATTCTGGTACGTACAAAAATGGTCAATACAGAGTATGTACTCGGTTCTTAATTTCGAGACAAAATTCTTCTTATTCAATCTTTTATCAAATAAACTTACTTGTTTACATACTATTTAGGTTTTTATAAGCCTGATTCTGACATGATGAGGTTTTCATAAAAAAAACGTTGCAAAACAGATGTTTAAACGTCAAAAAAATTATGATTAAGCAGAAGTTAATCCCCTCTGATTGAGCCGTTCAACCAATTTCGTTGAACCGTGTATCAATGCGGTATTATTTTGCAATATATTTGTTTATTTTTTAGAGACATAAAAATAAACAAATGACAAACGCAATACGTTAATTCCGTTGGTTTGATTTTGCATCTTGAGGGTGTCACACGTGGGTCTTACGAAACCAATAAAACTGTTATTTTATAATATTACATTTTCTGAACAAATAAGTTTACATAATAAGTTTTGCTATAATTATTCAGTGGCCAATTTTAGTGGTGTAGTTTTGTTTTGCGGTTTTCATTTAAGTAACTGCAAAAGGAATCTTTCTAAAAATTAGTGACTGAAAGGCTGTCAATTCAATGTGTTTGTATGTAATTTCATTATAACTAATTATTTAATCGATACTAGATTATGCTGTTTCATAGTTATATAAATATAAAAAGGCTTCATTTTTTTCTTTACTTGTAATGAAAGTTCATTTCAATTGAAAGTTAGTCAGTTCAATTCCTCGATAATTAATTAAGTATAAAAATTCTGTAAATATACAATGTTTGGTATTTAAACCTTAAATTTATATCTTAGTATAATTAGAAGTGTACAATGGACATTTTAAGGTTGTATTTTATAAATCAAAGGCACCTCTAAATAACCTTTAAACTGTATTTATATTTAATGCTGTTAACAATAACATAAAAAGTGGATTATGCAAACTTATGGTAAGTTTGTAAATCATGTTCTAATAACTACAAAATTGAAGTCGGGACTTACAGGACTAGGTATAACATTTCACACAATTATTCTAAGCAACAGTTAGGAATGTCATTATTAGGAAATCTTGTTAATGGTGGAACTTGGAAACAAAGGCGTTGGACTTAACCTTAGATGTATTAAAACCAAAGACAAGTATCTTATGGACTTTTTAGAATACAAAATAAACTTGCTTCTCTTAATGCCATCCAATGTTCATGAACCATCATCATATACATCGACATAGGCCTCCCCGAAGCATCGCCACTTCGACCGGTTCTGTGCTTCCCTCATCCAGCGGATTCCTGCGGCCTTCACAAGGTCATCAGTCAACCTTATTCGTGAATGGCAGAAGGAATTGTAAATTGGCTACGCTTCAATGGCAACACCGGTCGTCGTTTCAAATCCATATGATACTTGTTAGTGGTTTTGGGGCAGGACTACAATGGTCTTTTGGAACTCGGACAGCGCGCGGCCTAGACAGGGGGACGCTGTTGGTAAACATTTGTGCAATTGTTTTTATATGCTTTGGTAAACAAGATGGCGGCGATAGTTCCGGCTTCCGCCACGCGCCAAAAGATCTTTGCACAGCCATGTGTAAAAATCTTTACTTAGTTAAAAAGTTTCGTTCACAATATAATTTTGTAAGGAACGGGACTTTCATGTCATATATTATAAGCATTATTTACACACACATAATAAGAATTACAATTTTAACATGTACGAAGGGCGTTCAATGTATTCTCGTTACGAGGGTAATTTACTAATGATGTGGGTAATTTATCTAATTAATTAATTAATGACTTTATATACGGGTATAAAGGTAATTATTTCATATAGCTGTGATCATGTGTCATGAGTTTGCTAGTTGTCAATAATCAACGACAACTGGAATGGCTAACGTGACAATGTTGAAGAAAATCGAGCACCGGGCTGTTACTAAATTCCTTACCAAACAAGGAAAGCGTCCAAAAACTATTCACAAAGAGGTGCTAGCTGTTTAGCATGATTCTGCACCTTCGTTACCTACGGTTCTTAAGTGGTCAAATGAATTTAAAAGGGGCAGAGAGTATTGAAGACGACACTCGTTCGGGCGGGCCGGTTACTGCCTCTACGGAAGAAAACGTGAAAAAAGTTGAGAAGCTTATACTGGAGGATGCCCGAATGAAGATGAAAATGATAGCAGAGATGACCCACCTCTCCTTTGCTACCCATACACACAATTCTTCATGACCTTCTTTACCTTTCAAAAGTCAGTACAAGATGGGTGCCGCGAATGCTCACGGCGGCGCATCAAAAACAAGTGCGAATCGAGTGCTGTAGACAGTTTTTAGAGCTCTGGGGTGAAGTTCCATCAAGTATTTTCGATGGAATTGTTACTGCAGATGAAACCTGGGTTCATCATTATGACCCTGAAAGTAAGCAGGATTCCATGCAGTGGCACAAGAAGGGCACTGCGCACCCAAAGGAATTCAAAGTCGTTCCGTCTGCCGGAAAAATCATGGCTACAGTGTTTTGGGACTCAAAGGGAATGTTGCTGATTGAGTACACAAAAAAGGTGAAACCATAAATGCAGCATCCTACGCATTCAGTTTTTAGTTTCCGAAATTTACGGGAAGCAATTAAAGAAAAAACACGGGATATACTGACCAGCGCAGCGGTCGGTTGCTTCTTCACGACAACGCCCCGGTCGGCACGGCGCGTGTTTCCAAGGCGCTAGATTGTGGTTTCGAAGAAATTAACCATCCACCCTATAGCCCGGACCTAGCCCTAAGTGATAATTATTTGTTCCCTAATAAAAAAAAGATCTTCGTTGAAAACGATTTTCCAACGATGAAGACCTCAAGACAAATGAGCATTTTTCAGAGAAAGAGGAAAGAAAATATTTGTAACAGGGTATTGAAAAGTTAATTTCGAAATGTAATAAATGCATTCAGGTAGGTAATGGGAGATTACATTGAAAAATATAAATAATTTTAATTTCATTTACGCCTTTGAACGCCCTTCGTAGACAATTTCAAATGTGTTGCAATAATTATATTATACATATTAATTTGTACTATACCAAATAGTTGTGGTGGAAATTGGAATGTAGATTACCCACCACAAACAACAGAATCGACTGATTGCATTTGCTTACAAAATCATTCAAATCCATAAATTATTTTATTAACTTTTTGTAAGTAAAGGCAATTTCGCATAATACTCTGTTACCAAGCGATGTAAATTGTAAACGTTATATAAAATTTTATAAAATTTAATTCTTAGATATAATTTTCTTAAACACTCGTAATATATAATTTCAAGAGAACTTTTGGAGTATAAAATTAGAACCGCATTTTTATAACCTATCTCGTTATGTGTAAGAAAAATAATTTCATATTCTTAGGTACCTACATCATTATAACACGTCATGTGTCAAAAACAAAGAAACAATCCAACAATAAAAAAAAAACATTTTTTTTAAACTTATACCTAATATAATAGTGTTGCCTTAATATGTATAAAAATATCAATATATTAAAGATACAATTTCCTTGAAACGCTTTGTTTCATCATACAGAGTTCCGATTAGTTGCTATGCCTACGGTAAAAAGACTACGTCAATGGTAAAAACATGTGTTTCAGACAATGTAGCGACCAAGCGCTAGTAATATTGTGGTTGTAAAGTGGTCGCCGCAAGTCTTCGGTCTCTATACAGAATTTTCGATATAATTTGACGTTTTGCTACGGTCACATCACTAGTCACTACAATATTAATTATTATTTTCATATATAACAAGTGATTGCAGTGCTGTATCGATGCCATGGTTTCACATCACAGTCACGAGAATCGTTTAATTTTACCTAACGCCTAGGTATATCTTCGAATAATTACGATAACTTTACAAATACTTTTGATTCTTCGATAAGTCACTTTTTTTTTTTAATGTAACGCGCGTATTCTCGCATCGATTGAGAAAATCAAATAACATTATCGTTAATCTCACTTTGTTTAAACATTTATTATACTGTCTCTGTTAATTACTTCGTTTAGAGCACTGTATGGTTAAACACACAATTTAGTTTGAATGGCTTTTCTTTGGTTACCTCTTAGTGTAATGACCTTTTACAATATAGTAAGCGCGTTATCAAGTGAGTCGTCGGGCCATAAATCATTTCCCTATGTCTATTTCGCTTGCACTTACGGGCCTTATGGAGCCGCTTAGTGAAGGGCGTAACAATAAAATAAATATATCGATAAGTAACGTTTATTATCGTACCTTGTTCATACAAGCGTACAGACTATTAGTGACTCATCGAGGCCACGTGAGCAGGTAGGTAGCCCATTACCGATAACGGTCCCGGCGCGCTGCATATCCTTATCTCTATTGACATTTATGGCCTCACGACTCAGTTGATAACGCGCTGACTATAACAGTAGATGACACCTAAATAAAGACTCGCCGTTGGATTTTCAACCTTCGGCGCTGAATCGAGCGTTGACAATCCAACAGCGCGATTTAGTTAAGCATTCATTTAGCTTTCGCCTAGTGTTATTGAAAACGGGCATGAGATTTCCACTAAAATTCATTGCGCTATTTGTTCCGTCTGCTTGACAAGAAGATAGTAATATAGGTATATTGAACACTGGTAATAGGCATATTTTTAGTTATGGCTGTATTTCTTTTTAATGGATGCACTGTGTGAAAGATTATACAGGGTGTATGAGAAAGGTGTGGTCAAGTTAAATGGTGTGGTACAGACCATTAAACTGAACAACTTTTTACATGGGACTAAATTCGTAATTGAGAAAAAAAACATGCGGGGCAGTCTTTGGGGACTGCCGATAGAAGTGAAAGCTAATACATATAGGTCATGGGAAGCGTGCGGTGACGATGACGTGAGTTTCACGCTTTTTGTTCACCCAAAAAGTACACATATATACACAGTATACATATGGCTCATGGAAAGCGTTCGGTGACGATGACGTGAGGTCCATGATTTGTGTTCACCCAAAAGTGCTCAACGCGCCTAAAAGTGTTTTCACTTCAAAAATCATCTGTCACATATATTTGGGTCAGGTAGGTATTGAAGTTTTGTAACGGACATCTGGTATTTTTTTCTCGATTACGATACAACCTGCATGAGATGACAACTACTAGAGAAGAATGACTCCAAATAAATTGGTTGAATGATGATAATGGCTATATTTGCCAAGAAAGAAAACAAGATTTATTTGTCGGAAGACGGTATTCTTCCTTTCTTAATTTAATTATAGGATGTAATACTTATAACGTGGATCATTTATACTCATAGCAGTCTCCGTCTGCTAAGTGGTTGGGCATGGCCTAATTATTATAAGTGCAACATTCATTGTGCGATATCTCATCTAGTTTTTTACGATATAACTAGACAAAAATGTACCGTGCGTTTTTCTCTAGAATTCATTTACGATTAAAATCTGCGAGCCTGTTTTTATTGTTATGGATTTTGTTCGCTTTAAATAGGTGTTTTTAAAAACACAGCTTTTCGTTGCCTTGTAGCGTACATTTTTGTTATTTTCAGGAGTTTGTGACGCCGACATTGTTTGTAGGAGCGGGAAAAACCGCTACTGTTTCAAACTAAGTTCCTTATCGCACATGGCGATTGAGAGCTGGACCGAAATTAGTGTATCATTTTGACCGTCACGGCACTTTTGTTAAAATATCTGTTCCTTCTTTTATTTTAGTTACTCTCAAACGTTGTTAATTTATTTCACTGCGCCTGTTATTTAGTACGTAATATACAGCGAAAGGATCTTCGTTCCAACCGGGTCTCCCACGACACCTCTCGACTTTTTATTTCCTAGCCGGGTACCGTTATGAAAAAGTTGTTTCTAGGCCTGCTAAATATTTCCGGTTTGCTTAGCGAATATGTCGTATAAACTCTATGATTTAAAATAATTTCATTCAAAGTTAGGCACTTATTTACACTTAGATTTTTATACTTTGCCTCGTGGCTTTGTTTAAAAGTCTTTATAAATTTATTATAATACATACGGTCATGCTTTTGTTCTTTGTAGTCCTTTCATTGCAACTCCCGCTGCGCCATCTCTTAGAATTAGCAGGAACTACCAATAAACCAAGAAATATACTCATAAATATTGTGTAGTAGCTGCAATAGAACCTTTTCAGGACTGCGTAAAGTCAGGGAAATTAATAGTTACGTAAATTGACTACCAACTTAAATTGTCCGCATATTCAAATCACAACTGTCATTCTTTGACAGCTGTATGAAATGGCTTTAAGTCGGCAAATTAATTTGTTCATTCGCTTAACAAATTAATTTTTGCGACTGTACTTGTGTGAATGAGTTTAGTGGCATGTGGAATTGCAACTACTATTAAGTTAAATTGTCTTATCAAATTAGCCCTATTTTGTCAGCAAATGACTTATTATTAATTGACAAAGTTACAGCTAACCTAACCTAACCCGAGGCAGTGTAATTTTCGTTGCATTGTATACTCCTAATGTTAGAAAAAGTTCGCTAGTGCGTTTTAAGCCTATGTGCATCTAATATGCTAATCATACATTTCTTTGTAGGAAATTATGTACTGTCAGGGAACTTAATTGTTACGCAAATCGAGACCTTTCGTCAATTAGCCGTATTCTAACCATTTCATACAAGTGTCAAAGAATGGCAGTTGTCATTAGAATATACGGACCATTTAACTTGGTAAGTAGTCAATTTGCTTAACATTTAATTTCTCTGACTTAACCTAATACATAGTAAGGACGCTAGTTATTTGAAATTTACAAAATTCCTTGTGAATGAGATCTTAATCGTAACTCGTTTTGATTTTTAAGTCATATTTCTCATATTTAGTCTGATTCCTTGAGTGAGTGTGTGTTCAACCATACAGCATTATTGCCATTGTAAAATTGTTTAATAAGCCACAAACTTCAGTAGGTACTATATCTTCCTTATTTAATATGATTGGTGTATCGGTTTTCGAAGGCTAACATCAGTCTATTATTTGTCTATGTGCTTACACTATTTGTTTTATTGCCTATTGTTTACCGGCTATATGCCAAAAGGGTAGTGTACAAAATGTGTAGGTACAATTTTCGACCTCAGTGGACGCATACAACTATGAGTTTTTTTCATTTATTTTTATTTATTTAAGATGGGTTTGCTCTTGACTCTAGTCTAGGTCACTGGAGACAGAGACAGAGTCGATGGTGGATACCCAGAAGAAGCCTGTGTGAAGTTTGTACTTTAAATGGAACAATTATATTTAAAAAAAGGACTTACCTCCGGTTCCTTGAATACTTATTAAATCTATTGAAAAATATCATTATTATCATCTTATTGTGATTGTTGTTGTGATACTGACAACCAATCCATTGACTTGAATGTGCCGTGCAGTTGAGAGTGTGTCATGCTCACTCACATGTCTCGCTGGTGGAAGAACGTGTGTTGGATCATTCAGTTCCCTTCAAAGTGGTGCTGATCCATGAGTCGTGTTCGTTTTGTTTACTATGGACACTTTTTAACGTGCACGTGTTTCTACATTGTACTCACATGTATTATTTCAACTCGAATAATGTAAGTAAAATATTCTGTAACAATATTATGATTTAAAAGAGGGTCCGTGGAGTTTCTTGCCTCTTTCTCTCCATAGGTAGCCACAACGCTTTGGAATGGGCAAATAGCTTCATCTTTCTGACTGACCGACTCCTTGTCAATTTAAAAGTTAAATGCTTCCGTTCTTATTACAAAACAAGGTTTTTCTTTTGACATGGTTTAAACCATCGAGCCTGTTTTTGAAATAAGAACCTAACTGAAATCGAAATACAGTTCCTTTTACAAAACTGTCAACTTAGTCCGGTCTTAGGTTGTCAATTTTGTATTAAGAACTTTACTAAAGTCGGCATAAAGTTCCAAATACAAAAACTAAATCGAATGTGTAGGTTGGGACTAAAGTTAGATCGTGTTTTGTAATAAGACGGTTCGAGTTTGAGTTTGAATCAAAGCAGCTATGTGAGATTTGGCAGAAGATAAACTTGGGATATTTTTGCGTTGTCTTTCTTTGCATATAACCGACCGTTGATAATATTTTATAGTTTCAATTAATTGTTTTTTTTTTCGATGATTTAGTATAAGTTAAACAACTGACTGATTTAGAAGTGATTGAATGATAGAAGTGCAGAACTGGAAAACTTGATTTTTGTAGAACTATGGCAGTGTTTGACAATTAATATTTTAAACTGTAAACAAACATACAAAAAATCAAATCTTCCATTTTTATTATATTAGTTAATTTTAGATAATAGGCAAGCTTTTAGGTATTTGTTGAAAACAAATTACAATACTGTAAATGTTGTTCCGATAGTCTACTATCCTAAATTACAATACTGTAAATGTTGTTCCGATAGTCTACTATCCTACTAGGATAGTAGACTATCGGAACAACATTTACAGTATTGTAATTTGTTTTCAACAAATACCTAAAAGCTTGCCTATTATCTAAAATTAACTAATATAATAAAAATGGAAGATTTGATTTTTTGTATGTTTGTTTGTTACGCTTTCAAGCTAAAACGGCTGAACGGATTTGGATGTAATTTAGCACATGGGTAGGACCATCATCTGGATTAGGACATAAGATACTTTTTATCCCGGTACTTCCACGGAATCGAGACTAATGCGGGTGAAACCGCGGGGCCCAGCTAATGAAATATATTTTAATGTGCGTAGGGCACAAATGTAGAAGTGGTAGCAGTAACTAAATGCTAAGTTGTATCCTGATGGTTAAAACCACAGAGTACGGAGACGCCTCGGGGGCCGCTGCTAGAGGCAGCATTGTCAACACTTTCCATACTGTCACCGTTTGCTCGTACTACGACACAAATGACGAATAGAAACTGACAGCTTTGAATGGTGAGGACGACAGAAGTAGTGCACTTTTGGCGCCACGAAGTTTATTAGTAGGTACCTACTGCCGTCGCTGGACTCTGCCGGCGGCTATTCTTAATCCGATCCAGCCTGTCCCTTGCTGCTCTCCACCAGCCACGCCCTAAGCAGAGGTCCGTTCCTCACAGGGGGTGCCCTTATCGTGTATTCGCTTAGTTTTTAAGGCCTGGCTGGAGGACTTATTTATTGAGGCACCTACAGGCAAGCCCGGTTAAGCAGCCGACAACCTTCTAGATTGACCTGCGAGATGCAATTTATATAAAAACAAAAATGAACGCTACCGGAGGCGATTCCGTACTTTGTAGTTAAACCATTCAAACCCGTAGGCAAGAATAACGCTTTTTATTATTGATCGTTTTGATTCGCTTTTTATTATTCACTTGTTTTTAAATATTGCAGCATCATGCTGAGATAGGAGATTAGGAGCCGTTGGTCCTCGTGCAGGACTTTCTGGATTTTTACTTTATTTTAATATCGTTATTTTTTTTTTCAAATATTTTTGTCCTTGTGTTTACGTTTAGTTTGTGATCTTCCTGTGCGAGTCACAATTTTTTTATTATTTTCTTCAAATAGCATCGACTAAAATCGAGTTATGTACGGGCCCTATAGAAGATAATCTTGTTTAAACCGGCGTAGTAACCAACGACGTACGATGGAAAAAAAGACTACATAAGGACTCAGAGATAGTAATAGGTCAATTACACTTGATCGTTCACATGCAATCGGAAACTATTGTCTATGGAACTCGGGCTGACGACAAAGAGTTTTGTTACAGAATACAAGAATGACACAGAATTGTATGATATCGAGCAAAAGTACGTTTGGTAATACTCTGCTACCTTTATAAATTTAAACTTATTGTATATCTATCTATGGAGCATGAGTGCCGACGCGATGGGACGATTGTCATAGGAATAACAGTTATTGATCTTGAATTACTACACAGTTATTTTAAGTGGCTCGCGGTGAGTACCTTCCATAAAAAAGTTTTTGTAAAATTTTAAAAAGATGCTTGAATTAATACTGATAATCCGTTAGTTTTTCTACCAGTACTAAGGTTGTGCACTATCACTTTTGTTCTCTTTTTATATCTGTGAGTGCCAACCAGGAAACCTTTTTGGGTCATATATGCGTATAACATTTCAATCGCTACAGTCGATCGACATAAATTTAAAAATAAGCTCGTATGCAATGATGATCATACGAATTCCCGTCAAATCAATCTACATTTAATCGGAACTCTCGCGACCTCGAGCCTACCTACCGTCTCTACGCTGCAGCACTTCAAACAGCACCACATTGCTATCGAAGTCACTTTCCTCGCTTGCCGGCCACGCTTGTTCTTCGAGCAGCGGCTTACCATGCTCCCCTTTCATCTTCGAAGTCCGTCGGATGGAGTCGAAGTCTTTGATGTCGTCGAAGTCTTGGTCGATGGCGTGGACCGTGCCGGCCACAGACTTGATGAATAGGACCTTGTGAATGATGTGGCCGATGATGCCGAGGAGACAGACGCCCAAGCCGACCACGTTGATCGGTGAGAGAACGTCGCCACTTACCTCTACGGCCAGGACTAGGATGCACATTTCCTGAAAATGATTAAATTATAGGTTTTAGTAACTGCCTTGGCGTACTGACAAAAGGGATTGGTTTCGATTCCAGGCTCAGGAAGAAGCTTTAAAAAATAAAAAAGAGTTTTTTTTTTCATGATAGTTCCTTTGCCCAATTTGACCTACCATCCATAGTATAGAATTTAGGCCTGATGTACAATCGTAAAAATCTTGTTCATTCACGCGGCTGGCATACTTAATATTCCTCTCACTTCCGTGCAGCTGACTTTTTTTTTGGTTGGATATGATCCCTAATATCCAAAATGAAAAGGTTTTGGCGCTTTCTGAAATTACCCTGTTTTTTTTTTTTTTTTTTGAGAATATTACATGCTTTATTTATGGACTCCCCCCCTAATGGAGCAGGTCACAGCCGACGCTCAGATCTCTTATGCACTTAGGGAAAACTTTTGTTGTTATGATTTTCAACCGGTATGAATGACTTCTCCAAACTAACGCCCGTACTTGTCCTAAATAATATTCTGAATGTGAAAGTGAGTTTGTTTGTTACGTTTTCACGCTAAGATAGCTGAACGGAATTGGATGAAAGTTGGCATATGGGTAGCATGACCTGGGTTAGGACATAGAATACCTTTTTATCTCGGTAGTAGGTAGGTAGGTAGGTACATGAAGTTATTCTCATCACGACACGTTGCGCACAACTTTTGAGCAGTAACCTAACAATAAGTACTAGGCTTGCATGAATTCATGATAGTATTTCAATCATTAGTATTAAACTACTCACAGGATTTGGATGAAATTTGGCACACAGATAGTTTATAACCTGGATTAACACATAGGATACTTTTTATCTCGGTAGTAAGTTTCCGTGGGATAATTTCCGACACACACGCAGTTGTGTTTGTATTAGTAAAATAATACCCAATTTATTGATTTATTTATTCATTATGTAGTTCACATACATTTTATACATTTAAGTTGGTACCAAAATAAACTCATTAGAGTTTCACCGTGCACCAAAATCATCTACTACATAATTCAAACAACTTAAAGAAGGTACTTGGTTAAAAAACAAAAGAAATAAAATTAAAATGAGGGTGTAGCCGGAATAGTAACAGGTATATCTATTACTAACGAGCGAACATCGGTGACCATTTGACCGTCAGTCCTTAAAACAATAGTGGTGGAGGAATGTTTTTGAACTGATACAGGTTGTTCATAAGTATCAATGTTTTGAGTCACTTCAATTTTCCCAATAAATTTTTTTTTGTTAAGATAATATTATTGTTAGGTATTATTTTTACTTCACTATTTACGTGTGCTTTAAAACCGTTTAACTACAGTTATTTATATTTTGTAAATAATGTTGCTTTAGTTTGTATTTTATGTTTTTCTGAGTTATTTTGTCCCTCCATGATATAGGTAGTTGATTAATAAGATAAGGTATTATAATATACTTTAATGTTCTTTTGCCGTCTAAATTAGTGTACTTTGGAAAATTAAGCCTCTTATTAGAACCGTGTCTAGCGTGCAACTTTATATGAATAAGTATCACATTTAATAATTGTTATGCCTTTAGGCCTAGACAACTCTGTAAACATGGTTTTGTGAAAAGGAGAAGAAAATACGTTTATTAGCGGTAAACATGACGCAGAAAACGAACGTACACATAAAGAACAAGTAAAATATACGTCAAATCCACGCAAAATGGCCATCGCTCAGCATAATGCTACGACCCTATGCGAGACAGAGCCCCAGGCTTTCAGCGGTTTTCAGCGACAGCCGGCGATAACGTGATGACGTAGTAGTAGTAGTAGATTACTAAATTAAATCAATGAATATCGCTCTATGTTGTTCTTAAATATTGATTATGAGATGCCGACTGAGACTGAGATGATGACTGGATTAGGTGTCGTAACAGATTTAGGTGAAAGAACAAACATTTGGTACAACCAAATATTAAATATGCATGATGTCATGATATTAGTTATTGCAATTCATTCATTGCGATATTTCATAATTTAATTTGTTAATATTGATTAAATAATCAAAACAGCTAAATATGAAATAAAACCAAATAATGTATACATGGTTTAATTGAAAAAAATACTTTGAATTTGGATATTTGACAGCTGGGTATTTGCGACGTTGCCAACTTTCAGAATACACAGCCTCAGGATTACTGGTAAAATGTTGGTGTACTGGTGAGTAGGCAGAAGCTCTGCTGTCTACCTCCTAAAGGGACTAACAGGCGTGATATTAAGTTATCAATAAGCAGTTCTCATACCTTAAATATACCAGAGATGGACAAAGTAAGACTAGAAGTGTAGGTGACAACCAGGAACTCGCTGATCTCCATCGCGAAAGCTATGGTGGCTCCGACGGAAACCTTCAGGATTGTGGGCACCAGCTTCTCTGCTGACATCCTCTGCAGGTGGTCGTAGCACGCAAAACCTGGAATTGAAAAGGATGATTCTTGTATCATGTTTTTTTCTAAGTTTTTAGGGTTCCATACATCAAAAGGAAAAATAGGAAACTCTATAGGATTACTTCGTTGTCCGTCCGTCCGTCTGTTTGTCAGTCTGTCAAGACCATTTTTTCAGGAACACGTGAGGTATCAGGGTCAAATTAATATCAAATACGGCCATTTATGCGAAATGTTTTGATACTTGCAAATAAATCAAAACCTTTAGGGTACTTCCCGTTGACCTAGAATCATGAAATTGAGCCATCAGCAGTTCTGTGAGCTATGTGCCACTTAAGTTTGGCCATTTTTCGCGTAAGCATGAGCATAATCAGCCTATAATGTTCTCACTGCTGGGACACAGGCCCTCTCTCTGTATGAGGGAGTGGGCCGTAATCCACCACGCGGGCCCACAACATCAAGCCGGAAACAAGTCATATATAGTCGTGACCGTTATCAGAAAAATATAAAAAACAATCTTGGTCGTGTACTTTTCAGATTAAAATTATCAAAAATAAATCGGAAAAACTGACACCCTGTGATGATCTTCAAATCCTGTGACCAGAAATACAATGTTTTTTTCGTTTTCTTTCTGTAATGTAAGCATGAAAAAACTAACTGCCTTAGTTTTCACAGGGTGTCAGATTTTCGTTTTTATATTTTATCCTTATAATTTAAAAAGTACATGACAAAGTTTTTTTTTATATTTTTCTGATAACGTTCACGACTATAATTATATTATTATATCACCTGTTTCCGGCTTGACGTTGATTTCTGAGACACCCTGTATAACATATGAAGAGATCGAGGGAACCTAATTTTACCACGGCAGAAATAATGCATTTATTATGTCTTGTGGACAAAATCTCGATAATAGAAAATAAAAAAAACAGATGGGGCTACACCAACGTACAAACAAGAGGCATGGCAAAACTTGACCACCAAGTACAACTCGCAAACGAAGTTTACCTGTTAAAATCACTTGGAAAATTATAAATAATTTTATCACAAATCGTTTCAAATTTTCGTCATCTCGTAATATGCTAAACATATCGCTTCTATCATAAACTCTACGAGAGAAAAACGGAGTCTCAAAATATTGTACGATCTCCTCGTCATCATCCGATAACAAATAAAAGAAATCCATTTCCGCAAAAGTTCAAGTATAAGTTTACCGGCCTCCCTCTCCTCGGTCCACAGTACTGATAAATTAACCAGAAACATATTATCTTCCTCACTGGTCGATTTTGAGGTACCGTGTTCGACCGATGCCTTGAACGCTTGGAAAATGGCTTGTCCCAATATGGATTTGCCCGACAACCCGTCCTCCCAGAGACGTTGGGACGTGCCGCTCTTCAGTACTACACGGAATACCCTGTTGAACAAGTCACCTAATACGGTTGAGTGTGCCCGTCTGCTGGCTGTGGAAGAATGGGAGTCAGGCTTGTGGCTTCAGGCCCTCCCGTCATCCACCATAGGCACTATGATGGATGACTCATCGTTTCGGCTCGCTACGCGTCTCCGCTTGGGCGCACCTTGTGTTGCTCTGCATCGGTGTCACTGTGGTGAAACAGTCGACAGCCTCGGGCACCATGGCCTGTCCTGATGCAGGAGCGCAAGTCGCATAGCACGGCACTCCAGCATCAACGATATTATTAGTCGAGCACTTGTCACCGCCGGTATTAGAACCGAATGGATACGTGATGATGGGAAGAGACCTGAGGGGTAATTCCCGTAATTTTAAGAACATTCACAGTCTGATCTCACTCTCAACCTGTCAAAAATACAATCAATTTACATACATTTTTGACAAGTTTTTGACATTAATTGTCGCTGAGATGAGATTGCGACTTGAATTTGAACGTTTTTTAAGTACGAGAATTGCCCCTCAGATGTGCATGACGTTGTTGCCTTGGAAGGTGGGTAGGCCTCTGGTGTGGGACGCATCTGTGTGGCACCGCTGCTGCGGCTGCTGAGGCCCTCAAGCGGCGCAAATACTGTAACCTTATAGGAACTACAGTTTTGAGCCGTTTGGGGTTGAAACGCTCGGGTCATGGGGCCCGAGTGCGCGTATCCTTTTTAAGGAAATTTCTCGCAGACTCGTCGACACTTCACGTGACCAGAGGGCTGGGTTGTTCTTTGGCCGAAGAATTTGCATTGCCATTCAACGTGGAAATGCTGCTAGTCTTCTGGGCACGTTTCCGGATGACAGCGATGCGGAGGAGTACTTCGACGCCTAAGTTTCCTTTTGTTCGTATAGTTAGTTAGTCATTTAATTTAGTATCTAGTGTACCTAAATATTTTCACAAATAAACAGAATAATATTAAATTTCACTGTTATCACGTCTGTCTACAATCGAGAATTAACAACTCTAAAATTCAAAAATTTTATTTAAATCGAGATTTAAGTAAAAGCTGCAAGACACCCTTAATATTTATATTAATTGAATGTGCATCAAGTTAAAAATTATACAGAGTTGATACGGCAGAGGGGCTTTCCTTTAAACTGCCTATACTAGATATACCATTTTCAAGCTCTGTACCAAACATCAATTAAATAGGAGCAGTAGTTTAGTCGCTAATGATTTTTTTAAGTTTTTGCCCCGCCGTTTGAACACGATGTATCTTTCCTAACAGCTGATTATGTCTATACGCATAGATCATGCACCTTAACACGATAAATCGTGTGTATCAGAATGGCGGGTGTAATTTCCAGATTTGCCTAAATTTATTACAGTTATTTGGTACCTTCTGTGTACCTCTCTTGAAAATCTGTGTACCTACACCCGTATGATGATATTTTAAAAATTAGGTACACCCGCCATCCTGATGTCAGAACCGCGGGTGTACTGCTAACCAATATATGTAGCCAAGCGTACTGTTTATGTAAATTTGGTACCTCTTGTGTACCTGCAGATAAAAGTATTAAATAAATGAAATACTGCAAGGTTGCTGCAAAAATAAAAAAAATATTTTCTTTCTTCGACGTATCTTTTAAAATAACAATCTACGTATTGAAAACTTATCTTAAATATTAAAAAAAACTATATGTATACATAATTACAAAAACAACATATTGCCCATTTTAGAATTGTGAAGGATTTATAGAATTAGGATGTTTGTCTATCAGTGTTTCCAGAATCAAAATGAAACAAGAGACAGTTTTAAAGGATATATTAATTAATTTTCACGATAACGAAATAAGTAAGGATTAATATATGAATAACGCACTGATTCCATGTGCATTTAACTCGGCCTTATAATTTGTTACAAAACTATAATCAATGTAATAAAAATTAGACTAGTATACAGGGTGGAAAGATAAGTCGGGCGTTGAAGGCAAAGTACCTTAAATCCTTAAGTTAGCTTATTTTACTTAAAGGAAACATTCCTTTATTTTTAAAAAGAAACATAACCGCATTCAAAGATTTTCTAAAAGTTGCTTGCCCAGCCCGGGACTCGAACCAACTAAAATTTAAAAAAACAAAGTCGCTATTTTATTTTACTAATCGATAAGGTTATTAAGTCAAGGTAAAATTTCTCTAAGAAACATTTGGTCTTAAAAATAAAAATGATCGTAAAATCTAACATTAACTTGATTTTATTAAAAATTTCTTACACTTCACATCGAATTTTAAAATTGCTGTCCCGTCCCGCATTGCAAACTAAGTCAAACGTTCCAATTTCAAAATTTCCATAGAACGCCTCGTACCATGTAAGAAGGAAATGTGCATAGATCGATAAAAAAAAGTTTAATGGTAATAATACTATTACCATTCAATTTTTTTTTTATCGAAGATTTCAACAAGGGCAAACTGGTTTACTTATTTTTATAATGTTTTTATGATTTGTATGAAGATACTTAGAGATAAATTAGCAAGCGTGTAGGTACTTCATACCAAATCTTTGAATGTTGGAGAGTAGAACTTTTACATGTCTTTTACTTGTTGAAAGTGAATAGTAATTACTAGATGTTCTTTAACGAACTTTTGTACTAGATTGGTACTCTTCAGGGATTTGTGGTACGACAGACGAGAGTAAGACCAAATGTTTGTTAAAGAAATTTTATCCTGAATAATAATCCTAACGATTAGTATAATAAAATAGCGAGTGTTTGTTTTTTTAATTTTAGTTGGTTCGAGTCCCGGGCTAAGCAAAAAACTTTTAGAAAATCTTTGAATGCTGTTATGTTTCTTTTTAAAAATAAAGGAATGTTTCCTTTAAGCAAACTAAGCTAACTTGAGGATTTAAGGTACTTTCCCTTCAACACCCGACTTATCTTTCCACCCTGTATAATTAAAACATCCTCTATTAACTACACAGTATTTTAACGTTAATAATAGTAAAGATCCATTTATGTTGATCCATGTATGTGACTAAATGATACACGGAGGTTTGGGATTACTATTAAAGATATTACACATTAAACGTATCTTGGCAATATGTTTAATATGGAGGTTCTAGGTTCAATTACCGAAGATTGTTATTATCCTTTGACGTCGTTACTATTGTTAGTTAGTATTATAAAATACAAAGTAACGTCGTGTAATAAAAAAATATTTTTTTATTTTTCGCAGCAACCTTATTATATACAGTAATTCGTTTATTTAATACTTTTATCTGCAGGTACACAAGAGGTACCAAATTTACATAAACAGTACGCTTGGCTACATATATTGGTTAGCAGTACACCCGCGGTTCTGACATCAGGATGGCGGGTGTACCTATTTTTTAAAATATCATCATACGGGTGTAGGTACACAGATTTTCAAGAGAGGTACGTAAAGGTACACAGAAGGTACCAAATAACTGTAATAAATTTAGGCAAATCTGGAAATTACACCCGCCATTCTGATACACACGATAAATCTGAGTATAACCTACGATGCGTTGTTGCCGCTCTGACGCAAGTCACAAGTACAAGCAAATATTTTCGCTAAAAAGATGGCAATGCATACACACACACTTGCACTTTCATTACAAAGGGTGGTTGCGTTTTACTCTGATTTCTAAGCTATTTAATTTGTTTGAAAGAAAAAAATACTCATTTTTGGTGCTTTTTATTTTTATACCGTATCGAATTAATACTAAACATGTATAGTATACGTAGTATAATTTAACCCCCCTCTGTCATATGAACTCTGTATAGCTCGTCTTAAGTCTAAAGTGCCATATTTAATGATTATTTCGAGGCCAATTCTAACTAACTGAGTTGTATTGATGAGTCTAATGTTTATATTTCTGTAAATACATAATTTACGGTCACTAATCATATTTTGAACAACATACAACCTGACAATGACCTGCACATTACAAAAAACTTAAGAAAAGTTGAATTTCGCGGGGTGCCTTTTGGCCTTTAATTACTATTGTACTAGTTTAATACTTCATTCATTTTTTTTTTTAATAATATACTGGGTTTGTTCAACTATAGTTATAGTTATTTCATTTTGAGCCAAATCCAGCCACAAATGACAAAGTGACTCGATTTGAAATTGCTAACTGAAGTTTACAAGAAGTATCCAATATATGGCGTGCCTTCCGCTTCGGCTGCGTCCTTCGATTTATAGCCAACTTAGTGGAATTTCCAATAAACCTGGTGGCTTGGACACCCCTTCTGTCGGAGAAGTTTAGATTTTAGTGGCTTATTTTAGTTTGGAAAACAATTCAATCGCCCACTAAAACTTGGATTTGAAAAAATACTTTGATTAAAACCTCGCAACTAGTTTACAAATTATTTTCTGAAATGCCGAAACCACAATACAATATTCATGTAGAAATTCAGACACTCTTGGTTTCTTAGATGCCAACGCTAATGTGGAAAAAACTGTTCAGCAACGAATATAGTGAAGTCCAAACAGGCTTCGCCCGCTTGGGGATCGCGAAACGATTTTTTCAGCCGTGGTGCCAAGGTACGATTGTGTAGGTACTTAACAAACATTCAAATACCTTCCCAATTTTTTTCCATTATTTATTATATTAAAGTCGGATCGCCGGCAACGTATATGCATAGAGGAATCTTGCTCTCCTTAGTGTTATACTTCTGCCGGTGGCATTTTATTTCCTTTACTCTTCGCGATATAGGCAAGCTGCCCATTCGGATTTGGGTGATGCGATTTAATTAATACACAAGGATTTGGTTTCATTAGCGATTGGAGTGAGGCACATAGGTTGCATTGCAGGTTAACCCATAGACTCAGGTCATTGTTGTTGGCAGGTCGAGGATGATCCCCAAGATACAACTGGTCGCAGCTTCCTCAGGTTCCAGTAAGCGAGAAGGATAAGAATCTTGGGAGTTTGGATCGATAACCATGTTTATTGACCATGTTTATACCTTGCTGTCTATGGTTTTGTTATTGTTATTAGAAATTAATGTTTCTTTATTTTACTTCGAAGGTCCTAGTTTATCATTTGTGGCTACTAGTTACAGCTATGTACATATAAAAACATAATGCAGCATTGCATATGTAAGCGGGCACGCCCTTTATGCCAGGAGGCTTTTTATTATGTATTAAGTTCTGTTTGCGTTTTTGTTTTTATTATTTATTTCTGCTTGAGTATAGTTTTAAATATTGGCGTGTGCTAGCTGACATGTGGCAAATAATTTTAATATTTTTGTGTTTCGTAATGTTAATTACTTATTACTATATGAATAGAATCCAGTTCTTCTAACTGAACAGACAGCAGTGCTGCTGGGGAGTTTGTTCCACTAGGAAGTGGTGAAGGGTGGGCGTTTTGGGGGGACTGTCTTATGTGATTTTGACGTTCAAAAAGTGCTGATTCTCAGCCTAATTTGAATAAATGACTTTTGATTTTGATTTTGTTTGTTGGCGTACCCAGCTTCAGGACGTAAGCCGCAAAATGTTTGCATCGGCCCAGTCAGTTGTCTCGAAAGGTTTTTTGATCCGTAGTTAACTCAACCATTAGTTAAAAATAGTAAATAAAGGTAATATTTTGGCAAAATGTGTTGATTTGATATGTTTTTTTATTTTTTTTAACTAATTATTAGGGTCACTTTTTTGGTCCGTAGTTAACTCAACCATTAGTTAAAAATAGTAACAAATGGTAAAATTTTGGCAACATGTGTGTGTGTGTGTGTATGTGTCATTTTATCATTTATCATTTTATCATTTATACAATGGCAAATAATTGACTATTAATTTATAAAAAATAACCAACCAAAGTTGGAGAGTTAACAATATGACAAATGGTTAACTCAACCACAACAGATGTTTTGTACAAGTTTTCTTGTTCTCTACGTCGTATTTCTCGAGTATTCTTTGTATTATTTATCATGGATTTAATAGTAGATTATGCACCGAGGGGCTAATGTTGTGTCTTATGTCACGGGCGTCATATTGAATCTCGAGCGCAATGAAGAATTCTTGTATTAACTCCCTCGCTTCGCTCGTGAGTTAAAACCCGAATCCTTCATTGCGCTCGAGATTCAAGCTAGCCCAAGGCAAAGACACCTTTAGCCCAGAGGAGGATACTCTACTTTTTACATCTACTGTGAGAAAATAATAGCCATAGTACGAAAAACAAAGTATTTATTAAATAAACAAACAGTAAGAATAACATATTTAGAACTAGTTAGTTATATGCACTTACATATTAATTGAAGTTAATGGTAACATTTGAGACATTAGTCCAGTTGTGCAAAGATAAAGTTAAGTTTTTATTTGGTACGTTTATAGATGTTGATATGGAATTTATTTGAGTATTGCTCGTCAATGCTTCAGAATTCTGTATTTTCAGAGGAGCATTTTGGGTGGTGATAGTTGGTGAAGGTGGTGCATGAGGCTCAGGGAAAGATGGAATGTGATGGTGTGATGTTGAAGGTTGTGGTGAAAAAGAATCAGATGACGTTTTTAAAGTGATGCTGTTACCAATTTGACGGCTTATTTTATTTTTGTTTTGTACAGAATTTTCAATGTAGCCCTCCGCTACTGTATCCGATTTCCAGCCACCATGTCGTTTTATTTGGGTTATACCTGCTCCCGCATCCGCCAACAGTGTAGCCGACGTTCGACGAAAAGAATGACCCGTACCGTATAGAGCTCGATATTTGGTAATCCTAAGTATTTGGCAATTTCCTTCGGCATGGCACTCATTTTGTTCTTCCCAATCACTTGACGGGTGCATTTTCCACTACTGAACGCTACAAAAAATCGGTTGGTGTTTATGTTAGGAGGCCGCAGAGCTTGATACTTTTCCACAACCTTTACATATGCTCCGCGGATGACAAATGACCTTTCCCTTTTGGTTTTAGTGTCTGGCAACTTAATCAATAACAACTCTTCTGAGTGTTTTTCTATATCTTGGACCTTCATGTTTACTATACTGCCAATTTAGCTGAGCATGTGAGATTCCAAATTCAAATCACATTATTGACCAGCGGGTCATAATGAAATCCAGTACAACAATATTGACCGGCTGTGCCCCCGGCCACTAATGACTCACTTTGGGTTAAGGTTGTTTGACATGTAATTGGACATTTTCGAGCAGGTGGTGTGAAAACATAGATATTATGTCGGATAAATCGACGAATCAGACGATGATATTTTTTTTTAATGATAAGTACACGTAACCCACCCCTGGACACCTGGGATATTGTACACTTTTACCAACGGTATCGGTTATCAAAGGAAACAGTTATGTGGTTAGTCGGTAAAATTGGAACTTATCTAAAACCTCCTACCACAAGTTAGATAATGTACCTATTTAAAGTTTAAATGATTGCATCTTTAATTGGCAAACACATCTTCACAACAACACTACCCAACCTAGGACTCAAGCCATAGCGCCTTTTGAGCAAATATTGCTTACATTGCGATCCTACGCTAAAGGCACCAAGCAACGATGCTCCGGAGATTTCTTTGAGATATCGAAATCATCTGCATGTAACGTTATCCACGCGGTCTCCAGAACTATTTGCACTAAATTAAATTATTTTCTTGAAATGCCGCACACTACAGTGGATTAAGAGAAGTAGTGGCGAAAATCTACCTTATTGCCAAATTTCCAAGTGTATTTGGATCACTAGAGTGCACCTCTATACGTATTTTAAGCCCTGGTGGGTGGGTACATACCTACTCATTTCAACTTAAATTTATTAAAAAATAACTACTTAGGTAGGTATGTATTACTTTTTAAACTAAAACTAAGTAGATAGGTAGATAATGCGGGGCTTTATAGAAATAGGAAGGACGTATTTTGTATAAACACCTAGGTGCTGACCTAAAAATAAGGGTTATAGTTGCAAGATGGCCAGGCTACCATGTGAGCAGTGCGCACTGCGGATTTTTAATGCAGTTTGACTGATTTGACATGTAGCTACTTGGTTATGCTTCTTAAAATCCTATTAAGAAGAAAGAGCTTTCTTTTTTTTATTTTGGGAAATCATCAAATAACTTCTCCCGCTCTGGGCGGAGCGGGAGGGCGTGTCAGACTCTTACTGACTAAAACCCACCCGTGTTCCTTCAATTGCCTGTGCCAGGGGCCACGGTAATCCTTTCGGACTTACCCGCAACCCTGACAAGCATCGGCCCTAGCGGACCCCGTCATTTGTTGCGGACACCTATTTGAGGCGCGCGTGGAACACAACTCGCCGTCCACCCGGGCCTGGTCCTTATCGGACGGCGAGCTGCACATTGCTCGCCGTCCGCAAGCCCGCACCTACGGTGGCCGGGAATCGGCTTGTGATTCCCGACGCCCAGGGCGTCTCCTACGGCGCCTAGGGGCGTGAAGAGCGCGAATTTTGCCTCTCCCTCACGCGTTCTGCCTCCTCCTTCGCCAGCATTACTGCTTCGCAAAAAGAAGTGACGGCTTCCCATGCCCTCTCGCTCCGTACCATAGCCTGGACCAAGGCCGGACGCGAGAGATCGTCACCGCCAATCACCTCCACGAGGACACGGCGGTGCTCCTGCCAAGCCGGGCAGCTACCGTAATCTACCGTATGCTCCACCGTGTCCAGGGCTTAAAGAGCTGAAGAGTCATTATACAACAAATCACAGGTAAGGACTCAGAAACCCATAGAAAGGTTGTTTGGGTTTGGAAGAGACGGTTTATACAATACATGCATTGAGAATGCAAGTGCATTTAAAAAACTGCCGTCTCTAATCGTTTCCACTGCTGTCATTCAACCATCCTGCATCGCGCAAGCAGAGTTTACCGCGCAACTAGCATATATACAACTTCCCGACATCAATCGTAGGGCAGTTGCCCACCAAACACGACACCCGTCTGGTCGGAGGAACCTCCCTTTTCTATGGAGGTATGAGTGAACTTTACACCCTGTTCCTCGTACCTCCCTAATACTATGGTGATAAAATAGATAATAAAAACAACAAAGTTTCATATTTTTTCCATTATTCTAAGTTTACAATAATTTTACAAATGAAACAGTGTTTTCTCGTCACTGGTGAAATGTACAGTACGTTTGCGTTTATCTTCCATAATCACTCATTATATTCAAAAGAAAATTAACACGACACGACGAAAAAATTATGAATTGAGTTTGATCAGAGTTTGACAACGAACATTGATTGACGTTGATATTCAACATTCACAAAATAATGTTACACGATTCGATCCTTCGGTCATTTTCGACTCACTCATTCAAAAACGTTTAATTATTTAACCCTTGGTTAGAAATAAATGGTGAACTCGGAAAAAACGCGGTTTGTTTGAACAACTGTAACAGAACGGTTACGTAATCAATGATTAAAGGCTCAATGGGACCACTCGTCACGCACAGGCGGTGCTTTTATATCGCGTGCGATTCGCGTCGCGTGTCGCGCCTGTTTGAAGGAGCCTTAAGTTGTAATTGGCGGACTCGGGTGTCAGTGTAATGGTTATCAATTTTGGGGGACTTGGTGCTTGAGTTTCTGAAGTGAAGTGTCACAAATATCAATCCCTTCATCACAGATATTAAAAAGTCTGGAAAGTATTGGGACTGAGGAGTTAGACCCTGAAACAGTATTGCGGAATGGGGGACGTAACAGTTTGATAGGGTGATGTGGATATTTATAGGGTAGGTTAAGATCTTTATGAGGTGTAACTTCTTTTTTAATCTTTCCGAATGCTGGGTCACCCTCTGCGCTCCCTGGGAAGTATGCTGAGGAGGGAGAGGAAATCCCAATGAGCATGACGCGGACGTGAGTAATGAAATAGTAACAAATAGTTTTGAATGAATTATTTTTTATTCATATAATATTTGTTATGGGCCATCCATAAACGTCACACGAATTTCATGTTTTTTGTGACCCTTCCTCCCCTGGCGTGACGTCACATATTTTACAATTTAAAACGAAACCTATATAATAATATTGATAGAATTGGTAATAATTTAAAGTTCTAGTAGTAGTATCTATGATTTTTAATACTTTAGGTTTATAGTCAGAAAGCTTATGAATCGTTCCCTCCTTTGTCACACGATGTCACACTTGGTTGACCCCCTCCCTCCCCCTTACTGTGGATGGCTGGCAAGAGGCTCGTAATAATAACAGCCGCATGGATCGATCGACGGTTAAGCTAGGTTTGCTGAGGTCGGTCCATGGACAGGTGACCATCCATTAATGATAAATGATTTTATTTCTGTTAGTAGGTTTGTACAACACTTTTACACGTCAATCATGTTTTAAAAACTAGATGAGGTCAGCGTTTCCTATCTGAGTACTCTGAGAAGAAGGGCCGAAACAAACTCAGAGGTCACAGTCTCTTTTAAAGTCCAGACATAATCTTGGTCAGATCATGTGAAGACCATGTAGATTGGTGTCTGAAACGGTCTTTTGAGGAAAAACCATACAGATTGAGCGGACCTGTCCAGTCAGTGCACGCAATTTGGCAGTAATCCTGCCGCTCAACTTAGACTTAAGGAGCACAACGATTCGACGAACAATACCAAAGAAAGGACATTTGGGTAGGCCGCATAAATTACTCAAGCTGCCAGATCGTGAAACTAACTAAGAAATAAAATAAAGTAATAAGCCACATAATCTTCACATTCACAATAATTAAAATAATATAATACTTTACAAAGTAAATTCCATTACATTACATATCGAGACCCCTCCGTGCCTCGGAAAGTACGTCAAACCGCTGGTCCCGGCTGTCATATTTTGTAGATCTTTGACAGCCGTTACGGGTAGTCAGGAACCCAAATCTGACAACAAGTCTTCCCAAGGGGAATCGTATTAACCAGTAGCTGGGTTGTGGATATCAGATAGGCAGTCGCTCCATGTATTCAGCTGGTAGCTGCAGCATACCGGTATTCAGCTGCATCCGGTTAGACTGGTAGCCGACCCCAATATATGTAGTTGGTAAATGACTAGGCAGATGATGACCTAATGACGAAAATCCTTCATTTGGTAGGTGAAGCCAGCCGCGCGATAAGCTTTCGCCAGCTTTTGTCACGCCGCTGCCGCTGCCTCCGCTTGTGATGCAACCATAAGTTATAAAACTTGTTATCATCTTCAAGCTCTCATTCTCAAGCATTGCCCCAAAAAGTGAAATTAAAACTACGAATACCTATAATATAAAAATTTTGTTCTTGTTTAGTGTACATAATAATGGAAATGGCTGTAGTCAATAACGTATCAAAGGAAATTGATAACTATTCCTTGGCCAGCGTTTATGAATGTTACCCGGACCGTTGTTGTGATTTTATTGCCCACCCAAATGACAATCTAAAAATAATTCATATCAACATAAATAAAAACTTCGATGTTGGCTACTACGAAAATCGAATTCGATATTGTTGTGTTCACTGAGTGCTGGCTCAAAGTATCCGGTCCTTTGCCGGTTATCCAGGGAAACAACGCCTATGCCACTGTCAACAATAAGTTACAGAATGACGGAGTTGTAATATACTCTAAAACTTCCATAGCGTGTGCGATATACTCGTATGAACCGCCGTTTCTTGATGCAAACTGCCTCGTTTGTACTGTGGATAGTACAGCCATATGTATATACCGCTCTCCCTCATATCAAAACTTGGATCAATGTCTTGTAACAACAGTAAAACACGTAAACAATATACTCGTAGTTCTCATTGGTGACCTGAACGTAGACATAAAACCGTATAACAATGACTAGCATGCAAACGATTATCTCTCTGTTACTGCTTCTCTTGGTCTACTACCGGCACATTTGCAATCCACAAGATTAGGGAAATGTTTAGACCATATTCTTTTAAAAACAAAGAGCACAGCGTGCGTGGTATTAGTTGACTCTCACATCACTGACCGCCTGCCTATCATTCTGTATCTAAAGATAAAAGGAATTACCATGAAAAACAGTGCCCGCACATCCTATAGATATAATTATGCAGCAATAAAACATGAAATAGATAGCACAGATTTTTACTCGATCCTGAAAGAGACGGTTCCAGGTGTGGCTGCTGAATTGATAATTACTATGGTCCAAGAAATCACTATAAAACATTCACAATAAAAGATTCACAACCGCAGTCCCCGAAACAGCTACTTCAAATTGCCGCTGATCCGGAGACTTCAATAAACGAAGTAAACAGCTTCTTCGTCAACATAGGGCAAACGTTGGCCTCCAACGTCTCTTCTCTTAGTAGATCTTCTATCTCCAAAGAAAAAATAGTGCTCCCACCCTGTGGTTACTCACTCGTAATCCTGCCAGTATATGAAGCTTATGTAGAAAGGCTCATCGACTCCTTACGTAGCGACTGTGCCACAGGCTACGACAATATACCAGCTAAGGTACTTAAGCAGTCGAAATCCATTTTGGCTGCTCCCATTGCATAATTCTGCAACCTAGCGATTGAATCTGGCATCTATTCTGACGCTTTCAAAAAAGCTGTTATGCATCCCATTTTCAAAAGTAGAGTTGGGACGAGTGTCACTAACTACCGCCCATTTCTAAGAATACTGTGATGTAGTGGGTAAACCCAATTAATGTTCTAGCTCATTAATTATTATAAAACATGCAATCTATTCATGTAGCTCGGTGTCAGTTGGAATATACACACATCAAAAGTGTCTAGGGATCAACATATATTTTTGCAATAACTTTTCTCCTGATTGATATTAATTAAAATTTTCTTTAAGGATTCATAAAATAAAGTGTTTTCGTTTGTCACAGTAACGATAAACCAAGTCACCTTTGCATTAATAAAGAAATTTGCCATTTTCCTAATAAAGGGATTTTTGACATTTGAACCACTAACACAAAAGTTCGAAAAAAAGACTGAAATAACAGTTTTCTTTAAAATTTTATTGGGTAACTTAAACAATTAATAATCCGTGTTTCTACCGCGAACACTAACAACACAAGAACATCGGTTTGGCATACTCAAAATGAGTTCATCCAAATCACGCTGTGGAATGGCCGTCCATGTTCGTTGCAACAACAAAAAAAGGTCTTCTTGCGACTGGATACCCTCCATATTCGGCAGAGCTCTTCTCTGTAGCATATCCCATGCATGCTCAATCGGGTTCAAGTCTGGCGACTGAGCAGGCCAGGGCAGGACATTGATGTTAGCTGCGGCGAGAGTCTGTCTTACAACTCTTGCGGTGTGCGGTCGTGCATTATCATGCATTAACTGAAATAAGGGACCGATTTGCACTTGTAGAGGAACGATGACGTCTGATACAATCGTCTCAGCATAAATTTGAGCGTTGAGGTTGCCTCTGATCCAAATCAACTCAGTTCTTCCGCCGATCCAAATACCCGCCCATACCATGATGGTTCCACCACTATAAGGATGGACTTCCTGGCAGGATTTTAATCGCTGTTGGCGTCCAGGGGTTCTCCAGTGTCGTATACGTCTTGTATCCGGTCTCATACCAAAACGAGACTCATCAGAAAAGCACACGAAACGCCATTGTTCTTCTGCCCAATTTCTGTGTTCAAGAGCCCATTGATATCGAATCCTACGATTGTGCATTGCTATAGGTGGTACCCGTAGCGGTCTTCGGGAATGAAGGTTCACTTCATGCAAGCGGTTTCTGACTGTTTGGTCGCTAATTAAGTTCCCTGAAGAGTGATGAAGCCTCACGGCTAACATCATGGCGGTTATTGTTGGAGCTCTTCGAGTTAAGATTTGAATGTATCGGTCTTGTCTCCGTGTGGTGCAGCGATACCGTCCTCCATGGCGCTCAGCCACGGTACCAGTGCTTCGGTAACGTGTCCAAAGTCGACTGATAACACTCTGACTTGTATTCAGAGCTAAAGCCACAGTACGTTGCCGGGAACCAGCTTCTATCATTCCCACGGCTCTGAGCATTTCTTCCCTGCTTAAATGACGTCGCCGCTCCATAATAACGTTGGTTTTAATCAGTAGTAGGGAAACAGTAGCACTAATAATGTCTTCAATGCGTTGTATGTTTTTATAGGGAAAATATTGACAGCTGATTTTCATCTTTTACTCGAATTTGATTCACAGTTCCTGATTCAAATTATGAAATGCACCAAAAAGGATCCATATAAATTTATAAAATCATAAATTTATTACAAAGCCACATCTTAATCTCAAGAAATCCGCATAAAAATGCTTGATCCCTAGACATTTTTGATGTGTGTAGTTGTAACGGTGACTAGCAGTTTTATTCCGCCTATCCTGACTTCCCGGCGATTCCCAAAATATCTCAAATACTTAACAATTGCCTTGTAAATTTCTTAAATAAACATAACATAATTGCGCAAAACCAGTACGGTTTTAGATCTGGTGTATCGACGGAGGATGCTGTCGTGGATGTCGCCAAAACACTAGTTCATAAATTGGACCAAAGGATGAATTGCTATGGCGTTTTCCTTGATTTATCGAAAGCATTCCACCGGGTATCTATTCCTTGGGTATCTATTCTATTTCTTGAGCACGTTGGGGTGCGTGGCTTGGAACTGAATATCTTCAAAGACTGTATCGACGGAGGATGCTGTCGTGGATGTCGCTAAAACACTAGTTCATAAATTGGACCAAAGGATGAAATGCTATGGCGTTTTCCTTGATTTAACGAAAGCATTCGACAGGGTATCTATTCCTTGGGTATCTATTCTATTTCTTGAGCACGTTGGGGTGCGTGGCTTGGAACTGAATATCTTCAAAGACTATCTATCCAATCGTACGCAGTGTGTGAAGATCGACTCTATGACCAGTGAATATCAATTTCGGAGTCCCTCAAGGAAGCATTCTTGGGCTTACACTCTTCCTTCTGTATATTAAAGATCTGTGCCAGGCCCAGGTACCAAATTGTGACATATTTACATACGCCGATGGTACCGCGTTGAGTCATAGACTAAAACTAACGGGACAAAAGCAAAACAAAGAGCAGAACGCGCGCTTCGGTTGGTGATGGAATGGCTTTCTGAAAATCTCCTGACACTAAATGTAGCAAAAACTAAAATTATTCGATTCTCCTTACCTAACACCACCCCTCTACCTCAAGAGTCCGGACTAGTTAAAGCCCATACTTGCCTAGGAAACAACCCTGACTGCAATTGCCAACTCCTGGCTCTGGTTCCAGACTTAAAATATCTAGGGATCTACATTGATCACAAGCTAAGCTGGCAACTTCTTATTGAAGCCCTATGCACCCGGATCAGGAAGCTAATTTATATCTTTAAAGAGCTTAGACACTCTACTAATACTGAAACAGCGCTAATGGTTTACCGGAGTCTTTGTGAGTCTATTATCACCTATTGCTTCCCTGCATCGGGTGGAACCTATAAAACCTCCCTCAACGAGCTCAAAGGGCAATCATAAAAATAATGCATTTCAAGTTCAGAGACTTCCCCACTGCCGAATTCTATTCCATGGCTCATTGTATTTTTGACAGATTGAGACTGAGATTGGAATATGAACGTTCTTAAAAATACGAGAATTGCCCCTCTTGGTTCTTTTTAATAAAGTATATTTTTTTTGTCTTAGGCGTAGTGTCGTCGTTACGGTTAAGGATTTTCCCTCGAGCGCCTCCCACCTAGAAGATACAGCTCTCCGTGACGACGACTTCTTGGTCAAGCAAATGGTTGCTGCAAAGAAAGCAGCAAAAGAGCGGACGGATGGGGAAGACGTTTCGGCTGAACGTGGGGTGTGGCTCAAATATGTGTATATTCATGTACGAATATACACGCAAGGAGGAGAAATATCTGGCTAAACGAACCGGAGTGGATGTTGCAGCAGATAAAGCGTCTGAAGCGTTCAAGCAGTACTGGGAACACGGCCTCTTGCAACATAAAGTGCAATCACTTTCAATCAATGTCTCAATAGACTAAAGGGCTACTGCCCTTTCGTCCAGACCAACTACTAACGCTGTAGTTGTACACTTTTATTCGTTTTTGTAATGTCAAACACACTCAAAATCTGTCTCTCTCACTCTCACACACACACACTACACAAACACACCCACTCACACACACACAAACACACTCATGCACTTATACAATTGATCGTATTATCTTTGTCTTTAGATTTTTTTTTTTTTCTCCTTTTGTTACTTACCTGTTTGTAATTTATAATTATAATGTAAGGGAAGAGCGGAGCCTTCAACTACAGGCATTGCTATGCCTAAATGGAGACTCCTCGACATGCAATGTAAGCCAAAATGATATGAAATAAACTTTTTTTTTTTTTTTTTTTTTTATTATAAATATCTGCTACGATCTTTACATACTCCTTTTGCTTCGTTTACGTTCATACATCTGGGCATACACGCACGCCGGTTGCGAGTACTACGCACCTGAACTATCTGTCACTACAGGTATTTCAAAATTTTTAGAATTATAATCACTATAGTCACCAATACAACTCTGTAAGCTCAAATTGCACTATTGATTAACTATTTCATTAAATCCTGACATTTGTGGTCAACTCTTATCGCTTACAGCGTTATATTGATGATTCTAGTGATTATGACTTCTATAAATACATATTTGTTACGGTCGCGAATCATATTCTGATTTAAACAACCTGACACAGAGCTGAGAAATTAAAAATCTTAAGAAAATTTGAATTTCACGAGCTACCTTATCGCGACCCCCTAAACGATAAAGGCATTTAACAAAAAGTACTGAGAAAACATAAAACGTTTGACTACACAGTTGATAAGTTGGGCTGAACAAATTATGAAGATTATGTAAATTGTTGTCGTAAGTACGCCATGTGTGTTCTGAAGGATGACGCGGGCGGGTAGTGAGGTGAAAAACTGAAAACACGAGGACGTCACTCAACGTATAATGAGAGCCTTTCAGAGGCACAGTAAGCTACTTTAGTCACTCTCAGCATAATCCATACTTCCATACTTAATACTTATTATAAATTCGAAGAAACTCTATCCTCTATCTATGCCTGTCTGTTACTTTTTCACGCCTTAACGGCTGAACAGATTTCAATGAAATTTGGCACCAGACCACGACCTGGGTAAGGACATAGGATACTTTTTACCCCTGTAGTACGTTCCCGAGAGACAATTTCCTCCGACGTACACGCGGGCGAAGCTGCGAGCAACAGCTAGGAATAAATAATATCAACCTGTTAGGGCACGCGCAACCTAGGTATAGCCTGGATGCGGCAGCCAATCCAACATAGAGACGGTGCACTAAGCAATCTGGCTGCACAGATAGCAGCCGGCAGCTAGTAAAACATATGACGGCGTATGGGAGCCATCGCACTACGTAGCCACGAATTCGCGGCTGCGGCAGCCATTATAACGCGCCTGATTGCACGGCAGCCGCTGCCGCACTGGCTGCGCGCAGTCAGTAGTGCGCTCGCTCCCACATAATTTCTACTTGGAGCCTGCGCACTAGGCAGCCAAGAATTTTCTCTATATTCCGGCTGCCGCAGCTTGGCTGTTGCTACTTGGCTGCCTAGTGCGCGGGAGCACTTATTCTTCCACTGCAGGGCAAGGCTTCTTATACAGGTACGAGCATTATTCACCGCTCCTCATTAAGTGTTGGCGATTTCAAACTGTTCATGTTAGGAGTTAGAGCGCCTTCATGGACAAACAATCGCACGACAGCGTCAACAACAGCGCTGCAGCCGCGTGGCTCATACAATGTCATAAATAAACTAGCAAGGCACCACGGGGCGAGCTGTTGGGCAGTAGCGACCCCACGGACCCTATCTCACGGGGAAGTCTTGCCCTCATCTCTGGCTTGCCTTCATAGGCCGGCTGGAGTGAAGATTCGCAAGAGCAAACATGCTTGGAGGAAGGAAGCATTTCAGTAAGTGTTGGTACGACTCTTGACCATCTTCCGGGCTCTGGATTGTTCTGATAGCCGTGGAATACTTCTGTGGAGGGGTATTCCACGGCTATCAGAACAATCCAAAAAAAACGGCAGGGGCTTTAGGGGTGGTCCTCAAGCACCTCAGGAAGTATTGCCCCGTTGTCGCTACGTCACTATGTGCTAGCGACAGTTTCCGGGGCCCATTATTGAGTTTGCAAGTCACCCCCTGCCATTTTTTCCGTGTATAATAAAAACATTGATCAGGCAGGGGCCATGGTCCTGGGTAACCGATCCACTTTAGCCATCCAACACACATATTCTAAGATCTTTGTTTCCATATCCTGCAATAGTTCTACTCCAACCAGAGGTTATCCTTGGGTGCATTTACCTAATGCAATTTCATTAAAAGCATCTAACGGGCCCGGCTTCAGCCCCTCGTACTCCTTTGGCACCTAAGTAGACCATGACCTGGGTTAGGACATAGGATACTTTTTATCCCGATATTCCCACGAGATCGAGACCTATGGGGGTGAAACCGCTAGTTGTTTAGATTATCGCAATTGTTTTAAAAAAAGTGTAGTGGTATCTATAGGTAATAGAAAAACTTTTACCTATATAGACATACCTATATTAGTTAAAAATGTTTTTTTTTAACAAAAAACCCTGGGGATAGTTTTATAGACTTATCAAATTCAACAGCTGATGCGACTGAATTTCACATGCGATTTGTTTCATTTCATTAATTGTTTAAGTACTTAATATTTATATAGGTATCTACACAGTCATGAATAAGGGCTACATTTATAGACCACTATTTGAATTTACTTTGCAAGTAAAGTAAGTGTCTCATACGAAAATGAACTTTATTTAGGTAAGGTTAATGCTCTTATTCTAATGAAACGCTTGCTGACATTTGCTAATACAAATATGAAGATAATAAGCCTAAGAATAACGTTCATCATATTCGAATGAATTGCTTATTTAGCAAAGTGAGTGGTATCCGAATGTATTTACCTACTGTAAAAACTGACTGACTGTTATTTGACTTCAGTGTCTCAGACAATTATAAAGTTTTGGGCATGTTTTGGGAACACAAACGTCACATACAAATGTCATAACATAAATGACAAAGTTCAAATTTCATTGCATTGCAACCTCAGAACAATAACTAGTTATTGTTCTGAGATTGCAACATTTGCAAATGAAAAAGGAATTTTACTACAAAGGTTAAATTAACAATCAACATGGAGTACGTACATAAAGCGAAAGTAGATATAGTATATGTACATAATCAAATGACCGATTTCACTAATACCTACTAAATATACCGAAAACAATGCCTAAATAAAACCGCGGTTGGATTTTCAACGCTCGGCTCTACCCTTAGAGATGAACATCCAACACTGCAATTATAATAAGGGGACTACATGACCTAAACGCAAGTTTTACAATGCCTAAAACTTTACGATCCACAGCAGTAAACAAAAAAAATATATATATTCTTTAGGATATATGCTAGTTAGATAGTGTGTGGAAAACATAATACAACTAATTTGGTACGATAGAAAAAAGTCACGAAGAACCTCTAAAAATTTCTTATACCTCTAAAAATTTCTTATAACGAATAAAAACCTAATATACATGCAATCATTCTGTTTTTTTTTCAGGTTATTCTTCATGCAACATATTAACGTGATAGTGTTTTAATTTTTTAGTCCAACCAATAGATTGTTTGTTAATAGAGAATTGGTTAATATCTTGCAATAAATTACCAGCTTTGTGTCATCTCGCCTCTTTCTTTTCTATGCAGTCCGACAGTGACCGCGCTTTAGCTGTTGTCAGCCCCTTAAGGCGTTCATGCAGATGTTTCCTAGTGATAGTGAAACGAGCATAAGATTGGGTGGGCAAGTATCTAAAAAATAATATTTCGTTTTATCACTTGACAAAACAGAGATTTCTTCATTTGAACGTTGAAAATTATGTATTTTACACATAAACCTTCCGGAATAAATTCTCTAGCTGACGGTGGAAACCGTATCATAATCTGTTGCGCAGTTCAGAAGAACAATGCGGTCACACAGACAGACACGTAAAGGTCTCTGCACACAGCGGGCGCGGCGCGGCGGGACGGGACGGCGACGCGACACTGAGCAGTTGTATTGTACTAGATATTACGGACGACGCCACACAGAGCCGTCCCGCTCGACGCGACGGTAACCGTCTCTCTGTGTGGCGTCGTCCGTAATATCTAGTACATTACAACTGCTCAGTGTCGCGTCGCCGTCCCGTCCCGCCGCGCCGCGCCCGCTGTGTGCAGAGACCTTAAAGCAACTTAAATTTATAATACACGTTGTCAGCGACATCTTACGCGCAAAATGTAACCATGAATTCAGCACAATGATTCTAGACCTCCTAGCGTAGAATATGCACGTGGGTATCACGCGCGCCTCAAAGAGATGGCAGCACCAATGACGGGGTCCGCTAGGGCCGATGCCTGCCAGGGTTGCGAGAAAATCCGAAAGGGTTACCGTGGCCCCTGGCACAGGCAACTGAAGGAACACGGCTGGATTTTAGTCAATAAGCGTCTAACACGCCCTCCCGCTCTGCCCAGAGCGGGAGAAGTTGTTTGATTTCCCATCCTCAAAAAAATACAAAGAACGGGTTATCAAAAAAAAAAAACTGCTGATTCATAGTAAAGACCTACGCGGTCAAAATGTATGGAACAGCAAGAAAACTCTTTCAATAACCGACGAATAGTTTCAACACGGGAGAGTTCAGAATCATGTCCCTACTGAAAGTACTCGATGGTAACAAAGTCAATGTATTTATTTCAAATAGACACATAAAAGGCACTTTTGATCGTCAACATTTATATTTAAATAGAATTGATTCTAGTCACGCCTTCCGTAAGGTAGTTTCGTATGAAGAAAAATGTGAAAGAAACTCCACCGTTACTCTTTTACAATATTTTGTATAGGTACATTAATTACATGTGAAGACGATGCACCTAGAATAAAATTATTATAGCACAATAGGTAAAAATAATTAAAAATTAAGCAATGACAGATAAATTAGTTATGTGATAGATCCATGGTGCTCACGTATTACAGGTTCTTTTTTATGTATAGATAATATATTATATAGTACAGATATAATCATAGTTATTAGAAGCCGTGCGACCGATTGGTTTTCCCATTGGCAAAAATGACAAAATTCCAAACAAACGTTCATCCCCAATTTAACCCCTTTAGGCGATCACCACCACCGATCACCTGCATCTCGATGACCTAAAGAATGTCTCTGATGCCGCAATTAACGTGGCCACATAATGGGCTAAAACTGTTAAAAAATAAAAACAACGAGGAAGAGTACCATCGACAAGAAACGAAGCTGGGGATGACTTTAAAAAATCATTCCTTATTGCTCACCTACGTTATAAAATTAACTAGTGTGCAAAAGTTCATGCATTCAAAGACATTCGATCAAAAATATTAGGAACAAAAACACATCGCCCAAGTGGACGCGATGGCATATAAGTAACTTGATTATAAACCTTAACACTCAAACATAAAGTTCATTACCGTTTGCAATATATTTACGACTGAAAGTAAACGTATATTTTAAAATAAGAACAATAATATTTATGGAAAAGTAGAAAATAATTCCTAAGCAATAAGGTTGAAAATACTGTGTAATAATAAGACCGCAACATTATTTGTGTCTTATCGGAAATCTCGAAGTTGATCGAAGTTCTAGACCCAGCGGTGTAGGCTGTGCGTTATCTCTCAGTGAATTTAGCAATATTTTGTTAAGTAACATAATATTAATATTGTTTTGATGCTTACGTTGAAAGCTGCTGCTAACTCAGCCGTAGATTGAGTATCGTCAGCTTCCACTATCGCATTTAATTCGTCGTTGTTGACTTTTAGTTTTCGGGCGACCACGAGGTTCATTTTTTTTATCAAAAGGTCCATGTCGGAAGCATTCAAACCAATAACGAGTCGTGAGTTATTTTGTAGTGTTCACTCCGTACATGTAATTAATGTTGCGAGCCGTTTGTGCAGCATTGCTACCGCGACGGAACTCGTATTCCATAATTACTCGTATTTTTATCGTGTCCATATTGATGAAAAATATACAAATGTAGCGGAAACAAAACACTAATCAATAAACAAATGACTGGATTTGAAAATAGTACTTATTCCATATTTTTTAAATGAAATTCATTTTAATTTAGAATTTACTGCCATATTTGTTTTGTAGCTATTAATTTTACGTTTATAGTAACCAGCAGTGCGATTCTGTAACCATCTCACCGTGATAACTTAGGTGAAGTGAGTGTGGAGTGAGCTGTCAGTGTCGTCCCACTGATGCTAGGGATTGACCAAACATTACATTTACAATCATAATCGAAATTTTAATAATATTTTTTATGCAAATTCTATTGATAATTTTATATTATTTCAAAGCTAGTATAGAAGTGTCTAAACAAAAAAAAACAACATTGAGTTTCTAGCTGAATTTCTGTTTTGCTATTTTATTTTAAAACCCCGAAAATAGTAATGTTTAGCCACTTAACTACATACTACCTTTGAAATAATATAAAATGATCAATAGAATTTGGATATAAAATATTATTAAAATCTCGATTATGATTGCAAATATAACGTTGGTCAATCCCTAGCATCATTAGGATAGGATGACACTGACAGCTCACTCCACGCAAGTCTTCCCGGTGAGATTTTTACAGAATCGACCGGCAGTATTGTTAAACGCTGTTAAACGGCAACTTCATCGGTAAAGACCTATTATTATTACATCCTTAACATTCCGAATTAGTTCTAATGGGTTAAAGGGACGCTAAAATTGTTCAACCGTGTTATGAAGTGCGAAGTTTTTGGTTAACAAAGATTACCTTCATGCCACTCTGCGGCGTTGTCTGCGGCTTACTGTAAGTACTTAAGTAGACAGGTGCGGATGGAGACCGCACAAAAGCGAAAATTAAACTCGGCCTGTTTTGTTTTTTCGGCCGCCAACCGAAAAACGTAAAAAGTAAAATAAAAGTAAAAGAAATACAGAGTACATTTCCTTTAACCACGAAGAACTGTTTAAATTACAAAACTATTTGCGCCAAATTTCGTAAATTTTTGTTTTATGGGTCGATTCCCAGGTCAGGTCATCTGTTATTGGATATTTCCGTCGGGAATTCTCGGATTTCTCGGTAACAGCCCAGAGTCTTGGTTTGTGATCGATTGATGGCGATAGGCTCGCCCCATTATACATAGGGCTTAAAACATAACTGGCGAAATTTAAGGGTGTACCAACTGAAGGTGTACCTACAGTAGGTACACCCTTATTTCGCCAGTACAAAAACTCACGCCTTCTTCCAATAGGGTAGGTAGAAATTCTTGCATGCGTTTTTCTCTTCTTGCTAATTACCCAACCGCCATAATAATAAGTAAAAACCAGATAGTTGTAATAACGTAGTGCTTATTCGTGGGTCAATCTTTGGGAAGGACAACTTAATAAGCATTCAAATCACCAAAATGTTGACATACTATTATATTTCTATTAAATTAACTCAGTCCAAACATAAGTATCTATAGGTTAGAAAACGTTAGATGTCAACGGGCAATCGGCTCATTAATTAATTAATTACCTATTAATTTGTTTTTAAGAAAAAAATAATGTCCCTCGCCGTCTATTTCCCTCAAAATAATAATATGAATATTTCAGTGAAATACTAACAACAAGAATATCGAACAACACGATTCTTATAACGCTATTTAATTGTTAATGTCGAAACGGGGCAAGCTGTCATGGCGGCTCGAGTGAACCGAATTGACAGAATGGAAATAATGACGTCACGTCATTATCTCTATTCTGTCAATTCTGTTCTACCCTAGGTAATTTTCTTAGTGCCAAATAGCCTAAGTATTAGTAAATAAAGCCACCTTACCTTCGAACATGATGGTGAACGGTAAAAGCGAGATGAACATCCAGGGTTGCACGTGGAACACCATATCCACTGGGTTGTGGAGTCCTAGCTTGGACTTCTGCATGAGCATCTGTGCGAAGGTCCACCGCAACCCGGCTGCGAAGGACGCGATGAGGAGGAAGTTGAAGCCCAGGAGGTTGAACTGCGTCGCTTTATACGTGAACATAATTAGACCGGCCGCGATCATGAGCACTATGAACACCAGCGACCACGACTGTGGAACAAATTTTATGGAATTAGGGTTGTTACTTTCATAAAATACTATCACAATGCCTGTGTTCCAGCACTGGGAACAGTATACGCTGATTATCTATACTATACTAATATTATAATGCGAAAGTTATGTTATCTTTTACGGCATATCGGCTTCCGATGTTTGGCACACACACCATGGCCTGGATTAGGATAGGACATAGGATACTTTTTTATGTTGGCAGTACGTGCCCGTGAGATAATCTCTGACCTCTAAGTAGGTGGGCAAAAGCACATACCTACGTCATAAATACCAAACCGTTTTAAGTCCGCGTGGTGGGCCACTTTCTCTCACAGAGAGATATCAAATCAACTCAAAAGTAAATTATAAAAACTAGGCTGAGAATCAGCACTTATCGAACGTCAAAACTTAAATAAGACAGTCCCCCAAAACGCCCGCCCTTCACCACTTCAACGTTTCGGTAGTATACAAGCTGGTACTCGGTGCGTTGCTGTCGCAAAAGAATTGTGCTATGCCTGTAAACTTCGCAAAGTTTTATCGCAATCGGATTTAAACGGTACGGCATAACATAACATACGAACAAATAGTGATTTCTATACAGGGTTAGTTGTAATCCGACGTATATCCGCCAGGAGCTGATAAAGGGGCCAAAATGCAACAAATTGAACCAAAATTCAATAGTTTTCGAGATAATTGAATTTTAAGAAATTTTCGATATTTACTTTACATTTAATTCCAAATAAATAAATAAACTACATATTGAATGGGTACCATTAAAAAAAGATATTGTAGCTGGCACTTCAATGCTATGAACATAATTAAAAGCACTTAATTCAACAAAATAATTAAAATGGGGAGTCAGTAGGAAATGTCGACACCGTCAGCAATTTTTTTTTTTATAATATGTTAAATGTGATTCCGATACCCTATTTGCCGAATAAACAATTTCATTTCATTTCGCACGTCAGTTCAGTTTTAAGATAACCAGAGATCGGATATTCGGATGCAAATTTCTCTCACCTCTCTCTGGCACGTAGCTAGTATATTTCTCGAACAGCTCGTTTTTGAAGGACAAATATATTTTGAATATCCGCTGTTTTGCCCCACAGCAGAATACCGTATGACATAATTATGTTGAAGTAACTATAATTGACTAACCGAACTGTATCAGCGTCAGTGTATTGACTGACTTTCCTTACGGTGTAGGCGGCCGAACAGAGCCTCCCTGCTAGGCTTGAGATATGTGGACCCCACTGAAGTTTGGCATCTACTGTCACGCCCAGCAAAACTGCAGAGTCTACAGTTTCAAGCCCTTCTTAATCTAAAACGATGTTGAGTCTTAGATTTCTAACTTTCGGCAATGGGAACTTTACAATTTTTTTCTTGGTATTGAGAACTAGGTTATTTGACGTAAACCAATCCGTAACCATTGAGAAGACATCAGAATGGCTGGCGAAATGACTTCCGCAGCCTCGGAAGCAATTAAACTTTTTATAGCCAATCGATTGATGTTCAGGGAACAAAAAATGGATCTATCTTTGTATAGTAACCGCAGACTTCTGAAGCGTAAACTGAAGGCTAGAGATGCCATCAGTGATTATATTCACGGTATTTGAACTTGCAAGGTGAACTGGATTCAAGGTTATGATGTAGAAAGCAGACTTGCTGATCAAACACAAACAAATGTAGGTAAATATTTACATTGTGGCAATGACAAAATAAAATTTAAGAGATTGTTATACTTAGGGGCTTGCTTTTATTCTCAATTTGGACCTATAATTTGAATTTATAAATCTTAAATCTAGTTCAATACTGACGACTTTTATGCCATTATGAGGCAAAAGACCGCATCCGTATTAGGCAGAATGAGGGCTAGCCGCAACAGTATTTTGAAAACCCTAGCTGAACAGCACGATGCACCGATAGTGAGACACTTTGTCCAGTTGCTCGTGTGGCAGGGATGAAAAATAATAATAGTTGTGTGTACTTAGTTAATAAATTCTAACACCTATAGTATAGTTAAAATCTCGCTGCAGACTCGGTCATAAATCATTCGAGTGTTTCGCTCTCTTTCCCACTCACGGGCCTTATGGGCAGGCCACGCCCACACGTAGTCCTGTGTATTACAGTACTGCAGTCGATGAGTGATATCGATAGTTTTATATATTTATAAATGGGTGATAGAAATAAATACACATTTTTTTTTATTACCAAATTTACTACAAAGCATATTAAATATATAAACAAAAGAACGTAAATATAAAACTAAAAATAGAAAATTAAAATTCTTCGTCTGAGTCATCATCGATAATGGCCTTGAGCGCGCGCAACTAGCGCACATCCCTACTCCGATTATGATTTATGACCAAGTCTGCAGCGAGATTATAACTATACTATAGTTGGTAAATTTGTTTGTGTACTAACCAGTGGACCGTTGTTGTCAAATTAAATAAAAATATAATAATAGTTCTAGGTAACCAATACAGTAAAGCCAAACAAACCCATAGCCCAATATATTTTGTTACCATGTTCTGCAATAGTCCTGCACCAACCGGGGATTGTCCTTGGGTGCACTAGCATAGAGCATACAGGGATAATCATCGGTTGGTGCCTCATTCCAATTAAAATTGTCTAAGAGGCCTCTGCAAGTTGACTTCGGCCCTTCGTACGCCATCCAAAGGACCGGGACTCCAAGGTCCCGAGACACGTAAAGATAGACATAATAATAATAATTGTAATACGATTTAAAACTCTACATGGATTCCTTCTTTCAAATCTTCCTTCAGTGATACCAGTTCAAAAAGTAACCCTGAGAAGAAATAAGTACTTATTAACAAGGCAAATGTGAGTGGAAACGCCGGTAGGGGGCCCTAGAAGGACTTAATATAGTGACCTTATTGGTGATACTCTTCAGAAAGGTCAGATGCGTAGTACTCGTGCGTGGTCCGACGTATTGCATGAACGACGTAAACGAAGCAAAATGAGCATGTAAGGATCGCAGCAGATTGATTTCCTTAACCGGGACATAATATATTGTCAAAGCACGTCGGTACGTGCAATCAAATTCTGCCATTAACTCCCTCAACCTCTTCTCCTTTAAGTACGCACTAAAGCCATATGTTGACCATTACAGTTGGTGCATTTAAATGAAGTGGTGTCACAATTATCGTGATTCTCGGTACATTTCGGTACTTTTTGGGCATCTGACATTAGATGACGGACATTATTGTGCCGTATGTGCAAGCTTCCAGCAGCGTGAGCATTGGGTCACTGGAAATATGTACTGCTCGACTCGTATACGCAATCCATCAACGGAAATATATGCTGGACGGAATGAGCCCTTAAAGCAAAGGCGTACAGACTCACTGGGCTCAGTGTTCATCATTATGCTTCTGTATTATCACAATCCATTTGGGGTCGGCACAGTACCTACGTCTTTTTCATCCATACTTAGGTACATCTCATTTAGCCGTCATCTCAGAATCAATTTGCTACCTAGCCATATCGTCTTTCATACACACTCCATTCATAATTTCTTTGGTTTGCTTGTTTTTTATAGCCATCCATTTATTTACATTAATGTCTAACACCCGTATTCAAGAATGATACTTATACATATAAGTATGGCAGCAACACTATGCTATGTAAGGCATTTCTCACTGCGTTCGTCATGACAGGCCATTTAATTCACAAACAATACTCAAGCGACACTTCACTAAGCGAATGCACTGCGTCGAATAAAGATCTGTGATTGGTCCGTTTCTGTTGCTAAGTTCTCTCTAATGTTTGGCAGATTGGCGGATGACATAAAATATAACCTTTAAAGTTTTAAACGTTTTGTCAGTTGTGAACTAACAATTTCCTATATTTCTTTGTTAGTTTTTTGTGTGCTGATTACTAGTGATTGTTGCTTCGATTCCTACAAATATGGATATAAATAATATACCTACAGCTCAACTGTAAGGTTAATAGAATATTATATAGAATACTCGTAAGTAGTTATATTATAAGGTCTCCTGTTATCATCTGTAAATCAAAATATTGTAAGGTAGTAGGTAGGTACGTAGTTGTTATTGTACTTATCAAAGGTCAGCCCTTTTATAGAGAGGTAAGGTAGTAGGTACACATTCTAACGCTAGGTTTCATAAGTACCCAAGTTATTTTAATTGTATTAACTAAATAAGGTAAGTACCTGGAAACTGCCAGAAGAATAAAACCTTAAGGCCACTAGCAACTGATAAATAGGTGGCACTGGAAGGCCTCTTGCAGTCAATTTGTCTAGGTCTTCATTTATCAGTGGCAAGAGTATAAATTGTACCACATCTTTCGAAAATCTGTAGCGTCGTCTAAATTCATCCGAACTGTAATAATCAAAAGGATCTTGGAAATCCCGTATCACTTTTCTGGTACTTATTATTGTTTACTCATTGATATAACTATCAAATTCTTCTTCGCTACTGTAATCCATTATAAAAGAACGGCACTAGAATCAAAAACAACCTAAACAACGCAAAACCAAACCTCGAGAAACAAAAATATCCAACTTTTTGACGTATGCTGGACACTATGCGTTGCTTAATATAGCTAGCCGGCTACCTTACCTATGCGTGCATTTTAAGGGACGCATAGTGCCGAATGCCACTCAAGTATGGTCTATGAATAGGTTTTAGGACCCTGTGCGCCCGCGCGCACTGTGAGACCTCATAGTAATGTTCATAAATACGGGCCTCTGGCCAAGATTTATAAACGTCACTTAGCACATGCTTTGGCTCAGACATGTCCCTGTCTCTATCTTACAGTTGTAGTTTGACAGTTGTGTGACGGTGACAGGAAAAACGCTTAGCCAAAGTACGTGTTAAGTACAACTACGGTCAGGAGATAGATTGATGTAATGTTTCATGCAGCTATCGTATTTTTATATCTTTCTATTATCACTATAAACTAAAAATAAAAGTACCTTACTCAGCTCTCATCCAAGCGAGTGAAGCAAATAATGCATAAGTGCAAGCTATTATCGCTGAAAGGAAACGAGAAGGCGCATCGTCTCGCCGCCGACGATTAGCGACCTACGAGGGGAGTTCCAAAACTTCGTGGAATGGAGGGGATGGAGTGGGGATAGGGGCACTCGCTTAGTGTCATACTAATTGGGTACTCATCATTAGTATATAATTTGAGTTTCAGTCCTATTGCGTCATTCGTTTACGAACACTCGCCTGCTAAACAAGTCAATCCGGAAGAAAACTGTAACTATGGAGTAAATTGAACACCGTGCTGTGATAAAATTCCTTACCAAGCAACGAAAGAACGCTCAGACCATTTTTAATGAAATGGAAACCGTTTATGGGGAACAGTGCCCTAGTAAATCAATGATTTACAAGTGGCATAGTCTTTTTAAACATGGTCGGGAGTCGATTGAAGACGACCCACTGCTGCAAAGTTGATGGCTACTGTTTTTTTGGGATTGTGAGGGCATAATACTGATTAATTACAAAGAAAAGGGAAGGACCATAACCGGAGAATACTACGCAACTATATTAGAAAAATTAAAGGAGGCCATCAAGGAAAAACGTCGAGGAAAATTGGCCAAGGGTGTGTTGCTCTTGCAAGGCAACGCGTCGGTTCACAAGAACAGGGTTGCAATGGCTGCTCTGCACACTAGTCAATGGCTTCGAATCACTAGTCCACCCACCCTATAGTCCAGATCTGGCCCCAAGTAATTTTTATTTGTTCCCCAATTTACAAAAAGACTTAAGGGGAATGAAATTTTCCGACGATAATGAGGTAAAAGAGGCAATTTTGGCTATTTTTGAGGCAAAAGATAAAAAATATTTATACAGTGGTTTAGAAAAATTTATTCATAATAAATATATTCAGCTTAAGGGTGATTATATTGAAAAGGAAAAATAAATTTATTGTTTCATTTTATTTAAAACCCTTTTATTCCACGAACTTTTGGACCTCCCCTCGTACTATGTTCGAACTCAAATTTCTCCAAAAAATGTACCGAAAAGTACTTATTATTTGTATTGCTTTGGAAGCTCGTCCGGGACGTTTTTAAAACTACTTCGGGGTCATTGTCAACCTTCTTTTTTAAGACTGAAAATCTTGAGCGAATTATATCGAGCAAAAATTTTACCCTTGAGCTAAATGTTTAGTTTAGACATATAGTATTTTTATCGATCATAGACCAGTATTTAAGGGTCCATTACAAAAAAATATTTTCAAAAAATGCGACACAGAAAGACAAAAAAAATAAAGTCTGAAGAAATATTTTTATTTATTTATTAAGAGCGGAAGCTCTTAAACTATAAATAATCGCTAAACATACATAGGGGCATTACGGGACGCCCTTGGAGTGGCTTAAAAAAATCTTTGGACCTCGTTTACTGGCCCACCCTGTATGTATAGTAGCACTTTTACTGACACGGGACCCACATCTATTGTGAGTTTCTTGAGCGTGAAAATATTCGACAGCTAGTTGCTTTTTCGTCGGGCGCCGAATAAAAAGCTGAGAATCTGACGCATTTATGAGGCCTACTTAAGAAACATGAAGTCATCTGCCGAGTTACTCTTTAACAATATCAATGTGAAAACTAAGGTGAAGTGAGCAACAAGTGAGTTGTCAAAAGTGTCAATCCCTAGCATCAGCAGTGCGATTCTGTAACCACCTCACCGAGATAACTTAGGTGAAGTGAGCCGTCAGTGTCATCCCACTGATGCTAGGGATTGACCAAGCATTATCTTTACAATCATAATCGAGATTTATAGAATATTTTTTATGCAAATTCTATTGAAAATTTTATATTATTTCAAAGCTAGTATAAAAAGGGTGAACTGAATTTCTGTTTTGCTGTTTTATTTTAAAACCCCGAAAATAGTAATGTTTAGCCACTACTTAAATAAATACTAGCTTTGAAATAATATAAAATAATCAATAGAATTTGGATAAAAAATATTATTCAAATCTCGATTATGCTTGTAAATGTAACGTTGGTCAATTCCTAGCATCAGTTGGATGACACTGACAGCTCACTCCACGCAAGTCTTCACGGTGAGATTTTTACAGAATCGACCGGCCGTTTTGATTTTAAATTTAAAGTTGAAAGTTTAAGTCGTAATTCACCGAATGTAAATGTTTCACTTTAGAATAACATTTTCATAACCTTCACTTAAGTTACGATTTTTTTTTATGTTAGCCTGGTCGAAAATTCTCAAAAAATCTGATAAAAAAACATAACTATGAAAAGTCGCGGAACATACATGGGGGTGATTCGGATACGCCACGATACGAGGGACCAAAACTTTTTGGACGTCATTGTTCCGGCCACCCTGTATAACGAAGTTAAAAGGAAAACTATCACAGCTAAGTACCTACGCTTTACAAGTTAACGAGTAGTAGTCGACCAACTTACAATTGCAGCTGGAATGTATGGGAGAACGTGTGTTTCAACTACAACGTTAAGTTTGATCTTGGGATAAATTCTTCTCGACTACGGAATCCTTCATAGTGCGTGGTCCGATACGTACTAGGCAGGTTTAATTTATATAGATAATCAACAGCTCCACTACTGGCACTCAAGAGTTAATAATGAAGTAACAGTAAATAATAATTATAACCTAAAACATAATAAACATACAATATTGATAACCTTGATGAATCATCGCCAACGTGAAACGCTTATCGACGCACTTTTAGAACTAAGGATTGGATATCTCATTGTTATACTGTGATCTGATACGATCGATGATAGGGTGCTGTGTGGGCCATGTTTTATTTAAAGGAATCAAAGATCAAATATACATTCATACTAATATTATACTATTGACATAATCTACTCATTTTAGCTAGCGACCTCGACAGTTGGTCATATTATTCTTTTGAGCAGATGGCAGCAAGTTCGTCATGCTCCCTTAGATGTCACTGCTTGCGGTAGCGTCGGCGTTGGGTTGCCTCCTTCCCTCAAATATGGCGAAGGGCGTAATGGCTGATCTTTGCGTTATTCTCGTGAACGGGTGCTGCTTGCGGTTTTGTTATTGTTATTGGCAATTAACTGATTATTTATTTTACTTCGAAGGTCCTAGTTTATCATTTGTGACTTCAAGTTACAGCTGTATAAACATAATGTAGCATTGCAAATCCAAGCGGGCGCGCTCTATAAGCCTGAAGTCTTTTATTTAGGTATTAAGTTCTGTTTACGTTTTTATTATTTATTTCTGCTCGAGTATAGTTTTCAATATTTTTGTTGGTAGGTATATTGGGGTGTGCTAGCTGAAATAATGGCAAATAATTTAATTTAGTGTTTTGTGTTTCGTAATGTCAAAAAGTTACTATTGCATAGAATCCAATTGATCTAACTGAACAGACAGCTGTGCTGCTGGGGAGTTTGTTGCGCCACTTCTTCTTCCCAGCTAAAGCACTAGGAAGTGGTGGAGGGCAGGCGTTTTTGTGGACTGTCTTATGTAATTTTGACGGTCAAAAAGTGCTAATTCTCAGCCTAGTTTGAATAAATGACTTTGGATTTATAAACTAGGTTTGCCCGCGGCTTCGCCCGCGTGGATATCGGAAATTTCATGGGTTTGTGTTTTTGGCGTGAAACCTTTATTTATTTTTGTAAAATAAAAGTAGCCAAAATTACTCCTTCTAACATCAGCTATCTTCCAGTGAAATTCCCGTCAAAATTGGTTCAGCTGTTTCGGAGATTAGCCGGAACAGAAAGAAAGAAAGACAAAGATTTAAAAAATAGTTTTTTTGTTATAAGTAGTAGTATACATTTTCATATGCATTTAGTAAGAAGCTGTCCTGTTGACGTAGATACATAGATGCGACAGTAACTATGTCTGTCTGTCTGTTACCTTTTCACGCTTTACGGCTGAACTCATTTCGATGTTTGGCACACAGGTAGACCAAAACTTGGTTTAGGACATAGGATAAAGAATAAAGAATATTATTCTTTATCCCGGTAGTTGTTCCCGTGGGTTAATTCGCGACCTCCACATGTGCGAAGCCGAGGGCAAAGCCTAGTTTAATACAACATCACGACTGAGTTTCCTGAAGGGGTCCAAGTGTTTGTACACCGACCCAATATAAAGATTCCACATTACGCCTTTTCTTTTAAAATTACCCTGAAAAGCCGTAGATGCTAGAAGACTAGACAGCAGATGGGGTAGAAAAGTTTTAAAACGCGGATCCAGAAATGCCCGTAGGAGAGGGCAGGTCACACGACCGGTTAATGAACAATTTAGGGAAGAATTGGATGCCGACGCGTACGATCGAGAAGAAAAGCGTGCAATGGAGGAGACCTACACTCGGCATTGTATGGACCCACGTTGTTTTAGTAGAAGAGAAAGGTTGAACATGTCCAAAATCGTTGATGTAGCACTTAAGGTTGTCTGAAAGACATCGCTGTCAGTGATAAGTCCGCTAATGCAGGTACCAATGGTACTAGCGATATTGTAAAAGGGCTCTGCAGCATATTTGCTGAACAACAAAGTATAGTTATATCATCTATCTAAACACGGAAAGATTGGATATTTTTCCACGAATCTATCACTGTATCACTAAATTGAGCGCCAAGACATTCATACATATACCAGGGAACATCAACCATAATATAAGCAGTACAGTGCTTATAATATGTTGCCGCGTTTGTGGGCCGCTCATTGAAAACACTATAAAAAGTTTTTTCCTATGAAATAATTTGTGGTGAAGAGACTACAATATAAATGGACCCGAGGCCGACATCGCTGAATGTTAGTACCTAGATGAGTATGCTAGGGCGACACATGTCGCGGAAACGGTGGCGCTGGGGTTATGGGGTTAGGGTTGCAACTGCACAGAAAACTTGTATGGCTTTATTTAAAGGGTCCCTATAAAGAGCCTGCTTGCTATTCGACGTAACTTGTTACTTGTGTTTGCGCTTTCATACTGACAGAAAGAAAAGCTTTATTTAAACAATAAAATTATATGATTGGGCCTTGTAGAACTCCACGTGCTGTATAATAAATTAAACCAAAAATCGAGGACATTGTAATAACCTCCACGTGTGACGACACATGTGCCAAAAGAAAGAGAGAAAAACAAGGAAAAAAGAATGAAATCTATTTTCTAAATTGAAGTCAATTAAGAGGGAAGCACCTCTCTCCTCCTACTGCATTAACTACACAAACCGAGTATATAGTGGCTAAACACTGATAACTAGCTGCAAGTTACTGACTGACCCACTCCTAGACAATTCAAAAGCCCAAGTAATTGGTTTTATTTAAATAAATGGTTTGATGTTAAAAGCAGAAACAGTGCTCTCGGCCGAGTGGTTTTGCTAAGTTTACACGTACCGAGTACAATGGAGATACGGTGCCAAGTCCACTCGGTCGGCACTTTGCCGAGTCTAAGCACTGTCTCGTCACTGTACCTGTTACGTGTAATCAATTAAGGGGACTACTTGACCTAAACGTAAGTTTTATAATCCCTAAAAGTAGGTATGATCCACTGCAGTAAACAAAATCAGAAAAATATATGATATTCTTTAGGATATATGCTAGTTAGATAGTGTGTTGAACACCTAATACAACTAATTTGGTATGATAGAAAAAAGTCACGAAGATACATCTAAACGCTAACGTTATTTTAACAATTAAAAACCATACTAATATACATGCAATCATTCTGGGTTTTTTTTTCAGATTGTTCTTCAAGCAACATACTAACATTATAGTGTTTTCATGTTTTAGTCCAGTCAATAGGTTTTTTTGTAAATAGAGAATTGCTTCATATTTTGCAATTAATTACAAGCTTTGTGTCATCACGCTTCTCTTTTTTTTCTATGCAGTCTGACAGTGGCAGCGCTTTAGCTGTTGTCAGCCCCTTAAGGCATACATACGTCTTGTCAACCCTATCATCACCATTACCTTGCCCCATTTGTTTCGGGGTCGGCGCAATTTGTCTTCTTCCATAGTCAGTCGTTATCTCAGTGGCCACACCTCTTCTAACCATATCATCTTTCACACAGTCCATGAATCGTTTCTTTGGTTTACTCTGACTCTTAAAGCCCAATTTATTTGGGGTCGGCGCAGCATGCCTCCTTGTTCTATACTTCTCTATGACTCGTTATCTCAGTGGCCACACCTCTTCTAACCATATCATCTTTCACACAGTCCATGAATCGTTTCTTTGGTTTACTCTGACTCTTAAAGCCCAATTTATTTGGGGTCGGCGCAGCATGCCTCCTTGTTCTATACTTCTCTATGACTCGTTATCTCAGTGGCCACACCTCTTCTAACCATATCATCTTTCACACAGTCCATGAATCGTTTCTTTGGTTTACTCTGACTCTTAAAGCCCAATTTATTTGGGGTCGGCGCAGCATGCCTCCTTGTTCTATACTTCTCCATGACTCGTTATCTCAGTGGCCACACCTCTTCTAACCATATCATCTTTCACACAGTCCATGAATCGTTTCTTTGGTTTACTCTGACTCTTAAAGCCCAATTTATTTGGGGTCGGCGCAGCATGCCTCCTTGTTCTATACTTCTCCATGACTCGTTATCTCAGTGGCCACACCTCTTCTAACCATATCATCTTTCACACAGTCCATGAATCGTTTCTTTGGTTTACTCTGACTCTTAAAGCCCAATTTATTTGGGGTCGGCGCAGCATGCCTCCTTGTTCTATACTTCTCTATGACTCGTTATCTCAGTGACCACACCTCTTCTAACCATATCATCTTTCAAATAGTCCATGCATCGTTTCTTTGGTTTTCTCTTACTCTTAAAGCCATCCACATTCATACGACATTTTTCTCATTCCTCCGCATCACATGCTCATACCATGAGAACCGATTTCCACACAACTTTTCAGTCACCGGTGCCACTTTTAGACTTCCCATCAAGTCTGTGGAGTTTCGCCAGCTAATTAAATTTTCCCCCGTTTGCTTAATGGCACCCCTATGTCTGAATAATAGTCCCGAACGCAATTACATAAAGCATCGCACGCCATCCATATGAACGGATGCTGCACCGCAGTTCAGCTTCAGTAGCAGTGGAAACTTTCACGTGCTAACAGTTCAGTTTTATCGTAGCATAGTACTCAAATAATCGCGATAGATTACGGCTCAATATTCAACATGATAATCAGTGGAGGTGTAGCGTTTGTACAATCCGGGAAATCAATTGTTAAGCAAATTTACACGTCACGTCAAATTTCATACAACTGTCAAAGTATTACAATTGTGATTTGAGTATACGAAGAATTTGCTGAATATTCAGCTGCATTCGTTTAGACTGTAAGCCGGCCCCTATATAGTTGGGAAAAAAATTTGCTTAACAATTAATTTCCCTGACTTTACAACAGTCACTGTTATTGTTCGGAAGCCAACGCCGATTCGATATATTTATGACATGATAAAAGTTTATGATAAGCGAATTCGGTAATCGCCCAGTGTAATAAAAACAGAAATAGTATGAGGACCAGCTGCTGCCCGCACTTTCATACGCAGACGCATTCTGCTATCTCCCTCATGTGCACTCGAGGAATGAAAAGGTTAAGCACCTTTGGGTAAATTTTTACTCAAGATTTATAATCATTACTAGTTTTAACATTATAATCAGACAGATGTGTGTGTGTGTGTGTGTATGTCTACATTTATTTCTTCCCAGCTAAACAATAGTCATTTATTCACAAGTCATTTTTGGGCTCAGAATCTGCACTTTATAACCGCTTAACTTTGTCGTTCAAAAACTGCTGATTCTCAGACTAGTTTGAATAAATAACCTTTGATTTGATTTGAATCCCCTCGGAATCAATAAATACAAAATGAAATATATGTACCTGCCTTTAAACTTCGTTGAGTTATAGGCAGGTACCTACGTAACTTAAATTTATCGCATTTTGGTTTAGTGTTCTCTTTATTACCATTAAACAATAAACTGAACATTAAATATTTGGGATTGCAACTTCTATGTTAATGATAAAAACACTAGAACGCTCGACGGACCTCATTCCGAAATGTCCTACTTTAAATAATATCAAAACTAATTAAATACAACGTTACAAATAATTTCGTTGAACATTAGTTAGATGTAAGAGTTTGAACAATGTCCCATCGGTTTGTATTCATTAAAGTCAAAGTTAAAAGTCAAAGCATTTATTTCGTTTAAATAGGTACTTAAAATGCACTTTTGAACGTCAACATTTACATTAAATAGAATTTGTTTCTAGTCACCCCTTCCAAAAGGTAGTTTCGTATGGAGAAGAATGGACAAGAAACTCCACCGTTATTCTTTTAAAAAGTGTTAATATTTTGTTTACATCAATTATATAATGATATGTGAAGACGATGCACCTCTAATAAAATCATCCTCACTTCGGCCACTGCTGAACATTGACCTCTCTTTTTTGTGCCAATTGGCACGCGCAGCCTCATCCAGGTTCAACTCGAGATGGTAACAATGATGTCCGCCCAGTTCGCCGCCGGACGACCGACACCTCGTCTACCAGTCCTTGGACGCCACTAGGTTTATATTACTTGTCGTCCTACAGCCTATAAAGTTCCCACTGCTGGGACACAGACCTCCTCTCAGTGAGGGGAAGTGGGTCACGCGGGCCCAGTGCGGATTGGTAGATGTCACATGACTTTTCGGTTCTAAGACTTGCCGTTTCCTCACGATGTTTTCCTTAACCATTTTGGGAGCAGTGGTGATTAAATAATTTACACAAAGTAAAGCGCCTGTCTGGGTTCGAACCTACTCGTAAGTTAAATGCATGCATGCATGAGCTGCACGGTTACTGACAAATGCGTGCACTGACTGGACAGGTCCTCTTAATCTGCGTGGTTCTTTCCTCAGAAGACCATTTCAGACACCAATCTACATGGTCCTCAAAGATTATGTCCGAACTTTTATATACACATTGACATTGATGAATTTTATACATACAATGACGTGAGTATTTACTTTGTAAAGTATTATATTATTTTAATTATTGCGAATGTGAAGATTATGTGGTTTATTACTTTTTTGATTTGTTAGTTAGTTTCACGATCTGGCAGCTTGAGTAATTTATGCGGCCTACCCCAAATGTCCTTTCTTTGGCATTGTTCGTCGAATCGTTGTGCTCCTTAAGTTCTGAGTTGAGCGGCACGATTACTGACAAATGCGTGCACTGACTGGACAGGTCCGCTCAATCTGTGTGGTTTTTCCTCAAAAGACCGTTTCAGACACCAATCTACACGGTCTTCACATGATCTGACCAAGATTATTTCTGGACTTTAAAAGAGACTGTGACCTCTGAGTTTGTTCCGGCCTTTCTTTTCAGAGTAGTCAGATAGGAAACGCCGATCTCATCTAGTTTATAAAATGTGATTGACGTGTAAAAGTGTTTGTACAAACCTACTTACAGAAATAAAATCATTTATCATTTATCATAGTAAACCGAATTTCGCGAGTTCCGCGCAGAACATTAATATATCTAATTTATTGAACAAATATTTGTTATACACGAAGCTTCATATCGTAATCGAATTTCGGACATTCATGAAATATCCAATCAGGGAATATTTGTTTACAGTCTGACATTATTCACTGAATGTATATATGCCTGTAGCAATGGGTGATCTGAGTACGTTTAAACTTCAGTGGGGTGAGAGGCTCGCTTTAAACTGACTCCCAGGGTTGACTGGGTGGCCAACATTCTGAGTTTAAAACTTTGTCGTTGCAGCTTTCAATTTCCTTTTGTGAAGTGGGTGACAGGGGTGTAATTAAAATTGTTCACTTGGTTTGTTTCACCCAATAACTGTACTGGGTGAAGAATATTAACCCCAAAACCAAATTCTTCTCTTCTTGTTCTGACACACTATTGTCTACATTTCTTTTTCATTTCTCCTTTCGCAGGTCTGCTGGAAGAAATTTGTTAAGAAATAAGCAGTACCTTTGTACTCAATACTAATGTGTCGTATCTGTGTCTGTTTTACTGTGTGCACATAAATAATAAAATAAATAAACCCCAACCCAGTGCTTGGGGAGGTCAGATAGGCAGTCGCTCCATGTCAAGTACTGGTATTTAGCTGCATTCGGCAGATGATGACTTGGTTTAAATTAAAATCATTGTGGTCAGATTGCTACTCCAATATAACGCAACTCCAGAACGGTTGATATCAAACTAATTACAACAGAGAATGATGGATATTCAGTAACTGCTGTAGCTATTGTTTTCTAGCCTAGACGTAATTCTAAAACGAATGGACTCAATTAGCTAGCAACACGATGCCTAATTATTTCTTGTTTCTCTTGTGCAAAAAGAACAGATTTTCTTCTTTTCTTTCTCCTCTGATAACGAATCTCAAAATAACGTAATTACAAATGTTAGGGAAGCATCAATGTAGTCATACATTCAGGAAAATTATTAGTTTAGCAAATTGACAACTTAATGAGCCGTGTCATAGGCATTTCATACAATTGTCAAAGATGAGAGGTGTGATTTGAATCTAATAAACGGACAATTTATGTTAGTGGTCAATTATACAGACTCCAACTCATAATTCAGATGTACTCTTTCTTATCTTATGACACTTATGAACCAAAAAAAAAATATTTTTTAAGGGAAATAAATAGCTATTTTTCGTTGACATTTCTCGGGACCCGGTTATTATTATTTATATCTTTAATAATGAATTTCCCTGGCTCTACGTAATTAAAATTTAAAATTCGCTGCTCGAACCGCGTCATATGAAACGTTCCAAAGCTTTACTGCGCTGACAAATTGAGGACGTAGATGTTTTCAATGTACTGACGCACACCACAAACTGTGACACGAAAATCACGTTGAGCAAAACACTTTGCATATGCGATGCGGGAAGCGTTTATTGCGTTTCAACGGCAGTACTTTAGTTTCATTGTATGCTGAATTAATCGGACGGAAATCGTCGTAGATAATCAGTTATGAACTTATGACAACCGAGTCGCGACTGATTTGGAGATGATTCGTGTAATGTCGCTAAGAAATTTCGTCGCGCTCAGCCCAAGATCTCGTCTCTTTAACCTGTACATGGACCGGCTGATCGGTGAGCTCAGCAGCACTAATATTGGATGTTCCATAGACGGAGTGTGTATAAACAACATTAGTTACGCGGATGATATGGTGTTGCTGAGCCCATCGATTGGTGCTTTACGCAAACTTTTGCGGATTTGTGAGTCATATACGGGGGCCCATGGGCTCATTTACAACGCTAAAAAGAGTGAATTTGTAATCTTCAAAGCCGGTACCAAACGTTACTCATCCGTACCTCCTGTCACTCTTTGCGGCATTCCTTTAAAAAGGGTGCAGCGTTTCAAGTAATTGGGCCACTGGGTCTCTGACGACTTGTCTGACAATCTGGACATTGACAGGGAGCGCAGGGCGCTGTCTGTCCGGTGTAATATGTTGGCTCGCAGGTTTGCGCGATGTACTAGACTGAAGAAGGTGATGAAGGTGACTTTATTTAAGGCATATTGTCAGTCGTTTTACACGTGCAGTCTGTGGACCAACTTTACGCAGCGGGCGTACAGCGCACTGCGCGTACAGTACAACAATGCCTTCAGGATACTGTTAGGGCTGCCGCGGTTTTGTAGTGCTTCGACTATGTTTTCTGAGGCGCGGGCCGATGATTTTTTCGCGATCATAAGGAAGCGCAGCGCTTCACTATTGAGTCGCCTACGAAGCAGCTCGAACAGTCTCCTGAGGGTGTTGTCCGAGCGGTGGGACCTGTCCCTGATACAGAGGTGGATGCAGCTTCATGTTAGCGCGGCTCCTCGTATTATTTGAAATGCTTTTAGTTTATTTCTTAATGTGTAAGGTTCTTTATATATTTTATTTAACTGTGACATTGGATAAGTAATGTAATGTGTATGTGTAATTTTATTTATTGCTGTTTATTTTAATGTAATTTGTTTTTATTTGATTGATTTTTTTATATAATCTATGGACATGTCTGAAATAAATAAATAATAATAATCAGCACAAGATCGAAGGAAGACAAAGGCATACTTAAAACAGAAATCTTGAGCACAAATCGATCAATCGAGATGACGGCTACTAGAGATGGAAGAAGACATGCTGCGTAGACCCCAAACCAATTAGGACAAGGATAGGGGAGATAAGGAGAATCATAACATCGAACACACACTGCACGACACGGGGAATCCTAGTGTGTGGAGGCTAGTGCTATTTTAGTTTGTACAGCTCTCTGAACAATAAAGTTTATTTTTATATATTCTTTTGCAAAAACATCAGCGAGCTAAAGCCTAGGATGTTTGATTTCTTTCAGTCCATCCAAAGGATGTCTATAAGAGATCGTCTTGTGTGATTATGACCGCGCTTTGTAAACTAGTTTTTAATAATTATGTTTGTCCTTTTTGTTTTGTGTTTAAAACATAAATAAATAATGGTTTCATAATTCGCGTCCGAGACTACGAATCCGTTTGTGTGTCTTGCGTAGGCAGCGGTTGTAAACGTGGATGTCATCAGCCATGGCTTCGCAGCTCCCGTCACTAACTTGTCAACCGCAGTCGGCCCACACTTGCGAATTACACCCTTTGAGTTTTGCACGTTTTATTTGCGTATACAGACAGTATCAATGTTCGCCGCATAAAATGTATAAAATACCTCGTTAGTAATTCATAGTTAGTTCCACTTTTCCACCGAATTCAACGAAACTTTTCGACCCAAATATGGTTGATTCCAACAACATCATAAATAAATCTGTGGTGATTTCACACCAAAAGCATTTAAATCTTTATTCTACTGCTACAAATCGGAATAGTTACGTTTGTTAATCAAACTGTTATATATACTTAAAGCAGCAGGAGACTTACAAACAATAGACCAAACGAAAGTAAAAAAAAAAATTGTATAGTTGATGTGAAAACAGAAAATGACCATTGTAGGACTTATCATTATACTTATACACTTAAAGCAGCAGGAGACTTGTAAAGAATAGACCAAACGAAAGTAAAAAAAAAATTATACCTATATTTATGTGAAAACAGAAAATGACCAATGTAGGACTTATCATGTACGGGGGACACACTGAAAGTTTTTAGAATAGGCCAGTAAGAAAAGCAGCCGATGAAAAATTTATTTAAATTTAAAATTAGGAACTCATTGGGAATCTGTAGCTGTGTAATGAATGTGTATGTCAGCTGTTTTTACAAATCGGCCGCAATTTAAACAGTGTCTGTCGAAATGGATTTGACTAGAGAAAATTTTCGTTTTTGATTCTTTACGACTTTCGTTACGGTCTTACTCATCAACAATGTTACGATAGATTTCGATTAGGATTTCATAACGAAGCCCCATCTCGTGCCACTGTTTACAACTGGTTTAATGAGTTTAACCGTGGTCGAAGCAAACTCACTGACGGTTCGCGAGAAGGACGTCCTTCTACGGCGACTACGAAAATAACGTGAGTGCTATGCGGCTAATGATATGTTTTTCCCTGCCAAGAAGTTGTCCCAATTTTGGAAAAGTAGAAGTCTGTCGGCGCAAGGTCTGGTGAGTACGGTGGATGACGCAAAACTTCCAACGCAGAACTTCCTTCTTGTAGCTTAGAGACCATAATTATGTTGTGCCGTATGAGGTCGAGCGTTGTCGTGTAGAAGCAGCGGGGACGAGTGATTAACCAAGGCTGGCCGGAGATTTGCGAGGTTCTCCATCATTATGTCCTGTTCCTCACAGTACACATCCGCAGTAATGCTGGTGCCATTTGGTAAGAAGCTGTGATTAATTATACCAGCACTAGACCACCAAACAGTGACCATGGCTTTTTTAGGGATAAGTTTTCGTTTGGGACTTTGCCTAGGCTCTGAACCAGGGTCTAAGCAACATGATGACCGCTTACGATTATTAAAAAGAATCCATTTTACATCAATGACAATGCGGTTCAAAATCCCTTCGTTTCTGTGTCTGCTAAGCAACGCAAGGCCTGCCACAACGCGTTCGTCGCGCTAGCAATCGTTCAGTTCGTGCGACACCCACTTAAATCAAGTTTTTTTTACCTTGCCAATTTGACGCAAATGACCAATATTGTTTTGATGCTAACGTTGAAAGCTGCTGCTAACTCAGCCGTAGATAGAGTATCGTCTGCTTCCACTATTGCCTTTAATTCGTCGTTGTTGACTTTTAGTTTTCGGGCGACCACAAGGTTCATTTTTTTAATCCAAATTTCCATGTCGGAAGCGTTCAAACCAATAACGAGTCGTGAGTTATTTTGTAGTGTTCACTCCCTACACGTAATTAATGTTGCGAGCTGTTTGTGCGGCATTGCTACCGCGACGGAACTCGTATTCCATAATTACTCGTATTTTTATCGTGTCCATATTGATGAAAAAGATACAAATATTGTGAAAACAAAACACTAATCAATAAACAAATGACTGAATTTGAAATTAGAATTCCATATTTTTTAAATAAAATTCATTTGAATTTAGTATTTATTGCCAGCCACACATAAATTACGTTTCAAACGGCCAGTATTGTAAAACGGCCACTTCATAGGTAAAGACCTATTATTATGCGTCCCTACATTTAATTATTTACTGAGATAAATTGCATCAAGGTACTTTATTTTGCGTACATACGCAGTATTTTAGAATACTGCAGTAATATCTCGAATCCGCACTACTTGGTTTATATACAGCAAATAGAATCAATACAATCTGAATTCGTTGAATATATTAACTACCGCACTGGATTCAGATCTACAGATTATCTGCTATCATGCAAACACCATAATATGCTACCACTGGAGAACAGACGTATGATTCTGGACCTGCTATTTCTTTATAATATCTGTTACAGCAACATTGGCATACTGTTTTAAATAACTTAGTTATTATATTATGTGCTCCGTCTCGACGGACTAGGAACGCGCAGTTATTCGATGTACCACACAGTGGTACAAACTATGGTATAAACTTGTGAATAATAAATAAATAAATCCATTCAGGCGTTAAAGCGTGAAAAGGTTACAGACAGACAGATAATAAATGCAAATATTTCATTTTTTATTTTATTAAACATGTTGTTATGATTCTAAATGTGTAACTTAAAAATAACAGTAATTAATTTTAATATAATCATCATTGAAACACTCGCCGCCATTGACCACGTAATACCAACGGTATACCGCCGTTTACCCGAATTTTATTTGCCCTAATATCATTTGCCATAATAGTCAACAGCCATAATATCATACGACATAATACTCATTTGCCCTACTCTCATTTGCCATATTAGTCACGTGCCAGAATCATTGTTTCCCATAAAGTCACTTACCATAACATCATTTGTCATAATCATTGTAAGCCCTAATTATCACATGCCATAATTATGATATGCCATAACATAATTTGCCATCGACATCGGGTGTGTAACGGTTGTTTATATCAAGAGAAATTGGATGCAATTGGGACTTTAGGGCACCCCGACTCGGACAGGTTAGGTTATTTTTTTATAAACCACACAGAAGTAGGAGCCCCGCGTAGCGGGGCTCCGTCGACCTAGCCCACCATCAACCATGCACAGAAAAAAAAACCATGCACAGAATAAATAAGTTTATTTATTAATATTTGTCTAATACTTGTTATGCCATTTAAATATTATGTCTAATAATTATTATGGCACATAAAAATAAGGCAAACAATACTTATGGCATTCGTATCTTATGGTATCTAAAATTCGGGCAATTAAAAGTATGTCATATGTCTTTTAGGGCAAATGAAACATTCGGGCAAATGAAAATCGGGTAAATGAAATTCGGGAAAATGATGATTATGGCATAATATAATCTTCGGGCAAACAATAGACAACCAATACCAACATAATATTATTAATTAAATTGGCGTTTTGTCAGACTGACCACTATGATAACATACAGACAGACAGAGTTACTTTCGAATTTATAATATTATTATGGATAGTGCAACATTTTTGGAATGAATTTTGCAGCATTAATAAAAGCAAAAACCCTGGCGATGCTCATGAGTTCACGACTGTTCGTTACGCAATAACAGCGGCCATACTATGACGTGTGAAAGACATCATTGTTCCAGAGTGAAAGAGAGACGGGTGCTATACATGACCGTTAAGTAGCACTATCCTTTTTAGCAACGGAATCATGACGGTATTAAAACGCCATAGTACGGCTCCTGTGCAATTTACAGTGAAGCGAAGCGCACCCATTTTAATGGTCTCGTTCGTAATAAACAAAGCGCAAGTGACGTTATATTCATCCGTATTCGTTCTCATATCGAATGCTCGTGCACATGCCCGTAACTTTGAAAAGGTCAGCCCCAGTACTTCATGGGAACAGCTTAATTATACAGGGTTTATTTTATTTAAAATTCCCGAGTATTGCATCGGAACCGCTTAATTATACAGGGTGTATTTTATTTAAAATTCCCGAGTATTGCATCGGAACCGCTTAATTATAGAGGATGTATTTTATTTTATTCTAGCCAGTAAGTACCAGGTTTGTAATAAACTACAGGTCATAGAGAAAAACGCTGAAAGGATCCTTGAGCTCAATTTCAAAGAAAATAAGAGATAAGATTTTTTTTAATAGCCTATTTGATCCTTCCTCAAGAATTAATTAATCAAATGCAAAAATAAATTTACAAATCCAGCCGGTAGTTCCACAGATTATACTTACATACAAACTTACAAACAAATTTTACCTCTTTATAATATTAAGCATAAGTAAATTAATTTCTCCGACTCTACAATGAATGAGATTTTACGTTTTGCGAGAATGGATTTGTTTGAGTTAATGACTTTTGCGTGACAGTAGTTCCGTGGCGTTGTTTGTGGCTTAAGTTGCCACTTGTATAGGTGGCATGGCATAAAAGTAGATGGGAAAACGTTTTCAAGAAAAGTAGTAAAAGTGAGTCGGCATCTACAATGCCACATGCGAGCTACGCATCACACTGACGTCACCCAAATCCTGCATCGCGCAAGCAAAGTTATCCGTGCGATTAGCAGAATTATACAGGATGGCAGTTTTTTTTTTTTAAATAACCGGCTAAAAATTTTGGTTGTAGTGGGGTTCAGAATCATGTACTGAATCCATGGTTGCAGTTTGAGCATCGATATCCCTCCCACGTCATCAGCTTTCGGGCAATAGCCCACCAGATACAATACCACTCTGGTCGGAAGATCGTCCGTTTTAATGGAGGATGAGAAACTTTCCACCCTGTTCCTAAAAGCTTGTAAAAAGCAATCAATCAAGTTGCACTAAGTGCAGCATATCGTCAAAGGCTCTTTCAGAGCACCCTAACCAAATAATATAATAATATATAAATGAGACAACATCCACACAAGGTCTTCAGAGCCGAACTAGGCAGAGCCTGTACTACGGTAACCTGATGACTGATATACATACTTATATAAATATACACACCCAGACACAGGTCAAACAGACATGTTCATGCACACAAATGTTTGACTTGTCCGGGGATCGAACCTGAGACCAGCGGCTCAGAAGGCAGGGTCGCTACCAACTGCGCCAACCGGTCAGTCAAGATGATAATAATAATAATAATAAAACCGCAGGGCAGCATGTGGCGAGCTGTTGGGCAGTAGCGACCCCACAGACCCTACCTCCCGGGAGAAGTCTTGTTTATCATCTCTGACTTGACTTTATTGGCCGGCTGGAGTGAACAATGACGAGGAACAGAGCTCCCACCTCTTTCTTGCCTTTATTGGCTGGCTTGAGTGGAGGTTCGCAAGAGCAAACGTGCTCGGAGGAAGGTAGTATTCCAGTAAGGTGCTGGTAGGGATCTTGACCGTACTTCCGGGATTGTCCTGATAGCCGTGGAATACCTCTCCACTCCTCAAGCACCTCAGAAGGTGTTGCCTCCTTGTTGCTACGTCACTATGTGCTAGCAAACGTTTACGGGGGCCCATTATTGAGTGTGCAAGTCACCCCCTGCCATTTTATCCGTGTATTACACAACATTGATTAGGCAGGGGACATAGTCCTTCCATAGTCCTAGGTAATCAATCCACTATAGCCACCCAAACCCACAGCCCAATATGTTTTGTTCCTATATTTTGCAATAGTCCTGCACCAACCGGGGGTTGTCCTTGGGTACACTTGCATAGTGCATACAGGGATAATCGTCGGTTAGTGCCTCAACACTTAAAATTGTCTAAGGGTCCTCTGCAAGTTGGCTTCAGCCCCTCGTACGCCTTCCAAAGGTCCGGGACCCCAGGGTCCCGAGAAATGTCAAAAATTATAATAATAATAGAATATAGAGGAGCAAAGACTACGTAAAAGCACTATGCCAGTCAATGCAGCAGTCACAGCACGTTATGCTAAAATGTATGATAATACAATTTCTCTGCCCCAGTGCAAACTGCCCGACATGATGGTAAATATATTTATTTTTAGATTCATTAAACATTTACAACTTTATTGCTTTACAACAAAGCAGTATAACTTTGTTTAAAATGTTACATTACATTTTGTACGCGAGATATCCAAGCTTCAAGGTCAAAGACAAAAGAGTTCTGTGGTAAACTGAGAACAAAGACAAAACCTTCAATTGATACCAGTGAATCCAAACGACCAGCTGCCTAAATAATTAATAGTTATCCAGATTTCTTGCTTATACGTCTTACCGAACGTTATGTACAGTCAGATAACAGTTGTTTTTTTCATGATGGGTTTGCTCTTGACTCTAGTCTAGGTCAGTGGTGACCGAGACTGAGTCGACGGTGGAGTGAGCTTACCCATAAGAAGCCTGTTCACTCTCACTTTGAAGAGATTAGGGTTGTAAGCGTTCGGAAACACAGACGCAGGTAGAGAGTTCCATTCTTTTGCTGTGCGCGTTACAAAAGACATTTGGAAACGCTTAGTGCGAATTTTTGGAATAGCAACTAGATAAGGATGGTAATATGCAGTGCGTCTAGATGACCGATGGAGGAAGGGGGCCGGTGGAATAAGGTCGTGGTAACACATTATGTCAATTTGAGGTCTAGGCCTAAGTATCTTCTTTAATTTGCAAAAATTATTGATAAGCATTTCAAATTCAAACATCTGCGGACAACAAGTTACCCCACTTTGGCCTCGCACATTTTGAAGCGGAGTCCTCGATTTCTCACAAAATAATGAGTAAATAAAGTATTCATCTGTAATGGCGTTTACAAGTAGGAAATAAAACCAGTAAGGCATTTCAAAAGGTAACGATAGGTATGTAAAACGATCCATTTCCGGATTCGGCTACCTAACGATCACGTTTTTACTTGGAAATTGTAGATAAAAATAAAATTGTTTTAACGTACCAACTAAAAACATGGATAAATACGTACTGGCACACACCACGGCTTTTACACAGAATACAATACTAGGGTTCTAGCACGTAATTCGTAAAGTGGTGGATCAGCTTTATGCCTGTGGAAGGGGATTTTAAAATGACTTGTACTATGGCAAAGTCATGCAATTGTTTGAAGTTGTAGCGTAAACTGAACTTTATGTGTGGGTTTTAAAGTTGTTTTTTTCCAAAAACACATATTTGTTTACATGATACGAAACTGAATCGCGAACATTATTACGCTTTAAAATAAATGAATATAATAAAACATACCTTTTTCTCAAGTCCCAGCAGAATAGCGAAGCCGAGAATGAAGATAATGGTGGTAGACTTAGTCATGGTATACAAGGATATTGTGACCAGCTCCAGCCCCCAGTTTGAGAACCCGACGTCAATCCCGCTGGCCAATCCCGTCGGCCCGACTGACTTCAGGCAAGTCATGAAAGGCAGCAGCAACTGAGGAGTGCCCGTGATGATGTGGAGGACCAGTCTCACGACGACTGACAGGATCCACTTCACTATGAGGTGGTACATCACCACTGTGAGTGGGAATTTGAAGTCCTGGAAATGAGAAGGTGGGTCAGTTGCCTATCACCTGGCAATATTTTATTTTATTTGAAAGGTACACCAACGACCTATTCACTAGAAACATTAACAAAGTAAAAAATAACATATGCATTGAGTTATGGTGAACTAGTCACTTACAGGCGTACGCACGGCTACAGATCAAGCTATACTTATCCAGTATAAGCTGATCTCGCATTGTATGGGAGTTCCTTACTATGAGAGTTCAGTGTAAACTGGAAATATATAGCTTGATGTGTAGCCGTGTGTACACAACACTTACACAAAAAAGTAGCGTCTTAAATATACGTTTTAACAAGATGTTTTGCTCGTAGTGAGGATAGAATAATGAATAATTAGAAACAAAGAACAAAACATTAAGTAAAAAACATAATCATAAACGAAATTAGAATCAAAATTATGATTAAAATTAAAGTTAATACATTAAAATTAAAAAAATAAACAGTTAATTTTAAATTCTAAATTGAAAACGGTAGAACACGATAACGAGTGCAATAAAAGAACATTCCAAAATTGTTAAAGTGGCAGGCAGGCAGGCTTAAGTGGCAAAATACCAAAAAATTAAATAGTAAAAAAAAAATGTATGCCACCGACCCACCGCGTCGGCGTCGCATAGCATCGCATGTCCGCGTTGTTACTTCATTTTCGCTTAGCGTTCATTCAGACTTTTTTTTATTTTTGCTAGGCTCCTAAAGGTCTTAGCGTGATATTAAATAGCCTATAACTGTATGTCGATAAAAAGTAGCCTATGTTGTCCCCTCCTAGGGTTCAAAGTATACCCATATCAAAATTCATCAAAATAGGTCCAGCCGTTTAGGAGAATAACCCAACAAACAGATAAAATAGTAAAAAGTATATATATGTTTTATGTATCTTATATACTTTCTTTATGCATTTATTAAAAAGCATTACTTTGACAGTACAAACAGACACTTCCATTTTATTTTATTGTATAGATAGATAACAGAATATAGGCACCGCCCAAAGACATCTTGAAAAATACTTGTATATCAGTTTCTTTGTATTTTTCTAAATAGAATCTAATTAAATTCGAATCATGATAATAAAATTAGTTCAACTGAGGGCTACCTTTGACTTTTTAATTTTCCACTGTTATGACCACTTTGTAGTAAGATTTACAAAGAAATTATTATAAAAGCAATTATAATAAATATCATAAAAGTAGACCACAATAAAACAAAAGTAATTTGACATTCTGTTAATTGGAAACTAAACTAAGTTAGAAACACAATTGAATGACGCAAGCATCTGTTTTTTTTTTTAATTTTATTATTAGTACGTTAGTATGTTGCCAGCAACACTGCAAAATTCTATGTTACCTTTGTGTTCAAAGACATTGAAAAGGTATTCCACAACAACCATAGAGCAACACGGACCACCGGCGGACTGGAGCAACAACTTATTTACATAATAATAATAATATGAGACAACATCCACACAAGGTCTTCAGGTCCCGAACTAGGTAGAACCTGTACTACGGTAACGTGATGACTGATATACATATAAACACCCAGATACAACTCAAACAGACATGTTCAGGCACACAAATGTTTGACTTGTCCGGGGATCGAACCCGGGACCAGCGGCTCAGAAGGCAGGGTCGCTACCAACTGCACCAACCGGTCATTCGAAAAATGCCCACAGTGCGTGTGTTTCGATTCATGAGGTCATATTTATCGATAGGTAACTAACTAGCCCGACAGACGTTGTCCTGTCCAATTGTCAATAATCGTACCAAAATCCCATAGAAAATGCAGTTTCAGTTGCTCGAATGTTCCAGTGTTCGCGGCAACGTTTCAAATTTTTCAATCCGTAAGAAAAAGCTGCTGAATCGGTCCGGCGGCGCGGCGGCGGTGAAGTGATACGCTTACATTAAATTTTTATTATATAGACTAGCTTTTGCCCGCGGTTTCACCTGCGTAGGTATTGGAAAATATCCCACGGATACGTATTACCATTGTTATCATATTTAATAACTCTATTAGTTTACGCCGGCCAGGTGGAGTGACGACTCGCGAAAGGCGGCTGGCAGAGACTGGATGAGAAAAGCCGAAGATCGGGCTCTGTCGCGTTCACTAGGAGAGGCCTACGTACAGCTGTGGACGACTATAGGCTGATGATGATGATGATGATTGGTTTACGCGGCGTACGTCAGTAAAGCTCCCAGTCGGCATGATTTTTTCCGACATCTTCAAGAATCATCGTTCATATTTCAGCCAATTTACACAAAACCGTAATGTTAAAAGTTATACACCTCAACCTTCCTCATGAATCACTACGTCCATTGGTGAAAACCGAATGAAAATTTGTTTATCGCGTTCAGACAGTCAGACCGACGCAGCGGGGTGACTTTGTTTTATAATATGTTGTGATAATTAGATTATAAAACATAACATTCGTTGAGAAAATGGAAATGAAAACAAAAGCAACATAAAATAAACATCGGTAGCAAAACAATTAGAAACAGTATTGACGTCATTTCAAATCGCCTGTGATTTTAGGAGATGAGTATCAAGTTTGTAAAGTCAGGGAAGTTAAGATGCAAGAGCGAGCGAAGCGAGCTCGGAGCTTGTAGCACCGCGACTCGGACTGGTTAGGTTCGAAGGGGATGGCGGGGTCTATTGAGCGAGCGAAGTGAGCGAACCAAGTCCCCTTCCATTCCCATCGTGGTTATTTGTTCAGATAAACCATTACCAAATAAACCATTCAAAAGTAGGCAGGGCTCCGTCGAAATACCTTATTATTATTGCTTGGAAGCAAATTTAGACCCGCCACGTGATCTGCTCCACCCTTATTACTCCTACATTAATGATATGACCAAACGTCGACTGACATATTATAATCATTAAACGTTGACGTTTAAACGATATGCTTTTTAGCTAGCCATTTCATAAAATGACCGAACACTTCATGAAAAGATCAATTCTAAGATCTGACCACAACCTATACATCGATTTGTGGCTAGATGATCGTGGTAGGTATATTTGTACTAGTCTATTGTATTTTTCCTTATGGCAATTCCTGTGATGTCAACCATTCTGCCAATGTCAGGTGTGATATATAGAAAAACGTGTGTGGAAAAAAAACTTTTTTTCATTTTGACCTCACTATCAGCTTAAGCACCTTCGAAAAACATGAAAACTAACTCTATTATATATCATAGAAAGATACAGACAGTGAGAGAAAGTCGCAAGAAGGGGGGGCATAACGCTTTGTCGTTACGTGACGATTTTTACGCTTACTTCTGCCGCAAGCCGCGTTAAAGAACTTCGTTCTAAAACTTACATCTCGTGTGAAGCTGGTTTGTTCTTTAGCTACGAGACTTTCTAGTCACGACACTTTCTGTCCAAAAATTTGTGAAATAAAAAGAATGATGGACTTGAAGATGGGTAAGAATTCTATGTTGATGAAGAGTTGCTCAACAAAAACTAAGATTAAATGGTGCTTTTTACAACACATTACTGCTTGACTACCTCGTTGTCTAGTGGTCGCTAGCGCTACAGCCGAAAAGTGCTGAGCATGAAGTCCTGGCTCGATTCCCAGGTCAGGCAAGGTGTTATTGCGTTTTCCCATCAGGAATTTTTCAATAGCACCGCGTAGTCTGGTTTGTGCCCAAGCGGTTGATGGCAGAAGGCTCGCCCCTTATCACATGGGACTTACAAACTTAGCTGGTGAAATGTGGCGCACTATAGTTACACCTCTGGCAAACCCTTATGGTAACAGGCATGGTGTTTACTGCTCGGCTGGTGATAATAATTTAACATGACCAAATTAAATGGTCAAAGCACCATACCACATCAGCTGCACTTTAATAATAATGGACTGAACGTGCCGACATATAATTATGTCGGTTGTATTGTGTATACCCTACAAATCATCAATTGTTTTATTGAAAGGTTAGATGAGTACCTAAGTTTAATAAAAATGTGTATACGTGTTGTTCTGCCGGATTTATCAAATCGCGCTATGATATGATTTATGCACTGACAGGTTTAATTAAAACACTTGGAATTATATTATTGTAAGGCAGCCGTGTGCCCACGGATATCGAGGGATATGGCTTGGAGGCGCGGCACATGTCGCCTCCATGCAACCAAACTGACCTTATATACGCGCGACGGCGATGAGCACCGTTTATTCCTCCCCGATAAATTCCTCTTCGCCTCCCTTGATCGGATTCACAGAGCCAGCTGGTGGCGTAGCTGAGCCAGTAGTTTTACCCATTAATAATAATGAACCCATTTTGATCCAGCTTGTCCCCAACTTGCTGTCCTTCCCCAGCGACGCCCTAAGCCGAGGTTCGTACCCCACAGGGGGTGCCCTTAGGTGATGGTCGCTTAGTTTATAATTAATATTATGCCCCTGGCTGGAGGCTTTGAGTTAGCTCGAAGGCACCACAGGATTGACCGGTTAAGCAGTCACGGCCTCTCAAGGCCAACTGCGAGATGCCATACACAAAAAAAAAAAAATGAGCACCGTTTAGTCATAATTATGTTTGCATCGGAACGTGGAGTGTCATTTCGTATTTTTACAAAATGCCGAATTGTTCCGTCCTTATTTGCAAAAATAGAACAGTTACAACAAACCTTAGGACAAGTGGCGTGTCCTACCACTGGTAAGTAAAAAATCACTGCATTAATTATAATATTTAAGGATTTTACAAATTATCTAGTTGTGAAATATTTTTGGCAATATTTTTGACCGACGCAAGTTTTACGTTTTACTTTCTTTTTTTTTCCAGAAACGGTTCCCCACACTAGGAATTACTCCTGTATCGTGGGTGCGTTTACAAATATTTAAACCCACATACACAAACAGCCAGACCCGGAACAACTACTTGCAGGTCATACAATTATTGGTTCCGTGCGGGAATTGAACCCGCGACACGCAACGCAGCAGTCAATCGCTTAACCACTGCGCCAACCATGCCGCCACGGCCGTGACCTGTGTGCCAAGTCAAAACGATAATTAGCGGTGCGCAGAGCTGAGATATGGATATCGTGTATACATTTTATTTCAGTTTCCCGAAAGATCCAGGAACTAAAAATTAATGGATTGTTGCAACAGGCAGGGTATATTTATAATTGATTTCCCTCAAACCAAAGTGTAATTTGTTCTTCCCACTTTCAAGAGGATTATTTTAAGACACTCTCGACGACGAACTCTTGGATACCGTCTTGGTCAAACTCTGCCATATCAATAGAAGATCGATTGAACGATCAATTTCGACAAAAATTAAAACAATATCCTCCAACTGACTATCTATCATATCTCCATTAGAGTTCAAAGACGCACATGCATTACGTTACCACAGATTACCAGTCTCGAGTCTGCGATGAATTCAATGTTGATGACGAACTGAGAACACGTCGATTGCAATAAATAGCGATGGATAAAATGAGCTTAATATTAGTTAATTAATTACGAGTAGTTATAGATTATTTTGTATTGTATTATAATAATGAATAAAGTAAGAGAGAAACTGAAAAAACTGATTTACTTAAATGTAATTTGCAAACAAATACTTATATTATGTGTTTACTTGATTTGGTTTATTGGTGTTTATAAAATTCCACATCGAAAAGCAGAAAAAATAGGCGATACAAAATACGTTCAAAAAGCACTTTTTCTTTTGCAGTCTGTTTTCATCGATCAAATATTTACACCAACCCCTCTTCCCTAGTTGAGGCTACAGTTGCATGTGTGCATACAGTGACTGTATCTATACTTTCTAGTGCCCTCCCCTTTTGATCATGTGTGCAATAAGATAGCACAAAAGTGTTACGTATATTTTCTTGTGTGCGTGCGAAGAAAGCATCATGTGTGTCGTATCTACTTATTTCATTTGTTTTTGTGTGAGTTTCAGGAGTGGGGAAAAAATGGCGACACTTGAACTTGAACAAATATATAGCAGCGCCGCAGCCTCCTTATAAGCCCATTCCCACCGGCTTCACTTCAGAAGTTTGGAACACAACCACTCTCTCAATGGCACAATCAGTACTTTTAAAAGTAGAGAAAAATTACAAAACGCCTACACTGATGGACATTAAATCAACAAAATTTGCTCTTTTACAACATATTGCTATAAAGTAAACCGCAGGAGCTTTCGGCTTATTCGCCGATAAAATCTCTTAGCAAAAGAACGTCATGACGTCACTTGAAGGTCACTACCAATGACTAAAGACTAAGTAGTCATTGGTCACTACCCAGCCCGCCATATTAGAACTAAAGTAAGCCGACTCTAGAGCGTCTTACTCGGATAATCGAGCGAGATATATATAGGAAATTTGTGCGCGCGAGCGGGATGGGTCGTTATCCGTCGTTGAATTTCGTATCGAATCGGACGAATGTTTGATGACATTTTATGTTGACAGACAATTTGACGTAATTACATTACATTAAAACGACCATAGCTTGCATGCGTTGTTGATTGAATTTATATTTGAATTTAATAGTTAGCTATTTTAGAATTTATTGCTTGGTATAAAATAGTGATTTGTGTATTTTTTTAGTTTAACTGTGTTTATTTGTGTTGTTGTTGTGTGTAGTGAAAGCAGTTACATAGACGTACGTTGAAATTAGGTATTTGCGGTAAGTAGATAGTGTAATAAGTTGAAATTACTAATTTAGAGTAAGTAGATTTACAAAGTAGCAGGAGTAGGATGGCGCACAGTATACGATTTGACCAAACTAGAGGGACAAAAGTCTATAAGACAATTAAAGGGTTTGTAATGGGTCAATGTTGTAACTTATAAGTTATGTGATGATGTGGTAGCAAATTAAACACATTTTTTCAATTATGTAAATTTTAATCTGACTTTAAAAGCGATTTTAAATCAATACAATGTTTTAAGTTGCTTTTTTTGGTAATTTTCTCAACAATGATATTTAAGGGTCAGATGACACGAGTAAATACTTAATTAAATCAAAATTTGTGCGGACACGAGAAGTTTTCAAAGTGTGGCCCAGTCTGACTTTACGAATTTCTTTGTTTTTGGCCTCCGAAGCCTCTTCGGACATTGATTGTCCTATTGGTATGATTGAATGTCTTATTATCTCTGCTCCATGAACTAGTAATTTATGTAATGTAGCTGGCATGTTATACCATGGGTATAAGGAGAGGTACAAGCCTCTCGTTTCTGAGCAGTATGAATCAAACTTTATCGGGTCAATTTCATAGCCAGAGTTGCAAAAGATAATTGTTCAACGTGATATTATTATTCTTCCAACAAATGTTGAACTTTACGTTTTTTAGTTTTCGTGGAACTATCTTCAAAACTCTTTTTTGGTCTGCCAAAACTGGAACTCGGTTTTGGGGGCTGTTCACGAAACATTGTGAGCACCAACTCTTCATTTAACCATTCTTGGTAATCAATTAAAAATAAATCTAATCGCCTTTGTTTGCAAAGCCATTTCAAACGAATCTTCTCACATTCCTTCTTCAAATAGGCCTTAAGTGGCTTCTCCTGGTCTTCCGGGAGGTTCAGATCAACAAATCTTGACTTTATAAATGTCAAAACTTGATCTAATTTGCCTTTAGGCGGTGTAGAACGCCAAAATTCAAATAATGATTTTCGCTGAATTCGGGCACCTTTAAAGAAATAATAAGATATATTTAGAATCGCATAAAGTCGCATTTCCAAATTATGATTTTAACAAACTTAAATGTTAAGAGAATATGTTAAAAGCGTAATTACACCTTGACTCAACTTGACTACCTACTTTAAGATTGGGTAAACTTAGATCATATCTATTTTTTGTTGTTTTATAACCGATCTATTTAGATACATTATAACTACGCCTTTTAAAACAATTTGATGGATTAAAATCAATTTATAAACAGATAATTACCTCGAGTTACAGAATCCATGACTAGAAAATACTTTAAATCGCACAAAACCTCGAAACACATGCACAAACGGAACCGTTCACAACTGCAATGACCGTGCGGGCGGCTAACTGAGTTCGACGCGGTAACTTCGCGCATTGTTATTGAAGGGACTACACAACAGCATATTCTGACGTCATTATCGGCTGTAGGGTTCGTCTAAATGGGTAATAATAGTAAAAAAACGGTTTGTTTTAACATTATGAGTTTTGACTTTTGTCCCTCTAGTTTGGTCAAATCGTATACTGTGTGGCGGGTCTAATAGCTTTAGATTGCTGCTTGACAGATTATTTGCTTTGTGAGGAAACATGCTTTTCAAGGTTAAGTTTTCTGGCTTACCTCTCTCAATATTTCACCCTTCACCACTGATATAATTATAGTAAAGGCATATCTCTCGGATATCTGTGTGCGCGATATGATTGCCTATCGGCATAAATGACAAACGGTAATTCTCTATTTAACCCTTTTTAGGGGGTGAATTTTCTAAAAATCCTTCTTTAGTGCTCATCTTCGGTATTTAAGGAACTCTTGTGCATTTCAAACTTGTTTCGATTGAGCGCTGTCTGTCAGTGATTTTAAGATTTTATTAAGTAGGTAGGTACATAGAATGCCATTCTCAATAGGAAGATATTTACCTAAAAACGATGCACAGAATTTTGGTTTAAAAAAAACTTTAAATAATAATCGCTTGTAAAAGCTAAATTAATTCGAGTTTAGCATTGCTATCGTAACTGTCGTTTCATTGTTAATTGAGACCCGACTGCCTTGAACGTTAAATATTTTGCATTCTCAAATTGACTAAACGACAGGATTATCGGCCACGACGCTAATTATGTCGTATTACTTACATATTTAAAGTTACTTATAATAACATAAATGAGGTTGCGAGTCGGACTCGCCCACGAAGGGTTCCGTACTACCGTACAATATTTAACACGTTATTTTTAAACCCCTTTAATTTTCAACTTTATTTTGTTTTTATAGCGGCAATAGAAATACACACTGAAAATTTCCACTATCTACTTACTATGGTTCATGAGATACAGCCCGCCGACGGACGGACGGACGGACGAACGGACAGCGGAGGCTCAATAATAGGTTTCTGTTGGCACCTTAAAAATGGAATGCTGCTCTTTGGTAATCGCATAACTTGAGAACGGAAGGATCGATTTGGCTATTTTTTGTTTATACATATTCATAATATTTGGAACTAGGTTTTTACGGATTGAAAAATGGGAAAAGTTGCCGGAACATTTTCCAATTTTACGTGTGAATTATTGAAATTTGGGCGGGACAATGTCCGTCGGGTTAGCTGAATAACTATATTAGTGATTGGTGGACGACGGAAACCATTATGTAAATCTATACTATAATAAAGAGGTAAAGTTTTGTTTGTTTGTTGGTAAATTTGTATGTAGGGGTAATCTCTGGAACTAATAGTCGGATTTCAAAAAATTTTTTGCTTTTGTAGCCCAATTCTTGAGGAAGGCTATATGCTATTTGACATCACGCTAGGACCCTTAGGGGCCGAGCAAAACGAAAAAGCCAGAGTTGTTTTTTTTATGGTGGGAAATCATCAACTAACTTCTCCCGCTCTGGGCGGAGCGGGAGGGCGTGTCAGACTCTTACTGACTAAAACCCACCCGTGTTCCTTCAGTTGCCTGTGCCAGGGGCCACGGTATCCCTTTCGGACTTTCCCGCAACCCTGCCAGGGAGCAACCACTCCCTGAAGCGATATAGTTTCTAGTCTTGTCGATCAGAACTCTGTGCAGAACGATCATCACATCAGACCTTCCCCTTTGAGGGTTAGGCAGAGGTCTACCTATACACACATTTCGTCAGAACCCCCCCTAGCGCTGAAATCTTTCGCCGGTTATTAAATAAAAAAACAGCTAAGTATTTCATACATTTTGACCGTGTAGGTATTGATTGCACTTTTGTAGGAGCAATTACTGTTTTTTTTTTAATAACTAACGTTGTATTTCAACGCTGCTGCGTAAATAATCGTATAGTAACAGTTTGCGCGTCGATATTCTGAACACCCTGGCCCTGCAGTCTCGACATAGTTAGCAATCGTTTTCGGTTGCTAAGTAAGTCCTAACAATCCAGATGTAAATGTTGATGTAAATGTTTGATAGTCTCGACACTCAAATTTATCGGTTGTTACCTACCGGTACCTACCTAAAATACCAGTAACAACCGATAAATTTGAGTGTGGAGACCACCAAATATCGTTACATCTGGATTGTTAGGAAATAGCAACCGAAAACGATTGCTAACTATGTCGAGACTGCAGGCCCTGGTATAAGGTCGTGCGTTATTATTTTGTTAACGTGCTGCGGTGCTAGGGAACTTGGAATATTTTTACTATTCGTACTCATACTATACCTAGACGATTTTGACGATGTCGTATCGCAACACGAGTTATTACAAAATTAGTTGAACCTTTCAAAAGGGTATGAAAGGTAAATACATAATCATGAAATGTAACAACACAAATACGTTGTTCACGTAGAAATATTATTGTAACCTCTAGTTCAATGTATCATAGCAAACATTTGAAGGTAATTTACATGACAATAACATTTCAAATTGAAAACAATAAAAGAAAAGGTGTTTTCAAGAAAATTTTCCACATTTGTATGCAAAAATACGTAAAACATTTTTTTTTTTTTCGATGTATGGCTTGTAGATTTTTTTATAATGCTGATTTCCGATTTAGATGTGAGAAACAGAATTAAATCGAATTTACAAAAAAAAAATATTCAGTGTTGTCTGGTAAAATATTTAAAAATCATTGGCTGAGTTTTGATGAGCTTACTTGTCTGGTTTGGTAACCTTGTTTAATATAAGAATTAAAATTTAAATCAGCTGATGCATACAAATAATAAATGATAATTTTAACTTAAATACCTACCTAAGATATTAAACTGCCAAAGCTAGGAGCTCTAAACTCAGTTCTTTGTGGTCTTCATACTAAAATATTAATAAATGTAAGTACATAATTATGTTGATATATTTTCAAAAAACATTTAAAAATAATACAATTTACAAATTTACATTTTTTTTTTTTTTACAAAGTATTTTGACTATGAGTTTATGAAAATAGTGGTCATAATTATTGTATTTATTGTTACAACAACAAATTAGGTTTACTGAAAAATAATTATTGTACCTACTGTATACATATAAAGCCAGCACTATCTCTAACATTGTAAAGTAAATAAATATATTTTAGCTGAACTTTACAGAAAGAGATAACTTAATAATATTACAGGAGCCATCATGATTTCAACTGCTAACTATCTACTGTGTATTTCTGTATTGGAATTGTTTGTTGTGTAATAAGTAGTTAATGTGTTCTGTTGGCAACTACATCATTATTTAGCTTTGGCACTATGTAAACCAATAAAAGAGTAATTGTATCATTCATAATCATTTATTGCAATCCTTATTGTAAAAAAGATGTTAGATGTGCTGTTGAAAAGTCTATGACTTATTTGTCTATGGAAAACCAACAGATCATGAACTTATTTGTTTATGAAATGTTTGTTTAATGCTCTAAGTGTTTTTATGGGAATTATACTTACTGTAGACTAAATAAAATAAAGTTATTTTAATTAGAACAAACAGTTAGAGGAAAAGCATAGTGAAAGTGTTCAGCATACCAAACATAATCAAAGAGTTAATTAGATAATCATATATTTTTGGGTAGATATGGTATTTGCAATACTTATGATATTTCTCATAAACAAAACATTAGGTGACGTAACTAAAACAAGGGGAACCCAGCGTGAGATACTGCCATGCAAGATAAACAAGACAACAACTAGCAAATAATTATTATTATAACTCTAAACAGCACATCAGAAACATTCGTCTGTCTGAATAATACGCACAAGCGCACAGCGGCAAACATAAGTTCGAACACAGCCAGCAACTTATAAACAAGTCGCAAAAAAAAAGAAAACAGGTAAAATGTGAAGCAAACAGTGTGTCACTGATAACAGAAGCCTTACCGTCAGGAGCCATCTCTGGTAGAATGTGAGGCCGATGGACAGTGAGAAGTAGAGGAGAATCAGGCCCAAGGACAGCACGCTCTTCTGGACGCATACATCAGACCATTTCGGCTTCGGCTTGGTTGTAAACACGTCCTCATCAGCATCTGACTTCAAAGGCAGCTGTTCATATTTTGCGCCTGGCATGGTTAGCGCAGGACGACGAAACCGCTTTCAGAAACTCACTATGTCGCATATCAGCAAAGATTTTTCGTTCGGAAGAATTTTAACAACTTTAAAACGACTTGATATAAAAGTTTCCCGATTCCTGTTTCGTTCGCGATGCACTTCGTCTTACGTTGTACCACAGACTAACTGTGACTGTGACTAACTATTTATACTGTGACGTTTACGAATTTACATTGATAACAATGTTGCCGCTCATGAATATTTTAGTGTCAACTTTTGTGCTTTTTTTTGTGGATCTGATTTAAAATTTCAAAGAATGTTGCGGTTACGTTTGCGAAAACGAGTTTTTTTTTGGATTTGATTGGATTGTAATCTTGAAGACTGATACTTGATAAGTTGTCAGTGCAAAATTACGAGTATTTCGGAAAAAAAAATCTTGTCTCTGGGTGGTTTCATCGATTTCTTTCTTCAACTTTCCATCTAGTGATGTAACGATACCACTGAGGTATTGATACTTTTACTCGATATAGTTTACGTAAAGTATTGATAGTTACTCGGTATCAATTGAATAGTGGCGATACCCAGTGCCGTAACTAGTATGTTAAGCACCCGGTGCCAGCTTATAGTAACTGCGCCCTTGAAAAATTTTCTACTCTTACCTGGCTCTGACAATAAAATGGACCAAGTGTGAACATTAACATCACACATTATACAAAAATAAATTGTAGAATTTTGATTAAGTTAAACTTAAGTTGTTTTTGTTAGATTTAAATTAGGTAAAAAAACGTTTATTCGAAAATATTTGCTAAAATACACAATACAATACACAAATGAAACTAAATACTCGTTAGCAGAGATGCCAAGTAAAGAACCAAGCAGTGGCGGACTAAGCCTGTCGGGGGCCCGGAGGTGGAAAAACTATGGGGCTCACCCGCCATGCAGAAAAGTTCTAGAAGTAGGATATAAGACAAAGCGTAACGAGCTCGAAATTTTAGCGTCGTGAAGGTTAGGTTTTCTTTTGATCATTCATACAGAAATAGGAGATACTTCGTAGACTTATACTGAAGACTTCACAGTTAGAGCATTACACGAATATAGGATGCTAGGGCGAGCGAAGAGAGCTCGAATGTGTTAGCACTCCGGATAGGTTAAGGGCTGATTTTTCAATAGTCAGATAACTTTTATCTGAAGAATAAATCTGACAGTTTGACATATTTTCCATACAAAACCTGTCAAACTACAATATTTATTCTTCGGATAAAAGATATCTGACTAATGAAAAATCAGCCCTAAATTATCTTATACATATATACAGAAATAGAAATTACTTTGTCGACCTATACACGTCAAAAGTTTGAGAATATAGAATGCAAGAGCGAGCGAACTGAGCTCAAAAATTCTAGCACCCCCCACGTTTTGAAGAGATATGGATTTAAACTCTTTTTCTCAGAAAACTCTGAGAAAAAGAGAATGTAGGATGAAAGAGCAAGCGTGGCGAGCTCTAAAATTTTAGCACCCTACGTTTATACAAGGTGGCAGGGGCATGACGCGCAACTTATTACCATAAACGCCTTCTGTTTGATAAAGTCTATTAAAGCACTGACGAATTTCTGATTGCTAAATTAATATGACTTGTGTGAAACATCTAGTTTTTATTCTTAACACCTTGCATGCCATATGTGTCTTTAATCATGTTTTGGACAAATAAATGATCTTGTCTTATCTTATCGATTTAGTACATCCGCCACCGCCGTGAACCACCCTGCGTTGAAATTTTTCGTCGGTTATTAAAAAAAGTTGCTGTTGACCGTTGTTGGCTGTTGTTGCTATGTTGACCGCTTAGGTACAGTACATTCATAGGTATTTAACTTTTGATTTTGCATCACTGTCAATATCACAGTGATATTTAATCTTGTGACAATAATGTAGCTGTTTGGTTGCTGCAACTGTCAAGTCTGTCAAAATCACACTGATCTTTATTGTTGTAGTTATAAGGTTGCTGTTAGGTTGCTGCAACTGTCAAAATCACAGTGATCTTTATTCTTGTTATAGTAAGGTTGCTGTTGGGTTGCTGCAACTGTCAAGTCTGTCATAATCTCAGTGAACTTTATTGTTGCTGTAATGAGGTTGCTGTTGGGTTGCTGCAACTGTCAAGTCTGTCAAAATCACAGTGATCTTTATTGTTGTAGTTATAAGGTTGCTGTTAGGTTGCTGCAACTGTCAAAATCACAGTGATCTTTATTCTTGTTATAGTAAGGTTGCTGTTGGGTTGCTGCAACTGTCAAGTCTGTCATAATCTCAGTGAACTTTATTGTTGCTGTAATGAGGTTGCTGTTGGGTTGCTGCAACTGTCAAGTCTGTCAAAATCACACTGATCTTTATTGTTGTAGTTATAAGGTTGCTGTTAGGTTGCTGCAACTGTCAAAATCACAGTGATCTTTATTCTTGTTATAGTAAGGTTGCTGTTGGGTTGCTGCAACTGTCAAGTCTGTCATAATCTCAGTGAACTTTATTGTTGCTGTAATGAGGTTGCTGTTGGGTTGCTGCAACTGTCAAGTCTGTCAAAATCACAGTGATCTTTATGGTTGATGTTGGATTGCTGCAACTGTTAAGTCTGTCAAAATCACAGTGATCTTTATGGTTGTTGTAATAAGGTTGCTGTTGGGTTGCTGCAAATGTCAAGTCTGTCAAAATCACAGTGATCTTTATTGTTGCTGTTGGGTTGCTGCAACTGTTAAGCCCGTCAAAATCTCAGTGATCTTTATTGTGGTTGTAATAAGGTTGCTGTTGGGTTGCAGCTCTAGAGGTAAAATAACCGTGAAAGAACTGTGTTGCGCTCTTTGAAACAGCTTTTTTTAACATTTAAATCATTTCCATTAAATCCAGTACTACTATAGTTTTAAGAAGAGCCAGACTTGACTGTCAGCAGCTACTCATTATACTGCTGATAGGAGAGTGTGTCTACACCCGTATTGCGCCATACATGATAGATAGGTATTGTAGTCGTATGTATTTTACTAACTACCCAAACCTTGGTCAATTCTGCGCCCCTCCAGGGAGTGCGCCCTGTGCCTGGGCACCACTGGCACCGCGCCCTAGTTACGGCACTGGCGATACCTAATCGTATCGATTGATTTTTTTGTAGAATTTAGGATAAATAAAAACAGCAACATGTATTGATAATGATATCATGTCTTCAGCAATTAAATGCATTCCTATGCAAATTAGAAGTATTGCCACAAAATCAAACTCTTTTAAAGCATTTTTCACAGCTTGCTTTTTGTCATCTTTTTCTGTAAAATATTGCCACTTACTAGACTTTGGAGTCATTTTCACTTGGTCAATATATTTCTCATTTTAATTATAAGAACGTATAACAAACAACGACGACTTTTCACGACATTCACACAGGTTAGGTTTATCGATTACGTTTAATACGTACAAACATACGTACGAAACAAACGATAACAAAAACAATAAATGAATGAGAATGACAGATGATAGAATGACGAAAAAATTTATATGGAGAGCTGGCGTGACCGGTCGACACATTTATTTTTCTTTCTGGCTGGCAATTGGCATAGACAAAAACAAGCAAGCATAACTACTCGATCCTTACTTTCAAAGTATCGATACAAAAAGTACATGGTATTGGAAGAAAAGTAGGTATCGAGTTAGTACTGGTATTTACTCGTATAGTATCGTTACATCCCTAATTCCATCAATACATTTCGATCGATTTCCATCTATACTCTATTCAGTGTTCTGTCTGTGCTCACAGTCTGTGCTATGAACATCCCCCTTCTGTGACTGTGATTGCTTCCCCTCACCGTTTCCATTGTTCTTATAGAACGTATCACAATAATTTGTACTTGAAATGAAATGACGCATATCGCGTAGTGTTGTAGTGCAGTGTTTTGCTATAAATCATGTCCAAATTTTTTGTTTGACGTTGATGAGAACAAAGGTGATTGTTATTCAAGATGACGGATTCAAGTTCGTTTACGTCTCTTTTTGCTTTGGTGGACAGTCATTTATCGAAGTGTAATTCGAACAACAGTCCCTGCGAAGATGGGCGGGTCGGATCTATGCCAATGTCGATGTTAAATATCCCTCGGGGATTGTCAGACACTAGGCTCACATCTCCACCACAAAGATTGCCTATCCCGTCATTCAGTTTGAGTGAGAGCCACATCACCAATGTCCTCTCAGAGCAGTTGTGCAACATGCTCAAAGCTAAAGAGCTCAAAAAGCAACAAGAGAATGAACAAGAGAAACTACAAGAGGAGATGAGAAAGATGGCAATCGAGGAGCAAAACTGTGTGATTGATCTGATGAAAGCTGTGCAGAAACCTGGGCAACCTGAACCACAACACACACAGGAAGACATTAGCCCCAGCTGTTCCTTTGATTCACTTGTTTTAGACTACAAAGAGTTTGTTAGCAATTCTCCAAACCGAGCAGGTTCGCTAGAATCAGTACCACCACCAGAGCCTCAGCCAGTACTACCTATTACTACTGACATGTCATGCGTACTGACAGAGAAAATCCACATGGGAAAGTGCTCAGCCTTTGGAAAAGTGTTAACTGCTCGATTGAGACCTGTGGCCGCACCATATTTGCGGGAAAAAGTTCCTTCAAATGTCGCCAGATTTGACTTCAGCACAAGATCTCCTTGTGACATGATTAAAGAGAACTTGAAGAGGAAGCCCATGCACACTTCAAGTAGCACGTACCATGACATTTTTTGATTAATGGGTGTTGCTATTGATGACAGTGATTCTGATCAATAGTAACGTTAAACCAAGAAAAAAATGTTTACTTTTAATTGGGGCTACTTCAATCAATAGCACTACTCATTGAATTATCAAAACATGTAGATGAATGATGATCAGAGTATCAGAGTCTGATGTATGAGATTAGTGTTCTGGGTGTAAGTTACAAATCTTTTGTTATTTAGTATTCTGATGACAAAATGTCGGCATTTTGATTATGAAGAAATTTTTGTTTTGTAGACTATGCATGGTGCGTGGTACAGGCTGGCTAATTGGATATAATAAATAACTTGTATTGCTAGTAATTTCATACAATAAACTTTTAAGCATTCTCCACATATAAAGATGTTCTGCAGTATATAGGGTAAACTGATCAATTTATTGTATTTAACACTTTAGGTCACTAATATTTAGACTCCTGTATTAGAATTTTTAATGTGTGTTAGAATTTAGATGTGTAGTGTTTTGCCAGTTTGGCTCCTAAATAATATTTTGTATAGCCAGCAATAAGGCTAATAGATTCAGGATGTTTCTTCCTAAGTAAGTATGTATTATTATGAAATATGTGTACCTATGTAACTTAATAGTCGATCAAAACATCTTAGTCACTCTGCATAGTGACTGTTACACCTGTGTAGTCAAGTAGATCACCAAATACTCTATTAAAGTGGTAAGTCTTACATTAGTTTCAGGGAATAATTATTCATGTCTAAAATTATTTGTGTAGAATAAGTATGACATTGTATTGTATATTAATTCTGAATTTATTTATAATAAAGGATTTTAATCATAATGATTAGTTTTATTCGCATTAGTATGATAAGAGCAGTGGTGGCCCAGTGGTAACGGCCTTTACTTAAGAGTTGTAGATTGTAGGTTCGTACCCAGACAGGCACTTTGTGTAAGTTATTTCATCACCACTGCTATCAAAACTGTGAAGGACTGTGCTAACCCATCAATGGTGCTAACAGTGAAGGAAAACATTGTGAGGAAACCGGCAATTCATAGAACCAAAAATTCAAAGATATATGACATCTACCTACCTGCACTGAGCCAGTTTGGTGAAAGGCTCATTCCCTCTCACCGAGAAGTGGCCTGTGTCCCAGCAGTGGGAACATTTTAGGCCGATTATGCAATTATGCATTAGTATGATGAAACTATAATTTGTATTGAATGATAATAATAAAATGCAATCTTTAGAAGTTCATAGTTCAAATAAATTGTGTAAAGGCAAAACAAATATGGTGGAAAATAATGACCTAGAAACTGTGAACAATTTTTTTAATAAATTTACACTTTGCGAAACACAAGCGCCTCGTAATAACAATAAACTTCTATTGTGGCTCATTCAGTGTCCTTCAAGTGGTTAATGATAATTATGAATATAAAAAAAACATTATATAGTGTACCACTACATTATACCTACGTGTACAAATAAATAAATTTGAATTTGAATTATATTATTGTGACTACATTCACTCTGCAGTTGCATTAGTAACAATTTTCTTAACATTTACGCACAGTAGTGTTTGTGTGTCACTACTTTTTGGATGTTAGTACTTAACTGATTTGTGTGCATTCAACCTAACAGGTCATTCCTGTGTGAAATACCACCAAAACGTTACTTTACAAATGAAGACTATGTAGGTAACTAAGGGCTGATTTTTCATTAGTCGGACAACTTTTATCTGAAGAATAAATCGGACAGTTTGACATATTTTCCATACAAAAGCTGTCAAACTACAATATTAATTATTCCTCAGATAAAAGATATCTGACTATTGAAAAATCAGCCCTTAATGAGATAAATAAAACACTAATTCATAACATAGATTTTTATTTCTTCAGAAATTGAATACCATCTACAAAAATTGCTCAAAATGCATTTGGCAAGAAGTTTTTTAAACTACTACTAATATAATTAAACATTCGATAATGGAAACCACTAACTAAACAAAGAAAAATTCCCCCTAAAGCTAAAAACATAATATTCCAAATAATGCACATGAGTGTGTAAATATTAAACTGACTACGCCAAACTTATTTTCAAACTGTGCTCCACACAAAACGTATGTGCAACTTGGCCTACGAATATATAATACAGCTTAAGCAAATGGAAGCTTTCAGTGCTTTACAGAGGAAGACTTATATTCACGAAGTCGGTATTACCATAATTACAGTCCAAACTTACCAGTCTGTATAATAATGTGAGACACTGTGCAAATACAATTAATGACAAAGAGCTAATAAACATTATGTTAGGACTACAACATCAATTTTCTATTGGAAAGCCTATAGATTCCCGATTATACACATATAAAGACAATTCACTTCGAAACTACTATGTTAGTAAATTGTTTCGTAGTTTTGTCAATTTCATCGATCGGAAATCTTTTGTCTATTTAATTAGATTATTGTTTTAGTTAATTTGTTCGCATAATATTGACATTAATTGTGTTTCTAAAGGCATAACCGGAACTGTACAATCCTGTTTTAATTATATCTATGTATGCGTTTATAATTAGACTAGGCTATTGCAGCACGCGGCTTGTATAAGCTATGGCGAGGTTATAATTCCCTTTCATGAACAACCGAAACGTAATCTGTGAGTTACACAAACTTGCTAAATTTTGTCATAAGAACTGAATGTTGAACTAATAATCCACTTACTTTTAAATCCTAATTTTTATGTTATTCTAAATAATTATTTACTTAGTCTATATCTCCATCTTGCCTAACTAGTTCTTAAAGGAACGGATTCTTTTTAAAGAAGGTGATATACCTACTTTACATATTTTCTTCGTATTAGATAGGCAACTGTGTCATTGTATTATCGTAACCCAATTAATTACTCCGCGCCTCGCACCTACTGCACTCGTAGCATGACCAACTTCTTGACTTCTATGATCTTCTAGATTTCTACAAATCACTTTCTTAACAAAAAGTATCTAATACTATTAAGGGCTGATTTCTCATCAGTCGGATAACTTTTATCCGAGGAATAAATATCTTGGTTTGACAGCTTTTGTATAGAAATTATGTCAAACTGTCAGATTTATTCCTCAGATAAAAGTTATCTGACTATGGAAAAATTAGCCCTTAGTCTTCTTGAATTTTGACATCGCGGCGTAGAAATCTTTCTACAATATGTAATTTTGTCTTCCGTTTCTATAGTGGCCATGCCAGGCATTCTGGGCTTAAACAAATTGACAGGAAGTAATTCGAATAAGGATGAAGAACTCTATGAATCTTGCATAAAAACCAAAGTTACACACATATTGCCTATCAAACATTGTAGATATTAACTAGTTGGTAAAATGGTCGTCCCTGGTGTTCTATTTGGACTCTAATATTGCTCCGATTTCTAAAAAGACTCCTAGGACGAGTTAATTTTTATGTTAAGGCAGTACTCCTATTTCATATCTAATACAAAAATTGTGGTTTCCTATATCTTATTCGAGCACTAACAATGAGATTTTGGTATCTACAGCATTAGCAAACATTATTTACATAATATCATGAATATCATTCAATAATTAAAACAATATGTTCTTATAAAGTTATTAAACAATAATAAAAAACAATAAACAATTTAAAACTGCATTAATAATAATATAAAAATATTAAACAAGAACATACATAATTATATTAATTGTAAATATTGCACAATTTTAGATTACAACGAAATTTAATCAGGGTAGCTAATTATAAATAATTGTTTTTACATTTACATATTACATAATATCTTAGATAGAATATACATAAGTGGATAATATTTCAAAAATAATCTTGTAACAGAATTTAATTTTGGTACAACCATTGGGTTTCTTTCTTCACAACACTAGTTCAAAAATCGGCCTTTTGAATTATTGGCCATTATCTATTAATTTTATTAGAGCCTATCTTTGACCCACATTATTGCCAATTCCACCACGCTAGGGATGTGCCTGCGGTGCGGATAATCCTCAATCTAGATTCCGCAGTTTCAGTCTTCTAATCCGAAAGAACTTCTGTGAGAGAAGCACTGTGGGACATACCCTAAAATGAATTATGAAAACAATATGAATTAAACAAAGTGTCAAAGTAATTATTGTTAATACCGCTCCGATTCTCATGTTGTCTCACCTCAATATAAAGTTTTTTTTTACAGATATTTGAGCTGTTTCTAAGAGCTATAATAAATATAATAATATTGCAAATTGATCCTTACATAACTTTAATAGAAAACAGTGAACATGCAGATGTAAGCAACTTTGGTAAAAAACATTATTAATCTTATCTTTTCAACTGTTGCGTGCGTGAAAAGATCATTAATGAATACATTGATTATTATCATTTATATCGTCATAATTTGAAGTGCTTTATTTAATACATTAGCTATGTTATTCAGTAACAAAGAAAAAATTTTGAAATGCACATAGAAGATTATTGACAGATATGTACTGCAAACCTTTGGAAGGTCGCTACTGGTACTAGTGTTTATTTCTATAAATAAATGTATATGTAATATTATAATGTTGCAATCTGAGTTCAGTGTCTCACGAAAGGAAAACTTACAAAATCCGTAACATATAACTCTTGCACAAAGTGTCTCTGTCACATTAATCTGGTTTCTATTCAATTAAGAATCACAAAAAAACATACTGCTTTGCTAATTTATCCATCAGTTATTGAACAATTATGAAGCAATATTTATTGCATGCAAGTCATGTAAAATACTGGTATTCAGCTGTATCCGCTTAGACCGGAACCAACCTCTATATGGTTGAGAAAACGCTAGGCAGATGATGCACGTTTTAAATCTTAGTGTAATTTGGTCTTGAAAAGCCGGTCAACCGTCTACAGAAGACCTACAGCATCATTGTATGTATAAAGGCTTTGGGCGAGATTCTTTTGTTAAAACGATTTGTTTCGACGCATTCAGTTTTGGCTTAGCTAGTCATCAGAGAGCTCACGAAAGGACCTAAGAAAAATAGTCTGGGTCATTATCGCGGGATACGGTCAAGAGGACTATATTTATACTGTAACTTGAGACATTGTGCGCAAGAGTTGTAGATGTTTACACGTATTTATGGTTGGTAGTGTCGTCCTAGGAATTCTTTTTGCTCGCTAGGTTTCCTGGTCGCCTGGTACACGTCGCGCTCCTTGTCCGGGTATTTAGTTGGCAGGTTCGGAGAGTGCAAGTTCATTTTGGCTGCGTATCTGAGGAAAGACAATGATGTGGTTTAGTTCTGGAAATAAAGGCTTATAGTTGGTCTAAGTTTAACATTGTGAGCTGATAATGCCACTTGTTCAACAATTTTAATGTTCGAATGAGCCATACTGCACAAACTACTACTTTAATATCGATAAATGGATGTATTAATTATTGATTATATTAAACGTAACACCCGTTTAAAACCACACGGTATAGCTTGAATGAAGGTGGTAGAATGTAAATAAATATCACTATCAAGTCTAAATGTGTTTGTTTATTTCAGTTTCTTACATCCATCCAATAATAAATGATTTTATTTCTGTAAGTAGGTTTGTACAAACACTTTTACACTTCAATCATATTTTTTAAACTTGATGAGGTCGGCGTTTCCTATCTGACTACTCTGAGAAGAAAGGCCGAAACAAACTCAGAGATCAGTCTCTTTTAAAGTCCAGACATAATCTTGGTCAGATCATGTGAAGACAATGTAGATTGGTGTCTGAAATGGTTTGAGGAAAAACCACACAGATTGAGTGGACCTGTCCAGTCAGTGCACGCATGTGTCAGTAATTGTGCAGCTCAACTCAGAACTTAAGGAGTTCTACGATTCGACGAACAATACCAAAGAAAGGACATTTGGGTAGGCCACATAAATTATTCAAACTGCCAGATCATGAAAACTAACTGAGAAAAAAAAACAAAAATGAAATGACCCACATAGTCCAATAATAACAATAATTAAAATAATATAATCTACTATATAAAAATAAGTAGGGTTTTCCTTCCTGACGATATAACTCCAGAACGGACGAACCGATTTCCACGGTTTTGCATTCGTTGGAAAGGTCTCGGGCTCCGTGAGGTTTATAGTGAAAAAAAAAAAAGAAGCCATCTGGTGGCGAAACGGAGTTCGCCGGGTTTGCTAGTACTTGATAAAGTAAATACTCATGTCATTTATCTTATCGATCATAAGCATTGCAAGGACACATTCTGTGCCTCACGAGATAAACTAGGCAACATATTTGCATTTAAGACAACTGATAAAGTTATTATTAGAATATGTTTATTTTTTGAGAATAAAATATGTGTCATATTCGCAAATTAGTCTGCTAGTTTCAAGCTTTTAACTCCCGGTGTTAAAAGAGGGTATTACTTTTAAACCTTTGAAAGGCTCTGTATGTCTGGCATCGTAGCTCCTAAACGAATAGTCCGATATCAATGCGATTATACAATATACTAAGGTGGTCAAACCTAAATTAATATTATTAAGAGGTAATCTCTGGGAGTGTGGAAGTAATGAAGTAATGATCCGATTTCAAAAATCGATTACTGATAGAAAGCTACACAATTTTTTTTTTTTTATGGCAATTTAGCCGATGTCGACTATTCTGCCAGCGTCAATGTTTCATGTTATATACTGTAAAGTACGATTATTAATTCCAGTCAGTAAAATGACAAGTGCTACTGTCACTGATACAAAAAAGAGTGACCCGCTACAATAGTGATGTTCGGCAATCAATAGACTTAGACTTTTAGTCATGCTTTATTTTATTATGTATCAAAGCGTTTTTTTGATTGTAAATATTTAATACATACCGTATTAAATAATACGATTTTAGAAATATGGACCTTACCAGCATAATAAAATTTCTCACTACAACATTATTACAAAAGCTGGGAAAAAAATGTATAAAGAGATTCAGAGGAATTAACACTAGAAAGTCGGGAAAATACAAGTAATTTTATACGTTTTTATTGATTACGGTTGCTATTGATTCCGACTCCGATTCTGAATCGGAATCAGTTACATTTATAATGAATGAATCCACATATTCATCTATGATGTGGTCGAGTTGACACATTTTGTCTTCGACTTTTATGGCATGGTTGATGCACTGTCTCCAATTTTCAGTCGTCACTTCCTTCAGGCCTTCTTCAAATAATTTTTTTACGTCTTTTATTTTGTCTAATATTATGTAACAAAATGGCGTCCATAGCGTGACAAGTGATGGCCATAGTGCTTCCAATAACCAAAAACAAATAATATAACAGTATTTTATGTAATATTTAATTACCTACCGTGTATGTCTTCTGTTTCATTACCGTAAATTACATATTATAGTTATATAAAACTTTTATTTTATAGTTATATAAAACTGCAGAGCCACAGAGAGAGATTTGAAAAAAAATAATCTCGACTAACTTTTAATTGTAAAAACTCGATTCTACCACATCACTATTTATTTGGGACTAAAAACCTGCAACACTGGAAATGTCATTTTACTGACTGGAATTAATAATCTTACTTTAGTTTTAATATTTCTATGTTCGAGTAATTATCTTCCTGTGCGAGTCCCAATAAACACTTTTCCTTTTTTTCTTTTTAGTGGTGAGCTTCCATTTAATTGACCAGTCAATCTCACCTAATACCACCGATGTCAATCTCGTAATGTCCGCTGAGCACATACTCGGTGCTGATTGGTTGAGGCACCCCTCTCTCGTCCAGTTTCTCCACAAATCCGAGGCAAACCTATATAATAAAGTAACATTTATAATGTAGACAAGATAAAACATTATACTACTAACAGAACATACAGGGCGGAAGGATACCGAGGCGCAAACTGTAACTATAAATACAGCACACGATTCTAGCGTAGAAATTTTTGTCGGATATCAAATTATGTATTTTGATATCCGACAAAAATTTCTATGCTTCTACTGTTTCATAGAAAATTGCAGTTTGACCGACGCGGTCAAAATGTATGGAATAGTGCATTACTGCAGCGGCCAGCAAAAGAGGCATTGATGGACGAACGTGTCAATGTGGGCCGAGGCGAAGCCGACGCACACATGTACACCGATGTACCTGCGCAGAAGATGAATTTTTAAAGCGCGGGAAATGCTATTGAACAATCGGCACGCTCCACGTACCGCGCTTCTTTTTCCTGTACCGCTATTGGTCGGCAGCTGCGGCCATGTTGTGTGTGGCATGTAAAAGTACACGTAGTGGCAAAAAAATTGTTTCTTTTTATGATTTAAAATGAGTTCCTTAAAAAGGGTGCCCCCTTTTTACTGGGATACTGGGATAGCAAGAGTGCGGCCTTTAGATTAAGTTTTTTCTATTGTTTACTAAATTGTTTATTAAATAAATCGTACATTTTAAATAACCTGTATTTTTAATTAAATATTTATATTTGATAAAAACTGGTGGTCCGATAAAATTGGCACGAAGTGTAATTGTACGGAGGGGCGTGACTTGCGAGTGAGACGGAACTAACAGCTGCAGTGTATAATGTACCTTATAATAGTGACCTAAGGTTGATTGTAAGTTTTGAGCATTCTTTCGTTAATCTTCGGAGCCATACTTTCTTTTCTGCGCGAACGAAGATTCACGACGCGCCATATCAGTTGGGTACTACTGTACGTAAGTCCATCAATGCCTAGTTATGGCCAAGGCTTTACTTTACTTTTTTAAGTACTTTTCTCTCTCTTTTTTAAATACTTTTCTCAAAGAATGCGCGGAAATTAAAATACAATTATTTTTCAAAATCAATGATGAAAAACGAATAACAATAATTTTTCCCGCGTTAAAGTGTTTATTTGGCTTTTTTTTTCAATAAACAGCTTTCCATTTGCAAGCCAGTTCGAAATTTAAATGAAATCTTTGATAAGTTACCTCCTTGGTTGCCATGTTTCGGAGTAAAAGATCGTTAAATTTTTAAATTACACTTTAGATATGAGTTTACTATGTAATTTATTTGGCCTCTAAACCACGACAGATATGGATTTTCATATAACTTTTACCGGCCGCTGCTCGCATCTATTTGGCCAGTACAGCAATTTCGATTTATCTCGAAGAAGGTTGTCAAAATAATGCTCAAATTTCCAAGCATGTTTGAGAAAAGGCATTTTTTGTTTAATAACTGATGAATACTATCAATGTAGAGGGGTTCAGTATCATGTACTGAATCCATCTAGGTCGTGCGCCTATGTCCCTACCACCCTGTATATTATTTACTGTATGTTTGTAGTGTAAATGTATTTTATTTTGTATGTTTTTTCTGGTGTATTATAAAGTATATATAAATAAATAAATATATACAGCTGAATTCCAAGATGGGCAGAGGTATATAGTATAGTTGCATTTGTCAGTTATCTAAGTCCTATACTACTATTCCAACCAGCTGGGCACAAACTTCATACTCTGGCTGATATTGAGAAAATTCGAATGGGAAAACACAGATATATGTATTTGCAGTTACTTTGAAACTAACCTCAAGGTCGAGGACAATGAGGCAGTCCTATCGCACTTTGCCCGAGATCCAACACAGGAATTGAAACCAGTATCAGTCATTCTTTCCATCCCAAGACCAACGACGTAGGTACTTATTTTCTTTTTTTTGTTGTACTGAGCACGGAATCGTAGATCCGGCAGCGTCTGGAGATGGCTGTACTAATTAAATTCATGGCGCCGAAAGTACGTTGAATGCAGAATCTCTGTCCGGACCGCTATTCAAAGTTCACGTTAATTTGGAAAGTGTTGACAATGCCGCTTCTCGCAGCGGTCGCCGGAGCGTCTCCGTGCTCTGCAAAATCAGCCTATATAGTTCCCACAGGCCTCCTCTCAGGGAAAGGGAGTGGGCCGTTACCACCACGCGGGCCCAGTGCGGGTTGGTAGATGTCACAGGTCTTCGAGTTATGGTTCTAGGACATGCCGGTTTCATCACGATGTTTTCCTTCACCGTTTTGAGAGCAGTAGTAATGAAATCATGTACCCGGAGTACAGCTCCTGTCTGGGTTCGGACCTACGACCTACAACTCAGTAAGTGGGCCGTTACCACTGGGCCGCCACTGCTGTGGTATTCTCATTTACCTGTTTTTTAAACGTGAACCCATAGCTGGTAGTAGTGGTCTGTCCGCAGTAGTTCCCGTCCCTGTAGATAGGCTCTCCGCCCCACGACCACATGTCCAACTCGTGGTCGTGATCAGTCAGTACCAGCTGGACGTATTGACGGCAGATACCTTCGTCGCGCTGTCGGAGAAGGGCGTCGCGTCCGATGAATTTTATGTCTTTCTGTAACGGGCATTTTATTATTTATTTAATCTTTTACGTATCAATCAACCAGCCTAGCCGCCTGTCTAACCGGATGCAGCTGAATACCTACCTATCTGAACTCCACAACTGGGTAGCAGGACACCACTACGGAATCCGGAACGCCTCTCTGGATCTTCTTACTTCTTATTTAAGTGATAGGATTCAGAGAGTTGATGTTAACGGGAAAAGATCTCCCGGATCGGTAGTAAGAATGGGGGTCCCTCAAGGCTCAATTCTAGGTCCATTTTTATTTCTTATTTATATAAATGACTTGCCTTACCTCATAAAGGATAAACATGATATAGTGCTGTTTGCAGACGACACTTCACTTTTATTTAAACTCAAACGTCAGCAGCTGGTTACTGACAATGTAAATAGCGCCCTCGCAAAAGTAGTTAACTGGTTTAACGTTAATAACCTTCTTCTTAACGAGAAAAAAACTAAATGTATTAAGTTTACGTTACCACATGTTAGACAGGTAGAAACAAGTGTTCTCATAAAGGGGGAAGAGTTGAAACCCGAAAATACCACAGTATTCTTAGGCATAACTTTAGACGCCAAGCTGCAATGGGGCCCCCATATAGATAAAATGTCAAAAAAGCTTAGCTCTGCAGCATACGCTGTTAGAAAAATTCGTGGTTTAACAGATTTAGAGACAGCCCGTTTAGTATACTTCAGTTATTTTCATAGTGTAATGTCGTACGGTATTCTGCTGTGGGGAAATGCCGCCGATATTCAGACGATTTTTGTTTTACAAAAAAGGGCAATTCGTTCAATTTATAAATTAAGTCCCAGACACTCCCTCAGAGAAAAATTTAAAGAGATTAATATAATGACTGTGCCTTCTCAGTATATTTATGAAAATCTTTTGTATGCACATAAAAATATTAATCTGTTTAAAAAATACAGTGATATCCATAGTATAAATACTAGGAACAAACACAAATTTGTTGTTCCTACAACCAGGCTCAAGAAAATAGGTGGCTCGTTTAGATGTCAATGTATACATTTTTATAATAAACTTCCTAGCCACATTCAAGAACTAAGCCTTAATAAATTCAAATCTTTTATAAAAAGGAAACTATGCCAGAAAGCCTATTATACTGTCAAATACTTTATTGAGGACAAAAAGGCTTGGGAGTGAGCTGTTCCAATAAATTTACACAGGGAATGTTGATTTATTTTATTGTTTTTTTTTTGCTAACTATTGTACTTTTAATCTTTGCTATAAGTATCTATAATTTTTTACATATACAATGACATGAATATTTACTGTATAAAGTATTATATTATTTTAATTGTTGTGAATGTGAGGACTATGTGGGTTATTATTCCAGTTTTAATCATGTTCTGGCAGTTTGAGTAGTTTATGTGGCCTACCCAAATGTCCTTTCTTTGGTATTGTTCGTCGAATCGTTGAGCTCCTTAAGTTCTGAGTCGAGCTGCACGGTTACTGACAAATGCGTGCACTGTCTGGACAGGTCCACTCAATCTGTGTGGTTCTTTTCTCAAAAGTCCATTTCAGACACCAATCTGCATGGTCCTCAATGATTATGTCCGGATTTTATATACACATTGACATTAATGAATTTTATATACATATACTATGACAAGAGTATTTACTTTGTAAAGTATTATGCTATTATTTTAACTATTGTGAATGTGAGAACTATGTTGGTCATTGCTTTTTTTTTTTTGTATTTTTACTCTTAGTGTAATCATGATCTGGCAGTTTGAGTAACTTGTGCGGCCTACTCAAATGTCCTTTCTTTGGTATTGTTCGTCGAATCGTTGAGCTCCTTAAGTTCTGAGTTGAGCTGCACGATTGCTGACAATTGCGTGCACTGACTGGACAGGTCCACTCAATCTGTGGGGTTCTTTCCTCAAAAGACCATTTCAGACACCGATCTACATAGCCTTCACATGATCTGACCAAGATTCTGTCTGGACTTTAAAAGAGACTGTGACCTCTGAGTTTGTTTCGGCCTTTCTTCTCAGAGTAGTCAGATAGGAAACGCCGACCTCATCTAGTTTAAAAAAAAAATATGATTGACGTGTAAAAGTGTTTGTAAAAACCTACTTACAGAAATAAAATCATTTATCATTTATCATTTATCATTTACCCCTTGGTAAGACTGATTGTCTGATTTTAAAATTTTCGGCTGCTGAGTACCCGTAACGATTGTCAAACATTAACAAGTGACAGCAGGGACTAACGGCTTAACGTGCTTTCCGAGGCACTGAAGGGTCTCGATATGTAATGGATGGTCACCCATCCACGAACAAACCGCGGCAAGCCTAGGATAACCTTCGATCGACTCGTTAGGCTGTGATCAGTCAGCCACGAGCCCCTCTAATCTAAATCTAATCTAATTTAATATTTTATGCATATAGTTACATATTATAATATGTACAGAGAGGGACTCAATTCCATTAGACATTTTCGGCCAATCAGAACTTTGGGTGATACAATGACAAAAATTGTGTATATCTGCCGATGGCTAAATTTGGTTTTTGAGTAAACTATAGTTTCATCAGCTAAATAAAAAACCCTTTTAACCGACTTTAAAATGAAGGTTTTCAATTCGACCGCATGTTTTCTTTTTCGGTTCGACTAGTTTTATCATCATTCTCTCACATAAAATACGTCCAATGCTGTACATAGGTTTTCCTCAATCATCGCCAAAATGGCTGGACCCAACCCCGGAGGAGTCCATCATTTCATATACTCAAAAAAATCCTCTCGAGATTTTCCTCTTTCCTCATTTCTCTGCCTCTCACACGGCCATACTACCACGACTGTACCTGCCCTCTACTCTACTGTTACCTTTTTGTATTCACGTGTTTGTGACAAATATACCTACTCATATAATGTATTTTTTTTACCATTCCAAAAATAATGTGATACTAACATCAAACTTGACACGCCAGGTCCGTCCGCACTCGAGCGGCGTGGTGATGGTGTCCAGGTCTTGGCCCCAGAAAGCAAAAAACTTCTCCACGCGAAGAGCCCGAGACGCGTAGTAACCGACGTGTGATATACCGTACTTCTCACCGATCGTCATCAGACGATTGTACACGTGGAGGGCGAACTGGAAAGTTCGAGAACGAAATAAATAAAAGATGCTAGTAAAACAAGCAGAGGCTAAGGCATTAAGTCTGCTTTCGTACATTTTTTGTTGCATAAAGTTTAAGAGCGTTTATACCTTATGAGTGGCAACGTCGCAATTTAGTGTCATATTTCGTGGTTTTCAATTTTTATCATTTAATCTGAGCTATATTTTAAAAAATCTGTTTAAGAGTCCTATTACATTTTTTACGCAAATTCATGATTTTTGACCATGTAATTTTCAGCAGCAGTAAGATATTTTAATTATTTGATTATGAATAACGATAGCGCCATTCTCTTTCTTGTAAGTTGAAGTTACACATTTTCATTTTTCTTTTCGTGTAATTTACTATAAATATTTTACGAACTCAGTTTACAAGAAAAACCGTCGGCGATGGATCTTTGACGCTCAAATTCACATTGTTACATGCAATTCTTATATAAGCTAAAATTACTAAAAGATAAGTTAAATGTTTTACTTGTTTATTGGAGTTCTAGAATTTCTTTAAATTCCTTGAGTTTTCACGGAAAAAATCTTAAAGAAAACCTAATTTAAGCCATAAATGTCTTGATTCAGCGTCCATTATATTCTAAATAGACACAATTTTATCAAATAAACTATTATGATATAAAACTTCGATCTACAATAAATACGTTTCATTAGTTTTCGTTTGTCAATATAATAAGACAAAATTACAATAAATAAAATTAAAGTACTATATATTCTGCGTCAATTCAGCGCGCTCCTCAGTCTCGCGCGAGCGCTTAACGAGGTAGGACCTGTACACGAAATTTTCGCGCGCAATTGTCCGGAGATCGCTATTATTATCGACTCGTGAACGCCGATCGAAATAATTTGATCCAGTAAGTAATTTTTTACATTATATTAAATGTATTATTTTTAGTATGAGTGCTTCTTAAGGTAATCAATATTAGAAAAATTAAAGTCTAATATTATGTAGGTAGGTACCTACCTACATATTAGATTTTAATTATTATCTTTTATTTATAGGTAGGTATGGGTCGAAAAACACCACTGTACGCCTGCATAAAAAAAAGGAAGAGACACAATTATGCCCGCTTACAGACAGCATTGCAAGTTAAAATGTCATTAAAGAGGTAGACGCAGACACGATGTTATTAATTTAAACCGTATTAAAGAACACTTATGTCTTAAGTTCCTACCTAAAATATACACTTTATATTAAAACCAACATAAATCAGTATTTTCTTTTCCAGGACACATAACCGTAATAATTCTGAAACATCTACAGAAAGTAAAAATATGGTAGTAGAACCAACAGTGGAAGAATCGTCTACTGTAGATCAGGTAAAGTAGGTACCTAGCTACCCGTCTATTACCTGGCGGGGCCCACTCTATGCTTAAGGTCAAAAATATCGTAATTTATTTTCGTTATAGATATTTTCGTAAAAAAAAGGTTTTGTTTTAATGATATTTGTAATTATTTAGTAACGCTATAAAAAATTACGAAACAACTAGTTAAAAGAAATGCCTACTGTTCTACGTTCTGATTGTGAACATTTATGTACGTATATTTTTGTCTTCATATACATCATTGTATAGAAGTGTGCCTTCTGTATTCTATGTCGGGATTATGTGACGTAATACATGAAGATCTTAATAATTATTACTAGTTGATTAATGCTTTCGATTTATGACCAGTAACTACTTAGGTATTTTTTTTTAGAACCAAGAGGCTTCTACATCATCAGAACAATTTATGATTTCCAGTTCTGTTGAACAATCACAGATGGAAAAATCTTCAGAACTTGAAGATTAGTAGTCAAAACTGTGAACGTCCAGATATGGACAGTGACCAATACGAACAAGCAAAAAAGATTTTCTTAGATCATTTGAAGCAACAAGCTCTAAACCGACAAGACATAGAAAGGAGCACTATTTTGCAGGCTGAAAGTGCTTTATGGCTAGAATTGCGTAGATGTATTGTAACTGCGTCAATTTTTAGCAAAATTTGCAAAAGACGGCCAAACCAGAACTCTGCACCTCTTGTGAAGAATGTTTTATACAGTTATAGCCTTGATCGTGTACCTGCAGTGAAACATGGAAAAGAAAATGAATCCAAAGCTTTGGCAAAACTTTGTATTCAAGAGAATATTATTATTGACAAGTGCGGATTGTTCATCGACAAGGATTTTTTTTTCTTAGGAGCCACGCCGGATGGATTGTTTGAAGATGGTTTGGTAGAAATAAAGTGCCCCCTCTCCGCGTTTGGATTAGATCCTGATGAAGCAATTCAACAAAAGAAGTTGAAATGCTTCAAATTGAATGATCGCTCTGAAGTTATTATAGATCGGAATCACGACTGGCACTACCAAGTCCAAGGCCAGCTCCATATTGCTAATATAAATCTCTGTTTGTTCGCAGTGTGGACTGGAGATGATTACCCGATAAAAGTCGTTAAAGTTTGTAAAGATGATGTATTTTGGCGTGAAAAAATGTTACCGAAGTTGAAGACATTTTACTATAACTATACTTCCCGAGTTAATTGATCCTCGTAAAGCACGATCAATGCCTTTACGAGAGATCTTTTTGTAATTTTTTTTCTCAAACTTTATAATATATTTTTAATTTGTGGACTCTTTTTGAGTGTTTTGATTTATACTCACCCCTGGTTACCTGCATAATAGTGTTCAGACTCTGCATGGATAAAAAAAAAACTATCATCCAATTCAGACTAGTATCAAAATTGTTTCGCGGACTATAGTTGTACTCCCAACGCACACCAACGTAAATTCGTGTATTGCATACGAACACCAGCGCGCGGACGCGATAAGCGAGCGTTTACGATTTGTAATAGGACTCTTAATTAACTTTTTAGAATTATGTGAAAACTGTGTAAGGTAAGAAATCGTTGCGTTTACAGTTATTTTACAATGAAAATAACGTCCTGCAAGTTTCCAATGTATTATTTGCATATAAATAGAACTGTAAATGCAACGATTTCTTACCTTTTACACAGTTTTCACATCATTCTAAAAAGTTAATTAAACAGATTTTTAAAATATAGCACCGATTAAATGATAAAAATTGAAAACCACGAAATATGACACTAAATTGCGACGTTGCCACTCATAAGGTATAAACGCTCTTAAGAATATAAGTCTATTACTGTCCCACTCCTGTTCTCATGCAGAGAAGGCATGAGCATTGATGACCACGTTTGCTCAATGCAGGTTTCCTGTGATTGCAGAACTCAGAGATAAAATAACTGTGACTGTATTGACTACCAAAAACCTAAATGCATCGTCATCTAGGGATATCTGTATGCACTAAAACAGGGCCATCTACGGTCCTTAGCTAGGCGACTTTGACGGTCGGAGCAAACACTCCTTTTTTTTTGATGGTGGGAAATCATCAGAAAAATGTGTGTCAAACTCTTACTGACTAAACCCCACCGGTGTTCCTTCAGTTGCCTGTGCCAGGGGCCACGGTAACCCTTTCGAACTTTCCCGTAACCCTGCCAGGGAGCAACCACTCCCTGAAGCGATATAGTTTCTAGTCTTGTCGATCAGAACTCTGTGCAGAACGATCATCACATAAAACCTGTTCCCCTTTGAGGGTTAGGCAGAGGTCTACCTATACACACATTTCGTCAGAAGACCAATTCCCGTAATTCAAAAGATTCAAATTAAACGATAACAATCTCAATCTTACCTCAGCAACAATCAATATCAAAAATATGACAAAGACTTATGCAAATTAGACGTATTTCTGACAGATGCAAACTAAGGCTAGAATGGGAACGTTATTAAAAATACGGAAACTGCCCCTCTGTTATTTTTAAGGTCCATTTGAAAGGGGGCGATTGTATAAGACTTACCTCATTAGGTATATACAGTACATAACCCAACTCCCCAGTATGCGTCAAATTCATTGCTCTGATCCCATTGGCGAGTCCAACATCTATCTCTTTAAAAGTAAAGAACGGGAAATTCGACGGAGCCAAGTCTGTGTCCGTTAGTTCGGATAGCAGGTTTCTGGTGAACGGGCCCATGATACAAATGGCTGTGTACATAGAAGTGACGTCGGAGAGGGTGACGGAGCCGTTGGCGGGCAGGTGACGCTTCAGCCACGATTTGCAACGAGTCTGTTGGATTGTTGGCGCTATCATCATGTAGCTGGAAGAGAAGGAATTGATGTATTTTAGGTAAATTAGTTAGGCCGAAGCCACACAGGTACGGTCTGTTAGAAAAAAAATTCGTCGACGATTTTTCAATTACAATTTAATCTTGTTATTCAAACAATACTTGTTAGAAAAAGTGGTGAGATATAAAGTTGAAACCTTCTAAATACAGATGAATTGTTCCTTATTCCTTTTCGTGAATGATAACATAAAAATGTTAACCTGAATACGGTTTGTTTACACATTCACCAGATATTTTTGTAGCAGAGCATAAATAACTTCTGAGGTAATGAAGTCACTTACAGGTTTTCAGATATCCTGGCGAGACTGCAGTCGTTCTCGTAGCCTCCGCGCTCATTCTGCATGCCAGTGTGTATGATGCTGCCCACGGGCACGTCCACATCGTTTGAGCACAGGTACTGCAGCAGATCCACAACCTCGCGACCTTGGGACTGAATAGCCAACCAGTTGAACCAGTTAGATTTAGTTATTTTTGCTCGTTTGCCTGTTTTTACAAGCTAGTATGACAAGCGCGGTGACATGTTTGTTGCAGCCAATAGTCCAGAAGCAGTAACGCAATATGGCGGACCTCGCATATGCAACTTATAAGTGCGTTTGCACTGGTTTGAGATAGTCACTGCATTTTGCAATGACATACATTTACGAACAGGCTTAGACTACGGACTAATGACCCTAAGTAATCTTTGTTATTATTAAAAACAATTTACTCTATCTATAATGTTATGGTCGTATTCACCTGTATATCGATCTTAGTAAATGACGAGTAGTCGGCCAGGCCAACTCTATCACGGCACGCCCAATATTCTCGCTGCACGGTTTCGAACCAATGAGGCTTGTTGAATGTCTTTGTGTATGCCACTTTGAACGGACGGGGCTTGTCGCCAGCTTCTTTGGGATCTGTAAAATATATTTTTAGGTTCGAAACTTCGACTTTTTTATGAGAACAGGAGTATGATCAAACAGAATTAGCCCGTAGTTTTAAATAAGAGTTTAATAAGATTTTTACGAGCAATTTCCAAACGTACAGTTGGCCGTAAATATGGCACTTTGTGTTTTAAAGATTTCTTGTGTCAATCTTAACCGTGTCAACTGCGATACATCGAATACTGTTTACAGGGGCCGTACTATGACGTATTAATTCCATCATTGTTCCAGCGTGAAAGAGAGACGGAGCTATACATGACCGATAGCACTATCTCTTTTTCGCAACGGAATCATGATGGTGTTAACACGTCATGGTACGGCCCCTGTACCTACATCACAACAGATTGCAAAAACAATTTGTGACAGTTACATGGTCTCGTTCTGAATCTCAGTGTATCATATTCACGACCAAATAGGTAATCTACCGTACCTGGTACCTAACTGCTTGCGTCCACTTAATGGTCCGATCGGCCGAGTTCGTCCGTCGATGTACGAGCATAGTTCGGGCGATGACGGATTAGGAGTACGTCTCGCGTTACAAGTTTTGTCTTGGTTCTCTCTCGTCTTACTTACCAACAGTTTCAAACCACGTAGGTCTTTCATAGCCCATGACCTGGCCGAACACGGCTCCATTATCACGCAGCGTCGGGTAGATAGGAGACAGTCTCAAGTTCCGACCAGTCTCAAACTCATGGAACGGGTAAGGAAGCCCGTAGTGTACACCTGGAAATAAGGAATGGCTTGATTTCTTTTATTTTTTTAAATATTTACGAATTCAGTTCAGCTATTATTGCAATATTTAATCAATATTTTAGTGCGATATTTAATAATTGAATTTAGTATTGTTGATATTATATTAATCAAAACAGCGAAATTTTTAACAGCTGTTTGCGACGTAGCCAACTTTTAGATTGCACGCTCTTAAGCGACTGACACAAAGGAGACTGTCCAGCGCATACGAGTAGCACAAAGCCGATCAAAAAGAAAAAAAAAACAGAAAGACGATAAGCGAAATCGAAGTGACAGCGCGGGCAGGTGATGCGATGGGGGTCGGGCGGGACAAGAAATTTCACGCGGGAGATCGCGGGCTGAAGTTATGTGTAATATTAACACCCATGTTCTGCAATTATTTTATAGCAATAGGAAGCGACTACTAACCAGGCACTTCCTTAACCCGATCCCTGAGAAACCTCTTATTGTTATGAAGACCCAGAAACCTGTTGAGTCCCAGTTCATACATGTCATACTTGGAGTAGCCCTCGACTATTTCGTCTGCCGTAGCTTGGGCGACGCCACCAGCGGCAGATATGCCCACAGTCTTCATGCCAGCAGCCACGTGGTAGTTGAACATCTAAAATACAAAGGATTTCTCGTGATAATTTTGATGGTTGAAGAATGGAAGGAGAAGGCAGAGGATTAATGAGATTGTTTATAATTGAATTAGCTTTTAAATAGCTCCTACAAGTGGCGATGCTTAAATGTAAGTGCGGCACACACTGGTCAGTCAACTACACCAACGCTACAAAGTCAAAATCAAAGAATTTATTTCATGTATGTAGAACCAACTTCAAAGTTACAATAAAATAAAATTTATTTTAGTTGCTGCTTGCAAAAGTTAGTTTTGTATGAAGAAGCATGGGCAAGGAACTTTACTAACTCTTTTAAAATGTTTTACAATTTTTTGTACGAACGGCATGAACTATTGTAATAAGCTTTTAAGGGGGGTAGCGCCAGGTAGCCCGCGTAATCCATATTTTCTTACGTTTTTTTAAAAATCTGCAGACAAAATATGATTCGCGACCGTAACAACTATTTATTAACAGAATTATAATCATTAGAGTCATCAATACAACTCTCTAAGTTAGAATTGACCTCAAATGTTATGATTTCATGAAATAGTCACATTAAAGGGTAATATGAACCTCCACTTCCAACCAATCTACAAAAATAATTTTAGCAGTGTATTCATATTTGGAAAGGGCAATGTCCAAATGTGAAAACGAAAAATAAACCTTGGTTCTAGGTTATACCATTTCGAAGTCAAAGTCAAAGCATTTATTTCAAATAGGCACATAAAAGGCACTTTTGAACGTCAACATTTACATTTAAATAGAATTGATTCTAGTCGCCCCTTCCAAAAGGTAGTTTCGTATGGAGAAGAATGGGCAAGAAACTCTACCGTTACTCTTTTAAAATGTGTTACAATATTTTGTATACATTAATTATATAATTATATGTGAAGACGATGCACCTATAATAAAAAATACCCTACCACAATACGTAAAAACAATTTAATAAACGTAGCAATGATAAATAAGTTAATTAAGCGATAGATACATGGTGTTCACATATTTACAAACATTGTAAAAGTATACGATTTCCCAAATTATGTAAACAAGTACTAAGTCAGTGTGTGAGTTAAAGTAATCACAGAATGTAAATCAATGTCATAAAAAATAATTAACTATACAATTAAAGTAGCAACAAGTTTAATTTTCTCTAGACCCTAGATTGTCCTATGGAGCATTCTTATCTTGGATATAATCCTCTAATTTGTAATATGCTTGTTTACACAGTGAACTTTTTAGGGTTTTAAATTTTCTTTCATTTAATTGCAATATATGACAAGGTATTTTGTTGTAGCACTTAACACAGTACCCCATAAAAGATGTATGTACTTTAGCTAATCTGAAAAATGGTTGATCTATTTTATCTTTATTTCTTGTATTAAAATTATGTCTATCACTTATTTTATTAAAAAGATGTAGATTTTTTCTTACGTACATAATATTTTCATAAATGAATTGGCAAGGTACCGTCATAATATTAATCCTTTTAAATAATTCCCTGAGAGATTCGCGGTGACGTAGTACATTTACATTTCAGAACAAAGCAATAACTCACTGCAGTTTATTTATGAAAACTGGTATTATGATTAATTGTAATTTATTTGAGCATAATCCTTTTCTGAACAAGCAGTTTTTCCTTCTTTCTTCATAACTCTTCCATCTTCTGTCTTCCCCGACGTTTGCCCAATCCCGTCAAAACATTCGATGTCACGAATTTAGCTGTTTCATTGCTGCTATAATCCATGAAATCGAATGCTCCGAAGAGAAGGGTTTCTTCTTTCTTCTGGCTTCTATCCTGGGGTAAGCATTACAAGATCGAGCGGACATAAACCATTGTCTTTCAAAATCCAATAGTCTATCAACCCGCGCGTGCATACGACGACTGCGATGAGTTTTTGTATTCGGACACTGCATACTTCTTCTTCCTTTCTTTTGTTAGTTCTCAATATCCTATATTTGTGCGTCAAACATATAATTTTAAGATTGCGATTAGGGCGTGCAATATCTATTTATTTATTTATTAAGGTACATCAACAGCTTCTGTGTATAATATATCTTAAGTACTATAGGTAACAATAGCCTCGGACTTACACAGTCGCCAATTACAGGATAACCAGCAATCTCAGAAATAGGTGATAACACATAATAATAATAAAACGTAAGGCTCTAGAATTTAGAAATTTTGGCAAAATACTTCCTAAACTTAAGATTAACGACAAAAACGAAAATAAAATTACAAGACGTACAATATTGTTATTTTACATACTTACTTAAGACTAAGACATAAACAATATAAATATAAATTGGAATAAAAATAAGATTTTAAAGGAAAAGAAAAAATAAAGAAAAGTTAAAATAAAGTATAAAAAGGTGAAGAGTTTCCAAAATATACTAAAATAAAAAAATATCAGATTGCGTTTTTCGTGACTTCTTATTTTGGCTTTAAAGAGTTTTATGGAATCATGGTATAAGTCGACATCTGGTACAAGTTTTATAAAATAATTCATCTCTCTGCTGAGTCTGTTTAGTGGTGAATTTACCCCAATATTTGTCATAGATGCTTGAGTGGAATACATTAATTATGTATACGCTAACTGGGTATTTTGTAAGGGACTTTTAGTGCTATACGCTCAACTAATTTGTCACAGTCTAATTTATTATTGACCAATTTGTAGAGAAACGTTAGATCCTGTGTCAGTCGACGGTCGCGCAGGGAATCCATATTGTAGCATCGAACACGTTCTTGATATGGACACCGAGGAAATATTCTACAGTAGGTATACGCTAGGCATTTCGTGAAGGCCCTCTGAATGCTTTCGACTCTTTGTGAGTGCACAGCATAGTGCGGGTTCTACACTACCCTCGCAAATTCAAGGTGGCTCCGAACTAAAGCAATAAATAACACAAGTTTAGTTCTAGCCAGCTTGGAGCCTTTAGTGCTTTTTTTAAGAAATCCAAGTAACCGTGCTGATCTCGTGACTTTGCTATCAATATGACTTCTGAAGCTAACTTTGTCATCCTGGATGACACCAAGGTCTCGCACCTCACTTACAGACACTATTATTGCTCCTTTTATACTGTATGCGACACTAGATTGTTTTTCCTACTAAATCGAATTTGGCTACATTTTTGTACGTTATGTTTCATGCGTTTCAAGTGGCAGCATTGCTCACTAAATCCTCTTGAATATCGGAATTCAATATCGGATGGTTCTCAATTCCGGACCGGGCTTTAAATACCGGTAACATTTTATAACGTAACGTTACCTCGAGTTTCGTTTCATCGAGAGTCGAAACGCTTTGAACGCGATTGCCACTTGTCTAAACCTTCGGGTATACTATTGGTATAAAACCGACCTAAAACATTACGTCAGTGTTACTGTTCAGGATCCCAAACCCCAACTAAGTAAAGGGAACATAAAAGATACATATAAGAGAGCTTTCCCTCCAAACCAACCTACCTCAGGAGCCTCCCCGACGATCCACTTGCAGTCAGGAGAGAAGGCTTCCAGTCCGTTACACAGTTTGTGCAGAACTGCTTGGCTGAGACTTGGCACTCGTTTGAGGAGTTGCTGTAGGAGAACGTGGAAGTGGTCCCAGTCTTCGGGAACGCAACGTTGAGCCATGGATGTGACTGTGGAGTACGAGAGAGAAAAATTGGAGATCACCATCGACCAGCGTTACAACTTCGAAATTTTAAAAGTCGTGACAAAAAGCCGAACATATGCATTAAAAAAAGTTTTTTTTTTTCAATACTCAGCTCAATTACCCTTTCATAGTATTATTAAAATCTCCTTTGTGTTGAAAATTCCGAAGATAAACCAGACGTGGTAAACCTACCATCTATGTGCATTACCAAAAGCAAAGCAAGTGCGTCCCGTCCACGGAGCAGAAACAAAGAGGAGGTGTTGTAAAGTCATTCTCCATACAAAAGTAGTGTCGCAGCCTCGCGGGGTGCGGGGGGAGCCCAAACAGCAGAAAGCCATCTAGTGGCTAGTTGCAAAATCAACTCATAGGCAAATTAGACAGATGTCCTAAGATGTCGTAAGAGTTCTGCTATGTTTCATTAAGTGTCACTTTTATTGTAAGGAGCCGGATTCAGGTTTAATAGTTTTATAATATACCTATATAGTTTTATTTCTATTATGTCCGACCGAAATAATTTTTTTGACTGAAACCGAAACCGAATTTCGGCAGCGGTTTCAGATTCGGCCGAAACCGAAACTTCCAGAAATTAACAAGTGTGAGGGAAAAATAAAGAAAACGTTTTTATAATCATAGTTTTATTTTTTTTATCTTTAAATCTTCTCCTCTTCTAAATTTTTCTTCTGAACTTAGTTACCGAAACTAAACCGAATTCCGTTTTTTGCCGAAACTCGACATCTATTTGACTTCACTTTTCATATAGCATATATGTAGGTATGTGCTTATCAAAAAAGTCTGAGCCCGGACCTGCAATTTGTCAGTACTTCCGCTACTTGCCGATAGGGGGCGGCAATTACCGAACATTCGAGAAGAAATAAATTACAAATTTAATTTTAATTTTACTTACGAGTGAAAAGATATCTTTATTCCGTTTGAATTTGATTGATCCACAGCACTACATGATAATGCAATGAGTATGGGTCGGGAATACTTTTTAATCGTTTAAAAGACTAAACAAATACATGACAACCTATCCGCTTCACAACAACAGTTGTACTGACGAAAGCGCCGCCTGGTCGCAAGTAGTGCAACTACCGTGTGACGTAACCACGGAATAGAAAAAACAGTGGAAGTGCCACGCAGCTATCGCGCGTGTGTCACAATTATGCGGAGCTCCGCAACACCGGCTCAGTCGCGATTAGATACTTGCTGTGATACGACGTCTCGAAAGTAACGAAAAATATTACAAACATGCCTTATTGTGCGATTTTTACATGCAAAAACGATAGCAGGACAAAAAATGTATCTTGCGGAGGTGTATCGTATCACCGGTAAGTATAAAACTATGATATATTTCAATATAATTGTTTTTATTGATAAAACCATATTTATTACTTTATTGCGAACTAAAAACTACCTTATGTCCATTGTTCAAAGTCTAAATCAACTTGCTCGCGGTCTTGAATATCATGGTATACATTCTAGAATCTTCGACTGCTACTCGATTAGGGATGGGACACATTCAAATATTTCGGTATCGATAAAATAATAAAATGTGTATTTATATAGTGAAACCTTATAAGGTTTCATTAATAATAATACATAATATTATTATGTACTCGTTGTCGTTCTTCTTGATTAATTGAAATAAATGGTTTGAGTACTTATATTCTGACAAACAAACCAATCATTCATTCATAGTATTCGTAGGCCTCAAAAATAATAAATACTAATAAAGTATGTAAATATTTCAGTTTTCCCAAAGATCCTTTTACCAAGGAGAAATGGATAGAAGCTACGGGAAGACAGAACTGGATGCCGTCAAAATCAAGTACAATCTGTTCAGAGCATTTTAATGAAAACAATTTACAAACTTCAAAAAAAGGCTACAGATTTTTAAATGATAACGCAATTCCTATTCATAAAATTTTAATTTTTCAAGTATGTGCAATTTGTTACCTATAAATTATTACTTCATAAGTTATTACTTATTTGAGCCTGTCCTTATGTTTAACTACCGTTTAATACATTATTTTACAGGATCAAACTGATTCTAAAAAATGCGAGCCAGGACCCTCCAGGAAACGGCTCCAGGAAACGCCACCATTGCCTAGCTTAATTTCAGTAACACCAACAAAAAAGGCCCGTATAGTTATAGACTCTGAGTTAACTATCAGCCCCACGTCAACTCCAAGAAAAAAAAAATTAGGAAAGATGTTACAATGGACTCAAAGTAAACTAAGGAAACAAAATCTAAAAATCAAACTCTTACAAACTCGGAATCGTAGATTAAAAAGAAAAATCAAGAATATGGAAGAACTTCTAAAATCATTAGAAGATAAATTTGCCATGAAAAGTGAAGATCTTGTTAGCTTAAAAAACACAAATTTAAAGGTTAGCTATTTTTTTTTTATTACCTTGATTTCCGACCTGGCTCGTCAACTGACACTGTCACTGGGCAATGCGCAAAGGGATAAACGTGTTTATCGACGAGCTCAATTCTGTAAGGGCCCTAGTCAAATAAATTGTTAATAAAGTGTTTTCTTGTAGGTTAATGAATTGATTACTCGCATGACTGGAAACAAACCTGAAGTACGAAAGTATTCACCAGCACTTCGGAGTTTTGCATTAACCTTAAACTATTATTCGCCTCGAGCTTATGATTACGTGCGAAGAACTTTTAATACTTGTTTACCTCATCCACGAACTTTAAAAAAGTGGTACTCAAAAGTGGGTGGAGATCCCGGTTTTACCAGTGAATCCTTTACTGCTTTAAAACGTAAAGCAGCTTCATTGAACCATGAAATTATAGCTACATTAGTCATAGACGAAATTAACATTCGACGTCGAATTGAATGGGATGGGAGTAAGCTACATGGGTATGTAGATATGGGTACAGGTTTAGATGGGGATCATTTATCGGAAGCGAAAGAAGCTTTGGTTTTTTTAGTTACTGCCATAAACCAAAACTTTAAAGTCCCCGTGGCTTATTTTCTTGTTGATGGTATTACCGGCTTGCAACGCGCCGAACTAGTTAAAAAATGCTTGGAAATGAGTCATGACGCTGGCGTTAAAATAGTAGCACTGACGTTTGATGGATGCGCAGCCAATATTTCTATGGCTGGACATTTAGGTTGTTCTTTTTCAACGAGCAGTATGACATTTGAGCATCCCGTGACCAAAGATTCTATTGTTGCTGTACTTGACCCGTGCCATATGTTAAAATTATTGAGAAACTCGTTTGAAAATTACAAAACGTTTATTGACAAAGATGGTAATAAAATCTTGTGGCAGTATCTAGTAGATTTAAATAGGTTACAAAAACAGGAAACTTTTCATTTGGCAAATAAAATAAAAGATCGTCATATCAACTTTAAAAATGAAAGGATGAAAGTAAAATTGGCTTCGCAACTTTTTAGCCTTAGTGTGGCAGAAGCAATCAAATTTTGCAGAGAAGATTTGGCAATAGAAAAATTTAAATATAGTGAGCCTACCGAAAACTTTTTAAAACTAGTTAACAATATTTTTGACATTTTTAATTCAAGAAATTTACATTTTCATGGTTATAAAAAAGCATTAAATAATAATAATGCTTCTCAAGTTTTTGATTATTTAAACAAAGCTGCAGTTTATATAAATAATTTGAAACGTGAGGATGGCACACTTTTAATAAATAGTCCACGAAAAGTTGGTTATTTGGGTTTTCTGGGTTGCATAGAAGCGATAAAATATTTATTTGCTGCTTTAATACAGACAAACTTATTGATTTATTTACCCTTCTATAAACTTAGTCAGGATCACATAGAATTATTTTTTTGTAATATACGGGCGCATGGTGGATCGAACAACAACCCCACGACTAGGCAGTTCGTATCTGCATATAAAAAAATGTTGGTGCATGTGGAACTGAAAGACACAGATAGAGGAAATTGTTCGGCATTGGAACAAATCTCAATTTTAAACTGTTCATCTGCGGTAGAAAGAATTAATCTAAGTTCAGTGCGACGAGACTTAAGCAGGGAAGATGATCAAGAGGAGGATGAATACTTAGATGAAATTGAGCTGCATCTGTCCGATTTCAGCAAGCAAACGATAGCTCACATTGCTGGTTACATAACAAAACAATTAATTAAAAAAATTAAGTGTGATATATGCGTTAGTGCTCTAGTAACAGAAAAAACTCAGTCACTACATAGATTTATAATAGCGAAGGATAAAGGAGGATTGTTGTACCCATCAGAGGATGTCATTAAGATATGCCAGACTTCAGAGATATTTTTGAAAGACTGTCACATATTCAAAAAAGACGTTCTCATGTCTAAAATAATGCGCCAGTTTATTGGGACATCCATATTCCAAAATATTATTTACCATCAGTTAGGAGAATTTCCTACATCGAATCACATTACGGATTTAATGAAAGCCATTGCGGAAAGATATGTCAATATCCGCATGCATCACTTGTTAAAATTAAATATAAAACAGTCAAAACGACAATTATTAAACAAATATGTTTTATTTCAAGGACAATAAATATTTTAAATTTACTATTTATCGTTTCATTTTACCTTTTATACTAATCGGGCTTTGGTCTATTTCATAACATAAAAGATTTTAATTATTACATTGTACAGACATCGACATTAAATTATCGATATCTTGTCCTCATCCCTAGCCGAGTAGCAAAATATATAACAGGTGCATACGAATATGACATCTATTTCAATGACATTCGGGTGTTAAATAGAGTAACTTGGTTACAGCGCCCTCTAGCGTTGAATAGCTGAACTCGTTGTTGATTGCTCGTATTTGATTGTTAGATGGAAAAATAGTCTTCATTGATTTTGACATGTAAAATAAAAACAACATTCTGTAGTTGTACTAACACTCACTTTTGAACAAAAATAAATAAACTTTTCGCCAAAGTTGCATTTATAATTTGTAGCCAATTATATCATCATTTTCTGTGTATTGCAATGTACGTTTTAATTTGCAAGTGTGTGAGTTTGGCGACACTGGTTCCCGTACTAAGGAAGTCTAAGGGCACTTCCACTGTTTTTTCTATTCCGTGGACGTAACGACTACATTGGTGGCTGATGGACTACTTTGATTGCAACACCTCCTCTTTGTTTCTGCTCCGTGGTCCCGTCACGACAAAAATGTTAATAATTCGTAATTAATGTTTGCTAAACCTACATCACTACCAAGCTCCTTCCTAACCAGTGTGCGTTACGCCAGCGGAATGTTGTCGCATTACAGGATTTCGAATTGACAGATTATGTGAGATGTACTGTGCGGCCCCTTTTATGTAGTCATTCGAATTTGTTTGGTTAATCGTGTGATTTCTTTTCCTATTGTGTTTTTCTTATATCTGAGTAGTTAGAAGGTTTTTTCAGCTGAAACTTTAAGGATAAACAATTTGATATGGGTAATAATTATTAGTAGAATCATAATTACCGTCACTTAATAGTAACTTGACGACACGGTTGGCGCAGTGGTTAAGCGATTGACTGCTGCGCAGCGTGTCGCGGGTTCGATTGCCGCACGGAACAAGTATTTGTATGATCTGCAAGTAGTTGTTCCGGGTCTGGCTATTTGTGTATGTGAGTTTAAATGTTTGTAAACGCACCCACGATACAGGAGAAATTCCTAGTGTGGGACAACGTTTAAAAAAAAAACTCATGTATTAGCATTACATAATATCGTAGCCAGATTTTAATTAAAATGGACATCTCTTTATGGAATTGGAATAGAAACATCTAATTTCACATGATGCATAGAGTTCATAAAATGTACAATCCACCATAATTGGTATGTTTCTAGGGTTTCTCATTGAAGCGCAAGGATCGACTTTAGGGTTTTTTGAAAAACAATGCCTAATTTTCCAACGGCGTCAATAATAGAAAAAATAAAATTGCAGAAATTAAGACGCATCATAGTAAAAAAAATCGTAGTTGTATGTCATACCGTTTAAGAGATACAGCAATTTGCTAAACGTTACCCCAGCGGCATCTTGAATAACTCGGAAACCTCAAGACGCACAAATTTTATTTTTTGTGGCCATTTATGCACAAATTATATCTATCTAAGTAGCTAGTTTGTATTTAGCTACGACGACCAGGAAAAAAACATGCCGCTGGGGTAACGTTACTCCAGTGGCATCTGTTTTTCGTGAATATCTTTGGATCGGCTGGACGCACAAATTATAAATTTCGGGCACATTTACACGACATGAGGTACTAATTATCTGTCAAGTAGAAATCCTGAAAAGCGACAACATTCCGCTGGCGTAACGCACACTCCTAACCAGTGTCTTAGAACTTACTTTCTTCTTCGTACACTGGTTTCGCGATCGGTTCGAAACCTCCAGCTAGGATGCAGCCGTCTCTCTCTCGTAGGTAGATGTAGCCATCGGGATCTCGGATAACTGGAACAATATTTACTTATTAATACGTTGATCACATCACAGCCAAGGGTTTTTAACTATATGGCTTTGTAAGGCGGACCTGCAACCCATATAAGAAAACATCTACATTCTTATTACTGTACAAAGCACTTATTAGATCTCAACTGGAATCTATGGCACTTGTGTTTGGAACCCCATCTCCAATAAACATATCGACAAATTGGAATCAGTGCAACGTAAATATCTTAGGTTTCTTTACTATAAATTATATAAGAGGCGGTCATAATATTACACTCTTCTAGATTAATTTTCCCTGTCAACTCTTAAAGTAAAGAGATTGAATCATTATCAATCGTTCCTATACAAGAATTGTCAAAATAAATTTGATTGTAATAACCTAATAAACCATATACAGGATGGCAGAGTGGCCCTAGTCGCCGCAGGAGACGCCCTGGGCGTCGGGAATCCCAGGCTGATTCCCGGCCACCGTAGGCGCGGGCTAGTGGACGGCGAGTAATGGGTAGCTCGCCGTCCGATAAGGACCAGGCCCGGGTCGACGGCGCGTTGTGTTCCACGCGCGCCTCAAAGAGACGTCAGCACCAATGACGGGGTCCGCTAGGGCCGATGCCTGCCAGGGTTGCGGGAAAGTCCGAAAGAGTTACCGTGGCCCCGGCTCAGACAACTGAAGGAACACGGGTGGGTTTTAGTCAGTAAAGGTCTGACACGCCCTCCCGCTCCGCCCAGAGCGGGAGAAGATATTTGATGATTTCCCGCCCTCAAAAAAAAAAATAAAAAAATAAAGGCTGGCAGGGACATCGACAATGTTTATGCCTTAAAATATTCCTTTAAAGAAGATTATACCAAGTGTGTTATGCTAAATTAATTTCGGAGCATCAGGATTCTGCCAGATAGAGGGTATCCGTACCCGTATTAGGTCGTTGGTCCAGTCCAAAGCGCTACTGCTGAGCATGAGGTCCTAGGTTCGATTCCCAGGTCAGGCAAAGTGTTATTGTTTTTTTTTATTTGTCCTTTCTCGGTAGCAGCCCAGTCTGGATTGCTGATTGACTTGCGCCTACTGCCATCAACCGGGAACAAATCCAGACTACAAGCTGGTACTGAGAATTTCAACAATAAAAAAAATAAGTATAAAATTATAATACATACCAGGGGTCATAGGGTCTAAGTTTTCGATAGGTTTGGTGTGTAGGTAGTAGTGCTCGCAGGGTAGTAGGGGTACTTTAACTTGAGGTCGAGCGAGTTGGCCAACCTGAAATAAATAATTTACGTCAATAAAACTGTTCAAACGATTGAGGCAAACTGACCTGAAGACATCGTTAATCATATTTTATGTCTAGAACTGGGACTATTTGCTAACTAGGAGAAGAAAATTTTCTCGTGATTAACTATCGCACAGTAGAAAGCAACTATACATGGAATCATATGTGGGAGATACCAAATTTTTCTTCTTGGGGAGAGGAAAGAAAACTAAAAGAGTTATTTTTTCATTGGTATTTTTGTGATAAGTTTATTCAGCTTGGACGAAAGTGATACCCACATTATTAAACGTCGGTGAATATAACATACAAATTCTGAAACAACTCCAGAACAAAGATCTGGAGGCAAAACTGTACAGTCAAAACAAAAAAAAAACAATATAATCTAATCATGATTACGATAGTACCTAATCACCGACTATGCAAAGTTAAGAAATCGCACGAGGCAGTGGCTAATCGCGAATAATATTGTATAAAGCCTATGTCCGGCAGTGGACGGCAATAAGCAGTATTGATTGGTGAAACAAGACACACAAAGCTTGAGAAATTCGCCTGAGAAGGGGAAAAATTAAGAAAGAAATTACTATTAACAGTGGCGTCCGATATTGATGGTTCGCGGTCCGAATTCTAAGCCAGCAAAAAATAGATGCTGGCTTAGAATTTTGACCGCGTTCTTTTAATGCCCCTAAGTTCTTTATAATCGCTGAGCAAATACAGGGTGTACTGTATACATTAGTCTCCATCGGTGCGAAGACGCCATTGCAAGAGCTCCCCCCTACGTGGAGGTCTATAGTAAATAGTGCAGGCGATATTTTAAGCGACATCAATTGGTCACGTGGAGGTCTATAATAAATTGTGCAGGCGATAGTTTAAGCGACATCAATTGGTCATAACATCCGCGATGCAGATCAAGTGGACATGAATAGGAAAATTGCAGCAGCTTGAGTGGCACTGCTGCGCAGTTCTGCGTTATACAATGCACACATACAAAACACGTGCATTGTGCACAGCGTCGCACCTACTCCCCGGAGGGACAGGAAACAGGGGAAGTCAGGCACAGGAATATGATCTTGTGTTTTAAGTCGCCAGCTTTTGTAGGTATTATTATGCAACCAAATGCTTCGCAGAAGTGCAAATGCGACATATCAAAACATGGGAATTTCTATGCTATATCTAGGTTTAATATTAACCCTACAACACAACCCTCCCCCACATTACAATACAAACCTACACCTACCCTACCTACCTACACCTTCCCCTTCCTACCTTGTCCTATATTACAATATAATATTATAAAGATGTAAAATATGTGAGGTTGTAGGGGGTAATCTCTGGATCTACTGAACCGATATTGAAAATTCTTTCAGCATTTGATAGCCCAATTCTTGAGGAAGGTTATAGGCTTAAACATGGTTATGGTCAATGGACCACTATGACCATTAGGAGCTAAGCAGAAAGAACGCTAAGCGAAAACGAAGTACTGTACTAGCGCAGGCGGCCGATTCGATGCGACGGGGTGGGACGGGGGAACAAGTCGCAGGTTGAAGCTAGTGTATTATACTCATAAACTTTCCGGAATAAATGTTCTAATTAATGGCTAACACCGCATCAAAGTCGATTGTGTAGTTTAGAAGACTTAAGCGATCACATAGACACACGGAAATCGACTTTGTTTTATACCGTCTAAAGATCGGGTATAAGTCCAGAATTTGGGATGAGACAGAACATGTAATATTGCCCGAACTAGGAATTGAATCTCACGATCATAGCTGGCTAGACTTGCGACCACCGTAGATGTAACTATTTTGATTCGCAAGCTTTCGTAAAAGGGAGGAGACTGTTAGCCTGCGATAGGTTTAAAAAGGGTAGGTAGGGTAAGGTAGTGATGATGATCCGTTTTTGGTCTGGTTTGAAGTGCCACTAGTCTTTATATACGTTTTCTAGCACCTGGTCGAAGGATTGGAAAAGTTAAGACATATCAAATGGTAATGAGCTCATTGACAAGACAAATTCGACTTTTTGGTTGACATTTCGCATTGCTAAAGTATTATGTGCGACGGCACGCGCACGCGCACACGCTCCGCTTTTAATTGCTTTTCCACTTTTACAAAATATCCTATAATAATGTGAGTACATACAGTTTTAAGCTCTGGTCAAACCGAGGCGGGATTCACGCGGGATGCAAGACGAAATTCTCTCGCGCCGATTGAGGCAACTAACTTAACATATGGAGGTGTTTAAGCTGGTGCGAATAATCGCATGGCTTCCTAACCATTAAAACATTAGACGGGATTCGCCTCAATTTGACCAGTCCTTTATCGCAAGCAAGTCGCATTTACAAGTACATAATAATATATTCAAGAAATGTTTTGGATAAAGATCTGAGATCTATAGCGATAAGACCGCCCGGCAATGCAAAATATCTAACAACATTTATAACTGTAACTTAAGTAATTTAGGTAAACATATCGATAAAAGTTCCAATTGTATGGTAATTCTCGTTAAACGAGACTCATGTGCAAGACATACTGTTTACTTAATAAAAAAATAACTAACGAGCGACCAGAAACATTGCAGGCAGGTCCTTTTAAAGTGGTTAAGTTTAATAATTAATAACAAAATGATCTAGTATACAATATAAAAGATCAGGGTATGTTCGTAAACTCTCGCACCGCCCAAACCGCTAAAGATGCACTTGCGCTACGATATCATTTTCTGGGGGAACTCAACTGATCGAGATATAGCTTTTAAGGCCCAGAAAAGATGTCACCGATCATTGTTAAAACTTAAATCGACAGACAGTTGCGCGCCTTATTTTAAGTTACATAAAATCTTGACACTTCCCTGTATCTATATTCTCGAAGTAGCTATGTTTGTCAAGCAAAATCAATCTCGTTTTGAGCGCCTGGCTGTTGTATTCCCAAGGAATAGGCGTGACAACAGCAAATTATGTCAAGTATCATGTCGAACCACTTTAATGCGTAAGAGCGTTTCTTGCATGGCCCCAATTATTTACAATAAATTACCGAGTTGTTGGAAATCTTTAAATACAACACAATTTAGGAGTAGATTACGGATTTTTTTATAGATAAAACGTACTACAGTGTAACTGAGTTCCGATCGGAGAAAAATATTTGTTAATTTAGTGACATCTTGATTTTAGACATTTAGATTTTTGATATTTTGAACTTTGACATTTTGATTTTGGGAATAATAGTAATAGTAATGACAATCATGTTAAATTATGTAATGATAATGGTATGATATTTGTAATAGTAATGAAATCTAATAATACTAATTAATTTTTTCCTTTTCATACAAACATATATTTTTAATTAAGTTGATGATTTAAAATTTTATAATAGTAATTAATAAATTGATCTAAATAAGTGTAATAATAGTGTTATAAATAATTTTAAATGTTTGCATGACGATTGGTAAAATGTGCCCATATTTGCAAAATTTCTTCTTCTTGGAGTTTGAACAGTTGTTGTAGTTTAAAACAAAAGTGTGCACGCAGAAATGACTTTGCGAAAATCAACCTTGAAGGGGATGAAAAGCGAGGGAATTCGTTTAGACGAAAAATCTTATTTCTTGGGTTTATAAACTTCGTACGCATACGTGTCTCATTAAATAAAAAATGTTGACATTGTTCAAAGGGCGAAGTGCTATTATATTATATTTTTAGATAGAAAATATAGTTATCTAATAAAAAATATTATTCTTCAGGATTATCCGTCAGGAAAACGAAGAATCATTTATTAAATACGACATTAAAATTACCTTGTCATTTAACTAGATTTTTGGAGAATACGTACCTATCAATCTTCTATTGTTTATTTTTAAAAGACAATAAATTGCAGAAAGCATTATTTGCCAAACACCGCATTCCCGCAACAACCAGTCAAATGATTTTAATTAAATTTGGCATACCTATATTAAAAATATTAAGATGAAAGAGGTGTCGCCATTTCTTAGACACTAGTTTTCCTTCATCAACTATCGTGGATGAAGGAAAACTAGTGTCTAAGAAATGGCGACACCACCATGGCCACCATGACCTTACAGACAAAAAAAAACCAACATATATTTACCGACGAAAATAGAAAGTGTAAAGCGAAAAAGAGCACCATAATTGATCATCGTGATCAAAATTAGTTAAGTAAGTACTTACTAAACTAAGGCCCTTTTAATTAATAAAATAGACTTCTAGACACACCCTATCTGAAGAAAAAAAATCTACAAAATCGGACTGTAAAAAGTAACACGTGGTCATACATGAAAAAAATGCGGGACGGCTTGAGAACCTACTCCTTTTTTTCTTCGATCAAAAACAAATAATAATAATGAATGTGTAACTTGCCTGCCTTGCCCAGAAGCCAGCGCAGTTGACGAAGTATTCGCACTCGATGGCTCCGCGGTTCGTCTCCACTCCGCACACTCGTTCGTTCTTCGAAAGCACAGCGGTCACAGAGCAATTTTCCATCACGCCTACGCCTGAGAAAAAAACAAACGATTAAATATTATAGGTAAAAAAATACAAGTCTGCTAATATTTCAGCAGTAAAAATAATGGGTACTTACTCTATCATCAATTTATAACTAGAAAACATTTCTCCGGATACAAAATCAACAGCGTATTAATAAAGATGCATGCGACTACTTTAAACCTCAAACAGACTGAGCAATACTGTTATGATGGCACACGTGCGTCCTTCGGCTCTCCTAATAGCCATCTAGCCGAGGGGAGTCCAAACCAACCTATATAAACTAGCTATGTACTTGTACATACTGTCGACTGCATACATACGGAACTCGGGATCAAATTTGTACAGGATCGTAATTGGAGTTTAAAAAGTATTATTATTACAAATTGTTGCGTCTGCCAGTCAATTTGATCGGTGAATTATGATTGTGGAATAACTATTTGTATGATCTGTTCCGACAGACAAACTGAAAACGGTTTTGTGGGGCATAGTTTTCAAGCTGTTGTAGGCTTTTTATAAATAAACAAACAAATAATAATCCGGTGTATCCCTACGTGGACGTCGTGGTGGGGCTTGCGCGCTCCTGAAATCAAGGTCTGTACCGGTACTTCGCTTAAACAGGTCTACGGTGAGGAGCCAGACCAAGAGAAATACAGAAACCCGCAGGGCAAGATGTGGCGAGCTGTTGGGCAGTAGCGATCCCACGGACCCTATCTCCCAGGAGAAGGATTGTTCTTAACCTCTTGCTTACCTTTACTTGCCGGCTGGAGTGAACAATAACGAGGAACAGAGCTCCCAACTCTTTCTTGCCTTTATTGGCCGGCTAGAGTGGAGATTTGCAAGACCAAACATGCTCCGAGGAAGGAAGTATTCCAGTAAGATGCTGGTAGGGATTGTCCTGATAGCCGTGGAATACATCTCCACTCCTCACAAGCGCACCTCAGGACATGTTGTCCCCTTGTCGCTACGACACTATGTGCTAGCGACCGTTTTCAGGGGCCCATTATTGAGTGTGCAAGTCACCGCCTGCCATTTTATTTGTGTATTTTATATAAAACATTGGTTAGGCAGGGGCCATAGTCTTTCGAAAGTCCTAGATAATCAGTCCACTTAAGCTACCTAAATCCAACGTCCAATATCTTTGTTTCCATATCCTGCCATAGTTCTACACTAACCGGGGGTTATGTCCTTGGGAGCACTTGCATAGTCCGGACAGACATAATCGTCAGTTGGTGCCTCATTTAATTTAAAACGTCTAACGGGCGTCTGTGAGTTGGCCTCGGGCCTTCGTACGCCTTCCAAAGATCCGGGACTCCAGGGCCCCGAAAAATGTCAATAGACAAAAAAAAAACCCCACTGCCGTATCTCTACGTTGACGTCGTGGTGGGGCTTGCGCGCTTCGAACTCTAGGTCTATGCCGGTAGAGTTTATGTAGAGTGAGGAGCCAGATCAAGAGAGATACAGAAACCCGCAGGGCAGCATGTGGCGAGCTGTTGGGTAGTAGTGACCCACGGATCCTATCTCCCAGGAGAAGTCTTGTTCCTCACCTCTGACTTGCCTTTATTGGCCGGCTGGAGTGAACTCTGACGAGGAACAGAGCTCCCACCTCTATCTTGCCTTTATTGGCCGGCAAGAGCAAAAGTTATCGCAGGAAAGAAGTATTAAGTAAGTAAGTAGTTGGGATCTTAACCATCTTCCGGGCTTTGGGATTGTTCTGACACCCGTGGAAAATCTCTCCACACTTCGGCCCCTCGTACGGCTTCCAAAGAACCGGGACCACATGGTCCCGAGATATACAAAAATATCAAAAAATAATAATAATAATAAAACCTATTTCCGCTAACAGAACTAAACTAACAAACTAGATAACAGCCCGCCTGAATGTCCCGACGGACTGAGGTATATAGTGCACCTCATTTCGTTAGCTACGCGGAAACTACAATTGTGAAATCAAACAAAGCTGCAACAAACACAAAATTAGAAGTAATCACGTACCGTTCTCCAGGCATTCTCTCATGAGAGACATGCACAGCAAGTGAGGGTCTCCAACACCATCGCCAGGGATCCATAGGCCTCCTAACACGTCATCTACGTTCAGAAGCGGCCACAGCTCTTGGCATTTCTTCGGAGTGACCAGCTCGCAAGGTATGCCCCAAGAACTGTTGGAGCAATGCTAATGATTATAGACATAGGATAAAAGGGAAATGTATCTTTTCAGCGCCATTAAATATGGCTATCGAACCTACACAGTTGAATGGACTTTAGTGGCCTAGCTACAGTCAATTGAGAAAGTTGCACAAATATTTTAACTATAATTCTCTCATCATCATCATGTCCCAAGCCTTTTGTCTACTATATTGGGGTCAGTTCCCAGTCTAGCCGGATGCAGCCAAATACCAGTACCTATACTACATCGAGCCTGCCTATCTGACCTCCATAACCCAGTTACGCAAGTAACTGGGTAAGATGATGCCCCTTGTTAAGACTGGTTGTCAGATTTTCGCGCTTCTGACTAATAATAAAATATTAATAATTATAAAAGTCTCGTCATCATAGACTATAATTATCGCGTCTTTGACGACGTCTCGAACTGTCTCCTAAATAAGTGAACCTAATTTAATTTCACCACATAAAACGAACAGCATTCTAAGCCTTTCAGACGAGTTACTGACCAAGAATAGAATAGTTCATATAATCCTAATGATTGAATTTTATGAAGTCGTCATTCAATAGGATTATATGAACTTAAGAGGGTTGTATTGATGATTTTAATTTATTTTACTTCGAAGGTCCTAGTTTATCATTTGAGACTTATAATATAAGATATAATTATAACTTATATAAGTTAAAGCTATATGAACATAATGCAGCATTGTATATATGTAAGCGGGCACGCCCTTTATGCCTGGAAGCTTTTATTTAGGTTTTAATTATTTATTTCTGCTTGAGTGTAGTTTTAATGTTTTTGTTAGTAGGTATATTGGCGTGTGCTAGCTGACTTGGCAAATAATTACATTTTATGGTTTGTGTTTCGTAATGTTAATTATTTAATATTGTATAGAATCCAGTTCTCTTCTAACTGAACAGACAGCTGTGCTGCTGGGGAGTTTGTTGCGCCACTTCTTCTTCCCAGCTAAAGCACTAGGAAGTGGTGAAGGACGGACGTTTTGGAGGACTGTCTTATGTAATTTTGACGTTCAAAAACTGCTGACTCTCAGTTTGATTTTAATGATTACATTTCTGTAACTACATACTTGTTACGGTCGCGAAATTTGTTCAACATACAACCTGAACCTGACACTGACCTGCAAATTGCAGAAAACGTAAGAAAATCTGAATTTCGCGGGGAACCTGGCGCTTCCCCTTAAAGATAAGATAGGATTTATTTATTTGTATAAACATGGTATATACATACAAGAGCATGCAAGATGATAATAAATTACACTATAGTCCAATCATGTTAAGCCTTATAATACTATATTGGCGTACAAATATTTTAGTCACATTACTACTTTTAATTATTAGAAATTATAATAAAATGAATGTCAGACAAGTTTATCGACTAAAAATTCAGACACTATAGTAAGCTTTTTGCGATAGAAGCACTATCAACTGACGTTTGAACGCATTGATACTTAGCTCCTTCCAACGCTTAGGTAGCTTGTTAAATATAGTTGAGAGCCATGCAGATGATACTTTTGCGCATGAGTGCAGTTTTAGCAGGATATACGCGAATTATGCTCATATCCCGTCTATTACGTGGGACAGCGTCCAAGCGTGGACATAATTTGGGATTCGCTTTAACAAACATTACAGTTTCGAGGATATACAGACAAGGCAAAGTTAATATCTTGTATGTTATAAAATACGGTTTACAAGTATCATCAGTCTTTAGCCTAAACATTGACCTAATGCATCTCTTTTGGGCCTTGAATGCGATGTTGAAATCGGTAGAATTTCCCCAAAAGATTATCGCAGCTGAGCCATGGTAGGCCGTAATTAAGGTGTCTACATTCACGACTGCAGCTAGGGAATGAAAGGCAAAAGCAGAACTACTAATTTTTTACAGAGATTCTCTATTATGTCATTTCCAGTCCAGTCTTTTGTCAATGATTATTCCAAGGAATTTAGTTGTATTAACGCTTTCAATGGTTTTATTATCAATACTTATGTCTAAATTATTTCTCGCCAAACGCTGGCTAAAATGCATGATCTTAGTTTTAATTAAATTGATCTTTAAATTATTATAGTGTAACCATTGTAATATAGATGTCAAAGAGTTATGAATGTCAAGTTTATATTGGTCCATGTCATTATATTATTAGGAATTATTATTAAAGGGTTTATAATATTGTTCCTTATAATATGTAACTTCCCTTTATTGAAAGTCGTGTTACTACTAAATATCACTACGCATATACTTACAATAGATTTGATACTTGAAAGGGAGGGAACAACCAAAAACCGCGCCTTCCCTTATCTTGTTATGGGGTTATAGGGTTACATGGTAAGATGATTCAAATAGAGTTAATGATAAAGACCTTCCCTTTATTTACAAACATTGCTTAAAGTTAAGTAATGATTACCGACTATTTAAACATACATGTTTATGGTTTAAACGTATCTTTAACTTTAAGCAATGTTTTTATACAAGGTGTAACAAAATAAACGCAAGTCCTGCAGGTAGTTTGCTCATAATTGACTACTGAATCCATTTCAGTAACTTATAAAATAGGTATTTTTTTCAAATTTTATGTATTGTGCAATACTGACCGCAAATCGAGCCAAAGCAAATTAAATCTTATTTCACTCAATTTTAAATGCATAAACTAATGCTAGGGTCAACACGATTTTCTTAATAATGATAGTTAGCTTAAACAAAAATTGTTTTGGTAATTGTATTATGCTTTTAACTCGATACTCTAATTGGGTGTACGAGGTCTTGCGTTAATTATGTTACATAGGTACTGTATAAACCCCATGTTGTCTGAACTTAGTTGCCAAGATTCGTTTGCGGTAATTTGGTTAATTGAATGAGATCTTTACCATACCAGTGTGCCTAAATTGAAGAAGGCTCTTTGCAATCACTTTTTCGATAAAATAACAATATAGTCCTTGCATTATATACGAATAAACAGAACGCGAATGTAACACAGACAGTGTTACATTCGCGTTCTGTTTATTCGCTACCTAGTACATCATAGTTGATTGTTATTTCTACATGTGAAAACTTGTAATTGGCCATCATCTTGTTATTATACAGGGTGTTTGGAAGGGAGCTGTACATACGCCTAGGGTAGAAACTAGGGATAGTCTGCTACCTACCCCCGCCCATTATATTGACCTTGGCCTCAAGGTTTTTTTTACCTTACTACCTTACCTTAAAATTATTTCTTTACCTTACTACGGTACTTCAGGCCCCATAACTTTTCTTCTCCACAATTTTCTGGTGTAACATAATTTTTTGCAGGACCCTAAGACTCTAACGATTAAAACAAGACCATTAGCCGACCGGTCCCATGGATAGATTTTGAGCTACAGGTAGTTTTAGTCAAAAAATCACAAAAAAGTCAAATAAAAAATAAAAATAAATTAAAAAAAAACCTTGAGGCCAAGGTCAATATAATGGGCGGGGGTAGGTAGCAGACTATCCCTAGTTTCTACCCTAGGCGTATGTACAGCTCCCTTCCAAACACCCTGTATTTGTAACCACTGTGACTATAATAAAATAATAATACGAGGTCTAGCCTGACATGTCAATATTTTAACAGAATTCCAACCAAAAACTATAACAAAAGTTGTTTAGATACACCCATTTTTTTTTGTATGACAAACTAGCAGGTGATTGCTTACACATTTAAATCTGAGAAGCATACAACTATTTCAGGTATGGCTAGATTATATGTATAGTAGACTCTAAGTATGCAATACACGTAAAGTAATGTTCGTACAGACAAGCAGACAGTTTAGTTCTCGGAAAATTATTACAAACTCTTTAAACCAAGTTCGACCCTGCGTTGTGTTGTCCAGTTTCGTTGCACCCCTTGCGGCGAGTAATATAGGGTGCCTGCATAATTAAAGGGGGTTTCGTGCCCTAAGCGAAACCTAAAAGCGTCGCGACAGATGTTTCACTTAATTATGGCTATGGCGTATTGACAGGGTTCTGCAAAGGGTGATACCTAAAAACTTAAAATTGAATTCGGATAATTCTAGAAGCATTGTGAGTCGCGAAGTTACTTTGATTCGTATCGATCCCGCCTATATTGTCCCACTCCAGGCCATGGTCGTCGTCATCGTCGTCGTCCCCCCCCCCCCCCCCCGTTTCCACCAATATTTATCTAGGCGACTTGTTTCATTCCATTGTCTTCGAGAGCCACAAAGCACCGTACGTAGATGTGGAGCAGCCGTCTATTAAAAGAGTTGAATGGCATTTCAATTGTGTGCCTTTGTGAATTGAAAATAGATACCTATTATGTAAATTGATATTTGTAGCACAATACAGAAATCTTCTTGCTGATCTTTAGAGACTTAACTTATGTTGTTGTTTTCACCTATAACCTTTGTTGAAACTAAAGTTCTAGATCTAGAGGTTTAGATTCCATTCCGAGTTGGGCCAAAGTATTAGAGAATTTTTCAGTAAGAAGCCTTGAGTCGAGATTTACGCCCAGTTTATGTGAATAGGTTCGCTCCCTTACGAGAATAAACATACTCGTAACTACCGCATGTTGAATGTTCTATAAAGGTGGACACGCACCTTGACGCGCCGCAGGAGCCGTACGCGCCGCAGTCATCGTATTTTATAAATCTTTATATGAAATAGTATGCAACGTAGTAACGACCCGCATTAATTCAGCAAAATGCGGTAGTACCATGACTGCAACGCGTACCTACGGCTCTTGCGGCGCGTCCACGTTTATAGAACATTCACCGTGCGCATCCACCTTAATCCGTCGCCCAACCCTTCCGTGAATGCAGACAGCCTGCGCTACACGGACATTTTATTGATTTTTGTACTATAACCCTCTATTAACAGTACTGTATTTTTTGCGCTGTCCGACACACCCCAAGTGCAATTAGTCGGTATGCATAGTTAGTTTATATTCAATTTGAGCTCCCCTTGTCTGGGTTTTGGCCCGCACGTTTTACATAAATGGAATCTGTATAGGTACATGGAGTGACTATCAGGGAGAATAATTACAAAAAAGAAGCTGATTGCTTGAAATTGGGCAGAAGAAGAGTGGCTTTTTGTGTGATTTCTGAGGACGTCTAGTATCTGGCCACATACCAAAGCGAGATCGCTTTGGTATGTGGCCAGATACTAGACGTAGTTACACGGTATTGGAGGACCTCTGGACGCCAAGAACGTTTAAAATCTTACCCGGAAGTACAGTACAGCTTATACAGTGGTGGAATAATCATAATATGGGTACGTATTTGGATTGGCGGAAAAACCGAACTGATTAGGATCAGAGGCAATCTCAATGCACAGATTTACGCTGAAACGATTGTATCAGATGTTGTCATCCCTGTGCGAACCCAATTTGGTGCTTAATTTCTGCTTATGCACGATAATGCACGTCCACACACTTGCCGAAGCTAATATCAACGTCCTACCATGGCGTGCTCATTCGCGAGACTTGAATCCCATTGAGCACGCATGAGATATGCTTCAAAGAAGTGCTCTGCCAAATATGGATGCCGTACACACACAAGAAAATCTTTTTCTCCTGTTACAACGGACGTTGGCGGCCATTCCGCAACGTGATTTGGATGAGCTCATATTGAGTATGCCGAATCGCTGCGATTGTGTTATACGCGTTAAGAGCGTTTATACCTTATGAGTGGCAACGTCGCAATTTAGTGTCATATTTCGTGGTTTTAAATTTTTATCATTTAATCGGAGCTATATTTTAAAAATCTGTTTAATTAACTTTTTAGAATTACGTGAAAATTTTTAAAAAGTAAGTAACCGTAAAGCTTACAGTTATTTTACAATGAAAATAACGCCCTGCAAGTTTCCAATGTATTATTTGCATATAAATAGAACTGTAAACGCAACGATTTCTTACCTTTTACACAGTTTTCACATAATTCTAAAAAGTTAGTTAAACAGATTTTTAAAATATAGCTCCGATTAAATGATAAAAATTGAAAACCACGAAATATGACACTAAATTGCGACGTTGCCACTCATAAGGTATAAGCGCTCTTAACGTATATATGTACGCAATAAAAATCTTTAAGAACTTTTATTTTTATTACATTTTAAAAGGTGAACAATCCAGCATTAAAAACCGCGAAAAGTCTTTATAAATGCAAACCAGAGAACACTTCGTCGATCTTCACATACGAAACATTTTAATTAATTAATGTAAATGCACATTATTATTTAATTTCAATAGGGCAATCATTCTATTTTTTAAATACCTTCATCCCTAGACACTTTTTGATGTGTGTACATAGGTAATGATGATAAAAGAGGAATGAACAGTAGATAGTAGACAGTGCATAGTAGACACTGAAGAGACCCCACACAGGTACAAAAACTCACACCTTCTTCTCATGGGGGTAGGCAGATCTATAGTACGCCACCTGTTACAGCTCGCGCGATAAGAGTTTGGCTTTGACCTTCGGATTTTTGAACTTTTGATTGTACAACAGGAGTGCGCGGTACGTCGTATCGATGCGAGAGGCAGGGAACGACTGGAGCGCCAATCAGAGCACCGCGTGCGCCTACACATCCGCCCCGCACCCCGCTAATTGCCCGTTGATACCCAATTTCTGATTTCTGCGCAATAACGGTCAAAGCCAAACTCTTATCGCGCGAGCTGTACGATCCTTACATACTCATTCACGCACGCCGGTTGCGAGTACTATGCACCTGACTCTTAAAATATGTTTGTCCTTTATGTTTTATGTGATAGACAATAAAGTGTTTAATAAATAAATATAGCGTACAGGGTGTGGATGTGGAGCTCAGCCACCATTTGTCACTTTTTCCATCCTTGCTCCACTACCAGCAAACTAAGCGACCTCTGCGCTATCACTGATAGGTAACGCCGAATAAGTGACGAGAAAATGGTACTATCGAGACAAATAAGAAAATAATACGTACACAGATTGGCTCTTCATTCTTCTGTACACCGTCATCCGATCGCGGTTCCTCGCCAGCAGTAAGGATCCACATTGTTTCCAGCCAGTTGCTCTGCCTTTAGCTTCCAGTTCTTGTAGGAGCCTAATCGAGGACTGGGTCAGGCGAACTTGTGCTAGGGTAGGCTTGAAAGCGCCGACGAGACCCGACGAATGCCAGCGGCTGCCAATACCGACTCTGTAGAAGAAATACCTAGTTAAGTGTTCACAATCATACTAGCCATATCATTTTTCACACAACCCACCCATTATCTCTTTGGTATTTTCTTATAGATATTAGTACTGACAGATATTAGTAAGTAGTAACATAGAAATATGGTGCCGGTTCATCATAATCAACTCCCTAGCCGTTTCCCAATTGTGTTGGGGTCGGCTACCAGTCTCACCGGATGCAGCTGAATACTAATATAAGATAAATACTTGGAGCGACTGCCTATCTGACTCCACAACCCAGTTGCTGCGTAATACAGTACCCCCTGTTAAGACTGGTTGTTAGATTTTCGGGCTTCTGACGACTCGTAACGTCTGTCAAAGATCCACGAATGACAGCCGGGACCAATGGCTTAACATGCTTTCCGTGGCATGAAGTGGTCTTGGTATGTAAGGATGGCCACCCATCCACGTACCAACCGCGGCAAGCGTAGCTTAACCTGATCGATCGACCCATGCGGCTGTTATTGCTTAGCCACAAGCCCCTCATCTTTAAAGTTCAAGTTCAAGGACATAGGGTGAATGTCTCAAAAAAAACTATCACCAACATGTAGATTGACAATATGCTATCTATGAGTATTACTCAAACAATCTGGAACTTTCTTGAGTCTGTTCTAGCCGGCCCTATTCCCACAGTTATGATCACTATCTGATGTTTATTTATTTAAATAACATGGGAGACTTACAGCTAAAACAAACAGATCAAGGACAGTACATTAGCCTGAAAGCCAATTACAGGTCTCCACTTATAAAATACAGAGAAGAAAAAATAAATTCTAAGGACATTCACACCAAACTACTATACTCGTACTCGTATACTACAGCATAATATTATGTTGCTTGAAATATATAATATAATATTATGTTTGTAATACACTTAGAAGATTGCGTCTATTCTGGCATTTCTTCTCAAATGGCTGTGAAAATGTATTGCTAGCTAACTGGACAGAGGTTTAGCTGTATATACAGGGTGTTTGGCGCATGGACCGACACAATTTTTCCAGGGATTTGGGAGGTCATTAGCTAGGTTCTACCCATACACCCTTTGTCCCAAACGTCACGGTTGGTTACATATGATTTTTTTTTATGAAAAAAACACCTAAAATATTTCCTTTTATTCGAAATAGTAAGTTTTTTGTTTGTGGGTGTAGTGGCAGTGATACAACTGGTTTCAAGAAAATTCCTTACAAGCTTCCAAAGTTTATTTTTGTATGAAATTTTACAACTTCTAAATTCTTTAAAAAAAAATTGGGACAAAGGGTTTTTGGGTAGAACCTAGCTAATCACCCCCCAAATCCCTGGAAACATTGTGTCGGTCCATGCGCCAAACACCCTGTATACACAAGTCGGACTCTGCAGCTTTTGTCAGTACAATAGTGACTTAAGGGTTTTCTTCATTTTGCACAATGGGAGGAGAAATCCTCAGCAAAAATTACAACCTTTCATCCCCTATTTGACCCATTTAGAGGATAAATGTACAAAAATATATAGTGCTCACCTTCGTTCTATAGGGAAATCTTGTGTATTTATTAAATTTTAATTTTAATTGGAAACATAAATACACAAGCCTAAATTTTAAATAAATTTGAATGTGGAATTTCTAACCAAACGCCAGAAAATGGAGATCAAAGTGGCCAGTTTGACTAATATTATGTTAAATCATTAATCCCATTACACTCATCATTACATTCGTATTTACGTTAAAAGTACATGGGCAATTTAAAAACAAAGCTATTCCCAGTATCAGTTTAATGGACGGGTTAACATGTTAACAATTTGGTTTTTATTTTGAACTTTGCCAAGGTTAAGTTTTTCTGTGGTTTTGTTATCACAATAAAATTTTATTTATTATCTTTACATGCTGAGCATTGTCATCCGTGGATTTAAGATTTAAATTATTATTTTTATTACATTTCTACTATAATATTGTTATGATAAGTTATTAAGTAGATGTCCACATAACATGCTTGAGTTAAAGATAAAAATAAGTTTGTTGGAATATTGCAGACAGCAGACAGCAGCAAAATTCAATAATTTATTGAATTATAATTGTATAGAAAGTAAAGTTCTAAACAGATAGAGAAGCATAGCTGGGTATTTTGTTGGGCCCTTTTTTTGCAGCACAATCACACATGAAGTGGATAAGGGTAGCCTTTTTTCAGCGCTGTGTTTTGGAACATTGGCCATTGCTGATTATTATTAGAGTATTGTTTCCAACTAGGCAGAATAAAAGAGACAGGAGATTTTAATCAGCTAACAAGATAAATGTTTTGGATATATTTTTTTAGACTCATGTTTGAACAGTAACAAAAAAAATGCTTAGTTTAAAACAACATTTATTAAAGAAGCAGTTATTGTGGAAATTATATAAACAAGAAGCATTATTTAAAAATTATTGTTTTTTTGTCATGCTTTTTGAGGCATGGTAAATAATTTAAAAACAAAATTGTATGTTGCTTTGTTAACTATTATGCTGAACTTGTGAGTAACACAACAGCTTTTATTTGTTCAACCTTTGTGTTTCAAAAGTAGCTTAAAATATTATTATCTATTTAAATCTATAAAATATTAGCAATCTACACAGGTAGTAATATTATAGCTAGATAGTTTGTAACATTACCATCCCCCAGCACACCTAATTTTAATATTTTCATGAAGAGTGCTGTCAACAGACAAAAGCATTACCTGAGTCAATGGTAGTGTGTGCAACAATCAGTAAAAATGTAGCAAACACTTAATTTAAATCATAACCAGTCATTACAGAGCTTGGGACTGAGGAACACCCAAATTATGGCCGCCGCAGAGCGCTGCTCCTGTTGAATAATCGGTCTGAAACAAAGCTTAGGTAATAATAAGAGCGTACTTACTTCTCTTTCTCTATGACGACAGTTTTGTCGCCCCAGCCGCGGCGCGCAAGGTGGTACGCCACGGCTGCTCCCATCATTCCTCCGCCGCATATCACCACCTTAGCCTTCGGGGGCAACGCCGACAAACACCCCTCCAACCTCTCTTCGTGGTCTAACGCATCTAATCGACTCGAAAACTCCCTACATACTATACCTATACATTTATGTGCATTATACCTTTTTACCCCCCGGAAACCTTTTATTAACATCTTATCTATTATTTACGCATAAGTAAAACTAAATAAAACAAAAAAACTGTTTAGATAATATTACATTACATCTACAAAGAATAAAATTGTAACAAGAATCTAAAAATAATCAACGAACATTGTGGCCAACATTTTGACATAATGCTAAGTCTGACAGTCCTGAACTCCTGACAGTAAGGATATTCATTCAGTGTTGTCACTGCAAATAAAACGACAATAGACTATAAGTAGACTACTTTATTTGTTACTATGAGTTTTCTAAGTGCAGAGCTCGTGTTAAAAAGTCTGTAGAAATCATTGACTTATATGTTTTTACTAACTCAATGATAGAAATTGCAACAAAACATATCACGACGCAGTCCTGATTTCCGAAACTTGGCTCAAACCTAACCTGCTTTCAACCACTTACTCACTCCCCTGTTTCATTCTCCTTCGGAATGACCGGATCGGTAGGAGACGGGGTGGTGTGGCCATTCGATTTCCCTTATAGAGTTCTGGCTTCTTCTTCACGCAATGAATCCGCAGAGTTTCTTTTCCTTGAGGTTTGTGTCAAAGGAGCTAAAACCGTCCTTGGTGTCGTCTATTTTTTTTTTTTTTAAACCTTGCCCCACACTAGGAATTTCTCCTGTATCGTGGGTGCGTTTACAAACATTTAAATTCACATACACAAACAGACAGACCCGGAACAACTACTTGTCATCATACAATTACTTGTCCCGTGCGGGAATCGAACCCGCGACACGCTGCGCAGCAGTCAATCGCTTAACCACTGCGCCAACCGTGTCGTCAAATTGCCCCCCTTCCATGGATTACTTCACTGAATTCGAATCGGTACTTGAATCTTTGGGTTCGCAGTATGCACATCACATTGTTATGGGAGATTTTAACACCAACCTCCTTGCCCGCAACTCCCCTCGGTCCTCTAAACTCCTGCACCTTATCGACTCAACCAGTCTGCATGTATTGGCTCTCCAACCCACTCATCATAATATAGCAGGCGATGACACTTGGCTTGACCTTATCCTCGCCTCTAATCCTTTCTTAGTTTCCTCACATGGTCAACATGTTGCTCCTGGCTTTTTCCATCATGACCTTATTTTTCTGTCCTATGTCCTTAAACCCTCTAAACCTAAACCCACATTCCAGTACAGGCGTGCCTTTGCACGTATGAATAGCGAGAGGCTTCAACAAGATGCATCCAATATTGACTGGTCACCCCTGGAAGCAGCTGTTTCAATTGACGAAAAAGTAAATTATTTCAACGATGTTGTGGTCAAGCTATATGACGCCCATGCTCCTGTCAAAAAAATAAAATTGAAGCGTCCACCTGCACCTTGGATGAACAGGGGAGTTCGGATGGCAATGCGACGGCGTACCCGCGCGTTTCGGAAATTTAAAAGGGATCGCTCGGAGGACAATTGGAACTTGTTTAAGGCTGCTAGGAATCGGTGTAATCAGATGATACGCAACGCTAAACGCCACCACATCCTAAGTAATATCGCTTCTTCTTCTGCTGCCGATATTTGGAAATTCCTTGGAACTTTAGGCATCGGCAAATCGCGACATTCAGACCTTCCTAACACAATTGGTTTGGACGATCTAAATCGCCATTTCTCCACTGTTCCAAATCTAGATAGTCTAACCAAATGTCAAACACTCGACTACCTTGCTGGTCTGACGCGCCCCAGTATCAACCCCTTCTATCTTCTCCCCAGTCGACCCGGGAGAGATCAAAAAGATTATCCTATCCATTAAATCCAAAGCCGTGGGCTGCGAAAATATTAGCCGCCATATGATCGTGACGGCTCTTGATCAACTACTCCCTGCAATCTCCCACATCATAAACTTTTCCCTTTACACCGATGTTTTCCCTTCTCTGTGGCGTAAAGCCCTTGTTCGGGCCCTGCCTAAGATATCCAATCCCTCTCTTCCTAGTCACTTTCGCCCAATTTCCATCCTTCACTTTCTATCTAAAGTGCTCGAGGCCAGCGTTCACAAACAATTCTCCACTTTATTCACCACAACTCTCTCATCAGTCCATTTCAATCCGGTTTCAGGCCCGGGCACAGTACCGTTTCAGCTCTCCTTAAAGTGACCGACGATATAAGGCGGGGAATGGAAGACACTAAAGTTACAGTCCTAGTGTTAATTGACTTTTCAAATGCTTTTAATACCGTCAGTCACGAAGTCCTTTTATCCATCCTTTCCTATCTTATGGTCTCTCCGGAGGTACTGAAGTGGTTTTCCTCTTATCTTCGGGGACGTCAGCAGTCTGTTTATGCTGGAGACTCCTCGTCGAATTGGTGTGATCTTGCAGCTGGCGTCCCTCAAGGCGGTATATTATCTCCTCTTTTATTCTCCATTTTTATTAACCTCATTACCACCGAACTTCAGACTGCATATCATCTTTATGCTGACGATTTGTAGCTTTGCTGGCGGGCAAGTGTTGGCAACATATCCGATGCGATAGAGGAGCTAAACCGGGATTTAAATGTTGTAAAAAACTGGTCTGATCGATTTGGGGTGGCGGTTAATCCCGCCAAGGTGTCAGGCTATCATAGTGGGGAGCTCCTACAGCATGAAGAAGCTGAACGGCTTAACTGTGCCACCTGTAATCTTCGACAACTCAGTCATCCCGTTTAGCTCTGATGTTAAAAATCTTGGTCTGCATGTCGACACTTGTCTAGACTGGCGAAAGCAGGTAACGACTGTAAGTCAGAAAGTCACCGGAACGTTGCGGTCGCTCTATCGGTTGAAAAATCTTCTCCCATCACACATAAAAGCAATGCTTGTACAGGCCCTTATATTTCCTATAATTGACTATGGGGATGTGTGCTACTATGACCTGAATGCAAATCTCCTCAATAAACTTGACCGCCTTCGCAATAACTGCATTCGATTCGTTTTCAATCTTCGTAAGTATGACCATGTATCTGCTGCGCACCGACTGCTTTTGAAATGGTTACCCATTCGTCAGCGCAGAGAGTTGAGGGCTCTGTCTACATTGTTCTCTATTTTGGACAAACCCACTACTCCTTCTTACCTGACGTCCCAAATTAAATATTTATGCACTGCCCATAGTAAAAATTTTCGCTCCACCCACAATCGTCTTCTACGATGTCCTTCTCACCGTTCCGGCTTCATTCATTCTTCTTTCTTTGTCCAGGCGGTTTTTCTTTGGAATGCGCTCCCTCTGAATATCAGGACAGCAACCAGTCAGTTATCTTTTAACGTGAAGACACGTGAACATATCCGTCAGAAGTTGGCCGAAACATCCCAGCGCTGCGTTGTTGGATTCGTTTTCTCCTCTTCCGATCGTTATTTTTCCTGACCAAGGTTTATTTTGTTAATATGTATGTATTTATGTATTGGTGTTTATTCTTGTATTTTAAAGTCATTTCCGTGCTATCTATCCCGTATGTTGCACCTGCCATGGTATATCTCTGCATCACCCTAAGGTTGACTGGTAGAAAATGCCTCAGGCATTAAGTCCGCCTTTGTGAAGTATTTTTTTTACTTGTGCATAAAGTTTTAATAAATAAATAAACATACAGATAAAATACAGTTACAATTTGCAAAAGATCCTAAGTCGTTCTGGCAATATATTAAGTCAAAAAGAAGTAGAATAAACAGGCATTGCATGCGCATGCAGCGTCGACGGAGGCTGGAGCGACCAGTGCGCATGTGCATATCGACACTCTGAGTCTGCAGGAGGTGAGGACAGCGCTCAAAAACATGTAACAATTTAGATACTAGTGGTTGATATAAATCAGGGTAGTTTTCTTTTAATTTTTTTCTCTATCGTACGTACAACTTTCGTTTTGCATGCTGAGTTTACCTATAAGTGATTGTACACTATTGTTTATCTGTTTTTGCTTGTTTTCTATGCCCTTAACTGGTGTAAACAATCGTTGGTAGACCAATAAATAAAAAAAAATAAAAAATGAAGCTAAGCGTTTATTGGGCCCGGACGGTATACCAGCATTTTTATTTCGAGACTGTGCAAGAGTACTAGCAGAACCTTTACATCACGTCTACATCATATCTGTATTACGCAGGTGACTTTCCTGGATCGCTGGGAGATCACAAGAGTTATTCCGGTTCCGAAGGGTAAGACAGGTCCTGATATTAGTGTTTAAAGACCCGTCGCTGTGCTGTCAACTCCGGCTAAGGTGTTCGAATCCGCTATCCACACATGCATGCAGAGGCAAGTGAGCGCACGACTATCAGACGCTCAATACGGACTCCGACCGGGGCGCAGCACTGCCACAAATCCTTTCGACTTCATGGCACGGGTAATTCCATCAGTCGATGCTGGAGAACAAGTAGACGTAGCATACTTTGACTTCAAAAAAGCGTTCGATATAGTTGACGAGGACATACTGTTGAGGAAGCTAGCTGAAGTCGGATGTACGCCACACATGCTACAGTTCTTCGTAAGCTATATGAAAGACCGTCAGCAATATGTCGACTACAATGGGTACGCGTCTGAGCCATACTTCACCAGGTCTGGCGTGAGCCAGGGCAGCAATTTAGGGCCTCTGGAATTTATCATAATAATAAACAGCTTGCCGGACGTCGTTAGACATGAGACATGTTTAGGTATTATTTGCAGATGACCTTAAGTTGCTGCTCGAGGTTACAGGTGAGACAGATTGTGAATGCCTGCAAGAGGATATAAACCGAGTAGTAAAGTGGAGCCAAGATAAGAAACTCCATTTCAATGTCTCCAAATGCTCGGTGATGACGTTCTCTCGTTCGTGGAACCCAGGATGCCACGAGTTTAAAATAGAAATGACACGGATGCAACGAGTGACGCAGGTAAGAGATCTAGGAGTTCATCTAACTCCGGACCTAACATTCCGCGAGAATATTATTAAAGTAGGTATACAGAAATGCATACAGAAATCTAGGTTTTGTCCTAAGACAGACACAAAAATAACAACTATAAAGGTGTTGTATGATGCGCTGGTAAGGAGTCACCTCGAGCTCAGTGCAGCCATTTGGGTTCCACAGCGTCATGATGGAACGTGTTCAAAACAAATTCTTGAGACACTTGTGTTATAAATTATATGGAGTATATCCTTTCTACCCGCTGTACCCTACACTATTCGTATTGGGTATTGTAGGGTACAATCAGCTGGGTGTACGGCGGGAGTTCACTCTTGTTGAGTATATAATTAAACTACTCCGTGGTATACAAACTAATCCGGGAGTACTACAGCGGTTTAGTATTTGTGTACCGGGTCGCTACGTGTGGAGGCAGCGCCCAACACTGTTGCTGGTAGCGCCAGCGAGGACCAACTTACTGGCGAAAACCCCTTTAACCAGAGCAATACACACCATCAATAAAATTCGCATACAAATTGACGTATTTACATGTACTAGGAGTGAACTCGCAAGGGTACTATTATTAAGCAAAATATGTTTTTATGTTGTTTATAAATTTGTAGTATTTTATAGGTACTAAATGTTAATAAGTTATCTATTAGTTGTTCTGTGTTATTGTTATGTATGAGATTTATATAATTTAGGATAGGTAGTATTGTAGGCTATACATACCTGATTATGTTGTGTGTAATAAGTATGTAAGTAGGTATGTGTTTAATATTTATATAAGTATGTGTGTTATATGTATGTATAGCCTACATCACTCCCCCGCTGAGACCGGTTCACGGGCGATAGTGACGCGGAAATCTTACTGTTCTTCCGCTTCTTGTTTTTATTTCCGGTGATGATGGTGCTTGCGAAGATGGTGGTCGTGGTGGAGCTTGTGGTAAAGGTGGTGGTGTTTTCGGAGACGAGCCATCGTTGTTGTTAGCCATGTACGCTGGTTTAAGCCTATCAATGGTAACGGTTATGTGTTTTCCTTGGACGTCTATTGTAAATGTCTTTGCTCCTCTTTCTACAACTTTGTGCGGACCGGAGTAAGGTGATTCCAATGACTTTTTTAACGGTCCTTTTCGCAGGAAGACATAGCTGGCTGTACTAAGTTCTTTAGGTACGTAAAACATTTTCTCACCATGGGTGGATGTTGATGCAGGTGACAGTTTCGATATATGTCTTCGTAATCGTGCTGCGAAATCTGCTTCATCTATGATGTCATGGGTGTTTGATGGTTTCAAGAACTCACCAGGTAATCGAAGAGGCTCGCCGTACACCAACTCAGCTGTAGAAGTTTGGAGATCATCCTTCCAGGCGCTCCTCATTCCTAGGAGTACAAGAGGAAGTACCTCTGACCATTGCGTGTTGTTATGGCACATTATGGCGGCCTTGAGCTGTCTGTGCATTCTTTCCACCAGACCGTTGCATTGTGGGTGGTAAGCTGTCGTAGGACAATGGTAGGCGCCTATAATTGACGAGATGCACTGGAACAGTTGAGAGTCGAATTGTTTCCCTCTGTCAGTTGTAATCTTCTCCGGACACCCGAAGCGCGCGACCCAGCCAGAAATGAAAGTGCTAGCGCAGGTCTCTGCTGTGATGTCTGCTAGAGGGTAGGCTTCTGGCCATCGAGTATACCTATCTATAGCTGTAAGGCAGTACCTGAAATTAGAAGAAGGTGGCATAGGGCCTATTATGTCAAGGTGGACGTGGGAAAAACGATTGGAAGGAACAGGGAAAGATGAAAGAGGAGATTGGGTATGGCGGGTAACTTTGTTGCGTTGGCAATCAGTGCATTGTTGAGCCCATTTTCTGCAGTCTCGACGAATCTTAGGCCACACAAATCGTTCTGATACAAGTTTAGCTGTTGCATTGGGGCTTGGATGACTGAGATTGTGTAGGTTGTTGAAGATTGCTTTTCGAAAAGTTGATGTTATGAATGGCCTAGGACGAGAAGTAGACTGGTCACAGTATATGTATCCGTCCATAGCTTTTATTCTCTCTAACTTTAACGCTGTGTTGCTATTTAGCAAACTCTGTAACTCACGGTCATTTTCCTGTTCATTTTGAAGTGCTTTGTAGTCGATGGTAGTGTCGATACTTTCCAGTCGTGAAAATGCATCGGCGACTACGTTGTGATTTCCTGAGATATGATTGATTTTGGTTGTAAATTGAGAGATGTAGTCGAGATAGCGGTGTTGACGAGGTGAGCAATTGTCTCTTTTTGTAGTGAAGGCGAATGTGATGGGTTTATGATCGGTGAACACTTGAAATGTTCTCGCTTCGACCATATACCTAAAGTATTTTATTCCTTCGTAAATGGCGAGCAATTCACGGTCGTACGTGCTATATCTTGACTGAGCAGGAGATAACTTGCGGGAAAAGAATCCTAGCGGTTGCCAGCTGTCATTGGTTCTTCTTTGTTGTAAGACAGCTCCGATGGCCACGTCTGAAGCGTCGGTAAAGATTGCTAACTCAGCTTGTGTATCAGGATGCGAGATGAGAGTGGCTTCTAACAAGTTATTTTTGCATGCGTCGAAAGCTTCTTGAATCTCAGGTGTTATAGTGATGGGCGTGTTTCCTTTAATTTTTGGACCACTTAAAGCTTGATTGAGCGGGCCTTGTATTTGAGCGGCGCCAGGAAGAAATTTTCTGTAGAAATTTATCATCCCTAAAAATCGTCGTAACTCCTTAGCATTTTTAGGGATGGGGTATTCTTGAATCGCCTTTACTTTTTCAGGCAGGGGTCGTATTCCAGCTGCAGATACATGGTAACCCAAGAATGTAATTTCGTTAACACCTAATACGCACTTATTGGTGTTGATTACCACGCCATACTTTTTTAATTGGTCAAAAAGTTTTTGTAGGTGTCCAATGTGCTCTGTCTCCCCTTTTGAGAACACGAGGATATCATCTAAGAACCCAAACGTAAATTCGAATCCTTGCAGAATTTCGTCGAGGAACCTTTGGAAGGTCTGCGCAGCATTTCTTAAACCGAATGTCATTGCGGTGAATTCAAAAAGTCCGAATGGTGTTGTGATTGCTGTCTTTTTAATATCGTCTTCGAATACTGGTATTTGGTTAAATGCTTTTACGAGGTCAATTTTTGAAAAGATGGTGGATCCTGACAGCTGGTATGCGAAGTCGTGGATGTGCCTGACTGGGTACCGGTCAGGTATTGTTCGCGCATTTAAAGATCTATAATCGCCGCATGGCCTCCAGCCGTCGTCTTTTTTAGGTACCAGGTGTAGTGGAGATGACCATGGACTTTCTGAACGACGAGCTGTGCCATTTTGTAACATTTCCTCAAATTCTTTCTTCGCGATCTGTAGGCGATCTGGTGCCAAACGACGCGGTCGTGATGTTACTGGAGGACCGGATGTTGTCCTAATATGATGCTTTGTGTTATGTATTGGTACACTATTTGAACCAGCTGGTCTGGTTATCTCTGGATAACATCGTAATAGGTTGAGATATGTTGTATTACCAGTAAATGTTTTCAAGGACAGGAGTTCGTGTGTTATTTCGTGAGACGAAGGTGCGCCGACGGTCAGATTCGTAATCGAGTCGATTAACTGTTGTCGTCTGCAGTCGACTAATAAATTATAAAAACTTAAAAAATCGACGCCTATTATAGGTTTTGAAACTTCTGCTATAATGAACTTCCAAGTAAACTCACGACGTAATCCAAGGTTGAGATTAAGTTGGTATGTACCGTATGTAGGTATCGGAGTACCATTTGCAGCGACAAGTTCGTAGTTGCATTTAGTATGATAGCGCAGCTGATTACGTAATAACGATTTAGGGTAGGCGCACACGTCTGAACCTGTGTCTACAAGAAACTGTATGCCGGTACGTTTATCTGAGATAAATAGGCGGCCTTTACAGGTAGAGCAGTCGTCAGCCGCCATTACTGACTGCTTTTGCAGTTTTCCGACTTAAAATCGCAAGGCTGAATACATTTGGTTGCCTTTGAACCAAATTTAAAGTGGTACCAACATGTTGGATATTTATTTCGTGAATGAGATCGACTCTGGCGGGATTTTGATCGGTCGTCACGCCTTGTTGATCGGCCTGCGCGGAAAATATGGTCCACTTTTTGAGTTAGTAATTGCATTTGTTTTGTAAGTTCCATCATTTGTTTCGACAAAGTTTCCATGTCACTCACCACATTTGCTGATGTCGAAGCCACTTGATGACCTTTCGGCACGACGTCGTGAATTCTGTCGGCGAGATCGGCTAATTCATCGAGGCGTGTGGATACCTGAGACGCGATTATGGGCTGTATGTTATTAGGCAGCCGGCTCGACCATATTGTCCTTAAAAATTCTTCAGGCACTTTAGGACCGGCGAGGTGCTGCAGGTGTCTGAGAAACTGCGATGGTTTCCTATCACCCAGCTCTTCGTGTGTCAGTAGTTGGTGAACTTTCTTCTCGCGGGATTCTGAGAGCCGCTTTATAAGTTCTGTCTTCAATTTGCCGTATTTATCTGTCGCTGGTGGATTCACGATGATATCTTCGACCTCTGTTGAATATCGCGGGTCGAGATGACTGACGACGTAGTAAAACTTTGTTGTGTCTGCCGTAATATTAGATATCGCGAACTGGCCTTCTATTTGGGCGAACCAAATCGCGGGCTTCTCGGGCCAAAATGGAGGGACTCGCACGCCGACCCGAAACACGTCATGTGATGTCGGTGATCCAGACCGCTTCGTATCTTCCATGACCTGTTCGGAATCACTCATTTTGTTGTAAAAAGTTAAGGTTTTGTTCACTTTTGAGTCCACACACTCCGCACCGCACTAAAGTTCCAGGTAGCACTAGCACGTGTTTACTGTTCGGGGTCACCACTGTAGTGTGTTAGGTAGGTTAAGGAAAACCTATTAATTAAACACTACTTGAGTATTAGGTATAAATGTTTATTAACACGAAATACTTATAAGAACATAAACTAAAACAATAATGCGCGGCGCGAATATTATAAAAATGGCATGCATTCGCCGTAGAGGTTTGTAGCGGACTGCCGAGTGCCGAGGGCGTCCGAGGGACGCGGCCGTGCGCGGGAGGCGCGGGCGGCGGCGCGGCGATCCGATCGTGGCTTGTTTGTTCCACGCGTAGCTCGTAGGTATCGACGGCGTGCGGCACAGCGCGGGCGCAGGGCTCCGCTAGCCGTGGCGCGCGGTCGAGCGGTAGGTAGGCAGTAAGGCGGTATACAGACTCGTGAATGTTGTAGGCCGTGTACACACGGTTGTGAGTATTTAATTAAGAGTAGTTATTATACATATTATTACTGTTGTATGTACATGTTACATGTGATTATGTTGTGTGTAATAAGTATGTAAGTAGGTATGTGTTTAATATTTATATAAGTATGTGTGTTATATGTATGTATAGCCTACAGTATGTAGAAGTTCCTTAGTAGGTTAATTTAATATTGTAAGTATATAAATACCACACCATCGCATTGGGTTAATTCTGTTATGATAAGATAGTTGTAAAGGTAAATAAATAACAAAAAAACAAGTTACACATTTCCACATCATTATACTTTGCGAAGCATCATTGCAGCTGCCTCGAGATATAAAAGCGTTATGCCTGTAACAAAAGACCACGCCCACTTTTGTAGTGAACTTTCCAGCCTAAGGATTCTCTCTGGATCAGGATCAGGATCAGGATTATTCCAGTTCTGCCTGACACAAAAACATGAGTAAAGGAACGGAACAGAGACAAAGCTTCATACAACCGCCTTATGATGTGGAGGTTGAGGCGCGTGTGTGCGGCGGCGGCGGCGGCTACTGGCGGCTTCGTCGCGTACAGAGAGAAATTTTACTTCCCCTCTTTTCCCCCAGGGGAACTCCGTAACTTAGGTAAGCTAAAGATTATCCATACCAATGTTTGAGTTAATCAAGACACGCAGTAAAATCCTCCCCATACAAGAAACGAGCGAGCCTTACAGTAGTCGCATTATGATGTGAAACATCTGACATTTCACCTCGGTAATAAGCAAAACATTAGCACTACTTACCTATACCCTAAAAAAAATATTCAGGTATTATTTGAAATTATTATTTGAGGTTAAGCGCGCAGCTGATATGTTCACCTTCTCTATTTCCCTTTCTCCTCCTCCTCACACACACGCAACCTCGGAATAATTATTAGATGATAATTGGTCCGAGCACGCAACTAAAATTACTCTACGACGCAGCTGTTGGCTGACAGCACCAACCTCTCGGAAAATGTTGGAAAACTGCCTTCAGAGCAAGAATCTTCATTTTAAATTTTGCATGATAAACGTGCATATTCTAGGTTCCGAATACGCCCTAGTTTGTGAACCACGTCCTTGGTAAGAATAAGTGGGTGATGGAGACGGTGGCGGTTATGCAACAGACGGCGAAAATAATGTTCGTGTTCGTTGTTCATGACGCATAAACATGTTGCATATTTCACAGACAAACTGCATTCTTTCATTCTCGGGTAATTTTCTCAACTTTTTGGTTATAACTTTACAAATACGCGAAACCATGTACACTCGCGTTTCTTGGCTTTCGCGGCCATTCGCGGCGCGAGTGTACTGAGTCACAGATTACTAAATAGTTACTTCGTAAACTGAGTTTAGAGCGGGCTTAACTCTTGGTAGCGCATGATGAATTATTACCTACTTATTGGAATAAGTATCTCTGAATTTGCTGTTATCCGAGTTTTTTAGGGCTAGCTGCTCCCCGGGCCGCGCTTTCAACCGCATAAGTATCAATCCCGTGGGAATATTCTATGTCCTAATCCAGATCATGGTCCACCCCTGTGCCAAATTTCATCTAAATCCGTTCAGCCGTTTTAGCGTGAAAGCGTACAAAAAAATAAAATCTATCTCTATAAAATATTTAAATTTATTAGTTTAATTTTAACTCATGAACGCGCAAATAGGCATAACTAACTATGTACCTACAAATAAATAAAAAAAACCTCTTTCGTGCTTTTAATGGACAAACCCGTAATATTACCATAGATTTCGAAACAAATCAACAAAGGTGGTTTCTATCATGGTTTCTATAGCGACCGACAGGGTACAGAGTAGTTTAATAGCAGGGGTCACCCAACAGCTCCATTTTTTATGATTTCCTATGTTCTAATTTTTTGTTCATCTTTGCTGTAGTCGTTACAAATAATATGTCGTTGGTTGAAATAATTCAACACGATGAAGTCATCTATACGATTTTGGACAAACCACCTCCAGAGCCACCCAAAACTCCAAGGTACTTACATAATAAAATCTTATTATCTTCTTTCGTTTTACATAGTTTACACGTTCATGGAAACTAAGATCTTTTTTAAGCTTGTATTCAAGCCTTATGCAAACATATTTATTTACGTAGGGTGGCAGGGAAACTGTGACCATGGTTCTAGACCCCTAGCGTAGAAATTTATCGTCGGTCGGTTATATCGGGAAAAGTGCAATAACTACGCGGTCAAAATATATGAAACAGGAAATAAAAATATAAAAAAACGACAAAATATTTCAATGCAGGGATTTTCAGAATCATGTAGGTAGGTATTGAATCTATGCAGGTTGTACGTCGATGGCACTATGCAAAGAGATTAAGTATTTAAAATAAACTCTGTTAGGTTTCAGTAGGTAGGTAATAATCTTAGAATAATAACACAGTAATAATCTTCCTCTTCTTTTATACGTAACCTTTATATAATTATTTTGTACGTCTTGTTTACGCCTGCATGTTTTAATTGTGAAGGTGTTGTGCGTCGTGTTTGCTAAAAGTATTGTAAAGAGCCAGCCAGGCGCCGAACGTTTTTTTTGTTTTTTTTTTATCTAAGTACTTATTTATTTTACTTATTTATTTATTTTAAATATTTATATACCAACATTGTGCTTAAATAAAATAATAATACAAGTTAACAGGTATGGGTCCTTATGGTAGGTATATACCAATTACAGGTACCTACACGACATTCACATAAAACAATGCAACATTCGTAAATTATATAAAATAAAAATATTAATTAAAGACTGAGCTTTGACTTACTTAGGTCTAAAATAGAACAAAAATCTGATTTACACAACTATCATTAAATATATAAACTAAAATAGGCTTACTTAGGTATGACATTGGCCATTTAAATGTTACCATAAATGATTGCGCAAGAGGGTTTTTTTTTTTTTTTTTTTTTTGAGGATGGGAAATCATCAAATGACCCCTCCCGCTCTGGGTGGAGCGGAAGGGAGTGTCAGACTCTTACTGACTAAAACCCACCCGTGTTCCTTCCTTGGCCCTTTATGTTCCGGGTCAGCGGTACCCCTTTTGGATGATCCCGCTTTCCCGGCAGGCTTAGGCCCTAGTGGGCCCCCTCTTCGATGCTGACATCTCTTTGAGGCGCGCGTGGAACACGTACGCGCCGTCCGGCACGGGCCTGATCCTGATCGGACGGTGAGCTACCCATTACTCACCGCCCGCAGGCCCGCGCCTACGGTGGCCGGGAGTCGTCACGCGGCTCCCGACGCCCGGAGCGTCCACCGCGGCGGCTTGGACGGGAGACTCTCTCCCTCTCCCGTCCCGCCGCCTCCTTCGCTAGCATGACTGCTTCGCAGAAGGAGGCGACTGCCTCCCACTCCCCCTCGCCCCGGACCATGGCTTGAACCAAGGCCGGGCGTGAGAGGTCGCCGCCGCTGCCGATCGCCTCTACGAGGACACGGCGGTGCTCCGCCCATGCAGGGCAGGCCCCCACCGTATGCTCCACCGTGTCCTCGGGGCGATCATCGCAGTGGTGACACCCGGGCGTTTCCTCCCGCCTGATGATGTGCAGGAACCTCCCGAAGCTTCCGTGTCCGGTGAGGACGGGACGGGACGGGTTCCCGTAACACTGATGTGCGGGGCAGGATGGTGGAGGACTGGGCTCTGGAGACAGGCCTGGTCGTCCTAAATCGGGGCTCTGTTCCCACGTGTGTGCGGATGCGGGGTGAGTCTGTGGTGGACATCTCGTTTGCCAGCCCCGCTCTGTCACAGCGTGTCATTGACTGGCGCGTCATGGAGGAGGTGGAGACCTACTCCGACCACCGGTATATCCGGTTCGACGTCTCCGCCCAGACCTCTAGCGCGCCGGTCCAACAGGCCCTGAGTGGTCCGCGGTGGGCGCTGAAGCAGATGGACCGGGAGCTCCTCCTGGAAGCCTCGATCGTGCAGGCCTGGGTGTCATCACCGGACAGGCCTGCCGATATTGACGATGAGGCGGAGTGGTTCCGGGAGGCCATGTCCGAGATTTGCGACGTGGCAATGCCCCGAGTCCGTCCAGGAAGCGCCCGACGTCAGGTGTACTGGTGGTCGCAGGAGCTGAAGACGCTACGCAAGGCGTGCGTCGCGCAAGAGGGTTTAGTATTTCGGCAGGGGGGAACCAAAGAACAAATACTTTAAAACGTCACTAATTATTATTTTAGTCAATATTCTCACCATCATCGCCGGGAACTTGTACGCTCCACATACCTACTTATTTTTATTGTAAAACATAGTTTATACCAAATTAAACGACACTACCTTGATACAGACTTTCATTGAAGATCACTGAAGCCCCAACACGTCTGTAACTCTGTGCCTATGTCACTGAGCTCCTCCTAAACAGCAGGACCGATTTTGATGTTTTTTTTTGTGCACATGGTCCTTACCTTACCCAATAAAGCTTAGGTAAGCTAGCTAAGAGGTGGACGCGACAAGCAAAACGTTGCTACATATAATCTAAGACAGCAACGTTTTGCTTGCCGTCTCCACCGTTTGTTACAGGCAGCAGTAACAGTTTGTCTTGCTTACATTATATCAATAAAATTATACATACAAACACTCCAGACTAGTTCTATATCAGGCGATCAGAGCAAAAGTCTACCATAATAATATGACACCATTAATTACAGATACGAATCCAAACTAGAAAAGGAATTGAGATTAGCTAAAAAACCGCAACTACGACGCACATTTGGTTACCCTGAGACACCAGTCCAACCTCCTACCAGCTTCTTAAAAAAGGGTGAAGGTATAGGTCAACCTATCAAGGAGAGTGATCATAAATGCTTTGTGTCCGGTAATCTTCCACCAGTACCAAAACGCCCTCCGCCGGGAAAGAAACCAGAGAAGCCAACTGTTAACTTCAAAATGGTTAACATAAAGAAAGCTATAAAGATAAAAGGAAAGCCTGTGGAGCCAAGGTAAAATTATGCGATGGTCCTGCTCGCCTGCATTGCCGGGGGTCGTCTCCGTCAACTTCCATCTTAACATTTCTTGGCCAACTCTTGAGGGAACCACGTAGTCCACCATAATCAACCTTAATGTCCTTTTTTGCAACAAATTATATTAAATCAATGTTAAAATCTATTAGTTTCATCGCGATTCACCCCTGCATCCCTATTCACCCCATGTGGCGGTAGGTTGGTTTGTTTTCGTGGAAACTTTTTTCTAACCTAACCTAACCCAGTGTTAACTGTATCAAATCGCAGATACTGTTGAAAATAAAAACAATGCTATAAATATAACCACAAACCAAAAGAAACAACGAAAAAGCGAATAAACAAAAACAAAAAAACCTAACCTAGTGAGAGGAGTTAGTTCCCATTGACATATAATAGTATATATAGTAATTTTCCTAGCCCAATGTTAGTTCCTAAACAATTCGTAGTCGGTAGGTTTTTTTCATTTCTGAGGAGATTTACTGCCGATCTGAAACGACGTCTGAAATTATTTTGCTTCTATCACTTGACATGCATTTTGGCCGTAGGTAACCCTATTTTAGCAAATATTTCTGAGGTTTCTCTTTAGGTCCTGGTGTGCTTTGTCAACTATGTACTTCAGAATCACCGTTCTAGTTAAAAACGTTTTTGCGCTATACGAATTAGAACTTCGACACTGAAAAATAGAGAGGTTCGCGCGCACGCGCCTGCACTTGCAATGCGACGACATAGGCAAATGTAATTGCTTCAAAATTGGTACAAACATGACCTACCATTTGAATGCTCAACCATTACTCTAGCATTAAAAGCCGCAAAGTTATTAGCGGGTGAAATCATACATGTGTTTGCCGGTCAGAAATATTGAACTTACCTATCACCGAGCAAAAACACGTTTTCACGTCAATAAAATAATACCTACATAATTTTCAAATTTTCCCTCTTTAGGCTGGTGGACACGAGAGATGGCCACATAAAGAAGATAAAAGGTTCCGGCGAGGTTCCAGAATACTGCCTCAGGCCCGACTTCGGTCAGATGCCAGCGTACCTGGTGAATAGAAACAGAAGGCTCAAGAAGGCCGTAGAAAAAATGCAATACGAGGAGGAACACAGGGAAAGCCTGTGCAAGCTCATCAGCGTGGATGCTCGCACGAAACTCCTAGATGTAAGTTGTTTTTATTTCACACATTCCCTAAGCAGGACTTTAAACACTTTCTAATCTGAGTCCTTCCGATGCCTATTCTATAAAAATCTCACCATGAAAACTTAGGTGATGTGAGCTTTAAGTGAGATTTCATTCCCCCTGATACTAGGGATTGGCACTGTTGACAGCTCACTCCACGTTAAGTTTTTACGGTGAGCTGGTTACAGAATAGCACTGCTGGTGTCAGGCCATCGCCTTCGTCGTTCTTCGCATCGTCATTCTGCGAAGGACGTTGAAACTCGCTTGCCTTGAAGATTCCCGGAATATCGGCTAACACAGATGTCAGCAACGAGATTTTATTTTTCTCCAAACGTTTCGAAAACACGTACGTCGTGTACGCACAATGCACGTGTTTTCGAAACGTTCGAGATATGCCTCGTCAGGGCACGCATAAATAAATGCCCTGACAAGCGAAAGACTCGACAGCTTTTTTGAAACTACCTTGCGGAGGACGGTAACGAGGTCGTAATCATTAAAATTTGGTACCGCGGAAAAAAAACTGGGGAGGAGCAAACAGCGTAACACAGGAGTGGCACCTGCACCTGTGTTCTGGTTTCTCGGCCGTCCACAGGTTACCCGAGGACGGCCACCGTGTGGTTTTGGTCGGTAGAAGTCCAACATAACTCTCCGCCTCATCTAAACTAGTGTATCGTCACTAAATAGCATCCATAGCAATCCACCTCAAATCTTTTGTTACATTTCTTTCACAGGATCTGAAGCACAACTGGTCACTGATGCAGAAGGCTTTTCTTCAACTACCGATGCTTACTGATACAATACCCAAGATACTTCGCAAGACTAAAATGGAGGCCGAACTGAGACAGTTGGAAAAAGATATAGCTTTAGTTGAAAGCAATCCTTATATTTACATTTACGAATAAGTCTTTGGGGTCCTTTATACAGTACCTATAAGGCTCTAATTTTTCTACTCCGAAAGGAATTTAACAATACTTTCGCTATGAATTGATGGAAAGTATATACCTAACTTTTTAAACTATGTACTTCTTCGAATTTGTAACATTGCAGTTTCGTTGAATATTTATTTCTTTATTTAAACTTTATTGTACACTACAAAAAAACATACCAAAAATATACAAAGGGCGGCATTATCGCTTTCTGCGATGTCTTCTAGGCAATCTTGGAATTATAATAATTATTACTTTTATCAGTATACGTAGAAATAATGATCATGATACCTATTATATTTTTATTACTTGAGTATGTCTACTCAATTCGAAATAATCGGCCAGTGAACCTGCTCTACCTGTGCGTATGATATGACTATACCTATTTATAGGCTCTGTTTTGTGCATTCTATTTACATCAATTTGATGTCGTCTGCAGTCTCACTTTATTGATTTGCTACATCGCGACGTGGGCATTGAGCCTCGATACGTAGATTTAGATGCAGTCATATTGTGAAGGTAACGACTTATGTAAGTCGTCACTTTCATCACAATATGGCTGTGTATGAGAGCCCATCATATATCATTATGTATTATATCATAAATATCCCACCATCATCATACCCAGTTTTTTATTTAAGTAGCCTAATATGAGGATGCCAATTAGGTTAATGTAAGGTAGGTACCTACTAGGTAAGGCGTTTAAAATAAGGCTAAGCGGTGTTGAAAATCTAAAGTGCGATAAAATCCCGGCACGATATTATTACGTCCGTGTACGTGGCCTTACGCTGCTCGCCAGCGAAATACGTGTGAACAGTATTCATCGGCTAAGCGTAAAACGCCTTACTGGTAGAGGAGCTAAGAGGGTTTTTCAGCAAGCATATGCAGGGCGAAAAGTGAATAGATGAGTAGGTGCGGCATGATGAGAGAACACCGAAAATACATTTTAAAAGTTTCAGTTATGAGCCCAGTGGTCAGAAGTCCACTTTCACATTTCAAAAGTGAACAAAAATTACGTGATCTTTCAGAGCCTTTGATTTTGGTATAATCATGTGCGGCCACAATGTCTTAACCTTTTGACCGCCACAGTCGTGTATAGACGACAAACCAAAATGTGCCCAGCACGCCACGGTCGCGACAGCGTGACCGAGTTTTATAAATAAATGATAAAACAGCATTTTTTTGTTCATTTCCCTTGTTAAAAAGGCAAATGTGATGAAGAAAATGTGGGCTTTCCCTACATCTGACGACTTTAAATACTCAGATTTGGACCATTTTGAAATCTGAATGTGGACCTCTGACCACGGGGCTCCTATCTGAATCTGATCAAATACCAACATTTTCGGTTTTCTCTCATGCCGCACCTATTGAGCTATCAACTTTTCTCCCTGCATATAATATGATTGCTCAAAAACAACCTGGGCCCCCTACCACACCTAAAACCTTATCTTCCCGAAATTAGGCAGACGTCGAACTCGCTCTCAATATAGTATTTTGTTGTTTAGTATAATTATATTATCACGAAACTGTTGTGAACACTGTGTTTACGTGCAAAATTAATACGTTTTGAATTTTATTTTTGGATAAATTGGTGTGAAGGAATGTTTGTTTTTCATTTTTAACCAACTTCGTGTAGCGAACACAACACACAACTTTTGTTGTGAACGCAACCTTAATGTCAAAGACTAATAAATTAAAAAGAAAAAGTATAAGGTTGCTCTTGTTCTACTACAGCAAAAGTGAGTGGTTTCATTTTAACGATTCTCCCAAATAATAATTATTCTAGCTACCTGGGGCCGTACTATGACCTGTTAACGCCATCATGATTCCGTTGCGAAAAAGAGATAGTGCTATCGGTCATGTATAGCTCCGTCTCTCTTCCACGCTGGAACAATGATGGAATAATTAGCACGTCATAGTACGGCCCCTGAAAACCCTGCAATACCAACTTTATTAAGTTTCCATAAAATAATAACCTTGCATCTTTTCAGAATCTCAGACCCAATAAAAAATATCAAGATAGCGCTGCGAACAATAAAGTGAAGCATGCAAAACTACACCTTTCTCTGTGCGTACATGCTCGCACGCACATATTTTCAAACAAACTACACCTCACTAAGTAGGCACACACGTTTACGAAACCGCCGGCCTCACGTCACTTTTGACAGCGCTGTCTTGATTTTTTATTAGGTCTGAGAAGAGAATAGCCTTACAACTTTTCAAGTTCCCGTAAGAGAATAGCCCTACAATACAACTTTTCTCTAAAGTTTCCATAAAACAATAACCCTGCAAGTTTTCTATGGGTTTTTTAAGTTCCCGTATAAACTTAGAGCATTAAACCAACCCACAGAGTACTTTTTTTTAGGTAGAACCAACCGGAGACGACACGCGCACACTTTTCTATCTAAAAAAGTCTGCCGTTTTCGGCGCGGGGGACGAGGCAACGCACACAAATAGTGTTAACACCAATGCATTTTTCAGATAATGTCACTATACACGCACACGACAAAATTATCAAACACCAGCATAAACTATAGTCACACAATTACAAAGTGTACAAACACATGTACAGACCTGTCCGTGAAAGAGATGACGTCATCTCAAAGTAAACATCGATAGTGCGAGGAACATGTCAATAATAAATAATAAACTTATCGATATCTCATGGTCGATGAATTTTGTTTTGTGCCAATTATAATAATAATTAAATATCAAGTTTCTGTACCAGCATTTTACTAACTTGCAATGATTGTATTGGTACGTATGTTAGTATATCTATGTTTAGGACAAATCATGCAAACTGATTTAGAATCACTTTCCATTATCAGTTTATTAGTTGAATTTTTACATGTTGGTTTAGTTCGGATGGCAATGCATTATACCATCGAGTACCATCGAGCTGATCTGATGATGGAGATGGAAAGCGGCCATAGTATATCATATAAGGGGTATCGAGTGGTTTGAATATATGTATATACAACATGAAATGTCATGATACGTACTTATTAAAGGGATTCTTTTTATGCACGTAATTTACGATCTTTGGACAGACGGTAAAAGGATAACAGGTTTTTTTTTCCACGTGAATGACTGGTCTGAATTTCGGTTCACGCACGACAGATTTACACTGTATCTTTTGGAGATAACATAAAAAAAGAACCAGAGAACAACTTGTATAAAATAGTTTATTTGTAAAAATTAAGCGTTATTTACAGTTATTGCAGCTTCATCGCGCGCATTAGCAAAATGTTAATTAATGATTTTGGAAACACTATTGATTCTTAAAATGAATAAGTTTTGTGTATATGTGCCTAATACATTTCTTAGGGTCAGTTTGTTCTCGAAGGCGACACGTGTTTAAAATAAAACATGAATAAAAAAGTATAATAAGTTACTTCAAAAGTTAGGGTTAGGCGCCTAAGGTTGAGCCTCATTTTATCAGCAAGCTTCCACATTTAATTTGGACTAGGTAAATTCATTTTCATTGGGTAAGCTACCTTGAAAAAAACGAGATAAAGTTTTAAGGCGACCAGTTCCACGTGAACAAAGTCACGGGCAAAAACTAGTAAATAACATTATAAGATTCACCTTTGGTACCTAATTTCAAAGTTGGTAAGGCACCCTGATTTAATCTCCTCTTTTATTAGATTGTGTTATAAAACAGGTAGTTTCAAAATGCTGGGAGCAAATAGTGCTAGTACGTTTAGGAGTCCATGAAACATGATTTCCACAAGCTCGGATCCAGACATCCCTAATCATTACATCTTTTGGGAATCTGAAAAATAAATAAGAATAACATTATAATGTTTATATCGACATTTGTTTTTGTGCTGTCCCATCACTAGCTTTCCTAGTACAGTGTTGCCAGAGTAACAAATTAAAAGTGCCTATTTACGGAACAAGAGTGACGATCGTAAATTCCTTCTAATTAATAAAGTACAACCTAAACATATTATATTTAAAACATTAAATAAAAATACATGTTGAAAATAAAAGAATAAATGAATTTGCAAACAGTAATCCATCATTAATTCATTAAGCATCTACAATTATATTTCACGTTATTTATGTTAGTACCATTTTTTATTGGATAAATTGTGTTAGTAATAACGAATGTAAAGTAGAACTTATAATTAAATATATATACAGTCAACTTTAAAAATTACCCTAAAGTAGATCTAGTACCATTAAGTGGCAACACTTTTAGATTGACAATATTTTTGTTTTTTGCAAATTTAATGCACTATTTGATAATATTTAAACGTAATAATACTTACAGATGAAAATTAACGTTGTCCTTTTGTACACTAGATGTTTCTGATCTCTTATTACATGAGAACACGTTACAATTCGGCATTTTAAGCTCACGTCATTCTGCGCTCACTATGATTCGCTGAATGGCGCGGAGCGCGCGGCAACTAGTTTTATATAACCGCTATGACCGGCGGTCTCGTACCTTTGGCAGAGGGGAACGCCTGTCAATGGCCACTCCGGTTGGTTTAATGCTCTAAGCGTATAAAGCAACAGCCCTGTAACATTTCGAAGTGCCTAGAATCTTTTTGAAACTACCTTTTAAAAAAAAAAAGTGGCCGTCACGGGACGCCTGACAGATTTGAAACATGGCGCGAAGGGAAGGGGCACGACTGAGTCTTATCGTCTTATTGCAAAACACAATCTAACTTTAGCCCGAGCCTAAACCTCCAACTAGTTTTTGTTTCGAACCTTATGCTGACTTTAGTCAAGTTCTTAGTACAAAATTTGACAGCCTAAGTCCGGACTAAGTTGTCAGTTTTGTAAAAGAAACTGTATTTCGATTTCTGTTAGGTTCGTATTTCAAAAACTGCTTGATGGTTTAAACCATGTCTAAAGAAAAGTCTTGTTTTGTAAAAATACCGATACTGTTTGCCGTCACTAGTCGATTTTACCCCCAAGGAGCACCAATAGACTACATAGATTGTACTTCGGAGTCTGCCCAAGAACTCCACGACCACATTCCACCGGCCCTCTTCTTCCATCGGTCATCTAGACGCACTGCAAGTTACCATCCTTACCTAGTTGCTATTCCACCAATTCGCACTAAGCGTTTCCAAATGTATTTTGTTATGCGCACAGCAAAAGAGTCGAACTCTCTACCAGCGTCAGTGTTTCCGAACGCACACAATCCTAATCTCTTCAAAGTGAGAGTGAACAGGCTTCTTCTGGGTAATCTCACTCCATCCTCCATCCCTCCATCGGCTCAGGCTCAGAATGTCCCTTGGTTTCAAAACGTTCCTTTCCCGAAATGTCCCCTTCCCATAATGTCCCTTTCCCAAAATGTCCTTTTCCCATAATGTCCCTTTCCCAGAATGTTTCCCAAAATGTCCCTTTCCCAGAATATCCCTTTCCCAAAATGTCCCTTTCCCAAAATGTCCCTTTGCTACGACAGCTACGTGTCTAATTCACATTTTGGGAAAGGAAACATTCTGAGCCTGAGCCACTCCATCGTTGACTGTCTCTGTCACCCACCACTGACCTAGACTAAAGTCAAGAGCAAACACATTAAAAAAAAATTCAAAAAGAATTTTCTGTTAGTTTTCTAACTTCTATGAATGGAGTTACAGCCGAATTCAGGCGTTTAGCTGTCCATTGGTCGACACACCGCAGGTTTGTGGCAGAGGTTGGCATGTTCATTCGAAAACTCTTGTATAATATGAAGAGCTCCACTGCGCTAAAAGGACGATCTATGTGGACAGGGAATTTCGTTAAATAAAACACTTTTTGGACAAAACCAACAGTTTTATTCAGACAATGTTCACAAAAATAAAGTGTGATCGCTACAATATATTATCCTAATTGACTAGATTCTGAACTAGTCTAGGGAGAGACTGAGCCTCAAAAGATATGTCATTATGGCCAAAGTCTAATTTGATTTAACACTTAATACTACATTTGTTGTAAGAATAAAACTATCTGAAGACGTGTTTTTTACTTTTAAGGTATTTGGACGACTACCTTTTTTAGTGCATTGGATTGTTAGCTGGCTGAAAAGTTTTTAAAAACTTTCAGCCCGTTAGTAAAATCCACGCCTTCACAGCTTCAAAATAGTAATTCAGAAAGTCCTAGCCAAGTATACTGTAACTTAATCTACCTTATTTGAATATGTCTAGAATGTGTATAAATAAATGGAAGAAATGTTCGATGGCTATTTTACTTGCAGGTACATTATTATACTAAAATACACAACATCTAGACGTACGAAGAACAGTAAAATTGGCACAAATCATTTAAATAATACTTTAAAATAATCATAAGGACTTTAAGATAATTATGTAAAAATTGGAACAACAAAATTTTGAAAATAGAAGTTAGGTCAATGGAAATCTTTCTAATGACTTAAAACTCACTACTCGGCACTAGCTGTGGCGTTACAAAGTGCCTACAGAACCCGGCCGTTAATTGGCCCATTGAGTTTCAGAAAGAAAGCTTTGAGTATAAATGTCTATGGCTATAAAAGTAGGGGAAGACCAAAGAAAAGGTGGATGCACTGTGTAAAAGATATGGTTAAGAATGTAGATGAGTTTTAGAAAGAGACAGATATAAATGACAGGGACGACGCTCTACAAAACCTTTTTAAAACTCAACGTGCCATATCAACAACGGCCGCGTAGCATCCGTTTAGACTATTTATTTATTTATTTATTTATTTATAACTTTTCGCACAAAAGGTACAAAGGCGGACTTAATGCCTTCGACTACGTTCGTACGAGACTACGTTCAACTATAGTCTACACAGCCATAACGACTGTTCCTTAAGCTAATAGAAATAAAGTCTAATTCTGTTAAATCAAGTTCCACCTTTATTGCAAGTCATCTACACCAACTAATGTTTCTACTTAATATTCATAAGCCAAACGGCAATGATATTGCACAGACATTTCAATACCTAATCACACTTAATTAACGCGTTTATATACAAAAATAATTTATTATACTAATTAGCGCCACGAATCTTAGTAACTCGATGGCAAGATCGGACTTTTAGAATTAACTACGGTCGACTTACGAGAACCTTAACGATACTTAGTAGAACAGAACTCATATTAACATATAACATCACGCCTGTATACCTCAAAACATTTAGTAAACCCACATTTCGCCAATTATGTTTAAAACATAATTCTGTTTCTGTCAAATGACAGAGACCGAATGATGTTTATTTATTTATTGAAATAACATGGGAGACTTACAGCTTAAACAAACAGATCAAGGACAGTACATTAGTCTGAAAGCCAATTACAGGTATTTATTTAAAATTTATTATTTAAAACTCGTTTAACGCTAAACGTGTTTAGTGATTGGCGGTGACATTGGGCCTTAGTCTCAAGTAAAAGGGGCAAGCGAATCGGGCACAAAGCCAGACTCTTTGCCAGGCTGCTACTGGGAAATTCCAGATGGAAAAACCCAATAGTACTAGTAATCGAAGACCCATAACCTCATGCTCAGCCGTAGCGCTTACTTACTAGGCCAACGAGCCAGTCATATTGTACGATGCAAATGGCAATCTTAAAAATGTGACGCGTAAACCAACGAGTTGTGAGTGTTTATGTGACAAAGTCAAAAATTATTCAACGTTCTTGTTCGTCCGTACAATATCCGGACGTTAAAGTATTTTTATCTCACTAAGCAACGCGCGCTTTACTCGTGATAACCAATTTGTACAAAACCAACACACACTTCACACCGACTCGCCCGTGTGTCGGACGGTACCGGGAGCGCCTGCGCTTACACACACATTCACAGCGTGTTTTACACTTGATAACCACAAGTAAAGCGGGTGTCACTTCATGAGATAAAAATATTGTAGCAAAACACGTCCGAGCTTTAGAAAGAGACTGCAACACTACAGACAGGTATGAGTGACAGGGACGGCGCTCTACAAAGTCGAACTGTTCCAAAAACTCGGATGTACCTTATACAGCCGGGTAAATTCTTTACCTTTTATAAGGTAGGTACTAGCTGTTGCCCGCGATTTCATCTGCGATCAGGATGAAAAGTAACCTATATGATACTCCAGGTGATCGCAATTTTTCTCGGTTCAGTGATTTCTGCGTGATAAGATAACATACAGACAGACAGCTACTTTTGCATTTATAATATTAGTATGGAATTATGGAGAAAAGTACCGTTTATTATAGAGATACATCTGAGGTTGGTTTGTTTCTCTCATTCGCGACTGATACGTAAAGATAAATGTATAAGTACTCGTGCAGATACATTCTACTGTAAACCGGTGAGGCAGTGATATTCTACTAATACCGTTTTCAATAAAAGACCGTTACATCGTCTACATACGCAACTATTATATTAACAAAAAAACATGTACGGACGTATAATCCTACCAAAACAATAAGACAACTAGGAGGAATGCGGTCTGGCCGTCCACTAAACGTCCAAAATTCTATAACGCCAAGACTCGCGGAAGTCGCGGCCATGAAACGTGCGAGTAAGACGATAAATGTTTAGTACGGGATTTGTAAAAAAGTCTCGTCTCATCTCGCTCTCGCGTTTTATGACCGCTGTTGCCACGAATTTTGGCGTATATACCTGTAGGTACCGTAGCCGTATATTCGCCCGAAATATATGCCGGTTGATGTTCATATTGTCAGGACTGAAATTTACCTAATTGACTAGATCGGTTACTACGGTATTTGTGTACGAGCGTACCCACCCTAGCAGGCATCTGTATATATCGTTTAACAATACCAGAGCGGGATGTGACAGCGTCGAAGTGAAAGGAGACGATGCCCTACCACGGGCCTATTAAATAAAACCGATAAGTGACACTCCGACAATTTTACAAGTTTCTTTTATTCATTTTCTGCATTATTATTAACTAGCTGTTGCCCGCGATTTCGTCTGCGATCCAGGATGAAAAGTAGCATGTGTCCTTACCCAGGTCATGTGCCTGTGTGCCAAATTTCATACAAATCGTTTAAGCGTGAAAGGGTAACAAACAAACGAACTAACTCACTTTCACGTTTATAATATTAGATTTGTCAATTATTGACCAGTCGCATTGTCAGTTATATTAATTAGGGCCGTGGTAGAAATTGCTCCTCAAACTTATGCGACGTGTTAACGACGAGATACTGTAAGTTTATGACTTATCCATTTTTTACATTTTTCTCCCATTTAAACGGTGATTTTATGACCAAAAACGATTATTTAGGGTCGCATTTCCATAGGCACATGCGTAAGTAAAGCTTCAAATACTCGTTCAATATTTAACAAAATATTTTGAAATCCACACACTTTCTTACAATTTCTTTTTCACACACATTTTTGGCCGGATGCAGAGTCCCTGATATAGTAATTATAATTACTAATTATTTTTCTTAAAATAATGCAAGAGGTCGGAAGAACTGGGCACAACGCAAGTCTAACGAATATTGTTGTTGGTTTATTAATTTTATTTATAATTAATGATCTTACAGTGAACATTTAGAATATAGTTTTAAATTAGTTAATAACTGATATAATAATACCGATAAAAGAATAATAAAACATCCTTTAAATGAAATTTCTTAGTAGATGTTAATAAATTTGTAAATACGTAATAATACTGATAAAATATTAATAAAACACCCTTTAAATTAAACTTCTTAGTGGACGTTAATAAATTCGTAAATGCAAAATCAGTCAAATATTATTTATCACCAAAAAAGCCTCCGTTTTCTCGGCAGGCGAGATCAAAAGACAATTTTCTCACGTAATTGTAACTATAGAATATGGTTCTACTTCACCAACTCCGAATAACGTCCCATTAAATGACTTGACAGATGAAAAACGAATCAGGTCCTAAACACAAATAAAACTAATAAACCACAACGGGATAAAAATTTGGCAATGATCAATTTCTATCCTAAGTAGACTAATATCCGATTTAGAAACAAGTATACAAGTCTTATCGAAGGTTAGAAAGGAGGTAAATTCAGTCATTCAGTATATTGATTTAGGCAGGGTGGCTATTTACCGACCTGCATTCGTCATGGGGCCAATTGTACATGTCGTACTGAACCACTACTCCTACGAAATTCATTTCAGATTCGTAAAAAATTTGAAACACCGTCTTGACGCATGCAGGTGTGACTACATCGCCACCCAGTATTATGTACTTGATAATCTTCTACTTAATTTTTCTTTTTTTAAGAATACCCAGCTCCGGATAAGTTCCATGTCTGTTTATTTATCTGGTAGATATTGCTTATCCGGGCGCTAAGAATCTGGCTCTTTAATTTTGCATGATAGGTACTTAATATTTTTATTGTTTCAATCGCTATTTGCCCGTGGTCCCCCAGTCTAGTCCGTTTTGAGAGCAGTGGTGATGAAATTATTTACACATATTTGTTCGTGGTACCCCAAGGGGGACTAGACTGGGGGACCACGGCCAAGTATCGGTTTCAATGCCTTCGATAAAACCTTACCAATTATTTAAATTTACGATATTCAACTACATGAAATAACAACGATGTATAAAAACGAGTCCAGTAGTTGGTACAGTACAAACAATTTTTTTTTTAAGAAATCTTAGATTAGGCAAGATTTAATTTTAGTTAATATAGATTGCCCTTATTTATTATCGATATATTTTTGTCTTGAGCAAAAGTTTTTATCAGGAATGTTTTAAAAATAATGAGATCTTTTTTATAACTTGAATGCTTAAGATTGGGTTTCATTTAGAAGCAGGCTTGAACAGGAGTGTGATAAAATAATAAGCAGTTGGTATAGTCATTGCAAAACACTTAAATTGAGTCATTGACATAAGGTTTAAAGTGCAATGATTGATACGCGATTATCATTCTGTTATTGCTTTAAAATCCACAGCTGAATTGCTGCTGATATAAACGTTTCCATATTCATCCTGCTACTAAAATGTAACCATCTACTTCATAATTACAATACTAACATTTACATAAAATCATGAAGAATAAACGGCGCAGACGGTCCACGTCGTAAGATTGCTCCATTTAGCCGATGCTGAAATGCATAAAAAGATGTCTGTAAATAAAATTGAACCATATATAACTTTGTCACTATGGCGGTTGAGACTGGTCATCTCATAACCGCCACGGTTTATTTTTAATCTTATATTTTGAATTGTTTCTTTGTTTTTATTTACATTGTTCTCACAAAAAGAAGCAACAAGAATAATCCCCCGCCATAACCAATTTGACCAACAAATCAAGGAAGGAAGTACTTACCAAATATTTTTTGTCCAGGCAAAAGGTAAATTTTGCATTAAATTATTAAAATAAAAAAACAATTTTTATTTTATTAATTTAATGCAAAATTGTGGGCGGGGGACTGAGCATGGTCAAACGTGCAAACGAAAAATTTTTAAAGTGATCATGCGTCGACTTTGTTGATGGTACAATGGATTTTGTAATATCTTGATTTAAGAGTCTCCTAGGAGTTTCTTGCCCGTTCTTCTCCATAGAGATCTACGTTTGGGAAAGGGCAACTAGCTTCAAATTTCTGACTGACTGACAGACTCTTTGATAATTCAAAAGTGCCTGTAAATGGTTTAAATGAAATAAATGCTTTGAGTGTTGAGTTTGAAATATACAATAATAACACACACAAACCTGACCTAAATAATGGCCTGGTATATAAAAGAGCAAATAGACTGCAGTCGACATCGACCAGTCGATGGTCGTTCAATGAGCCTAATTTAGCTGCCCTAAGCTAAAGGCTGGCGTTTCAAAATTTGTCAAAGATGTAAATAACAATGGCGACTCGTTTTTTTTTTTTTTAATTTGGTATATTTATGTGCTTGTATGAATTTTCAGGGCTAATCGATGTTACATTTATAATTATACTATTTCCGCGTCTAGTCTAATAATATTTTTATAAATTATTTCAATTTTGATAATTTCCGTTTGTTTTTATTATGAAAAACTGACTCCAAATTAGTAGTTTTATTGATAGATCACTTTATATGTAAATACATATTTTATGAAGAGCAAATTGCAAAATTTCTATGCCAAAGGCTTATTCTCCCCCCTTTTTTAGACCCTATTTCTTCCAGATGCTAATATTGTCATTCGTTATACACCTACGACATTATTATTTTTTCCTGTGTATTAAACACTTTATGCACTTATTGTCGATAATTATTAGGGATGGGCCGAGTATTCGTATTATATTCGGTATTCGGCATATTCGGCAGATTTACCGAATGCTCTTATTCGGCTAAATTACCGAATGTTCTGCAAAGTAGTACTCAAAGTTTTAACTGCATTGAGCAGTGTATGATTGATCATGGGTCGAGTGTTAAATGTGTTATTTTATGAGGTTAAGTAATTTACAGTGCAGGTTTATATTTTTGTTGACACTGTAGATTTATTTCCAATGAAAGTTAAACAAGATGGATATTAAAAACAAAATATAAGAATGCACCGCTGTTTTGGGATTAAGCTACAGTAAACTAACTCTATAGAATACAATAATATATTAAAACCAGGTCTTTGTTGTAAGAAATTAAGCAAGTTACTTGTTTTTATCAATATTTATTGTAATGAAGAGTTTCATGATTATCAACATTTCAACAGATTATAATCATATTTCTAGTTTCTTTCTACTTAGAGACATGTATTGTTTACTCGTAAAAGGTTTACCGAACATTCGGCCGAATGTTCATATTCGGTGAAACCCATGTTCGGCCCATCCCTAATAATTATTAGGTGACATCACCTAGTTCAATGGCAAAAATAAATCTCGACGAAGATGAAAAAGGGATTGTGATAATATGTGTGTGCAATTAGGCGCATTATTAACAGCGACGCGCAGATATCGCGTTCTATTCCTAGGCAAGTTCAATGTTATCGCTTTTTGTTCGTGGGCACCAACTCTTATCAACTAAGCGTCAATACGCAATTACGCCAATGAATCACAATGTAATTAAATAAACTTTGAAACACTCATTAAATTTTTGTAAGTACTTAATAAGAACTCAAATGTAAGGTTAATAAATTGAGTCCGAATTTCACCAAAGAAACTGAACGCGTCTTGAACGGACCTGTCAATATTTCACAACAGCGATGACACTGACATATCTTGAACGCGGTCAAATCCGTCCCTTAAGGCGCGGACTGACTACGATTTTAATCGCTATTACCGCACTCACACAACCGCATCTGCGCGTTTTACGGTAATGCACACACTCGCAAACGCTAACACGGGCGTTTGTGTGCTCAAGGAAAGTTGCATAGTATACGTAAGGAAATCAGATGTTTTCTGTTGAATATACTTACTTACGACGTGCGTTCTAAAATTCGATGTAATTACAGTGTCGGTTCATAATATGATACAATAAATAATTACACATAACAATTAAAAAAAAACAATTAAATCACTACTGTTTATTTTTATTACAGTACATGATAAACAGGTCAAATATAAACATTCCGAATTTTACCCGACTGCTCTAGAAGGGGAATTATGCTTTTCGGATGTAAGTCAGTGTCGGGGATGGAAGGGTTAATTAAATGGGTAGTTATGCCATTTCAAACTAATGTTTGTGTTTTAGATAGGTACTTAGTGGGTGCGGTAAAAAAATAGAAAATAAAACCAACATAAAGGCCCTCGGACCACTTAAAAATCACATAAACTCTAAATAAATGCAATAATATCACAGCTCCAAAGTGACAAATGCCATAATGTTTCTAAGAAAATGCGGAGCCGGGACGGAAGCTAGAATTCTGAAAAATTTAGACGATAGAGGGATCATCCACGGGAATGGAAGCTGCTGCTGGCTGAATATTAGTTGGTATTTGCTAAAATTGGTAAAACAGTGCGTGAATTGAACTAAAGTTCTGTGGCGGACTACTAAGGCTACTATTGAAGTGAAAATTCAGTCTCAGTGGAAATATGGGCAATAAAAATAAAATGTTGCGAAAGAGTTTTACAAGAAAAAGACGAAAAACTCGAAAAAATGATGGAATGTTTGAGTAAGTAGGATGATTACGGTATTGTATCATAACATTTGAAATTTGTATTTAGTTTAGTTTACTTACGAAACTGTATAAATCTATAGAAACGGTATTGACAATTTCTACAAACATTTTGCTAAATCCAAAAACAAATAGGTGCACTCTATTTTGATGTCTATAGAATGCATATTTGAATGCGCCTAGTGCAAACGTCTCTGGTCGAAGCAACCATCGAGGCGATAGCCATATTGCAATAGTAGGTATAAGTAACAAAAACAAACTTGCAGATAAATCAGAGTGCGTTCGTAATTATTATAATAATATAAATATTGCACACTAGTTATATATAAAGCATTTTGATTCTTTTGTAAGATTATTTTTATAATATTTATTGAGTCATTAGACCAGTGCCGATAATTTTTGAAAACGAAAAAAGTCACAGTAGGATGAAACCCATTGGAAAAGAAAGAGAATATAACAAAAATGAAAGGAAAAATAATTTACGGGCGATCCGAGGTCGGGAAGTGGGGGTTTAAGGGTAAAAAGCGGTTTATCTCGATTTCCGGCAAAACTACAAGTCTTATGGAAAAAAGTGTAATAGCAAAGTTGTAGGTAATAAAAAGATCTACAACTTTTGTATTCACACTTTTTTCAAGTAACCTCAAAATTTATGTGAAAAATTCAAATAACCAAGTTCTTGGTTTTTTATTTTTATCTTTTACACAGCAATTATTTTTTTACCGAGTTTTTAAAAAAGCAGATATTTCACGTGAGAATTTTCGATTGAAAATTAGGGTGCTTTTTCGATATTAGGTCAAAATAAGGTGAAAAAAATAAATATTTTAAATCAATAAAAATACAGTGTGCTTGAAACATAAAAAGGTAAGTATTCAGCAAATTTCGCGAAAAAAAAAATGCTGTGTAAAAGATAAAAATATAAAACCAAAAACTTGGTTATTTGAATTTTTCACATAAATTTTGAGGTTACTTGAAAAAAGTGTGAATACAAAAGTTGTAGATCTTTTTATTACCTACAACTTTGCTATTACACTTTTTTCCATAAGACTTGTAGTTTTGCCGGAAATCGAGATAAACCGCTTTTTACCCTTAAACCCCCACTTCCCGACCTCGGATCGCCCGTAAATTATTTTTCCTTTCATTTTTGTTATATTCTCTTTCTTTTCCAATGGGTTTCATCCTACTGTGACTTTTTTCGTTTTCAAAAATTATCGGCACTGGTCTAATGACTCAATAAATATTATAAAAATAATCTTACAAAAGAATCAAAATGCTTTATATATAACTAGTGTGCAATATTTATATTATTATAATAATTACGAACGCACTCTGATTTATCTGCAAGTTTGTTTTTGTTACTTATACCTACTATTGCAATATGGCTATCGCCTCGATGGTTGCTTCGACCAGAGACGTTTGCACTAGGCGCATTCAAATATGCATTCTATAGACATCAAAATAGAGTGCACCTATTTGTTTTTGGATTTAGCAAAATGTTTGTAGAAATTGTCAATACCGTTTCTATAGATTTATACAGTTTCGTAAGTAAACTAAACTAAATACAAATTTCAAATGTTATGATACAATACCGTAATCATCCTACTTACTCAAACATTCCATCATTTTTTCGAGTTTTTCGTCTTTTTCTTGTAAAACTCTTTCGCAACATTTTATTTTTATTGCCCATATTTCCACTGAGACTGAATTTTCACTTCAATATTAGGCAGTGAGTAGCCTTAGTAGTCCGCCACAGAACTTTAGTTCAATTCACGCACAGTTTTCAGTCATAAATTACTTGAAAACTACAATCGAATTATGCACAGAGCGTCCGGTGCCAACTATCCAAGTCGAGCGCTGCCCGACGACTAAAGTATGACCGCGTAAACTATTGTCACCACTATGGAGCGTCAATAAGATTGAAAATTGAAAATGATATTTGTGTTGAAATGTGACGTAAGCTGCGAATGGGCATTTATTTTACTGCTTTTCTTTAGATTATTTAAAATATAAACATAAAATTAAATAATGGTTTGGTTAAAGTTTTAAAAAAACGGAAAACCTACTAAATTCTTAAAAAACAAACTGTTGTTATCGCTGGAAATACAGAGATCTTCGACGTCAAAGTTTATTTTTGTGCTACAACTTCCCAATTTTTTATTGGGAATATCAAACTATTATTTATTATTCTGTTCGGTTTAAATTCTTCTTTATACCCTTCTCTGTTCACTGTATTTTTCGCGTTACTTATTTTTATTACATTACGTCATACTCGACGTTCTAAGAAACCAATTTTTGGGAATATTGAGATAACACCGCGCCTTAATCAGCAACAAAAGTTGGGAAAAGACTTACATTTTAGCAGACTTCTTGCTCAACTTCTGATATAGAGAACCTTTGGCGATTCCGGAAGGGCCTTTTGCGAGGCCAGTGGGGCCTCGAACTAGGGGGACAGGCCTGTCTCGAGGCTCTGGCCCTTCAGTTTTGACGGACTGGCCACTGCGAAGTACTGGGTCCGGCCCCGTCCAAGGCATGTAATCCAGTCTGGAATCGTAAAGTACTTTTCAAACACATAAAAAAAAGCCAATCGTTTAAGTACCGTCAACTGGTCTTTTGGAACCTGACGTAAAGTCAAAAGTATTTGCCAAGCGTGTTTACTGTGGTTACGTAAATGCACAGAAAAATAAGAAATAGGGAACAGTTATTAGTGTTTTGAAAGCCCACGACACCAAAAAAAGTAGGAAGGCGCGCAGTGTCAAAAAACGCAGTTTTAAATTGCATTTTTTTCTAAACGAGGTGTCACACTGTTTGCAAAAGCTTGCGTATTTGGGCACACCATTTTTAAACTTTGTTTAGATTCGATGCAAGGCAACTTGTTGGTGAAGAAACTGAACATGTGAGTTTTTTAAAGCTGTATGAAGAGCTGTAAGTAGATCTGGTAAACGCGCCAAATAGAGAATACTTGTCTTCTCCTAGCATTAGCCGTTGGTTGACAGAAGTGCGACAAAATAACGTCGTCGCATTAAAATGATAAAATCCCGAGTCTTCGGATCCCGTTGAATTCCATTACATTAAATCATTTAAATGATTTTGGAAAAGTAATGATTGAGGACAGCCGAGTCTAATATAAATTATAACGCTTAATCTCATCTAAATACATACAGTAACAAACTGTCCTTTGGTCCTTGTCGCAGCGAAGAATTAGGACCATTCGTTGGCGAACTATACTGTGACTTGAACTTGGACTCCACGCTGCTTCTGGTCTTCAATATCGGCCTGCAACATTCGCAGTCCACAAACGTTTGAACCAATATTTGTAACAAACAAACCAACCTAAGACAGAAGACGACATGCAATACATCTAAAGACTATTTGTTATTATTATTGTAAGGAAATCTTGAAACTATTGTGCTTCTGAAGTAGTCGGTGATAAAGAGTGACTCTGAGGAAGCTAAATAATAATAAAATGATCATGAATGTGATGGCTACTTACTAGCGAGATCTAGGTATGATGGTCTAAATCTATTCGCTAACATTTTTTTAATAGAAATCAATCACATTCCTATCTTCTATATTGTGATCATTTTGCATTCCTAAACGAAAACGTGACGGAAATAAAACTAAGTTTATTATTATTTCCATGGTGAATCTATTAAGAACTATGAGGTCCTTGATGTCAAAAAATATACAATGATTGTATCAGTCTATACTTTTGAACTGCTAAGGATTTATTTTATTCTAAGAAACATTTAAAACACACAAACAAGAAAAACAACACAAATCACTCAACAATTTACACATATTTCAAAAAATATTCCTATCAGTACCTATACAATTAACAGAATCTAGTATCACTTTACCTATGAAAAGTATTCATAAAAAAAACATTTTAACCCTAAAGCTATTTGACTACATATTTAATTTAATCGCAATTACTTTGCAATTAGTACTTAAAAAGCGATTCACTTCGAGCCAAAGTCTACTGTAACAGATTATTATATTCATACACCATTAAATCAATTTCAGTGACAGCATGCCTATTACTTTACAAGGGAAACTAATGGCACCCTTTCTTAGTAATAACTAACTGTTCATGAAATGTAGAAACAGTTATTTTTTGCTGTAAAAAGTTTGCTTCATTGATACAAAATAAGCCTTTACACCAGAAAACTCAACATAAGCCTTCGATTAACGTACACACACCATGCTTAGTAAAAACTCTTTTAAAAACACACATTTCACACAACTAACTAAACTTGACAGTCACAAAAGACATTCACGAAACATTCGCGATACATTTAGTTTTTTAATCAACACACACATTTTAAATTGTACCATCACAATTTGGTGCTCTGCAAGGGTCGATGCTGGGTACTATTTGGTTTTTATGTTAAAATCTCCACTAATATTACAGTCAGTGCCACTTTTTAGTTTACTCAATATTAACATTTTGTAAAAAATGGACAGTTATTTAAAGGCTACTAAACAATGCAGTATTTAAGTGTTGGATTTCAAATGTTAATATGAATAGACACATGGTATGAATTGTTTTATCTAATTATCACTTGTGTTTGTTATCTTCAAGTGAATTACCTGATTAGGTTATTTTTTAATTTTATGTATAATAAGTGTTTTAACACAATATTAATTCTATGAGTCACACACGGAACTAAAACAATATACACAAAAATAATGTTATCTGTTTGTATATCGGTGTAAACTATTATTAATAGCTACACAACTTTGAAAAGCTGATAACTAATATCATTGGAGATTCTCACACTACATTGATGTCAAATTCATGTTATAAATATATTGATTATAGCTGATTGTATACATAAACCCTGTCCGCAAAAATCTTTTAAATCGTCCAAGTCCCTTTTCATACGCTCATGCTGCTGGGTAGTCGGCGCCAGAACCGCAAGTGACAATGTTGATAGCAATTTGGAAAGCTCTCACATGTATGATGTACAGCCACGAGCATAAATATATTACTATGGGCAGCACGGCAATCATATCTGAATTCATGATTCAGCCATTAATATCTGTCATCAAGATGACGGCAAATATATGTGGTCATTTGTGGAAGGCATATACAAGTGGCAGCACAAATATGTGACATTGAAGAAACACGAAAACTATCTGACGAGCAAAAATATAGGATGCTGCAATGACTTCAAAACCACAAATGATATATTTTATATATAATATATTTGCAGTCATCTTGACGACAGTTATTTATGGATGACTCATGAAATCCGATGTTATTGCCGAGCTGTCCATCCATAGTAATATTTTTATGCTTGTGACTACCGTCAGGATTCATTCGGTCTTAGGTTAGCTTTCCACCAGAGCTGTGCGAGGTAGCGGAGCAGACCCCATCAATGAAATTTCTTCATATTTAAAATGGTAAATATTTAATTGATCCCCTAAAAACTCCAAGTTGGTTACAGTTCATTATTAAGTCTTAATAAAATAAATTCCTAAATTAGAAAATATATAATGTACCCCTACACATAATATTCTTGGCTTTTTGAAATTTGAATTTGGAAAATGTAGAGTACGTGCATGACTTTTACGTAGTTCTTTGTATGTATCTACAATTTCGGGAAACATTGGCTTCTAAGACACAGGCTTCTTGTCTTGTTTAGAAGCCAAACGTTCGTAAACGGTGTCACTGTCGTACAACTTAATCTTATGACACTACATTGTACAGTATGGTTTTTGTGTACTAAAAAATAAAATTATTAATTGGCTGTTTAGCATTTTAGGACAACGAAATGGGAATTATTTGAGGGTCACAAAAAGAGGCACATTTATTATATTTGAGTGATCTTTAATATTTTTTGAACATCACAACGGAAATTATTTGGGGTTTGATTAAATACACACCATTCAAAATGGGCTACTTCCATTGGTGAAGTTTCTCACTTCGTGGTTACTCTCGCGGAAAGTCGGCCTATCCGCACATTTACAGTCAGAACATATGAAAAGGGGCTAAACAAAGAGGACCCAGCATTCGTACAAGCGTTCGTAACATACTTCAAGTGCTCGGTCCACGTCTTGATGCGGCGCGAGGCGGGGGGCGCGGGGGCCGGACTCGGCGTGCGCGCCTCCGCGACAACACTGGTGTACGCGCGGGAGAATGAGTGGTGAGGGGCGGAGGCGATGAGCATTGAGCATGTTTGCTTTATTATAGTCAATTTAGAAAATAGAAAGCGGTTGGGTTAGGTACGGGGTGTAAAAAAAATAGCTATTATCTACGTAAGTAAGTAAGTAATATTGAGCAAATGTTATTCCCAGGAATCGACTTTTATTTTTGGTGTGAAAAATTGTTGATTACGGCACCACGCAATGTAACTCACGCAAAACTTTGTGCGTTTGGGTGCATGCAACGGTACAAGAGCTGTGGGGGCATTGAACGTTTTAAAACTTGTACTCGTGGAGAAAGGTAAACAAATTGGAGCTTTGGCCTTGCATTTCTCCGTAACCAGATGGTTTCCAGGTAAGGTCCAGTATAAAAAAATATCACAATGAGGATTACAAGTGACTCTAGACTTCGTTAAGCGTCTTTTTACACCCGTTATTCATTGTGAATGTAAAAAGGGCAGTGGATGGAATCGTGGACATATTTTTAATCTACTGCGATACGTAAAAGTATACGACTAATACCAGGTTTCTGAAAGGTCAATCAAGACAACGTGGGACATATCAAGACAAAACGTAACGGGAAAATCGAGGTTCAAAGGGGTGACCAACATAATATTATTAGTAAAATGTGTAAAACAACATAATTCTATGTAATATACTCATCAACTCCGCCGAATTAAAATAATTGTCTCATGTATGTTAAAGTGTTGCAAAAATATCATAGAATGAAAAATGTAATGTAATTATTATTAATGAAAATTGCTCAATACATTGGATGGTGCTGTTTGGCCTAGATGTGATGTCATGTATTTGCTTGTTTTAATGTGAAATTAATTATTATGATAGTGAATTAGTACTTTTTTATATATTTATAGCTTTAGTGTTAATTACATTGATCCCACTTACCTAATGAAACTTGGACTGCAGTTAAATTAAATTTTATATGTAGCGAATTTTATATAGTATAGGCAGTTATTAATATATTATTTTGATTTACTTAATCAAGGGACTTGTTATTTAGATATTTAAGCAACACCGCAGTGTGAGAAGCTAAGAAGCATTAGGATTAAGGTTGGATTCAGAAAGTGGCCACAGACCTCATACTACAAACTATCATGAAAAGAAAAAAGTTATGGATATCGAATTTTAATGAAGAGAAACACCGTCCAGGCTTTTTCTCTTCAGTAGTCACTTTACTGCAGAACAAAATATATGCACATATATAAAAATATATACGTCGTATCAGCATACGGTGTTTAAAGCTGTTTCCGAATATGTACCTATTGCTTGTCTTGCGAATCAGTAGCAAACTATGGATGAATAGGAGTAAGAGCCTCCGATAGTTAACTTGTGAGCGACCATAGATATTGTCCACATGTAGAAGTGCATTCATTATTGTAGTTCGTTTTAAATTAGGAAATGTAAAACTTTATCCGTCTTATTACAAAACACGATCTAACTTTAGCCCGAGCCTAAACCATCGAACCAGTTTTTGTATTTTGAACTTTAAGTCGAGGTTAGTAAAGTTCTTAATACAAAATTGCCAATCTAGACTGGACTAAGTTGTCTGTTTTTTAAAAATAACTGTATTTCGATATCCGTTAGGTTCTTATTTCAAAAACAAGCTCGATGGTTTAAACAATGTCTATAGAAAAACCTTGTTTTGTAATAGACCATAAAGGTCCTTTTTTCTTAGCACGACAGACAAATACTCGACTCCTTACATTCGTTGACCACTCATGTTAACAGTTCTCTTTGTTTATGCTCTGTCTACAAGATAGGTAGTCAAGTATGTAAGGAGGCTGTGTTAATAGTGTTAGGGCTGTGGGCACAGAGTAACTACTGTGACGTTGGAAACGATCTTGTCAATTGTCAGTAGTTGAAGAAAACATATGTATAACAGATAGGTATGTAAGGGAAATTTGAGCAAATCTAGGTGGACAGTACTGTACCTGGGCGTTAAAATTACACTTCTAGTATTAGAAAGTCTATTTTTAGTCTCATTATCATCCCCTTACTGTACAATTTATACAAACAAAAAGTTGAATTGTTTGATAATTTTGCTCAAATCTCGTTTCAAAGCAATGATTATTTTAAATGACACTTAATTAATTGAAGATTTCTGAGCTACGTCAATACAAATAATCACCGCTTATACCTGAAGTATGCGATTTTAGTTAGCAAGTCAGGATAGTAAGATAAGTACCAAACAAGTTCCTAGCTTGAATGTCTTGATTTAAAGAACCACGAAATTCTTGCAACAAAGACACAATAGGGTCGCCTCCTATTAAGATTATGGATTATGCAACAGGAGAACACAACTGCGGAAATATGTGTTATATGCTCCGAGAAATACAACCGAAATATTATCATATGGGTCATTTAGATACGCAGGTAGACTGCGATAGATTTTGTTTAGGTAAATGAATTTTATTCTATGCGTTTATTATTTAGTAAAACTATGATTCGAAGAAATATAATTATGTTTTGGCTACTACATCCCCCTAAAAACGAAAATCTTACTATCCCGCCTCGTTTCCCCATACCCCAGGCATTTCCTAACATCCAACAGCCATGCATCTTACCCCTTCTTTGGTTCCACAGTACTGGGCCTCAGCGACTCCTTAACCTCGACCTTCATGACCTTCGGAGCCGCCTCCTCTTGCAGCACCGCAAGCAGCATCTGTTCCGCTCGTTCCTCGTTGAAGCCAACGCTTTCTAGAGCGAGAGATATGACACGCTCTGCTATGCTGTCATATTTCTTTTGGAGTTTCTCTTTTACTGAAATTGTTGGTTGTTTTGTTACTTTTTTGGGATAGTTTTGAGAAATAATAGATAGACGAATGGAGTACTTCAGTCGTCACTTATGGAGGATATAAGACTGACACTCTCTATTGAGGCGGAGCGGACGAAATCTAATTAGCTTTAGGGCTGACATAAATGAGGCTATTTTATCAATATATGCCGTAATTCCTCAAGCCGTTACCATGTCAGTCAAAAGACGTCTTCTGCTGGACACAGTTTTTTCCCAAGCGTCGCCGGAACGACCGGTCCTGTGATGCCCGCATCCAGCGGAATCCCGCAACCCTCTCCACGAAAACGTATGTCAATACTTACACTCATTTTTCTCCGCCATAGTCTTCATGATAGTGACGACTTTCTTCTGCGGTAATGGCGTGGGTTCCTTCTTCTGTGCGACGACAGTCTCCTTCTTGGTGAACCCCATGACCATGAGCTCCTCACTGGCCTTCTGTACGTTATTGTCTTTGTTCGCTAACACGTCTAGGATCAACGTTTCTTCCGCTTTTGGGAATATACTTTTGAGGTATCTGTAATTATAAAGGAATTTCTTTAGCGTCCAGTATAATAAAGGTTTTAGGATGTTGTTTGAGACTTCCTCGCTATTGTAGCGCGTCGGAAATGTTTGCGCAAGCTCGTACCGACGGTTTTCAGGCGATTGTGCGCAAGAAAACGGCTTCGCTACTGAGTAGAGTGAGAGGCAGTCGCAATCTCATCCTGAGAACTGCAGCGGAGAGTTTCGGCTCTCCAATTGTCAAGGTTTGTGCAGAGGGCGATTGGTACTAAGACTAGATAATGAGTTGTTTTAATATTATGTTACTAACACAATGGATTCGAAATAAAAATCTATATTAATATTATTAGCTATTGACACAGATATGTAAGCTGAAGTCTTTTTATTCGGCAAATTATTGGCATGTAGGACAGAACGCTCTGAAGAATTGTCAAAGTTAAGAGACAGTGGACAGGGCACATTGCCCGCAGAACAGATGGCCGATGGGGCCGAAAGGTCCTGGATTGGCGACCGCGTACCGGTAGACGTAACGTTGGAAGGCCTCCCACAAAGTGGACGGATGACCTTGTGCAGGCCGCAGGAATCAGCTGGATGCGAGAAGCACAAAACCGGTCGAAGTAGCGATGCTTAGGGGAGGCCTATGTCCAGCAGTGTACGTCTTTCGGCTGAAATGATGATGATGACAACACAGTTGTCTGTGACGTACTACAGGAAAAAAGTGACTAGCTCTTGCCCTGGCAGAAATATTAGCCAGTCAGTCATGTGGTACTGACTACCCATTGGTGTTCTGGAGGTGCATTTAAATATGAAGGCTGTTTTAAAAGCACATGAGGAAAAATGTGTTTAGTCAAGCTCGTAATTGCTTTATCATAAAACGACAAGCGTTATTTGTCTAAGTGACAGTTAGATAGTTTCAAAATTAGTGAGGTTTCAATTTACTGGGAATTGTTGTCAAAAGTGGTACAGCGACAAGGTCGACTGTACCATTACAGTTCAAGCTAGCAATCTGACCTTTTTAGAAAACCAGTAATATACATTTTCGTGTATGCTTCATCAGAAGGCTCACTTTTCGTGTATGCTTCATCAGAAGGCTCACTTTTCGCGTATGCTTCATCAGAAGTCTTCACAGTTCCACTAACACAAGATGGCATTATTTTCAACATTTCGGAGCCACTATGTCTACTCAAAAAGCGCCTAACGGACAGTTTTCTTCCTATCAATTCCAACATACTTAATATTATATTATATACACAATTTAAATATCAATACGCTACCACGAAACTGAAATAACAGTGTCCGAGATAGTCAAAGAATCTGAACAATGTATTTTGGTGATCATGTCAATAAAATTTGAGATTATATTGATAACGTCTCGTGATGACTCAAAGACAATGATAACAAACGGCACACGTGGGAAATGACCTTGTGTTTATTATTTTAAACTAGCTTTTGCCGGCGGCTTCGCCACCTTGTAATTGTATTGTATTCATTTCTTGGATGTCGGATATTATCGGACGGGAATGTACTACCGGGATACTACATTTAGATGACTGATATAACGGTTGTAAAAAGACTTAACGAAGCCGAAAGTCACTTTTACTTCCTGTCATTGTAATTTTTTTTTCATCCCAGCTAAATCTCTAGGAAGAGGTGAAGGGCGGGCGTTTATGGGGGACTGTCTTATGTGATTTTGACGTTCAAAAAGTGCTGATTCTCAGCCTAGTTTGAATAAATTGACTTTTGATTTTGAGTAAATGTCTCAGTCGAATTCATTTGGAATGATGATGATAAGAACCTAAACGACGTAGTAGATAAAGTTTCAACTTACTTCAGCTTCATTTTAGGAGACTGGTGTCTCGGCGGCTGGCCGTCCATAGATCTCACGCCATAATAGCTGGAAGCGCCTGACGCCGGTCGAAGTAATGACGGAGATCCTGTAAACAAGTATTTCAATGATAATAATTAATATGAATCTTATAATGAAACACGATGGTAACAAAAGAAGCTAATGCCAAGATCACCGGTATTGCCATATTTTTCTGTAGCCTTTGACCCCTTACATCATCATTTGACAATATATATTCTGTCACGAACGAATCCTGCCTTACTTGTCAAAAAGTCGAGGCCCATTTTTTGTTACCACATCATATCCAATCCCGCACCCTAAGGATGGAAAGGATTGCAAGAATTTTGATGGCAATTCACAATACATTGCTACAAATGAATTATAAGAATTTTTATTAGAGTTAATTATTTTGAAACATACACATTATAGCAAAAATATTATCATAACACAAAAAAAATATGAAAATTAACTACATATTACTAAACATATACTTTTAGGAACAGCATATACATACATATATATATTAATTCTAAAACATTCCTCCACCACTTTTGTTATAAGGATGGACGGTCAGATTGGTCACCGATGTTCACTCGGTATTCCTTAATATTTTGCTTAAATACCCGATGTAATTTTATTTGTTATTGCTTTTTAACTAGGTACCTACTTAAGTGGTTTAATGTTCTAAATTATGTAGGTGATGATTTTGGTGCACGGTAAAACTCTCAATGACTATGTTGGCACCAACTTAAATATATAAAATGTATGTGTAGCATAATCAGCCTATCATGTTCCCACTGCTGGGACAGGCCTCCTCTCGGTGAGAGGGAGTAGGCTGTTATTCACCACGCGGTCCCAATGCGGGATGGTAGATTTCACATGTTTCGAATTTTTGGTTCTAGGACATGCCGGTTTCCTCACGATGTTTTCCTTCACCGTTTTGAGAGCTATGGTGATGAAATAATTTACACAAAATAAAGCGCCTGTCTGGGTTTGAACCTTTGGACCTGCAACTCGTAAGTCGTGGCCGTTACCATTGATCTCTATGTCTATGGACTACTGAATAAATAAATAAATAAACAATATAAATGAAATAAATGTTTGACAAATGTGTTAGCTTGATTGACAATGTAAATAATGTAATGAATATTATTGAATAGTCAAAATGAAAGGCATTGTAGGGCTATGAAGCAAATTGTTTGCAGATTAATTTTCAATCTGTTTAATTGCTTTTTTTAAATATAAGTATTTAATGTTTCTCACCATGCGGACTGCCGGTTATCGGTGAATAATGACTGGACCCTGGTATAGATCCAGACATGCCCTTAGCGAGCTGCAAGGCCGAGTGGAGCCCTGGGGCGCCCTTCTGCAGCCGGACAGCTGACGGGGACATGGTGAGGGGGCCTGGCGTCGTGATGGGGTGCTTCTCTACCTGCAGTGCTGATATGACCACTGCCTCTCTGTTGTAGTACCTAGGAACAGTTTGTGGGTAAAACTGTATGGAGTGCGCCTTTCGCTATAGCAAGAACAAAGCTTCTCGAACTCGCCACATAGTATTATGGTGGGTTGTGTGAAGTCGCATTTGTCATTATGATTAAAAAGTAAGGGTGCAACTAGATTTTGCAGATGCGATGAGCTGACCCTTTTTTAAGGCTTTTAATGACTGGTAAACGTCGATCAATCACAATCTAGATGCACCATCAAGAAAAAACTTAAATTAGTTTTCTGACACAACGCATAGCCGAAATTGCTTGGGTCTAGGATCATTGATTATTGCACAAGTCAAGAGTTCCATATGTAACGAAGGGAATGCTCCCCAGATATAAATAAGGGATGAAATTTTGTGTGGAAGTTCCTCAGTTTTGATTGTCTTGTAATATAATAAGGTTCAAACTGACAACTTACTTTTTCAACAATATCTTGATATGCGTTTCGCTGACAGTCGGGAACATTGCGCTTATCTTGGCTACCAGGGCATCAGTGTCCGTTGTCAATGTCAAGGAGTCTTGGAACTTCTCGTTGAGGTGTGAGACCCTGCCAGGGACTGGGCTGCCTCGTGGAGTGAGGCATAGTGCCCGACCCAGAATAGGGCTGTCGTTCGGAGTTCCATAAGCCCTGGGATCCTGAAGAATTGGGTAATAGGTGAAAGACTGCTAGAAACTGTTGAGACTAATAACTTATTTTCCAGTAGTACTTATGAAATGTTATAATAGTGCCTGATTATTTGCTTTTCTGTAGTGTATAGTTGTGTGTAGTGCCCATTACCATAATTTGAAGAGAGTTATCGATTTAACATGTAAGTGACTTCAGTGTGCTTTATTTAAGAGCTCAATTTCACATATTTACAAGAAAGCAAGTATCAGAAACATTGTGAATTTTCTCCATACAAACAGATAAGCATTTTATTCTAGCCAGCAATACAATAGAAGTGTTGACACACTGTCAGTGCTTAGTGCTTGAAATCTGTTTACCCCTTCTGCATAAATATGTAATATGTGTGGTTTTACATACCTCAAGAGTAGACAAAACACATTAAGATGAAATAGAATATTCTGAAAGAAATGGTCCCTATAATTCAGAATATCAAAGCCTATTGAGAGTAGGACAGAGGTTACACCAACAGTTTGGTGTCAATTTGATCTGATAGTTAGGTTAAATTGTCAATTAACTGATTGAAAAAAGCAATTGATTAACGGATTATTAATGGTGAAGAGCTCTTGCGGAAGAGAGATACTTAGATAATTATGAATAAGTTCAACATTGTCCCATTTTGAATCTGTATGCTTGCAACAAATTGAGAAGGAAACCTATTAAAAGTTGTTGTCCATCATGACTTCAAATATTTAAATGGCGCCAAATTGGTGGTCTCACCTCCATCTAACAAATCAACATGTACGACAGCTAAGCGTGTACTTACGAAGTGTGGTTTGAGCCCCTTCGGATGAAACATCTTGGGGCTGTGCTGTACGTTCTGGAACGCATGCTGGAGCCGAACTGGGGAGGGGTACGGGTGCACGTGATATGGTGATCCATGTGCTGGCTGCTAGTTCCAATGCACAGACATGGGTGGACAAATACCACTGTGAACAACCATGCAGAGATGGCATAGCTTAGCTTTTATAATCTTCTCTCCATGACAATCTATTTAGGAGTGACACGGGAGAGGTACCGGGGGGTTCGACTGGAAGTTTTGGACCTCCATCGCATCACAATAGCATCACATTTATAGCTGGATCTACTGAACTACGATAAAAAACGAAAATAGTAGGTAGTGAAATGTATGTAATAGTTCACTACTATTTTCGTTCTCAACCTAATGCTTTAGGGGACATAGGATTGATGTAATGTTATGTTAGGATGCCTCACAATCGCTTTACATACAATACTAGCTATGCCAACTTGTGCTTCCACGCTGTGTATATCAAACAAACAAGTTATATACATTTATGATGATTCAAAAGTCAAACTTTCAACAATTTTCTGACATTGTTTAATTTATTCTTCATGTAATCTGAACAGTATGGTTTCAAGGGAGCCATAAGAGTTCCTGTATCCTGTAATTGCATTACAAATTAATCACAGAAAATGTATACAGTGTAAAATGTTGCTCTTTCTTTTTGACTTTTGTGGCATCATTAAATATCTGTAGCTCACACAGAGGAGCAAGACACAATATGACACAATTTTTTGACATATGTAATTCCTTTAATAAATGATTACTCGATAACACCATATGCTCTTTGCCTCTTGCTCCCCTGAATTAATTTTTGCTTCTGTATCAGCAGTGTAAAATGTATTCTTTGCTACCATACATTGGGGACACAAAAGTGCAGTTTACTGAATTGTAGTACTTTGTAGTAATCAGCCTGATAGCCAACATAGCTGATGCCCCAGCGAATCTGACTCTTCATGGTTGCTAAAACTGAGTTAAACCAATGCTATATCACATCTGAAAATTGATTAAAACTATGTTATTTATTTATTTTAATTAACCTAGCTTTAAGCCTACAAATTAGTATGCACCTGGGCAAATAGCACCTATAGAGAGCTTTGATTTTATTTCCAGTAGTTAGGGGTGTGCTCTGTCTATCAGTTGTTCTCCTGACCTATCCCAGTTTCTTTACGACAATATTGATTGAATTTAAACTATTTTCTGTAACCGTTTTAGTAGCATTTTTTATTATATTTACTGGTAGTTCTGGTTGAAATTCTTGGAGTTCTTGGTAGTATTATTGATGTTTGAAACTCCCATGTTAATTGTAGGTAGGTACCTAATATTTCCATCATCAGTCAATTCCTTGAGCTAAGGTACCCCGACGTTTTGAAAGATCAACTCAATTTATACAAACAAAACTGCAGCGAATAGGCTAACTGTTCGCCATACAGCTAGCCTAAGCTAGTATAAGCCTAGGTAATCGAGATAGTTACATGATTTAGTTATTTTTTATAAGGTGGTGGTTGTGTACATAGGTACCTGATGGTGAATGCATTCCAGGGCAATGTGGTGAGCTGCACTCTGCAGCGATTTGTGTTTAGATCTTAACTCCTCCATTTGATACAACTGGGTATATTTGTAAATAATTACACAAGTAACTCTCACTTAGCTAATAATTCGTCAAGGGAAACAACTGAACTAATTCACATTTTGCTTAGAAATGAAAAACTTATTGAAAAAGCATTTCAATTTATGTTAATAATATTAGTCATTATTTTTAAATATTTCCCTCCTCTTTGTTTTTGTCGTAAATCGGCAAGCCACCATTGACAACACTGCTAAAATTAAGAGTGCGTACTTCAACGAACATCAACAAAGAAAAATTATGAAAATTGCAACTGCTACGAGCTTTTTAACTCGGTCATCTTATAATGCGTAGAAATGGCGTTCGGATAATCAATACTTTTACGCAGTTTGCGCAGTTGTCCGAGTCTCGCGCATTTATACCAAAGAGTACACTTTAGATTGTCCCGCGAAATTCAGTTTATTTTCATGTTCGTCCTCTTAGAGCATTAGACCAACTTAATGCTCTAAGTTCGTCCTGGGCTCTGGGTTCATGTAATCTATATTTTGATCGTTTTTCATTAGTATCATTACTCTATTTCAGTTTCTTTAATTGACACTTTTGTGATTTCTCTATTCCTATTTATTTTTGCGATATTTCGCGATAGAGAAATGGTAAATCTATATGTAATACTGTAAAGCCCTCTTGAGGCAGCCCAATTAAAAAGTAAAAGAGCCATATTTACACGCATAAATGCGTGTAAATATGGCTCTTTATTTTGTTAAAACACGGGTAATTTACAGAGGTCAGGCCATTTTTTCTTTTTTTCTCTATGGCAATCAGTGCCGATTCATGTCAAATTAATGCCATTGTCATTATTTTTGACACTCGAAGAACCATTGAGTTAGGAAAAACATGGAGGCGCCGCATTATATTTGACATACACTTTGCATACAAATATGAGTGAAATACGATACAGACGGTGAAATATCGTTTTGTCTCATTCTTTCTAATGAAATAATCGTATGTGATAAAAGAGTCAACAATATTTAAGTTGTTGCTCATTATGGTAACATTTAATCGTGACGTAGGACAGTTGTAGGTAAGTGCCCTATCAGCCATCTTATGCGACATCTATTTAGTCTGTGGCGACGAGTTTCGTGGTAGTTGTGCTGTCAGATGGTTGTTTATTTTTTGTGTTATTGAGATTTGCGAGAATATTACGAGGAGTTTACCTTTAAAAATTAATGTAAATGTTGGAAAACAGCAAACCAACATGCCTGTGTGTTGTATTGTGAAGTGTGGTGCAAGAAAGAATGGAAATCAACCTCAATTGTCTTTGCATAGGTTAGTAGCCGGTTTTCATGCAATATTACATACATTCATAGACGTTCGATGAACAAATTGTTACTCAATCGTGATTTTAAGGCTAAAGTGTATTTGGTAAGGTATATTTGGGGTCATTTTCATATAACAGTCCAATTTATTAATTCATTCGTTTGTTTACAATAATATGTCATAGTGGAATAGTGTTGTACCGTTGCTGTAATAGTTTCCGAAACTAGTTCCTCCGCTGAAACGATATCGGTACAATCAGCGATGTTAACATAAATCGTTCTGCGTGTCCTAATCGGTCCGAGTGACTTTGCTTGGTCACAGCACCGGGAGACCGTTCCACAGAGTTTTATATGATGATAAAATAAATAAATAAAATAAGACATCGACATTTTGTTATTTATTTTAGTTAGATATTAGCAGCAGCTCTAACCAAAATGATTTATTGATCAAAATACTTACCTCTTTTATAGGTTTCCTAAAAATGAAGGATTAAAGAAAAAGTGGTTAGACGCTATTGGTGAAGAAAGTTTTAATCCGCGACATAAAGAATGGTACCTCTGCATTCACTTTGAAGAAAGCTGTTTCAATAGAACACTTGATGTAATGAGATTACATGATAACTCTGTTCCCACAGTATTTTACCAATTTTTTTTTTTTTTTTTGTTTTACCCGCACCAAAATAATTCTCTGAAGAAACTGACTGGACAGGTCCCACAATTTGTGTGGTTCTTTCCTTAAAAGACCATTTCAAACAGCGATCTACATAGCTACATATCAAGATTTTGTCTGGACTTTAAAAGAGACTGTGACCACGGAGTTTGTTTCGGCCTTTCTTCTCATAGTAGTCAGATAGGAAGCGCCGACCTAATTTAGTTTTTAAAATACGATTGACGTGTAAAAGTGTTTGTACAAACCTACTTACAGAAATAAAATCATTTATCATTTATAATTATTATCACAAAAATAAACAAATTTTAAGTAAAAAAAAAAATTTTTTTTATTTTTACTCCACAACTCTCTCTTTAATAAATAGTTAGGTATGTTACACATACATGTTGTTTATAAAAGTTTTTAATTCTGTACAGAAAAAAACACTTGATATGAGTTTTATTCTCAGATAACAGACAGTAAGTAAACTACTCATCTTTTTCTGTTACAACAGATTTTAAGTAAGTACATAATTATGAACAAAACGTGATATCAAGTAAGACTCGTATCCATACTCGTTATAGTAACACCAATATTCCTTGATTGCCACAACCCTAGCAATGGCAGCCATTTTATGAGACATTATGAGTTGTAGGTAGGCACCCTTTTTTTGTTGATATTTCCAGTCCATACTATTATAAGTCAATGCGAAGAACAGATGAGAAGAGATGACCCTATAAACCGTAAACCTTTGCCTCTTTCTTATGGAGGGTAGAGACAAGGAGAAATATCTCTTATGGGCTTCGATCAATAAATTAATCGATGCTTATGGGGATCTTTTATGGTTGAAAAAGTGTCAAACTACAGTAAATAATAGTTCAAAAACCCTCCAAAATGGCGCTAGCGTAGGCAAATTGTGTCGTATAATTGTAGCAGTTGTTAACGGACTGAAGTATGCCGAGTTAGAAAATTAACGGATTGAAGTATGCCAAGTCAGAAAATTTAATATTTTTAGTGAGTAGAGTAGTTAATATACCATACCTGAACAATTAACGTAGTCCAATATTATTTTGTAAACATAACTTTTAAAATTTACCCGCTGGATACTGCAGCGCCACCCTTATGTAGCACATTTTGACGGACACTTTTCATACTCAGAGATAGTTCTCCTTGTCTCTACCCTCCATAGTTGACCACAGTGCTGTCGAGTGCTGTGCCACATGGTGCCATAGATTAATGTACCCCATGGTGCCTTTAGTATTTTATCTATGATGGTGCCACAGTGTGTTAAGGGTGATGAACTAATGTTGTTTTCAATAACAGACTACAATATAGGTACCTAATATATTTCCAATTATGCCTAGTCTTGCTAGGTGTTACGGTGCGGTATTATGGCCAAAGCGCTCGTCGTCGCAAGTCGTCACTTCAGCAAATACAATTATCAGACTTGTTAATTGTATTTGCTAAAGTCACGACTGACATCTGATGATTGGATAAGAGTTTAGATTAGTACCTACACTATCGCATTAGGTTACCCTGTAATAATAGATGTAAGTTGGAAAATAAATAAATTGACTGTACCACACTACAGTCTACTGGCAAGTTTTGCTGGATGCTTCCATACCACTTTCCTTTCACACTTGGTCTTTCTTCTACATTTCTTACCACAGGTTATCAATGTTTTGATGAATACATTGCAGGCAATATTTCATGGAGAGCCATGAAAAATTGGTACGGTGACGTCTGCATAGCTAAATATTCTACCCTTTTTTTTTTTTTTTTTTTTTTTTGAGGATGGGAAATCATCAAATGACCCCTCCCGCTCTGGGTGGAGCGGAAGGGAGTGTCAGACTCTTACTGACTAAAACCCACCCGTGTTCCTTCCTTGGCCCTTTATGTTCCGGGTCAGCGGTACCCCTTATGGATGATCCCGCTTTCCCGGCAGGCTTGGGCCCCAGTGGGCCCCCTCTTCGATGCTGACATCTCTTTGAGGCGCGCGTGGAACACGTACGCGCCGTCCAGCACGGGCCTGGTCCTGATCGGACGGTGAGCTACCCATTGCTCACCGCCCGCAGGCCCGCGCCTACGGTGGCCGGGAGTCGTCACGCGGCTCCCGACGCCCGGAGCGTCCACCGCGGCGGCTTGGACGGGAGACTCTCTCCCTCTCCCGTCCCGCCACCTCCTTCGCTAGCATGACTGCTTCGCAGAAGGAGGCGACTGCCTCCCACTCCCCCTCGCCCCGGACCATGGCTTGAACCAAGGCCGGGCGTGAGAGGTCGCCGCCGCTGCCGATCGCCTCTACGAGGACACGGCGGTGCTCCGCCCATGCAGGGCAGGCCCCCACCGTATGCTCCACCGTGTCCTCGGGGCGATCATCGCAGTGGTGACACCCGGGCGTTTCCTCCCGCCTGATGATGTGCAGGAACCTCCCGAAACTTCCGTGTCCGGTGAGGACCTGCGTCAGGCGGTAGGTGAGGACGCCGTGACGCCTCTCTAGCCACTCCTCAAAGAGGGGTCTTACCGCCGCTATCGTGGCGTGCCCTAAATATTCTACCCTTAGTAAGAGACTGCTGGCATAGGTCATTCACGTAGAGCAGGAAAAAACAGGGGGATAGGCAGCTACCCTGAGGCACACAATAATCAACTCTGGCTTTATTTCAACTCCCCAAACTTTACTTTTTGTGTCCGGTCATTGAAGAAGTCTGTAAATATGCTTAGAACCCTTACCCGGATTCCAGCATGTTCTAACTTGATCACAAGGGTTGGAATACAGACAGTATTAAACGCCTTGGCTAGATCGAGAAAGACACTCTGACATTTATACTTTGTATCAACTTTTCTAGTCACGTAATCAACTCGTTGATAATTTTTAACCTCTATTGCATTGCCCAGCAGCAGGAGCAGCTTGCTTTCTCAGCCATTTCATTGCCAGCGATGCCTTGTGGTCTCTGGGCAGGCAGTATGGTAGCTGTCTATTATTGATTTAGTAAGCTGGCTTACCTGTACCTCAATCTGTGTCGTATCCGCAAATGTCGTGGGATCGTTTAGTGTCGTAAGCTTGGGCTTGGATACAAGGCTACGTGTATAGTTGGCTCGACCCGTGTTTCGCGGAATGCGCCATGGTGGTGTTGGTGGAACACAGACCTGGATGTCGAAGCGGATCCACCTGTGATCAGAGCAGGAGGCCTCCTTGGAGACTCGCCACCCAGTGGTAAGTTCCGCCGCGCCCTCCGATACCAGAGTGAGATCTATGATTTTACGGCTTCTCCTGGTTACGAATGTTGGTTTGGAGCCAGTGTTTAGTAGGGGTAGTCGAGAATAAGTAGTCAACCAATGCCTTACCCCTCTCGTTTTGCGTGTCCATACCCCACAGCTGGTGGTGAGCGTTGGCGTCGGCCCCGACGACGACCTCAAACCCACCTCTCTCGCAATAGCTCACGAGGCGGGCGAGGTCGTGTGGAGCTGCGCATCCGCCTCAGGCATGTAGGCCGAGGCGAAAACGATCACCCTTTCCATGGCGACGTCACGCTGTATACACATTCTTGCTGCAGAGAAATCTCTGCAACAGAAGTCAGTTAAGGTCTCTGTTTTAAGGTTACCTGTGACAAAGATGCACGATCTGGGGTGATCATGATCTGTGGTGACCAGGAGCTTACCGCCAAGATTTGAGAGTACTTGTCACGCGGCTCCTGGATCAGGGCAATGGCCGTGTGCTGAACCTCCAGCCACTTGCGGAGCTGAACCGTCACGGTCTGACTATGGTGGAGGTTAGCCTGGAGGACTCTAAAGGTCGACGAAGGGAATGACATCGTTGGTCGAACCCCCCTCGTCCCCCTCCAGTCTCAGCCCGGAAACAGGTCGCCCTCGTCGAAACCGTCCCCTTCCTGGCCCGAAGCCGGTGACAGGGTGATGTCGTCCAACTCCTCGCCCGATGAAGGGACAGCTCCCATGCCACGGTGGCGGCATCAAACACGGCCAAATCTGCTTGGCAGCTGTGGCCGCGGATGCTTCCGGGTTGCATGATGATGGGGGAGTGGACTCCCCTGCTGGTGTCTGCAGTTCATTTGGGGCCTCGCCAATGGTTCCCGTGGTGGGGTCCCATCCCTGAGGGACGTCGGTGAACGTGCCGTTCCGACCCTGGAACTTCACGTACACCGCCCCCAATCCTATTGAGAGACGGCGTCCGGCCTTTATCAGGGCCGGGATTTGGTCCTCAGGGATACCGACCACCACGAACCACGCCGCAGCCTGCAAGAGCACCCACCTCTTGATGTCGACCCAGGGGTTTTGGTAACAGAGCACGCCCAATATTGGTCGGCTCACCAAATACCCCTTGCTCGTCTGGGATCACGATCCCACATCGAGCACGTTTCATGATCTCCGCTTGAGTCTTGACGACCAACGAGATGCTAGTCGGGAGAGAAAGGTCGGAGACAGTCTTCCTTAGCCATCCTAAGGTGTGGTCGTTACCGCACCACAGCTTCAGGACACCCCCAGCGAACAGCGGCTTGGCGTTGAAGGTCGGCCCTGGAGTGTCTTGTTTAGGGGAGCAGGCCTCGAGTATGATCTGCTTCTGAATAGCAGCGAGTACCTAGTCCGATACGTCCTTGCTGAGGATCCCCGTGCGGTCACAGGTGATCGCGACGTCGAGGGTAGCACTTGCAGCTTGGGCGTAGCTTCGTTGATCGACCCTCTTGGATTGATCAAGCCGCGGCCGCTTATGCTCGCTCCCCTCGAGGTGTCAAGGTCTCGTTGAGAGCTCGCTTGGCCGCGGCCTGATCCTTCCAATCGGGTCGCTGTGTTTTATTGCTACCTTCAGCCGGTCTCTCCGGAACACTGGTTGACGGTCGGCTGGGCGCTGGCCGGCTTGCGCCGGTCTCTGCCTGTGAACGCTTCCCGTCGGAGAAGTTCAGCTGGCCACTTGCCGGTTTGACCGACCTAGCGGCAGTAGTCTGTTTACGGGAGCCCTTACCTGTCACCCAACGTGATTGGCGGCGCTACTTCCTCATCACTCTGTCCTCCTTCTTGCCCTGTTCAGATGGAACTGAAGGGTCAGTGCAAAGGCAACGGGCTTGTTGAGTGCATTTAGGTACCCTTGCCCTTGCGTTTCTGAATCTGCCAGGCGCGTGTAAAAGCGTCTTCGGCGCAGCTGGCCGTCTCCGCTTGACCGGGGACGGCCGCCTGTTGGGAGGAGGCTTGAGGAGCCACAGAAGGAGGAGGATGTTTGGCAGGAAGCCCGGTGCTAGTATTACCCAGCGCCGGAGTCTGTGTGGGGAGGGTCGGACCGGCAGTGGTATTAGTCGTCACCGTCTTTACCTGAGTATTGGAAGGGTCGGTACTGGTCCCAATCAGCGCCGACGTCCTTTGTTTATTCCGGGACTTTTTAGTTTTGGTCTTAGTTGTGGTTCTCGCCACAGCCGGACCTACACCCGCGATGGTACCCACGGCGTTAGCCGCATGGCCACCAGGGGCGAGGGAAGTGCAAGCACCTCCCTTAGGAGTCTCATTGGCTTTCGCCTCCACTCCCAGGTTTGTTGATTTAACTGGCCTGAAATTCTCCATGTTAATTGATTTTTTAAATTCGTCTCTCTGGCTCCCATCCTCCATGGAGCCCACAACTGGGAACGTCTCATCACTAATATAAAGCTCGAACGTTAGGACTACTAGAGAGTTATAGGGGCGCAAGGCTGGCTTACAGTGCGACATCGGGTGCTCGATCGGGTTGGCGTAAGGGGTCCAAAGGGCCACCCCCAACGAACTCTTCAACCCTCACTAACACCGTCAGCATGACCTTTACCTAACTCTTTGGCCGTCCGAAAACGACCTAAGCGGACCTCACGCACCTCGCCTGTGGGCCCTGTGGCCCTCTGACGGGACACTGTGGCCATTTCCCTACCCCTGGCCCACCGTTTCGCTTGAAATCCAGACAAAAGGGGGCGTGTTGCCTTACAGGCACATTACAACCAGAGTCACTCGGCTCAACCCCCCAGGACTCCTTCATCCCCGCTCACGGCGCTCAACTGCGCAGGTCCTAGGGCAGGTGACTACTTACTCCTACTCGTCATCAGTTTATTTTAGTGATGGACGAGCCCGCACCCAGCCAGTCACTGAGGGATCGCGGTTAGGAGCGGGAATTGGAGAGATAGAGGTGGGAGGAACGGGGATGTGGGTAGGATGAAGGATGAGGAATCTGGGGAAGGGATGTGCGAAGATAAATGGCGCCTGGAGGTTTTTGTTAGGTTAAAGGAATACTTGGAATAGATCAGGAATGATCTTGCCACTTGGTATATTTGCAATTCTATTTTGTTTGATACATTAATTGGTATATGTGGTTGTATGTGTGGATGTGTAATGTTTAATTGTGTTGTTGTGTACACTAAAAAATATGTGATTGGGTTCTGCAGTTAAAACATTATAATTAACTAACAACATTGTGACAAACACGAGTAGATAACAAGAAATTATATAAATAGTACAATTGAGAAAACCTGATATAATCGCTAGTCATTGTCCAGACGAAGGATGTTGATGTCACATTCGCTCTTATTCAATATTTGCTTAATTATAATTTGTTTTGGCTGTTATTTTTGTTGAATTGACGTAATTTTTTTATCTTCCGCTTCCTATCCTTTGTTGTTGTGGTAGTGAAATCAACCATGATAGTGGAAAAGCCGTCCGTTATATTTAAACGGTAGACGTCTTCTATATCTTGCCGTTGCAGAAGGGTTTCCAGAACGCTTGCCGTTTCTGTGATGATGTTGCGTAAGTCTTCCTTTGTTTCACCTTGCTTTTTTGTGATATGTTTAATCTTCTAGGTCTACTGTAAGTAGACAATTAATGCTATAATTGCTTTTAATACTTTCTTTATTTAACAAATAACTAGGTACCTTTGAGGTCTTAAACATAATAGGAATTTCTCCGTACTCCGTATTAATTATTTGGTACCTACATTTTGTCTTTGCTTCACGAAGCGATAAGTTTCATAATTATGCCGCAAATGGTGAAGTTATTGTAAAATTAGCAGTAAAATATTCGCTGAAAAATATCTGGTTCTGGAACGCTGGAAACAATACTTTTCAACACTTTATTACACCGGCCAACGTATCACAAAGGGCGCGCAGACAGATTTATCACCCCAAGAACCCGAAATTCTGCACTCAGAGGTCAAACATGCCATTGGTTGTCTCAAGGATAGAAAATCTCCAGATAAAGATGGCATTTCCGACGAGTTAGGTACATAAAAACCAAGAAAGGTGTAGGTAAAGCAGATTCTAAGCATCTGCAATTTCATCTGGAAGACCAGGATATGCCCTGAAGATAGGACAGAGTCCGTGTTTGTAACACTTCATAAAAAAGGCTTTACCAAATCTGCAGTAACTACAGGACCTTGGCACTTATACCACATTGTCATCAAGATACTCCTGTAGGTAAATCATTAACAACAGGCTTAAAAACTTTCTCGAACCACAAATTCCAGAAGATCCACCAGGTTTTTTTAAAGGCAAAGGCACGCTGGAACCCATCCTGAACGTTCACCAAATCATAGAAAAGAGCCGGGAATTTAACAGCCCTGTGTTGTTGTTTCATTTATTACAACAGTCTTTGATTGTGTGCAGTGGGATAAGGTGTGGGAGGTTCTAAAAGACATGGGTACGACTCGACATCTTATTGTCCTAGTCAGATGCCTCTACATCAACAACCTCTCTTTCGTCAAAATAAACACCGACTGTTCAAATGTGTTCGCCATCACGAAAGGTGTTAGACAGGGATGCATCCTCTCACCTCTGCTTTTCAATGTGTACGGAGAGTAAATAGTTCGGAAAACTCTTGAAGGCTGGGAAAAGGGGTTTCCTGTTGGTGGAAAGCGTATTTCCAATCTGCGGTACGCTAATTACACCGTTCTCCTTGCTACAACGGTTGACGACATGAAGGTGATAACATAGATAGGAGATGGAAAGTTACAAATTAGGACTTGCAATACCTAAATAGGCAGAATACCAAGCTTATGGTGATAGATCACGCGGGAAAGCTATTGGGTGCCTATAACATCCAATGGATCAATACTCAAACTCAACTCAAAGCATTTATTTCAAAATTTTGAATTGTCAAGGGGTCGGTCAGTCAGAAATATGGAGCTAGTTGCCCATTCCAAAGCGTAGTAGGTACCTATGGAGAAGAACGGGCAAGTAACTCCATGGACACTTTTTTAAATCAAAATATTGTTACAAAAAAATGGTTACATAATTCATGTTGTAATTATAATGTGAGAACGATGTAGAGAAAGACGTGCACGTTAAAAGCGTCCGTAATAAAAATATTAAAAAAACAATTATGGAATTAAAATAAGCCGTGGCAGCTAAGAAATGACCAGTGCCTACTGACGGCGCCCGTTCACAAACATGACGTATGGATCAGCACCATTCAGCTCAACCATTTTGAAGGGAACCCAATGATCCAATACACACGCCACCACCAGCGACACATTTGAGTGAGCATGACATACTCTCAGCCGCCAGGGCACATTCAAGTCAATGAAAGACGAACCCAGTAAGCTTTATAGTAGGTACAAAGTGCTCACACATGTGCTATGCAATTATACAATACTAAGAGATTGAATGTATACAATGCAAAGATAGGTTGTACAATCTTCATCAGCTCCAACATTATTTTCGAATGCTAATTAATTAGTTTACGCGCCCTTGTGGAGCAGGACCAGCCCTGAGCCAAGCATTTTTGTCAGCGATATAATCCCCCAACTTATAATATGCTTGGCTCTATAGTGATATAGGCTCTACGCTGATGACTTACAGCTTTACTGTCAGGCAGGTGTTGACAGCTTAACCCGTGCGGTCGAGGAGCTAAATCGGAATTTACGTGTTGTCAAAAACTGGTCTGATCGTTTTGGGGTGGCGGTTAACCCAAGCAAGTGTCAGGCTATCATTGTGGGGAGCCCCTATAGCTTGAGGAGGCTGCATGGTTTAACGGTGCCACCTGTTACTTTTGATGGCACAGTGATTCCGTTTAGCTCTGACGTCAAGGATCTGGGTTTGCATGTTGACACTTGCCTCGACTGGCGTAAGCAGGTCGCGATTGTGAGCAAGAAGGTCACTGGAACGTTGCGGTCGCTCTATCGGCTAAAAAATATTCTCCCATCACACATTAAGGCAATGCTTTGTACAGTCCCTAATCTTCCCCATAATTGACTATGGTGATGTGTGCTACTATGACCTGAATGCAGATCTCCTCAATAAACTTGACCGACTTCTTAATAGCTGCATTCGATTCGTTTTTAATCTCCGCAAGTACGATCATGTATCCGCACATCGATCGCTTTTAAAGTGGTTACCCATCCGGCAGCGCAGGGCGTTGAGAGCTTTGACAACCCTGTTTGCTATCCTTCACAAACCCACTTCTCCTTCTTATCTGACCTCTCTCTGTCAATATTTATGCTCTGCACATAGCAAGAATCTTCGGTCTGAACATAATCGTCTTCTTCGTTGTCCTTCTCATCGCTCTGGTTTTATAAAGTCTTCTTTCTTTGTCCAGGCGATTTTCCTTTGGAATGCGCTCCCTCAGAATATCAGGACGGTAACCAATCAGTTCACATTTAAAGTGAAAGTTCGAGAACACATACGCAAGAAGTTGGCAGATTCGTCTCAGAATTAAGTTGTTGTTGGTTTTCTTGTTAACTCTCATAATGTTTTTAATTTTATTTTTTTGTTGTATGTATGTATATATGTATTTATTCTCATTATTATTTTTTTTAGTTATAAATATATTCTAAGTTATTTTTGCACCTACTAAGTATTGTCTCTGCATCACCCTAAGGTAGACTGGTAGAAAATGCCCAAGGCATTAAGTCCGCCTTTGTACAGTTTTTACTTGTGCATAAAGTTTTAATAAATAATAAATAAAAATAAATAGTGTGCGTTTTATACAAAATTTAAATTTCGTTTCATTCAGTTGGAGAATGTGAGGAGGTATTATACATTGTCGACCGCATTCTTTAATAACTGCAACATTTTATTTGCCGTGAAAGGCGGTGTTGTGTTGTGTCTGGCAGCGTAACCTTAAAAGAAAACATATTTTTACTAAGATTAATTATACAGTAGTTAATACTTAAATAAAGTACTTATATAACTGAAATTCAAGCAATAGGTAATATGTAATACGGGCTGGTGTCCGCAACTCCACGTCAATGCGCGTATTTTGCGTACGGGTGGGAAAATCGGTTATTCGATCCACCTCAGCTCCTCGAGGAAGGCCAGCAACGCCTTGGTGTTGCTAACAATCTCACGTAGGGTACCTGGGTTACCGAAGTACTTTGCCCTGTATGTGGTGACCACCGGGCAGCTTAGAAGCACATTAGGCTTTAGCACATTAAGCACTTAGGCTGCTGTCTCGTCCTCCTCCATGCAGGCCCTGCACAGCGGACTGTCTGTGACTCCTAATACAAAGAGGTGTTTATTAAATGACCCGTGACCAGTTACGGCTGCTGTGACTGTACGCAGCTGTTGCTTGGTTAGTCGGAGAACCTGTTTCGTGAAGCGGCCATCGATTGTGGGGAGTGCTTCCCTAGCCTACCTGCACTCACGTTGGTCCACCCATAGTTTGAGATGTTGGTCCCTGGTGCGTTTCCTTACCAGAGTGCGTATGTACCCGAAGGGGAGCGGCACGATGGGTTCGGGACCCACTGGTTCGACCCCCTTCTGGCAAGTTCGTCGGCTGCATCGTTGCCTAGCGAACCGCTGTGTCCTTTTATCCATTGAATGGTTATGTTATTGAGGTTGCCCACCTGGTTGAGGCAAATTCAAGCAAACAAACCTTTCACTTAGGCCCAGGTTAGCTCGATCGGATTATACTGGCAGTGGTACGGGGGTAGTCTTATGACGGTATGACCCTTTTCGTGAGCTATATCATCTAAGACATACCGTTGGAGTACTGGGTTTGTGCAGACCAACGAGTCTTAATAATTCATTTTTGAGCATAGTTTCATTGGCCTCTATTCCTTTTTCTTGAAGCCATGCAATGATTTCTAATTTTCTGTTTGTGAAGTTGGTGGTTTGTGCTTTTGGACCGAGTGGTATGGGGCGTTATCCATAATAATGCAATGTGGCTCCTTTAAATTATCTAATAAAATTATTAGATAATTTAAAGGAGCCACATTGCATTATCTAATTCACAATTATCTAATAATTTTAAAAACCACTCCTTAAATTTTTCAAAATTCATTTCCTCGTGGTATTTAGTAGTTTTAGTTGATTTGAATGCCAATAGGCAATTAGGCACAAAACCAGATGACACCCCAGCATGAGTGATGATTAATCTTTGACCTTTGCCTTCGGGTACTTTGGTGGTTGATTGTGCAGCATCATCGGTCCAAGCTTTGGATACGGTATGATTGGCGTTTAGCCATGTCTCGTCTAGAAACACTAAACAAAAAACTTTTTTGACTATTCGGAGAAAATTCACTCGAGCTAGAGCAATGTCAGTTCTTTCCATAATAATTATTCTTTTGTCACTTTTTTTATAGGAAAAACCAATATTTTTCAATTGTAGCCCCCAAAGTGGGGGCTACACACCTTCAGTTTTATCTATGCGATAAAACTGTGCAGTTTAACTGTACAGATAAATCGTACGTCCCTACAGCCCACACACATTCAAGTAAAAATATACGATCTTTCAGTTTTTATCATCATGGGCTCCATAGACGACGCTTTCGACGAACTTTTTACGACGTGATCGTAGGGCTAATGTGTGTGTTAAAAGAAAATAGAAGAAAACGAAAAAAACGTGAATTGTGGTGTAAACACTGGCTTCTGTTGAGAAAATCGTATTCACACACATCCTTGATAAATGAATTGAGAATTACTCCAAAAGATTTCAATAATTATTTGAGAATGAATGAAGATACATATTTGCATCTGCTGTCATTAGTGACACCATTAATAAAAAGGCAAGACACCATATTGAGAAATGCTATAACACCTCATGAAAGATTAACGGCAACTTTAAGATTTCTAGCTACAGGGAGATCTTATGAATGTTTAAAATTTTCTACAATAATATCGCCACAAGCACTTTCCGCCATCATACCAGAAACCTGTGAAGCAATTTATAAGGTTTTACACAAGGACTACTTAAAGGTAAGAAATAAAAAGACTCATGTTTTATTTATTTATTTTTTATTCAAATCATCTTGTGAAATCTTGTCATCAAACTACAAATTTCAATTATTGTTCAATGTAAATCGCGATACATATGACCCCGCTGTTTCCTCTGTCCAGTCCGGGATTGATATTTGGACCGTAGTATTACCCATAGCATTTATTGCTTGTGTCTCTTGAATTTCTTGACCATATGAAGATGTGTTTGTTTGTGGACCTATATTTGTCATCTGAGGTGCTAGTGTGCCTGCTTGATATTACTGAGGTTGATGTATGGGTGACTGATTTGAAGTACCTGTATATTGTAATGGTGATGGCATAGAGTTATGAGATGGTGATGGCAAAGAGTTATGAGATGGTGATGGTATAGAAGTTGAACTACTTGACCGTAATCGAAAATCATTTAGTATCATTGTTTTTGGAGCCATTACTCTATGTGACATTGTAAGATTTCCCATCTCAGCTTCGAATAAAGTTTCATTTATTATTTTTTCAGCCAACAACTGTTGCTGTTTATTTTTAAATTCTCGAAGTTTCAATGCTACCATTTTTCCGATAATGTCGTAGCGATCCTCTTGATATGTCTGCCGTTTAAAGTGGTCCTGAACGGATTGCAAAACGTCTTTTGTTAGATCTTCATTATTTTTCCGCTTTGTTTGCCGTTTAGATGCCGAACCATGAGCAGACGAAGTTGAAGCAGTAATTGAGGTGAAAGCCGCAGGACTCTGAGCAGAAAGATTTTCAGTAACATCTAACTCTGAATGGCGCTGCTTCATTTTCAGACACTGATGTTGCACCCGATGATTCCATCACGTTAATCTGTAACATTTTCTTTGTTTCAGTTTCCACAAAGTTGCAGTGAATGGAAAGCAATTAGTGCATTATTTGAAGAAAGATGGAACTTTCCACATCTACTTGGCGCAATAGATGGTAAACATATTGCTATTACTCCACCTAAAGGATGTGGATCGGAATTTTACAATTATAAAAGACACCACAGCATGGTACTTATGGCTATTGTTGACGTTCAATATCAGTTTTTATTATGTGATTTCGGTACAAACGGGCGAGTTTCAGATGGTATTTTTTCAGTATTACAAAATATGAAATTTTTTGAAATGCTCCGAAACAATAAATTAGAAATTCCAAGCGAAGAAGCAGTAAGAAATAGTCAGAGACGTTTGCCATACGTTTTTGTTTCTGATGACGCATTTCCGTTGAGACCTGATATGATGAAACCGTTCAGACAAGCAGAATTGACTTCAACAGATAAAAAAATCTATAATTATCGTGTTTCGCGCGCACGACGAATTGTGGAAAATGCCTTTGGCATTCTGGCTTCACGTTTCAGAATCTTCCATACGGCTATAAATTTACATCCAAATAAAATTGAGTCCGTCGTTATGGCATGTTGTGCATTACATAATTATCTAATTAGAAAACTGCCAAATTCTTATACTAATCCAGATTGCTTTGATCGAGAAGACTATGATACCGGAACCATCATACCAGGAAGTACAACAGATATTTCGACTATGGAACCTTTAGAAAGAAGAAATGTGGGAAACATAAGTCGGACACCCAAAAAGATAAGAGAAGAATTTATGAACTATTTTAACAATGAAGGTCAGGTCCCTTGGCAAAATAATTTTATTTGATTTAATAAACTTATACTTATTTAACAAAGATACCTTTATGTTTCATTTACTTACCTCATCTTCTTCATCCAAATTCGACCGACTAGGCCTTGGTATATTTTGATCGTCTAAGAAACGTAATAGTGGGTAATACCATAACTTTGGCTCGTAAATATCTTCGGCGCCTGATCCGGATTTTGAGGCCATGACTTTTTTATGTTCCTTGTTATACGTACAGCGTAGGTTATTAATTTTCTTTATAACAGCCTCTTTATTACTTTTAGAATCTATTTCGCGTAGTTTTAAAATAAGCTTTTCATAAGCTGAATCTTTTATTACTCTATTATGATAATCCTTGCTCTTGATTTTCCATAACGAAGGCTCCGATTGGTATAGTAGTATAAACTCTTCCAGCCATTCGCGTTGAGCCATGGTCGATAAGTTTTCGCAAAGGCAGATAGCAAGGTCGATACGTGTTCACTTCACGCTCGCTGTGACAAAATTGACAAAACTGCGCAGTTCCGACTACACACTCTCAGTTTTAACTGTACAGTTCTATCTGTACAGATTTATCTATTCATATTTTGATTAGATTCAGTTAAAACTGTACAGTTCAACTGTTTGTTCTACACACCTAACGATTTAACTGTGCAGTTCGACTGTACAGTTAAATCGCACAGTTAAAACTGAGGTGTGTAGCCCGCAAATGGAAATGGCAAGCTTCCTGTCAAGTCAAGTCTGTCAAGTCTGTGTTGGCAAGTCTGTGTCTTTGAGTGACGCGGCAAGTTTTCTCAATGTAGGCAATTCGCCACGTGTATAGTAACCATGTAACCATATACATGGTTGCGAATCGCAGCGGCGTCAAAGTCAAGTTACATGCTCTGTGGTCAAAGTTGTGAATGTTTGTGACAGGAGCAGGGTTTTTCCTTTTTTTATTTGGCGTTGCAACTTTTTTGTCCTCCAGTCAATGCTGCGGTTGAAGATTCGCCATACTTTTCTTTGCTGATGCGAATTACTGTCGCATGTCCAATGCCAGGAGCGTCTGCAACTCTATCACATACTTTCTCCATGGGTAATAGCGGCCCGCCATTTTGGTTCTCTCGCTCAAAATATTCACATAAGCGAATCACAAACTCACGACTTTGACTGTTCAAAACAGTTTTCTTCATTCTCTTTGGCATTAGGCCAACAAAAAACTAACAGTAGGTAATAACAAAAGATAACAAAACTCAACAAACAACAAATTAACAGCAATAGTAACAAAACAAAGTAATGAGAACGGAAAACACGTAGCGTATACAAGGCATCGGCACTCACAGACTATATACAGAACTACGTTTCGGCACTCGTAGTCGTACTGAGGAGAATGGAGGTTCCAATGACTATTAGTCATTGGGAGGTTCATATCAAACAAGATGGCGGCGTCTCTTTTTTTTTTAGTTTATGGCCTGGTAACTCGGCCTTTGAGCCCAACGCGGCGTGTCTTCTCCCGAAACCCAAGGATAGGACGTTGACGGATGGAATGTTACATGAGTAAGTGAGAAATTGGATTTTATTTCCTCACTATTATTTTAGATTAAGTATATACAAATGTAAATAATGTTATGATAAAATATACAATAAAATAAAAAATAAAAATTAATTTTAAATTAAGTTTTATTTAAAATATCGATAGTTTATAGTCTGTGGTCACGTTGATTCATCGCCCATCACAAAGTAGGTCGGCATGCCCATGGCATGCCCATAAAGTATGACATTTAGAGAAAACTATAGATAGACTACTGCTCAGCGTGTCGCTGTAAGGGACAGAAAATCAAGAAACTTTAGGGTTACCCCCTTAAAGGTGATTTTACCCCGAATATTCACATGTTTTTCAATTTCTATTATCTACTTTGTACAAACCCACAGGCTTTATAAATAGAAATAACACATCAAAATCAAAATAGTTTATTCTTAGTAGGAATTCTTTCACCTACGGGAAGGACATTTACACCTACGACGTTTACACCTACGTAAACGACGTTTATACCTTATGAGTGGCAACGTCGCAATTTAGTGTCATATTTCGTGGTTTTAAATTTTTATCATTTAATCGGAGCTATATTTTAAAAATCTGTTTAATTAACTTTTTAGAAATAAGTGAAAACTGTGTAAAAGGTAAGAAATCGTTGCATTTACAGTTCTATTTATATGCAAATAATACATTGGAAACTTGCAGGGCGTTATTTTCATTGTAAAATAACTGTAAGCATTACGGTTACTTACTTTTTAAACACTGTCACGTAATTCTAAAAAGTTAATTAAACAGATTTTTAAAATATAGCTCAGATTAAATAATAAAAATTGAAAACCATGAAATAGTAATAATAATAAAAATCTAAACAAGTGAAACATATTTTTAACGACTTGGAAAAAAAGAAGGAGGTTATCAATTCGACACGTATGTATGTAATATTATTGGAATTGCAAGATATTGACTTACGATAATCTATTAGGGCTTCCAATCAAATGTACAATATTATATACAGTATGTATGTTTGTACCGTTTGTATGTATGTTTGTCCACGCATTTCTCCGACACTATTCATCGGATTGTGATTGTGTTTTTTTTATTGGCTTACATTTACTTCAACTTAGGGAACCGTGTAAGTAACCGAGTATATTTGTTCAGTCTCTCCATTGGTACCGTGGACGTAGACGCAACAGTGCTTGCTGATTGTAAGGCATTTAAATAAAATAATCCACAATATTATCAATAGATGATGATTTTGATGAGCAGATATTTTATAAATCACATTTCTTTCTTACTTCAACAGGAATAGCTTCAGGATGTAAATATGTTTTAATTCCAACTTTCATAAAAGAAGTGTTATGAAAGTGTTGGCTGCGTATTTTAGAGATTTTCTTTGGTACCCAGTTATTTTTTTTAGTTGCTTTTATCCATAATTCCCGTGATTCTGGTTTGGCGGGAAATCTGAAAGTTTTTGACACTTTAATAGCTACTATAAATAGGTACTAAAAGGTAAATATGTATTATTACGCCCGGCGAAAAGTGGAACAGATTTATTAATAAATTGAAACCATTTCTGGAATCCAAGTCATACTACTCAGTAAAGGAGTTTTTAGATGACAAATGATTGCAAAATAAAATTATGCTCTCTCCCTATACTTACACCAAACATTATGAAATATAAATAATTTAATACAAAATACAGAAAATCAACTTTAAATTACTAAATATGAATACATAAATAATAATATAATTTAATATCTAATAATAAAATATACTCTAAGAATTTCATAATAATTACGTACATTATTATTATGCAATACATAAAAATTCAAATGGGTAAAAATTTCGAAATACGTCGCCATTTTAAGGGTTTGTGAATGGTTGGGGGGAGAGGGGGGGCGGGGTCGGTTCCCCCCTCACCATTTTCACCCGCCGGAAATACTTAGTTTCCTTAGAAAAATAAAAAACAGAAATTTGTACAAAAATTGTATATAAATTGTAACAAAAAAAAAACCATATATAAAAACTGGCTTAAATTATGAGTCGACGGAGCCCCGCTACGCGGGGCTCCTATTTCTGGGTGGTTTAAAAAAAAATAACCACGATGGCTAAGGCGGGAGCTTCGCTGCGCTGCGCTCCCGCCTTTAGCCATCTAACCTGACCCAATGAAGTCGGATTGTGCCAACTCGGAGTAGTACAATGCTATTAAATATTACCTAAGAATTATGTTCTCTTCTTATACATTTCCTATAAAACATAATATATAAAATATAATTACGTCGATTGTATTTTCTTTTTCCAAATTTAGATTCATAGATCTTATTATACTTATTCGTATTTAAGAATTTTGGGAAATTGTTTAAAAATATTTAGACGCAACTCCGGTAGCCAAAATTACTTGGGGGGGATTAAGACTATCTCCCTTAAGCCCCCTACAACACCAATATCCTCAAATTCAGGCGACTCGTTTTAAAATCCAACCCTTCAAATGACTCATACACTTTACCTAGGTATATACACACACCTAATATTAATATATATATATATATTTATATACAACGTGGCGCTACAACGGTGACTTTAATTTAATACACGGGTAGGGCTAGTGCCCATTAACCATATAAATATTGATAGGTTAAAATAATACGCAAACTGAAAAAAAAAATTTTTCAAACAAACTAAATAATAAAAAAGTCATTAAAATTGGGATCACCCTTGCAAAAATTCATTCATGAAATTACTTACCTAGCTCGCTTACGTTAACTCGGAGCGGCAATGTGTCGGTTCGCGGGCTGGCAACCGCGCGTCGCGTCTTGTACCTACTCGTGATCGGTCCGATTCTTTGACGGCATATTATCAAAGAAACCGAGCGGCGCAAGTGGTACAAACACTTATCACATCACCCTCTCTTGTTACTATTAGTAATAACTGTCATCACTAATCACTGCCATCACGATCATAAGTTTACACAAGCACTAATAGCACAAATAAATGCGTCCGTATCGCAAGAGGTGTAAACGTACCTACTAGATAAGAAAACGAAAACCAATCAAAGTGTCTTTATCGCAGTACCATGATCTAATTACTATCCTAATTACACAAAAAGAAATAAATAAAACAATAGCTAAGAGTCTTTTTCGCGACGTAATTATGCGCACTAGAGTAAATAAGTGCGTCAAGGACACGGGTTCGACTAGCACTAGAAAAGCAAAAAAAGAATTCGTGTTCGGTGCGGCGGGTGGGTGGAAGGGAGAGCGCACGTCGCCTGCGCTGCTCGCCAACAAAGGAAATTTCCTTAAATTCGCCTACTCTATGCATTTGTTTCATCCTAATAGTATTGCTTATTCGTTTTAATTTCATTGATGCGATGTTATGATCCGTGACCCCGGCAAATGACCGCTGCGCGACAGTTCTTTATGTACAGGTTGCTCTAAAATGCTATTTTCTAAAATTTTAAATAAGTCCGTAAATAATAACATTTAATGGAAATATAATTTCTTCATGAAACGAAAATGTGAAAACGCATATGTGTGTTAAATTAAAGTCACCGTTGTAGCGCCACGTTGTATACATAATTAAACAAATGTAAAAAATTATAAAAATATTGAATTGTTTGAATTGCTACTTAGCCCTCTTCCTCTCTCCTAATTTTGCTGTGCCCGACAGGGTCCATATTGATCTTTAACTCTGTTGTACCATCTATGTAATACATATGGAATGCAATAAACAATTGAGTATTGAAAAAAATTTGCTGCCAGCGCTATACATTACACTCTAATATAGTATATATCAGAAATGATTGAAGAAGGTAATTTATTGTAATATATTTTATTGGTGTACTATTTTCCCCTAAAATGGGGTAGTATCGGAGTAAAATGTAGGCAGCACTGAGCTTGGGGGTTATGTAAATCACAATATGTAATAAACACATAATTATTCAGCACTTATTTTATCTTAAAACAGTTGTTTAAATGTAGTTTATAAACCATAATTATTAGTCGTAAACTTCCACGGTCTTCCACCGAATAAACCGAAATATTTAGCTACTTACGAATGATAGGACAATCCGGCAATTTTCTTCCCACTATCACTTTTGCAACCAAGAGCACTGCACCGTACCATTTTGCAGCAATAGCTTAAGTCAATCCTCAACAATAAACACAAAAACGTCCGTATTTTTCGAAATAACAAATTAAATAATTTAAAACATCGCCGCAACCACTTTTGAATGCGTATTAAACGTCAAACTTTGTTTACCATTTGAAGTGCTCACCATTATAATACGTGACACGCGATAAGGGACAAACAATATTAGGCTCTGTCTCTTTTCTTTACAAGCATCTTGTATATATTTTTCCTTTTCTTGTGTAAGTGAGAAAGAAGATGACCAGCAGTCTATAGTTTTCTCTGTCTACGTGTCTGTACTACTATGAAATTCAGAACTTCATAGGTGTGATTTTACTGACTGCTGTCGCAGAGATCAAGCTATCTTTTACGAAGTAAGAGAAAAAATGCATTCTGTAATAAAATTAAAGTTTGGCAACACTGGTACTAGACACTGTCAACGAAAACATAAAAAAAAAATTATAACCTTCTATGATATACTCTGCTATTGTTTACCACAAATAAAAAATGCTACATTATATTCATAAACTTTATAACAACTTAGTAATACCGGAACAACATTGTAAAACTTAAAAAAAAAACGGTATATATGTATTTATAAATATGGACATTTTCATGATTTCAGATTTGAGATTCAAAATTCCCGCCATAACCTAAGTAGCGTACGTGAAATGTTTTTTCATTTTCCGATTTAATTATGGCGGACCGCAGTTGGTGGATGAAAGAAGTGCATAATCATTTAGTGTGAGTGCATACAAGTCGTTTAACGTTCATGTGATAGTTAAAATTCATCCGCACCGCAAGGGTGTATGCCTGGGTGGGCGGAAACAAGATATGGCGGAGAACAGAGGTTCGGACAACGTCGTTATGCCGGACATTACCGAAGTTTCCGAAGCCGATCCCCTGTCGGCGGGGGCCGATCACGATGCCGACCGATCTGATGGCGGAGCTGTGTTGTCGACTGCAAACAAAAACACAAGATTGTCTAGTGATTCTAATGGCGTGGTCACGGTGCCAGTGTCTCTGCCGGTCGGCACACTTATTACTGGCACGACATTTAACGTGATAACGTCAGATCAGCTGCCGCATTTCAAGCCTATGATATGTGTTGACAATGGGTTTATATCAGGTGGGCCGGTGACAGACGACATAAAGCCGACTCATATCGTGATACAGAACCCTCGGTCGCCTGCGACTCGGCAGGAGGAGAGCGGCTCGAGCGCACCCAGTGCGCGGCACACGAGTGCTCGATCATGGGCAGAGACTGCTAACATGCCTATACTGCCCATTAGGTGCAAGAATACCCCAGCTGAGCTACATAAACAAAGGTTCGGCTCTGGCGGCAGGGGCAGATGTATAAAATATGCAATGGAATGGTACACACCAAGTGAATTTGAGGCCTTATGTGGAAGGGCTTCTAGTAAAGACTGGAAGAGATCTATTAGGTTTGGTGGGCGAAGCATCCAGGCCCTGATTGATGAGGGGATTCTGACCCCTCATGCAACAAGCTGTACTTGTGGGGCATGCTGTGATGATCAGTCAGGTGGGGACTGTGACAGTACTTTATTATGATACAGTAAGTCAGTAATTAGCCAGGCATAAACATACCAAAAAGTACCTACATCATTTACTTAATATACAGTGCAATAGGCATGCACACATGATCATGACAACAAACAGATTGCTAGGCTAAATAAGTACATTCTTGTGTTGATGATAATATCAAAACAGACCACTTAGTAATCCAAACTTATTATCATAATAAATTGAGAATATGTGGGTAATATCTCCAATATTACTTGCATTTCCTTTAAAATCTATATGTAATGTTAATGACAGAAAGGGGTTATAGTAGAAATATTGGAGAAAGATTACAGAAAATGATAAACCTAAGAAGCTGTTAGAAGTCATTAAAGAACATTAGTAATGCAAGCATATTTATAAAATGAACCATTTTGTGGTAAAACATAGTTCTGGCATGGTATAGTGTAAGCTGGGGGTGTGGTTTTAACAAATTTCTGTTGTATTATCATAGCATACAGGCAAATTATTACATGAATGAGTATTTAAATTATGAACAATATAATGTTACATGTGAGTACTTTAATACAATAACCTAGCTAAATATTCAGTAGAAAAAAACACAGATTAAATTGAATTTGATGAAAAGCTGAAGTTATCTACAGCACAAAGTATTACCGTTACTGCCAGCCTGAATCATCCTACTGATGAGCATTTCATTACATCTCAGAAATTATTAATATAAAACAAAATCATGAAGACTTGTTAACACTAGTTTTGTATAATTGCATAGCACATGTGTGAGCACTATGTACCTACCTAGTATATACCTTACTGGGTTTGTCTTTCGTTGACATGAATGTACCTTGGTGACTGAGAGTATGTCATGCTCACTCAAATATGTCGCTGGTGGTGGCGTGTGTATTGGATCTTTAGGTTCCCTTTAATATGGTTGAGCTGAATGGTGCTGATCCATACAACATGTTCATGAACGGGCGCCGTCAGTAGACACTGGTCATTTCTTAGCTGCCACGGCTTATTACTTCCTGAATTGTTTTTATCTTTTTATTACGGATGCTATTAACATGCACATCTTTCTACATCATTCTCAAATATATAATTTCAACATGAATGATTTATAAGAGGGTCCTTGGAGTTTCTTGCCTGTTCTTCTCCATAGGTACCTACTACGCTTTGGAATGGGCAACAAGCTTCTTCTTTCTGACCCACCGACCCCTTGACAATTCAAAAGTGCCTGTAATTGGTTTATTTGAAATAAATACTTTGAGTTTGACTTTGACTAAGGAATCAAAAAGCATGATTATTCAGCTGACTTGCTTCTCTTAAATTCAACAATTTGTAAAGCTAGATTTTCTGAACATTTCTTTAGGTACTTAACATTTCTGTAGTCATCTTTCACTGGAACTGACAAAGCTTTATATTTATAAAGTTTACAGCAATTTCCATGTAACTCCACAGAGCCCTATGTGAAAGGGATTAGATTAAGTACTAAGGTGCCGAAGGGGTTTGAAAGTGAAATGTTCATATAGGAATTCTTTAACACAATAAATAGGATATTACAACTCAAACACTGCAAAGCGGATTGCATTCCATGCAAGCCAATATAAACCACAAATAGTTTATTTTAGTTCATAAAGTAGTAAAATTAGATTACATTTTAAGAAACAAACAATATTGTGTGCCTTTGCTTACATAATATGGCAGGTAATCAGAATTTTGTGCCTATGAAATGATGAATTTGAAAATTGGTACCTACTCTGGTTACTTTAGGTCTTATCAAAATTGTTTACCACTCAATATTCTAGCAAAACCCTTAATAATTACTAGTGGTCAAAATTAGGTGAGCAGTATATTGATTAAATGTTGATGTAATTAACAAAACAAATGCAAACCATGCCATCCCAGCTTCCATGTTCCAGCATTCCACATCTGCCAGCTTTGGCAACTCATATCATATGAGTGTGAAAGGAGTTGCTTGATTTTCAGTTTGTTTAGCTAAGTATTACTTTACTGAACAAAAAGTTCAAGATAGCAGCTTAGCACAGACAAATATACCACCAGATAAATTGGCAGTCTCAATTCACATCAATTTGGTTCATAAAATATAGGCTTTTATCCTTTGCCATGAAAACAGCTCATCTAATTCAAATTACTGTTGCATACTGTTAATATAAAGCTATAAAGCCCAATTGAATAGCAATCTGAATTTTCACTTTCCAGCCATGGGTCCTGTGCGGTTGTTCACACCCTACAAGAGAAGGAGACGCCATAACCAAGAAGGAGAAGAGAAGAAGCCAAAACTGAAAAGAGAGTCCAGCATAGGAGACGGAGATGTTGATAATATACACCAGAACAGCAACAATAGCAACAATTCTAAGGAGGCCTGGCAAACAATTGCTGAAGGCTTGGACACCAACGCTGACTACCATTTATTAGAGAATCCGGACACCAATACTGAATCCATTTCAGGTAAGATTTAATCATAGATGGAAATGATAGGAAAGTTTAAATAGGAGCTGTAGGATTACAGGCCTTATGACTTGTAACATAAAGGCTGCTGTTGGTTTGACTTCTACACTTATTGGCTGCTGACCTATTGATTTGAAATTATAAGTTGATAATATGCTCAAGGATTATAAACATTATGTCTTTTACCATATAGGCCGCTGTTGGTTAGACTTCTTCACGTATTCAAAGACTGACTTGAAATTGTTAAGTTGTTATTGATGCTGAAGGATTATAGACCTTATGGTTTACAAAATGGATGCTTTTGGCTAGACATTAATCGTTCTTGACAGATGACCCGGTTAAACATAACTGACAATCATTACATTTTATTTTTTTGTCTATATTTGAATCAGAATCTGGGATATTAATATCATACAATATGACATAGTTCAAATTCCATTGCAATTAAAACCCTTGTATAGAAACTAGCGACCCGCCACTGCTTCGCATGGTTTTTACGACTTTACATAACATTGAGAATTCTTTATTATATGTAATTTAAATATAAATGTACTATACACATATAGCTTCCGCAAAATTCTCTAAATGATGGTGAACCGCATCAAAATCGGTTGCGTAGTTCAGAAGAACAACGCGGTCACACAGACAGACACGAAAAGCGACTTTAATTTATAATACAGTCATGGACTTATTTAGAGGAACGCAAAAAAAAAAGGTTTAATTTCTCCTGTTGTAATTATCGTTCGTACTGACCACAAACCTTAAAAATAGGTACTCAAATCAAATCAAAAGTCATTTATTCAAATTAGGCTGAGAATCAGCACTTTTTGAACGTCAAAATCACATAAGACAGTCCCCCCAAAACGCCCACCCTTCACCACATCCTAGTGCTTTAGCTGGGAAGAAGAAGTGGCGGAACAAACTCCCCAGCAGCACTGCTGTCTGTTCAGTTAGAAGAACTGGATTCTATACATATAGTAATAAGTAATTAACATTACGAAACACATAAATATTAAAATTATTTGCCATATGTCAGCTAGCACACGCCAATATTTAAAACTATACTCAAGCAGAAATAAATAATAAAAACAAAAACGCAAACAGAACTTAATACATAATAAAAGCCTCCTGGCATAAAGGGCGTGCCCGCTTACATATGCACAATGCTGCATTATGTTTATATGTATATAGGTAGCTGTAACTTGTAGCCACAAATGATAAACTAGGACCTTCGAAGTAAACTATAGAAGCATTAATTTCTAATAACAATAACAAAACCATAGTCAGCAAGTTACTATAAAATAAAACATATTTGGAATGTTTTCTTTTGAATTTCATTTGTTTCTAAGTACTTATTGCGTAATAATGCGTTCTTTCATACTGTGTTTTTATTTGCCAACTTTTGAATTTGAGTTTAAATTTAGGTTTTGTTTAAATTTTTGCCTTAGTTTATCGTGTTATGTGTGAATTGTTACTGCAAATAAACTGAGAATGCTAGATCTTTTATTTCTGAAGTAGATTTGTATTAACACTTTTACACACGTCAATCATTTATTTTACTAAGTACCTAGATGAGGTCGACGTTTCCTATGAGAGTAGTCAGTACTCTGAGAAGAAAGGCCGAAACAGACTCAGAGGTTACAGTCTCTGTAAAGTCCAGACATAATCTTCGTCAGATCATGTGAGGAATGTAGATGATTGTCTGAAATGATCTTTTGAGTTAAGAGCCACACAGATATGATAAGATACAACGGAGCTCAACGATACTACGAATAATACCAAAAAAATAACATTTGTACTCAAACTTGCCAGACCATCATTAAAAGTAACTGAAAAAACAATAAACAATGACCCACACTTAGTCCTCACATTCACAATAATTAAAAAGGTTAAATAAATTAAAATAATATACTACTTTACATAATCAACCTAAAATGTTCCCACTGCTGGGACACAGGCCTACTCTCTGTGAGAGGGAGTGGGCCGTAATCCACCAGACGGGGCCAGTTTGGGCCGGTGGATGCCACATGTCTTCGAATTTTGTGTTCTAGGACATGCCAGGTTCCTCACGATGTTTTCCTTCACCGTTTTGAGAGCAGTGATGATGATATATAATAATTTACAAATTAAATACTCATGTCATTGTAGCGATGGAATGTAAATTATTATCTGAGATTATGAATTCAAGTATAGTCAGACTTTATGAAGGTATGAGAAATCAAATCAAATCAAAATATTTTATTTGACATAAACCTACATGGTCACTTATGAAACGTCAGAAGCTGGGTGCACGGTTCCAATTTGTGGTTTTCTATGGAGAAGAGCCAACAAGAAAATCCACGGTTACACTTTTAAAAATAATGGGCTTTTACAATGTTCTCAAATTACAGTATTAATAGGTATGGGAGGACAGTGAAGGCCCGTCAACAGGTACTGGTACTTAACGAGATAGAAAATGGTCTACAAATCTAAAGTTTACAAGTTAGGCCTACAACATTCTCACATTCACAAAATACAAAGAATCTATTTAAAAGGTAAATAAAATAATACAAAAATAAAAGTCTATTTAAACCAAATGACATACATGATTGCCATTACAACTATAACAAATCTAATAACGAAAGAAAATCAAAGGAAATCAAATTAATGAAAATTAGCTCAGCCATGCTTTCATTTCCAGACAGCATATCAGCCAGAGTTAAAAGGGGTGAATTAGTATGTCATGGGGAAGACAGACAAAACTTCGAAAGGGATATAAATATCGTTTTTTGACAACAAAGATTACCATTTCAACAAAAAAAAAAAAAATTGCCGCCTTTTTAGTAATAATAATAAACTGTATTCATTCAATGTTATACCATTTTCAAAGTTTAAACCCCTTTTAACGCTTTGTTTCCATACATCCCTTTTTTTTTTTTTTTTTTTTTTTTTTTTTGTGGGTGGGAAATCATCAAATAACTTCTCCCGCTCTGGGCAGAGCAGGAGGGCGTGTCAGACTCTTACTGACTAAAACCCACCCGTGTTCCTTCAGTTGCCTGTGCCAGGGGCCACGGTAACCCTCTTGGACTTTTCCGCAACCCTAGCAGGCATCGGTCCTAGCAAACCCCGTCATTGGTGCTGACATCTCTTTGAGGCGCGCGTGGAACACAACGCGCCGTCGACTCGGGCCTGGTCCTTATCGAACGGCGAGCTGCCCATTGCTCGCCGCTCGCAGGCCCGCGCCTACGGTGGCCGGGAATCGGCCTGCGATTCCCGACGCCCAGGGCGTCTCCTGCGGCGGCTAGGGGCGTGAGGGCGCAAACTTTGCCTCTCCCTCACGCGTTCCGCCTCCTCCTTCGCGAACATTACTGCTTCGCAGAAGGAGGTGACGGCTTCCCAAGCCCTCTCGCTCCGTACCATGGCCTGGACCAAGGCCGGACGCGAGAGATCGCCACCGCCAATCGCCTCCACGAGGACACGGCGTTGCTCCGCCCAAGCCGGGCAGACCTCCACCGTATGCTCCACCGTGTCCTCCGGGCGATCCACACAATGGTGACACCCGGGCGTTTCCTCCCGCCTTATCCGGAACAGGAACCTCCCGAAACAACCGTGTCCGGTGAGGACCTGCGTCAGGCGGAAGGTGAGGACGCCGTGGCGCCTCTCTAGCCACTCCTCAAAGAGGGGACTTATCGCCGCAATTGTGGCGTGCCCAGCGCTGGGTTGCGACAATCGCACTCTCCATGCCGCCCTGAGATCCCGCCGGAGCTCTGTCCGCTGTACCGTGATTTCTCGCGGCAGCGGAGCTACGCCCCGGCGTTTCGCCTCCTCGCGCCACTCCCAAACGTGCGCGAGGACTTTTGCCTCCAGATCCCATGGCGGTAATCCGGCAAGGAGGCTCGCCGCCTCACCGGAGACCGTACGGTATCCCCGGATTCCATACATCCCTGCATGTCTTACCACCCCATTTTTCGGTACTAAATAAATAAGTACATATACATAATTGGTTTTTGTATGGTCAGCAACAAAAGTATATTATTGAATCCACAGATTCCGAAAATCTATGAGTTCAAACTTATTAATGATTACTTTTTTGTTAAACATTATTACTGAAGAGTAGATTCTGATGATAACTTTGACTATAATTTTTAAAGGTAGGGCTGTTTAGTTAAAAACTTCATCCTTAACGATTTTTGCTTACTATACTTTCACTGAATGCGCTTTCCAAATGAATACTCTTCTTTGTATATATTGTTCGTCGTCTATATCCATATCGTCGATCGTCTATATTGTTTGAGGATAAAATTAAATAAAAGGGTCCATTGTGTAGGATTCATATAATTTCCTTGCCCCCATAATGATTGTCCATGTACCGTTCATTCAAAAAGTATTTAATAATAGAGAGTAACTATGCAACCAAATATCTAAATAGGGCTGTTTGAAAATGAAGCGTGCCCTATGGCTCTTTGTTATATTTTAAGAGGTTTCTATTAACACAGGGGTTGAGGGTGACGGGGCATATTGTGTGGAAAGTGGTCTATGCACCAATAGAGATGTTAGGGGTTGAGGGGGAAACTTGGCACATTTGTATGTGATGTGGTCTATGGACCAATAAAAATGTAGTTTATATTATGTAGGTATGTTTAATATTATAACTGAGCGTTATTTTAACGTACTCAATGCTGGCCAGAGCAGCAGGGGAGCAGAGCGGCAGAGCCCGTGGCTAAATAATAACAGCCGCACGTGTCGATCGATAGTTTAGCTGCGCTTTCCGCGGTCGGATCGTGGATGGGTGACCATTAATTACATATGAGACCCCTCCGTGTCTCGGAAAGAATATTAAGGCGTTGGTCTCGGCTGTCATTCGTAGATCTTTGACAGTCGTTACGGATATCAAACTCTCATAAGTCTGACAACAAGTCTTACCAAGGGGTATCCTATTACCCTGTAGCTGGGTAATGGATGTCAGATCTGGTAAGACTGGAAGCCGACCCCAACTTAGTTGGGAAAAGTCTATACACATTAATTATTTTTTTGCTGGCCAGAGCTCATCAAATACCTATTATATTTCTCTTTAGTCAAAAGCGCACTAACCGAGAATTACAGAGCTGTACACACGTGCGCGAATGTTTTAACTATGATGTCAATAAAACATAACTTCTGGTTAAGCCAGCAGTCGATTACGAACCATTTTTAACAATCACTCTTGATTTCATAGGTTTTAATGACATTTGAATAAACAGTCTTACTTGCTTTGCTAAATGTACATAACCACATCACTATTGGTCCAAAAAAAATATCTACTAAGTTATCTAAAGTCTATTTTGCGTAATACATATATAATTAGAACTTTTGCTGTTGCTAATGAAAATATTATTAGTATGCGGAGCGAAAATGCTTTATTTGCTATCGAGTTTCTATTAAATTGGCCGTAGAAAATAATCTTTAGAAGTTGGTATGTAACTCGTTCTTATTGTCGCGAGTTACGCAGTTCGGCTGAAAAAAAACATTATTTGTGCTTCTTTTTAGTCAAATGTATTTATGTGCCAAGTAATCGTACGCGAGAGCTAAATGTATTTATTACAGCCGATGCGAAAAAATAAGCGTTATTCGGAGACTAGTTCTGCTGCTGTGGTGTAATTCCAATTAAATTGGTATAATTTTCACTTATTTGAAGTTTCATAATTTTCATTTATTTGAAGCTTCAGCCATCAGCGAACTTAACAGTAATTGTGCTGTAGTGGCTTGAAATTTCACCTTAAAATCCACGTGTTCGACTTACAAACTTAGTACTTATCGACAGCTCTCAAGCTACATAATTATGACTTAGGAAATAGCGGCAAAATATTGTCTTAACTTTGTCCTTGTCTGCAATGGCACTCGCGAGTAATATATTTCCTTGCCAGAGAAAAACAAATAAACGCGATACAATAATCACGTTAATCGGATGCTCACTAACGGCCAAACAAAAAGGTGTTGCGCTGTAGTATAGCGAAGGCACAGGTTCGACTCTTGCATCTAACATTACGCGACTCTCAATCAATCTGGAAACTAAACAGAACATACAAGAAAATATCAGCATATCCTAATAATATTAACGGGTTTTGTCGAAAATGAAAGATATCAGAAAATTTTATTTAGAAATCTGTCAACAATCTGTCATTTTGTCTATTCTTCCGTCGACAAAACCCCTTTCTATAGTGATCATGCTACGCGTGCTGGACAAAATTAGCACAAATTGCAAAACAGACAAAAATTAAATTAAAGTAGTCGTATTCGTCTGAAATACAGTGCGTAGTTCATAGTTACTATTGATCGTTGTCTAATTATACCATGGCCAATTATAAAGGAAACTCGACTCCCCCGAGCGACTTTCACGAGATACTCGTTACTTTCAGCACTATACCTATCTGCTTTTGCGATTTATTTGCGCCGCTTTGCTTGTTTTTGTGTATTAATTATGGGCCCTTTAATTTCATGAATTTGTCGCATTATTTTAAGTACTTAATCAGTCAATCTTTACTCTTTTTATAATAATGGTTAAACGAGGGCAGTTCCCGTAATTTTAAGAACGATAGCTTTCTAATCTTGGTCTCTCGACTTTCAAATATACCTATAATTTACCTAAAATTTTGACAAGTTTTTGACATTTCGCTGAGATGATATTCCAACTAGATTTTGAACGTTTTTCATTACAGGTATTGGCCTTCAGATTGCATAGATTTTAATTGCGTATTGAATGTCATTTGAGAATAACATTTTATATAGATTTGACAATGTCGTGGAAATGAACGCAATGCCTAGTATTTTAGTGCTGCAGGACTTATACTATACTCCCTATTATATTCCCCTTTCCTAATTTCTGTTCCCTTTCAAGTATTCAATCGTATTTTAATGATTCGTCTCGCATAGTCAATAATTCATTAATGTTGGGGTTAAACACAACCCTGGTAGTAACTGTCGTGTTACTTGAGAATTGTCAAAGCTAATTAGGGAATTAATAATTACTTCAGTGTTTAGTCGAGATTACGTTCGTTTACCAAACGAGCCGCGGCGGCCAGAAGCAACCGAGCACACGCACTTAAAATACCTACACTAGCTTCTGCCGGAGATTTCGTCCGCGTGAAATTTCTTGTTCCTCCGACCCACCCCGTCGCATCGCATCGCCTGCCCCGAATAGTCCCAGTCGCCCCCACATGGATTGCCACCAGGTGGCAATTGGGAAAAAAAATCCCAGTTGCCACCACTTTAAATCGCTGTACATTGCGCTATATATACTCATCGCCATCTGTCTTACGGCCGCGATGACGGGGTTGGCGGTCACGTTTCCAATGTGGTTTTACTGGTAGTTAAGTGATATTTTTTTAGGGACATACAAACAAGATTTAAAGAAAACCCCCAAATACTATCAATAAAACCACACCATTGCATACAATAAACTACCCGACGGATTAAGTAATAAAACACGTGGTTCGTCAAAATTAAGGAGTTAGTTAAAGTTTCGTGAATGTGGAATAACTAATACTGGGACTTTCCGGCCTGCCTGCGCTGTTACTTCATTTTCGCTCGTTTTTTCTTTTTGCTCGGCTCCTAAGGTCCTAGCGTGTTGTTAAATAGCCCATAATAGCCTCAAGAATTGGACTATCAATTACAAAAATAATTTTTCATATCCGACTGGCAGTTCTAGAGATAAGCGCGTTCAAACAAACATAAAAATAAACTCTACAGCTTTAATATTAGTATAGATTCCACGGAGCAGAAACAAAGAGGAGGTGTTGTAAAGTCATTTTCCATACAAAAGTAGTGTCGCAGCCTCGCGGGGTGCGGGGGGAGCCCAAATAGCAGAAAGCCATCTAGTGCCTAGTAGTAAAATCAACTCATAGGCAAATTAGACAGATGTCCTAAGATGTCGTAAGAGTTCTGCTATGTTTCATTAAGTGTCGCTTTTATTGTAAGGAGCCGGATTCAGGTTTAATAGTTTTATAATATACCGATATAGTTTTATTTCTATTATGTCCGACCGAAATACATTTTTTGACTGAAACCGAAACCGAATTTCGGCAAAGGTTTCAGATTCGGCCGAAACCGAAACTTCCAGAAATTAACAAGTGTGAGGGAAAAATAAAGAAAACGTTTTTATAATCATAGTTTTATTTTTTTTATCTTTAAATCTTCTCTTCTAAATTTTTCTTCTGAACTTAGTTACCGAAACTAAACCGAATTCCGTTTTTTGCCGAAACTCGACATCTATTTGACTTCACTTTTCATATAGCATATATGTAGGTACCTATGTGCTTATCAAAAAAGTCTGAGTACGGACCTGCAATTTGTCAGTACTTCCGCTACTTGCCGATAGGGGGCGGCAATTACCGAACATTCGAGAAGAAATAAATTACAAATTTAATTTTAAGTTTACTTACGAGTGGAAAGATATCTTTATTCCGTTTGAATTTGATTGATCCGTATAACTTCTGCAAGATAAAACAGCATTTCATGTTAATGCAATGAGTATGGGTCGGGAATACTTTTTAATCGTTTAAAAGACTAAACAAATACATGACAACCTATCCACTTCACAACGACAGTTGTACTGACGAAAGCGCCGCCTGGTCGCAAGTAGTGCAACTACCGTGTGACGTAACGACTACATTGGTGGCTGATGGACTACTTTGATTGCAACACCTCCTCTTTGTTTCTGCTCCGTGATAGATTCTTCAATAATGATGTAGGTTTGCTGTTACTGATAACCGCCTGTCAGTGGTACTGTGTACTAAGGTACTAATAAGGAACGACAAAAATAAATCACCATTAATACATACGTGGGAAATCGGGAATTCGGAACCTATTAATTGTCAGAGTCGTGGTCTTCACCGCACACATTTTTGTTATTATTAGTATTGATTCCAACTAGCTCTAGCCTTAAGACTTAATAAAATAAAATATACAACAAAAACAACAAGCGAGTCAAGTTGTCTTAATACAAGTTTCTTTCGTTGGTAGTTCTTCAATAAATGCCATGAACGTTTCTCATAATATATGACCATTGCAAACTCATCAACAATAATATATTTATTAAATAAAATTTTATTAAATAATTATTAAATAATTAATTTTTAAATATTTATTAAATAATTTTTATTTTTATTTGAAATAAAAACGCTGCTGTCTCCCGATGCAATTGGTCTCCCCTATAATACACCCCCCAATTTAATACCTGCATTCAAACGACATTTTGGGGAGGCCTGGGAGTATAATAGTTGTCTGCTTTTCTCGGCACGCCGCCGTGCTCCCCTCATGTGTCTGGACTAGTTACATTATTTACGTCGTCCCCTCGTAGACAGGGGCGAATTAATCTCGTTTCAAGGTTAAAATGACCACGTTTAAGCAAAATAATAAATCATCGTTTCTACGCCTGCCTCGCATGTCATTATTTAGGAATTATAATAACTCAAGCTTAATAGGGATTTAATATTGTATGCCTGTCAAAAGCTTTGAGCATGTTTTTCGAAGACTGGAATATATACACAATGGGCGTAGCCCGAAATAAATGCTATAATAATAATAATCAATATGAAAATTAGGGTTTCCCGTTCTGTTGTTAATTCTATAGTTGTATTAATCTGGTACAGTACATCTGTCGTATTAAAATTACGAATTAGTAAAACGGGTATTCATCTTTTTCCCGTTTGAACGATCACTTAGTGTCAACTTACTGGACAGTACCTATTACGCAGCATTATACATGAAGAAAGATCAGTATTCTTCTTGTAGTTCGGTCCATTTTATCCGTTTTGTGGTCACTTGTTCTTTTTTGTGTTTGTGTGTTTTTCTCTGCGTCATGTTTACGGCTAATTAACGTATTTTACTTCTTTTATTTTGACAACCTTAGTGTGGATGTTCCATTTCTTTACATGTTATGATGCATGCATTTTCATTTGAATAGAACCTCTGGTTATGTCAGCAGACAATATACTTTCTAGTGACTGATTTCGATTAGGTGTTCACGTCTTTCGAATCACTATTACATATAGCACATAAGTAAAACTAGCAAAATTTGAGTGTAGGTAGGTACTATAGGTACACCTCTGCCTTAAGTTTCGGGCAGGCGTGGTGTCATTTTATAATTCGACGTTTCGGCACTGCTATGCGTTTCAGTAAGTACCTAGGTAATGACGAAAAGTTGGCCTGTTTTTAACAAGTATCAATTGGTGGCACATATCACTAAAAATACGTAAGTAGTATTCTTACGGCGCAATAGCATGTCATGTGCCACTCTGATCTGTAAAAACGCACATTATTTTCTAAAACGAACTATATCAAAAATCTGTAACATTTTCATCAAAGGCAATGGTTTATAGGGCTTTAACAAAAATATTCGTTAAGTATCTACCAAGCCAAAGGTGCGCAAATGTTAAATGTATTTTTGGGGTGTCTCGCCATCGCCTGTAATAATTAATACCTTTTGATACCGTAGACACAATAATAACTCAATGTCAGCTGAAAGTTAGTACCCATGTTCTTTTGTGTATATTTTCGTAATTGACGAATTACGCGTAGAGATACGAAAATATACACAAATGACAATAAGCCGACCCTAGGTGGGCGGAAAATGTTTCATCCTACGTAAGCTTGGAAAGAAGTCATATAAACTCATGTTTAAGATATTTGTATTTATTTTGGACTCAAAAGGCCCCGAGTTCGAAAGTAATCGTAAATAAATAACAAAGAAGAAACGAGATTCTCTAATATATAAAGAAGTTGGAATATCAACGTTGGTAGTTAATGTAATGCTTGGCGATATAGAGAAGACATACAAATTGGTCATTCTCCTTTCCCCTGTTTATTAATTGAGTTATGAGTGGTGTGCGTGCTTAGGAATCGAACTCTTTGAATTTCTATAACCAGTGAATCTTAGCCTCGAGTGACTTTAGTTAAGTAATTCAAGGCATAAGCATTCATTCTCGATCGCATACCGTCACCAGGGAAGGATCGTGGCCGAACGCGAGTCTAACAAATTTAAACAACGTCACAGATTACTAAATACACAATGACAACGTAGAGATGAATTAGATATTTTTTACAAGTGCTAACTCAATCTGCCTCGTTGGTCTAGTGCTCGCAAGCGCTACCGCTAAACATGAGGTCCGATTACCAGGCCGGTTTTAGGATATTCGTTTTACTCTAATCTATACTAATATTATAAATTCGAAAGTAACTCTATCTGTACCTTTTCACGCCTAAACCACTGAACGGATTTCGATAAAATTTGGCAAGGAGATAGAGGGCATCCTGAGTAAGGACATAGTTTTGTCCCTGTAGCACATTCCCGTGGGATAATTTCTGACAACCACGCGGGCGAAGCCGCGAGCAGAAGCCAGTATGAAATATAAATTATATTCACTGTGTGTGGTGGTCCGTTAAATTGTACGGTGAGCGATATGTGGAAAATAATAAGTTATTTTTTTTCAACTTTGCCCCTCGCTGATAATTTCTCCTGTATTGAGGGTGCGTTTACAAACATTTAAAGTCACATACACAAATAACCGGACCCGGAATAAGTACTGTAGGTCATACAAATATTTGTTCCGTGCGGGAATCGAACCCGATCTTATAATTATATTCATAGTGTGACGCTTAAAAATCCTTCACATCATAATTTCCCTTGTTATCGGTTCGAAGCCGTACATAAAATCGTATTTATTAATATAGTGTAGTTTCCTAAAGAGTAACGGATCGATAGGGCACCCCCGATCTGAGAGGGGTTGAATTATGACTCACAGTCGCACATCAAAAGCACTGATGCAACCCTCCGTTTTCGCTACACCGTGGAAACTCTGCTTTCTGTTAAGGCGGAGATTTCTTGAAAAAGGTCAAAAACGTGCTTTTTTATAGCAGTGTATCTCTTAAGAGCGTTTATACCTTATGAGTGGCAACGTCGCAATTTAGTGTCATATTTCGTGGTTTTCAATTTTTATCATTTAATCGGAGCTATATTTAACAAATCTGTTTAATTAACTTTTTAGAATTACGTGAAAGTGTTTAAAAAGTAAGTAACCGTAATGCTTACAGTTATTTTACAATGAAAATAACGCCCTGCAAGTCTCCAATGTATTATTTGCATATAAATAGAACTGTAAACGCAACGATTTCTTACCTTTTACGCAGTTTTCACTTAATTCTAAAAAGTTAATTAAACAGATTTTTTAAATATAGCTCCGATTAAATGATAAAAATTGAAAACCCCGAAATATGACACTAAATTGCGACGTTGCCACTCATAAGGTATAAACGCTCTTAAACCGTAAATAATTTTATCAAGAAAAAGAAACATGATATTTTTAAGTATTTTTTAATAAAGTGATGGAACTCAAAACATAATTAAATATACATTGCATCATAAAAATCTTCAAACTCACCTCTTAAATGACTTTAAAAGCAGTTTATCCTTTCATCAACAATTATAAATATAATTAAAAATATACCATAAAATGTCGAATGCCAAACTGCATGCAGTAATGGATTACATTTTTTAGTCCTATCAATAGATTTTTTTTAAATAGAGAATTTAATTTTGTAAATAGAGCATTGCTTCATATTTTGCAATAAATTACCAGCTTTGTGTCATCGCGCTTCTGTTTCTTTTCTACGAAGTCTGAAAGTGAACGCGCTTTAGCTGTTGTCAGCCCCTTAACGAAAGGGTTTGAGTGCACCCCCACCCCTTTTCCACACATACTTGAGTGTGCGTCGCTGTACCCGCTCAATTTGCAAACGGTGACGAATGATTTTGATCTTTGATTTGTTAGGTACCTAATGGATGTTTAATTAACGGGTGATTCGTTTTCAGCATCTTATCTATCTTCGTTTGCTAAGGTGCTGAAGTTGAAGAGCTCATTTATTTTTTTCATTTAAGTAATTTCTAAATCACACGACTGAGCACATCTTATTCCACTGTCACATCTGTCAAGTAAAGGCTTGTCAAATGGACATTACAGTTTCGCTGTCATACTGTAAAATGGTCCTTAAATTAACATAGGTTTGTGGGGGTGGGGGACGGTGTCCATACATTTTTGAGCATTGTTCTTTGTTTCAAAATTTTGAATGAACCTTTGAACCTTAAGATCATATTTAGAAATATGCTATAAAGCGCCCAATTTTTTATTTTGATAAATATTTGGGAAGGATCAACCTGTGCAATTCCTTTACCAGCCCATCTTACATACTATCTGTTGCCTTCGTCACCTTTTATAGCGAGATGAATTAAAAAAAAAACAAACCAACCAACCAACAACATATATTTCCCTTTCAGATCATGTAATTTCTTAAAGAAGGTTGGCTCGTGCCTCTTTCAACGACTTTTGTAGTCTAAATTTTTAACTCAAATAGATAATAATCGTAATTATAGAGTGGATCAACATACATATTCGTTCAATTGCTAGGTATACAGCACTTTTTGCCATAAACTAACTAGTAAGGAGTACATTTAGTAGATGAATGAACCGAAGTATTGTAGCTAAAAGACCAAAATGGGAGCCATGTACTCGCATGTCTCAAGATGATTGTCGGTTTGAATACGGAGATATGATTTTTAATGTGTATGTGTGTTTTCCAACGCACATGCTTTGATGATGATAAGCAGTTGAGTTTAATTGTTTAATATTTAAAAGATTACATACCTCCTTAAATGTCGACGACAGAAACTCTGTCCCCCGATCCGTCGCTATCACCTTCGGCACTCCATACCTATATAAAATTAAAAACTAATATTTTCGCAACTTCTTCCGTTTTCTTAGTTACTAAAGGATATGCCTCGATGTATTTAGTAAGTTCACTCTGTAACGTGAGAATATAGCTATAATTATCTTTGTCTAGAGGTCCTACTAAGTTTTATAAATTTTCTCAAATGCACTATGTGTTGTGGTAGTTATCTCCATTGGTTGGCTAATATTATGTGGAGGAAATTTTTGTTTTTGACATTTATCGCATCGTTTGACAAATTCTTTAATATCATTTTCTAACCCTGTCCAATAATAATACTTTTTAATATTATTGAACATTCGTCTCACACCCGCGTGGCCACTCGCGGGTAAGAGATGAAAATCGTTCAAAATAACTCGTTTGTCATCTTTATTTTCTTTTCGATGTACATCCTTTACTATAGGTAATCGAGGACCGGTCCATTTCTTTATTTTATCTATCTTATTCAATAGTTTATCTATAAAAATATTATTCTTACTACTTTTAATCAAATATATTTCAGTAATACTTATGCTTTTGCAAAAGTCTTGTAACTCTCTCACAAATTCGACTCGCGATATTTGTGAATAATGATCAATGAACTCATTTTGTCCAGGAAAATCCGGATATTGTAAAACCAGTGGAGATAATATTTTGTCTTAATTTTTCGAATGAGGATTGACACTTTTCATATAATAGAAGCATTTTTACGACCTAATTTATTAAGTGGATAGGCTAACTCCGCAAAGTTTGGAATAAATTTTCTATAAAAGTTAACAAATGCTACAAATCTCCTAGTTTCATCTAAATTTGTAGGACATGGATAATTTTGCACAACCTTTATTTTTTCCGGATCAGTAAAGTCCACTCCTTTAAGAAATTACATTTTTGAGGATTAAGTTTCAAATTAACTTTTCGTAACCGCTCAAACACGTCTTGTAGGTTTTTATTATGTACACTCAAATTTCTACCAAAAACGACCAAATCATCCAAATAAACTAGACATTTCTCAAATCAGTCTTCAAACCAGTCATGGCCATAATCATCATTCTGGAAAAAGACCCTGGACTCGTTTTTAAACCCATTGGCATGCGAGTCATCTGAGGGGCAATTCCCGTATTTTTAAGACCGTTCGCATTCTAATCTCAGTCTCAATCTGTCAAAATTACAATCAATTTACATACATTTTGACAGGTTTTTGACATTGATTGTCGCTGAAATGAGATTGCGACTTGAATTTGAACGTTTTTTAAGTACGAGAATTGGCCTACTGATATTGTCCTGAACAAAATGCAGTGTAGTTTATTTTGTTCAAGCTTAATATTGTAATAACCTTGATACATATCTAAATGCGAAAAATAAACTGAACCAGAAAGAGAATCTAGTACTTCGGAAATATTAGGAAGTGGAAACTTGTCACCTTCAATACAATTATTTAATTTATGATAGTCAATAACTAGTCGCCACTTTTTCTGGCCTGTTCTATCAGTTTTTTTTGAACTAGCAATACGGGACTAGACCATATAGCTTCTATGACCCCATCTTTCAACATTTTATCAATTTGTTGCTTAATTTCTCCCTTTTGCGAGTGTGGTAAACGATAGGGTTTTGTGAACACAGTAGAAACATTTGGTTTCAAACTAATTGAATGTTTATAAATACTAGTGGTAGACAGTCTGTCTCCTGGCAAATAAAAAATATCTGAGTACTTAGCGCACAAGTTCTCAATAGCTATTTGTTCTTCTTTATTGAGATGATTTAAGTTCAAAATTGTAAATAATTGTTTTACTCGACCCGAAAAATTTCCTGAATTCTCAAAATTACAAATATTATAGTCACTTAACTTTTCTATATAGGGATTAATGTTAGATAATGTACAAGACTTATCCGTTGTATTTAATATCGTAATCGGTATTAAACCGTGGACTGGCAGGGTCGCCATGTAAGGACGAAGGTGTTGGGAGAGAAATGATACCACTGGCTGCTCAAATAATACTCTCTATAATTTAGGATTACACATGATTATAAAGGATTGATAAGTACACACATAGGTAGGTAAAACATAGGACATAGTTACACTACAATACCACGTCATGTTACTCATTCCATTCGCCCACCTGAGGGTGGTTGGAATCTGAGGCAGTTCGCGAATATTCCATCATATATCCCCCGCACTGCACCCCCCTTGCACCGCCTTCACCTGTTTGTTGTTAGCTAGGTACTGCGATATTCATTACATAAGCTCTTTGTATCCAAATTCCGGATTTTCAAAACCCAATTGTTTGTATAGACAAGTGAGAATGTTAGTAATAATAATGTTATTCTAAGATAAAAAAATATGATCTTAACCGCGGAGTACTAAATAATGTTCTTCGTTTTAATACGTTTCATGACATTATCATAAGGGTGTAACCAGACCGCGGTCGATCGACGACGTTGTGACATATTTTGAGGCATAATGATATATACAGGGTGTTTGGAAGGGAGCTGTACATACGCCTAGGGTAGAAACTAGGGATAGTCTGCTACCTACCCCCGCCCATTATATTGACCTTGGCCTCAAGGTTTTTTTTTAATTTATTTTTATTTTTTATTTGACTTTTTTGTGATTTTTTGACTAAAACTACCTGTAGCTCAAAATCTATCCATGGGACCGGTCGGCTAATGGTCTTGTTTTAATCGTTAGAGTCTTAGGGTCCTGCAAAAAATTATTTTACACCAGAAAATTGTGGAGAAGAAAAGTTATGGGGCCTGAAGTACCGTAGTAAGGTAAAGAAATAATTTTAAGGTAAGGTAGTAAGGTAAAAAAAACCTTGAGGCCAAGGTCAATATAATGGGCGGGGGTAGGTAGCAGACTATCCCTAGTTTCTACCCTAGGCGTATGTACAGCTCCCTTCCAAACACCCTGTATATCAGGTGACACATTTTGAGTCGAAGGTCGACTGCGATCTAAAGCCCAATTCCCGTAACAAAACGTTCAAAATCTGGTCACAATCAAATGTCAAAAATGTACCTTAATGCTTTAAAATTTTTCTTTGTGACTGAGATTAAAATGCGGATGTTTTTAATTTAAAATATGGGAATCACCTCTCTGGTTGCACCCAAAGAGCGCTAACATGTTTCGGTTGTGACATTAGGTCTAAGTTCTGTGTTGTTTGGCGCTTTACAATTTTGACGGCTGATTGTGACTGAGATTAAAATGCGAACGTTTTCTTAAAAACGGGTTATCACCCCTCTGGTTGTACCTTATAGAATGGTCGAACCGGTTGCAACATAAGTTCAAGGTTCTGTGTTCTTTGAACCCAGGCATGGAAGTCAGGCATTAACGAGTAGGTGATATGCAAAGCGCACCGACAACCCCGCGTGCCCGAGAACTTGGCATCAGTTGGCACCGCGCCAATGTTCTACGTGAGGTCGGGATGGAGTTTGTTTCACTTTGAAAACAAATGCACGTGATTTAGGGTAGAATGAGGAATACGAGTTGTGACAATAAAAGTAGAATATAAAAGTTTTTGTCTAATGCCAAATTATTTTAAATCAAATTATATGCGCCATTTAATAAGCATAATATGAAGCTAAAATGCAGCCGTGAGCTTCAAATTAAATGAGTAAAGGCTCCTACAAACAGGCGTAACACGCGCCGCGACACAAAGGCACCGCCTGTCGCGCGACGAGCGGTGCCTTGTGCGTCGCGTCGCGTGTCGTGCAGGTTTGAAGGAGCCTTAAGAGTAACTTTAAAGTTACTTTTTGTGGAGCAACGTTTGCCAATAACCGATAGCAAAATTTTATTTCTTTAACTTACTGCAAGTTATAGAAAGTTACTTAGTGTGTCGCAAAATGTTGCTCTACAAAACGTAACTTCGGTGTGGATGCACCTTAAGACTGCCTAAAAAGCCAAATTTATTAATTTATGTTTAAATCGATTACCTAACAACGAAACTCTATAATCAACTTTAGGGTAGTGCTCTCCAACTAAATTAATTTAACATTTTAAACCACAATAGTTAGCACCTATGCAAAATTAATTAATTTTTTCTCGAGCTTATACCCGGGCCGGCCGGGTGAGTAAACATAACTACATGCAACTGGGTGCTGTTAGGCTCTGCGCCATTGCCCACCCTACCCCTCCCCTTCGCAGACTCTGCCGTCTCTGGGGTATGGGGAGGGTGGTAATATCATATTGCGTTCTGGTCCTGCTTTCACGAACGCAGCCCCCGCGCTGCACCCAGCCTGTTAGTTGATACGTACCTAATTCCTTCAATATTAATTTCACAAGCTTTTTGTTTCCGAGGTGCCGATTTTCAAAACATGAATTTGCCTATTCGCGTAGACAGAGATATGACAATATCCGTATGATCTTAACTGAGAATAAATTCAATTAATGCAACATCCTCAAGAAACCATTTCTCAAGAAGTCATACGTTCCTGACCTAAGTTTCACGACGCACGAGCACGCTTGCTTGAACCTGTTGCGAGAAAATCTCATGGTTCTATCTTCAAAACCTGGTACAGTAGCCGGGCATCCAAATGACGTAGGTCGATTATGTTAAGCGCACCCACAACCCCGCGGCCTCAAGAACTTGGCATCACTTGGCAACGCGCCAATGTTCCACCCTCCACGGGGATGGAACTCAAACATAGGTCGGGGCTCGTGGCTAAGTAATAACAGGCGCACGGGTCGATCGATCAGGTTGAGCTATGCTTGCCGCGGTCGGTCCGTGGATGGGTGACCATCTTTACATACCAAGACCCCTCCGTGCCTCGGGCAGCACGTTAAGCCGTTAGTAGTTCCCGGCTGCCATTCTTGTATCTTTGACAGTCGTTACGCGACGTCAGGAGCCCGAAAGTCTGACAACCAGTCTTACCAACGGGCATTGTATTGCCCAGTAATTGGGATGTGAAGGTCTGATAGACAGTCGCTCCAGGTAGATTACTGGTATTCAGATGCATCCGGTTAGACTGGAAGCCGACCCCAACATAGCTGAGAAATGGCTAGACAATGACTTGTCAAACATAACGAAATTAATGTATAGATTGTAAGATGGGACTTCTGGTCGAAATATCGAAAGTATGATACAAATAGAGCTAAATGCCAATGGTTTTTTCCGAACACATAAATTATATCCACGATGCAGAATTGACTTCAAAATTATGTTAGGGTTTGTCAATAGAAGTAACGATACAAAAAAAATAATGTAATTTTCTTAGAATGTGATTTTTTTTTCCTAAACCTACTTACTCTAAAGAGAGCCACGAAGAAAAGTTAATTAATTTTGTCTCATTAGTCGGTGCTCTACATAAGGTCAAGACATCATACTAAAATAGCATACTTTTGAAAGATTTGATCCTTGATTAGTAACGCCCTCATTCCTGCGTTGCCACCACATCCAAAAATCAGGAAACAACTTTAACATATAAATATTTCCAAGTTCTGTCTGCCGTTGTTAAAGGCTTTACTAGGGTATCTAGGGCGTAGCTGTGTCCAGACTAGCAAACAGTTATCGATCCACCCTCCAGGCTGCGTCATGCGGAATGCAGCGCAGATCCTGACAAGGAAATAAAGCCGAACGTTGTGTCTACAGAGACGCATAAAAATATTTTTATGACTTCAAATCTTAATATGAAAAAATAGTCATAACATTAGCGTTATTAGTTGTGCACTCGTAATCAGCGTAAAGGATATCAACAACAAAATTAAAAACCGCTGAAAAAAAGTGGTATGCAATAATCACTGACTTTGTTGTCAAAGCAAACGCGGCGTGGTGTTGCTATGACAATAAAGTCAGCGGGCGATTTGCGCCGCGCACAAGCGAGAGCGAAACATTACGAGAACGTACGTTTCAGTCCCCTCGGGAAAACGTCACCGGTAACCCCATTACCTATTGTTAACACATGAATGATCGCATTACTAAGCATGCGCATCACAACCACGCTACTACATTCCTTGAAAAAAACGGCACCGGCGGCACAGACGGCACACCAGTTTGTTGTGACTGAAAAACGATGACGTCAGCGCTTCAGCTGGTTTTCCCTAGACACGAACCCCGACCTACGTAACGTGACGTCATGGGCGACGCTGCCGACTCTGCTTTTGTTGCCATGGGTACAAGGTCAATTTCTTATCCCCCTAGTGCGTTGGGTGTGGTGGCAACGCAAGATTGAGGGTCGAATCGTTTAACATGACTTTTTCCACGTGTCTTGCTGAACACATGTTGATTTTACAGGGGAGTGGGGAGTTCATACTCTCCTTTCTCCACCACTAAGCCCGAACCGAACATCTGAAATTCAAACAAGAATGTTTACTGAGGTAAGGTTGAGGGGGTTCAAAATGTTTATCTGGTACAATCGATGTTTATAAGCATTAATGTTTTCGTTACCTGAATAGGTGCAGTGAAATGAAGAGGTGCATTTTTGTAAAACGCAGTCATGTCGTTTCTTTTTTTAAATTTATATTTTTTTCTGTTGGTTTTGATAGGAACTGAACTTTCGTGAAAGTATATCTAAGAACGTTAAAGAGCGAAACATTAAAAATAATTTAACCGTCAGCTAGACGAATAAATATGGCACAGAATAACGATTGTCGAAAAGTCTTAAAACATTACTTTCATACACTAGCGTACCGTAGCGTAACGTAGGTACGCTGGCAGATTTGTGAGGCGCATCTAGATATACTAGGGTTGGCCGGTCTGAATTTCCGCCCACCCCGAGCGTGGGTGCAGGGAAAATTATTATTATATGTTTATTAAATCCTAAATCACTGACAAAGGGCAGGAGCAGAAATATAGGTAAACATATTAGGGTAAGTGAGAAATCTTTAATAATTATCGAACTAACTTACCTAGTGACGTCTGATCCTTAATTATGTGAAGTAGGTAATCTTGTCCTCATTGTGTACTTTGTTGTAATTTTTTTTTTCATTTTTTTAATTACATATTGAGATTTTTCAGTATGATTATAAATAAATTTTATAAAACAATTTTAATAAGATTTTCCACGAAACAGTTTTAATGGCTCATACGTTCATCGTAACATAATTTTAGATACCTATATTTTTTACATCTTGTTCGATTTTAGTATGAGACAATTCAAAAATTGGAAAAAAAAGGATTTTTTAATCCTTAAATCGAGCGAAATGATACAGATTCATTTTAATTTGGGGTTCGAATTATTTTTATTATTTTCTGTAAAAATTACCACCTCTTAAAATTTTACAAGTAGGTATATTTTAAGTAAGTAGTTATTCCGTTTAATAATCACTGTTAATATAAAATCTTCTTCGTCGTTGTGTCGATGATTCTATTTATAACTAGGCATATTTTAGATACGCTTCGACCAGAACAATTATTTTTTTGACATAGGTAGGTATTCAAAAGTAGGTTCACAGCAGAATTAGGCAAAAAACTTTGTATCGATATTATTTTATTTTGGTACTGGCAACATTTGTAATTGAAATTGTAGCTATGAATTAATGTATTGGTCAATTGAATAATTATTTAAAATGATTTTTCACTTTGTATCGATATTATTTTATTTTGGTACTGGCAACATTTGTAATTGAAATTGTAGCTATGAATTAATGTATTGGTCAATTGAATAATTATTTAAAATGATTTTTCAACGGTGTACTTCTACAGATTTTATTTATGTGGTATAATTCTTACTGTTCAGTTCTGTTATGAATTATCATTATTGTATGTTTATCGGACGCTAGATGATTCGAGCCTATTCCTGGCATTGTCTTTTGTGAGAAAATGGATGCGCCCCTTTTAGCAAATACGACGTAAACATAACGTCAAGAACCTAAGCCACATGTCAAGAAATTATCTCACGCCGCCCGCGCCCGTGCTAGCATTTAAGACAAAACGATTATATCGCCCAAACTGTGATAGAATGTGTGACACAAGCCAAGTCACGGTAGGCCATGCTAGCCCTGCAGCTTTTCAATCATGCTCGCGTTAAATGATAAATGATTTTATTTCTGTAAGTAGGTTTGTACAAACACTTTTACACGTCAATCATATTTTAAAAACTAGATGAGGTCGGCGTTTCCTATCTGACTACTCTGAGAAGAAAGGCCGAAACAAACTCAGAGGTCACAGTCTCTTTTAAAGTCCAGACATAATCTTGGTCAGATCATGTGAAGACCATGTAGATTGGTGTCTGAAACGGTCTTTTGAGGAAAAACCATACAGATTGAGCGGACCTGTCCAGTCAGTGCACGCATTTGTCAGTAATCTTGCCGCTTAACTCAGAACTTAAGGAGCACAATGATTCGACGAACAATACCCAAGAAAGGACATTTGGGTAGGTCGCATAAATTACTCAAGCTGCCAGATCGTGAACCTAACTAAGAAATAAAATAAAATAAAAGTAATAAGCCACATAATCTTCACATTCACAATAATTAAAATAATATAATACTTTACAAAGTAAATACTCATGTCATTGTATGTATAAAATTCATCAATGTCAATGTGTATATAAAAGTTCGAACATAATCTTTGAGGACCATGAAGATTAGTATCTGAAATGGTCTTCTGAGGAAAGAACCACGCAGATTAAGAGGACCTGTCCAGTCAATGCACGCATTTGTCAGTAACCGTGCAGCTCAACTCAGAACTTTAGGAGCTCAACGATTCGATGAACAATACCAAAGAAAGGACATTTGGGTAGGCCGCATGAACTACTTAAACTGCCAGTACATGATTAAAACTGAAACAATGACCCACATAGTCCTCATATTCACAATAATTAAAATAATAAATTGTAATTCTCAAGGTATTCAAGTCGTTCTGTTATAATAATTATCAATTATCAGTGTATGTAACAGAAAAGAAAACAACAATCAGTATGCAGAAAATTGGAGCAACTCAATCCCAAGCCTTTTTGTCCTCAATATAATCCTTAACGGTATAAAAGCCTTTCTGGCACAACTTACGTTTAATGAATGATTTGAATTTATTAAGGCTTAGATCTTGAACGTAGCTTGGAAGTTTATTATAAAAGCGTATACACTGACATCTGAACGAGCCACCTATTTTCTTGAGCCTTGTTGTAGGTACAACGAAGTTGTGTTTGTTCCTAGTATTTATATTATGGATATCACTGTACTTTTTAAACAAGTTTATATTTTTATGGGCATATAAAAGATTTTCAAAAATATACTGTGAAGGCACAGTCATTACATTAATCTCCTTAAATTTCTCTCTGAGAGTGTGTCTCGGGCTTAATTTATAAATTGATCGAACAGCTCTTTTCTGCAAAACAAAGATAGTCTGAATGTCGGCGGCATTTCCCCACAACGGAATACCATACGACATTACACTATGAAAATAGCTAAGTACACTAAACGGGCTGTCTCTATGTCAGTTAAATTACGAATTTTTCTAACAGCGTATGCTGCGGTTGATGATAGACGGATCGGAAAGGGCCCCCTTAAAACATGCTTTAGCAGTAAACTTGACAAATATTCGATAAAACATTGTATCTAAATAGATCATGCTGACCATCGAGATGGTTCCTGTTTTACCAAAACGCATGTTGATTATTATGACATCTTTCTACAATTTAGAAAATAGTTTATTATTGGTGAAGGGTGGGCGTTTTGGGGGACTGTCTCTAATGTAATTTTGACCTTCGAAAAGTGCTGATTCTCAGCCTATGTATTTGAACAAATTACTTTTGTTATTTTTTTGTTACACTTACTCCTATTTTGCATTCTGACTACCTACCTATTGCAATTGTTCATATTGTCTGAAACAAATCATGACTACAAAAGTGTAATTTTCGTTGATAAATAAAAAAATGCGAGTCTGATTTTAATGAAAAAATGATTTTACTCAGACAGACCTAACAGTAATGTTAATTGTTGACTTCATTCAATATCTTAGTTTTGACTGGGCAATTTAATTTAAAACCGTATAATATACATATTAAAAAAAAAATAGCTTTCCGATCATCTATTGCCTGTCCTAAGGTAAAAATAATCGTACCTAATTAACAAAAATCGTGTTTCTTTATCTTTGGGCTAAGTACCTACCTACCTAAGCTGAGGTCCCCATGTCCGGGCCCAATCGATAAATGCACCGTCTCTTTTCATACATTCCGGAAATTGTCGATGCTGAACCACCCTCCCCATTCCCAAAATACATTCATAGGGATGGGTAAGCGCGGCCCACGCCGGCAGCTCTTTATTTCGCAGGCCGTATCTAGGCAACGTACCTGGCCAGATCTGATCGATAACTGCAACCCCTCTCTGATTCATCTGCAGCGCGCCCACGTTATATATATCTGCAAGCTACTTATTGCAAATCTAGGATGAGCAGAGATATCAAACTTAAGTTATTTTTTTATAGTTTTCTTTGTTATAGAATTCAATCATGCCTCGTTCGTCTTACCTAATCCTATTTAGCGGTAGAAATATAGACATGATTGTTAAAAACAATCCCTACAAAATATTTACTTCTACTTCGCCGCGCCGTCGACCCGGACCTACCCTACGTTCCACAAGAACATAAGGTCGTGGAAGGTTGACTGACTTGGAAAACAAAGACGAAGTCCGATGGCCCCGTGATATATATTTTTTTTACAGAAATAATCACGTTATGTTTTCTGTACACCGATATGACGACAGAATTACTGGTAAATACATATTATGGTGGAAAAACTAACAGCTTTTGATGATATACATCAGCATCACGCTTTTTATACCAAAGGAGTTGGTAGAGTGGTATATCAATATATAACTATCAATAGCTATAGGTAGGTCGCATTTAATTAGGGGTGAACCTAACACCATACCGGACAAAGTCCAAAGCTCCGCGTTGATACCTATGGTCCGATCTGGCTGGGATTTCCTGAACACGAAGAACTGCCTCAGTTACGGCCACTAGACCAACGAGGTGCTAAATATAAGGTACCTATTATGTAGTTAGGTAGTAAATTCTGCCAAACATTTTGTCTAAGCCTAATTGCAATTTAACCTTGACCTACTGTACACCATTATGTTTGTAAACGTGACGGTCTTTGGGTGCTCAGTTGGTTTAAAATTTCGAGATCTTTGTTCTTAGTTTCGGAACTGCGTAGCGACGCGACCCGGGCAGGAGTATCTGAGCTGTATTGATTTCCCTTCCCATATTACCTAAATGGAAGATATAGGATATAAACAACCGAATCTAGCATTGCTAGGGTCCCTTTTTGCCTGATTCAAGATCTAAGGCGCAAATAGGCAATGCGCTTGCGTGAGCTTTGAGCGCCGGCCGCAAACCTTCCGGAGCTCCCAGCGTCACGGCACTTCGGTTCGTTCAGTTGTTGAGTTAGGTCGTGGCTGCATTTTAAATATTTTTTGCCCACCCTTCTCCCCATCCAGTGTTTCAAATCAGTATTTAGTTTTCTATTTCGCGTTATTACAGTGCTTAGAGTCGGGAATATCGCGTTTTATATTTTTTCCAAATTTATTGAATTTAAATTACTTTCAATGGGTCATGTTTCATACAAACAGTACCTTGAAAATGTTAAATATTATAGAACTCTTTGCTACGTACGCGCTCAATTAGTTCGTTTAAATATTTTGTCACCTGAAGATGCACTTAAAGTTTCGTTTAAACCGTCTAAGTAAGTATAAACACCCGAAATCATACCACCTCATGCACTGGTACCTCCACACCACCCACCGCCCACTGACCTACGGCACCACCCACCGACCTCCGGCACCACCCACCGACCTCCACCCGCCGCCCACAACCCAATGACACCCCTCTCACCCACCCTCGCCCGCTTCACCGGTTAGGCTCCTACCCCCTTGGTACTGCGGGATGCGCTCATTTCCGAGTCAGACGTCGCCGAGTTCAGTCGTTCTTGCTACGGCCATCTGCGGCTCTAGCTGGCCGTAGATGGCCGTGTAGTTTACTGCGTATAGATAAAGGTTGATTAAGTATCCATAATTCGGGAATTATTTCGAAATTCTCTCATTAAATTAAATTCAAATGCAGTACTTACATGGATTCTCAAAAAAAAAAAATTTTTTTAGGGCTTCCCGACATGAGTGGTGTTTTCAAAAGACTGGACGACATAGGTCAAACCCTCGTAAGGTTAGCGTCGGAATTAAAACAGTGCGTCGAAGATGTTCGTGTTGTCAATGCTCGGCAGCTAGAGCGCCTCGAGCAAGAGCGAGCATCCGCGTTGCTTGCCGCGAGTGTGGACGCGCACGTGGACGCCGATCAAGTGTCTCTCCACAACGTGGACGACACTGAAGCTAAAAAGGTCAGTGTTATATTAAGTTTTCATAGGCCATTTGATTATGCTTACCATCATCGGGAATCAACGTAAATTTTCAATGTTTTGTGCTATCATCCTAGGTAATGCCGTTGTAAGACGCCATTTTTGTGTCAAGTAACGCCATCCACCATTTTGTATGTGTATGTCACGCACGCATTCTCGCGCTTCTTGTAGCCCAACAGCGCATGCGTGACGCCATTTATGCTTGGTAACGGGATATAAAACGAAGCCATTTTGAAAAACTTTAAAGCCATCGCCATTTTGGGTGCAGCTATTCGGCACATGCTAATATTTTATGCACAGCCATTTTGAGCAGACACCATGGGGCTTGAAAAGTTATAACAATATTTTAATAGCCATGTGAGAAACTATGAAACATTGTCATCTTGTAAGTCCGATAAGCATTTGACTTTTTTCATTAATTAAGGTACTCTGCGTTGACAATATCTTAAGTCTGGCGCTCATCGGACTCGGATCTTATATTGCTTGCGGAATTTTGGGTGCGAAGATTTTTTTTTTAAACTAACTGACTTTTTGTTAATGGCTGTATGTCTGTGATTGTGTCTGCGTCATACGTACCTATGCATGGGTTTGTAGACTGGGCCAATTAATCACATAACAAAACTCGTGAACAATTTCAAGATACCGAGATTAACCATAACATTTAGAAATAACCTGTTAACCTAACACCCGCGATATCCATCATTCTTTATAATCAAACACTGCATCTACCTCAATTTACCAACCAAAGGGCCTAGAGAAAGTGACATCCTATCAGACATAACGCCTAGGCACCATATACAAAGCAAACGGTCAAAGCCGCGCGGCAACAAATTTTCGGCTTTTTTCAATATTGTTTAGCTTAATTTCATCCTTGTTAATTAATATTCACGTTGACTTGTGATTTGACGTATTCCTTCCAGCAGGGCTAGCATGGCCGTACCCAAGACTTTTGTGACAAGGTGTGATAAATTATGTCAAGTCTTACAATTTGTCTTAAATGCTAGCATGGGTCAACCTGACTTGTAGCTGACTTCACAGTGTGAAACAGTAAATTAAAATGTCTATGACCATCATCTGAATATGCGACCAAATTAATTTATACGTCTAAAAGAGGGCAGTTCATACAGATAAACAACTTTTTAATTTTGTTGGGAAATTTGACACACATGGCTTGAGTCAAACATAGTATCACAGTTTGGGCGTTAAAACCGTTTTGTCTTAAATGCTAGCACGGCGGGCGTGAGATAATTTCTTGACATGTGGCATAACTTCTTGAAGTTTAGTTGGGACTCTGTCTTATTTGCTAATACGGGCGCACCCGTTTTCTCACAAATTTCACATTTTGACACATGATTATGAAAAAGGAGAAAGACAACCAATGGGCCCCTTAGTTTAGGTGCCGTGTCAAGACTATTTGCTTCTCAAAAATTAAGTCGTATTTTTATATGTTCAAGATTTTTTATCAACTTTTCTAATAAAAGAAAACATAATTAATATTTATTCTTACAGAACCTGAATGTTGCCAGACGACAGACCATGTCAATTAAATAATTGTAATCGATTGAACATATGGATATTTTACTAATCCGCCGACTAAAATACGCTACAATAGCTTTCCTCCCGTCGTAATATAGCTAACACTCTAATGTAACTGATTAGGCGCGAAGTAGACGACGGGCGGGCTCAAATAAAGAAAATAAAAGTAGTAGCAGGAACCCTGAGCAACGACTCCAGGGTCAAGCACAAACGTTTGAGGGAAGAGGCGATCAGGCGTCAGCCGATGATAGCATCACCCTGCGACAAGGCCCTGAAATAATACTGCTTTCAAAAGCACTACAGCATAGTGCTTGAAGAGGAGCAGTACGACCATTCAGGCCTAAAGGAACTGAGAATTTACACCGATGGATCAAAAACCGACTGCAGAACTGGAGTTGGAATTTTCTCACACGACCTCATCATAAAAATATCCAGACCCCTGGGAATGCTCAACACGGTCTATCAGGCGGAGTGTGTGGGCATAATACAGGCGGCTTATGCCATAGCAGCCAGAAGAGTTGCGGACACCCGAATCCGCATACTCTGACAGCGCCTCAGTCCTCCAATCCCTAGGGTAAAAATGCATTACTTCGAATCTAATACTAGAATGTCACAATGCGCTTGAACGGGTAACCGTATCAAACCGCAATACAGTGACGCTACAATGGACAAAAGGACACAGTGGATCGCTAGGTAACGACGCAGCCGATGAGCTGGCCAGGAGGGCATCCAGCACGTCGGTCTGTGGACCGGAACCTATCGTGCCCATCCCCTTCAACCAACTACGCAGGTGGCTACAGGAGTACACCCACACACAAGCAGAGATCTGGTGGGCGTCGTCACCGGGCTGCAGGCAATCCAAGGAAGCCATGCCATCACTAGCCGGCATGCTAACCAGGCGGTTGCTACGCCTGGACAGGAAAGGCATGCGCCTGGTGACGGGGACCATCACGGGACACTGCTCGCTAAACAAACACTTTCACACAATAGGCATAACGGACAGTCCTCTATGCAGGGCTTGCATGGAGACTGACGAAACTGTCGCGCATGGTTCTTCAAGTGCACAGGCGTCGCCCAAATTAGGTCAAAAACCCTCGGGACACCCAGATCTTACACAGATGTTCTTAATAGACCAGGAGACCTAATCAGCTTCTGGAGGGAGGTGGGCTGGTTGGAATAACCACCGACCGCCGACATGGCTCACGCACAATGGTCCACTGAAGGACTAAGTGCGGAAAACAAACCGATAACATAATATAACATAAGTAGTAACACAGTACACTACAGTTTCTATAAAAAACAAAAGTTAGTACCACATACATTATTGTTGTTAGTACTCAGGCTAGGTCAGGTCAGGCACATACCTAAATAGCGTTTATAATTATAAGTAAATAATATTATTTATAACAAATCGATTTGGTAAATCGATTACGAAAATATTTAACATGGACACACTTAGACAGATCTATCTGTCAAATCCACAGAGTACATTATACGTCAAATCAATGCGTCAATGAAATTGCTTCGTGCCGTTTGTTTTGCGTCGTGTTGTATTAATTTCTTTGTATTTACTTCTGTTCGTTACAATTTTAAGCTATCCAGCACCACTCGCACCACTGTGCGTTTACGTTCCTTCAGTGTATTTGTTTTGAGATATTGGACTCCTGTTTTAGTGACAAGTGAGCACTTTGACTCTATTTAGTTTTTCATTAGGGGCACCAGTCTTATTGCGACAGCGGTTCTACCCCACTGTAGTAAGGCGGGGAACACTCCGTCAGGACCGGCTGCCTTGAAAGGATGGAAGCTACGGATGGCCCATTGGAGTTTCTCCAACGTGATCACCCTACTTGCATAAAGCCAATCATTGTCTGATGGTGTTTGGAGTGCATCTTGCCAGTCGATTACCTGCGCAAAGGTACAACCAGGGATGTGGGGTTCCATAAGGACGCGTCTCGTTTCTTCTGGCGAGGAAGTGAGTGTGTTGTCCGGTTTGCGGAGTGTAACGGGCCCAGGTGTATTCTGCTGTGACAGTACTTTCCTTACCCTGTTAGCCTGCTGACAGGACTCAATGCTACCTCAGAATTTGCGCCATCCCGTGGTACTTCTGAATCTGATGCATTTTTTTGTAGCTGGATTTGGCTGCGTAATAGTGGTCCCAGTCGTCATCCGCACATATGTTCATGGCTCTGGTTCAGAGCGTTCCTTACTTTACCGCGCTTGCGCTCCAGATCAGCGCCCCACCAGGGTTGCTTACTTACCTCAATCGGGACGGCTCCCACGGTGGCGGCATCAGGCACGGCCAACTCTGCTGTAGCAGCTGCGGCCGCGGATGCTTCCGGGTTGTATGATGATGGGGGAGTGGACTCCCCTGCTGGTGTCTGCAGTTCATTCGGCGCCACGCTAATGGTTCCCGTGGTGGGGTCCCATCCCTGAGGGACGTCGGTGAACGTGCCGTTCCGAACCTGGAACTTCACGTACACCGCCCCCAATCCTAAGTGTCAAGGTCTCGTTGAGAGCTCGCTTGGCCGCGGCCTGATCCTTCCAATCGGGTCGCTGTGTTTTGTTGCTACCTTCAGCCGGTCTCTCCGGAACACTGGTTGACGGTCGGCTGGGCGCTGGCCGGCTTGCGCCGGTCTCTGCCTGCGACCGCTTCCCGTCGGAGAAGTTCAGCTGGCCGCTTGCCGGTTTGACCGACCTAGCGGCAGTAGCCTGTTTACGGGAGCCCTTACCTGTCATCCAACGTGATTGGCGGCGCTCCTTCCTCGTCACTCTGTCCCTCTTCTTGCCCTCATACTATGACTGTATTGTGGTAAATAAGCGGGGGTCGTTTTAATGATATATCTGTAAGCGCAAGTGCATTTACCAGTGCATGAGGTGGTATGATTTCGGGTGTTTATACTTACTTAGACGGTTTAAACGAAACTTTAAGTGCATCTTCAGGAGACAAAATATTTAAACGAACTAATTGAGCGCGTACGTAGCAAAGTGTTCTATAATATTTAACTGACAATCATTACATTTTATTTTCTTGTCTATATTTGAATCAGAATCTGGGATATTAATATCATACAATATGACATAGTTCAAATTGCATTGCAATTAAAACCCTTGTATAGAAACTAGCGACCCGCCACTGCTTCGCATGGTTTTTACGACTTTACATAACATTGAGAATTCTTTATTATATGTAAGTTTAATATAAATGTACTATACACATATAGCTTCCGCAATAAATTCTCTAAATGATGGTGAACCGCATCAAAATCTGTTGCGTAGTTCAGAAGAACAACGCGGTCTCACAGACAGACACGAAAAGCGACATTAATTTATAATACAGTCATGGACTTATTTAGAGGAACGCAAGAAAAGGATTAAATTTCTCCTGTTGTAACTATCGTTCGTACTGGCCACAAACCTTTACAAATAGGTACTATAAAATAAAAAAGAATTTGGAATGTTTTCTTTTGAATTTCATTTGTTTCTAAGTACTTATTGCGTAATAATGCGTTCTTTCATACTGTGTTTTGTTTGCCAACTTTTGAATTTGCCTTGTCTGCGTTGTTTATCGTGTTATGTGTGAATTGTTACTGCCAATAAACTGAGAATGCTAGATCTAAACGCAACTCAAATTGCTAAGGCTCAAATTGTTTGTTACTTTAATTGAAACTGAGAACGCCTACAAACATGTGGCCCAAATATTACAAGTATCCAAATCCGTGGTACATCGAGTTGTCAAGAGGTATGGGCAGACCGGACAGTGTACGTGTTGAAAATAGTTTTATTAGATATGTAATTTCATGGTCTATTATCTGTAACTAAGCAACTGTATGTTGTTAGAAAATTTTCTTGTCTTATGTTCTTCTACCGAAATATATCGTTTATATCTTTATCACAATAGCTTATTATTTATCCTTTTGGGCCTTTCACTGTGCTGCTGCCTGCCCTTTCCATCAGGTTATGGGCCCAGCTCATAGCTAAGAGATAAAGATTATCTATTACAGACCAGACATGCAGAGTCCAACTTTTTCAAAGTTGTCCGGCCAGTCCAACTATGCGACTTGGGCATTTGCAATGGAGATGTTCCTGATTGACTGTGACCTATGGGACTGCATTCAAAGTACTGTAACAGAAGTAAATGATTCGACGAAGAAGCGGGATGCCAAAGCTCGATCGAAAATTTGCCTAATGTGTGCTGAGAGCGTTTACCCCCTGATAGTAAACGCACAAACCGCCAAAGAGACGTGGATAGCCCTAAAAAATGCGTATGCGGACAGTGGGTTGACACGAAGATTGTCGCTGTTGAGAAAGCTATTCAGCGTTAAACTAAACGACTATCCAAACATTGAGGTTTAGTGCACTGAAATACAAGCGACTCAGCAAGCCCTCCAGGCGATAAAAGCAGGTTTAGAAGATGAATTCATCGGAATTATAATGTTAGCTGGACTTCCAGAAACATACAATCCCTTGGTAATGGCTTTGGAGCATTCAAGCGTTAAGATCACGTCAAGTAGCGTTATGGCTGCACTCATGAAGGAGGGTCAACGCAAAGTACATGACAACGGTGATTCTGTCTTAATGTCAAAGACGATAAAGGAGCCTACTAAGAATAAGGTCATAATATGCCATTTTTGTAATAAAAAGGGGCATTTCAAGTGGCAATGTAAGCAGTACCAGGAATCTAAGGAGGGAAGAAATACTGCGGCCACTGCAGGACCTACTACAGAAGAAAGCAGCATGAGTTGTGCAGAGACAACTGCCATTGCAAGACAGTCAAGTGAGTGGATTCTTGATTCTGGAGCGTCATCGCACATGACTTCTAAAAGAGATTTGTTGACAGACATCAGAGACGTCCGACATTGTATAAGTACAGCAGGTAGTGAAAAAATTGTTTCTACTTTGCAGGGGAACATGAGAACAACTGTAAACAATGAGAGACGGTGTGTCAACATTAATTTTAGAGACGTTTTGTATGTACCGGAAATTTTGATGAATTTACTATCAGTAAGTAAGATTGCGGCACATGGTCATGTTGTTGTTTTTGATAAGAAATCTTGTAAAGTTTTTAAAACGGAAGATGTTTCTTTAGATGTAGGTAGTGCATTGTTAACAGCATCAGTTAAAAATGGGCTCTATGTTTTAGATCAAAATATTGATAAAGCAATGGTTGTTCTTGATGACAGGGTGAAGATAGGTGCACACGAACTATGGCACCGGAGGCTTGGTCATCTTTCCAGAGTACAAATGCGTAAGTTGAAGCCATTAGTTTATGGGCTTAACTTTGGAGTGGAGAACACTGAACCATGTGGGGCATGCTGTAAGGGAAAGCAGTGTGTAAAGAAGTTTCCAAAAGGAAAAGCACACAGAGCTAAGGAGCTCTTAGAGATAGTTCATACTGACCTAGCAGGACCTATGGAGGAAATGTCGTGGGGCGGAGCTAAGTATTGTCTGATTTTGGTCGACGACTATAGCAGAAAAGTTTTTGGCTATCTACTTAAATCCAAAACTGAGGTTCTCGGTAAATTTAAAGAATTTAAGGCCTTAGTGGAAAACGAGACTAATAAAAAGATAAAATGTCTCAGGAGTGATAACGGGACTCAATATACCGGAAACGAATTCCAAACGTTTTTAAAGGAAAATGGAATACGACATAAGACGAGTGTAGCTCACACTCCTCAACAAAATGGAGTAGCGGAACGCACTATCCGCACTGTTGTTGAAAAGGCAAGGTGCATGCTTCAAGATGCAAAGTTAAATAAGCGTTTTTGGGGAGAGGCAATCAATACAGCTATATACTTAAAAAATAGATCACCTTCAATGGCAATTTCGACTGTACCTGAAGAGATATGGACAGGAGAAAAACAAGACGTGTCTCATCTGAAGATTTTTGGAAGCAAAGCACATGTTCTAATAAAGGATAATAAAAGAAAGAAATTTGATTCAAAGTCTACTGAAATGACTATGGTTGGCTACAGTGAGAATCAAAAGGGATACAGATTTGTAGATATTACAAATAATGTGAGACGAGTAATCGTTGCTCGAGATGTTGTGTTTGTGGAAGGAACGTCGCGCAATACTGCAGTGTCAAATGAAAAAACACAACAAGTTGTTGATATTTCAGAGATCCTATCAAGAGGATTTGAACCAATAGAAAGTATATCACCAACAGATACTCAATCTACTGAAGAAGAACGTTCAGAGAGGGAACAGGAGAGTTCAGAGGATGCAGTGGAAATAGACGATGATGATGATTTCCAGGACTCAATAGATGTCGGATCAGGTCATCAATTTATAAATGAACCTGTGGCTCGTTCAGAAGAGGTTGCAATTGATGTAGCACCAGAAGAACATGAAATCATCAGTGAAAGACGATATCCACTGAGGGAAAGACGACGAAAGGAAGAAAAAGACATGGTCTACAACTTTCATGTTTCGGATGATCCAGATCCGATTTCTCTACAAGATGCGATGGACAGGACTGATAAGGAGCTATGGTATTCAGCAATGGTAGATGAATATAATTCTCTGGTAGAAAATGAAACATGGGATATTGTAAATCGACCTTTGGATAAAAATGTTGTAAAGTGCAAATGGGTCTTCAAACTAAAAGTTGGAGCAGATGGTACAGTGCAGCGCCATAAAGCACGATTGGTGGCACGAGGATATTCACAGAAGTATGGCGAAGATTACTTTGAAACTTTTGCCCCAGTCGTTAAATTGTCGTCTATACGTCTTTTGCTCGGACTCGCAGCAGAAATGAATTTAGATATTCACCACATTGACGTCACAACAGCGTTCCTAAACGGTGACCTCAATGAAGATCTTTACATGGAACAACCCCAGATGTTTGTAAAGAAAGGTGATGAAGGAAAAGTATGTAAGCTCAAGAAGGCCATATATGGATTAAAACAAGCGGCTCGTTCATGGAATGTAAAAGTGCATGGGCACATTTTGAAAATTGGTTTTACGAGATCCAAATATGATCCTTGCGTTTACATAAAGAAAACGAAAGAAGTTTTCGTAGTTATTGGTCTTTATGTTGACGATTTCTATATATTTACAAATAATACTCATCAAGCTATACTTTTGAAAGAGCAAATAGGAAAGGCTTTTAAAATTAAAGACCTAGGCGAAGCCAAAGACTGTCTAGGAATGAGTATCAGCAGAAACCGTCAAGAGGGGGAAATATACCTAGACCAACGTAACTATACAAGAAAATTACTTCAAAGATTCGGAATGGAGGAATGTAAGCCAGTCGGAACTCCAATGGAGTGTAACCTAAAACTTGTTAAAGGGAGTAACGCACAGGATACTAGATATCAAGAAATAATTGGAAGTTTAATGTATCTGTCTACTTGTACGAGGCCAGACATATCTTATTCGGTTAGTTATTTAAGCCAGTATAACTGCTATAATGATAGTACGCATATGGCAGGATTGAAACGTGTGCTTCGGTAGGTATCTAAAAGATACAATGGATTATGCTCTTTGTTATAAAAAGAAGAACAAGCCTCCGGTCGCATATGCCGATGCTGATTGGGGAACCAATTCCGATGGTCATTCATTCTCGGGTTACTGTTTAGTTTTTGCTGATGCTGTAATCTCATGGCACACTCGCAAACAGTAATGTGTTGCATTAAGCACTGCTGAAGCAGAATACATTGCTCTCTGTGAAGATGCTAAAGAAATTGTTTTTATTAAGGGGCTTTTTAATGAACTGTGTTCCAATTGCAAGTCTGTAACTGTTTACAGTGATAGTCAAAGTGCTAGCAAGATGATTTATAATCCAGTCACCCATAAAAGAAGTAAACATATAAACATACGGTATAATTATGTTAAAGAGTTAGCTGAGTCTAAGGAAATAGTTGTAAACTACTGTGACACTAATTCCATGCCTGCTGATGCTTTAACAAAACCTGTAAACAGGGTGAAGCATAATTATTGCTTTATTTTTATGGGGTTACAAAGACTATGAACTTAAGTGGGGGTGTTGAAAATAGTTTTTATTAGATATAAAATAAATAAATAAATAAAAAAGCTTTATTGACACAAAAATATTTTACAAAATGATTTTGGTAAACAGTAAGTACAATTCTGCAATTGAACACTATTCGAATGACCACTAACACCTAAACTAGGCCGAGCCTGTACCTTAGGCGTTAGATCTTTCCCGGGTAACTATGTATATACAGACGTGTACATTAAGATCCAATTGTATATTATAAACAACTATTACACATCAAACCAATACAATAAAACTAACTAAACTAGTATAATAAAACATAGATTAAACTGCGGGTACTCTTACTGCGGGTATAATGTAATAGAAATATTCTAACTAATTTGTAATATGTAATTTCATGGTCTATTATCTGTAACTAAGCAACTGTATGTTGTTAGAAAATTTTCTTGTCTTATGTTCTTCTACCGAAATATATCGTTTATATCTTTATCACAATAGCTTATTATTTATCCTTTTGGGCCTTTCACTGTGCTGCTGCCTGCCCTTTTCCATCAGTACGAGACTTGCAGGACAGGGACGTAAACGGAAAACTGTAGCCGGAGAGGAGCGGTTCAGCGTTGACAGCGTGCAGCGGACCTTAACTTCTTCTGAGGTAAGCACGGAGCTCCAAAACCTGTGAGGAGAAGACTGAAATTGTCCGGATTAATTCGCACTTTTCTTCAACAGAAAACTGCGAATTTATTCTGGCTGATTTCGACGACGTCGACGGCCGGGAGAGTGGTACGCTCAGTGCAACATCATTAGGAAAGAGGCATATATATGGTGGAGGGTCAGTTATGGTATGGGGAGGTATTTGTATGGGGGCACGTACGGAACTCCGTGTCATTGACATAATTTGTTTTTATGCATGATAATGGAAGCCCCCATACTGCGACCGAAGTTGTCGAATACCTTGGAGACGTTGGAATCAATGCTATCGGGTGGCCAGCGCGCTCGCCCGACTTAAACCCCATAGAGCATGTATGCGATAAGCTTAGAAGACAATTAAGAAAATAAATCCTGCCCCCGCTAATTTGAGACATCTTAAAAACGCATTACAGGAAGAATAGAACGCAATCTCTCAAGATTTTATTGATAACTTGATTAGGAGTATGCCAAGGAGACTAGAAGCAGTTCGAAGAGCTAGAGTGGGCAATACTAAGTACCGATTGTAGCCCACGTTATAGCCTTTCTTGAGCATTTATGCAAAAAATAATATAATGTTACCTTACTAATCTTACCTTAATATAAGTACAACAATGATTCTTATCTGTTAAAAAAATAATTTTCTTTTTCTCTATTTTTGTTATTTGATCGTTTGTTTTTTCGAAGTTTGCAATTTTAAATGAAGGAATAATAAGCTAAATCCAAATGAATAAACGTAATTGTCACAATCATCCAAGATATTGGTTTTAGACACACTTTTTTGCGTTCCTCAAAATTTGGCCATGTGTGTATGTATATCACTCATAAACCAGCTTTAAATGCATAACGCTGTAGAGATGGTTGAGTTTGTGATGATGAAAATAATATATTATATGATAAATGATTTTTATTTCTGAAGTAGATTTGTACTAACACTTTTACACACGTCAATCATATTTTAAAAAGTACCTAGATGAGGTCGACATTTCCTATCTGATTACTCTGAGAAGAAAGACCGAAACAGACTCAGAGGTCACAGTCTCTTTAAAGTCCAGACATAATCTTCGTCAGATCATGTGAGGGATGTAGATGATTGTCTGAAATGATCTTTTGAGTTAAGAGCCACACAGATATGAGTGGACCTGTCCAGCCAGTGCAATAATTTCTCAGTTATCGTGCAGCTCAACTCGGAACTTAAGGAGCTCAACGATACGACGAACAATACCAAAAAAATAACATTTGTACTAAAACTTGCCAGATCATCATTAAAAGTAACTGAAAAAACAACAAACAATGACCCACACTTAGTCCTCACATTCACAATAATTAAAAAGGTAAATAAATTAAAATAATATAATACTTTACATAATCAACCAAAAATGTTCCCACTGCTAGGACACAGGCCTACTCTCTCTCTGTGAGAGGGAGTGGGCCGTAATCCACCGAGCGGGGCCAGTTTGGGCTGGTGGATGTCACATGCCTTAGAATTTTTGGTTCTAGGACATGCCGGTTTCCTCACGATTTTTTCCTTCACCGTTTTGAGAGCAGTGATGATGATATAATTATATAATAATTTACAAAGTAAATACTCATGTCATTGTACGTAAATGACCGTAAACGATGGAACGTAAATTATTATCTCAGATTATGAATTCAAGTATAGTCAGACTATGAAGGTATGAGAAATCAAATCAAGTCAAAATATTTTATTTGACATAAACCTACATGGGCACTTATGAAACGTCAGAAGCTAGGTGCACGGTTCCAATTGGTGGTTTTCTATGGAGACGAGCCGGCAAGAAACTCCACGGTTACACTTTTTAAAATAATGGGCTTTTACAATGTTCTCAAATTACAGTATTAATATGTACGGGAGGACAGTGAAGGCCCGTCAACAGGTACTGGTACTTAACGAGATAGAAAATGGTCTACAAATCTAAAGTTTACAAGTTAGGCCTACAACATTCGCACATTCACAAAATACAAAGAATCTATTTAAAAGGTAAATAAAATAATACAAAAATAAAAGCCCATTTAATTACAACTATAACAAATCTAATAACGAAAGAAAATCAAAGGAAATCAAATTAAAGAAAATTAGCTCAGCCATGCTTTCATTTCCAGACAGCATATCAGCCAGAGTTAAAAGGGGTGAATTAGTATGTCATGGGGAAGACAGACAAAACTTCGAAACGGATTTAAATATCGTTTTTTGACAACAAAGATTACAATTTTAACAAAAAAAAAAAAATCCGACCTTTTTAGTAATAACAATAAACCGTATTAATTCAATGTTATGCCTTTTTCAAAGTTTAAATCCGTTTTAACGCTTTGTTTCCATACATCCCTGCATGTCTTACCAACCCATTTTTCGGTACTAAATAAATAAGTACATATACATAATTTGTTTTTGTATGGTCAGCAACAAAAGTATATTATTTAATCCACAGATTCCGAAAATCTATGGGTTCAAACTTATTAATGATTACTTTTTTGTTAAACATTATTACTGAAGAGTAGATTCTGATGATAACTTTGACTATAATTATTAAAGGTAAGTCTGTTTAGTTAAAAATTTCATCCTTAACGATTTTTGCTTACTATACTTTCACTGAATGCACTATCCAAATGAATACTCTTCTTTGTATATGGTCTATATTGTTCGAGGATACAATTAAATAAAAGGATCCATTGTGTAGGATTCATATAATTTCCTTGCCCCCATAATGATTGTCCATGTACCGTTCATTCAAAAAGTATTTACTAATAGAGAGTAACTATGCAGCCAAAATATCTAAATAGGGCTGTTTGAAAATGAAGCGTGCCCTATGGCTCTTTGTTATATTTTAAGAGGTTTCTATTAACACAGGGGTTGAGGGTGACAGGGCATATTGTGTGGAAAGTGGTCTATGCACCAATAGAGATGTTAGGGGTTGAGGGGGAAACTTGGCACATTTGTATGTGATGTGGTCTATGAACTAATAAAAATGTAGATTATATTATGTAGGTATGTTTAATATTATAACTGAGCGTTATTTTAACGTAGGTACTCAATGCTGGCCAGAGCAGCAGGGGAGCAGAGCGGCAGAGCACGTGGCTAAATAATAACGATCGATAGTTTAGCTGCGCTTTTCGCGGTCGGATCGTGGATGGGTGACCATTAATTACATATGAGACCCCTCCGTGTCTCGGAAAGAATATTAAGGCGTTGGTCTCGGCTGTCATTCGTAGATCTTTGACAGTCGTTACGGATATCAGAAGCTCATAAGTCTGACAACCAGTCTTACCAAGGGGTATCCTATTACCCTGTAGCTGGGTAATGGATGTCAGATCTGGTAAGACTGGAAGCCGACCCCAACTTAGTTGGGAAAAGTCTATAAACATTAATTATTTTTTTGCTGGCCAGAGCTCATCAAATATTATATTTATCTTTAGTCAAAAGCGCACTAACCGAGAATTACAGAGCTGTACACACGTGCACGAATGTTTTAACTATGATGTCATAAAAAACATAACTTCTGGTTAAGCTAGCAGGCGATTACGAACCATTTTTAACAATCACTTATAGGTTCATATGTTTTAATGACATTTGAATGCACTATTTGGTCCATATAAAATACCTACTAAGTTATCTAGTCTTTTTTGCGTAATACAAATATAATTAGAACTTTTGCTGTTGCTAATGAAAATATTATTAGTATGCGGAGCGAAAATGCTTTATTTGCTATCGAGTTTCTATTAAATTGGCCGTAGAAAATAATCTTTAGAAGTTGGTATGTAACTCGTTGTTATTGTCGCGAGTTACGCTGTTTTGCTGACAACCGAAAAATAAAAATTTTATTTGTGCTTATAGTTAGTCAAATGTATTTACGCGAGAGCTAAATGTATTTATTACAGCCGATGCGATAAAATAAGCGTTATTCGGAGACTAGTTCTGCTGCTGTGGTGTAATTCCAATTAAATTGATATAATATTCACTTATTTGAAATTTCTGAATTTTCACTTATTTGAAGCTTCAGCCATCAGCGAACTTAACAGTAATTGTGCTGTACTGGCTTGAAATTTCACCTTAAAATCCACGTGTTCGGCTTACAAACTTAGTACTTATCGACAGCTCTCAAGCTACATAATTATGACTTAGGAAATAGCGGCAAAATATTGTCTTAACTTTGTCCTTGCCTGCAATGGCACTCGCGAGTAATATATTTCCTTGCCAGAGAAAAACAAATAAACGCGTCACGTTAATCGGATGTTCACTAACGGTCAAACAAAAAGGTGTTGCGCTGTAGTATAGCGAAGACACAGGTTCGACTCTTGCATCTAACATTACGCGACTCTCAATCAATTTGGTAACTAAACAGAACATACAAGAAAATATCAGCATATCCTAATAATATCAACGGGTATTATCGAAAATGACAGATATCTGAAAATTTTATTTAGAAATCTGTCAACAATCTGTCATTTTGTCTATTCTTCCATCGACAAAATCCCTTTCTATAGTGATCCATGCTACGCGTGCTGGACAAAATTAGCACACATTGCAAAACAGACAAAATTAAAGTAGTCGTATTCGTCTGAAATACAGTGCGTAGTTCATAGTTATTATTGATCGTTGTCTAATTATACCATGGCCAATTATAAAGGAAACTTGACTCCCCGAGCGGCTTTCACGAGTACTTAATACTCGTTACTTTCAGCACTATATCTGCTTTTGCGGTTTATTTGCGCCGCTTTGCTTGTTTTTGTGTACATACTAATTATGGGCCCTTTAATTTCATGAATTTGTCGCATTATTTTAAGTACTTAATCAGTCAATCTTTACACTTTTTATAATAATGGTTAACCGAGGGCAATTCCCGTAATTTTAAGAACGATAGTATGTCCCGAAAAATATCACTAATCTACTAATAAAACCACATTGGAAATGTGACCGTCAACCCCCTCATCGCGGCCGTAAGACAGATAGCGATGAGGGGGTTTGGCGATCCACGCCGCAATGTACAACGATTTGAAGTGGGGGCAATAAGTTCTCAGTCGCCACCCGGTGGCAACAACGGTGAGTCCCAACTTAACGTCAAGAAGTTATGCCACATGTCAAGAATTTATCTTACGCCGCCCGCGCCCGTGCTAACTAACATTTAAGACAAAACGATTATATCGCCCAAACTGTGATAGAATGCGTGTTACAAGCCATGTCACGGTAGGCCATGCTAGCCCTGCAGGGCGTGATAGTGTGACCCCTTTGCAACATTAAAGCATCCCATTTCCTTAGGGCAAAAATCCAAGATTTGTGAGGTTCTGAAATTTTCCCTTTCGACATAAAACATAATTTTTCGCTAAACTGTCAAGTTGAATAGCCATCAATACTTTTTTATTTGGTAGTTACACTGTAACAAAGCTTTTGACGAAACCAAGTGTTCAAAAACATGAATCAGTTAAAAGATACAATAAGAAGTTAATTACTTAAAGATTTTCAACAAACATCTACATAAGTACATGAATTTGGACACATTTATCTCAAAATTTTACTGTGATACTAAACGTATAAATTACAGGGCAGAATCTCGCTTTGTTATGAGGCCAGATACTAGACGTACCTACACGGTATTGGATGACTCCTGGACGCCAAGATTGGTATAGGTCAATGGTATAATTGGTATTGGTATAGGTCAATGGTGCCATCTAGCGGCAGAAATTGTCAGTAAGATTCCTTAATGACGTAGCTACCGAAAGGCTTATGTCAATCCTGTTGAAAGTCGTTGTAGAAAAAAGAAATGCTTTGAAAGCGATTGTCACTTGTCTGGGCCTTGTGCACTTACATTTTCAATTCACACTTACATACACCTTCACAAAAACCTTCATGATCATATTCTAACCATGTGTTACCAGCGCACGGGCATTTCTTAATAAAGTGCGACAAACAAACTAGTCACCATGAGTTTGAACAGCAAAAATAAATAGTGGTATGGTCACGACCTCACGACACGACTTGAAAAAAAAAATAGTATTAAAAGTGCTAATAGCTAGTTCCTAATTATATGATACATTATTATGACGTTTAGCTATTCCAATTTGAATTCTCTTTTTTTTTCTTTTCGACCCTGTGCTGAGCGGTAACTTCAAAGGTGGCTAGAATGATACGGATACATAGATATGAGACACTAGTTAAGTCTTGGTATGAATTATGTTCCCTTTCTGTATCTTGTTAAATATACACATTTCATTTAGAACTTTAAAGCCTCGTGTTCACTAGGGGCATATGTCCGGCGACAAGTATGACACCGCCAGCCGTCTTTGCAGGACATTTGTCTCTTATTGAACACGAGTAAGACTCGTATTACTTATACATGATACGACAGAACGAAGGTGTCTACATTAGAAAGTACAGTCACGAATATAGAAGAAAACTGTAAAAATTATTCTGGCAGGTTTTTATGCTGCCAAAGTAATGTTAGAAATTTCCGATCACAACGAATAACGGAGGGGTAATTCCCGTAATTTTAAGAACGTTCACAGTCTGATCTCAGTCTCAATCTGTCAAAAATACAATAAATTTACATACATTTTTGACAAGTTTTTGACATTAATTGTCGCTGAGATGAGATTGCGACTTGAATTTGAACGTTTTTAATTACGAGAATTGCCCCATATTTTGGCGTGGCTGGTCTTGTTCCTTCGATGTCACATATTTTTGCTCCACAAAAGATCTCATAGATTTGCCGTCTTAGATGCATGGATTAATCATGAAATCAGATATTATTGCTGAGCTGTCCATTGTAATATATTTATGCTCGTGACTGTTCCTACCTATATCTATAGAAAGTGGAAAGTGTTTTAGTAATAAAATCAGATGAAATAATGTGAATTTCAAAGACTTAAATACCTAGTGAAGTTATTTTTGATTCTAAATAAGAAACACGAAGGAATTACAGATAGCAAAGAATCATAAGTTTTTATAAAGGCACGCGCTATGGTAAAAATTGTACATGTTTATAAGGTTTTACAAAAATATTATAAGAAATTATCACTCGGTTAATGAGAAGGATATTATGAATAAAACAATTTATTTCTACCCTAGCTTATAGAAATGTCTCTTAAAATGTTTTTTGTAAATTAAGCCTACCGAATTGTCTCTTAAAATACAACGTCGTGTCGTTTTGCATCCTCGTCAAATTTCAGGAGGCTGTTATGAAAGACATAAATAATCAAATAATAATTACGATCCTGCTCAATAATTAATACATACTTGTTTTTTTAGGTATTGAAGTTTGACAGTATTTCAGAATACTCCACTTTTAAAGAACAGAATCGCCCCGTTGCGTATGCGGTAGGCAGTGTTGCACGACTATGTCGCTGTGTGCGTGCGTTACAGTTACTGCGTCGTTACAGGGCGGTATCACACGGGCCCCACACATGACGATTTCCGAAGATTTATAAAATAAAAAAATACCTACTTATTTTATTATTGATTCGTGTCGAGAATCATTAGCATAGTTACCGCCTCGAATTTGACGAGGATGCAAAACAACATCTTGTATATTACACCACTTCTCTTAGATTTTATATTTAATTATATCTATGTGACATTCATCATACAGGTCAAAAAGTTGGAAATGAGTAGTATTCTCAAAAGTACCCCTTCTTAATAAAAGAGTTTGTTCATATAGTGTGCAAATTGCAACCGCGAGGCATCTGCCGAGTGCTCTCTTTGTCGGCGCACACCTTACTGCTCTACGTACTGCCAGAAGAAAGATTGGGCGGCTCATCAGATCGAGTGCTTGCGCTCAGTGCCGACCATCCACGCTGACCCTCAACAACATCAATCCATCATGCTGATCGTCGAGAGCCAACATCAGTAGCCGACTAGCTGGGTCAGTATCATCCTAAAGTATTTAAGGGACTTGCTTGCTATCTTATCTTAGTTACACTTGCGACACTACGCCAAGCTATTGTCTTGTCACAGACAATTTGTTCTGGTTTTGCTACAGCATTTTCAATTTACATTCGCTCGCGTGTACTTTTTTTTCAGGCATGGATATAAAAAGGAAACAGAAAAAAATGTGTAGTACGTTGCTCACCGCGACCTCTTGTTTGCTGAGCGTTTACGTAGTCGAATGACCGAGTGCGCCGGACGTTAACGACCCTCGGAGCTCTTTGCAATATTTTAAATGTTTGTTAAAGTCAGTCGCTAACTAAGTACGGCCTTTTTCTACGTTACCGACACAATAGCGAGCGGTTATAAACTGGCATTGCTAATGATTTACTTACAGTCCGGCCGTCTCGAGAGAATGCGTATCTGCCACCTGTCAGTTTCATACAAGGGCGGGTCAATGAGTCCGTGACTTTTTTAATTAAACACAGATTTTTGGATAAAAAATCATTTTATTTTTCAACGTAGTCTCCTTTTAGCTCTATATACTTTGTCCACCGTTTCTCCAATTTTTTTATCCCTTTCATAAAATAAGATTTGTCGAGGTCATCAAAATAGGTATTTGTTTGTGAGATGATTTCATCGTTTGAGTCAATTCTCTTTCCGCTGAGCCATTTCTCAGGTTTGGGAACAAGAAATATTCACTCGGGGCTAAATCCGGAGAATAGGGCGGATGAGGGAGCAATTCGTACCCCAATTCATGGATTTTTGCCATGGAAACTGTACCTACATGTATGCACCCTTGCATTGTCCTGGCGGAAAATAACTTTTGTCTTGACCAAAGGCGGTCGTTTTTTTTTCACATCCTCATTAAATCGACCCAATAAGTAGGCATAATATTCGCCATTGATTGGTTTACCCTTTTGAAGGTAGTCAATGTGGATTATACCGCGTGCATCCCAGAAAACGGTCGCCATGACTTTATTGGCTGACAAACCCACCTTGGCCTTCTTTGGCGCCGATTCACCCCGAGAAACCCACTGTTTTGACTGCTGTTTGGTATCTGGTGTGTTGTGGTGGATCCACGTTTCGTCCACGGATACGAAACGGCGCAAAAACTCGTCCATATTGCGGTTGAACAACGCCAAACACTCTTCACTTCTCATACCCAAGTGATCATTCAAAATTGAAACCACTGAGCCATGTCAGATGCCTTTGGCTTCCGCAATCTCTCTCACTTTCAATCTTCGATCGGCCAACACCATATTGTGATTTTTTTGGTATAGTCCCAGTCGCCCCCACATGGATTGCCACCAGGTGGCAATTGGGAGAAAAAAATCCCAGTTGCCACCGGGTGGCGACTGGGACCTTATTGCCCCCACTTCAAATCGCTGTACATTGCGGCGTGGATCGCCAAACCCCGCACCCCGACTCGGACAGGTTAGGTTAGAAGGGGATAGCGGGGTCGTGTGAGCGAGCGAAGCGAGCGAATAGACCCCGCCATCCCCTTCGTGGTTATTTTTTTATAAACCACACAGAAGTAGGAGCCCCGCGAAGCGGGGCTCCGTCGACCTAGCCCACCATCAACCATGCACAGAAAAAAAAAACCATGCACAGAATAAATAAGTTTTATTCTTATTATACCAAACATTGCGCACCCATCGACATCGACAGCCAGAAAGCTAATAAGTAGTAGTAGTAGTATTTATTCTGTGCATGGTTTTTTTGAAGTGGGGGCAATAAGGTCCCAGTCGCCATCCGGTGGCAACTGGGATTTTTTTCTCCCAATTGCCACCTGGTGGCAATCCATGTGGGGGCGACTGGGACTATACCATTTTTTTCAATTGTTTTGGGTGTAGAGACCTCAACTGGGCGTCCAGAACGTTCGACATCTTCCGTGCTTGTACGGCCTCAACGACACCCAGTAAACCACTTTTTTACCATTGAAATTGATGGTGCAAAGAGTCCCCATAGTATTTAGCAAGCTTAGCCTTGGTTTGAGTGATGGTTTTTTTCCGCAAAAAATAATACTTAATGAGCACACAAAATTCACTTTTTACCTTTGTTTCTGCTCCGTGCTTTTGACCATCTTCTTCTCAAATCATGCGATAGTCTGCTATTAATGGCTGTCAAACACAAACTAAATGACGCAGCTTGTTCAAATTTTGACAGGAGTCAACTGACAGTTGCCTGTTGACAGGAGCAGTGTTGCCCTTTCAGTTAAGAGGCGGGAAATTCGAAAAGTCACGGACTTGTTCAATACATACTTATACAATCGAATACCTAAGTATTTTTTGCGAATTTGATGTGTATTAGTCTAGAATTGTCGCACTGACGGCGGTGTCAAGAACGCATTCTCTCGACGGTCGGACATGTAATGGACAGGACAGGAAATGGTGACATTATTTTACGAAAAGCAAGTGCTTATAATCAAGTATTTTTCTTCTTTTTCAGGAATATACCATTTGTGACCTTCTAACATCAAGCCTTGGCCTTCGTCTATACGCAGAAGACACTCAATACCTCTTGTTGCAATATTTTGTTTTGTATAATTTATTTAGGTGTAATGTATTGTAAATATAGTTAATGTTATTTTAATCGGTGTTAGGCTAATTATTTGATTTCTATTATTTTGAGTATAGCCCCTAAGTCACAATAGTCAAGGTCCAGGCAACGATAGGATGGGAAGGTCCTTGTACTCGTGACTTACGATCTATTTATTGTTCGTGTTAGCTGTAATTATCAATTCCCGGACTGTCTACCCTGAATTGGCAGCTACAGCCTATGTCTGTCTCTTTTGGTTGTAACATATAACTATATTCGAGGTACCTATCGCATATGACCGATAATAATGGGTCTGGAAGTCAGCGAGAATAGCGCATACAAAAACATAATAAATTTATACAGTCTCACAAACAACCGATTCTTGCTGATCCGAACCGACGTTGTTATCGGTGGTATGCCATAGATAATGAATGAGCACACATGCGGAATTGCGGACACGACAACGACAGACACGAGACGGCCGCTTTATGTTGGTGGCCGATTCTCACGTACTAAAGCTCTGGCCAAACTGAACCGACAGCAGCGTGGGAAGCGGCGAATCTACAATGCAAACTTTGACAGTACTCTTACGCCTGGGAAGCGATCACGATGGCATACATCTTTAATCTGTGGTTCATAAGACGCGTAAGTCCAGCTCAGCTAACGTCTCCCCGTGTCGCCGCGGCTACGATTAACCTATTGACCGCCCGCCCGGTCGGATTAATACGACAAATGTATTCGTGTCCGTGCCGCCTCAGTCGTATTTATACGACTGAGAAACTATGTTCGTTTTTTGATTTTTATGTCATTGTACGACCCTATTTGTCGATTTATGATCTGGGTGCTGGGGACACGGCACTTGATATAAAACCAAGCGGTCAATAGGTTAAACACAAACGCGACGTCCCTCTTCGCAGTCGCTTTAACTTAGTTCGCGTAAAACTGGCTGAAGCTGGCAGAAAATCGGTCATCACCAGAAACTGGCCGTCGCACTCCAGACCACCATCAGTCCTTGTTCGTGTTTGTTTTAGCTGTATGATTTTTCCTTCTAGGTATAATATTTGCAATAAGAAATTAGTGGTTCATCAACGGTCTTTAGTATATTACTCGCATGTATTTCATAGATCATTGTGAACGTTTTGTGTAATTTATAGACGTGTATTACTTATATCTTTACGATAGGCGTTGCAACTGTTTCATTTTGGCGTTCGGCATCTTTGACCAGGGGCTCGTAAAAGAAGTATTGCCAACCCTGAAATTATCCCAAGTAGTAAATGTCATCGAAAGATTAACATCAGGAACTACGAGCCATGCTGTATGTAATAATGTATTACATGGCGATGCGTGATACCTTCTTATGGCTGCCAGCCACACACTGGTCGCTATGGGCAATGGAGCACGTATTTCATGTCACTTCGTCTTCAGGAAGGATCTACTCAGTCAATGATTTTGAACGCTCGTTATGTTGATAAAAACTGATTGCCAATGTTGTTGAAGAAAAGTTTTATATCTAAACCACATTATATCTTAAAGTTCTTAATTTCTAAGGACCGACGCACATCAGGCGAGGCGCAGCGCAGCGCGGAGTTTTGTCTCCCCCTAAACCAACAAATATCAACATTGACTTCTGAAATAAAAACGAAAATAAATAACCTGCCTTTAACCTGAGACGCCACAGCGTTCCGCGTCTGGCACTAGGGACAGAGTATTTATTTTCAACTTTATTTCTCGTAGTGTAATGCAATAGTGACATTTGATGGCAGTCAGCACCGCGCTGCGCAGCGACTCGCCTGCATAATTGCACCGCTTCGTGTGAGACCATGAACTTGCAAGATATAATCCTCCTTTTTCAAACAGTGTCCAAGTCTATCGAGCCGAATCACTAATATTAGTATCCCAACTTGAAAGTACGGAATGGTATTCTAAAAAATACGCTGCTTCCCTTATTTTGATGTGACTCAGGTTGGCTGGACAAATCTTCAAAATAGCTCGCATTTAACTAGGTCAATAGGGCACTTTATGTGACGGCTAAACACCCTTATTTCAGAATTTGTGACGCTACAGAATCTTAGATAATCGATCGAAAACGTGTCCAGCCAGCTGGAAAAACCACTTTTCGCTGGTCTCTCAAACTCGGTAACGGAAGTGATTTTGACGACTTTTTGCATATAAACTCACATAAACTTGTGACAGGCATCGAGCTAAAAGTTTTGTGATACGTACAGCGGTTTAGTAGGAAAATGCAAAAATCTGTGTCCAGCCAGCTTGAATTTACGTATAAAACTTCTGGCTGGCACTTCCGAATCTCAATAACGGGAGCGTTTTCGAATATGGTTCCTTTACTTAACATTTAGTGACGCAATGTGTGACAGTAATAACGTTTGATGTATGGCGTCACATGTAAGGCTTTACGAGAAATCAATAAAAACTTGTCCAGCCAGCCTGAGTTCCAAGCTGGCTGGACACGTCTATCACCGCTGCCTGATGATCTGCCTGCCTGGTTATGCGCGGTTTTGGTCACAAATTCAGGTTATCATTATCGTCCCCGTCACAAAAATGTTAACATATTTCGAAGGCCGTAGATCATCAGGCAGCGGAGATACATGTGTCCAGCCAGGAACTCAGGCTGGCTGGACAAGTTTTTATTGATTTCTCGTAAAGCCTTACATGTGACGCCATAAATCAAACGTGATTACTGTCACACATTGCGTCACTAAATGTTAAGTACAGGAACCATATTCGAAAACGCTCCCGTTATTGAGATACGGAAGTGCCAGCCAGAAGTTTTATACGTAAATTCAAGCTGGCTGGACACAGATTTTTGCATTTTCCTACTAAACCGCTGTACGTAACACAAAACTTTTAGCTCGATGCCTGTCACAAGTTTATGTGACGCCCGTTGATATGCAAAAAGTCGTCAAAATCACTTCCGTTACCGAGTTTGAGAGACCAGCGAAAAGTGGTTTTACAAGCTGGCTGGACACGTTTTCGATCGATTATCTAAGATTCTGTAGCGTCACAAATTCTGAAATAAGAGTGTTTAGCCGTCACACAAAGTGCCCTATTGACCTAGTTAAATGCGAGCTATTTTGAAGATTTTTCCAGCCATGCTGAGTCACATTTATTTTGGACAGTGGTTAGGTGCACTAACTCTGGCCAATTATGTAGTACTTAGCGGCAAATTACATTATATTACATGTGTGGTGTTATTTTTTTGTCGTATGTTTCTTTTACCTGTTGCAATCTTATTTAGTTGTAAATCTAGCGTTAAGAATTCGATGTCATTATTTCATGTCCTTTAAGTAGGTACTGTCACTATTTTAAGTTTGATTTTCGTAGTCGCTCAGCCTCCTTCAACGACCGTGAGGCTAGAGAGGCCCAGGATCATCGCCGGGTCGAGTATTTTTTGTAAAAAAGCGATATCTATCAAAACATTGCACCTATTTATTAGCAAAGTGTTGATAGATATTAGTATCGTAATTTAAAGTTAGCCTTTCCTCTGTGCTGGCACAATTTTCGTGTCATCTTCGTCTATTTATTGCGTAATGCATATTTATAATATATTAATCCACTAGTCTATAATCAATGATATATGACTTAAAATATAATAATTAAAACCAAATCAAGAACCTAAATAGATATGGACGTCTACGCCTTAGGTATGTATAATTTTGTTTCATTCCTTAGTATACTTAGTCCTTCTGTTTCTAAAAAGGCAGTAACTGGTGTTTTTAGTTTTTAAGAGTTTTCGCTTCTGTGAGCATGCCGCTCGTGCGCTAATAACGCTCTCGCAATGTCAACTTAGGCGATGGACTGTACCGGTCCAATGTAAAGTATAATGCGTTCGTTTACATGGCACATTGAGCTTAAGAAAACTCGGCCTTGTAGAGCGTGGGCTTAATACTTTCGCACTATATTCGATGTCGTCGCGAAGTTCTGTGACAGAGACTACGCGGTACCGAAGTTTTTTTCTAAAACGGAGGCATTTCTCGTATTTTTTTTAAGAACGTTTCCAATCTAATTTCTGTGCCAATTTTTTAAAAAATGTTTAGCTGTTACCACACAGCACATTTTTGATATGAATTGTCGTTGACTCGAGATTGCGATAAGATTTACTACGAGAATTAACCTTCTGCTGTGCGATATGAACGACCGGTTACTGCAAAGCTCGCGGACGTAGGTATTCATAGTTGTCAGACTGCATGTAGCACACGGTATGGCGCGGGGAATCTGATTCCATGCAGTGTTGATGGGCGTTTTCGTTTCTTCTCAGTCCACCAGTCTTACCAGTTAAAAACTAAATGTTGTCGCTTCTGCTTACACCCGGTTTCTGAATAGAGAATTTGAAGTTTTCGACTTCAAACGTTCAATTTAGAAACCGGGTGTTAGGATTACTTATCTTGTTTCTTCATACTTGCGGCAGGTGATTTCTGACGATAGCACAGCACGGTCAGCGACACTGGGAATTTAATGAGCCTGAAAGCAGTTTGTGAATCAACTTAATTAACGGTACATCATCGGATATTATACTGCTACAAATTAGTCAGGTGACAGGCACCTTTTTCACGGATTCGTGTCATCCAGTTCATATCAGCCATTCTATCTTAACTATCCATCGTGACGGACGGTGTCTGCCAAGACGGATTCAGAATTCTTCCTTCATAAATTTGAAAATAATGGAGCGCTTCCCGCTAATCTCATTTCTGTTATATTTTCATTATATCTAGTCTGTCATAAATCTTCTTTTATTCAATATTTTCACGCTTATCCCACTGCGATTAAAATTAGGGTCAGCTCGTGTTTTTTTGATTTCTTGAGTCGCTACTATATTACCAATTCCAAGTTTCCCAAGCACGTCGGTGTGTTACATTTCAGTATTGATTTTATAAAAATACGATTTCTAATTAATTTACTCTCTAATGATATGACCCATTTATTGCCTTTAATAAACTAAATTATAATCAATTTACCGTGCAATTATGTTTGTATTTTGATGAATTTGAAGGTAGAATTTGGTTCTATTTCGATGAAATGTTGTTTGAATGTTATTTAATTGTACTAGTTATATGGTTACCAATTTCAAGTGAAAAGCGTTTTTTCTGTGTTACCAAATATTATTGTATCATTTAGGTTTAGTTTTGCGTGAACTATGTGTAAATGTATTTCTTTATGTAAATTGATAAAATGTTGTGTTGTTACTTTGTTGATTGTGGTGTACGTGGTATAATTTACAAGTGATGTATAATTTATGTTTTTTCTTAATTCTGAGGACGTTTATGACACGGGAGGCAGATAAGAGCAGAATCTTTTTTGAACGATGTCTCTCTGTCCACTGACCTGTTGAACCGTATCTATGTTCTGGTTTAACATCGAACAGTATAAGTATGTATGTTTTAGCGCCGCTCCTTTAGATAAATATTCTTTACAATCCAACATTTCAGACATTAATTAAATTTTATTACAAAAAAAGTTATGTTTTTCTTCTTCCTCAAGTTATCACCTATTTCCAGTCTTCTTTCAGCTAAGTCTGAGTCAATTAAATAAATTCTGCGCTCTACGAATAGACCTAATATCGGTACTTACAATCAACTTACGCCGACCTCTCTTCATGGCATATCTATGGTCGTGTGCATCACCTCTTCTGTCCAAGCCACTTCGCCCTGAGCAAGAATCAGCTGCCTGTTTCGTCTGCACTTCTTTGACCGTGGCTCCGTGACTTCAATTCCTATAATAAAATTTCACTTCGTGTTATCATAAACCAAACAAGAACTTAAGACTTTCTTCCTCACCTTTTCCTAAATATTCTGGACGCTCCTTAGTACCTACACCACGAATATTTGGTGCCTCCTTACCATCTTGTCAGCTTGCACAAGAGCTGTCTTGAGGTTCCATTTTTCTTCGTCTGTTTCTTCATTACCATGTTTTCTATCTAAAGGGTAGGTAGGTACACCAGTCTTGGTGTCAATGTTCCCCACAAGACACACGAGAATTGACTATCTATGGTTCTTACGCGTCCAAAACAATGTTCTGTTCGTCTCTCGTTTCCACTATTTCTTCGTCCTTTTCCCTGTTCTCCTTGCGCCCCCCCTTCATTCTTCACCTTCCCTATTGTCATGTCTCTCCCTTTGTCTTACTACTATTCCTGACACAAAAACAAAGGCTGGGCGTCTTCCAAAATGGAGACAATAACATCTCAAAACCGTGTGTTAGGAATGTTTAATTTACTTTGAGCACTTCTTAAGTCGAGTTTATCCTGTGGTCATTGTGCACCCTCTGCCTAAGTCTTTATGCTTTATACTCCTAGCAGTGAACATGCTGACTGTCTTGTTGGCAGCGAAATTATTTCTGTCACATATTTACATTTCTAAATGGTGCGAAATAGAAGAATAATTTCCTCCTACGTATCGGTTGAAATGTTGACATAATAGTCATTATAGCTGTGCTGTTTGAAGCGATACTTACAGCTAAAATGTACATACTTATACATTTGCACTACCATTTCTCTAAATAAATAATCAGCACGACTTAATTACTGCATAATAAATTTTTTAAAATATAAGTGGATGTTTTTTTTTTCTTTTGTCTCACTCTGCCTGTTTGTACAGTGTCATTCAATAAATTTTGTCAGTGCCAAATTCAGTCATTGCCATAATAGAGGTAGAGCAATTAGTTCCTAATTACAAAGTCAAGAAAAACTGCACTCAAACTGACGTAAGTTTCTCAATTTCTCACTGTACCTATACAAACTATTTCTCACCCTCCTTTCTACCCCAAAAGATTTTCGCTCTAAGTGAAATGTTGTAGGTATACATCCGTTTATCACCGTAAATTGGTTCCACCTAAGAATTTTCATATGAAATCTTCTGAAAAAATCTTAGGTGGAACAAACTCCAAAGTTTGACGATTGATATGAAATTGATGATTATTATTCAGTAAACACACACACTCAGTCACAGGGCTGTATCTTTTTAACCGTAATTAGTAGGCTGTTGAATTTTTCGCAGAACGTTGTAATATTTGACATCTATTCGGGAATGATGGCAAATAAAAAGTTACTTAAGTAACCTTTTATAATGTTGGTGGTACGGAACCATCGAATCCGGCTTCAACGTGGCCGCTTTTTTAAATATCTAAATGTGTTCTTTCTACGCGAAGCAAAAAACTTATGCTAATATCTAAGGACACCAACATCTCAAGAGGCACTCATAGGGAGACTTGTTCGACTTCTGGTGAGGCTGGATCGAGGACTTGATGCGGAAAGCAGTAGGTAGGTACATACACCTAGATGTGGTACGCATGTTCTACGCAGAGCTGATGGCCTGTTAATGTACCAATAAGTATACAGTATTTCTAATAAAGTTAAGTCGTACAGGTAAACAGTAGGTTGTTTACATAGCAAAAAATCTCTTTTTAATGCAACTCACAATAGGTACCTACTAGTGCCACCTAAGAGAGGCCACTCTATGTCAAAATATGATGATAGCGTTTTTACTCGACTGCGACGAACCTCAAAAAGAAGGTATTGTTTTTTTAACAGAAATTAATAAATATCATCCAGAGTCTGGAGGTTACGAGGTCATTGTGACCTTACTCAATGAACGCAAGAGCGAGCTAAGCGCGCTAGAAAATTGTGGCATCCTGAGTTCCTGACCATTGGAACTATCCTTGCTGTCGTCGTTTGAGCTGCAACCGGAAGAGTGGTTTACTTTTCTTAATTGTATTACTAAAATGTGTTTTTTCTTTTCAATATCATTGTATTATGAGACGGATAGAGATACTTTGTGTTATAATGACATAAATAATTCCGGCTAATAAAATTAATTAATTAAAAAGCTCTTAATAATTCCTTACAGTTACCTACAGCTTAAAGGTTTTTAGTATGTTAGTAGCTTAGTAGGTACTATGATATAAGAAAGAAGGAGATATGGCCGGTAGTTGAAAATGTATCGGAATCCGGTGTCTCCAGTTGGTCCCTAGGTCCCTACAACTCGCCACAACTACACATACAGTTTAGCAATAGATACGCAGTCGCGCACACACTCACAATTCATAAATCAAAACGTACAACACAATATTAAATCGACTATTAACCAGCTTATGTTCTTACATTTCCTTATAACTAAAGTACCTACAAATTAACTACTCCCAAAATTAATGTTATAAGGGAAACGTAATTTTAATATTTTGACTAGTGGACTCTACACTAGGTAGGTCGAGCCTGTCTCGTGAAGTCCTTGAGAGATTGAAACAATTTGAAAATTCAGGGTCTACACTGTATTGTTAATATTAATATTGTATTTAAGTATTACATATTGTCTTGAAAATTTTACGTAAAACAAAATCAAAAATACGTAAGTACTTAAAAATAAAAAAAATATAAAGTTTGAAATACGGTGCTGTGCTGTAAATGTAGGTATTTACACAGAGCAGGTAACCATGGTATCATCATTAATTGAAATTTAGCAAGTATGTGACCAAGAGAATGATAAAGTAAGAATGTGCAAGTATGTGAGGGTTTGGGAGGTAGTGTGAGAGTGATATGACTGAGGAAGTGAGTGAGATAAAGTGTTTGTTATAAATGTGATTATAACATTACTCTAACGAAGGCTGCGGTTTCCGAGTAGGATAGAGTTAACAGCCATTGTAATTTTTTTTTTTGCTTGGTTGATGCTACAATTTTTGATGTTTCTGATTTTAGCAATTTTATTATAAATGTTTCTGAACATAAATTCTTGCATATGTTGTGCAAAAGCGGTTATTACTACAGTAAGTGGACATTTGAAGATCCGTTGTTTAAGTATAGTTCATGATATTCTGTGGATTGGATTGTTAGTTTGTCTTGTTTTAGTACTAATTTAAGGATGTATAACTGTCGGACATTAAGTACTGATGCTTCTTTATACAGATGATCTGTGGGATAACGAAAGTGTTTTCTAAACATAACCTTTAGCACTGATCTTTGGGCTCTTTCCAATTTTATCATTGAGGTTATGCCGACTCCGCCCCATACTGGTATGCAGTAGCAGAGAACTGACTCACATAATGCCACATAAACTAGGTGTAACATCTCTTTGTTGGCCGAGTTACGTTACAGTTTAATTACGTGAATCAGCTTTCTGATTCGCTTAGCTACTACGTCAATATGGGGTCTGAATTAAAGACGTTGATCTAACAGAACCCCTAAGTATTTTAGAGATTCGACCTTTTTAGTTTTCTCACAGGTGCAGGGGGCTGTGCTGCAAGTTGAAGGGTGGATTTGAAGCTGTAAAGGAAGTTTTGGTGCTGATGAGAGGGTTTTATGGAAATGGATGTAGTTTGTTTTTTTTTAATATTAAGTGACAGAAGGTTAAGGTCAAGCCATTTTTTGATACTAGTTAGGCCGTTTTGAGCTTCTTCGCGGACTGTTTCCCAAGATTTGTTGTGAAAAATAACAGCAGTGACGCTAAACGTTAAAGCAGTGACTTCTGCATTTTGGGTGATGGCGTGATGAACATCATTAATATAGATAATAAATAGTGTCGGCCCAGGACACTACCTTGAGGCACTCCAAATTCTACGCTGCTGTGACAGTGTGTGTGATCCCCAATTTTCACACATTGTCTTCTGTTATAAAGGTAGGACTCAAACCATTTAAGTGGCAGTCCTCTTATACCAATCGTCTCGAGCTTTTTTAGAAGTATAGGAATGGCAACGGTGTCGGAAAGCTTTTGCAAGGTCTAGGAATATTCCTATGCATTTTTCATTCTCATCTAAATAAGACGTTACAAGATTGGCTAAAAGGCTTACTGCATCTTCTGTAGACTTTCCCTGTCTGAAGCCAAACTGCTTATTGAATAATATATTGTTGCCAAAAAAACAATTATAAACCAATATATTAATAATCAATTATAAACCTTATCCCACCAAACACAGCGTGCATTTACCATGGACCGTACAACTTACGCACACCAAAACATCGGTCGCTATGGCGCGAATTACACAGAAACGGCGTAAGTACGGTGAAAACGCGGTCATGATAATATTATCTATACAGTATTCCAACTTCATACAAAGACGAAGCGTGAGCTATGCCTACGCGCCTCGATCTCGGCATGCGCTCGGCATCCAGACAGTCGCGACTGTGCCGCAGTGACGAACGGACGGTATGTTGTTTTTTTACCAATAACCGCGCGATTTTTTCACTTTTGGTTGCATGAATTCGTCAATAACGCATCCAGAGGTAACTTTTTTTAGATTACCTGGAAACTGAAAGGTAAGACTATAAAATAATTTTACTTACTAGTAGGTAGGTAGGTACATAATGTGTGTCTTTTTAATGGATAAGTATTTCCTTTTATCTCTCGAAAAAGTAGATGTCTGTATTAATAAATAAAGTGAATAGAGTAAAGGAGAGTGATTGACACGAGTGAAATAGGTAGTTAAAAGTGGTTCATGAATCTTGATACGGTAGGTAGGTACGCTTGTGTTTAAATCTCGGGGCATGTGTGTTTTGTTTTGTTAGTATGTATAATTCAAAGTAAATACGTGGTATTTTATTATTAATAATAGTTGTTAATTGTACTGTGTGTATGAATAATACTAGAAAAAATAAATTTGACCGTCTGTCTGTCACTAGATAGTTGAAATTTTCTCAGTTGTTATTCAAACTTATACATGGTTTTTTAATTAAATCTACCAATAAAAAAACAACACGCATTTTTATTGAACACTTCCTATTCAATTCACAAAGTATTTTATTTGTTTATATAAAAAAAGTATATTTACAATCACAAAACTAAATAGAAACACAAAGTAGGCAAATGTAATTAAAATGCCGGAGGCGGGCAGCCCTATCGCATGTTCACGTACCGCGCGGCTGTAGGCATTTATTTCAAAGATACGGCCGAGTTACAATACTGTATAGATAATATTACCGTGACGCGGTGCAGGCGCAAAGCAGGCGTGGAACAGAAGATAAGGCATGGACGCGATTTAAATTTTATCAAAGAGGCGAAGAGACACCGCAACTAGTCATTACAGGCTGACTTTATCGTGATAGCATGTCTTCCTCTTCAGACGACGAAGATGCGCTTGCTTTGCTGCAACTCATTAATGTGCAGAGCCACCGAAGACATTGGGTGCACCCTGTGTGGAAAATGTCACAAGAGCATAGATATTAATAATAATAATATTATAATGGAAAAATTATGCGAATATCCTGATCGTTTTCCTACAGTGTATAAAATGTCATTGACATTAGAATGTTTCCACATTCTAATGTCGAAAGTAAAACACGGTCTTCAGAAGAAGCATACAAATTGGAGAGAACCGGTCTGTCCTGAAGACAGACTATTGATATCATTAAGGTTAGTAAAACATCTTTGGCATTGAGTCGCGACTGCTAGCGACGCGGAACAGGCGACGAAACAACGTGCCTGCGCCGCTCGAGTATAATTCACAACGTGTCGCCTACCTACATTTTGTATTGAAACGTTTTGAAGCGGCAAGATGTCTGCGCCGGCGGCGCCGGCCGCGCCTTCTCCTTACACCGATTCTGTATAATTTGCGCCTATCGTTGCACTGTGTGTCAAGCCATTTATTTTACATTTACCTACGCTTGTGATTGACTAAATCGGAAAGTTATCGATTCTTAAATTTTTTTAATTCCTAATATTTACATTTGGGTGGGGTCCTGATAATAAAATTAATAAACGATATGTACAGATCAATAATATGTAGCAAAAAAAAATGATTATGTAAGTAATAAAAAAAAAAAAACAATATAATGAAAACAAAATTAGTGAAAGAATTTAACATTGTTCTTCCAATGGTACTCCTGGTGGTCCTTAGAGCATTAAACTTCCCCCAAAACCAGGGGCCCCGGGCGAACCGCGCCTGCCACTTCCCCTCCTTAATGCGCCAGTGATAGGTTAGGGCAGTGAGTTTAAGAGAACCTGCGCTGCAATAGCGTGTAAAGCGAGCTTAATAATTTTAGCACCCCTAATAGGATGGTTGTTTCTTTTTACCATTCATAGTAGGTACGTAGCTATGAGCTAAGTAGTTTTTATAAATCGAGGAAAGCTGCATGCTTTGGAGGCGCGAGGCCCTTCGGACCGCGCTATATGTTATCCCCAAATAATCTCGCTCGCTCCAGGCTGGTGCATTGTTGGCGTAGCAGACTTCTGGGCCCGACTACGAACTGGCCGCACCACTTTGGACCTAGGTATAGTTACGCCACTGCTGCTGAAGATATCTATTGGGTACTTCTTTAACGTTCATCATTGAAGCAATGTCTTGATGGATGTGTATTAAGGCCAGTCCATTCAGACGGTCGTCCTAGGTACTGCTGCGAAGATATGTCTTCAACCAGCGTAAGGTGGAGAAAGATCGCTCGGCAGTATTGGTTGTCATTGTCACAGGAAACGTGCACAAACGAAACTAATAGTATTAATTCGAGCTGTGGTGTTAATCGCCTAGTTTTTTTTTATTTTACTCAACCGCACGCGCCCCTGTGCCCTGCCCTTGGATCCACCCTTGCCTATAAGTAATAACCCACTTTATAAGAGACATTGCCTAAGCTCTATAATTATTTGTGTTTTGCTCGCTAATGATCGAACGTTGTAAGTTGTAGGTACATACTTAATTAGGATATGTAATGTAATGTAAATGTAATGTCTCATATATATATATGAGACAACATTCACACAAGGTCTTCAGGTCCCGCACTAGTCATAGCCTGTACTACGGTAACCTGATGACTGATATACATAAACGCACCCAGACACAGGTCAGACATGTTCATGCACACAAATGTTACCACTTTTATCTGTTCTGTGTCTGTGGTCGCTACCAACTGCGCCAACCGGTCAATACCTATACTCAGGACATTTAGGTAGTTAAAAAAAGGTAAACAGATTGAAAAACGGGCTTTTTATAGTTGACACTTTCTTGTTTAAAAACAAAATTAAATTTATTTTCGATCACAGGATAGTTTTCTCTTTTATTATACATAGTATGTTAAACTTTATCATTTATTCTTAAACTACTCTTCGTAGATGTAACTGCTTGAGCACAATTTTTTAGTTAGATTTATTTTAATGATATAATGGTGCCGATTCTCTTGTCACAAAATTCTCTACACTAGATTAAAAATCACGAAAATTTTGTTTATTCCTGTCAAACGACGATTTCCCATTCTGAAATTGAGTGAAGTGACACTGGTGCCGATTCTGTTGTACACCGAACTAAACTAACTAAACTATCACTAAAATTCCTTACTTTTGGCTATGAGAATCTTAACGCTATTCTGCAAAATAAAATCTCTAAATTTAAAAATAATTTTGACACATCTAAAATCAAATTTGGCAATTGCGACTCCACGTGGTACTTGTTTGCCGTACCACGTCATTTTTTTAGAGCCAGAGTCGCGCATTATTTTGCAGCCTCGACCTGCTTTGTATGGAATTTTTCACTTTTTGTATGGAAAATATGAATAAAAAAATTTTTTTTTTTACCTACACGTTGGATTTTATATGTTCCAGGGTTTTATAAAGGGGGTCGAAAGAACAATGGGTAATTTTGTATGGAACCCGTACCCACCTTTGTAGCATTTTAGACTAGGTGTCATTTAGAAGAGGCTTAATTGACTAACTCAAAAATAAATTAACGAATGAATGAATGAATGGGAGACCGAAGTTATGATAACTTCTTTATTACATTTTTAATTGCAAAGTGTTATAGCAATCGCACCTTTTTCTGTTCTGTAAACCAAATAATTAACCAGTTGTTTTTTCTGCCTAAAGAGAGACCGACTTAGCTTCCTACCATTCGTTTTTGGTATGGGAATTAAATAAAAACCATAAATCTTAAAAAGCACAGTTTAATTACAAGACCAGCACAAACATAATTTTTAAATGGTGTTGTTACTCTCAATGATTATATCATCCCAGGCACTTGCCGGACCTATGAAGTTATCTAGGTGCCTGCCAACACCTAAGTACCATAATTATGCTAACAGTGTGAGCACAGGCACCTAGAGTTCTCATACCCGTCATGCAGGAGCAATAATAGGCTTCGATGGCTTCTCTGTTCTTTCTGGCTTCTCTCCAATTTTTACGACACACCGACGCTAGCGCATAATAGTTCGAAGTACCTAACGGATAAAATTGCAAAAACGTCGAATGTGCATGGGTCGCTTTTATTAAGGATTTTCGGCATTTTCAACGTCGAATATCTTTTTTCCCCCGCAAGCTACAAAGTTGCCCCCATACAACAAATATATATATTTTCAAAGACCTTTCGAATGGTACCAATTTCAATTTGCTACATGGGTGGGTACGTTTTGTTCCATGTTCTTTTCATTATTTTTGCGATAGGACACACCGTTTTCGAGATATAAGCAAAAGTAAAGAAAAAAAAGATACAGTACTGTTTTTGCATCTGAAGTCGAGGTGTTGGTATGAATTTTAGTTCATCACAACTAATTTTATTCCACACCTTTTTAATCGCGATTAAAAACAGGCAGATTTAGTTACGACAATCAAAATTTTTGGTGAAAAACGTAAAATTCAGAATAGCAAAATTGCCGTTTTCACTAAATTATAATCTCTGTGACATCTTAGTGCTGTCAAACTAAAATTTGGTTAAGTTGTGTCACTTTAGTCAATTTCAGAATGGGAAATCGTCGTTTGACAGGAATAAACTAAATTTTGGTGATTTTTAGTCTAGTTTAGAGAATTTTGTGACAAGAGAATCGGCACCATTATTTAACTATATTTTTTAGTTTGACAGCACTAAGATGCCACTGAGATTATAATTTAGTGAAAATGGCAATCTTGCTATTCAGAATTTTACGTTTTTCGCCAAAAATGTTGATTGTCTTGAATATATCTGACTACTTTTAAACGCGATTAAAAAGATATGGAATAAAATTAGTTGGCATGAACTAAAATTCACACCAACACCTCGACCTCCGGTTCGAAAACAGTACTGTATCTTTTTTTCTTTTCTTTTGCTTATACCTCGAAAACGGTGTCTTATCGCAAAAATAATTAAAATTTCGACGCCCTTTATAAGACCCATATACCTCTAAAACTCAACGTGTTGGTAATATTTTTTTATATTTTCCATACAAAAAGTGAAAAATTCCATACAAAACATGCCGAGGCTGCAAATAATGCGCATCTCCGGCTCTAAAAAAAAATCACGTGGTATGGCAAACAAGTACCACGTGGAGTCGCAATTGCCAAAGTTGATTTTAGTTGTGTCAAAATTAGTTTTAAATTTATAGATTTTATGTTGCAGAATAGCTTTAAAATTCTCATAGCCAAAAGTAAGAAATTTTAGTCATATTTTAGTTCGGTGTGCAACAGAATCGGCACCACTATTTTGTAATCTGTCTATTGTAAAGAGCCCAAAAAGACCGGTTCCCCAAACGTTTTAGAAAATACAACGAATTAGCTAACGTTGCTAAATTGAAGAGTATAGTGCGTTTCACGAAAGAATTCCCTTCGCCGTTATATTGGCACACCTGACTGTCAAGAACGTCAAACGCTAGACGCATCGTAGGCTTTGTTGAGTTTTTCCAAGATTTATAGTTGTTTTACGGTTTTAATCACGCCGAAGACACTTAAAAGTGGCGAAAGAGAGTTGGTGTTGAAAGTCAAAACGTTTTGTGAGAGTGAAAAACGTAACAAAGCGCCAATAATTCCATTAGAATGTGTGAGACTTCGCGTCGCCGCCATAAAATAGGGTTGCCATTGCCAGAACTAGATGCTCCCTAGTCCCCGCTGCTACCCCGTAGGTGCCTACCTACACCTTTAAAATAATTAAAGACCATAAAGAACCACCTATCTACGAAGTTGATTCATTGTTAAAAGAACACGGTCATAAAGTTGTAAGACTTCCTCCTTATCATTGTGACCTGAATCCAATCGAACTCATATGGAGTCTTTTGTAAAGGCGGATTGCTGAAAAAAACGTGGGTCAGGAAGCAAAAAATATTGTAAAAATAACTGAAGAGGCAATTTGCAATTTGCACGCCATTAGAGTGGATAAAAGAATGCAGCCACGTAGAAACCATAGAAGATAAGTACTTCAACAATGGAGTAACTGTTGATAACAAAATAGATCGATTTATAATAGAAGTAGGAGATGACTAGATATACTAGATATACTATAGGAGATACTTCAGACGATAGTGACCCTGGAGATAGTGCTATATCGGGTGTAGGTCCTTTGGAGGAGCACAGTTATTTTAAAAAGTAATTTTGTTGTTAATCATTACAGCTTATTAAGAAGTTTCGCAAATAAATAATTATTATGGTTATATTAAGAGTTTAATTTTATGAATACTTATCTTTACACGTAAGGTATAATTTTCTATAGACCTTTGTTGAAAGGTGACCAAACAAAAAGAACAACCAAAATAAATTTTCGTTTTCAATTTATACTGATTTATTGGGTAATATAATTTTCACAGCCTGGCAGCACCCATTTAAGCGCTACCAACATTACAGCGAAGGGACTTCTTTGATGAAACGCACTATAGAACAAAATGGTGTCAAAGTAATGCGCCTGCTACCATATCACTGTGAGCTCAATCCAATTAATTAATATGGGCTCAAGTTAGAGGGTTTGTAGCCGAGAAAAATAAAACTTTTAAAATGGATGACCTAAAAATTCTTATGCCAGACTTGCCAGAGGCTTTAGCTAATGTGACTGCTAAGAATTGGAAAAATTGCGAGGGTCATGTAATAAAAGAAGAACAGAAAATCTTTAAATTAGACAAAATAATTGATGATACCACTGAACGCTTTATTATTAATGTGACAGATAGTTCATCAGATCCAGATACAGAATAGAGCCTATTATTAGGCGAGTCTACATAATTTGATTTTAACATTTGAAATAAAAGGTTTTTCACTCCTCTTGCTCAAAAAGACCGTCATTGTGGCGTACCAGAGCAGAGCGAAGAAAAAATAGCAATTCTTCCTCTAGGGGAAAAAGTTTTTTTGTTTTAATTTTTGTGTGTCAAATGACAATGAGCCTACAAAAACGAAAAGTCTTTAGTCATAAGTAGAATAATCATGAATATAGACTCGACTTATTACTGTTTCCTATAAAAAGAATTTCATTTTATTTTTGAAAATGGAACTAAAATCGGCGATCTCTTTGGTAGAATGCATGCAATGCGTTGCGGCTGCAGAAGAAAAAACAAAAAAGACATTGGCGCGAAATCTTTATAATTTTTCTCTAATTGCAAATTGAATTGGGAGTGACCGTAATTTAATTTTACAATAGTGAAAATGTCATCATCTAGTGAGAATGGAGACCCTAATTTGCAAATAGAAGAGAAAGGAAAAGAACCACTCAACAGTTATCTTCACAGAGGACTGAAATTAAGTTGCCGGGAAAAAACATCTCGTTAAATATCCAGAATTGTACAAGTTGTTCATTTAATTTTTAATAAAATAAACTACATATTTCATATTGTATTGGATTGTTTTATTTTCTCGCAATCGTAGTGAAAAGTAGAGTGTAACACACGGCGCTAAAAACCCATTAAAACTCGGTTTATTTACTCCCTCGCTAAAGCTCGGGAGTAAAACTACCTCGTATATAATGGGTCATTTTAGCTCCTTGTATAACAATCTACTATAGCATCTATGAGTCACGTGTTTTTTTTTACACTTTTTTAACTACTTAAAGTCTTAAACCTATGCAGTGTTATTACAAAAAACGGTTTAACTAAAAACCCCGGTTTAAACCTCTGTAAACTACGGTTTAAACAAAAATTATATTACAAAACGTGGTTTATCGAAAATGGTCTAACGCTAAACCTCGGCGGCCCCTAGTTTAAACAATCAAACTATGGTCTCAATCGTATCAGTCAAAGTTTCTCTTGTAGGTTATAGCATATTTTTCATTGTGTTGTGTTGTTTTTACCCGAAAATGGATATTAACATGGTCGATTTAATTGATATTGAGGATATTGAAGCCGCTGAGTTGTTGGGAACCGCCACGCCGACACAACATAAATCGTGTTCGAATCAATAAAATAAATTAAAATTAAATTCGAATCAAGTATAGACTGATTTCAAGTTCATCGAAGTAATTTAGGAACCACTGTACTTTAGCTTGCCTGGCTTTTTTATAGTAGTTTTTTTTTTGGTACAATATACCCTTTTTAGTGTATATTTGAAAACCAAAAAGTAAGCAAATAAATAGGCGCCGAGAAAAAAAAAAGTTTTTTTCTGTATTGGTGGGATAATGGGAGTAAGTATTAAGGGTGAGGAAGGTCACATGGCGGGTCTAAATTAGTTTCCAAGCAATAATGAGGTCAATGATATGTTCAAGATCAACGTCAACACCCCAAAAGACGAAGGTCGTTTGGGGTGTTGACGTTGAAGGTGTTGTTGCAAACAGAAGTACGATAAACGCTCTTGACTGTGAGTCATGCATCATGCAACGACTGGACTGACAACAGTGACAACTGTCAAACGTTAACGTCACTTACATTCGCTTTCGTTTCGTTACCCAAGATCTTGTAAGAGTACAAATAAAACTTTAATTATATTAAATTTAATATTAATTACATCAATTGCCTTTGAGTTCATGGCAACAGCAGATATTTAAAAATGAATTAAAGTTAAAAATTTACAACATATATACTAAAAACCATTAAAATCCGCTGTCACTTTTTCTGAACTTAAAATGGAACAATCTAGGAGTGAGATTCGTACATTATCTGTGGTAAAATGTCAACTTTATTACGTAAATAAGTTTTATTTTCTGAAACTTTAGGATTTTTTTCTCAAAAACTAGGCGTCTGCTGGGTGTAATATTTTACAAAAGTGTTTAACTTATAGACATCTATACGCTATAAAATTGTGAAGCTTCGCTCGTGCAGAAGCTAAAGCACAGTGGAACTGTAATTTATGTTTACTTACTTTTTCCTCGGTACTCCAATTCTCAGATCGTTTTTTCTTTTGTTGGTGCATCACAATATAATATTAAAATTATTACAGAATTATTAACAAAGAGGCAATTGTTCTATTAGAAACTTCGATAACTTAAAAATTCCAAAGCTAAATGAACTTTGTTCAACTTGCGATGGTTTTATTTAATGTTATGGTTTCATATAACGCGCGAAAATGTTACGTTTCGGTACACGTACCTAAATGTATTATTAATAGGTACTTAATACGACATTAAGTAATGTGCTTAAACCTAAACCAAACTGCAATCGACGAAATAAATAATATTCCATGCAAATTAACAATCTCAATATTTTTAACACTCTTAAACATCATAATAATCATTAGCGTATTAACAAAAAGTTTTTATTTCTGAGCATACGGAACGTTGCAATAGAATGAAATCATGGTGAACCATTTGGTGAACGAATAATAATTGTATTACTCTGTGGTTGTTATAAAGACAATGGTTCAAATGACGGTACTATAAAGACCACGGTTTTTTGAAGTTTTGTAATACGGACAAATTTAGACCATGGTTCTGCAGTTAAGCCTGGACTTCGTAGGACAGTTTTAAATTAAGGTTTATTTAGTTTTTTTGTAATAAGACTGATGGAGTATACATGCGTAAACGCTGCGCATCCATCATGCAGCGGATTCGCGTCAGCCGCAACAGCTTTCTGAAGCTTATAGCGGACAGGTGGGACAGCCCCATACTGGGACATTGGATACGCCTACATGCCACTGCGTACATGTAGTGTGTGACCTAATTTTGTAATTATTTTCCGGTAGATTTATGTAGGTACTAACATTAGTTTATAAGTTATTTGTATACTACTTAACCAAAATGGACTAAGTGGTCTGAAATAAAATGATTTATTATTATTATATATATTTTCTGTTTTCCGTAGGTTGATCGTTTGTAGTTTTCTCACTATACTTTGGTTTTGGTTTACTGCCCCCGCGGTGACCGGCCGATCGGAGGAGGTTTTTTGGGGTATTTTTTTAATTTCTGTTAATTTTGCTAGTGTTTTGTATGTAAATTAAAAGACTAGTTCATAATTATATTAATATAAAAAATAATTATATTTTGTTTTAATTACCTACTACAAGTAGAAAGTATGGTGCACTCTTGTGACAAGAGCTTGATCATGAACGTCGTAGGTACTGAAAATCGACATGTCATTGGTGTCGATTTTGGATGCGAACAAAAGACACTGTTTTCCTTCGATCAATAATAGTACTAGATACACAATCCCATACAACATTTCATTTTAAAACTGTCCCCAATTGTGTTTACGGGTGTCTAGTTGAAATAAATATAGATTAATGTAAATTCAACCTTAAAAATGCACAGCTTAAGCTTAGTATTCACAAAGCTATGTAACACAAAGCAATACATTTTTACGACCGTCAACATACATGAAAAGAAATTCAACCTTACACGCATGATTTAAAGTCAGAATTACAAAGTGCCAAAAAAAGCAATTAAATTTTACGACTGTGGTTCGCCGCTTGGACAAGAACTGAGTGGAGTCGAACTGTCCAATTATAATTTTTTTGATTATGTCCATAATTTAATTCCTTCTGTCATCGGAGAAAGGCAATTAGCAATTAATTGATAATGTCGCTTGAATATAAAAAGTAATTTTATATAAGTACAAAAATATTTATTCTAAATTAAAACTTAAAATCTAAACAATAACTTTATAAACAATAAGTTGACAATTTCGTTCGTTATTTTGGAACTAGCCGTAGTTCTTGGTATTACATTTCAATGCTCAGTATTTCATGAAAATAATCACAGGAATAGTTTACTTAATTTAGAGGATTTAAAAAAATACTACCAGATTTGATATAAATCATTCGTCTATTTTGAACATATAGCTGATTACACTTTTAATGGTCGGTGAATCTTAAAAAAAAAACATAATCAACTTAGTATTTTATCAAAACGTTATCTTACTCCAACTATGTTTTTAAATACTTTATGATAATTGCAATAAACCTGCAATTTGGGAACCGCTGTTTTTTTTCATCTACGCTTTTGCGTGTTTCCAGTTATGTCCAATATATCATAATAAATCGTCGAATTTTTATAAGGCTGGTTTATTTCTTCTCTTTCTTCCGCGACAATAGATACCTATTCTGCACACCGAAATGGGTCGCTAGGAAATCTACAAACAAAAATAACATACAAAATAACAATACTACTCCATGCATTCCCTGTTACAATAGTTAGCGCGCTGTCGCAAACATTGGTCAAACAATCATAATATTTGCTAATTGACTTATATTTACTATTTAATTGTTTTTAATTTATGAAAAATACTAATTGATATAAACTTAACGAGAAAAAGACATTCTTTCCAAAATCTTGGTTTTACGGTGGTTATTTACACAATTTTAGAACGCGTACTGCGCCAGTTTCACGTCTTAACGTTGGCTATGATTGGACCAGATCACAGACTACAATATAGGATAGACCAGATTCATTTGAAATAAGACCACAAAAGTATTTGTGCTCTTAATTTTCGGGCCGTTTTTGGAGCGCTCACCGGGAATCTAGTACTATTATTGATCGAAGATGTTTTCCCTCAAATCTCATAATACAAAGCGTCTTAGTTCTGTTAGTTGATAACAGCTGTATTCTGGGACGATTGGTTAAGGTAGTATCAAGCGTTGAGTACAGATGGCGCTGTTTTTCCAAAACTTTTTATTCTATTCTGTGCCCGTATGGGGACAAAGGCAGGGTGACAGATCGCAATAATTGATGATTTGGACTATAGTGTAGTCGTAGTCTGTGATTTGCACTTTCGTAAGTTGTGCCATGAATCCATGTTATCCATTACTATTGTAATGTTGTGACTGTGGTGAGTAGTATAGTAAACACACTAAAGTTAATGCCACTGTCACTAATTGTTCTATAGACGTATATGTAATTTGTTCATTGTTTTGTCGAATGCATTGTTAATTTGATTTATAGTAGGTAGGTGTAACAAAAAAATCTTGAATTATTTGGTCTTATTTTCATGGTACCGATATATATAATTATTATAATAATAATTAGTATAGAAGTAGATACTTATGTTTACTTTTTCACTCGCGAAACACTCGTAATTTATTTATTATGGATTAAAAATCTGGGAACGACATGAAGTCAATGTTTTTATCATAAAGGACCGAATATTAAAAAAATTACGGGTAATAAGCAAAATTAAGTTCAGAACCAAAATAATATTAGAGATTTTAGTTATGAGAACAACTCAACTCCCTATTGTAATTGCCTACTTACTTTTGTATAAAAATATACCTACCTAGTTCAGTATATAGGTTGGTAGGTAGGTACTGACGCGTTGATGTCGCGAATGTTTTAAATAGGAGTTCAATCTTTTGCCCTACCTTTAGGTAAGTTAGCTACGTAGGAATCAGAACCGATATAAAGTTATAGAATTTTAGTTATCTGAACAACTCAATTTATTATTGTAAATATAAGTAAGTACTTATTACCTACTTACATTCAGATAGGGTGGTTTGTATAAAAAGTACTGCTCTTTAAATACATGTGGGTAGGTACTGAAGCGTTGATGTCGCGAATGTAATAAGGAATTCAATCCTTCCCCTATTTCTAAAGAAATTATTAAAAGAAAATTGCACATAATGAAAAGTTTTCAATTATCCTACTCTAATTATTTCATAAAACTTAATTTTTATTTGAAATTAATCAATTAATTGGACGTAAATAAGGCAGTAATTCAAAACTTGGTGTCGTTAATGCAAACTCAATAGTTATACGGATTATAGGTACATTATTAGTGTTTTTAAGAAAAATAACTCTACTCCCTATAGTACGGTTTAGGCGCGATTGGTCCAATTCGCGATTGGTCCAATATTTAAAAAAAAACAATTCGTAGGTAGGTTAGGTTAGGTTATGTTAGAACTGTGACGACACAACGCACTAGCCGAGCGAGCGAAGCGAGCGGTATCCGCGGCAGCGGCCGGCGAGTGCTAGGGTCCGTTTTGACACGAGAGAATTTAATGTTTTGCTTTTGGGAATGAGCTAGTAAAACAAGATACTCGTATTATTAATTGTAATATGATTATGAATAAAATAATAAATACAGGCTGGAAACTTTCAGCGGGGCAGTAAGGGGAAGTACCTACCTTATCCGTTGCAGCTACACGAAAATGGTCTTAGGAGACTATCCATAATTTTTTATGGGATTTTGATCCCCATACACAGATTTTCAAAAAAAACTACAGGTAGCAAGAAAATAGCCATTTTACACAAAAACATTTTTTGATGCCAATCGATCCTGTTTCTAATACTGATCAAAAACTTCTATGAAACCATCCCTCGTTGGAGTACTCAAAAAGTCACAAGTTGCCAAAAACTTTTTTCGTACATTTTGTAAAGAATTTGTGTAACTGAAATACAAAAAATAAAATAAAAGACAAATGATCACGTAGTATTTTACACATATCAAAAAGAAGGCGTATTAATTTTCTTTTTTTATTACTTATGATAATGTCAGTTGTATGTCCTTACGGCAATGTCAGCTTTTCATTTTTCTGAACAAAATTTCACATCAAAATAATGTTAAAATTCATGGTCTTCCTTTTAACTGTGGCACTAAGTTACTAAGTAAAAAATAATCCTTATGATGAAGCCTTTCGATCGGTATGATAAAGCTACAGGATGATTATTTTTCTCATGTAACGGGTTCGATTTCCGGTTCAACCATGTAATTATTTAAATATCTATAAATGCAGTTTAAGTTGTTTTTTTAAATTATAATAATGTCTTCTTCCAGTAAAATGTTCCACCTACAATATTCTAGGTACTTTCCCTCCATGGGATCCATATCCGTGGGACGCCCTGTACAGGTACTTTTTTTTTGAGTGTCGGATATCATCAAATAACTTATCGACTCGAAAGTCGGACTTCCCGCAACCCTGGCAGGGCCTACTCCATACTCAATAAGTATTTTGCATTCCACAATGTGCACGTATACGATACGATTTATGATTATTGAGGCCCTATCGAGCACGACACGACTATTGGCACAATAATTATTGTTGAGTTCCATACCTCGACAAATATCCTATATTCGCGCGAGGATCCTTATAAAAAGTTGAAAGAAACCTTTGAGTTTTCGTGGAGACGATAGAAGAAGAAGAAGGCGATGGCTTGACGAGTCACTTGCTAAGTAGGGATATGCTGCCGATTGCTTCGAGTCATGTCCTCGCAAACGCAAATATTGAGCGTACGATCGTGGATTCCATCTCTAAGGTTGGACAGGGTTATTGGACTTATCTATTTGATTTTCTATTGAATAGCAAACAGAAGTCTGGCTTTCTTTCCGGCTAATGTGCCACTATGCAAGCACAAGAGCATAAATATAATTGGTGAAATGTTGGTAGGTACGTGGTTATCTCTCTGCTTGCCTTTCCGGGAATAATAAGTCTACAGTATTTTGCGTTGGGACTGCATTAAAGGTGCCTTTTTGTTGTATTGTATCTACTAAAGCTCTAAAAATACGGCACGATACTATGATAAACTAAACTATGAGTTAACTTTATCATGATGATAATGTTAACCTGAGTAGGTACTACACTATACAAGTGAAATAATGTTTGAAGCTGGCACCGCGCCAGTTATTTAAAGATACCGATGTATCTATAGGTATCTGGCGCGTTGCCAGCTTAAATCACACATCGCATCGCAATTTGGTGGGAGAGTGAGTGAGTGAAGGGTGGCACTCTATAGGGCCGTGCGAGGGTGGAGCACGGCCCCTTCCCCTTAGGTAGTCTACAACGATCAATTTTTCCTTTTTTTTTCCAAATTGCAGCGCTGTTTTAGTTTTTATGTTTATGACTATTTTGTGAAAATATGACGATTTCCAGCAAATAGATTTTCGAGACCTATATTTTTGCTAAAAAATGATTATACTTTAGTAATCATTTTATCATAATTGCTGCAAATTGAATTTAATCAACATACAACTTAAAACAGCCCCGCAATTTGCAAGTAAAAACCGAGGGAAATTAAGTTCGTTGTAGGCTACATTGAACGAATCAACTCGTGGGAAGCCAATTAGCGGATCTCATAGAGCACAGAGAAGCCTCGTCGGCCGATGCTAGAGGGAGCGTTGTCAATACTTTCCATATAAACCTGTCACTATTTACTCGTAATACGACATAAATGACGTATAGAATGGCTTTGAAGGTGGGCCGTGACAGAAGTTGTGCGCTCAAGGCAAATTTTGCCGCCACGAATGTTGTGTACTGCCGTCTCTAGACGCTACCGGCCGCGGCGCAGCGCGGCGATTCCATGCTTTGTGGCCGATTCTAACACAAATTTAAGCTTAATAAAAAAACTATCAAGAATTAGATAGTTATCAATTGCGAGCCCATCAATAATTTTCATTTAAAAAAAATTGATTGAGCTAAACCACGGAATAGATATTGTACTATCTACTCCATGAGAGGATCCAGACAGTGCTACGGTGGAGCACGGCCTTTTCCACTTAATGTAATTGTATAAAGATGGATTGATGGTCCGTCGGTCGGTTGATGTCGTTACGTTACTGTTGCATAAACATTTGTACACTTGGTAACCACAAGTAAAGCGCGCGTCACTTCGTAAGATAAAAATATTAATTTTATATTTGATTAGTATTGTGTGTTAGTATCTCCCTTGTTTATGTTTCCTCTATGTAAGGACTACCTGAGTCGGTAAAAGCCTCCTGCAAATGTTTCCATTTGTCCCGGACCATGAATCCATGAATTTTAATATTAATTATACACAATAATGAACATGAAACAAGAGCAAGGAAACCATATGTAATGAGTGTGTTTAAGGAGAGAGGAAGTGTTTAATATGATTGTTTTAATGGATGCTGGGTATGCAACTTATGATTTACCACAGGTACGTAGGTATTAAAAAGCATTTTTTCTATAGAAAAGATTATGACTTCAGACCTTCGATCAATAATAGTACTAGATTCCCGATGCGCGCTCCAAAAACGGCCCGAGATATAAGAGCACAAATATTTTTGTGGTCTTATTTCAAATGAATCTGGTCCAATCATAGCCAACGTTAAGACGTGAAACTGGCGCAGTACGCGTTCTAAAATTGTGTAAATAACCACCGTAAAACCAAGATTTTGGAAAGAATGTCTTTTTCTCGTTAAGTTTATATCAATTAGTATTTTTCATAAATTAAAAACAATTAAATAGTAAATATAAGTCAATTAGCAAATATTATGATTGTTTGACCAATGTTTGCGACAGCGCGCTAACTATTGTAACAAACATCGACTATTCTGGAACAGGGAATGCATGTACTAGTATTGTTATTTTGTATGTTATTTTTGTTTGTAGATTTCCTAGCGACCCATTTCGGTGTGTAGAAGAGGTATCTATTGTCGCGGAAGAAAGAAAAGAAATAAACATAAACAAGCCTTATAAAATTTGACCATTTCGGTGTGCAAAGTAGACGAATGATTTATCAAATCTGGTTTTTTTTTTTTAATCCTCTATATGTAGTAACTATTCCTGTGGTTATTTTCATGAAATACTGAGCATTAAAATGTAATACCAAGAACTACGTCTAGTTCCAAAATAGAGTAAGCACGAAATTGTCAACATAATGTTTTTAACCTTATTGTTGAGATTTTAAGTTTTAATTTAGAATATATATTTTATACTTATATAATATTACTTTTTATATTCAAGCGACATTATAAATTAATTGCTAATTGCCTTTCTCCGATGACAGAAGGAATTAAATTATGGACTTAATCAAAAAAAAAATATTGGACAGTTCGACTCCACTCAGTTCTTGTCCAAGCGGCGAACCACAGTCGTAAAATTTAATTGCTTTTTTGGCACTTTGTAATTCTGACTTTAAATCATGCGTGTAAGGTTGAATTTCTTTTGATGTATGTTGACGGTCGTAAAAATGTATTGCTTTGTGTACATAGCTTTGTGAATACTACTTTAAGCTTTGCATTTAAGGTTGAATTTACATTAATATATATATAGTTCAACTAGACACTCGTAAACACAATTGGTGACAGTTTTAAAGTGAAATTTTGTATGGGATTGTGTATCCGCTAATGCCCCGCGGGAAGCTCTCGTTCCCAATAGCAAACTACCGTCAATGCCCCCTGGGTACCAGGCCTGTTATCAGCTTTAATTAAAACAATTTAATACTTAGAAAAACCCATTGTTTACACTAGAGCGGCGATGACGTAATTTCGCACGTGCATCAACTGTAAAAAACCGCCGCGCCACGGTATCTAGAGCAGGTATCTAATCTAGTACTATTATTGATCGAAGCTTCAGACCTAATAATATTTTTATTGGTGTTAAATACAAGGGGCTAAGTAATCACAGTCGGACGGGTCGGTCGATCATGTTAAGCTACGCTTGCCGCGGTTGGTCCGTGGATCGGTCACCATCTTTACATACCAAGAACTCTTCGTGCCTCGGAGAGCACGTTATGCCGTTGGTTCCGGCTGTCATTCGTGGATCTATGATAGTCGTTACGGGTCGTCAGAAGCCCGAAAGTCTGACAGCCAGTCTTACCAAGGGGTTATCGTATTACCTAGTAACTGGGTTGTGGAGGTCAGATAGGTTGTCGCTCCATGGTATTCAACTGCATCCGGTTAGACTGGAAGCCGACCCCAATATAGGTAGGAAAAGGCTAGGCAGATGATAATAGTTACAGAATGCAAACATGGATGTAGAAAAGCCTAGTAATCGTATTATTGAAACACCCATTGACAGCAGTATTCTTCTCTGAGGAAACCAAAGACACAACCACTAAGGAGTAAGTTATTTCTGTTTGGTTTGATTTCTTATTCAAAAATTTCCTAACCACAATTCTGAAATTTTAATCCGGATGGTTCTATGTTTTTATCATTAGAAGCAAACAAGATAGGAGCTAAGAGTAGTAGATTCATTATGTTTTTTCAGGGAAAATCCGGAAGAACCAGGATGACAATATTATAAAGAGGGTATTACGAGATCAAAAACAATCTGTCTTAAAAAAGGTTTACGAAACTGACATATATAAAATCAGATCAAGCATTCGAAACCTAAATGAGCTTCATCGACAATTGATGCAACACAGCGACGACAGGGATACGCTAGAGCTTCGTCCACAATTAAAGCAACACCACGAAGAAAAGTATATGCTAGAACTCGAGAAACTCGAATTAGAAATCGATATTCTTAAGATTTTTTAAAATAAGTAAACAAGTTTGTTAAAATTTGAATTTACTCAATACCTACTCAATTCTTTATTGCATTATGTACATATGTATTACTTAGGATGGTGTAACACAGTTAGAGATCAATATGGACCCTGTCGGGCACAGCAAAATAGGAGAGAGGAAGAGGGCTAAGCAGCAATTCAAACAATTCAATATTTATATAAATTATTAGATGTGTTTAATTGCGTGTATAATTACGTATATAATTATAATTATAAATTATAAGGTTTGTGTTTATAGGAATAGTATATTCGTTATTTAAATATTGTGTATTGCATAAGAATAATGTATGTAATTATTATGAAATTCTTCGAGTATTTTTAATTCATAGATATTAAATTATGTTAATAATAACATAATTTAATATCTATTAATTAATGCATTCATATTTTCAAATTTAAATTTGATTTTCTATATTCTGTATTAAATTATTTCTAATTCATAATGTTTCCTGTAATTTAATGTATGGTTTTATGTTCTTTATGGAATTTGTTTGTCCACTTTATTTTAATAAGCAACTAAATGCTTGTTACAATTAATAATGTAGTATGTATAAGTATAGGAAATGAACATGTATAAAAACAAAAGACCTATAAGACTCACACTAATAAATTACTTACTTCATTTACAGGTGTAACAGCCCACCAATCCGCAATCAATCAAATCGCTGAGGAATGCACAGATTACCTACCTGAGGCACGGTATTACCGTCATCGTGGGAACATCGTATCAGCTGTTTTACGAGATATTAACTGATTGCAGGGGACACCATTACGTTACATGCGGTCAATAGCAAAAGTCGATGACTTTCTTATCTCTATCATAATTTTTACAAAATAATGATAATAGCTAGTTTTCATTGATAATAAAACATTACATTCTTTTGAAAGTTACATATGTCACCGGCCAAACCCGATTTTAGGCTACACCGGCTTATCCTACGCGTGTCAGGATATACTAGATTATCCTGGGCTAAACTAGTTTGACCTAGGATAAACTCATTGAATCGTTGCTAGTGACGAAATGATTACGTTGGGGCCGGACAAGGTTTAATGAGGTGAACCTGTACCAAAAACTATGCTACAAATAGATGCCAATGTAAAAAAAGGTTTTGTTTGATTCAAAATGCCGTCATAGTACACCATGTAAAACCAAATAAAAGATTAAATGATTTATATGTTGACTAAGATGTAGAAATAATTTCCTTTAAAATTTTATACTCTAAAAATATTTTTATTAAGTACTGATTATCTACCTTATTTTTATGCTATAGTTTTGTACAAGGTGTTGCGTCATTTCTAATCAGTAGGTACTGTTTTTTATAATGAAATAAGACTATGTATTATGTTTGATAAAATATTGTTTATCTAACCTTTTCATTGTATCCATAGTTTTCCTAGTTTAACCTGTGTTTATTTACAGCCACAGGAAGTACAAGGAAGAAGTGAATGCACCAAAATAAAGCTAGATATTAACCATAGGTATATCAACTATGTTCGCGCACCGAGTTGCGCGCGTCTACTTTGTCATGGCGGAAGTATTAATGCAAACATAAAGGAAATGCCCCGAGAAGAGTTGGTGTACGTACTTGGGTTCCCACCTTTATGGTGGTGCTGCAATCGTTTACTAGGTTTCTCTAGATTTACAATGGTAGGTACATTCACTGTCATCGGAGATGATAGGTACTGGTTTTGCTTAAAGGTATCAGGCGGTGCGTCTGCGCAGCTCCTCAACACCCCAGCACCAGTCGTGATCTGCGCGACGCGGCAAACTTGTTTAGAGCATGCCATGAGACAAGCCATCGCTTCACACAAGCCGCGTCGCGAGTCGCATCACTCGATGACGGAGCGTCTGAGTCGCACACCGCACAAGTGGACAAAAGTTTCTTCACACTTCAATTAAGGTGGGAATTCAAAATATTCCATTAAAAATGTACAACATGCTTAAAATTCAATATTTTCACAAGCTTTTCTTGTTTCAGGATTTACAAATATGTTAAAAGTACCGTATACTTTAATAACGAGAAGTACAGCTTGCTCCACCGGGAACACACTGCATTCATACACAATGGCCGGCCACAATTTACCAGTTCGTCGGTCCACTTCTCCGGGGTCTGCCACGACGCTTTCTGCCCATGTCAGCTCATCAGTTTATTTTGGCCAAACAGCTCATTGGGCACACGGCAGATGTGGCCAGCACAGTCCCACTTCAGCTTTGCGGCTTTTTGAGCAACTTCAGTAATCACGTGGTTCTATCTGTGTAGTTTTAAAATAACCCAAATTTTATTAAAATGTTTGTTTTGTTACGTTTTTCAATGTCTTGTCTAGTACCTAGCCGTATCTACAGTTAGTGGAATCTGAATGTAAAAAAATAGCTAATTTGTATTCTAAAATGTTATTCCAAAAGTTTGTCTTTTTACGTGTTTCTATTTCTAGTTTTTATTCGAGGTAATCTCGTATCCGGCTGTTCTATTTACTATGAAATGTACTTAATTTGAGTTTTGATATTTGCATGCATGGCAACCTTGCTATGCATGAGCGTCGCTCGACGCTCGATGACCCCATGGAGCGTCGAGTAACGCTCAAAGGTGCTTGCTAGGTATGCAGGTAAACATCTCACTAGCTATCACCTAGCCACCAGTCCGTGGCGCGGTGCCGATGCCGTTTGCGTTGTCAGCGCGGTGGCGCTTGAGTCGATGGCGGAGAGCGGAGAGGCGCTGGCGCTTGCGTCAGTGGCGTTAAAATCGGCGCGCGGCGGGAGCGGGCGCGGGCGTGGCGGCGGTATTGATCCACGCAAGCGAGTTGGAGAGGCGACACGGGGACAAAGAACACAACTGCAGGTATTTGGTATTCATTTGACCACAATTATTAAGGCACGTTTATTATTATATTGATCAGAGGTAACCTCATTTTTTTTTCAACTCCTTTGTCGTAAACCAAGCGGATGAAATTCGTCTCTCGCCGGAATCGACACTTATTTTCCTTATTGAACTCGATCGAGGACAAGTTGGTAAACTTACAGAATATTCTAGCTTTAATTCTATTATTTATTTACTAGACATTATTTTATCAATGTTTCTTAATACTTGCCTTAATTTACAGTAGGTATTAGATAAGTAGGTATACAAATAATTTATTTTGTTTCCAGAAAGATAAAACTTGGAAAAATGTTTTTATCATTAGAAGCAAACAAGATAGGAGCTAAGAGTAGTAGATTCATTATGTTTTTTCAGGGAAAATCCGGAAGAACCAGGATGACAATATTATAAAGAGGGTATTACGAGATCAAAAACAATCTGTCTTAAAAAAGGTTTACGAAACTGACATATATAAAATCAGATCAAGCATTCGAAACCTAAATGAGCTTCATCGACAATTGATGCAACACAGCGACGACAGGGATACGCTAGAGCTTCGTCCACAATTAAAGCAACACCACGAAGAAAAGTATATGCTAGAACTCGAGAAACTCGAATTAGAAATCGATATTCTTAAGATTTTTTAAAATAAGTAAACAAGTTTGTTAAAATTTGAATTTACTCAATACCTACTCAATTCTTTATTGCATTATGTACATATGTATTACTTAGGATGGTGTAACACAGTTAGAGATCAATATGGACCCTGTCGGGCACAGCAAAATAGGAGAGAGGAAGAGGGCTAAGCAGCAATTCAAACAATTCAATATTTATATAAATTATTAGATGTGTTTAATTGCGTGTATAATTACGTATATAATTATAATTATAAATTATAAGGTTTGTGTTTATAGGAATAGTATATTCGTTATTTAAATATTGTGTATTGCATAAGAATAATGTATGTAATTATTATGAAATTCTTCGAGTATTTTTAATTCATAGATATTAAATTATGTTAATAATAACATAATTTAATATCTATTAATTAATGCATTCATATTTTCAAATTTAAATTTGATTTTCTATATTCTGTATTAAATTATTTCTAATTCATAATGTTTCCTGTAATTTAATGTATGGTTTTATGTTCTTTATGGAATTTGTTTGTCCACTTTATTTTAATAAGCAACTAAATGCTTGTTACAATTAATAATGTAGTATGTATAAGTATAGGAAATGAACATGTATAAAAACAAAAGACCTATAAGACTCACACTAATAAATTACTTACTTCATTTACAGGTGTAACAGCCCACCAATCCGCAATCAATCAAATCGCTGAGGAATGCACAGAGTACCTACCTGAGGCACGGTATTACCGTCATCGTGGGAACATCGTATCAGCTGTTTTACGAGATAATAATAAATAATAAATATCGTCTGACATTGCACACAGCACCATCTAGTTCCAAGTTAAGCACTTATTAAGGCTTGTGTTATGGATACCAGATGGTTGATACACTACTTAAATACATTTTTTTTTTCGTAAATACATACATATTATAAATATACATCCATGACTCGGGTACAAATGTCCATATTCATCATACAAACATTTGCCCCTACCGGGATTCGAACCCAGGACCATTTGGTTTCGCTGACTACACTTAGCCACTGTAGCCACTACACCAAACGTGTCGTCAACGAGATATTAACTGATTGCAGGGGACACCATTACGTTACATGCGGTCAATAGCAAAAGTCGATGACTTTCTTATCTCTATCATAATTTTTACAAAATAATGATAATAGCTAGTTTTCATTGATAATAAAACATTACATTCTTTTGAAAGTTACATATGTCACCGGCCAAACCCGATTTTAGGCTACACCGGCTTATCCTACGCGTGTCAGGATATACTAGATTATCCTGGGCTAAACTAGTTTGACCTAGGATAAACTCATTGAATCGTTGCTAGTGACGAAATGATTACGTTGGGGCCGGACAAGGTTTAATGAGGTGAACCTGTACCAAAAACTATGCTACAAATAGATGCCAATGTAAAAAAAGGTTTTGTTTGATTCAAAATGCCGTCATAGTACACCATGTAAAACCAAATAAAAGATTAAATGATTTATATGTTGACTAAGATGTAGAAATAATTTCCTTTAAAATTTTATACTCTAAAAATATTTTTATTAAGTACTGATTATCTACCTTATTTTTATGCTATAGTTTTGTACAAGGTGTTGCGTCATTTCTAATCAATAGGTACTGTTTTTTATAATGAAATAAGACTATGTATTATGTTTGATAAAATATTGTTTATCTAACCTTTTCATTGTATCCATAGTTTTCCTAGTTTAGCCTGTGTTTATTTACAGCCACAGGAAGTACAAGGAAGAAGTGAATGCACCAAAATAAAGCTAGATATCAACCATAGGTATATCAACTATGTTCACGCACCGAGTTGCGTGCGTCTACTTTGTCATGGCGGAAGTATTAATGCAAACCTAAAGGAAATGCCCCAAGAAGAGTTGGTGTACGTACTTGGGTTCCCACCTTTATGGTGGTGCTGCAATCGTTTACTAGGTTTCTCTAGATTTACAATGGTAGGTACATTCACTGTCATCGGAGATGATAGGTACTGGTTTTGCTTAAAGGTATCAGGCGGTGCGTCTGCGCAGCTCCTCAACACCCCAGCACCAGTCGTGATCTGCGCGACGCGGCAAACTTGTTTAGAGCATGCCATGAGACAACCCATCGCTTCACACAAGCCGCGTCGCGAGTCGCATCACTCGATGACGGAGCGTCTGAGTCGCACACCGCACAATTGGACAATAGTTTCTTTACACTTCAATTAAGGTGGGAATTCAAAATATTCCATTATAAATGTACAACATGCTTAAAATTCAATATTTTCACAAGCTTTTCTTGTTTCAGGATTTACAAATATGTTAAAAGTACCGTAGGTACTTTAATAACGAGAAGTACAGCTTGCTCCACCGGGAACACACTGCATTCATACACAATGGCCGGCCACAATTTGCCAGTTCGTCGGTCCACTTCTCCGGGGTCTGCCACGACGCTTTCTGCCCATGTCAGCTCATCAGTTTATTTTGGCCAAACAGCTCATTGGGCACATGGCAGATGTGGCCAGCACAGTCCCACTTCAGCTTTGCGGCTTTTTGAGCAACTTCAGTAATCACGTGATTCTATTTGTGTAGTTTTAAAATAACCCAAATTTTATTAAAATGTTTGTTTTGTTACGTTTTTCAATGTCTTGTCTAGTACCTAGCCGTATCTACAGTTATTGGAATCTGAATGTAAAAAAATAGCTAATTTCTACTAAAATGATATTCCTGAAGTTTGTCTTTTTACGTGTTTCTATTTTTAGTTTTTATTCGAGGTAATCTCGTATCGCCGGATACGTATTTAATTATATAAATTATATAGATTACGTATATAATTATATAAATTATAAGGTTTGTGTTTATAGGAATAGTATATTCGTTATTTAAATATTGTGTATTGCATGAATAATGTACGTAAATATTATGAAATTCTTCGAGTATTTTTAATTCATAGATATAAAATTATGTTAATAATAACATAATTTAATATCTATTAATTAATGCATTCATATTTTCAAATTTAAATTTGATTGATTACTGTATTAAATTATTTCTAATTCATAATGTTTCCTGTAATTTAATGTATGGTTTTATGTTCTCTATTGAATTTGTTTGTCAACCTTATTTTAATAAGCAACTAAATGCTTGTTACAATTAATAATGTAGTATGTATATAGGTAATGAACATGTATAAAAACAAAAGACCTATAAGACTCACACTAATAAATTACTTACTTCATTTACAGGTAGGTGTAACAGCCCACCAATCCGCAATCAATCAAATCGCTGAGGAATGCACAGAGTACCTACCTGAGGCACGGTAATACCGTGCCTGAGGGGTGTGGTTGGGTGCGTGTCATCGTGGGAACATCGTATCAGCTCTTTTACGAGATATTAACTGATTGCAGGGGACACCATTACGTTACATGCGGTCAATAGCAAAAGTCGATGACTTTTTTATCTCTATCATAATTTTTACAAAATAATGATACTTAATAGCTAGTTTTTATTGATAATAAAACATTACATTCTTTGAAAGTTACCTAAGTCACCGGCCAAACCCGATTTTAGGCTACACCGGCTTATCCTACGCGTGTCAGGATATACTAGTTTAGCCCAGGATAATCTAGTTTGGCATAAATAACAGTATTTATGCCAAACTAGATTATCCTGGGCTAAACTGGTTTGACCTAGGATAAACTCATTGAATCGTTGCAAGTGACGAAATGATTACGTTGGGGCCGGACAAGGTTTAATGAGGTGAACCTTTTTTTTTTTTTTTGTGGGTGGGAAATCATCAAATAACTTCTCCCGCTCTGGGCAGAGCAGGAGGGCGTGTCAAACTCTTACTGACTAAAACCCACCCGTGTTCCTTCAGTTGCCTGTGCCAGGGGCCACGGTAACCCTCTTGGACTTTTCCGCAACCCTAGCAGGCATCGGTCCTAGCCACGGAGCAGAAACAAAGAGGAGGTGTTGCAATCAAAGTAGTCCATCAGCCACCAATGTAGTCGTTACGTCACACGGTAGTTGCACTACTTGCGACCAGGCGGCGCTTTCGTCAGTACAACTGTCGTTGTGAAGCGGATAGGTTGTCATGTATTTGTTTAGTCTTTTAAATGATTAAAAAGTATTCCCGTCCCGACCCATACTCATTGCATTAAAATTAAATGCTGTTTTATCTTGCAGAAGTTATACGGATCAATCAAATTCAAACGGAATAAAGATATCTTTCCACTCGTAAGTAAAATTAAAATTAAATTTGTAATTTATTTCTTCTCGAATGTTCGGTAATTGCCGCCCCCTATCGGCAAGTAGCGGAAGTACTGACAAATTGCAGGTCCGGACTCAGACTTTTTTGATAAGCACATACCTACATTTATATGCTATATGAAAAGTGAAGTCAAATAGATGTCGAGTTTCGGCAAAAAACGGAATTCGGTTTAGTTTCGGTAACTAAGTTCAGAAGAAAAATTTAGAAGAGGAGTAGATTTAAAGATAAAAAAAAATTAAACTATGATTATAAAAACGTTTTCTTTATTTTTCCCTCACACTTGTTAATTTCTGGAAGTTTCGGTTTCGGCCGAATCTGAAACCTCTGCTCCGTGGTCCTAGCAAACCCCGTCATTGGTGCTGACATCTCTTTGAGGCGCGCGTGGAACACAACGCGCCGTCGACCCGGGCCTGGTCCTTATCGAACGGCGAGCTGCCCATTGCTCGCCGTTCGCAAGCCCGCGCCTACGGTGGCCGGGAATCGGCCTGCGATTCCCGACGCCCAGGGCGTCTCCTGCGGCGGCTAGGGGCGTGAGGGCACAAATTTTGCCTCTCCCTCACGCGTTCCACCTCCTCCTTCGCGAACATTACTGCTTCGCAGAAGGAGGTGACGGCTTCCCAAGCCCTCTCGCTCCGTACCATGGCCTGGACCAAGGCCGGACGCGAGAGATCGCCACCGCCAATCGCCTCCACGAGGACACGGCGGTGCTCCGCCCAAGCCGGGCAGACCTCCACCGTATGCTCCACCGTGTCCTCCGGGCGATCCACACAATGGTGACACCCGGGCGTTTCCTCCCGCCTTATCCGGAACAGGAACCTCCCGAAACAACCGTGTCCGGTGAGGACCTGCGTCAGGCGGAAGGTGAGGACGCCGTGGCGCCTCTCTAGCCACTCCTCAAACAGGGGACTTATCGCCGCAATTGTGGCGTGCCCAGCGCTGGGTTGCGACAATCGCACTCTCCATGCCGCCCTGAGATCCCGCCGGAGCTCTGTCCGCTGTACCGTGATTTCTCGCGGCAGCAGAGCTACGCCCCGGCGTTTCGCCTCCTCGCACCACTCCCAGACGTGCGCGAGGACTTTTGCCTCCAGATCCCATGGCGGTAATCCGGCAAGGAGGCTCGCCGCCTCACCGGAGACCGTACGGTATCCCCGGACCAGCCGGGTGGCCATGACCCTTTGGGGCGCGTTCAACCAGCGGGCTGGCCGCCGCCTCAAGGAACGCGCCCACACCGGTGCCCCGTAAAGGGCCATGGACCGCACGACCGCCGCGTAGAGCCTCCGACAGGAGGCGTTTGGCCCCCCTAGATTGGGCAGGAGCCGCTTTAAGGCAGCCCCGGCCCTTTCCAGTCTGGGAGCCAAACGTCGGAAATGCTCCACGAAGTTCCACCGGCTGTCGAGGATGAGTCCCAGGTACTTCATCGTCGACTCGACGCCGATGTGAACCCCTCCTACCGTTATTTGGGAACCCGACGGTGGCGTGTTCCGAGGACCATGAACACACATGGCCTCGGACTTGTGCAGGGCCACCTCGAGTCCCAATTACCGGATCCTCTCGACGATGGTCGCAAGCCCGCGTTTCGCTAGTTCGGCCGCCGCCTGGTGCGACCTCCCCTGCGCCAGGACCAGCGTGTCGTCAGCGTAACAAACCACGCTGACGCCGCTAGGGAGGTCGGCGCGCAGCACCCAGTCGTATCCGATGTCCCACAGATGCGGCCCCAGGACCGATCCCTGTGGGACACCGCACGACATCTCTTGCCGGTTCCATACTCCCTGGTGACCGGGTAGATGACGGCCCTGTCCGTCAAATAGGCCTCGACCACACGACAGAGGTAGGTCGGCATCCGGTGATACCGGAGTGCCTCCTTGATGCAACTCCAGGGCAGGGTATTGAAGGCATTGGCGATGTCTAAAGACACCGCCAAGACGACCCCACCCCGGGCCACAGCATCCCCCGTCGTGAGGGCCCGCACGCGCATGATGGCGTCCACCGTAGTAATGAGGTGAACCTGTACCAAAAACTATGCTACAAATAGACGCCAATGTAAAAAAAAAAAGGTTTTGTTTGATTCAAAATGCCGTCATAGTACACCATGTAAAACCAAATAAAAGATTAAATGATTTATATGTTGACTAAGATGTAGAAATAATTTCCTTTAAAATTTTATACTCTAAAAATATTTTTATTAAGTACTGATTATCTACCTACCTTATTTTTATGCTATAGTTTTGTACAAGGTGTTGCGTCATTTCTAATCAATACTGTTTTTTATAATGAAATAAGACTATGTATCTATGTTTGAAAAAATATTGTTTATCTAACCTTTTCATTGTATCCATAGTTTTCCTAGTTTAGCCTGTGTTTATTTACAGCCACAGGAAGTACAAGGAAGAAGTGAATGCACCAAAATAAAGCTAGATATCAACCATAGGTATATCAACTATGTTCGCGCACCGAGTTGCGCGCGTCTACTTTGTCATGGCGGAAGTATTAATGCAAACATAAAGGAAATGCCCCGAGAAGAGTTGGTGTACGTACTTGGGTTCCCACCTTTATGGTGGTGCTGCAATCGTTTACTAGGTTTCTCTAGATTTACAATGGTAGGTACATTCACTGTCATCGGAGATGATAGGTACTGGTTTTGCTTAAAGGTATCAGGCGGTGCGTCTGCGCAGCTCCTCAACACCCCAGCACCAGTCGTGATCTGCGCGACGCGGCAAACTTGTTTAGAGCATGCCATGAAACAAGCCATCGCTTCACACAAGCCGCGTCGCGAGTCGCATCACTCGATGACGGAGCGTCTGAGTCGCACACCGCACAAGTGGACAACAGTTTCTTCACACTTCAATTAAGGTGGGAATTCAAAATATTCCATTAAAAATGTACAACATGCTTAAAATTCAATATTTTCACAAGCTTTTCCTGTTTCAGGATTTACAAATATGTTAAAAGTACCGTATACTTTAATAACGAGAAGTACAGCTTGCTCCACCGGGAACACACTGCATTCATACACAATGGCCGGCCACAATTTACCAGTTCGTCGGTCCACTTCTCCGGGGTCTGCCACGACGCTTTCTGCCCATGTCAGCTCATCAGTTTATTTTGGCCAAACAGCTCATTGGGCACATGACAGATGTGGCCAGCACAGTCCCACTTCAGCTTTGCGGCTTTTTGAGCAACTTCAGTAATCACGTGATTCTATTTGTGTAGTTTTAAAATAACCCAAATTTTATTAAAATGTTTGTTTTGTTACGTTTTTCAATGTCTTGTCTAGTACCTAGCCGTATCTACAGTTATTGGAATCTGAATGTAAAAAAATAGCTAATTTCTACTAAAATGATATTCCTGAAGTTTGTCTTTTTACGTGTTTCTATTTCTAGTTTTTATTCGAGGTAATCCCGTATCCGGCTGTTCTATTTACTATGAAATGTACTTAATTTGAGTTTTGATATTTGCATGCATGGCAACCCTGCTATGCATGAGCGTCGAGCAACGCTCAAAGGTGCTTGCTAGGTATGCAGGTAAACATCTCACTAGCTATCACCTAGCCACCAGTCCGTGGCGCGGTGCCGATGCCGTTTGCGTTGTCAGCGCGGTGGCGCTTGAGTCGATGGCGGAGAGCGGAGAGGCGCTGGCGCTTGCGTCAGTGGCGTTAAAATCGGCGCGCGGCGGGAGTGGGTGTGGCGGCGGTATTGATCCACGCAAGCGAGTTGGAGAGGCGACACGGGGACAAAGAACACAACTGCAGGTATTTGGTATTCATTTGACCACAATTATTAAGGCATATTGATCAGAGTTAACCTAATTTTTTTTTCAACTCCTTTGTCGTAAACCAAGCGGATGAAATTCGTCTCTCGCCGGAATCGACACTTATTTTCCTTATTGACATCGATCGAGGACAAGTTGGTAAACTTACAGAATATTCTAGCTTTAATTCTAAGTATTATTTATTTACTAGACATTATTTTATCAATGTTTCTTAATACTTGCCATAATTTACAGTAGGTATTAGATAAGTAGGTATGCAAATAATTTATTTTGTTTCCAGAAAGATAAAACTTGGAAAAATAAAATTTTACAGATTTTGAAACTTAAAACGAAAAGGGATGGAACTGAAACCGAAAAGCGATGGAATCATAAAAATGCTATAGAACCGCGAATCAGGACCGTGATGTTATGTGCTTTTCAGCTAAGTCTACAGTATTTTGCGTTGGGACTGCATTAAAGGTGCCTTTTTGTTGTATTGTATCTACTAAAGCTCTAATAATACGGCACGATACTATGATAAACTAAACTATGAGTTAACTTTATCATGATGATAATGTTAACCTGAGTAGGTACTACACTATACAAGCGAAATAATGTTTGAAGCTGGCACCGCGCCAGTTATCTAAAGATACCGATGTATCTATAGGTATCTGGCGCGTTGCCAGCTTAAATCACACATCGCATCGCAATTTGGTGGGAGAGTGAGTGAGTGAAGGGTGGCACTCTATAGGGCCGTGCGAGGGTGGAGCACGGCCCCTTCCCCTTAGGTAGTCTACAACGATCAATTTTTCCTTTTTTTTTTCCAAATTGCAGCGCTGTTTTAGTTTTTATGTTCATGACTATTTCGTGAAAATATGACGATTTCCAGCAAATAGATTTTCGAGACCCATATTTTTGCTAAAAATGATTATACTTTAGTAATAATTTTATCATAATTGCTGCAAATTGAATTTAATCAACATACAACTTAAAACAGCCCCGCAATTTGCAAAAAAAAAACGTAGGAAATTAAGTTCGTTGTAGGCTACATTGAACGAATCAACTCGTGGGAAGCCAATTAGCGAATCTCATAGAGCACAGAGAAGCCTCGCCGGCCGATGCTAGAGGGAGCGTTGTCAATACTTTCCATATAAACCTGTCACTATTTACTCGTAATACGACACAAATGACGTATAGAATGGCTTGAAACTTGAAACTGACATAGATAAAATCAGATCAAGCATTCGAAACCTAAATGAGCTTCATCGACAATTGATGCAACACAGCGACGACAGGGATACGCTAGAGCTTCATCCACAATTAAAGCAACACCATGAAGAAAAGAATATGCTAGAACTCGAGAAACTCGAATTAGAAATCGATATTCTTAAGATTTTTTAAAATAAGTAAACAAGTTTGTTAAAATTTGAATTTACTCAATACCTACTCAATTCTTTATTGCATTATGTACATATGTATTACTTAGGATGGTGTAACACAGTTAGAGATCAATATGGACCCTGTCGGGCACAGCAAAATTAGGAGAGAGGAAGAGGGCTAAGCAGCAATTCAAGCAATTCAATATTTTTATAAATTATTAGATGTGTATAATTGCGTGTATAATTATGTATGTATAATTACGTATATAATTATATATATTATAAGGTTTGTGTCTATGGGAAACTATTCCTATACTAATATTATACTATTTATTATTAGTATATACTATACAACGTGGCGCTACAACGGTGACTTTAATTTAATACACGGGTAGGGCTAGTGCCCATTAACCATATAAATATTGATAGGTTAAAATAATACGTAAACTGAAAAAAAAAATTTTTCAAACAAACTAAATAATAAAAAAGTCATTAAAATTGGGATCACCCTTGCAAAAATTCATTCATGAAATTACTTACCTAGCTCGCTTACGTTAACTCGGAGCGGCAATGTGTCGGTTCGCGGGCTGGCAACCGCGCGTCGCGTCTTGTACCTACTCGTGATCGGTCCGATTCTTTGACGGCATATTATCAAAGAAACCGAGCGGCGCAAGTGGTACAAACACTTATCACATCACCCTCTCTTGTTACTATTAGTAATAACTGTCATCACTAATCACTGCCATCACGATCATAAGTTTACACAAGCACTAATAGCACAAATAAATGCGTCCGTATCGCAAGAGGTGTAAACGTACCTACTAGATAAGAAAACGAAAACCAATCAAAGTGTCTTTATCGCAGTACCATGATCTAATTACTATCCTAATTACACAAAAAGAAATAAATAAAACAATAGCTAAGAGTCTTTTTCGCGACGTAATTATGCGCACTAGAGTAAATAAGTGCGTCAAGGACACGGGTTCGACTAGCACTAGAAAAGCAAAAAAAGAATTCGTGTTCGGTGCGGCGGGTGGGTGGAAGGGAGAGCGCGCGTCGCCTGCGCTGCTCGCCAACAAAGGAAATTTCCTTAAATTCGCCTACTCTATGCATTTGTTTCATCCTAATAGTATTGCTTATTCGTTTTAATTTCATTGATGCGATGTTATGATCCGTGACCCCGGCAAATGACCGCTGCGCGACAGTTCTTTATGTACAGGTTGCTCTAAAATGCTATTTTCTAAAATTTTAAATAAGTCCGTAAATAATAACATTTAATGGAAATATAATTTCTTCATGAAACGAAAATGTGAAAACGCATATGTGTGTTAAATTAAAGTCACCGTTGTAGCGCCACGTTGTATACTAATATTCGTTATTTAAATATTGTGTATTGCATAAGAATAATGTACGTAATTATTATGAAATTCTTCGAGTATTTTTAATTCATAGATAATAAATTATGTTAATAATAACATAATTTAATATCTATTAATTAATGCATTCATATTTTCAAATTTTTTGATTTCTATATTCTGTATTAAATTATTTCTAATTCATAATGTTTCCTGTAATTTAATGTATGGTTTTATGTTCTTTATTGAATTTGTTTGTCAACCTTATTTTAATAAGCAACTAAATGCTTGTTACAATTAATAATATAGTATGTATATAGGTAATGAACATGTATAAAAACAAAAGACCTATAAGACTCACACTAATAAATTACTTACTTCATTTACAGGTGTAACAGCCCACCAATCCGCAATCAATCAAATCGCTGAGGAATGCACAGAGTACCTACCTGAGGCACGGTAATACCGTGCCTGAGGGGTGTGGTTGGGTGCGTGTCATCGTGGGAACATCGTATCAGCTCTTTTACGAGATATTAACTGATTGCAGGGGACACCATTACGTTACACATGCGGTCAATAGCAAAAGTCGATGACTTTCTTATCTCTATCATAATTTTTACAAAATAATGATACTTAATAGCTAGTTTTTATTGATAATAAAACATTACATTCTTTTGAAAGTTACATATGTCACCGGCCAAACCCGATTTTAGGCTACACCGGCTTATCCTACGCGTGTCAGGATATACTAGATTATCCTGGGCTAAACTAGTTTGACCTAGGATAAACTCATTGAATCGTTGCTAGTGACGAAATGATTACGTTGGGGCCGGACAAGGTTTAATGAGGTGAACCTGTACCAAAAACTATGCTACAAATAGATGCCAATGTAAAAAAAGGTTTTGTTTGATTCAAAATGCCGTCATAGTACACCATGTAAAACCAAATAAAAGATTAAATGATTTATATGTTGACTAAGATGTAGAAATAATTTCCTTTAAAATTTTATACTCTAAAAATATTTTTATTAAGTACTGATTATCTACCTTATTTTTATGCTATAGTTTTGTACAAGGTGTTGCGTCATTTCTAATCAATAGGTACTGTTTTTTATAATGAAATAAGACTATGTATTATGTTTGATAAAATATTGTTTATCTAACCTTTTCATTGTATCCATAGTTTTCCTAGTTTAGCCTGTGTTTATTTACAGCCACAGGAAGTACAAGGAAGAAGTGAATGCACCAAAATAAAGCTAGATATCAACCATAGGTATATCAACTATGTTCACGCACCGAGTTGCGTGCGTCTACTTTGTCATGGCGGAAGTATTAATGCAAACCTAAAGGAAATGCCCCAAGAAGAGTTGGTGTACGTACTTGGGTTCCCACCTTTATGGTGGTGCTGCAATCGTTTACTAGGTTTCTCTAGATTTACAATGGTAGGTACATTCACTGTCATCGGAGATGATAGGTACTGGTTTTGCTTAAAGGTATCAGGCGGTGCGTCTGCGCAGCTCCTCAACACCCCAGCACCAGTCGTGATCTGCGCGACGCGGCAAACTTGTTTAGAGCATGCCATGAGACAAGCCATCGCTTCACACAAGCCGCGTCGCGAGTCGCATCACTCGATGACGGAGCGTCTGAGTCACACACCGCACAAGTGGACAACAGTTTCTTCACACTTCAATTAAGGTGGGAATTCAAAATATTCCATTAAAAATGTACAACATGCTTAAAATTCAATATTTTCACAAGCTTTTCCTGTTTCAGGATTTACAAATATGTTAAAAGTACCGTATACTTTAATAACGAGAAGTACAGCTTTCTCCACCGGGAACACAATGCATTCATACACAATGGCCGGCCACAATTTACCAGTTCGTCGGTCCACTTCTCCGGGGTCTGCCACGACGCTTTCTGCCCATGTCAGCTCATCAGTTTATTTTGGCCAAACAGCTCATTGGGCACATGGCAGATGTGGCCAGCACAGTCCCACTTCAGCTTTGCGGCTTTTTGAGCAACTTCAGTAATCACGTGATTCTATTTGTGTAGTTTTAAAATAACCCAAATTTTATTAAAATGTTTGTTTTGTTACGTTTTTCAATGTCTTGTCTAGTACCTAGCCGTATCTACAGTTATTGGAATCTGAATGTAAAAAAATAGCTAATTTCTACTAAAATGATATTCCTGAAGTTTGTCTTTTTACGTGTTTCTATTTCTAGTTTTTATTCGAGGTAATCTCGTATCCGGCTGTTCTATTTACTATGAAATGTACTTAATTTGAGTTTTGATATTTGCATGCATGGCAACCCTGCTATGCATGAGCGTCGAGCAACGCTCAACGGTGCTTGCTAGGTATGCAGGTAAACATCTCACTAGCTATCACCTAGCCACCAGTCCGTGACGCGGTGCCGATGCCGTTTGCGTTGTCAGCGCGGTGGCGCTTGAGTCGATGGCGGAGAGCGGAGAGGCGCTGGCGCTTGCGTCAGTGGCGTTAAAATCGGCGCGCGGCGGGAGTGGGCGTGGCGGCGGTATTGATCCACGCAAGGGAGTTGGAGAGGCGACACGGGGACAAAGAACACAACTGCAGGTACTTTGTATTAATTTGACCATAATTATTAAGGCACGTTTATTATTTTATTGATCAGAGTTAACTTCATTTTTTTTCAACTCCTTTGTCGTAAACCAAGCTGATGAAATTCGTCTCGCCGGAATCGACACTTATTTTCCTTATTGACATCGATCGAGGACAAGTTGGTAAACTTACAGAATATTCTAGCTTTAATTCTATTATTTATTTACTAGACATTATTTTATCAATGTTTCTTAATACTTGCCATAATTTACAGTAGGTATTAGATAAGTAGGTATACAAATAATTTATTTTGTTTCCAGAAAGATAAAACTTGGAAAAATAAAATTTTACAGATTTTGAAACTTAAAACGAAAAGGGATGGAACTGAAACCGAAAAGCGATGGAATCATAAAAATGCTATAGAACCGCGAATCAGGACCGTGATGTTATGTGCTTTTCAGCTAAGTCTACAGTATTTTGCGTTGGGACTGCATTAAAGGTGCCTTTTTGTTGTATTGTATCTACTAAAGCTCTAATAATACGGCACGATACTATGATAAACTAAACTATGAGTTAACTTTATCATGATGATAATGTTAACCTGAGTAGGTACTACACTATACAAGCGAAATAATGTTTGAAGCTGGCACCGCGCCAGTTATCTAAAGATACCGATGTATCTATAGGTATCTGGCGCGTTGCCAGCTTAAATCACACATCGCATCGCAATTTGGTGGGAGAGTGAGTGAGTGAAGGGTGGCACTCTATAGGGCCGTGCGAGGGTGGAGCACGGCCCCTTCCCCTTAGGTAGTCTACAACGATCAATTTTTCCTTTTTTTTTTCCAAATTGCAGCGCTGTTTTAGTTTTTATGTTTATGACTATTTCGTGAAAATATGACGATTTCCAGCAAATAGATTTTCGAGACCTATATTTTTGCTAAAAATGATTATACTTTAGTAATAATTTTATCATAATTGCTGCAAATTGAATTTAATCAACATACAACTTAAAACAGCCCCGCAATTTGCAAAAAAAAAACGTAGGAAATTAAGTTCGTTGTAGGCTACATTGAACGAATCAACTCGTGGGAAGCCGATTAGCGGATCTCATAGAGCACAGAGAAGCCTCGCCGGCCGATGCTAGAGGGAGCGTTGTCAATACTTTCCATATAAACCTGTCACTATTTACTCGTAATACGACATAAATGACGTATAGAATGGCTTGAAACTTGAAACTGACATAGATAAAATCAGATCAAGCATTCGAAACCTAAATGAGCTTCATCGACAATCGATGCAACACAGCGACGACGGGGATACGCTAGAGCTTTGTCCACAATTAAAGCAACACCATGAAGAAAAGTATATGCTAGAACTCGAGAAACTCGAATTAGAAATCGATATTCTTAAGATTTTTTAAAATAAGTAAACAAGTTTGTTAAAATTTGAATTTACTTAATACACTCAATTCTTTATTGCATCATGTACATATGTATTACTTAGGATGGTGTAACACAGTTAGAGATCAATATGGACCCTGTCGGGCACAGCAAAATAGGAGAGAGGAAGAGGGCTAAGCAGCAATTCAAACAATTCAATATTTTTTAAATTATTAGATGTGTATAATTGCGTGTATAATTACGTATATAATTATATAAATTATAAGGTTTGTGTTTATAGGAATAGTATATTCGCTATTTAAATATTGTGTATTGCATAAGAATAATGTACGTAATTATTATGAAATTCTTCGAGTATTTTTAATTCATAGATATTAAATTATGTTAATAATAACATAATTTAATATCTATTAATTAATGCATTCATATTTTCAAATTTAAATTTGATTTTCTATATTCTGTATTAAATTATTTCTAATTCATAATGTTTCCTGTAATTTAATGTATGGTTTTATGTTATGGTTTATGTCTTTATTGAATTTGTTTGTCAACCTTATTTTAATAAGCAACTAAATGCTTGTTACAATTAATAATATAGTATGTATATAGGTAATGAACATGTATAAAAACAAAAGACCTATAAGACTCACACTAATAAATTACTTACTTCATTTACAGGTGTAACAGCCCACCAATCCGCAATCAATCAAATCGCTGAGGAATGCACAGAGTACCTACCTGAGGCACGGTAATACCGTGCCTGAGGGGTGTGGTTGGGTGCGTGTCATCGTGGGAACATCGTATCAGCTCTTTTACGAGATATTAACTGATTGTAGGGGACACCATTACGTTACATGCGGTCAATAGCAAAAGTCGATGACATTCTTATCTCTATCATAATTTTTACAAAATAATGATACTTAATAGCTAAGTAGTTTTTATTGATAATAAAACATTACATTCTTTTGAAAGTTACATATGTCACCGGCCAAACCCGATTTTAGGCTACACCGGCTTATCCTACGCGTGTCAGGATATACTAGTTTAGCCCAGGATAATCTAGTTTGGCATAAATAACAGTATTTATGCCAAACTAGATTATCCTGGGCTAAACTGGTTTGACCTAGGATAAACTCATTGAATCGTTGCAAGTGACGAAATGATTACGTTGGGGCCGGACAAGGTTTAATGAGGTGAACCTGTACCAAAAACTATGCTTCAAATAGATGCCAATGTAAAAAAAGGTTTTGTTTGATTCAAAATGCCGTCATAGTACACCATGTAAAACCAAATAAAAGATTAAATGATTTATATGTTGACTAAGATGTAGAAATAATTTCCTTTAAAATTTTATACTCTAAAAATATTTTTATTAAGTACTGATTATCTACCTTATTTTTATGCTATAGTTCTGTACAAGGTGTTGCGTCATTTCTAATCAATACTGTTTTTTATAATGAAATAAGACTATGTATCTATGTTTGATAAAATATTGTTTATCTAACCTTTTCATTGTATCCATAGTTTTCCTAGTTTAGCCTGTGTTTATTTACAGCCACAGGAAGTACAAGGAAGAAGTGAATGCACCAAAATAAAGCTAGATATCAACCATAGGTATATCAACTATGTTCGCGCACCGAGTTGCGTGCGTCTACTTTGTCATGGCGGAAGTATTAATGCAAACATAAAGGAAATGCCCCGAGAAGAGTTGGTGTACGTACTTGGGTTCCCACCTTTATGATGGTGCTTCAATAAAAATTAAATAAAAAATCTACTTTCCATTTAGTTTGAACATTTTTCGCTATATATTCAAGACCTCTAGACTAGACCAAACATAAAAAATATACCAAACACGATAGTAGGTATGTTCGCGAGCGAGCGAAGCAAGAGGTTCCGCGGCAGTGGCCGGCGAGCAGTACATCCAAGTTGATCGCAGTTACTTGACTATTTAGTATTTTCAAGACACCAAAGTAGTATTTTAAATAAAATAGTCGCATTATTTATATCCTATAATATAATAAATGCGACTCTTTTGAGAACCTCAAATAATTCCTACTGTAATGTTATAAAGGTTGCGTTTCTTCTTTAGAAACAAACTACAGCAAATCTAGAAACTTCCGAGACCGTTGTTTTTTTTTGTACCTAATGTTACTTTGTCTTCGCAGTTGAAGTATGCAGAAACGGGTTCCTGCGATGTCGGTGTTGCGGTAAAGTGGCGCGCATGTGCAGTCACACTCCGGCACCAAAACCAGTCAGAGTCTCAAGCAAAACACTGCTCGTCTGAGTCCAAGCAAAACACTGCTCGTCTGAGTCCAAGCAAAACACTGCTCGTCTGAGTCGCACGTGTATTGTGTGTCGATGGCAATCTAGATTGTGTCAGCGCAGAAAAAAGCAACAACGGCAGTTTATTCCTTCTCAAATGCTGGGATATTAACAGTGTCAGTTCCAACCTGCTGGAATCTATGAATACACAATCGTTTATGTTGCAGGAATACACATAAATAAGGAGAAAAAGAGTTAATTACTTCACCGGACGGATCTACAGAATGTTGATTCAAAAGTTGCGGAAGCGAATGGTGATTATACAACTGTACCTATAAGTTTGGCAATTTTACTTTTTAATGGTGTTGTATTTACTGTGAGTCGTTGAAGGGTGGTTTTTTCTTTTATAGATGAATAGAAGCAGTTCTAAGTAGAAAGGACGTAGAAATAATTAAATGTGGATTTCAATTAAATGAAACCATTCATGATTGGGACTCGAAAGCGAACCCAGGGATGATACACTCAACCGAGATGTTGGCTCACAAAGCAAAAGGTGAGTGTACGTACCACTGTAATCTAGAAGGTATTAACTGGTATTATTATTCATTGGTAAGTATGTATTAGAGATGTAACGGAGGCTATCTTAAGAAAAACGATGAATTAAACAATTGCTTATTAAAGAAAAAAATCTACCTATTGATACGAAATATTAAGAAAGGGAAGCTATATTCTTAGCAAAATTGCTAATTGTGCCGCAGCAAATTGTGATAACTGGTTCAATGGTAAGTTTTCGAGTCGATGGTAAGTAAATGTATATTTAGATAGTCTAAACAACTGTATATTTTATGTACTAACCATATTGTTATGTACCTATGTTCCTTTTTGTTACTGATTATAATAAAAGTCTCATCAAATAGGTAATGTTAAGCATGATTAACTATACCCCAGTTTACCCCACCCCACCTTTGACCATATTACATGAATAAAACAAATGACGTATACCTACACAGCTATTTCATTTATCACGGTAACATGAATAGGTACTTATGGTGGAAAACGATTAGAAGCATCATCCATTTTTCCTTGGCACTGTACAAACCAGTGGGGCTAACACGGCCTCTGTGATAGGCTCGAGTCACACTTTTATTATTCCTTTGTATTGTATAATGCTAGCATTTAAGAATTCTAGTCTAATGTAACTCGAGGAGATTGGCGCTGTTAGCCGAAATACCGGTTCCTCCTAGTTCGGCTCCAGATGCTAAAACTTTTGTGTACTTTTATTTTATCTTAGCACCTAATTGTAATCTAAGTAGGTACTGTATGTATGAATTAAAGCTTATTATTATTATTATTAATTCACTAACAGCAGGGATGGCTTTTATTTTGACAGTTCAACAACATTCATTGCGTTGTTGAGCAGACAAATTTTTCGAACATATGAAGCAATGTATTATGAATAGATATCCTTCAAAATGATTCAGATTGTGATTCATAGTGTGTTTTTGTGTGTGTAATTGCCAAATTAGGGCTCTGGTTTATGTGCAGGTCTTAAATATAAATAAATGGGTTTATCATCGTTTAGGTAGGTACTTAATTCTGCACATAAAAATGCCTACTCCTAAATGAAATTATTGTTTCTATTATAGATCAGGTTACATTAACATTACGTTATGTTAGGGCTCCCACACATAAACACGATACGACATCGCAACGTGCCACGATTTCATCATGATGTCGGTCGCAGTAAATCTTGAAAAATGGACCACACTTGACGTGTTCTCCTCGTGCTGATATTAAGAAGACGAAAAAAGAAGAAACAGATACACAGAAGATACTGGATGCATCCATTTCTTACAAATGAATAATGAGTGTCATTTTAAGAAGAAATATAACGTCTTGAAAATGGACCCCGGAAAGTGCTCGTCGTAGATTCCCACGATACGACGTCGCATCGTGAAATGATGCCGCGTCGTAGCACGATGCGACGTCGTATCGTGTTTATGTGTAGGAGCCCTGACGAACATTGCGACATTAACTAAGTAGGTATTATTGGTAAGTAAAAGGTGAATGTAACAATGGACTGGTACATCAGTATCATTGATACATAGGTAATGGTAACGTAATTTCAAGTTAACAAAGTTAAATATAGTTTAAATACCTATTTAATAATAGTTTAAAATGTTTAGAGAGTAAATGATAATCAATACTGTTTTTTATAATGAATTAAGACTATGTATCTATGTTTGAAAAAATATTGCTTATCTAACCTTTTCATTGTATCCATAGTTTTCCTAGTTTAGCCTGTGTTTATTTACAGCCACAGGAAGTACAAGGAAGAAGTGAATGCACCAAAATAAAGCTAGATATTAACCATAGGTATATCAACTATGTTCGCGCACCGAGTTGCGCGCGTTTACTTTGTCATGGCGGAAGTATTAATGCAAACATAAAGGAAATGCCCCGAGAAGAGTTGGTGTACGTACTTGGGTTCCCACATTTATGGTGGTGCTGCAATCGTTTGCTAGGTTTCTCTAGATTTACAATGGTAGGTACATTCACTGTCATCGGAGATGATAGGTACTGGTTTTGCTTAAAGGTATCAGGCGGTGCGTCTGCGCAGCTCCTCAACACCCCAGCACCAGTCGTGATCTGCGCGACGCGGCAAACTTGTTTAGAGCATGCCATGAGACAAGCCATCGCTTCACACAAGCCGCGTCGCGAGTCGCATCACTCGATGACGGAGCGTCTGAGTCGCACACCGCACAAGTGGACAACAGTTTCTTCACACTTCAATTAAGGTGGGAATTCAAAATATTCCATTATAAATGTACAACATGCTTAAAATTCAATATTTTCACAAGCTTTTCTTGTTTCAGGATTTACAAATATGTTAAAAGTACCGTATACTTTAATAACGAGAAGTACAGCTTGCTCCACCGGAAACACACTGCATTCATACACAATTGCCGGCCACAATTTACCAGTTCGTCGGTCCACTTCTCCGGGGTCTGCCACGACGCTTTCTGCCCATGTCAGCTCATCAGTTTATTTTGGCCAAACTGCTCATTGGGCACATGGCAGATGTGGCCAGCACAGTCCCACTTCAGCTTTGCGGCTTTTTGAGCAACTTCAGTAATCACGTGATTCTATTTGTGTAGTTTTAAAATAACCCAAATTTTATTAAAATGTTTGTTTTGTTACGTTTTTCAATGTCTTGTCTAGTACCTAGCCGTATCTACAGTTATTGGAATCTGAATGTAAAAAAATAGCAAATTTCTACTAAAATGTTATTCCTGAAGTTTGTTTTTTACGTGTCTTTTATTGTTCTGCTTTTTTCCCCCGATTTTATTGTGTTTAATAAACCGATTTTGAGCATCACTAACTAGACAGAGCAGTGCGTTGCAACGTTTGGCACTATCAGGATAATTAAAGATTAAGCTCTGTCCTTTTCAAATCTCGTGTCATTGTTGTGTTTGTACCTCAGACTAATTCTTCTTTTCCTTAGTCTGAGGTTTGTACTTGTACAGTAAACAACAATATATGCCAGGTTTCTAAAGGCCATTGCTGCACTACAGCGAACATGAAGGACCAGACCGGAACATTGTAAGTTGTCATAACTACCTATAGTTTAAGTATCTAGAATAATTATTATTAAAAATCAGATTAATCGAGCAATAGAATTGCTCGATTAATCTGATTTTTTCCGATTTTAGTGTGTTTGATAAACCGATTTTGAGCATCACTAACTAGACAGCAGTGCATTGCAACGTTTGGCGCTATCAGGATCATCGCAGATTATGCTCTGCTCTTTTCAAATCTCGTGTATTTGGTATTTGTACAGTAAAACACTAAATATGCCAGGTTTCGAAATGTCCGAGCTGCACTACAACGAACATGGAGGACCAGACAGGAACATTGTGAGTTGTCATAACGATAGTATATGTATCTAGAGTTATTTCTATTGCTCGATTATAATGTTTTTTTCTTCAGATTTTAGTGTGTTTGATAAACCGATTTTGAGCATCACTAACTAGACAGAGCAGTGCATTGCAACGTTTGGCACTATCAGGATCATCGAAGATTAAGCTCTGTCCTTTTCAAATCTCGTGTATTTAGTATTTTTACAGAAAAACACAATATAACAACGCCAGGTTTATAATAGTAGATTGTTATACAAGGAGCTAAAATGACCCATTACATACGAGGTAGTTTTACTCCCGAGCTTTAGCGAGGGAGTAAATAGAAACCGAGTTTTAATGGGTTTTTAGCGCCGTGTGTTACACTCTACTTTTCACTACGATTGCGAGAAAATAAAACAATCCAATACAATATGAAATATGTAGTTTGTGACCTTGACGGCAACAGATTGAAAATTATTTATTTTCCTTTCTCTTCTATTTGCAAAATACGGTCTCCATTCTCACTAGATTATGACATTTTCACTATTGTAAAATTAGTTACGGTCACTACCAATTCAATTTGCAATTAGAGAAAAATTATAAAGATTTCGCGCCAATGTCTTTTTTTTGTTTTTTCTTCTGCAGCCGCAACGCATTGCATGCATTCTACCAAAGAGATCGCCGATTTTAGTTCCATTTTCAAAAATAAAATGAAGTTCTTTTTTTATTAAACAAATAAGTCGAGTCTATATTCATGATTATTCTACTTATGACTAAAGACTTTTTCGTTTTTGTAGGCTCATTGTCATTTGACACACAAAAATTAAAAAAAAAACTTTTTCCCCTAGAGGAAGAATTGCTAATTTTGCTATTTTTTCTTCGCTCTGGTACCTACGCCACAATGACGGTCTTTTTGAGCAAGAGGAGTGAAAAAGCCAGTGCTGCATTACAGCGAACATAGAGAACCAGACAGGAACATTGTGAGTTGTCATAACTATATAATAGTTTAGAATGATTTCTGTTGCTCGATTATTCTTTTTATAGAATCCAGTTCTTCTAACTGAACAGACAGCAGTGCTGCTGGGGAGTTTGTTCCGCCACTTCCTTCCAGCTAAAGCACTAGGAAGTGTTGAAGGGTGGGCGTTTTAGCGGGACTGTCTTATGTGATTTTGACGTTCAAAAAGTGCTGATTCTCGGCCTAGTTTGAATAAATGACATTTGATTTTGAAAAATAAAATGATAACCAAAACCACACCCATACCCAAAACCCATACCTATATTCAAAATTCAATTTGTTTCTCAAAAAAGATTTTTTGTTTATTTAATAGAAACCTAGATAAACACCACACGATATGTGTGGTCAAAATATCTGTTATACCTAGCATCATAATCACGTACTTACGAGTGTTTGTATGGGAAATTATGACGGGTTGGTCGCTCTTAAGGGCCGGCGCAGCGTAGCGCATTCGTCACTGCCAAACAAATATCGACCCTGCAGCAGTTGAAATAAAGTTAAAAATAAATAAACTTCCATTAGCTCGAGAGCGCGTCTAAGCGAAAAGAGGAGCGAATTTTAGGTTATTTATTCTCAATATTATTTTAGGCAAGCAACGTTGATATTTGTTTGGCAGCGACAACCGCGCCGCGCTGCATCTCGCCAGGTATGCGCCGGCCCCTAAAGCTCATTGTCACAATCATGTTTACAGCCGGGTAATGTACGCTAGATGTAGTCTGAACTGGGTACCAAACGGCAAAGGCAGACAAATGTTGGCGTGCCCGACAGATTTGTGGCCCGATTCTCCCGCTGAATTTCAGACAGCAATAGCCCGCTAACCAGCCTTCTAGGTTCTTAAACAAAATGCCCTATGTTTAGATGTCGTGGCGTAATTTTAGAAGGACCTACGTTGAGATGTAACGGTGCTGCTCCAGCAGGATCTAATGTGCAGACGTTGGTGGAAACTTACCAAAAGGAATAACAAAAAATAAGAAATACATTTGAATAGTAAATATATATTTTATCAATTTGGTTTACATGGACCTTCATAATAACAGTTTTATAGTCTTAATATGTCTGTGTATCGCTTACACCTTCTTTTTTTGTAATTTTCAGTTCTCCATTTTAAATGCATTTTGTTAATTCCAAGTAAAATTTATTTAAACATGCACATTACAAACTTTATTTTCTATATTGACATTATTTCAAATAGTACTTGGATATAAATATATGAACTCATACACATAATAACATAAACTTTTGTTTTCACTACGAGCATATCCATATTGAAAGCGCAGACACCTATAATAGGCCATCCATAAATTACGTCACACGTTAAGGAGGCGGGAGGAGTCATCAGAGACGTCACACGTATAAATCTAAAGTATTAAAACTCCAAACTTCATCAGACATGAAAAACTTTCAAATATTCTCTTCTATAAGTCTATCAGTATTACTTACTCTAAGGTTTAATATAAAATTGTAGAATATGTGACGTCAAATATGACTACAAAGGTCGCACAAATATGACCATTTGTGACAAGGATGGGGGAGATGAAATTCATGTGATCCATAAATAAATTATGGGATTTGGTGCTTTATGGATTTCCATAAAAAACTACATAAAATTAAATTCTTCTTTGGATAATTCGATGATTGTAGTTAGATATTCCGTTAGTCGACGGGACAAACACCAACGTGTGTGTTTCTGCCGGCGGCTTTTAGTGGTATTTTGACGGGTGATTCTCCAATGACGATGTTTTTGATGCAGCCGGTGAATCCGCGTCGGGAGCGAACGCCGCGCACCTTCTGCAGGGGCCGCTCGTGCCCGCCGATGTACAGCGCAGAGCGAGTGTCCGTCGAAGAGTTCGCGCCAAGACCAGGCTTCGAGAAATGTCCGTCCACACCCACCGAAACCACGTACAGCGACTTCACCACTGGAAACATTCAAATTTTAGGTTTAGATCAATATTTAGAATGAACATGGGATTTTTTTGTAAATTTCTACGCTACAGTTATACCTATCGTATCATACTGTTCGGTGAGCTGTTGTCGAGAGTTAGTCGCGGAGACTATAATACTCTCGACAGTACTCAAATAGTCAGTAAGAAATCAATTGTTCTCGGTTAAGAATAATGACTAAGTAATTACTGGGTGGCAGGGACATCGACGCGGAAACTGAAACCATGAATGCAGCATATGATTCTAGAACCCCTACTAGCGTAGAAACTTATCGACGGTTCATCCAAAAAAAAAACAGCTGTTACACAACCTACCTACGCGGTCAAATGTATGGCCATTATTTTTTTAAATTACCGACGGCAAATACGCACGGTGGTTCAGAATCTGTACTTGTACTTCACCACCCCAAAATAATTAGATTTATTCTGGGGTGAATTTTTGAGACGGGGCAGTAAGGGTATGTACCTTAACCGTTTTAGTTACAGCAAAACGGTCTCAGGAGACTGACTGTCCTTATTTTTTAAAAAAAAATTTGAACTCAGTTCACAAGTGTTGAAAAAAAAATACATCAGGCATGAAAATGGGCCATTTTCACAAAAAAAAAAAACTGTTGAACCAACTGAGGTACTAGAAAAGACAGAAACCGCAAAAAACTTATCCCGTAAATTTCGTAGGAAATGTAACTCCCAACTTATATTTTTTTTATACTTATATTCGCCGCTACAATGTAAACTGTCCGAAAATTAACAAAACATTACTGCCCCACCTCAAAAATACACCCTGTGTATTAGTGCTTCTGTATATTTCAATAATATAAATTGAAATCTTTTAGATTAAAATAAATGTCCATACAGTTACGTGTCGTATATCATACTGTTTCGTTTAACAACTGTCGAGAGACTAATGGCGGAGAATTATTTAAATATTGTTTTCAAATTAATTATTGTACTTAGTTACGAGTAATGAATATTAAAGCCTCTTTTTCAATCGTATTTTAATTAAAATCGTGTCAATGCTGCCTTTTGTATTAAAGGAATATAACTTTTTATGAGTGTTTTTATTTTTATTATAACAGCAGATGTCTTGAGTAGGTACCATCATATTTAAGAATATTTATGAAATAAACTTTTAGAATATTAAGTAATAAAATTTATTAAATAATATTTTGATTAGTACTAGTTACGTTTTTATCTACCATTTCGATAATAAATGCTATATTATATTTTATCAATATTTCACGAGGTTTATTTCTTCCTAACTGATACATAACGACGCGCCTAGTCAGATATATTATGTACAAATTATTTTAGTAAGAGATCTAAAAGAGCGCTGCAATTCACTATACAACGCTACAAGGTTCTTTTAGTGCGTGGCCAAAATCGCCATTTTGTTTTGTCGTTACAATTTCTGTGAAAATTTCACAAATGTTTACTAACAACGCAATGTCATTCAGGCGCCAAAAGATCTTTGTACAGCCCGTTCAGTTATTTTACCTCTGATTTTGCATCACTGTCAATATCACAGTTATCTTTAATCTCCTTATAATAAGGTTGTTGTTGGGTTGCTGCCACTGACAAGCCCGACAAAATCGTAATCATCTTTATTCTCCTTGTAATAAGGTGGCTGTTGGGTTGCTGCTGTCAGAGGTAAAATAAATGTGAAAGGGCTGTAGCCATAGAGCAACACGGACCGGAGGGGAGTAGCCATACGCAGGCGTTCCCCTCTGCCAAAGTACAAGTCCACGCGGTCCTATGCGTACAATAAAACTAGTTGCAGCCGCTCCCATTCACTAGACTAAATCTAGTTGCGCGGCTGAATCGACGTCCCACAAAAATGCCGAATTGTTCAGTTTTTTGCTGCAAAAAGAGGTCTGCCACGTCAAATTTACAAAAAGATGGCGTTACCTTTCATATGTAAGGAATTTTTAATAAAATTATTACTATTTACTCCTTTTTTACTTATAATTTACAATAATAACGGTCGTGTTGTTTCGGATTCGTTTACCAACACAGGCCGCTCGCCTTCATACAATATGCGGATCGGTCGAGCGACTGATCCGAGTGATTTCGCTGTCACCGAGCGATAGTGTTGTTACCGGTTTGTAGATTAGATATCGATAAAAATGGCAAATGCAAAGGACTCTTTAAAGCTATATCTCTCGTGCATATAATAATTTTTGAGATTATGCCTTCTGATTTAATTATTATAATTATGTATATTGTGAGCTTTATTTTGATATTGGTTAATATTAAAATTGCGTCAAATTAAATTTAATACAATACTTACGAGTATTAATACATTACATTAAAACTACTAAGTGTAAAGTTAGACCATATTGCTTTTATTTATTTATTGCAGTTTTCCTAAAGATTCGAGTTTAAAGGATATATGGAAGAACTTTTGTAATAACAGACTTACCTGGATACCTACAAGAAACAGTGTCATTTGCTCAGATCATTTCAAGACCTCTGACTTTCAAGTGTTGTCGAACAATAGAAGGAGATTGGTCGAGGGCACCAAGCCAACTCTAATACCACACTGTACTTGTTCCGTAAGTTTTTTTTTTAGCATGGAGAAGGCAAAAAATAATGTCCACCCGATGTAATGCCTCGTGCCGCCAGTAAAATGTTGGTTATGTAGTATGGTTAGTCATAGTTATTAAACGAAGCTAATATTTCTCCACTTCAAAAAATTTACAATGTTAAATCAAATTTTCCAGAGCCATCAACTATCATTACCAGATGACAGACTATCATCGTACGATGCCATTAGTGTCACCCTCACTCTTCCTGATTCGTTGACATCTCCGTGTACATCATCAACTCCTCAACATGTGAGATTCCTTTTAATAGTTAATACAAGATTATGTTTGATTCAAATAAATAGGTACATATTTATAAAATAGTAATTACTACTATTTTACTTCTGAGATTAAGTAAACTACATAGAAAGATGATAACAACATTATTTACATAATTTATATCCCATAATGTTTTTAGGTTCAGTTAAAAGAACCATCTGCAGTCTATAGTTTAAAGCCCACTATTACACTTACACCAAGAAAAAGAAAAATGCAGCAACAGATAGATTATCAGAAAAAAAAAATTAAAAGGCTCCAAGCTAATAATCTTTACTTAAAGAAAAAAGTTGCTGGCTTAGAAGAAATTCTTCAGAACCTGGATGAAAAATCTTTGATAGATAAAGAAGAAAGGATGGTCCTTGAAAAAATTGGCGTTGAAGAAAGAGAGCTTATTAAGCGTCAACTAAAAAAATGTAAAAGTGGGAAGCTCTCACGAGGTAAGTATTCACCAGAACTGAGATGTTTTGCTTTAACTCTCAACTTTTATTCGCCGAAAGCTTACAGGTATGTCCGTAAAACGTTTGGGACCTGTTTACCTGCTCCACGTACTTTAACCAAATGGTATAGTCATATTGATGGGCGGCCCGGTTTTACCAAGGAGGCATTAGCGGCTTTAAAATATAAAGCCGATGCGAATCCAGATATTAAAATTTACTATACTTTGGTATTCGATGAAATGAAAATAAAGACACAATCACATGACAATCCAAACAGTGACAGACGATTCGGGTACGTTGATTATGGTTTTGATTTATTAACAGATAATACAGATGAAGCAACAGATGTCCTCGTATTTCTATTAGTAGGCATTAATACTCCATGGAAAGTCCCAATCGGATATTTTTTAGTTAAAGGCACAAGTGCTAAGTTAAAAGCTCAGCTTATAACGAAAGCATTTGAACTAATACATGAAACTGGAGTGGAAATAAAAGCATTAACGTGTGACGGCGCAAGAGCAAATTTAGCGATGGCAACAGAACTGGGTTGCTGCTTAGTTGCAAATAAATTGCAAACTACCATATTGGATCCTACAACGGGGCAACGAGTTTACTTTTTTTTAGACCCGAGTCACATGTTAAAATTAATTCGAAACACTTTTTGTGACTACAAATGTTTTTACGATGACAATGGAAATAAAATTCAATGGTCATTTGTGGAGGCATTACATAAAATCCAAGAGGAAGAACTATTTTTTATGGCAAATAAGCTGAGAGCAAATCACATTTATTACAAAACAAAAATAATGAATGTTCGCCTTGCAGCACAATTGTTCAGCGCAAGTGTTGCTGACGCACTTGTGTTTTGTGAAAAAGAATTAAATTTACCGGAGTTTAATGGATCGACTGCAACTTCAAAGTTTATATCACTGATAAACGACGTGTTTGATATATTGGATTCGCGGTCACGTCAAAATGGTTATAAGAGAGCAATAAACTCTGAAAACTATGAGAAAGCTTTTAGAAAAATGGACGAAGCTCAAAAGATTTTATTGAGCTTATCAACCTATGTAAAAAAACGCAATGGAGAGTCTACTAAAATGAAATTATTAGATTCTCCACGATACACAGGTTTTTTGGGAATTTTGATCTGCATTGAGAATACGAAGTCTATATTTCAAGATTTAATACAAAACCAACAAAATGGCCTGAAATATATGCCCCTCCACAGGATCAGTCAAGATCACATCGAGCTCTTTTTTTCGATTGTAAGAAGTCATGGTGGTTATTCCGATAATCCCTCAAGCTCCCAGTTTGAAACAATTTATAAAAAATTCTTATTAACACAGAACTAACACAAACTGGAAGCGGAACGAACTGCATTCCATTGGAAAAAATTACTATACTGAATTGCACATCTGCATTAGAAAAAATTAATGCTTCAACCGTACGACAATACAATACGAATGACGCTACTGACGAAGTCAATTTTACCAATTTTACTGACGATTTGATTGATGAGATTGAAGCTCTAACTTTTTTATCTCCTTTTGCTGAGAAAGTAGTGGAATACATAGCAGGATTTGTTATTTTCTCGACATCAAAAAAAATTAAGTGCAATACGTGCATCAAAGGTTTGCTCGGGCCGATTGATGAAAAAAGCTTAATGCATCAAAAAAGCAGAGGAAAGTTGTTGTATGCTTCAAAAGAGGTCATTCTTTTATGGATTTGTGAGAAAGAAATAAGACATCGTATAAGTGACGACAATAAACCTACACGATCTTGTACCACACACCAAATCGTGCCAAAAGCTTTAAAAAAGTTTATTGGCAAAGACTTGTTTCCCTCTATCAGTTACCATTCACATGAAAATGCTTTTACAAATCATAATTTGGAACTGGCCAGATTAATAATGGAAAAATATACTGATACAAGAATTTCTTTCTTAATGAAAAAGGCAAACCCACAAAAATGTATTCGACATATTTATACAAAATTAATCCATTTTAAAAACCAGTGATAGATAAAACTAACGCTGGTTTTCAAAATGATATAAACATTAAGTTAACTGTCCTTTGATAATTGTTGGATGAATAAATAAAATCCTATCTTTATTATAATATCCACCTTTGTATCACTTTTTAAACCTGATTTCCCTAAGGGTATCATTTAAGCTATTACCAATTTAATTAGTTTTGTGTTTCTTAAATAATAGGGTTTGTCCTCCAAATAGTAGATCTGTCACCAAAATGTAGTCACCAAACAATGCAAAATCAGTTCCACAATAAATCATCTAAAATCCTGAGATATAAGGTCTAGTACCAAATAAATGTTTTTGTATGTATTATAATAGGTGTGTCCTAATAAGTATTTAAGCAAACTAATTTAAAGAGATCACCAATAGTAGTAGTTTTCTTATTCACCACGGATCGATTGATATACATAATATGTCGACGGAGCCCCGCTTCGCGGGGCTCCTACTTCTGGGTGGTTTATAAAAAAATAACCACGAAGGGGATGGCGGGGTCTCTCGACCCCGCCATCCCCTTCTAACCTAACCTGTCCGAGTCGGGGTGCCCTAAAGTCCAGATTGCATCCAGTTTCTCCTGGTAATTTGTCTCGGGTATCATTTAAGCTATTACCAATTTAATTAGTTTTGTGTTTCTTAAATAATAGGGTTTGTCCTCCAAATAGTAGATCTGTCACCAAAATGTAGTCACCAAACAATGCAAAATCAGTTCCACAATAAATCACCTAAAATCCTGAGATATCAACCTGGGAACAATTTTTGTTTATCTGAGAACGAAAATATTTCGTGGCGATAGATCTATTTATTAGGTGATACAACTTGATGACAAATATAAATTTTGGTGATAGAAAATATAGTTCCCTTTCCCTAACAGAGTTCTCGAATTTATCGATAATGCGTATCGACAGTTGTTACAGCCACGGCTGTTCGCAACTTGTCAATGTAGTTGTGTCACTTCATTACACTGTTATGACACCGAATGCAGCTATGTGTGTGTGAAATTGTTAGTGTATTGTTATAATTGTTAAGTGTGGGTTTCGTAGTGACAGCCGATTGTTTTTGTGTGGGAGTCTGAGAAAGTGTGCGTGGCGCAGATTTCCCCCCCCAAAAAATGACAGACAATTCTGTATCGGGAACACACGCTATGGCTACTCCCCTCCGGTCCGCCGGTGGTCCGTGTTGCTCTATGGGCTGTAGCACTTTACTGGAATTATTATTCACTGGACTGACAGGTGCTAGCTGTGACTTGGTAAAATAATGTGGTTAATTTATACCTTCGATCAACAATACAGACTAGATATCGGGTCGGCGCAAGAAATACGTCTCGGTAAATAACAGCGCACTTGAGACGTGAGCTCTTATTTTGTTTAGTTCGCTTGAAACACAGCCAATGTAAACATGACTTTATTACTAGGTGCCATGGTTGTAATTAGGTTGGACTTATAACTGTTTTAAGCTTTTTCACGCGGACAGCATTTAGCTTTGATTTTGTACGAGACCCGTTATCTAGTCGGTATTGTTGATCGAAGACTTATACTGACGACATCCAAGAAGAAGACTACAGTTGAAGTACAAAAACTGCCCTTACTGCTACGACATTAAGACCCTGTCAATGTCCAGGCGGTCGCAATATAAACAATCTAGATAACGGTAACGAAATACAATATACAACTGTACGAGAATCTTGCGACACGTGGCAAAAATGGAGACTAAAACCGCCATCTTGTTTTTTTCCCATACAATTTCACAAATGTCGCCTCCCTGTCAATGTCAGGCGCCAATAAATCCTTGTAGCTTTCGAGTATCGGTATGAATGATCAGACGGCCAATTCCCGTAATAAAAACCTTCGAAGTCTAGTCCATCTTATCTCAGCGTCAATCAATGTCACCATCTTGTTAAATTAGTAGGCAAATCAGTGGTATTTTTGACAGATTGACACTAAGATTAGAATGCGCACGTTCTTAAAAATATGAAGTTGCCCCTCAGTTAGCTTACCGTGTATCTTATGCCAGTTGCCATCACAGAGCGCGAACTTGTTGCCGAGAGAGTAGCTCGCACGGAAGGGTCCGTTTCCATTCTCAACACTGGCAACGACCTCGTTCTCCAGTAGTTCGAGGACCAGATAGTCCTTATTGCCGTGCACACTGAGCAGCAGTCCCGTGCTGTTGCGAGCACGAATCTCCATGGAAATTGACACCTCGTCGCCCACTTTGAAGTTTTCGAGGAGCTGTAATGGGAAGAAAACTGTCAAATTTGTTCTGCGTAGATGATTTTAATTCAGCTGCCAATTCAGTTTCTTGTTAAAAGCTTCGCTGCCAGATGGCGGCGCTAAGTCTTTGTATTGTCGCCGATTGGTCGCTTTTCATTCAAGATCACTTTGACCAGTGACAAACAGTCTGCGCTCTCTCACGGCGAAGCTTCCAGCTTACAACCCCAATGACATCCCGGTTATAGATAGATTTTAATAGATAATTCACTCACTAAGATACTTTGCTCTAATAAACCTCAAAATCTATACTTAACCTATCTGTAAAATCTATTCTAATTCTTGTATAAACTTTACGCCAGTGTAAAGTTGATTTCAGAATGACTACTGCTATTGAAAATTGCATAAAACATTGAAATCGTAATTCGTAGATTCTCTCGTAGAATCGTCAGCTGCAATTCGTAGACCTTTGAAAGTCGTAAAGTCGTTTGAAAGTCGAAAGACCTTTTAAAGACTGGTTGTCGGACTTTAAAGCTTCCGACTACCCATAGTCAGAAGCTTGAAAGTCCGACAACCAGTTATGGCATGGGGTATCGTGTCCCAGTAACTGAGTTGTGTAGGTCAGATAGGCATGTAAAATCCTGGTACTCATCTGACTGACATCTGAAAACCGACCTCAAGATAGTTGAGAAAAGGCTAGGCAAATGATGATTGTTATCGTAGCGGAAATTAAGCTTTATTATGTAGGGAATAAAGTATTTTCCTGAAATCTTATAAATTGGAAACCGCTGAAGTGTTATTCATTATTACCTTCAAGTAGTTGCTCTGCAAGTTGCTAGAGGCTCCGAAATAGGCTCCTTCCTCGACGTTATCGGTGCAGCGCAGCGAGTTGACGCGGTACGACACGTCGGTCACGTGCTGTCCGTTCATCATGAGCCCCTTCAGGCAACCCTTGAACGGCTGGTAGAATCCCTGCACAAGAATATTGAAATCTAAGTAGTATAGTATAACGGGCTGGTGACCGCAACTCCTCGTCGAAAACGTTAGGCAGATTGATTAATGTACTTTCAATGTTTATCTTGGACATCACTGACATCGGTAAAGGAAAACATCGCGAGAAACCTGGACTTATTTAATAGAAGTCTGAAACCACCGAGCCGCCTCGAGCGCGCGTAGTGATCAATGCTCATCTTTTCTATAACGAGCAGATGCTTGTAATAAGACTGGCGTTATTGAACTCATTTTCGACATTGAAAAAGATTTTTGTTACGCCTTGTATAAGTTCGATGTTAAGTGAAATTAATTTGTTCGTTTTAACAACTCGTCATTTTGGAAAAAGACAGAGATTAGCTATGGTAACCTATATGGTTTGTATTTAATTCGATTTTATTTAACAAGCCTTGAGAAGTAATAAATACCAACATTATGAATTCAATATAAATATGAGACATCATCCACACAAGGTCTTCAGGTCCCGAACTAGGTAGAGCCTGTACTACGGTAACCTGATGACTGATATACATATACACACCCAGACACAGGTCAAACAGACATGTTCATGCACACAAATGTTTAACTTCTCCGGGGATCAAACCCGGGACCAGCGGCATAGAAGCCAGGGTCGCTACCAACTGCACCAACCGGCCAGTCAAATATATAGCCAGGGACTGTGTGAAAGATGATATGGCTAGAAAGGAGTTGGCTACTGTAAGTATGGAAAAAAAAGACATGTTGCGCCGACTGCATATATATTGGGACGAGGGCAGGAGAATGATGATATGAATGAGCTTACCTTGAGATTATTACCAATATGTTGGTTGAGGTGTCTGAGCCCGCCATAGTAGTAAGGCGCGGCTAGTACCGCGGGCGCGTTACAGATGGCGCTGGTCTCGCCAACCAGTTCAGAGTCTACCGCCAGCTTGCCGTGACCACCCGAGCGAGTGAGCGTGACCGTGTGCCATGCTGTATCGTTGTACCTCTGTGTTGACGAGATCAGAGCGGTCTCACCGCCGCAGTTGAAGGTGAAGTGGAGCTGAAGAAGTAAATAATCATAAAAAATAACAGTAAACAATAAAAGACTTTTATTGCTGACCACATGATTCAGAAAAAAACACAAATTTGAAATGGCACACATTCATAAACCGTTTCACAAATGTTTACCAACAACCCACCACCCGTTCATGTCAACCGCCAAAAGATCTTTGTGTGTGCTACATGGATCTTTCAACATTCCTTCACATACTTTGATCCTAGACTGCAACCCTACGGCTGAACAAATACAGAATGGTGCTTTTTGGTATCGAATCTTATTATTTTACCCAACGGTGTTTATTTATTTATTAAGCAAGACACAGCAACGAAATATTTACAAGGACAATAAGAATAGGTAATCACGTCTTCAATACTGTGTAAATACATCAGTAATATTCATAGGCATGCATAACATTCTTATTAACAGGTGAACACCTAGTCGGTAATATTTTAAAATCATATTTATTTTAGTTTTGAAGATAAGGGTCAAATCCTGTAAGGGTCCGTTCACCGACTTGCGTCAAGAGACACGCGTGCACGTCACTTGTCTCCGTCCGTCTTGGTGTCTAGTGGTGGTGTAACCACTTCTTCTATTTGTTTACGGCGTAGTCGCTGTCGCAAGACGCGTGCCATTAGAGCACAATATCGTGGCTACGGGGTAAATGGATGTTGTGTATAAATCAAAGGTCATACCTTAGCATCCTTCATGTAGAACGCGAGGAATTGCAAGGGGTCTTTGTCGGCGGCCGCGTAGAACACCAGCCCGCCGTGTTGGTCGAATGTTCTGAACGAGATGGTGAGGTCGAAGCCCTGCAGGTGGCGCCCCGGCAGCTTCGAGTACTCGATGCGGCTGTCATTCCGAGTACCTGAAAAACACATTAATTATAGACCGAAACGTTTACTAGTTCACACGTCGCATAACATTGCGTCTATATTCGCGAAGAGTTGTATAGGCTACAGTGTACCTAAAACTCGCCAGTTATGTTGTATGTAATATGGAGCGAGCGATTATTATCACACATACAAAATCAGCCTTTAACGTTCCTACTGCTGGGCCTCAAGCCCCTCTCAGAGGGAGTGGCCTATAATCCGCCGCACGGGCCCAGTGCAGGTTGGTGGATGTCACATGTCTTCGAATTTTCGGTTCTAGGACAAGCCGGTTTCCTCACGATGTATTCCTTCACCGTTTTGTGAGGAGATTACTATAAACCAGGAGCAAATGTACTCTACAGCAAACCATCGCCAGATCATTCAGCAAACTGCGAGTGCGCCCCCTAGTTAGATGTTCTGACGATCCTAAACAGGTGGATGGGACAAGACTGGAAGCGGAAGCGGTTATGGCTCAACTAAAGATGCCTATGCGACTGGCTGAGGTTATCAATTGATTAATAAAAATCTACATGAGCCTATCTTTTTCCTAAATATGTTGGCGTCGGCTTCCAGTCAAACCAGGTGCAGCCGAATACCGGTGTTTAACATGGGGCGACTGCCTACCTGACCTAGACGATTCAGTCAGCTACTCGGTAACACCCTTTGGTAAAACTGGTAACTACAGATAGATCTCAGTATGTAACAGATGGTCACCCATCCACGGAATGAAACCTTCGATCGACAGGTGCCGCTGTTATTATTTAGCCATGCGCCCGTGATGCGACCGACTGAAATGGTTTATGTTTATTAAAATAAAATAATTGTGTCTTACCGAATCTATATCCCACATCGGGGTCCCCAGTAGAGTAGAAGGGGTCATTCGCCAGCGCACAGCCGACCTCTGGCTTGGGCGGCAATCGACGCGTAGTCGTGGTGGCGGGACGAGAAGTCGTGGTCGTGCTCGTGCTCGTCTGCGGCGCGACTGTCGTGTCCTCAGCCACCGGCGCGGGTAGCACCGCGTTGTGGAATAAGACGTCCCCTGAACCTAAATAATGAAATTCTTCATTGTGTAGTTATGACGATGTCTATGTGTCGACTACGAGCCCTGGATAGTGTTGCCTACTTGATATACTCTACATAATCAGGAAATAATTAAGCATTTATTGAAAAGTAACCAATTATGTAAAGCCTGATTTTAAATAATTTCTAGAGATGTACCGACTAGTCGCCGACTAGTCGGTAAAGCCGACTAGTCGGCCATTTTTGTAGTCGGCGACTAGTCGGCGACTAGTCGGCTAAATCCGCCGACTAGTCGGCCCGCTTCTCACTCATGTTAATATGCTTAAAAAATAGAGTGATTGAAATGAAATTGTATCTTTACTCTTGTTATTTTTTATTATAAGAATCACAGTTTCAGTTTACAATACAATTTAATAATTGGTAGAAAATTTAAATAGGAACTCTTCCTTTAGTCTTTTATAAAATAACAAAATATAGGTTAAAGCAAATAATTATTGGTAATAACTTATTACTATGTTATAATTGAACCTACTTATTACTAATAAGTAGGTTCAATTATAACATAAAAAATAGGAACTCTTCCTTTGACATCCCCAAGTTATTCAATCTCGAAATTAATAAAATAAAACAATACTAGAAGTATCTAAGTATAGTAAGTAAGTATCAATTGGATCAACAAACTTTTTTAACAAAATATTAGAAATAAGTAGGTAGGTTTACTTTACACTACAACCTAGAAATAGGAAGTTGTTCTATGTGTACTTTATATATTATACATATAAAACAAGTTCCTATTTCAATATAATAAATTGTACTGAGATCTAGAAATCAAGTAAAATAAACTTCAACAACAAAAAATAACTATTATACTATAGCCTAATAAAAATCTAGTTAACAAACAAAACAATGTACTACTCATCATTAATCAAACAATGGCAATAAAGACTAAAGTTTGACAAGAGTATTCCTCTAGTTTTTATATTTTTTAATTATGATGCAGAAAGACTAGAGCTTCTGCTCTTTCTGGCAACAATCGATTTCTTTTTGTTTTTTCTTTTTGAACATTTCCGACGTCACCCGGATTTTACCGAAAGTAATGATCGGCCTAGCCGACTAGTCGGCCGACTAGTCGGCCATTTTGCTGCCGACTAGTCGGCTAGTCGGCTAGTCGGCCAAAGTCATAGTCGGCACATCTCTAATAATTTCCTACTTTTCAAAGAACGCTAAATTCATTTTTAAGCAAATTGTCTATATTTAAACAAAATAAACTTAAATATTCCGTATTCGAATCTCAACCGTCATTCTCTGACAGTTGTATGAAATGCCTAGGTGACGTCAATTTGCTTAACAATGAATATCCCTGACTTTACGTAAAACATCAGGGCGGGTAGGGCGGTATGTCCTTCCCAAATAGGCATGGTAATGAGAGTTACAGGGAAATTCAACACGGAAGAAGATAGGTAAAAGTTTCACATCGTTCATCGTTTATTTCGACGGAAACCAAATTTGGCGTACAAAATTATCAACCAATAGAAATCGATTTATATTCCCGTCTATATCATAAACGATAAATGATTTTACTTCTGTACGAAAGTTTGTACCGACACTTTTACATGTCAATAATATTTTAAAAACTAGACGAGATCTGCGTTTCCTATCTGACAACTCTGAGAAGAAAGGCCGAAACAAATTCAGAGATCAGTCTCTTCCAAGAAGAAAGTCCAAACATAAGCTTAGTCAGAACATGTGAGGACCAGAGATTGGTATCTGACTTGGTCTTTTGAGGAAAGAACAACACAGATGTGAGTGAACCTGTCCAGTCAGTGCACGCATGTGTCAGTAATCGTGCAGCTCAACTCAGAACTTAAGGAGTTCAACGATTCGACGAACAATACCAAAGAAAGGACACTTGGGTAGGCCGCAGTACTCAAACTGCCCGACCACCATTAAAATTAATTGAGAAAAAAAAACGATGACCCACATAGTCCTCATAATCACAATGATTAATATAATATAATATTTTACAAAGTAAATTTTCATGTTATTGTATACTAGATGGACGCACTAATTCCGTCACTCCCTTATGGACTAGTCACGATTTATTCTTTCGAGTTTTCCGAAGGTAACGATGGATAAGGGATGGATGGGTGTAAGGGACAGCGACGCGTAAACTGTTGCTAAAACCATGAATTCAGTACGCGACCCACCAGTGTGCAAAATCAGCTGTTTGATACATTTTGACGGCGTAGGTTTTGCACTTTTGTACGAAAAACGGTTGTTTTTAACCGATCATTTCTGATGAGTGGTTTTTGAGTTAGCTTCAATAATACGTATTTTATTTCTACTTAGTTTTGGTTGATGATGTTATAATAATAACTTCCTGTCACTGTTATTTACTTAGCAAGTGAAGGTATACGAATTTGTGTGAGGTAGGTACCACAACTAAAACGGAAAAATAAAGACATTATTACAAAAAAAAAAACAACCGACTTCCAAAAAAAACGTTACCAAGTGAAAAATAATTTTAATTTTGGAAGTCCGTGTCCTTGGTTTTATATAAAACCAAGGACACCGACTTCCAAAATTAAAATTATATTTCACTTGGTAGAGTTTTTTTTTGTAATAAAGCTTTTCTAGAACCATGTGTTGAATTAATTTTTACAGATTTCGTATCGACGTCCTTAAGCTAAAATCAGACGCTTCACGTTTTGTTAATTTATGTCTTTCATTCGGCGTCTTTCACTCGAAGTCAAACGTCTGAACACTAAATTAATAAAAGTGAAAAATGAATTAATTAGTGAACCGTTCAACAAAGCTGGCTTTCGGCATGCGGCATCATGCAATCGCGCTCCGAAAGATCGAAATATGAAATTAAATGAGCAGATGAACTCTCACGTATAATTGTCAGTGCCGCGTCAACGTTGAATGAAACAAAAATAAACAGTCACTCTAGCGAAACTCGGTAAAAATTTCTCATTAAAAACTTAGGTGAAGTCACCTACGTTTTACGGTAGGATTTTTAAAGAATGTGCGCTTTTATAATTTCTAACGTTATGTCCCCGTGGACATGATGCCGTCATCACGATAACACAGGGAAGTAAAATGTATGAACATACATCTTTTAAATTTATGTCCACGTTATCGTGAACAGAAATTACACGTTGACGGTATCGTAGCACAGCAAACTGTACGAAATCCTGCACATAAATTGCACCAAACGTCCACGGTAAGTATGTAAATTTTTGTGGACTATACCATCAACCGTAAAATCGTAGACGACAACGTCCACGATAACGTGCCGTTCGTATGATGGCTGGAGTAGTACGTACCTCTGGTAGGCGGCGCTTCGCTAACGCCCGGCAGTCCGGGCGTCGGCAGCACGTCTGGGCGCGGAGTCGTGGCCCATTGTTCTCGATCTACACGTAAATAATCATAACAAATCTTTATGTTTGTAACGATTGGTTAACTGTATAGGTATGTTATTTCGTTATTTTTGAAGAGAAAATCTCTTTAGAAACAGACGAACACTAGTTAATCGTAAGTATACTTAATGATTAACACAATAACTAAAACTAAATTAATTTGGTAGTAACTCAGAATTATCGAGCACACAAATAGGTAAAAACACAAATTACCTAGCCTTATGAAATTTTGAGTTGTTTGAAATAAGAACCGTGACGAGCGCTTGCGTAGATGTCATTAGGAACAATATTGAGGTTCCACTAGTCTCACTGAGAACTGAATTTGACACCTCAGGTCTTTATACCATGAGTTGGGTCAGTGACTGACACCAAACAATGATATATTTTCCGTAAACATCCTTTTACCAAAACAAGTATATCTCATGTACGAAGCAACAGAGCAAAGTTACACATTTTTTTATTTAGTAGTAAAAGACTTCGTCTGCACCTACAGTCACGCTGTATGAGACTTATTATTTTTGTGGAATACGTTCGGCTAACATCAATATACAGGGATATTGGTAAAACACCATCAACCTCTTAAGGGGTCATTGCTTTTACTACGGGGCCAAATATGAAATCGCGAAAAAAAAATCTGCTGTTCCCTTCATTTATGTTTGCAGAACTCGTCAAAATGTAGGGACCAGCTGATATTTTTTTTCATATTTGGTCCCATAATAAAAGTTGTTCATAATGATGAGTACAATGACCCCTTAAGAGGTTGATGGTGTTTTACCAATAACCCTGTATACAACGTGTTGTTTTGCATCCTCGTCAAATTTCAGGAGGCTGTTATGAAAGACATAAATAATCAAATAAAATTACGATCCTGCTCAATAATTAATACATACCTACTTGTTTTTTTAGGTATTTAAGTTTGACAGTATTTCAGAATACTCCACTTTCAAAGAACAAAATCGCCCCGTTGCGTATGCGGTAGGCAGTGTCGTACGACTATGTCGCTGTGTGCATGCGTTACAGTTACAGCGCAGTTACAGGGCGGTATCACACGGTCCCTACACATGCCGATTTCCGAAAAATACAAAAAATAAAAACCTACTTATTTTATTATTGATTCGTGTCGAGAATCATTAGCATAGTTACCTCCTCGAATTTGACGAGGATGCAAAACAACACCTTGTAGATATTTTAAAATAAAATCACTTTTCGTGTCTGTCTGTTTGACAGCTTAGTTCTTCTAAACTACACTTCGATCAACAATAGCACTAGATTAAGGATTACGAACAAAACCACATCGCTCAAGTGGCCGCGATTGCTTAGAGCTTTATTATAAACCTTAACACTCAAACATAAAGTTTATTATCATTTGCAATATATTTACTACTTCGTTTGAAAAGTAAGAAGAATATTTTTTTTTATGGAAAAATAAAACATAATTTCTAAGCTATAAGGTTGAAAATACGTCCCCAACTTTATTTGTGGTCTTATTTTTCCGGCTGTTTTTGATGCGCTCATCGGAAATCTAGTACTATTGTTGGTCGAAGAAACTACACAATGAATTTTCACAATTTCCGAAAGGTGTAAAATACATTCATATTAAATATTACAAGAAAATAATCTTGATATTTTTTGAAGTCGTGAAAACAGTGCGATGCTGGGGCGTCGTGGGTCGAGGGTCGCTAGTATTCGAATAAACTGATGGGCTTAGGTCTTTTAACAGACGACATGGAATTACTTGGCATTATTTTTGCGTCGCAAACAGCGTGTAAAAATTACGAAGTGGAATCTAATCGCTGCCCCGCACGTTAACGCTTCGTTCACAATTGTGCAAAAAGAACGCCGTCTGTTAGCGGCAGCTGACAGGTTCAGTCACCTTGTCGATTGTTATTTATATACAGTCAGGGAAATTAATGGATAAGCAGATTGAGATACTACGTGAATATACCGTGATTTAGCCATTTAATACGTCTAACGATTGGAATTTGCGGACAATTCAGTCATTTTTAGTGTCTCTACTCTCTACAATAGCAAAACAAAAATTCTTTCCCGTATGTACGCACATAATATGAACTCGTCTCTTGTCATAAGAGCCTTTATACCTTATGATGAGTGGCAACGTCGCAATTTAGTGTCTTATTTCGTGGTTTTCAATTTTTATCATTTAATCGGAGCTATATTTAAAAAATCTGTTTAATTAACTTTATAGAATTACGTGAAAGTGTTTAAAAAGTAAGTAACCGTAATGCTTACAGTTATTTTACAATGAAAATAACGCCCTGCAAGTTTCCAATGTATTATTTGCATATAAATAGAACTGTAAACGCAACGATTTCTTACCTTTTACACGGTTTTCACATAATTCTAAAAAGTTAATTAAACAGATTTTTAAAATATAGCGCCGATTAAATGATAAAAATTGAAAACCACGAAATATGACACTAAATTGCGACGTTGCCACTCATAAGGTATAAACGCTCTTAATAACTCGCCTCTGCTTCGCACGGGTGTAATCTTCCCATTGGGCGACATGTTGTCAAAACATAAAGATATTCAAGTTAAATATTAGTGTATTATACACATAAATTCTCTAAATGATGGTGAACACCTTCGATCAACAATACAGACTAGATATGGGGTCGGCGCAAGAAATACGTCTCGGTAAATAACAGCGCACTTGAGACGTGAGCTCTTATTTTGTTTAGTTCGCTTGAAACACAGCCAATGTAAACACGACTTTATTACTAGGTTGTAATAAGGTTTAACTTATAACAATTTTTTTTTCATGCGGACATCATTTATCTTTGATTTTGTACGAGACCCGTTATCTAGTTGCTATTGTTGATAGAGGTGAAGACCGCATTAAAATCCGTTGCACAACGCGGCCACACAGATAAGACACGAAAAGCGAGTTTTTTTATGCTACGTTTGATGATATAGAAAACTTACCTGGACTGATTCCCCCCATCGTGGTGGTACTGCCACACCTGCCGAAGGTGGTACTACTATTGCTGAAGGGCTCCAGCAGGTTGAGCACGCGGCCGTTGATGGTGGCGTCAGCGATGCAGCCGCTGAAGGGCGTCTTGGAGCCCACCTTGCCGCCCACCACGTAGCCTGGTTGTACGCCGCCCACGAAAAACACGCCGTCTAGGATGTGCAGCGGCGCGGGCGCTGTGTCCGTACTGGAATGTTAACGTAGTAGGATAAGTACGCACGTACGATAAGTAAGCACGGCATGTGAAGGTAATAAAAGGCTTAGAGTAACGGAAAAGTTATGTATCTACGTCTGTGTTGATTCTGATAAAACTTGTCCATGAGCGAAAAACAAACGAAAAAAATCATTATTAATCAAAACATTAAAGCGATCAAAATGTTACACTTTTTTCGGTCTACCTCTCATTCGCGAAGTGTGCAGAGTATAACGTGCGATAAGGAACATTGTTCCAAAAACGTATGTTTATAAATCTATAATATATAATAATGTAAATGTACATATTAGTGAGTTCGGTGACAGCGATCACTCTGGTCAGGTGGTGAGTGAGCTAACGTTTCATCGTCATTATTTCAGCCGAAAGACCTTTACTGCTGGAATTAGGCCTCCCCTAAGCACCGCTAAGCACTTCTGTGCTTCCCACATCCAGCGGATTCCTGCGGCCTGCACAAGGTCATCGGCCCACCTTGTGACAGGCTCCAACGCTACGTCTTCCGGTACGCGGTCGCCTCCAGAACCTTTCGGTCCCATCGGCCATCTATTCTGCGAGCAATGTGCCCTGTCCACTGCCACACAAGTTTGGCAACGTTTATCCATCAGGAAATGGTGTTGAGGCAGAATGTACTTTTTATAAATATTGGCATAAGGTAATGGGGTTAATATACTCTTACGCTATAGTACCAATCATTGAACCTGACTTGGTTTCCGTGCGTCCTTTTCAAACCACTAAAAGTCAGCGCTGTGCTGTGGGCCCCCCATAGCACAGCATCAAGCTGAGTGGAAGCCTTCTTGTCACAGTCATGACGTGCAGCTATCGACTATTTCTGTTTTGTGCTCGTGATTATAGATGTTTTCTGTATTTATTTTTCTTAATTATCAGAGTTAATTTCCTTTTTTGTATGCACGTGTTTGTGTGACAAATAAACCTATTTTTCTTTCTTTCTTATTAATGTTTGAGAACAAAGTATTACTATGACGTGAATTTTTAAAAAGGTACCATTTTTGGGATACTTTCACAATAAATTCCTTGCAGCTGTAATTGGTTGACTGAAATAACAACAGTCAATAAAATCACTTGACATGGGCTTCTTATTCTATTAGGTAATTTTTGTGTTGCCTTTCACTCAATCTTTGACAAAACAGCTGAATATTTTAGATTAAGTGAAATGCCAAGCGATTTGGAACCATGCGCGGTGTAACTGTCATTGTCTACATGAACTGCAAATGATGATGGTTCGTACCTGAAGTAGTCGAAGTCATCGATCACCAGCCGCAGCGCATTGTTGTTGTGTGTGACGGTGACCACGTGCCACTGCGAGTCGTTGTACGTGTTCAGGCCCGTGTCCAGCTGTTCTCGCTGACTCATCAGCACCAGTTTACCTGCAAATACAAATAATATGATTATCATCAAATATCATTATCATTTAAATATATTTTTTTTTTATTTCGGGCATTCGGCGACCTATTTCAGCGTCAATCGATGCCATTAACTTGTTAAAAATGTAGGTAAATTAGAGGTATTTTTGACAGATTGAGACCTAAATGCGAACGTTTTTAAAATTACTAAAATTGCCCCTTTGATTGTATCAATTGTAGCAGGTGGCGTTATGTAGTTTGAAAGAAATAAAGATAAATATTTTATTTGGTACACGCACAGGCAATACAAACATTTAAAAAAAAGACCTGTGCGAGACCAAAAAGTCTTCTATCTAAGCATAATTGCTTATTTGCTTAAGTTTGCTTGTATCTAATTAAGTTTTTTTTTTGTATTATTATGTGGATAACGGTGCTGGTTGCGTTATTACCTAAATGTTCTATAATCTATTTGTACTAGTATTAAGCATTATTACGCAATTGTTTGTTGTCCTGAAGAAATAAAAATAAAATAAAAATAAATGAATGCTAATGTAATAGTTTCTGCCTAGCCTTATAGGGAAAAGGCGTGAGTTTATGTATATAGATGTACAATTAGTCTATAATGGGGACTCAGGCGTCCTCTGTTAGGATTAGGCTGTAATGGTGGCTATAGATTGTTGGCTCTAGGGTGGAGGGGCATGCTGGTTTCCTTCACCGTTTTAAGAAAAGTGGTTTAGAAACAAATAGCACCAAGAAACGATCACAGTTGTTTTCGTTAATTGTAAAGTCAGGAAAATTTATTGTACATCAAAGTGTTTACCAACTTAAATTGTCTGTATATTCAAATCACAACTGTCATTCTTTGACACTCGTATGAAATGGCTATAGCACGGCAAATTGACGAAGTGTGAATTTGACGAACAATTAATTTCCCAGAGTTCACTTTTGGGACAGCTTTTTTATTTTACGTTGATTTATTGAATTTGGGCGTCAACAGCAGGTTCTCATATCTTCTGTATGTACACACGTTCAGTAACGTGACTGAACGTGTGTACATACACACGTTCAGCCACGAGCATACAATTACTATAGACAGCCCGGCAGTAATATGTGATTTTATGATTCATTCATAAATATCTGTCGTCAAGATGACGGCAAATATTTATAAGTGATCATTTGTGGAAGACATATACAAGTGGCAGCACAAATATTGGACTTCGAAGGGACACTAAAACTATCTGATGAGACAAGCGACGGTATAAAATAGGATGCTGCATCGGCTCCGAAAAGATATGACACCTCTTAGAATGCAATAATATCGGATATGCCTTGCGTTATAATTATCTACCTTCGCAGTTCAGTTCAGTTATGAACGTCTATGTCAGAATGTGATACCTCGTTGTGATCAAAATTATCTGACATCACTTTGGCACCATTAAAATCTAACAATACAATGTTTCGAGTTTTCTTCTTTATCGTATTCAGTGCCGCCCATATTGCATAACAGTAATGCTTGATAGTAGAAACGTCAAAAAAAGAGTATCATTTTCTTTTTGGGAATTGAGCCGCAGTCGACCATTCTGCCAGTAATATGCTGTCGGCCATAGCGGTCGTCTGCGTGCTACTGACGTAATGTCTTGAACTTTACGTCAGGTACAGCTTCTAATTACATCTGTATGTTCACACGTACCTCTGATGAGCGACAGTGATATGCTGTCGGCCATGGCGGTGGTCTGCGTGCGGCTGACGTATACGAACAGCAGCCCGTCAGGGCTCGATGTCTTGAACTTGAGCGTCAGTTGCAGGTTATCTGTCGTGGTGTACACGAAGCGTAAGTAGCTGTCCTTGCCCGATAGAGATACCAGGGACGCGAACTTGTGGAAGAAAATAAAATATTATTAATACTTATAAAGTTTTCCTAAAATAATCGCACTTGTGCACACCGAGAACTGATAATACCTTATTCTTTCTGTGTGGGAACTGAACCCGCTTCTCGCAGAATAAGAAGGCGAACAGTGCGATATTTAAAAAAAGTTACATTTTATAAACATTTGCATTTAAAAATATATAATTTACAGTCGTTACAAACTGTTACTATGCATTTCAGATTATAATGGGAATATGCAAGCATTTTTTGCACTTTCGGCATTATCGAGGTTGACGCGTTTCGAGATTGCGGCCCGTTTCACCAAAACAACGCATCAAAAGACGTTTTATCTTAAAATAAGTAATGCTATAAAAATGTAAAAAGTACAGAATTGGTTCTTGACTCTTGGTAATGTATTTTTAAATTACGAATCGTTTTGAATTAATTGCATATTCCCTATTATGGCTTAGCCAATTTCCTAAACAAACTGGTTCCCCATTATTGTATTGCATTGTATTCCATAAATCCATTAATATTTCTAGCTGTTGGCTTAGGAAAATTTGTAGCAAATTTATAAAGTCTTACCTGACAGCCATAAGCAATGCCGATGGATTCCAGGTTCTCATTGAGGTCAATGTTGACACCATCCATGCTGATCTGTCGGATGCAGCCGTCGAAGCCGGAGTTCGTCACTTCTACGATACCCTTGTTGTTGCCACCGAAGTTCATTGTGTCCAGGGCACCTGTAGACGATATTTATTTATTGGTAGTATGAAGAACAAAAGCAATCGATCGAAAAGCCTTTAATTTTGACCATTCAGCCATGTTCAATTATTTACGTTGTTGAACAGATGAATTTTTCAAACCTATGAAGCTATGGTTTAGGAGTTTCCTTCAAAACCATCGGATTGTGACTGAAATAAAGTGTGTTAAGTAAACACGTAATAAGTACGGTCGGAGAATGAAAAGGTTTAGCACATTTGGAACAATATTTACTCGCTGCCAAAATTATGAATTCAAACGACAGTTCGAAAACGCAACTCGTTATGCGCGAGAGCAATGTATTTGGAAACTGCTCAATCTTCTATGAATGTACTCATTTATAAATAAAGTATAATACAGAGAAAACATGGACGTTATTATTGACTCTATAAATCACTGTATTAAATGTATACCTTGTGTGAAGTCAGAGAACTTATTTTTTATCAAATTAACTACCAACTTCAATTGTCCGTATATTCAAATCACAACTGTAATTTATTAATAGCTGTATGAAATGGCTACAACACGGTACACTGACGTAATGTGTCAATTTGATAAAGAATTGATTCCCCTGGCTGTACACTAAAGTTTTAAGAATTCGTGAAAAAAATTGTCACTGAATTCATAAGAAACCAATCTATCTAAATAAAAATGAAATGCTAGTCGTTGGTAAGCGCATTACTTAAGAACGACTGGACGGATATGGCAATTTTTTGTTTTAAAATGTTTGTAATAGTCCGAATTATGATTTGATGGGTACAAAAACTGGAAAAACTTCCGGGAATTTTTTGAAATTCGAGAATCACTGGACTTTTTTTTTCTATGGGATTTTGTATGAACTATTGAAAGGACTGCGTCTATCGGGCCAAAATACTCGGAAATTGACATTTGCATAGGGGTCATAAGGGGTCCTACATCCCTTTTATGGACTGCTGACATATTACCAATAACCCTGTGTACAAATTGTTGTGTGTTAGTCACGCTAAAACGAAAAAACGACTTAAGTAACAGATTTAAATAAAAATTACCTATCGAGTCTTCTCTAGCAACGGAATCCATCTTCAATATCTCGCGGTCCACTTTCAGGGAGCATTTGGTAAGTATTCGAGCGGCATCAAGTCTGTGCCACTTGCCGTCGTTGTACGAGTTCGTCGTGCCGATGATAAGCAGGTCGTCTGGGTTGCCGAGGGAAACCTGCCAACAAATGTATGTGGTTAAGAAAGAATGGTCTGTGTGGTGGTGATGGATAAGATATAGTATCCCGCGAAAAGCATTGCTTTTTAAACGTAATTTGTGCAATTTGAAAATCAGTGTGTGTGGTCGTACGTTAATTAACCCTTTGACCGCGCGTGTCGCATATATGCGACAAATATTTTCGTGTCCCTATCGCGCGTGTCGTATTTCTGCGGCAGAAAACATGCATGATTTTTTCGTTCTATTTTCGTCCTAATAACTGTGTGGTACAACTAAAACGAAAAAAAATTTTTTTTTCGATTTGTAGCCGCGCGCTAGGGGCACGGCCATTGATATTTAACCACGCGCTTAAAAGGTTAAAATATGATTCATTAGAAAAGAAAGAATAACGTTTATTTGGACACAGTTCGTGAAACACAGAATACAAATAACATTATTAAGAAGTGAAAACAATGGTTTAACAACAATAGTGTGTGACTCACGGCTGCGCCAAAAATGATAATTTCAGCATTAATGCCAGACACATGCTGTCTGACGCTGGTTTTCTAATGAACCTTTATTTATGTATAAACAGAATAGGGTACATTCCTTAAAAATTCTGTTTGGTCCAGTATCTAGATTACTAAAAAATATTGAACGCGTATTTTTGCTTTTGTTACGTAAACGAAAAATTACGACGCTATAGAGCGTTGAAATTTCGCGTGACGTCTTGCTACACTTTTTAAGTCGAAGTGATGCGCTTTCTTTGTCACTTTTTTTAGATTCGATAAAGCAAAAAATATGTCCAAATAGGACATCTCTGTTCACAATGACAACTGGTGGCTATTTGACCGTTTACAATTATTGAAAATGGAATTTAGTCCTAATAGGACTTGCCATAGGACCTTACATATGCCGCAGTGTTCCACGCGCGCCCCTCTTAGACGTCGCGGGGGGAGTCAAACACCTCACTCCCCACCACCAGTCGGGGGTTGCGGAAGGATCGTACGTTCCCGCGACCCCCGGCGAAGGTGTGAGATGGAACACCGGGTTGGTTTTTAGTCATTAAGTCTGACAGACCCCGCCGTCCGCCGCAGGGCGGCGGATATCCATGAGGATTTTACACCCCGGAAAAAAATAAATAAAAAAAAGGACCTTTCATATGCGCTTTAATGTTTTTCTTACTAGCCCGATAGTTGTTTATTACAGATAATCCTGAATAGAAATGCGCTTCGGTTATCTTCGTGTTTCCGAATTAGTACGAACGTCGCATAACAGTGTAACCCCCCACAGATGCATAGCTTCTACGTTTTGTACTGTCGCACTTTGCAGTAGTGCACCTACAGTAGTCACTCAAAAGTTTTGGAACGTTTTTTGGGAGTGCATAGAGTTGTTTAAATGTTCTTGTAACCATGGTTAGACTAAATAGGTATGCAGGTCCCTGAGGCAGTTCCACCGTTGTAACAGTTATATAATAGATTTCATCATCACACGTTTCTGAAGATAGAAGATGCTTGCCGAAACGCTTCCTTTTCCTTGGAGATCTGTTCTGTGATTTACAATTTAACAACACTTTATTACGTCCAAAAACATATTTCTTGTTGGAGTAGTCTTTTCACCAGTTAGTTAAAAATCATCCTGCATCTGTATAAACACAGCAAAAACTAAAAACTCCTTACCTGCAAGAACACCCTTCCATCCTGCATTTGAATGGAGAAGAAATAGGCGCCTTCTCCAACAAGGTATATCAGTCCATCGGGCGCATAAGTCCTGAAGAACAGTAGCACCTGGTTCTTCTGCGGCGTCAGATAACCGCGGCCCGGCATGGTGACGTGCGAGCGGCCGTTGAAACGGTACTCTTGGGGACCCGTGTGTGGAGGTAGGAGCTTGTCTCTGGTTGGGTAGAAAGGAGGATTAAGAATTAGCTGTTTTACAATAGAAGCCCAGGGGCCGTACCATGACGTGTTAACACCATCATGATTCCGTTGCGAAAAAGAGATAGTGCTATCGGTCATGTATAGCTCCGTCTCTCTTTCACGCTGGAACAATGATAGAATTATGACGTCATAGTACGGCCCCAGTTCCCGTAACTAAAAACGTTCAAAGTCAAGTCGCTCATCTCAGCGACAATCAATGACAAATACTTGTAAATATAAATAGATTATATATATAGTATAAATTAGAGGTATTTTTGACAGATTGATACCGAGAAGAATGCGAACGTTCTTAAAATACGGGAATTACCGCTCAGTGGACGTATTCTTTACCGTGGCCCCTGGCAAAGGCAACTGAAGGAACATGGGTGGGTTTTTGTCAGTAAGAGTCTGACACGCCCTCCCCCTCCGCCCAGAGCGGGAGAAGTTATTTGATGATTACCCGACCACAAAAAAAATTAATAAGAGGGGATGTATTCTGTTAGGGATGTTACTGTTTTGTTATAAAAAAAATGTTGTGCTGTTATCTTGTATAGCTTTATCTTGTTCTTACTCTTAAAATGACCCCAGTAGTGCACCCAAGTATTTTCACTTAGCTAGACGTTAAGCATTGACAATTAGTATCAATATCCAATTTTGAAAGTTCATCCTAAGTTATCAAATAAAACTACGTATTGCCAAACCATAAAATCATAATTTTGCAAGCAACATCTTTAGTAGCCTCAAAATGTATTATAAACTCTTACCTCTGCCTAGCCCCCTTCAAATTTTCAGCGCTGACAAAGTTCCACAAGCCCACAGGCGTGTCTCCGATCATCAGCTCTTCAATCTGGCCCTCAAAGGCAGGGAAACTGACGGATTGCAGTTTGGCATCTGACGGCGCCCCTCCCACGTACAACTTGGACTTCTGCCGGTCCAAGTTGAAGATCGTATGCTGTCCTGGTAGTACAGCTTCTTTGGAGTGCACGTAGTCTGCTGACCCATTGTCTAGAGGCTCCCGGATTGATAATTTGACGTTGCGTCCGACTCTGTTGATAGAAAACGAAATAGTTTATTTTTGTTTGGAAGAATTGAATTGTAAAATATAATTTACAACACATTTTTTTTTTGTAGTCTTCGTAAGGGAAGGCCAGACAAGAAGTATCGTGTCTGGCGAAGTATCGTCAGTAATGTTATAAGGTCCATGTAGAGTCGAGGAATAAACATATTAAGCACCTGTAGCTGTAGTTTTATTTTTTATTAGTACGACTATGTATTGCCAACATTTTGAATGAAAAGGACAGTTTGAAGAAGTGACATGCGCGCACTTTATGATAAGTGGAAGGGGAGTGAGTACACTTGTCGACGCGAAATCAGTTTGAGCTGATCATGAATCCGCCACCACACTTCAGTCACTTCGGCGATCAGAAATATACGACCATGCGATTCATTTTCACCACAATGCAAATCCGTTTCCAAACGGTGTTGCGACATCCGAATCGAAACGAGGCGGTTGACTACTTTCTCGCTATAGACATAAAGCTCATTCTGAGTGGCTCAAGCAGATTCGGTATCGACAAGTGTGGTCATTGCCATACAGACAAAGATTTTCATACCTGTCCACGATGACCTGGTACCAGCGGTTATCGGCTACGAACTTGTCACTGCCGATCCTGGCAGGCTCCCGACCTGACTCCGCGCTGTCTCCAATGTCCATCTTCAGGTACGGATAGCCGTTCTCTACGCCGACTACCATGAAGTCATCCTGGAAAATAGAGTTAGGTAAAAAACTGTGATTTGAACGCTGCGAATTTTGCTAAATGTTTTGAGTTTATAGTTACTCTGTTGTTTCGTTCATTTTAAACAGCCAGCAGTCATTGCTAGTAGATAATAATCAGAGACTACTGTTTAAGAGTAGATTTTCATTTACAAGTAAGGATTCGAGAAGGAATTACGATCATCATATCTTGTCTTAGACATTACAAGAGTAGGCTGGAGCAAATTGATGTCAAAGAAGAGTTGCATCAAGCCTACACTAAAACCTTTTGCATTCAGCTCAATATTTTTGTAAAGTCTGATGCAATCTTTTTCTTCATTCCGAATTCGAACCGATTCGAATCCCACACAACTGATTATGGTATCAGCAGGAACGCCATTAGGTTTTATACAGTAGAACTCCGACACAACTCTTTATTGTCCTTTCAAGAAAACTTTCCCAAAATAACCTGTGTCCTAAGTAAGAGGTGCGACACAAAATGTTCGGTTCAGTATGATTCGGCACAAGCCGTTCGGAACTAGTGTGAAGCACGCCTGACAAAGCATCCTTACCGATTTAGTCCTCCTAAGCATGGTGTCCTTCGGGTTGCCGAGGTACAGTATGAGGCCATCCTTCTCCTTCGTCTTGAAGTACACGGACACGTGTGTGGAGGTGGACATCTCGTCCACGGTGTCCGGTAAGCGTGGTTGTAGCGTCGTGAGCCGGTCGAATGTGACTCCTACTTGGATGCGGTTCGCTACGGTGCGGGCCTGAACGGAATCAAAATTATTATGAAAAGCTTTGTTTTAAAAACACAAATATAAAACCATACAAATCACAGAACAGTGCGCTTTTTGGCGCTTGCGTGCTATTATCAAGTGGCGCTGTTGGTAAGCATTTGTGAAATTGTAACGAGAAAACGAGATAGCAGCGTTAGTTCCGATTTTGGTCACGCGCCAAAAGGTCTTTGTACAGAATACTTTTTTTTACTTTGTTTATTTTATTTTTAGCCTATGTTGTCTCCGTCCACTCCTCTCTGTCTTGAGCTAGTGTGGACCAATCCTGTCTGTAGGCGTCACGCTCGACAGCCATCTTCTCCTGGGTCGGCATTCTTCAGTAGAGCGAAATAGTTGCTTGAAAATACTCCTCTTTGGCATGGGCAGGTCGAATTGATGGCCACTACTCGTGATGTATTCTGTGGGCCTAGCACACACGCGCGGTGTACACGGAACGATTTTTATATTATACTCGCACGTAATATTTACTTAGTTACATAAACAGCCAGAAATCCCCGAACAGTGAGGCAGAGGTGTACCTATAAGTACACTCACATTTGGCCAGTTATGTTTCAAGTCCCATGTAATAGGGGGCGAGCCTATTGCCACCAACCGGGCACAAATTCAGACTCTGGGATACTACTGAGAAATACCAGACGGAAAACCCAAACAACCTCATCTAGTTTAAAAAAAAAAATATGATTGACGTGTAAAAGTGTTTGTAAAAACCTACTTACAGAAATAAAGTCATTTATCACACTGCTCGACCTGGGAATCGAACCCAGGACCTCATGCTCAGTATTAGCACTAGCCACCCCTAGACCAACGAGGCAGTCGTTGGTCTTTTTCTGTTTTTCGTAAATAAAATAACCAAAATGCTAGGATATCCTATTTTCGAATTTACGTTAAGTAAGAAAAATGGGTGAACTTTTTATAGGGCTTTTATTTGTTACGTTTCGACATGCGGTCATGATAGTGCCTCTGAACGACAGAAAACGATAGAGTTATGGGGGAAAATGCGAAACCGAGCGTATAAGTCTGGCCCAGACCTAAGGAGATGCGATTAGGGAGCCCGCGTAATTAAAATATGTATTTACAGATTTATAGTCATTAGAACCATCAATGCAACTCTAAGTTAGAATTAGCCTCAAATGTCATGATCTCATGTAAGTGAGTTGTATTGATGTTTAAATAATATACTTCGGTAAATACATTATTTGTATCAGCATCATCCACAGCTGACTTTGCTCACTGCTGAACATAGGCCTCTCTCTTCATGAGCCATCCCCACGCACCCGTGCCAGCCTCATCCAGGTTCTACCCGCGATGGTAACAATGTCATCCACCCATATACAAGGTGTAACAGAATAAACGCAAGTCCTGAAAGTAGTTTGCTCATAATTGACTACTGAATCCATTTCCGTAACTATTAATATAGGTTTTGTTTTTCAAAAATTATGTATTTGCAAAACTAACCGCCGATTGAGCCAAAGAAAATTAAATCTTATTTCAAGGTAATAAGACTCAATTTTAAATGCATAAAGTAATGCTAAGGTCAACACGATTTTCTTAATAATAATAGTCAGCTTTAAAACAAAATTGTTTTGGTCATTGTATTATGCTTTTAACTCAATACTCTAATTGGGGTGTATGAGGTCTTGCGTTAATTATGTTACAACTTGTATATATATCATATTTTTACCAAAACCCGACAGCTTCTCGTCGGCCTCCTTGCGTCTGTACTCGAGGTCGTCCTGTCTGATCAAATATGAGCCCTGTTCTGAATCAATAAATATTTAAAATGCAACATGGCATTCTACCTGTTTGATGGGTTGTTTAAGTTTCAGCAGCTTCTCGTCGGCCTCCTTGCGTTAGTGTTCGAAGTCATCCTGCCTGGTGAAATGTGATCTCTATTCCGAATGTTTGAAGATATAAAATACAGTAACACTCTACCTGTTCGATGAGCTCCTTCAGTTTGAGCAGCTTCTCGTTGGCCTCCTTGCGCCTGTGCTCGAGGTCGTCCTGTCTGATCTTCACCGTGCGGTACGTCTGTGTGATGGTCGGGTTTAGTTGCTCGATGTCCTTTACTGAAGGGGAAAATGTCTTATCAGATATAAAGAATACTCGTTATTGTACACCATAACAAATTCCAATTAGAACCAGATTAATGTGGTCGATTGAAGAAACTGTAAGGTGGACCTAGATTGTGGGTTTTTCGAATGCATCGACGGCACATTCTATTCGGTTGAACCACAAAGCCGACTTGAAGCAAGTACTCATATTTGGGTTTCACTCGGCTCGTGCCCGTCGACAAAATCCATTTAGCATCTACCCTAGCTGAATCATGTTCGGGTCGGCTCAAGTGTGTAGCACCGTTAACTTGGAATTGGATTGTGGTCTACCGGATGCATCAACAGCTTTTATCGATCCAGTTTGATTTTGAAATCGGATGTAACTTGGATCTCGAAATCAGATCGAATGGAGTGTGCAAACAGTCTTGAGTGAGAATTCTGGCGATGTGTTCCTAAACGTCTCGATGACGGTGGCACGCAAAATGGTTGAACTGAATAGTGCTGATCCATGCGTCATGTTCGTGAATGGGCGCCGTCAGTTGGGACTGGTCACCTCTTAGCTGCCACGGCTTATGATATATATATTTTTTTAAATACAAAGCACACAATTAGACCTCTGGGGTCTGTCTTAGCATGCCATGGCCTGAGATTTGATCAATGCGCTATTAATAGTTACGTAATAATCGAGTTGATGTTCTGTTCTTTCAGTTTTCGCTTTAAGTTTTTACTATTCATTGAGTCTCTAATGTCTACAGGTATTTGGTTTAGTAAATTGGGTATTGTGAAAGAAGCGGTCCGCTTACCACAAAAGTTATATTGGCGTGGCACTTGAAGTTAATAATATATTATAATATTAAAGATTGTTTTTATTTTATTTGTATTTACTGTGCTCTGGACACTTAACGTGTACGTCTTATTTACATCGTTGTCACATATAATTATAAATTCAATATTAATGATGTAACTAATATTTATGTAACAATATAATTTAAAAGAGTGTCCATGGAGTTTCTTGCCCGTTCTTCTCCATAGGTACCTACTACACTTTGGAATGGGCAACTAGCTTCATATTTCTTACTGACCGACCACTTGACAATTCAAAAGTGCCTGTAAATGGTTTAAGGGCTGTCCCGTTCTCGATGACCTTGCGCGTTCAGCTCCACCCACCACCCCTCACCTCCTAATATTTACGTCGAATCGCCTTCTACGCCATCTATCTTAACAATTTCTTATATTTATTTGTATTGAAATAAATGCTTGTTTGAGTTTGAAAGCCTGAGTTACACGGGGAAATTTGATTGCCGGCGGCATACCATAAGTTAAAAGAACAATAAAAGTTGCACCGTCTTAACGGTCAGTGTTTGGAGTACGCCGGTCATTTGTAGCTTAAATTTTACTGTATGCACCAGGCAACTTGCATCGCGGACATGGGGCTTCATTGTTGTATACAAACCTAAGTTATCAACATTAGACGACATCTTCTGCGCCTCATCAGCCAGTTTGGGCAGTGTCTGCGCCCATTCCTTGCTGGCAGCTAGGTCGGCTCCCAGCTGTGACATGATGTCCAAGGTAGACTTGACGGTGCTGTTCACCTTGTCGGCTTGAACCACCTCGTCGGCTAAGGAGAACGGTGGTGGCTGTCGAAGGGAACTGGAAGAAGATGGTATGTTAATATTGAGATATTGGGCCATTGTTCACATCGTTGCGACAAACGCTAAATTGGAAGATCGTTCTATTTAAGATGTAGAATGTTTTGGTTAATTGCGTTCATAAAAAATACTAAAAACTTGCGAAAACCAAACCATACATTTCAAATTATGAATAATTTTTGTGATTTCGGAAAAATAACTTCCTCGCTAATATTAGTTGCGCTATAACTTCAATACTTTTATGACCTTTTCAATAGTAGGTACTAATCATTTTGAAATAAACTTAAACTACATTAAACAATTCCGTTCCACTTTCATAACCCGCGTTGACACCAAGGTATAAATTTATACACGTGTCGTGACAGTCTTTTAGTAGTTGGAAAACAAATATCAGAACTTGTATCTTATAGAACGTTTCAAGTTCCTTCATGACACACATAATAGATATCTCAGGTCATCGGAACACTTCAGACTAGAGATCGGATGCATTCCACCAGTCTTTATAACAATTCTTTTACAGTTAAAACAGTATGGCTACAACAGGACGTGCTCAATCTTTGTCCACTTTTAAAATTCAGGTTAAAAAACACTTTCTCTCATAAACACAACACTTACATCATCATTCATATTTATTATTGTATAATATACGTAGATACATATATTTTTATGTAAGTATGTATATATTGAATATGTAAATGGTACACCACTGACTAGCTGCAGTATTCTCTCTCCTTCTCTCTTTAATCCATCCAAATGTTGTCTGTAAAAGATCGCTTTTAGCGATAAGACCGCCCATTGTGTCATTCTATGTAAAAATCCTACATTTATATCTGTAATTTGTAAGGAGTACATAATCAAGTGTATTCTATTATTTTCTTGTACATTGATGTAAACGCGTGGTCTGATAAAATAAATAAAACTTACAACTGTATAGCATTGTTGTCATCATCAGCGGAGCCCATGGTGCTGACCGCATGCTTGAGCTTCTGTTGCGCCCTCGTCAAGTTAGGACTCAGAGATAGTTCCACGATGTTCTGCGCCTTCGTAGCGCCTTCCAGAAGACTCCTGGATCTGTCGCGAGCTGGCACCACTCTGTTGTTGAGTTCGTTTGTCTGTAAGAAGAAATGCTTGTCTAAACTGGTCCTAGTGTCAGGATGAATAATTGTGTGGGGGAATATCATTTCCAACAGAGATGTGCTAAGGCATATCACTTTGTGTTAAGAGCGCGTATAAAGCAAAATTACCAATCTTATATTTGATTTTACATGAAAAATTCCGGACAAAATCTTAAAATAAAAATGTATGAATAACTACATGATATTTCCGAGGGTTCACTTTGATCAAAAACATGAAATAATAACATTTCCTCGATATAAAAAAATCACGAAGTAACCTCTAATTCTCATATTTTTCCGTTTTGTACTCAATACGGTAATGCCTATTGCGACAAAAATCTGATAATTAATTATATTTATACAAGAGTAAAGGCTGTGCTTAGGCATTTTATGTAATTCCTTTTAGTTTTGGATTTATTACGATATAACAGTTTTGGCGCATACTACGCACTATACTATACATACTACTAAAATTTTACTGGCTTTAGGCGCGCTCTTAATAAGTCTTTCATTCAGCGTCGTTCACTCGAAGCGAAACGTCTGAACACTGCATGAATCAAAAGTGATAAATTAATTCATTAGTGAACCTGATATTGGAATTCGGCACTCAGCATTTTTTACTCGCCTTCCGAACGATCGAAAAATACAATAATAATAATATAATAATAACATAATGATCCGATGAAGTCCTCCGAAGTCATTGTCGTGTAAACGTGGAATGAGACACAAAATTAACATTCACTCGAGTGAAGCATCTGTAGGCCAATTCTCGTACTTAAAAAACGTTCAAATTCAAGTCGCAATCTCATCTCAGTGACAATCAATGTCAAATACCTGTCAAAAATGTATGTAAATTGATTGTAATTATGACAGATTGAGACTGAGATTAGAATGCGAACGGTCTTAAAAATACGGGAATTGCCCCTCAGATATAGTGATATCAGATGCTTCACTCGAGTGAATGTTAATTTACCTAGTTTGTTACCTATAGCTACGTTTCTTAAAGTGTTAAGAAACGTAGCTATAGGTATGTTTTAACTGTTTTAAGTTCTACCTATGTTATTGGGTTTGGTTTCCGCACTTAGCTATAGATGTATATTATACGAACTAGTAGGATTGTTTGATTGTCAATAGATTTTTTTCAAAAGAGTTTAATTAAACTAAGCTTTTTACATAAGCGAAAAGCGCGCTCCGTTTCACCACTGATCTCTGGTGGAAATATTATGAAACACATCGCTTCGTAGCTTAGCTTCACCTCTTAGATACCTGGCACACCTCTGGTAAATTGGCAGCATAGAACTGACCATTATAACATGGTGGCCTATTGAAGGTTGCGGGATGCAATTTTTAGGGTTCCGTACCTCAAAAAGCATCTGGTATATTCTCTATATTCATCTACTTAGTTATCGTTTAATTGTTGTTTTGTGTGCACTAAATAAATAAAGTATCTATCTTTATATCAAAAGAAAAAAAACGGATCCCTTATAGGATCACATTGTTCTCCGTCTGTCTAGACCCTTTTTCTCAGGAACGAGTAGAGGTATCAAGTTGAAATAAATATAAAATACGAAAGTCGTCGGTCCCGCGGGCACGTGGAAAAATTCAAGCAGCCAAAACTTGATTTGCCTTATTTAGCGCCTGCTAATGTAACGTTGATGACGATTGTTTTACTCACTTGTTGAGTGATGTTCCTGACGCCTTCCTCTGCATCATCGGCCGCCTTCTTGGCGTCGCCAATCTCCTGCACTATTGAAGAGTAGGCAGAGGCTGCGGTGTACGCGTGTTGAGTACGCGAGTTGTTGTTCTCTCTCTCTGCCAAGTCGCGTAAGTTGTCCGCCTGGAGAGAATATAATACTTAAATAATAATCATTTTTATTTATTTATTTTCACATCAAAAATGTTGTTGTAGATAGGAAGTGTTTCACCTAATAAACAAGCTAAACATTTGTGAGAGACTGGTGCCCGAAAAAGGCATAAAATACCTGTGAGCGTCACACTAGGCCCTCAAACTTACATGTCTGACTAATTTAGATTAATGAAAATAGAAATTGACAAAAAAATTGTCTGGAAAGAGGAGCGCAGGGTAGCTGATATTGAATAATAAACCTTATCATCAGTGTGACTCGTTCTCCATAAATCTTTGTCGTTTAATGGGCTTACCTATTAAAAGGCATAGATCGATTCGTATTTTAAGAATTCTGATTCAAATATTCGTCCTTGTCTTACTTGATGGTTTATAACAAGAACTACCGAAACTTTGCCTAGCTGTTGATGCTACTTTAGAAGTACTAGGACCAAACTTTTAAAGGTACACACTTTGTAACAAAAACGTGCTTCATGTCGCGAACATTTTGATTATTGATATAAGGTTTATAAACCTTATATATATATCTTACCTTATATCAATATATCGGCGCAGTCCGCCACTGCTACTGGTACCTACAGCCAGAACTAACCTGCTCGCCAAGGCACACCTTACCAGAGCTATTCGGACCATCAACGACCTTCAAACTCAGATTGATGTGTTTACATGTTGTGTGGGTGAATTCGCAAGGGTATTACTATTTATATTATGCTACAAGAAAAATAATACTTAATATTTTTCATAATGTAAGTAAAGTATGTTTGATTTTATGTTGTGCTATGTTATGTTTGTTAGTATAGCATGGTTACTTACGTCACATGATTAATTATGTTATACTATGTTTTTGTGATTTTAATTTAATAATGTTGTTAGTTTTAATTTTTATATTCAATGTTCTATGTTATGAGTTTGGTTTCCGCACTTAGTCCTTCAAATGGACCATTGTGCGTAGTTTTTATATTTTGTTTAAGTAAGTACTTAACTACTAAACTAATTACCTAAGCTATATAGCTTAGGTTGTTCTTAACTGTCGCATTAGGGTAAACCCTGTAATGGTAGTTAAGCTGTTATAAATAAATAAATAAATATTCACAAAATATCAAATGACGCGCTCTCGCGTTTGCAAAGACCTTAATGCCCATTGTCATTTACACTTGGCCACACCTAAACGAAAAGCCAGCTGTTGGATTTTCAACGCTCGGCTCAGTGCCGAAAGTAGAAAATCGAACAATACGTTTTTATTACGGTTTTCAGTTAGATTAGGGAACTCACCCTATTCCTCAACATAGAGGCATGATGGTTAGCAACATCTGTCAGGTTCCTGAGTTCAGGCATCTTCTCTTCTAGAGTAACTAGTCTGTCCACCATGTCCTGGTTAGCTGTCCGTATGGTATCCCGCGCGTCGGTAGAGTTGTCCAACACCGCAGCCGCGACTAAGTTGTAGAATGTACCGTTACCGATGTCGTAACCGGCGTCTATGAGATCTTTCATTGCAGCCGTGTTTAGTTTGGTAACTGAAGTCACTTTGTTGCCGAATTTCGATTGTCTGGAAGAAATTATTTATTTGTTTTATTAAGTTTGTGTGTTGTACGAGAGCAGTGGTGGCCCAGTTTTAACGGCTGCGATTAACGAGCTGTAGGTCGTAGGTTCAAACCCAGCAAGGCGCTTTAATTTGTGCAAGTTATTTCCATCACCACTGCTCTCAAAACGGTGAAGAAAACATCGTGAGGAAACTGGCATGTCTTAGAACCAAACATTCGAAGACATGTGACATCCACCAACCCGCACTGGGCCCGCGTGGTGGATTAGGGGTCACTTCCTCTCATAGAGAAGAGGCCTGTGTCTCAGCAGTGGGAACATAATAGGCTGATTATTGTTGTATGATGTATTGTGAAATTACTTATGACTATCGAGCGGCTTTTTAAGCGGCCAATTGCGTTTCGAAAAGGACAAGTAAGAATGAATGAAGAAGAATGAAATGAAGAAGAATGGTAGGTACAGGAGCAGCGTTTGCATAATATGTGGTTAATTTTCTGTTCCGAAAAAGAGATGGTGCTATTCGTCTTGCTAGCTACGAGCACATTTCTCTCTTCGTCACATTGATAACTCAGACATATCATGTCTCCTGATCTATAATTATTTGTTTTGTGAATGGAAGTACTTGAAGGTTCAGTGTACATCTTTGAGCTTTTCTTGACTATGTTGGGGTCAGCTTCCAGTCTAACCGGATGCAGCTGAATACTAGTATTTTACATGGAGCGACTGCCTTCTTGAACTTCACAACCCGGTTAATTGGTAACACGCTACCGCTTGGTAAGAATGGTTGTCAGTATTTTGAGTGACTACCCGGAACGACTGCCATAAATTTAAGAGCGCTTTCCGAGCACGGGAGGGAGAAGGTTATTTCTACGTTTGTTTATCAAAATTAAAAATCGTACATTCAAAGTAGACTTAAAATAAGCACTTTTATGACGTCCATATTACATGAGACCGTGCCCAAACGGGCGCGCCCTGCGCCTTGACCTAGTCTTTTAGCTGGGAAGAAGAAGTACGCAACCAACTTCACAGCAAAAAATCTGTCTGTGAAGTTACAAAATCCTCAAGTCTTTATAACCTCTAACTCTTTCCGTACCTGTTCTTAGCGTTTAGTTTCTCTGCACTGTCAGCGGTATGCTGCGCTAAATCAGTGTACTGTAACATCTCGTCCAACTTGGTCTTCAGGTCGCGCGTATCGTTCACTAGGATGTGGAATTTCTGTAAGAAAACGAAAAACAGTATAGTGGTTTCTTAGGTAAAAGAAGTTGTTGTTTATCGGCTTATTGCCCGATACTAACAAATAACTGCTCTACAAACTAAATATCGTGGTAATTTTAAATTTGCATTGGCATTGGTGGGCCATTAACATCCGGTTTAAAGAAAAAAAGGCCAATCAATACGAAAACGGTCTGGTCAAATCATGAAAAATAAAAGTCAATCACAGTACTTAACAATATTGTATTTAAGTAGTGTATCAACCATCTGGTATCCATAACACAAGCCTTAATTAAGTGCTTAACTTGGAACTAGATGGTGCTGTGTGCAATGTCAGACGATATTTATTTTATTATTATTTATTTATATGTTAGCGAATTTTGTTCTTAATTAGCCTTTCAGAAACAGTTTGTAGGAGTAACAAGGCATAGCAATATGTAAAGGTGAAACCATTTTAAATGTTTGGACTTCGAAATAACAATAAAGGAATCTGAATTGACTTTAGGACTTCTGATGTCAACTCTATTCCATACTCAAATCCTTGTTTTCAATTGATGTTATTTTCACTAACAAATATCAACTTTACATTAGTCTAAATAAAGTTGATTTCAGAATGACCGGTGCTATTAAAAGTCATAAAAATGTTTAAAGTCTGTAGCACAAACTGAACCTAATGGGTGGGTGTTAAAGTTATTTATCCAAAAACACATGTATTTGTTTGGAAACTTAGGCCGACTTGCGCCACAAATCACTAAATACTTTTAAATTTTAAACATCGCTCATCTGTTTCTGTCATTCGTTTGAAGATGACAGAGATTATGTTAAGTGTTAAACGCTTTTAGCGATGTATGGTGCAAGCGGCCCAAACTGTGAACGCTGGATGGATCTGTTGAAAAAAAAACTATTCTTTACCTTAGCCTGATCATTGACTGGTTGCACGAAAACATTCATGCGCTCGATCTGTTTGGTCGCGTTCGAGAATGCGCTCTCTGCTTGCTGCTTCTTAGGTGACAGGTCCTTGGCTGTGGAACACAATAACCATGAATTTGACCTCTCTGTGTAACGAACTTATAGGGAGAAGATATTTTGTATAATACGTGCCATTAAAGAAACGAATTGAAAATGTCGGCCAAACTATGGAGCTTATCTTGGTTTTTCACTCTCACAGTATTCTTGCTATATATCGTATGTCACTGCTGATGCTCCATCAGTACAAGTGATTATAGTAGTAGTTAGTAGTAGTAAGCGCGTTATTAACTGAGTCGTCGGGCCATAAATCATTTCCCTATGTCTATCTCGCTTGCACTTACTGGCCTTATGGAGCCGCTTAGTGAAGGGCGTAACAATAAAAGAAATATATCGATAAGTAACGTTTACTATCGTATATTGTTCATACAAGCGTACAGATCATTAGTGACTCATCGACACTACGTAAGCAGGTAGCCGTTTACCGACAAAGGTCCCGGCGCGCTGCACATTCCAATCTCTATTGACATTTATGGCCTCACGGCTCAGTTGATAACGCGCTGACTATAGTGGCGACATTTACAATTGTTTTTTTTATGGTGCGGGTTGATTCGGCACGAGAGTACTGACTTATGACGAGTAGAGATAAACATTTAGATAGTAAGCTGGTTGGTAGCGCAACCGAATGTCCTGTGTGGCAGCGAAAGAATGCTTGCTCCGTCACTTGTGTCGGCTCTCTATCTTCTTAATGGGTCGATGAAAGTCTTTTGTCTACCCAGAACGAGAACAAAGCTTGGAGTCTCTTTATGCTAAGGTTTGCTAGAAAAGCGGTGACCATACAAATGGCCGCAGAGACGACTGTCATGAAAATTATGACAGCGGCAAAGTTATAAATCTTTAGATACGGCTACCGAGTCAAAAGATAGTCGCGTTTCTGTTTCGTTGTGACACCTCTGACACGCAATGACTTGACTTGATTGCCATGGAAATGCTATATAATTATGTGTGAGCTCACTATTCTCAGTATAGACAGTTTTCGCGTGTCTAACTATGGTGAGGGCAAATCTAGCGATTTAAATCTTTGGCCAGCGGGGTCCGAAACGCTATCTAGGAAAACACACCAACTTACTTTTATAAACAAAATTTCTGTGACGTCATTCACCAGTTAATTGCGGACGCTATGTGGGCGGTCACCATTCAACTAGGAAACCATAGCTTTAGACATTGGAGCCACCATATACCGGTCATGGCAGTGCAGCGCTATCTACAACGCCACATGAGAACTACGCATCATACTTACGTCACGCAAAATCCGGCATCGCGCAAGCAGAGTTTACCGCGCAACTATTATATATACAACGCCCCGACATCAATCGTTGGGCAGTTGCCCACCAGACGACACCCGTCTGGTCGGACGATCCTCCCTTTACTATGGGTATGAGTGAACTTTACACCCTGTTCCTCATACTTCTATAGAAGTAACGGCAACGGTGTTTGACTTTATGATGACGAAAATCGCGCACTAAGTAACTACATCTAGTAATTACTGATTAACAACGTTGTCATGACATCATTCAACAATAAATTGCGGTCGCTAAGTGGCGGCGCCGCTGTATTAGGAAACCCTAGCTTTAGCTACGTTACATAAGGCTCTATTACGGCTCGCGCTAAAGCGTCACGTTTATTGCAAATAAATGTATTTCTTTCTTTCTTTAAAATCGACTTAGATAAGAAGACGTGATATGACATACCAGCAATATCCCCCTTAATCTGCCTAGCCTCAGCCAGCGCACTGTCAACCTTCGGTTGCTGGCTCAGTTCCAAGCCAGTGGCTAGTTCGGCCACATGCTTCACTATAGCCTTGGCCTTCTCGCTGCTGTCGCGAACTGAAGCCAGGGTCTTGTCAGCGTCAGCGGCAATGTCTGCGGCCCTTGTGATTTGTTTGTCGGAGTCCGTGGCTGCGAATTCCGCCTGTGGGAAAAGGGTGGTGTTTAGAAGGAAGTTATAGGTGCTACACACATGTTCGGGTCGACATATTCGATTCGGCTGTATAAATAACAAAAAAGCTAACCCGAAGCAATTACTACACATATTCGGCTTTCATTCATCGATTCGTGCCGATCGGCGAACTTATTTCGGCATCTGCTGTCGCTTAATCATGTTCGTGTCGGCTCGGCTGCATTTGAACTAAGCCGAGCGGGTTTTTCCCGAAAGTATATCTACATAATATTCGATCTTGTCGCCCGGCTGTGCCGGATCATGCCGAGCTGCTCTTTACATTACAAAATTGGTCAAATTTTTATAGTTTTGCCATTGAATGTAGAACTTTTTTTTAAACGGTAAATTCCAAAGAGTTGCCAAATCTGACAAGGCGAGCTGAAAGTGCAACATTTAAAGCAGTATCAAAATTGTAATTGTCACGAAGTTAAATACAAGATTGTCCTGGCCTGTCCTGGCTCTATATGAGCCACAATAACAACTATAGTGGCTTCACGCACACTGAAAGTGTAAATAAACTTACAGATCTAAGCAGATTCTTGGCACTGTTCTCCAAGGTCTTGACGGCGGTGGTAACATCAACTACATCCACGTTCTTGAGTTCAGCGACCTTTGGCTGAAGGCGCTGTGTCTGATTAGAGATGTAGTTCAGGCGCTGGGTTGTGAAGAATGAGTCGGCTTTGTCCTGTAGGTAAGGATAGTGGTATAGTGTGAATCATACAGTGATTTATGCAGATAAGCTAAATGGCTAAGTATTGTTGGGCCTGTGGTCAATGGGTCAAAAACAGTTCCAATTTTGAAAAATCCTTACCTGTAGACCATTATTATAATTGTCAAGATGACCGTTTTAGTATGTAAAACTAGGAGCAGGTTGCTACTGTCGATTATTACACAGTGCAAAATGTTTGTTTTTATTAGCCAAAATATAATAATAAAATCGTACCTTGAAGTCTTTAGTTTCGTTGGCGAGCAGTGCACTCATGTCTTCGATGGTGTAAAGCAGTGCATCTGTGCAGGAGTCACACTCCAGACAACCCTCGCTTGGAATCAGAACCCACCTGAAAACATCAATAGGTATTTAGATTTATCTCGAAGAAGGTTGTCAAAATAATGCTCAAATCTCCAAGCATTTTCCAGAAAAAGTTACTACCGGTCATACCTATTTCGTAGCTTATTTGACAGAAAATTTGGTGCAACTATTTTAACTTTCAGTATTGGATTTACTTCTTGTCGGGAGCGTAACATATTAAAACTTATGTAGTTTCTGCTGTATCATGGTGTTCAATGCTCGCGCCCTCTCTGTATGAGAAGTTGCCTTTGTTGTACAGTGGGGCAGTATTATAATTGTCGGTGCCCGGCCAGGGCGCAAACCGCCGTAGCCTAAACAACGCCTGCAGTGCATTTTTAATCATGATCATTACAGCTCGCGCGATAAGAGTTTGTCTTTGACCTTCGGATTTTTGAACTTTTGATTGTACAACAGGAGTGCGCGGTACGTCGTATCGATGCGAGAGGCAGGGAACGACTGGAGCGCCAATCAGAGCACCGCGTGCGCCTACACACCCGCCCCGCACCCCGCTAATGCCCGTTGATACCCAATTTCTGATTTCTGCGCAATAACGGTCAAAGCCAACCTCTTATCGCGCGAGCTGTACTCACATGCTCTCTACTTTGTAAAATTCACCAATACAAGGTTTAGATAAAACATCATCATAAATCTCATAACGTTACCTCGGTTAAGTTTTGTCAATTAGTTAAAATGGTGAAATTATAATCTGTGTCTTCTTTTTCCTACAGCACTTCCTAAATAATACCTCTCATGTTGTTTTTGTAAACTTTCGTTTTTAGAAATACTTAGGTAAACGTGCAGAGGCGGGCGTGTTTTTTCTTGTTGCCGAATATCGTCACGGGGCGAGGGGTGGGAAGCAGGGCCCCAAGCTCAATGGCAAAGGGTTTGGGTTTTGTAAGTTCTATTTTTGGCAAGTGAACCATACGGTTGCTAGAAGAACCATTAGCTCACACGGTGTTCTGAGCCCCGTGAACGCCGCTTCTCACATTTTGACGTAATTAAAACTTAGTTTGTCAATTCGTGTAAGACTTGAAGCCTGTAAATTACAATTTTCCATCTTAACGGTGCTTGTTACTTTCGCCTACACAAGTGTCTTGCCTGACAACCTGATCCCTTACAATGGAACCTCGTAGAAAACAGCATAAGCCATCTCCCATTACGACATGTACTATCGAGGAAGTTCATATCTAAGCAGTTTTAGAACAAAATCCCGTGAACACGATGACCGCATCTGTTTTACGTTAGTTACTGTTAGCGCCCGAGCGCTACAGGGAAAAATAGTCCTAAAGGTGCATAGATATGAACTTCCTCGATAGTACGTATGTATCTCTGTTACCTTTCCGGGCACCGGTTGCACTTCTCTCCGACGACGCCGGGCAGACACTCGCACTGGCCGGTCGCGTTGCACGTGAACCCGAGCGAGTAGCCCGTGTTGCAGTTACAGTCTGTTGGAAATAGATGGATGGTAGACAGGTTCTCTGAGAAGAAAGGCCGAAACAAACTCAGAGGTCACAGTCTCTTTTAAAGTCCAGACAAAATCTGGGTCAGATCATGTGAAGGCTATGTAGTTTGAAATTGTCTTTTGAGGAAAGAACCACAGAGATCGAGTAGACCTCTCCAGTCATTGGCACGCAATTGTCAGCAATCGTACAGCTCAACTCAGAACTTAAGGAGCTCAACGATTCGACGAACAATACCAAAGAAAGGACATTTGAGGAGGCCGCATAAATTACTCAAACTACCAGATAAAGCCGGAGGATAAAGGAGAGGATATAAAAGGTTTATGACCCCGCATTTACACCAATATAAATGTTGTGCTACTTGTTCTCGACACGTCTTGTAAAAGAGTTGAGAAAACATGTCGTACATAAAGCTCGTATCATACATTTGTATTGACGTTGTTTCAGACAAGTGTTGTGGACTGTTTTGTTTACCTTTTTGACATTTTTCCTACAAGTTTTGTAGACAAATTGTTTCTACAACTTGTTTTAGGTGTTAACGATTAACGAAACTAGTAGACACATCTATACAGGGTGGCAGGGAATAGTGAACACCCCGCGTTGAAATGAAACAGCACAGATTTTTGTTTTGATAACCGATGAAAAATTTCTACGCTAGTGGGGGAGGGGGGGGGGTCTAGAATCATGTGCTGAATTCGTGGTTACAGTTTGCGCTTCGATGCCACTTGCCGATTACCACTCTGTATAGACATGTAAAAAACCTGTTTTATATCTTGGTGTAAGCAAAAAGAAAAACCTTCTCACTTTAAAAATAAAACAACTCAACTGTTTCTTGTGCCATGCTAAGACTTATTCCAACATCGATTTAAGGTATACGTTGCAATAATTGACTTCCGCTCGTAATATGAAACAATAACAAGCAGTAGGAGGCTACTTACGGTCGCATCCCTCCTTGGTGTAGTTCCAGTATCCAGCCGCGCACTGATCGCAATGTTTACCAGTTACGCCTTTCGCACAACTAGAACATCAAAATATTCGGTAGTTGATTTACTAGGGTAGTGAACACTTTAGCGTAGAATAATTACATAGGTACTAAGGCTAGGCTACATATTGATTTTAGCAGTGTACAATCCATATGACTGTCATTGACCTTTGTTCTCCAAAATGTTTGTGGAACTCTTTATCATCGCTCGTAAGACCTTCGTGTTTCTTACAACTAATGATATGCAGTTACACGCAAAAAACGAAAAGTTAAGACATTCCTTTTTCCATTCAATTTAACATTCTTTTTCTCGTTAACACATAATAATTATGTGCATGTCACCATTTCCAACTGACATATCGACGACGAACTAATAATATCTTCTATCTATTTGTTACATATCGATTTCCCGTACGCAAAATACGCGCATTGACGTGGAGTTGCGGACACCAGCCCGTATTACCTACCTTACCTACATATCGATGACGAGTTACCAATATCTTCTATCTATTTGTTACATATCGACGACGAGCTACCAATATCTTCTATTCTATTTCTATAAAATTTCAACATTATTGTTTAGAATTAAACAAACTTTGTTTGGATAAAACTACTTGTATTGAATAAAGACAGTTTACAGCTTGGTAGATATTGTAGGATGCTTATATAATATTACTTTTAACGCGGACGTGCTAACAGATCGGTCGACGTAGATGCGGAGTCGTGCGGCCCGCGGCACCGCCGGCGGGCGCGCACCTCGCGTCTTGCCCCTCGCCCCTCGCCGCCGCGCGCTGTCTCGTTCGTCCTACTAGTGATGTGCACGTACAATTATAACTTAGTAGTTATTTCTACGCAAAGTCAGGAGGTATTCGTAGCAAAATTAGCGTCTCATAATAAAAAAAAATATTTATATAGGTGTTTAACGGGCTAAACTGGAAAAACTGGTAATTAGAAGGTATTGGTAGTTCATCGTCGATATGCAATGAAAATTTACCTACAGTTGCTTATCCGTCTCATTCCACAAAACGTAATGCCGTTTCACTGTTTTAAAAGATTACTAACTTGCACTGTCCAGTGTTATGATCACACTGAGCGGACTCTGAAGCGATGCCGCAGTCGCAAGGCGTGCATCCCTGGCCGCTGTTGAGGCCGTAGTGGTTGGGCATGCACTGGTCACATCGGTTGCCGATCACGCCGGGACGACACACGCAAGTACCCGTGGCTGGGTCACAACGCTCCATTCCGAATTCGTCGCAGCTGCATGCTGGAGGTAGATAGTGGTTAATAATAATATTATTTTTTAATTGATTTCTCTCAAAAGGTACATTTTTGGTTCATAGGTGTCATCACCTTTGTGGGAGCTAGAATCAAGGGAGAGATACTGAGTTCGGTATGACAGATCTCCAGGCTCACATCCTCTTAAATTACAACGGCAATTGCACTTACGTACTATGAAATAGGGCTTGAGTTCCAAGAACTGAGTAGAATATTTTGATTTGATTTTTAGGCAATTTTTTTCTTTACAATACCATGAATGTTGTGTGTCTGTGAGTGCAGTCCTCACGCCCAGAGTCAGAACAGTGTACTGGGCGTGAGTACCTACGTGTGTGTTTATCAAAGGTGAAACGCGGTCAATGAGTATGTGTAAATATATCGCATAGACAAATTTATTTTAAAATAATAAAGACTACTCTGCATAATCTTATGCTCTATGTTCAAATTAGAATTTGCTGCGAAATGAGAAACTGAAGCATTTTAGTCGCCTAGATGCTTGCGCTTCCGGCGTGATGATAAAGGAAGGGTTCTTCGGGCTATTGGTTACAATAGTTCTCTTATGGTTAAGTAAGTTTGGCAACTGTCTAATTTAAGTGGCTGTGGACAGGGTACATTTCTCGCAGAAGAGATGACCTATGGGGGCCGAAAAATTCTCAAATCTAAAATCGTTTATTGCAATCCATAATGTACAATTACAGGTGGTAGATAAAAGAAAAATAATAGAAACAATTATGGACCCTGTCGGGCACAGCGAATTTTTAAATAAGTAGAGGGAGGAAGAGCGCTTTATTAGTTTTCTTTGTTCTTAAGTTAGAATTATTTTATATCCTATATATTATTTATTTTATATATTCTCGTGTGCGACCACGACCATCTGGGCATATGTGTCGTACTGGTCCGCCTCTGATGCACGAAATTGAGGACTCAAATGTGGGCAGTTGTAAATGTGACTTTTTCAATTCATAATTATGTACTTTCTAGAGTTGAACTTGGACATCACTGACATCGGTGAAGGAAGACATCGTGAGAAGAACCTGGTCTTATTTAATTATAATTAACATAAGTCTGAAATCACCAATCCGCACCGAGCAAGCGTGGTGATCAATGCTCGTGCTATCTCTGTATCAGAAGAGGCCTTTGCCGTGCAGTGAGACAATAGTGGGCTGGTAATATGTCGTGGACGTCTTTCGGCTAAATGAAAATGCTGGTGTTAATAAGCAGCTCTTACCGGTGCAGTTCTTGGAGAAGATGGCGTCTCCGTAGAAGCCGGGCGCGCACAGGTTGCAGGCGGCGCCGGCGGTGTTGTTGACGCACTTCAGACAGTCGCCGGAGATGCTATCACAGGAGCCGGGGTCGTTGGGGTTGATGTTGCCGGAGCAGTTGCAGGGCTTGCAGTAGTCGCCTGGGAATTATAGGTGCTTTAGTTTTGGAAGCTCTTTGTCGAGTTAAGAGGTTGAGGGCAAGTTTCACAGGTCGCATTTAGCAAATTAGTAAAATAGGCGTTTCATAGGAACGTGAATCTTATTTTTTCAGCAATAAGGTTCGTATTCGTATGAAACTTTACTAAGCAACATATAGTGAAAGCGCGGTCTGTGGTTCTCACCGCTGAACCGAGATCTATAGACGTAACTTAGCTCGTATTTAGACTAAGGGTTAATTCTGTCACTATAACAAAACTGTCAAACTCCAAGTACAAGATAGAGACGGGAACATGTCTAAGCCAAAGCAGGTGCTTACTGTATAATTGAGTATAATCAGCTTTTCGGATATTTGTGACACATGGGCACTTGTCAGTGGATTTTATGAACCGTGATTATGATACAAATGTCACTGTGACCAAAAATAAATTTACGATGATAGGAGATGTCACCAATAACTGAACTTGCAGCCTGTTTAAAGACGTTCGGGTAAGTAAAGAAAATTTTTGTAGCGTTTGGAACCTGCTTTGCCTAATCCTTTCCCGTGACCTGTCATTCTGATGTTGACGTTTTACTTTTTTTCTAAGCTTGCATATGGCAATGGTAAGATGCCAAGCCTAAAAATTCTTACAGGTTGAAACAGCACGTCTTGTATACAGAACTCTACGTAGTCTCACACAAGGTCTTATCGTAAGATACTCACCGATTTGTTCCGGCACGCCATAGTACCCAGCCGCACAGAATTCGCACCTGGCGCCGCCGTACCCGGGCTTGCACTGACACGAGATGAGAGAACCGTTCTCACGCAGGTCACAGCCGATAGCAAAGCTGCAAAGAGTTTATATTAAGTATTGGTTCACTTGAATTCATTGTTCCATATTGGTTCAGGATCGAGTTGACTGGAAAAAAGAAAAGGGAGGCTTCTGCCTTGCAGTTTGACAATATACGCTGATTGCCCCATTGCAGCCTTCTTCCTCGTCCAAAACTTGGCTCGCGAGGTTTTCGTCATGTGGGATGTGGACTCAGCCGGTTGTTCCCGCTCGTTAATACCCCGTCGTTAACACTTTTAACGACTGGGAATGTTTTGTTCCACTCGTTAAGTGTTGAAGAACGCGACCTGACCGACCTGGACCGACCCGACTCAGCGATCATTGTGCCAATAGTCTTGCCAGCCAATGGCTTGATAGCCAAGAGCCTCGTCCAACACCTGAGAAGGTTGTCGTTAGGCAGCTGGATCAAGGGCTTGATTCAGAAAGCGGTACTTCTGGATACGGTTCCCATTGTTAGGAGGTTCCTTTCTCAGGAGCCTTGACAAGCCGGTAGCTTGGATCCTGTTTCCGATACCTTTGGGCTATTATTATTTATACTTTTAAATGTTGTATTTTATAAAAATATAATTACTGTGTAATGTGTACGAATTTAAAGACTTTCTTTAGGTTAGGTTTGCATGACATATAGTTTGACAATGGTGCCGATTCTCTTGTCACAAAACTCTCTAAACTAGACTAAAAATCACCAAAATTTAGTTTATTCCTGTCAAACGACGATTTCCCATTCTGAAATTGACTAAATTGACACAACTTAACCAAATTTTAGTTTGACAGCACTAAGATGGCACTGAGATTATAATTTAGTGAAAATGGCAATTTTGCTATTCTGAATTTTACGTTTTTCACCAAAAATTTCGATTGTCGTAACTAAATTTGCCTGTTTTTAATCGCGATTAAAAAGGTGTGGAATAAAATTAGTTGACATGAACTAAAATTCACACCAACACCTCGACTTCAGATGCAAAAACAGTACTGTATCATTTTTTCTTTTCTTTTGCTTAAATCTCGAAAACGGTGTGTCCTATCGCAAAAATAATGAAAATTTCGACCCCCTTTATAGAACCCCGGAACATCTAAAATCCAACGTGTTGGTAAAAAAAAAAATTTTTTTTTCATATTTTCCATACAAAAAGTGAAAAATTCCATACAAAACATGTCGAGGCTGCAAAAAATGCGCGACGCTGGCTCTAAAAAAAAATCACGTGGTACGGCAAACAAGTATCACGTGGAGTCGCAATTGCCAAATTTGATTTTAGATGTGTCAAAATTATTTTTAAATTTAGAGATTTTATTTTGCAGAATAGCGTTAAGATTCTCATAGCCAAAAGTAAGGAATTTGAGTGATAGTTTAGTTAGTTTAGTTCGGTGTACAACAGAATCGGCACCATTACCGAGCAGGTGGAGTGAAAATTTAATTTAATTCTTACTATTTTGACTAGATTATATGGGACTTACTTGTTGGACACGTAAGGCATAGGACAGGCGCAGATGAGACAGTCGCGCATTGTGCCGACTGACGCGTCGCCATGGTAACCGGGGATGCACTGCTCACAGTGGTCACCCATCGTGTTGTCTGTGCACTCCTAAAGATAGTAAGAAAATGTTGTATGAATGCACAAAATCTCTCCTGCACGAAAATAAAAAAATAAAAAAGGGATAATTATTAATTGCCCGATCACTATAGACACGCAGATGATGAGTTTTACGGTACCTACTACCCAAGTCGGTTACATATGCAGCTCATACATAAGTCACTGAAACTATCTACTTTTCTATAAGATACACAATACCAGCACACCTTCACAGATCCTTGAACTTTCCAACGTTACGTATATCGTGTTCAAGCACCATTCAAGCAGAGGACATGATGTAAATGCAGAACTTTTACTTTATTTTATAAAATTCACACATACAGTCTAATTATATAATTACTACAGCGAACTTGTTACTTGGGCTAAGAGCTTGCCACTATGTGGCAAGCAAGTGTGGTGTGCTGCACAGTTTAGTCCACAGCACATAGGTAAATAGTTTGCCTATATGATTTAACTAGGTATATACAGATATAAATATATACAAAAAATTAAATAAGTTAATAATATTCAAATCAAATAAATTTGTAATAATAATAACCAACTAATAAATAATAATATAGTCAAATGAATCAAACCAAACTAAATAATTATATTAATTAAAAAGTTTAAGTTGTAACAATAGAATACAGAACAATAAATGAGTGATGGAATTCCAACAAGGAACAAGATAGGCTAGGATTTTTTTTTGCTGAATTGAAAAAACTTACCAAACAAACTCCCGTATTAACATCGCACTCCCTAGAATGTCCGTTGCACTGGCACGGCACGCAGAACCCAGAGCTCAGCCTGTAGTACCCCTCCGCACATTGTTCGCACGACAGCCCGCGGTACGCCTTAGGACATTGACACTCTTCGATAGATGATGCGCGCTTAGAGTACTCGTCGTATTCTTCTACGCCAATGTCTAGGGTTACGGCTATTAGGCTGTGGCAAAGAAAAATTATGTTTATGTGATATTAGGGTGTAGATGAGATTAAATCAAATCTAAATATTTAACTAGGTGCACGGTTCCAATTGGTTGTTCCATATGGAGAAGAGCCGGTTACTCTTTTAACAATAATTGGGTTTTACAATGTTTACAAATTACTGTGTTCATAGGTATGGGCGGACCGTGTAAGCCTATCAACAGGTACCTGGTACTTAACAAGATAGAAAATGGTCTACAATTATTAAGTTTACAAGTTAGGCCTACAATATTTTCAAGTCAAATCAAGTCAAATCATTTATAATATTATATTTTATAGTTTATAATATTAATAAAAAAATAAAATCTTATTTAAACCAAATGACATGATTGCCATTACAACTATACCATCAGATATGTTTTGTATATTATGTCAAAGAAGTAAAAAAAATATAAAAATAACATCGTAATTTGGGAGCAGTTAATAGACCAGGTAAGTTCCACCAGACCAGGTAGTTAATAGGTACCAGGGAAGCCACACGTGCAGCAAGAATTATTGCCAGACTTCCTTGTCTTCGATATAGTCTTTAATCTTATAATATGCTTGTTGATAAGGATAGGTTTGATGTGGGTTTTGAACTTCCCATCGCTAAGTTCTGTAACCTACTTTTGCAACTTGTTATAAAAACGGATACAGTTTATAAGAAATGACTTGCTTGTTTTAGTTAATCTAAATTTGAGTATCACAATTTCATTTTTACTACGTGTATTTATTTATATTATGGAAATCGTTTCTTATTTTGAAAGGCTCACTTGCACTACAAATCACTATTAAGCTGAGCGATGGCCGTTACGCGTGGATATGTTTGTGTTCTTTCTCTGCGTCATGTTTACCGCAAATAAACGTATTTTCCTTCTTTTACAAGACACATCGCATACAGACACACACACACACACACATATACACACACCAACAAACACACAAACACAGACACACACACACACATACACTCCAACACACCCCCATTCATACATACACACACTCCAGCACACACCACACTCATTCACACGTACACACGCCCATTCATACACATACACATAAAACATACATGCACACACTCATAAACACACATTTATACAAAACACACTCTAGTTTCCACACGCTGCCCTAAACACGATTTTTACTTTTCTTTTCTTTTTATTGGTTTTATAAAAATGTGTAACTTATACCTAATTAGTACAACGAAACAATTGTTAACTAATCGAGGAAGAGCGAGGTTTATCCCATCACAAGTATCATCGGATTACTTTCTGGGAAGCCGCGGCAACTTAATTGTATAGATTTAAGATAATAATAAACACAATTTTTTTTTTTTTACAAAACACGTTTTACGCTAAATGAATTTAAAACGTTCTATTTCTGTCAATCCTTTGAAGATGACAGAGAAACAATGATGTTATAAATATGTTTAGCGTTAAATGCATTTAGTGATTTATAGTGCAAGTGGGTGGGTGTAGTACAAGAATGTTCATATGGGAAGTAATAGCTAAGTGTAGCCAGTATTAAAGTTAATATTACGTTGCTTTTAATTTTAGATCAACGGAATCAAGGCGAAAGAGAACCATACTCAACGATTTTGTGGTACATCCTGTATATGAGTGTTCTTTTCTTAATGAAACCAAATGTGTATCAACAAGTTCTAGAGTTAAATTAATTGAAGCATGGGGAATACTACTCCAACTAGTTCCCATATATAGTACTGAGGATCAAGACCATTCTTGATTATGTTATTTAGCACGGGTTTACTAGACACCAGAGCTTGTGGCTTTGAGCCAGTCTCATAACCTATAATAATGGTGTTTCAAGACACAAGCTATTAACAACATACTATTTATAAACTCCTGGTGCTGGTCAAGTCCTCCTAACTTGAATAGGCGTGTAAGAAACTTGTTCTTTGTCTATCATATCAGCCACAGACGTTCACTGCTGAACATAGGCCTGCACCAGCCATTAATAATACTAGTATTATGTGACAGCTATTATGGCCCAAACACGTGACGAGGCGCTCGTTAGGTAGCTGGATCAAGGGCTTGATTCAGAAAGTGGTATTCTGGACACTATATTCGCGCGTATTGTCCAGAGGTTCCTTTCTCAGGAGCCCTGACAGCCGGTAGCTTCGGCCTTGTTCCGGATACTGGTGGGCTATTATTTCTTTATATTATTAAATGAAAAAAAAAAAAACATTTATGACGTAATAATAATGCAGGTTACATCCAGCAGATTCCCCTCCTAGACTACTTGTCTGTTGTAAATTCAAACCATCACCGCTTACCTAGTTTCAATCGAGTGGTCCCAATACGTCGCTCTAATGTATATGCTGGTGACATTGACCAGCGTGTTCATGAACTGTTCTCTACTCGCTGGTGTTCCGTCCGTGGTGCTGAACTCATCTTCCGACAGTCTGACGGCATGCATCCATGACGTCAGAGATGGTGGCTGTTCGACGCTGTTGTGGACTAAGTACCTGAGGGAAGAGGATAGAAGTATTTAGCGACGTTAAATGTGCGAGTGAGAGGTTCAATTCGTTGATTGTGCAATGAATGGCAATCATGTTTAGACACGTATCCGTTGATACAGCTAGGAAGAAGCATCACCTCGTAAAGTTCTCAAACGAAGGCATTGGCTCTCGTTTGACGACTTCAGCTCTTCATTTGTAGCTTTTGTGGAAGAGACACCACAATGTTGCCAGTAACACGTAGGTTTAGTTGATATCGTACTTGCGCTACGTGCTTTATCACTTTTGATGGTATCAACAAAATTCCCAGTAAATTAAAAGCTCACTAAGGTTAAAGTAAATGTCACATAGATTGATAAATATACCTTTTTGTTCGTTACAAGACGTGCAAATGACATTCAGCCAAGGGGTGGTCAACGCTGGAAATTGATCAGTGAATATTAATTTTGTATTTGGAACCTTTTCAAATTAAACCTTGCAACAGTGGCAGCGTCAAAACTGACGTGTCGCAGCGGAATATATACAAGAAATAAAGACAGCTGCGTTAATAAACGAGTTGAATATGAAAAGTCCAAGAGAGATACTTAACCGTTTTTTTTTTGTAATGTTGCCGAGTGTCGAGATATTTTACTTTGACTCTTCAAGCAGTAGTGGAAGTATACTTTTAGATGGCTGTGTGAAATATCGTAACGGTAATTTTGGAGCAGTTAATGCCCCGTATTCACTGGGGAAACAAAATCAAACAACAATGTTTCAGCAACCTGTTTTTGTGTAGCGGGGACCGTACTCATTGGACAACGTAAGCCAATGTTGCGCTACTGTTTCTAATCTTTGTTTCCCATACGTACGGGGCTTATTGATAAAGGATGTTACTACATACCCATCGGAGCCTCCAATGATGACGTCAGCAGCTGCGATGGCTCCTCCTTCGGGGCCGGTCTCGTAGTATATCGAGTACGTCAGGTAACCGCCGTACGACGTCAAACGTTTGCCTATATTTTAACAGAAATATGTTTAGAGAAACTCATTACACTAATATTTTCTGAGGCAGAAGTATGCAGTACACCCGCTTTTCTGAAGTCCCAAGTAATAGGGGGCGAGTCTATGGTCATCAACTGTCCCAAGTAATAGGGGGCGAGTCTATGGTCATCAACTGTCCCAAGTAATAGGGGGCGAGTCTATGGTCATCAACTGTCCCAAGTAATAGGGGGCGAGTCTATGGTCATCAACTGTCCCAAGTAATAGGGGGCGAGTCTATGGTCATCAACTGTCCCAAGTAATAGGGGGCGAGTCTATGGTCATCAACTGTCCCAAGTAATAGGGGGCGAGTCTATGGTCATCAACTGTCCCAAGTAATAGGGGGCGAGTCTATGGTCATCAACTGTCCCAAGTAATAGGGGGCGAGTCTGTGGTCATCAACTGTCCCAAGTAATAGGGGGCGAGTCTATGGTCATCAACTGTCCCAAGTAATAGGGGGCGAGTCTATGGTCATCAACTGTCCCAAGTAATAGGGGGCGAGTCTATGGTCATCAACTGTCCCAAGTAATAGGGGGCGAGTCTATGGTCATCAACTGTCCCAAGTAATAGGGGGCGAGTCTATGGTCATCAACTGTCCCAAGTAATAGGGGGCGAGTCTATGGTCATCAACTGTCCCAAGTAATAGGGGGCGAGTCTATGGTCATCAACTGTCCCAAGTAATAGGGGGCGAGTCTATGGTCATCAACTGTCCCAAGTAATAGGGGGCGAGTCTATGGTCATCAACTGTCCCAAGTAATAGGGGGCGAGTCTATGGTCATCAACTGTCCCAAGTAATAGGGGGCGAGTCTATGGTCATCAACTGTCCCAAGTAATAGGGGGCGAGTCTATAGTCATCAACTGTCCCAAGTAATAGGGGGCGAGTCTATGGTCATCAACTGTCCCAAGTAATAGGGGGCGAGTCTGTGGTCATCAACTGTCCCAAGTAATAGGGGGCGAGTCTGTGGTCATCAACTGTCCCAAGTAATAGGGGGCGAGTCTGTGGTCATCAACTGTCCCAAGTAATAGGGGGCCAGTCTGTGGTCATCAACCGGGCACCAATCCGGGCTCCGGCCCGCTACTGAGAAATTCCCGAGCGATTTTAAAATGAAAAAATACTAGTTTAGCACATAATAATATATATTAGTTATATATATTTTTAAAAAAGAAAAAAAATATATATTTACTTAGTTTTTTGTTCATATCCATGGGTAATGCAAAATTGGGCTTGTCGCAAAAAAATTACAAAAATGGTTTAGGACAGCTGTAATTTCATTTGAGACAACATCCACACAAGGTCTTCAGATCCCGAACTAGGTAGAGCCTGTACTACGGTAACCTGATGACTGATATTCATATACACACCCAGACACAGGTCAAACAGACATGTTCATGCACACAAATACTTCACTTGTCCGGGGATCGAACCCGGGACCAGCGGCTCAGAAGGCAGGGTCGCTACCAACTGCACCAACCGGTCAGTCAAAAAGCGTTTGAATTTAAGTTACGTGTACGTCTAGAGTTCGTGCTAGAGCCTCAGGACAGGACAAGACTTGGAATAGAACCGAACATGGTGATGAAAACCCTAGTCATGTAACAAAGACTTACCAAGATAATAGTCAGGCGCTCCGAAGTACACGACCTTCTGCCCGCTGTCATCACCGACCAAGTCCGCGGTAATCACCGAGTCGTTCACCATCACAGGCGCGAGCGTGCGCGGGAAGATGTTCAGCGTTCTGTTCGCGTCCACGTTCACGAGGTACCAGTCGCTCATGCCGTCGATCTGGTGAAAAATGGTGATTAATTAATGAATGCAGCGGTGACCAATATCAAATTTAACGAATTACCGATTTGACGAAAATCAGACTTAACTATATCGCCACATGAGAACTACGTCACACTGGCGTCACGCAAAATCCTGCATCGCGCAAGCAGAGTTTACCGCGCAACTAGCATATAAACAATCTCCCGACAACAATCGTCGGGCAGTTGCACACAACACCCGTCTGGTCGGAGGTTCCTCCCTTTTCTATGGAGGTATGAGCACACTTTACACCCTGTTCCTCGTACCGCTATAATGTTCACTAAAACTAGGCAAAAAATATATAAAGACAGGTAGGTTAGTACTTACGCCTGCCCAAGATAAGTAGGAGCTGACACATCTAGTGGTCTTCCCGAAGCAGTAGCACTTGGTACAACCCTCAGGGTTCGAAGACTGCAGGTTGAAAAACTCCTCCACGCAGGTGTCGCAAGCCTGAATAGAAATAAACACTGTTTAATATCACAAATATTATTGACAGGTTTAAAGAAAGAATGAAAAGACATTTATTTAGCACAGACTAAAAGGCACACAACATTTTCTGCAAAGTAAATACAATTAAAGTGATTATTATTATATTATTATTATATTATTTTTATATTATTTTATTTTATATTTTATATTATATTATTATTATATTATATTATATTATTCCGTTGTAATAAAATATGCCCAAGTGCAAGCCGGACTCACACCGAAGGGTTCCTTATCACCGTACAGTTTAACACTACATAATTTTTAAACACGTTTCTTGTATAATTTTTTTTTAAACGTTGCCCCACTCTAGGAATTTCTCCTGTATCGTGGGTGCATTTACAAACATTTAAACTCACATACACAAACAGCCAGACCCGGAACTACTACTTGCAGGTCATACAAATATTTGTCCCATGCGGGGATCGAACCCGCGACACGTAACGCAGCAGTCAATCGCTTAACCACTGCGCCAACCGTGTCGTCAAATGGGGTCCCCTTCAATTTTTAACTTTATTATTTGTTTTTATAGCGGCAATAGAAAGGCACACTCTAAAAATTTCAACCGTCTACCTATTAAAGTTCTGAGATGTATCTCAGAACTAATAGGTAGATGGTTTTATTGTGGCTGTAGCCCGCTGATAGACAGACGGACGGACGGACACGTAAAAGGGCTCCGTTTGCACTTTTTGTATACGGAACCCTAAAAACAGGAATATTTACTACTAATTTGTATCAAATTGTTTTATTTTTAGTGTGAATCAAAATAAAGGTAGTTTCTAGATCGAGTCTATTGTCTCGAGGATAATATAGTTTTTCCCTAAGGATAGGACATCTGAGGCGCTGTCGGCGAGTATGCGTATATGGGCGTCGTGTATACTCTCAGCTCTTTCGGACCTGAATAGTCAGACTGCTCTTCTGTGAGTATTATTTGTAGAGTTTTTGAAAGTAGTGTAGTTTCGGGGCAGGCCGCACGTGCCACCATTAAATACTGTTTGTCTGTACTAACCTGTCCAGTAACGTATCTCTTGCAGTAGCACTGCGCAGTGCCCTGGTCGCACACATCGTCAGTAGTGCCGTCTCGCTCGCACGTGCAGGGCACGCACTCGGGGAACGCGTAGTGTCCGGGCACGCAGTGGTCGCATGTACGGCCTATTACGTTCTCACGACATCTAGGGAAGGAATGATTCAGTCAGTGAGGAAAGGGCGGGACTTTCTAATGATTTAGTGAATATTGAAATGTCATGTACACATTCAAGCAATTTAGAACCATGTGTAGTGCAACTATTGCTATCAACTTAGCCTGCACTGCTAATGAATTATGTTATGGGTAAAGCTGTTTACAGAACCTCTTTACAACTTATCTGCCCATGTCCACACTCATGCGGTTTCCCATATCTTGCACCACGCGAATGTCTAGTTGGAAATAGTAAAGTTCATAAAGTCGTTACAACGAGTTCTAGATGAGAGATGTATGTTCGGTTCTTCAACAAATTCAACGCAGTGCGATATTGCATTCACCTCGTGGCGCTACAAATATACCTCACAGGAGGTTTGAAATATGAAACCTCGCAAATGTGAACTTTATGTATAATATGTATTACGATCGGTTGTTTAATGGGCCATCAATCACAACAGCTGAACATCACAATCACGAAAATAAAACACCGGTTGCATAACATTACGATACGATTCGCGTTGCTCATAATCTATAGAAAATAGTAACGAAATCCAAACTGTACATTGTGATTTTGTTTTTAAGTAATTGCTTCGAGTCTGATGCCGAAAATATAGTTTTAAGAATTTTTGTCCGTTTGTCTGGATGTATGTTCCGGATTGGCGCAAAAACGGCAGAACTGAGTTGGATGAAATTTGGATGTACACAGATAGTTTATAAACTGGATTATCACGCAGGTTACGTTTAATCCCAGTATAACGTTCCTGTGGGATATTTTCCGACATAGACGCAGGCAAAAGCTAGTGATGGGTTTATGGTAAACTAAGTTTCTGTATAACTTTCTGCAAACACTTACGCGCAGTTTCCGCTGTCAGCCTCGCACTGCAACCGGTTGTCGACGACTCCGAGCGGGTTGCAGTTGCAGTCGTCACATCCGCGTTGCACGTCGAAGTTGAAAGTGTAAGGCTTACAGCGATCACAGTTCTCTCCTTCCACGTTCTTCGGGCAGATGCACATACCTAGAAGAAGCAAATGTTATTAGATAACACGTCGCCTGAAGGACGGAATGAAGCCACCACAGAGCGACCTTGCTACACTCTTGTCAGTTTTGTAATGGTCAGTGCCAGCTAGAGTGTACAACGATCATTTGGCGCCTGAATGACTGACATTGACATTTAGGAAAAGCCCACAATTTCTTCATCAGATTTGCATAAATCAACGGCTCTGAAGATCACGTGATTTTTGTCCATTTTGGAATTCTATAAGTGGACTCCTGGGAAATGGACACCTGGAAAGTGGACTCTTGGAAAGTGTACATCTGTAGTGGACACGGGGCTAGTATCTGAAACTTTTCAAATATATTTTCGGTGTTCTCTCATCATGCCGCACTGTCAACTTTTCGCCCTGCATATGCTTGCTCAAAAACTTCTGTACTCCCTTACCAATATCAGCGGTCACCAACACATGAGGTTCAAAGTCAGTTCAGTTCAAAACACAGTTCTAACACCCGGCTTGTGGAACGAAAATCAACACAAAATTTGCTATGTAACAAATAGTCAACCACCCGTCTAAATTATCTATACTGCAGGCCATAAATGTTGAGAGTTCCAGGAACCGGGTATAACAAATTCACTCACCATTATCATCACAAATAGCAGTCGACGGACAGTGGCAAGGCCTGCAGTTGGGGAAGCCATAGTACCCAGTACGACAGGCGCTGCAAGACCGTCCTATCACGTTGGGCTTGCAAGGACATTGTCCTCCGAAGGTATTGCACTCTAGCTCCGTTGAACCCATGAAGTCGCACACGCAGGCCAAAGCGCCGCTGTTGTATTCAGCGGTGATCGAGAACATGGCGTCGCGGCAGAAACCTGTAGGGAGAACAATTTTGTATTTTTATGATAGTGATCCGTCCGTACCGTTGGTTTTTCTTACACTGTAGCCAAATAAATGGTTTTCGTTCTTTCATTTTTAAGAATTTCTTTCAATCATATCATTTACAGGTACCTATGAAATATCAAGGAGTCGGTCAATCAGAAAGATGAGCTAGTCACCCATTCCAAAACGTAGATCTCTATGAAGAAACTGCTTGGAAACTCTTTAAAAAATAGTTTTTTTTATTTATGGTTCTAGTTTACGTTTATGGGATAATATAATCACGCCTGTATCTCCATAACGGGTGCATAGAACAACCATATTTTGGTATTTTTCTTCCAGTTCCATGTAATAGGGGCCGTCTATTCAAAGTGTCAAAGCATTTATTTCAAATATGCACATAAAATGCAAGTTTGCCCCTTCGAAAAGGTAGTTTCGTATGGAGAAGTATGAGCAAAAAACTCCACCGTTACTCTTTTAAAATGATTTGCGATATTTTGTATACTTACTAACAATAAAATATCAATAAAAAAAAATATTCCCCTAGTTATGAGGAATCTAATTTTTTTTATTGGTCTCACTATTTGGACCACCTTGTATAATTATAACATGTGAAGACGATGTACCTACAATAAAATTAGTATACCGCTATAGGTAAAAATTATTAAATATAAAGCAAAGACAGGTCAATTAATTATGTGATAGATACATGGTGTTCATGGTGTACAAATATTGTAAAGTAGATGATTTTCCGAAAATGTTAACAATTAATAACTTAGTGTGTGAGTTAAAGTAATTACAGAATGTAAAATCAATGTCATAAAAAATATAAATTATACAGTAAAATTAGCAACCAGTTTGATTTTGTCTAGCAACCGGTTTGATTTGGTCTAGCAACAAATTTGATTTTGTCAAGCAAGCAGTTTGATTTTGTCTAGCAACCAGTTTGATTTTGTCTAGCAACCAGTCCGGTTTTGTGTAGCAACCAGCTTGATTTTGTCAAGCAAGTAGTTTGATTTTGTCTAACAACCAGTTTGATTTTGTCTAGCAACCAGTCCGGTTTTGTGTAGCAATCAGTTTGATTTTGTCTAGCAACCAGTTCGGTTTTGTCTATTGCCTTCAATCAGGCACAAATACAGATTCTGGGCTGTTATGAGGAATTCCTTACTATGAGTTCACACCAGAAAACATTAAACATTTCGAAACAGGTCACATCAAAGAAAACACACAACTTTTTTTGATGAATCTGCGTTATCGCTACATGAAACCGAGTACTTCTTTAGACGGATTTCCAGATTTGTTGGGTAAAACATGTCAAGTGATATAAAACGCCAAACAAGTTTCATTATAACCAACTGTGTGGCAATGTAAACGCGGTTCGATACATTGACATAAAAGCTAGATTTCCACATATTTTGATTTTATTTCAGTTTATTTAGGAAAACAAACAATCGTACAATGTCTATTATATCAAAATACACCGTACCTATGCTATAAGTAAATGTACAATCCAATACGTTTCCACATGTTACTAGATTATAGAAGATACAGTTTTGGAAAAATTCTGTAAAATCAATATAATAACAACAAATTCAATAAAATCAATACATAACAATACAATGATTTCACAATCTTAAAACCAAATAGCTAATACATACATAATCAATACATAATAATTAAAAAAATTGAGAAAGGCGCTTAACAATTTGTTTTTTAAATTTATGTTTATGAATGTGTGTGTTTGTGTGGTATGGCATGGTAAAGGATAAAAACAATACAACAGCACTTTGACCGACTTAGGGATCGAACCAAGGTTTACCACGTTTCCAGCAGATTTTACTTCATTTGGGACACCTGGAAACGTAATGGCAAAATAATATATTGGTAAACTAACTGAAAAGGGACAGAAAGACCTAACTTGTAATCTTTGATCTGTGCCTAAAACTGACCTGTCTCATTAGATTGTATGTGGAAGTGGTTGTTGGCACACTTTTCAATAAACTCTCGAGTGTAGTCGATCACGTTCGCCTCGGTTAGCGCCGCGTCTATGAAGTCAGGCGCTGCGATCACCAGCACGTAGTCTATCCAGAGACCCTTGCTGTTGTTGCCCTGCGTAACATAGAACACGTTTAAAAAAATCCCACATACATACAAAATACGCGCGAAAAACATAACTATTCTGTCTGTGTGAAAAGGGTTAAAAACAAGAAATAAAGGTGTCGTGGCTATATGGTCATCAAACAATAGACCTTTTTATAAAGCTTACGCTTCTTAAGAAAGCGGTGCTGTCAAATAATAACAGAGGTCCATATTACAAGCGCTGTTTGGCACTAATTCCAAAACAGCGGTGAAAATTACGGATTGTGATAACAGACTACATTTTGCGGACGTTATTCGACGGCAACAGCTTTTGAGGAAACCCAATATTAAAAGAGTTTTTTTTTGTTATTTGCAGGTTGGTGTCACGTCGTATGTTGATCAAAATATGATTTAAGACTAGAACGAATACGTATTTACAGATTTCTAATCGCTAGAATCGTCAATACAACTCTTTATATTAGAATTGAGTTCAAATGTCATGATTTTATGAAATAGACATCCAATAGGATAATATGAACTTAAGAGGGTTGTATTGATGATTTTCTCAAACATGCTTGGAAATTTGAGCATTATTTTGACAACCTTCTTCGAGATACATCGAAATTGCTGTACTGGCCAAATACATGCGAGCAGCGGCCGGCAAAACATTTATGATAATCCATATCTGTCGTGGTTTAGCGGCCAAATAAATTACATAGTAAACTAATATCTATCGTGTATTTTTTTTACTCCGAAACATGGGAACCAAGGAGGTAACTTATCAAAGGTTTGATAATTTCGAACTGGCTTGAAAATAGAAAGCTGTACCTACCTATAGTGAAATAAAAAAAACAAATGAACACTAACGCCGGAAAAATTATTGTTGTTCATTGTTCGTCATTGATTTTGAAAAGTAATTGTATTTAAATTTCCGCGCATAAGGCTTGGCCACAAATAAGCATTGATGGACTTACGCATTTACACGTTCGTCTGTCTGTCTGCCTCTTTTGCTGGCCGCTGCAGTAATGTACTATTTAATTATTATAATTCTATATATACATGCTTGTTAAGGTCGCAAATGATATTGTGATCAACATACAACCTGATACTGACCTGCAAATTGCAAAAAAATTAAGAAAAAAATAATTCTGCGGGCTACCCGGGAGCTTCCACCTTAAGTTCACTTATCTACGGCGCTAAAGAGCGTGTGACAAAAACAATGGATTGACTAAGTCATTGATTATGAGTCCTTGTCTAGACTACATGAAAGTGACACAGTAAAGTTGTCAGCATGGACGGGGAAGAGGCTCGTGCCATTAGTTGACTTGTAGCCAGTGCATGAGAGACAGCGCTATACTGGCATGGTGGTATCGAACTGTTGCGAGTGATTCTTACCAAGAAAGTGATCGTAAAGTTGTCAGCAACAGGGAAGTGCTTAGTGCCGTCAGCTAGCTTGAGCAGCGACCGGCATCCAGTGCTGGAGGGACAGTGCTGCACCTGCATGCTAGTGTCGAACTGTTGTGCGTCTGTCTTTATAACTGCGTCGAGGCTGCTTTCTGTGAGGTAAAAGAATATTATTTGTTAGTTTTAATTTATTTAAGGAAGTGTTATGCCGGTATTCGATGAAATTAAGCACACAGGTAGACATGGCCTGGATTAGGACATATTAGAACACTTTTATCTCCGTAGTGTGTTCCCGTGCGATAATTGCGTGGGCATAAGCTATCTATCTATAGTATCTAACATAGGATGTAAAAAGACGCATCACATAGCCGTCAACTACGCTTTGTTTCCATCAAACTAAGTAACATTGCATAAAAATAATTGCTGGGAAGCAACTTTTATTTTTTGAGGTCCAAAATCGCTCTTTTCTGTAGGCAATGCAACACACGCAAAATATTGTGCTTATGGGTGCATGCAACGGTACAGGGGTCGTGGGGGTATTTCAAGTCGTGTTATAACTATAACATTATAACAATAAAAAACGACAATAATCGTTGGAATTTTGACCTTCAATATAATATTATTGGATTGTATGATCTGTTAAATTAATTATTTGATTTGATTAGATTTTTTGATATCCGTAACCAGAAGGTTCCCAGATAGGGTCCAGAATAAAAAATAAATTACGGGGAGTACAAGTGACTCTCGGCTTCATGAAATGTCTTTTTACATCCGTTATAGCCTTGGTACTGTTTTATCCTACCTGGATGAACAGGCTGATAATAATGCACCATGAACAGATAGTCTCCAGGAGCTGGCATCTTGGACTCGATTTTCAGAGGTTCCACGTTAGCAGTCAAGTAGACCACCACGGTAGTATTGTCAAGAGTTGGAAGTCGAATGTCACGGTCGCCACCGGTACCTGATTCCGCTTCCACCTGCCAAGTAAAAGGTTTATGAAGTTATTGGTTTAGCACAGACCTTTATAAAGAAAGTGTAGGTACACAGTGTACAGTGTGTGTGTGTGTGTGTGTGTTACAGTAGAAACCTAAGAAATATTACAATCTTTTTATTCGTAGAGATACAGGATGAAATTGAATACTTGCGCCCAATCGAAATAGGAGGTTCAGTACCTAACTGTTACATAATGACTGACCGGTTGGTGCAGTTTGTAGCGATCCTGTCTTCTGAGCCGCTGGTCCCGGGTTCGATCCCCGGACAAGTCAAACATTTGTGTGCATGAACATGTCTGTTTGACTTGTGACTGGGTGTGTATATGTATATAAGTATGTATACCAGTCATCAGGTTACCGTAGTTCAGGCTCTACCTAGTTCGGGACCTGAAGACCTTGTGTGGATGTTGTCTCACATTATTATAATCATTATAAACTGTCATTTCTCAAATCTATATTCTTGAATAAAAATCGTGTTATTATGGTCTTAGATAGTTAGTGCAAACTAATTTATTGCCTTTAAGTAGACAAGAATCATCGTAGTCGCAGTAAAAAATAAAATCATAAAAGAAAAATAAAGTATAAATTTTAGCGCTCGCCAAAAGAGCAATCCATTCATCGCAGAGTTCATAACATGAAGCAAGTTGACAACGCGTTGAGCTAGCGGCGTAGACAGAGAAACTAATAGACGAAGGGACCCTGTAACCGCAGTCGAGACAGAGATAATATGTCAATGTGTGCGTATAATGTTGCCATAGTAACTGCATTCCCCTGTTTTTGGAGTGTTATTAGATGCAAGTAGGGTAAATTATTTTCAGGATTTATTTGAAACGAAACGAGTTTTTTAATTAAGATTTATTATACTACTTAAATGATAAATGATTTTATTTCTGTAAGTAGGTTTGAACAAACACTTTTACACGTCAATCATATTTTTTTTTAACTAGATGAGGTCGGCGTTTCCTATGTGACTACTCTGAGAACAAAGGCCGAAACAAACTCAGAGGTCACAGTCTCTTTTAAAGTCCAGACAAAATCTTGGTCAGATCATGTGAAGGCTATGTAGATCGGTGTCTGCAATGGTCTTTTGAGGAAAGAACCACACATATTGAGTGGACCTGTCCAGTCAGTGCACGCATTTGTCAGTAACCGTGCAGCTCAACTCAGAACTTAAGGAGCTCAACGATTCGACGAACAATACCAAAGAAAGGACATTTTGTTAGGCCGCATCAGCTACTCAAACTGCCAGAACATGATTAAAACTGGAACAAAAACACACATAGTCCTCACATTCACAATAATTTAAAATAATATAATACTTTGTACAGTAAATATTAGTGTCATTGTATATGAAAATAAGTATAGATACTTATAGCAAAGATTAAAAGTAAAAATAGTTAGCGAAATAAAATAAATTAACATTGCCTGTGCTTTATTGGAGCAACTCAATCCCAAGCCTTTTTGCCCTCAATACATATAGTCTTTGACAGTATAATAGGCATTCTGGCATAGTTTCCTTTTTATAAAAGATTTGAATTTATTAAGGCTTAGTGCTTTAATGTGGCTAGGAAGTTTATTATAAAAACGTATACATTGGCATCTAAACGAGCCACCTATTTTCTTGAGCCTTGTAGTAGGAACAACAAATTTGTGTTTGTTCCTAGTATTTAAATTATGGATATCACTGTACTTTTTAAACAGATTAATATTTTTATGTGCATACAAAAGATTTTCATAAATATACTGAGAAGGCACAGTCATTATATTAATCCCTTTAAATTTGTCTCTGAGGGAGTATCTGGGACTTAATTTATAAATTGAACGAATTGCCCTTTTTTGTAAAACAAAAATCGTCTGAATATCGGCGGCATTTCCCCACAACAGAATACCGTATGACATTACACTATGAAAATAACTAAAGTATACTAAACGGGCTGTCTCTAAATCAGTTAAACCACAAATTTTCCTAACGGCGTATGCTGTAGAGCTAAGCTTCTTTGACAATTTATCTATATGGGGGCCCCATTGAAGCTTGGCATCCAAAGTTATGCCTAAGAATACTGTGGTATTTTCGGGTTTCAACTCTTCACCCTTTATGAGAATACTTGTTTCTACTTGTCTACCATGAGGTATCGTAAACTTAATACATTTCGTTTTTTTCTCGTTAAGAAGAAGGTTATTAACATTAAACCAGTTAACTACTTTTGCGAGGGCACTATTTACATTGTCAGTAACCAGCTGCTGACGTTTGAGTTTAAATAAAAGTGAAGTGTCGTCTGCAAACAGCACTATATCATGTTTATCCTTTATGAGGTAACTAAAAAAAACACTAACACTTAGAAACTAAACACTCCAAACAATTTGAAAAAAACACATTATTGATGTATATACATATATATATATATACATATACTATGCTATTATTTGATCCAATATTATTTGTTTTTATTACATTGTAGAGCCAATATTTTTTATCGTGACTCGGGGCATTTTTGAGCTGACGCTGGTAACACTTACATGATATAATTTATTGGTTATGAATGTTAAAAACTCGACAAAATCCTATTATCTTCAGTTTTAATGAGACATATCGTTCCGTCATGCTATGGCATAAATAATCATCATTTAAGAAACTATAATTAGGTACAAAACCGTCGTACTTACGCGTGAAAAGACACACCGGCAATTTTCTTCTCACTATCGCTTTTACATGAAATAACACGACAACGCACCATTGTATAATCGTCGATGTGAAATACGGATAATTTCTCTGTCTTCTCACTGGATTAAAATCGTTTTTTATCATAAAAATAAGCAAAATTTTAACACCAAACACAATGACGGCACGAAGTGTCAAAGTTTGTTTCGCAATTTGAGTTGCTGACCTTGAAAAAACAGGTTACACGGTAAGAGACAAAAAAATTGATAGTTGTATCTCTGTCTACAACATTCATAGCGTTATTTTGGCTCTCTTTCTTGTGTAAGCGAGAAAGGAATCGTCACTGTGTCTATTAGTTTCTCTGTCTACGGCTAGCGGTCATTTACCTAATTTTGACCGTTCCTACGAATAAAAGGGCGCGCGATGACGTTACCAAATCGCTTGTCTACGCGCATGTCTGTGCATCCCTTTCCTTTCTCTCGGCCGAGTGACATGCTCTAAATTTTCTTTTGAAGGGGACTACATGACCTAAACGCAAGTTATATAATACCTAAAAGTATATGATCTACTGCAGTAAACAAAATCAGATAAATATATGATATTCTTCAGGATATAAGCTGGTTAAATTGTGTGTTGAAAACATAATACAACTAATTTGGTACGATGGAAAAAGGTCACGAAGATACCTCTAAATTACTACTTTAAACGATTAAAAGCCATAATGCAATAATTGTTTTTCTTTTCAGATTGTTCTTCAAGCAACATATTAACGTGATTGGGTTTGAAAGTTTTTTGTCGAATAAATAGATTTTTTGTAAAATGAGAATTGCTTCATATTTTGCAATAAATTACCAGCTTTGTGTCATCGCGATTCTCTTTCTTTTCTATGCAGTCCGACAGTGACCGCGCTTTAGCTGTTGTCATCCCCTTATCACGTTGAATTATATATTATTATTTTAATATGGCCCACCTATTCAATTTAATACTATAATAGGCTATAAGGCTTAAGATTGTTGTGCAGGAATTAGCTCCAATGCTACCGCTATACCTATTTGTACCACCAAGCAGCGTTGCCGGTTTGAAGAGGTAATTACGGCCAAAAGCATAACATAATCCGCCTATACTGTTCCCATTGCTGATACACTGGCCTCCCCTCAACGTACATTACACTGTTTACAATTAACTAATGTATTTATAATATGTTGTGTTGTGTGCTTTGTATTATGTGCTAAATAAATATATTTTCTTTCTCTCTAGTGCGGGTTGGTGAATGACACAATTTTTTTATTTTTTTTTATATGAGACAACATCCACACAAGGTCTTCAGGTCCCGAACTAGGCAGAGCCTGTACTACGGTAACCTGATGACTGATATACATACTTATATACATATACACACCCAGACAATGTCAAACAGACATGTTCATGCACACAAATGTTTGACTTGTCCGGGGATCGAACCCGGGACCAGTGGCTCAGAAGGCAGGGTCGCTACCAACTACGCCAACTGGTCAGTCAAATTCTTTGAAGGTTCAAGAACATACAGGTTTCCTCACGTATTATTGGTAGCCACCATTGCTCTCGGAGGTGATCACTACCTATGTGGAGCGCCGCCCAATATATGTACTACTAATTACAAATAAGGCGATATTTAATTACTTCAATGTATTTGCCTTGTGACTGCCTCGTTGGTCTATGGTCGCAATCGCTACTGCTAAGCATGAGCTCCTGGGTTCAATTCCCGGGTCGGGCAGTGTTATTTGGGTTTCTGCATCTGGAACTTCTCAATAGCAGCCAGGAGTTTGGATTAGTGACCGGTTCATGGCAATAAGCTTGTAGAGGGTACGAGGAACAGGGTGTACAGTTCACTCATACCCATAGTAAAACGAGGATCCTCCGACCAGACGGGTGTCGGGTCTGGTGGGCAACTGCCCAACGATTCGTTGGAACTCGCTGCGTCCCCGTAAGAGCTCCAGGTAAGAGATGCAGCACGGTGGCCCGTAAATTCGGGCCTCTCATTATATTTGCAGCAATGGCAAACGCCCGACGATTGATGTCGGGGCTAGATGCGCGGTAAACTCTTGCGCGATGCGACGTCAGTGTGATGCTTAGTTCGTATGTGGCGATGTAGATACCGCTACAGGCTCGCCCCTTGTTACATGGAACGTGGATACAACTGGGGAGCAGTGGTGGCCCATTAGTAACGGCCGCGACTTACTCAAACTCAAACTCAAAGCATTTATTTCAAATAAACCAATTACAGGCACTTTTGAATTGTCAAGGGGTCGGTCAGTCAGAAAGATGAAGCTAGTTGCCCATTCCAAAGCGTAGTAGGTACCTATGGAGAAGAACGGGCAAGAAACTCCATGGACACTCTTTTAAATCAAAATATGTTGTAATTATACATGTGAGAACGATGTAGAAACACGTGCACGTTAAAAGCGTCCGTAATAAAAAGATAAAAACAATTATGGAATTAAAATAAGCCGTGGCAGCTAAGAAATGACCAGTGCCTACTGACGGCGCCCGTTCACGAACATGACGTATGGATCAGCACCATTCAGCTCAACCATTTTGAAGGGAACTCAATGATCCAATACGACTTGCAAGATTACGAAGTAAACGACTTGCAAGATTGAAGATTACGAGTTGCAAGTCGTAGGTTCGTACCCAGAAAGGCGCTTTACTTTCGAGTAAATCATTTCATAACCACTGCTCAAAACGGTGAAGAAAACATCGTGAGGAAACCGGCATGTCCTAGAACCAAAAATTCGAAGACATGTGACATCTCCCAACCCGCATTGGGCCCACGTGGTGGATTACGGCCCACTCCCTCTCCTCGAGACGAGGCCTGTGTCCCAGCAGTGGGAACGTTATAGGCTGATTGTGGACATAACTGGCGAAATGTGAGTGTAGTACAGGTACACCTCTGCCTAATCCTTCGGGGCTTACAGGCGTGACGTTATGCTATATTGTTAAATGTAATTTACCTTCTTAGAATCAACAGCAGCTGTGAAGTCTGCCGGCGCGCACTTGCCGTCGCGTCTCAAGCAGTACGGACGAGGGGTGATGTAGTCCAGGTGCCATTCCGACTCAGGGATCGCTACAATTGACTTGATACCCACTAAAGTCTCGCGGTCACCCTGTGACAGAAAGAATAGATTAGATTGTTAATAGATAAAACAGAATAATCTTATTTCTAATGGTGGGTACCCATATGTGAAACGTGACATTTGAAACGAACGTGTCGTCCAAATACATGCAATGCAACATGGAATTTAACACAACCACTAGGCGAATTTGTTTCAACGTGTGTTATATTTGATGATGGTAGCATACGACGTATTGAAATGTTGCAGTTCATGTTACGTTTCACATATTCTGTGTACATCATTATAAAAATACAGAATAGTTACTGTACAAATTACAAGTAAGTAACTATTAAGTCCACTTGTCCCTAAAGATTCATTAGAAAATCAGAGTCAGACAGCATCTGTCTGGCATTAATGCTGATATGAACCTTTTTGGCGCAGCCGTGAGGCACGCACTTGTTGTTAGAACATTATTTTCACTTTTTTATTTTGTTATTTGTATTTTGTGTTTCACGAACTGTGCCCAATTAAACGTTATTCTTTCTTTCTTTTAAAATTTTAAACTAATTTAACTACATTTTCTAATCAATATTGCAGCGCACCATGATGACGCACTAATTTACAATAATAACAACAACAAAAGAAGGATATATTAAATCAATAAATTGAAAGTATCTGCGGCCAGTAACATCAGTGAACTGATATACAAACTGTTTGCGAATCTTTTCTAGATATAAACACGTTGACTCAGTATTTTCTTTTTGTTTCATTTAGATTTCTGATATCACCATTATAGAATAGAATAGAATACTCTTCATTATGTACACCAAAAAATTATAAGTCAGGGGTGCACTCGTTAGTCGGCACATTCGATTCAGCAGTAATTGTTGGACACCACATATTCGGCTTTCATTCGGCACGAGCCGATCGGCAAATTCCGTTCGGCATCTACCCTGGTCGAATCGTGTTCAGTTCGGGTCTACATAAGCCGAGCGACTTTTTCCCGAACATTTATATCAATAAAAAAGGTATATCTGATTTTGCAAAGCTGTCGGCTGTGCCGTATAATGCCGACCCGGACCAGCTTGTAGCACACCAAATGCCTCTATTCGTTAAACCTAGACTCGTACTAGCCACATAAATCGAGGCATTATCCCTGTGTTGCAATTAAAATAAAAATCAGAAACTTACCATCAAGTAAATGATATTATTCGCATCATGTATATTGAACACCTGTATCTTCGACAGATCATCGACCACCGCTTGCCGGCACGCCGCTGTATACGGGCAGTCATTCAGGTTCACAATAGCACCCGTTTCCGGTTGATCACCGGACTGAAACCGGACGGTAACCGGGCTTCGTTTGACGAAAGAATAGCTGGAGTTGTAGGCTTCAATTTCGTTGGAACTGTCGATCGTTCTGTTGATTGGCGTGACGTATTCTATGACGAGGATGTAAGCTCCGGGTGGGTCTATCTTCATGTTGTACTGAATCTCGTCATCCGTCAAGATCGGGATGGAATCAGCAGATGCTTGAAGCTCGTTTAGTTGCTGTGAAAGAGTGAAAGAGTTAGCTAGTGATGTGTTATCTATAAATAGTATAAATAAAGTCGTTTTCGTGCTACGTAATGTATTTAGATTTTTTGTCCGTGGAATAAAATTGACGCCTGACAGCTAGTATGGAAAATTTTTCAAAAAATCATAATTTACTTTCAGGATAAGATTTATTCTAGGCATAACAGTTTGGTAGAATTAGCCCTTAATGATTTATAATACCACTGCTTTGAATAGATATATTTAGGGACGCGGACTAGATTTTATTTCATTGGTCTACTTTGTCCTTACTAGTTTAATTAGATAAGTTCTAAATATTGTACCAAATTTCATGATACATGTCACGTGTGTAACAATTATACAATCCCGGACTCCTAAGAGCTCAACCGTCCTTTTTATGTTTATAGGCCTAAAACATCAAAATAATGATAAGTCAGAGAAATAGTTTTTATGCGGTTTGAAGCTGACATACTGGCCGTCATTTCGGTATCATCATTGTTCCAAATTTGAATTCAACAATTTAAAAAAAAGAAGAAAATCTGCGTTTCTTCGCTTTGAAGCAACAAGCTTTTATTAAACCCATCTATATGTCAATAGTGATGTCTTTATTTGTTATTTTTTTTTCATAAAAGAGTATTGAATTTTTTTCTCCTTATTTTTTAATTCATTCTGACGTGCAAATTAAGGATGGAGGACGACGAAACCGGGACACTACAGCACGATTAGATCGGTTTATCTTTACCATCAGCTTGCGTAATCGTCACCTGACCTCAGTACCGGTCCAAGAACCGCTTCAAGACTTTCACGGACTGACTCTTTGCGCTCAAACTGTTAGGAAGAGACTCAAAGAACGCAGCCGGAAACCTCATAAGCTAGCCAATGGACCTAAACTGAAACGAGCTCACAAAATGGCGCGCCTACAGTTTGCACGCGAACATTTGCATTGGACTCAACGTCAATGCAGCCAGGTAGGAGTAGGTGGGTTATGGCGGTGGGTCATGGACAGACTGGGGCGGAATTTCCACCGAAGTAAAAACTGGCCTTGAGGTTGTGACGGGGCCACGGTTGCCGCCAATAAATAGCTACCGATACGTTCACCAATGCTTAAGAGGCTCAGGTGATTTTATATGCTGAGTTTGTAGACCAGGATTTCATTTTCGCTCACTGCAAAAATTGTTCGAGAATACCTGCATGACATGACGTTAGTATCGCAGTAATGGAATGGCCAGCAAGAAGCCCTGATATGAATTCAATAGAGCACTTATGGTACGAACTGAAGAGGCGTGTTCGAGCTAACCAACCAGCTCCAGAAACTTTGCAGAAGCTGAAAACTACCATCTTGGAAACATGGGAGAACATTCCATGCCATTAAGAGCGTTTATACCTTATGAGTGGCAACGTCGCAATTTAGTGTCATATTTCATGGTTTTCAATTTTTATCATTTAATCGGGAGCTATATTTTAAAAATCTTTTTTTAAATTTTAGTTTAATTAACTTTTTAGAATTACGTCGTTTATGATTTCGGAGGTAACTGGTGACTGGCTTCAAACCACAAATTTTATTTTCTGTGTACTACTATTATATTGTATATTTTAAAAGAAAGACCTTTAAACATAAATATGCAGGGTGGCTCGATTCAGTTGTCTGGGAGTGTATTAATATTAACTGCATGTTGGAAATTCACTTCCGCTCTTTGATCACAAGTTCACCTTCAAGATGCGTAAGAGGAGACAGGGAGAATACCTTCCACCTATGTTCCTAAAGTATGTACACCAATTATTACAGATAGTAAATGTAGAAATTTTAAATAGGCTGACACAATATGTGCGGTCTTATCACTAAAATCGGTCTTTTTGAAGACAACCTTGTCTGTCTTTTCGGAGAAAACAGGTTGAGATATGGTGAAATGTGTGACTCACCTCTACGTCATCAATATACCCGCTGACTGACGTGCTCAGTCCACTGACGTCAGCAGTCGGCCTGCCGAACAGACTCGGATACGCAAAGTGTCGGCAAAGCTTCCTGTCGCCGATGACACACGGCTTGTCGACCAGCTTTGTTAGAACAGTCGCTTCGTAGTACGCTTCGGGGATGAGTACGAAGTAGTCCTGGATGAGAAATAGGCACATAAGTATAAAACAAACACCATTTTAGTTTAGGCTTATTTAGGAAGCAATCAAGCAACTCCCTCTCAACGAGAGGAGGACTGTGTCCCAGCAGTGGGAACCTTATAGGCCGATTATGTATATGTTATGCAACCACTCCTGCAAGGGCTTATTTATAGAGTTGCAGGTGCTGTTTAGAACATACATACAAAACATATAGATCGTTTTGTTTTCACGTTTTTTATAGCAGTGGGAAGTTCGGCTCCAGACGTAGCGTAAGCGATATGCGCCATCGATTTTTAATATATGACCAACAAAATATTGACGAGTAAGTGTGTAAGCAAAAATTAACATTTCATTGAATTATTATTTTCTTTTTACTAATACTCCTTTACTACAACTATTGTATGGATTCTGTGGTCTGAAATAAAGGTTTATTAACATTATTTTAAAAGTTACCACAGTGTGATACAACTGAACAGATGCCAAAAGTGTAATTTTACGACATGGCAGCCTATCGTTCGGCAACGTAAGTAAGCGATCGATCTGATCAGGTCAACCCTGATGGCAGAACTAGCCGTGAATGGGATCTGTAATACCTAAAACGTTCGTGACATGCCCGTATGCTCATTCAAATAATTATACAATGTGTAAAAAAACTCTGTCCGATCCGAAAGGTACTGTATTACCAAAAGGTAATAAAAATCAAATTAATATTGAAAATAAACTCGTTAATGCTATTTAAAATTCATGTTTTCAGTACCGAAATCACGCAAATTTAATTTAAAATTAGCAAATTTTCTACAGAGGCCATAAATAAGTTGTGACTTGTAGACTCCCGCGCCCCGAGTCTCATATATTGCCAGGTAAAACTCCCCATTAAAAAATTGCGAGGTTTATTTTGAATATGACCACATGAATACTGAATAGACTTTTAGTAAGTACGATACTTAACAACACTCTCACGGATATTGTTTTTTTTTTACATAATATTGTATTTCCACTCACAATCATGACTTCCTTGTTGGTTTTGATGGTGATCATCCAGTTTCCAGGGTTCATAACGAAGGGAGACGGCGCCACGCCCTTGTCTCCAGCCACTGTTACCAGCTGAGGCTTACTCGTCGGTCGGAGGGCCACGTTGAACCTGAAACATTAGCCGCTTAGCTTTAAGGAACTTTGCGATTCTGTTAAATGGTGTTCTGGTACAAAAAGGTTAGTGCAAGCCCCACATCATAGCCACCCAATTTCCCCAAAAGTAGTAATTTAATTAATCAAATTGTATAATCAATAGTGATATTCAAGATATTTACAGTTAGTACCTGGGCGTGAGTGAAGATTGTAGATTCAAGTCACATTTTGTGCTATATCGCCCAATACACCTACTCGTTTCACATATTCAGTCATTTTACTGAATATGTTCTGAAATCGGTTGTCATAGTATGGGTGATCAATGTGATACGGAGGAATGAGGAATATGTCGTAAGGAGAGTTTTGAGAAGACCAAGGAAACGATGGATGGACTTTGTGAAAGATGATATGGCTAGAATGGGAGTGGCTACCGAGATGGCGACTATAGAAGAACTATAGACTGTAGAGAAGTATGTAACAAAAAGACATGTTGCGCCGACTGGAAATAAATTGGAGTAGGAGCAAAAGAGTCCATATGTTACTACAGAATGGCGAATACTTACTTCTGCTGTATATCGACGACGCTGTCCGGTGTGACGACGATCCTGGCTATGACGGGGTCTTGCAGAGGGTTCGCGTACTTCAGCACCATGCGGTACAGCGACGACTTGGGTATCATCACTCTGTTTGTGACTTCGTTCTAGAAGAGAAAACAATCCATACTAATTCCATATTTTATATTTATATAGTACTAGCTGACCCCGCGAACTTCATATCGCCTAAATTTTTTTTTAATATACATATATTTTTCTCTCCGTATGAACCATCCTCGTACTTCAAGGATTATTCTAAAAAAGGAATTAGCAAAATCGGTCCATCCGTTCTTGAGTTATAAAATTACAACGAAAAGTGGAATTGATTTTTATAGTTATGGATTATAAATGCGAAAATAACTCTGTTTGTTACCTTTTTACGCCTTAAGGGCTGAACGGATTTGGATGAAATTTGGCACACGGATAGACCAGGACCTGGGTTAGAACCTATGATACTTTTTAACCTGTTAGTACCTTCCCGTTGTATAATTCCTGCTGTATAAGCTAGTTGAACAAAAGTGTGAGATGGTAAACCTCGACGAGGATTGTGTACCAAGTGAATTTAAACTTCAAATACACCTTCAATAAGGTTTAATTTAAACAAATTGTTTTTGTAAATAACAATTTGTTTCTTTTTGCAGTTTGAAAACTGTATGTAGTTTGAAACACTGGTGCTATTATAAGTTCTAAAGTCATAATTATTCCGTTGCGAAAAAGGGATGGCAATTCATATCAAGCATAGCTCCATCTTTCTATTACAACCGAACTGTGATGGCTAGAAAAATATTTACAATAAACGTTGAACACGCACCGCAGCATACAACAAACGCCATATCTCTTCCGAGAAAATCCAGGGATTTCTTCCTCGGAGTTCCTGAACCTCACAGGTCCAGACTGGGTGTAGCCTTCCCCAATCTCGTATTGGAACTAGTGGAGGGCCTAGAACTATGATGGGTTAAAATTATTTCCAAAAAACAAACCTGCAGCATAGAAAACACGACATATCCCTTCCAAGAGAACCCAGGGAATACTTCTTCAGAGTTCCTGTACCTCACAGGCCCAGACTGGGTGTAGCCTTCCTCAATCTCGTATTGGAACTGATGGAGTGTTGGGAAGTAGTGCGCGCGTATGGGACGGCCGCAGCGCCGGCCTTCGACGCGCGAGTGACAGCGGCACTGCCCTGTCGTCTTGTCGCAATTGTTGTCTATAGAGCCACCGATATCGCAGTCGCATTCTAGAAGGAGAGGTAAAGGAATTGTCATTTTGTAAGTTATGATTGCTGTCTTCCTGTTTTTGATTTACACATAAATGATATATTAATTACCAGCCGTGTGTCCAATGGGATGTTTCATCGGCCACTTCTCGGAAACCTTAGCGGATAAGTTTTCAGATAACGACGATACGACAAAATTTTACCAGTACAGACTTATTTATTTATTTATTTAAGGAAGAACAAACAGTAGCACAATAACAAATAGTCATAATAACTTAAATTCAAACATCTTTAAACGATTATGCTACCCACTACGTTCTCCACAGATTACAATTTGAGGTATTTATAACTAGCTAGTAACACAGATACAATACATTATATAAATTTGAATCGCGACATTTGCGCCAAAAATGTAAACAAATATAAGCTTATGGAAAAATAACCTTAATTCCTACATAACAAGGTTCAGTTTACGCTACAGCTTTAAACATTTTTATATAATTTTTATAAAAAAAACTTTCTCAATAGTGCTATTCACTCTGAAATCAAACTAATTTTCATTAAAATAAAGTTGATATTTGTTTAACATGAAATACGTCAATTCGAAACACAATTAAAATTTGAATTAACAACAGTCAATTGTCCCAAAACTGATATCTGTTTTTTTTTTTTTTTCCAATTTATAAAATAAAAAAAAATAAATAAACAACGGATACTAATTTTGCGTGCGTACATTATTAAGCATTGCGTTATTAAAATTACTTTGCTGATCCTTTAGGGTTGCTTGGATTTGATTCCTAAATGCATTTTTAGTAAGAAAAAGAATGTCGATTGAGTTGAACTCGTTGTTATATGTCTCAACCAAACGATGTAGTGGCGAACGCGAGCCAGCGTTGGTCTTACAGAGGCCAGTAGCAAATAGACGCCGAGTGCGTACCTCACGTAGATGAACTGTTCGAGGAACCAGGTAACAAAGACTCCTAACTAAGTCCGGACAATCAAAATGATTGCGGCACACATTGAACAAAGTCATCACTTCCAGAAGTTTCCGTCTTGATTTTAAGGTCAGGAGATCATACTTTTTAAGAAGTAAGTGGTATGACATTTTATTCCGATAGCATCTAAAATTCAAAGCACGAAGGTATATACGTTGTACTAGTTCTAATCTTTCACTATATTTCACGTAAAAAGGGTTCCAAATAGGTACTGCAAACTCTTAACTGAGGCCTAATTATTGACTTGTATAAGTGTAAAAAGGTAGAAGGTCGACGAAAATCCCTGGAAGATCTCATTACAAAACCAAACATTTGGTAGGCTTTGTTAACAATTTTTTCTACATGGACGTCCAGATGCAGCTTCGAATCTAGCAGAACACCAAGATCGCGGAGAGAACCTACTTTACTAATTGGCGTATTTGCAAGACGATAGTTGAACTCAGTAATATTTTTCTTTTTGGTAAATGTTATAACATGACACTTTGGAAGACTTAGGTAAAGCTTATTCGAAAAGCAGTAGCTGGAGAAACGATCTAAATCCTGCTGAAAGTTAAAACAATCGACTTTATCAGAAATAATTTTATAGACCTTTAAATCGTCCGCGTAGAGTAGAAATTTTGAATTTTGAAAACAGTGTTTTATGTCATTAATGTATAAAATAAATAATACTTCCACTGTATAAAATAAATAAGACTTCCACATTTTTACCTTCAAAAATGATGAACTTTCATGTAATATACTAACTCTCATTCCCTATTTAACCCCTATAAGGGAAGATTTTCACACTTTCATTACATAAGGAAGTATTGTACAAAATTTGAAAGCTGTAGTAGGTACATTGTCAGTAAGCAAATTAATAAGTAAATACATTTAAGGTGAATCCTCAGTTGTAGCCCGCGAAATTCAAGTTTTCTTTGATGAAAACTTGTTCCATCTGTATTGTTGAAATATTCTAAAAAAAATATTAGATGGAACAAATTTTCAAAGTTTGACTATTGATTTGAAATTAATGATTTTTATTCAGTAAATATATCATTCCTACAGTCGCGAATAGCGACGCAAAACAGAGCTGCAATTTGCAAAAAAACCAAAGTAATTTTGAATTTGGTGGGCTACAACTGATTCCTTTTAAGAAGATAATTAACGAGGTTTACATACACCTAGGATACAATACTCGTAGCTCTTCGAGAGCCTATTTCGAGCTAACTTCTGCCCAGGATTTCGTCTTCGTGTTTCTTATTTGGCAATGCTGTAGCTTCCCATTAGTGACAGGATTGTTGGAATCAGATCAGTAGTTCCCAGTTCCGAGTTCCCGGATTAGTAGTTCCTACATACAAACTCACAAAACCTCTTAAGTATCTGGTACTTCTGTAACATTGGATACTTTGGTAAAATAAATCCAAATATGTCTACTTGTTTCTTTGTGAGGGAATATAAATCAATATTTGGGGAACTACTCGAGTCTAAGGGCATTAAAAGGCATGACGATCGCCTGATGCTCACTTTTGGTTCCAATAGATACTATCAAAAGCAGCTTTTATAGACATGCTAGGTGTGACCACTCACTTGAATACTGGTGGCATCGAAGCGCAAACTGTAGCCGTGAATACAGCACAAGATTTTAGACCACCGAGCGCAAATATTTTTCGTAAGTAAGGAAAAAAAATAAAAAAACTGCTGTTTCATACAAAAGTGCAATACCTACGCAGTCAAAATGTATGGAACAGGCAACAGCAATTTAAAAACAAATAGTTTACGAGACATTTTGACGTAGGGTAGTTCAGAATCAAGTACCATCTCTCAAGTATTATCATCAATAATTACGTATACGTGGTAACAGGTTGCGCCTCGACGTCAATTCAATTCAATTATCTCTTTCTAATGTCACGATCGCTATGATTAACCTAATAGGTATACAAATTTTGGATAGGTAGGTACATAAATAATTATTATTATTCAAATTAAATTATAAAATTATCATTAATTAAATTGAGCATAAATAAATCGGAAATTTGACTCACAAAACGACACATCCAATTATTACAAATATAACTTGTCTGTTAAGAATTCACCAATGGTTTAGTACGCTTTTTTAACCATAAAGTCTGTGAGCATTCTTTTAAATTTGTTACCATCATTCTCAGCTCATACAGTCGTGGGTATCATATTATAGATTTTTGGGGCTATTCCCAGAAAGCCCCGTCACCCTGTATATCTATCTCGGAAATCCAGTAAGGAATAGGAACCTGCGATAATTCTGGTATTACTGAAGCCCACATTCAGAGCTCACCACTTGCAATCAGATAGACCACCTCCTTAAAGATGCAAAAACAAAAAAGATTGACATATTACTTACCAGTACATCCAAACATATTGTTAGTATCCAGCTTGTAGAATCCATCCTGACACTGGTTACACTGTCGGTCTCCTACGTTCATCTTACAGGTACATTGTCCGGAGCGAGTGTTGCAGGCTCCCAGACCTCCAAGAGTACCCGCTAGGTGGCAGTTGCAGTCTGTTGGAAAGGCACATTATGAGAAAGAAAGTCAGGACTTATAATACATTTATTCAGAAAATATTATATACAGGGTTATTTGTAATACGTCGGCATTCCATTAAAGGGATGAAGGGGAGGTCATTTGCAACCAAATGACCCCTTATGACCCCTGTGTGTAAACTGTCAACCATTTTTCCAGTAATTTGACATTTTAAATTTTTTTGAAGATATCTGGTACCTTGTATCTCGTTGGATAGCTGAAAAGTTGTACATATTTTTGGATTGTTCTGTCGATAAAGTATATCAATTTTTTTTTTTTTAAATCAACCATTTTAGTCAAATAACATGCTCAAATTTATGAAAATTGAGTGCTATAGTTGAAAAAAAAAAGATTATTTATTATGTAGAAAAAAGTCAGTAGAAGCAACTAATAATAACTTTAAAAAATCATGCATTGTTTTTTTTTTTAATAAATTTTCAAACACGTACCTATACCGCAAAAAAAAGTCAAATTACTCGGAAATGTTTGATATTTGTACAGGGGTCATAAGGGGTCATTTGGTTGCAAATGACCTCCCCTATTTGATTGCCGAGATATTACCAATAACCCTGTATACTGAGAAATAAAGTCTGTTTGGCCAGTTAAATGTTTGAGAAACATCTTAAGCCAGATTGATTTTGTTTTGCTTTATAACACACTTGTATCTCCTGAAAGGGTGGAGGTGTAATGATACATCCACATTTCGCAGACCCAATTAATACGGGGCGGCACGCTGTGAATAAGGAGGCACAAACCTAGACTTTGGGTTGCTACTGGATATTGATAGAAAAACCATAAAAAAAAACAATACTTGGTCGGGGGATCGAAATCAGGGGTTCTCTAAGCACGAAATCCGTAGTTTTGGCCAACGTTACGGGCGTTTCCTAATCCGTACCTCCGGACATAACATTAGTTTGGGGCCCGACCTAACAATGAATGACACCACGATGTGACAGTTGTCACTATATCTGATGTTTTTACCTGTCCGAAAAAGCTAATTAATCGGGCGTAGGGTTCAAGTTTCTAACTACTTTCGGACGGGCCCGTATCTTCGTTGATGGGTTTAAAGAGTAGGCGCCAGAATCCAACGCTTACCGATGCTCACGATGGTGACCGTTCATCAGACGAAGTAATCAGGTTTTTGCGGTAACATAATTGCTTTATACTACAAAAATTTATATCAAGCGACATCCATTGACAACCTAAACTTTCAATTCAACTCTGTATTTACTCAGTAAACCAAAAATCCTTGAATACAAAACAAGTTTTAACAAACAATATATATTATGTACCTTCACATCCGAATGGATTGTACTCCTGCAGGTTCCAGAATAGAGGCTTACAGTCGTTACAGATGCGACCTTGCACTCGGTCCTTGCATTGACAGAGTTCGCCAGCCGGAACCGAACCGCAACCTATACGAAAAAGGAAGGTTTAATCTTGAGCCAAACTTATTTAAGAAAACAACGTATCGTGTACAGTAAAGTTCCGAAATAATAATGTCTGAGTCGGTACAGCAGAACAAAAATAGACTTTGTGACGCACTTCTTGCTCTGACTGTACCTACAGTGTACAGTCACAGTAACAAAACGAGCGTCGTTTCTTTACCTGTATTAGTTGGTTAACAAACACGTAATTAAAATCTCGAGATTTGACGTGATTCGTAGAACTTAAAGTCAAGTAGGCAGTAAATAGGCTTGTCATGTTCTTCGTGAGAAACACATTCGTTTACTCAAACTCAAAATCTCTGTACGCCATATTTGTTTCTCAGTAAGACGAGCATTGAAAAAATACACTTTAGATGAACGCATACGTCTCGTACTGATTGTGTACAAAGTTGAGCATCATTTGCGAGACATTGTTTCCCGTAAAATCGAATGTTTCTAGAAACAATCGAATGTTTCCCAATGTAAACGATTCCCACAACACAAAAACCCGTTGCTGAAGCCAATATCAGAGGCTTCACTCTAGTGAAGGTTAATCATTCGGTAGGCGTGTGAAAGATGCCGAATGCCGAAATCCAACAATGTTGGATTGGTTAACTAACGAATTCAACGAAAATATTTATTAAACGGCTCAGAAAACTACTGGTGGATAACTGCTATTACACATTGAATGATTTTTTTTAATGATGACATCAAAATGGGATGACTTTACTATTTTCGACATTTATTTGATTTTGATTACTTATTTTATTTAATATTATTTTAATCTGTGACATTATTATACACCGTGAATTTTTAGTCGTCTGACAACGGCAGCCCACTTCATGTATCCAATGACTACTATACATTCATAACAAAAAAAAATGGTATTTATGAGAGAAAAAAAAGAAAAACATATTCAGTATTATGATGAATAACGTAGTTGAAACATTATGTGGCGAGCGAAGATCTATCTACTCGACTCGTGCGATGGTTAGGTATGTTCCACTGTTTGATACGTAAACGTTATTAACAGGATGTTTCATAATTCTAATGTATTATTTATTTTTCTTTGTACCTATTATCTTAATTAATGGTAAAGAAAAACACACCTAGAGGTATTTTATGTCGGATACATTGAGTGGACGACCTTTGTCAGACGACTAAAAAATCACGGTGTATATTTCTTATTTTTATTGAATTTTGAATGATGCCAATTATTGTTATTTTATGTATTTTCTTCAAAATAGGTAATTGAATTGGTAATGGTATAATTTAATTGATTTTTAATGGTACAATTTGTAATGACGTATAACACTAACATGTGATATTATTTATTTATTTAATTTGATTAAGTTTCAAATGTTTTTAAAGCATGTTACTTTTAATATAGTGTAAAATTGTTGTGCCCGACAGGGTCCATGTGAACTTTATAACTATTTTTAAGATCTTGTACACACTTGAGTATTGCAATAAAGATTTGAATTTGAATTCATTTTTCGCGTTGATTCAAATTGTGTTCAGATGTTTCATATTCGCCGAGTGAAAGGCAAAAGCGAACAAAAAGTGAAGCGTCTGATATCGGCTTTAAACAGTGTTGTGCAACTTTGTTTTCCAATGAACACGAGGCTTGGTTAATAGGTCACCGTTTTAATTATCTTTACACAGTGTAAAACAAAGTCACTTTTTTTGTATGTATGCTTAGATCTTTTAAGCGTCGCAACGGATTGGTGCGGTTTGCACCACCCCTGTTAGATATTTTTTCACGGAAGGTTTACGTTATCTTTTCACGTCAAAACCACTGAACGGATTTCGCAAGATTTTGGCAAGATGTCCCGGTAGCACGTTCCTGTGGGGTGATTTCATTATAAGCTAACTTACCAGCAAAACTAGCGATGACACCTCTCGGGTCACAGTTGCACTCCTCACAGGCAGGATAGTTGTAGTACTGTTCTTTGCACTTGTCGCACTTGGTGCCATCAAAGTTGGGTTTGCAGTGACACTGGCCGCTGTCGTCACACGTCGAGCCGATGGAGCCGGACACATCGCAGCTGCAAGCTGTTGATGTTGGATAAACGTGTTTGAAATATTGAGATACATGGCAAAATAGTCGTTATGAGTAAGTATAATGAAACGAGGGGCTCGTGTTTGAAATATTGAGGTACATGGCAAAATAGTCGTTATGAGTATGGTGAAATGAGGGGCTCGTGTTTGAAATATTGAGGTACATGGCAAAATAGTCGTTATGAGTATGGTGAAATGAGGGGCTCGTGTTTGAAATATTGAGGTACATGGCAAAATAGTCGTTATGAGTATGGTGAAATGAGGGGCTCGTGTTTGAAATATTGAGGTACATGGCAAAATAGTCGTTATGAGTATGGTGAAATGAGGGGCTCGTGTTTGAAATGTTGAGATACACGGCAAAATAGTCGTTATGAGTATGGTGAAATGAGGGGCTCGTGTTTGAAATGTTGAGATACACGGCAAAATAGTCGTTATGAGTATGGTGAAATGAGGGGCTCGTGTTTGAAATGTTGAGATACACGGCAAAATAGTCGTTATGAGTATGGTTAAATGAGGGGCTCGTGTTTGAAATGTTGAGATACACGGCAAAATAGTCGTTATGAGTATGGTGAAATGAGGGGCTCGTGTTTGAAACATTGAGATACATGGCAAAATAGTCGTTATGAGTATGGTGAAATGAGGGGCTCGTGTTTGAAATGTTGAGATACACGGCAAAATAGTCGTTATGAGTATGGTGAAATGAGGGGCTCGTGTTTGAAACATTGAGATACATGGCAAAATAGTCGTTATGAGTATGGTGAAATTAGGGGCTCATGGCTAAATAATAACAACCACACGGGTCGGTCGAAGGTAAAGTTACGCTTGCCGCGGTCGGCTCGTGGATGGGTGACCATCCATTACATATCGAGGCCTCTCCGTACATCGGAAAGCACGTTAAGCCGTTGTTCCCGGCTATTATTTATAGATCTTTGACAGTCGTTACGGGTAGAAGTCCAAAAGGTCTGACGACCAGTCTTAACAAGGGTAGCGTGTTACCCAGTAACTAGGTTGTGGAGGTCAGATAGGCAGTCGCTCCATGTAAAATACTAGTAATCAACTGCACCCGTGTAGACTGGAAGCCGACCCCGACATAGTTGGGAACGCTAGGTACATTGATTGAGCGTGGTGGAATATAATAGACAGTTAGTTTTTCCTAAATATTGAATGTATTTAAAACAATGACGCGGATAAACTACGTTCAGTACGCGTTCGAATCTGGAGCCTACTCTCTAAGTCCGTCAACGAGGATACGGGCCCGTCCGAAATTACTTCGTTACTTAAAAGTGAACCCTACTCCCGATTAATTAACTTTTCCAGACGGGCAAAACACAACGGGAGTAAAAAAGCAGTCTAAACGTTTTGACATTAATTCTTAGTTCGGTCCCGGGACTAAACTTAAGTCTGTAAGTGATACGGAGTAGGAAACGTCCGTAACTTCGGCCGAAACGACGGACTTCGTACTTAGGGAGGAGGCACCCTAGGTTCAGAGGATAATGTGAGCCACTTCATTCATGATGACAGCAGTAAACTTCCGAGGTAAGGCTTGAAATAGCGTTAAAATAAACTTAAGACACTTTGGTAAGGTATCATTAATTTGCCTTATCCCGATTTGTTCGGGGACGTCGTATCACGGATTTGTTTCCATACATCTCTACAAGCCGTCGTTTCAGAGTCAATTTCCCACCTAGCCATATCATCAGCCTCTTTTCTTATACAACTCCAAGTAAAAGACCGGCCGAGCCGGTGTCGGACCTCGCAAAACGAATGGTTCCGTAGTCGGGATGAATTTATCCCAAGGACAAACTTAACATTGTAGTTAAAAAACATGTTCCCCAAACGTTATGTTCTTCAATACATTCCGACTGCAAATGTAAGTTGTTCAACTATTACTCGTTAACTTGTAAAGCCTACTTAGCGGCTTTCTAGTAGTCTCTGAGGTAAGCCGAGGATAGACAGACAGACAGACGAACATGGTGAAACTAAAAACATATTTCTATTACACTTGGCAAAGGCGAATAAGTTTTAAATTGAGCTACACTTAGGATATTGTTGTCATCGCGGGTGGAACTTGGATGAGACTGACATTATAGCTTGGAGATTAGCAAAATACAGAGATACCCATGCCTAACCGCAGGCCAAGTCTTAATGATGATGATCAAGGGACACTTACACAAACATTCCGGGTACTTATAATACCCTGGAGAACACTGGTCACACTGTTTGCCGCCAAAGTTCGCGAGGCAGTTGCACTTGCCGTCGGCGGAACAACTGGTTGAGGTGGACCCAGTGGAGTCGCAGTTGCAGGGCACGCAGAGACGCTCCCGGCCACGGACTTCCATGTAGAACCTGGAGAAGATGAGTAATGTAACTCTATCTCTTTTTTTATGTTCAAAGACATGCTTTTCTAGAGCGGAATAAATCGCTTGTAAGCGCTCGCGCTCTTTTCCATCGGCGGGGCGATTCCGTAGCCCATTTATTCTCGTTTTAGTGACTAGTGAAGAAGGATTTTTCTGAGCGCCAAAAATGAGACGGGTAGTTATGGGAAAATTCGAATGAATGTGGATGGAATAAAGGGCGAGGATATAACATTGAATCTGACTTCTGAAGTGGCACGTTAAGTATCAAGAATAGTCTGCAGTGATCTATGTTATTTTGAGTTTTAATTCAGACTTCATTTATGGATGTCAAAAGAACGGTAGATTCAAAAGGATTCGAAAAGATGTGGTAGGTACAAGTAGTATTACTATTTGCAACTGTTTGGTGACCAATATTCTAAAGTAGGTATAATTCAAATACAGTAGAGAGCAAGTTTAACATAAACAGCATCAAACATTTGACCATTTATAATGTAGACAGATTATGTATACTCTTACCCATTCAAGCATTGGTCGCACCGAGCTCCTCCGAAGCCAGTCTTGCAGATACACGAGCCAGTGACGTCATCACAAATGCTGGGCTCTGTCCCGCTCACGTCGCAATTGCAGTCTGAGAAACAGAGTTTGTGAGACTATTTAGGACACATGGAGAGAGTAATCTGAAAATACGTAAGAGCACCAGCACCCCAATTAAGTAACACACTTTCTTTCACAATTCTAAGGAATTGGAAGGAAATTTCTAGTCCATTGCGTCATTAGTTTGAAAAATTCGTGTGTCGAGTAGACGGACTTTTTAAATTTAATAAAGCAATGAATGTTGTCGAATTGTTAAAAATTAAAGGCATTGCCATTGTTATTGTGTTACGCTGTTACCCAACGGATCTGTTTATTTAATGCACTCAAATGCAAAAAGCAAAAAAGGGCGGTTTTATTTTTTCGCCTGTTTGTCAAAAATACAATAAGAGAAAGGTTTTATTCATTTGCATGAATAAGTTACTGACATGTTACTGTTATAACGTAGATTATAAAAAAGTTCGTTTCAAATTCCAATTTAACAATTTAAGACATAGGCGGGCTTTTAGACGGATGTACGAAAATTACTGTTCAAACTGCACCAGTCTGTTTGTGTATATGAGTTTACTCGTTTTTTTTTAATATAACAGAATTCGCCCCGTAGAAAAAGTTGTTAATTTTCATGACTACTGTACCCACTCCCTTAAAGTGTGTTTCTCGTTTCACCTAACACCCTGTGGTTTGAGATATTTGATGTAAGGGGGTCGACGTTGATCGACGGACACCCAAACACGAAAAATAAGATAGTTTCGTATTAATAAGTATTATATTATATGATTAGTTCCCATTTTTACCATCCTCTAGGACTAACCTGAACAAGTTTGCCCCCTTGTCACGCGCCATAAGACAGTTGAATATTATTTCAGATGAGGTAGATATATTTCACTGCAGCCTGATGAGATTCACAGTAGTAGCACTAAGGTGCATTGAGAATCTTTAGAGATCATGATTGTTAATTGTGGGTATTTTTATTTATTTTTTCAATGTATGTTAATTGTTCTTTTTCCTAATTGTATTTTTGTAAGTGAGTTATATGTGATTTGTAAGTGAGGTATGTGTATCTTGGTAGTAACATCGCATTGGCGTTATAGCTGTTATGGTGTTATTTGCATAATTTTAATTAAATAAATACAAAAAATGAAAAAATGTTTCTTTAGAATTGTCATTCACATGATTGACAGCCATGGGTGCTAATTTGTGTATACAAAGGTAGTTTGCGAAATACTCACGTTTGCATGTTGGATAGTTGAAGTACCCAGGTTCACACTGGTTGCATGTCCGTCCGCTATATTTGCTCTTACATGTGCAGTTGCCGCTGCCCTTGTCGCACACTGACGATACTGAACCCACAGAGTTACACTCGCAATCTGTAGGAAAGAGATAGCATTAATTAAGTCAGGTAAAGTTATGTGTTGGATTTTTCCACTGGATTGGGAGGCACAGGACCCGTTTGAGGGGCCTTTGTGTTATCAGTCGATATCTTTCCACTACATGATGATAGTGAAGTTATAATTTACTGAAATAAATAAACTCACGCCTTCTTCTCATGGGGGTAGGCAGAAACTACAGAACACCACTTGCTACGATCATTTTAACTATTAACAGCCTGTACTGAAACACCACCACAACACACAGCCAACCTTAAACCACTAATCTCCACAACTCGACAACTTCAGGCAATCATTTTCAGCTCATAACTCTTTTCTCAATAAGTTCACACAATAGTAACAAGATTTGACATCTGTTTCTGACTCTTACAGCTATAATACAACCCCAGCCATAATTTGTTTGGTACTTACTTTTACATTCCGGTGAAAAATATCCATCTGCACAAATCTCGCACGATGTACCAGCATAGTTGTATTTGCAGGGACACTGGTGAGATAAAATATAGCTATTATTTATGGAATAGGTTGTTTCTAGATTCTCACAAATATACACGGTGACATTTGAATCACAGTTTTGCTAGAACAAACGTTGTTTAGACCATGGTCTACTACCATTATGCAGCATCAAATATGTTATTAAAACAAACTAATCTAGGCGTTCTGAAATTATTCTTCTTGCTCAAATGTTTGAAACATTAACCGTAATATCAAAGTACTCATCGCGGTAGCGATATGGATATGGCATTCAACTACTTAATGAGACGCGAGCGCCGCGCGTCGCGGCCGTTGTGTCTGTTTTGTAGGGCGTAACGATAATCCCGACTTTTTTAACATTGCCTTTTTTGTGTTTTTTTCGAAAACCGATGACGTTTTTTTTTCTATTGGATGCTATAGAATGGTTGTAGACCATGGTCTGAACCACTTGTGTTCTAGCAAAACTGTGATTCAAATGTCACCGTGTATTTGGTTCAACTATAAGACTGAAATGAGTAATAGGAAATAAAGACTTCACTAATATTTCTAGACCAAAAACAGGAAATCATTGATTTTCAAATTACTTTATCCTACACTTCTGTTTACATTTCATTATAGACCATCAGTGTGGACAGGTATTGGAGGTGAATGTGACATTACTTCAAACGGGTTTTCCACATTGATTATTGTTCTATAGTGCTTACAAGCACTCTATAACTATTTAGAGACATTGTTTATAACAAACCCTTCAAAGTATATGATGTACCCTTGCACCTCTATTCTCTGTGCATTTTACCAGTTGTAGCCAAACTTGTACTTACCAGGCCATCAACAGGCGTGCACTGCTGTCCATCAGTTCCGTTCAGGTTACAGGTACAAGGCTTGCAGTCGGGGTAGTCGAAGTACCCGTATGCGCAGGAGTCGCAGTTGGGAGGGTTGAACTCGACCCGGCACTCGCAGCGGCCAGACTCTTCCTCGCAGTTACCGGTCGAATAGTGCAGGTCACAGTTGCACGCTAAATCAGGAAGCGTTTTAGTATAGATACCAGGGCTAAGTTTAATGGGATTTAGATAAACTTTTAGTTTAGGTTAAAAATGTTTCTCTAATGTAAGTACTTACTTAGTATAATATTGTAAACTTAAGGGTTCCAGGAAAAAGGTATAAATTAACAGTGTTTTGGTTTAAAATACATGAATTTTAGTAATTTATTATTTTTAGTAAATATAGAAATCCTTAGTTTATTTGTTTACAACAATAACTACATTTTGACATTTGAATGACATTTTGACATTTATCAAAATAGGGATGGTATGCTAACGTAGGTAACGCTAAATAAAATTGTAATCGATTCATTTACAGGCCAGTTCGTTTTGTAAAATAATAATATTAAAAAAGGTGTGTTATTGCAACGCGTTGCAAAAACACACCTTTTTATTATTGTTTATTATTTATTATTCATTTTATTATATTATTCATTTATTGTTCGTCACAGCTCATGACGTTGCAACGTCATGAGCTGTGACGAAGAATCTCATTGAAGAGCTAATTGGTCTGTGTATTGAAGTATGGTTAAATTATCAGGAGCAGGGAGCAGCCGATTAGCAGTTGCTAGATTATGGTCGTATTATTTGTATTGTAAACTTTACACTTATTATTTTAGTACCTACCTTTAATTACGTTGTATTTTACATTGACTTTAATAATCAATTGCACCTGTCCGGTTAATTCCAGTGAATTAATAACTCGAGTATTTAGATTTCTTTTCTTCGATTTATAAATAAATTGTATTTTTTTTTTACATTGATTCTATCTGGAACTTGAATCAATAAAATCAACTGAGACTTTAGAAAAAAGTATCATTTTACCACTATAAAAGCCATCTTTACGATTGCTGCCAATAAATTATCGATGCGTTCATAAATAAGGTATTGCCATTCTTCTCTTACATATATAAAAGTCCTCATTTTTACAGTTCTTCTAAAAAAACGGAAAAGTGCGTGTCGGACCGAGTAATAGTGTTCTGTGGTCGGACGACGCACAATGGAGGGCTTCCGTAACTATACTTTTCGCCATAAGATGAGTTCCCTGACAGTTCATTTTTTTCCGTGGCACGCATACTACTTTAGACGAAAAAAAAAAAACTGGCAAAAAAATTAAAAAAGAAATGATAAAAAAAAGATTGCCTTTCGTAAATTACTAAGTAAATTATTGTAGTTATAATTAACTGTTAATAAATTAAGTAAATAAAATAAAAAAGTATAAATCTTAAAAATGTCTAATGCGTTGAACGGAACGTCGGCCGATAGTGATTGACACTACTCAATACACTAATCGACAAAAAAATTGATGAATCGGAGCGGTCATTTTGTAATCGCTTCGGATATATTAGTAAAATTCAAAAAGCCGCCGACGCACACCTGCAAGCTTGACGAGATGGCGAAGGAACGTGGGCATCGTGTTTTAAGATTACCGCCATATCACTGCCAGTACAACGCGTTATAATTGATTTGGTCTCAAATAAAAGGTATGTACTTACTTATTAAATACAGTGCGACCAAGATCATAATGAATTTGAGCTATGGCGTCATTTGCACAGAAAGAGACCGTAAAAATGACGTTTATTTTAGACGGCATTAGTTCCATTTGTGGTCACGTAAATTACCATCGTGGTCGCACTGCAATAACAATTTTGACATAAAAAAATGCTTATTTTAGTAAAATTATTATTATAATCAAAGTGTATTTTTGGGATATACCTATTTTATTTCAATGGGTGTTTAACCAGTTTACCTAGGCTACCGGAGACACAGTAATTTTTGTAATATTCACTTATCAGTATATTTTTATTATTTTCAGGTTATGCAGCCAAAAACAATATGTCTCCACCATTCACGGCAAACAAAATGCTGAAATTATTGGAGGAGGCATGCAAACATGTAACGGCAGAAAATTGGAAAAAAGTAATAGAAAAAACTCAAAAAACTATAACAGAGGACTGGAATAAATATATCCGGATCGATCGAATTAGGGACCAACAATTTATTATCGCGGTTGGAGAAGATTCCGATTCCGATATGGATATGAGTTCAAATCAAGAATCAAGTTCTGATAGTGAATAATAAATAAATAGGTAATTGTTTTAAACAGACTGTGTTTCATTTACCACTAGCTGTCCCCCGCGGTTTCACCCGCGTTATGTCAGGTTTTTGCTCTGCTCCCGTGATGTTATGTAGCCTATGTCTTATTCTGATGTATAAGCTATATTATTGTAAAGATTCATCAAAATCCGTACAGTACTTTATGCGTGAAAGAGTAAGAAACATCCACACACACACACACACATACTAACTTTCACATTTATAATATTAGTAGGAAGTAGGATAACCAGTTTATTAAAAATTTTTTGTGAAAATCTAAAATCTATAATCCGATTCCATTTTCTTTGCCAACTGAATCGATATTATAAAAAAATCGATTATATTTCGTTAGGTCACGTCACTACAATTGTCAGACAAGAACTGTCAGGGAACTCGTCATAAGGCGAAAAGAATATAGTTGGGAGAATTGAATTGAAATGTAGTTGGAAAACATGTTCTCCCTTATGTAGGTACATCGCTATACGTCTCGGTCAATGTTCAACTGCAAAATATGTAAGTTCGTAAAACAAAAAAAAAAGTGCTGAAACTACAAAGTATCAGGTCTTTTTCCATTACTTCTGCTATGAGACCATGCTTCTTGCCAAATTTCATGATTCTAGGTCAACGGGAAGTACACACGGCTAGGTACACATCAAGCTATACATTTCCAGTAGGTACCTATAAGCTGATCTCGCATTGTATAGGATTTCCTTACAGTGAGAGGTCAGTGTAAACTGGAATTGTATAGCTTGATGTGTAGCCGTGTGTACCTTTAGGTTTTGATTTATTCGCGAGTAACATAATAAGTCGCTTAAATGGTCATATTTTTATTACGTTGACTTAGAAGCTTGATTTTTAGAGCTCCCAAGGGATCGTAGACCTACCTACGTATTTGATATTAATTTCAACTTGATACCTCGACGGGTTCCTGGGCAAAGGGGTCTTGACAGATAGACAAACGGACGGGCAACGAAGTGATCCTAAGTATAAGGGTTCCGTTTTTTGCTTTTGAGGTACGGAACCCTAAAAACTGATGATGATCAGATAATACATTATTATTTTATCATCAACGTCAGGCATCAATTCAGCTAGATATGTAATAAGTATACTCACGCTGGCATACATCCGTTTCATTCCAGCTCTTTCCATAGGGCCTAAAGAAGGTCGGCACGCATTTGTTACAGTTGATGCCCTCAGTGTTGTGCTGGCAGTTCTTGCATACGCCACCACCTTCGTACCTGCCGTAAATGTCAATGGAAAGCCTCTGCCTATCTATTTCGGGGTCGTACTCGCATTCCGTTGAGTGGCTGTGACAGTTGCAAGCTGCAAGAGGATACAAAGAGTTAGTTTTGAGAGGAACAGTCGATGCGCGATGTGTAATATAATTATGTACCTACCCTTAAAAAAATTGGCATAGTTCTTCGAGAGAAAGTAGATTAAACCTACTTACATTTCTAATATGCCAGGGGCGATGAATTATTTAGGGATGCGCTATGTCATGAAAAATCAAAACAGCTATACTGATTCACGAGATACGAATAACTGAATCTTCATTGGTGTTCCTTGTTATATCATAATGCATTTGGATGCCTCCAACGAGCCTAAGGCTCTGGTTAGATACGTAGGTTTAACACGATAGATCAAGTCAACTCACGTTCACAATTAAACCTGTCCCAATGCTGTGAGATCCTCCACTTCTTCTGCTCGAACCCTGGGCAGCATTCCGCGCACTGAGGCCCGCATGTGTTGTGTTGGCATACACACTCCAGTATGTTGGTGTTGGTGGCGGGATCTGCTGGCTCACACGTGTCCGCGTGACCGTTGCACATGCAGCGGCCGCCGATACTGATGTCTTTTATACTGTAGAAGTACTGGTGGGAGAAAATGGTGTAAGTATTAATTTAGTGTCCTAAAAAATCTATTGAATTTATGCCACCCGTTTAGGAATTACCTAGGCACCGCTAATCACACAGACAGTCAATTACTCTGTTCTTAAAACTTGGCGCGACGCGACTAGTAGAACAATCTTTATGAAAACTTCATGGATATTGTTCTGCAAGAGTCGCGTCGCGCCTGTCTGCGGGAGCCTTTATTACCATTCACCGCTAGTGCATAGACGATCAATAAGACGGCTAAGTAGGCCTATACTTAGCCGTACTTATTAGCAGTAGTAGATAGGTATCTACTACTGCTAATAAATCACGCGGGGTGGCAGCTATTGTGCCGGCCCTGCAGTTAAGAACCGATCTTAACGGTTGTCACCGTCGAACATGTCGTTCGTAGTTAGTCTCAAACTTACTGAGTTCTCCGGTGGTATGCATTTGGGACAATACACACCAGTAGGCATAGGTACCTACAGTACAACAAAAGGCTGACATCAACACTGAAATTGACCTCATAACCCTGAACCAGACGCACGTAACGTCAGTTAAGGACCTGTTTGTTTTGCTATAAATAACCAGGTAGATTACACGCTCACTGAATTTAAGCTTGAGCAGTAGAAATACACATAATACCGGCTACCTGCATTTACTGGTATTTGCACGTTTCAAATAGTAGGTGATTATTGGTCGTACAGCCTTTTCATGGGACCGGACCCTTACATATCTACCCAACTGGATGAGTTTTAAGCTCCAGTTAAAATGATTTTATAAGTAGGTAGGTACTAGCTGCTGCTAGCCCACGTTTTACCTGAATAATTCAATTAAACGCCACTTTTGAATGAATGTCCTTGGTTAAGCACATACTTGGGAACCCATGTGCTTATCAAAGTCATTGTTTATCCGAGTGTTATACCTACTTATCGTGATTGAGCAACAGACATTTAAACAAACTTCTACATTTTATCAGTAATCTAAATATTGCAGACTTTTTCGGCTCGAAAACGCATCGCAGGGATGTGGACTCCTTGTTACGGCTACCGTTTCATACAAAAAATGCAAGTTGAACGCACACGTCTGGTAACAGTAGGATCCTGTCTCGCCACGGACATGAGATGTCCCAGTAAGTTCTTGGTTCTCAGCAGACGGAGCCGCACGTTAGTAGCCCTGGTCCACTCCTGGAGTACTGAGGAGTTGAAGTACGTGTCGGCAGACGGACGGTAGTTCAGCAGGGATATCGGGATCTGGAAGCAAAGAAAAAATCATTACCTATACCTACTTGAATAATCTTGATACTTTTATATGTATCGCGATTTGATCAACTATCTTCTTTTGGGTTATGTAGTCTAAGTTAATTTTAGATTGATAAGTGTGTAAGAAGAAGGTCCTAAAAAAGAATTGGTTGCAATGGAATTTCAACTTTGTCATATAGGTATGACATTGAGGTTGTGTTACCAAAACTTGATTATTTGAGATTTCGAAAGCAAACATAGTAGAAAATATTTACTACAAGTTTTAGAAGAAAGAGAACATTCAAACGCTCATCGGTAACCGTTAGACTTTGAAGGCTTCTTTATTTTGTAGCAGTAGGTAAGCAGGTTTAGGTAATTCAAGGTGTTACTACCTAGTATCACTAGAATTACATAAACTTGCCTGTCTTTTTTGTGAAAATCTCATTGTGAAAACTTGGGTGAAGTAAGCTTGAACTGAGCTGTCATTCTATGCATCAAAGCATTTTTATCTATCTCTCTACTAGCTTTTGACGTCACCGGTATCAATGACATGCGAAATCAATAAATTAGACTGACCTCACCGCCCTCTAGCGGTACAATCTTAGAGTATTCGGTGCTGCAGATGACTGAGTCATCTTTGGTGATGGGCTGCAGACTCTCCTTGCCGAAATAACGCTCGCAATCCCTGTGGAAAGAGTAAGCATTAGAATTCGAACGTTAGTTACAGTACCTACCTACTAGTACTAATTGGGACCACTGGGAGCCAGCTGTTGTGGAGCAACTTAGGTGAGACCTACCGGTCTATCCCTATCAGAGTTGATGCCCGTGTTCTACTATCTGAACACAGGCCTATACTCTGTGATAGGGAGAGGTCCGTAATACGCCACAGAGGCCCATATAATGCACAAATTTAAGTGCACATTGGTTTGGGTTCGAACCTTCGACCTATAACTCAAAGTCAGGGCCGTCACAGCACTGTTCGTTAGTCCTAATATTGGACAAGTCTAAGTTTGGTAGTAGGTAGCGAATGGCACAATCAATAGGTAGGTATTAGATCCTTAATATTATAAAATTCTCAGAAGCTTAGGGTTTGTGGCAAAGGTTCGCCTCCTTTAATGAAATAGGAGCATATAGGAAATTATGCTAAACAGGCGACACTGGTGTACTTTACACCTCTGCCAGCCCTTCGGCGAATGCAGACATCATTGAAATTACTGAAAATCTCTTACGTAGCGTTTCTGGACAAATCCTTGTTAATATTGGCTTTAAGTGCCTCTGGGATGTGATGACTGATGATAAAGCTTAGAAGACTCTGTCCTAGAACCCCGGTCCCAGATCCATTTAATACTCACTGAGGGGAATCGGAGAAATACTGCCAAGGCTTGAAGGTCTTCCCGTAATCTGTAGACTTCTCCAGCATCCAGAGACCAGGCCTGGGCGAGTTACCCATCTTCACGAACACGTACGCCACGTGGAATTCCTGAAGCAAACCATATAGGCATCGGTTATGTAGGTACTTAGGTATAATTCTCGATAGTTCGGATTTCTGGGCTAAAAATAACTAACTGGCCCGTATGTTAAGATGGCGACGGGATATTTAACGAGGGGATTTCCCGGAAGTTATTTATGTACAATTACATCATGTTATGTATGTAGATTCTGCATACACGATACAGATACAACTTATCAAGTAATAAACTAATCAAGAAGGGTTAGTTGCCAACTGTAATTTCAGCAACAATTTCGTTATAACCATTATACCTACACATATTATCACCCATGTGTTCCACGAAAGTTTTATGTGTTTGAAGTTGTGTTGCTTTTGTTTCCTAGGTTCTCTGAAGAATATGTAGGTACATCTATAATGGGTAAGTAAGATGCAAACCATGACATTACCCTTGACAGCAGCAGCACATATTCATCGCTCATCATACCAATGATAGGACACGTGTATCTAATAAACTAAATTACAGTTTATCATAAAAAAATTATCACGCGGTATCTATAACATTTTACGAGTAGCCTGATCTATTTGTGACATCCACACATAATCGTGTTATGAACTAGTAACCTCGCCCTTTGGGTAGGTACCTACATACAGTTTTTTATCTCGGCACTATCGTTACCCACGCAGACACACATCCTCTTCGGGTCACGCGGACACCGAGTGTCAAACTCAAAGCATTTATTTCAAATAAACCAGTTACAGGCACTTTTGAATTGTCAAGGGGTCGGTCAGTCAGAAAGATGAAGCTAGTTGCCCATTCCAAAGCGTGGGAGATACCTATGGAGAAGAACGGGCAAGAAACTCTATGGACACTCTTTTAAATCAAAATATTGTTCCAAAAAAGTGGTTACATCATTCATGTTGAAATTATACATGTGAGCACGATGTAGAAAGACGTGCACATTAAAAGCATCCGTAATAAAAAGATAAAAACAATCCAGGAATTAAATAAGCTGTGACGATCCTTATACCTATTAGCTAGCCGACATTTTCAAAGCAAATTATGAGGAGGTACCGTTTCCATGGGCATTATCCCACGAAAAATGGGCATTGCATCATCGCTACATATTATAAAACAAAATCCCCCGCCGCGTCTGTCTGTCTGTCTCAAAAACTACCTTATCGTATTTTCATACGGTTTTCACCAATGGTGGAAGTGATTCATCAGGATATTTTAGGTGTATAATTAATTAAAGGTTTTGTTTAAATTGGCTGAAATATGACGATGCTTCTTGAAGAAGTCGGAATAAATCATGCCGACTGGGAGCTTAAATTACGCCGCGTAAACCAATAGTTATATGAAAACTATGTCTATTACGGAATTACTTAACTTAAAAAAACTTCCACGCGGGCGAAGTCGTGAGAATAAGCTATTTTTTTTTTAGAAATTCAGCGTAGTATTTCAACTTAGGTAGGATAATGTTTCGCTTCAGCGGGTGAACAGCATTGCGATTCTGTAACCATCTCACCGTGAAAACTTAGGTGAAGTGAGCGTGGAGTGAGCTGTCAGTGTCGTCCCACTGATGCTACACGGTGGGCCGAGGGATTGACCAAGCATTACATTTACAATCATAATCGAGATTGTAATTATGTTTTTTTTCTGTTGATCATTTTATATTATTTCAAAGCTAGTATATATCTAAATGTCTAAATATTATTATGTAGTTTTTTTTTTAATATAAAACAGCAACACAGAAATTCAGTCAGAAACTAGTTTAGGAAATCAAAATAAAAGAACTTATTTGAGTTTCTAACTGAATTTCTGTTTTGTTGTTTAATTAAAAAAAACCCGAAAATAATAATTTTTAGCCACGTAAATACTAGCCTTGAAATAATATAAAATGAACAACAGAATTAGCATAGATTAAATAATTAAAATCTCGATTTGATATGATTGTACCTAAATGTACCTAATGCTTGGTCAATCCCTAGCATCAGTGGGATGACACTGACAGCTCACTCCACGCTCACTTCACCTAAGTGTTCACTTCACGGTCACATTTTTACAGAATCGACATACTGAGGATAATGCCAATAGTGGAATGGGTCATAGAAGCCTACCATGACATCCACTCCATAAAGTAGAAATATCAAATAAAGTTTGTGTTTTTGTATCAGAATTTAGGAGGGGAAACTCAAATAGATTTTCCTCTGAAAAATTTCGCCAAAAACAAGGTACCCAACAATCGCTTTATTTGGCACTCGCTTCTGCCCGTGGCTTCGCCCGCGTGGATGTCGGAGAATATCCCACGGGCACGTGCTACCGGGACAAAAAGTATAGCTTATGTCCTTCCCCGGCACGCGTAGCATGACCACAATAAAAACGAGTTTTGTCGACGGAAGAATAGTTATAATGACAGATCTCTAAAAAAAACTGTCATTTTGTCTTTTGTATCTGTAATTTTGTCTATTCTTCCGTCGACAAACCCCGTTTCAAAGTTACATGCTCTGTGCCCGTTTCTATGGTGGTCATGCTAATAACGTGCTGGATGCCATCTATCTCCTTGCCTTGATAGAGTTACTTGTCGAAGTTATAAGTAATAGGTATTATAGTATGGATACAACAATCGGTGATCATACGGTTTTTTTTTATTAGGATATTGAAACCCATTACCTACGAGTATAAAGATTATATTTTGTCTCTATTTACATGATTATTACCTGTCTAGCTACAAGTTAGTGGGCAGTTAGCTTAGCTAATCTCTCGCTGTCCGATATTTTTGGCAGTGCATTCGATGTTCTTCAGTTTGTGGCGATGCGATTAAAGAAGATTTTAATAAGATTTATTAATCCTCACGATGCAGTTCCTGACGTACCTAATGCCCGAATGATAAGACAAATCGGAATCCCAATGAATCGAAATCTAAAGATACAGGTACAATTAATGAAATTGTGTTACAGCATCTAAAACGACCTTTGAACCTCAGAATAAACCCAACAATCATCCGACCAATTGAACCGCCACCACACTTCAAAAACACAATTTTAGACAGAAACTCGCATTGCATACCTACACAAATGACAAAATTAGCTATTTGCTATTAATTTATTTATTTATTGGTCTACCAACGATTGTTTACACCAGTTATGGGCATACAAAACAAGCAAAAACGGATAAACAATAGTGTACAATCACTTATAGGTAAACTCAGCATGCAAAACGAAAGTTGTAGATACGATAGAGAAAAAATATTAAAAGAAAACTACCCTAATTTATATCAACCACTAGTATCTAAATTGTTACATGTAATTTAGATCCTGAAACAGAGAACAAGAAGAGAAAAAAAATAAACAAAAAGGTAAATTAATCCTTATCTAGGTTTTCCAAAGTCTTCGCTTTTAAACTGTACAGTGAGTCAAAGTGCAAGTCGATTAGGTCGCTACATTCATTAATTACGACAGGGGAACTAGCGCCCAAGACTGTTCGTCGGAGCGGTGGACAGAGTGGCGTAATATTGGCTTACGAGGAATCCTTGAAGGCTGAAGGCACACGAAATTTAAAAGAATTTAATATCTGTGGGCAGTCAATTTTATTGGCCATCATTTTGCACACAAACATTACGTCAATAAGGCGACGGCGACGGCGACGGCGCTTTTCCAGCGAAATCATTTGAAAGTACTTCAACCGCTTGGTATATGAACGCTTTTTTTTCCTATTTCGCAAAAAAATGCACTACCTACTTTATTAGGACATCAGCAGTAGCTCAAATTATTATGACAATATTCGCTTAGCAATAGGTAGTTATGTATACAAGAGTCGCAACGCAAGATAGTCAAATTTCGCAGTGTTATCATTCGCAGAGTGCATTGAGTGCAAAAACAAGCATTATGATAATATACTTAAATGTAGACTATGCATAAAATAGGCGCCTTAATAATAATAAACTTATCTACTTGAACGGCGATACTTACATAGACATGATATCAAGCTGAATAATAAGTCATTGTTGGGGCTCCATCATTTATGTACTTACTAGCTAGTTAAAAGCTTGTTATTGTGTGGATTTTAATTGTGCATTTCCTTCACGTATTAGGTTAGGTTTTTAATACATTAGAATAAAAACAAGATTTAATACAATTTTGGTTAGCCTCCTACCCTAGGACCGATTAGTATTACAACAGTATTCACTGAAGAATTTTCTAACAAACTCAAAGCATTTATTTCAATTAAACCATATACCTACAGGCACTTTTGAACTGTCAAAGGGTTGGTCAGTTAGTCATAAAGTAGAAGCTAGTTCAGTAGAAAGCTCATCAGTAAAGAAGCCCAAAATGCCTGTCTCCTATTTCTATAGGACATAGTACAAAACAAAGTCGCTTTGCGTGTCTGTCTGTGTGGTCAAACATACCTACATCTTAGACCTACCCATGTCAATCTACCATTACACCTTCTAAATTACGCCAAGGATTTTGATGCGGTTTTCACAGTAATTTGGACCATTTATGTGTATCCCTCAGACCAAATGCAAAATCAAGACAGGCGCTGCGAACAATATACAGTGTAGCATGCAAAACTACACCTTACTCTGTGCAAACACGCTCAGACACACACATTTACAACCCAATTTACAACCAAACTACACCTCACTAAATGCACACAGGTTGAGTTTGACGAAACCGGCCCCACGTCACGTACCTACCTACCTTATCTACTTATAATTTTTGATGAGGGCGTTGAGCTTAAATCCTAATACTCGGTGATGCGGAAGGAAAACCAACACTTAGTAAATCCTAGTCTAATCGAAATTCAAAGGGATTCGTTCCAGCAAAAACATGACTAGGCTCGTAAATTTGTTCTATAATTATTTAATGTTCCACCATCGCATGAAACCGAGTTCGATGCCCTCACAAACGTAATGTTATTCCTGGAGTGTCCTGAATAGTCCCATTGGACATATGGCGCGTAAGATTCTACGAAATTAGAAACAAAACGAGATTTTCTTGGGTTGCTGTAACAATGAACATGCAGTAACAAAACATGACAATTTTTGGTGTCAATTCTGAAATACATAAGTAAGTACCTTACACGCACGATGGGAGACTCTTTGCCTCCCATCGGTGGCATAGAAAATGGCACTGCAGAAAGATAATTACTTGCAGGTAGAACAACAACGTTTTGGAATGTTGCTTAAGTTTAGAAGATCCTACGATGCTTAACGGTGCCGTAACATACTACAGGTATCTAACTAAAATGTATTCGGTGTCAATTCAGTACCTACCTAATTACTTGCACAGGTAGAAAAACAAAGTAATGGACTGTTAACTTTGTTAAAAGTTTAGACTGTACGCTTTACAGATGATAGATTGTCCGTCCGTCAGCAAATCATTTAGAATGTCAACTATCCGGCCTAAGCAAAGCTGCAAGTTGATTGCGTTGGATCTACGTAGGCCAATTGATATGGATAAATTATTTTTATACAAACGATCACTTGTGTAAAGTGCCATGCCAATAATAATATATTTTAAAAACTAGACGAGGTTGATGTTGCTTATCCGACAACAAAACAAAAATAGAGGTCAAGACATAATCTTGGTCAGATCATGTGAGGACCATGTAGATTAGTATTTGAAATGATATTTTGAGGAAAGAACCACACAAATTTGTGTGGACCTGTCCAGTCTGTGATTGAACAACTTAAAACGCAATGGACCGCAATCTAGCGTCCATGGACCACGCTTGGATCGATAGGAGCGGTCAATGTCACTGATCGAATGCAATCTAGTTGTAACTTTGTATTTATCCAAAACAATAGGAAGCTAATTGAAGACGTGTCTGCATATTCTAGGCTATATTTTCCAAAAAAATGAAAGGATCATGCTTAGGTTTGGTCATGTTGAGAGGATGATGAAAGGCGTCTAACAAAAGGTATTTACAAGGCAGATATGAGTGGAAACGCCGGGAGGTCACGCCCTAGGAGGACATAATATGTAAGGTAGCTTACTGGTGATGTGCTTCAGTAAGGTCAGGTGCGTAATACCCTCGCTACCGGGGTGCGAGTATGACCAGATGTAGGTATGAACGGAAACGAAGCAAAAGGATCGTAAGGTAAGGATCGTAGCAGGTGGCGTTCTGTGGTTTCTGCCTACCCTATGGGACGAAGGCGTGGATTTATGTATTTTTCTTACACAAATAACACTTAGTAATGACAAAACCTTAAAAAAAAGTATGTATATAATGAAGGACAATGTATATTTGTGGGAGACTGGTGCCAAAACTAAGCCGTGACTTGTATTTCAGGACACCAGGGACTGCCCCCCACATGCAAAAATATCATCACAAACATTATTATAGACAGAGAACGAAAGTTACATTATTATGTTTTAAGGGCAAACTATTTGTTAGAAGAGAAAAAAATAAAACTTAAATTTGTACGAAGTGAGGTGGAGTTCAAGGTGTATGAGGATGTGGTGAGGGTGTGATGTACCTAAGTATTTTGTATTAGACTGTGTGTGTGTGTGTGTCCAACTAGACGAATGGTTCCTATCATATTATGTTATTATGACTAGTAGCTCTTCTGTTTTTGTGTTGTTTAATTTTAGTAGCCAGTATGTTTACATTTATGTATAAATTCAGCCATCAACGAATCTATTTGATCTGTTATTTACAAATAATACAAATAGTCGGTTTGGCTTGACGACGATCTACTGGCCGCAATTGCTACTGCTGAGCACGAGGTCCTAGGTTCGATTCCCAGGGATTCCCAGGACGGGCTAGATTTTATGGGGCTTTCCATTAGGAGTTCTAAGTAGTCTGACGGTCGTATCTGTAAAAATCTCACCGTGAAGACTTGCGTGGAGTGAGCTGTCAGTGTCATCCCACTGATGCTAGGGATTAACCAACGTTATATGGGAACTATATTTTCTATCACCAAAATTTATATTTGTCATCAAGTTGTATCACCTAATAAATAGATCTATCGCCACGAAATATTTTCGTTCTCAGATAAACAAAAATTGTTCTCAGGTTGATGTCTCAGGATTTTAGGTGATTTATTGTGGAACTGATTTTGCATTGTTTGGTGACTACATTTTGGTGACAGATCTACTATTTGGAGGACAAACCCTATTATTTAAGAAACACAAAACTAATTAAATTGGTAATAGCTTAAATGATACCCGAGACAAATTACCAGGAGAAACTGGATGCAATCTGGACTTTAGGGCACCCCGACTCGGACAGGTTAGGTTAGAAGGGGATGGCGGGGTCGAGAGACCCCGCCATCCCCTTCGTGGTTATTTTTTTATAAACCACCCAGAAGTAGGAGCCCCGCGAAGCGGGGCTCCGTCGACCAAGCCCTACCGTCGACATATTATGTATATCAATCGATCCGTGGTGAATAAGAAAACTACTACTATTGGTGATCTCTTTAAATTAGTTTGCTTAAATACTTATTAGGACACACCTATTATAATACATACAAAAACATTTATTTGGTACTAGACTTTATATCTCAGGATTTTAGGTGATTTATTGTGGAACTGATTTTGCATTGTTTGGTGACTACATTTTGGTGACAGATCTACTATTTGGAGGACAAACCCTATTATTTAAGAAACACAAAACTAATTAAATTGGTAATAGCTTAAATGATACCCACGTTATATTTACAAGCATAATCGAGATTTTAATAATATTTTTTATCCAAATTCTAGCGATCATTTTATATTATTTCAAAACTAGTATGTGGTTAAGTGGCTAAACATTACTATTTTCGGGGTTTTAAAATCAAACAGCAAAACAGAAATTCAGTTAGAAACTCAATATTGTTGTTTTTTTTAGACCCTTAGATACTAGCTTTGAAATAATATAACATTTTCAATAGAATTTGCATGAAAAATATTATTAAAATGTCGAATAAGATTGTAAATGTAATGCTTGGTCAAGCCCTAGCATCAGTGGGACTACACTGACAGCTCACTCCACGCTCACTTCACCTAAGTTATCACGGTGGCGCGATGGCGGTGTGGTGATTACAGAATCGCACTGCTGAATTTGTGTCCGTTTGATGGCAATAGGCTCGCCCTCGCCCCCTATTACATGGGACTTTCATAACTGGCGAAATGTGTGGACCATATAGGAGTATGTAGGTACGTACATGTCTACCTTACCCTTCAGGGAATGCAGGCTTGACAATGTAATACAATTCCGAGGAATAATTCAATGGTTGATACGTTTATTATGATAACGAACATTAACATTGACACAAGGATGAATCGATGATATCATCGGAGTAGTCTGGGATATATTTATGGGAACAAACATTGCAGATTCTGGTCCGTATGCTGTTTTAATTATGAATAAAACGGTAACACATGTTCAATAGTTCTTCGGTTGTTGGGGAATGACGTGATCGAGTCATAAAATGTGACGATATACTTAAATCATTAACGTCTCTATAAAAATATTTCTTTTTTAGTTTTGCGTAGAGAATTTGTTATTTCTATCCTCTACCTACTAACTTATTTAAATCCCTCTCATTCCCTTTAAGGAATTCATTGGACATCCCATATCTATACTTTATAGGAAAGTTGAAGAGTTTCTTTGTTTGTTTGAACGCGCTTAATCTCTGGGACTATCAATCGGATTTGAAAAATTCTTTTCGAATTTGATAGCCCAATTATTGAGGAAGGTTTTAGGTTATTTAACATCACGCTACAATACTCAGGAGCCGACCAAAAGAAGAAAAAAATGCCAGAAATAACGCTAAGTGAAAACGAAGACATAGCGCAGGCGGGCGATCATTTCACGCGGATGAAAGCACGGACCGAAGCTAGTGGAATATAGTAGGTACGTCCTACGTCAATAAAAGACTGCGATATGGAATTATTGAGATTGAGAAACAAAATGAAAGTTCGAGTAAATGCTTTCTATGCAACGGCTATGTAATAGAGTTCATTTTAATGACCATCCATACAAAGAAGTTGCATATTTTGCTGATCACCTACTAAAGACAGTAAGTTACTGACTGCGGTAGGTTGAGAGTCGAATGCGTTTCCTTTATCTTTGCAATGCAATAAATAATACAGTCTATGAAAATCGTTGTTCACAGTGTGATGTGCCTTCCAGGACCGCCCAAGATCCTTATCCTAAGCTCAATAACAATGTTGCATGCATCTTTCTCTCCAATCTATGAAGGGATGTCACTGGGGCCTTGTAAAGTAACTGTTTAGCCATTGTCTTTGTGGAGTCGTGACCGAGAGGTCCTGCTTGGAATCTAAACAATGTCACTGACCGGAATGTCAACTGCCTTGTTGGTCATGTTATCGCGATTGCTGAACGTAGGGTGCTGTGTTCGATTTCTAGGTCGGGAAAAGTGTTTGAGCTTTAAGCCAAAAAGATTAATCACTAGGGCTTATTAATCGATTCGCACGAAATTAATTTATTAGTGGGCGAATTGACAACTCCAGAAATAGGTACGTATTAAGCAATTGGCACATTTCGTTTTTTTTTAGTATTATTACTTCTGCGCGCTAGTATACTTTTTTTTTAAACTTTATTGCAGAAAATAATATACTTTTTAAGTGTCGATTCGCCCGTATCGGGCGAGTAAATTCATGCGAATCGACTAATAACTAATAAGCCCTAGCAGCCGGGGATTCGTCTCTAGGCTTGCCTTGTTTTACATGTAGCTTGAACATTTTATACAAAATGCAGATATACCTAATGCCTAAACGTCTGCCTACCTTTTCGGCGAACGCAAGCGTGATGATGATGTTTGTGTTTAGGCATGCTATTCACTTGTTCGTGTCGGCATTCATCGGAACCGCCGGACGGCAAAACCGAGTATTACGTAGTAATAAGTCCGTCAACGAGGATACGGGCCCGTCCGAAAGTAGTTCGATACTTAGAAGTGAACCTATAAACTAACTTTTCCGCACGGGCTAAAACACATCAGGAATAAGGACAACTGTCAAAACGTTTTGTCACACTTTTTTTAGTTCGGGCCCTGGACTAATCTTATGTCCGTAACTGCATTGTGATTCTGTAACCATCTCACCGTGAAAACTTAGGTGAAGTGAGCGTGGAGTGAGCTGTCAGTGTCGTCCCACTGATGCTAGGGATTGACCAAGCATTACATTTACAATCATAATCGAGATTTTATTTATGTTTTTAAGGTTAGTTCTGTTGATCATTTTATATGATTTCAAAGCTATCATAGAAGTGTCTAAATATTAGATATTACCTACTTAGTTTTTTTTTTAATTAAACAGCAACACAGATATTCAGTCAGAGACTAGTTTAGGAAATCAAAATAAAAGAACTTATTTGAGTTTCTAACTGAATTTCTGTTTTGCTGTTTTATTTAAAAAACCCGTAAATAGTAATTTTTGCCACTAACCTTGAAATAATATAAAATTATCAACAGAATTAGCATAAAAAAAAACTCGATTATGATTGTAAATGTAATGCTTGGTCAATCCCTAGCATCAGTGGGAGTGCACTGACAGCTGACAGCTCACTTCACTTGAGTGTTCACTTCACGGTCACATTTTTACAGAATCGACATACTGATACGGAGTAGGGAACGTCCGTGACTTCGGCCGAAACGACGGACTTCGTGCTTAGGGAGTAGGCGCTTTGTTGTACAAGAAGTACTGCCGAATAGATTGTGCCGACCTTTACATATAAACTATGACATTTAGGTTTTATTTGCTTGAGAAATCCCCTGGATATCATCCAGCTTAGGACAGAATTTAAAGAGCAATCTGTCAGACTCTTACTGACCAATACCAAACAGTGTGCTTTCTACTACCTTTGTACAGTCTTTTTACAGCAATTTTACCTGTGAATTTGAATTACTGTCAAAACCGCAGTGATCTTTATTGCCATTACAATGAAGTTGCTTTTGGGTTACTGCTGTCCGAGGTAAAATAACTGGACTGTAAAAGGATTGTAGGTCGAGTTCCTATTGCTTGCGTCACTTCTCGAATTAAATGACTAAATACACTCCCAGGCTCCATAATCGAGCCACCGTGCCTTTCCATGTTAGGTATAAAAGGCCTATCTACATATAGCAAAAAAGCATTTTTTAAAAAATTGAGTCTAAGTTTTTTTTTTCATGCATTTGTGAAGCCGATATACTGCCCATCATTTGAGTGTCATCATTGTTGCGAATTAGAATTCACGCACATTTAAATACATAAAGATTGTTATACAAAAAAGTGCAGGGTGCCTGCTCGATTTAGGAGACTGGACCTGTATATCAATTTCTTGCTTTCTTACCTGTCCAAGGTCGATGGTGAGGTTGACCTCATTGTACTTCATTCCTCTGGACAGCGGCGGACTCTGCCACCAGGTTTCCGAGCTGTCCACCGCATACTCCGGAGGATGCTTCTTGGCTTCGTTCGTGGCATCACAGATATCACACACCTGGGGATGATACAGTTAAAATAAATTAATAAATATACTGAGTAAAAATCTTAGAACAAAGTCAAAGTCAAAGCATTTATTTCAAATAGGCACATAAAAGGCACTTTTGAACGTCAACATTTACATTTAAATAGAATTGATTCTAGTCGCCCCTTCCTTATGGTAGTTTCGTATGGAGAAGAATGGGCAAGAAACTCCATCGTTACTCTTTTAAAATGTGTAATAATAATATAATAATACTTTGTATACATTAATTATATAATTATATGTGAAGACCATTCACCTATAATAAAAATTACCCTACCAAAATAGGTAAAAAGAATTTAATAAACGTAGCAATGATAAATATGTTAATTAAATGATAGATACATGGTGTTCACATATTTACAAACATTGTAAAAGTATACGATTTCCCAAACATCCATTCATTGCTGTTTACTGACAGACAATGGGTCTAGAAACAAGACATTTTGTACAAGGATGATTTTTGAAAATTCATAACGTACTTAGGTCAAATAGACCTGAAAATTTGTATGAAAGATCGTCATTTATGCCAATGTGAAACATCATCGGACGCACGCTATGTTGCGCCTGAGAAATTCAGATTTTTATCCATAGAAATTAATAAAGGAGATGTAGCGCTATCTACATCGCCACATGCGAAACTCACGTCACGCAAAATCCTGCATCGCGCAAGCAGAGTTTACCGCGCAACTGACATTGTGCATGCGTGATGTATTGATTGAATAAGTTCGACGACTGTGTAGCTAGCCCAGCGGTCCAACTGCTTGATGGCTCGGGGCCCGTACAGCCGCTGTAGAACAAGCAGGTTCGAGCTACTTTGCAGCGTTCAAGTAGTGGAAGACAAAGACGATGTGAAGTAGTAGTATTACCAATAGCAGCAACAATAGCGAGCCCATTACAAAAATAGGAGCAAGAATTAGTAGTTTTTTTTTTATTAACCCTGAGCAAATGCACAACTCTCACAACACAACATACCTAATGACGTCCGGCTTACTCCGGGCAGTCAATCTGCTACCTACTACCTTGCCATTTGTTTGTATAATATTTACAATTCGTATTTTACAAATTATTTAACAAATAGATACCGTATCAGATACCTTTTTTTTGGGTGGGAAATCATCAAATAACTTCTCCCACTCTGGGCGGAGCGGGAGGGCGTGTTATTCATACTGACAAAAACTCACCCGTGTCCCTTCAGTTGCCTGTGCCAGTGGCCACGGTAACCCTTTCGGACTTTCCAGCAACCCTGGCAGACCATATCAGACACCTACGAGTACATCTAAAATCTTGTCAAATCTTGTGAGGATAAATCAATGGAATCGACTCTATCCTTCCCCTTGTTTCGCATCTAAGCATTTGTATTCAACACTTCAACACCATACGCAAAATCTCTAATTCCAAAAACTCCTAACAAAAACTCGCAGCTATTGGAACCCTTGTCAAAAACAAAAGAACCAAGTCGAATAGGATGCGTGAGAGCATTTGGCCAACATATGTGCGCAAAAAGGCCACGAGGGTCACCGATGTTTAGCGAAATTCGCCGAACTCGTTCAGGACTGGGATCATTGTAAGAAATGACAGCCTGCAAATGCTGTTACAATGCAACCCAGATATTTGTAATAGGTCGTGATAGTATCAACAAATAGTTGTTCAGTGTATGTATGCCAAATTAAACAGAAGGGTCTCATGCACATGTGGTCAGAAGAGACAATCTACTCATGACAGAAATAAATCCGACCAAAATTTTTGTGATGACAATCACAATCCTCCTACTTATCCCTATTTGGGTTGGGGTGCTAGTGCAGCATTTTTCTTTCTCATTCAGCATTTTTATTAGTCGTCATCTTAGCCTAACCATCCCCTTTGTAGGCATATCATCTTTCAAATAATCCATCTGTCATTACTTTGGTCTTACCCATGGTATAATATATTATTATACCATGGTCTTACCCTACTCTAATAGCCATCCTCTTTCATACCAACCCTGATTACATTTCGGTATATATTATTTTGAAAATCTTTTAAAATAATGATCATGGACTCATGAATTCTAACTGAACTCGGTAATCGTATAGAGTTCAAATGAGTAAATGTAACAGCATATTAACCCAGTCAAAAATAAACATTTTACCATTTATGAGATAGGCGGTTCAAAGTTTACAGATAACGTAGATATTTTAACTACTTACAAACCATACTTATCTTTACTCTCAAAATGTTATACGTAGTGACATGACATATTTGACTATTAATTTGTTGAATTACTTGTTTCTTAAAGAAGTGAATGAAGAATGTAGACTTTCCATTCACAAGTTGTATTATTTTCACAAAGCCTATTAATCTACTTAAAATGACTGTAATGAGAATCGAACCTTATATATAGATTCTTTGTATTTTGTGTGAATGTGAGAATGTTGTAGGCGTAACTTGTCTTAATATTTGTTGACCATTTTCTATCTTGCTAAGTACCTAAGTACCAGGTACCTGTTGACAGGCCTACACGGTCCTCCCATAACTATAAACACTGTAATTTGATGACATTGTAAAAGCCAATTATTTTTAAAAGAGTAACCGTGGAGTTTCTTGTCGGCTCTTCTCCATAGGAAACGACCAATTAGAAGTATTGGAACCGTGCACCTAGCTTCTGACGTTTCCTATGTGCCCATGTAGGTTTATGTGAAATAAAATATTTTGTTTTCATTTGATTTGAAGTGCTTGTTTTAATACCTAATACTACTGAGTCGTTGCACAATGTTGGTGTCACCCCACGCTAAGACGATATTGTGCAGGTCATCTTTACAGAGTCACAAAGCTTTTAAACAAATTGTCACGATATTACTCTCTGTCTACGATATTACTGCTTGTATCTATGCAATGACTAAAGACTATCTATGGTTTCATAGAAGAGCTATGGATGTCAAATAACAGCCAGTGACAGCTGTCATGAAAGTAAACGCACCAAGTTATTTTCGTAAAATAACGCTCCAGTGACTTCATTCGCCGGTAAATAGCAGACTATGTTGATGACCGTTATATTATGACGGAAACGCTCTCACAGGAAACTAAAGCCACAGATTTCCTTTTTTCCTTTTTGTAATTTTTACGCCATTATCCGTGTGTTTCTTGGCAAATGTAGTATTTCACAATTTTCAACCTAGATTACATAAGTTTAAGAGCTTTCAGCGCCACCGGAGCATCGAACCCGTTATCAGACGGACGCTGGGGCAGCGGAACGGAGATAGCTTATCACTCGCTTATCAGACGGTAGTCGATTGTTCTACACTGTATTCTGTTTATTATAAACTTACGTACTTCATAATTTAATTGTTTAGGCGGGCTCGCAGGCGTCTTGCTTTATGTTACGTCCACATGGTACTTAAAATTAGCTCCAATTCATTACAAAGTATCTGTTCCAATGCTTTTGAGATTTTTGAGCTTAAAGTTTATGTTGGTAAGCAAAGTGTAGATACTCACGCTCTACGTGTACTACAGTACTGTCTCATGGGTTTTGTGGAATCTAAACTTCATGTTGGCACTTGTCAACCAAAACCTGTTTTAGTCCATTGGTGGGCAAACGTCTTGAATTGAATATATCATAATTTGGACTGATTGGTACTGTGTGGTTTTAAATGGCCTTCAAGCGTCTCCTATGCCCTGCCTTAAATGCTCTTATTATGGCCTTTATACACCATGGCCCATAAAAACTGTTCTGTCCATTGATATTAGATTATCCTTAGCTGACATAAAACCGCGTTGTGTTTAAAAACGGAACGGCCAGCAAAGACGGGGCACAGAGGAAAGAGTACGGAAGCCTTACAAAAACGTAGCTGTACCTAGTGTATAACCAAACACTAACTGTAACAGACCCTCTAAAATACCATATTATGACACAAAATCAAATCGCTGACCAACTGGTCGTCGTCAGTCAGTCGGTGAAGAGTAAAGCACGCTATCTCTGCGCGTGGGCGCCGCGCGCCGGAAGGGACGGTAAGATTATAACGGTTGCTTTATAAAATTATAACATACGTATCCAATTTTACACTCATCACTAAACCACTGTTTATCAAGTGAGCGACAAAGCTACCCCACACCAAAGCAATCGTCGTCACTGATCACTGAAGTAGGTATATCGGAGCTACAGAACCGATACCAAAATGTCACGTTTGTACAAAACTTTAAGGGGACTACATGACCTAAACGCAAGCTTTATAATGCCTAAAAGTATATGATCCAATGTAGTAAACAAAATTAGAAAATATATGATATTCTTCAGGATTTATGCTAGTTAGATTGTGTTGAAAACTTAATACAACAAATTTGGTACGATAGAAAAAGTCACGAAGATACCTCTAAAAATTTCTTTTGACGATTAAAAACCATACTAATATAATATACATACATGCAATCATTCTGGTTTTCTTTTCAGGATGTTCTTCAAGCAACATATTAACGTGAAGTGTTTTCATTTTTTAGTCCAATCAATTGATTTTTTGTAAATGGACAATTGTTTCATAGTTTGCTATAAATTACCAGCTTTGTGTTATCGCGCTTCTCTTTCTTTTCTATGCAGTCCGACAGTGACCGCGCTTTAGCTGCTGTCAGCCTCTTAATCTGGTCGTAGTAAAAGCTCTTTTCAGTCATTCTTTCATTCATTCTACCCTAACTAATATTATAAATGCGAAAGTAAGTTTGTGTGTTTGTTTGTTTGTTACCTTTGCTCGCGTAAACCACTAAACCAATCATCATGAATTTTTGCATACACGTTGTCAGGGGTACAGAAAAAGACATAAGGTATCTTTTATCTAGAAAAAAGCACTGTTCCCGAGGGAAAGAACAATAACTTGCGAAGGTCACAATTGAATTACGACTCTAGATGACGCTACGTGTCTTTCAAATCATGATTGAATTATATTACACATTTAGTAGTGTGATAATGATAAGAGTAAATTAAAAAAAAAATATAAGTAATAAAATATGTGAGTCTCGAGTGAACTCGAACGAGTGAAGTGTATTGTACAGAACGCCGCAGGTCAGTGGTAACAAAACCAGTATAAGCCAGCCTTCTATTGAAACTCCGTACTACGCTAGACCAGCTCAAGGCTCAAAGTGTTACCACAGATGTGCAGTCGATTGTACAAAATACCATGTCAATATAAGTACTTGAAGAAGAAAAAATAAAACCGAATACTATAAATCTCCCTAACTTAAAAAAAAAGCAACCGGAACCACACAAAATCAAGTCGCACACAAAATATAAACAATCTCACCTGTCCTTGAATCACATGCTCATCATGATCTGCGTTTGCGCCGACCAATTTACAGTAAAGCTCTGGTCCTTCGTCACCGCAGGTAGCTGTGGCCGTAATCTTCTTTTTCGACGCTAAGTTAAAATACCTCGGTGTCAATATTTCTGTGTGTACTAGGGTCGTGTATACTAGTATTACGAACGTTATAAATACGCCTGCGCGCGCCATGTTGCGCGGACGGCGGCCCGTCGGCGAATGCCGGCTGCGCGCGCAAGGGTAGCGTGTTTTTTTTTTATGGATCAATTAGCTAGGGATCTGTTTGGTCTGTCCGTTGAGTGGATGGCTGATATGGGATTAGGGACCCGATTCGTTCGGAGATCTCAGCTTTTTGGTCCCCGTCCAAACTTTCTCCGGCCTTGTCATTTGTCCGGACTTTCGACTTACAGGTTTTTTTTTTTTTAAATAAAAAGTAAAATAAATATTGAAAAAAGAAAGATTAAAAAGTTATAATGTGTGAATATCCAGGACTTAACAGCTCTGTCGTTGCTCTCATGTAAGTCCTGGAGGTTGCAGGTAGGTGTGCTGGACCAATTAGCTACAGATTGGAGATGTCCAATAAGCTGGTTGATATGACATGGGATTTTGGATTGAGTATTAACAGTTTAAAATATGCCCTTCGTCTCGCTGTGTCATTTAAGTTCTGGAGGGTGCAATTAGCTGTGCCGCATATTCTCTCCTGCCTCATCAAAGTTAACTAAGTACTTATAGAAACTGTATTCTATGGTCTTTTTTGTAGTTTAGTTTAGACGTTATTTTGTTCCAATTCAGACCCGTGTTGCTTAAAATCACATAACTCACCTTCCGACTTCAGCTCCGGCCTGTTTTCTATTACCTACAGGGTCCCGAACCCATCGTGCCACTCCTCTTCGGGTACATACGCACTCTGGTAAGGAAACGCACCAGGGACCAACATCACAAACTATGGGTGGACCAACGTGAGTGCAGGCAGGCTAGGGAACAACTCCCCACAATCGATGGCCGCTTCACGAAGCAGGTTCTCCGACTAACCAAGCAACAGCTGCGTGCTGCGTCACAGCAGCCGTAACTGGTCACGGGTCATTTAATAAACACCTCTTTGCATTAGGAGTCACGGACAGTTCGCTGTGCAGGGCCTGTATGGAGGAGGGCGAGACAGCAGCCCATGTGCTTCTAAGCTGCCCGGTGGTCACCACATACAGGACAAAGTACTTCGGTAACCCAGGTACCCTACGTGAGATTGTCAGCAACACCAAGGCGTTGCTGGCCTTCCTCGAGGAGCTGAGGTGGATCGAATAACCGATATTCCCACCCGTACGCAAAATACGCGCATTGACGTGGAGTTGCGGACACCAGCCCGTATTACCTATTACCCTATTACCTACCTACAGAAGTCTATTTTCGATATGAAGCACTTTGTTCAATTTCTGAAGCACATAACTAATTCGTCCTCCATACTATTCGAAAGTTACTCTGTCCGTACGTTACCTTTTCACGCATAAACCACTAAACGGATTTCGACTAAATTTGGCAAGCAGGTAGATGGCGTCTGGGGAAGGACATAGGTCACTTTTGGTCCCGGCAGCACGTTCTCGTGGGATGATTTCCGACATCTACGCAGGCGAACCCCCGGCGGAAGCTAGTGGTTTATAAATCTTTTAAAACTTTAGCAAATTCTTAATCTCACTGGGGTCTCAATAAAGTGGTATAAGTCTGAGAAAAATACCAACTTATAAATTTAATGGCTTATTAACATCAAACCTCTATTTTAAAAGGTGACTTAATGTATCTATCTGACAACTCCTTAATCTCTCCTCCACGACAGTAGGTACCAATGTAGTAAGGGAAATTAATTGTTACTACTATAAAGTCTATTTGCCGTGTTGTAGTAATTTCATACAACCTATAGATTTCAGATGTGATTTGAAAATGCAGGCAATTCAGGTTGGTACATTAATTTTAGATATGTATTAGTTTATAGTTATTGTTATATGATTATATATGTATTGTGTTCTATGGGCCTTAGTTGCCTGAAATAAAGGATTATTATTATTATTATGTTTATGGAATTTTTTTCCTCGGCATAGCCGGATAGAACTGATGGCACGGGCCTAAGCAGTGTCCAGCAGTGGGGTTAAGTGTGGTAGACGAAACTATATTTGAGTGGGAGCATTGGTGCAAGTTGTCCGACTCACACTGAAGAAATTTTCTAACTAGCCTGCATGTATTTAGAATCACTGCCTTCTGCAGCAGGTAGTTGGTGTTAGATGGCAGGTTGAGGGAACTAAAGGACTGATGAAGCTGTTTAGGAATTACTCCTGTCGTAGATAGCACTATTGTGACTTTTTGAAGATGCCAAAGTCGGGTTATTTCGTCTTTTAGTTCGGTGTATTTGGATACTTTTTCGGCTATTGTAGTCTGTAAGTTATGCCGTGTTTGGCACGGCAATGTCAATAAGGAAGGAACTCAGTTTTGTTTATTTTTATTTTTATTATCAATTTCCCAGCCTGTACAGTCACGAGCACTAATATGTATACACTTGGCAACTTCTAAATGTGATTTTCTCCTACTGTATTGATTGCAATTTTATGTTACTATGAACATAGTATTTTGGGACCTATACTGTTATGAAATAGGTCTTATTTCAAAGTTGCAATCAATATTCCACGAGAAATTCGCTTTTAAATTTTGCTAAGTGTATACTTATTACTGCTCGTGACTGTACTTGAATTTTGGGCTACTGAGTCTGAAATCTCATTATATGGATAATACCCGCATCCTGGAATGAAAAGTTGTGGAAAAAGTAACATGTACAGGATTTATTAATATGTCAATAAAAACGATTTAAAATAGTATAAAAAATGGAGCACATCATCGTAGTTCTGTTTATGTAATCAAATAAAACTTTCAGGAAACTTTAATTTTGACAGTTCAACAATATTCAATATTCAGATTGTGATTGATAGTGTGCTAAGAAATTAGGGTGCAGGTCTAAACTGGTAACGGGTACACACTTATTCGGATATTTGATTTGGTAATATTTCTTGAAAAACAAATACTAAACAATTACTACATACATATATTCGGCTTTTATTCGGCTCGTGCCGATCGGTAAACTCCGTTTAGAATCGACACTCGCTGAATCATGTTCGGGTCGGCTCGGTTAAATTGTAGCTAAGCCGAGCAGTTTATCATCTCGTATATCAAGGTGTAACAGAATAAATGCAAATCCTGAAAGTAGTTTGCTCATAATTGACTACTGAATCGATTTCAGTAACTATTAATCTAGGTATTTTTTTCAAAAATTCTGTATTTTACAATACTGACCGCCGATTGAGCCAAAGAAAATTAAATCTTATATCAAGGTAATACGACTCAATTTTAAATGCATAAATTAATGCTAGGGTCAACACGATTTTCTTAATGATAATAGTTAGCTTAAAAAAAAATGTTTTGTTCATTGTATTAGGCTTTTAACTCAATACTATAACAGGGGCGTATGAGGTCTTGCGTTAATTATGTTACACGTTGTATATCCGCATAATGTATTCGATTTTGCCGCCCGTACACGTGTGTACCCTTGCTCTCATAAATCTACCATACCTAATCCTTTTAATTGGGCCCGTCTTTTCAGCCGACGTAAGTAACAAACGTGTACAATCATAGATTAATCTTCTGTTTTTTTGGGCACGAATCACGGAGCAGAAACAATGCTCCGTGGCACGAATAATCACAATTAGAGCATTCACTGCGGTAAGTATCTACTCAGTTAAGTAAACATTGATTACTTGTAAATGTCATCTCTGAGTGCGGCATTAAATACTCTTATCAAGAGGCCACTGACCATTTACTAGACCAGCATTACGACAGCCTACCATATAAAACAGGTTAGCATATAAAACAGGTAGGTACATGAAAAAACACTTGACAATATTAAGGATATAGGATTAACTCGCAAAGCATTCCCATGGTTGCAGTACTTACCGACACATATACAGACGTGGTATCTAGCGTACAAGGAAATAGCTCTACTGAAGGGGGTCAAGGAGGAAAATGGGCTCGACACGCAGCCTTCTTTCAGGCTATGCATGGATTTTTCGAGCATCATCATTCTTTTGGACGTGAAGCTCTTGCCCTCCAGCGGAGGCATCGTCCGGCATCCCCTCTCGTCGTACGTCGCGCCAATGTCAAGAAATCGCTTGAAGCATCCTCCTAGAAGAAACATGAACCCATCAAATAGATAGTTTGAAATTAATTTACATAAGTACCATGGGACACCATATAAAACACAGGGTCTTATCGCTAAAAGCGATCTTTTACAGACAACCTTTGGATGAATTAAAGGGAGAAGGAGAGACACAAAAAAATCTGCTGTTCCATACATTTTGTTACACGTAGCTCGACAAAATGAATGGAACAGCAGATATTTTTGTGAATGGATTTCATTCAAATTTTGTATATCGTCTAAGTATACCATGTAGTAAACGTGGGTTAATTGAACGTGATAAGGTACGCACCGCTTTGTATATATACAATAATAAACTTGGAGCAAGGTTTACGTAATTATGAAGTTCAACGAGAGAGGAAGAGAATTGCATGGGAATTCAAAATCTAGGTTTTCTCCTCTAAATTATATGCCCCATAATTGTAGATGGGTGTGGGCTGTATTTGTATGCGTTTGGAGCGAAGGTTCACATTGGAAAGAGATGTTAATAGTGACATATGGGTGCTTGTAATTGAAAAATGTTACCTTTGTATAGCTTTTCCTTTCCACAGGTAACTTTGTGATATGCTCTCATCCGCACATACGTGCGTTCAGCGGCTGTGAATATGTGGTAACACGTCGGTTCATAAGGGATCTCTGCGACATTGGACAAGCCACACTGATAGCACTTGGTGAGTGCGAGTTTGTCCGTTGTTGTTGTAGTTGTTGTTGTTGTAATTGTTGTTTCTGTCGTTGTTGTTGTTGTAGTGGTTGGCACCTTTGTTGTTGTTGATTCCTGTGTTGGTGTTGATTCCTGTGTTGTTGTTGACTCCTGTGTTGTTGTTGTTACATTTGGGTAAACTGGACCAACGGTCAGACGAACATCCTTTTCGCCGAACGTCTCAAAATTGAGCGGAATCCAATTCATTCCAAATTCAACGGTTTTAGGAGTCTCCGTAACGGTATCATCCTCCCCGATATCGTTTTGATCATCATAACCTGCTTTGTCTGTAGACAAATATCTGTAAACAGCATTATCGCCGAAAGTCTCTAAATTGAGCGGAATACTATTCATACCGAAATCGGTGGTTTTTGAAGTCTTCGCAACGGTATAACCCTTCACGGTATCCTTTTGCTCACCAGCATCTGCATTGTCTGTAGACAAGTATCTGTATCTTAAGTGGGGAAAGTAGCTAGCAAAAGTTTTTTTTATTTTTGTCGGCATCGTTGTTCTCTCCGTGCTTGACAAAACTAGTACGACTTTCGGCCAAGCGTCTTCGTCATCATCGAAATGATGCCAATAAGATTTTTTTGTTGAAACCGCCAAGTGCTGGCCTTCTGTTTGCGGTATGTATTGCTGTAAAATAAACCTGGATCTGGTTCTCATTGGACTTTCTTGATTTGATGAAGCACTTTTTGTTTTTGTTGGCGTTGGTCTCCACAATGTCTTGTGTCCTGTAATCATTATTTAACAGTTTGTGGATTTGATCTGTTTTATTAAAAAACTAGCTGACCTTTCACCTGGCAGAGGTGGTCCTATCCAAATTTCAAAAACCCCATACAAAAAAGACGTTCAGTTTTTCCAGAATTTGAATTTTTCTGGAATTGTTTTTCAACTTCTTTCCATAAAAACATAATTCAGACTATTACGAACATAATAAAACAAAAATAGCCAAATCGTCCCGCCGCGCCGTTTTCAAGTGATGCGTTTAGCAACGAATCGCATTTCATTTTATTTATATTTTTTATTATTGTTTTCTCTTAGCTATAGAGGGACCTAGATCGTCTGTTGAATTGAATGAATAGTGTATTGATTGAATGTTAAGTGGTGGATCCCATGTGGATGCTCAGTGAAATCAATCAAATGAAAAAATAATCCTAAAAAGTGTGGTAAGTACCTATATATTATTTAATAATTATGAAGTTGTTCATCCCGTACCCACAATATTCCGCAACGATAGTAACAAGAATAGTAAGTACCCATCAGGAATTACCTCTATCATCATCAGCCTATAATGTTCCCACTGCTGGGTCACAGGCCTCCTCTCGGTGAGAGGGAATGGGCCATAATCCACCACGCGGGCCCAGTGCGGGTTGGTAGATGTCACATGTCTTCGAATTTTTCGTTCTAGGCCATGCCGGTTTCCTCACGATGTTTTCCTTCACCATTTTGAGAGCAGTGGTGATGAAATAATTTACACAAAGTAAAGCACCTATCTGGGTTCGAACCTACGACCTATAACTCGTTAGTCGCAGCCGATACCACTGGGCCACCACTGCTCTTACCTCTATACGGTTCATATTTGTAAATATTTCTTGGCAGCAATTTCGACGCTGCTGTTGTGGAGGACAGAATATGTTCCACTGGGTTTTTGACACGCGACAACAGTGAGCAATTAACATATTTAAATTCATAGTGTAAATAAAAAAATATTAAATAAATAAGGTTTAAAATATTCGTAAACATTCTAGAAAAGAAATACAATAATAAAAAGCAAAAAAGGACATATAAAACCACTACAAAGCTATGAGCTCACCACCGCTCACCTATTCGACCATAAAAAAGTACTCTGTGTATTCGACAATAATCACAGATTAGGTAATGCTAGTTATACACTAGTACATTATAGTGTATTATCTATGGTATATTAAACACGTAGACACGCAGCGACTTCTGACGCCGGCGTCTCACGTCCACACATAGATTTTGACATCGCTAGCCACAAATTGGCTGTCAAAATCGTATGCGGACGTGACATTTTGAAATCGCCCGCGAGTCGCCGGCGACCGAACTCGTTGCGACTGTACCACCAGCACCACAAGCATGGGACATTGAAGTACCATGTAGCAAGGTCTATAGGTTATGGATATCTTACTTACATTACTTCCACAAGAAAGCTAGCAAGCTACACTGCTAGGTACAATAATCTTTTGGCACTCCAATGACATTATCAGAGGGGCGCTGCTGGTAAATATTGTGTTGTATAGCATCACATAAAAAATAGGTCGTCAAAAAAAAATGGCGGCGTTAGTTCCGATTTTAGACTTACTACTTTACTCACCACGCGCACGCTCAGCTGAGCCCTAATCACACAGATCTCATTAATTAAGTGTGAATTCTATTGATACACTTTGGTGTTACACCTTTTGATAGAATCAGGGCGAAGTAGGATTTCCTGGTTGGACAAAGTGCAATTAGGTTTTTCCATCAAGAATTTCTGTGTAGCGTCCCGGAGTAACTCGCGTAATAAGCTCGCCCTGTATTACATGGAACATAAACATTACGGAGATTCTTCGTCGTGTCGATAATTGCGTTTTTATATTTAACTAGTTGCGCCCCGCAGTTTCACCCGTATAAGTCTCGTTCCCGTGGGAATATCGGGATAATAATTATCTATGTCTTAATCCAGGTCATGCTGGTCTACCCATGAGCCAAATTTCATCTAAATCCGTTAAGCTATCTTAGCGTGAAAGCGTACTTAACTAACAATACCTAATACAAAAAAAAATCTCTTTAAATATTATTATTAAACATATTTTAAGCGTCGACCAGAATTCAGTCCAGTCGAGAGTGTTAGCTTAGCCTCGCAAAGGTCTTGCATAGTGCAGAGAGAGCAGCAGTGCGATACTGTAACCATCTCACCGTGAACACATATATTAGGTGAAGTGAGCGTGGAGTGAGCTGTCAGTGTCATCCCACTGATGCTAGGGATTGACCAAGCATTACATTTAAATTCAAAATCGAGATTTTATTAATATTTTTTATGCAAATTCTATTGATAATTTTATATTGTTTCAAAGCTAGTATCGAAGAGTCAAAAAAAAATCAACATTGAGTTTCAAACTGAATGTCTATTTTCCTATTTTATTTTGCTCGCTTCATATCGGTTTAGAGATTTCCAGGTGGGCCGTGCCAGTCGGTGGCCCGCTGGGAGCTTTTCCGCAGGCTCAACATAGGTTAGAGGAACCACAGTGATGAACTCAAAGCATTTATTTCAATTAAACCATTTACAGGCACTTTTAAATCATCAAGTAGTCGGTCAGTCAGAAATATGAAGCTGGTTGCCCATTCCAAAGCGTAGTAGGTACAGACGCCAGCAGGTCAAGCTACCCGAAACTGTCAAATTTTCCCAATCAACCTTGAACCTTAATGCTTTAGCGATAAAGTTGAAAATCTATTAAAGAAATTTGACAGATTGTAGTAGCTTGATGTGCTGGCGTCTGTACATAAGGAGAAGAACGGGCAAGAAACTCAATGGACACTCTTTTAAATTAGGTATATTGTTACATAAATAGTAGTTACATCATTAATGTTGAATATAGGTATAACTAGATGTGAGAACGATGTAAATAAGACGTACACGTTGAGTGTCCAGAGTACAGCAAATAGAAATTAAAACAAAACAATCCATTATTAAAATAATTAAAATAAGCCGTGGCGGCTAAGGGATGACCAGTCCCAACTGACAGCGCCCGTTCACAAACATGACGCGTGGTTCAGCACCATTCAGCTCAACCATTTTGATGGGAGCTAAATGATCCAACCCACGCGCCACCGTCAGCATGACGTCATATTGGAGTGAGCATGACATAATATCAGCTGCCAGTTCACATTCAAGTCAATGAAAGACATTAGCCGGTAAATGGTAGCTCGATAGTACATAGTAGGTACCCACACTTGTCCTATGCAATTATATAATACAAAGAAGATTGAGTTTATACAATGCAAAGGTAGTCTTACAATCTTCAGCAGCTCCAACAGTATTTTCAAATGCTAATCAATTACTAGTGGTTGTGGAGCAGGACCAGCATTGAGCCAGGCATTATTATCAGCCATATTTTAATCCCCCAACTCATAATATGCCTGTCTACATACCTACTGTGCGTTTTAGACAAAATTTGAATTTTGTCTCATTCAGTTGAAGTAAGTGGGAGGTATTTTATTGTAACATTTTAAACAGCACCCCATGAAAGATGGGTCTACTTTAGCCCGTCTGAAACCTGGTTGAACTAATAGGTCCCTATTTCTAGTACTATAATTTTATTATGTCTATCACCTTTTTTACTAAAAAGTTTTTTTTTTATATGATTTGTGAATATCTAAGTGACACAGTCACACACACGCTTTGTTTAATTTTGACGAATGCCTTCGGTTCAAGATGAGTCTAAGCTCTAATTTTGACAAAATGGACATCCGTTTTAATGGTTTTTTTTGTTAGGAACTTGCGGCGCGCCCACGAAACTTACCAAAGTTTCATCACAATCAGTCGAGCCAAATTTTCGAGTTTTTGCACGACAATTGTTTTTTTATATTAGAAAGAAGATAGATAACAACAGACTCCATAAATTCATACCTTAGATTATGTTTTATGAATAAACTAAACTTGTTCCCCTCCACACAACTTCGACAAAAAATATGACAAAATCATAATGAGTGGTTTTTATAACTTGTTTACAATTACGCAGCCACATGAATTCGGCTTTGCCAAAAATTGCGATGTCAACGTGCCGCAGACGCTTACGTGTACGACTGCGTTCGCATTTTGTTTCCCCATGCGATTGCGTCGGTGTGCTAACAGCCCTTAAACAGCCTGGTAATATTTGTAATATCTGCATGAATCTGATGAATCTGCATGACTCGGAGACACTGCTCGGAGACCATAGACCAGAGACGACGAAGTTACGACCACAGATCCAATGACTTTAGTCATTGCCACAGATCACAGAACACTATTACTTCCAATGACTAAAGAATAAGAGATTACTTCTAGCCATTGACGTATAATAGTATGGACTGGAAATATCAACAAAAAAAAGGTGCCTACCTACCACTCATAATGTCTCATAAAATGGCTGCCATTGCTAGGGTTGTGGCAATCAACGAATATTGGTGTTACTATAACGATATCGATACGAGCCTTACTTGATATCACGTTTGGTTCATAATTATATACTTACTTAAAATCTGTTGTAACAGAAAAAGATGAGTAGTTTACTTACCGTCTATTATCTGAGGATAATACTCATATCAAGTGTTTTTTTCTGTACAGAATTAAAAACTTTTGTATACAACATGTCTGTGTAACATACCTAACTATTTATTAAAGAGTGAGTTGTGGAGTAAAAATAAAAATAATAATTTTTTTACTTAAAATATGTTTATTGGTGTGATAATAATTATAAATGATAAATGATTTTATTTCTGTAAGTAGGTTTGTACAAACACTTTTACACGTCAATCGTATTTTAAAAACTAAATTAGGTCGGCGGCGGCGCTTCCTATCTGACTACTCTGACAAGAAAGGCCGAAAGAAACTCCGTGGTCACAGTATCTTTTAGAGTCCAGACAAAATCTTGGTCAGATCACGTGAAGGCTGTATAGGTAGATCGCTGTCTGAAATGGTCTTTTGAGGAAAGAACCACACAAATTGTGTGTACCTGTTCAGTCAGTTTCTTCAGAGTATTATTTTGGTGCGGGTAAACCTTTGGACTTATTAATTTGTCTTTTTAAGAAGTTTATTGGGTCTGTTCCATGTTGATAATTTTTTTTCTTCGAAGGTCTTCTATAATATCTTTCAAAATGGCACTTTTTTTCTGTTTTTCTTTCGAATCTTTTAGATAAGGCGTTTAACTTTTTGTTGTTGATTGACACATTTTTCTTTTAAAGCCTTAATTTTTTCAATTTGTACAACCTGAAAAAATAAATGAAAATTACTTCAATCATCAACTTGCGTCGAAAATGCTGCTTTGTAATATTTGTTTCATGCTAAGTCTATATATCCTAAAAAATCCAATTGTATATTTATACTTTAGCACGAAGATCAGAAAACGTGCTGATAAATCACTGACAGGTGGACCTGTAGTACAGCTACGGAACAGAGAGAAAACGTCATTGGTACCGTAACCACACCTTAAATAAGAGAGAACTCAGCTCATTTCATCGCCACAATTCATTTTTGATAATTTATCCCCTGTGGGTAGATTTTGTTCCAAAAATACTTTATTCTTCTACTTTGTAAAAATGTCTCATTTGGATTTCAATGTTTTCTCATTATTATCGTAATGTTATAAAATTTTAATTTTCGTAAGAACCTCCTGTAATTTTCTAGCATCAAAAACGTTTGAGTAGATACACACCACTTTGTGCACTGTTTCGTCTGTTTCCACAATTCGGTGGGGAACTGTAATGGAGGCATTACAGTAGATGATACGTGGAGAAACGTCCGTGTTTTGAATGTTTCTCGTTTAACATAATACAGATGACTCGTGACGTTGTTTTTTGCCAAATGCCTGAAAAAAATAGATACTAATATGCAATAAGTAATTTACAATATGATTTATTTATGTAATTAATACATCTATTTATTTATTTCAGGCCAAAGGGCCGGGCTATTATTAATCAATTATTATTTACACTTACCGAAAATACTGTGGGAACAGAGTAATCATGTAATCTCATTGCATCAAGTGTTCTATTGAAACTGCTTTCTTCAAAGTGAAGTGAACAGAGGTACCATTCTTTATGTCGCGGATTAATATTTTCTTCACCAATAGCCTCTAACCACTTTTTCTTTAATCCTTCATTTTTAGGAAACCTATAAAAAAGGTAAGTATTTTGATCAATAAATCATTTTGGTTAGAGTTGCTGCTAATATCTAACTAAAATAAATAACTAAATGTCGATGTCTTATTTTATCATCATATAAAACTGTCTCCCGGTGCTGTGACCAAGCAAAGTCACTCGGACCGATTAGGACACGCAGAATGATTTATGTTAACATCGCTGATTGTACCGATATCGTTTCAGCGGAGGAACTAGTTTCGGAAACTATTACAGCAACGGTACAACACTATTCCACTATGACATATTATTGTAAACAAACGAATGAAATAATAAATAGGTCTGTTATACGAAAATGACCCCAAATATACCTTACCAAATATACTTTAGCTTTAAAATCACGATTAAGTAACAATTTGTTCATCGAACGTGTATGAATGTATGTAATAATGCATGAAAACCGGCTACTAACCTATGCAAAGACAATTGAGGTTGATTTCCATTCTTTCTTGCACCACACTTCACAATACAACATATAGGCATGTTGGTTTGCTGTTTTCCAACATTTACATTCATTTTTAAAGGTAAACTTCTCGTAACATTCTCGCAAATCTCAATAACACAAAAAATAAACAACCATTTGACAGCACAACTACCACGAAACTCGTCACCACAGACTAAATAGATGTCGCATAAGATGGCTGATAGGGCACCTACCTACAACTGTCCCTACGTCACGACAAAATGTTACCATAATGAGCAACAACTTAAATATTGTGGTCTCTTTTATCACATATGATTATTTCATTAGAAAGAATGAGACAAAACGATATTTCACAGTCTGTATCGTATTTCACTCATATTTGTATGCAAAGTGTATGTCAAATATAACGCGGCGCCTCCATGTTTTTCCTATCTCAATGCTTCTAGCGCAATGACTAATGCTAAAGAAAAGAATAAGAGTTCTAGCGGCACAGATTCACAGGATTCACAGGTGATTCACAGATTGTAAGGTGCCAACACTGCCGACGGTGGCGAACATTAGCTAGTTTATGTCAATGGTGGCGAACTGTTTATAATTTTATTTATTTTGATATAGTAATTTTTTTATGATGGCAAATGCTTTAAATGGTTTTCTCATTTTTATATGTTTTGTGACCCTCATTAATTCTCGTTCGAAGAACCCTTACATTTACTTGGCAACCACTGATGTAATTATACTTCCCGAAGATTATGAAACAGATTTTTTGCAATCAATATCAACTACAGACAGTAGGCCAGGAGACGACTATAATTATGATACAGTAACAGTAACGCTACCTGGTGAAACTTTCTCTGAAAAGATTAAAAGTGAGATAGAAAAGGAAGACCGATTATTATCAGGGAAAAGTAATATTGCCAGGTTTAGGCATATATCAAGACAAAGGCAACACAAATTTCTAACTAAAAGAACAGAGGTGCGATATAACTCCCGTAGGGTAACAATGACCACAGAAGAATATGTTAATGAACAGTGGCCATTGGTAGTTCCGTATGAACTAAATAGCAGCAGCACAGACTACTTAACAACGCTAGACCTAGATTATCCCTCCAGTTCCAGCAGTATGAAGACATGGAGAAGTTATTTTCCAACAAGGCCAAGTATCGAATATGGACATAAAATAATATACTTTCCAACTAGAACGCCAAAAACAAACGAATATGGTGAAATCGCAAAAAATACGCAAAACCTGGAAACCTACAGGATAATTTACTTTTTAACTACGAGTAGGACACCGAAAATAAATGAAGAAGGCGAAGCCGTAAGAAATTCTGGAAACCAGGAATCCACGCGGATACCATATGTTATAGATTTGACAGACCTTGCAAGTCCTTATTATTCTGACTTGCAAGAGTTTGAGAGACGCACTTCAAAGCAAACTCGCTATGAGAAAAATTATACTATAGAAATTGTAGACGATGAGATATCTCGTAACACAGGAAAGGCATATTATAAGAATCCATATATTGCTGAAATGGATGAGTTTAGAAGACTTGATGCTTTGGAAAAAGAATATCATAAAGAACCCGCTTCAGAGACTTTAGATAATGCGAGAACATACCCTACAACCAAGTTGCCTAATAAGAAATCTTATTCTTTAGTAACGGACGAGCTCAGAAGACTTCATTCTACAGAAAAAGCATACCACAAAAAAGAACCCGCCTCGGAAATGTTAGATTATAGGATAACTAATTCTACAAATAAGCCATCATTTATGAAACATTATTCTCTAGAAATGCAAGACGTCAGAAAACTAAATTTTTCAGAAATACCAAATATTATGGACACCGATATATTAACTAAATTATTTGATAAGGAAAGGCTTTATCTTAACAAAGTTTTAGGTTTTGGAAGAACTAATCCTGTAGAAAAGACAGCTCACAAAAAATCTAAATCTGTAGAAATGGACCAGCTCAGAAGATTTTATTTTACAATAAAAGCAAACAAGGAACCTGTGACAAAAATTACAAATTATGCGGGAGGTTATTCCACAAAAAATCCGCCGTACAGAATATATGGGAAACCTTATTCGATGGAAACGAACGAGTCGAATAGACTACGTTTTACAAAATATACAAACATGAAACCTGCTACAAAAATGTCACATGATGAAGGAACATATCCAACAAAAAATGCAAACAAGGAACCTGCGACAAAAATGTCACATGATGAGGCAACATATCCAACAAAAAATGCAGACACGGAACCTGCGATAGAAATGTCACATTATGAGGGAACTTATCCCACAAAAAATATACCGTATAAAACATATTATAAGAAACCTTATTCTATAGAAATGGACGAGTTTAGAAGACTTTATTTTACAGAACATGCAAACACGGAACCTGTGTCAGAAAAGTTGGATTATGGGAGAATTAATCCCACAGAAAATATACTTTATATGAAACCTTATTCTATAGAAATGGATGAGTTCAGAAGACGTTATCCCATAGAAGAAGCATACAATGAATCTGCTACAGAAATTATACATCACAAAGTTTATCCTACAGAAAATACACTATATAGAAAACTTTATTCTATAGAAATGGATGAGTTCAGAAGACGTTATTCCATAGAAAAAGGACACAAAGATATATCTACAGAAATGCTACATCATGGAACTTTGCCTACGGAAAATACTCATTATAAGACCTATTATATTGAAATTGATGATTTCAATAAAGTAACGGATCCGAATATAGTAATAACAATGTCTGATTACCAAGGAAAATATACAACAAAAAAAGCATATGAAGAAAAACCCTACTATTTAAACACAAAAGATTATAAACATAATTTATTTCCAAGGCAACGCTTTGATGTAAAAAAAAAACGTATAGGCAATAACACATGCTATCAATGTGGAATAAGGGAACATGATGTGACGGAATTAAGTGCCAACAAATGTTATCAGGTTTTTGATGCCCCGGAGAGGTTAGCCAAATTCATGATGAAGGCCTATAGGACCGAATGTATTGGTAGTTCATATATAGGTGGCTGTTATAAAAGATTCCTGGATATTGGTCATACTTATAACGAGAGAGGATGTAGGCACATTCCGCCGATAGTCGGACTCAGCTTTGCCTCTGAAAGATTCGCAAAGCTCGAATTAGTACTTCATACAATCACAGATGGATGCACCACCAGTCCGGCCGCTTCTCTGGTGCCGTTCAGCAGGGCTGTATCGCTGTACACCAGGTTCCATGTCTGTGTTTGTGGCACTAAACTATGCAATAATTCATCTATGAAATCAGGAACGCCTTTTTTATTTTATAACCTTTTGTATCTATTTATATTAAGTAATAAATATTTCTTAACTTAATCTTAAAAATAAGTTCGTTTTCGTTTTCATAGACAACTGCACAGCAGGTTAGTTCGTTTTTCATGCATAGGTGAATCCTCAGCTGTAGCCCCGCCAAATTAAAATGTTCTTTGGTTTTGTGAAAATTGCAGCTCAGTTTTACGTTTCGTATGTTGATCAAAATGCGATTCGTTCCGGTTATTTTACAAATTAATAGCTCGCTTACCAGATTAACTGCCGCCGTTGGCAAAGGGCTTTCTGAATCAGATTAAGAATACCTACGGAAGAGTTATCGCTGTACAAAGGTTATTCAAGACCTACCAGCTAAGGTGAACACTGAGATGCAGGTAAGTGCGAATAACACCACCAGCCTTGGTCCCTCCCTATGACCCTAAGAACATCTCCCACTCAGACGTATATGGAAGAGACTCAACTGACTGCGTACCAAGTCATTATAATCGGTTCAGGTCGTAAAATGTCCACTGGCTGGACATAGGCCTTCTCCAAGCGTCGCATAATCTACCGGGTCATTTGTTGGATGCACGATGCACAATCTTGCATCCCACAAATTCGTGCGGTTATTGGTCCACCTTCTCAGAATCTACCCACGCTGCCTCTTCTCTTACGTGGTCGCCAGTCCAGAACTTTTCAACGCATCGGCCGTGATTTTTGTTAACCTTCTAGTCTATCAAGGTTACCATGAATGAAAAGCCAATAAAACTACAAAGGTGAAGATTTATTTGAACTATTACTACGTGATGTAACAATGTTTACAATGAGTATTGATACTTGTGACCTTCCTCTTGTCTCTTTTCTTGGGACGGTTTATTTTCACTTATGCTTTCCACACTGCTCTGTCGTCGTAGAGACTTTAAATCTGGAGTTTTCCTTGGTTTGCCTTCGCTCTCTACTTTCCGTCCATTTTTATCGTTATTGTCTTTGTGAGGTAACACTTCTTCGTCACTTTCTGTGGTACTTATAGTTATAACAGGTATAACAGAACCAATCGAGTCGGATTGTTTTGACTGAGTACTAGACTGTGAAGTTTGCTTTTCATGAATTTTTTTACCACATTTTTTTTCTTTAGACAGTTCATTTACAATTTTGGGTTTCGTTGATTCTTTTGCATCTTGTATTTGTTTTTCAATCACAGCTTTCTTTTCAGTACGGTCGTCAACTTTCTCGAGCTTAACTTTTAAACCTTTATTAAATATTTCATTAATTTTATGCTTTTTTTCTCCATCTGTTTTGAATTCAACGCTATTTCTTATTTTTTTAATTTCGGGTTTGAGTATAAAAATATCTTTTATTTTGAGAACTTCCCTTGGAAGAGTTTCGTGAAAGTCTGTATCAGTTTCATCCTCTACATTATTTGGTGAAGGCGAAGGACCATCTACTTCTGAAACGGCTTCTACGTCACATTTTTTATCGAGCGCCATCCCTACTATTTTGGCAAAAATATTACCTGAAAACAACACAATTATCACGGATATAGGTATAGTGACAGAATACTAATCATTGTTTTAAAACAAAAAACAAGTCATCTGATAAACACATGCGCACTTCACGGCCAGGCCACGATTTTAGATTAGATCATTGGTCGCAATTCTGACGGCAGATGCGTCGGGCGTAACTTCGTTCATACGGTCGACGTCGACGCGCTAGTGCATCATCGGTTGAGTGTGTAAGATTGAATGTTTTATTATCTTCTGGCGTTACGCGACCGACGGTGCGCGTCGCATCTTCCAGCTTCCGTCAGATGTGCGACCACCCTAAAACTTGATTACAAGATATACGTCGAAAGTCATACCTTTTTTCTTAGCCATCTTTATCGGTTCATTCATCTCGTCTGTCAAAGTTTTGCGGTCATCGGAATCAATAGATTTGCTCATTGGCAATGACGGCAGTGCCTTCTTCCATCTTGCAAAAGGCGTGTTGTCCATAGCTGTGGTGGACCCAGCTCTTCTCCTGGTATCAGCTAGTTGGAACATCTTCCTCCGTTCTTCAGTTCTTTCACGGCGCAGTTGAATCTAAAATGTAGGAAATAGTATGCAAATAATACTTATAGTCAAGTGTGATTCGAAAGTTCTTGGAGAAACAAAGGTTTTGGTATGTCTAGGCTGAAAATTGGTCTGCTGCAGATCATGCATGTAAGAACATACTTAATAGTTTGTCATTGGCAGGATTCATATTACAGAGATTACCACGGTGACTTGCACCGTGGTAATCTCATGTAATATGAATCCTCCTCAACCTCAACCTTTATTTTTTCAAAGTATGCCAATAGTTAACAGTACGTAACTTGTTAACAGGTACGTTCCATCAGTCAGCTTTTGCAGCTTACATCAAAGACTTACCTTTAAATCATTATTCGCTTCCCGTAAGGAGTTTGTCAGTGACGTCAAATAGTAAATGATAAGTATCAGCAGAACCAACAAGGGTATAACGATAGCAGGCGACGCTATGTATTCCAAAGCAAAATTCAAGCTATTCGGCAATAATTTGTAGATATTGATCGTCAATATATAATAGATCTTATCGTATTCAGAGAAAGGTCCACAATGCCACGATGGTTTAACCCAAACTATGGTGTACCCAACTGGTAATACGCAGAGGAAGAGCATTGTTAGCAACAGGCCTAGATAGAAGTTATTGCTTTTTGAGACCCTGAAAACGACTTCATGAGGGACGTTGCAGGTCATGACAGCCCATGAGCGTAAGTACATCATGATCATTAACTTGACGACGTTTAACACAACGAGTCCTGGCGAGAAGAACATTCCCATCCAGACCATTCCCTGGTTATTGATCAGGTGTAGAATGTTCTCTGCAATCTTAAAGTCTCCGTACTGTGGGAACCTTTTCTCCAGGTCCCAGCACCAGCAGCGATTCATGTATCGTACGACCAGTGCGCGGAAGAAGTCCATGACCAGTGTTCCGAGGAGGACGAACACCTGGAATAAGGAGCATCGAAGTTTCACAAAGTTAGGAATGTAACTGACAAACTTCATGGGGTACGTTATTATAGTTTAGTGATTTTTTTTATAATGATATACGTATCTTCCATCATTGCCAATTTAGTAAACTTACCCACGTAATAAATTAATTTTGGCAAAATGTGGGTGTACTATAGGTATTCTTCGAAGGGGTTGGCCCTTCGAAGAATACGGGCTAATATGTTATGTTATATGTCAAATATTTTTTGTTGTGCTATAGACTGACTCCTAAACATTTTGGACTATAAAGGGGGGAAAGACAAAGCAGGCTCTGAATGGGAAACACCCTAATTATTCATGCTACCATAGTTTTACGCCATAGAAAATGTAAGTAAAACTACGTCCAATAATTTTTGGAACGTCATTTGCCTGGGCCGGGAATCAATCGAACCGTCACAACAGCACGAAAAGAACATCCTACATTTTATGAGACCATTCGAAAGATCAAATCTCATCTTAATATATGAGGTTCAGGCTACCCTTAAATGAGCAGATGTGTTTGCTGTCTCATTATTTGATATACAAGCTAAATAAAACTGTTTCCAACTTCCGCGTTAAAATTAAAATGTAACGTAAGAATAAAATATGAAAGGCAAACTTCTGTAATTGTATATATAACACCTGTATGTTATGCAATACATAAATTGTTTTTTTCATCCGTTCAAAACTTCAGACTTACTTAATAGATACTTCAAAAACTTTAAGTACAAATATCTTACCAAATCCATCATAGTCAATTTGACCAGTTCCTGCCCAAACATGGTTTCCCAGCACAATTTCAGTAATTTCTTCTTGGTAGGCACAGACAAATTATACATCTTCCTCTCATTGTCATCTACATAAACCAAGTCTATTGTAGTGACATTAGTACCATTCTTGGAATCAACGAGTGCACTTATATTTGCAGAACAAGTCTTCGCATAGCAGACTCTTTTCACTATGGTACAGTTTGACGTAAAGAATACTTGTTTAACATTCTTCCCGTTACAATTTATTGTGCAATTGAACGTAAAGTCAGGACAAATATCGGTATTTGCAATGGTTTTGGAATTCAAAGTAGTTGTCACAGTTGATTCTGTTGATATATCCGTAGCTATGTCATATTTCTTAGCGTTACTTTTGGCCGTAGTTTCATGTTGTGATATTTTATACAAACTGGAAGTCTCTATTACATCGTAGTCAGTAGTGTATTTTAAGGTACTATCGGTTACATCTAAACTGGTACTCGTATCTATTGTATAAGTAGTAGTGTCTGCCATTTCATTTTGTGACGTATCTGTTATTTCTTCAGATGCTAGGTCTAAAATATCAGTTGTTGTTTCAAAAATGTTAAAATACGTCGATCCAAATTCACTGAATGATCCAATATCAGTGAGTGTCGTTTCACTGTCTGTTGTTGTATCTGTATTACTGCTGAAATCATCAATAGAAAAAGGCGTTTGTGAACTGTCTGTGACTGTTGACGACCCAGTGCCAACACTATTTTCAGTAGTCGTGAAATCTGATGAGCTGTAATCGGCCACTGTGCTCGAGTAGTCAACATTTGTATAATCGAATGTGGTATCCTTCGTTGCTCCAGTAGTAGAATCAACAGTATCATAAAATGTGTATTCGTAATCGTCTGAATCTGATGTGATATCATTTTCATTTGTTGTATTTACTGGGTGTTGAATACGTATTTTTTTTAACCTTTCTAGTTCTTGCATCCCCAACAAAATACTGTTCGAATAAGTGGTTTCTTTTTTTTCGAAACTGTCATTATCAACTTTGTTTGGTGTAACAAATGTGTCTTGACGTGGACGTCTCACTAGTAGTTTAGGGTTGATTTTTATCGGAAATGGCCCAGACCTTGTTTTCAGAATTATACCGTCTGGTAGACTCTGTGGTATAGTAACTTGTGTGTCACAAGGTCCACAGGAGACTTTCTGCTCGACGCAAAAGTCAGGTAAACTCGTTGTAAAAGATTCACTTAGATTTAGAGTTTCATTCTGTATTAATGTCGCATTCAAACTCAGGGTTGGTTTTAATGAATCCAGTTCTTTGCTCATTCCATCAATTTTGCTGAATAAAGCGAAGATAAGAGAGTATAGATTCAGCAGATTCAACAACATGATCCTAAAAAAAAAAAAACTTATTTCTAAAATGTCATAAGAAATGTGAAGATAGTCGAAGTATGTATTATATACCTTGCTAATTGTAGCCTTAGCTGCTTTCTCGGGTGATAATGTTCCAGAAATCCAAGCAACTCAAAAAATATAGGAAATAAGATGGAGATAACCGTGACAACTATAGTCGTCTCGTTCTCGCGCCACCAACTTCTCACTTTCAAGTTATCGTCAGATCGAGACACCACTTTTATCACGGCGTATGCTGACACTGCCAGCAGTATGATCACACAGATGTTGACAAATGCACGTAGGGATATAATACGCCAACTGAAAAGAGAAGAACGCGGCCGGATGGTAATTTAGTAAATTTTCGAAATACACTCCCAGACTCATCAATTAAGCCACCGTGCATTTTTATGTTTAAAGGTCTAAAACATGAAAATAATGATAAGTCGGAGACAAAAACTTTTATGCAGTTTTGAAGCGGACTTACTTGCCCTCAATTCGGTATTCACGAAGAAAATCGCAGTTTGGTCGCCTCTTAAAGAAGCAAAGCTTTGATTAGAGCATCTATAAGTCAATAGTTATTTATTTATATATGCTTTATTGTACTGGTGTACACGAGAAAATACATTTAACACTAAAAAAGCATACAATGGGCGGTTATTTAGTTATTTATTTAGTTTTTCATGAAAAACATATTGAAATAATTTTTCCGGATTTTGTTATCCATTCTGACGTTTTAAATGATGTATAGGTACTGCACCTGACGTACCCACGCAAGCTTCTTCAGTCTGGGCTTAGTCAGCGAAATTCAGTGCACAACTTCATGCAAGTCGTTCTGCCGCTTAAAGAATTTACCAGCGATACCTGGTGACTGGCGGCTTAGTGCACCATCCTAGAGGACCCTGAAACCGGGTCACTATAGCACGATTAGATCGGTTTATCTTTACCAGTAGCGTGCGTAATCGTCACCTGAGTCTCAGTACAGGTCAAAGAACAGCTTCGAGACTTTCATCGACTGACTGTTTGCACTCAAACTGTTCGAGACTCGAAGAACCTGGCCTGACGCCTCATAAGCCAGCCAATGGTCCCAAACTGACTCGAGCTCACAGAATGGCGCGCCTACATTTTACACGCGAACATTTGCATTGGACTCAACTTCAATGGAGCCAGTTTCTTTATACGGATGAAACAAAGATTGTGCTGTATGGCACTGATGGAAGTAGGAAAGTCAAGACAGGGAGAACGTGTTCAGCAATGTTCATTGAAGAGAAGGTGAGGCAGTGGGTCATGGACAGGCTGGGGCGGAATTTCTACCGAAGGAAAAACTGGCCTTGAGGTTGTGACGGAACCACGGTTGCCGCCAATAAATTGCGACCGATATATTCATCAATGCCTTGAGGCTCATGTGATGCCATATGCTGAGTTGTGGACCAGCATTCATTCATTTTTATGCATGACTAGCTTCTGCCCACGGCTTGGCCCACGTAGATGTCAGACCGTGCTACCCGGATAGATAGTATCATCTCCAAATCCATTCAACCATTGAAGCGTGAAAAGGTAAGAGACAGATAATAAATGCTAATAATATTTTATTTATTTTTATTAAACAGGGTTTTATAAATACTAATTTTACATAATAAAATCATTATTAATTTGAAGCACTCAAGTGCCAAAATTGACATATTATAGCTACTTAAGTTATTTTATAGATTCAAATTGTAATAGCTTTTAAGCAGGTGTACAGATTTATATGAAATAAATAATCCCTCAAGATACGGGTTCTGACTATATGTCCAATTCCTTAGATCTCTTTAAAAAGAGGTGAGTACGCAAAAATGTCAATAATCATGTCAATTTCCCTATTATACCCCTTGGGGGTGATTTTACAAAAACGCTGAAAAATTTTTTTTTAATTCTCACCAAATGCATAGGTACATTTAAACCTTCATATCCGTTTTTTTTTTTTTTTTTTTGTGGGTGGGAAATCATCAAATAACTTCTCCCGCTCTGGGCAGAGCAGGAGGGCGTGTCAGACTCTTACTGACTAAAACCCACCCGTGTTCCTTCAGTTGCCTGTGCCAGGGGCCACGGTAACCCTCTTGGACTTTTCCGCAACCCTAGCAGGCATCGGTCCTAGCAAACCCCGTCATTGGTGCTGACATCTCTTTGAGGCGCGCGTGGAACACAACGCGCCGTCGACCCGGGCCTGGTCCTTATCGAACGGCGAGCTGCCCATTGCTCGCCGTTCGCAAGCCCGCGCCTACGGTGGCCGGGAATCGGCCTGCGATTCCCGACGCCCAGGGCGTCTCCTGCGGCGGCTAGGGGCGTGAGGGCGCAAACTTTGCCTCTCCCTCACGCGTTCCGCCTCCTCCTTCGCGAACATTACTGCTTCGCAGAAGGAGGTGACGGCTTCCCAAGCCCTCTCGCTCCGTACCATGGCCTGGACCAAGGCCGGACGCGAGAGATCGCCACCGCCAATCGCCTCCACGAGGACACGGCGGTGCTCCGCCCAAGCCGGGCAGACCTCCACCGTATGCTCCACCGTGTCCTCCGGGCGATCCACACAATGGTGACACCCGGGCGTTTCCTCCCGCCTTATCCGGAACAGGAACCTCCCGAAACAACCGTGTCCGGTGAGGACCTGCGTCAGGCGGAAGGTGAGGACGCCGTGGCGCCTCTCTAGCCACTCCTCAAAGAGGGGACTTATCGCCGCAATTGTGCCGTGCCCAGCGCTGGGTTGCGATAATCGCACTCTCCATGCCGCCCTGAGATCCCGCCGGAGCTCTGTCCGCTGTACCGTGATTTCTCGCGGCAGCGGAGCTACGCCCGGCCCGGCGTTTCGCCTCCTCGCGCCACTCCTAAACGTGCGCGAGGACTTTTGCCTCCAGATCCCATGGCGGTAATCCGGCAAGGAGGCTCGCCGCCTCACCGGAGACCGTACGGTATCCCCGGACCAGCCGGATGGCCATGACCCTTTGGGGCGCGTTCAAAACCTTCATATCCCTAGCTTAAGAAATGCTGTTTTCCATACAAACTGTCATCCCCTCTACCACTCTCTTCTTGGATATTTTTTTGAGACATAAAGTAGCCTATGCCCTTCCCCAGGATGCCATCTATCTCCTTGCCAAAGGATATCGAAATCCGTTCAGTGGTTTAGGCGTGAAAAGGTAATAGACAGACAGACAAAGTTAGTTTCGAATTTATTACCTATATTAGTATGGATAATCAAGGCGCTTACTGCAAGAATTGTTTGCGAATACCTACATAACGTTAGTATCGCAGTAATGGAATGGCCAGCAAGAAGCCCTGATATGACTCCAATACAGCACTTATGGGATGAGCTGAAGAGGCATGTTCGAACTAACCCACCATCTCCAAAAACTTTGCAGGAGCTGAAAACTGCCATTTTGAAAGCATGGGAGAACATTCCACAGCACGTAACATTAATTTATTCCATGCCGAACCGTATGACGGACTTCTTGGAGGTAACACAAGTTACTAAATTATAAACGTTTTCTCTATGAAAAACATTGTTTTCTTAACAATTTCAACGCAAATTTTGCCGAAGAAACGCGAAAAGATGACTTATTTCAATTAAACTGATTTTAAGGTTCCGTACCTCAACGGGAAAAAACGAATCCCTTATAGGATCACTTCATTGTTCGTTCGTCTGTCCGTCTTTCATGGCCCTTTTTACTAGGAACGCGTGGTTTAATATCAAATACGTAGGTCTACAATACATTAGAGCTCAAAAAAATCGAGCTTCTAAATCAACGCAATAAAAAAGTACGGCTATTTATGTGACATAATTGATTACTCGCAAGTAAATCAAAATTTTACCGGGTAATTTCCATTGACCTAGTTTTTTTAGTAGGTAATGCGATTTTAAATTTGGAACAATGACAAACGGAATTCATAGTGAGTGACTAACCATTTTTTTTTACTTAAACTAAAAAAAGCAGCGGTGCTCGATTCAGGTGTCTGGGAGTCAACTCCATCAAATCAGCCTATTGCAGTCCACTGCTGGACATAGACCTCTCCCATGCTACGCCACAACACCCTGTCCTCCGCCTTCCGCATCCAGTCTGTCCCAGTCACCTTTTTGAGGTCGTCGCGTCGGTCCATCTAGCTGGGAGGCGTCCCACACTACGCTTGCCGATCGCGACGCGGTCTCCAGTCCAGGACTCCTTTGCTCCTCCGGCCATCGGTCCTTCGATAAACACGGGCAGCCCGCTGCTACTTCAGCTTGCTTACTCTGCAAGCTATGTCGGTAACTCCGTTTCTTTTTTGGATAACTTCGTTTCTGATTTTATCCTTCAAAGAAATTTCGAGCATAGCCGGCTTCATAGCGCGCTGAGCGACCTTAAATTTGTGGACCAGCCCAACTGAGTGTCCACGTTTCGGCACGTATGTTATAATGGGCAGGGCGCACTGGTTAAAGACCTTAGTCTCCAACATTGCAGGATTGGCGACGAGAAGACTTGACGAAGTTTTCCAAACGCTGCCCAACGCAACCGGTTCCTTCTGTCGGCTTCTTTCTCAAAGTTCTGTCTACCGAGCTGGATGACTTGCTCTAGGTAGACATACTCCTTCACAACATCGAAGAGCGACCCTTCGATGTGGATTGGACTCGGCAAGACGTGCGAATTGTACGAGAACATTTTTTTTTTTTTTTTTTCTGTATTTATTATTAGGGACATTTATACAATTGTATATGCCAGTCCCATCGGACCTGATTTTCGACTTGTTCAAATTCATGCCGAGGCCAAGCCAACCCGCCGCTAGGCTCCATTCAGGCTGTGCTGCATCTGGTCTATTACAGCGTCTCTGCCATTATGACGATGTCATCGGCATGTCATAAAGCTAAGGTGTGAGATGTACTCGCCATACACGTTGATGCCCAGTCCAGTCCGGCGTCTTAAAAACGTCCTCCAACGCAATGGTGAATAGTTTCGGGGATACCCTCCTGTCGTTAGACAGGGTGGTGTGATATCCAAAGCCATAAGAAAACCAGTCCATTCCATTTGCTCAGGGAGGTGAGCAGTTGGAATGGGCTGGTTTTCTTATCTTGGATCTGGGCAGTCATCGTGGCAGCGTCATACAAACTCCTCAACACTTCAATGTAAGGCCAGTCAATTCGACATCATTGCAGAGAGGCCAGAACTGCCCATTTTTCGATGGAGTGAAAGGCTTTCTCGTAGTCCATAAATGCCAATCACAGTGGCTGGTTATATTCTTCGGTCTTCTGCACAATTTGCCAAACAATATGGATGTGGTCTACGGTACTGAAGCCTTTTCGAAAACCGGCTTGTTCTGGTGGCTGGAATTCGTCAAGTCTCCAGGCGAGACAGTTCATGGCGACCCTCGAGAATAGCTTGTATACGTGGCTCAGAAGTGAGATCGGTCTATAGTTCTTCAGCAAGGTTTTGTCACCTTTTTGAAGGTCAGAACCACCTCACCTCTGCTCCACGCCTCAGGCTTTATACCCTCTTTGATGACGGAGTTGAAAAGACTCGTAAGCGCTCTCAGTACTGGAGCTCAGCTCTGTCGTTATTCCGTCATCACCAGGTGCCTTGTTGTTCTTTAGCTGCTTGAGAGCTACCCTAATCACGCACTGGACGACATCTGGAATGTCTTCCCGTGACTCCATCTGCGTGTTTCATCATTTTTAATACAAGTATCCAGGATGAAAGTTGCCTAAGAGCTAGCGCACACGAGTGACTTTTGTCACCTGTTTTGACACTTTTGTCCGGTCTGAGGATAATGTATGGAGATGCGCGCACGTTACGGCGTGACAACCTGGGTGCCACTTTCGTCCACCGACCCGCGAACAAGCCCGTGAGAAAACCGTAACCGAGCCGCTAAGTTTCAAGAGACGCGCGCACACGGATGACAAAATTTACAATCTCCGCGCATTCCTTACGATCCCGCTCCCTATTCGCTTCCAAATGTCGACAAGGTAACACGTAACCGTCTGTGCACAGACACGCAGCCGCTGTAAGAAGACGCTGACGCCATGTAAATAATGATCTGCTGATAGATCAATCAAATCAAGATTAATCTCATGTTCGTATTATTGTATGTAAATGCGCGTAAAAGGCACAGTAATTCAACAAAACCTCCAACATTCATTAGAAAATATTGAAAAGATATCACTGGAAAAGATAAGAAATCGTGGGAAAGATAGTGTAAAACTTTTCATTTATTAAATTAGACTGATACACCAAAGGGGGTCCGCACCCATATTCCTTTTTACGATATTTTCTTTAACGTCTAATGAGTTCGTAGATAATTACTGTTTCTTCCTAATCTATCAACTAAAACTATCACATGACGTCTTCAAAGTGGCGTGACCGTGACAAAAGTCAGTGCGCGCTAGCTCATGTCCTTCTCTAGATCCCAGCCTATTAATATGTCAAATTTCATAACGATCGGTTAAGTAGTTTATGCGTAAAAAGGTAACAGACAGACAGATTTACTTTTGCATTTATGTTATGAATGAAACTGGTATAGTCCCATTTGGTAAGAAAATGTTTAAAACTTGAAGTACTCACTTCCTTAAATCCTTTTTCTTCTCAGCCTCCTCAAGCAATGCTTCTTTGAATCCTAAAATAACTGAGGCAATCCGATTGTGTGCCGTTTCCGTATTGCCAATCATGAAGTCCCAGCCGGTGAACAGTTTCCACGAAAATATACATTCATCTTCTTTTTCAGACAACTTAGACATTCTGGAGTTTTCTGCCATTCTGCAAAATAGGAATTCCTTTAAAAAAAAAGCCCGTCTCAAATTATGACTTCGAACGAGATAGTTACAAAAAGAATAGCTTGTATACGTGGCTCAGAAGAGAGATCGGTCTATAGTTCTTCAGCAAGGTTTTGTCACCTTTTTGAAGGTCAGAACCACCTCACCTCTGCTCCACGCCTCAGGCTTTATACCCTCTTTGATGACGGAGTTGATATTTTAATTATAATTATATTTTAATTACAACTCCGGATCTTTTATTCTCACATAAATCATCATCAACATTCAGCCAAAATAGGTACGTCTACTGGAAATATCCTCTTCCGAGCATCGTAACAATGATCGGTCCTGCGCCTCTCGCATCTAGTAGATTCATTCATGTGAAAAGTCGACCTCGTAATTACTCTTGATAAAAGCTCTCAGTAAATTGAAACTTCACTAAGATTGAAATTAGCGGAATACTGTCACATGTATTAATTAAAGCGAAAATAGACCTAGACGTTATATGACTTGAAAATGACATTCAACCAAAAAAAAAAAAATTAAAGCAATTACGAAACCGACTATACATAAGTGTAATACATCTAAAATTTAAACTAACTTTCTCAGAATGGCGACGAAGCTATAAATATAGACAGCGAGTCCTGTGAGGAAGTATGCCAGCGGCATTCGGTACTGAGTTCTTTCTAAGTTACTGTAATACCCGTAGAAGATGGGGGAGCATTTTAAAACCCCCTCGAACTCCCATAGAGTCAGAAGATTCGTGGCATTACGCTTTTCTTCGCCCATGATGATCTTTCTTTCGCCGTCTTGCCGTGGGTTAGCTGTCAGATACTGAAATGGTTAAATTGAATGATTGAATTGAACACAGGTTCGAGAGCTTTGCACAAAGTCTTTGGTTTAAAAGAGTATGAATAAATGCGTAGTATTTTTATTAAACTTGTCTTAGAATAGAACATGATCAAATTGAAATAATCATTGAATAACATTATGATTAAATAATTCGATACTAACAGAACAGATAATGTGGTTTTATGTGATGATATTATGACTATACTGACAAACCTCAGGCACAATAACAAAAACGAGCAGTATGAAGCCAATGACGAGGTTCACCCAGAACAGCCAGCGAAGGAAAGTGAAGTAGGAAGCGACCACGGAGCCGAAGTGCGACTCAATCTCCTTGATACGAAGCTCCCATGGGATCAGCAGGTTGGAGGTGTTGGCTGCCTCGCGCTTCATTTGCTGCCAGTACTATAGGGAGGGGAAAGTAATCAGAAGAGGCTAACAGGCAGATAACAACATGCTAGTACTGGACAAAAATAAAAGCAATCAGAAGAGTCTAGAACTCATCTGTATTATCGTAGAGTTACGAAAAGGTGTATAGTACACCTACATGTCACTGGTTAATTAGAAGTGCCATTTGTCATGTGTGTGTTAGCAAAAGGCTATAAAATTTAAATAAAGAAAAAAACAATATCAGTTATACTGGCTCGCTTATTACTTCGTAACTCCGAGATTTTAGCACAAAAAATAATAATAATAATTATGATCTATGTGTTTCATCTTTTACAATTAAGGTCCAGTATAGTATTTTTAACCCCAGTTTGTACAAACACGCTGCTAATGCGTGTGTTAGCGCCGGAGCTCTCTCTCGGTACTCGAAGTCGGAAGTGTGTGTGCATGTGTGTGTTGTGCGCTAACGCTACTCGTCTTCACGCATACATTGACAGCGTGTTTGTACACTTGGTTACCACAAGTAAAGCTCGCGTCGGTCACTTCCTGTGATAAAAATACTCTACCCGTGCAGTAAAATCGAGTTTTAGAGAGAGACTGTCGCGAAGGTATGAGTGACAGAGAAGACGCTTTATAAAGCGAACTTCTTCTGAACTCGGTCGTGTCCAGTAGATACTTAGTAATAAAGAGCAGAACATATAATAAATTATATTATATTATCATTGATCAGGCAGGGGTCATAGTCCTTCCATAGATCTAGGTAACCAATCCACTATAGCCACCCAAACCCATAGCCCAATATATTTTGTATCAATGTTCCGCAACAGGCCAGCACCAACTGAGGGTTGTCCTTGGGTGCACTTGCATAGTCCATACAGGGATAGTCAGCCGCTGATGAGTCTTTCCATTTAAAATTGTCTAAGGAGCCTCTGAGTTGGCTATGGAACCTCGTACGCCTACTAAAGATCCGGGACCCTGAGATCCCGAGATATGTCAAAGAATAGAATAAGATTACTTACAGTATTCAACAAGATGTTGAATCGAGCGTAGATATCTCTGGTGCTCTTGGACTGCGCCAGTCTTTCCTGAAGCTGGCCCTCGTGTCGCTTGATGTACGCTTTAGCCTGTCAATAAAGCTGGCGTAAAAATTTGGGAAACTGAAGAATATACCATGTCAATATTGCATGGTCTAAGCCATTCCCCATTTGACCTGGCTATCTGGCTGTTCTGACTACACCAAAGGCTTTAATTCGCCCGGAAATATGTCTACATCATGTATTCGGAGTCATGTCAGTGTAAGTGTCATCCTTTCTTTCTAGCATCGTGGTTGACATCGTTCTTTCGCTTTGCTCATAGAAGCAGATAATAATAATAATAAAAAATCATGCATTGCTTTTTCAAACTTGTATACCGCCAGAAAAAATAAATCAAATTACTTGGAAATGGTTCACATTTACATGGTCATACGGGGTCATTTGGTTGCAAATGACCTCCCCTACATCCCGAAATAAATGGATCCCCTAATGGATTGCCGACATATTACCAATAACCCTGTATAATGTAAAACCATTAATTGCTCGCGTGGGGTGCAGTGCATCCAAATACGTGTTCAAAAGTCTATACTTTCTATTTTTCGCATTCAATCTTCCAGCACCTGTCCAAAACAAATAATTTGAGCCCTAGCATTACCAAATCTTTGTTAAAAAAACTCCTACAATACAACCCTATTATAACTGCTACAAGGCAAGGGTTGGAATGAAACATACGCTGAACTTTAATGAAGACGCTGTCAGTCGAATCGAGCCCCATGCGGAATGTTTAGAGCTTCTTAACCACCTCTACTTCCTTAACCATCAACATACTTGCTTTCCTCATTCCCAAAACTTATACCTACGTGAAACCAATGGGGTTCATTTTTAAATATCACCTGATGCACGATCTTGAGTTTCCTCCTCATCCCAAGGGGCTGCTGCTTCACAGAGCCTAGGACCTCCTTGTGCAGATGAATATTCTCGAAGATCTGCTCCTGCGTCACCACCGCCGCCAGCTGAGGGTCCTCCATTGATATCGCGGTGCTGTTTAATAATTAGTTTTGTCTTGTTATCTATATGTCATCGTATAATTATGATCATCGTTAGTTTAAAATATCCTCACAAGATTATAAACTATCGAAAAATTTTAAAAATAATAATAAAGCAGAAAATATGGATTGATTGTTTGCAGGAGCAAATTTTTGCCTACCAGTCAGTATTGAGAAATTATTTTTGCGTTTGTTACGCAACCACCCTAAGGAGGGAAAATCAGAAAGTATGCTAAGTAAAATGAGAGCGGGCGAGTTTTATAAAAATGTGGCTGTTATTGTAGTTTATTGTGTATCTTAAGAGCGTTTATACCTTATGAGTGGCAACGTCGCAATTTTACAATGAAAATAACGCCCTGCAAGTTTCCAATGTATTATTTGCATATAAATAGAACTGTAAACGCAACGATTTCTTACCTTTTACACAGTTTTCACATAATTCTAAAAAGTTAATTAAACAGATATTTAAAATATAGCTCCGATTAAATGATAAAAATTTAAAACCACGAAATATGACACTAAATTGCGACGTTGCCACTCATGTGGGTAGAAGCTAGCCATAGATATGTATATGGAAGTGGCCCCGTTCACGGCCACAAACAATGCGACTTGCATCGTGCAATTGTCACGTGTGTACTTCCTTATTCAGGTAATCGATCGCGTAATTGCATATACACGAGACAGTCGCTTTCGGTTAGGTCAAGCGACACGCGTACCTGTTTCTACCCGTCGTCGCTCTGCTAGCCGCACCGCGGTGACCCGCGGCAAAAAGCAATTCTTTCATTTGTTTTCTGCGTAGTCGCTGACGCAAGACGCGTGTCGCTTGAGCGTGAAACTCGTGGCCACGGGGTACAGGTGACTCAATATTCTGACCCTCGAATTAAATACTTACTCCCCAGAGCTAGTAGTAAAGACAGAAGACCGTCGTCTCGGCCTGTTCTCGTCAGCGAGAAAGGGTGATGACGGGCGCCTGGCTCTTCCCTTACGAGATCTTCTGACGCTTGCCCTGCGCTGACGTAATACCGCGCTCAAACTCGCCGAGTAATCTTCGTCTTCAGAGCCATCTGGGAAAAACAATTCATTTTCTTAAAGTGAATGTGGGGTAGCCCGCGAAATTGAAATTTTCTTACGTTTTTTGCAATTTGCAGCTGTTATATGGTAATAAAAAATCAGACACGACCGTAACAAATTGTATCGGATTATATTTTCTTCAACATACAAACCGATACAATTTATTACCGGCGTAAATAAATAAATTGTAAATAATCAAAGTAATAATAAAGGGTCGATGATGGGACGCGCATATTATACCTATTTCTTCAAATATAATATGTGCATACCATCACCGTCCCAATTTATTTGAGGTCAACTACCTATATAAAAAAGTACTCTGTGACGTCAACGCAACATGTCTTTTTCATTCGTACTCCTCTATTAGTCGTCATCCCCCTCTAACTCGTGATATAGAGCAGTCTGATACTGGGTATTTTATTAATTGTTATGGTTAGGGGAAGTAATATTATTACAACTTAGTTATAATTACACATTGCAACACATGCAACTCACAGACTAGTATAGATATCGTATAGCTACCGCGTTAATTTCTCCATCGAATTACGAGTATAACGTTTACATGTGTTCTATGCAATTAAACAAATGTAAATAAAATAAAAGGTATTTTGTTTACAAGTTGTGGTTATGTTATATCTTGTGTCAAATCAATAGAAATGACAGCCACAGAGCATGTAACTATGACAGCTATTATAAAACGGACCATGGTCAGCCACTAGCCCAGTCCCAGTCCACAGAGTTTTGATCACTCTCTCTGGTTACCCAGTGGCCAGCCGCGCCGGTCCCATTCGTTTCTTATTCTTATAATCATGAAATACAAAGTACGCGCCGGTGTGTACTTAAAAACAGTAATTAATAGTGTTGATTTGTAGGGTTCCGAACTTCCAAAGGAAAAAACAGAACACTTAGAGGATCACTAGTTGTCCGTCCGTCCGTCTGTCTGTCAGACTGTCAACACACTCAAGACCCTTTATAACAGGAACGCGTGGAGGTGTCAAGTTATTAATATTATAATATTAATATCAAATACGTAGGTTTACGGCCCTTGAAGCGCTAAAAAAATAAGCTTTTATATCAACGCAATAAAACAATACGGGCGTATACGCGATATATATTGATACTCGCATCACAACCGGGATAGGTAATTCTAGTTGACCTAGAATCAAGGAAAAAGTCCGAAAATTGTTAATTTATAGTTTTATCACTTATATAGTAGATTGTTTGCCTAGGGAGAAAACAACTATTTTAAAGGCGAGAGTGTTTCTTTGAATCCAGAGCGCGGCGAGGGATTCAGTGTACGTCACTCGAGCTTTAAATAGCGTGGCTTCCGAGGTGGACACTCCAATGTTTATCACCCTCCATGAGAAAATAAGTAAGTGCAAATTATGAATAAGAGTAGTACGTTTATTTATTGACATACAATTAGGAACAATACGACCAAATTAGGGGCTAAATTTAATATTGAAGAAAGACTGAAGGCCGAATGCATTTCGCGCGATTTTTATATCTCCACATACTTTTTTTTAAATTTTACTTTGCTTGTAAATAATTATAATGTTCGTGATTGATCTCTTTGCTGATGGAACTTTTACTAACAATATCCACACTCGAAATTCAAATCACTTTTAGTCCCTAGAGATTAAAAAGCTATTTTAGTCCCTGTTTACGAATAATAAACTAGCTATTTTTGAATAGATGTGATACAAATAGTAGATTATTAACCAAGGGGATAAAGCAGTGTCTTCTGTCGCGGGTGACGATTTAAACCGCGAGCGTAATGAAGGACTCGAGGTTTACTCCCGAGCGTAGCGAGGGTGTTAAAAACTTAAATCACGAGCGTAGCGAGGGATTTAAGTTCACCTAAGACTAAGACAGCTTTATCACCGAGGAAAACACTCTACTTTTCGTACCATTTGCGAAAAAATTAACCCAATAATAATATGAGATAAGCATTTATTAAAAATAATGACAATTAAAAGTAAAATAAACTTAACGTTTATGTATTTGAAGAAAACAAAATAGCGGCAAATTCCTAGACGAATATTTTTTTGTCGGAAAAGCAAAGGCATCAGGCTCATACGGCCTCGTCGGTTTTCGTAATTTTATTTAATAATCATAACTGAATAATAAATGCGTATTCCTTTTTCAAAAGATGTATAATGCTTTATATAAAAACTCAATGGTGCAAACACAGATGTAGTTCAGTATAAATTTCGGTAAGTATTCCAAATTTAAATCACATTCTCCCCCTAGAGGATGAATGAAATTTAGTACAATTTTCTTTCCCTGTTTTTAACAGATTAAAAATGACTATTGTTATGTTCGCTTTTTGTGGCATAGAATGTCACTCTTTTGAGCAAGTGGTACGAAAAGGTAGATTATACAACCAATGAAAAAAAAGGGAATTTAATTCGAGGGACTAAGTTGGATCCCAAGAGCAGCGAATGATTCTAGATTAGAACCCGGAGGTGAGCGAGGGATACAAGGACTGAAATGATTTTTTTTTCACGAGTTGTTTACTCTACTTTTTACCATTGTCTGCGAGAAAATAAATAGTAGTAAAAGGCGGGTTCAAAAAAACAAAAATAATTGTATGCTCTATAAAGAATAGCTCCATTTAGCCAGCCAGTAGGTACTTTCAGCACGTTTTATTAATTTTTTGTACATAATTCGTATATTTCGTACTTATTTTTTTCAAATTCAAAATGTTTGTATTCACTCAGTGACTGAAAAAGAGTTTTTTTCAATGTAATGTTATCGATGAATCAAATGCCCATTTCAGGTAGCAAAAGTAAAAAAAAAAATATTTTTGCGATTACAAACTAAAATTTGCAGTTAGAGAGTTGACCGTGACGTATTCGGTGTATGGCAGAACATGTTTTACAACTACTTCTTGGAATAAATTCGGAACCCTTTATTGTGCGTGGTCCGACACGCCGCGCCGCCGCCGCGCCGTTGGCAGATTTATTTTTTACGTTATGTGTATCGTCTGTTCAATGCAGGAACATAATATTTGATGCAGCAATCTGTCGGAGAATGCACGAACCGTAGGGTCGACGAAAAAGGGACAAGACAGGCGTTCCCGTAAACCGGTTGAATTCAAACCAATCTCTCCACAAAACCTTAGCAATTATAATTTTGACCAACAAAATTCCTTTTTTGAATATTGATATCAGCTAAAGTAAAAAGGAACGCTACGAAATCAATGGTGGACGCGCGGTGCTAGTCTTTGATAATGTAGGTACGTAATATAATAAAAAAATAATAATAAAAAAAAGAAAAGAAATCATTGCTGGGAAACTACTATTATTTTTGTTATGAAAAATAGCTGCTTACGGCATCGCGCAAAGTACGCGAAACATTGAACCTCCAATATGTCCACAACGACAAGGTTCCCAGTACAAAAAAAATATCACAATGACGTGGAGCACAAGTTACTCTTGGCTTCGCTCAGCGGCTTTTTGCAACCGTTATTTATATTAAAAAAAAACAATTTTCATAAAAAAAAATTCGCGCATCACTTCAAAGCGGCTGTACCTATTTGGCAAATAATTTTTTTGTTGTGTTTGTAATTGTCAGGACAAGGCTTGTATGGAAAAAAATAATTGGAAAATCCACTGGGGAGCTCGGAAATTTGTATGGAATTTACCCCGGGCGACGCCGACGCCGCGCCGGGCACGAACAGCTGGTAATGGCTATAGCTGTTATGCCCATTATTTTTCTCATCAAGTATTAATAAATGAAGATGAACGTATTGAATTTCGCGGTGCAAAATTACTTATCAGTCATCACATTTTTTTTAAAATTATGTTCTTAATGTACAGTCATTAACTGCAGTTGTTCAGTAGAGACGTTTAATAATTTAAAAGAAAATTATTTTGGTCTTCAGACAAATAGGTAGAGGTACTGTAAACGACAAAAGTCGTTGATTATTTCGGAATTATAAAACGCCTTTGAAACTTTGAACAGCTGATGTTACCTGACTGCGCTGTATACACTTGCTAAGATTTCGCAAAGCATTTGAAGATACGATTTCGCTGACTGTAATTTTTTTTTTTACGCAAACAAATGATCACTTTGGCATTAATCAATGATATTAGGTATCTCACCTCCTGCAGAAGGCGAGAATTTGACCTCGTTGCAGACAGGAGTCTCCGAAGGCAGGTGGAACAGGTTGACCCCTGATGAGGACATGCTGCCAGGGTCGGCCCAGGTCACCGACAGCCGGTCTACCGACGGCTGTGGAGACGACGGCGGTGGGTCACAGGAGCCCTACAAAAAAGAAAAGTAAACGGGTTTTTAGTAGGAGTTCTTTTCATGAACATTCCGGGAAACGTATCGTTAAGAAATACAAAGGACCATTCGAATGGATATTCAATTTTCAAAAAAATCTATTTTCCCTGACTGTACAAGCAGGCGACCAGCCATCAAGGTAATTGCGTAACACACTGACAGTAGCAATGGATTTCATTTTGTCAGTTCAACAACATTCATTGCGTTATTTACGTTGTTGAGTAGACAAATTTTTCGAACATATGAAGCAATGGATTAGCAATATCCTTCAAAATGATTCAGATTGTGATTGATAGTCTGTTACGCAATTAGGGTGCTGATGGCAAGGGTTACGGCCGCCTATAGACATCTGCAATACTGAGGCAAAGCTAACTATTCCCATTATAAGCTTTAAAACGTTCATTATCTGGTCGCAATGTCATCTCAACGACAATCAATGTTGCAGCGAAAAACATGTCGAAAAAGTATAAAAACTAGATTTATTTTGACAAATTTTGACTAAGAATGAATGCAAATGCCCTTAAAAATACGGGGATTACCCCTCAGTTCCGTTGTCATAATAAAGTCAAATCTGAATTGTCACCTGTTGGCACTTAAACCTTTCAAACTGGAACACAGAAACAGATTGATTTCACTTTTCAATACCCTAATTACATTACAATTACAATCCGAGAGTTTTGAAGGATATTGCTAATCCATTGAATCATACATAGGTTTGAAAAAATTGTCTACTCAACAACGTAAATAACGCAAAGAACGTGGGTGAACTGTCAAAATGAAACCAACTGGTTTCATTGACAATCAAATGACAATTGATCGCAACTGCGATCAATTGTCATTTTATGTGTGGTCCGCAATCACCCCGCTGGTATACCTAGCCAATGAAAATGATGCCTACATTGAATTAGAAAATTATTTTATTAATAAACGGAAAGTGGCAATAAAACCTTGATAAAAGTGACTACTTTGTAAGCCATTAGTAAATTACAAAAACAAAAGTAATTCATGTGTTGTTGTTATTTTAATTTAGTTTTCATTACTTAGCAAAACGACGACAATTATTATCACTTAAGTTCGTGTCAGATTTTAATTATATATAGCTTTTAATTTTACACTTTTTAACTTTATAGCTTTTGTAATCGTTTCTTGGATTGCAACAAAGTAATTAAAAACACAATGACGAAATTATATTTTTGCTTTAAGTATAAAAAGCTTACTGTTATAACAAAAAGAAGTACTTATTAAAAATAAAACTTTTGCAGTCTGTTTTAACAATTTAATTTGAAACAAATCAGAAACAACGAAACGATGACAAAACTTTTCAAATCTGTTCCATAATGTACACTCATAGAAAAAATGCTAAATTACCGTTCGCGTTCACAAAAATTCGAATAATAATATTCAAAGTTCGAACAGACGGATGTATTATTTAGACCAATCGGAGGAAGGTACTGCGGCGGATTATCGGGAAACGACTGACGCAAGGCAGGCCGCACACAACCGGCATGAAATCCTGCTATTTATGTTAACTACTTCAGAAGTTTTTCTTGTGTGTGTGGGTAGGTAGAGTGGCGCTCCAACTGAATGGCGATTGACACGCATTGTCATGTATTTACCATACCTACCTCCACTTTGTCTAGAAGTTGAGCAGACTCGTAGGTGAAGGGGCAAATTTTTTTTAAAGACAACTTGCTTATTTTGTTGTGTACTTGGTGAATACTTCATTGGTCTAGTGAGTGGTCAAAAGCGCGAGTGCTGAGCAGGAAATTCCGGGTTCAATCCTTAGGATAGTTAAATGATCTTACTTCTGTAAGTAGGTTTCTACAAACACTTTTACACGTCAATCATATTATAAAAACTAGATGAGGTCGGCGTTTCCTATCTGACTACTCTGAGAAGAAAGGCCGGAACAAACTCAGCGGTCACAGTCTCTTTTAAAGTCCAGACATAATCTTGGTCAGATCACGTGAAGACCATGGAGATTGGTGTCTGAAATCGCGTTCTGAGGGCAGAACCACGCAGATTAAGAGGACCTGCCCAGTCAGTGCACGCATTTGTCAGTAATCGTGCAGCTCAACTCAGAACTTAAGGAGCTCAACGATTCGACGAACAATACCAAAGAAAGGACATTAGGATTAGGATAGGCTTAGTGTTATTAGATTTCTCCATTAGCATATTGGTAAATAGCCATAGCTGCTTACTGATTACAAATAGGTAATACGGGCATGATGATAATGTTATGTTGGTATAAAAGTGAATCGTAACAGTCGGACTTTCTAGAATTGAAAACTGAATAAATGGAATAAAAATAGAACTTCATCCCAGTGTGCGAAGAGCCGCTCGATATTAAATTAATATAGACTGTGCCCTGTTATTGTAAGGTGTGGTGAAGCTACTTATGTACAGTCGCGGACAAAACTGATATTTAAATATGAAAATATACAATATCACTTAATAACAGAGGTCGGAATTAGGTAGAGTTATTTATATACTTGCATCGAAATGTTGATATTAATATATATATGGATCTTCGCGGGATTTCTAATGGACAATCCCGTGTGGCCAACAATATTACAAATAAATAATAATAAAAACCTCAGAAAGAGACAGACAAATAAAACATAGATAATTAACGTACAATTTTTATTAGTAAGTATTTACATTAATTCACAATACAAATTATTAATAGTCTTAAGCAAATTCTCATACTTATACCTCGCCTGTTTTACCATTACTGTATAACTTTTTTATTTAATAAATCACGGGATTTTTCTGCTCTATAAAATTAATCTCGGTATTTGAGGCATATCCACTTTATTCTTTCGCTGTATGAAATCAATGTAAGTACATAAATAACTCTGCCTAATTCCGAACTCTGGTTATTACTTTGAGAAACGTATTCAAGTCATAGTAGACAAACTCACACTGAAGGACAACCGATAAGAGCTTTAAGTTTCTAGCTCGAGGCCACTAAACTATTTAAATTATTATGCGTAGTTAGGTTTATTTAGCTTATATTCAGTAGGGACTAACATTTATAACACATGCAAGTTACCTTGATTACTATACAAACAAAACACCCGCGACATTGAACCGTGGTCCGTGGGTAATTTAATTAAAATGTCATGTCGCATAATATTTGTAACAACGCTGTCGGCGACTGTCCTCGATGATATAGTTGTAGCCATCACGCACAAGTCACATTCCGTCGCAAAAAGAACCAGAATTACGAATTTAAAAACACTATAATTATTGATTATGGTGATTTGTTGTAACCTGGGACTGATGTGTCCACGGGGATATAACTGATGGCTCTCTGTCAACAAAGGTCTCACTATTTACTTCCAAAGAGAGAGACCACCCTTGAGGTTTCCCTGAAAGCTGGAGGCAAGCATTTTTTTCTGTTTCGCAACACAAAATACCAAAGAAATGGTGGATGGATCGTTTGAAAGATGTTAGACTAGAAAAGGGATGACTACTTAGTTTCTGAAGATTTATTTTCTGAAATATTTATTAGATTGCATGGAAGAAGAGGAGATGCTGCGCCAACCCTGACATTGGGATCAGGGAGAAATGAATGAATATGAAGGAGGGTGACGAAATTCACTCTGTTTGTAGGGATGGGGCACTATGATAAGGGACCTAAACGACGGGATTGGACTTCATTTTTCCATCTGAATATGAAGAACTGTCTTCTTCGTGTCGATGGAACTGTTATATTTATTGGTACTGATTTAAAGCGGCAGTTGTATAGTGTGTTTGTAGTTTTGGTAAGTTAAAATATAGTGTAGTTTTTTTTTATAAACAAGTCCGGCAGTAAAAATTTAGCAGTAAACTAAATAAAAATGAGTCATAACAAATATTTAAATGGATAATTAAATAAATAATTGAGCAGTAAGATGACAAAACAGGCAGTTACGTGTGGGAACTTAAACAAAGCGGAATTAGTCGGTAAGAAATCTAACTTGAAAGTAGCGCTCGCCGGCTAGCGGCTGCTCCCGCGGCCTACGCTCGCTTCACTCGATCAGCTCGCGCGCGGTTGCTCACAGTTCTAACCTAACCTAACCCGTTTGGTTGAAGTACGCTGGCTTAGTTAGTGCGACCAATTCGGCTTGCGCTTGGTTGGTAGCAGAGAGAACTGTGCATTTGTCTAGATGTCCAAGACTTGGAACAGGCTGAAAGAAAATTTAAAAAAGAAGATTTGGACATGAATCTGATATTAGACCATTATGATGGTTTCGAAGAAGATAAATAATAGGTATGCCCTGAAAACTACATTCAGAAGAAATTTCGCTTGTCCAAAATTAAATGCAAAGCATGGGCCACGCCCACTGGCCACAGTGACCACGAATGGTCACTGGTCTGTGCCGTGACACGCAGCAGTCTATCTTGTAGTGCCAATGAGTGCCGGTCCCGCACTGATTAACTACTCAGGGCTGTTTCAAGAGGATATTTAGTTGTTGTAGAAAAACTCAGTTGTACTTGTAACTTGAGAATTATATCAGTATTTCTGTAAAAACGTGCGTGTATAGAAATAAAAAATGCTAGTCACCTTAAGGTCTATTCTCGTTTGCTCAGTACACGATACAACCTTATTTCTTCTACGACTCAATATTAAATATTGCGACATAATGTCAACGTCTCCGAATGAGACTCGGCCGTATTCTAGTTTCTACCATTGACTTATAATGTTTCTACCATGTTTCTACACAAATGATCATGGTCATGGCTGCTTTAGTTATTGTTCTGAGGTCATGGCAGAGCGGTATGTGACACCACCGTAGACAGAGAAACTAACACGGAATTATTAAGTATTGTGTGACGCTGACAGAATCTGACATGACAGACTATCCAATAAAAATAATATAATTAAAGTATGTTATTTATTTGAAAACTGACGTAGATTTTATAAACTTGACTGTAGATACTTTACACCTCTGCTTACTCCATTGGCGAATATGACAATGTGATGTTACTAGTTAGGAAAAGAAACAGGCCGCGTTAGTCTAGTGGTCACAAACGCGACTTCTAAGGTATTGGGATCGACGCTCATGTCGGGCATGTTTCTATTGGGTATTTTCATTAGGAATTTCTCAGCCTGAAACCTGGATGATGGCCATAGGAACTCTATTACAGGGAGCTTAACGATAACTGGAAAGTTGAGGGTGCAATGTAGGTACACATCTGTCTTCTCATTTGGAGAGCACAGGCGTGGTGTAATATTATAAGCAATTGAGAGCTTGAGCTCTTCTGGACCAGGGAGTGTACGATGTTGGCACCATACACTCCCTGGTCAAGAAGATATAAGTATCTCGTTGACGAGGAAATGTAAGGCCAGGAATTTTGTATTGCTAGCCGAATGAACACACGAGTTAAATCCATTAATGATAATGGATTTTATTTCTGTAAGTAGGTTTTTTTCAAACATTTTTACACGTCAATCATATTTTTTTTTTAAACTAGATGAGGTCGGCGTTTCCTATCTGACTACACTGAGAAGAAAGGCCGAAACAAACTCAGAGGTCACAGTCTCTTTTAAAGTCTAGACAGAATCTTGGTCAGATCATGTGAAGGCTATGTAGATCGGTGTCTGAAATGGTCTTTTGAGGAAAGAACCACACAGATTGAGTGGACCTGTCCAGTCAGTGCACGCAATTGTCAGCAATCGTGCAGCTCAACTCAGAACTTAAGGAGCTCAACGATTCGACGAACAATACCAAAGAAAGGACATTTGAGTAGGCCGCACAAGTTACTCAAACTGCCAGATCATGATTACACTAAGAGTAAAAATACAAAAAAAAGCAATGACCAACATAGTTCTCACATTCACAATAGTTAAAATAATAGCATAATACTTTACAAAGTAAATACTCTTGTCATAGTATAATAATATATAAAATTCATTAATGTCAATGTGTATATAAAAATCCCGACATAATCATTGAGGATCATGCAGATTGGTTTCTGAAATGGACTTTTGAGAAAATAACCACACAGATTGAGTGGACCTGTCCAGACAGTGCACGCATTTCATACAAGTGTCAAATAATCACAGTTGGGATTAGAAAATTCGCCTATTATTATCTAAAAAGCAAACAGTACTTATTTGTGGCACCCCTGAAGGTTCATTCCATTATCTTGCGCCCTCCCTATCGTTTATATCACTCCGAATAATAATTAAGAAGTGATTTTTCACCAAAGTTAGCGCGCGATCGATATTCTACTAATTCGTGGAAGCTTTTTTGATACGTTTAGAGCTATTATAACAATTTATGTAATCGTATCAATTAATGTTGGACGCACACGCACTTCTGTCATATTTTATATCGTTACAGCTTTATAATATTTGCAGCCATTAGTTTCGAAATATTGTCTAACCACGTGGCGGTAACATAATAATAGGTCGGGGAAAAGTTTTTTCGTATTTTATAGGTATAAAGTTGTAGTAAAATCTCTTTGGCTGTACTGTTTGCATGTGGCTGGTTTTGATACCAAAATTAAGATGTTTTTTTTAAAGAAAAGAAAAAGTAAAAACGATGATTACCCCTCCGTTTTGTAATTGTTTATCTGTCCACCAAAATTAGTATAATTTAATGTCTTTGATTCTAACAAAGAAATTCGATACATTTTCAGGTTTTATTACAAAAAAAGGGAAAGTGCGATACTAGCCGCAAAAAATATATGCGATGTTTATGCAACAAACGCAGTGTCAGTAAAAGTATCACAAATCAGTCAGGGAATTTTGATGTCAAAGATGCAGCTCGCTCTGGTCGATGTCAATGCCATTTTTGTAGAAGTGGAGCATAATCGGCATATTAGTAGAACTTACGACATAGCTGAAGAGTTAGGGGTTGACCACAAAACAGGTTTGACCAATTTGAAAAGTCTGGGTATCCAAAAAAGCTCGATATTTGGGTGCCACACGAGCGCTTGGTCTTAAATTTTAAATACGATAGAACTTTTTCCTCAACCTAATATGCCTCTAGCTTTTTGCCCGAGGCTCCGCGTGGAGCTCGGTAATTATCACACGGATAAAAAGTATCCTCTGCCCTAACGCAGTAGGTACATGGTCTACCTGTGTCCAAATTTCACCGAAATCCATTTAGCCATTAGGGCGTCAAAAGGTCAGCTCGCCGTTCGATAAGGACCAGGCCCGGGTCGACGGCGCGTTGTGTTCCACGCGCGCCTCAAAGAGATGTCAGCACCAATGACGGGGTTTGCTAGGACCAATGCCTGCTAGGGTTGCGGAAAAGTCCAAGAGGGTTACCGTGGCCCCTGGCACAGGCAACTGAAGGAACACGGGTGGGTTTTAGTCAGTAAGAGTCTGACACGCCCTCCTGCTCTGCCCAGAGCGGGAGAAGTTATATGATGATTTCCCACCCACAAAAAAAAAAAAAAAAAAAGGGCGTCAAAAGGTAACAGACAAACAGACAAAGTAATTTTCGCATTTATAATATTATATTAGTAACTAGCTTTTACCCGCGACTTCGCGTGTAATTTATTGTTCCCCGTCCCACCCCGTCGCGTCACATCGCGCGCCCGCGTTTTTACTTCATTTTCGCATAGCATTCTTTCTGACTCTTTTTCTTTCTGTTCGGCTCCTAAGGGTCCTAGCGTGATGGTTTTATAGCCTATAACCTTCCTCAATAATTAGGCTATCAACTGCAAAAAGACTTTGGAATCCGACCGGTAGTTCCAGAGATTACCCCCTACAACCACACAAACTATTTTTCACTCCTCTTGCTCAAAAAGACCGTCATTGTGGCGTACCAGAGCGATGAAAAAATAGCAATTCTTCCTCTAGGGCACTTTAATAGAGGTCAGTGCTCTAGGGGCAAATGTTTTTTTTTTTTAATTTTTGTGTGTTAAATGACAATGAGCCTACAAAAACGAAAAAGTCTTTAGTCATAAGTAGAATAATCATGAATATAGACTCGACTTATTACTGTTTCATAAAAAAAGAACTTCATTTTATTTTTGAAAATGGAACTAAAATCGGCGATCTCTTTGATAGAATGCATGCAATGCGTTGCGGCTGCAGAAGAAAAAACAAAAATAGACATTGGCGCGAAATCTTTAAAATTAAGTTACCGGGAAAAAACATCTCGTTAAATATCCAGAATTGTACAAATTGTACATTTAATTTTTAATAGAATAAACTACATATTTCATATTGTATTGGATTGTTTTATTTTCTCGCAATCGTAGTGAAAAGTAGAGTGTAACACACGGCGCTAAAAACCCATTAAAACTCGGTTACTATTTACTCCCTCGCTAAAGCTCGGGATTAAAACTACCTCGTATATAATGGGTAATTTTAGCTCCTTGTATAACAATCCACTATTTCATAGGGGTAAGCAAGGCGTGTATGGTTCACAAATATTTCACCATTTGTAACTAACAGGGCACAAATCCAGACTGCTATTCACACGTTCCTGATTGCAAAACCCAATAACACGTTTGCCGACTCGGGAATCGCATACAGTACCTACCCTAGTTTCAACAGTTGCGCTTGCGACCAACATACGAACCAGGCAATCAAGCTAAGCTTTGGTATTAAACTATGCAGTTTAGTGGTTCATAAAGTGTCACCTGAATTAAACATGAAAACAAATATATTAAGGTCTTAAAAAACATAAACAATATATTAATAAGGTCGAAACTGTTTGTACTCCCCGTCACTTGCCCCTAAAGGTTCATTAGAAAACCAGCGTCAGATACCATCTTATCATCATCATCATCAGCCTACAGCAGTCCACTGCTGGACATACTTAGGCCTGTCCAATAGCACGCCATTTAACTCGATTCTCGGCAACTCTCATCCAGCTGCTACCAGCCACCCTGCGAAGATCGTCGCTCCACCTAGCCTGAGGGCGTCCTACCTTACGTTTGCCGATTCGCGGTCTCCACTCACGAACACGTCTACCCCAACGTGACCCCAACGGTCATCGGTTCTACGGCTAATATGGCCGGCCCATTGCCACTTCAGCTTGCTTATTCTGTGAGCTATGTCGACGACTTTGGTTCTCTGCCGGAACACCTCATTCCGGATTCTTTCTCTCAGAGAGACTCCAAGCATAGCCATGCCAGACAGCATCAGACATGCCAGAATTAAAAAAAGGAGGAGGGTCTTTCGTTGGAATCTTTTTTTTTTATATATAATATGTTTACCGATTACTCCAAGACGCCTGAACCGATTTGGAAAATTCTTTTTTGTTTCAAAGGTATACTTCCCAGGTGGTCGGTCCCATTAAATTTTTATCTACAACGGTCAAGCGGTTTAAAAAAAAACAACTAGGTATAAATTATAATTTAATTTAAAAAAACCGCCTTCAAACGATCGTGGACGTGTAAGACGATCGTTTTCGAAATAGTGGGGTAGGTGCCAATCCTAAAAAGTGAAAAATAACATATTAGGTTCGGAATTCGGTGGAGAAAACTTAAATACAGGTCGAAAGACACTTCCGAAATTAAAGTTAATTTTCACTTTCACACATACATTTTCACTCCACTATAATAATAATAAATCTTTATTCCTCCATAAATGCATTTACATTATTTAGATCTAAAAATTACTTAAGTTAGTGTTCCAAAGTGAAAAACCCTGACTTCTAAACTAGGTTTAAGTACCTGTATGCGTAGGTACTAATCACCAGGGATCTAAAGAATACCTAGTACCGTGCAGTGGGAACGTATTCCACAAGAAATCTTTAGAAATATCCTCGATAGCATGCCCAGACAAACGCAAGCTGTCATTTTAGCAAGAATGGGACCACACTCGGTTATTAAACTTTTACTTTATTTCTTTTAAGTGGTTAAAAACTCATTAAAAAACTTGGCTGTTTTTTACTTAACGATTAGGTACACTACTGACTGTTTGGATTTTGACATCATTTTTCATTGATGTCATCAAAATTTGGAGTAAGGCAGTGACCGAGTCGCGTCCAAGGACTGGGAGACAAAGTGTCGGTCGTCCGGCGCCCGCAGCGGCGAGTTGCCATCGCGAGTAGAATCTGGATGAGGCTAGCACAGGAGCGTGGGGATTGGCTCATGAAGAGAGAGGCCGCTGATCAGCAGTGGGTGAAGACTGCTGTGGCTGATGATGAATCAAAATTTTATGACGAAATTGACAGAAATAACTCTCTGCTTAGTAATTAACATAATTCTGAGTTTGGCTACATAGAATAATGTTATTAACTGAACTAAACAATCTTTTGGAAAAAAAAACGGCCTCACGTATTTCATTGGTACACACTGCTACAGATCAAGCTATACATTTCCAGTATAAGCTGATCTCGCATTGTATAGGATTTCCTTATAAAGAGCGGTCAGTGTTAACTGGATATGCGTAGCTTGATGTGTAGCCGTGTGTACCAATGAAATACGTGAGCCCGTTTTTTTTTTTCAAAAGATTGTTTAGCACTTACTGTTTTCTATCCAAATACTTGTCCCAATTAATTGATGTTATATCAACTCAAACGAATTAAAACTTTATTATTGTAAGTATTAAGTTGATTTCAGAATGACTTAACTTTAATTGACCAGTATAAATTGGAGCGTCGAAAACCTATGTATTATGTCCGATTGAAAAGTTTTAAATCTGACATAGTTTTGACTGACAGAGTCAAAACTATGTCATAAATGGTGGTTCATTTAAATGATTAATTAATTTCAAGTGACGTTTCTGAGTGCGGCAGGAGGTCATAAAAGTGTTTATAGTTGCAAACTGAAACGTAGACATAGTTTTCTCTGTCTACGGAATTAAAGTTGTTCTTCCAATGACATTTATGTGTTTACATGGCGTTTGGTACCTAAACGAGCGCAGTATACCTACGTACTTTACGCTAATTAAGAATATCTAAATCTAATCAACCAGTGCTGAGTCATCGTAATATTTTATGGATGACAACCGTAGATTAATTATTGATACTTACGTTTATAAACTGGTTTCAAGAATAATCAATGACCTACAAACTTATATCTAGAAACTAGTTGCATAAGCATAATCAGCCTATAACGTTCCTACTGCTGGGACACAGGCCTCCTCTCTGTGACTGCACCATAATCTACCACGCGGGCCCAGTGCAGATTGCTGGATGGCACATGTCTTCGAACTTTTGGTTCTACAAAATATTCTACTGTTCAGAAAATGTACGTGTCTCCCAATGTTTTCCAAACTGCACGGTTTATTAAATAAATAATATTCAGAGTATTCCAATGGGACTGCCAAGCAAGAGGTACTGAGTTCGACCCCCGGGTCTGTATTGGGTTTCTCTGTGCACAAAATATCTGTAGCAGGCCGCTGTCTTTTGTCCACGATCCCATAAATTCCATAAATAACTTAAGGCTGCTAAAATCGTTCTAACTGCTACGACATAAGGTGCTGTCAAATTGTTACCACAGCTGATGCGTGGTTAACTGTACTACCCTGGCTGACCTCATTGACAAAGAGCTCCACTAGTGCTGCACTAAGCTCACGATAAATATGACTGCCGACCAATTCATTGAATGCATTACACAGTATCTACTCAGTGACGTATTAAAACACAAATACCAAATCACAACACTGTCTAAACGTCGAACACCGCCTTTACCGACTGCGCAAGGTAGGTATTACATTTCGTTAATTGGCTCCGTTTAGTGGCCGGGGAGTGCCCTGATTGTCTGTAATTACACTTTGTGTACCTTTCCTAGTAATGGCGACGACGGTGCTAAATGTATTTACAAATTTGGGTGTTTGAAGGTGCTTTGTGTGTTTGAAAGGAAAATTGTAATGATTTTTTACGATGCCGTGAAAGTGAAAAGACCACGGCCCGTACATTCATCATATCATACTCTTTTGCAGGTCAGTTGTAAGCATGGCAAGTCCAGGTTACTCGGTTACTGGTGGATATACTCAAGCACAAATCACACGACAACGAAATTACTTAGAAATGAACGTTCATTTGAACATTTCATATAATTTTTCGATCATTCAGTGCGCGAGAAAACGATGCCGAATGCCGAAATCCAACATCGTTGGATTGATTTCAGTAATCAATTCATTTTACAATTTTCATCCATTTTGTGTTCAGACATAATTAACAAAAAGTTAGGCGTCTGATAATCAGCTTTGAAATAAAATTGTTTACCTGTTCAGTAAGTAGAATATCGGAATAATTTTTACAGGTCATGTTAAAAAATTTGCTAAATTGAGTCGACATTTCCTGTCTGACTACCCCTAAGAAGAAATGGCGAAAAAAATTCAAGGGTCAAGGACTCTTCTTAAAGTCCTGAAATAATCTTGTTCAGATCATGTGAGAACCATGAAGATTACTGTCTAAAGTGGTCTTTTCAGGAAAAAACCACACAAGTTCAAGTGGACTTTAGACAAATAAACCACACGATTTCTACTGTAACTCCTGAAAGTCAGAAACAACAGGGGCAATCACGAGAAGAGCCCCATGACAATGAAGCTCGGCGAGTGGCGATAGATAGGGTGGAATTCTTTCCTCGAAGAGGCCATTACATTGTCGGTTACATTTATCCTTAGGCCTATTTTATTCACCTTGTGTTTGTAAATAAAGACCACATGAAAATATGAGCAGAGACATGTGCAACAGCCCACAACAGCGTATTATGGTATACAGAGATATTGGTTTTGCAAATGCCGTTTGGTTTTGACGAATGATGAAAAGGAGTGTTGTAGGTACTACCTACGTTAAGTTAAAAAGAATAGTAGAAGAATATTTGGGTAAAAAAGAATCTACGGTAGGTTTAATGCCCTCGCGCACTACGCGGCGACGACCACGACTTGTCACACGTCTGGCAGCAATCTCGGTTGCAGAAGCTGTAATATAGAAGAATATTTGGCCACACGACCGCTCGCCAGATCAGCTACGGGCAAAGTTTCATTAAGATTGGAGGCCGCAAAGTGCGTGAGATCACTTAGGAAAAATTAAGTTCGTCTAGTGCAAATAAAATCACAGCACATGCGCCGATAAGATGGAATAGGATCACTGTTTGTAAACTATAAAATTAGCTTTTAACACTACCACTTAACGTAGGTAGCTCCTTATTGGCCTCAGCGAGGCTTCAGCATCCTCGTAGATGAACCTAAGGTACTGCGAGAAGAGTCGTGGTTTTCCACAGGCAAACATGTCTGCCAATCTGCCAAGCCTTCTCCCTACTATGTTGGGTCGGCTTCCAGTGCAACCATGGAGCTACTGCCCGTCTGAGCTCCACAACCCAGTACTTGGGTATCACAAAAAGGTAAGCTTAGTGTATCCTTGGTAAAACTGGTTGTCAGACTTTTGGGTTTCTGTCTACCCGTAACGACTGTCAAAGATCTACGAATGGCAGCCGGGACCAACTGCTTAACGTGCTTTCGGATCCATGAGCGGGTATCAATATGTAATGGATGGTCACCCATCCACGAACCGACTGCGGCAAGCGTCGACCCTCGTAGCTGATTTTATTTAGCCACACATATACACAGGCAAAACATGTTTGTATACTAAATAGATTGTTCAGAAATCGTGCCTAGTTGTAAAAAACTGCTAACGTTAGAAATGTTATTCTCTAAATTTCGAATGTGTGGTGACTCTCGATGTGGGAATCCGCTATTATAAAACAAAATAAAAAAAATCGTTTTCAAATCGTGTTCGGTCACTCGAGTGAGCTTCGATAAATCATATTTATTTCCGTAATTTTACAAACTAGGTGAGGTCGGTCGAAGTGAGCTTTACAGAAAAAAACTTAAATGTGAAAATGAAGTACATACCTGTGGAGTTAGTTCCGATTTTGTGGTGTCGATAACCACCCTCGGACGAGGCTCCAATTTCAAGATTCCACGTTCTCTACCCTGAGAACACAAAGAGAAGGAATTATTTAGTGCTAATAAGATCAGCTAAGTGAGGATCATTTATTTGTCTAAAACATGAATCAGTCATGAAGATGAGATTGTTTATTTTTAAGACTAGCGACGTAAAGGTTGAATCTAGGTAGGTACCTACTGAGGTGGCGACATGCTGTCAAAACATCGAGATGTCTGTGCTGTAACAAGTTTTTTGTAGAATAGAATATAATAGAATAGACATTTATTTTGCAAATATGGGTAATGCATATTAGAAGTTATGATACTCGTAAGTTAAAGCTCAGCCATATCTACCCATTCAGCATGCAAACGTTTAGGTATATCGTTATCTTTTACCTACTTAAATTAAACCAAAAGCCAGATCTATCAAACCAGAGCAATTCAGTAAACTAAGCTCTGTGTGAAATAACTAGGTAAGCTTTTCGAACTTAAAACAAAAGTATTTCATATTATTTAAAATTCCTAACCCTATCTTCTAATTACCTAGTTGGTTGTATCGGCATAATATGATGAAGCAACATAAGGAACGTGCCATGAGGAGAGGTTTGAGTAAGTACTTAAAAAAAACTTAAAAATAATTACTTAAATAAATGGACTGTGTGAAAGAAATGTGGCTAGGAAGGGTGTTTATAAACCTTTGAAATTTTTTCTTAAATCATTTATGGCACACCACAACTGAATCACAAGAAAAAAATACATTCGGGTATAACAAGCAGAAAAGCTGAAAACACAACTTTGTCAACTTTAAAAACCAGTACCTACATACATACAACACAAAAAGTCGCCGCCGGTACACAAGTAGTACATACACACAGCAAAATAGTTCTTCGATCACAACAGGGAATTACAAAAAAAAGTTTCCGCGTCGTATATATAAATTAAAAAGTGTTGTAAGTACCTTTGCGTCCATCGTGTGCCGCGATGTAGACAGCGGTGGCAGCTACTGCTGTGGCGGCTTCTGGCGCGAGTTGAAGAGGGTGCGTGGGAAAAGGGGTATACGTCGAGTTTTCAAACTTTCCTTTGATATACCAGAATAATCATAGAATTATATTTGGGGACCAATATTCGTATATCATAAAAATACTGAGTTGTACAGAAGAAAGATTACAGCTTTCATAAATGATAAATGATTTTATTTCTGTAAGTAGGTTTGAACAAACACTTTTACACGTCAATCATATTTTTTTTAAACTAGATGGGGAGCATAAAACCTGTTTGCCTAAAAATTACCTTTTTGGTACCTATTTCTTTACCTTGGTTGACCCAAATGCTTGAGCCATTTTTAAATTGTTCCGAATCAGAGTATAAGATTCACAGATTCATTCACTTCATATTTTTTTCCGAGGTTTTAGTTTATTAAACCTAATAGGAGTAAATCATTAGTTCACATTCTTCTTGATCGGTCCTGGAACATCTACTTCAAATTCTAAAATTCATTCACTCACTGACAACCAACGCATACCCTAAAACGCTGGGTTTTAGAAGCATACAATTTTGCAAAAGAAATAATTTTTGAAAATTCGTTTTCTAAAGGTGTTAAATAGGGAATGAAAGTTTGTATGGATTTCGTCACTTTTTCCGATGGGCAATCCCGTCGGGCTCACTGTTTTCTAATTTTAGCTTACTAGCAGTTTTGGTTAGGGAACTGAAGCTATGTTTTTACCTACTAAGCAACCATTTTAAGCAACTGCGAAGCCCCGCGTTGAAAGCCTTAATGTAAACAATATTGTGATGGCATGTCAGTCGTTTAATGATTAATGTCGAGTGGCATGTGTGTCAATTAAGGCATGTTACTTCTATGCGCCATGATGGGGGACGGAACGGAAAAAAACATCGTAGAGTATTTTATGTTTACTTGGTACTTAGCTTTCTAGAAGAATTCTGGTTTGTCTTCCCGTTATTCTGAGGCTTACAGAGGCAATGGTCAGTATTTATAACTAGTTATGGCTAAAACAGGAGAACAATAATAAAAAAACATATTTTTGTCATGGTATTTTATTTAAAAAAGAAATGGACAAGTTTTGTTTTTTTAAACTAACAAATTGTTTACGAACAAAAACAACTCCAAATAAAGACCAAAGAGAAGAGAAGCAGTTACCATGTTCCCAACATCATACCAAAAACAAGTAAAAAAAATATGAAAATTGGGTTATGTCCTTTTACAGGTAGTCTCTCAGTAATTAGTGGAAAACTGCGCAAAGGTGGGTTGTTAAAAGGGGTGAGACAAGCGGGTTGCTAAACATCGCACATCCACTGATAAGAAATAAAACGTCCTTTTGAACACGTACATGTAGAGTCGGTTACTAGCACAGCCTTTTTAAATATTTATTGATTAAATCGAATCGAATTCGGATCGAAACGTTTTAAGTTTTGTGTTCGTTAATGTTATTTGCGTACGAAATTAAATGTTATTGCGTAAATTATTTGTTATAAAGAAAAACAATACTTAGCTGCTTAGTCTGTGTCTCAAAGCTATCATAATACTATATTTTCAGTTTTAAAAATGTTCTCTAGTACTTAAGTGAAATCTTATTGAGAAATAAATTTCTGTAACCAATTGTAGTTTTCAGTTTTCATTTTTTATTCAAAAATTATCAGGTCCATTGACGAAATCAGTGGTTTAGTATCCTAATTATTTTTAACCATTGAATTCAAATTGAAGAATCTAGTACGTATTTCCTAAGTTGGGATAATGCACATCATCAACTTAGAGCAGATAAAAAAACCGTTTTGAGTATACCTACCTTACCCATAATATTGGATTACAAGAACAACCAAAAAATAGTTCACCAAATAAAAGTGAGCTATAAAATACTCCCTATCTGATTTAATCTTAATTTATTTGTGCTCGTCGCAACAGCTCTCTTCTTCTATATACCTCTATCAGCTGTCAATCTGTCATCCCAGTGCTCACCCCCTTTCTAGCCGTATCCATTCATATCCATAGAATCCATACTTAATATTTATATACACGGTGACTTGTTATTTGACGTATTCCTTTCAGGACGTGATAGTGTGACCCATTCGCTACAGTTAAGCACCCCATAAAGCTTAGGCGAAAATTCACGGGATACGAAAACATTCATTTTCTATGTATTTTTTCAAATTTCTTAGATTTCTTCACTAAATATAAATTTTCTCTAAACTCTCAAATTGAATGGATTACATTGATATTTCATTGGGTACCACCTAATACTTCAACTTTAACAAACCATTCAATGTAACCAAAGTTTCTAAAACATCAAACAGTTAAAGGACGAAGTTGATTGACCATTTTCAAAAAATATATGTACGTACATGATCTTTGTCACCAGTTTTCTCAAAATTTTACTATGTCATTAACTGTACAAATTACGGGAAATATATTTTTATTTAATCATCCCTCATTTGTTTTTTTTATTTAATGTATAATTGGGTTTTGTCAAATCCCATGAATTTTAGCCTAGGTTTTATGGTGCATAAGTGTTGCAAATGGGTCACACTATTATGTCCTGGCAGGAATACGTCAAAACACAAGTCACCCTGTATTTTAATATTTACGATTACTACGAAAGTAAGTTCTATATCTGTCTGTATGTCTGTTACCTTTTCACGCCTAAACCACTGAACCGGACGTTACGAATATTTGGTAGATACGTAGCTTGGGACCTGGAGAAGAACATAAGGTACTTTTCTGCATGGAAATTTGTATTAAAAACGATAAAACACACGCAGATGAAGTCGTGGGTAACAACTAATTACCTACAAAATAAAACAACGAAGTACAAAGTCCTAACAGATGGAGGACTATGCCTTGTCATATCGCTTGTCGTCGCTGTCACGGTACTCGTAAAGACATGGCTTTTGACATGTTATCCTTTGAGTCGGTCACCCCCAATAATTCACCCCCTGCTCTTCAGGGTAAGTAGATAGAAAAGGTCAGTGTGTTAATTCGTAATTTGCACCTTTTCTTACACTATACTTATGACATAACAAGTTCGAAGTCTCGAATTTGCAAACTTTGGTAATTAATTGATTAATAAACTAGCATTTTATATTAGGTTGATAATAAAGAATCAGATAGAAAATAAAAGTATTTGTATCCTTGCAGACAAAACACTAAGTACTCATTAGTTACATCAGCAAAAACCAATTTTTTCTTGAGAAAAAAAAATTATAAACAATAAACAACGTGATCAGTTGTCGGGCGATTTTTTGGAGTTGCCTTTTATTTTTCGTCGAGAGGTGCTCATACTTACTTAGGTAAATAGATTACTTAGGGTAAATAATGATTAAGAAAACAACATATTTTCATTCTGTTTTGATTTTATATATTATCATGAAATAAAAACAAAAATGTAACCATAAATAGCGCCATCTGTTCAGAACCTACCGCATAAATCTGAGGGTTACCTTCTGATGGCGGGTGATTTGGGGGTGAGTTTTAGTGAGGAAACCATTAGGGGTGGTTTAAGGGGTGTTGATAGTTTTCAAATAAACTGAGAGATGGCGCTTCCTATTTTCCCTTTTCGAAGCTTAGATTCTGTTTGATCAGAATAGCCCACACTTTTGATGAAAAACAAGATAACTGCAATGTCCAATAAATAAATAGTCTATGACTTCACCAGCTTTGTTCTAGGTTGGTTGGTTGGTTTGGTTTAGTCCTAGACCTCAATAACTTGATGCTCTGGGAGGATGCCTTTCTTCAGCAGTGCGATGATGTAGATACAGGAACTGGTAAGTTGTACTTGTGTTCGTGAAATACAACAGTTCCAACTAAGCTCTTCGGTTTTTGTGTTCTGCCAGGGTTGCGGGAAAGTCCGAAAGGGTTACCGTGGCCCCTGGCACAGGCAACTGAAGGAACTCGGGTGGGTTTTAGTCAGTATGAGTCTGACACGCCGTCCCGCTCCACCCAGAGCTAATTATTAATCTCAAAGTTATTAGATAATTTTTAACCCTCAAAAAAAAAAAAAAAAGGTTCATGTGTTCTTTGTTTTCAACTACATTTTAGACTAAAGCGCAGTCACTGTCGGACTGCATAGAACAGAAAGAGACGCGCGATGACACAAAACTGGTAATTTATTGCAAAATATGAAGCAATTATCTCTTTACAAAAAAAAATTTTGGTTGGACTGAAAAATGAAAACACTATCACGTAACTATTTATTTGAAGAACAATCTCAAAAAAAAAAAACAGAATGATTGCATGTTGTATATTAGTATGGTTTTTAATCGTTAAAAGATTTTTTTAGAGATATCTTTGTGACTTTTTTCTATCGTACCAAATTAGTTGTTATATGTTTTCAACACACTATCTAACTAGCATTATATCCTGAAGGATATCATATATTTTTCTGATTTTGTTTACTGCAGTGGATCATATACTTTTAGGCATTACAAAACTTGCGTTTAGGTCATGTGGGGGACCACAATTAAATGTTTGCCTGTAATCCTGCTTACCCCACAGCTTCATAAATCAGAGATTAAACTGTAATAAAGTCAGTGAGAGTTCTTTGACCTCTTATCAGTGACGGTTTAAAAGCTTCCGTTAGTCTAAAATTAGGCGGTCAGGATTTATCTCAAGTGATAAGTCAGATGCGTTCTACTTACAGCTCAATGAAATTCTTTTGTGACGTGACGATCTCTATTGACTTTGTGTGAAACTCGATGTAAGATCGTTTTTTTAAATACATTTTAAATTAAGTGCCCTCTAAAAATTATACTGAAATAAAAGCTATTCTACTCCGATCGGTAGAGGGTGATCATAATGATCATCCCAAAGGCAACATTGTCGTTGAAAATAATGAATAGTGCGGAAATTGCAAAGTTATTTTCAAACTAAATAGAGTAGAGTCGTCTCAATGACCTCTCCCCTTGAAACTTGTATATGTATATATATATAAAGTAGGTACTTCTATTATATTAAAGTACTTAAATCATTAATGTGTATCTATGTGAATTATAAGCTTATAACCTATTTAAGTACTTGTTTACCTATTTTTTTAATAATAATTTATTATGTATTTTTTATTTATTCATTCCTGTTAAACAGAGCTCCTGCCATCTTATCTCTACAACACCCTTCGTTGACTGGTAGATAATGCATAAGGCAATGATGATATAACCTCATTGGCCTAAGGCATTAAGCAAGCCTTTGTAGCTTTTTTTACTTTTTTTTTATTGTGTGCGAGAAGTCTAAATAAATATGCTTTATGTATACAAGTCTTAAATAAACCGGAATTTAGGTTTTTAAAGTATACATAAATCGTTCATAAGTGCTTCGTAATACATATGGAAGTAATTTATCTAATGTAACAATTTAGTCAGATGGCTAACATCTGCTAGACGCAACTTCATAATATTTCATGTACTTAGTCATATCTTATATTTTATAATTATAACGCGTTGGAAGATCATCGTCTCGACTTTATACTTATTTAGGTATAATGGCCATGAGTTGCACCCTAATTGCGCATTACACTATTAATCAGAATCTGAATCTTTTTGAAGAATATTGCTAATCCATTGCTTCATATGTTCGAAAAAATTGTCTGCTCAACAACGTAAATAACGTAGTGAATGTTGTTGAACTGTGAAATGAAAGCCATTCCTACTGTTAGGAGACTGCGGACACTTGATCCCCATTTTGCTTTTTCATTCCTATCTTATAAAATAATAAAGTTCCTATTGTAGATAATATTTTTATGATCGCGTAGAAAATTTATCCTTCTACCTTTTGGCATCATTCAATCATAAAATATGTCTGTGATTTCCTGTTTTTTTTTTTCATTTTCCCAGAACGCTGCAAAAGGATCAAGTGTCCCGTGTTCTGGGACACTAAATCTCACTAATTCTGATAACACTAATTTACTAATGACTAACACTAAAGCCACGGACACATTACTGTGTCGTGTTGTGTCGTGACGCGGGATAAACCAATCAAACTAATCTGTTCAGGTCTACGTCAAATAACAACGAGTTTTGATTGGCTAACACTGCGTCAGAAGGCGTCACGACACGACACAACACAGTAATGTGAATCCGGCTTAATATTGATACTTGAAAAAATCGGTGTAGTAAAATAATACTTATTTCATAAATTTCCCACAGATAATGTGCACAATAACATGTTTAAACCATATTTTCCGCTTTTTTAATTAAATTTTGCATTTATTTGAAAGGGATTTTTGTAAAAAACATGCGAACAATCGATTAAATAATAAATTTTAAACATAACGTAAAACACATTTTGAATAAATGTTTTATGTTATTTCTCAATTAAATTGGTTAATTTGAACTTGGCGCGAGTCACTACCGTAACTCTCGAGAATGACACAAAAAGTATTCGGAAAACTAGTTCACTGAAGATTTTTCTTTAAAACAATGTAGATCTATACGTCATCGCCGGAATTCTCATATCTTGCTTCAGCTCCACAGTATTCTGTTCAACCCTAAAACCCCCTCTTATCTTAAAGAACGTTTTAAGTTCCTTCATGACACACATAATAGATATCTGAGGTCATCGGAAAACTTCAGACTAGAGATGCCGATACATTCCACCAGTTTTTATGACAAGTCTTTTACAGTTCAAGCAGTACGATTATGGAATGCCTTCCCCGTGTCGATAGGGCGTGCTCAATCTTAGTCCACTTTTAAAATTCATGTTAAAAACACTTCGTCTCTCCTTAAACATCATCATTACATATGGTTACCTTGCTCTTGTTTCATCTTTATTATTGTATATATATATGTAGATAAGTATATGTCTTATGTATACATATATGTATTTATTGTATATGTAATTGGTACACCACTGACTACCTGCAGTATTGTCTCTCCTTTTCCCTTTAATCCATCCAAAGGTGGTCTGTAAAAGATTGCTTTTAGCGATAAGACCGTCCATTATGTCACCGTATGTAAAATTTCTACATTTCTATATGTAACTTTTTGGTGTACATAATAAAGAGTATTCTATTCTATTCTATTCTATATTTTAATTTATCTAAACATGCTGACATCGGAAAGCCTGATTTTCGGGCGAGAGTGTAGTAGCTTCGCGCATGCAAAAGCTAATAAGCAAGTAGGTATTGTAGTCAGTCATTATTGTTTGATTTTTTCGAAAAAAATATGTTGTCGGTAATAAATATCGGTTATCGTTTTGTGATCTGGCAGGAACTAGAGGGCCACTATCGATCGCGGGGCCCTGGGCACGTGCCCAGAGTGCCCAGTGGGAAAGAGGGGCCTGCCCGAGGGAACACGTGTCCTCAGTCTCCCCTAGTGTGTTACGCTATTATGCCGCTGGTTTTCAAAAGCTCTAATATTTTATTTAGTTCTTAATAATTATCATCAACATTTTATTCCACTGCAGGCGTAGGCTATTTCTACGAAGAATAAACATAGCTTTTTCTATTCAAAGTTACATTCAATTTCATTTCTTCATTTTTGACATCGCACCGTAGAAATCCTTCTACAATCTGTCATTTTGTCTTTCATTTCTAACGAATTAACGATCTTTGTCTAGGTCTTTTTATATGTAGCCTATTTCCACAGTATAAATATATACTGTGCTATTTCGGAAGAAAGTTTTCTATCCCTACTGTCAAAATCACACTGAACACTGACATTTGTGTAAGGTAGTGAAGACAATTTGATTTTGGAATCGCCAAGAACACTTTCCACTCGACGGCCACAAAGTATAAACGGTTATCAACAAAATCATGATTTTACTAGGAAGCGTTTTGAACGCAAAACTGTGATAATTAATAGACGAACAAAGCTATCTTCTCCTATTTTACATCATTTAGTTAATAGGGCATAAGTAGTAAGTAAGTTAAGGCCAATATTACTGTAAAATTTTCAGATCCAAAATACGGTACCTACTTCGACACTTTGAGAAAAAGTGTTGTAGTTGACGTGACTTAATCAGTAAAAATTGAGAATTAAACAGAAAAAAATCCCTTCGCACAGCGATTCGACTGCCAGTACGTGTATCACTGTGACATGGTACATGTACGGGCTAATGTGGAAATATTGTTTTAACTAATTATTGAAATTGTATTTAATTGTATTTGTATTGAAATTGTATTTAATTGTATTTGTAGTTGTTTTATAATTGGTCCGTGTTGGCTTTAATTCAATAGGTAAATAATAATAATAACAACAAAGAATTCTGAGTCAAATTATGTAAAAGAGTGAACTTCGTAAAAAGTGCAGTTGACTCTTTCTACTTTGCTGCCGTCGTACGTCAACACGGAACGTAATTTTTGTCTACTCATCCGTCGACAATACGGTGCCCATGCTACGCCTGCTGGACGCCTACCTCGTTTAATTCGACGGGTAACTCTCAACCAACTGTTAACAGCCAGCGTGTGAAGACCGTCGCTCCACCTAACCAGAGCGGTCAACCAACACCTTTCATTTAGTAAAAGTTGTAAGAACTTTAAATACTTCTAGTCGCAAGTAACTTACCAAGAGTCGTTAGATGCGTTTTTCCTTTCTTCGAAACAACATCATTGCCATAATTTATTTGTAAATAGGTAATTTACCTATTTACAAATAAATTATGGCAATAACCATCGAATAATGACAGACTCTGGGCCCAGGTTGGCCGAAGCAAGGAAAGTTTTCATTGCTTCGGCCAACCTGGGTTCAGATGGAGATTCATAGACGACTCCGCCTTGGAGTGCAAATGCAGTGCTGCTCCACCAACGATGTCCTGTGTGTGCTGTCGTCTGCACGTTACAGGAACTGATGGACCCTAGTGATGGAGTCTTCTACCACGACCCGTGGGTCGTGGTAGAAGACTCCATCACTAGGGTCAATCTAAATAGACTCGGGCCGTGGCCCGAGTCTATTTAGATTGCCATCGACACAAGATGAAGATGACAAGCAATAAAAGTGACCATATTTTTGTTGCATTTGGGGCTGATTTTTCCATCGTCATATAACTTTTATCTGAGAAATAAATATGATGGTTTGACAGGTTTGCTTAATGTCAATTCGCAATATTTATACTCCAGATAAGAGTTATATGGCGGTTGGAAAATTGACCCGCAGTGTACAAAATGCGCGAACTTACTCCCACTACGCCAAAACATTGCCAAGTTACAGCGACCATACTTACATAAAAAATACTCTGTACAAAGATTATATTACTACGACAAATCGTTGGTAACTATTGATAAGTTATAATAGGCACAGTATGGTATGGTCTATTATTAACGTCATCAATTTATCAAATACTTTTGTAGTACATGAGTCTACAGGTCACTGCGGGTCAGCTATCTGCTTAGAAAAAGATAAAATGCACAAAAATATGTTGTATTATTTTTATAACTGCTGTATGATTCAATGAACTACTGTTCTCCGTCGTGTTTCTGGGTAATTTTGTGCGATTAATGAATATAGATACGTATGAGTTCAGCTCAACTTATGTCTCCTCTAGACCACTTCCCTTCCAGCTAGTTGGTTTATGAGAAGATGATGTTTTTTTGGAACCTTACAAAGGTCTTTTTGTAAACCACTCAGTTTGTGTGTCAATAAGACTTGTATTCTTCTCTTGTTTCTAGCTCTTCAGAAATAATAAATAATCCCTTTTGCAAGCTTTGCTCTACCTTTAAAAGTGTTTCAGTATCAAAGGACAAATATACTATGTAATGAATGAACTAATTGCCAAATGAAAACTAGCTTTCGCATTAGCATTATGTTGATACAAATACAAATACAAAATAGTTTATTGTGTCTTTTAGAAAATACCTACATTACATGTTAACGTGTTTGGAGCCCCCATCTATGCAAACAATGCCTGTGTTAGGAGGCTCCGCTCTTTCAACATCATTGTCGTACATATATAATACTAACACAGTTAATATTATAGTGTACTGAGACATTAAGGGTCGATATGCAATGTAAGTACATTTTTGTTTTAGTTACATACTAATCTTAAGAAATTTAAAAAATATATATAAAGTTGCAGTTTGATTTATTAACAGTATAAATAACTTAGTTTACCTGTCCAGTTTGATTAATCTAAAAAGCTGTGACATACGATATAATTTTACGGCTGTGTTCTTCGAAAGGGTAGGTGGAGATGTGTAGGTACCTATAGTACACGCATATCTCGTACGTTGTCTCCATGCAGATAATAGGGCTGCTCCAGAAAAAAAATTACTGGCATCATAATTATATAGTCGGTAGTATGTTACTGCTTGTATGTTCACAACACAAATTCTATTATCTAAACGCCAATACTGTAGTAAATAAATGAATAAAAATTCCAAAACTGCTGTAATGTACACCAATATTGAACAGTTGGTTCACAATAGGTACTTATCGTTTGATCAGTTGACCGTCCAATGTGTATCTCGCCACTCATGAGTGAAATTAAATGGCATACAAGGGAAAAAGACCTTTCTAGGCATCTAAACCACCTTTTACTGTCACCTTTTACTAAGTGTTGTGTAAATCACATTAAAACAATAAATCTTTTGTTTGCTTAAGTTTGCTTGTACATAATTAAGTTTTTTTTGTATTACTATGTGGATAACGGTGCTGGTTGCGTTATTACCTAAATGTTCTATAATCTATCTGTACTAGTATTAAGCATTATTACGCAATTGTTTGTTGTCCTGAAGAAATAAAAATATAATAAAATAAAAAATGTGTTTTACAATCCTAAAACACCGAAGCCGCGTTTTTTCAAAAAAACTTGAATTGACTCTACAGGTACGCACTTCTAAGTTACTTTTACCTTTCACTAAAATAGTACATTACTGCAGCGGCCAGCAAAATAGGCTTGATGAATGAACTTGTAAATGTCCATCAATGCCTAGTTGTGGCCAAGGCTTGTATAGTACTTTTCTCAAATAATGACGAGAAATTAAAATACAACTACTTTTCACAACAGCTTTCAATTTGCAAGCCAGTTCGAAATTTAAATGAAACTTTTGATAAGTTATCTCCCTGGTTGCCATGTTTCGTTCAATTTTTAAATTACACGATAGTATTATGAGTTTACTATGTAATTTATTTGGCCGCTAAACCACGACAGATGTGGATGTTCATACAACTTTTGCCGGCCGCTGCTCGCATGTATTTGGCCAGTACAGCAATTTCGATTTATCTCGAAGAAGGTTGTCAAAATAATGCACAAATTTTCAAGCGTGTTTGAGAAAAAGCTGTGACCTACATCTAGTGATACAATGATTACTCCCTCGTTGGTTTAGCAGTTGCAAGCGCTACTGCTAAGCAAGAGGTCTTTTATAGATTGATTCCCAGGTCGGGCAAAGCGTCATTGGGTTTTTTCTATCTGGAATTCAAATATCCCAGTTGCAGCTCGGAGTTTGGATTTGCGCCCGGTTGATGCCAATACTGCCGTGTCACGCACAACTCTCATATCTTGAAAAACAGCGATTGAGTAAATCGTCTTTGAAATGTTAAATAAACTAATGTATGTATTCCTTGTGTGCATTCTATAAAGTGCTTAATTATTAATAAACGTTACGTAAATAACGTTATTGAGGATGATATTCTCGTAGCATGTCTATTTCCTTTTACATGTCTGTTTAGTATATTCTATAAAATTTATATTATTTTTATTTTAGTGCAACGTTCGTAAGTACGCTGTACTGGTACAGCGTCCTAACTATTGTTTGCCTCACCGGACGACGTCACTACGTCAGCGCCGGCTGTCGCTGAAAACCAGCGCTGGGGCTCTGTCTTGCATAGGGTCGCGGCATAATGCTGAGCGATAGCCGTTTTGCGTAGATGTGACGCATGTTTCCCCCAACCTTTTCATATTTTCTGTGTTTGTGTTATTTTTTGCGTCATGTTTACCGCAAATAAACGCATTTTCTTTCTTTCTTTCTTTCTAATAATAATAATAATTTTGTTTATTGATGGCAACTAGGCCCAAAATTTGTTAGTAACAGAAATCTTAATCTATGTTAGTAACTATGAGATAATATTATTAAAACAACCTACAAAAATAACATCACTTGACAAGCACTGCTATAGCGTGAGACAGCCACGGCGCATCGTGCTTGTCCATCAGGATGCTGTTCGAACTAGACCGCGCCATTGACAATACTGAGAACGTTTTCTTTCTAATTACCGCGTAAAAGTCATCGGTATGTGCGGAAGCAAACATACCTGACGCACTACAATAACGCGGCAGTCCCAACAACATCCTAAAACAGTTATTATACTGAATACGCAGGGCGTCAAGCGATCTCTTGGTATGTTTGACCCACAGGCCGCTCGTGTAGAAAGATTGGCAATACGATTTGAACAAGGTAATTTTTACCTCCTTACTACAACGCGCGAACCTGTGTATCAACATATTAGCTCGGACTGCCAACGCCCTGCGTTCTCGGTCAATATCCATCTCGTCTTTGAGGTCCCCGGTGAGAAAGTGCCCCAGGTATTTAAAACTGTGAACTCTATTGAGTGGTAACCCACCAAGCGGTATAATTGGGTCCAATGGTACACTTTTCCCGGGGGTCTCAAAAACCATGTACACACTTTTCTTCACATTGTACTCACATTGTATTGTTGAACAAGTTTTTAAAAGAAGTAAAGAATATAGAGCCAAATATTTTTATGAAAATTTTGAATATTAAACGTTTTATTCTAATTAAAAGAGTTGGGCGTAACTACTTTTTCATACAAACGTGGTCACGCATCAAGTAATAACTTAAGTTAGAAGAGTTTTGCGCAATAAGGGTATTAAGTACCTCGTGATTCCAAAACCTATGTCTGCTAACTAATAGTTGTGTGAGGTGAGTGTAACTTGTCAGGACAGTCGATTTAGACACTCATCTAATTAAAGGGTAAGTAATTATCAAATCATGAAATATGACAGAACTTTAGTTTTATTATTTATACTTAATGTAGTGGTATACAGACATTTATAATAATTAAAAATTTAAAAAAATAATTTAGGCATGAATCAATCATAACAAAATAAAGTTGAACGAGATTGCCATTACAAATATCTCGAAACTAACTTCAAATTTTAAAATTCTGTTTTAGTATGATAATAGTTTAAGGTGTATAAAATCATTTTGCAGTGCTTAGGCGAAACTCTATTATTTTATGATAGCAGAGATGTGCGTGACACGGCAGAATAGGCTCGCCCCTATAACAAGGGCCTTAAAGATAACTGCGAAATGTGGGTGTACTATAGGTACTATACTTTATACTCTGCTCAACCGTGCAGGGAAACTAAGCGTGATATTAATCTGAACTAGGCACTAGCCAGGAACCAACAGACGCCTGCTGTACTAGCTAGGTACCCAGGGCCGTCTTTAATATATTTGAGGCCCTGGGTACTTTAAGATAACGGGCTCCTATGGAGAAAGCAGGATGCAAGAGGTTTGGTTTTCTTTTGAAAGTTCATACATATAGAAATAGGAGCTACATTGTCGAATTATGCAGAAAAGTTTTTTAAAACTAAGCTCGTAAATTTTAGCACCCCGTTTGGGATTTACTTAGCTTTTCTTTTGACAGCCTCTAACTACGACGCGACGCTGGCAGGAACTAGGGGGGCCAGTGAAACGTGGGGCCCTGGGTACCTGCCTAGAGTGGCCATTTTAAAAGGCTGCCCTGTGGGTACCCCGCAAGCATTAAAATTACTTTGGAAAAGCGGTTACCGGTTAGCGGGTACCGATTTATGTAGGCTTTCTTATCCCTTCATACTAAGCGATTTATACTGAGGAAACCTTTAAAAACTTGAGGTGGATATATTTTTTATTTATTATTTCTCCAAGATTTTTTTTTACCTGTCAAAGTGAAATAGGCGCTGGGTAGGTACTTAAATAAACATTATTGTAAACTAATAAATTAAAAAATAATGTACTTTTTACTTTTTTATTAATATCTATTTATACACCCTTTATCATCATTAATTAAAACTCAACATATTTTTTGCGTACGCTTAACATTTGGCTCCAACAAAACATTAAGCCTTTGTGCGAGCGAGACGACGCTATTTGATAGAGAGAGACAATGCCATGAATGACCTAATGCACTGGTACGCTAAACCGGCGAAGACTATTCATGTGTTTAAAATGAAATAGGCAGACTAGGGAAACGTCAAAGACTAAACTATTTGTGGCGGATGTGACACTTGGTCAGGTTTTTTGGCTACTTTACCGAATATAGTAACTTTAAGCATCTAAATATCTACGGAGTTTGTAGCTCATTATTTTCCAAAGGACGTAACATTTTGAAAACAAAATGTTTTGACTTTGATTCTGTTTTGAGGTCACCAACCAGCGAGCCAAGAGATACCAAAGTTGCCGACAAGAACATTTATAATAAACTCTTAAGAATAGGTCTGAGAAGTAGCTTAACAATTTGAAATAAACGAGTAGAGGTAACAAAATTTACCAGTAAAAATGGTTTTCCCAGACAGTATGAAGCTTCAGAAGCATGGAGGTTTCCATAATTTATTTTAAATAGTATTATTAGGACCAGTGAACAACAAAATAATTTTAACTGAAAATGACTAAAGTAATAAAGGTTATTAAAGGGACATGATAATGATCGACGATAAACTGAAAAATAGAACTTTAGTATTACTACCTAATCCCAGCGCGCGTCATCTGCAGATATTTATAGTTTTATAACGTTATTACATAAACAAATCGATCAGAGAAGGAGCGTCTCCTTACATTAAACAGTCTCTAATATTATGTGTGTATATTACCTATATTTTATTTATTATATTATAAAGAGGTAAAATTTGTTTGTTTGTACGTTTGTAGGTAGGGGTAATCTCTAGAACTACAGGTCAGATTTGAAAAATTATTTTGTATTTTATAGCCCAATTCTTGGGAAAGGATATAAGCTGTTTAAAATCATGCTAGGACGGGGTGGGTCAGGGGAACAAAAAATTTCACGCGGACGAAGTCGCAGGCTGAAGCTAGTAAATAATAAAGTAACAGGAAGATTCAGACTAATACAGATAGTCAAGATAACCATACATAGGTACCTAAATGTGCGTAAAGTAGGTAAGTAAGTAAGTACTTACCTATATTTATTTGCATATACTTGGGTAAGATCATTTATCATTACAAATCAGGCTAACAAGCAATTTTCGAAAAGTTACAAAACATGCCTAGTTGCTCTTACCACTTTAGCTTTAGACGTGTGTTGAAAAATGACCTACATGTTATAAAAATAGTCAAAGCACATAATAAGGGGCTACCTAAGGTACCTATAGTTACCTGTGCAATACTATGCATATACCTATACACCCCTTTAGTAAACTTCAAAGCCGACCGATAATACCTATGTAATTTAAAGCGCTTCTATGGAACGCTCAAGGTTATCTGTCTCCGTTGAATGCACTTCATGTAAGCTATATGGAGTGCAGTCGCACTCAGCAATAGGGCGTTATTGGTTCGATTCATGTTCGACTCGTTATTTTGTTCTATCAGATGAATTATTGAAGACTACAACTGTTTCGTTCATTCATCTCAATAAAAAAAAACAATATTATCTTCAATATTTAATAATTAGGTAGGTATTTAAAAACCCATATCAATACTTACCTAACTTTTTTATTACCAGACTTCATGTGCTCATAGAAAGTGATCCTGGGCCGTGCGAACGAACGATAATTTCGTTCGTTCGCACGGCCCACGTTCACGTTTAACGTTACGTTCAGTATAAGCTGCAATTAGGTACATTTTATTTAATGAACACATGGAAGACACATCAACAACTCAAAGCAAACTACACTATTGATGTTAGTCATCAAAACTTCCCAACACCTTGTATCTCTAAAATTGGAAACATCATCGAGACCTTTGCACGGCTCGCCGGTTCCTTCCCGCTGACCGCACATGTTGGCATTCTAATAGAAAACAAAGGGCAAACCTTTTCAGGTTTATTCACAAAAAAAACCGTCGGCATGGGGCCACGTTCCCTGCCACTGCTGGGTGCACAAAGACTAGGGAGCGCGTAGACTTGGTAGTTGGTTGGTTTTAATTTGGTGCAATAACATGCCCGTCGTACTTAACCATATTTTTTGGACCCGATAGTGCTAAAATAGACCATGCACTGGATAGAAAATTTGCTAAAGTTATGCCATAGTTAGGCCATAGTCTAAAACTTTAATTTGAAAAAGGACCCCTGTGCGTAATAAACATCCAAACTTAAAAAGTCACAAAAGCCACAAACATCCAAATCCACACCTTACAAAGTAACAAAGTCTCAGACATATCAAGTCACAGTCTTAATGATTCTAACTCACAAAGTCACAATCATCCAAAGTCACAAACATCCAAATTCATAAAGTCACAAACATCCAAATTCATAAAGTCACAATCATCTAAAGTTACAACTATCCGTAATTCGCAACATCTAAATTCACAACATCCAAAGTCACAGACATCCAAATACACAACATCCGAAGTCACAAAGTCTCAAACATCCAAACATTCACACAATATTAGAAGGACAAGCCCAGCCTCTTTCCTCTCAGAGGCAAACCCATCTCACGTACCACAACCTCTTAATCTTTGGTCGAGTGTTGTGAAACCGGCGCGCGTCACTCAGTGCTGGCTCAAAGCGCGCGGGCTCACGTCGCGTCGCGCAAAATGGCGGACGTCCTCACACTATTTATCACATTTATATCTGTAATACTGTCTGTAACCGCACAGGATTACTACCATACGCCCCGGATTGGCTCGAAACAACTAGCTTCGTGTTACAATAGTGAAGGTGTTCCTCAGGTAAGTCGAGCTTTTAGATTACACTTATTTTTTGTCTTATTTGTTCGGCTTTCGAGCGTAACTGTATGTTTCGTTGTAGCTTTTAGAGTTTGTTGTGTTGTTCAAAAGTTGTGATTCTGAAAAGTTGATGTCAAGACATGTTATTATACCTTAAACTAGATAGATTGTGAAGTGTTTTTAGTACAGTCACGTAGTTAAGCTTTTGTTTATGAGAGCTTTTAGTTCAGTCAGTCTAAACTTAGTTGTGACCGCTACAAACAGACACTGAATAGAAACTTTTAATGTTCGACGTAGTTTAAGTAGTTTATCTCAAACTTAACATCAATAAAGACTTATAAACGAATGGAATGGAAGTTTATTTTAAGATGAAAAGCTTGTCAAAAGTTAACTTTCCTTAGCCAACGGAATGTTTGGTCCTACGGCCACAATGGTTTACCAACCAACCCAATGTACAGTGCCACATAATCCCTACTATAACGCTTAGTCCTTTACAACATAGGCAGTGCTCTAGCGACTTCTGCCATCTGGCTATGATAGTTACAAATATTTCAATTTGGACACTGCTTATCATATCATTATATTGCTGAAATCATATTCACACAAGCATTTTGGGATGTGAACATTAATTTACCCTTTATGGCAACCAGATGTTATACCAATACAACAGCACCTACTTAACTAAGTAAGTAGCTATTTCAATATTATCACCCAAAGACCTTTGCATCGTTACTGTGGAGCATAGGTTCTCCTTTTATTAAGATGCTATATGCGACTTGTGGTGCTGAAGCTGATAAAGATCCCCAATAACAACATAGCAGTCTGTTATCAATATACTGTTGGATGCTGTGGTCTATTTCTTGATAATGAGCTCTTAGCCTCATTACGACACCAGAGGAGATAACGAAGCTATTACTCTTAAAAATATTGATAAAGTATAAGATGAAAAGGTCGCTTTTGGGCTCCATAGAGTTAGCCTAATATCTTTAGCACTGGGAATATACCAGTAGTTTGTATAAGCCGTTAGTTTCCAGCCATGACTTTAGGGAGTATTTTAAAAACTAGTGCTAGTAGGTATCATGTATCTACTTCTCACGTAACGCATGATCAATAGGAGAATAGGTCATGTCGTGACGTGAATACAAAGCCAGCAATGAGGTAGCATAGCATGACCGAGTCTCCAGGGTACGTTCGACCTACGTTTAAATACCTATCAAAACTTTTGGAGTATATAATATATATTCTATCCATAATATGCTAGTGCTGCCATAACTAATATACTCAATACTCAATATATTTATTGCTTCCACATGACATGTGTACGTGAGACTTAGCAGCATTTTCAGAAACACTGGCCCTTACATTACCGCCCATCTCTTCGAACACACGCGTGATAATCCCATTGAAACCAACATGAATGAACTGTGATAGTAGAAACAGATAAAAAATATACCCCTCTCAGTTGCTAGTTACTTTTAGGGGATCGAAGGTTATCAAGCGGAGTCGGGGCTCTGTAATGAGTTCGTTAGCTCTCCGCCTAATGTCCCGTTATCAGTGCAAACGGAACATACTTATCGCATCCGTCATGCTTATTTTATTGTCTACATGTAAAATTGTGTCATTATTATTGTAGCTTAACGCTGCCCTTTTTGGGGTGTAAGCTGGGAGCTATCGTTAAAATTACGTTGGAGGTCTGGATACGTAGATTTGTAATGGCGGCAGTGAACCTACTTAAGGGTTAACTTTGATAACTAGACAGATGAATGTTGCATTTGCAACTGAATAATCACCACTGATCCGAAACTTATGTTTGCTAATGGGAATAAAGTATGACCAAATCAGTGCTAAGTACTGACCGAGATTAATACAGACAGCAAATCAATCTCTCAATGAAAAATCTAACGTTTGTCATACACAAATATGCCCGATTTGGGGTTAAGTAACTTCTTGTAAAGATAACTTGGGTCAAAAGATAAGGGAACTGGCAGGCAGAGCAAAAGATATGTCGCTTGCCTAAAAGCTTCATCAACAAACAGTCAACACACGTTGCTTGCAACTTCATCATGCAGTCAGCCATGTTCAATGGCTTACAAAGTAATGATGATTTGAATGAATGTTATTTTCGTCGACCAACCTATGATATGGACCAAGCAGACCGCCAGCGAAGACCGCCAACTTCACAAAGCGCAAAGATAACCTCAAACAAACGGTTATTCTTGAACTAAATGCCGCTTTCTGTCCATCCATGTTGGTGCTAAAACAAAGGACATCTGTTTGCATTCTATAGATTCATACATGTCTAGGAATACCTCAGGCGTATTTATTGTGCTCGTGTTACTAAGCTAGCCTTTGTTCTATTTGGCTGACTGAAATCAAGCTTTTACCATCTAGAGAAACTTTAGTGAATTAAAAAAGCATTTATTAGTGAAACTTCACTATTGAAATTAAACAAAAGCCTTTTACTCAGTTATGTTGCTTGGAACTTAATTACCGAATCTTTGAGAAATAGTCAAGAGATAAGTCTATATAATACTCTATGTTCTGTGACATTTAGAGATACCTGTCACTATCTTGGTTACGAGAATCAAATTGACTTGATATAAACAAACAGCAACCCTCGCACTGGACCTAGCGACTATACCTAATGAGCCCTTTTGGACATAATAGACGTGACATACTCTCTATTATAGAAATGAATTGTAATGAAACGAGCAATGAAGCGATTATACGGCTCATTACTCTTTGTCATGGAAACGGAAGCACCGGTAATACGAACTTACAGATGCATCAGCAATCAAGTACCTATTAATATGTCATTGTCATCTAATCAGAAATACATGGTTTCTACTGAGGTGTATACCCCTCGGCTAAACTCCAGCCTTTGTTATTTACAAATCGAGTTTCCGCTGTCTCCCGATAAGCTGGTTTAGCTGACATTATTGCTAAACTAATAGCGACAACCACGGTATTTGTTACTGGCAGTCTATAGCTAGAAATCTCTATGGAACTCATATGCCATTCCCAGATAAAGGCGAGATTGGTTTGGATTGGAAACCAATAGATAATATGGATAATAGATGACGACACTTCTATGAAGAGATGTTTGTTGTTGAAATGACTAAGTCACTAGATGGAAAGGGCAGTCTCTGTAAGGTGAAAAATACCACGTCTTTAAATGAAAAGTAAGATGGTATATAACTTTGCGTGTGATTTCATTTCAAATGAAAAATATCTCTGATCGTGCAATGATTTGAGTTTTAGGGTTTGAGACATCCGTCGCGTCGCAACAAAAATACCACTTGCTTTATATTTACCATAATTATTGCATTTGACAAAACAAGGTACTTAGCTTGTGTACTATACCGGCTGACTCGGCCTATTGTTGACTACAGCCTACTACTGGATACCTAGAACGGTCTTTATAGCAGGGTTTATCCCCCATAAAAGCCGATCAAAGACCTTTCATCAGACGGCAATATCTTAGAATAGGTATTATTCAAAGATAGGCAGTAGGGGAAGACTTAAGAAATGATGGCTGGACTTTGTAAAAGAGGGTGACTACTGAGATCTCGACTAAGTGAGAAGCATGTAAGACGAAGACGTGCTGCGCCGACCCCAAATAAATTGATTGAAATAAGAACAAGACAAGGATCATTGAATAATACCTACGTACAGCCAGAAAGTAGTTCATCGTACGACCGCTATTTCTGGAAGCTCAATGTTCGTTCTTTTGTTTTGAAATACTTGGTCAAATTACTGTTCTAAGGCTTCCTATTATATCGATCTAAGAATAGCTGCCTACTGTTAACATTTTTCTCCCTCGTTTGAAATGACGAGACTAAATCCAATATTTCAAAAATATATATATAGTAGGCGAAACTACTATATTTTCGATGAAAAGGAAAATTTTCGTCGAAAATGGCCCTAGGACCAACTAACATCTGACGTACAAAATCAAAAGTCATTTATTCAAACTGGGCTGAGAATCAGCACTTTTTGAACGTCAAAATCACATAAGACAGTCCCCCCAAAACGCCCGTCCTTCACCACTTCCTAGTGCTGTAGCTGGGAAGAAGTGGCGGAACAAACTTCCCAGCAGCACTGCTATCTGTTCAGTTAGAAGAACTGGATTCTATATAGTAATAAGTAATTAACATTACGAAACACAAAAATATTAAAATTATTTGCCATAAATGTCAGCTAGCACACGCCTGTATTTAAAACTATACTCAAGCAGAAATAAATAATAAAAACAAAAACGCAAACAGAACTTAATACATAATAAAAAGCCTCCAGGCATAAAGGGCGTGCCCGCTTACATAATATGCAATGCTGCATAATAATTATAAATATGTTATATACACATGTACATAATAATTATAAATATATTTTAATATACTAATTGCGAATATCTGTATGAAGCGGGCATTCTGCGTTTCATAATGAACAATTAAAAGAGCTGTAACGATTTACGACATCACATCAAAAATGCTGCCATCTTTGACAATTAGGTTTGACATGACAATTAGTGATGCCCAATCTATAATTTCACACATCGAGATCGAGATTACTTGAGTTGACCACCTGCTCACGGATGTCATACGCATCCGTACCTACATAGGTACTTTCCTTTTTGACCTTTTTCACCCTGGGGTATGCTTCTGTAGTGAATTGTGCGACGTTTTTATTGGTACCATACACCTTATGTGCGAAAAGAATTCAACAACAAAACCGATTTTCATATCCTAATCAATGCATCCTAAATAATTAATTAGCTTTTTCTATACATTTACTACACATAAGGGCGTTTGTACACTACCTCTTTTTTATTCAAATTCGTGTTTTTTGCGAACAGCATAATAATCAGAGGTCGGAATCAGGTAGAGTTATTTATGTACTTGCATCGAAATGTTGATATTAATATGGATCTACCCGGGATTTCTAATGGACAATCCCGTGTGGCCAACAATATTACAAATAAATAATAATAAAAACCTCAGAAATAGACAGACAAATAAAACAAAGATAATTAACATACAATTTTTATTAGTATTTACATTCATTCACAATACCAATTATTAATAGTCTTAAGCAAATTCTCATACTTATACCTCGCCTTTTTTATAAATAAGAAAATACTTTTGCTTCTATCATAGACTCGTGAGGGTTTGCTTATTTAAACGGCCTATCAGAATAATTTTCCTTGTCCGATTCATTCAAAGTACCACTAAGATTTGAAGGGTTCGCTTCCGACATTACTGTATATCTTTTTATTTAATAAATCACGGGATTTTTCTGCTCTTTAAAATTAATCTCGGGATTTGAGGCATATCCACTTTATTCTTTCGCTGTATGAAATCAGTGTTAGTACATAAATAGCTCTACCTAATTCCGACCTCTGATAATAATGGATCAGAAATTCACGAATCGATTTGTATTCGTGATTAGTTTAGGGGAATTTTTCATCATCTGTTTTAAAAACACGAATACGAATCGAATACGAGATACCACGTGCACCGATCCGAGATTCGAGTATTCACTAAAAACATTTCGTAGGCAGAGATCGTTTTCGTAATGAGTGCGGCATTTCGCGACTTTACGACTGAGTGCACAAAACGACCTATATTAAGCATGATGGCTACTTCGATCCGTAAAAACTGACTCAATGTGAGAAATTCACGAATATAAAAACCAAAACGAAGCAGAGCACAAACTACCATACATTTATTATGAAGGTTATTTCGAATTGTATTTAACGAATCACGAATACGAGGTAGTGCACAAATGCCCTAAATGTGAGATACATTATAATATTTCAAATAGAATAAAACACTGGGTACTGAGCGGTATCGATTTTGTTTAAAATATATCGATACGGATCTAATGTATGGGCATCACTAATCGTTGTGATGTCATGTCAATCAACTCGACTGCCAAGTTATTGCACTCATATCACACTCGCTCGCATTTCTTCGTGATTACATTGAATAGTGATTTCAATTTGCTCTAACACCAAACAAGATAGTTATGTAATTACATAAGTACCTACTTAAATGTTTTTCTGAATCTCTTAGCTTTACTAGCCACATACAGGTAATAGAAATAACATTAGTGACAGGCGTTTACTAGCATGTATTACTAAGTGTTAAAAAGATAGTTTCTTACTAAATATAACCTCAAAATATTTGTTTTCTTTATAAATAAATGCTTTCTGCAAGTTGTCCGTCATTAAACTTTGTCTTCATGGGCTTATACTTGTAATTTAGAACACGCAATGTAAATTTCCTTTGCTGTTGGTTCTGGGGCTAAAGATGTATGGATGCAGAACAATCTCCATTAAAAAACATTATTTTATTAAAATAGGTGACATAAGAACCCCAGGCGTATTCTGTTTCTAAATTTGTATTCAGAAATAAATCATTTTAATAAAATTCTGGCTATTTATTACTCTTTCAGACCAAAAATCTGTTGCTAAGCCTACTGCTGAAAAATGGCAACAAGTGTTGCTCAGTGATTCTGACTTTTCTTATATTTAAAAAATAGTACCTACCATTTCTTCTTTCTATGCCAGGAACTTCAGCTTTTACTGAGCGCATATTTTCAGTGCCGAATACAAAATGGCGAGATGAGCTCAATATAGGGCCAGTAGGTATCATCTAATTCCGTAAAAGGTGAAATAAAGGTATTCTGTAACCGTCATTTATTTTTAGAATTTAATAATAGTTAGGCCTTAGGTGACATCAAATAAACCAGCTCAAAGTAGCAAAAACATGTTATTTTCTAAACATACCATTTTTTTTTCGCCCTCATTTATGTTTTTAAAGACAATGGCTTCGAAAATACTATATTTGATTTAAAAACAGTCGCCAACCCTAAACCCTGGGTACATAATAGAAGCAATTCGATGTGTTTGAATCTTTATTTTAAGAATCATGTGTCGACTACTCACTACTGTCTCGTCATCATGGGTAGGTACCTATTGATCTCGAATGAGTTGTTCGATGGGTTCAGACAAAACTTTTCAATGCGTCTAGATTGGTTAGGACTGTCCTATGTAAACATCACTAAATCCATTGACGACAATGTCGAGGTATAAGTCCGTGAATTTTTTCATAAAGCAAGTTATCCCTTCAAATTACGTTCGGTCTTGAGTTGTGTTCAAAGTAATCTTAACCGCACTGTAGACTACTAGAACCATAGAACTCTGAACTAACGGTACTAACTCTAAACACCTCTTTTCTAACACAAACAAAACATAAACGTACCCTTCAAAAAGCAAAGAAATATACGAAAGACAAGGAAACTCGCTTCATATCGCGACACTTGGTAGCAGTCAAAATAGTGCAGCTATATATAGCAACGACTCATAGGACATTCACCCATACACCTTTCTTGCACTACGTAAGGATTTCGTGCTCACTATTACCACCAGGGCAACATAACGTTTACGTTTTTACGTAAAGATGCTAGTTTACATTTTGACGTAAGTAGGTAATTCCTCAAATAAGTAAAATCGAAACATAGCGTTACCTAACTAGAAGTAAGTAAAACAAAAGAAAATCAAAAACAATATAATTTTTGTTGATCTGCCATTAAATTACAATAATATTGTATCAACATTAAAAAGTTGGATACTTGACGATAAATAACAATATTGCACTTAGATGTGTAAGGTAGGTACTTATCTACTTTATTTACTTATTTTAAATCACGCAGCAACAGATAATTCCGGATCCCATTACTCATGACTGCACATGATTCCCGTTGCAACAAGACTAGTAAATAGGACATTCTAAGAACTCGCATATTATTCACACTATAGTTTTAATGGCTCTAGGGTTCTCGGACCGCCATCGCCAGTATTGAGAATGGTTGGAATAAAGATAAAGAAGGACGTTGTTGAATGAACGAGTATTTTGAAATTTATCTCTCGTGGCGTACGAGATAATTATGTGAGAATATGAATGATTAATTATTGTTTAGGCGTTCGTGCAATATTCCATCAGAAAGCTTGTAGGTACTTAGTTTCGTTCTAGCACAGAACATAAATCTGTGTGGGGTTTTTGTCCTATAAAGATCACCTCAGACACTAATCCTCATGGTCCTCACATGATCTGAACAAGATAATGACGAGATTTTAAAAGAGACTGTGACCTCTGAGTTTGTTTTGATCTTTATTCGCGGAGTAGCCGGATAAGAAACACCAATCTCATCTAGAGTTAACACATTGATATGCAACGTGGCATTAAAATATAGTTATATTATGTTCTGTGACTAGGTACTAATCTAGTTTATATAATGCGCTTTGGCTTTCTGCTATAAGTTGGTCTATCGGGGGGAAAACCAGCATTCCGTCCCCAAACAGTAGTTAACTATATCTAGATTCTCAGTCAGTGTCAACAGGCGTTTGTTTTTACCACGGAGCAAATACAAAGATTTGCTCCGTGGTTTTTACTATCTTGGATTTAGCCCTAGCAGCATCTCACGTGGCACCTATTATACTTCCCTACTGCGGCTTATATTGCCTCCTAAACGACATAAGTACATACTTACCTACATATTAGCTCAAATGACATGCTGTAAAGGGCAAATTTTATCTCAATTATGTACTCGTTACGATACAATGGTTTATTTTAGTATAGATAAAGATTTTGTGGCTCGTAAAGCCACCGAATTATTACCCAGTTAAATGATCCTCAAACATAACATAATCAATGTACTATGTTCACACTTCGGTGTATTAGGCCTAATCTCTGTGACAGAGATCCACCACGCGGGCCCAGTGACGGTTGGTGGAAGTCACAAGTCGGTTCCCTCGCCATTATTGGAGGTTATCTATGTTTCGAGTCCACAACTTATAACTCGTTTGTTAGGTTCTTTATGTACCACTGGTCCAACACAACCCTCTACTGGGGACCCTCACTGCTATCACCTTTATCTACAAATATCGTAAAATTATCAATTCTCTAAGCAATCTTATTGATTCTATTTAATTCCTTATCCACAGAGATGTATACCGGAGTTCGAGAACGCTGCGTTTATGGTGCAGATGGAAGTGACCAACACCTGCGGAGACAACGGCGGGAAGGTCTACTGCATCCAGACTTCAGCTGGCACTTCTACTAGGTACGTTTAAAATATTATATAACCTCTTTTTTGAAGCAGTGATTTTTTTTTTGTACCTTGTGGCCAATTCGGAAGTATAGAACTTTAAATTAAAATATTTTTTATTAAAAACGAAAATTACCGGATATTTTTCTATAATATATTATTCAAGTCTGGCTATTCTAAGCGGTAAATTAATCTGCTTAATCTTTTCCTTTTTATATTTAAAAATGCGATCGCTTTTCATCGTGTTTTTCATAAAAGTTACGCATGCTTAAGGTAACTCACTAATAAAGTCAAAAAATTTCTGCTTTTTGTACTCAAGACTGACCACGACACGTCCCTTGAGATAACCTCACAGAAAAAAAGGCACACATGTCGCAAAATCCTCAGAAATCAAAATGGTATTCGTGATTTGTTAAAAAAATTTAGTCGTTTTATACTTTTAAGAACTTCAGCGTGAAATTACTGAAAGTTTTTGTAATGGTCGTGGTCTTATAGACTGTGTATAACTTTGCGGTATTTTAACTAAATAATAGGCATGAAAAAACATAATTACATGGAGCAACTGCATATCTGATTTTCACAGCCTATTTTCTGGGTAAAACTGGACACAGACTGTTTCTGCTAGTTCAGGACTAAGTCCAAATGTTTAGTTACCACAGTCCTCGCTGGCTATTGTTTCTGCCATACATAGGCTGGTCTCATAAAGTTCGTTCTGAAACCAAAGGGACGAAAGACACCGATGGACGATTCCACCCTCATTTAGCCCCTTTTCAAAGTATTGGCTGATGAATAGCTGGTTCCAACTATCCGAAAACCAGTTATGGGTAAGGGTGCTTGCATAAAGATACAGCTATAATATGTAATCGTTTCTTTCTGTAGGTAGATCAATTTGCAGCAAACTGTACCGGGAGTCAGGCCCGAAAACCGGCTTCGTTATGCCACCCCTGACGAAGAACTCAAGTTTAACTACCTATCTTTCCTTTTTACAGGTCATGCGACAGCTGTCAAGCGGGCCAGTTCTCTAGCTATTACCTAACAGATCTCCACTATGAGCAGGACAACCAGACCTGGTGGCAGTCAGAGACCATGAAGGAAGGGATCCAGTACCCCAACCAGGTCAACCTGACGCTGCACTTGGGTTAGCTTATTTTGATGAAATACTTTCAAGCGAAGAGAAGAGGAAACGTTTCATAAACAATCATTAACGGTTTGAAGAAAAGCACAACGAAGTGAATATAACGCATGTCTATTGGTTGGCCAAACATATTTTCTTCTCTTTGTTTTGTTGCATACCTGACCTTAGCAGGCTAAGCTTAGGTATCCACTATGACGTAGTTCGTGAATAGGATGAATTGAATTGCAATTCAGTTTGAATTCGTGGTCGGAATTTTAGGCTCAATGTAGGTATAACAAATTAGTGTATGTTGACTGTTACAGGAAAGGCATACGACATAACGTACGTGAGGATTGTGTTCTACTCGCCCAGACCTCAGAGTTTCGCCGTCTATAAGAAGACTGATGAAGAAAGGGTTTGGGAGCCGTTCCAATACTTCAGGTTATTCATTTTGTGCACATCTAACATACATCTTACTTACGGTCTAAAACTAAGATAACCATTATATCAGACGACACGTTTGGTGTAGTGGCTACAGTGGCTAAGTGTAGTCAGCGAAACCAAATGGTCCTGGGTTCGAATCCCGGTAGGGGCAAATGTTTGTATGATGAATATGGACATTTGTACCCGAGTCATGGATGTATATTTATAATATGTATGTATTTACGAAAAAAAAAAATGTATTTAAGTAGTGTATCAACCATCTGGTATCCATAACATAAGCCTTAAGTGCTTAACTTGGAACTAGATGGTGCTGTGTGCAATGTCAGACGATATTTATTTATTTATATGCATACCATTTGAGCGACGCAGATTATAATGGACGGATGGTTAATACTGGACTTTAAAAATATAAGGTGTTGCGGCCCGTGGAAAGGTCCGCGACTTACGATGTAGGTCGTAGGTACAAACCCAGGCAGGCAGTTAGACTTTACTTTGTGTAAATTATTTAATTACCACTACTCTCAAAACAGCGAAGGAAAACATCGTGAGGAAACTGGCATGTCCTACACATGTTCACCAACCCGCAATAGGTGGGCGTGGTGTTTTACGGTCCATTCACACCGGAGGTCTGTATCCCAGCAGTAGGAACATTATAGGCTGATTAAGAGTTAATGTAACGTTTTAGCTGTTTTCGAGACATCTCCTCACCTCTCCACTTTGATGAAAACCAGCTCATACTGCTCATAATTAAATGCGAGACTAATAGGTATCCGTATTTTGATCCCTCTAGTGCCTCCTGCCGCGACACCTATGGCGTTCAAGAGCAGAGGGCAGCTGAGCTTGGTGCCGAAACCCGTGCCCTCTGTACCAGCGAGTACTCAGACATTTCGCCACTGTCTGGAGGAAACGTCCTGTTCTCCACTCTAGAAGGACGACCTTCGGCTTTCACTTTTGACAACAGCCCAGAGTTGCAGGTAGAGTATCATTATTTTCATCAGCTGGTATACCGGTGCTATAACTTAAATGGTGGTCGGTGCTGTAACGGTCACCGTACTTATAGAGACTTATAGTCTTGCTTGAGACAATTCTTTAGGACGGCGTACGTCCAACTGTTGAGTTCTAGTTACTAAACTCCTTTCAACATATTAAGTAACGCTTGCATCGAACCGTTATCGAATAATATTCAGCACAAACTAAAAGTCACACAACATATTCAGCAAAATGAAAACAATTATTAATTTAAATTCCGCAATAAATATAACAGGAATGTGTGCCTCAGGGCTGTCTAAATCTCGTCGCATAATACATTCTTCTACAACTACGAATACTGGTTTTAAACTACACAGGGTACTTTCTTCAATTCTTTTCTTACGCTAGCCTACATTTGTAACCAGGAATGGGTAACTGCCACCGACCTCCGGATCTCCCTGGACCGGCTGAACACTTTCGGAGACGAGATCTTCGGCGACGTCCAGGTGCTGCAGTCCTACTGGTATGCCATTGCCGATGTGGCTGTGGGAGCTAGGTGCAAGTGTAATGGCCACGCTTCAGTCTGCGAAACGCAGGAACTGCCTGATGGCTCCAGGACCAGAGCTTGCAGGTACAGACAATAGAAAATAGTAGTAAAGTATTGTTGATGGAACCAATGTAAAATTAAAAATAAAATTATAAAAAAATATATATATAAGTATATAAATTAATTATAAAAGAGAATGCCCAAAAAAACCAGCGTTGATATAAAAATCTTAAAATATGTATGACAGTAGATATTAAATATGAAATTAGTTTCTCACAAAATAATCGCCATAAGCGCCACAGCGTACACAAAGCGGCAACATTGCAAGCGTCGAATAAAGAGTTTCCTGTGGTCTGAGAGCTGATAACACTTATTCCAACAAAACAGCGAATGCAATGAGTGAATGCATGCAATGAGTCCCGTTGGCACGGTTTCGAAACCGCATACACGAGACATTTCAGAAGCTAGTGCACCTGCGATGTGTCTGATATTGTATATACCATTACCATCGAGTGGACCGTCGTCGTGGACATTATCATCACCTTTACACTCAAGTGGCTCCCCATTCGACCTCGCAGGAACTCTCGGATATTGTGTCTGCTATTCAACCTCCTTCACAATCCTAAAACGCCATCCTATCTCGTTTTTCCTACGCCCGACATTCAGATGCGCCTTGCAGGTCGCACCTTAGAAACCTCCTTAAGTCCCCTCCCCACTCCACCGACTTTTACTCCTACTCCTTCACTGTGCACACGGTGCGGTTGTGGAATTCACTTCCGCCTGACATTAGGGACTGCCAAACTGTTGCAGTTTTTAAAAGAAGAGTGAAAGAACACTATCTTTCCACTTCGTCATAGTGTTATTTATTTTAGAAGTATGTATGTATGTATATTCTCATATTATTTGTTTTATTTTATTAAGTGAATTGTTTTTGATTTTATGTATTTCATTTTCTCTTTTACTCTTACACACTCTGTCTACATCTCTAAATCTACTACCCTATCGCAAGTATGCTGGAAGAGATTTCATTACCTTCATTTTCATTTCACCTTTGTACCAATTTTTCTGTTATTTTCTTCTTGTCTGTACATAAATGTATATAAGTGTGTACATAAATGGTTAAATAAATAAATAAATACATAGGTACATATACTCACGCCTTCTCTCCACTGCTGCGATCCTTACATAATCCTTTTCCTTCGTTTACGTTCATAAATCGCTTCTAACACGCGCGCCGGTTGAGAGTGCAACGCACATAACCTTTCTAATGAGCATCAATATAATAATTAAACAAACTGAAATGCCCGAATCTTTTCAGATGCGAGCACAACACAGCTGGTCGTGAATGTGAGAGGTGTCTCGACTTCTACAACGACGCTCCGTGGGGCAGAGCTTCGCCAACCAATGTGCACGAGTGCAAGGGTTAGTTTCACGTACATTGCTGGCTATGTGCAGTGCGAATTGGTTTCTCAATGCGAAGGTTATAGAAAGGGGGTGATGGATATATTAAGATGGTTATTTAAGCGTTAAAGAAAAAAATATCATAGAAATGTTACGTGATTGTTTTCTAAAATCACAGTATACATTGATAATAGATAACTAAATCTCACTCGCCGAGATCCCCTATTTTATTTATTTGTGAGTTGTTTTTATTTGATAATTATTTTGATTTTAAGTAGGTAGCTACTTATGTGCCAGTCAGGCTTTGCGATCTTGGTTGGGGGTAATATATCGTCACTGAAAATTACTTTTAGCTTTACGAGTAACAGTTTTGAATCTTCGCTCTGAAGAAAGTTCATGACCGAAATTAAGTGTTGTCATCTTTCAAATACTTCTCGAGAATTAAATGTCTATACCTATATTTTCTTAATATATTGTGGACATGTTGGACAAACCCAACAGTTATCCAATAGAACTCAATTATTAAGCCAAAGAGTTTCGAAATCTGTCATTACTAAGTATGCTCAATCATATATATGTGCCTTGCGAATTGAATAAAGTGATTCATTTGGCAATAAACAGGAAACGATGATAAATGTGCGATAGTAATTTTAAGTAGGTATAATTTTTTTAATGTTTTTTATCTTATAATCAACAGACATTTAGGCTGTAAATCAATTCATTTCTGTCGTTTTATAAGCAACACATTTTAATGTTTTGCCCTAGAAATTGCCAAAACTATCAAACGTACCTAACACTGATAAATGTTGTTCGTACATTTTGTGTGAACCCGTGGGTGTATCCGCTATATATCCATTCTTGTTAAAATCATTGTTACAAGCCAATATAACAAAAAAAACAAAACTTTTTTTAATAACGATTGTGTTATCTTGTAAGCCTACCGTAGAACAAAGTAAAAGCATAATATGCTAACTCTGGATGCGGGTTGTTGTCGCGTCTTATGTGGGTTTTAAAACCTTGATTAAATGTTAATTAACACGTATTATCAGCCCAAGTTTGGACTCGTTATTTTCTTGTAAATCTATTTAAAAACTGAGCGGTTACACCATACCGAGCGGCTTGGTGTCCCGTAAAGTGTACAGTAAGTATTTTATAACAGCGACAATAATTATGACGAAAGACATGGTTGCTTTGCTAAAAGTACATATTAATGGATTACTGGGAAGCTTCTTCTTCTATTTGCCAGAAAAATACCACCATGCCATGCGGGGTACTTGCGTGGCACGCTTACAAATGCATTGTCTTTAATTTTGACAGTTCAACTATTGCGTTTTGTATGTTGCTGAGCAGACGAGTTTTTAAAACACATGAAGTAATGGTTTAGCAATTTCCTTCAAAATCTGCTAAATTTTGATCGAACGTGTGTTATGCAATTAGGGTTCTGATTAATCTGCACTTACAGCTTGCAACTGCAATGGATTCTCGAACAAATGCGAGTTTGACAAGGACCTGTACGAGCGGACTGGCCACGGAGGTCGCTGCAAAGATTGTGCAGAGAACCGGGACGGAGCCAACTGTGAGCGGTGCAAGGAGAACTTCTTCCAGGGCTCTGGAGACATCTGCTCACCTTGCAACTGTAATCCTACTGGTAAGTGGAAGTTTACCAACCTTCTGATCTCAAATAGCATAACAGCCCATAACTTTCCCACTTCTGGGAGACTGGCCTCCTTTCTGTGAGAGGGAGTGAGCCTTAATCCACCATGCGGGCCAGGGCGCGGTGGTGGATGACACATATCTTAAAATTTTTGTTTCTAGGACTACTAGTTATAGACATTTTGAAATGACGCACAAATTAAAGTGCCTGCTTGGGTTCTAACCCACGATCTACGACATACAAGTTCGGGCCGTCACCACTGGGCTACTGGCTCTCTGTCTTAAAAAGGAACGAATTCTTCAAATATAAGCGTTTGAATTCACGCTTTACTTAGTTTAGGGGCGACTATCTCGGGATACAATAGTAGGTAATTAGCTGTATCTAATTTACCAATGTATTAAACGCTCAACGCGTTCCAAGTTGTGCTAAGCCTACAGCTAAGGTGAGTATGGAATGCCCAACTTAGCTTTAAACAACGATATAGGAACTGTTTCTGTCGTTTATTGCCTGACCGGTTGGCGCAGTTGGTAGCGATCCTGCCTTCTGAGCCGCTGGTCCCGGGTTCGATCCCCGGACAAGTCAAGCATTTGTGTGCATGAACATGTCTGTTTGACCTGTGTCTGGGTGTGTATATGTATATAAGTATGTATATCAGTCATCAGGTTACCGTAGTACAGGCTCTGCCTAGTTCGGGACCTGAAGACCTTGTGTGGATGTCGTCTCATATTATTATTATTGAAAAATATACTGAAATTAATTTATCTACAATAAAGGGTGGCAGGGAGATCAACGCAGAACCTATACCATAGATTCAATACACGATTCTGTACCCCCCTCCGTTGAAAATTCTCGTAGGTTATTTAAAACAGCAGTTTTTTTTATTGATAACCGACGCAAAATTTGTACACTAGGGGGTCCAGAATAATGTACTTATTTTTTTTATTAAATACCTTGCCCCACACCAGGAATTTTTCCTGTATTGTGGATGCGTTTACAAACATTTAAACTCACATACACAAACAGCCAGACCCGGAACAACTACTTGCAGGTCATACAAATATTTGTTCCGTGCGGGAATCGGCCCCGCGACACGCAGCGCAGCAGTCAATCACTTAACCACTGCGCCAACCGTGCCGTCGTACTGAATTCATGGGTTTCAGTTTGCCCCAGTATGTCCCTGTCCTGTCACCCTATATCATTTATTTAGGCACATAAAGAGTTTGTTGTACAAGAAGGACTTGCATATTAATTACATGGTGTACACACGAATTGTTGGGTGAGCACTGCGCTCCTAGCTAGATCACTGAGTAATCTGTATTTAGGAGAGACACGCAGAAATACGAGTATTATTTTGTGTAAGCCATTATTTCTTTGTCCAGGATCCCGCAGCCTCCAATGTAATTCTGCAGGCAAGTGTCAGTGCAAGCCTGGAGTGACAGGCGACAAGTGCGACGTCTGCGCACCGAACCACTACGAGTTCACAACTCAGGGCTGCAAGCATTGCGGCTGTAATGAATCAGGATCCTATGTCAACACGCCACAGTGCGACCCGCAGACTGGCGTGTGCTTGTGCAAGCAAAACGTGGAAGGAAGACGTTGTAGAGAGTTAGTATTATGTTTAAAACTGTTTGTCACACATCCGTCACTTGTCCCTAAAGGTTCACTACAAAATCAGCGTCGGCGTGTGGATTGTTTCCACACAATCATGCAAGCGGTGCACATCCCTGGTGCGTAGGGTGCGGGCCAGCCGGATCAGTATCCTTAACGCTTTTGCTGAACGTTTTGACTGTCAGTGCGTGATCTACTGCTGCATGGATCCCCTACCTACTGACCAATGTTAGGATACTATTTTAATTTTGCTTAGCTGTTATACATTTGTATTTAAAAAAAATATTAATGTAACATTTATTTTTTAATTTGATTATTATTTTTTCATTTAATTTAAGTAATTGATTAAATTCAATTAATCCAAAGTTGATTGAAATAAATAATAATAATAATTAATGCTGAAAATGACCTTTTTGACGCAGTCGTGAGGCACACTATGTTTTTAAAGTATTTCACCTTTTTATTTTGTGTTTCATGAACTGTTGCCAAAAAAAAAAAAATTGTGTCTTTCTTACAATGCTAGTTTATCCAAATGCTGCTGAATATTTTAGATGGGACGATCGCCACAATTTGATTACTTACTGGGATTGTCGATGTGGTTTACAGATTTTAGGGTCAGATTACATGTAACGACTGTCACTTATAAAAACTATAGTTATTTAAGCCCAAAAAAAACAAACAAGGGGCGAAGAAACTACTAAGATTACAGCTTATAGAGACGAAAGAAGTAAAAACAGCGCCTAGGATCATGATAAACTATCATTATTAACTCTTCCACCTCTCCCTTTAACACCCAATTCTAACCTCCCGTCTTCTTCCAGATGCAAGCCAGGTTTCTTCAACCTTGACATCCTCAACGAGTTCGGCTGCACGCCTTGCTTCTGCTTCGGCCACTCCTCACAGTGCAGCTCAGCTCCCAAGTACCAAGCTCACGAGACCAGCGCTCACTTCATCAGGGATGCTGAGAAATGGGCTGCGGAAGACGAACAGGAAAGAACGGCAAAACTGCAGTTTAATGCTAATACACAGAATATAGGTGAGTATTTAATAATACAATGTTGTAGGTAATCTAATGGGAGATACCGACACTGGGTGATAAACAAGCAGCCCAAGCAGGTGACTTACCCAATGGTATGGGGTCATAGCTGCCTGCAAATGTGCTTTACCAGACCCTTCGCCGATGCGTAGCGATTTAGGAGACAAACACCAATGGCTCATAAGCCTTTTTTTTTGAGGTTGGTAAATCATCAAATAACTTCTCTCGCTCTGGGGGGAGCGGGAGGGCGTGTCAGACTCTTACTGACAAAACCCCACCCGGGCCGTGTTCCTTCAGTTGCCTGTGCCAGGGGCCACGGTAACCCTTTCGGACTTTCCCGCAACCCTAGCAGGCATCGGCCCTAGCGGACCCCGTCATTGGTGCTGACATCTCTTTGAGGCGCGCGTGGAACACAACGCGCCGTCGACCCGGGCCTGGTCCTTATCGGATGGCGAGCTACCCATTGCTCGCCGTCCACAAGACCGCGCCTACGGTGGCCGGGAATTGGCCTGGGATTTCCGACGCCCAGGCCGATTCCCGGTGCCCTGGGCGTCTCCTGCGGCGACTAGAGGCGTGAGGGCGCGAATTTTGCCTCTTCCTCACGCGTTCCGCCTCCTCCTTCGCGAGGATTACTGCTTCGCAGAAGGAGGTGACATGGCTCATAAGCCTGAGAACGCTATTTGGCAGCAGAAATAACTAATATAGTGATAGTATTTTATTTTGGCTTTATCTCATGGATGGTAGTTCCGATGTTTCGTTATTAGAGAAATCCTCGACCACCTATCAAGAGGTACAACATCTGTTTGTTTACTACCCAATAACATGAATACAAATATTATTTCTGTCCCGACTCTAACTAATAACCACTCGTCTTTTCTCCAGCCGTCTCATCTCAAGGCGCCGAAACGTTATACTTCATCGCTTCAAGTCAGTTCCTCGGCGAACAACGACCTTCTTACAACCACGACTTGAAATTCTCGCTGCGACTCGGAGAAGTTCGGGGCTACCCTTCGGCGCAAGACATTATCCTCGAAGGACCTCGGGCCTCTGTATCCATCAACATCTACGCTCAGAATAATCCGGAGCCTACTAATCAGGTATGTTTGCTCCAAGATATCCAAGATCTAATTTTGCTGTGCGATGTTCTTATTTGGTGTTAATAAATGAATTTTGCCCAAGACTATGCCGGTTATCTTGAGAATGGCCTAGTTGAGCTAAACTGGGCGGCGCGCTGTCTAAAAGCCTGCCTGCCTGAAGTTACCCGCGATTTTATAAATTTGTTGTTTTGGAACACGCTATTGCAAGCAGGGAGCGATTGTGTAGATGATGTGCATTTATAAATGTTTCTATTAGCAATAGTTCATTTATTTGTTAAAATATTGTTGCTGAGTTGTTAAATATTACTATACAATTTGAACATGTGATTAGCTATGGTTTTCTCACAAAAAGTGTGTTAACACCACACTTTTTCGTTCGAGAATAATAGCTAGTAATTTAATATACATAAATATGTAATATATTTTGTGGTCTCTGATTATGGTCCAATAGCCGGTTTTTTTTTTAACTTTTCCTAAATGCAAATAAACTTCGCGAATGCTATCAGCCTCTTCCACCTCTCATTTTAAAAATTGTTGCAGGCACAAGAATACACCTTCAGACTTCACGAGGACTCTCGCTACGGCTGGTCTCCAACCTTATCAAACTTCGAATTTATGTCCCTTCTCCAAAACCTGACTGCCATCAAAATCAGGGGCACCTACAACAAGCCTGGTGTAGGTTACATGATGAACTTCAAACTGGAAACTGCGAAGATTGGGCGAGAGAAAGGTTCTGCTCCAGCAAACTGGGTAGAGAAGTGTTCCTGCCCAAAAGCCTATGTTGGAGACTACTGTGAGGAGTGCGCGCCAGGGTTCAAGCATGAGCCCGCGAATGGAGGACCTTACTCGACTTGCATACCTTGTGACTGCAATGGACATGCACATATTTGTGATACTGCTACCGGTGGGTTTCATAATCACATCACTATAGTCAGAGCGTTATCAACTGAGTCGTGAGACCATAAATGACAATAGAGATAGGAGTGTAGCGCAATGGGACCGTTATTAGTAAACGGCTACCTGCTCACGTGGTGTCGACGAGTCACTAATAATCTGTACGCTTGTATGAACAAGATACGATAGTAAATGTTACTTATCGATATATTTATTTTATTGTTACGCCCTTCACTAAGCGGCTCCATAAGGCCCGTAAGTGCAAGCTAAATAGACATAGGGAAATGATTTATGGCCCGACGACTCAGTTGATAACGCGCTTACTATAGAAGTACTAGTATAGAGGACATAGGTTTTCTCATGTTGAACTCGATCAAGCACAAAGTAGATCTACTTGAGTTGATAGCACATGGAAAACTAAACGGTTGATCAATTTTCACATCTTTCTCATGATCAGGCGTCGAGAGTGTGCTCAATGCGGCAGCTGATTCACTATATCATTGTAGACCTAAAATCTTTAATAGGTTCTTAGCTATTAAAGATTCAATTTAAGAAGAAGCAATGATTTAAACACCCGAAATCATTGTTACATTCCATTTTCCAGGTTTCTGTATCTGCAAACACAACACTACGGGCAGCAACTGCGAGCTCTGTGCTAAGGGATTCTATGGCAACGCGATTACGGGCACCCCTGACGACTGCAAACCCTGCCCGTGTCCTAAGGACAGTGGCTGTATCCAGCTTATGGATAGCAGCATTGTGTGTACTGACTGTCCCGAAGGCTATGCTGGTAAGATCATGTTAGTGATAATAGGCTAGTTGACAGTAAGAAAAATACCTTATGAATTTTGCATTATAGAATGGATGTGTGCTAAAAATATCAAAAAACAACTTAATTTTGTAAATTATTTTTGTTTGTTTTGTATTTTTGAGAAATAAATTAAATAAAGCTATTAGTCACGTGACATTGAACGCGAATCAGAGCGCGACATATCACGACTTTCAGACGAAAGAAACAAACTTTATACGACAGACATAAAGTTTCTTTTGCAATACCAATAGACGTACGAAATGAATGGTGTTGAAAGGAACAACACTGATTGGTAGTGTGTCCCTCTCGCATAATGTGGCAGTGTTCATAATCATCTACTTAATGAGTACCTAGTATTTAGTCATATCTTACGGAAGCCTCACCAATCCAAAAGGACCAATCCACACTTATTTTCTCACACCAACCTTTATTTGTAGGACCAAAATGCGAGGTCTGCGCTGATGGTTATTTCGGAGACCCGACCGGTCAGTTCGGGGCCCCGAAACAGTGCGAGCTCTGCCAGTGCAATGGTAACGTGGACCCGAATGCGGTCGGCAACTGCAACAGGACCACCGGGGAGTGTCTCAAGTGTATCTACAATACAGCTGGGGAACATTGTGACAAATGTTTGAGCGGTAAGTCAAGCGAAGGAAATTAAATGATATAATGAAATAAAATGAAATGTTTATTTCAGCAAGTAGATCTTTTAAGACAATTTTACACGTAAATATTTTAAAACTAGATGGTGCCGGCATTTGCTAGCTGACTGTTCCCTTAAAAGAAACGCCGAAACAAACTCAGAGGTCATGGTCTCTTTTAAAGTCCAAACATTTTATTATTAGGATTTTATGTGATTAACAATGCAGGGCCATGTCTGGAAGGGCCTTTTGAAGAAAGATCCATTGCAGCTTTTAGTAAGTGCAGCTTAGCCCTACTAAAGGCAGAGTCGATAAATTAAAGTGACAGGCCATGATTTATAAATATTATTTAGCACTTGATTAGGGTTAAACGTGTTCCCGTCTCTATCTTGCAGTGGTAGTTTGACAGTTATGCGAGGAATAACGCTCAGCCTTTTTAAGTGTTAAGATGTCTACACACCACAGCCCGACGGCTTAGTGCCAACGTTGCAAGTAGGACAATTTTTGTTTAAAGTGAACCCAGTGGTTAAGCCGCGGTGGGCAGGGCAGCGAGGCGCCCGGATTTGGTGTGTAGGTACCTCTAAGTAACGTTAATAAGCAATTTACCAGCTAGGTGCTAGAATTACTCTGAGAGATTTTTTTAAAGAGATTGGTATTCTCACGGTGGCCTCACAATTCATCTTCGCCAACATCTTATATATTAGGCAAAATATACACTTCTACACAAAAAAACAGTGATATTCATAATATTAACACTAGAAACAAGGACAAACTACGTGCTCCCTTTCACCGGCTTCATAAGGTCCATAACTCATTTGTTGGGCTTGGTATAAACTTTTATAACAAGCTTCCCTCTTCTTTGTTAGAATTGCCTTTTAATGCGTTTAAAGCTAAAGTAAAATCCAACCTTTGTTCAAAGGCATACTATTCTATCAACGATTACTTACACGATAAAAATAGTCGGTCGCTGTGATTAACTCAAGACAATGTTTATGTTCTTTCTCCAAAATTAGCTTACCTACTGACAAGTTATACGAGTTCATATAATTGTTTATTTTATTTGACTATATTAGTCAATTTAGTTTAATTAAATTTTTATTTATTATTGACATAATCTACTCATTTCAATGTTTTTTAATGAGTTGTATTGCAATATATGGTTAGCTAGCGACCTCGACAGTTGATGATATTATTCTTTTGAGCAACCGGCAGCAAGTTCGTCATGCTCCCTTAGATGTCAATGCTTGCGGTAGCGTCGGGGGTCGGGTTGCCTCCTTCCCTCAAATATGGCGAGGGGGGTAATGGCTGATCTTTGCGTTATGCTCGTGAACGGGTGCTGCTTGTGGTGACAGGTCATCTTGCTGACTATGGTTTTGTTATTGTTATTAGTAATTAATGTTTCTTCGAAGGTCCTAGTTTATCATTTGTGGCTACAAGTTACAGCTATATACATATAAACATAATGCAGCATTGCATATGTAAGCGGGCACGCCCTTTATGCCAGGAGGCTTTTTATTATGTATTAAGTTCTGTTTGCGTTTTTGTTTTTATTATTTATTTCTGCTTGAGTATAGTTTTAAATATTGGCGTGTGCTAGCTGACATAATGGCAAATAATTTTAATATTTTTGTGTTTCGTAATGTTAATTACTTATTACTATATAGAATCCAGTTCTTCTAACTGAACAGACAGCAGTGCTGCTGGGGAGTTTGTTCCGCCACTTCTTCTTCCCAGCTAAAGCACTAGGAAGTGGTGAAGGGTGGGCGTTTTGGGGGGACTGTCTTATGTGATTTTGACGTTCAAAAAGTGCTGATTCTCAGCTTATTTTGAATAAATGACTTTTGAATTTGATTTTGAATACATGTTGGCCTTAGATCCTCAGTACTGGCCACTAATAACCGCTCAAAATCCAGACTTGTGTTTGGGTTATTGCAAAAACCTCGCCCATTTCGATTCTGTGACCACCCTCAGAGCATAAAGCGAGGAAGAAGATGGACGTCTGTTTACCTGTTCGGGAAAATATAGGCGCGGTGTTACCTATGCTAAAATAAAGCTGTTAAATCATTCTTATCAAAACTTTCCACATCCAGGTTATTTCGGCGATGCGCTCGACCCCAAGAAGAAAGGTGACTGCAAGCCCTGCCAGTGTCACGATGCGGGTACAGTGGAGAGTGTCGAAGGACCCCCTCAGTGCGACGGTCTTACTGGGTTCTGTAGCTGTCATCCGCATGTCATCGGCAGGAACTGTGACAAGTGCGAGGTGAGTTGGACAAGAAGCTGTCTGCAAGACATACATAGGGACTATAGTTCTGTAAAGTCACATAACTATGGTCATGCCTACATGTTCGGGTCCGCATGATTGGGCACGTCCAGGTGGCGAAATCGAATATAATATTTAGATACTAGCTTCTGCCCACGGCTTCGCCCGCGTATATGTCAGAAATTATCCCAAGTAGCCTATGTTACTCCTTAAAATATCAGCTATCTGCCAGTGAAGGTCCCGTCAAAATCAGTCCAGCCGTTTCGGTGACTATCCGGAACAAACAGACAGACAAGAATTGTATTTTGTTATAAGTACCGTGTACACTTTTATAAGCATTTAGTAAAAAGATGTTATTTTGGCATTACAAACTAACACTTCAATTTTATTTATTTGTATGTAGTACGTTTGTGTGTTTGTTTGTATGTTTGGGAAAAAGCCGCTAGGCTTACCTACCTTGAATTGCTTTTGTGCCGACCCAAATACTATTATGCGAGATTTGGCGACCGGCACGTGCCGAATATGTGTAGTAATTGCTTCGGTTCGGCTTTGTTGTTCAAGAATTCTGCTGAATCGAACATGTGTGGCATGGCAGTACCCCTAAAACAAAACGATGCAAAATGGAGAAATTGGTTGCTTATCATGAAGTGCACGTAAAACGAATGATTAAGTTCTACTCACTAACTTGTTGGTTGGTTTTAGAGCCAGCCATAGAGGTACACACAGTCGAATCATATAAATTATTTCGTCTAAGTGCATGGTAACAATTTCACACATAATCGATTTAGGACTTAGCTAAAAAGGCGACTAATTGATAAAACATAAGCTACAGACCACTTTAAATTCATTACATTATTGAGCCGATAGGTGTCCTCCTGGAAGCAGGCATTTCTCAAGCATCTTTATGTTTATCGAAGTCTTAAAATAGTCACGATAGCAGTTTTTTAACTGCTACTTGTGTAAATGTGTTTGACAAAATGGACTACGAGAACCTCTCATCTAATAACAATTTGTATGAACCAGGACGGTTACTTCAACATCAACTCCGGCGCTGGGTGCGAGACCTGTGATTGCAACCTGGAGGGATCCTACAACAATACCTGCGACCCATACAGCGGCCAGTGTTACTGCAAGCCTGGTATCGACGGGTAAGCTATATTACTGTTCTTCATCATTATCATAGCTCTTCTCTATAGTTCACTTAAAATCTGCCAATTCAATAGCGAACTCACTTGTTGGAATTTAGAAGTGAGTTTAGAGAATAGCAATATCAAAACTAAAAGTCTTATTTTTTTTATAAGCCCGAGAATCTGCATTTTAGGAGCGTCATCAATCATTCCCCCAAAACGCCCGCCCTTCTCCATTTCCTAGTGTTTTAGCTGGGAAGAAGAAATGGTGCCATAAAATACTCTCCAGCAACACAGCTGTCTGTGAAATTAGAAGAACTAAGAACTAGATTCTATACAATAGTTTGTAAAGATGACAAAACAAAGAAACACAAAGCATTAAATTATATAAATTATTTACCACATCTCAGCTAGCACACATATAACGCACGCATATTGAAAACTAAACTCAAGCTATACTGAGCTCCATTTACAACGTTTACAATCAGCGGTCTCCACTTCAGAGCACGTCTGCGTTATCGGCCAGCCCATTGCCAATTCAGCTCAGCCAGGTCGCCCTCGATCCTTCCTTGAGAAAAACACTGCAATTCCGTGTTTTTTTCTGTTTGATGTGAATATTTTGTCTAGTCTATTCTTATCCTGGGCCAATGGCGACACACTAATGAATGCCTAAATTTAAACACGCTGTTGGAGTTTCAACAATCGGTGCTCATTTTCTTTCTTCAATAACTTTAACATGGCAATCAGAGTATTAGTATATTCTTTGTCTTCCAGCAAACACTGCGACCGCTGCCGCGCCTACCACTACGGGTTCTCCGCGGACGGCTGCAGAGACTGTGACTGCGACGAATGGGGTTCCACCAACTACCAGTGCGACATGTCAGGACAGTGCTCCTGCCAAGAGAACGTCGAGGGAAGGCGCTGTGACAGGTCAGGTTCAAACAAGTTTAAAGTCGACATTTAAGATCCGTATACAGAGTTTATACGACAGAGGGGCACTAAATTACACTACGTATACTATACGTGTTTAGTATTAATGCGATACGGAATAAAAATAAAAAGCACCAAATAAGAGAATATTTTATTTTCAAACAAACTAAACAGCTTTCAAATCAGAGTAAAACGCACCCTTTGTAATGAAAGTGCAAGTGAGTGTGTATTTATTGCTTCCTTGTTTGCATTGCCATCTTTGTAGCGAACATATTTGGTTGTACTTGTGACTTGCGTCAGACATAATCAGCTGTTAGGAAAGATACATCGTGTTCAAACATGGCAAAGACTTAAAAATCATTTGCGATTAAACTACTGCTCCTATTTAATTGATTTTTGGTACACAGTTTGAAAATGGTACCTAGTATAGGCAGTTTAAAGGAAAGCCCCTCTGTCGTATCAACTCTGTATACCAAAGAAACGATGGATGGACTGTATGATAGATGATATGGCTAGAAAGGAGGTGACTGCTGAGTAATGACCAATGGAGAAGTATGGAAAAAAAACACACTGCGCCGACATCAAATAATTTGGAATATGGGCTTCGATCAACAATAGTACTAGATCTCTGATGAGCGCCTCAAGAACGACCAGAAAAATTATACCACAAAAATGCTGTGGTCTTATTTTGCAACGTAGTTTTTTCAACCTTATTGCTTAGAAATAATGTTTTATTTTTCCATAAATATGTTTGTTCTTATTTTAAAAATACGTTTACTTTTCAATCAAAGTGGTAAATATATTGCAAACGATATTATACTTTAAGTTTGAGTGATAAGGTTTATAATCAGGTTATTTGCAATCGCGGCCATTTGATCGATGTGTTTTTGTTCCTAATCCTTAATCTAGTGCTATTGTTGATCGAAGGCTATGGGCAAGAGAATGATGACTTGTTGGATAAAACTGTGAAAGTTCCGCATCATTAGTAGATTGCTCCCGTATACAGCACCCTTGCTTCGGTTCACCTTTAAATAATATAGTAACGTCGTTTTATGATAATTTCGAATACTTGTAAAGCAATTGTTTTACACATTGAAAGTAACTTAGTAACGAGAATTAACATGTAATTTAGTTAGTCACTTTAAGAGGAATGTATCCTCGAATCTCTTCTTAAAAAGCATTATGCATTGATATAATATAGGTATATTATGGTTATTGGGCACAGAGGAAATTCCTATCAACAACGGAATACTTTTTTTTTTATATAGGTATTAGTATCGAACTAGGGCAGTGATATTTTCATACATCCCTGTGTTATCGAGATGCCGTAGACGTCCACGATAATACTTATCGTCACATTAGAAATGATAAAAGCGCCCAATGTTTTGCATTCATGGTGAACAAAAGAATAATATCTCGCAATATTAAATTATGCTTTCAAAAATAACGTAGTTTCCTAAGAAAACTGGATTTAAAATGTCCATTTGGCAAAAAAGGGGCCATAGACTATTCCGAGAGATCATGAGTAAATTGAAAGAAAATTGATTTTCTCCAAATTGGATCCTTAATTTGTAGACACTTTTTGATTCCCTAAATTAAACTTTCAATACCACACTGTAGTACTGGACAAACTAAGGTCCCTGTGACCTGGGACCCTCGAACACATTCTCGATGACAGACATACATATATAACCAATGATCGGAGTAGGTAGATTGAAATGGGGTCATTGATCCGAAACGTATATATTAATATGGACATTCCTCCGGAATTGGTGGATTATTAAAAAAAAACCGGAACTTATGTAGGAATTTTATTCTGCCAGAGTGGAAGGAGTCATTTGATGATTTGCCATCCTCAAAAAAAAGGTAGGAATTGTAATAAAATGAGCAGTATTATTCTTTATTATTCTTCATATTTTTTTAACGGCACACAGTCACGATTTGACAAAACCCAACGACCAATCAGAACAAAGTATCATGGGTGGTACAATAACCGGTTATCAGAACAATGCGTACGCCCGCCGACGACATGCCAGGTAGCTCACTCGTTTACTTCGGTTCGTAGAGTGCGCATCTTTGTTTGTTACTGTGTTGTGAAAACGTTACTTGACATTGTAATCGATGAAGATTAAAAATGTGAATAAATGTAAAATGTACATATTTAACAATAAACAATGTTGATTTTTATCTTTTTTCTTTATTCTACCCCTTTTTTTTTGGTCCTAAAATCTGACTAAAATCAACCTGTTCCTTCGTATGCCCTTTACGTTTCAGAGTCGTGGTGCATCCTTAGAACAGTCTCACGACCCCAGCAGGCATTGGCCCTCTATGGGGCCCCGTCATTTATTCTACCCTTAATGCAAATTACCATGACCACTATGAAAATATTTAAATTTAAGTGCAACAATTTATGTCTATCTATAAAAGTTCTAGCCATAAAAGGCTAAAAATAAAAAAAATAAAAATTAAAGCTTCGATCGGAATTCGATTGTTTTTATTATTCAACAGATAAATAATGAATTAATTTAGTTTTGATACCTTCCTTTAAATTTTGAATTGAGTAGGAATAATATCACTACCAACATTAACAATATTTAATTGAATCCGAAAATACCGGAATTACTTTCCGGGAAAATGGCTTATCCATGTTATTCTTTCTGTGTGCATTTATGATACAAATACCAAAAATCAATCTACCTACTCCGATCACTGCATATAACATACATATATTCTAACATCATACTTAATATTCTCATGACATTCTAGGTGTATGGAAAACAAGAAGCGTCGTGCAGACGGCCAGGGTTGTGAGGACTGTCCTCCTTGCTACAACCTTGTGCAGGATGCCGTCAATCAGCACAGGAGGGAGCTGAGGGAACTTGATGACGTGAGTACAACCAGTCCTTCGCCCGTATCGGCACGAACTGTATAGAAAGAAAGAAAGAAAGAAAAGTATTTTATTTGGGACACGAAAAAAGGAACTATAATAATTAATAAAATAAGGAGAAAAAGACCCGTGCCAGGCCAACATTCTGCTTCCGCTGTGATGCCACCGACACTTCTATGGTCATATATATGAATCCTCTAGACTTCACTAGAGGAATAAAACCATTAAAGATGTATGTTTTGTTTATCAACCGGTATTGTTCCGCCGCTGGGCAAAAGTCTTCCCTAAAGCATTTAACTCTTCCCTGGGTATTGTTGTCTCTGGCCAATCTCCCTTAAACGTTTCTGAGTGGTCACCAAGGGAGGTCTTGGAAGCCCTGGCGTGATGACTTAGATAATTTAGTGAGAAAGTCATATGTCTTGCTAAAACTATTAAGTGCCCTGAACATACATTTTACTATAATTAAACGTACTGCTATACTCATAAAATCTTTAATTTTCTATGTGCAGATTCTAGCAAAGATCTCGAAGTCTCCAACGGTAGTCGAGAATGCAGACTTCGACAATGAGCTGCGACAAGTTAGGGCTGAGATCGAGCGCCTGGCGCAGGATGCTCAGGCCGAGTTGGGCAATGGACCTGGTGCTAGCCTGACGGACAACCTGGCCGAACTGGCTGAAAGACTCGCTGACGTCAGGTATGATAAATAATATTCATTTTATACAAAAAAAATTACACGTCAATAATATTTTAAAAACTAGACGAGGACGATGATTCCTATCCGAATACTCTTAGAAGAAACACCGAAACATACTCAAAGGTAACAGTCTCTTTTAAAGTCTAGACATCATGTCATGAGGACCATGTAGATTAGTGTCTGAATGTTCTTTGAGGAAAGAACCACACATAATTGAGTAGACTTGTCCAATCAGTGCACGCATTTGTCAGTAATCGTGTAGCTCAACTCCTTAAGGAGCTCAAGGTAAGATACCACAGTAGGTAGTTGGTCCTATGAGCCAAAATTTAAGAAAATAGCTCCTGACTTGGTGAATGAAGTATTACAGAATCTGCTAAGATGGAAGCGGGCGATAGTTAGGAAGAAGTAGACGGTAGGCTGCATCCACATTGCACTTGACTTTCACAGATTGATGCGGCTAAAATTATCGTAACTTGTGGAAATGAAAATCACCTAAGAACCTACATAGACAAAACAAATGATAAAAATCGCTGTATTTGTACAGAAACATGCTGTTCAAGATTGAAGACGAGAGTTACGATGGAAACGAGGCAGTTGAGAAGAGCAAGGGCAATGTATCCAAAGCAGAGGATACTGTTGAAGCCGCACAGAAGGAAATCAATGTAAGACCAACTTAAATTCATAAGAATCGTAGTTATACCCTGATCATTTCAGTTTATTCAGTTCAAATTCTTTATTTTTATTTTTAACAGCTTCACAGTAATATTTAACAAATAATTTGAATATAACTTAAATAGTTAAGTAACTATAAAAGTAAGAAATCATCCAATAACCTCTTTTTAATTTACTATGTTTAGGGGAAGACACTTGATTCTTTCAAGTGTTATTTATAATAGTCAGTACTTGCACTGCAGTTTAAGTTCAAACTGCACTAAACTCACTCAAATGGTTTTCTCTTCGCACTAATTCAGTGTTTTAAAGGAGTTGGTTCGCCCTGACATTCACGTGATGATGAAGTCTTTGTTCATGAGCTTCTGCTTATTTTTGTATTATTGTGTTTACGGCGTTCATCTTGAGGTCCCGGTGGAGGTCGCTGTTTCTAATGTACCAGGACGCGTTGACTATAATCCTTTAGTATTATGTTTTGAAATGGTTGTCGATTGCTTTGACTGGTGCAGCATAATCGCCCTGTAATGTGCCCACTGCTGGGACACAGGCCTCCTCTCAGAGAGAGGGAGTAGGCCGTGATCCACCACGAGGGCCCGGTGCGGGTTGGTAGATGTCACATGTCTTCGAATTTGTTGGTCCTAGGACATGCCGGTTGCCTCACGATGTTTTCCTTCACCGTTTTGAGACCAGTGGCAATGACATAATTTATACAAAGTAAAGCGCGGACCTACAACTCGTAGGTCACGGCCGTTAGTGCTGGGCCACCACTGCCCCCGGGCGGCTGGTGCAGCTCCACACCTGAACACCGTAGGCCCATACAGGCTTTAAAACTTGTTTATATATCAACAATTTGTTAGATATTGACAGTGGCGACTTGATACCAAGTATCCAATACATTTTTTGTATCGAATATTTAATTCTGCTCATTTTGCTGCAGTTTTGCATCCAGGCTCATGCCGATATACTTAGGAGTATTCGCGTATTTGTTGATTATATATGAATGCCGAAAGGTATTTAGGCTTTTTACCAGTGACTTTAATGTGGACAGACGTGCTCGGCAGGTGTTCCTTTCGCTCATTGGAAAGCGGTTCTTTTGTTCTCACGGCGGCGCTCCGTGATTTCTTAATGAGGTTCAAATATGCTCGAATGACCATGTTGTGTGTAGGTGATAAGGTGTATTTTTATTAGCACTGTATCAATATATTTTTAAAATGAAATTCGTCTGTCCTTTACGACGTTTATTGGCAACTAAATCGAGATAGTTGTATGAGTCTCTTTATATATATCAAATTGGCTTTAACACAGTATTTAATTGAATAAAGGCTTTTTCAATTGCACGTCACTTGAAGTCAATCTAGTCTCCCCTATCCATTAATTTCGAACAATATTGCACATATCGCCGTTATCTTTCATTTATCACTAATTATATTAATTTCCCAGAGTGCTTTGGAATATATGGACGGTGAAGGAGCAGCAGCTTTGTCCAAGGCTCGCAACAGATCAGACCAATTCGGAAAGCAATCCGTCGACATGTCAGCTTTAGCAAAGGAATCCAGACTATTAGCAGAAAAACTGGAGAATGAAGCAAAGAACATTCGAGAAATAGCCGATAAGGCGTTCAATACTTCGATTACAGCTAACAAGATTGCTAAGGATGGAATTACTAAACAGGCTAACATTAGGTAAAGCACGTTTGATTGTTGTTTGAGTTTTGATTATTACTCGATTATTTTTATATTGAGAATGCTTAGAAATTCTGGAGTTTTCTACCGTTCGACGTTTGAATTTACTTGAACTTGAATTTTGATTAAGTTTCAATGGTTCCTATAGTGATCACCCGTCTTTTTTTTAGCAACGAGGTCCAAATACTGACCAACGAGCTGAACGCAGCATCAGGAAAACTGAACAGCATGACAGAACTGGCAGACCAGGCACTCAAGAGAGCCAAGGAGGTGTACGACGAAGCTCTCGGACTGTACGCTGAAGTAAACACCACGCTGCTGCCGGACATCAAACTGAACAAACTCAAGGAAACGGCGAGGGAAATGAATAAGACGGTAAGGTGGTGACGTCATGCGTACATAGAGAGGATTTTCTTGTCACGAAATTATCCTGATTTCGAATCCACAGAGCACCAACACGTATACAAACCAAGCGTGTCACCGTTTACTCGCAATGCGACAACAATGACGTATAGAAACGGACTGCTTTGCAAACAATCGACAGATGCTGTTATTTGTACTACCGTCACTATCGTCGTCGACGCTGCCGGCGCGGGCGCAGCGATCTCGTGCTCTGTGTTCAAAAAGAGACCAATTATTTACTGGAGGCATTTATTGTATTATTTATTTATCTTACATTCCAGATTGACGAAAGATCCTCTAAGCTGGAACAGCTAATTACTGACAACGAGAACACTTTAGACCAGCTAAAGGACGCCATCAAGCAGGGCCGTGGTCTTCTGGACCAGGGTCACGACAGACAGGACGAGTTGAATGACCTCCTTGCAAGGCTGGATGAACTTCAGGAACAGGCCAGAAACGATGTAGATCTCACAAATCAGACACTGAAGGATGCTAACGAGATATATAAAACTCTGAAAGGTAAGGTTGGAATGGATTTGTTGTGTCTGTTGACGTGGCATTACTTGTACAGTACAAAACAAAAGATATCTGCATGTCGACAGTGTTGATTAGCTCACACCACCAAGTCAGTGTTGAAAAAACGTTATCAATATAACTGCCTAGCCTTTTCCAGTCTAACCAGAAGCAGTTCAATACCAGTATTTTACATGTAGCGACTGCCTATCTGACCTCCACAACCCAGTTACTGGGTAACACGATAACCCTTGGTAAGACTGGTTGTCAGTTGTAGGTAAACATTTGTCAAAATGTTTTGAAAAAGCAAGATGGCGGCGTTCGTTCCGATTTTAGCCACGCGCCAAAATACTCTCGTACAGCTACAATCTCTTTATCCCGCAGAGTTCAGCGATCAAGTGACAGAATCCCGTCAGTTAGCTGAGCAGGCGGCGCTGGACGTACCGTCAGTGCAGCAGAAGATCGCCGCAGCTGAAGACAGCATCAACAGCATCACGGAGCAGCTGTACACCGCTAGTGATAAAGCGAAGGAGGCCAGAGACTTGGCACAACAAGCGCAGAAGGATTACGCTGATAAGGCGTCAGAGGTACACTATCTTACATATTGTTACCCGACTACGCGACCTCAAAGACAGGGTTATGTTTTTCACGCGTATCTTGGTACTTTTGTATGTGGGATTCTTTTAAATACCCTCGAAGCATGTTCACGGCTGGACAGATTTTAATACATGAGGTGTCTATCGGCTCGTCTTGGATTTTGTTCTTATAAAATCGACATTATGTCTTGTTTAAAAAAATAATTAAAATATTGAAAAAATCTAAAAACGCGACTGCAACAAAAAACGTTCAAAACAGACTTCAAGCAGTCTGATGCAATTGGTGGCATCAAATCTGAGATTGAATTAAAATAACTGCCGAACTGAAATAAAAAGAGATGATGATGAGGGTTTGCCAGGGGTGTTGAATTTTCTATGAGAGTAGGTGCGCGGGCTTATCTTGTTTCAACATAGAATTACAAAAAAATAACCAACGGGTAAGTAATTTTTAATTGTTTTTCAGGCGGCGTTTGAAGTAAGGAAGAAGTCGTCGACATCGAGAGCCGATGCTTCCAAGTTGCGGTTCGAAGCTGAAAAACTGTCCAGTTAGTATTAATTAAACAACCTCTGTAAATTATATCCAAATACTTCCAGTCCCTCTGGCAAGAGACATCGCGACAGGCCTAGGCGGAGGTGGTGGGATGAGCTGGACTCCTTCAAAAAGACCTGGTCCTTTAATCAACTCAGCCCAACGCAGTCTACTGCTGGACGTAGGCCTCTCCCATCCTGCGCCACACCACCCTATCCTCTGCCTTCCGCATCCAGTCTGTCCCAGCCACTTTGTGAAGGTCGTCGGTCCATCAAGCTGGGGGCGATCCACGCTACGCTTTCCGATACGCAGACTCCACTCCAGGACTCGTCTGCTCCACCGGCCAGCGGTCCTTCGACAAACATAGCCAGCCCACTGCCATTTCAGCTTGCTTACTCTGCAAGCTATTTCTGATTTTATCTTTCAAAGAAACTCCGAGCATAGCCCGCTCCATATCGCGCTGAGCGACCTTGAATTTGTGGACCAGCCCAACTGTCAGACCTGGTCCTTAGAAGCTTTAAATAGAGAATAGAAGCTTTAAATGAGATAGGAAGGCTTTTGCCTTGCGGGACAGCTTGTGGCACACCACAAGCTTTTGATAATTTAATATTAATATCTTTCAGACGTTTACGTTTAAAAGGAAAAGCGCTGACCAATGTTGATAGAAGTAGCTGGTTTGGTCATGTACTACGTCAGTTTTTCATAGATTATTTATAATAATGTATTAAGTTATAAGTCAAAATTAATCGTTTATTTATTTATTTTGACTGACCGGTTCGCGCAGTTGGTAGCGACCCTGCCTTCTGATCTGCTGGTCCCGGGGTCGTTCCCCGGACAAGTCCATAATTTGTGTGCCTGAACATGTCTGTTTGACCTGTGTCTGGGTGTGTATATGTATATAAGTATGTATATCAGTCATCAGGTTACCGTAGTACAGGCTCTACCTAGTCCGGGACTTGAAGAACTTGTGTGGATGTTGTTTCATATTATTATTATTATCTTAAGTAGGCCAATAAAAGGCAGTTTTTAACGTCATACAATTGATCATAGATACCTCTTCCATGAGGTTTCATATGGAGAAGAATGGGCAAGAAACTCAACAGTTACTCTTTTAAAATATTTTGTTTACATTAATTATACTAAGTAACAATGCATTAAAAATTAAGCAATGACAGATAAATGAATTATGAGGATAGATACATGGTGCACACATATTTACAAATATTGCAACCGTAGTCGATTACAAATTACGTTTACAAAGGAAACTTATTTCACCAGCTCGCGTCCAAGAAACAGCCACACAGATCGGAACCCTGGAGAAGGAGGCAGCTGACAACATGCAGCTCACCAGAGATGCTAAAATGAAGGTACGTACCATTTTCATCTAAATACCTATATAAAGAAAAAACTTTAATTCATTAATTCACTGATAGACAACGCACAGCTTAAACCACTGGATCTAAAAGCATCAAATGATTGCACAAGAGTTTCTTTGATAACGAACGTGAGCAAAAAGAAAGGATTTAAAAAAATATATTGCTCAAGGATTTCTTTGATAACAAAGGGGAGCATTAAAAGGATTTAAAAAAAATATTGCATAAGAGTTTCTTTGATAACAAAGGTGCAGAATAAGGAAGGATTTTAAAACAAACAATCTGACTGAATTAGTCTTACTTGCCTACAGAACTAACTGTATGACTACTAGGGGTAAGCTCGACAACCGGCTTTGTTTTTTACTTTGTAAGACAAGTTTAGGTCAAATAAAATATGCATTATAAGATGAATGAGCACTAGTAAAAAACCTTGTAAGGATACCTATTTTGACTTTTATATATCTTCTTTAGGTTGGACAAGCGAACACTGACGCTCGGGAAGCTGAGAAGCAGGTGTCCAAAGGTCTGGAAGACTTGAAGGTCATTATGGACGAGCTGCTGAACCTGCCCACACTGGATGATAACGTCCTAGATCGATTACGTGAGTAGTTCAAAAGTAAAGCATTGTGGCGAAATCTACAACACCATTTGCAAACTACGCGTAAAACACCCGACGTCACGCAACTCCTGCATCGCGCAAACAAAAGATATCCGTGACTTGCATATAGTATACAACATCCCGACATCTACCGTCGGGCAGTACCCTACCAGATATAACACTCGTTTGGTCGGAGGATCCTCCCCTTTCTTTGAAGGATGAGGAACTTTCCACCTTTTTCCTCATACCTTAGTATTATATTTCCGTTCAGGATAATTAATTTATTTTGCGCTTTGTGCAGATTATAGAATACTGAGTACGTTGAATCAAAATCCTGTGTGTAGAGCAGTGGTGACCCAGTAGAAACAGCTGCAACGACTTACGAGTTGTAGTTCGTAGGTTCAAACCCAGACAGGTTCAGTGTCTGTCTGGGTAAAGGAAATTATTTCATTACCACCGCTCTAAAAACGATGAAGGACAACATCGTGAGGAAACCGGTACATCCAAGAACAAAAATTCGAAGACATATGACCACCAACCACCAACCCCCACAAGGGTACGAGGTGGATGACTCCGTCTCACAGAGAGGAGGCCTGTGTCCTAGCAGTGCGAACATTATAGTCTGATTATGCTGTATCGATGCCATACGCGAGTATAACGAACTACCTACTGACGTCACTCATGATTTCGAATTATATAATTTCAGAGGAAAGCTTAGACAAGGCTGAGAGTGACCTCATAGCAGTCGACTTGGACGGCAAGATCAAGAGCTTGACTGAGGCCAAGAATAATCATCAGAGGTACGTAACAAAAACAGTTCCGGACATACAGCCCCAGAGGCCTAGATTGTGTCAGCGATCTCAAAAATTAAAAAGTAAAAATGTATTAAACTGACATAAGCTACCCCAGAAAGCTTATGTCGATTCCGTTGAAAGTCATTATAGATAAACAAAACGCTTCGAACGCGATTGCCACTTGTCTAGTCAATCAGCACCCAAATTTAACACACTTCACAATCTGAACGTTTTTTAGGAAATTCCTAATCCAGTCCTATGTTTGAAAAATTCATCTCCTCAACAATGTAGCTGAACTCTAAAAATCAAAGGCATTGCCGTCGATTGGCATTTTATGAGTGATACGCAATCACGCCAGATAGTTTAGTGTTAGTTTGCGCCAAAACATGCTCCGGGACTCCCCAAAACGGATAAAGTATGTTCGGCACTGGGATAAGACCGTAGGTACTTATATTCTCTGGATCGCACCTTAGCGACCAACACCATCGGTTACATTTGGTCTTGGTTAAATTATACTACCACAGTGCAAAATACTTTTTACGAATACTTACCCCTTGCCAAGGTTCTTACGAAAATGAGAGTTCGAAAAGGTGACTAGCTACTCAGAACCCGTGGCGTGGCGGTTTTGTTGCAGTTGCTGCCCGCGCGAAATTACGTCATCGCCCGAGCGGGCGACAGGCGTTCCGCTCTAGTGTAAACAAGCATAATTTATTTGTTTTTCTAAGTATTCGAGCAGCTTGGGCCGATTGTTTTTGTTAAAGCTGAGAAAAGGGCCGTTTAAACTGGTACCCAGGGGGATGGTAGTTTGCTATTGGGAACAAGAGCTTCCCGCGGGGATTTAGCGGCTAGTTTAGTGTTTGCGATGCGGGAAAAATCCTTTACGTTCCACGAACCGGTGTATTTGGCAAGAAAACGAAACTACTTAGTGGCCATCCATAAATTACTTCAACGAATTTCATGATTTTTGGAAACCCCCCGTCCTTGATGCAGGTGGTCATATTTGTGTCACACATTTTGTATACGTACTTTCAGTTTATTAACAAAAATAATCTTCTCAAACAGGTGGATGAAACAGTACGAGGATGAGCACGACCACCTTCGCTTGGAGGTGGATAACATTAAAGAAATCCTCGACCAGCTGCCCGAGGGTTGCTTCAAGAGGATTGTCCTAGAGCCCACTGAGGGCCCCAGTAGACCTGCCAACTTCAGGTAGATGTCGCGATAACAGACCAGAGTACCACAAACAAGAGGAGATAAGAAAATAGATTTGTTGTTAAAACGTGTGGGGGTGAGGTGTCATATTGAAAGTTGTATTTTAAAAAAAGGGGGGTGCTGTGCAACACTATTTTTTAAACAAAACTGTTTGTACGTGTTAAGGTATTGAAAATTTTAATTTTTTATAATGAAGTGTATTTTACTGTTTTCATAAACTATACTACTTGTCGAATATTATCAAAAAAAACAATAAGTGGTTTTCAAATATACATATTTTTGCGAACTTTCAATTCATTTAATGGAGCATATCGAAAGGGAAAGACCATTTCGAATTATCTTTGGAAACAAGCAAAAATTATTAATAAAAACACAACCTTGCCTTAAATATGTCTTGTAAACCTAAAAGTGCCTTAAGTAACTATAGTTGCAACTTTCCAACGTTTACGATTACGATTCTCCAATGATTACGTAGTTTAAAAAATAAAAATAAAGTCTAACGTTATCATATTTAACTTTAAAAAGGGCGTTTTCAATGGGAGATCTGACGCACTAAGTCCCCACTTCCTATTCTTGAGTCTGTGAATCAAAACATTCTTGTTTTTATCGTTTGTACTTACAGATTGCATTTACTATCTGCATTTTTCTACTTAGAATTATTTAAATAACTTGAAATAAATTGAAATAAAATATGAGGCTTTTCTATGTTTAAAATTTAATGTCCCATAATTTCTATGGTCCCCTTGTAAATATAATATAAACATAAGTACCGTTTTCGTAAGTGTCTTAAGTCTTTTTGAATTCATTTTTTATAAAAATATTCCTTTTTAAAGTTCGCCAAAGAATTGACGATATGTGTGTTATTTAGATTTTTTTACTATAATTTTTATATGTTTCTTTACTGAAGGATAATTTTGTGAGTAATATAATTTGTATTGTAGCATATAAAGTATTTATTTGTCATAAAATAGACAAAATACCGCCAAGTCATTTTATTTTATTCAGTGTTTCCCCTGCGCCTTGCCTACCTACACCTCGAACACTATTCGTATTTCTTAGCATATTATGTAAACTCGAGAGTGTACCTACTCTGCATATACCCAAAACAGAGTCTACAAATTTAAATTACAAGGTATATTTTTTCTCTCCGATTCATAATTTCCGAAATGTATTGGGGTTGGCTCCCAGTCAAATCAGATGCAGCTTAGTACCAGTATTTTATTTGGAGTAACTACAAAACTGCCCAAATAATCATACCACGACCGCGGGGTGGATGCCAATAGTCACAGAGCATGTAACTTTCCAATAGTTGATAGCCATGTGCGCTGGGGTCTAATGGTTTCCGTTTTGACGGGCGACATGGCCAGTCCTCGTCCACTGCTTTTTCTCCAAAATCTGCTAGTTAGGTACCTACTTGAGTTATGGAACACAAAAATCAAGATTAAAATCGTTAGATTTGCCCTTACCGTACTTAGGTCCTGTCTACTTAGTTCTGTCTTAGGTCTGAAGAGTGAGCTCATTCATCCCCATGGACTGATAGATACGATTTTCAGTATGTGTGAGCGAGACAATACTATTCAAATGTCATTTTCAATAGTGTCAACGTGACAATCTATTGTCGCGGTCGAATGGATCTAACGATTGTAATCTTTGGTGGCATTAGAATTTGTGAGAATATTACGAGTGCGAAACCCCAAAACTGGTGCATGGTTCCAAATAGTTTGTCCTATCAACCAGAAGAAACTCTTTATAATTAAGGTGAATCCTCAGTTGAAGCCCGTCAAATTCGTTACACCTAAGAATTTTTCAGAATATTTCGTATGAAAATTCTTAGGTGGAACAGATTTTCAAAGTTTGACGATTGATATGAAATTAATGATTTTATTCAGTAAATATATCATTCCTACAGTCGCGAATCTTATTTTGATTAACATACGACGTAAAAAAGATCTGCAATTTGCAAAAAACCAAAGAGAATTTGATTTTGGCGGGCTACAACTGAGGATTCACTTTAAGAAAACAGAGGAACAATTAATACGGAGCTTATGACTGTGTAGCAGTGGTTTACGAAAGGCTGAATAGCTTATTGAATGAATATTGTACCTATCTACGTAAGGGATTTCCCCAATTAAACCACAATATTCCACAACATAACGACAGTGACAGCTCTTAGCTTTTCAGTTAAGCTAGGGTTTCCTTGCGGTGGCCGCCACATAACGGCCGTAGTGACGGCTGCCATGGAAATTATGGCATCAGGGTTTGACTTTACGGTGTTAAGAAACGCTCTCTAGGCAAACTCACCAACTTATTTTACCAGAAAATAGCGGCCACTATGAGACGGCCAACGCAGTCTTATGGATGCGCATCTTTTGGTAACTCGATGACCCCAATTATTGAATAATTAAGCGTAACAAGAATTTGGCTCTGTGGATAACTATTATTAGGTGGGTACTCTGCCAATTTATCTAGATAACTTTAGGTCGAAATTTTTTCACGATTTTCACGACATGACTTCACGTTTTCATGATTCATGCTACAAAAGTGGAGCAAACATAGCATGGTATCGCCCCGCCGGCAGCGACTAGAGACGCCATCACTAATAATAGTGCTGAGCACAAAGGCATTGACAGAATGTCGCAGGCCGTCAATTTGTAGGAGCAAACGGTGATTGCCCGCTGATACGCTTGATTTGTATGGAAAGTGTTGACAACGCTGTATCTAGTCATCTCCGTGCTCTGTGGTGCAGCAGTAATATAATAATATTAAAGTCTCATCTCACAAACAAAACACAACCGAACTTTCTAAGCAGTATCAAAAAGACGTAACTACACAAGATAAAAGCTTAAGCATCGGCCTCATCCAGGGCTGCACCACGCGGGAAATCATGTTCCACCGGCTGGGAGCACATAGTGCGCGCGGCCCTAAACGGAACACGTATGTGTGACGTATGAGGGACGTGTGAGTGTGTGCTTGCGGGGAGGGTGGCTATGGTTCGGGCTGACAGGTTTTATTATTTTAGATTAATTGGGGGATTTTTTGGTGGAATAAAGAAGATATTACTGGAACAGAAGGGTATAGACATTGATAGTAAAGTTCAACTACGTGCCGCAATGTTTCTTTTCCGTTAGCTAAATCCGGGAGTCGATCTGCATAGCTATTTACAACTACAGGTTGTTAATTCGAAAACGACACATTTTCAATTAATAATTTACCTTGCCCCCGACAGCAAATGGTTGTCCGAAAAATGGCGGTCGTCTATTTGATTTAAATTGACAAAATTTTCGGGTTTTGGATTTGTGAATAGCCTTTAGGACTCTTTTGATAATATTGATACATTTTCGATTCGGCACGGAAGCGTGTAGAACGGCTGTGAATAGCTATGCAGATCAGGGATCCAGAGTAAATAGAGTTAGCTTCAGAACCTGTGAGATACTGGAAAAACTCAAGATCATCCAATATAAAGAATAACAGCTACTTGCGAGTGTTTGTGCGTGCCTTAAATCACATGTTTTTCATTAATTATCAAATAGAAGTTAGGTTTCACACCTCACACTATCTTTGTACCTACAAACACGTAGCTAGTACAGTATTCATTACATCAAAAAAATGCATTTTCTAAAAATCGAAATCATAAGCGATATTCGTTTTACAATTCGGACAAAAAAGAAGATTTATTATTTACCATTTATACAGAACATTGCTGCTTGCTGATTACGAATGAATAGATAGTTAGTTGCTGACATTCAATATTTACTGACAAAAATTGTTTCCAAAATATCTTGAAGACTTGCTAATCACAATCATGCCGTGTGTAGGTAATCCATGTGTCATACTTGTCATTGACGTTGTTTCAACTTGACAAGTTTTGTATACAATTAGTCTTCACAATTTGTTTTAGGTGTATACAAAATAAATACGGTCGTATACGATAGCAAAAATGCAGAAGAAACGAAAGTAGGAATGCAGAAAACAAACTACCTAAGTCCTCAATTCACGTAAAATGATGCGCTCCCTACTCGGCGGGTATGCAAACGCTAGCTCCCACGAGCAGTACAATTTATGTCGGGCATTCCCTTGAATTTTCTTTTGTGTTTTTTCAAAAGTAACGCTACTCCTTGGTTGTAGCCTCTAGGGTGCCAGTTATGTAGAAATGATTGAAATAATATTCACGTTTGGGTACAGACGGAACTGCTGTAGTGTAGGTACCGGCTTAAAGATTTTTAAGGGAAGGTTTTTATGTAGGTATGACTGAAGGTTCTATAAAGATACTTTCTTGATCTTATTCATTGAAGAGTTTTGCAAATAACTTTGCGCACTGTTGCTCTTCAGCACCTGAAATGTTCCATGTCAACTCTCTACCATTACATTAACGGCCAAGAGATAGGTAATGAATCCTGAAAATGAACTTTCAGTCTTTAGGCGCGTTAAGGCGCCCGATTACTTGAATTAAACTCGGTCCAATGTGTATTTCGAAACGGCAACGGAAGAATATAGAATATAGGTAAGTTTTGGTCAGACAGTGCGCCCTACTTGTGTAGGAGAATAAACATCCAAATTGTACGCTAAACCTTATTTCAACTTTAACAACTAAGAGCTTATTCACCAAAACACTGCTGCAAGTAAATTACGACCGCAATTTTTTTGTGTTCAAAATACGAGCTGCCAACAGCCGTTGTCACCGCGAGCCGCGAGGAAAACAAGCCGACAACAAAACAAATTTGCAACAACGAAATTAGCGAATATCTCACTGTCTAGGGGGCGCCGAGTTTCCGAAACACCGTAACTAAACTAAAACTAAATAAGTGGCCGAAAAATGTTGTGACAACCACCGTTTTGCACGGACCTCCCGTCCCACAAACAACGGCCCTCAAAACCCCGCTCTTTTACAAACTAAGGCGGGGTCAGGAGTCCAAGTTACAATGGTCGTTACAAGTGGAAAAACAAGGTGGTTAATCCAAAAACTTTCCTTAATTACGTTCCTACGAAACTAATTCCCTGAACGAATTAAGTGCGAGCTGAATTTGGGTGAAATCCTGGATCAGATTATGAATGTAGGTCCCAGGCGGCGCGGCGGCGGAGAACGCGCCCGAACTTTTAGTTTTTAAAACTGCACAAAGGGGAACGTTTGCTAAAAACTACATGAAAATGAAATATTGGAGAATGAAAACTGTGATGAAATAACACGGGTACGTACACTACCACCTGTGTTATTTCCTCACGGTTAGAGACAGTTATTAGACCACACGTAGGTCCTACCTACGTGTGGTCTATTTTATGAAAATGCAGATAACATTATAATTACTAGATAGAGCTCACGAAAGAAAATATAATTAGTCTGGGTCGCTGTCACCGGATACGTTGAAGAGGCCTATTATCTAGTTACCTATATCTATAAGTAATTGTATAGGCATAATACAGTATCAAGCAGGAGCTATTAATAGCTTCGGAAATGTCCACCTCGCTTCACAAAACCCAAAAAATACTGCTGAAACCATGCTAAACGCAATTATTCTATAAATAGCAGAGTGCCTCAATTCAATCACTAAATAATTAATAGACTTAGCTTTTAAAAAGCGTGCCACCGAATAAAATAAAAACTCGTTCAAAACTCGATTTGATAAAATTGGAAAAATTAATTGCAAAAAAAGATGGTGATTAAAAAACAGCCCGGAGTAATGAAACGGCGCGTAAATATTCCAATTATGGCGGGAACCAACTTCGGCGGTCGTTATTCGGGAGGTTTCCAAAAAAATTAATTAGTCCTTCGCGCCCAGTCCCTCCGACTTCTAAGTAACTTAATGTCGTAAAAAGAAATTAGAATTTTTTCTTGGCGACTTCAGAAATAAAAATTCGTTGTCCCCATGTGGACTTATTTTCACTTGCGTTTAATTGGAGTTTACAGACGCGGGGAACTTTTTAATCTGTGGTTGTAACTTTTTTTTTAATAAACAGAGATAACAATTTTTTTATTGGCGGGCACGCGATGTCTTTAGGGAGTGTTGGCGCTCCATTCCCCCTATTAAAAACTATTTTGTTTATTTTGTGCGTAATGTCAGAGATAAATTAAAAAAGTGGTCAAGTGCAACTTTGAATCGAGCACCGAGGGTTTGTACAATTTCTCTGGTTTTACTTTAAAGTTTCCAAAAACACCGTTTCTACATGTTTAAAGTTATTTTATTATACCTACCTATAATACGTTATTGTAGTGCGTCAGGTATGTTTGCTTCCGCACATACCGATGACTTTTACGCGGTAATTAGGAAGAAAACGTTCTCAGTATTGTCAATGGCGCGGTCTAGTTCGAACAGCATCCTAAGAATGTTGATGGACAAGCACGATGCGCCGTGGCTGTCTCACGCTTTAGCAGTGCTTGTCAAGTGATGTTATTTTTGTAGGTTGTTTTAATAATATTATCTCATAGTTACTAACATAGATTAAGATTTCTGTTACTAACAAATTTTGGGCCTAGTTGCCATCAATAAACAAAATTATTATTATTATATTATTATTATTATAAATTGTGATAGGTACTTAACTATTTTCCACAAATCTTGTCGAAAACATTTTTCGTAAAACTTGTACCTATCATACCTGCATGTATTATGGGGCTCGTGGCTTAGCAATTACAGTCACACAGGTCGATCGATCAGTATGTCCATTCTGTAATAATCTCACCGTGATAACTTAGGTGAAGTGAGCGTGGAGTGGAGTGGCTGCCAGTGTTGTCCCACTGATGCTAGGGATTGACCAAGCATTACATTTACAATCTTATTCGACATTTTAATAATATTATTTATGTTATTTCTGTTGATCATTTTATATAATATCAAAGCTAGTATTAAATATTATTATTTAAGTGTCTAAATATTGTTATTGACAGTTTTATTTTTATAAAACAGCAACACAGAAAGTCAGTTTTGTTTCTTTTTAAATGAAAATCAAAGATGACGGTAAGGCAACTTTGATTTTCATTTTGACCTCACTTTCGGCTTTAGCAACCTCGAAAACCGTGAAAACGACAACAATAGTCATATTAAACCATAGGTCCTTATTAACAATCAATGTCCATGCGCATTTTCTTTAGTAGCTAGTGTAGGAAAAAATAAATAAAAGGATTTATTTGAGTTTCTGACTGAATTTCTGTTTTGCTGTTTTATTTAAAAAAACCCGTCTTCAATAATTAAAAATGATCAAAAGAATTAGCAATAAAAACAAAATATATCTCGATTTTGATTGCAAATGTAATGCTTGGTCAATCCCTAGCACTCCACGCTCACTGCACCTCAACTTCACCGTGAGATATTTACAGAATCGATAGGCAGATGCTAGGGATTGACACTATCGAAAACTCACTTCAAGCTCATCAATCGACCAGCAGGTTAAGCTACGCTTGCCACGGTTGGTCCGTGGAAGTGTGAGCATCTTTACATACCAAGACCCCTCCGTGCCTCGGAAAGCACTTTAAGCCGTTGGTGCCGGCTGTCATTCGTGGATTGTTACTGGTCGTCAGAAGCCCGAAAATCGGACAATCAGTCTTACTAAGGGGTATCGTTAATACGATACCCCTTGGTAACTTGGTAAGACTCACTGTCCGATTAAAAAAAAAACCAGTTACTGGGTAATCAATCAATCAATCAAATTATTTATTTCGGGTTGCATAGACCCATAGATAAATACTTTAACCTAAGTATACATATTATTACCAACAATAAGTGGAGTGGTCCCAGTAACTGGATTTTGGAGGTCAGATAGGCATTCGCTCCATGTAAAACACTGGTATTCAGCTGGATCCGGTTAGACTGGAAGCTGACCCCAACCTAGTTGGGAAAAAGCTAGGCAGGTGATGATCATACATGCATTATTTCCTATTTTCTTCACCTTTTTGACAAGTTATGTTTACTTACAATTAGTCTTGAGAAATTGTTTTAGGGGTAAACGATAAACGAATAGGGACATAGCATGTAGAATTCTACTTTTATACCGCGGGTATACTAAAAGTCAGTTCTGTAGAAAAAACATGCACTGTTATAACGACATTAGGTAAATCGAACAGAAACGCTTAGAAATCTTTCTAATGCTTAATACTTTTACACAAATTACTCGTTGTCATATCAATGTTCGTCCTAAAAGCTATTCTTGCCGGTAATGCAGCCTTGCCATTTTACTTTCCAGTAATTTATTGAGGGAACTATAAATGCTGCACTTTTAAAGAGAAATGTCATGCAAACGAATAACCTCAAATTGAACCTCAATAGATTAGCTTCAAAAGTTCACACTTATACTTCTGACAAGCTGTGTGCCCGAAAACATTTCACTTCGGTTAAAATTACCTGAACCTCCATACAAACGTTTTTGTCCTATAGGGGATGGATTTGCAAAAATCCCACGTTGTATGTGGAAGTCTAGTGCAAAATTTCATGCTTCTCGGCATAGAGATTTAGGCGGCGTTGTCTAAAAGTGAATGAAAGAATTCAAGATTTTTAGACCTACCTAAGTAGGTTTCTGGCCGGCTGAAAGACTAACTATGACTAGTTAGTCTTTTATACAACAACTGACCGAGATAGTACAGAAATTTTCTGTAGTAGAAACAAAAGAAACGATACAAATTCTAACAAAAAATCACGCCGCGATACTTTTACGTTCGTGCGAACGTGGATTAACTGCACTGTAGAGGTCAGATATGAAGCTGGTTGAAGAAGGTTGGACTTGAGCCGACCCCAGCCAAGGCTATGCAGATGATATGATGAGTAAAAGATAACATTATTCCTTGGTGCCCAATAATTTCGTCTCTAGCTCGTGGCGCATTCAAACGATTACACATCCTGGGGTAACACAGTGCTGGGTACCAAATCTTAGACACCTAATTAATGTTGCGGGCTAATTGCTTAACACTCTTACAATTGCAATGTCTTTCATTTTGACAGTTAAACAATATTCATTGCGATAATATCCAGGTTGTCCAGCAAACCAAAAGAAGTAACTAGAAAGAAAAGAAAGAAAGAAAGAAAATATTTTATTTGGGACACGCACAGGAAATACAAAAAAATAAAACATTAGGTGAATCTAACAAAATCATGAAAACAATAAAAAATAAAGAGAAGACCTGTGCGAGGCCAAATAGGCTCCTATCTCAGCATGATGCTGCGATATTTGAAAAACAAACAAATACCGCAGCGCTGGTATTCCGATAGGGCCCGTTGTGATGCCACGGACACCTACCGACATAAAATAAATCCCACTAGAGGACATCATTTCTTTAAAAAAATACTAATAAATAAAATAAACAACTAGGAACTAAGGATTAGGAATTTTATTCAAAACCCTTTGGATCGTGATAGAAAGTGTGTCACGTAATTAGGGAGCTGTACCCTAATTGGGTCACACACTTTCAATCACAATCTGAATCATTTTGAAGGATATTGTTAATCCATTGCTTCATACCTATGTTCGATTGTCTGCTCAACAACGTAAATAACGCAATGAATGTTGTTGAACTGTCAAAAGGAAAGCCATTGCTCGCTGGTCTGAAAAGTAGCTCCACTGTTGAGGGCCATGAGTGGAGTCAAGTCTAGGTAAGTACTTAATTATGGAAAAGAGTAAAAGTATTTCCCAAATCCGTCCTAGTTAGTAGTTTTACAGCAAAACAACAGTGTTCAAAACAAACAATAAAAGTTTAAAAAATCTATTGGTTGATTGTGAGACGAAACTAGATCGGACTATCTAGCTTGTGATAGTTTATTCTAGCTTGCCTGAACCTCAGAAATATTTAATGAAACTTTAAGTGTGTTGAAATAAAGGTCATGTGAACGGTAAAACTTAGGTTTGTATTCTGCCACAAGCTTTGGTAAAATCACGGGCCAGCCTACTGAAGTATTCACATGAAAAAAAAACGTAATGAGGGGGCCTGATCAAACTTTTATGTGGATAAGGATGTGGTTAATTGTTGCTTAACTATATCGATAATATGTAGGAATTTCTATAAAATGCAGTGGGTGCAAGAAAACATAATTTCACCTTCCTGGATGTGTTTAACTTCGAGGCTGAATCCGCTGCTTTCATGTTAAGCTTAAAATCTACAAAATATTTCCAATTCTATGCTTTTTATTGTTAGAATTATTCCAAGACTCAAAGGATAATATTGGCTTTAAGAACTATGTCAAAGCAAATCTTTCTAAAAGTTTTGATCAAAGTGAAAAGTTCACCTATGAAAATCGAAAACAGTTATTATATCGGCACGATAATTTTGAACAATATTAATTACCTATTTATTATCGATAGGTCGGTGCAATTTATCGAACTCTACCCGCCCTAGCCACGTCGATGAACGCCACGTCGACGAAAGCCACGTCGACGAAGCTTGAAACCGAGTGCACCTCCGTGCAAGTTGGTTTGAGAGCTCTTGAATAGAGGCTTAACTGCACTGCCGCAGTGCTTACAATTTCAAAGATTGGTTTAGCATCGCAAATATTTCTACACAATTTCAATACGATATAAAAGAGAAGATTGAAGTAAAAAGATCGGATAGTATAACATGAGGCTTATCACACCTGAACGGTTAGACGGAGGTGTACCAATACTACTGTAGCGGTATCTACATCGCCACATGCGAACGCTGACGTCATGAAAATCCTGCATCGCGCAAGCGAAGTTTACCGCGCGACTAGCATGTATACAACGTCCCGACATCAATCGTCGGGCAGTTGCCCACCAGACACGACAGGTCGGAGGATCTTCCCTTTTCTATGGAGGTATGAGTGAATTGTACACCCTGTTCCTCGTGCCTCTATAGTACATATACATTGCGTCAGGATTTTTAAGTCCCTTGTAATAGGGGGTGAACCTTTCGCCATAACCGGGCATTAATCCAGACGCTGGGCTGTTCCTGAGTAAAATGTCCCTCAGCACTATAAAAAATTCAATCAATCTCAGCACGAGCTTTTTATTTCTTTTAACTTTAATAAGTTTTGAAAATAATAGTTTTTTTTTTGTTTTAACAGCAACTGCCATAACTAAAGACGTACAGTAGGACTTGTATTGTATAAAACTCTCGATGAGATGTTACACCAAGTGCAGTGCATTTCATTTGTAGTGTGCGTAGAACGAATTTAGATTGACATCTCATCTAAAGTGTCATAATACGAGTACGTATTACAAGCTCGTGTTCACGTCACAGGCACTACACTGTATTTGATTATCTTATATGTTAGATCTCCATTAAAGATTACAATAACAAATAAATCTTGTAAAAATAATAAATATCCTAGATAATAAAACTGATACCCAAGGGCCTAAAGACAAACTGATATTCTATTTATTTATTTTTTAATACATAATGTACACAAACATAGTTACACGGTAGGCTTACAAATATTGAGTACATGACCCTGTTACGGCGCATCAAGATACCTTAAAACTAATAATATTGCAGTGAGTATCTATTAACGAGTAGATTAGGAACTTTCACAAATAAAAATATTATCTTAATTAAACTTATATCTAGCTTTATATATAAAGATTATAATATTACGAGTATTATAACTAACACACAGATATAGATATTTAAACTCTATTTTAACATTAAATTAATTCTACATTTGACTGACCTGTTGGTGCAGTTGGTAGCGTCCCTGCCTTCTGAGCCGCTGGTCCCGGGTTCGATTCCCGGACAAGTCAAACATTTGTGTGCATGAACATGTCTGTTTGACCTGTGTCTGGGTGTGTATATGTATATAAGTATGTATATCAGTCATCAGGTTACCGTAGTACAGGTTCTACCTAGTTCGGGACCTGAAGACCTTGTGTGGGTGTTGTCTCATATTATATTATATTATTATTATACCTTCCATAATTAACACACAGATATAGATATTTAAACTCTATTTTAACATTATACCTTCCATAATTAACACACAGATATAGATATTTAAACTCTATGTTAACATTATACCTTCCATAACTAACACAGATATAGATATTTAAACTCTATTTTAACATTATACCTTCCATAATGAACACACAGATATAGATATTTGAACTCTATTTTAACATTATACCTTCCATAATGAACACACAGATATAGATATTTGAACTCTATTTTAACATTATACCTTCCATAATGAACACACAGATATAGATATTTGAACTCTATTTTAACATTATACCTTCCATAATGAACACACAGATATAGATATTTGAACTCTATTTTAACATTATACCTTCCATTAATTCTTGGATACTATAGTAAGATTTTTTAAGAGCAATGCCTTTAACCTAGATTTAAATACACAATAGTGTTCTCGTGGACCGTATATTTTCAGGTAATTTGTATGCTTCCGTAGTCTGAGCTATTTTTGTACATTCGTAGTCTACGTCTAGGTGCTGGTAGAATTAACTTAGTTGTGCGGCGCTCGTTCTTGTCAAAATTAAACAGTTTTAGGTTTTTCTTAACAAAAGTGGCTATTTCTAATATATAAATGGAGGGTAGAGTTAACATTTTTTCTTTTATAAAGTGGGGTTTGCAGCTATCTCTAGATTTTATCTATCAGCGATAACGTTTATGGAAAACTCAAAAATTTTTATAAATTGACATTATTATGCTACCAAAAAATCCTAATATCAACGATGTTTAAAGTTGTTGTAGTAAAACGAAACGCTTCGAAAATGATTGCCACTTGTGTAAGCCCTCTAGTTGTTTGTTATACTGATTTTTAGATTTCGTCGAAGTCACGTTGATATTTTCCAGTAACCGCTTCATTCGCCTGCACTGGCATTGTACGAGGCCTGTGCTCTCGGCACATTGTCTTGCGACTCGGCTGCCTTGTTTATACTGCTACTGTATTAGTCGCCTTTATTTGTTTTCATATCAACAGCTTAGAAATATAGCTGGACAGTGTAGCTTTAATGTTGGACTGGAATGTATTTCCAGTTGGGCATTAATATCCAGTGGTAGTCTAGCTTGGGGGAAGCCAGCCAAGCAATGGACGTCTTTCGGCTGAAATGTTGATGATGATGATGATGATGGGCATGCTATAACTGGGGGTACAGCAGTGGTTGCTAAACCAGCGGCACTGAGTGATGGCGCCTGTGACAGATTACAAATTATAAAAATACTATAGCTTCTGTCCTCCACTTCATCATAATATGGCACTCGGCAATAACGTAGCTTTCTATTAATGAAAGATTTTTTTAAATCGGGTCGGTTGTTCCAAAGATTACCCCCTCCCTACAAACTCACACGTCTTTTTAATATTACCTTAAATAACGTACTTATAACATAATTAACGCAAGACCTCATACACCCCAATTAGAGTATTGAGTTAAAAGTATTATACAACGACCAAAACAATTTTTTATTATTAAGAATATCATGTTGACTAGCATTAGTTTATGCATTTAAAACTGAGTATTATTGCCTTGAAATAAGACTTAATTTTCTTTGGTTCAATCGTCGGTCAATATTGCAAAATACATAATTTTTGAAAAAATAAATTCGCCAATACAATCATAAACGTAAAACAGGTGGATGCCAAGCTTCAAGCTTGACTCATCGCCGTAAGGTTGCCTGCTTGTCGGTCTTCTACAGATTGTACCTACTTCGGTGAGTGTGCCCAAGAACTCCACGACCTTATTCCACCGGCCCCCTTCTTCTTTCGGTCATCTAGACGCACTGCAAGTTACCATCCTTACCTTGTTGCTATTCCACCAATTCGCACCAATGCGCACAGCAAAAGAATGGAACTCTCTACCTCCATCTGTGTTTCCGAACGCATACAACACTAATCTCTTCAAAGTGAGAGAGAACAGGCTTCTTCTGGGTAAGCTCACTCCATCGTCGACTCGGTTCACCTTGACTAGATTCAAGTGCAAACCCATCTTATATAAAATTGAAAAAAACCTTTCTTCGTAGTGACTTATGAATCTGGAGAATAAAACAGTTGAAGGAGGACCTTGATTAAAGTTAGCCTCCATACTTACAAACCAATGGCTTCGCACTCTTTCAAGATTCTATTTGTTCTTCTGTCTATTTAATAAAACCGACGGGTTACCTACTATTATATTATATTTTCTGCATTATTAAACTTAAACAGCACCTATTGTGAAATGGTAGCAATTTTGTCGTTTTATGACAAATATGTCGCATTGTCTATAGTTATACTAAACAGGGCCGATCGCTAAGCAACTACTCCAAATCCTCTCCCCGTTATAAACTAGATAATATTACAGCGAAATTCCTCTGACCATCCGCAACAGTACGTACATTCAACAATAACGGGTGATTTAGTGACACCCTCTAAGAATTTAGAGTTCCCCAGGCGAGGTGGACACCCCAAGCGGTTTTGAATTGATTTATTTATAGCGTAGTGAGTACGGGTTCCGTACCTGGTACACTACTTAGCTTTCTAAATTGAATTGATAGGGTGCCGTTGTTTTAGCCAATTTTCAAGATGGTGATATTGTGTTTTGAGGAAGAAATTGGCTTAGAAGATTTGTTAAAGTCTGAAACGAAATAGTCCACGTTAGGAAATTCGATTGTACCGTTTCACGTTGGACACAAATCTCACAAACACACATTATAGTCTTAAGCAGCCTGATGCATGATAATAATATTTTTTTTATATATAATATTTTTTTGTTTGCATCATAAAAGTACAACCATTATAATGAAAATGATAAAACCACTATTGTACTGTTTATGTCATTTTATACTCGGTAAGAAAAACAATTGAATACTATCTTTTCACCATTTACAGTCTCCCGTAGAAATCAACGGAGCAAGAAACAGTGAGCATTTACAAAACTTTTAGTTTCGTGTCCTTTCTAAGGGTTGTCTATAACCATTTATAATCACTTAGGGCATGATTCACAGAACGTACTCTGACTTAACTTTCCTAATACAGTGAGTGTTTCATACCATAATTTGTATCCAAATATGTCCATATTCGTAAAAGCGAACGAGAGCAAGCGTTTTATTCGAATAATAATACATTTATTTGGTAAGTTTACATTCAAGTGGATTGAATTCCTAAACCTCACACTAGAACTCCCTGTGTTGTGAGATCCAGTCTCCTTTGTTCCGTTAACAATTTGTATACAATTATATGGCAGCTTGTTAATGATGATATTTATATATTTTTTAGAAAAATATATAAAAGAGTGTATGTGCCTGTTGATAGGCTATATTTTTAAAAATGAAAATAGGCATAAAAGAGTGTGTGTGCCTGTTGATAGGGTATATTTTTAAAACTTAAAATAGGCATAAAAGAGTGTGTGTGCCTGTTGATAGGGTATATTTTTAAAACTTAAAATAGGCATAAAAGAGTGTGTGTGCCTGTTGATAGGGTATATTTTTAAAACTTAAAATAGGCATAAAATAGTGTATGTGCCTGTTGTTGTTGTAAGAGTGTGTGCATGCTGTAGGTATGTATGTAAGTGAGTGTTGTGTATTTGTGAATTGTCAATGTGTATGAGTATTTACTTAACCTAAATCAAATCAAATAGTATCATTTATTTCCTTGCAAGCATGGGTATAGTATACATAAGTGATTTTTATGATAAAGTTCTCCATATTGTAAGCGTAAGATGACAATTTGTTTTTCGTCACTCTGGATTTTTTTGTGTTATTTTTAGTCTTTTGTGTAGACCATTTTGTTTCGTGTGGTCCCATAATACCATAAGACTTCCTGGCCAGTGTTTTACGGCATCCGATTTTATCCTAATTTACCCTTCAATTTGAAATGAAACAAGTGCTCAAGGCAGTTTTATAAATATGAAAATGGAGTTTGGAGTAGACGTGTTCTTGAGAGGAGACCACGAATCGGCAAACGTAAGGTAGGACGCCCTCAGTATAGGTGGAGCGACGATCTTCGGAGTGTGGCTGAATGGATGGATGAGAGTCGCTGAATCAAGCTGAATAGCGTGAAATTGGAGAGGCCTATGCCCAGTAGTGGACTACTGTAGCTGATGATGATGAAAATTATTGCTATACAAATAAAGTTAAAACATTCGTATGGGATGCCTACTTTACTTAGCAAAGTAACGACAAAGTGCGGTCTGTGTGTTTTGCCCTAAGTCGTCTTTGACAACACATACAAAACCCAGTATTGGTCAATCCGAATCTGTCTGGTTTATTTTGCAAGGCTCATCACATCACAGATTTGCATCACTTGTTTCAGAGAAATATGGCTTTGGATAGCAACGTTGTGTTCGAACGGTGTCTTTGAAAAGCAAAGTCAAGACTTGACATGTTCTAAGTAAATAAAAGTAAACGTTCACTCGGACGCAAAATATCTCCATACATAAGTATCTAGAATTTGATGTAGGTAAGTATGACAACGTTTATCAAATGCTATTTAATTTCCCAATGCCCGTTTTCATTAAATAAAAGAGCACTGCTGCATTTTCAACAGAATTTTAGCTGATGATCCAACAGTGCAATAATATTTACGCTTTATGTTTAGACTAGTTCATGCCCGCGGCGTCGCCCGCGTGGATGTCGGAATCTATCCCACGGGAACGTGCTACCAGGATAAAAAGTTAAATTATAACTTCAAATAATAATTGTAATAAATTTTAAGCGAGTGGACCGATTTGAATTAAATAAATACTAAAATAATAATACCTCACGGTAAGTACGGGTTCTGTCTATAAGTTTACCACCTAAGAATACATACATGTGGAATGCAATAAAAGTATTGAGTATTCCTATTTTACCCCATTGGGGGATGATTTTACAAACTCTCTTTATTTGTTTTTTATTTCTTACCAAAAGCATAAAATTAAATTTTCGTATCCCTAACTTAAGAAATGCTATGTTTCCCATACAAACTTTCATCCCCTATCACCCCCCGTTCAAAATTATTATTGAGACAAAATGTAGTCTATGTCCTTTCTTAGGATGCCATCTATCTCCTTGCCAAATTTTATCGAAATCCGTTCTTTGGTTTAGACGTGAAAAGGTAACAAACAAACAAACATTACTTTCGCGCTAATATTTGTTAGGATATTATAGTATGGATATCGCCTAGTGTTTGCGAAAACAGGCAGGTCTCTTTTAAGGCTCCTTCAAACTGGCGCAACACGCGACGCGACACAATGGCACCGTCTGTCGCGCGAAGAGCGGTACCTTTGTGTCACGTGCGATTCGCGTCGCGTGTCGCATCTGTTTGAAGGAACCTTTTAAAACGCGTTTGGTTCTGTGATCCCTATGATGATGTGTTCACGTTTTACAATTGTGTTTTGCTGAAGAAGTGCCTTGATACGTCAATTTGGGTACCAAGCATAATCATGTTCTTAACGTAGGGAATCGTAATAATGATCTATTGGTAGGGAAGCATCATCACTTTTTATAAGAGTAGGAAGGCCATCATCATTGTCGGTAGTAGGGTCTCGTAGCGAGACCAATCATTTATCTAAGGTGTGAACTTATAGCCGGGTGTTTTTAAACCGTCATAATTGACATAACAATCAAATATGTCTCTTGCGATCATCCAATACAGAGTGAAATTGGATTTAGGTTTTTAACTTTGAATTTTTTTTCTTCTTTTGCACGTATTTTCCTAAGACATCTGACATTGGCACCATCGCCATAGAGAAAAATAGAATTGAATAGAAAGAGACAAAACAAACAAGAGATTAACAAAACATCACTGCAAAATCACAATGAAAAATACACTTCAAATGAACGCATTTTTGACGTTCAAAAGTGCCTTTTATTTGCCTATTTGAAATAAATGATTCGACTTTGCACTAAATCAAACCACGTCGACTTCTGGCCACCCCTCAAATATTCATAGCGCAATAAAGTAGTAGATACACTACCCTGAAATTACCCTGTTTGTGTGGAAGACAACAGTGGAAACCATTGCGTGAATTATTATTACGGGTAGATGACATATGGTTGGGTTGTTTGAGCGAGGTGCTAGATAGGACCGGTTGTAGAATGGTGAAATGTGTGGCTGTTTAGAACTATGCCTTACCCTAGGTTAGCACAGAGGACCTCTAGGCAATCGTTTTCAAAGCATTTCGTTTTCTACACCGACTTTCAACAGCTTTTCGCTAACTTTTGCCACTCCAATACATTTTTGACTATGTCTAGGCCCTCCTATTAGGTAAGGGTAGTTTGGTAGCAGATACAGTGGTATAAAAAGCTTTGTGACATGACATGCAAAGGCCCGTTCAAAAAGTTGCGGAAACATGTTTTCGAGCTTCATAACGGTCACATGTTCCATCAGTATGCAAGTGTCAATATACTAGGTGTAAGTGTGCAGTTACTACAAGTATACATGTCCCATGATACTGCAATAATCTGGCTTAATCCTAAGTAGCTTCAAATGGGTGTTCCGCAAGGCTCGATATTAGGTCCTTTCCTCTTTATAGTCCTATATATTAATGATGTACCTCATTTATTAAAAAAAAACAACCACAAATTGTGTTATTTGCAGACGATGCTTCCTTAATTTTTAAGATAAATAGACGTGCATTTAATCTTGACGACGTAAATAACGCCCTACTGCAGGAACAAAATTGTTTCACTGCTAATAATTTACTATTAAATGGGAAAAAAAAAATGCATAAGATTCGCTTAACCGAATGTTAAAAATAGTGATTGAGACATAGTATTGAATAACGAGAACCTAGAATTTGTCGACAAAATAGTTTTCCTGGGGATAAACGCACGACCTAAAGCTGCAATGGGGTTCTCATTTAGCATCTCTTGCAGGACGGCTAAGTTCAGCAGCATTTATGCTGTGAGAAAAATCCGTCAATTGAATAATGAAGATATCGCAAAGCTAGTCTATTTCAGTTACTTTCATGGTGACGAGCTGCCGATATCGAGTCTATTTTGATTCTGCAGAAAAGAGCCATTAGAGCGATGTATGGCCGTCGTAGGCGCGATTTTCTAGGAGAACTGTCTATAGATATTAACATAATTACGTTACCTTGTCCATATAATTTGGAAAAATCATGTATGTAAGAAAAAAAATATATTTTCAGTAAAAGAGGTGAAAGACACAACTAGGACTAGAAATAGGGAGCAATTATGAGTAGACTAATCCTTCATAGGTTACTGTTTACAATAAAATACCTCCCAACAACGGACTGAAACGAAAGAAACTTGTAAATATAAAACGCACCCTGTGGAGCCAAACATATTATAAGTTCGGTAGTTCGGTATCGGTGACAAAAATGCTTGGCTCAACCCTGGTCCTGCTCCAGATGGGCGCATAAAATAATAAAATTGAAACTGTCTTTGCATTCTATAAATTCACATGTGTGAGCACTATGTACCTACTAAAAAGATACAATTTACTCAGTACGTCTTTCATTGACTTGAACGGGCCCTGGCGGCTGAGAGTATGTCATGCTCGCTCAAAGGTATCGCGTGGTGGCGTGTGTGTTGGATCATTATCTTCCCTTCGAAATGGTTGAGCTGAATGGTGCTGATCCATACGTCATGTTCGTGAAAAGTCGCCGTCAGTAGGGACTGGTCATCTCTTAGCTGCCAGGGTTGTTTATTTTTTGTTTTGTCTTTTTAATACGGATGATTTTAGCATGCACGTCTTTCTACATCGTTTTTCTCACATGTATAATTTCAACATGAATGATGTAAGTACAAAATATTGGTAAGGTACTTAACCAATATTTTGTAACAATATTTTGATTTAAAAGTGTGTCCATGGAGATTCTTGCCCGTTCTTCTCCTTATGAACCTACCTAATGCGCTATGAAACGGGTAACAAGCTTCATCTTTCTGACTGACCGACCCCTTGACAGTTCAAAAGTGCCAGTAATTGATTTATTTTAAATAAATGCTTTGAGAATTGAATTTGACTACATTGTCACCGACATCATTTAACACTTTCACTGTCTACAAAGTAGACACGATGGTTTAATTATCAACCTATCAATCAATATTTACACTCAGTCTCCCCCACATGACACAGAATAATCAAAGACAAATATTCAAAGGCCAGCTTCAACACAAACCCCATTGATTAGCCGAACACACAGTCGATCCATCGCGCATCGCTAGGTAACAACAAAAGCGGTATTTGAGCTATACCTACCTACGTATACAGCACACCTAAGTATGTACGCAGGTACCACCCACAAGGGCCTGGTCTCCACAGAACAAACGCAACAATAGATGCAGTGTGTTTGCCAGTGATCAGCCTCTAATATCGAATGTATTCGTGATCCATTGTTACACAAACATTATTTGGTTAATCTGCAGATGTTTACTCTGCCGTCTAATTGGATGAACCGCTGTTTGGCAAGCTCTGTTGTGGGGGATTGAAAGCCTCAGGCTAATCATTAAGAGTAATACTGTTGATTGAAGAAATGTGTAGTTAATATAATATTGTAATTGAATGTGGGGATGTAAAAGTTGGGTTTAAGATTTTGCTCGATTTGGTGTTCGATTTAAAAGTCGATGCTTCACTTCGATCACAAGTAGGTACTGATCGCGGTATAAATCTGTGTAACCGAACTTAGATGTTTATTTTTATTGTGGCCACTAGCACATAATTCGTGCTATAAGGTTAATTAAGCAATGTGCTGTACTATTGAACATTCATAGTAAAACTACATAATAAAATTTGCTTTTACTATTAGTACTTTATAAATGGTAGAGGTAAGTAGTAGGTATAGGAAGGTAGCAAGTTTTATATACTTAAAAAATGTACTGGGTGAGTTATACGTAGGATGTACCTTGTAGAAGTTATGAGTCAAAAACTGAAATAAATCCGATAATTTATAGGTTTTTCTAACATCACGCAGTTAAAAGAGGTCTTTCGAAGCTGCAAACTTAGTTTAACACTGTTGGTATCTATCCTAATAACATCCCAAAAAAATCAGTGCAATGCAATTTTTTGCTATGTAACGCGATTTTTGTGTCTACGGTGTCTGGCCTAACAGATGTGCAATATGAAATCTGAGAAATATACCCTAACGGGTGGTTGAAGTTTTATGCCAGTCAAGTCACAGGCACCAGCTAGTCTTTTACAAACTGCTCCACAACTCGCTGAATATTACTTAGAATTCTCGTAAAACAATCTTAATTCTACCTAATTAACTAACTAACTACTTATACACATTAACTAAGAATAAACAATAAAATATCTTAACTTACATATACCTAACAACAAATTAAAATTTGGCGTTGAAATATAATACCTCCACATCGCTGAACATGGTCCTTCGAACCGTTAACCATTTTTAAACATTTCGCAACTGTCAATTACAACCAATTGATAGAAACACGTTTAATGTTTAAACGCGTTTAAGTAGTTAATTTCCTAGTACCTAATGAGGTTCAAAACTTAGTAGTAAAACCGAAACGAGTTACAAAAACCGCATCTAGTTAGCTCAACGCAGCCAATAAATTAATACAAACAAATGCTCAACGTTATTTAAACTAGTTGAGCACAGAATTAAGAGGAGCAAACATGTTTCACTAGCTAAATGCTCGAGGCACTTTTACCATACAATTTTAATGCAAACGGGGCACTGAACAGTTTTGTATTATAGGTACTTATACAATTTTATTAACTTACGTGTTAATTGATTTGATGTTTGTTTGCATTGGCTTTTTGTTGATATTATTGTTTTTTTAGTTCCGTAATAACATAGGTAGCTAAGCCCTAGCTGTTTCCCGTGACTTCGTTCGTATATGAACTCTTTTGGGTACCGTTTAGGGATTGAGTTTAGAAAATCCTATCTTAGTGCTCCTCTATACTAGAGACAGATAGGTATTTATTAATTATTAATAAGGCACACCAACAACACAAACATTTAAAAATAAAAGAGAACAGAGACATGGACTAGTGTTTACGTCAATTACAGACGTGCACAGCATTCACAACAAAATAGAAGAAGAACACAGTATTCACGTTACAAAAATAAATTAAAAAAAAACAAAAACAATATAAGAACAAAAGCTCTAGCTAAAATCTCGGTAGTAGAGAGAATACCCTCAATGACATAAACATTGACTAATTTAGTTTTTATTTTTTTATTTTGTTATCTTCAGTCTTCTCCTAATTTATAATCTTAGATCTAAAACGCTTGGGATGGTCGTGGAAGATATCCAAATCATAAAGATTGCAAAAATTGTTGTACGTCGACGTTAGCCTAGCCATCGGAGCATTCATGCCTTTTTTTATTTCTTTTTATTTTGAGGGTGGGAAATCATCAAATACCTTCTCCCGCTCTAGGCAGAGCAGGAGGGCGTGTCAGACTCTTACTGACTAAAACCCACCCGTGTTCCTTCAGTTACCTGTGCCAGGGGCCACGGTATTTCTCTCGGACTTTTCCGCAACCCTAGCAGGCATCGGTCCTAGCAAACCCCGTCATTGGTGCTGACATCTCTTTGAGGCGCGCGTGGAACACAACGCGCTGTCGACCTGGGCCTGGTCCTTATCGAACGGCGAGCTGCCCATTGCTCGCCGTTCGCAAGCCCACGCCTACGGTGGCCGGGAATCGGCCTGCGATTCCCGACGCTCAGGGCGTCTCCTGCGGCGGCTAGGGGCGTGAGGGCGCAAATTTTGCCTCTCCCTCACGCGTTCCGCCTCCACCTTCACGAACATTACTGCTTCGCAGAAGGAGGTGACGGCTTTCCAAGCCCTCTCGCTCCGTACCATGGCCTGGACCAAGGCCGGACGCGAGAGATCGCCACCGCCAATCGCCTCCACGAGGACACGGCGGTGCTCCGCCCAAGCCGGGCAGACCTCCACCGTGTCCTCGGAGCATTCATGCCTAAGTTGGTTTTATAACGATGTACATTGAAAAAGGACGTGCATTTTCTTTGAGCATTAAGTTTAGGTACGTTTATTTTAATGTGTTCGAGAAGTCCGTCAGATTTAAAAGAACCGTCATCAATATTCCGCATAAGTAAGTAAATCATGCGTCAGCGTAGTTCAACGGCGTAGCTGTAAGCTTGACATATGGAAGAAACGCAGTCGTTCGTCATACGAGCATCTCGCACTGAAGCCAGTGGCAAGGAAAGCAAGTTGCCGCGTAAAGGATCGTTGAATTGACTCGATACGATTAGAATGAACCATATAATTCGGATTCCATATGACACTCACGAACTCGAGTGCATTACGTACCAGAGCGTTATAAAGCACAATGTTGGAGGCTGTATGTCTAAAGTCAAACACTAATGTTACGTCAGGTTACGTCTGATGAAACCCAACATTTTTAGCAGCTCTTTGGACAATGTCATCACAATGCGGAACCAAACTTAACCTTGAATCAAGAATCACACCCAGGTCACGAAGTTGTTCAATATATATATATATATATATGTATAATATATATATATATATATAGGTAAAGTCGAAAAAATGTTAATCGACTTTACCTACGAAAGTAGGTACAGGTGCAAACCTCTACAATATAGGTAAATATATGTTGGATTTTATTAATAGAGGTAGCAAATACACTACTCACAACGTTATCCAGATATTACTAAACAGATCTACTAGTTGTTAGAAGGAACAATATATAACAATAAACAGACTAAAAGTAAACATTACTTAATTATTAGGGTTCTGATCACTTAAAATAGTAACAATTTCTTTTTTAAATATAGCCTTGCTTTGAAACATAATATCAGTTGAGCCAAACTGCACATTGTAGGTGTCAATTAATCGATGCAGCGGAGAGAAAGAAAGGAAGAAAGAAAGAAAAATAGATTTATTTGTCACAGAAACACGTGCATACAAAAAGATAATTAGCTCTAATAATTAAGAAAAAAGTAAAAATAACAAAGAGATCTCTAATCACGAGCACAAAACAGAAATCGTCGACAGCTGCACGTCATGACTGGGACAAGAAAGCTTCCACTCAGCATGATGCTGTGCTATGGGGGACCCACAGCACAGCGCTGATTTTCAGTGGTTACCCGAGCGTACTCCTGAGTTGGTTCTACAAAAAGTAGTGGCAAACAAGTGTCTCGAGCGAACTTCTCGTCCATGTACGGTACGAGGGATCAGGTAGATCAGTACAGTCTACTTTATTACGACATAATATACTATATAGGGTCATCACCTCAAGTAGGGTGCGTCTGGATTTCAGAGTAATAAGGTCATATTTCTGTACTAATAATTGATACGACATTTTCTTTTTGAAGCATCTGTAGTGCATTGCACGTAGGAATTTGCGTTGGACCAATTCAATAATGTCAACATACTTTTTATAGTAGGGGTTCCAAATAGGTACTGCGTATTCCAATTGCGGTCGTATTATTGATTTATACAGGTATAAGTAAGTAGAGGGACGGTTGAATGCTCTTGAAGCTCTCATTATAAAACCATGCATTTTAAATGCCTTAATGACTATATTGTCAATATGGCCATCAAGGTGAAGCTTTGAGTCAAACTGTACGCCTAGATCACGAAGAGAATTCACTTTGTTAAGTGAAGTGTTTCTGAAAGAATAATTGAATTTCGTCACATTTTTTTCTTCTTTGTAAACATAATGCTATGGCATTTAGATATACTTAGGTAGAGTTTGTTAACAGAACAGAAGTCCAGAAAACGGTCAAAGTCATTCTGAAATTCTAAACAGTCGGATAGACGGCTGATATTTTTATAAATCTTCAAATCGTCCGCATACAGGAGCATATGTTGCAAGTAACCCGAACTAATATTTACATAATTTAAAAATCCAAGTCTTAAAATAATAATATGTACAAGTAGGTATATAAATAAATAAAAAATAAATCAAAGGGCATCAAAAAATTCGTCCGCATCGCTGTCAACAGGAAAAGTGCCCAAAAGACTGGCAACATTACCAAGTTGTATGGCAATGCTGATTCTTTGGCCAAAAAGTAGGCCAGTCCTCTGGTCACGTGAAGAGTCAACCATTGGCGATGTCTCGAAAAACTAATAATGTTGCAAGTAGGATCTAAAGGTTAGTGTCGCCGGGGCTCTCGATCTTTACTCGATGTTTTCTAAATAAAACGTGTAAATTCATAAACATTTTTTTTGGTTTCTTTAAACGATGCCCTACACTAGGAATTTCTCCTGTATCGTGGGTGCGTTTACAAACATTTAAACTCACATACACAAAAGCCAGACCCGGAACAACTACTTGCAGGTCATACAAATTGTTCCGTGCGGGGATCGAAACCGCGACACGTAACGCAGCAGTCAATCGCTTAACCACTGCGCCAACCGTGCCGTCAAACATGCACCTATATACCATAATATGCGTTGCATGTAACACACCAATATTATATATCTTCAGTATACAATAACCAATGGAGACTGCATGCAAGCAATAAGACCTCATCTGCACGCTCACAACTACATCCCAAGTTGGTGTACAACAAAGCCTATTACCATTACCTATAGGTACATTGCGGTGGCAGCGATGACGATCGTCTTCACATGAACGTACCGTCATGCTCATCTGTTAAGCTGACCAGCTGTAAACGGCCAATTTGTACGTCCATGGTCATAACACACTTATGATCTTTGACCATTAAGTACCTCCGCGTTTATTATGCCGCGCACAATATAAAAATTTTGTTAGTTTAGTAAATTTAGTTATAATAATAATTCTTTATTTCAGATTACAGGATCCATAATGTGTTAGTATTGCCTTCACCTATTGTAATGAAAAATTAATTAAAACAAAAGTGACATCACATTTGAAAACCATTAATTTTGCACATGTACGTCTGTACGCACATGTCTCCCAGCCCAGTGTCTAATAAACGGCCCATCTATTTTGTCCGCCAGTGTACCCACAATATTGTTCGGACTACCTCGGAATCGCCGCAACATAGACGCACTTCCCTTGCGCATGATTGCATTAAAGTCGTCCAGTCTCGCTTCAGCAAACATGCCTGATGCAGTTAGTTATAGTAGTTAGATATTAGATTGTCTTTTTGATCTGCTAGTTTTCTAGCACGGGGTCTTAATTAGTAGGACGGTAGCGGTATCGACATCGCCACATGAGAACTACGTCACACTGACGTCACGCAAAATCCTGCATCGCGCAAGCAGAGTTTACCGCGCAACTAGCATATATACAATCTCCCGACCACAATCGTCGGGCAGTTGCCCACCAGACACGACACCCGTCTGGTCAGAGGATCCTTCCTTTTCTATGGAGGTATGAGTGAACTTAACACCCTGTTCCTCGTACCTCTATAGGCCCAATTAATACCAGCCGCATGGGTCTATCTTCAAGCTTCGCTTCAAGGATCGCTGGCCGAGTAAGGTCCGTTGACGGGTGCCCATCGGGTTCCATGCCTCAGAAAGCATGTTCAGCTGTACACCCGGGCCATTAGGGACATCAGTTACAGGTAGTCATAAGCCTGAAAGTCTGACAACCAATTTTTCCAAGGTATTTTTGTTACCCTGTAACTGAGTTGTGGAGGTCAAATAGGCAGTCGCTCCATGTAAGATGCATCATGTATTCAGGTGCATCCGGTTAAACTGGATGCTGACCCCAATATTGTTGGAAAAGGGCTAGGAAGATGATAATGATGGGACAAAGTTAATGTGCTATCAAAATTACGAAAAGCAATTCCAAAACTTAAGCCGTCGCGGGACGCCTGGCAAATGTGAAACTTCGAAAACCATTCTTTCATACTTGGATAGAAGAAATTAAATGTGGCATAATGAAAAACCAAATATTCAGTTTGTTTTTTAAGAAATAAATTGTTCTTTATTTAAAATATAACGTGGCGACGCGTCGCCACGGCATGCGTCGCCACGCCTGCAATCGGTTTTACGTGCGGCTATAGATGTTTCACATCAAAAAGAGTCTCTGACTAAGCGCCATTTAAAACGTTGCCGTTGAGATTTTGGTTCTCCAAAATGTTACTACTGTAACCAGCAGACTATAAGGCAAATCAAATTTAGGAGAAAGTACGTATTTTCGTCTCTGTCATTCATACATGTATGACGGTCTCTTTCTAAAGCTCGGTGTATCGTAAGGTACTGTACAAAAGTTGTTCCCTCTACAGCTGAGGATCTATACAAAGTGACGTTTAACGACGATGATAAAGTCAAAAATGTATTGGATTCATAGATATCCGTGATGATTGAAATAAGTTTTAGTTAGTTGATGTTATGTCCGTCCAGTTAAAAGTCGTTGTCGAAATACGAAAAGCTTTCACCACAATGGTCTAGGTCCCCTTGTTGCTCAAGTTCTTTATTTATTTTTTATTTTATTTTGGTTGGCCAACAGTTATAAACACAATACATTCAAAATAATTTACTTAAAAAAACGTTTATAAGTGCATCAATTACTTACAGGCTAACACAACATACACCATTTATGATTTTACATAATATTACAAAGCCTAAAAGGATATTTTCAATTAGAGTTATTCAATTTTTTTTGGTAATTCGTGCGTAACAATAATAATAACAAAAAATTAATTTCAAGTAATTAAAATGAAAATATTCAAGATTTATAAATGGTTTCTATACAGTCGATATTTATAGATTTTCAGACATTCCACTCATGAGTAGATAGCCATTGGTTAGTTTAAAGATGCTATCGGTTAAAAATTAAAACAAGCTAAAAATGTGTGTCGCATAATTATGTAAACAAACCCGAAAACATTATCTATTTTGTCACTTCATTAAACTTGAAGGTTGGACTAAAAAAAGATTCATAAAATTAACATTAATAAAATAAAATAATAATTTATAAATTGAAATATAATTTAACATTCAATTCTACCGATTCCTTAAGTATCAAGCTCCTTTATGCAGGTACGGTCATGCTGTTAATTAGAAAGCGGTCACCGCGAGGTCACCACACCATTGCGTCGTTGATTAAGGTCAATCAATATCAATAATGATACAAACTACTCGTATTATCAAACAAAATACTGAAATAAAAATAAAACAGTTATTGCCGTCGATACCTTATTGGTCCATCGTCCACGAAGCTACTCAAACATACCTTGTTACAAACTCAAATTACCAATGGCTACCCATTATCTCACAGCACTAGTATATAAATGGCGGTCCGTACACTACGCAAATCACAAATATGTCACATCCTTGTTTTATATTTTAGATCGGTTTTAGTTACTCTTTCTACACCACAAGAAAAAGCACAGGATCTTTCATAAACTTATCATTTTAAAAATCAGCTTATTGGACCATAAAAGAGCAAAATTGTACCCCGCCTGTATTGAATTTAAATTTATAAATTACAATTTAATATTAGTTTCATTTGTAAATTAAAATTTAATAATAGTTTCTTTTATAAATTAAAATTTAATATTAGTTTCATTTGTAAATTAAAATTTAATATTTATTTAATTTGTAAATTAAAATTGAATATTTATTTAATTTGTAAATTAAAATTGAATATTTGTTTAATATATATTCAAATTTAATATGTATAAAACTAAGACCTATTATCAGGATCAGAAACAGTGACATAACAGAAAGGTATTACATACAAACCATGTTCAGCGCCACCGCTATAGCTGTAACTACACACAGTTATATAATATAATTCGGTGCCGTCCGACAATAAAATGTATCGCCCAAGATACCCGGACGATGCTTGTAGGACGTAAACTAGTGCGGTGGAGATGAGACAAAAAATTACGGGTGAAGTTGAGATAGAGAGGGAAGATGTTTGTGAAGTGAGTAAGTGAGATTAAGCTATCAATATCTACTTTATAAAAACCTTCAATTCATTTACTCATTGACAGACAACGCCGAGCTCTAGAATCATGAAAGATTTCTTTATATATATCTTAAGAGACCCCCATAGGGAATGAAAGTCTGTATAGAAGTTCGTAAATTGGACACACAGCTGGTGCGGCTTGTTGCACATGTTTTGGTACAAATGATTAACTAAGCATTAGTTAATCATTTGAAAACCTAAGAACATGAACACCCTAATTACTAAGGTGTTCATGTTCTTAAGTTTCAGGGCGGTACCAGTTCATATTAGGTAGGTCAAATCTATGTTATTTTGAGTAATGCCATATAAACTCATCTGCCAACGATATTTTTGTTATGGACATATTGTCATTTGACACGCACTTACAATAATTTAGCATTGCTCACCAGCAAATAAAGCGCTGATTAAGCTTACACAAGTCATCGCTGCATGTTTTCCTAACCACTCGTAACTATAACGTCTCGTTATAAAAAAAAGAAATCCAGCCCACTCCTGAACTCCAAATTCTGGAATTCTCAAGCTCACGTCTTCCACAGTCGAGTGAAGCACGTCGGGTTACGTGCTATGCACTATTCCCTGGAGGCGGGTGACGTATGGCGCGGGGCGGCTCTAACTCAGTCACGTGCTTACAGCAGTATGCCCACTATTGCCCAGTGTTGCCCACTATGCCCAGCTTAGCGGTACATGGAATTAACTGCACGTTATTTGTACAGCTTACTGCAGAGTACCAAGTAACAGGGAGAAGTGTTTGGAAGGAAATGGCTGTAATAAATCCAATATTTTAATAGAACACCACCCACGAGGCAGGAGGGGTAGGTAAGTATCGTAGCAGGTGGTGTTCTGTGGTTCCTGCCTGAAAGAATTGCAAAAAATTTTTTTTTTTTCTTTAAATCTTTTCATGATCAGGAGACGTGAGTTTATGTATGTAACAGTACCCACGCCTGTGATTCCCGAAAGGGTGGGCAGAGGTAGATAGATCGGCAAAAGGGCCCAAAACAAAGCTACGGGTTGCTAATAGCTACCTATCTGACGAAAAAACAAAATTAAAGTTTAACGACCTGCGAATTGACCTCCGCTCTCGCTCAGTAGTATTGTTCATAACTTTCAAATATAAATTCCAACCAGGATCTCATGTTAAGTTCCTCTCACATACTCTTTCAGCCTTTTTTTCCAAATAATATTAGGGTCTAGCCTCAATAATAAACCGCCTCATCTGGTCAGATGAGGCGGTTTATTATTAGTTGTATTCGTCCTCACCACTCTGATACCGATGTATGGTTGGATAAAGTTAGTTCGTCATTATTTTCCACATGCTCTGACTTATATGATGGATGGATTATAAAATAGACTGTGATCTGTGAGTTTGTTTCCGTGTTTCATGTCAGAGTTATCGGCTAAGAAACACCGACCAAATCAAGTTTTTTAAGTACTTTGGAAAATCCTAAACTGCACCGTTCATAACGCTCATTATAAAATCATGTATGCAAGAAAACTCCTTATATTTCGGTAGTGTGTATCATAGTGAATTTTAATAAAAAATCATTTAAAAAATTACTACGTAAACTGGGCTACTGATATGAAATACGGCACCAGTGCACCGAATTCTGGAAGTAATAAAAAAGCCCGGTCTCGATGTATTAATTTTTTTCGGGAATTATCGTTGGTACATACAAAATGAGCGTACATAGTACGTAAGGTAATCTACGTATAGTAGCAACATAAAATGATTTTGGGAAAGTATAAGTTGGTCATCATATTATTGTTTATGTGCAATATAAATTAATAATAAATAAAATAAATCCGCAGGGCAGTATGTGGCGAGCTGTTGGGCAGTAGCGACCCCACGGACCCTACCTCCCGGGAGAAGTCGTGTTTATCATCTCTGGCTTGACTTTATTGGCCGGCTGGAGTGAACAATGACGAGGAACAGAGCTCCCACCTCTTTCTTGCCTTTATTGGCTGGCTTGAGTGGAGGTTCGCAAGAGCAAACGTGCTCGGAGGAAGGTAGTATTCCAGTAAGGTGCTGGTAGGGATCTTGACCGTACTTCCGGGATTGTCCTGATAGCCGTGGAATACCTCTCCACTCCTCAAGCACCTCAGGAAGTGTTGCCTCCTTGTTGCTACGTCACTATGTGCTAGCGACCGTTTTCGGGGGCCCATTATTGAGTATGCAAGTCACCCCCTGCCATTTTATCCGTGTATTACACAACATTGATCAGACAGGGGACATAGTCCTAGGTAATCAATCCACTATAGCCACCCAAACCCGCAGCCCAATATGTTTTGTTCCTATATTTTGCAATAGTCCTGCACCAACCGGGGTTTGTCCTTGGGAACACTTGCATAGTGCATACAGGGATAATCGTCGGCTAGTGCCTCAACACTTTAAATTGTCTGCAAGTTGGCTTCGGCCCTTCGTACGCCTTCCAAAGGTCCGGGACCCCAGGGTCCCGAGAAATGTCAAAACAATAATAAAATAATAAATTGCTTGACCTTGACGAGTCGGGAGTAAAGCACTTCCACAACCGCTTCGCGTTATGAGGCGTGCAATATTATTGACGTGTGAAAGTGTTTTTATATACTTTCTTACACAAATAAGTATCATTTATTCATCATCAAGTGCATCTGTTTCAGCAGCCAATTCAGTAGATATCAATAGCTAATTTGATGTTCAATTTGAGAAAGTTTAAACACAGTTCTACCACAATAGTCATATGGGTTGTTTAATTAGAGCTCATTTTATTGTGATTGAAACGTAACCGCATTTACAATGCATTGTCCTGTAAAATGTCTAGGACGGGGGTGACTGCCGACATGATTACTACAGTTATGTTAGACATGACAATCATTCGGAACTACGCTGATAAAAAAAATTACGTCACTTCTAAAGCTGCTGGTAAACTTGCCTTGTGGGCCTAGACACGTGGCAATCGCTTTCAAAGCGTTTCGTATTTCTACAAAGACTTACAATTAGCTTGATATAAGCTTTTCCATAGCTAGTGCTAGTCACTCAGTCCCATACATTTGTGACATTACCATCTTCATTATCGCTTATAGAATAACACTTTGTCTAGGCTCTCGGGTCCAGTGACTTCGCTGACAGTTATGCAAGTAGATGATGTATTTTAATTGGCATATACAGATTTAGAAAGCGTTTTTCACTCAGATATTAGTGACAGACACAATGCTCTACATAGAACTTTATCTGAAACTTGATCTGCCTGATTATCGGTCAGGTATATGTGTCCATGGCTACATACACCATGCCTGGTCGACCCCGAAATTGTTTTATCACCCTAAGGTTGAATGTCCCTTGCACGTCATAAAACGACAAGGTCTATTTGTCTATGTGACAGTTAAATAATTTCAACCCAAGTGAAGTCTCGATTAATTGAGAATTGTTGCCAAACATTGTAAAAGTAAAACAACAGTTTGATTGACAACCTAGAAGCGACAAGGTCTATTTTTCTGTGACAGTTAGATCATCATCATTTCAGCCGAAAGACGTCAACGGCTGGACATAGGCCTGTTCCAAGCACCGCCACTTTGCTTGTGTGCTTCTCACATCCAGCGTATTCTTGCGGCTTACACAAGGTCATCTGTCCACCATGACAGTTTCAACCCAACTGAAGTATCAATTCACTGGGAATGGTTGTCAAAAGTATAGCAATTACGAGGTTGAGTATACAACAGCATCATTGTTTAACGACTCACTTACAGCAATAAAGGCGAATATACGATAAGTCCTGACATAAAAGAATACTTGATGTAGAATAACGGTTACCGTTCACTGTCAGAAGTCCCCGTCCGTCTGTCATACGTCTGGAGAAAGAAAAGCAGAGATTTTTCTCCGAGGAAATTATAGGATTGCAATTTTGTTAGGAGAGTTTAGCCGATTCTTATCTAACCAGAATTTTAGGATCTTCAGTATATTCCTGGCTAGCTTTTCGCTGTGGCATCGCCCACTTGAAGATTGGAATTCATCCCACGGGAACGTACTGCTGGGATAAAAAGTATCCTATATCCTTACGGTCTACCTGTGTGCCAAATAGTTGTTATCGAAATCCAGTAATTGAAATCCGTTTAGCTGTTAAGACGTGAAAAAAAAAAACGTGGTAAATCACAGAAAGACAGAGTTATTTTCTCATTTATAATACGGATGGCCTCTTTACCATTTCATGGATTTTAAAAACACAATGTTTCCTTGTCCGTCCATCTTATTTTACACAAATACTTACAGTCCACACGAGCATCGAACTATGTTCATCTGTCGAATAATTTTGGTTTACTGTAACTTTTAGCTCTCGCTAAACGGAAGCAAGCAAGCAAGTGGGATGCGAGATGAAATGCACTCGCATCGCGGCCGTATTTGTCAACTTGTGTGGTGTTCAAACCGGCGAATAGTTGCGTGACTTCCTAGTCATTAAAACAAACGACGGCGCAGTCGTACACTTATTTTACTGATTTATAGACAGCCTGTTTAGTATACTTTCGTTTTTCATAGTGTAATGTCGTACGGTATTCTGTTGTGGGGCATCCGTTTTTACATTTTCTAGAATCGTTTGCGTAACAAATACGATTAGATATTTAACAAGATTAAATTTCAAATGCAAGTGATGTTAAGATGTTTAGGTAAAATTTTAATACTCCTAAAGAAATAAAGAAATTTATTTTATTTGGGAAACAATACAAACATCAAAAAAATAAAAAACAAAGGAGCATTTAAAACTAATAAAATTATCATTTAAATCACAATAAACAGAAAATATTTATTAAAAGATCTGTGCGAGACCAAAAAGACTCGTATCTCAGCATAATGCTGCAATACTTAAAAAATAAATACCGCATAGGGCCCGTTGCTATGCCACGGACACACCTACGGATATCTATAAATCCCACTAGAGGATTACAAAAAGAATTGAATAATAAGAAAATTAAGCAATAAAAAGCATAATTATAAATGTACAGTCGCCAGCACATCAGGTTATACGAAGCTGTCAAATTTCTCTAAATGATTTTAAAACCTTAAAATGTTGAAGCTTAAGTTCAAAATCGAATGAGAAAATTTGACAGTCTATGGTAACTTGTGGTATCCTAGTCTATGATGCCGACGGTCCACAACGCTACTCAAAATATGTAAGTGTCTATATCTGTGGAAAATGTAGTGGGCAGTATATTTGTTAAGTTAAATGTTAAGTTATTACCGTTTATTTTTAATATACAACTGTCTGTTTTCCCTTGTGAAATAAAATATAATTTAAAAAAAATATACAACAGTAGTATTTCACTGGCTCTATACCAACTATTTGGATATAACTATATACACTTTATTAAAATGAATAAGATTCACTTCGTTGTAGGTTGTCATCAGCGTGCCTATCTGTAAGTTTATCACAAATTCAAAAATAAAATAATAATAATGATATAATAATAATTGTTTGTTTATTACCATAAAGGTCAAGTACATTGCACTGTATACAGATTAAGAGTTCTTAATTCGTACTACTATACCTGTAAGATGGCGGTCCGTACACGACGCAACCAATCACAAACTCGTCTTAGACGATAAGCCTTAAATTCAATTTGAATCTCACTCAAGGGACCGCACGCAATATTTGTATTATGTGCGATCACTATTCCGGTTTCACACCTCGATACCGTTTCAAATTTTAAATGATCATCCGAACCCAGACCAATTCAGCATCAGGTGCTTTGATACCAACGAAAATACCCACGGGTTGAGCGCTCGGAGTAAGCGGAGCGCTCTGAGCGCTTTGAGCTAATCAACTGTCTGCGGGCGATTACCCGTGTCTTTACGACCTGGCCGGCGAAATTAGATGCGACGTTGAGGTAAGAAAGAAAATGGAGAGAGGAAGTTTAATCATATTTTAAAGATTTCACAGGATTTTTATGAAATGCGATAGAACGTAATGTGTGTTTTGTTTCAACAACATTTGCAAACGTCAGTGACAAATGCATAATCAGCCTATAATGTTCCCACTGCTGGGACACAGGCCTCCTCTCAGTGAGAGGGAATGGGCCGTAATCCACCACGCGGGCCCAGTGCGGGTTGGCGACAAACACGTGGCAAGATTTTGCTTCGAATCTTAATCACTTGAGAATCGGCTCTATTCTCGGCTGATAAATCATCGATTTCCATATTTTCCATTCTCAAATCGACTGCCGTGTAAAGGACTCTCCCTCACAAATAGATAACATTATTTTGAGATTGAAAGAAACACAGACTACGAACATAACACCGTAGAACGAGCTACGCGTTCCGTAGCACCCTCTACGGCGTAGCTTCGTAGATCTGCGACGTTCAAAATGTTTACATTACAACATAATATTTCCTTTGTTTGTAAAAGCCGACTGTAATTATTTTTTATAACACCTAGATTTCCGACACGAAACTAATTACGTAAGAATTTCGATGCCTTACAAAAAAAAAAATACTAACATTTTGAGATAATAATTATGTAGAAGATAGATTCTGAAGCCTGCTAATTATTATACCCAAATATATTTTTCACTTTTTAAAATTAGCGAAAAAATTATGTTTGGGGCATAACATGACGTAACGTAATATTAGTTATTATTAGAATTAGAAATCTTAGAGCATTAAGTTGGTTTAATGCTCTAAGTTAGAAATAGATTCCCTTGTGAAATCGTAAACTATTCCAAACTCATGTCGTGTCGCGTATTCCTTTTTGTATGGAAAACCAGACGGGCGAGCTCTGTATTTTTAAGAACGCTCGCATTCTAATTGAACGAGTCGTCTATCGTCGCCGCCGCGTCGCCGTCGTAGCACTTGTCTGTCGCTTTGCACAAATTAAAGAGTAACGCGACAATACACGATCAGCGTTCATTGTCAGCTGTACTTATTCACACAACATTCAAACAGCATTAGTCACGTGGCAGCTAAAACTATTCAATGAACTATCATCTTTTACTTACTATTTCAAGTTAACATCCAGGTTTTTGCGACCCATTTTTGACAGATAGAGTCTGATATTAGTGTAGGTAGCGCATACACTAATATCAGACTCTATCTGTCAAGAACCACTAATTTAGCTACATTTTTGAAAAGTTTTTGATATCGTTTGTCACTGCAATGAGATTGCAGCTCGAATTTGAACGTGTTTTAAGTTCGAGAAGTGACCTTCCGGTTTTAATTAATATTTCAGAATTAGTCGATTCTAAAAGTTATTGATATTTATTTATTTATTTAACACTTTAAGCACACAAATTAATGTACAGAGGCGGACTTAATGCCATAGGCATTTATTCATGAGTTCTATAACACCTTAGTATACTTTATACTGTTATTGTTACCTACTGCGGGCTAATTGCGTAACACACCAATAGTAGGCTCTCATTTTGACAGTACAACAACATTCATTGCTGTATTTACGTCACTGAGCACACAATTGTTGCGAACATATGAAGCAATGGATTAGGAATATCATTCAAAATGATTCGGATTGAGATTTTACGAAATTAGGGTGATGCTTACCTACGGTTCTATAATAATACAGACATTTGTAGGCGATGTTATAGTTCTTCTGAAACTATTCAACACATTACTGGCGCAGGTAAAGCAATCGTTCAGACTGACTACAAAATACCGATGTGCTGTTTGATCACGTGAGTTGAAGGTACGCTATGACGAATCACTTAATTGAGAATCTTCATCATCACGATGTACGGAACTTCGAAAGGTTGCTTTAACGAATCTCTTAATTTCGAATGTTCATCATCGAAAACCGAAATGTAGGAGGATAAGAATGACTTTGCGAATTTGAGAATTTGCGCATAAACATAGTGTTATGCACATTTTTTTTCCTTATTAATCATTGATATTTACGGAAATAATGTATATCATATATATCTATTTATTAATAACTTTGAATATCTAGTTTCATATGGTATAAAAATTGATATAATAATAATAAATAATAATATGGGACAACATCCACACAAGGTCTTCAGGTCCCGAACTAGGCAGAGCCTGTACTACGGTAACCTGATGACTGATATACATACTTATATACATATACACACCCAGACACAGGTCAAACAGACATGTTCATGCACACAAATGTTTGACTTGTCCGGGGATCGAACCCGGAACCAGCGGCTCAGAAGGCAGGGTCTACCAACTGCGCCAACCGGTCAGTCAATTGAATAAAAAACAAATACTGGAGGGTATTTCGAAGTATTTTGCAACGAACCTACCGTGCGTGCGACTTATGCATGCTATGCCGACTTAGTACAAAGTTCGTGACTCCTGGAAAGTAATGCCATCTAGTGTGATAGTGTTATAACAAAATGAAGAGGTTGTAATCATTAAAAAATATTATTTATGAATTATACTGCTCAGCACATAAAAATAATTTTATTTCAAAAGTAGAACACATTATGTAATTTATACAGACAATAAATATGTAAAAAACAATTTTTAAGACAATAATAATCGTTTAATTTCTCATTCAAATGAAAAGTTGTAACTTCTGTCGCTTTTGTAAACTGTGTGTGCTGACCACCCTGAGAAAAATGTCGGCACGTTACTGATGCGTCAGACACATAATTTTCTCGTTCATATTTATAAAACAACAGCTAAATTGAAGTTCACGATAATTCAATTTAGCGGAATTTACAATACACATTAATTTCAACCATTCAAGTACGAAAATACCAAATTATGTTATATGTTTAAATATATACTCAATACTTTATTGCATTCCATAATGTGTACATTATAACAGTTGGTGTGTTAAAACATCGAATCAATTATGGACCCTGTCGGGCACAGTCAATGTTTAATAGGAGAGAGGATGAAGGCGCTTTTTTTAAAGAAAAAGATTAAATATGAAATAAAAATTGTATCATTTGCAAAATTAAATGCAGGTTTGGCAGACGATTCGCGGACGGTATGTAAAAATGGTTTTTATTGTTTATGAAATTTATCTCTAATGTATTCGTCAATGGTGTAGTAGCTTTTGATTATTAGAAATTGTTTTAATTTATTGATAAAAGTATTATTGTTATTTATATTTTTGATGCATTCCGGTAACCTATTACTTATATATTTTAATGGACATAACAAATGTACTAGAAGAGTGCATTTCTATGCGTGAGGTGGGTATGTTTAATCTGCTTTCATGTCTGAGTGATATTTTAGTTTGAATATCTCCTCTTTTGGTATAGAATGGTGGATATTTTCGTACAAATTTCAAATATGTAGAGGCAGATAAATACCTATAGAGAGACTAGTTCTATGAACGGCTTTGCTGTCGCGCGATATTCCATATAACGTGAAGTTAGCTCTCTATCTCATATAATTATATACTGTTCTCTTTGGACTTATGTTCATTGCAATATAGAATTCTGCTTTGTGGTGTTCTGTGAAAATGCAAGTTCGTTGTGAGTTTGTGAAATCGCGCAAAAACAAAGACCTTGTTGCTAGATGGATTTCTGTTTACTTTGAATAAAACATGCGGTGATACATATTATTGGAGTTGCGTGCGAAAATCGTCTTCAAGCTGTGGTGCTGCGGCAATTCCAAAAAAGGTTGGCGATTATTAGTAAATTAAACAATATTTCTCACCTCCACGAACCAGACCCAGATTCTGCGATGGCGAATATTGTAAGGGCTTTGTTAAAAAGAAGAGCTGGCCAAAGTTTCGATCAGCCTGGGCAAATTGTTCAAAAAACCCAACAAGGAATACCTAACTACATCGGCTCCCTTTATGCCCTCAAATGAAGCCATGCGTTCAATCATTCACCGGGAGAGAACGCGCAAAGAGCCTATCCTACCCATAAGTTTACCTACATGACTTCATTGTTCCTGATCAATATACTGATATTGAAGGCGAGCAATTTCTGATAGGACATTTCATAGATGAAAATGACGTCATTCTTGTTTTCAGTACCAAACAGAATTTACGTCTTTTAGATTCTTAAAATATTTTGGATAATGGATGGCACGTTCCAATATTGCTCTAAATTATTTTACCAATTATATTTAATACATGGCCAAGTTGGACAGAACCATACTAAACAAACCCTTCCACTAGTGTACGGCTTACTTTCTAACAAAAGCCAACGATCATACGTATGATATTTTTAGAAATGGTTGTAAGGTACACATTAAATAACTTAGGTATTCACCTGAGCCCACAATTCGTTATTACAGACTTCGAACTAGCAACAATAAAAGCGTTTAGTCGACATTTGACATATTCTACTTTTGACATCATAGTCTACTACATACAGGGTGTTTTTGACAGCCCTCCACAAAAACACAGGATTGATTCAGCTCCTTATTCTGAATCATATCCCAATGGAAATTTTCTCAGGAAAAAAAAAATGTGCCGTAACGTAACGTAATAAAAGACGCGGCCCAGGTGCGCCGGGGAGCGCGCGGGGGGCGGGGGCAGCCTCGCTCAAGCTCACTGCGCTGCCGTCCGCTACGTGCGTTTTGCCACGGTAACGATACATTGCGTGTGAGGTAAGTGATCTCGATGTCCCCCCATAAAACAAATCTGGTTTTTTGGATTCCCTTAATGTTCCTGAAAGAATTTCATGTACCGGTCATCTTAATATGATGTACTGAAGCCACCCTATCAGTTTGCGGAGGGCTGTCAAAAACACCCTGTATACATATTATGACAGATTCTATATATGACAGATTAAAGCTTGTGCCAGTGTTTTTCCGGATGCACAACACAAATACTGTTTTTTTCACTTGTCACAGAATATTTTCAAGCACATCCAAAAGGAAGGATTAGCACAAAAATATACCAGTGATAGTGAATATTCCCATGAAATGCGACACATTGCAGCGTTAGCTTACTTGGATCCGGGTGAAATTCTTGAAGCTTTTGAGATAATTCGCGATGAAATTATCCCTACTGATGCAGGCAATGTGACACACTGGTTTTACAAATATTACATTGGGGCACGTATGAACGAGTGCCAAATCATACATTTCAGCTGAAAAGATCACCTCCAAGATTCCCTCCTCGGATGTGGTGTGGTTTAGATTGCGTAAATGCCAATATTTCAATAACCCAGAATGCAATTGAATATTGGCACAACCATTGGAACAGTCTGTTAAATATAAAAAAAATGAATATTTACATAACATTACAGGAATTGAAAAAATACGTGTTTGGAAACAGAAAGAGTAACGGCAAATATCAAAAATACGTGTTTGGAAACAGAAAGAGTAACGGCAAATATCAAAAATACGTGTTTGGAAACAGAAAGAGTAACGGCAAATATCAAAAATACGTGTTTGGAAACAGAAAGAGTAACGGCAAATATCAAAAATACGTGTTTGGAAACAGAAAGAGTAACGGCAAATATCAAAAATACGTGTTTGGAAACAGAAAGAGTAACGGCAAATATCAAAAATACGTGTTTGGAAACAGAAAGAGTAACGGCAAATATCAAAAATACGTGTTTGGAAACAGAAAGAGTAACGGCAAATATCAAAAATACGTGTTTGGAAACAGAAAGAGTAACGGCAAATATCAAAAATACGTGTTTGGAAACAGAAAGAGTAACGGCAAATATCAAAAAGAGAAAAAGAAAAAGCTCGGTGCTCATAAAGAAGATTAAAGAACATATAATATATAAAGAAACTATGAGTACCTATTAAGGAGTATTTAAGCGGTCTCGCATATGTAATTAACTTACAAACTTAATGTTTTTATATGTAATATACGTAGTTTAGTGTTTTATAATATTACATTGTATTAAGTTATAGAGAAACGTGTTAATTTACTTTATAATCACTTAGATACCTGTGTCATGTTTGTAGGTACTTTGGTATATTTTGAATTTAATAAACTAATATTACTTATTTACACTATGATTTTTTATTTGTGTTGCTTTATACTGATATAGTTCATTCATAATCATTAAATTTCACACGTTAATACCTAGCTAGTTAAACGAAATTAACATGAATTAAGAGCGTTTATACCTTATGAGTGGCAACGTCGCAATGTAGTGTCATATTTCGTGGTTTTAAATTTTTATCATTTAATCGGAGCTATATTTTAAAAATCTGTTTAATTAACTTTTTAGAATTACGTGAAAGTGTTTAAAAGTAAGTAACCGTAATGCTTACAGTTATTTTACAAAGAAAATAACGCCCTGAAAGATTCCAATGTATTATTTGCATATAAATAGAACTGTAAACCCAACGATTTCTTACCATTTACACAGTTTTCACATAATTCTAAAAAGTTTATTAAACAGATTTTTTAAATATAGCTCCGATTAAATGATAAAAATTTAAAACCACGAAATATGACACTGAATTGCGACGTTGCCACTCATAAGGTATATAAGCGCTCTTAAACTAATCAATTTTAATTTATCCTTACATACATATATGCGAAATACTCTCTCAGTATCTCGAAGATGAACATTCGAAATTAAGAGATTCGTTAAAGCAAAGATTCGAAGTTCCGTACATCGCGATGATGAAGATTCTCAATGAAGTGATTCGTCATAGCGTACCTTCAACTCACGTAATTCGTACTTTTGAACTTTATGAATACAGCACCTCGGTATTTTAAACTTCGAAGCTCAGTAGTACAGTCCGATCAAACAGCTAACATTATACAACAAAAACTTGTCATTAACTATAAATTGATTACTAACCCCAAGTACCACAAGTACTTACTACAAAAATAATCCAGAAACGGTTGTCGAAAACGCAACACACAAGCTATACTTTGATCGAGTCATTCTCACAGACAGAACAACACATTACAACGGACCAGACAAAACTTTACTAGATAAAATTAATATAATCGTGCAAATTATTGACACCAAACACACACAACCTACAAAACACTATTGCAGAAAAGTTGTCAAAATATACAGACTTAAAAATAGAAATAAGCCGAATGCGGCGTTTAGGTAGCGTTGTCATTATCCCTGAAGTACTCTCAACGACGGGTGTCATTCCCAGACAAGTACACCAATCTTTAAAAACGCTACACCTGGCTCCCTCCACCTACCAAACACTAGACCTAGCTCCCTCCACCTACCAAACACTACACTTAGCTCCCTCCACCTACCAAACACTAGACCTAGCTCCCTCCAACTACCAAACACTAGACTTAGCTCCCTCCACCTACCAAACACTACACTTAGCTCCCTCCACCTACCAAACACTACACTTAGCTCCCTCCACCTACCAACCACTAGACCTAGCTCCCTCCACCTACCAAACACTACACTTAGCTCCCTGCACCTACCAAACACTAGACCTAGCTCCCTCCACCTACCAAACACTAAACCTAGCTCCCTTCACCTACCAAACACTAGACCTATCTCCCTCCACCTACCGAACACTAGACCTATTTTCCTCCACCTACCTAACGCTAGCACTACCTCCCTCCACCTACCAAACGCTAGACCTACCTCCCTCCACCTACCAAACGCTAGACCTAGCTCCCTCCACCTACCAAACACTAGACCTATCTCCCTCCACTTACCAAACACTAGACCTAGCTCCCTCCACCTAACAAACACTACACCTAGCTCCCTCCACCTACCGAACACAAGACCTAGCTCCCTCCTTCTACCAAATACTAGACCTATCTCCCTCCACTTACCAAACACTAGACCTAGCTCCCTCCACCTACCAAACACTACACCTATCTCCCTCCACCTACCGAACACTAGACCTATTTTCCTCCACCTACCAAACGCTAGACCTACCTCCCTCCACCTACCAAACGCTAGACCTAGCTCCCTCCACCTACCGAACACAAGACCTAGCTCCCTCCTTCTACCAAATACTAGACCTATCTCCCTCCACTTACCAAACACTAGACCTAGCTCCCTCCACCTACCAAACACTACACCTATCTCCCTCCACCTACCGAACACTAGACCTATTTTCCTCCACCTACCTAACGCTAGACCTACCTCCCTCCACCTACCAAACGCTAGACCTACCTCCCTCCACCTACCAAACGCTAGACCTAGCTCCCTCCACCTACCAAACACTAGACCTATCTCCCTCCACTTACCAAACACTAGACCTAGCTCCCTCCACCTAACAAACACTACACCTAGCTCCCTCCACCTACCGAACACAAGACCTAGCTCCCTCCTTCTACCAAATACTAGACCTATCTCCCTCCACTTACCAAACACTAGACCTAGCTCCCTCCACCTACCAAACACTACACCTATCTCCCTCCACCTACCGAACACTAGACCTATTTTCCTCCACCTACCAAACGCTAGACCTACCTCCCTCCACCTACCAAACGCTAGACCTAGCTCTCTCCACCTACCAAACACTAGACCTATCTCCCTCCACTTACCAAACACTAGACCTAGCTCCCTCCACCTAACAAACACTACACCTAGCTCCCTCCACCTACCGAACACAAGGCCTAGCTCCCTCCTTCTACCAAATACTAGACCTATCTCCCTCCACTTACCAAACACTAGACCTAGCTCCCTCCACGTACCAAACACTACACCTAGCTCCCTCCACCTACCGAATACTAGACCTAGCTCCCTCCTTCTACCAAATACTAGACCTATCTCCCTCCACCTACCAAACGCTAGACCTAGCTCCCTCCACCTACCAAACCCTACAGAAAGCTGCTATCCTGAACACTTGCGAAATTTTCCGAAAATTCCTGCAGAAGGACAATGTCGCACACATATCACAAGCACAAACATCAGCCACCACTGCAACACAAAGTCAAAACATAATATTCTCACGCACTATATTATCATCAACTATCACTTAGGTTAGTACTCTCAGGGGTAGCCTCAGATCATAATATATGGCAGATCAGCCGAGATACAAAAATGTATACTGAGAAATAATAACAACCCCACCTATTTATCTCTACGTTGACGTCATGGTGGAGCTTGCGCGCTTTGAAGTCTAGGTCTGTGCCGGTAGACTTTACTTTGCCGGGACAGGTCTAGGGTGAGGAGCCAGACCAAGAGAGATACAGATACTCGCAGGGCAGCATGTGGCGAGCTGTTGGGCAGTAGCAACCCCACGGACCCTATCTCCTTTGAGAAGTCTTGCTCTTAACCTCTGGTTTTCTTTTATTGACCAGATGGAGTGAACACTGACGAGGAACCGAGCTTCTACTTCTTTCTTGCCTATATTGGCAGGTTTGAGTGGAGATTCACAAGACCGAACGTGCTCGGAGGAAGGAAGTATTCCAGTAAGATGCTGGTAGGCATCTTGATAGCCAGGATTGTCGTGATAGCCGCGGAAAACTTCTCCCCTCCTCATAAACACCTCAGGATATGTTGCCCTCTTGTCGCTATGACACTACGTGCTAGCGACCGTTTTTGGAGGCCCGTTATTGAGTGTGCAGGCCAACCCCAGCCGTTTTATCTGTGTATTTTATATAAAACATCGGTCAGGCCAGGGCCATAGTCTTTCAATAATTATAGACAACCAGCTCACTTTGAACCACCCAAACTCATAATCCAATATCTTTGTTTCCATATCCTGCAATAGTGCTGCATTAAGCGGGGGTTGTCCTGCGGTGCACTTGCATAGTGCGAACAGGGATAATCGACATTTGGTGACTCATTTAATTCAAAACATCTAAGAGGCCTCAGCGAGTTGTATTCGGCCAAGGCTTGAACGCCTTTCAAAGGTCCGGGACCTCAGAGTCACGGGATACGTCACGGACATAAAAAAAAATACTAGCTTACTATTGTCCCGCTGCAGGGCAAAACAATAGGCTTGCTTAAGACGGGTCGGCGATTTCAGACTTGTGATAACTATAAGTCCAGGTTTCCTCACGATGTTTTTCTTCTCCGATGTCAGTAACGTCCATTATTCTATAACTCCTTAACATATTTTAATGTCACATACTGGTTACGTGATCCAAACTACGAGCTTTCTCCCTCCCGGTTTATATAAAAAGACCTAAAATGGCCCGGCCGTGGCCGTGAAGTCATTGCTGTAACATGTCGCGCCTGTCTGCGGGAGCCATTACTAAACAGCATGTCTTGAAAATGTGTCAACGTTGTAATTTTTTGACAAATATGTCGCACTATCAGTTATATTACGGGCTCTGCTGTTTGTAAACTTTGTTAATTCTTATCATGTCATGTCCTTCAGCCGTTCAGGAAACAGTTTCTTGTTTTTCATCACCATCATCATTCTCCGGGAATTGAACCCAGGTTCTGGCTGTTACAAGACTATTATAAAGGGGTGTTAGGTGACGGTCGAATGATCTTTTCTGTTTTAGGTATTACGAGTATATTGTATTAGTATTCACAGAGGGATGGCCAAATGGAGTAATGAAACAACAGATGTTACTAATATTTCTATTTTCAATTTATTGTTTATTGGTTTTCGAAATAAGATTGTCTTCTTTTTATTATTAATAATAATAGTTAATTAAGAATTAAAAATTGCAAGAGAAACTTTTTCTAATGTCTACTTAAAATGATTACTGACTTAGTTACCAGAACTAATAGTAATAATAGTTACGTTCGGTCTATTATTAATTATTCTCATTTTATTTACAAATTAAAATAATTAATTAATTATTTTAGTACATAGCTTACGTCACAATTTTAGTAAATTTTGTTTTCTTTTGAATTTTCATTCAATCGGTTATGTACAATTAAGATGTTACTATGTTCGATAATATGAGTATATTTTTCCTCCTATACCAATTGTAGAGTTCACAAATCCACTTTTCCTATTCTACCGTATAAAATAATATAACAAAAGAAATGCGTAAGTAATTACTTCTAAATTTAACGCTGTAATATCACGAATCTTAGTTCATATTAGGTTGAGTGGTGACGTAAGGTATCGTACATTTCTTCACTAAATTTTAACACAAAAGGGTACATTTTCCATCATAATTGCTTAATAATATACAATATAAATTAAATTATACTTAAAATTTGGTAAAATTGTACATTGGATTAAAAAATATTTAACATCAATAAAAAACAACACAATAAAGATTTAAATATAAATAAAGCTATGACTAGATCGTTTATAAAGAATAACGTGTGTGTTTACTGTTTGTGGTAGATCCTATAAATTCCTAGCAGTTATTTTTATAATTACCGAAGACTAAATTGCACGTTTCATTACTTAAGTCTGTTTATTAAATCTATATTTACAAAATATCTTTTAAAAATATTATTTATAATTCGCAAAATTTTTATGTTTTTTTTTCGGGTTTTCTATTACTTAAGCTGTGGTGCATAACACCATTTTGGATTCATGCAGAGAACAACCGAAAGTAATCACAAATTAGTTTTTATTTAATTTCATTATCGTCAATACTTTGGCCGCATTTCAATTTAGAATTTATTGACATTTCAAATTAAGATTTTGGCATCGAGTGATTTTGTAACATCGCCTTTCCTAGTTAGGTATCTAGATCATTACAAAAGTGACAGACAAACAAAACGTTCTATAATTTGTGCATGAATCCAACCGCGTTGTACTAATTCCATTTGTTTAACTATGTGTATTTAAACTAACGCCTACATGTTAATTGAAAGGTGAGTTATTTACAAATGAATCGTTAATACTATTTTGGCTAAATGTCACTAATAACCTCTTAAACTAGAAATTGTGCCATTTCGTGAAAATGTTAATAATCATACAAAATTAACATGAACAGAAAGTAAAACAAATGATCGTAATATAGTACAAAATCCTACTGAATATTATCTACAACTTAGGCTTGAAACTATAATTTCTTACAATTATTTTGTACAGTATCAATATAATGAGAACAAAACGCCTAACAAATTTATCATTAAATATTTAAACATTAGACTGCGCACAGACCACCGGCAGGTAACACATGCGAGAACCTTGTTCACTTCTAAATAATGAGCAAATTCAGGAAAATTAATAAGTAATTCTACATTTAAATGGATGCCTCAGTCTCGCTTGTTACCCGTCCGGTCGGCGCACGTCATGACGTCACATCCTACTGTGCGTACGACCCGATACCGGACATCCGGTTGTCTGATGCGGCTCCTGCGACTCGCAGCAATGAAGTTACTAACATTAAAACACAGAATATTGATTATTTGCAAGGCACATTCTCTTAAAAATCCTGAATTTCAATTTTTATTCATGTACATATTCGATACTCCGAAAACGTTGAAAAGACGGCGCGCACTAACTGAGCGATTGAAGCGACATCTACTAACTGTAATGATATGTATATAATCGATTATTATATACCCTGTGTCTCGAAACATATATAAGAATCCGTGGAACGTGTAAATAGACAAACTTAAACACGGTATCATATCTACACTAAAGACTAGTTGCTTGACTCGAAGGGAGCTTAAGAATGAGATCGGAATGAGATCCTTATTGCTGTGTGAGGGGTTGTGAGGGCGTGCCGGGGCGTGGCGCGCCGGAGCGGCGGTGCTCAGTAGCCGTACCCGGGACCCGGGTACAGCAGAGCCGCGCCGCCGCCCGCCGGTCAGTGTTGCGCCGCAAATTTCATCCGTTTCTGTTTCTGTCGCTGGTTACAGAACCACACTCTCACAACGTTTTTCTTTAGGTCCAACTTCTCTGCGATGGCCGTTATCTTCTCCCCTGATGGCCGCGGTTGCACTGCGAAGTATGCCTCCAGACTTCTCTTCTCCGGCGCTGCGATGGAAGTTCTCTTCCGTTTCTTTTCTCCAGCTGGAAGCACGCTCGGCGCGTCAGGATCCCGTCTTTTGTTCTTCGCCTGTGCCTCTGCCTCCTCGAGCCACGCCTGCAGGATTGGCTTCAGCGCTATCATGTTATTGTGACTCAGTGTGAGGCTCTCGAAGCGGCAGATGGTGCTTTGCGAGAGGGCTCCTACGCCAGGAAGTTTAAGGTTTGCAAGAGCTTTGCCAACGTCTGCTTGTGTGACTCCTAGTTTGATTCTTCGCTGTTTGAATCTTTCAGCAAAGGCCTCGAGCTCGCGGGGGTCTGTGTCAGTGTCGGGGTGGAGTGCTGCAGCCGGGTGCCCGAGGTGTGCGGGCGGCGCGTGGGATAGCCCACCGCCATGGTGGTGGTGGTGGTTCATGACGTGGTTCATGGCTCCGTAGCCGTGCAGCTGGTGGTGAGGTGGTGCTGCCTCTCCCATCGGCGCTAGGGTAGTCATCGATGACGAAGTCAATGGATCGAGCATGTCCAGCCCATCCATACCGTGGTGACCCATCTGCGGACAGAAACACTCGTTAGTTCCCTGTCAATATTTTAATGATTAAGAGGATTATGAGGGGCGGCGTCGCCATTATACTCGTCCGCCGTATTAACTTCTGCATTCATGTTAAATTGTACGTTTTATTGTAAATAAAAGGAGGGTGCTCGGCACAACAATGGCGCTCGGGACGATATGGAAACATAAACAATCATTGTGCAGATTTGCACTCATTCTTTATGAGAGCAAACACTTGTTTTTTTATAGATGGGGCGAGTGTTGTGACGTTGATTGGGAGTGAGTGTTCCGCCAATATGCTTAAGTTGTTGACCGGCATTGTTGCCGAAATGAATGTTTGTCGTGTAGTCGTCGCATATGCGCTCGCTATAAATATTGCGATGCATCCCCTGTTGGGTCGAACGCTTTGATTTTTTACGATGAAACTTCTTTTGTTAGTCAGCTAATCAAATGTTATTGTATTCTACGAAAAATGAACGCTAAGGATTTATTAACAATGGTGAACTTGGTATTAAAATGTAAGTGATACTTATAACTCTAGAGTTGTCTCCTTCTTGTGAGTTGCCCTGGTGAAGAAGTTTGTCTATGACATGACGGTCGAATGTGTTGGATCCTATTATAGAAATTATAATGTGAGATAAGCAACAAAAGACGATACGATTCACCATTATTAGTCCCAACAAACGCGCGTTCTTGGAAAATAAAGTTTTAATATACAAAAATAAAATATGCTACTGACGAAATATATCTCCGATCCATAGCTAAGATCCATACATTCTATAAAACGCACCTACCTACCCAAATATCTAACTAAACGTGTTAAGGACTTGAAAAAAATCTTTGCTTGTCTGAAACTTAACAGTGACTGACGCGGGAACTTTAAATGGAGTTGTGAAAATTAGCTTAATATCGTCTCCACAATCAATAACCCAGCTTTTCGAAGGTCGCGTAGACCGACGGGAAAAAAATAAAAGTGCACTATCTATTACACGCGGTCCGGGGTTCATGTCTGCCTGAGTCCCGAGGGCGCACTAACTCACAATTAGGAATCCTCACGTTATTGCAATGTTGCTGCACGAAATATATATTTTTTTACGGTCTTTGGCTTCGGGTTCAGTAGGCATAGTTTATTTAGTGTCTTAATTTTCAGGTGCACTGACATTTGTTTCCAATAGTGGGCTATAATTGACAGAAAAGTAGGTAGGTATCTTAAAAGGCTCTGAACTATGTACATTTTTTTAACCGACTACAAAAAAGGAGGAGGTTCTCAATTCGACTGTATGTTTTTTTTTTGTATGTTTGTTACGCGATAATTCCGCCAATAATATGAATTGATGATTCTTTTTTTGTTTGGTAGATCATACCTCAGAGATGGTCCCATATAAATTTTATCAAAATCGGTCGAGCGGTTTAATAAAAAAAATCAACAATAAATTATTTTTAAATAAAAAAAACCACATTCGTACGGACGTGGACGTGTAAGACGTTTTCGAATGGGTACTAAAAAGTAATAAATAAAAAACTTTTTAAATTAAAGTTATTTTTCACTTTGATTGTTTTTTTTTTGGAAGTCGGTTGTTATTTTTTGTAAAAAATTTTTTTTAAATTTTTTGTTTGGCATACAATTCATTGATACCTGATGGCAACTGTTCACCACCGCTTATGGACATCTGCTATTACAGAGGCATCATAGGAACGTTGACATCACCAACACAAGGCTGCAACCCTAAAATATTCATAGAATTCGGCGAATCTCTCGACAGTGGTCCACAACGTATAGACACCCGTTTACGTTGGCAATCTAAGAAACAAAGTCAATGTACCTTATAAGACTAATACTTACCTACCTCTAAGTTTCAAGTCGGAAACAGTAAAGCCCCTTGACAAGAAACTAGAACTTCTCTTGACGAATCTCTTTGCGAAGAGCTTTGTGAGTAATTAGTAATGTTCGTAATACATGGGGCACACTAAAAGTTTTGCACTTCTAGCTAATCGGAACTATTTGAATTTCGAATGTTATATTTTTTTAAACGTTGCAACCTTCTTAGTAATAAAAAAAAAACAATTGGCGGGAAATCATTTGTCAATTGTTTTTTATCACACATCAAAGTTCTACGTACGCAACGAAAATGGAATTACGTCGAAAAGATTTTAGAGCGATGATTTTTTATGATTTTAAATGTTCTCTCTCTCCGCAAGACTGTGCCGCTCGTCTTCAAAATGCTTTTGGGAGAGAAGCACCTTGTTTGAGCACCGTGAGGCGATGTTTTGCTGAATTTAAGAGAGGTCGAGTTTCTTTACATTATGACGAATTTCGTGAAGGGCGTTCGTCAACCGCCGTCAACGAAAATAATGCGGCTACTGTTGAGCGGCTAATTGAAGAAAACCCGCGGATTACCTATGAGACAATTTGAGGAATATTGGGGATTGATATGAGCCAAATTCAGAAAATTTTACACGAAGAATTGAAAGTTCGGAAACTTTGTTGTCGTTGGATCCCTCATGAACTGACAGCGGAGCAGAAGCGGGCTCGCGTGGAATGGTGCTCACAGATGCTACTGAAGTACGACCACGGACATTCTAATGCTGTTCATGACTTTGTCACAGGAGACGAAATGTGGATTTATTGTTTTGAACCCGAAAAAAAACAGCAATCTTGTGAATGGGTGTTTGAAAATGAGAACAGGCCAACAAAAGTAAGGCGTGAAACGTTGGTAAAAAAATTATCGCGTTTTTTTTCTCAGCTACGGGTCCCATCTGTACAATAATTCCACTTGAAAATCAAAAGAGTGTTAATGCCCAGTGGTATTCTACCATTTGTTTACCTAGGGTGTTAGAAAAAGTTCGTGAAAGACCACCCAAAAGCCGCGTTCTCCTACATCATGACAACGCTTCTTTACACACAGCCAACAAAACAAAGTCATTTTTAGCTTCCGAAAAAGTACAACTCGTCACCCATCCTGCGCATAGCTCCGACCTAGCACCCTGTGATTTCTGTATTTTCCCCAAAATCAAAGATTTGATGAGAGGTTTCCCTTTTACCAACTCCGAAGAGGCAGTGATAGCGTTCAATCAACACGTAGAAAACATGCCTTCAGATCTGTGGTCCTCCTGTTTAAAAAAAATGGTTCGATCGCATGAAAAAATGTTTAAAATGTAAAGGAGAGTAATTTGAAAAGCAATAAACATACAATTTTGGTTATAACATGTGGTTTTTTTAAGTTACGCAAAACTTATAGTGTGACATAAATGCGAAAGTAAGTTTGTTTGTTTGTTTGTTACCCTTTTACGCTAAAACGGCTGAACGGATTTGGATGAAATTAGGTACACAGATAGACCATGCCCTTGGGAAGGATAAAGGCTACTTTTCATCCTGGATCGCAGACGAAGTTGCGGGCAACAGCAAGTTACTTAATTCATAAAGAAGAATAATCCCATTTGCATTTACATAGATTTTTTTGTAAAGAGAAAAAAAATTATGCAATGATAGTAATGAGTGGTTAATTACACTTGTCACTATTTATAAATAAAATGAAAGTCATGCAGCTGCTTAGACGCCACTCAAAAAGCAGTAAGTAGAGCAAAGCAATTGAGCTCCTTATGTTCTGAGTTGAGCTGCACGATTGCTGACAATTGCCTGCACTGACTGGACAGCATTGCGATTCTGTAACCATCTCACCGTGAAAACTTAGGTGAAGTGAGCGTGGAGTGAGCTGTCAGTGTCGTCCCACTGATGCTAGGGATTGACCAAGCATTACATTTACAATCATAATCAAGATTTAAATTATATTTTTTAATGTTATTTCTGTTGATCATTTTATATAGTTTGAAAGCTAGTGTTTAAGTGTCTAAATATTATTATTTAGAGTTTTATTTTTATAAAACAGCATCACAGAAAGTCAATTTTGTTTCATTTTAAATGAAAATCAAAGATGACGGTTGGGTTAACTTTGATTTTCATCACACTTTCGGCTTTAGCAACCTCGAAAACCATGAAAACGACATCAATAGTCATATTAAACAATAGGTCTTTAATAACAAACAATGTCCATGCGCATTTTCTTTAGTAGCTAGTTTAGGAAAAGCAAAAAGAACTTATTTGAGTTTCTTACTGAATTTCTTTTTTTTTTGAATTTCGTTTTGCTATTTTATTTAAAAAACCCCGTAAACAGTAATGTTTAGTAGCCCCTTAAATATCTACTAGCTTTGAAATAATGTAAAATGATCAACAGAACTAACATTAAAAATATAATTACAATCTCGATTATGATTGTAAATGTGCTGCTTGGTCCATCCCTATCATCAGTGGGATGACACTGGCAGCTCACTTCACGGTGAGATTTTTACAGAATCGACCGACTGGTCCACTCAATCTGTGTGGTTCCTTTCTCAAAAGACCATTTCAGACACCGATCTACTGAGTCTTCATATGATCTGACCAAGATTTTGTCTTGACTTTAAAAGAGACTGTGACCCGTGAGTTTGTTTCGGCCTTTCATCTAAGAGTAGTCGGATAGGAAACGCCGGCCTCAATCTAGTTTAAAAAAATTATGATTGACGTGTAAAAGTGTTTGTACAAACCTACCTACAGACATCAAGTCATTTATCATTTATAATTTTATCAGTAAAGTACCATTCTGTGATGTTTACTTCAAAGATCACTCAAGTGATCGAACTCTATTAGAAAGCAAACTCACTTGTTTTTAGTCAAAACGGCATAGCCCTTTCCCAACTATAGGATCGGCTTCCAGTCTAACGGGAACTGTCATCCATTTACACAAAACGACTGCCCATCTGACCTCCACAACACAGTAACTGGGTAACACGATACCTCTTGTTAAAACTGGTTGTCAGACTTTTGGGCTTCTGGCTATTCGTAACGACTGTTAAATATCTACGGGTCACAGCCGGGACTAATGGCTTAACATGCTGCCGACGCACGGAGGGGTCTCATATCTCATATAGTTTAGCCTTCAATGGGCTTGTGTGGCTGTTATCATTTAGCCACGAGCCCTATTTCTTGGTTTTAGTAAATCATCGATAATGCTTGCTTTGATATAATTCTAGTTATGAAATGTTGTGATGTGAGAATGACATTACCTACAGTAACGTTTTCAGTTACTAAAATACGTTTTCACACTTCCTTTTTTAGTAGCCCTAATTTCAATTCATAATTCCAGAGTGTTAATTAAGTCCTAACCACATTTGTAAATTTACAGGTGCAACATACGACCATAATTCGAACATGGCTCCCCTAATATTTGATATTTGCGCGTAACACGGGGACACACGTAGGGGAGGTGGGCCTAAAACGGGTACGCTGATGATAATTTATGATAATAGGGGAGATGATCAATAAAACAGTTCTAGAAAAGAAAATCAAACTTCTATTTTTACTTTTCTAATATTTAATCAATAAAGAATCTAAATTAAGAACAAGCATAAACATTTTCTTCATTATTATGAATAAAAACAAAAACAAAAAAAAACTTTAATTTACCCGTTTTGCCCGCGTAGAGGCCTAAAACGGGTAAGGCGTTTGGGAAAAACGGGTATGGTTTAATAATTGAGGTCAATCCACATTTCAGTGAAATTTGGTTAACTAAGTCTATACATTATAGGTATGTACTTCATTTTAATTGCAGTCTTCATTATAAAACATTTTGTATTTTCTTGGATCATCATAAAAATCACTTTTAACGTCTCGGTTATTAAGTTTGAAATAAAAGTTGTTCCTGATAGCCGTCACAGTAATAGGAACCTCTACCAGAATGTGTTGTGCACGCCTCGTGAGCGCACATGTGACAATCGTCACATCTAATTCAGTCCTCTATAGGTGGGTATGAGTATAACTCAGGACAAACCAAACATGGGTATTCGATTTACCCATACCCGTTTTGCCCAAGAGCACGTTTTAATTTATACACATAACAACCTTAAAATTGAAACACAGGTATCCACAAGTGTTCGAAGATAAAGTAGCACATTACTAGCAAAATGATAGCGTGAAACAACACAAACATATCATACACTATCTTGGAGTACATACAACTATCCCAAACCAATATTTTTTTGTGGAAATAGCAAAAAAAACATTTTTTTATCTTACCTCGAAAGCGCTTGCACCTCTATAGTGAGCCGACTGTATGTGATTGGTTGATGCTCGGGGCACCACACTGCACTCACACGTTTGCAATTTTACTTACGGCGCGCAGATTTAAAAGACTACCCACTTTTGGTGGGTTACCCGTTTTAGGCCCACCTCCCCTATCTCATGTGTAGTGATGGGACACGCACGCTTTTATAATTACCGATAACATTGTCAATTATGTTTTGAATGTTGGAGTGTTAGCTTAGGTGTGATTTTTAATAGATATTTCTAAGTATCCTATTCAGATTTTTTCCCGTGTTTTGCATCGAATCTTTCTGATCCCTATTGCAAAAATGACTTGACATTTCAGTCTGAGTACTTTATTCCGCCTTGTTTCTATTTTGATGTAGTGAAAAGTCTTCACCCTTCTGCCTTCTGACCACAACTGATAACCATAATCTGCGCATATTCTAGTCGTAAACCATGATATTTCCGGACTGACCTATTGAAGCAATAAAGGTTGGTAGGTACTACTTTGACGAATCCCATCAAAAATTATGGTATTTCAAGTAGGTCAGACTATGATAGCTCCGAAAGGTCAGCGCAGTATTCGTGACCAGGCGAGCATGTATAGAAAAATCCATGAATGTGAAAGAAACACCGAGGGCGTATAAAACATGCGGCTTAGGACTGTTTTGTTTCATTATTATCGTGTTATTGTTTCTATTTCGATCGCATTTCTTATAATCATTAATATTTGGCCTGATGCTAGATTTTTGTGGCTTACATACCGTTATATGTTTAAAAAAAAACTTTTTTTGCTGATACGAGAACATTAGCATGAAAATTCTTTCATCGTTAAAAATTGTTGTCATATATTATCTTCTCACAGTTTTCTGAAGCAGGTAAAAATTAACAGAAAGTACGAATACCCATTTGGACTCCTACACTGACATTATGGCATGGCATCTCCGGGCAGTTGCCTTTTATTCCACACATTAGCGACTACGCTACTTAGCAGGTAACATAACTGAGACTTACATTCCACAATCATAGAAAAATTGCTTTACAACAATCAGTTTTTCTCAGAAACCAGTTCATTCCCAGAATAGATCGAAAATTGGATACATTTACTAGTATCTTCGCTATTCCTCGATTGATTGGTAGTTATTAGAACAAGCTAGATTCTGTATGCTTCGTTTTCTCGCTATATAAATTACAGCATTATTTTTAGTGCGGCCGAACTCTTCAAAGTAAAAGAGTCGTGATATGTATTTTACAAAGAAACGATGCAACCTTTAATTTTTATCGTTTTCTTGACCTGGACATTACATTACACGGTTCTGCGTCATGTCATTATAGTTCTATAGAATATGTTCAAAGGAAGTTAACATGTAGGTAGCTACATAGCCTGTATTTTCTGTCCGTAATAATTCGATCGTAATAATGGATTTTCAGCTTCTTTTATACCATTTGTGGAAGCGAATGAAAGTTGGGAATATGGAATCTTTATTTTAGGACTTAATTTTTTTTAAACGTTTTTAGTTTTTATTTCTCATGTCATGTAACGCTTGGTGCATTAAGTACATGGCACTAGTCGATACTTATTTAATTTTTCTCAGAGTTTACAGTTTTTTTACAACACATGCTAATAGTAATATACAGTTTCGAAATTCATCGACAAGGATAATTTCCTTAACAATTATAAAAGGTACTTAGTAAGTCGAACGACAAAATAATAATTAAATTATTTTAATTTATCGGTAGTTTCCCCTCCCTATGCAATCCGATTGCAAGTGGATATTAAATAAATTATACTCCTTTAATAGTGATTTGTGTCGCTACGTTATGATTGGGACAAGTGGCCAAATTTGTCCGAGGGGTGGCCGCGAAATACGCGGGAAAAGAAGACGCAAGCGATAGCGGTTTGTAGCTTTAAAACTAACAATTTGATAATATTGTTGGATAGCGATAACAGAATAGATTTAAAATATAATCTAAATAGCCAGGCTAGAAGAACATAACTAAGAGCAAAATTTCTCGAAATCTTGCAAACATAGACCGTATCTACGAGTACGTAGAAACGTGTTCTTTTTGTATTTTCATAATTTCAGCTCTTTATTAGTGGCTGTTGTGGACAGTATATTAATTCAGATTTGCCACAGTTGTAATGGCAATAATGTCATTTGGTTTAAATAGGTTTTTGTTGTTATTATTTTATTTATTTTATATAGATTATTTTATATTTTTTTCATGTGAGAACGTTGTAGGCCCTGTAGACAGTAGATTTGTAGACCATTTTCTATTTTGCTAATTATCCGGTACCTACTTGTTGACAGGCTTACACTGTCCTCCCAAAATTTAACACTGTAATGTGAAAACATTGTAACAGCCAATTACTTTTTAAAGGAGAAGAATTATTTTAGAAGAACCCTGTCTGGTTTCAATAGCTCTTCTCCGTAGAAAACGACCAAGTGGAACGGTGCACCTACCTTCTGACGTTCCATAAGTGCACATAAAGGTTTATGTGAAATAAACTATTTTGATTTTTAAATTACAGAAATAAAGTAAAGTAAATTAAAGTAAGTAATGTGCAGACCATGTGTCTGATGTATCGACAAACAGAACATGCTGACTCTTACATCTCTAGAGGTAGGAAAGTAGATACGGGCACAAATTAGAAATCTGAAAAAAATATCCTTCATGAGTTCGGATTTGTGTCCATTATATTACCAATCAAAAGTAATTTCGCAATATCAGATAAATATTAATAACGAAGGAGACTGGATTTACACCCTTAAGCCAACCCTCAAGTTTCCACAAAAATCAAGGCAATTAAAAAATATATAAATTGCCTCACGCAGGTCAACCTAGAAAGCTGCTTAACCGGGGCTTGCCTGTGGGTGCCTCAATAAACTAAGGCCTCCAGCCAGGGCTTAAAAACTAAGCGACTGGCTATGGGCACCCCCTGTGGGGTACCGACCTCGGCTTAAAGCGTCGCTGGGATAGCAAGGGACCGGATGGATCGGATTAATTTGGGATGAATTTAAAGCTACAGGCTCAGCAGCGCGGGCTGGCTTGAGCAACGTTCGGGACTAGCACGGACTGGGGCGTCGCAGCGGGCCATAGCGGCGGGGACATAAGAACGGCGGTCAGATTTTGTACTTGCGAACAGTATTGGTGGCCCTCTACCACTCTCCCGGAGGAGGAATGTGTACTTATGCGCGAGGGAGTGTTTATGCGGCCGTTGCAATCAGGGGATTGGGGTGCTTTATAGCAGTGTCGAAGACATGCTTTGAGAGGCGTTTGTGAGCTGCTGGACGGTAGGCATTTTGAGAATTAACTGGAGATTCTCATTGCGGACATAGAAGGGGGCTCCCGTGACATTTCCAAGACAATGGTTCTGGACGGTTTGCATCCTATGGAGATGGTGTGGAATGGACGGTGTGCAAAGACGAAGTAAGCATAGATGACCGCGGTGTAGATGCGAAATTTGCACTTGAGTATCAATTTGCTGTGGGCAGTCAATATGAAATGGAGCCTACTGAGAGAGTCGGAGGCACACAAATGAGCCGCCTTAATGTGCTCCCTGAAGGTAAAATGGTGGTCAAGGATCACACCAAGGTATTCAGCTTGCTTCTCGCAAGGGATCGGGTTACCATGCATAGTGATTGGACTGGGGAGGGGAGGAGCTAATCGACGCGGTTTCGAGAAGAGAACCGCCTGACTGTTATCGGCGTTGACTTCGATTCCCGATAGCGGAAAGTGCGATCCGACAAAAAATCTCGTTAAATGAGCACGAGACGCTCTCTGGCACTCCGAGTTGGTAAATCTTATATAATAAGCCGTTGTGCCAGACTTTGTCGAATGCTTTCGCTATGTCGAAGAATAACACGCCCGTCATCGTATTACGTTGGAAACCCGCGCTTAAGTCCTGCACAATGCAGTGGACATGTTGAATGGATGTATGAGCGTTGGGTTCGGAAACCAAACTGTTAGTGGGGGATGAGGCTCTTTGCTTCGGCATAGTCTTTGTGACGCTTATAAATAAACGTCTCGTAGATTTTGCCGAGAACATTGAGGAGACTGATGAGACGGCGACTCGTGGGTTCAGACTTGGGCTTGCCTGACTTGGGGATACCGATAACGGTGGCCTCTTTCCACGCTTGTGGAAAGATGTTGTTGCTCAAGGTCCATTGAAGATGGCGGTCATTAGCACGATGAGAGAAGCGGAGAGGACTTTGTACACATTATTCCTGGATACTGGTGCCCTGGATGACTGACCGGTTGGCGCAGTTGGTAGCGACCTTGCCTTCTGAGCCGCTGGTTCCGGGTTCGATCCCCGGACAAGTCAAACATTTGTGTGCATGAACATGTCTGTTTGACCTGTGTCTGGGTGTGTATATGTATATAAGTATATATATCAGTCGTCAGGTTACCGTAGTACAGGCTCTGCCTAGTTCGGGACCTGAAGACCTTGTGTGGATGTTGCCCCATATTATTATTATATTATTGGTAATACCGACCGAGCCGGGGCTTTCCGAGCGTGGAGCCCTTTAATGATGTCGTGCCTTTCGTCTGGGATGACAGGAAGCAGAGGATCATCGAGATCTGCAATGGGTGGGATGGAAGCTCTACGTTCGACTCCAACGTCTACCTTGTCAAGGTGTGCTTTGTCTACTGGTTCAGACATAGGAGAACATTGGGACTCTAGGCTGTCGGAAAGACATTCGGCCTTATCGGGGCTATCAAAAGCCACGCTCTTGTCGAGGTGGATGAGAGGAGGCATAGAGACCTCTTCAAAGGAACTTAATTTTCTCTGTAGATGCCAGAAGGCTTGGTGGGTGGGCTCGAGTTTGCTAAGAATCTTGCTCCAGCTCCACAATACGTTCTTTACAGGCTGTATTTGGCGCATGTGGGCTTTGTTCGCGTGGCAGGGAAAGGAGTCGTAGGCACGAATAGCCACGTTCTTCTCGGTTATCAGTTCACGTACGTCTGTCAGTAGTTTCCAGCGATAGTCTTCCACCACTGAAACTACCTGTGAAGAATCAGTCAGTACGGATTGTAAGTGTTCTGTAATCGAGTTGAACGCGCCAGTCGTGTCTGCGACTGACTCTATGTGGTCAGGATGGTCTCCTAGTATAGTGACGTGGAATCAATTCTATTTGAATGTAAATATTGACGTTCAAAATTACCTTTTATGTGCCTATTTCAAATAAATGCTTTGACTTTGGTTATCTCTTCAGTCTTGGGATCGAGCGGGAAAAAAACCAATGCGACGAAAGACTCTTATACAGGGTTACTGGTAACTCGACGTATTCCTTGCACGACGTCATAGTAGGGTTAAAATGCAACAAATTAAGCCACCAAAGGTTCTACCGAAGTTCAGTAGTTTTTGAGCTAGTTACATTTTCAATTTTTTTTAATGAAAAATCCCAGATTAAATCATTTGGAGCCAATTTATAAATTATTTACAGCGCGACTGTACTGAAATTTTACTTAATATCATAGTTGAGGCCGTAGCAAATCTTTTTTAATAATTAAAAGTTCAAAAATGCCAGAAACCTTGGCAAATATCACTAAACAAACATTTATTTTTTTGTGATTTTTGCTGTTACTTCATACAAAATGTTGTCTAGTGAAAAAAAAAATACTACGCCTTATGTGCAAATTACTAGGAAAATATCCTTGTCTTATCAGCTATCCAAAAAGGTACGAAAGTAAATACAAAGTTATGGACTACATTATGTGCGTCTCACAAAAAGGTGATTATTTTTAATCAATACCTACATATCAGTTTAAAAACTTTAATTACACTTTCACACGTCTTGTTCGATGTGCTGCCCTCGGTTTCGAATACATGTTCTTATTCGCTTCCTCAATTCGGTTTTAGTGATTATTGATGTGATTGTTGCCCTAATAATCTGGTCCGCCGCATCTGTTATTCTCGCCCTTAGTACTTCTAAATTGTATTTGCTGGGGTCACATAAACTAGGTCTTTCATATGACCCCAGACGTAAAAGTCTAGCGGCGTTAGATCAGGGCTTCGTGCAGGCCACGGAATCGGCCCACCGCGCCTTATCCATCGGTTTGGATAGGTTTCATCCAGCAATTGTCGAATTGTGATTCGGAAGTGGGCTGGACATCCGTCATGTTGATAGATCATGTTTGCTCTTCTGTCTTCCGGTACATCCGTGAGCAGTGGTGTTAAATGATTCCTTAGGAACTCTTCATAAAGTTCCCCATTTAGTGTTCGGGGTAAAAAAGGAGGGCCAATTAATTTGTCGTCGATAATACCCATCCAAACATTAAGCGAGAACCTACGCTGGGATGCGGTTGGTTTCAGTTTCTTAGGATTTGCTTCTGCTTTCGGGGCCCAGTAATGTAAGTTGTGGTAATTTGTGATACCTACCATCACGGTCAAAACATGACTCATCGGCCCACAGAATGTTTTTTAACAAGTTTTCGCCTTCGGCATCGGCACTTAACATAAAACGACAAAATTCAAGCCATCTCGGCGGATCTCCCTCTTCTAATGACTGGAAAGGGTTGATAGTGGTATGGATGTCGGCCTGATAAATGAACTACAGACCAGACTTTCCACTGTGACATACCAAGCTCACGCGCTACGATGTTTGTCGATATGTTGGGGTCGTCAATAAAACGTTGAAGAATCAGCTCCTCGTCCTCAGCCGTGTATCTCAGAGAACGACCAGTGTCAATTTGCCTGCTTCTTTGGACGCTGCCAGTTTCAGATAATCGCCGATAAGTCGATCCATAAACACTAACGTGTGGGAGTCGGCGGTTGGGAAAGCGTAACAGTACATTATGTCAGCGTATTCAGGGTTAGAATATGCAGCCATAGTCAGCACTTATGAAGGCACAGCACAGCACAAGAGCAAGATACGCCGCAACAGTTAGGGAAATAGCTAGATAACAAAACACGAGCTAGCGCGACACAGTTGAAACTAACTAACGCTGACGACCAGATTTTGTAAAGTCGCACCTCGCGTTATGCCGAGAGAACAATAGTGACCAATCACAAAGCTTGCCAAGTGTTTGGAGTTCAAGCGCAGGTAAAAACTACGAATAATAGGAATACGAAACAATAGGTTGACCGTATCACAATTTACCTGCTCGCCATAAAACTCTTCCCTTCCCTGTCACACACGCAAAAGTATTGACAATCATACTTTTCTAAATAGCTGATAAGACAAGGATATTTTCCTAGTAATTTGTACATCAGGCGTAGTATATTTTTTTTTGCAATAGACTACATTTTATATGGAGCAATAGGAAAAATTACTAAAAATTAAATGTTTGATTAGTTATATTTGCCAAGGTTTTAGGCATTTTTGAACTTTTAATTACTAAAAAAGATTTCCTACGGCATCAACTATGATATTAACTTAAATTTCAGTACAGTCCCGCTGTAAATCATTTTTGAATTGGCTCCAAATGATTTAATTTGGGATTTTTCATAAAAAAAACTGAAAATGTAACTAGCTCAAAAACTACTGAACTTCGGTAGAACATTATGTGACATTTTAACCGTACTATGACGTCCTGCAAGGAATACGTCGAGTTACCAGTAACCCTGTATAATACAAGGTGCGGAAACGAAACCGTAACAACACGCGCACTTACGCGCATTTTAGATGTGAAGGTACAAGTACGCGGCGGGTTCGACTTGTCGGGCCAATTATTATCGAATGGGCTGACGCGCGCCGGCCGAGTCGCACGTAAGTTTGATACAGTTTGGTAGTCACTAACGCGCTGCATCGCGAAATCAGGTCAGAAAAACATGATATTCTTCAGGGTATATGCTAGTTAGATAGTGTGTTGAAAACATAATTCAACTGATTTGGTACGATAGAAAAAAGTCAATAAGATACCTCTAAAAAATTCTTTTAACGATTAAAAACCAAACTAAATACATGCAATTATTCTGGTTTTTTTTTCAAATTGTTCCTTTAGGAACATATTAACGTGACAGAGTTTAAATTCTTTAGCCATTGGGCTAAAGAATTTAATTTACTGTCAAAAATCTATTGATTGCAATAGATTTTTTGTAAATAGAGAATTGCTTCATATTTTGCAATAAATTACCAGCTTTGTCTCATCGCGCTTCTCTTTCTTTTCTATGCAGTCCGACAGTGACCGCGCTTTAGCTGTTGTCAGCCCCAGCTAAAATGAAGGCAAAATCATATTACATCGCATTCGGCTGCTTAATAATATAAAGGACCTCACCTCACGTTTTTCGCACTTCCAAAGGACATCAAAAGCTAAAGAAATGCACTTCTACATATAAGTAAAATAGATAGTAAATAGGTAGGTATCTAACTACCAAATGTTCACGTTTGTTATTTTTATTAATGTTACCCGTATTCACGTAGTTAGAATATTAATTATTATTATTATAGTAGTTAGGTAAGTACATAAAAGTTCTGTTTACAAGGTCAGGTTTAGCTTTTATAAGTAAAGGTAGGAAAGTACCTATATAATTAAATTTTATTTTAGTATTTTTGGATCACGGACTTACTATATCTAAATATTATGTAGTAAACTTTTGATAATGACAACAGAGTACTCGTACATACTTTTTTTATATATTCTCAATTACGTAGGTACCTACTTATTAATAAACAATGGAGACTAAGCAAATTAAGGTATTAAAAATACAGGGTGACATTGAATCCACGGGCATTCTTTTAAGGGGTCATTGTACTCATCATTATGAACAACTTTTCATCATCATCAGCCTATAATTTCCCCACTGCTGGTACACAGGCCTGCTCTCAGTGAGAGGGACAGGGCCGTAATCCACCACGCGGGCCCAGTGCGGGGTGGAACAACTTTTGCAAAGAGACTAAACCTGAAATCGCGAATAATAGATCAGCTGTTTCATATACTTTGACGAATTATTCGAACATAAATGTAGGGAACAGCAGATGTCTTTTTTTCTATGTTAGCTTTGGTCCCAGAGTAAAAGTTATTCATAATGATGAGTACAATGGCCCCATAAAAGGATGCCCTTGAATTCAATTTCACCTTGTATAATAGACCAAGAGCTGAGGCAATATTTTTGTAAGCTTTGCTTTGACTGATGTAGGTACCTACAGTTGGTTTCGTTTTAAGATAGGCTACACAGTTCAGTAGGTATAGGTAAGTCGAAGTGGTCAACTATGTACGCCTACCTATGCTATTTATTTTCTTTGTTAAATGTTTACCGTTATTACCTAGACGTTTTATTTAGACGTAGAGTAATTGGCACATAGCTGGTAATTAATTATTCTTTAAAAGAAGACAACCCTAAAGTAGTCAGAAGAGATAAGAGTTACGCGATAGAAAGAGAGGCAACTCCTAGGTGCATAAAACTGTAGACAATTAGCGCTGTGCGACCTGAATTGCACGTTATTTTGTCACAGCAAGAGTCGCTATTTATTTAAATGATTTTGCGCAGTGAATCTTCTGTACTTGTACTATTATGTATTCTGTGACCATAGCGAAATCTAATTCGACGAGAAAGCCTTACTGGAACTGCGACGCCGGCAGCGGACACACGGATGATAAAAAATTACAGTGGGCGATTTCTTAAAAATACTTAGCTATCAAGAGAATTATAATAATCTATAAGCGCCAAATAAGCTAATATTATATACCTACCTAGCTAACTCTAGGTAGGTATATAATATTAGCGTCGTAGCTCTCGAAGCAATACAACCTAATAATAATATAATAATTGCGTTTTACTAGAATATCATACGCTAGCTTCAGGTTCAGCTAATATCAGGTTCACCCGACCCACCCCATCGCATCGCACCGCCCTTTTACTTCGGTTTCGCTTAGCGTTCTTTCTGATATTTTTTCTTTCTACTCGGCTCCTAAGTTTCCTAGCGTGATGTTAAATAAACTATAGCCTTCCTCAAGAATTTGGCTATCAAATGCAAAAAGATTTTTTTGAAATCCGACTGTTAGTTCCACAGATTACTCTCCCTACATTACAACCAAACAAATTTTACCTCTTTATAATATTATTAAGTATAGATGTGAAGTTTGGGCTCGAAACTATACATTTATTCTATTTCGAATCGAATGAACGTGCGTGTATTCAAAAGAAGTTTACGAACTAGGTCCTGTCCGGAGGCAGACATTAATAAAATATTGCATTTGTTATTTTGTTTGCATTCAAATAACATAAAGACGAATGAAGTTGCAACAGTGCTTAGTGCATGCTGTGCGTTGTCTACTTGTCAGTCAGTGAATGAATCAATGTATTTAACATTTTTACTAAAAAGATCGAAATCAAAGTCGTATGATGAGGTTGTATGATGATGAGGTCGGATGATGGTGGTGTCGTCGTGGTCGTTCGATCTTTTTCTGCAAAACCACTCCGGTGTCCTAGTAATACTAATACGTCGTATGTGAAAGTTTGTATGTTAGAGAGAAAGTGAATTTGGATGTTTGATAATTTTATTTTATAATATTTTATTTTATTTATTTAGGAAAATAAACAGTTACACACTATAATAATATACAAACAATTCATACAAAGTGAGCAAGTGTATAACCCACGACATTTTCCACAGATTAAATACACATTAACATTACACATACACATTTTCCACAGATTAGATAATCAATCACAAATTAATGCCTGATTGGATTTGGATAAAATATGGCACACGGTTAGATCATGACCTGCATTAGAACATCATTATCACCTGCCCAGCTTTTACCCAGCTGTTTTGGGGTCGGCTTCCAGTCTAACCGGATGCAGCTAAATACCAGTATTTTACATGGAGTGACTGCATATCTGACCTCCACAACCCAGTTACTGGGTAATACGATACCCCTTGCTAATACTCGTTGTTAGACTTCCGGGCTTCTGATGATCCGTAACGACGATCAAAGATCTACAAATGACACACAACCATTCGACAAGCTGTCGTATCGAAAATGACACATTTTCAATTACTGATTTGCCTTGCCCCCGACAATATATAGCCTTCGGAAGAATGGCGGTCGTCTTTTTGATTTAAAGTGACAACATTTTTGGATTTTGGATGTGTCAACGGCCTTTAGAGGGCTTCTTTGATAACATTGATTGATGGTCGATTCGGCACGGTAGCGTATCGATTGGTTGTGAATCGCTATGCTGGTTTAGTACATAGGTAGGCCTTTTTTATCCCGGTAAGTTGTACGTTACCGTGTGACAATTTTCCGACCTCCACGCAGGTAGAAACTAATGTTTTTAAATATATTACCGATTAAATACCTTCATTACGATCAAAGTTAACTTTTCTAATCTGAACCTAACTTCATGGCCACGCCGTAGCCATTTCCTACCCCATCGGTTGATACACAGTCGTACAATTTGATAACATTTACACACGTCACTCTCCTATGTCAAAGAAATAAGGTTGAGTATCCCTTAGCTCCCGTATTACATCACTAAGCCACCTTTATTATTATGATAGCAAGATTTAACTTCGCTCGACAACTGTATCGTACAATCCCGACTATGGTGAACCAGTTAGAACTGGTCCACCATAGTTGGGTTTACGCGATGTAATGGTATATATTCGGGCTTGCTTTCCGGAAATGGGTGGGCAGGTGTCTAAGCGGCTTATTAGAAATGCATCGGCGGATGTAAATGATGAACGTGGCAATGTTGCCAGCCTTTTGAACATTTTTCCTATTGACAGCGATGCGGACGAATGTTTGATGTCCTATAAGCTGTATAGGTATGCCGATATAATGAATTATACCTATGTTTTGGGCACTACCCAAAACAGATGTAATATTTACGTATCGAATCTATTGAGTGAGAATACCTACTACTACGAAACTACAAACTTATTCTTTGGCCCGTTTATTGTACAGTTGAACATTAGGCCGTGTCACTTGCTCTACGAAAACCTCCATGATTGCTACAATAAACAGGTTCTGTCAATATCAAATTGTGCATTTAACTGTACTACAGCGCAATAGGCTTTTGCTCGTACAAAGATGAGCACGCAATACAATTTCTCGGTGTGGGTTGGCGAGTCCAGTTTTCGTTACCTACTAGGTACGTGTTCTTCACCGACAGTCAGTGATGTCAAAGATTAACTTATAAAATGTGCGTTAGGTAGGTACCTACGTAAATTGGAAACGTCACTTTAGTATTATTAATCCAAAAACAGCTTTACCCAATCTATACCAATACTAATAGGTATACTATCATCTATATTAATATTTTAAAGAGGTAAAATTTGTTTGTAAGTTTGTCTATAGGGCTAATCTCTGGAACAAAAAAATCAGCTGTTTCATAGAAAAGTGCAGTATCTATGCGGTCAAAATGTACGGCAGAGCATTTTTTTTTAATAACCTCCGTTAAATTTCAACGCAGGGAGGGGGTTAGAATCACGTGCCGAGTTCATGGATTCATTTTGCACGTCGAAGCCACTCTGTATAGCCGCACTAAGTAAGTACCCAAATGCTATATTTGTCTATGGCATGCGACATTCAAAACGGATTTTCCGCTTTCCGCTGGCTGTCTTAAAATATTTGCCTATCATATTCTTGTCATAAATAAAGAATTCTTTGAAGTCCTGCCAGTGTTTGTAGTGGGTTCAGAATCATATACTGAATCCATCTATCCACTTTCTTTGGTATTGTTCGTCGAATAATGTCCTTTCTGTGGTATTGTTCGTCGAATCGTTGAGCTCCTTAAGTTCTGAGCTGAGCTGCACGATTGCTGACAATTGCGTGCACTGGCTGGACAGGTCCACTCAAACTGTGTGGTTCTTTCCTCATAAGACCATTTTAGATACCGATCTACCATAGCCTTCACATGATCTGACCAAGATTATGTCTGGACTTTAAAAGAGACTGTGATCTCTAAGTTTGTTTCGGCCTTTCTGCTCAGAGTAGTCAGAGCCTCTTCTAGTTTAAAAAATATTTATGTTTAACTTGTAAAAGTGTTTGTACAAACCTACCTACCTAAAGCGTCTATTTCAAATAATGCAATTACAGGCAATTTTAAATGGTCAAGGGGTCGGTCAGTAAGAAAGATGAAGCTAGTTGCCCATTCCAAAGCGTAGTAGGTACCTATGGAGAAGAACGGGCAAGAAACTCTGTATTATACGCCATTGACAATAGCCCAACGATTAGAAGGCAGGATTAGTAAGAAAGAGGTTGTGGGTTGAACCTTGCAAGTTGTAATCATCATCTGCCTAGTCTTCTTCACTATTTTGGGCTCGGCTTCCAGTCTAAATGGATGTAGCTGAATACCAGTATCTTACGTGAAATTACTGCATAGAGCAGTGGTGGCCCAGTGGTAACGGCCGCGAATTACGAATTTGTAGGTCGTGGGATCAACCAAAGAGAGGCATTTTACTTCGTGTAAATTATTTCATCACCACTGAACCAGAAACCAGCATGTCCTAGAGTAAAAAATCGAAGACATGAGACATCTACCAACCCGCACTGGGCCCGCGTGATAGATTATGGCCCACTGAGTGAGAGGAAGCCTGTGTCCCAGCAGTGGGAACATTATAGGCTGATTATGACTGCATATGTCAGCTTCACAACCCCTTGGTAAGACTGGTGGTTAGACTTTCAGGTTTCCAACTACCCGTAAAGACCAATATTGAAGTAAAATTCCATCACAAACAAACTGAGTTTAGATCTTCGTATCTCGATAATAATAATGTCTATAAATACCTGGCCACTTAGCCAAGTCGACAGCATTATCAGTGGCCTTGCACGTGCTTTATTGAGTACCTAAGTATAAGTGCTATTGCACAGAGGCTCAACTGCCTAGCCTTTTCGTCGGTCAACTTCCAGTCTAACCGAATACAGCTAAATAACTTATTTTACATGAAGCGACTGCCTATCTGACTACCACAATCCAGTTACTGCGTACCTAACACGATTCTCCTTGGTAAGACTGGTTTCTGATGTCAGTAACCAGTCTTACCAAAGGGAATCGTGTCAGGTACGGTTACGGTTAGTCTGAAATACTGACTACCCGTAACGACTGCCAAAGATCTACGAGTTACAGCCGGCAACTACGGCTCAACGTGCTTTCCGAGGCAAGGAGAGGTCTCGATATGTAATGGATGGTCACCCATCCACGAAGCGACCGCGGCTAGCGTAGCTTAACCTTCGTTCGAGCAGTGTGACTATTGTTATTTAGCCACGAGGCTATTGCAAAATAATCTTTATAAGTAGCGAAACTAAGTTTGAATATAGCACCTTGAGCGGTCAGCCCTGTTACTTATTGCTGTCTTAGATTTGATCATTGCATTTGCAATTCGCATTTTCGTGCTGATACTAGTTCACTCTATTAACAAAGCTACCCAAATACATTAAAAAAAAAATGAATTAAGTATAAGTAACAATATTTGAAACCACACAAAGGTTTTATGTAAGTATTTATATGAATAAAACCGACTGCAAAAAAAAACTATTTTGTATTATTTTTTTGGAATTGCCTCGTTTAGTCCATTATTTAGGTGAACGAGATGGCCAAACTAATCCGCAGTTCCATACATATTAAAGGCGTGCGAAGTGCACTTTTGTAGGAAACAGCAGATTATTTTAAAATATTTTTTTTTATTTAAACGCAGCATGTAAGTACTGAATCCATGGTAAAAAGTAGCTAAAATGTTCATCAAACTAAATAGATTTTGCACAAAATAAAAACACCGTAGCGCACTCCTGCTGAACCCTAAACAATAAACCCTTCACATTACACGGTCGATTTTTAAACAAAAGTACAAAAAAAACTGTCATGGAGGTCCCTTGTGACCACAGCGACAATTGCGCACTAAAATGCTGAACTTACCCTTGTGTTGTTTACCCTTTGTACAAGTTGTTTAAGTTCCAACGTTTGTAGCACGAATAGGGTTATCTTCACTCTCATATCTTAGAGGGTGGGCTGTGTTAGAGCCGTGTCATAGCGGGCTTGTAATGAAAGTGAATTGTCAAATGTGGCGTGCCGTAGATTCTAGAACTTTCTAGGTCGTAGAAAGTTAGGTTGGTCAAAAAGTATACAGGGTTATTGGTAAAACACCATCAACCTCTTAAGGGGTCATTGTACTCATCATTATGAACAACTTTTACTATGGGACCAAATACGAAATCGCGAAAAAAAAATCAGTTGGTCCCTACATTTTGACGAGTTCTGCAAACATAAATGTAGGGAACAGCTGATTTTTTCGCTTTCCTTTTGGATATTTTCCGACATCCACGCCCATGAAGCCGCTGGCAATATCTAGTAAATATTTACCTTTATACCTTATATACCTTTATTTAACACTACATAGCTTCCGCGCATAAGTTCCTCCGCGTGAAGTTTCTGGTTCCACCTACCCCGTCTACTCGTATCACTGCGTTTTCGCTTAGCGTTCTTTCTGACTTATTTTTATTGTTGCTCGGCTCCGGAGGGTTCTAGCGTGATATTAAATTCTATTGGTCTTTGAAACGCAAAAATAATATTTGAAATCCGACCGGCTTTTTTTTTTTTGTGGGTGGGATATCATCAAGTAACTTCTCCCGCTCTGGGCAGAGCAGGGCGTGTCAGACTCTTACTGACTAAAACCCACCCGTGTTCCTTCAGTTACCTGTGCCAGGGGCCACGGTATCCCTCTCGGACTTTTCCGCAACCCTAGCAGGCATTGGTCCTAGCAAACCCCGTCATTGGTGCTGACATCTCTTTGAGGCGCGCGTGGAACACAACGCGCCGTCGACCCGGGCCTGGTCCTTATCGAACGGCGAGCTGCCCATTGCTCGCCGTTCACAAGCCCACGCCTACGGTGGCCGGGAATCGGCCTGTGATTCCCGACGCCCAGGGCGTCTCCGACCGACTGGCCGACCCGCTGTTCTAGAGATTACCCCCTACATACAAAGTTACAATCAAACATTACCTCTTTATAATAATAATAAAGATTTAAAAACCGGCCCAATTAACTGTCTGTTCAGCGAGTTCGGAGACAACGCATCTTTACACTATTCAGCTTACGCCCTTATTATTTTGCAGGTTCGTACTGTTCTACAAAAGTATTGATGAAATTAAGAGTTAATCAATCAATCATTTATTTGCAACGAAAGTAGGTTACATTAAATACAGCATTGCGATTCTGTAACCATCTCACCGTGAAAACTTAGGTGAAGTGAGCGTGGATTGTCGTCAACTGTCGTCCCACTGATGCTAGGGATTGACCAAGCATTACATTTACAATCATAATCGAGATTTTAATTATGTTTTTTAATATTAGTAGTGTTGATAATTTTATAAATGATAAATGATTTTATTTCTGTAAGTAGGTTTGAACAAACACTTTTACACGTCAATCATATTTTTTTTTAAACTAGATGGGGTCGGCGTTTCCTATCTGACTACTCTGAGAAGAAAGGCCGAAACAAACTCAGAGGTCACAGTCTCTTATTGTATATTATTTCAAAGCTAGTATATAAGTGTCTAAATATTATTATTTAGAGTTATTTTTTTTTTATAAAACAGCAACACAGAAATTCAGTCAGTAACTAGTTTAGGAAATCAAAATAAAATAACTTATTTGGGTTAATAACTGAATTTCTGTTTTGCTGTCTTATTTAAAAACCCGTAGGTAAATAGTAACTTTAGCCACTTAAATACTAGCCTTGAAATAATATAAAATGATCAACAGATTAGCATAAACAAAAATCTCGATTATGATTGTAAATGTAATGCTTGGTCAATCCCTAGCATCAGTAGGATGACATTGGCAGCTCACTCCACGCTCACTTCACCTAAGTGTTCACTTCACGGTCACATTTTTACAGAATCGACATACAGGTATAGTAGATAGGAGTGAGCCATGTACATTCTGCCTGGAAATAGGCACGCAAAAATTCTAAAAATTGTTAAGAAACTATCTAGAAGTAAAATTACAAATTAAAATGTCAAAGTCAGAATTATTACAACTAAACATACATAAATTAATGTTGAAAAATTACAAATTAAAATGTTACTCTATAATAAAATTTAAAATAATTGTCCATAGGTTCAAGATAATATTAATTATATTTACTACACACATTGCCAAATAAAAAGCTTTGTCAATCTTTTGTGCAAGTTTGATAATCTACGAAAACATCGCGTATGAACACTGCTAAGCAAGGAGTAGGTAAGCTACGACACTTGTCAGTTGGACACGATTAGGAGCTTATAAAGTTTAAATTCGTAATTCACTCACTCACTATTTCGTACCTACTCAGCGTTTACGGTCCTTTCAAAGTTATTTTATTTCTGATTTTACATCACAGTGATCGATATTGTCGTTGGTTATATGATTGCTGTCAGATGTGAAATTACTGTGAAAGGACAGTAGGTATATACGGAGTTATTAGTAATACGTCGGCAATCCATTAGGGGGATGTGGGGGAGGTCATTTGCAACCAAATGATCCATATGACCCCTATACAAATGTCAATCATTTCCGAGTAATTTGACCTTATAAAATTTTTGGCGGGATACAACTAAAAAAAAAACAAATAATGTTTTTTTATTATCTTATCTGCATCTACTTCAATACATAATAATCAACCATAAAATTACCATTATCTTTAATATTTTTTAAATCTGAGCAAACAATTTTCCTCTTCCTTTTCTTTCTTTTTTTTTTAAACGTTGCCTAAAATAACATGGATATACTATAACGACAGAACATTCCAAAAATATGTACAACTTCTCAGCTATCTAAGGAGATACAATAAGATACCAGTATTTACAAAAAAATATAAAATGTCAAATTACTGCAAAATAGTTGACATTTGCATAGGCGCCTTATGGGGTCATTTGGTTGCAAATGACCTCCTAATACATCCCCTTAATGGATTGCCGACGTATTACAAATAACCCTGTATAACTGACAGAGTCAGTAACGCATTCTCTCATCGGAAGGAGTATAACATTAGACAAGCTTCCCTTAAATAATTAGCCTACAGTCGATAAATAATCATTAAACAACAAACTGCACCATGTGTACTAAGGACTCCCAGCTGTTTCCAACGTAAAAAAACAAAATGCAGCGCCAACCGCAAAAATGACCATTGTACCCGGGACACGATGTTCCACCGACAAACTTAGGGAAACTGCCACCCGCCACCCGTCACTAGACCGTTCAGCCACACCTACTGTTTCTTAAACTAGACACTATCGATACATTAATGGCAAATTACTTTTAAATGCACCTTTCATTAGGTTAATATTCCAAGAACGGCTTTATGAAGTACTGCTGGTGTGCACTCAATTCAATGATGATTAAGGTTTTACGAATTAAAGTTTTGATGACGCCTCCAAGGCTTGGTGGCGGTGGCGCAGCGTGTCTGATATCTTTCACCGATAATTATCAATATTACACGAAATCATTAAAGCCCTAGTCTCTAGCGTGGCAATCATATTGTCATGTATTTCATTATTGCCCGCTCACCAAGAAGACATAGTTTTATCCCCTTAGTGAATTATCTACTATCAATTACCGAATTGGTTAACTCTGCTACCATCTTGTAACCGACAAAAAAACTTATCACAGCACCCTAATTACGTAACACACTATTAAACAGAATCTGAATCATTTTGAAGGCTATTGCTACTGTATATGTTCGAAAAATTTGTCTGCTCAACAACGTAAATAACGCAATAATAATAATAAACTTATTCAGATAACTTTGATCCATACTTGAGACATAAGCTAGTACAAAATAGTAAGCAGGGACTTGGTCCGCTGCACTAAGATCCATGTTAGGGGACAATCGTGCCTAGCAGCAATGGCATACAAGATGCTGTGGCGACTTCCACGTAACCGGCTAATCAATGACGCGGTTTGCGCCATAAAGCTGCAAAGCCATCTGTGTGTGCATCAGCAAGCATTGCTGATGAATGTTGTTGAATTGTCAAAATGGAAGCCATTCCTACTGTTATGTATAACGTAATTACCCCACAGGTGAACACATTTCATAAACTGATTATACCAATAAGAGTAAAGTTAAAAAGACTACCTATGTAATTACTCGTATGTGATGATTCGAATATAAATGAGCCTATAATTATGACAAGACTTACAAACTATGTAAAATAATCCCACCCCAATTTTAAACGAATATCCATAAAATACATCATCAGAACTACTGGGTACCACTTTACAACGTCCCAAATACCCCAAACAACTACATTTACAGATTACAGACATGTAGGGAACCCCAAACGGCTACCGTTTGGGTTCCGTGGGCAATAAAGAACGCATTACGTGGCATACAACCCTCCTTGGAAGGGGGACGAGAAAAATTGCAAATACATTCGTAGTGTGTTAGTTTATCATGTTAACTCTATTATTTATAAATTTTGCTCCTGTATAGATGTGTGTTTTGATGTGTGAGGGAGATGTTTCATTGTATTCATTGCACTTACAACTGAGGATAGCCTGTTGGTCAGGCTATTGGCTTTTGATGGTTTTACTAATAAGGTTACGTTTACATAACTTTAATCTTCTATCATCTGTAACCATCACGAGTTTTTCATATGCATTGGTAAATTATTAGTTAAAATAATATTTGTGTTAGTTTAGTTTTGTTATCCTGCATCACCCTCTGCTAGACAAAGGCCTCTCTACTCATGACTTCCAGCTCTTTCGATCCAGGGCTAAAGTGGACCACTGCTCGTTTGTTTTCTCCAGCTCGTCCCGCTATCTTCTACGGGGTCTGCCGCAACGCCTTCTGGCTGTGTCAGGGTTCCACATAGTGGTTATTTTGGCGCAAAGCTCATTGGGGTTAGTTTTACTTGTTGTTGATCTTACCAACCTTCATAAACTTTACCATGGTTTTCTAGCGATTAAAATTCGGACAGATAATTTATTATAAAAATGAAAAAATAAAATATTAGCAACGCTGTATTTCTAAAGACGGGCGGATTCTTATCAGCCATAGCGCAACTATTTTTCATTGAGCAGAAACTGGCAATAAATAATTTATGAGGACGACATCTTCTATAGACTAATATTTTACCACTTAGCGAAGTTTCCTTCGCTTTAAATATTTATAATTCTTGTTTTATTTGCACAAAAGATTAAGTTTGTGCTGAAAGGGGAATTAAATGTGAAAGCAACATCAGGATTCAAGAAAAATAAGAGCCTCAAGCTTTCATCTTCCCAAATAAATAAATAAATATCGTCTGATATTGCACACAGCACCATCTAGTTCCAAGTTAAGTACTTAATTAAGGCTTGTGTTATGGATACCAGATGGTTGATACACTACTTAAATACACTTTTTTTTTCGTAAATACATACATATTATAAATATACATCCAAAAACTCGGAACATTTAAAACTTATAACATTAAATTGTGCTGGGGAGAGACCTTTGTCCAGCTGTGGGATGAAACTGGCTGACAGTAACCAGGAACATCAAATAATATAAATCAGATGAGATATTGGAAAGGCAGACTGTGGTTACCAGTTTTGTCTGTAGACAAATGTTAAAAAAAAAAACAAACATCACTGTAATTAACCGCGGTCGACGGAAAATTATGCTATCTGAACAGCTTGTTTTATTATTTTATTAATATACATACTCCACGACAGTTTTGACAAGACGATATTCTGTCGTCACCGACGGTCAAGACCGATATCGATAAACCTTGCTTCGCACGTACTAAGCAGCATAATGCTGAGCGATAGCCGTTTTGCGTGGATGTGACGCATGTTTCCCAAAGCTTTTCTTATTTTTTGTGTCTATGTTTTTTTTTTTGCGCCATCTTTACCGCAAATAAACGCATTTTCTTTATTTTTCTTTCCTTATTTCTACTAAACTTTATTCCTGTCACTGTCACACAACTGTCAATCTACAACACTGCAAGATAGATACGGGAACATGTCTGAGTAACGTTAATAAGTTCCGCCTAAAGCTCTAGGGTCCACCCTTCTCCTAACGTCTCTTAGTCACAATAATCCTACTCCTACTGATATTACTCCTACCCTCAAGACAAGCAATTCCATACGCCATTACAGCGAGTAGTGCATAGTATTAGTTCATTTTTATAGCACAAGCGCAAATTTCTTGCGTCCTCAGCCCCTTTGGTCCCCAAGGAGAGAGCCCCATTGGTTCAAAGATTTCCTACACGCACACAGAAGTGCATTTGTCATTATTATTTATGTTGTTGTCTTATTTTTTTGTGAATAGATATCTTGGGATGGATATGGTGTGGTTTTAAAAACAAAGTTCTATTCAAAATAAATGGTTTGTCTTATTACCAAGAGAGATGAGAAGAGATGTTGGTATATTGGCGTGTCTCGTGTGCTGGCTGACATACTGGGGCCGTACTATGACCTGTTAACGCCATCATGATTCCGTTGAGAAAAAGAGATAGTGCAATCGGTCATGTATAGCTCTCTTCCACGCTGGAACAATGATGGAATTAACACGTCATAGTACGGCCCCAGGAAATGGCAGCTGTGCTGCTGGGGAGTTCTGTTTTTTTCTGTTCCGTGGTTGCGTCGGTTCTTCTTCCAAGCTAAAGCACTAGGAAATGGTGAAGGGCGGGCGTTTTGGGGACTGTCTTATATAATAATGATGTTCAAAAAGTGCTATTTGTCAGCCTAGTTAGAAGAAATGAGTTTTGATTTTGGTAGAAACCTCTTTTGAGTAAGTATTGAATTGGTTCAAATCCCCAGATATAGGTATGTTTATTATCACCCTAAAGAGGACTCCAAAGAGGATCATTTCATGAACGATGTAGAGGATATTTTGTAACCTATGAAAGCCAAACGACTTCCATCAATTCCTCAATTAAATTGATTGTAGATCTAGGACATAGCAGGTGGTACTTGAAATTTGAATGGTATCGAGGTGTGTATCAGGGATGGTAGGTTGAAACTTTAAAAATAAATGAGTTCGCTTCGACATCGGTGCAGTCACTTGAGTCAGGTTCAAAATTCCAAATTCGGTAAACTGAAGGGATTGAGCAAATTAAAAAAAAAACATTATATTCGTATCTGCAAGCCATTTTTAAACTGAATATTAAAGTATGATGCATATTGCCGAAATCACCATGAAGGTTGGAAGCTAGGGTGGTTTATGAAGGGTAGGCAGGCGAGGAGCGGTCGAATTTGCGAAGAATTTGGCTGACTTTATGATACCATCTTAGTTTTATTGCTGTTAAACTCGATTTTGTATGATATGTATGGATTTTACCGAGAGGGCGAGGATATGACGTCAAGTGGTAACTTATGTGACGTAGTTGGATGAAGTGGGAATAAGTTTTAAAGTTTTGAACGTTCATTTTACCAACCTTTTGATAAGTTAATGACTAACATTATTGTACCTACTTACTAACCTCTAACATACCGTTCCGATACTCGGTCCAAGGAACGTTAATATGTATGCAACCAGTATTTCTCATTCTAAGTGAATAATTGTATTCTGTTTTTGAGAAATAAATGTCTTAAACCATAATCCATTTTTTTTTCTTCAGAAAAGAGGAACTGGCACAACATCCAGATTTTCCCAAATTATTCCTTTCAGCTATTCAAAACTGTCATTCTATCTCCAAAAGCCTTAGTAAAAAAATATTGAATAGGTACGAGGTTTATTTTATTGGCAACTGCCCTGAACACTTAGAATCATAGTTCAAAATGAAGAGCGGACAAAATAATAATTATTACATCTCAGATCTAACATGAATGCTGAAGTTTGAAAGTTGGATGTTCCAAAAAACTGTCCAGCAAAAATAAATAGAAGGTAGGTATCCATTTATAGTATAATCAGCCTATAAACGATCCCACTGCTGGGACACAGGCCTCCTTTCTGTGAGTGAGAGTGGGCCATAATCCACTACGTGGGCTCGCCCAGTGCGGGTTGCAGGATGTCACATGCCTACAAATTGGTTCTGGGACATGCCGTTTTGAGAGCAGTCCATTCATATTAAGTATCAATTAGATATAACCCACCTGATGTGGTCTGGCATTGTGTGGTGAAGGGCCCCCAACCCCATGATGGTACACCATGTCATGCTTCAGCTGCGGCAGTGGGGGCCCCGGCTGCGGCCCTGATTGGTGCTTGCTGATGTCCACCGCAGCCAGCGCTTCAGCCCTGCTCAGGAGACCATCGTTGAGGCCCCCAAATAGGTCACCCTGGACAAAGAAGGTTGTACATTGAGACTGGCTGGTATTTGTGCTTTTATGGGTTGCATTCTAGAACGATACATAGGCACCTGATCCACCGCCGAAGAGAAAGCGACTAGCTATTCACTATTTTCTCGCTCAAGAAACTTACGATAGATGTAGGTCACGTATAAGTAAAAGAGATACTGAGATAAGAGAGAGACAGTGAGTTGATCGCTGACTGTTCACACTGCTGGCGAGAATTATCTCTCCACTAGTTTATCACAGCGACAAGAGCTAAGAAGAAAAAACCAACAACTTCTAGTCGCTATCTCTACTCCCTTTTCGCTTATTGTCGGCCGTGGGTCAGGTGCTTTAAGCATATATTTATATCGTTTTTTGTTTTCAGCATGGCTCCTCGAAGGCTGTTTCTACAGGATGTATACTGCTCATTCCATTAAATAAACTTCAGTAACTTGTAAAATTATAGATTTTATATTTAAACTTCCACTGGAATCAAGATTCAAGCTCGGTGTCGCTCTAAATTAAGAATTGGGCAGTCAAGTTTCACTTGTAGTTCAAAAATAACAAAATTTCATTTGGGTCACATCGCTAACACGAAAAGGTTATCTAGTTTTAAATAACGTTTAAAATATAGAGAAGAATAAAGCAAGCAAACGAGAACTTTATATTTATACCTAGGAAATGTAAAAAAAGAGCTGTGAATTTTTCAAAATTGAATCAATATTTTTTCTCTATTTCTGATTATTTCGCATTTGACCCTTCAAACCCATTTGAGAAATTCACTTGTTGTTAATCTACTGCAGGCATTCAATTGGCAAAAAATGTAATTAGAATGAATAATTAATGAAACAAATTGTAAAACCTTTTTACATATTTTATTAATAAAACAAGAAGAAGCAAAATAACATTAAAAAAAAGAATACAATCTATGGGCAGTTCTATTAAGCGAGTATTTTATTTTAATGTGAGTAGAAACAAGGCGGCGTTTATCTAGTGTACCCGTTTAGTTTAGCTAATATGTACCTGACATGCATACTCCGTAAATATTGTAAGTAATGTAATTTATAATTCATGCGTTTTGCTGTACAAGGTCATTAGAGTCGTTGGTAAAGCGTCGCACATCCTGCGAGAATTATTTTACGTTAATTTTATCTATATTGTGAAATAAAATATTTTGGCCTCAACTACGCTTATTAGTAGGTGATCAAACGCGTTACCCTTTTACCCCTTTTCGCACTGTTATCACAAAGGAATTTACCTTAACTGGATCCTAAAATTTTTAGTACCGGTAATTGACTGCACTTTACACTTCCTACAGCTTTCGAATCTGTATTTGGTACCTTCGATATTAGTAGGTAGGTAATTCAATTTTCAAAAGTGCGAATTTCCTCTTGGTCATTCAATAATCTAACCCTTTACTGCAACTGAATCGTTCAAATAGATTATTAACATTTACGATTTCAACCCAAACAATCCGCAAAATTATTCCTCATGCATAAAATAAATTAATTTACCAAATCCTGTACTAATATACCTACACTAGAAACGAAGCAGACCCTCCATAATTACATAACACGGGAAATTAATTTCGTCACGAGACGACAAAAATCAACACTCAAAATGTAGCGAGACCTTCAACGGCACTAATTTGGAACGCAATATGGGGTACATAAATAAATAAAATACAACTACGTAAGGCGGCCGCGGACAGGGGTTTTTCCCGGATTATTTTAAATAATTTATGAGAAATTCTGACCCATGAGTTACTCCGAGACTTGTTATTTTGCGCCGCGTTTACACTCGCCCAGACCCCGGACCCTGGATCCCGGACTACGGACTTGAAATTCAATTGGTCAGCGTAATTGATATTTGTTGAATTCGGATGCTGTTTTGTAGGATTAAACGGTTTACTGATTGCGTATTATGAGTATTTAAATAAAGAGCTTTTGTTTTTAATCACGTTTATGCGCTGTTTTCTGTGGAGCGTGATTTGGAACCGACTGTCAAACTTAACCATGTATTTCAATTAAACCATTTGCAGGCACTTTTGAATTGTCAAGTGGTCGGTCAGTCAGAAATATGAAGCTAGTTGCGCATTCCAAAGCGTAGTAGGTACCTATGGAGAAGAACGGGCAAGAAACTCCACGGACACTCTTTTAAATTACCTATATTGTTACATAAATATTAGTTACATCATTAATGTTGCATATAGGTATAATTATATGTGAGAACGATGGAAATAAGACGTACACGTTGAGTGTCCAGAGAACAACATATAGTTTAAACAAAACAATCCATAAATAAAATAATTAAAATAAGCCGTGGCGGCTTAGAGATGACCAGTCCCAACTGACAGCGCCCGATCACGAACATGACACATGTGCTTTCATAATAGAAATAAATATGTGTTAAATACTTTGACCGCCACGCAGTTCAGACGCTATTAATAATAACTTATTATTAGCTACCAAATTATATTTCGGAACAAGAACTATAAAAAGTTTCAAAGTTTCAGTATGTAACTTATGGTCAGGGACGAATATTTTGATATTACCTATAAGTAACCAATTAACGTAGGTATTTATACTAAAGAAATAAATGTAATCATCCTAAAAACCTATCCTCAAAATTAACTTAAGCCCAGACCATTTTCCTTAAAACCATTTAACATTAAAAAGTCAGAGTCTATTCCATAAGTCACGTGTAGATGTAGCTGGAGTCCCGATAGATGCGCACTGCGCGGCCCGACTTCCAAACAGGCAGTTTTATGGCGCCAGACCTCTTAAACCGCCGCTAGTTCTCCGCTTTGCCAACGCCAGCACGTTTGGCAGTCGCAAGCACGTCTGCTAGTTTTATTTGGCAGGCCCCCGGTGATTTTGTTTGCATTGGTATTTTGTGGGCTTAAATCGATTCGGTTTTCTGTTGGCTCTCCGTGTTTTGATGCGATAATGGAAGTGGGTAGGTTCGTAGGTGCCTTTTGAGAAAAAAATAAAAGGTTGATTGAAGCTGTAGGTGTGTTGGCTTTACGTGGATAGTTTAAATTAAGATAGATGGGTCGTTTCCTATATGAAGCCTTAGATAACCAGTACTTAGGTTGTATTTGCAAAAAACTAAATCTCATAAAAAAATGTAAAACGTGGAAAATATCGAAAGATTTTATGTTCAAACCTAATGTTCAAATTCAAGTAGGTAATACAAATATTTATTTGATTCGAATACTTAGAATAATTTACTTCAAAATTCTATTCTAAATTTGCTTAGTTTACTATGAGCATGAAAATGGGAGCCCTATCAGAAAATCACGCGCGTTTTCACTGACCTTACATATTATGAAGTTAACAAAGCAGATACAGAATGCTTTAATTATTTACTTATAAGAAAACGTAATCAACCCTCGACTGCGAAGTTTCCGAAATTCGACATCGAAAATATAATTCGTAGCAATTGAGCGTGGGAATAGAAGGTTGTTCGCATGCCCTGCTGAATACTTCGCATAACCCCTCATTGTAATTGCTAACAAGTGCCCATTTGATATACGGAGCGTGGCGTAATTTGTCGCCGGTTACCGACCCGAGAAGGGTTAGGTGTCAAAGATATTGTTTTATTTTTTTATAATGCACGTTTGTTTTTCGGAGTCCATTATTTCATTAGTTCAACTTTGCGAATTCTATGCAAGTTTAAAAACAACACCTTGTATGCTATGTCTGATTACTTTCTTTATTTTTGTTTGAAACCAACCGACGACACGTGACGCTTTTAAGTTTATTTTTTTCTTTCTAATACGAGTAGGTACATAAATACACTCGCATTTGGATTTATTTGCGATATTAAGACCTTTCTAGTATCATCTGTGCACAGCAGACTGTTTTACCCAATTACAATGCAGGATCGTGATAATTGCCTCACAATTTACCAATTCACTAGTCAATTCATTAGTCAATTCTTAACTAAAAGCGACTTACACGAAAACTGCCAAAAACTAGTGAAGAGAAATAAATCCATTCCATTTTGACCGAACTACTATTCGACTGTCGAATTCGACCTAATTAATGAACAAAAGCGATATTAAAAGCTCGCTAGTTAGCTGCCGTCGAAACAGACAACACAAAATGAAACACTTCTATTTTGTATTTTTATTAGGGTTGTTAAAAATAAAGACTCGCGCTGCATACTCTGATCGCTATTTTAAAATTATCGATGCTATCTGTATTATGAATACCAGAACAGTGATTCTTAACAAATTATTAATGACGTTTGTACTATTATTTATTTATTTGTTTTTATTAAAAGCGTTGCCTACACTAGGAATTTCTCCTGTATTGTGGGTGCGTTTACAAACATTTAAACTCACATACACAAACAGCCAGACCCGGAACAACTACTTGTAGGTCATACAAATATTTGTTCCGTGCGGGAATCGAACCCGCGACACGCAGCGCAGCAGTCAATCGCTTAGCCACTGCGCCAACCGTGCCGCCAAATGAGACTCTCTTAATTTTAGGAGTCTGATAGGAGTCTTCTCTTCTAAACATTATTATAGCGAATGCGAGTTTTATTTTAAATAGTTTTGGTGTAAACTACAAACGTAAGGAAATAATCGTGTAAACATAGGATTCTACCTATGTTAACTGTTTGATATTGACAAATTATTCCTATTTAACAATTAGGTATAATTAATTAGTTATATATCCTAATTAATAATTTCCAAAAAAATTGAAAACATATTTTTTAAAGAGTTCAACTTTTATTGCAAATATCAACACTTATTTTAACAAATGTATTACTATTAAAACCTTAATCTGAACTAATATTTACATAATTTAGAAAGCTAAGTCTTAAAAGTCTTTGATTTTTATTTTATTTGAATTTCTTATGCCATGATAAAACTGCTTCACATTTCATGATTAACTACAAAAATAAATTTTGGACTTTACCATAACAGTAGCAAAGGCCTAAGAAGCTGAGAAATGAAAAACGAAAGATACAATATCCTGAGGAAAAAAAAATTTGAAAGCTGAGAAATAAAATGGAGAAAACCAGTATCCATTTCAAAGCACAATAGGACCCTTTATGTTCCTGGCAGTAAACACTCGCCCTGATTTAGCTTTTGTGACGTGCTATCTCAGTTATTTCAACACAAAATTCAATAAAGAACATTGGCTTGCGGCAAAGAGAGTGTTGCAATATTTAAGAGTTGCGGCTAAGGAGGCTTTTCAGATTCATTTCTGAAATAATCGTAGTCCCGCAGCGCTCCGAGCCCCGAGCGCGACTGCGCCGCAGCCTTCATAAATGACAATCTACAATAACGTGACTTTTTGTAAGTTGTGGGTAATTGTGTTTTTAGTTTTTTGAGTGAGTGTGTATATAGTTTATTTTATGTTTTTTAGGTAAGTTTAACCGTAGGTTTATGTTCAATGCCGGCTGTAGCGACGCGGTGAACATAGGCACTATGCTGGGTGACACCACCTTCCGGCTCGTTACTTGTCTGCGTCTGGGTGCTCCTTGCGTGGCTCCGCATCGCTGCCAATACGGTGAAGGTGTCGACTGCCTTGGACACTATGGCCTATCCTACAGTAAGAGCGCAGGCCGGATAGCACGGCACGCCAGCATCAATGACGTTATCCGTCGTGCTCTTGTCACCGCCGGAGTGCCAGCTGTTTTAGAACCCAACGGCTTGGCGCGCGACGATGGGAAGAGAAAAGACGGAATGACCATAATGCCTTGGAAGGTAGGTAGGCCTTTGGTGTGGGATGCAACGTGTGTCGACACCCTTGCGCCTTCCCATCTTCCTAGCACGGCGGGCTGTGCGGGGGCGGCTGCTGCAGGTGCGGAAAACCTCAAACTTATGTGCTTGAGCCGTTTGGGGTTGAAACACTAGGGCCATGGGGTCCGAGTGCCCACTTAGTTTTTCGAGACATCGCCAAGCGGTTGGTCGACTCTTCACGTGACCAGAGGGCTGGCCAATGTTTTGTCCAAAGAAACGCCATGCCATACAAACGTGGCAATGCTGCCAGCCTTTTGGGCACTTTTCCTGTTGACAGCGATGCGGACGAATTTTTTGATGCCCTTTGATTTTTTTTTTTATACAGTACTTGTACATATTATTATTTTAAGAGTTAAAGAGTTTAATTTTAAAAAAATACTCAATTTAAAAATATTATTACTTAGAATCAATTAACATCTAAACTAAATACTACTTAAAAACCAACAGCTAGAAATTTTATCAACATTCAATCGACACAAGTTCCCTCATTCGCTCAGTCATTCAATACTCATTCGTATCATAAAATAAACTGATGAACTAGTATAAGTTAATCTATTAGACACAACGTTCAAAGGGGAGCAAGCAGGGGTCCAGGCCTAATTCAATTGTGCAGTAGGAGCCCTTGTCAAACAACAATTATTACTGTCGCAGTTTCCATCGTAATTGTCATAGTAGATTTAATGAGAGGGAATTTGAGAGCTTATGTTAAATAGGAATTTGATATTTGTTTTGCTCTGACGTAGGAGGCTATGGGAATTACGTTGATTTGATTTCGCTGTCATTACACACTCAAAAACTATAAAACTTCACACTTCGACAATTTTTATCCGTCTTCAAAAAAGGAGGACTTCATTTTTTTTTTTAAGATAAGATAATATTTATTTGCGTAAACATGTGACATACATACATTCATTCACTTCATTCATTCATTCATCGTATTTTTTTTTATGTATCTTCACCGATTACTCGAAGACGCCTGAACTGATATGGAAAATTATTTTTTGTTTCAAAGGGTTCCATTTTATCGAAACCGGTCGAGAGGTTTAAAAAAAATCTACAATAAATTATTTTTATATAAAATAACCGCCTTCAAACGGACGAGGACACGTCCACGTCCGTTTGAACGAAGACGAAGACGATCGTTTTCGAATTAGTGTGGGGTAGGTACCATAGCTAAAAGACAAGTGATAAATAATAAATGACCCAACTTATAATATGCTTGGCTGTATAGTGTGCGTTTTATACAAGATTTAAATTTCGTTTCATTCAGTTGGAGTATGTGGGGAGGTATTTTATTGTAACATTTTAAACAGTACCCCATGAAGGATGAGTCTACATTAGCCAGCCCGAAACCTGGTTGAACTAATTGGTCCCTATTTCTAGTCCTATAGTTGTGTTATTCACCTCTTTTACTGAAAATAAATGATTTTATTTCTGTAAGTAGGTTTGAACAAACACTTTTACACGTCAATCAATGTCAGTGAATTCACGTCAGTGAATAGTTTTTTTTTTATATTGTTCTTTTTAAGTTTACGAATAATAATGGCTTGCTTTCTAGTACTTATTTTAAGATGTAAGTAGGTATCTAAGAATCTTGGACTAAGAGCTAATCAAACTTTTGCAAGGAATAGGTTCACGGTAAATATTCAACAGAAGGAAATCAAACTCATGACCTCTCACCTAGCTAGACTTCAAAATAGAAAAGTAAACATTTTATAAGGCGCGGTAAGAAGCAAATTTTTAGGCAATTGACAATAGCGCATCGCGGCAACAAATAAAGTTCAAAACAGCGATGCGTTTGATGATAGTTGAATCAAATGACCACCAAAATAAAAGTAATTTTACAGTTTTAAATTAAAAAATAAATACTCGGCTCAGTGAAATATTTTTTTAAGTAAGTAAGTACTTATTTCTTTAGTTGGTTGAGTTCCCTTTATTATCATTATAAAATAGATTACGTTCAACATTTTTAGAATTATGCAACGAAAAATTTTTTTTTAATGTTTATGTTACGATTGTTTTAACATGATGTTTAATTTTTATAAATATTTTTGAATAAGTATTTTCGTTGAACAAATGACAATACACACAATAATTTCCTGGCTTGTAATATGTAACAAAAATGTGCGAAAAAAAACCGAGCGTTTTACGATGTCCTACATTTGGGCAGCACCTTAAATATATAGTTTTATTTTCTACATACACAGTTAAGTTGAGTTCACAAGGCTGAACTGAAGAATTTAATGAAGAAATTGAATATCTAATTATGGTACTATCTGTTTCCCGCTACTTCGTCAGGGCGCATTTCGTATTTCATCATTTTTTTTATTCAAATAAGTATCTAGTCGCATATGCCTTTCTCTACCAATTCGGAGAACTTCCAACTTCTTTGTGAAGACGTCTCTGCCCTGTTTGACCTGAGTGACGCCGTTGTCATAGCGGGTGATCTCAACGCCAAACATCCTGCCTGGAACAGTTCAAGGACTTCTACCAGAGGAAGACACTTGTTCGACCTCTGCCCCGTCCTGAACTTTGATGTCATCGCCTCGATGACTCCCATTCAATTTTCCCATATTTCTAATCATAACCCCGACGTCCTCGACGTAACGCTTCTAATGAATGCCAACCTACGGTTGGAGGAGGCGGTGCAAGAGCGCACCTCGGACCACCATCCAGTTGTCATCAAACTCGTTCCCCGCATAGGTTTCCCTGATCCCAACCAACCCCCGACCAGTTTGACTCTACCGATGACATGACGGCCGCGATCAAATCATTCACCGAACACGTACAGTCAGTCCTGAACAATTGCTCAAGGGAAATTCCAGCGATGAAAGACTATCCCTGGAAGTTGCCGGACGATGTGTGTGAACTGTTGAGTGAGAAGAACGCGGCTGTCTGTGCATACAGTTACTTTCCTTGCGACGCGAACAAAGCCCACATGCGTTACTTACAGCGATATGTAAGAACACGCATAACGGAGCTGCGTACCGTCGGCTGGGACAAGATGCTGAGTGAGCTAGAGCCTACCCACCTGGCCTTCTAGGAGCTTCAGAGGAAACTCAAATCCAGAGAAGTAGTCTCCATGCCCCCCCTAATCTGCCCAGATAAGACCATCGCTTTCGATGATGTCGACAAGGCAAGCAAGGTCTTCAGGCCCAATGCTCACCCAGCTCCCAACCTCTCGGCTAAGATCAGCTGTCGTAAGTCGATGCGGAAATCGAACGTAGAGCCTCCCTCCCCCCCGTCGAAGACCCTGAGTATCCTCTGCCTCCAGTCACTCCAGAAGAAGAGCACAATATTATCAAGGCTCTTAAACCCCGCTAAGCCCCCGGCTCAGATGGAATGACAAATCGGGTGTTTCAACTTTTCCCTGCCCACCTAACAATGCTAATAATATGACTAACAGCTACCATCTTGAATGGTGCCTTGAGCAGTAACATCATCCCACAAGCGTGGAAAAAGGCCACCGTCATCGGTATCCCTAAGCTCGGCAAGCCCAAGTCCGAGACCACAAGTTACCGTCACATTAGCCTGCTCAATGTCCTCGGTAAAATCTATGAGAGGCTTATTTATAAGCGTCTCAGAAATTATGCCGAAACAAAGGGCCTCATCCTCAACGAGCAGTTTGGTTTTAGAACCGAGCACATAAACGTTGCTTTCCAACGTAGTTCGATGACGGGTGCTGTATTCTTCGACATAGCGAAAGCGTTCGACAAAGTCTGGCACAACGACTTATTATATAAACTCTACAAATTCGGTGTGCCAGACCGACTCGTGCTCATCTTACGAGACTTTCTGTCGAACCGCACCTTGCGCTATCGCATCGAAGGAACGCTATCCTCGCCCCATCCCATACGTGCAGGAGCCCCAGAGGGCTCTGTGCTTGCTCCCCTCATTTCCACGCTGTTCACCAGCAATATCCCAAAGAGTAAAAAGGCTCGGTAGGCTCTGTTCGCAGATGACACGGCCATTTGCTACACAGCCTGCGGCCAAGATCCATTAGATCGCACTCTCCAAAGCGTATTCGACAAGTTCGGCGCGTGGTTCAGAAAGTGGAGAATCGAAGTCAATCCCGACAAAAGTCAAGCGGTTCTCTTCACGAAATCACGATTCCCCTCCGACCTATCACCATGTCCGGCAAGCTGATCCCTTGGGAGTAGCGAGCCAAACGTGCACGTAGCAAACTGTCCCTCAGGTGTAACTTGCGCATTTACACAGCGTGCATTCGACCAATGCCTGTGCAGTCTTTGCTCACGCAAAGTCTTACCACATCCATAGAATGCAGACCCTCCAAAACCGTTTCCTCCGTAGGGCAACAGCCTACCCTTGGTTCGTTCGTAATCCTCCACCTTGACCTGAAAATCCCCACTATCCATCAATTCGTGAAACACAATGCCAAGCGTTTCTTCGATACCGTCGCCAAGCATCGCAACCCTCTGGCCTCGTTAACGGAGACGCGGGGCGTCACGCGTCGAGTGCGGCGTGGCGTCTCGCGTCTCTCTCGGTCTCATACAGCGTGGTCGAGAGCGAGAGAGACGCGAGACGTCACGCCACACGCGACGCGCGACGCCTCGCGTCTCCGTAAACGAGGCCTCTGGCTGTTTGGGCCTCCTGATATGTCCCCTCCAAAATTAGTCAAGCCCGCTGTCCAAGGCGACATGCCTTTGACGGCGGACTTGACTAATTTTGACGTAATTGTCTCCCACCGACCCTTGCTCGACGAAGTGCCAGCCCGCGTCGTAGCTGAGCCGGTAGCTTTAAATTCCCCTTGTAATAATAATTATCTAATCTCGATCCAGCCTGTCCCACCTTGGTGTCCTCCCTCCAGCGAAGCCCTAAGCCGAGGTCCATACCCCACAGGGGGTGCCCTTAGCGTGCAGTTGCTTAGTAATTTAAGAAATTCGTCCCTGGTTGGAGGCTATGAGTCCGCTTAAGGCAGCCACAGAATAGTCCGGTTAAGCAGTGACGACCTCTCAAGGTCAACAGCGAGAAACCAAACAAAAAAAAAACCTCTCAGATCCCAGGCTACTGGCCTGTTAAATTTCATAACCATCGGTTCAGTGATAAGCGTGATAACGTAACAGGCAGATAGACAAAGTCACTTTCACTTTTATATAATAGGTATCAGCATGGATTGATTTGCCCCCAGACTACTGAGTAGGTACTGACGAAACATTTTTTGAAGCAATTTTCGCAGACTGCATGACCCATTAACGTTCTTTAACGTGTCTAATGCACTTTACAGTTCAAGCTTCGGAATAGTAGCGGGATTTATGAATATTTTGCGTCACTATACACAATAAAAGTCCAGTCGGCTTCACGAGCTGTATTAGGACGGCTATTACACGCGAAGATTGGGTGCTTTATGACAGAGTTCACCGGATGGGAATGATTTAAAGCGAAAGCATCAGGGTAGCCCGCGAAAATCAAAATTTCTCACGTTCTTTGCAATTTGCAGGTCAGTATCAGGTTATATGTTGATCTAAATATGATTCGCGGCCGTAACAAATAATTATATTTGAATTATAGTCGTTTAGCCTACCTACATAGTTCTAGTCTCCCTGATGGTTGAATGTTTTCGTGGGGGTCTTGAATAATTTGTGCTGAATTCTTGTAACAGTTTGCGCGGCGATGTGAGTACACCGTGTATTTGCTTGTAGCTTAATTTAAAACTTTCAATATCGGTAACTTGTTTTTTTTTTTCACCACCATTGGATAAGTTCATGTTGACTAAACTCGCAGCTAACTTCATACATGTTCATGCGTTTACATTTTTTATGTGTGAGCTTATTTGAACTTTAATAATAAAGAAGTTTTTATTTTGTTAAATGTATCCAAAAATTACTGACGGTTAAAATCTACATGAGACCAAAATAATGACAAAATAACCAATCCCTCTTTCAACCCTCAGATGCGACCGACCAACTGATCAGTAAAAGCTGAACGCATTAGTCCCGGTCTAATCCTCGCTATTATTACTCATCAGCCGCGCGTTTAATGGTTAAGAGGCGGCATGATCCGCTGACTGTATCAGATGTCACAGAGATATCGCGACCGGTCGATTACATCGCTCGAGTACTGTCGGCGACGCAACGGTTGGGGATCGCGCATTTGCCACTGCAGAAGGGCGATTCTCATATTTTAAGTTGCATTCTAATCTCAATCTGTCAAAGATGTAGGTAATGTCCATACTTACATTTTTTTAATTTGACTGTCGCTGAAATCAGATTGCGACTAGATTTTGAAAGTTTTTCATTACGGGAGTAGGCCTGCAGTTATATACATTAGAAAGAACGTTTTGTCGAAAAATAATACATTTTTTCTGGAAGCTTTTCTGTAAGCTAACTTGCAAGTGCTGATTTATATTAGGTACTTATTATTTTTATTCGACTGAATTAGGAAAAAGAAGCAACACTATTTTTCAATTATGTTTTTGGTTTGTTCGTGTTTGTATGTGAATAAGTTTGTAAGATTTACACATAGCTTACCACAGCACGTTCAAAATATATCGATCATAACAATTATTTTGTTAGACTCATCTGTTTTTATTAAATACTATTGAAGCTTTCGTCCAAATGAGAAATTCGTGCTTTGCATTAAGAATTCTATGGACATATTTAAGTACTTAGACCACTAGAATAAAACACAGGACGACTGCGCCAATTAAACTACCAGTTAATTAAAACAATCCTTTATTTTTTCTATAACCACAAACCCATACTTTGCCAAATACCCAAAAACACACAAACACAAATGATTGCTGCATTTCGCCAAAATCCGTCCATTTTCGTCAGAAACACTTCGCTAGGTGAGTGTACATGAGTAGTTGCGTCTGGGATTACGCGTAATGCACTTAGTACTTCAATCACTGGGGGAACACGGAGGGTAGACTAACTCCGGTCCCGACGTAAAATATACAAATTATTTTGATAATTATTAAGAATTATTCATGTATTTATTGTGTGCGATCTGCATTTTGGAATTTGCCGGAGTACCTACAGCTACAGAACCCGATACTTATGTTGTGCTAAAAGAAAACCGGTGTTTATTTGAAAAATGTTGTGTTTCATTTAAATTGGGTTCAGACTTTATTACAGACTTAGAAGAAGCGCCAGATTGCCCGCGAAATTAAAATTTTCTTAAGTTTTTTGCAATTTGCAAGTCACTGTCAGGTTTTATGTTGAACAAAATATGATACGCGACCCTAACAAGTAATTATTTACAGATTTATAATCATTCAAATCATCAGTACAACCCTCTTAGTTCAAACCTAATCCTATTCATTATTACTATTATTAAGGCTATTGAATGACAATTTCATAAAGTATCAATCAATAGGAGAATAATAACTTAAAGGGCTCTATTGATGATTTTAATGATTATAACTCTGCAAATGCTTACTTGTTCGGGCTGCGAATAATATATAAAACCTGACAATAACCTGCAAATTGTAAACACTTATGGGGCTGACAACAGCTAAAGCGCGGTCACTGTCGGACTGCATAGAAAAGAAAGAGAAGCGCGATGACACAAAGCTGGTAGGTAATTTATTGTCGAATCGACACGCAATCGACACGCTGGTAGTTTATTGCAAAATATGAAGCAATTCTCTATTTACAAAAAATCTATTGATTGGACTAAAAAATTAAAACACTATCACGTTATTAAGTCGCCTGAAGAACAATCTGAAAAAAACCAGAATTGTTGTATGTATATTGTATATTATTGCATGGTTTTTAATCGTAAAATAATTTTTTTGAGGTATCTTTGTGACTTTTTGCTATCGAACCAAATTAGTTGTATTATGTTTTCAACACACTATCTAACCAGCATATTATATCCTGAAGAATATCATATATTTTTCTGATTTCGTTTACTGCAGTGCAGTGGTTCGTATACTCTTAGGCATTATAGAACTTGCGTTTAGGTCATATATTCCCCTTAAAGAAATGCTAGTTTTTACAGACAATACGTGGAATAATAACGAAGCGTCTTACTACTCGTAATTTGGGTCTGTCCTCCAACATGGCATATCACGATTTGTACTAGGGTCAATATATTTTCAACAACTTCCATGAAATTTCATGATTTGCTTCAATAAATTAGTTTTCGGGTAACACCTGACTGGCTGCCTGAGGTTCGAATTGAAAAGGGTAATGACTGGATTAAGTTGAGATGCTATATATGTCACTATGCATCAGAAATAATTAATTAAATATTATGTACGTTGGTAGATAAGTTCAGTTTAGAAGAGTTTCGCCAAATATGATCAATTCTAGGTTGTCAGGGGAATGAATTGATACATACAGCTATAGCCATTTTATACAACTATTAAAGAATGACAGTTGCGATTTGAAATTTGCATAACAATTAATTTCCAGACTATCCATATTTTCATGATTTTTTTCATATTCTTGGACGGATTCAACAGCACCAAAACAGTTTTTTTTTAGATGAATATAACCTAGCTAATTCGACACCGACTCCAGATAAGTTCATACTAACATATATTTTTTATACAAATTCTGTTTCATTTTAATTTATCTCATAGTTATGGACTGGCCTAACAGCTGCTGGACTAAAGTGAAACTGGGCTGGTCACGTATGTCGCATGTCAGAACAGCAATACGCAAAACCACCGCCCAGTGGACCCCAAATAACAGGAAACGACTACGCGGCAGGCCCATAAAGAGATGGCGGTATGAGCTGGACTCCTAAAGGGGGAGCGCCAGGTTGCCCGCGAAATGTCAAATATTCTTACGTTTTTTGCAATTTGCAGGTCAGTGTCAGATTGTATGTTGAACAATATATGAACAGGCTTATATTAGAGACTTTATCTCATTACAGATGACGGAGATTACGGGATGAGCTGGACTCCTTCAACTAGAACTGGCCCTTAGCAGCTTAAAACAGAGAATACAGAAGTGGAAAGAGAGTAGGGAGACCTATCGCCTGCAGTGGGACATCACAGGCTTTTAATAATATCTCGGCTAATACAGGCACGGACAAAATAATTCGGACAGATTCTCGCTAACAAAAAACTGTGTCACTTAAAGCCACGGACACATTACTGTGTCGTGTTGTGTCGTGACGCGTGATACACCAATCAAACCCATCTTCAGGACTACGTCAAATCACAACGAGTTCTTTCACTGGCTAACATTGCGTCAGAAGGCGTCACGACACAACACAACACAGTAATGTGAATCCGGCTTAAGTCGGCTTGCTAAGTCTCACCAAATTTACTTACGAGGAACTGGCAACTTGTCTGTGTCAAATAGAGGCCGTTCTAAATTCCCGTCCTCTAACTCCCTTGTCCTGTGACCCATCTGATTTGTCTGTCCTCACTCCTTCCCATTTTCTAATTGGACGAACACTCACGTCTGTGCCGTCTTCACAGGTTCCTGACAAAACCATCAGCAGCTTAGACCGCTTCAAAAGAATTGAATACATCCGTCAACACTTCTGGCAGCGGTTCTCTAATGAATACATTTCCTTACTCCAACAGAAAACCAAATGGTCAGTTGTTTCAGACAGGAAGCTCAGAGAAGGAACGCTTGTGCTCATCCGAGACTAGGCGCTTCCACCACTTGTTTGGGCGCTAGGTCGCGTAGTACGAACCTATGCGGGCGTCGACGGCATCACTCGCGTGGCAGACGTGAAGACAAAGAGAGGAGTCATCACAAGAGGGTTTAACAACATTTGCCCTCTTCCCTTCGAAGACTTCAACAGGCGGGAGGATGTTCACGCATCAATCGCATGATCATGTGGACTGACGTCACCGGTGGCTGAGGCGCGGGCGCGGGCAGACGACCTGCGCGCGGCGGCGAGCGGCAGCGGCGGGGGCCACTTCACGATTGCACGGCTAGAACGACACTGGCGTCCCCCTTTGGCAACGACACTGTACCTACCGCTACCTATTTTTCGCCTTTTTGTAATATAATTTAAATTAGTATACAGTCCACGCCTTTTTATTAATCTCCCTGAGCTCCTGAACATGGAACGGCTGTACGTACAGGCCGCTGCCGCGCTGTACACACATATTTACACATTAGTCGGTCAGCCATTACCCGAGCAAACGGCAACGCTCACACATAAACGGGACTCAGTTTTGTCTTAGCGGTGTTCCATCCAACATTTTTAGTTCGTCCATGATTGAAGGCCTTAATTTAGAATTTTATTATACAGTGAAACCTGGTTAAGTGGGACCTGAATAAGTGAGAAACCTCTATTATTGACAGTTGCAATGAGGTCACGTTTCTTTTTCATTAAATTACCTCTGTTAATGGGACTTTTTGAACCTGGTTTAATGAGATTTGAATTCTAAGACTTTTTAATGTTTACCTCTATAATTGAGACTCTGTAGCTCAATTACCTGTATAAGTGAGACTAATTAATCACAAACAATTACAGTATTGTTTTTTTTTCGACGTAATACCTACATTGTGTGTGTACATTCATACCTAAATTAAATTCATAACACCAAAAATACGCATTATTATTAACATTTCCACCTCTAAAAATGGAATAACGGCACATTTCGACCTCTGTAAGCGGGGGCCTCTGCTAATGAGACAACTATAATTTTAAACCTGCTTAATTGGAAAACTGGATATTGGAAACCCTCAATAATTGGTACATATGTCTTGGTCCCTTGAGATCCCAATTAACCAGGTTTCACTGTAACTTTATTTACTAATTATATAATTCATTTAAAATATACATTTAATATTGGTAGAGTACATACGAAGCTAAAAAAGACATTGTATTTTACTGGTTGCAATTTCGGAATGGCCGTTAATTCAATTCACAAATCCGAGATGTTTTATTTACTAGTGCTCGTTTTCATTACGATATTTGACTGTTAGACATTAGTCGTGACGAAATTAATTGCAGTATTTTGCAGCTTTCCATTTGTGAAACGTAGGTACCTATTTTTGAGTAATTTGTATGGTTTATTTAAATGCGATGTACTCAGAATCAAAAACGTAGACGTAGGTAGTCCATAAGTAATTTTTAGCTGCACCGTGAGTAGAATCGCATTATTTAGGTCTTTTCAAAAATAATATTTATTCAATCTTATATGTCAATACCTAAAGGTCACGAACAAACTGCAAAATATGTATTTTTTCCGAACGTCTGGCTCTTGCCATTAACGTTTAAATGAGAAGTTAGTTTATATTAATCGTAAAACTAGCTAATAAAAGCGTGTTAAAACGGTCCTTTTTCTATTTTTCATCCGATAAGTTTAAAAGATAGTAAGTATAATAAGTATGTTTCTGCAAAAAAACCCAACAACACACATTAACGAGTTAGTCACGTAATTCACACTTTTTGAACTGAAATCAATATTACTGATTCATGGAACCGGTTTTAGAAACTTACCTACTTTAGTACGAGTGACGTAGTGATACGTCGGTAATGACGTCATACACGTGACAATTTCACGCCAAAGTCTAATCAACTATCTATAAAACAAAATATAAGTTTAAATCAGACTAGTTCTACGAAAACATAGGTTTTAATTTGCAGGTTCAAACCTACAAAGGAAAGGAAATATCAAAATGGGTACAAAACTAGATTTTCTGCAAAAAAAAATGTAGTCGCTTAGCAAAACAAGAAAAAAATCAGAAGTTCAAACATCTTTGGCCAAAGATGAACGCAAGCGTATTCGCTAGGCTTGTCACAATGCAACCTAGAAATAAGACAAAAAATATAAAAAAAAACTAAAAATTTTGGCGGGGGTTTGGAACTTACGTTGTGCCTCGGTGACCATGAGTTGCACATCAACGATGCATCTTCCAGTATCCGACTCTGGAAAGAAAAATCTTCATTCATAAACAAACACTTGTTTTTGGCAAGCACCTTTCATTTAAAGACAACACAAATTATTCAGAACCGAAATATTTTTATAAAATATACTTAGTTACTCATGCATTTTTATTTGAAAATACATTTTAAATGAAGAGTAAGTACCTACATTTTAAAATATTTATTGTAATGTATGTTTTATAATGACAAGTCATGTTTTACCAATTAGAGTGTTTTTAAGTCTTCGTCATCTTTATTCATTTGTAATCAAGTTTTGAATGTCGATAATCATTCTTTTTTTCAATCATTTTATAAGGTTTAGTACTATAACGTTTACAGTTTGGTTGGTAATTGGATAAGATTTACAATAAATGAAAAGAGACTTTGTTTTTCGTAATTTTGTTATTGCAAATGGGATACGCATTAGAGAATCGGATTTACCTTTTAACGGCAAAAAATTACGAAAATCCTCTATTTTTAATATTCCGATGCCATCTTTTTTTAACACATAGGTACATAGGTATTATATATTAGCCACGTATCTAAATACACCTACACACTTAGGTGTACAAAACTCTCAGACAAAACCCGATTACCGTAGTGTCCCGTGTCCAACACAGAAAATATAAAAGCGTGCACGAAACACGACTAGTAAAAGAAAATTTATTGCCGTCGCTCGGGATTAGACTCACTCTACACGAGATTAAACGCGGGACCTAATAAACGAACAACACCTTCTGTTAATCTGTTTGAACAAACTACTAAGAGACACTACTAAGGGTATTCAGCTGCCAACTACGTCTACAACCAAGTAATATATAACTAGACTAAAACGTCATAAGAAGCGCTTCTAAAAGAAAGGAAAACGTTTATTTGGCACAGTACCGTAAACAAAAACCATATAACCAGCCTATAGTGTTCCCACTGCTGGGACACAGGCCTCCTCTCTGTGAGAGCGAGTGGGGCTATAATCCACCACGCAGGCTCATTGTGGAATGCCCAGAATGGATATCAATGTCTTAAAATGTTTGGTTATAGAACAGGCCGGTTTTCTCACAATGTTTTTCCTTCACCGTTTTGAGACCATTGGAGATGTAATAAATTACACAATGTAACCCTGCAAGGGTTCGAACCCACGACCTATATATTATAACTTGTAAGTCTCGTCCATTACTACTGCTCAAAACAAACAAGGACTACATTTGAACAATTTAACAACAAATATAAAATAGTAGAAGAATAGTAGATAAGATAGGGTAGGGTGTAGGTAGGTAAGTAGTCGTATTATTAATAATTGGCCAGTAGAATTCTAAGTATTTTAAGACGCTGACAGGACCTAAAGCGAAGCGCGGGCATATAAAAAAAGATATGCGCGTTGACATAACACTTGCCATTTATTGCAAAATATGAAGTTATTAACCTCGTATTTACAGAAAATGAGCTAAGTTAAGCAATCGAAAATATAAAACTAACAAGTTCTGGATCACAATATGATACATGGTTACTGACAAATGCGTGCACTGACTGGACAGGTCCTCTTAATCTGCGTGGTTCTTTCCTCAGAAGACCATTTCAGACACCAATCTACATGGTCCTCAAAGATTATGTCCGAACTTTTATATACACATTGACATTGATGAATTGTATACAAACAATGACATGAGTATTTACTTTGTAAAGTATTATATTATTTTAATTATTGTGAATGCGAAGATTATGTGGTTTATTACTTTTTTTTTTATTTCTTAGTTAGTTTCACGATCTGGCAGCTTGAGTAATTTATGCGGCCTACCCAAATGTCCTTTATTTGGTATTGTTCGTCGAATCGTTGTGCTCCTTAAGTTCTGAGTTGAGCGGCGAGATTACTGACAAATGCATGCACTGACTGGACAGGCCCGCTCAATCTGTATGGTTTTTCCTCAAAAGACCGTTTCAGACACCAATTTACATGGTCTTCACATGATCTGACCAAGATTATGTCTGGACGTTAAAAGAGACTGTGACCTCTGAGTTGGTTTCGGCCTTTCTTCTCAGAGTAGTCAGATAGGAAACGCAGACCTCATCTAGTTTTTAAAATATGATTGACCTGTAAAAGTGTTTGTACAAACCTACTTACAGAAATAAAATCATTTATCATTTATACGTTTTTGTTACCTATTAATTTTACCAACGTACCTACGTCGTCAAGTAGTTAATACAATATTTTTGATTGTAGGTTAAGAGACAGTCTACCGTTCATTTGTATCGAGAATATTTTACAAAAACATTTTTTCAGTTGTTTCCAACTAGGTTATCAGAAATATGTTCAAGATTAACACTTTTTTACATAGTATTTCGTTGCCCCAACCTAAACATATTTGGCAAAAATATAGAGACATGACAGACCTAATTGGAGAATTTGTCTCCAAATCACTCTTGCCAGCAGCGCCTTAAGTTATACCTCAGTTTCGATTCTTTTTGGCATACCATGATACGAATACTTCTATATAAGTACTAGTTACTAATTATATGTACCTAATTTGGGTATGCAAACCGAAATCTCAGTTTCAACTCATCAGAAACAAGGACAGTAATAACATTATTTGATTGCCAAGACTGGACCTTAGTTCGGAAGCAAAGGAGAAACTTCTGTCGATTTCCAGACATATTAATACGCAATACTGCAGTAGGTACCTACTCTTATCTAATAATAGAAATAGAAGGTCCATTGTCCTTAATAATTCAAGAGTCGTTACTTACTTACTAACACCACAAACCAACAGAAGCCGATTGAAACGTTTAGCCAGCACTCTTGAATATTTTAATCGGCAATGACCACAACGATGTCGCACCCAAAATAAAAACATTTGACAACTAAGTAAACTACCAACTTAGTAAGGACTGCTTAAATTTTCATTTGGCTAGCAGGCGTGTCTAGTTGCATTCGATACGTGAGTAATGACTATCAGTCAGAGCGTTAACCTAATACCGTGACCATATATTTGTTGAACCAATATATTTGTTTGTTCTCTTAAATAATCAACGAATTTAACGTGTACTTTTATACATTGTTAGTCAACGACTTGTTTGTTTGACTTTGTGCTAACGAGGTAACAACCAATACTAATGTTTTTCGTGTCAACCAGAGTCAAGGTTTAAAATAGATAAATAGCACAAAATGTATTAAAGAGTCCATGCATATACGTTTTGAGGCCATTACAAAACCTATAGAGGTATGAGGAACAGAGTGTAAAGTTCACTCATCCTCCATAGAAAAGGGAGGGACCTCCGACGAGACGGGTGTTGCAGAATTTTGTTGACGTCGGTGTGAGGCTTAGTTCGCATGTAGCGATGTAGATGCCACAATACCATGCATTATTAGAGCAGCGTGTGTTTGAGTAATGTCAATACAATTTAGTTCGGAGTCATTGCACGAAGAAACGATTATTATAATGAGCATTTGATCGCATGTTAGCTAAACTCACTTGTATTTACGTTTAATGCCCTTTAGAAACAATGGTTCTTAAATAACTGATAGACTGACCACTGGGAATTGTTAAGGGCCAGTTTCAGAATATGGGAAAATATTCCTTATACCATTTCTGTACCATGATACAACGCTCAAATGAAAAACGACGTGTGCACATAGTTCGTGACAAATATGACCTAATACAGCAAAATGATTGATTGCAATCCCACGCCAATGTCAAGCAAAGCACTTAAACTAACACGTTTGAGTGCTTATATTAGCTAGTTTGACTAGCCAACTACAAATTGCCATCGATATAATGGACTTAGGGGGTTAAACTTAAGAATTGATGACTGAGCTGTCAAGAGCATACGCCTGGAAGAAAGTTCAAAATAGACATTTATATGAGTAATTTTTAAGCTTGTAGGGGCATGATACGTGTTATTTTTATTACACAATGAAGAGGCACTTATTGTGATATTTTAAATAAAAATAATTAAGTAAGTATGTTTATTCGGGTTTCTGGTAGTTTCTGAAAATTCATAACTGAATACAATGACGGTAACTAACAGTCGTGTTTTTGACAACTTTTAATGGCTACATTCTGCATAAAGATGGCCAGTTTATAGAGAGACTAGGTCAGGGATGGTTAACCTGGGCGGAGCACCGCCGTGTCCTCGTGGAGGCGATTGGCGGTGGCGATCTCTCGCGTCCGGCCTTGGTCCAGGCCATGGTACGGAGCGAGAGGGCTTGGGAAGCCGTCACCTCCTTCTGCGAAGCAGTAATGTTCGCGAAGGAGGAGGCGCAACGCGTGAGGGAGAGGCAAAATTTTCGCCCTCACGCCCCTACCGCGCCCTGGGCGTCGGGAATCGCAGCCGATTCCCGGCCACCGTAGGCACGGGCTTGCGAACGGTGAGCAATGGGCAGCTCGCCGTTCGATAAGGACCAGGCCCGGGTCGACGGCGCGTTGTGTTCCACGCGCGCCTCAAAGAGATGTCAGCACCAATGACGGGGTTTGCTAGGACCGTTGCCTGCTAGGGTTGCGGAAAAGTCCGAGAGGGTTACCGTGGCCCCTGGCACAGGCAACTGAAGGAACACGGGTGGGTTTTAGTCAGTAAGAGTCTGACACGCCCTTCTGCTCTGCCCAGAGCGGGAGAAGTTATTTGATGATTTCCCACCCACAAAAAAAAAGGTATGGTTAACCTATAGCACGCTTATGGTGGCACGCGACAAAACAATTTGGGCACGGCCTACGGCTGACATTATTTTCAGTAAGAATAACATTAAAGACTCGCTTCGAACCCGTTTGTCAGATGATTCTAGTTCAGCTTGCACTCTGTTATAAGTAACAAAATACGAACGTGAAAATTATTGGGCATCTAGTTTGCGCACAACCTGAAGTTGCACTAATTTGGTCATTAATTTAATAAATATGAAACAGTTAATGTTAAGATTACCTACTGTATCAAACACACGCTGCCACACTGTGTGTGTGTGTGTGTGTGTCTGCACTGTATCTGTGTCTGTGTGTGTACTGTATGTAAGTGTGTAATGGTTCTGTTTGCAAATAAAGAGTAGGTTTTTTTTCAGAAGTCACTAAGTCAAGATTTATTGTGGCACGTCATCGCCCCATTTACTATTTATTTTGAAATAATGGCACGTCGATCTAAAGAGCTCCGCCATCACTGTACTAGGGCATGTGCGATACTATTATCATTAACTTCGATCAACAATAGCACTAGATTAAGTATTAGGAACAAAAACTCATCGCTCCAGTGGCCGCGATTGCATAACTTGATTATTAACCTTAACTTTTAAACTTAAGGTTTATTATCGTTTGCAATATATTTACTACTTTGATTGATTTAATTCAATTATTTTTTATTTTATTATATATTATATTCAGTAAAACCATTAGCGGTTTCAAAACTATCCATTTTCCATAAAGGTCTGTCCATACGTATGTAATGTGTATCAAGATTTATACTAAAATCCCGAAGATTATAAGATAATATTTTCAAAAAATAATATTTTGACTTCATTTTAAGGATAGCACAAGCTTAATGTGTAATATATAATTTCTTGAAAATTTTGCTAAATAATAAGAAAAAATACATTATAGACTGGTTTTTTTTTATCCAAGTTCCTAAACGCGCCTTGCGGTAGGAGTTGACTAGTAGAAATCGACACGTAAGAAAAAGCGTTATACCTCCATGTGATTTTCTCTCTCTCTCTGTCTCTTTCTATTATATACGAGTGTGTGTGTGTGTGTGTCTGTATCGCGTAAGGTGCTTCGTTCCTGACGGAGAACCAGACCGAGCACGTTTAAAAATAAATTGTTCTGTTCAACATATTTTTTTTCCTATATTTTGTATAGAAGTTGAAAAGGTCAAGCCACCTGCAAGTTGACCATTAATGATGTTGATAATATTTTTAAAAGTGCATAATTTAAAGTACTTAGTTTCTCGTAAAACGATGATCAATAACTTCCATTTTCCATGAATACTTAAATTATTAAAAAAATCCCTTCTACAAATCTGCGAAACTAAGGTTTCGTTTTTAAAATCACTTTACTTTAAATTATTTTCTCTTACAAAAATCTGTCGATTTCGTGCGCAAATTTCATTTTAAGGAATCAAAATGGACGATTCTAAAAGGAAAAACGAATGTAAGCTATTTTCTCGGTGAAAATCTGTCAGAACATCCGGTTAGACTGGAAGCTGACCCCACCATAATCAAGAAAAGGCAGGCAGGTGATACAGGATTTAACAAGTATTATGAATTTTTCGTTTAAGGGACCGTGCATGAAATCGACTGATTTTGATCGATTCTGTGCATTATTTGTAGGAAACGGAAAAATTATTTAAACAAAATTATTTGTGATTCGAAAAGTTGAGTTCTTTGTTTTGCATGTGGTTGAAAGGGAATTTTCAAATAAGTTAAGTGTTCGTTTAAAATCACAAATATTCGCAACAAGTTTTACAAAAAATGACGCGAGACTGACGTTTTATCATTTTTTTTTTACTAGAAACTACGTTTGATTTTGAACATTGAAAATATCATCAACATGGTATGATCAGTATGGTCTACTTGCACGTGGCTCCACTACTTTTTCAACTTCGATACAAAATATAGCAGAAAAATAATGTTGAAAGAACCTATTTTTCGGAACAAACCCTGTCAATAATGTATTTTTTCATATTTAAGAGCAAACCGTTTCAACAAATTTAAAAGTCACACATTAATCTTCAGCTAATCATAAAATAAAAACCATATTTTCGAGAGCGCAAAAGTGATGAAACTATGAACAGGTGCTGTGACTGACCCGAATGGTTTAGCGCCACTAAAACTGTACTTTTGTAGTCCCACAGACATAATGTTTCAATTATTTACAGCTTTCTCAAAATTAGATAAGAAATTGACAAAAGAGAGGTTTTTACGTGCACGGAGCCTCAAATCCTTGCTTTGTTACAAAAGGGGTACGAAGGGCATGCTAAATAATATTAATGCACATTATTTATTATTGTGTCTTCATGTATGTGAGTATATAAGTAAGCTTTACCGAACCAACGATAAAAAATCCAACACATAATGATAACTATAATTATCAACGCCTTCATTTTCAGCTACAACCAATACATAAGCTTCAGACTTCATTGAAAGTATCAACGGAGATTGTATCGCGAAATATGACCATCTCTAACACTTTGAGTGACATCATCCTGATGTACAAAGCTCTTAAATAATTAATACCCAGCCCTTTGCCTCCGCTGTCTAATGGCGTGACTAAATAAGGGAGGGCCGACCCTCCCCTCTCTTCCCTCACTGAAAACTTTTAATACTGAACGTTTGTTTTAGGGCAATTTTGAGTGCAGGTCAAAGAACATCGATGGATGGGTTCTGTTTTCCGGAAATATATTTGGCTTGATGGCTTTTTAAGGCTCTTTTTTGGTGAGTGAAACTTATTGTTGAGATAGAACATGTTGTGAATCTGATAATTTTAGTGATTGGCGGACACTGTGTTGTGTTTAAATAACAGATAGGATAGGATTCATAAAAATGAATTCCAATGTTTTATTTTTTAACGATACGTTTTGGGTTTGCCAGAAGTCCTGAAGAAATAGTTTCATTTGTAGTAATGGAATGTCTTTTAATTATTTTTCTAAGCAAATTTAGTTATATTGCTTCTAGTTGATATATTTATGCTTTAATAACTGGTCAATACAAATAGCAAACAACAAGCTTGTTATAATTTTAATGACCTTCATCAAAATAGATCCTGTCAATACCTTAACGAAAGAAAAGGCTGCATCAGGTTAGACTGTAAGCCAACCCCAGCATACTTGGAAACATCTAGGCAGACTGATTTAATCCCACAGCGAAAAAAAATGTATCATAAGGTACTTAAATTTACATTAAAATATTATACAAAAGTAGATAAATAACATAAAATAATTCCGTCGTTAAGCGTTCAGAAAGTACTACCTGAGCGACATCTGCGATTTTTCACACGAAACAATAAAAAAGTATCTCTCGAAACTCATTCTACAATTACAGAAACATAATAGTCTCGGAGAATTCAATCTGACACGACAGAATGAGCCTTAAATTCGACGGACTTTAACACAGACAGAGATAGGAATACTTAAGCTGTTGAAATCCAATACGAGCGAAGGAGACGACTATAAGATTATGATAATGATAAAAATGCCCGATGAGGGTGGTGGTACTTACGACCAATTTAAAGATATGTATTTAATGTTAGGAGCGGAGTTTTCGGGACGGGTATAAGAGGGATTTGAATTGATAATTGGGGTGCACTCTATCGCTTCGGTTTTTAGGGATTTTCCTATTCGCGTGTCGAGTGAGAACTTAGCTAGGCTTTTAGTTGGCAGCGAAGGGTTATTTTTTGAATTCCGTGTGTACAGGAACTCGTCGTGCTTAGTACTGGCTGTTGGCTTATGTATTACATAGAGGGTTAGTTTATTAACTCATAGTGCTTTGACTATTTCTAAAATACTCACTGTAGTTAATTTGAGTACAACTTCTGTGTCAATTTCAGATACCTACATGGTGTCTATATAATTATTTCTCTAAAACTATTAAAATGCTGTGATACTAAGCTTTGAACTCGGGTTGGAAAACCTATATTTTCCACTAAATATCTTAGTTCATTAAGATGTTGATTATGTTGTACATCTCTATTCATATAAATCACTTCAAAGCGGCTGCACCTATTTCGCTAATTATTTTTTGTTGTATTTGTAATTTTCAGGACAAGGTTTATATGAAAGTATTATTTTGGAAAATCCACCGGGATAGGGATGCTATTTTTGTATGAAATTCGCCCCGGGCGACGCCGGGCACGAACAGCCGGTCGATTCTGTAACAATCTCACCGTGGTAACTTAATCATTCCACCTGATGCTAGGGATTGACACTATCGACAACTCACTTCAAGCTCACTTCACCTAAGTTATCACGGTGAGATTGTTACAGAATAGGTCGACTGCTTGTAAGTTATAAAAAACTGTTCGCACATACAAAGCCATTACACAAATTACTGACAACAACCTAAAGTACTACCTACCTACATCTACACATTCCACTCCGTTACCCTGTTTACTAGAGCAGGCATTTACCGAAATCAAACGCATACAGCGATGAACAGTGTACATATCTATTATATCCTACACGGTTAATGCGAACGGGTAATCAGCAGGGAAGCTATAACAATAACGGTTAATGACTTTCATTAGAGACGCGCCATTTACTCCGCGATACTGTCGTGGTTTCTGCAGATAAAGCTCGCCACACGCGGCGCGGGTAAATGTCTTTATTTAGAGTATGAAGACGGGTTATTTTTTACCTTTTGGGTTGCAAATCCTTTGTTTTTGTTCTGGAGATCATTTGATTTTTGATATAATAACTTACTTACTTCACATTTGCGACAAAAACAGTGAGATCTTTGTGTTACTAAATCAACACGCTATACGCAACCGACAGCGCCCTTATGTCGTTACAGAAGGGGCAATTTTCGTAGTGCATGTGTACATTTTAGTTTACCAAAATTAAACCCTTTGGAAGTCAGACAACATCCAATCAAAACCGAAATCTACAATCAATAACCTACACACTTATAACATCCAAATACGCGACTTCACTAATTGAATCAATTCCTGGAAATGTTTGTATAAAAAACTATCAAAGTTTAGAATCATTTCATATTATTATGGCGAAGAATATCAATAACGATAGAAATCCTAGCCTACAGAGGGATTCAATGTGCTTATTGAATATTTAATGTGTTCGCTCTCGGCTATGAGTTACGAGACGCATTTGGTATTGTAACCTTACTGTCTTATTGCAACTTTGAGCTCATTCAAAGCCGTATGTGCAACTCTTAATGTTCATTTTATTCGTTTGCTGAATACTGGAGGATTAGGTAAGTATTAACGTCACATATTAGAAACAAAATGAAGGGATTTACTACATTGTACCCACAGAACAGATAAAAGTATTTATTCTGTGATTGAACCCATGTTTTTTTATTTCACAGCGTGAGAAGAATTTCGAATATGAGAATGAGTGAGGTGGACCAAAGAATCCACGATGTCTAGTAGGTAAGAATGTGAACACTGAAATGATAGCTGACAAAAAGAAAACAGACTGCATCCTTCATTAAAATATTGAAATAAGGGCAGAAGAATGATGACTGTAACTCAAAACTAGTAACTGCAGACCTTATCATCGACGTGGAGACGGTACAAACTGCCTTGTTTCTGTACTGTTTAGATGGCACAAACACTTACCAATTTAAAACCGCAAACTACAATAAAACTGTCATCGATACCACGCTAAGACACCAAATAATTAGACACCGACTTAGCTACAGAAACGCTGTGATAAATTATGCAACGCATATCGCTCGTCAAATATAAAGAAATTCCACTATTACCTATTCAGTATTGTGGACTTGCAAAAGGCTTTTTTACGTCTATCAATCTGCCTAAGCTTTTCCCAAAGACGTTCGGGTTGGCTTCCTGTCTAACCGGATCCGGAACCGGAGTATTTTACATGGAGCGACTGCCTATCTGACCTCCACAACCCAGCTACTAGGTAATAAGATTTTTATGGGTAAGACCCTTTGGTAAGACTGGTTATCAGACTTTCAGGCTTCTGATGACCCGTAACGACTGTCAAAGTCCCACAAGACAGAAGGGACCATCAGCTTAACGTGCTTTCCGAAGCACGGAGGGGTCTCGCTATGTTAAGATGGTCTCCCATCCATGGACCGACCGCGGCAAGCGTAGCTTAACCTGATCGATCGACCCGTGCGGTTCTTATTACTTAGCCACGAGTCTTCCAGTCTAAGCCTAACATCGATTTAAATACCTACTAAAGCAGTCCCCCAAAACGCTAGTAATTACCGCTTTCTACCTACCGACTTTTAGTCGCTTAGTCGTCAATCGCGCTGTGAGTGTCCCGCCTTGCGATACGCGATAACGTTATATTAGCGGTTAACTGTAACGGTTACTGCTACAGTAATTGTTATTGCTGATGCCGTTACTGGTGCCGTGTTTGGCACTACGGTACTTATAGTGTTATCCTGGTACTTTTAGACTTTTATTCTATGTATTTTGTAAGTATATAGTTACGGTCGGTATAGTGTAACTACTTACTGTATGGACTTTGTTAAGACTAATTAGGAAATGGTTCAGCTAGTACCAACCAACTTCTAGAATAGGGAAGCAGGGATAATACGCGAAAACTGAAACCATGAATTCAGCACAATGATTCTAGACCTTTTGGCGTAGAAATTTTCCGTAAGTTATAAAAAAAAGCTGCTTTTTCATACAAAAGTGCAATAAGTACCTACGCGGTCAAAATGTTTCAACGCATGATGGGGGTTCAGAATCATATAATGAGTTCATGGTTACAAGTAGCGCCTCGACACCCTGCCCACATTTTCGTTTTTTTGAACGTGGGTAATCATCAAATAACTTCTCCCGCTCTGGGCGGAGCGGGAGGGCGTGTCAGACTCTGACTGACTAAAACCCACCCGTTTTCCTTCAGTTGCCTGTGCCATGGGCTACGGCAACCCTTTCGGACTTTCCCGCAATCCTGGCAGGCATCGGCCCTAGCGGACCCCGTCATTGTTGCTGGCATCTCATTTAGGCGCGTGTGGAACACAACGCGCCGTCGACCCGGGCCTGGTCCTTATCAGACGGCGAGCTACCGTCCGCAAGCCCGCGCCTACGGTGGTCGAGAATCGGCCTGGGATCCCTGCCACCCTGCACTATACATACTTAAAATGTTATTAGACAAATAAACGGAGCGCCGGATGGGGTTTCTTATCGGCAAAAATGACGAAGTTACCATACAAACTTTCGTCCCCTATTATGGTATGGTATGAACTTTCAAAATCCTTAGTGCTCACTTTTTTATTAGGAACTCTGGCGCGTTCATGCTTTTAGATCCACCGGCTCAGGCTTCGTGTTGTCTGTCAGTGAGGCAATGCATACATAAGTTTAAGTAGATGTTTTATTAGTCAAGAAAAGCCTTTTTCATCGATAATTTACTGACTTATATATCCACTGACCATTGGACCAGAAACTTCAGAAGACCGACCGAATTTTTTCCAACAAAAAATGGGTCATTCATCGGTACATTCTAATAATTATTCGCAATGATTTTATAATACTTTTTCATAATAAATGTCAGCACTAAAGCAGATAAATTAAACTTAATACCTATGTAGGTACTTACTTAATTCAATTAAAATATTTGGAGCCCTAAAAGGTACAAAATAATAGTACCTACCTATTTAAAAAAATACATAATAACAATAACCCATTGAGTTACGTTCGTTCTGTTTTTATGTTAACCCTTCAATTACTGCGGGTATAATTGATGCATTATAAAAATTAAGTTAATTAAGTTTCGTCTTTTGAGTCACTTGAATCATTATGTACAAAATGTTTGCTTTTATTATTTCATGTGTCTATATAATTAGGAATTATTTGGGGTTATACAAAACACATGATGTTTTTTAACTTCATATGATTATGTCGTTGTCTTCATGTAGTTATGCCCGAAAAAAAAATTGGTTTGAAATTCTTACTAGGTAGGTATACGTTCTAAAGTCGATTGGAAAAGTGCCTACCGTTGCTGCAAAGCCCAATTGAAATTATTATTTTCCTCAACCAGTCTACTATAATACTTTTAATTGTACAACGATACCGTGGGAAAATATAACAAACATATGTAAAATATAGTATAGTATGTATAAATAATAAAATGATAATTTAAAAGTTAAATTTAAAGAAATTAATCATACCGTATTCAACAGGCCCTGCAATAAATAACCTATTCTCATGTTGCAACACAAAGTCATTCTGCAGAAACACGCAATCAACACGGCTTCATAGGGAGTGTATCAATTAATTTCCTAGCCGTACAATTTACGTAGCAAAAGACGAGACAGAACGATGTCATTATCACACACACTTACAGCGTGTAACGTGTATTTATTATTTCGACGTCCCGTACCTAGTGTTATTAGGTTCGCGTGTAACCTGAAATGCATGTTATAAAGCTGTCTATCAAAAGCAGGGTCTAATAAAATGGTATAGTTTGAAACAGAACTTATAATTTTTGAAAACATAGTATAATTCGTTAATTGATTTTAGAACAACCTGTTTCTATAAAATAATAGGGATTAAAGTATGAAATTGCCGTTTTATTGTACGTAGGTACTTCGAATTGACATATAACCTTCATGGTTTCAGATTTTTGAGTGAAACTTTTTTCACGTGGTACCTATGAAGTTCTTCTTTTAAAAAATGTGCAACATTCGATTATCGACTTTCAGTTGTTTTTTTTATTCAGCTTAGACAAGAAAGATGGATACTTCGAATATTCAAGTTATTTTTGAATACGAGTTCCGAAGCGGAACTAACGCGGCAGAAACAGCTCGAGAGGGGACTGCTAATGAACGCACCGTGCGATTTCGGTTTAAACGCTTTCGTGATGGAAACTTTGATTTGAAGAACGAGCCACGTGGAAGACCGCCCACATAGGTGAATAACAATGAATTGAAAGAGATGGTGGAAGCCGATCCGAGCCAAACTACCCAGGAATTAGCGGCATGGTGTAACATTACCTTACCAACAATATTGACTCATTAGCGTCAAATCAATAAAATAAAAAATATGAGAAATGGGTGCCTCATGATTTGACTGATCTGCAGAAAGAAACTTGTGTTGCCTTGTTGAATCGATACAGAAATAAAGGTCGAATTGTGACATGTGATGAAAAGTGGATTCTTTACAATAACCGTAAGCGAAAAATGCAATGGCTGACCCCAGGTCAAACGCCGCAGCAGTGTCCTAAAGCAAAGCTTACCAATAAAAAGGTAATGGTAACTGTTTGGTGGTCTCAGAATGGTGTTATTCACTATAGCTTTCTCCGATCTGGTCAAGCAAAAACGGCAGATGTCTACTGAGCCGAACTCCGAACAATGATAGCAAAACTAGTAGTGAAGCAGCCCCGACTCATGAATCGATCTTCACCATTATTGCTCCATGATAACGCGAGACCTCATACAGCACGAGAAACTGTTTTAATTCTACAGGAACTGCAATTAGAAACCATTCGTCACCCTGCGTATTCGCAAGAACTTGCTCCAACGGACTACCATTTTTTTCGTGATTTGGACAATTTTCTACGTGATAAAAAGTTTTCTTCTCAGGAGGCAGTACAAAATGCTTTCACACAGTTTGTCGAATCTAGATCACGAGAGTTCTATCGCAAAAGCATAAATGACCTTCCTATTAGATGGCAAGAATGTATAGATAATAATGGTAATTATTTTGATTAAATAAATATGATAAATAAAAATAAAAATTTAAAAAAAATTCAGTACAAATCGGCAATTTCATACTTTAACCTCTAATATAACTATGTTAAAACAAATAACTTTAAAAAGTGGCTTGAATGCACAGTTGCGGCAGACAGGTTAATATACAGTCACTATTTAAGCACTACTCGTATCTTGAAACGTAACACGCTGCTATAGGTAGCTCGAGCGTGAAGCGGCTCGAGCGCTTTTAAAGCTTAGCTTACTGAAAGAATAAGCTACTCTAATAACTACAGATTTTGAAAAGATTTTTCATATAAAACTAAGTGCTGTAATATTGTACAGTTTCTACTCGTATTTTTTATTAACTACAGGTAATGTAGGCAATAAATGCATTCTTTTATGTTATAAGATTATGTTCAACATTGAATAGAGAGAAAAAAAATGTCTGGGTATGGTAAATAGCCGTTTGGTTAAATTTAAAATTCTTTAGAAGCCTGCTATTAAATATTTCTGTTTCTTTTTATCGACTCGTGGAGCCATTATGTTACCTTATAAATGAATGATTTGTTTGTTAATCTCTTAAATTAAGTGTGTTCTTTACGAGAATAAATTCTTTAAACCGAGAAATACTGTTTTTGATAGTAGATCCCCGAAAACTATCACGAAAAAATAACCTGATAACTCCGAAAAAATCACGTCCTCAAAGCATAACCAACAGAAACAGGAGTAAGTTCGGCTCACGAAGTAATTCAGCGCGTTTGGGCGGGCTCGATCGATAGAAGGCGTGGCCTAGGACGCTGCGTGCCTCATCTGCGCTCCCAGCTATAATTGATTGACACAAACGAACTGACGGGCAGACGCTGCGTTCGGCTTTTTATTGCAGAACCACTGGATTTAATTTCCACGCAGACATTTTAGGGTTAATACCTTGACAGATGTGTTTAGTTGTTTCGTAATTTTTTTGTTTTGTCTTAATGTTTCGTTTTTTGTCATGATTGACTGATGTTATGTAAAAGTGTGATTTTGTTATTTTGGAATAACAAAAAAAAAAGAAAGTTTTTGTCCAGAAAGTATATGTTTGTTTTAAAATAGGATTTTATACTGTTTATTAAAAACGGGATGATTTTCTTTTCTTTATATTGCAGGTACATAAGAGGAATATTGTTTATTTAACCCTAAATTAATAATACGTAAAGGTAAAACTCTAACCCTGTTATTTCATTAAACTATCGTAGTTAGCAAAACGAATCGTAGACGCATTAGTAAATAATGATAGGACTAGTAAACGTAGTATGAACCCCTATCAACACATTAATTAACTTGTAAAAGCGCAATGACCTTAATAAACTAACATGACTAAATACAGTCGGAGAAATTAATTGTTAACCACATTCTCTCCTTACGTCAATTTGAGGTGTTACAGCCATTTCAAAAAACTGCCATATTTGTCAATGTTGGTAGTCAATTTGCTTAACAACTTACTTAATTCGGTGTCGAAACCAACAAATGTTTAACATGGGACTAACTACAGAATATTTTGTCTCGCTCATAAATACATGTTTTTTTTTATAAAGAACGCCACGTGCTATTTATGATTTTTTAAACGCCAGTATGCATAAGAACACAAGTTTTGATTCAGTACAATTATATTACTGTACAGTCGACCTATGAAAACATTGATCGTACATACCTAGAGCCTATACTCAAGACTGATAGAGTTTACCTACATCAATTATTGTCAAATAAACAAAACTTTCAAAAAAATCACCAGCGCAAGATAATTGAATATTCATAATTCGTTAAATAAACCGTTATTTAAAACTAGTAAAGTCAAGCAAATTAAATGTTTAACAAAATGTCCACCAACTAAAATTTGTCCGTGTACACAAATAGCAACTGTCACTTTTGACAGTTATTATTTGTATGAAATGGCTATACTTTATAGATAGTTAATTTCCCCGACTGTACAAGGATGTTCTGTATTAAAAATGCAAGTTTTTTTACCAGTAAGTAAATGCAGGTGTCGTCTATTATGACGGCGACTGATTGGCTTTTGATTAGCGCTATTAGAAAGACATGAAACATTATATTGCAAGTGACACTCACTGAACCTCCTCAACTTTAACTAGCTGCAATTAAGAAACTTGCTATGAAAATGTAATCTTTTTCTGGTCGGTAAGTATAGGGAGATAATGGCATATACCTACAGTAATTTTGTGTTTTTTTTTTTAGGCGAAGCAGTGTTAAGCGAGACTGCGAGATCGATGATCATTTTAAGTATATCTGGGATAAGTGAAACTTATTGTGCAGTTGACGAATGATAACCTTGACCATACTTAGAACCGTGTCACATTATAAGATGTCAGCGGGGCTAGCACCGCCTTTGTGATAGGCCTGAGTCACGCATTTCATCACGGTTTTTGCTCCCAAACTGTGATAAAAATGTGTGAGTCAAGCCTATCACAGTAGGCCGTGCTCGCCCCGCAGGAGGTCCTTACCGATTTTTATAGCGGATAACACTAATTTGGCCGCAACTAGTCTGCCTGCCTCTTTGGTCGCTGCGGCCAAGTGCGCGATGCGTATTGGGCTATTAATACTTCACTTGGACGTTGCGGTCACTAGCTGTGGCTACGGACGGCTACGGACTACGCGAGCGCTACCGTCCACGTCAGGCCGTCCAAGCTCCGACACTTTTTTTTTTATTTTTTGAGGATGGGAAATCATCAAATGACTCCTCCCGCTCTGGGTGGAGCGGAAGGGAGTGTCAGACTCTTACTGACTAAAACCCACCCGTGTTCCTTCCTGGGCCCTTTATGTTCCGGGTCAGCGGTACCCCTTTTGGATGATCCCGCTTTCCCGGCAGGCTTGGGCCCTAGTGGACCCCCTCTATGATGCTGACATCTCTTTGAGGCGCGCGTGGAACACGTACGCGCCGTCCAGCACGGGCCTGGTCCTGATCGGACGGTGAGCTACCCATTACTCACCGCCCGCAGGCCCGCGCCTACGGTGGCCGGGAGTCGTCCCGCGGCTCCCGACGCCCGGAGCGTCCACCGCGGCGGCTTGGACGGGAGACTCTCTCCCTCTCCCGTCCCGCCACCTCCTTCGCTAGCATGACTGCTTCGCAGAAGGAGGCGACTGCCTCCCACTACCCCTCGCCCCGGACCATGGCTTGAACCAAGGCCGGGCGTGAGAGGTCGCCGCCGCTGCCGATCGCCTCTACGAGGACACGGCGGTGCTCCGCCCATGCAGGGCAGGCCCCCACCGTATGCTCCACCGTGTCCTCGGGGCGATCATCGCAGTGGTGACACCCGGGCGTTTCCTCCCGCCTGATGATGTGCAGGAACCTCCCGAAACTTCCGTGTCCGGTGAGGACCTGCGTCAGGCGATAGGTGAGGACGCCGTGACGCCTCTCTAGCCACTCCTCAAAGAGGGGTCTTACCGCCGCTATCGTGGCGTGCCCAAGCTCCGACACTTCAAGGCACATTGTCGATAATTTCCGTATAAAGTCGTTTGCCCATGTAGTACCATGTAGACTATGTAATCAAATGGTGTTTATTTGCCTAGCCCTTCGAGGAAGACAGGCGTGGTGATGAGTTATTATCGTATGTTTATTTCTGTAAATAGATCTTCTAGGACTGATTCTATAGGTATGTAAATTTATTGGTCAATATTTTAAAAACTAGATGGCGCCAGCAATATCTTGCTGACTGATTCCTGAGGAAAAATGCCGAAACAAACTCAAAGGTCGTGTTCTCTTAGTGGTAGTAGGTACTTCAGATATTTTAAACTTATTAGTTGACAAGTTGTGTGCCCGATATGATTTTCCATCGACCACTTCTCAGGAGCCTTAGGGGAAGTGTTTCCAAAAGACGATGCTACAATTCAACTAAGTTTTACTTAAACGAAAGTCCAATATCAACTTCCACGTTTTTAACTCCAAAAATAATTAACTCGATACAAGCTTTCATACCCTATTTAAACTCTTTAGGGGAGAAATTTTCCAAATCCTTCGTTAGTGCTCACTTTCGTTATACCTCTTGTAGAAACATGAATGCTTCTAGATCCAATGAAATGAAATTAGGATTTTTTTAACAATATTTTCTCATACACTGTTCAAATATAATATATAAAATACTCACCTTAAGGATTTTTTAGGAAGAAGAAAACTTTTATCTAATTGCACCTATATGTACAGCCTCTAAGAAAAATAAGCTTCCATGTTTTAGTGATTTCGGCTGATTCTTTATCTGTTAGTCAATCAATCAGTCCAGTCAAGGAATTGTTTACTATCAACTCAAGATTAATTGGCATCAGGTAAAACTCACAAGAAACGTATTCTACACCTTCCTATCGAAGTCAAACTTTTACAAACTCGTAACCGATAACTCAAAACATCGCTATGAAAAAAAAACATTTTCAAACTCGTAACCAACAACTCAAAACATCGCTATGAAAAAAAACATTTTCAAACTCGTAACCAACAACTCAAAACATCGCTATGGAAAAAAACATTTTCAAACTCGTAACCAACAACTCAAAATATCGCTATGAAAAAAAACATTTTCAAACTCGTAACCAACAACTCAAAACATCGCTATGAAAAAAAACATTTTCAAACTCGTAACCAACAACTCAAAACATCGCTATGAAAAAAAACCTTTTCAAATTGTCATTAAAACACCTAATTCCGTTATTAATAAAAATTAAACAGCATTCAACAAAACAAATTAATTACTTTAACATACGATAACATTGATAACCGACCACTCGGTCACCAAAAAATCGTGACATATGCGTGCCATCCAAGCCAGGGGGTGCTTATAATGGCATAGATAATTATCAAACCATAACTACCTGCAATACACTTGACATAATGTTTCGAGCACCGGAAGTCGGGGTGAATCCGGGTAGCGGTCACGTGACCGGCCGGCGGCCATCTTGTTTAACTACGTACTTCCGGTGCGGGCGCACTGCTTGCAAACATTTGGACAGCCGCTCTATTGATTCTCTGCTTTCTTGTTTTCTTTACAGTGGCCAGTGTTAACGTTTTTAGTTTTTTGGCGCCAAGTCATAGTTTTGCATTTACGTTGGCGGTATTTGTAATATTTAACAGACGCTGACGGTATAATATTCCCTCTACTAATGCAGATAACCTCAGAACATGAGCAGATAACCTAATATCGATGGTCGAGAATACAAATGTTTTTTTTTTGGCCATTTGCATTCATCAGACAACGAATGTTCTACCTCCTTCAACCTTTTTTCAGTCTATACGGTCCATTAATAACCGAATTTCTTGGTACCAATGGTCTTCAATAGCTTTATTTTCATTTATTTTTTATTGATTTTATCTCTTTGTATATTATATATATTTTTCTATGTTTTCAATTGTATTAAATGATTTTATTCATTAGAAGTGTCGGTGGTCAAGCACAATAAGTGATTTTATCACAGCCACACCAAAATGTTGCCCTAGAAAAATACGTTATCGGGTTTTTGACAAATCTTTTAAGCGCACTCAACACTTTTGTACTTTACCTAATAATGATAAAGTGTCCTAATTAATACCCTGCACTTATAACGAATGCAGTGTGTGTGAAGCTGCAGAAGGGATGCTGTTTATTGAGTTTACAGTTATTTTGTAGGATGATTTCTTATCGTTGAACATTGCTGATGTAATTATGATAAGTTCCATTCTTATATGTTTCATCTCCACAACCGTCAAGCAAACAGGACTGTCAGCCTCTTGAAGCAAAGTGGCACTGCACAAAATAACACTCTGGAAAGGTCTTTGAAAAACAGATTGTACTGTTGAAAAATTAAGCATTTAAAGATTTCCAGCATTTAAGCATTTTAAGATAGGTTACTTCGTCGCCTTACATCCGCTAGCATCGACTCAGGTTCTTCACATAACTAGCATAGTTATTGCTTCTTCTATTGAGAAATTCTTATGTACAGTGTGGCAACGTTCTACCGCGGAGATAGCTGTCACCTTCTGTATGGACACCAGCTACCTCTTGTCCAGTTAAAGAGTCAAAACAGCTCACCAAGACACACCTCCTCCTCGGATGACAGAGCAGTGGATAAGAGATGCGAACTTTGGACAAGGTCTTCCCCCCCTCGCACACTTCATCACTCTGGAAGAACATAATGACCTCTGCAGTGCGATTCTGTAACCATCTCACCGTGATAACTTAGGTGAAGTGAGTGTGGAGTGAGCTGTCGGTGTCGTCCCACTGATGCTAGGGATTGACCAAGCATTACTTACCTACATTTACAATCATAATCGAAATTCGAATAATATTTTTTATGCAAATTCTATTGATAATTTTATATTATTTCAAAGCTAGTATAGTGTCTAAACACACGTGTGTGTGTTTGCTATTTTATTTTAAAACCCCGAAAATAGTTATGTTTAGCCACTTAACTACATATCTACTAGCTTTGAAATAATATAAAATGATCAATAGAATTTGGATAAAAAATATTATTAAAATCTCGATTATGATTGCAAATGTAACGTTGGTCAATCCCTAGCATCATTAGGATGACACTGACAGTTCACTCCACGCAAGTCTTCACGGTGAGATTTTTACAGAATCAACCGGCTGGACAGGAAGTGCAGTGACCAAGAGGGAACATCAAATATCCTTTGCCCGCTACCCCTTTGTAAAACTGGTTGTCAGACTTTTGGACTTCTGTCTACCCGTAACGACTGTCAACGATCTACGAATGACAGCCGGGACCAACGGCTCTACTTCGGGACCGACAGTCGGTAATGCTTGCCAATTTGCTTGATCAATACAATTTTCTAAATTGAAATTTAATTGTTCCAGTAAAGATCGAACCCAAACAAAATAGACCAAAATACTAACATCAAAAAGTTACAAACTACTCAAAAGGAATCAGCCCTAATGCACGTGAGTCCACTGAGCTTCTCCCCATAACTTCGAATCCCATCTTCCACTCTAAAATCCCGTCACCCTATAAAACCATAAAGCAACAAGAAAATAAACTTAAAACCGAAAGTTTACAAAGATCTAAACCGGTTTAAACCATAACGGAGACGGACGACTGCAGCAACGGATAAGACCGGATTAGGGAACCAAATCTTCTGAAGTCCTGACCGAATCGATCCCCGGCCCCGACAGTTATGAAAAGGCGGCATTTGAGAGAAGAAAAAATAAAAGCCCATAAGCCTCCTGCCGGCAAACCTCGATACGGTTTCAAAGAAAAATATTTTCTTAGATACCGCACAAGTTTTGGGACATCCCTATGTTTGCACTCAACTAAACTAAACTGAACCGTGTGTGGTTTAGATAAGGTAGAAAGTTCCGTGTATTGGGATCTTCAGCGGCCGACGTGTGTGCTTGTGTAGCAGGGGATGTCAAACCGGTCTTGTCACCGACTATCAATATCAGCCCTAAGTGATGTATGGGGTGGCAAATGCCTTAGATCGATATATTTCGTTCAGCAGCTAGTTATAAAAGTTTGGACAAGTTTATTGGTTTTATTGACACCGATCGACACGCGAGGTAAGTCTGTTATAGGATCTTGAATGAAGTATTACGATTCTTTTACTTTTCTTTATCAATATTATATCTATAGCTTCTTTATTATAAAGCATTTAATTTAAATGATAGATAAATGTTATTGCCTTTTTGTAAAAAGAAAGAATTGAACAAACCTCGACCAAACCCCAAGAGAGTGTGACAACCGCGTCTTCAATCCCAGTTTATAATCTGCATTTTCAGCTGAGTGCTATGACCAGCAATGAACTGCTCAAAGCTACTGATAATGACAGCAACAACTGCATCATACTACTCCATAATTTTACCGTTAATTAACTATCGATCCAAACACGTCAAAACCGCTCCACCAAATTAATAAAAATTCAACACAAATAACATACACAGATAACAAATAGGTAGTAGGTACTTGCAGAAATGAATGCAACCACTTCGACCACGATTGACTAGACTTATTAATACTGTGTCCGGTATCGCGTGCAACCGGACGTGGGCAACGGTAGCGTCGGTGACCGCTCGCTGGTAATAATCTAGTGGGAACCATATCCGTGGTCAGGACATCATACTCGTACATATGTCATGGGAGGTGGACATCGCATATTAAACGCGTGGCTACTGCATTGTACAGGCAAAAACAAAGCCCTCGGTTTTACTGTGCAACAACTAACTTTACTTCGAACTATGAACTATCGATTCTAAAAAGCCACGGAAGAAAAAAGATTAAGAGAAGAAAACATGCTGAAGAGTACAGAGCACGGATAGGTACGCCTCAGCGGCCAACGCGGCCAACACTCTTTATACAAACCAAGCGTGTCAGTGACGTCACCGTTCAGTCATAGACACTGCCGGGCCCATGACAATTCTAACGATGCCCTGAGGCAGCAAGTTTGCACTAGTTGCGTCAATTTCAGACACGAATATTATTTGTAAAGGCGCCTGCTCTAATCACTACCTCGCCGGGTGAGACTTAAAATTATGGTTAGTCATTTATTACGCAGCTTTGCGACCTATTTAAACACAGTGTGGGTTGTTAATACAATCCACACTGTGTTTAAATAGGTAGGTAGCTTTCCATGGGATAAAAACTGCTCTCAAAACACAAACATCGTGAGGACCCCGGCATGTCCTCTAATCAAAAAGTTCGAAGACATGTGACATCCATCAACCCGCGTGGTGGAGTTCCGCCCACTCCCTCTCACAAAGAGGACGCCTGTGCTGTGACCCAGCAGTTGGAATGTTATAGGCTGATTATGCTTATGCTTATGCATGGGATTAAATGCCATTAGAGAAACATAAGGACGATACTGACAATGTAGAACTCGTATAAGCTTTGGGCTAGTTTAGAGTGGTTATTTTGGCTGGAGAAACCTTTTGGTGAAAAGTCCGACTACTAGACTACTAATTTAACTACTCTATATTGTTTGAGCCCAGTAGGTGGCCACTTTGATTGCGGCCTCAGTAGGATCTTAAGATCATCAAAGGTGCATATGAATGGACCTCGGATTAACGTGGGGGGGAAGAAGCACCACAACCGCACTGGGGGATGGATGGGTCACTTATCAGAAGCACCGCACCCGCACTGGGGGATGAATTAATCACCCGCGTCGTCAGATTGTGTTTGCAGCGAACTACTTGGGTACGCAATCGAAAGCTGTATCTTCACCAGACTTCTGTAACGATCTAATCTTGGAATCGGGGCAGAAGATGACGCCGCTCAAAAAGCAATGCGACCTACTTTTTTAATTGCAAGTAGTGCAATATCTTAGCAATTACACCTGTCAAAACATCTGAACAAAACTTCAAAAAAATTCTACTGCCGCAGACATTAACCTACTTTTTGATTTTAAAACAAAAGTCAATAAGAAATCCGTGTATGATGCGTGCGATCGCGTGCGTTCCACCGGAAGTGTACATCCACAAATCAAGCACACGACACACGTGCGACTAATTGTCGCGTCGGTGTACGATCCTATCGACTGCAGGGCACTTCAAATGACGCGGGTGTCAGGGGTACAATACTGGAGTAACGTAATCGTTTTTTTTTTGTTTTCGATTATTTTATTTGGCCCGAGTTGAGTTGTTCATTCATTCAATGTGGAGTGGAACTCCTTGCTGGAGTCTGTGGTCCCCGATAGCTGATACTTGGAAGTATTCTAGTCTCGAATTAATTAGTTACTTCTAAGTAACGGAGTACCAGTGTCGACCACCGCCGCATCAGCTTCTTTTTGAAACGCCTGAACTAAACTGATTCAAAAATGAAAGTGTATTCATTAAGAACCCGATCCAGCGATATTTGATTTCGGCATCATTCATTCGCGATCCGAAAGATCGAAATATTTAATGAAATGAGCAAAAGAAGATTAATTTCTTTAGTCAGTATCGTGTGAATGTGGAATGAAACAAAAATTAACATTCACGTGACGTGAAGCGTCTGATTTCAGCTTTACCATCAGAGATAGGGGTCAAATGTGAGCCTACGAAAATAAGTATTAAGTAGGTAATACATGGATTCTAACGCAGCTAGAGTATTGACATATTTTAATAGAACAATAACAGTTGGTAAGACACCCCACTCCACAGTGCTTTAGTGAAGCTTGCTGCAACGACAAAACTTAAATTAGAATATTGCTATATTTTATTTAATGCAGCGCGAGAAACGAACAATGACAGTTCAAAGCTGCACACACACACAGCAGAGAGCACGGTTGGCGCAGTAGTTAAGCGATTGACTGCTGCGCTGCGTGTCGCGGGTTCGATTCCCGCACGGAACAAATATTTGTATGACCTACAAGTAGCTGTTCCGGGTCTGGCTGTTTGTGTATGTGAGTTTCAATGTTTGTAAACGCACCCACAATACAGGAAAAATTCCTAATGTTTTAAAAAATGTAGCCTTTAAAAAAAAACACACTGCTGTCTAAATATATTTTGACAGCAGTGTTTTTTTTTTAAACCTTTGCCCCACACTAGGATCTTTAGTTAACGTTAACTTGGGTTTACACTAAACTTCAGTGGTACGGAACACGGCATGACCTAAAATTAGGTACAGACGCCAGCACATCAAGCTACTACAATCTGTCAAATTTCTTTAATAGATTTTCAACTTTATCGCTAAAGCATTAAGGTTCAAGGTTGATTGGGAAAATTTGACAGTTTCGGGTAGCTTGACCTGCTGGCGTCTGTACGTCTCTATAAATAGACTTTTAGTATTGGAAGGCACGTCTAGACTTGTAAGTTGTATTGGAGGAGTATGGGAGGTTTTACTTCTGTCTCTATCTTATTTTATGTGAGAAGAAGAGATAGCCATACAATTTTAAAAGCGGCACTGTCAATATCGCTTTTCTTCTTTCTATTTGAAACAATAATATGAATACGGACTGTATTCCAAAAGCACAAACACGACATGTGATATCCTCCATTTCCTTCAATCATTTCTGAGCCGTCATCCACATGGTTGATACCAACCTACTCACTTTTTAAGATAGGAGGCCTGAGTCCCAGCAGTGAAAACATTACAGGCTGATTATATGTTATTACATCCTAACTCCGGAGCTGCTTATAGTTTATTTAACTTTGTATTATTACGTTTTACGTTATAAGGTTCAATAAGTTTGTTTATTATTAAGTAAGAAGTACGAGTACTATTACGATATAAGGTCCGATGTGACTGGCATATACAATTGTATAAATGTCCCCCTAATAATAAATAAAGAAAAAAAAAATGTTATTACATAGAGTTGTTAATCCATCATTTTGTAAGCATTATAATACACACTATGCAGATACTTCCATGCATGTAACAGCTCTATATTATATCCGATCATCGCACGTTCGTATTTCCGAAGATACACGATGATTCCCGTAGCGCACACTTTTCTTGGGATCCTTGTATTTAATATGTAACTCCAACTCTATCCATCAACATTTCCACTTTATTTGGTTAAATTGTTTCGTAATGTGTTTGTTCTTTAACTCAACAGTTCACTCGAATTGTTTGTTTATTTACTAAAGGCATAAACAGTTTGAACCTTTAGTCAAGTTGATCGACCTAAAATCAATAGCGCCCCGGAGACGGTTGCTACCCGCGAATAAAGCTTGGCCTACACTGCAGTGGCTATATTGAGCACTGATTCTGATGAAAGAAATAGCACAACCACTCTACGTTGCTATATATAGTGAAAGCTTTGTAAGTATTGATATGATTCGGTGTCCCATTTATGATTTTTTATGAGTTACTAGAACTAAGCCAAGAAAAGTAGTTACTACAAAGAGGTAGCTGGTGTCCAAACAGAAGGTAACAGCTATCTTCGCGGCGGATCGTTGCCACACTGTACATAAGAATTTCTCAATAGAAGAAGCAATAACTATGCTAGTTGTGTGAAGAACCTGAGTCGATGCTAGCGGATGTAAGGAGGCGAAGTATTCTGTAACAGTAACTAACTTTTATGCTTAGTTTTCTTAGTTTTTCAGCAGTCCAATCTGTTTGTCAAAGACCTTTCCAGAGTGATATTTTGTGCAGTGCTATATGTACTGTACTAGTACTTCTAAAGTAGAGAGTTACTAAACAAGATTGAGATGATTGACGTGTAAAAGTGTTTGTTCAAACCTACTTACAGAAATAAAATCATTTATCATTTAAGTGTTAATCGCTTTCAAAGCTTCTCGTATTTCTACAACAAATTTCAAAAGTATTGACATGCGGTTGTCGGCAGCTTACGTGAATCCATTTTTGACTTTTCCATCTTCGTTATCGCTGAAACCATACATGTTATCAGCGATAACGAAGATGGAAAAGTTAAGTTACAACGTTAGACAAAGTTACAACTTTGTCTAGATCCCTCTGCATTCTGTTAAGTTTCAATTCATTCCCACTATGGTATTAAAATAAATCCCTATTAAGTACTTATCAAGTGACTTACTTTTATAACTTACTTTTTGAATCCCCAAAATGTTTTAATCTACAGCTCCCGAACACGTGGAAACAGGAGAAGCACTATTTAATAATTTTGTAAACTTAAACATTGCTGAAAATTAACCTGTTGTTGCCAGTGTTTACTTTTATACTAAACTAGTAATCATCTAGTTTTTTAAATACGATTGACGTGTAAAAGTGTTTGTTCAAACCTCCTTACAGAAATAAAATCATTTATCATTTAACTGACCCGGCGAACTTCGTACCGGCTTAGAATTATTAAATGTTGTGTTTAGTTAATAGCTGAGTTATATAAACTTTTTTGTTTGTAAAAAAAAACACAATAATAGCGAGAGACAAATCCCCGGAATAGCAGCTTCACTTATCATAAATTTAACATTTTAATTTTACGATTCTTTAATTACTTCTAACCAATCTGCGGTTGAGTCATAATTTTTTGATAACTCATTGTTTAATATTGTCCTATGTCTAAATTATTTAAATGTTCTTCTATTTCTTCCAAGTCCTCTATGTTGGAAGTATTGGCGGAATCCTTTCTTTAAATTATTTTAATTTTAAGTTAGCCTTTTCCTTCCTTTTTTGCGTTATATGTAATGTGTCGTTTATTATTAGTAACTTTATTATTGCAATGCTCACAATTTTTTTTTTTTGCGAATCGAAATGTTTTCCCACGCCGCTTATTTGTTTAAGTAATAAATACACTTTATTATCTTATCTATCTTTATTTATTAGTAACTTATTATATTTTTTTATCATATTTTTAATCCTTTTAATGAACGCGGCTGTCTTTGCCTCAATGTATTAGCCCGAAGGCGTTGGTTGCGATGTTCTTGTCGTTCATTTGCACGTGCGCTTGCAATCTGGTCTCTTACACTTGCATTTTCCTCTAATCGTTCTTCTTCGGTTCTATTTAATCTCTGCGTGTAAACCGTTTGAGAAATTTGTTTGCGACAACCAATATTTCCCCCTCGTCATCGGACCACGGCGATGTGGCATTGTACCCTAATTTGTACTTACCTACATGTTGTTAAACTGTTTCCAATCCATCACAATAACATCAACATTACAACAATACACAAATGATTCATTAAACGTAAGTTGTTCCAGAAAGCCTTTTATACCGTTATAGATTATATTGAGGACAAAAAGGCTTGGGATTGAGTTGCCTCAATTTTCTGCATACTGAATGTTGTTTTTTTGTGTTATTATTTATAGCTAGGCAATAAAAAGTAGCGCTCAAAATGATGTAATTTTGTCTTGTGCAGCAAATCAAATTTGGTGACATGCCGACAGCAGCGCCACCTACCGGGCCCAATTGTGTTTTCAAACCCATCCATTATCCCATTGAATTAAACATACAAAATGTCAACCAAATCGGTCCAGCCGTTTAGCAGAAGTTAGGTGACAAACACACGTACAAAAGGATTATATTATATTAAGATTTACACAAAATGATATACATAATATAGAATATTATAGTAAATAAGTATGAAAGATAGTTTTAATAAATGAAAATAAATATGTCATAAACAAAAAAAAATACAAAAAGTATCCTATGTCCCTCTCCTGGTTCTAAGCTACCTCCTCCACCAATTTTCAGCCAAATCTGCCGATCTATTCTGTAACAATCTCACCGTGAAAACTTAGGTGAAGTGAGATTTCATTCCACTTGATACTAGGGATTGACACTGTTGACAGCTCACTCCACGCTCGCTTCACCTAAGACGGTGAGATGGTTACAGAATAGCACTACAGTTCATCCGTTCTTGAGTTATAAATAGTGTAACTAACACGACTTTCTTGTATATATTATATAGATAGAAGATTAACTAAACAACTAAATAAATAGTTTTTAAAAATGCACTAAAATATCCTAATAAGACAAGCTGAAACCCCAAATAAATTGAAATAAGGATATTTAGAAGGATATTGTAATCTTTTACGGGTTACATCACATATACTGTCGTGACGTATCTAGGTCTGAAAAGCGGAAAATCCTATCCTGCAGTGGAACAATTACAGCATGTTAAAATCTTATTGACAGACAAATGCGTGCACTGACTGGACAGGTCCGCTCAAATCTGTGTGGTTCTTTTCACAAAAGACCATCTCTGACACTAATCTGTCTGGCCCGCATATGGACTGAACAAGAATAAATCTGGACTTTAAAAGCGACGGTGACCTCTGAGTTTGTTTCGGTCTATCTTCTCAGAATAGTCAGACAGGAAACACTGACCTCAATCTAGTTTTAAAACAGACCTAATTTATTTTTGACTTTTAAAAGTGTTTTTTTTAACCAATTTACAGAATAAGTATTATCATTTATTTGACATGCGTGTAAGTCCTGACTGAAGCACTAACACTGGTTTACTAAAACGGGACTCCAAAATGTTAGAGTAGGTACTACGAGCAACCAACGAGTCTGGAATAGATAAGAATAGGAAAACATTGAACTTGTCTTGACCTATTTATAATTGACCCATATATTTCCCTTTTAGCACACGACTGCAGCTACTTTTACGATACTGGAAATACACAGCTGTCTGGCTTAGTATAGGTAAGATGTGAAACACTACTAGACAAATTTGTACGTTTCCTTCTTCTTCATCATTTGCGGTGCGAGCTATGTGAGAACAGACTGGACATAACATAACGTCTTTATTCCGCTAACTCGTATTATGTACGGAAGATTTTTTCCTAAATGTTCCTATGGTCCATGATTGATGAAATAATTAACCGAAGCCCCTCGTGTGACTAGAAAGAGGTCGATGCCAGCTGGAGATTGTGTGCATGTGACAAGTAGGTGTTCAAATTTGGCCTTGCCTCTCACAACCAGCCCTCAATATTTGAACCGCTGCATGCTGTGTAAGACCAACTAATTAGCCTGTTTTAATAGGATTTTACTACACAGCTTCGCTGTTTTGCATTTATATCTTAGTCAGTCAAATGTGTAGATATAGAATATGAAATGAACAAGGCTGAATCTGAATGGTAAATAAATCTGGCCGATTTGAAGACCATACACATACTCCAATATAGATATAATATAATAGTATTATGTATAATAGTATATCAGTATATAGATACATTAATTAATTTGACATGAACCAAGCAATGGAACTGCGAACGAAAATATCAGTTTTTATTTCCAAGAAATAAAATTGTTTATCCAACTTGAACACACTGCACACAAGCAGCAATCACTACAAACACAAACCCACCAGTCCACTCCACAATAATCTTTAAAGCACAAAACCTAAGTGTATTAACTCTCACACTCGGGCCAGCCAATAAAAACAAAAATTTCAAACATTGTAAAATGGACGCTATTTCAAATAATAACAGGGACTATATTTCAGAGTAAACAATTGTGGCTGGCAGGCACGCCAAGGGAACTTTCAGAGTAGTAACTAACCAATAAAAGTTTGTCCAATCAAGTGGACTGCTAACAGCAAATAACATTGGGAGTCACCACTCGTTACGTGTAGCAGACCCAGTAGACGACACTTCTACTGGGCGATTAAAGACGGTTGGACACTTGTGACTTTTTTGGGGAAGTGAAGTTGGCCAAATGATATTGTGTCTTGTCTAAAGGTAAAATAAAGTTCAAACAATAACTAACGTCATATTTTTTCGTCTTTTTGTTACATGTTCAGCCTATTGTATAAATGATCTAAGCATCAGCCAGCCAGTTCATCAAATGCTGTATTAGGCGCATCTCAGGCCGCTAATTGAACGGCGCCATTTAGTAAAAAGGCTTGGTTGAAAGACTAATTAAGCTACTTAGCTGCAATATGTATATCAGAGGAGAAGTAGAATAAAACTCTTTAAGAGGGAGAGGAAGCCAAGTAGGTAGGTACAATTAATGCAATGTAGAAAGGGCAACACCAGCAAATCGCAGGTATTAAGACGGCTTTCCTGGCTACTGAAATCTCAGATAGCGATGTATCAACTGGCTCTCATAATATCTATTACAAAACTAGACACAATAAGGATTACACGGCCCATTGAAAACAAAGCTACTGTTTATTAATTATAAAATTATAGTGATCCACGAAAACTGAACCCTTCTCCAGAACTCGGCAAACAGTTATAATTGCTGGATGTGCGTGACCAAACCGTGGGATCCAACATATGCCGTCACTAAGCCAACTATTATAATCACAACTATGCCCGATAATTTGCCACTAGACATGGTCTGTGCAATCGATATGACATGCTACGCCCAACTTTTGGTCAAGCTATTTTGGTGTAGGTAAAATGATTCAGATATTGAATACCGCTCTTCCCGTTTCTCTTAAAAGATGGCAGGATTTTTGCTTGTGGGAAGACAACAGCGTCCCTGATCCAGTCGCCACCTGTTAACATTATGGCAGTATCCCACCAAGGTTTTTCTGGAGGTCATTTAGCCTCTCAACAACCTTTTTTCGACATTGTCCAAATTTCCATCATTAATGAGCTGATATGGCAATGAGAAATTGTCAATGTGTCGTGGCTAGAGGCAACGACCCATGCCGATCGATCACGGAGGTTAAGGAACAATGGCGAGGTCACGTCTTGGGTGAGCTACCGTAGTTTGCCCCCACCAACCCTCCGAGAGCGAGGTGAGCAGTCAGTCTTGACGTAACAGTGCAAGCGGCCAGTCGGCCATAACTAATACTAGGGCTAGTCGAGTTGAAACACGATTGACTAACCTAACACGCGATGTTTTGAAATTATATGCACCAAATCGTGGAAGAAAATGCCTGTAAATATGATGCTCAGCTACGATAGTCACGTCTCGCGTAGGTTTAAAACGTTTACGTTGCACTATCAAGAGCGAATCGTTACCGGAGAAGAACTAATAGCATGTTATATCGTGGCCTCCCATTAGACGAACAAGTAGATCAATATAGTATAAAGCAGATCATTCAAAATGATCACAAAAGGGTCCTGTGATGTCCTTTTATCCTTAGGGCTAATTTATCCAAAACTGAAGACAGTACTTGTCTCACTAAAAATATCTTCCACCACTCTTCAACAGGCATAGATTAACAAAGTTTTAGGACTTCTGACTTGCTAGTATAGCTACCAAGATATCTAACGACCCAGAGACTAGAGCTGTCCCTATAGGCCCTGCTTGGTCACCCATCGAAGATCAAGACACGGTTTAACCTTACAGATTAACAACTGAGCTGCATGTTTGCTATTCAACTCTAAAAGCCGCAGCATTTACAATGATAACATACTGCAAGAAAACCTTCATTCTTTCCATTAAGAATCTTCAGCATTCGAACGTTGACATTGCACGTTGACAAAGCGAAGTCGTTTACTTAAAAAGTGGTCTAATTGTTTGTTCATATGTTTTGTTAAAGATAACCACTGGAACTAATGATCCGAATACACAAATTATTTTTTAATCTCTGGAAGTACCGATACCATTTTTTTTTCACTGATACAAAACTACACTATGGCCGATTGGCTTGGATATATTTTATGTTAAAAGAAGCACGTGGACGAAGTAGCTGGCCGAAGCTAGAATAGAATATAAAGTAGGTTATTATGTAAGAAGTTATTTCTGTCCAATATCGGCGCTAACATGACCGTAACTGCGGCCATTGTCTTATGCATTTCGGTTCAAATAGGTTCAGTATTCATGCAACAAGTTAGAGAATCGGTTCACTCTCAGATCATATTTTATATATGTATGTATATATATATATATGTATATATATATATATATATATATATATATATATATATATATATATATATATATATATATATATATATATATATATATATATATATATATATATAACATATATTATATGATCTGAGGGTTCACTTTTTAATTGAGTGTTTGACATGAGATAATAATGGTGATTTCTATGTTTCATTAACTTGATTATGATTGACGCAGGCCAATTTTTTGAAGATTTGGATGAACTAAAACTTTTATTAATAACTGTCGTAAGCTTTAAACGTAGAACCGGACGTTAAAACCTGGAGCCACCACGATAGACAGGGTGACCTATAATTAAAGACGAAACGTCATAAGTTACGTTCAAAAACACACATAATAAATAGCTTAGGATCAAAATCATATTCAAAACGTAAACCCCATAGAATTACATAAAGAAATCGGTCAAAACCCTTCCACGCCCTTCAAGGCGAGGAGCGAAACTCATAAAAATGATAACTCGTAAAAACAGTCATAAACATATGTAGCAACGCTAATATGCGGTTCGGTCGAAGCGTGATTTTGATATGAATAATTCTAAATATTTTGTTCATTTTAGTTTCGTTTCAACGAGATTTTTATCCTATTTCGTGGCTTTATAACATTTAATTTATTTATTTCGCGGAAAGTGGTGAAAATTTGCTGTACTTACTTAATTACTGATTTTACTTTTCACTGATACTGTGTCTTTCAGGATCAAATCAGTAATGTAAAAAAAAAGATGTTTTTTTTTATTTTACATCTTTCTTTTTGTGTGTGTCTTTCTTTTCTTAAAAATAGCTTTGTGTTTTCGTTTTTGGTTTCCATGTACGGTTATTAAAGCTTGATCTGCAATCAAGTGGATAGCAAAAAAATATCGTCCAAAGTACTGTCGTTTAGATTTTTACATAAATATATCGACTTCGTTGAGATCAATTCACTTGACATAAATTCTATGTGGCTGACCTAAGTCAAGTGAATTGCATTATACTTTTTCATATAAACTCAAGACCTTATAAAACCAATATCAACCCCTACATCATGCCCAGCCGAACAATATTCTGGCGTTCCATCAACTTTCACAGTTACCAAAACCTATTAAGTTCAAGACGTTAGTATTTTAATAAATGAGAGAACGTCACAGCCATTCTCCCAACTTGAAATTAACTTTGCGCCCCTGGGACTTGTATGAAAGCTATGAATACGATACGGCATACTGTGGAGCTATTGTTGGAGGCAGTAGACGGTAGTTCATGAAGTTGCAACGGAACTTGGGTTTCAGAGGCGCTATTTGGGCCTTGCGGGTCAGTGGCCTAGCGCTGTTAGTTTTTGATGGTGGGTGATGACCGCCTGTGTACGTGTAATTTCTATGGATGTTTTGGAGATTAGAACCTTCTTAGGTTGTGTGTACAGTCCTTTCAAAGATTTTCACCTTGTATCACTGTCAAAATCACAGTGATCTCTATTTTCATTACCATAAGGTTGCTGTCATGTTGCTGCCACTGACAAGCCTGTCCAAATCACAGTGATCTTTATTCTCGTCTGTAAGGTTACTATAGGGTTGCTGCAGTGCTGTCAGAGGTGAAATACCTGAGAAAGGACAATAGGTTGATACTTTCCTAAATGATGTGTACCTCTACCTGCAACACCCCTTACATGAACGAGCTAAATAGTACTCAGTCACAGATTAAAAGTTGCCCTAAAACTATAAGTGCACCGTGCGTAGGTGGAAGGATAAACTTGATCTTGATTGCGAAAATTACGATAATATACAGTCTGGGAAAGTAATTGTTAAGCATACCCTACGTCAATTAGCCATGTTATAGCCATATTTTCATTATATCATCATTCAAAGAATGGCAGATGTGTATTTAATATCCAGACAATTAAAGTTGGTATTGAATTTGCTTAACGATACATTTTAGCTGACATGTTTGTTGATTGTTTATTGGTTCCCAAAAAAATACTCAATACAACTCATAATCAATATTTGCCAAACTGCAAAACTAAACAGTTTGTCGGCAAGATACAAGCGACGCGACGCTTAGTTCGTGGCTCACCGAATACGTCACATTGTATTGTTACTTTTTAACTCAAAAAAGGAGGAGGTTCTCAATTCATCGGAATCTTTTTTTTATGTATGTTCACCGATTACTCGAAGACGCCTGAACCGATTTGGAAAAATCTTTTTTTGTTTCAAAGGACTTCCCAGGTGGTCCCATTTAAATAATATCGGAATCGATCGAGGCGGTTTAAAAAAAATCAACAGTAAATTATTTTTAAACAAGCAAAACTGCCTTCAAACGGTCGTGGACGTGTAAGAAGATCGTTATCGAATTGGTGTGGGGTAGGTCCATAAATAAAAAGTGAAAAATAAAAAACTTTTTCCCAAAAAAAAACCGTCGTCCAATAAACTAAAATACAGATCCAAAGACACCGACTTCCGAATTTAAACTTATTTTTCAAGTTATATTGTTTTTTTTTTTTTTTTTGTAAAACCGTTTCTATTAATGGTTAATCATTTATTATTATTACTGTAGTTTCTTTGCCATATCTCGGAACCCTGGGGTCCCGAAACTTTAAAAGGCATATGAGGGGCAGAAGCTAACTCTCATAATAATATGCCTGTTAGACGTTTTTAATTAAATGAGGCACTAACCTGACGATTATCCCGGTACGCACTTTGCAATTACTTTTAATATATAAATCTTAATGAGTTCAAGAGAAGCATAACGCCTTCGCGGAAAAAGTTAAAAATAAAAAACTAGTTTCAATAAAAATAAAACGTAAACGTTAGTTCTCCCGACAAAGTTCAGCCGCCCCGGTAGAACGAAGCATAAAAATATAAGTTATTGGAAGTTATTATTATTATAACCACGCTTCGTTTTACGTTTTATTAACGTCGTGATATGAAAACCCTGTGATATATTATGATATTTTGTATTTACAATGTGCGACAATATAGGATAACGTATATCGCAACGTTCTCGGAGCTAGAAAAATATTTACTTCGCGGTATCTGGTCCTAAGCTGAAAAAAGTTCGTTTTATTTCTTTCAGTATTAGAACAATTCTAGTTGTATCTTGCAAGTATAGGCAACTGCTAATCTGCATAACGGTCATCTGCATACGGATACAAACGTACTTTTACCCACTCCTGAAACTTCACACTGTCTAAATAATTATTTTACGAATTCCACTCTGGGCAAAATATAAGCGTACTAAATCATAGAAATAGTTGTATTACCCACGCTCGACGTCGTAGAGACCTCTACGGCGTAGCCGCGTAGCGCTACACGACGCTACGCTTCGGTAGAATACTAGCAGTACATACTAGAACAAACTGAAGAGATTATTTTGTATTCTGTCCTTCTATCTTCATAATGCAAAATAGTAGGAAATAACTCAGTACCTATATATTCTACGAATAAATCCTTGACTCCACTAATACTTAAAGTAAAAATTATGAAAAATCACCGAGCCTCATGAGAGTTTCTTACTTTTATTCGATGAAATCGAGGTTGCAGAGAAATTACTAAGAATATCTACTTTTTATATTACTATCACCAATCCACGTGTTCCATTAGTACATAATAATTAATTGCTCTATCTACCGTACCTACCACACATAACCTTGCAATTTGTACGCAATAACAAGGCCCGCTAGTCTAATTCAAAGGCTAACCCGGCCGTAGATGGCACGTCGCAACGCTGACATCACTTCACTGGGAATGGCTAATGAGGCCGCGCGGGCGCGATCCCATTGACAGCGGGAATGTTAGTCGATTTTAGGAATAGATTCGTGTGCGTGTTATATCGACTTGGTTTTAGATAATTGAGGGTAAGACACGTTTTTAATCAAATATGTTGTAAATCTGAAGGCATATTTATGAGAAAAGATGTTGTGTCTTCCCAATTTTATTATTACTTGGATGGATAAGGCAGTAAAAATTAGGTAAATTATTAATTTAAAAAAAAACTGTCACTGCCTTATCCGTCCATTTATCATGAATCACGAGGATGTTGTTCTTTTGCAAAAACTGGAATAGTTAATAATATTATGTATATCATAACAATGACATAACATGATTCTTTTTATAATTTTATTTCATAGAATTAGCTAAGACGACTTCAAATACACGTTGATTCAGCAAAGATTATAACGTAAAAGAAAATTATACACACTGAATTTAACACGAACAAACAGACGGGGAAAACTGAGAGTAAAATGCTAAGCCCTAACACGAGTAACATTGAAGAAAATGTTTTATTAAAATTTCGAAACACCACAACTCTTCAGGGATGAAAGCGGAGGGACGAGATGTCAAAGACCTTTGTACCAACCTTGAAATAAACTTATGTGGGTACTTCAATGTAATTACGTTATATTTGCTGGGTATTCAGGATATTCTGTTAAGATTTAATTTTAATGTTTGTGCACAATTTGTCTCTGCGGAAAGAAACTGAAAATTGTTATAAACATTGTTATAAATATTGTTGAAAAACATTGTTTTGTAAGACAAGCTCGTGGGCTCGAGGGCTTGGCAAATCAATATTTGAAGAAATATTTTTGAACTGGAGAACACACTTGTAAAGCAGGGGTAAGTACATCTCAGCTCTGTGTATAACTGTAGTAGCAACTGTTTCTAGAGACTGAAGGTCAGATGAGCTGTCGACATGAACAATGCAACTGCGAAGTCTGGTTGAGTGAGGTTTTGCTTTAATATATTCACAATGGGACACACAACACGCAACACTTCCAAGCTAAATAAAAAGTTACGATTAAAATATGAAGATGTTTCATTCCAATATCTGACTTAGTATAGCCAAGGCTCCAATCCGTGTCCCTTCGTCCAGCATACTCACCATGGAATCCTGATATTTCATGAATGTCAAAAAACTGTTCTGAAATAGTGCTAAATAGTGCCCAAAGGAAAAAAATAGTGCTCTTGTACTTGCGAAGTTATAGCCATAGTTCGATGAGTATGCTGGACGAAGGTTTCGCCCAGCATACTCACCTCCGTCCGGAGAATCTGTATACGCTTCAAACATAATTCATACTTCAAAAAATAGTTCCCAAATAGTGCCAAACGGTGCCCAAAAAGAAAAAACAGTGCTCGAATAACTTCGGAGTTATAGGCTTCGTTCAGTGAGTATGCTGGGCGTAGATTCTACGCCCAGCATACTCACCTCAGTGCGCGAATATCGAACGAGCTATAGGTACAATTTACGTCTCAAAAAATTGTGCTTGAAATAGTGCCCAATATCAGTCCAATTTTTGCTTGACTTTTGACCTAGAAAACCATTAAATTTGATTGTAAACTTCTACATACATTACATTGAGTACAGTCGAATACAATATTATTAACTTTCTTTCTAACAATTTTTGTCTTGTGTAAATTATTAATTGTCTATGTAAGGGAGTATTTACTTTAGAATCGCAATATTATTAATTACACATTATTTTAATAATACTTTATAATAATATGATTAAGCCTTCGCGCGTCGCATGGGACCCCGGTAGCTAGGAACAATGATTTTATATATTTTGTCTAGATCACGGCGCTTGAAGGATTAAGATATCAAATGAAGTAAATCATGCATGAAAAATAAAGTTGCTGTTATTAATGCTTACATTACAACTGACAAAATTATTCAAAATAATCATTTTCCGGATCAAGGACGGTACCACAACGTTTACGGAATTGACCTGTATTCCTCATGTGATAAAGTTCAATATAGTGTGGCAGTAATGGATGCACGTACGGTCAATAGGTATGGGGCTTACGACGCGCGGCGCCCGCGACGCAAATGAATATGTTTATGTTTAAATACTAGATGGCGCTGCCCTAACATCTTACGATTATTAGACAAGACTGATCTGTATTTTGAAGGTGATAAGGGTCCATTTTGTGTCACAAAGCGACGCGCGGCGCCCGCGACGCAAATGAATATGTTTATGTTTAAATACTAGATGGCGCTGCCCTAACATCTTACGATTATTAGACAAGACTGATCTGTATTTTGAAGGTGATAAGGGTCCATTTTGTGTCACAAAGCAATCGAAACGAACAAGCGCTTCTCAGTTTCTTTGTTTGTTTACTTCGTCGCACATCATTATAATAACGCCGGCTTTTGAGTTTGACTACATAGTGGGTTGCAAAACCAAACAATGTGTTGGTGATGTCATTATTTACCTATATAAAATTGTGTATCTAGTACGTAATCAATATAGGAGCTGCACCCAAATCAGTAAGTATATTTCAATTTATAATAGTGGCATTTAACTAAATTGATTTTACACTCATTCATTATTCATCATAAATACCATAATTATTTCCAATAACATGAAGTCTACAATTAGAAAGTTTAATATTTTTGTCCAAAAACATGTGTCGACGACTGTACCCCATTTTACGTTAGTATGTAGAAGTTTACATTAAAATTTAATGGTTTTCTAAGTCAAAAGTCAAGCAAAAATTGGACTGATATTGGGCACTATTTCAAGCACAATTTTTTGAGACGTAAATTGTACCTATAGCTCGTTCGATATTCGCGCACTGAGGTGAGTATGCTGGGCGTAGAACCTACGCCCAGCATACTCACTGAACGAAGCCTATAACTCCGAAGTTATTCGAGCACTGTTTTTTCTTTTTGGGCACCGTTTGGCACTATTTGGGAACTATTTTTTGAAGTATGAATTATGTTTGAAGCGTATACAGATTCTCCGGACGGAGGTGAGTATGCTGGGCGAAACCTTCGTCCAGCATACTCATCGAACTATGGCTATAACTTCGCAAGTACAAGAGCACTATTTTTTTCCTTTGGGCACTATTTAGCACTATTTCAGAACAGTTTTTTGACATTCATGAAATATCAGGATTCCATGGTGAGTATGCTGGACGAAGGGACACTCCAATCCACCATTTTTTATGTCTAAACTGCAAAAATGTATGATTACCTCTCACTGAACATCTCATCTCTAGTCTACTTCACAAACATGTAAAAACATCGATAGGGTATACAATCCCGCTCGCGCTTATCACTGGTCCCGCTAACAGTTGTGACCCAAATCATCAATGCATGTAAGTCGGCCTGACACCTGGCTTTGCTATCAAACCACCCTGACTGATGGCCGTGGCTCATCGCGTCTAGACAGCCTAATATAGAAACGATTAAATATCTCGTCATATACGAGTATGTTGGTTTATTTAACGAGAGTAAGGCCAGTCTGAAACCATGACGCTACGTGGCTGAATGTTGAATTATATAGTCAGCTAATGTACATGTTTGTCGTTATTAATGATAAACTATTTTGTGTTCGGTCAGCAAAGTTCAAAGTTAGTTTTACTAATGTTGTACTTACATTATTCGAGTGATTTTGGGATGAAAATAAGTAAAAAAAAAAAATCTCTGATGTTTATACTGCAGACAGTTTTAGCAAACGACCGTGAAAAATCGTGGGAAAATTTCTGCAACTGGTTGCCACGTGTGGAGATCTCACGCAACACTACGCTCGTTAAATATTAAAATTACAGTTAGCGACTGTGCCAGTTAACCTCTGATTGGCCACAGTTACTGTTAGCACATAATTGAACGTACTAACTAGATACCACAAACGTGGCTTTTTGACCTGAAAAGTTCAGAAAAGATTGTGAATGGAGTTTTAGTGATTTTGTCTGCGTGTGAGATTCTTTATGTGTGACAGTTTGGAAACATATAACCGAAGAAAATGTAGAATACCTGAGTTTAACACTATCTCTTGGGCCTAAAAGGTGAGATTCAGGGACATGAATAAAAGTCAGTCGAAATCGGCTTTTAACGGAGTTTCATCTTAGTAAGTTCACCTATGTTTGCTATCGAATACTAGTAGGTAGGTAATGCGTTTTCTAATTTTATCATTAAGTGTTCGATCCGTGCCATGTGTTCTATATATTGTACTTCGATGTGGCTTTGGACACGAAATAACTTCGTTCTAAAAGTAAATATAAATATTTTTTTTTAATTGGTTGATGAAATTTTCTAGACACCGGAAAACAAATGTGATTTGGCGATTCCATTTTGTTTCCGTTTTACTAACTAAAGCTTTGAACTCACAGATCACCAATCAAAAATTAAGGTAACATCTACTAGTCGTGATTCATTCATGAAGCTATAATTCTCACAAACATATTTCGATTGAGACATAATACCAAGACAAGCTATGTCTAAATATAGGTAGATAGTGTAGACTACGCTTTCGAGGGGCTCGTGGCTAAATAATAACAGCCGCATGTGTCAGTCGAAGGTTAAGCTACGCATGCCGCGGTCGGTTTGTGGATGGGTGACCACCCATTACATATCGAGACGCCTCCGTGCCTCAGAAAGCACGTTAAGCCGTTGCTCCCGACTGTCATTCGTGGATCTTTGACAGTCGTTACGGGAAGTCAGAAGCCCAAAAGTCTGACAACCAGTCTTACCAAGTGGTATCGTGTTACACAGTAACTGGGTTGTCGAGGTCAGAAACGCAGTCGCTCCATGTAAAATACTGGTATTCAGCTGCATCCGGATAGACTGAAAGCTGACCCCGGACCCAACATAGGAAAAGGCTACGCAGATTGATTAAGTGTAGACCTTTGTATTTGCTCCGTGGTGTAGACTACGCTTTAGGGATAATGCCCGTGACATATTGATACATATGTGGTGAATCTATGTATTCATTTGTACTGCAGTTTGACAATTACATTGGGTTTGACAAATTAGTTGTCACGACAAATAATGTTGACGTGTGTGTTTCATTGGATATTTTGTTATGCGATTGTTTTGTGGTGGAATGGTATGTTTATAATTACTATTATTAGACTTGTTGTAAGTTTCTGAGAAAGTTTTAACGTACCTATAATTAATTTAATGTGACATTCACAGCTGCGTATCTATAATGAAACACAAATTATCAATTAGTTTATTAACAATATTTGGTTATATTTTATTAGTTTATTGTTTAGTTTATTAATTATACGTTTTTTTTTATTACAATAAACGCGAAGTGTTGTGTACTATATCTTCTTTTTAAGTTTTCCAATCGCGTAAACAATGCAAGTACACAGTATTTATCAGAAAAAATCTTCTATGCGGGCCATGGTATGTTTACAGTCTTGGAAACTATAAAAAGAAGAGTGTATATATGTACTTACATAAGTGTGTATGTTCGCTTCCATGTTGACCTGGGGATTAGAGAAAAACATTGTGTATCAGGTGCATGTATACTGGGGGAACGCCTTGGGAGGAGGGGAGTAAATCTAAGATTGGATGGCGATTAAATAGAAAGAATCTTAGCAGCTCAGCCGCTCATGCCTTGATTTCACGAAGTACAGTATCAGAGAATTGTATTTTTAAGAAGCAAGCGTATTTATTTTAAATGTCGTTTCATTGATTCAATCCAGTTTCACACTTAGGTCCAAATACTGTAACTGTTTTTTCACCAACTTTCAGTGATCCGATTGAGCTGAAGTTTCTCTCATCCGTAGTTTTTTGATGACTGATTATTATTATGATGTGATATAGCTGATTTGATGGTACAGATGGAAATAATGCACCTATTTTTGTTTTGGTTTTTCATGTCCTTTATTAGATTTGTGTTACTCAGTATTTGAAAGAGTTAATTGGCCAAAAAAAACAGCCGATTAGCGAAATAAGTAGGTTTTTTTTTGGACTGACTGTCAGCGTGCAGGGGACATAATCTAGGTATCTTCACTCTAACATACTCTTTTTTCTGAAAGACAACGCCTTAAAGTTCTATAAATCAGCAAACAAATACCTATACTGCAAAAGGAACCGGTCATCCGCACTGCAGCATTGTTGGCCAACCCTAAACAGAACCTCTAACCGACAAACAAGTAAAACTTCGAATGGACTTACAAAAGGCTTTTTTAACCCATCAAATAAACACTCATCTATAATTTATAAACGTCTCTCTCAAAAATACTTCCTCATTGAATAAAACCTATAGAGTTAAATTTCATAGAGCGTGTTTCCTTCAAACTCACCTAAAAGAAAGGAAAGTAAGGCTAATAGTAGAAAGGAATGTCGACCTTATAGACCAAAACAATAGCCAGTACACAATATAAAGCGCTTGTGTGGTCAGACTATAGAACAATAATAGAGTCTAAAACAATCACACAAAGTTGGTTTTAGACTGCGATAAAAAATATTTGACTTTTAAACCTTTTTATAAAAACAAATTAATAAGACTTAAGTTCTCAAGGGATATATGGATGATTTCCGAATGAAATAGTTTTAGTACACCAGGAAATTCTCAGAACTTTCGTGAGGAACTATTGGACAAATGCGAAAGTATCTTTGTCGGTCTGTTACCTTTTCACGTCTATATCACCGAACCGATCGAAATGAATGACACATAGATAGCCTGACCTGGAGAAGGACATAGGCTACTCTATATCTATCTTAGATATTTTTAGCTATCTTGGATATTTTTCTAAAAAAGTAGTTATGTAAGTAATAAAAAATACACGCGGGCAACAGATAATTTGTGAAGTACAACATTAATGTCCTGTTATTAAGTTCCTTACGTATGTAGGTACCTGCCTAATAATAAAAATAGTTTTAAGGTAATGTTAAAGGTAGAGTTGATTCACAATGTTTACCGTTAATTGTTGACATGGACTACGTAAACGCTTTTACTTTAGCAAACTGAATTAAGTACATAAAATCTTCCTAGACTTGTCCCAACTGTGCTAGGGTCGTCTTTCAGTCTAACCCGATGAAGCTGAATACCAGTATTTTGCATATCTGACCTCCACAACCCAGTTACTGGTTGACACGATACCCCTTGGTAAGACTGGTTGTCAGACTTTTTAGTGTCTGACTACCCGTAGGTAACAGCTGTCAAAGATCTACTAATGATAGCTGGGAGCAACGACTTAACGTGCTTTCCGAGGCACGGAGGGGCCTCAATATGTAATGGATGGTCACCCATCTACGAACCGACCGCGGCAAGCGTAGCTTAACCTACGATCGACCCCTGCGGCAGTTATCATTTAGGTACGAGCCCCTCTTGACCCTCTCAAACTGAATTAAGTACACATTTCTCTAAATGTATGGAAGTGTATAAAGCAAATAATTAATTTCATGTTTTATCAGAAAAACCTATATGGTTGTACCTACGTACCACTGAACACTTTTCTTACATTTCTTTTATAAATGATAAATTTGCCGCAAAAATTTAAGAAACACCAAGACTTAAAGAAACTGACCTGAACTCACATTGTTTTCCAATTCAACATTGCAACTAAAGGCAACTAAGATAGGTACCTACAGTTCGACCACCCTAATTTAAAAAAACCTTCCAAAATGAGCACCTGATAATCCCTTTCAAAAGGTTATTTGTATTGCCCTTTTAAAATACCGAACGAACCCGAAATTAACTAGTTAAGCCAATTTCATCGGTCAATATCGACAGAAGTTGACTTACAAACCTCAACACGATAAGAATCGATTATGAGAATTATACCCGAGTGAATTAGTCGGCTATTAATCGATTTGGCTATTGTACAGTTACTTATTTACTAGATAATGATTTCTGGCGCGACGTATTAAGTATAGCGGTGTATTAATACCTAAGTAGGATTTCTTAGAATTTCTACCAAAATATTATTATATAAATTAGAAATGTATTAGAATACTCTGTTAAAGATATAAATGTAAAATTTTTACATAGGGTGACACAATGCCGTTCTTATCGCTAAAAGCGATCTTTTACAGACAACCTTTGGATGGATTAAAAGGAAAAAGAATGACAATGATGCAGGTAGTCAGTGGTGTAGATACCATTTACATATATTATACTTACAATAAATACATAAAACATATACTTATCTACATATATAAGTATATTTAGATAATTATACAATAATAAACATTAAACAAGAGCAAGGAAACCATATGAAATGATGATGTTAAAGGAGAATGTGTTTTTTAACCAGAATTTTAAAAGTGGACAAAGATTGAGCACGCCTTGTCGACACGTGCAAGGCATTCCATAATCGTACTGCTTGAACTGTAAAAGACTTGTCATAAAAACTGGTGGAATGCATCGGCATCTCTAGTCTGAAGTTTTCCGATGATCTCAGATAGGTATCTATTAGGTAGGTATGTGTGTCATGAAGGAAGTTGAAACATTCGTCAGACAATATTCTGTATTGTTGGGATTGGTTTCCATACTTGGTCCTTCAAGTGCTGGTCATTCTAACCGCCCCCTTCCCTGCAGAGACAGATTAGGTCTCCTAGTCTGTTCAGAACATCTGCCGAGGACGCTCTGTACCTACTGAGTAGGTAGCTGTGTGTCTGAAGCAAACCCATATAAGAAAAGTAAGTAGTAAGAGAGCGTGTTAGTAAAGTGAGTCTGTAAGTTAGTTAAGTCAGGCAAAATGGCTGCTAAGCAAATTGACTACCAACATAAGTTTGTCCGTATATTATATTCAAATGACAACTGTCATTCTTAAACAGACGAATGTGGCTGCTGCTATACCATAGATATTATGTGCTATACGATTAATTTCAGTCCAATTTTAGTGGTTTGCAGTTAAACGTGAAAAATCTGGAGTAATTTTTATTGCTCCGTATCGGACATGTACCTATCGGGTCAAGGAACCCTCTTTACTTATCCTCGGTATATGAACACAGCATTATCTGCAAAACAATAAAAACATATAACCTTCCACATAATATTGCCTTACAGCATTCGAACATCCAAATACAATAACTTGTTTACATATCTTCAAAGGTTACGATTCAATAAGTGCATTTTTTTATTATAACCGTGCCTCCTTTACGACCGTAGACGTACATACGAATAACAATCGGAAGCGTTCCCTCGCCCACGTTTGTTCGGAGACGGCCTGCAGATACGTCACCCGTCCCTTTCTTTCCCATTGTAAAGCGGCTATGCCTGTCTCACGTTACATCGGCGCAAACATAAATTCAACAACACTGACGGCCGCTATCTGTCTCGCTCTTTTGTGGGGTTTTCGAACAAGTGCGAGAGGGACAGTAGCTGAGGGTAGAAATGCAATAAAACAGAGATGCCTACATAGGAGATTTGTGCCTATACAGAGGTATAGTTCTCTCATGCGGGGAAGTTTTATTTGCTTAAAAGAGAAACCGTTTGGAAGTGTTAACTTCCATTTAATTTGATACAATGTTGTTTATTTGGATGCTGGTGGCAAAAATCTGTTAAGTAGGTACGAATTATGTTTGGCGGATTTTAAATGATTTGTTATGTTTAATATCGAATGGTGGGTTATTTACGTATGATACTCACATTTTAACGGCTGTATTTAATGTTTTCTGCTGGCTCTGACGTGATGCCGGTAAAAAGAAACAACGCACCGTCATCAAGTACTTACCTAAACCACTTTCACTCATCTTGTGAAAATGCTCGACTAAACGAAAATTATAGGTACCTACGCCATGCTTTTCTAATATTTTCTTGCAACTAAGTAGGTGAAAATACTAAAATTGGAGCCTAGATGGCGAGAAATCGTGAGGCGAAGCACATCAGCCCCAGGACAAGGAACTGCATGAAGACCACGAACGCTCTGACAAGAGCGCTACGAAGAACAAGTAGGTCAAACTCAAAGCATTTATTTCAAATAAATAGGCATTTTTGAATTACCAAGGGGTCGGCTAGTGAGAAAGATGAAGTTAGTTGCCCATTCGAAAGCGTAGTAGGTACTTACCTATGGAGAAGAACGGGCAAGAAACTCCACGGACACTCTTTTAAATCAAAATATTGTTACAAAAAATTTGTTACATCATTCATGTTGAAATTATACATGTGAGAACGATGTAGAAAGACGTGCTTGTTAAAAGAGTCCGTAATAAAAAAGACAAAAACAATAAAGACAATTCAGGAATTAAAATAAGCCGAGGCAGTTATGAGATGACCAGTCAATACTGACGGCGCCCGTTCACGGTCATGACGTATGGATCAACACCATTCAGCTCAAGCATTTTAAAGGTAGCTTAATGATCGAACATATAGTATACCTACATGGTTCATGGTGCATGGCATATCTAGGTATGACATTTTGACCAATGGACTGACATGGACCTGAGAGGACAAATATAAATGTGACCTTTTGAGATTTAGGTATTGTGCACAGATTTGAACCTTAATTTAGGTGCGTTTTGAAGTGCGTGTAAGTGAATCAAAATCATTTGTTAAGTGGTTCTTAAGTTGCAGTAGGTAAAAGATATTAAAAAAATCTTATGTTTCTGTTTCATAGAAAATTCTAGGCCGTAGGTATTAATATAGTCTCTATAACTCGTCTACAAAACCCCACTCTATGGCAATACGTCACTAATAGGCTGCACTGTCTTTCGTGAAACTTTCAGTAGCTCAAAATGAAACGTCATCTGCTGGATTTGGCTTCGCAGAGGTCAGAAACCTGTCCTAAAAAAAAATTTGGGGCCCTTTGTACCTTTCAATAACTTTCCTGATTAATGTAAGGTTGATATCTTCGTGGTTGGAATGAAATCTACCTATGATAAAATTAGCATTCACTTCTTCAAAACACATAATATGTCCATCGGTAAATCTACTCTGCCAAAATTCAAAGTTTGATTTTGGTAGGGCTATGTTCCAATTTCGAATCACCACCGCTTAGCTTGCCGAATACTTTCAAAACTGATCCCGCAAAATAATGCTCCCTCTACACAGTACCTACAGGTGTACAGTATTGAATACAATCACGGCAGGCAGCAGCTATTCAGTAATCTACAATAACAGGTCGCGTCGCGCCGCTTGCACGTAATGGTGAATCAATTTTGCGTCAGTGGTAGTCACGCTACTGAACGCTGTCACAGTAATGTTCGAATCGATTTTAACTTAACTGTTTACCCGATTTTTGTAGCTATCACGATGTGGAAAACGATCGGTAGATTTTCTTTGAGATTTTGTCCAAGTTACACTTTCAGAGACGATATTTGGTCGGTAAGAATTTATATAGGTAAGTTTTTAAACAGACAGGTCAACTTAGCATTTAAAACCGATTTTTTGACAATTTCCATTTTTTCATTTCGTTTGGACATGCCTATATTTGAAACTATTCCAATCACGATAATCACGGATTTATAAACTCTGTAATGAGGTTTCAGTTTCCTGCAATGCTAATAGTACAGAAATCTATAAACCCATCATCTGCCAGCGACTTACTCCGCGTGGAATTTCTTGTTTCATTGTTTGAACAGGAAATATCCATGATATTCGGCAATCACTCAATCAATCATTCTATCAGTGAAATGGATCGGTAGGTGCCTACTTGCTGAGATTGCCTGTCACAGACATAAATTATAAACGAACAAGTTTACCTCTTTACAATACTAGTTTAGATTGTTCTTAAAGAGTTAATAATAATTAGTGACTGACCGGTTGGTGCAGTTGGTAGCGACCCTGCCTTCTGAGCCGCTGGTCCCGGGTTCGATCCCGGGACAAGTCAAACATTTTGTGTGCATGAACATGTCTGTTTGACCTGTGTCTGGGTGTGTATATGTATATAAGTATGTATATCAGTCATCAGGTTACCGTAGTACAGGCTCTACCTAGTTCGGGTCCTGAAGACCTTGTGTGGATGTTGTCTCATATTATTATTATTATTTTGACATATATTTTATATTCTCGGCTAGCCGGAAATAGCTGATAGCACGGGCCTAAGCCAAGTGGTTATCAGTTGGATTAAGTGCCGTCACGTGCAGAAGATTGCACAGAAGGTATCGTATTTGTGTTTTGATGTGTGTTTTCTGATTCACATTGCAAAAAGTTTCTCACGAGTCTGCATGTGTTAAGTATCGCTGCTTTCTGCAGCAGATGGTAGGTATTTGGAGGTAATTTAAGGGAAGTATGGGACTGGTGAAGTTGCTTCGGTATTACTCCTGTTGCAGACAATACTATAGGTACCTACTATTGTAACTTTTTGCAGACGCCAAAGTCGGGTTACTTCATCTTTTAATTCAGTATATTTGCTCAGTTTTTCTGCTAGAATATTGTTGTCTACACGTTATGTGTATTTGGTATAGCAATATCTGTTAAATATCCAGTTTTGTATATCTGGTTTATAAGGGTAATATCTGGTCTATTGAAATGGATTGTTCGATCGGTAAGAATAGCGCGATCAAAATATAGTTTTGTTGAGGGGCTTTCTAATACAGTTTCTGGATTGTATTTCTAGTATGGTGTAACGGTATCGATAAGTTTGTACTGGTGTGCTAATTTTTGGTGTATGATGTTTGGCTACTTGATCGTGTCTGTGTTTGTAGTCTGTTTGGGCTATTGACTTGCACTCGCCTGTGATATGCTGAATTGTTTCTGGAGAACTATTGCATTTCCTACATGTGTCATTATTTAAATTCTTTATGATAAACTTTCTGTAGTTTTGGTTTCAATTACCTGGTCCTGTATAGAAAGCATGAACCCTGCAGTCTCCGGGAAGAGTTCGCCTGGATTTAACCACGCGTTCGACGCCTCTTTGTCGACATTTATGTGGCATATGTCTTGGCGATTGTGTTTCGTCTGTGTTGAAATTGTAGTGTTCATTTTTGATTAGTTTCTTTATAGAGTACCTGTCGTGATTGTGTGTAGCCTAGGTATAACTTATTATTATATACCGTACCAACCACACAATAAAATTCAAGAACAAATCATACCACAAAGTCTACCACTAAGAACGTTAAAAATATTAAAATAGGTAGCAACGTTTATAAATTAACCTTAAGCGTTAGTTGAACTTGAATGACCTCCAACAACGACAATTGAACCATAATTGCTAGGTTAATTTCCTTCACTACGACACTGCAACCGGTCATTGCAGTGACACTTTCGAACATGAAAGAAAGAAATATCAGACAGCAGACCAATCTGAATATAAATAGTCGAAGCAATTGTGAAAATTATCGAGCTACCGTAGTATCAAAGAGTTATTAAAAATTCCGTTTAAATAATTAAGACAATGACTTTGCCTCAGTGTATTTAATTTAATCGTTGAAAGCGCCTCATCGCATGTGGATTTCAGAAAGCGAATTGTGGAAAAATTTGAGTTTATAATTTCCACGCCAAGGTATGCTATTGTAATTTTAATGCAGTAAGTAGTGATACTTATAGGTACTGTTAATGACTTGTAAGTTAGAAAGCGCCATTTTATAACCTGAATTTCTAAAAGCTGTAGCTATTATCTGCAATACTTGCAACTTACTTTAAAAAACACAGAGCTAAACGAACCCAAGTGAAAACTTAGAACTATGCATAAACAATGTTCTTAGTTTTAATTGTATAACTTGTTAATTTTGACGTAATAGTTAATACATTAGTCTGGTTTTACCATGTCGGTGACGCGAACCCGTATGATTTTTCCCTACCAAAAATCGACCTTAAAGAAATGTTCACTTCAAAAAGACGGTTTTTAAATAAAATTCATCAATAAATCATACCTAATAATATTGACGCAATAAACAGAAATATACATAAAATATTTCCATTGTCTAGTTCTAGTTCACATTCATACATTACCATTAATTGTGCCAATTTAATAATCAATACAGACTGTGAACATCAGCGACCTAGAACAAAAAAAACTTGAGAGGTGTCAAGGGACACCCAGATGGAACGAAGTTACTTTCGATTAATTAGTGAAGGAATTGTAATAAAATTATAAAAAAAAAGTAAAAAAATATATATATTATAAAAAAAAAAATATATATATATTCATTATATATATATATATATATATGTATATAATGAAAATATCTGGCTTGCTTTCTATAAGAGAGAGAGAGAGAGACAGACAGAAAAACATGCGCACGCCGCACAGCTTACAATAGCTTACTATAGCAAAAAGTGTCGTGACAACTTTTCGTAAGAATTTTTTCCGTCTAGCCCCCTTTCACAACGCGCGATAAGGAACTTCGTTCCAAAACTTGAACAACTGTATAGAGAAACGATTTGTTGCATTTTGTCCTTGCTATTTTTTTGTCAATAAAATTGTGGAGTCTTATGTCCCGATATTTTTCGGTTCTATGCTGTAAATATTTAATGCTAACTAAAGACGTTGCGAATCTTATCTATACTTATTAATAATAACATACAGGGTGACATTTTCGAAGCGTACCTTGAGGAAAGTACTCTAAGTACTGAAGAAAGCAAATTTTACTCAAACGAAACATTCCTTCATTTTTAAAAGGAAGCTAAACTACTTTTTCGAAAATACGCTTGCCACACCCGGGAATCGACTCGACTAAAATCCGAAAAAATTGCATGCTATACATTTACGGCACTTTTTTTTTTAATTAGGTACTCTTTCCTCGCGCACTTATTTCGCATCTAATACACACGTGTGAAAGTAAATTAAATCTTATCTAAGTAGTTGTTAATAAATTACGTCAGAGATAATAGTTAATTACTCGATGGACCCTTGAGTAAAAGTGCTTCATCTTGTCCCATTGAATTTGTAACTTTGGATTTTATGATTCTCCTTTAATGTTTGCTAGGGACCTTTGATCCTTATGATTGACCCTATCGATTGGTGCCATAAAAGTACAGGGTGCTATTTTTTCGTATTTTAATCGGTTCGATTCCCGGGTGTGGCAAGCGTATTTTCAAAAATAATTAAATGCAGTTTTGTTTCTTTTTAAAAATAATAGAATATTAATTAAGTAAATATCTCTTAAGCCACACAAGTTTGTTTCATGTAGTAAAAAAAACTTGAAAATAGTGTTATATTGCACATTACACCTTATCATAGGATCCTTATCATCACCTTTACTGGACTGTCCGAAGTCACGAATAGAAGAACTACAAAAAAAGTTGTCACGTTTCATAATGTTCTGATTACTTTTATTTGCACGTGTGTTAATTATTGGTTTTACCCTTGGGTATCGATTTCTAACTAAAAGTGCTTACGGCAGACGTTGATTTGTAAATAAAGGTATCATCATGCCTGAATGTACCAGGGTCATCACTTTGGTGTATTTGGAGATCCTAGAGACAAACGGCCAGAACAATGGATGTGAGATATTCTACTGTCCAACAAGTGCTTCGGAGGTTTAGGGAGTAATCTCCCTTAGACTTAACCTAAGAAGACCACTTAATGGCAAGCCAAGGTGCACAACGGCCCGAGAAGACGTATGATGATATCGCTTCATTGTGTCAACGATGCCGATGTTAAGAAATCGACATCACACGGGAGTTGCGATCTAGCAACAACTTTTTTAGACCCGTAGGGACCCAATCAGTGATTGGACAGTCAGGAGACGTCTTGCAGAAGCCAATTTAAAGCCTTACCGGTGAGCAAATGGCCCAAAGCTCGAACGACATCATAAAGTTGCCAGATTAATTGTATATACGTATAGTAACCACATCGATTGAGGTGAGGACAAATGGGGCAGAGGAATGTTCTCTGATGAATCGAGATTCTTGTAGTAGAATCATTAACGGAAACCGCGAGTGTACAGACGGCCAGGAGAACGTTTTCACAAGCATGGTTCGAAGAAAAAGTTCCAAACGGTCGCACGACGCTATGCGATATAAATTGCAATCTGACCGCTGTGACATACGTAAACGAGATTCTCCATGAACATGTCCGTATTTGGTCAATATGGGCGACAATGCATTGTTTATGTATGATAGTGACCGGCCTCCCACATCTCGACATGTGGAAATCCAACAAATGGAGTGGCCAGCGTGAAGCCCTGACTTAAACCCTATCGAATATGCCTGAGACGAGCTCGGCAGACGTGTTAGAAGCCAAAATCCACCTCCAGTCACACTTCATGTCCCGAAAAATGCAGTTATTGAAGAATGGGAGAATATTCCTTAGTACATACTGAGGAATCTGTACTCAGCATGCTAAATCGTGTAAAAGCCGTATTGAGGGCACGCAAAGGCGATACGAAATATTGTATTTTTTTCCAAACGGCCCTATTTTCTTTTTACCTTCATTTACCATTCAATTATTTCTTTTTGTTTCAGTTTGGTGTTTTTTTAATGTGTTATTAATTACATTTGAATGTTGCTTTTCACTTGAAGAAGCTGTCTTGTTAGGTTTCGGAAATATTTCATGATAAGTTAGTGGCTTTTCATATTATTTTTTAATGTTATTGCTCGTCAGTGTATTATATTAAAAACAGGTGGCTAATTTGCTTAGCTGAGAAATAAACCTCAATTAATACTTCGATTTGAAATTTCTTGAATTATAAATTGTATTGCATTAGAATCAACCAATTGTTTAATTTAGAGTGACTATACAGTTTTCAAGAAATAATTATAAGCCTCTAAATTTTCTTTAAGTTATAAATAATATTAACGTAGATACACACACAAACCATCATTTGCTTTCCGTAAAATGAATGATCTATGATCGTATAAACACCTTATGATCTGAGTGAATGATCATTGAAAATTAAAATAATAGTGTATCTTAATGTTTTGTAATTGGACAATCTATCCGACCAAAGAAATAATTACAACTCTGCTCTTTCCGAAAAAGATCCTAACACTGAAAACTGTTTCTTAAGTAGTATAATCACACAGACAGTATTTTCATCGATAGGAAATAAAAATATATCGTATACTATAATTTTATAAATTAGTTGTGTGACAAGACGTCATCCATCTTTGTTCGCGCTTAACATTATGCCACCCGAGTAGACAGCAAACACAATAATGATCAAACATCAATGCAAGTACAGACAACTAGCGATATCTAGCATACGTTATCTGAAGTGTCAGTGACGACATCGAAGATCCCAATACATAAGAAAATAAATACTTGCATTAAAAAAGCACGTCCTTGGGCTGGCTGCCTATAAACGGTCAACCTTGGAGAAACAACCACTTTAATCCGATCTAGCCGGTCCCTTGCTGCCTTCCACCGCCCTAAGTCGACGTCCGTTCCCCACAAGGGCGTGCCCTTAGTTTGTAGTCGCTTACTTTTAAGCCCTAGCTGGAGGCCTCAATTTATTGAGGCATCCACAGGCAACCCTGATTAAGCAGCCGATAACCCTCTAGGTTGACCTGCGAGATGCCATATATAAAATTAAAAAGGAAAGAAGGCACAGAGGCCCCGCAGTCACCCCTATTGTCTGATGCTTGAATTGAGCGGAGGCCCCATCGCACTCAGGAATATCATAGCTAGGACGTTAAGGGATAGGATAGCCTCGCAGTCCATCCCTCCATCCATCCCTGGAGCCGCACATAGGTTTTGTCTAGACCACTTTGTATACTTGAAGTTGTGTTTGTATCATATCGAAATTCCTAACTGTGATCGTTGGATTCATTCAACCGCCACCATATTGGCAACTATTTTATTACTAAGTGCCCTCAAGACTCACCTATTGACGGAGTACTATATTTGATGGATAAAAATATGCCCTCAAGAGAAAATAATATGATTAAAAAACAACGCGCGTTTTATTATTAAAATATAACCATCTGCTCCCGGAAAACCCTGAAGTGCCTCGCCACACCTCCTAAGGACTGGCCCACATTTGGTAATTATATACCTACGAAGGCATAAGCCATATCGTAAAGCAGCTTATTTTGAATTGTACCATTAAGCTAGTATTTCTCCAATCCAGATTTATTGAATACTAACTAATATTCGAAACCCGCCCCTGGGGTCTACTTTCTATGTCCATCAACGAAGATACGGGCCCGTCCTAAAGTAGTTTGATACTTAGAAGTGAACCCTACTCCCGATTAATTAGCTTTTTCGGACTGGTAAATACACATCGAGGAGGAAGAACTCATGAGGACAACTGTCAGAACGTGTTGTTATTAATTTTTAGTTCGGGCTCCGGACTAAGCTAATGGCCGTAAGTGGTAGGGAGTAGGAAAAGTTACGTCCGCCGAAACTACGGACTTCGTACGAAGGAAGTAGGGGCCTCTGCTTCGTATTTACGACTTGACAAAACATTGAGATTTCTATAAGTATATGATAGTTTCATATTAATAATCGCCATAAAATGACAAATATCTTTAATATGTTTTAACTATTTATACTAAGCACTAAATTAAATGAATTAACAATTAATATTAATGTATTACCCACACCTTCCGGGGTGAAAGCTTTAAACTATGGCGAAAACCGCATCAAGATTCGTTGCACCGGTCAGATGAACAGCGCGGTCACGGACAGACACGAAAAGCGACTTTAATTTAAAATATGAATAGTTTACAAGCGCTGTAGTAATTCATCCATTTATTCGTATTTCAAAGGAGCAATAATTTATTCCTGTGTTAAAAATCAGCGATAATTTATAGGACCTAAACAACAATTTACAAAAAAAAAAAACTATTTTGAGAGTACTTACGTATTTGTCCGTGTTAGAATCTTCAAGATTAAACTCAATTCACTAAGCAAGACCATATTAATAGAGCAAGTCAAATCTCACAAGTCTATTGTGTAATAACTATGTCTCACAAACTATTTAAAGGCCGTGGCTGTTATTTCCGTAATAAGAACGAGTATTTTTGTCAGAAATCGATGGTCCTTATTCTCAGACATTTCTACATAACTGGCTTTTGAACGTACTACCGGGATTAAAAGTATCCTATGTGTTAATCCAGGTATATGGTGGTCCTATGTGTGTGTTTGTTTGTGTGTGTGTGTATTTGTGTTATTTTTTGCATCATGTTTACCGCAAATAAACGCATATTTTTTCTTCTTTTCTATGTGTTAATAATATGTGTGCCAAATATCAAACAAATCTTATCAGCCGTTTTTGCTCCAATCCAGACAAACATACCAACGGACAAACATTATGAAAACTATATTTTTGGCATCAGACTCATTCCCTGATCTCGTAGCAATCACTTTTTTTCAAAAATATTTAATGTAGGTACTGTTTCGATTTTGTTACCATTTTATTGTATGTATAGATACTTTATATTATTGTTTGTCCAATGTCTTATTACGCGATTTGAATGCTCATTTACTTCAAACCTACTGCGGCGTACTTAATATCTAACTTTTACTCTAGTAGGTATTAAGCCGTCGGCTCTTTACCGAGCAAAGAGTATGTACATAAACGAGACTTTTTTTTTCATAAATAAAGCTTTGGTAACACAGGAAAACCTAAAAAGTTTAACAGTTTAAACTTAAAGTTAAACAGTTAAACTTTTATCTATATGGCGGCATCGCTTTTTTAAGTCCAAGCTTAGTATTGTTCTAAATCAAGCTAAGCCTACTTAATAAAAATGATGCAATAGAATTCTCAACTTGTAAACATTATGAAGAATAAAATAAATTGACGGTCCTTATTCCATTAGACCCAGTTCTAAAACATCCCCATTTCACATTTTATCTTTACTTAAAAAGATAACTATCTATCATAAAAGAAAAAATGTCCGGAAGCCGCTAAAAATGAAGCAAGTATATTTAAACAACAACGTAGTATTTAACAATTGACGGGATTATAAATCGGTTCTAAATATTAATTTAATTGGCGTTCGATTTTGCGGATTCAATTTTATTTAAATAAAGCCTAATCCGAATATTCTTTAAATATCCTTTTAGTTTTAATATGCAATTAATAACTAGTAATCTTACTTATTTGTTTGAGTTTTCCTGTTTTTTAAAGTAAATTTTATTAATCGATTTATCCGTTGTAACATATTTATTGTCCTTATATTATTCTTCACTCAAACGCAAGAACCAAAATTGAAACATACTTAATTAAAAATAACAAATGAAGAACCCTATTTTTAAATCGAATGATTTCTGATGAGGATTAAAAACATGTATCTGAAGCCTATTTCCGTAGGTATCAATCAGCCCGCCGTCTGACTGGAACCTGAAAAATTCAAATATAATTTACGCCAATCATAATTATAAGTGTTCACTTGCATAGCTTTCAGCCAATGATTCGGTTAAATGACATGACAATTTAAATAAATATTTGCCGTTTTATTCGAAATGGAACGAATTCAATTATTTAACGAGGATTAAGGTTTCACCTTTTCGTAAGTCCAAAAAGTTTTAAATGCGTTAATTTGTAGTTTTTCTTTTGAAATAAAATTAACAACCTAAGTTAAGAAAACATTTACGTAAAACTGTTGAAGAATCAAATATTGTATTTGAAGAAAATATGTTTTGCGCCCCGCCTTCATAATTGCGTCGGTCGACCGTAGGTAGTCTACGTCGCTACGACGCTACGGCCGTCGCTACGGGCTACGGCGTAGCCGACGGCCGCTTACTTAACTTGCGCGCATTACAGTAATTTGTGAAGGAAATTGTATCTCATTATTTAAATTGTAGGTAGCCGACGAGGGTAACTGAACCTATTGAAATCATTAGACTAATGCGTAATGCCTCGACTTTTCTTAAGCAGTTCTTTGAAAGAAATTGTTTAAAAGTATTATGTCTAGTTAGCGTTAAAACAGCCGATCTTTGGTAACTTCAAACCAAAACACCAACTATTAACACAGATTTGTAAACGGCCCGCCGCCGTCGGCAAAGCTGCTTCGAATTTGTAAAACAAGTGATTTTAAAGCACCCCACGATTGTGTAAAAATAACAAGACGATTGAAAATAAACTGTATAACAATTTAAAGTGTAATGAAAGGGCGCTGCCCACCGCGACGCGGCCTCTGTCATAACCGAGTCGCGGTGAAAGTTAGCTAAGAGCATTGAACCGGTAAGCACCTACAATCATTTGTTTCCGTACTTTTATTGTCCTGCAACTTCATATTATTTAGTCGAGATTTTTTCATTAATAGTTGGATACTTAAATGATTTATATATACACAACAAACCCAAAACTTCTTCCCATGGGATAGGCAAGAACTACAGAACGCCACCTGGTGCTTAACAATTTTTTATGGTATCTATTATCTTTTAACATTATATTTTGCAGTATAATTTTTAATAAAACGGCTATCGAAAGGTTTATCGCCGCCTACTGTTATATTATTCAACGTTGTTATCTAGGTACTTTAGTTTTGACTAAGATGTAGTATCTACTTAAATTATCACAAAAAATCTATTAAATAAACCTAGCATTTTAGTATTATTCCTACGTGACTGAAACAATTTTCTTTTCACCTATAAATTACCGCATTGACATTCTAGTAAGCTTCAAGTACCTAAGTCATATTTGCTCGGTATGAAACTGTATTGTCGTGTCATTTGTTTAAAAGGTAAAACAAATTCACTGAAAACTGCACAAGAGTGAACACACGGACAATTTCGCTGAACAACAATCCCCCCATGGAGCTCCATGAAATCGCCACGGCAAGCGCGAGCGGGAACACACACATCGCTTGGCAAAACCATAGACATACATAGACATAATATCTACGCTGGAAAAAAATGGTTAAACGTCCTGAAAAAATATTGTATTAGTATATTTAACATTGAGAGCCTACAGGTAATTTTTAAAGTTTTTCCGCGTAAAGATTTTTTTTTTTAAATAAAAGTTTTGTTGTCCGTTCCACGCGCCCATGTGTACGACGTCAACAGTCGAGACCTTCAGTTGGCGGCCGTGAGACCTTCAGTTCTGGTAGTAAAAGCTGTAGTATAAAGCAGAGTACTCACGGACGGGTTGGGGACGCACCGGCGCGGGTCGGCGCTCCGGTACGTCGGGCTGTACCGGCCCGGGAAGCACCCCGGAGGCGCCATGAGCCCCCCGCCGGATTTCATCTTATCCGGCGAGTACATCGCACATGACCCCCAAGGGTCGTCCTCCAATTTCAACACCTTGGAAGGTGAGTGATACTGCCGGTCGAAAATTTTGGCGATTTTTATCGTACTTTCGGGTATATAAATGGCGGCGGTTCCGCGACCGTCCGCTCCGCCGGATAGTGACCGACTGAAGCAGGAACGCAGTGACGTCACGGGCCACGCCCTCGCCCCTCCACTCGCCCCCGCCTACCGCCCCCCTCATCGTCTCACGCATGTTTACGTCGCCGGCGGCGTCGGGTTCACGAATTACTGAATTATTTAATTGGTCCATTCACTTCTCCTGCTGGTTACCTTTTCACGCTTCTCTAATAAGGTTGACGGATGGCCTGCGACGATCGACGCGGGCTAATTGCGTGACAATCGATACACGAGGGAGCTGAGTCCTGGCGGCCGACAGACTATCATCATTGCGTAGTACAGATGCTGCGCTGCGTGGACGCCTCTAGGTCTAGTGGGTACCGAGGTTAGCCGTTTGCCGTAAGGGTCGGGTGTCAATTCGTTTATTTTTTTTGTTCCGAGTTTGAAAATCCTCGTGGATATCCTCCCCCTGGGGCGGGCGGAAGGGTCGGTCAGACTCTTACAGACTAAAAACCACCCTAGTGTTCCTTTCCCACACTTGGACCAGGGAATTTGTGCCGGGCGTCAATTCCTAAATCAGGTGATTTTTTCTGCGGCATTTTGTTTTCGTTTCTTGATTCAACTGACAATTTGAAACCAAAGGCAATTCTTCAATTATATCTACGTTAGATGCTTAATGGGATGTTTTCCTTCAAGGGAGTTAAAGATACCTAGTCAAAAACACGCAAAGTGAATTCAACAATAAATTAAGTAATTTTGTTATGATCACAGTTCTAACTTAAACAAAATACCTTTATTCTGTAGTCATTGGCCACGCTATAAATAGCTGGCTATTAAAATAATATCGTCAGACGGGCTTAAGGTCAGCGCAATGACAAGGTCTCACGGCATTAATGCATCGACCGCAGACGCTTCTCGATTGAGGGTATGCTATTTACTCCGTAGAAATTGTATTTTCATTAAATATAAAGTACCTACATGAAAATGCGCTCTAATAGAGACTAGCTGCTGCCCTCGACACTCGACGATAGTGTGGCTTTCTATAATATAAGAGAAAGTATTTTTGAAATCGCATCAATTCTTCAACCTTATTACATAATATGTATTATAAAGGGGTCAAATTGTTTAACTTGACCCCTTTACTTATAATACATATTATTGATAGGTTAAAAATATAATTTAGACTAAAGTCGTATTGCTAAAAATTATGATTTACCAACTCGAACCATCTAAATGACTTTAGCTTTCACATAGTCTGTAAAAAGCTCGGTCTCGTGATGCATCGACTGTGCTATGAGTGTACCGCCCCTCTTCTAACTTGCACGCTGTCATTAGACCGATTCTAACGGTAGCTATTAATAGTAGCCATCGTTTTATGCGTCCTTTGACTGAATGACAGGTAATAAACAGCATGCACTACCAAATATTCGAACTAGAAGATAACATTATGATCCTTTAAAAAAAAGATATGAAGTATTAACATACAGTCATTTTACTTCTGATTTTGCATCACAGTGATTCTTATTGTCATTGTTATAATTGCCATAGTATGTTGCCGTCAGGGGTCTAAAATAACTGTGAGAGAACAGAAGTATCGGAAATCTGTATTACAAAAAGTCACTGGCAACAATAATGGTAACGACGGCAGGTCAATCCAATGTAATCGATGCGGCATTGTCAGAATAACAACCATACTTAAGTATGTGGTGAAGGACAAGTCAACATTGCAATGGACGCAGTAGTTCAAATAGATAGGTATATATACCTACGCATTAGGTATATTGGTACCTTATTAGGTGTTGTAGAAGAGAATAGAAAGCGCACTCATACGTTTCCATCAAATCAAAGGAAGACAAAACAAACAAACAAACATGAGACATCCACCAACCCACACTGGGCCCGCGTGGTGGATTATGGCCCACTCCCTCTCATTGGGAGGAGGCCTGTGTCCGAGCAGTCGGAACTTTAATGACTGATTATGCAGTGCCGTCACAAATAAATTATGAATTTGTTTTTAGAGCAACAGGCAAAAGATGATAGTTACACCAGATTTAATCGGCTTATATTCTCTTGGTCCACCAAGCACCTTTATGTACTTATAGTTTATAAATTGATGGTATAATATGAGACAAACACAAATTTGTAGTAAGAATATTAGGAAACAATTAGGGTTCAGCTTGAAAAGTTGAAAAGTGTATGTCATAGTTCATACTAATATTATAAATTCGAAAGTAACTCTGTCTGTCTGTATGTTACCATTTCACGCCTAAACCATTGAACGGATTTCGATAAAATTTGGCAAGAAGATAGATGGTATCCTAGGAAAGAACACAAGTTACTTTTTGTCTGAAAAATAATCCTATAAGGGGGTGATATTGGGGATGAAAGTTTGTATGTGAAACTGTGTATAGGGAAATTAAAAAGTTTGCTTTGGTAAGTAAATAAAAATTTATTGTTTCAGCATTTTCGTAAAAGAATTGATGATACTTTTAAAATTCACATGTTTGTTGATGTTTTTTTGTGTCTATATTTAAGAGATTAAAGGTTTTGAAAATATAGTCAGAACTTGAAGAATTATTTATATAAGTATTTATTTTAAATCGGTCCATCCGCTTAAAAGTAATTACAATTTGAAGTTATAAAATAAATTAGCTAATATGCAGGTGGTCCTTGGCGACGCAGGCGTATTTCAAATTTAGGATGATAATACTAAAATGAACGAATGCGACAAAGCTCCGATACTAAACTACTTTCAAAAGCATTACAACAAAAAACTCACAGAAAAACAGTGTGACTACTCAGGCTCGAAAGAGTTGAGAGTATACATCGACGGATCAAAGACTGACTTCGAACCGGAGTCGGAGTTGTCTCGCACGAGCACAACATAAATATATCCAGCCCGTGTCACAATGCACTAGCACGAGTAACGGTATCTAACCGCAACACAGTGACCCTGCAAGGGATAAAAGGACACAGCGGATCACTAGGTAATGACGCAGCTGACGAACTGGCTAGAAGAGTATCCAGCGCGTTAGTCTGTGGAATCGAACGCATCGTGCCCATCCCCTTCAACCAGCTACACAGGTGGCTACAGGAGTTCACCCACACACAAGCAGAGAGCTGGTGGACCTCGACACCGGGCCGTAGGCAGTCCAGGGAAGCTATGTCATCCTTAGATGGCAGGGTAACCAGACGTTTATTAAGCCTGGACAGGAACTGCGTGTGCCTGGTAACGAGGACCATCACGGGACACTGTTCGTTAAACAAACTCTTCCACACAATAGGACTACCAATATGTATAACGGACGGTCCTCTATGCAGGGCATGCATGGAGGCTGAGGAAACCGTTGCGCATGTGCTCTTTGAATTTCCAGATTAGGACACAAACCCTCGGGGCACCCAGATCCTACACAAATGTTGCCAGGAGAAATAATCGGATTGCGGAGGGTGGTGGGCTGGTTGGAATAACCACCGACGGCCGCCATGGCTCACGCATAATGGTCCACCTGAAGTGCGGAAAAGAAACCCTAAAGAAGAAGAAGCTGTTTAATAAAAATCCGACATCCACACGGGCGAAGCCGCGGGTAGAAGCTAGTGTAAAATATTGTAGACTAAAATATAGGAATAATTATCCAAGTTATTCTATAAACACGCGTTTCATTTCACTACAATCTTTTATTTATCATTGCCTTGTTGCCACCGATACTTGATATTGGTGTGTATCTATCAATATGGTTCTTGGTTTTAGAGTCTAAAACCGAACTTTAGGTCGATTGTAATGTCTCAGAACTTTCTTCAAGTGCACAAACAAATAAATGAAAGAGTGTTTACTTCATTTTGCCAGCAACGACATAGCATGCGTTGCGTTAATAAAGAAAACTGTTCTTGTTATATTTTACATGAAAAGTAAGTATTTCCATATATTCTTCAAGAATCTTGACACTTCCAAACTATGCACACTGGGTTAGGAAATTTACAAAATGTATGCGTCAATTTATTTAAAACGGTTATTTGTTCATGGTTTTGAATACAATGCCTTAGCTAGATTGCTTTCATTCAGTCCGTCTTGCTAGAACCACGTCTTATGTGGGCTTTCCGGACATCAAGGTGTAAGCTGGTTAACTTGACACATAATGCGTCTTTCTTGAGAGAAGGCTAGAGTATCGGAGCCAGAGGCGGACTGGCAGTCTCGGCCGTCCTAGACCGTTTAGCAGTAGCCGCTCGACCGTGGCCGAGCTACACGCTCAAGCGACACGTGTCTTACGACAGCGACTGAGGAGAAAACAAACGAAAGAAATTGTGTAGACCATGTCGCGAGTCACCGCGATGCGACTTGCGGAGCGACGGACAGAAACAGCAGGAGACGCGCGCTTGTCGCATGACGCAAGTCGCAAAAACGAATGCCAACAGTCAAAAAGAACACTGTTTGCTGAACCCCCCAGAAAATATTTATCTCTTTGTTTAGAAGTTTTACTAAAGTACGAATTTAGAGTACTATTTAATTAGCCATCATAGCTCTATTATTTACTGAGATGATATGCTAGCCGCAGACGCAGTTTCGCCCTTTGTATCTGGTTTATATATATCTTGTCGACATACGCCTGGCCCAGTTGGTCTTACCGCCTCTGACTGGAGCTATTATTGCGTCACAAACTTGTTAGACTAGCAGCTTGCTAGTTCGTGGATCAAGGTCTATATTAATACCAGCCTGCAGGTAGTGTGACGCAAATTGTTTGTGGTCTGTGCTTTAAAATCTTTGAGGGATTTTCTGCTAGATATATTATATAGTGAAAGGAAAAAAGGTCATCAAGATCAAGTATCATCCAAACGCATCAGTAATTAGTTACCTATATCTAAAATTGTACCGTAGGTAAAAAAATATTGTCATCTAAGATTCATCCATCTTCTACACATCAACACCCCCCATTTCTCGAAGACTAATCATTGTCGCGACTAATGTGCGATGGCAAAGAAAGAAAATACTTATGGTCGAAAATCCAAAATCTCATTCATAATTCAAAAGCATTTGACAGCCATGGTACCCGCCGTCTCAGTTCTAGGTAACTATTTAGTAATCTGTGGTTCTAGTCAATCGAATCTACGCAACCAGAAGGACAATTCAAGTATCTTTAAGAACATTCGCTTTCTAATCTCAGTCACTATCTGTAAAAAATACATAAATAAATATACCTACATACTTGACATTAAGCGTTATTCAAAAAGGGGAATCCACCTTATGAATATAACCGGCATACGGGAAAGAGTTCACTATAAAAGCACCTCGCTTAGATAAATTTATAATAAGTTCCTAAGAATTGCTATAAGTATGCAATATTTCTTCAACCTAATGAATTATGCTATTTACGAGGATTCTATTATTATGTTATTATGGACCATTTTACTAAGAATACACAGTGACCGGGAACGTGGAATTAGATGCTAAATACAGCTGTTAGTTATAGCTGTAAGTTGGTTTTAGAATCAAGAGCGTACTCAGGGTACTGAGAATGTTTCAGTTAGTTATCAATTTAGTTCTTGTGAATAGCTACTTTATAATGAAGGTGATTGGCTGACAAAGGTAGAAAGAAGGTAAAAGAAGCAGTGGTCGTCTAAGTCCCGTCTAAGTTTGGAGGAGGTGGTGAGCGCTCTGTTCCCTTCACGGGGGGAGCATACTCCCCCGCCCATGGCTCCGCCGCTCGCGGTGCCTGAAGCGGACCACGCGGACGACGACGACACACCTGAAGTGACCGGGGTAGATCTGAGAGTGGCGGTAGGTAGGCTGAAGGCCAAAAATACCGCCCCAGGACCCGACGGCCTGCCAGGGAAAGCCTGGGTCCTGGCCTCGACGGCTCTTGGGCCTCGACTGGAGGCGCTCTTAAGCGCATGTATGGAGAGAGGCCAGTTTCCACTCCGTTGGAAGACGGGGAAGCTGGTCCTCATTCGGAAGCCAGGGCGCCCTGCGGACTCTCCGTCCGCATACCGGCCCATTGTGCTGCTCGACGAGGTCGGCAAGCTCTTTGAGAGAGTAATTGCAGGCCGCCTCGTCGGGCACCTGGTGAGGACGGGGCCGGATCTTGCGGATAGTCAGTTCGGCTTCCGCAAGGGGCGCTCGACGGTGGACGCCATCATGCGCGTTAGAGCCCTCACGACGGGGGACGCGGTGTCTCGGGGCGGGGTTGTCGTGGCGGTGTCACTCGACATCGCCAACGCATTTAACACCCTGCCCTGGAGTTGCATTGGGGAGGCACTCCGGTATCACCGGGTGCCAACCTACCTCCGTCGAATAGTCGAGGCATATCTGACGGACAGAGCCGTCATCTACCCCGGTCGCGATGGGGAGTGGAACCGGCGAGAGATGTCGTGCGGCGTCCCACAGGGATCGGTTCTAGGGCCGCTCCTGTGGGACATCGGTTACGACTGGGTGCTGCGGGCCGACCTCCCTGATGGCGTCAGCGTGGTGTGCTACGCTGACGACACGCTGGTCCTGGCGCAGGGGAGGTCGCATCAGGCGGCGGCCGACGCAATGACACGCGGGGTTGCGATAGTCGTGGAGAGGATCCGGCAGTTGGGTCTCGAGGTGGCTTTGCACAAGTCCGAGGCCATGTCTTTCCATGGGCCCCGGAACAGGCCACCATCGGGATCCCAACTAACGGCAGGAGGGGTTCACATCGGCGTCGAGTCCACGATGAAATACTTAGGACTCGTGCTCGATAGCCGGTGGAACTTCGTGGAGCACTTCCGACGTTTGGCCCCCAAACTGGAACGGACTGGGGCCGCCCTCAAGCGGCTCCTGCCCAACCTGAGGGGTCCAAACGCCTCCTGCCGGAGGCTTTACGCGGGGGTCGTGCGGTCCATGGCTACATATGGGGCCCCGGTGTGGGCGCGTTCACTGCGGCGGAGAGCCGCCCACTATCTGAACGCGCCCCAAAAGGTGGTAGCCGTAAGGCTGATCCGGGGCTACCGCACGATCTCGGGCGAGGCGGCAAGCCTCCTTGCCGGACTGCCGCCGTGGGATCTGGAGGCGATAGTCCTCGCGCGCCTGTATGAGTGGCGCGCGGAGGCACTACGCCGGGGGGAAACCCCGCTTCCGCGGCAAATCGCGGCGGAGCGGACGGACCTCCGGCGCGATCTCATGGCGGCATGGAAAGAGCGACTGTCGCAACCCAGCGCAGGGCACGCCACGATAGCGGCGGTAAGACCCCTCTTTGAGGAGTGGCTAGAGAGGCGTCACGGCGTCCTCACCTACCGCCTGACGCAGGTCCTCACCGGACACGGAAGTTTCGGGAGGTTCCTGCACATCATCAGGCGGGAGGAAACGCCCGGGTGTCACCACTGCGATGATCGCCCCGAGGACACGGTGGAGCATACGGTGGGGGCCTGCCCTGCATGGGCGGAGCACCGCCGTGTCCTCGTAGAGGCGATCGGCAGCGGCGGCGATCTCTCACGCCCGGCCTTGGTTCAAGCCATGGTCCGGGGCGAGGGGGAGTGGGAGGCAGTCGCCTCCTTCTGCGAAGCAGTCATGCTAGCGAAGGAGGTGGCGGGACGGGAGAGGGAGAGAGTCTCCCGTCCAAGCCGCCGCGGTGGACGCTCCGGGCGTCGGGAGCCGCGTGACGACTCCCGGCCACCGTAGGCGCGGGCCTGCGGGCGGTGAGTAATGGGTAGCTCACCGTCCGATCAGGACCAGGCCCGTGCTGGACGGCGCGTACGTGTTCCACGCGCGCCTCAAAGAGATGTCAGCATCATAGAGGGGGCCCACTAGGGCCCAAGCCTGCCGGGAAAGCGGGATCATCCAAAAGGGGTACCGCTGACCCGGAACATAAAGGGCCAAGGAAGGAACACGGGTGGGTTTTAGTCAGTAAGAGTCTGACACTCCCTTCCGCTCCACCCAGAGCGGGAGGAGTCATTTGATGATTTCCCATCCTCAAAAAAAAAAAAAAAAAAAAGGGGTAGTCAGAATCACCTCCTTCTGCGAAGCAGTAATGTTCGCGAAGGAGGAGGCGCAACGCGTGAGGGAGAGGCAAAATTTGCGCTCTCACGCCCCTAGCCGCCGCAGGAGACGCCCTGGGCGTCGGGAATCGCAGGCCGATTCCCGGCCACCGTAGGCGCGGGCTTGCGAACGGCGAGCAATGGGCAGCTCGCCATTCGATAAGGACCAGGCCCGGGTCGACGGCGCGTTGTGTTTCACGCGCGCCTCAAAGAGATGTCAGCACCAATGACGGGGTTTGCTAGGACCGATGCCTGCTAGGGTTGCGGAAAAGTCCAAGAGGGTTACCGTGGCCCCTGGCACAGGCAACTGAAGGAACACGGGTGGGTTTTAGTCAGTAAGAGTCTGATACGCCCTCCTGCTCTGCCCAGAGCGGGAGAAGTTATTTGATGATTTCCCACCAACAAAAAAAAAAAAAAAAGCGGTAGTCAGAAGCCCTAAGTCTGACAACCCGTCTTACCAATGGGTATCGTGTTACCCAGTAACCAAGTTGAGGAGGTCAGACAGGCAGTTGCTGCATGTAAAGTATTTCAGGCGCATACGGTTAGACTGGAAGGTGACCTCAACATATTTGAGAAACGGCTAGGCAGACGATGAATGAAGCAATGAAGCAGCACATCTGATGATCAGTGGTCCTGGTCACCTCCACCTGTGGCAACTCCAATGTCAGGCATCACCGGTGCGTTGACTAAATAAAGCCGAAAATGAATGTGCTCTTGCTTGCTTTTCGAACCAGAATACAGCAATGTAGCTTGACAGCAAAAATAGGGATGGTAGTACGGATCACCTCCTCCCTAAATAGTTCTTAGACCATGGAAGAAAGGCTAGTGCCCTTTGTATAGTTCAAGGCAGTAACATTGAAAGGTTCTGGGTCATCCTAGTTGTAAGTTTCCAATTCAAATTTAGTCCCTGTCTGTTAGTAAGAAAAGCGGTCAAGACAAGTTCAATGTTCTATCTTAAGAAAGTCGTCACTGGAATAGTGTTCAAGGGCAAAGCCATTCAGTAACTGGCTGATTGTGATGTTTATTTCAGATAAGATTCTTTGTTCTATCTTGACCATAGGAAACGAGATGAGTAAAGTCAGGAAAATTAATGTTTATCAAATTGACTACCAACTTCAATTGTCGGTATACGTCGGTGAACTGTCATTCTTGAGAGTTGTGTGAAATGGAAGATTCACTGCAAATTGACGTAGTGTGTCACTTTGATAAACAATGAATTTTCCTGACTATATAATTTAAAGACTAAACAAACTAATAAATACTAAGCATTTTTCGTATGACCGTGGTAATGAAGGAAGAATTGGTACAAAAATTTATTAACACCAAGATTCTGAATATCATCCTTTAAATCTATATCAAATTATTTATCTACTGGAACGGGTAACGATATAGATACAGTTCGGAACATCCCACGATTTAAATTAGGCTCTAGTCTGTACAGCGTCTAACTAAAAACACAATTTTTAAATATTCTTCAACGTTTCAAAACAATACCTAATACTTAATTACGAAATCTCATTCGTAAATCGCGCTCTCGAATCATTTTACTATACTCGAACCTTTACCACTGTCTCTAAAGTGTAAACATCAACAATGCACCCTTTTATTAAAAACATACTTCTACATACCTCCATGATACAACCATGTACTCTTGCTACTCATCCCATTTTATCACAATGCTGATAATTAGTGCCGGTGCATCAAACGCCCCAGTAATTACGCTCTCACCCGGCAGATGGCGGGAGTTTTAATTTTTCGATTTCGGACCAGCCTGTATAATGCATGAGGCTTTTATCGCCACCGCGGCTCCTTCGGGGATTCATGGGTTCGGGGCCGAGGGATGAGCGACAGCGATTCGCGAGTTTTACGTCAGCGATGTCAATTATCACTACATCAACTTTTTCCCGCTGCTTCGTGAACGTGGAGTTCGGAAATTTTCCCATAGAAATGTACTAGGTACTGGGAAAAAACGTATCTTATATCCTAACCCAAGTCATGGTATATCTGTGTTCCAAATTTAATTCAATTCCAAATCCGTTCGGATTCAGACAGACAGAGTTACTTTCGCATATACAGGGTTACTGGTAACTCGACGTATTCCTTGCAGGACGTCATAGTAGGGTTAAAATGCAACAAATTCAGCAATTTTTTTTTAAATATTTTTTTTTGTTCACTAGACGACATTTCTTATGAAGTAACAGCAAAAATCACAAAAAAAAAATGTTTGTTTAGTGATATTTGCCAAGGTTTCTGGCATTTTTGAACTTTTAATTATGAACAAAGATCTGCTACGGCATCAACTATGATATTAAGTTAAATTTCAGTACAGTCGCGCTGTAAATCATTTTTAAATTGGCTCCAAATCATTTAATCTGGGATTTTTCATAAAAATACTGAAAATGTAACTAACTCAAAAACTACTGAACTTCGGTAGAACATTTGGTGGCTTAATTTGTTGCATTTTAACCCTACTATGACGTCGTGCAAGGAATACGTCGAGTTACCAGTAACCCTGTAGAAAGAAAGAAAAATATTTTATTTGGGACACGCACAGGCAATACAAATAGTAAATATACATATTTAAAAAAATAAAAGAGCATTTAAAACTAACAAAATTAACATATAAGTAGTATGGAAGTATGGATTCATTTTTTCGGATATTAAGCACCGTGAAGATACAATCTTCAATATCTAGACGGAAAGATTTTTCTCACATCATCATCATCTGGCTAGCCTTTTCCCAAGTGTATTGGGGTCGGCTTCCACTCTAACCTGATGCAGCTGAATACATATATGTAGCGACTGCCTATCTGACCTCCACAACCCAGTTACTGGGTAATTCGATACCCCTTGGTAAGACTGGTTGTTAGATTTTCGGGCTTCTGACGACCCGTAACGACTGTCAAAGATCAACGAATGACAGCCGGGACCAACGGCTTTAAGTCCTTTAAGAGTTTTCTCACATAATCACATTAATTGAAAAACGACCTTAAGCCTTGCCAAAGATGCGCGTACAAATACGAGGGCAACTCTAATAATGCATCAATAATGACACCTGACATGGTTTATTATTAATCCGCAAGATAACATGAAACAAAATTCGAATAGATTGGATTAGGAGGCCAGAAGGCCAATTCAAGTAATTAAAAACGTTCAAAATCTAGTCGAAGTCACGTCTCAGCGACAATTAGTGTCAAAACTTGTCAAAATTGTAAGTAAATTAGAGATATTTTTGACAGATTGAGACGGAGATGAACGTTCTTAAAAATACGAGAATTGTCCCTCTGGTAAGCAGCATGGTATTATTTGTATGGAATATTTATGAACAGGTTCTCCCTGGTTGCTCACCGGTCAACCAGCATTGTCATGCAAAAAAACATTTAATGCATAGAAGTCAGAACTCGTCACGGATAATCGGGGAATGAGTTTTAAATATTCACGTGGTCAATAGTAATTGATTAAAGCCAAAAAGTCGTGAGATTCAAAAACACTTTGATGTAGATAACTAGTTCAGCTGAATTTTATTGTTGGTGTTACAAAAACTAAATTGCAATCTGTCACAAATTACGAAAATATCTACTTAGTAAAAATAATCTTAAATTCATTCAACGACAGACGAAGCACAGCGAATACGGGTCTAGACGCATGAAATTTTCACACAAGGAAAAATCCTTAATTTTTTGTTCAGTTTAGTTATATTGTATAAAAAAATATATTACTAGCTGCAGCCCACGGCTTATCCCACGGGAACGTGTTAACGGGTCAAAAAGTAACCTATGTACTCCTTACAGCATCAGCTATCTGACAGTGAAAGTCCTGTCAAAATTGGTCCAGTCGTTTCGGAGATTAGCCGGGACAAACAGACAGACAGACAAAAATTTAAGAAATTGGTATTTTGTTATAAGTACCGTATATACTTTCATATGCGTATATATATCGTAAAAAGCTGTTATTTTGACATTACAAACTGACACTTCAATCTTATTTATTTGTAAAGATAACGAAACTGAACATAAACGAGGGATTTTAAAATTTCATCCCCTAAAGGGTAAATAGGAGATAAAGGTTGTATGGAAATTAGTCATTTTTACCGGTGGGGAATCTCATCGGGTACATGACTTGTCACCAATATAAAAAAACACAGCGATGTGTTTAATAAACTCTTACGTTTTGGACCACACATCCACCACGTACCCTTTTTAGGGTACCACAGATAGGCACGGAAGTACGGCCGGCCTGTTTTGTTCCATACTTAGCTGTCCATTAACAATTCTATCACGAATTAGACCAGTAATTAAGCGCTGTCTTTATCACCGCTTGTTCAAATGTTTCGATTTTCCGTATAGAGCCGCTATTTTTGTTTTAAATTTGGTTTCGTGCTCGCTGAAACTATTTTAGGCTGGGGTATAGTGGAAATAGATGTTGGTGGTTTGTTTTGGCCTATGCTTTTCTTGGATGAATTGTTTGAATATGCTGGATATTTGCTAGGTTTGGTAGGGCTAAGTTTTGTTATAGAATTTTGAACCAAGATCTACAATTCTGTTTTCACTCACTCATCAAGTAAACAATGATCGAGTTTAAGTTTGTCTGGTAATTACCCGTCTTTGTATAATAATCCTGATTATGTACTTAAGTCACAATTTGTGCCCGGCTCATGACAATAAGCTCATCGACTATTTATTATATGGAACTTTATCATAACGGGCGAAATGTTAAAAAATTAACACACTTTTCCCAGTATAAACATTTCTGTATTTCAATTCTTGCACACATACAAACCTGGTAGGTATATAGCAATATTGTACTCAACGTAATATTAATATAGACTTTTTGAAGAGAACCTTTCGATTTCGAAGATCGAAGAGAACTAACTTAGAAAACTTGGCTGTGCTCCAAACATCATAATTATTTCCATTCCGTTTCGTTATAAAACCAGTACTTTTTCGTTAACTGTCAAATGAGATACTTTTAAACTTCACGACTACACTGATACATAAATCATTTGAGGCAAATCACATACTTTTCATTTTATGTTTAGTATTTAAAATCACTACAAATCTTATTAATATTTGGAAATCATGACATGCCCAACTCTTCGACGAAACGAGGTGTGATGTTATGTTATTTATTTTCAATGATTATTTATATATTTAGGATCTCCAACAAAAGATGTATACAATACATGACACATAGTGTCCACTTCCAACATTTCAAACAAGAATTTTAAATCATTGTGTTACATTACAGCTGAAGTGGAAAAATGACAACTAACTTTTAGAGGGCCCTGTACTTAATACCTGACGTTGCCAACAGATGTACATAGTTGACAACGTGTATTATGTAGGTGTACTATTTTACTTACAGGAGACCACAATATTAACACAAAACACATGCTTAATAGAATACTGACCTAATAGAGCTTGAGTCAAAGATAGGATTTCTGCATTTTTTTTTTGAATTTAGGATTATTTTTAGTTAACTGTTCATTACATTTTTAATATTCGCTAATAAGCCGATTAGACCTCGAAAGCAAAAAAGTTAACGGCGATTTCCCAGAAATCTACTTTTTTGAGTTAAGCCAATATTCTATTAAGCGTGCGAAAAGTTTTCAACTAAGCTAATAAAGATTAAAAAAATTAGGGCATAATTAAAATGTTTAAAGATAATAAAGCATATAAAGGCATCGTTTGATACTTAGACTCTCATGCAGGAAAAGATGTACATATTTTACGAAATGATATAAAAATATGCGATTCTACAAGGTGTTGTTTTGCATCCTCGTCAAATTCGAGGAGGTAACTATGCTAATGATTCTCGACACGAATCAATAATAAAATAAGTGGGTATTTATTTTTATTTTTTGTATTTTTCGGAAATCGGCATGTGTAGGGCCCGTGTGATACCGCCCTGTAACTGCACTGTAACTGTAACGCATGCACACAGCGACATAGTCGTACGACACTGCCTACCGCATACGCAACGGGGCGATTTTGTTCTTTGAAAGTGGAGTATTCTGAAATACTGTCAAACTTAAATACCTAAAAAAACAAGTATGTATTAATTATTGAGGAGGATCGTAATTTTATTTGATTATTTATGTCTTTCATAACAGCCTCCTGAAATTTGACGAGGATGCAAAACAACACGTTGTATAGAGCTAAGTTATCATTTTAATTCTCTTGACGCTTCTGTTGATCAGTAAAAGTACCTTTAGCTACATTGTGCTACTGGGATATATCTCACTAGACTACGTATGTTGTTATGTATATAACGTACTTTGTTGGAACAACACAACATGTCCAGGTCAGTAAAAAGCGTGAGTCGAAGAACTTCCCTTGGGGTACACAAAATACCCTAATTTTATACTCGTACGGCGGTATTTTCGACGATTTTGTTGTATGTTCTGAAGATTTGCAAGTTGTTGTTGTTAAAAAACGAAAATGAAAAAAGGGACTAACCGCGGTGTGGCTAACTAACTTAGAAATTTTATATCGATTATGAAAGAAATAAGGGTAAGTTTTTAGATTGTTGGGTGAAATAAATCACAATTCCACCATAATTCAAACCCGCTGCTCGTGTAATAGATAACACCCACAGTAAAATTGGTAGTGTCACTGCTTTTTTTAAATTAAACTACGCAATTATGTCCATTAAAATCAATTCAGTATTCATAAGGTTTTATTTTTAACTGCGTAACCACTCCTGAAAGTACAGTTTCTCAGAAAATGACACTTGACAGGCCGACTTTTAACTATTTTCCGACAAAAGAGTAGGCATCAACAATAGCTATCATTAGGTATTATATAACGGAAAAAGTTAAAGCAGGAAAGGTTTGAACGAGACGAGCAAGACAGTGAGGATGCGGAGGGAGGAGTATTGCAGCTTCCGCAGGATGTGGTGGGGTGCCCCCACTCTCGCCGGAAGCGACCGAGCCCTTCCGACAAACGCAAAAGGTGGTAGCGTCCGCAGAAATAGGTTTTGGGTTTTGTTTATGGGTATTCAGAACAATTGTGTTTATAAATGATAAATGATTTTATTTCTGTAAGTAGGTTTATTACAAACACTTTTACACGTCAATCATATTTTAAAAACTAGATGTGGTCGGCGTTTCCTATCTGACTACTCTGAGAAGAAAGGCCGAAACAAACTCAGAGGTCACAGTCTCTTTTAAAGTCCAGACATAATCTTGGTCAGATCATGTGAAGACCATGTAGATTGGTGTCTGAAACGGTCTTTTGAGGAAAAACCATACAGATTGAGCGGACCTGTCCAGTCAGTGCACGCATTTGTCAATAATCTGGCCGCTCAATTGAGAACTTAAGGAGCACAACGATTCGACGAACAATACCAAAGAAAGGACATTTGGGTAGGCCGCATAAATTACTCAAGCTGCCAGATCGTGAAACTAACTAAGAAATAAAATAAAAAAAGTAATAATCCACATAATCTTCACATTCACAATAATTTAAATAATATAATACTTTACAAAGTAAATACTCATGTCATTGTATGTATAAAATTCATCAATGTCAATGTGTATATAAATGTTCGAACATAATCTTTGAGGACCATGTAGATTAGTATCTGAAATGGTCTTCTGAGGAAAGAACCACGCAGATTAAGAGGACCTGTCCAGTCAGTGCACGCATTTGTCAGTAACCGTGCAGCTCAACTCAGAACTTTATGGTATTTAACATTAAACATCTTGTAGCACTCTGATTAAATTAGGCTGAGAATGAACCCTTCGAACGTCAATTGTTGCAAAAGATAGCTCCCTAAACGCTCACCCCTGACCACATATTAGTGATTTTTAATTATGTTTTCAAAACCATTGTTTCCTTTTACAGTTGGGTCCAAGCCCGGCCGCCGCTTGAAGCCGGCGACCGCATGGTGACGCCGCGTTCGCGTCGCTTGGACGAACTGCACACTTCCACCGTGATCCCGTACTTAGTGGAGCGACACTACCCTTCGGCGCAGGAGTACTTCACCGAGCGAGACTACAGACACGGTCAGTCTGATACTGATGATGAACTTTTTTATGTGCGTTACTGACTTTTTATGTAGGCAGTGAAGAATATTTTTAGTGTACAGTCGCAGAATGAATAGGTTAAGCACTCTACTTTTCGTATTGTCAACATTATTAATTTAATTTGTACATTACTTACATTACATTTATACCTATAGAAGACTAAGCATTCTGAAAAATTAATTAATTAATTAATTATGTATGAATGAAAACGACATTTCGACTTCGAATAGGTTACATGTGCAAGCCATGCGGGAAAACATATATGCCAAATCTTCGTTCAGTGAGTGTACGAATCTCTATAATGCGGGCTGTTCGGGCAGACGTCATTCTGCCCGCAACCAAAGAGTAAAAACTTCCGATCATTTGGGGGGCCCGTAACCACACCTCTGTGCAGCCACGGTTCTATTTGCGCTGTGCGTATCATTTGGATTATTGAACTTGTGGCAAGGCTGTTAAAGTGCCATCATAATATTTGTACTTGTAATATGTAAATCCTTGAATTTGTCAGCAAATACGTGACTGCGTATAACCTACACTTTCACAAAGTCATTTGCAACTTCATATCATTGAATGGCTTTAGGGGTTCTTTTTTAATACTTCATATCATTTACTCAGCAGTGCGACAGCTTGGGCTTCCTCCAAGTCCTTCCAGTTACTATTCTCTGTTCTTTAGAAATAATTTCAGGAAAGCCATTTAGTCCATTTGTCTAGACCAACGTTTAGTCGTGTTATAAAATAGTTTTTTGAGACTTTACGACAGCCATAATGAAGAAATTGGTACAAAAAAAAAGATGGGCTGTATTTGTTTCCTAATAGATATAACCATAATTAAATTCATAATTTGACACAACAAGTTACATAGATCCATGAAGAATAGTATTAACCTGAGAATCAAATTTGTACTTTGATAACGAAATCGGGTATTTGAATTACGACCTCTTGTCAAAACATTAATCGCATGAGAAGCACCGAAGACCATATCGCGTTCCTTTGGTACTTATGTGTACCATTTTATCCGTTTAACGAGAAACAGAAAAACATTGCAAAAAATCAGTGCAGAGCAGTGGTTGCCCAATGTAAACGGCTTACGCTTTACTTTGCGTATTTTATTGCATCACCACTGCTCTCAAAATGGTGGAGGAAATAATCGTGAGGAGACCGGCATATCCTAGAACCAAAAATTCGAAGACATGTGACATCTACCAACCCGCACTGGGCCCGCGTGGTGGATTACGGCGCTCTCCCTCTCACCGAGAGGAGGCCTGTGGCCCAGCAGCAAAAACATTATAGTCTGATTATGCTTAAAAAAAACAACAGTTCTAAACACAAAACTTGTTTGCCAACGGTACCGAGCCCGCGCTCGCTCGCACGGACTGGGGAAAATATGTTATTCGCGTATCCCAATTAAAATCATAATTAACTCCGTATTAAAGCAAGCGCTAATCCCAATTACAGAGCTGGCGGGTTTCACCTGCGGAACAATGTTACTACGATGCTAAATTTGGCTAACTATAAACACTAAACATACTACTGATAACACCCGGCTACGGAAACTCTAACCTAAATAATTAGCTGACTTATTGACAAACTGAATATGAGATACGATGTAAGAAATTTAACGTTCCAGTCCTTCCACAGTTATTTTACCTCCGAGAATAGCAACCTTATTGTAACGACAATAAAGAACACTGTGACTTTGAGAGACATGCGAAATCAGAGGTAAAATTACTCAGAAAGGACTGTCCAAGATCAACCGTATTCTATAAATTGTCATCGTGTTTATCAATCAAAGCAAAAACAGAAGGTGTTACCAGTTTCTATGTTTAGAGAAAACTTTTTAAGTGAATCTAAACAAGAAGGCGTAAGCTCTCAAAAAGCTTATATCTATCCTGTTGAAAGTCGTTAGAAATAAGAAACACTTTGAAACCTATTGTTACTTGTATAGGCCCTAAGGTCCGTCTGCCGTCCTCTTTTGATTCCAGTATGTAGATATTGACGTTCATTAGAGGACAAGAAGATGCTCGTCCGTAAACACAAATCAGTTCTAGTCCAAGAAACATTTAAGTTTTTTTCCAACAATATCACTATAACTATACCGTCTATTCTCTATCAACCAATAATACATTCTCTTTGAACGCAACAGATATTTTTCCCAAGGAAAATACTGAACACATTCCCCTACGTTATTTACATTCATATGTTTTTTGTTACTTTCTTGTATTCTAAATACATCGAGGGGTTACAATAAATGGAACACTTCTATCTAATGTCAGCCGTTAGAGTCACAAACCGGAACGATCCCGGATACGATTCGGACCCGGCACGTGGCCGTAACGACATGCCGACACCGCAATTGTGGTACAAAATTGTTTTAAATGATCGTATTAAGTTTTAAGGGGCGAGTTTTCGGTTCAATTTTCTGTTTCTTAGAAATCGTAGTTCTTTAAGAACTGTGTGTATTTCCCATGTATTTATTAAAAGCTGTGTTTTTATTTATTGTTTTTGAATAATCAAGACTGAGACTTTTTGAAAACAGGTCTACTTTTAGTCTTACGTTAATGGTTTCAACATTTTTACCGTAATGGTATTTTTTACATATGTTCTTCAAACTACTCACTAATGGCGTCGAGTCAGGCTTTTGCATTTTTAGGACAAGACTTGTTTGACCTAAAAGCTAGTGTGTAGTCATTATTACTTGCGGAACACCCTTATTAGGTGTCCGAATCTACTGTCTCACTTTCTGCATGTGCAGTATAAACAAAGTATTGCCTGACATACAGATAAATATTAATTCCTTCAAGAAAAACCAGCAATGGCTTTGATTTTGACATTTCAATAACAATCATTGCGTTATTTACGTTGGTGAGCAGACAAAACTTTCGAACATATGAAGCAATGGATCAGCAATATACTTCAAAATTATTCAAATTCTGATTGATAGTGTGGTACTCAACTAGGGTACCGGTCTTCAGGAGAAAACGAATTTTCACCATTACGGGTTCCAAATGGAGTCATGTGAGTCACATACAGTTCATAAACAGTTTCAGTATCAGTACTTTCTAGTCAACTTTCATTATTTTCTAGTTTCATTATCCGTCTCTGAGCTCCCAAGTGTTACTCTTGCTAAACACCCAGATAATAAATACTCACTTTTTAAAAATGGTAGCGTCAACTTATATACAGTTTGTCAGATCTAGAACACAGTTTTACCAAATGTTATTAGAAGAGTGAATCTAATGCAGATATATCATCACTGAATGGAATGAGAGTAGCATCAATATCGCTTAAAATTCTCACCCTCACATCAAAAGACCAACACTTACTAAATAATTATAATTCGAGACACCCTTAACAGGGGTGTCCAAATTCACATTTGATTATTATTTTTTAAGTTCAAACGGGCATGTCTCTATTTGTCTGATTGTTGGTCACGTGGCCAAGTAAGTAAGTTTAGGGGATCTTTACTGCATGGGCGTGACATATAGACTTACACTCATAGGATTATACGCCAATTTGACGCGTAATTTATGTTTTGGGATTCGAAGCAGGGTGAGTCGAACTCGGCTTGCTGGAATTGAATTTCGCTGGGTTTCTTATGCTTATGATAAATAAAATTATAACCGTGAAGTAAATTTAAAAAGTCGAAGTGTCTTCAGATTCTTAAACATACTTAGTGGCGTATAGATTTCACCAGATAGTTAGTTATGTCACTGCATAGATATTGTAGCTCAGCTAATGCTAGCTACAGCAACCCTATGTTTGATTAGAAAACATATTATCTTGAACCGGATCCATAAAAAAAAACCGTAAAATGTATCGCCAACTTGAACAAACATCCAAAGGCACATCCGTACCATTCTTTTCTTATAGACCATTCGGGACATTTTCTGATAAATTTAGAAGCCTGAATTTTCAGTGAGCAAGACAAGCATAATATAACTAAGTATATTATCAAATTATATCCAATTTTAACTTGTAGTTTAAGAACTATTGCAAGTCAAAGATCCTCAATTTTGGCACTGACACACTCACTTACTCACTCACTGACCATGAACATTCTAAGGTACTTCTTGCTGACATTCAATCTCCAATTTTTTTACGCAAATAGTGTTTAGCTTAAAAAGCAAGGTAAAACTAAAACATACCGTAATTTCAGTACCTTTTTCTAGATAATATTAACTGCATAAGTAACTTTGTAATCCTATACAAATAGATACGATTACAAAGTTACTTTTTCAGTTCATAAAATGTATTTTCACTTACAGTACCTAAATAGATATATAGGTGTGTAAATAGTGGATAGGTAGATACAGTAAGTCACAGACAATGTCTCCTTTAATATACTTATACTAAACTTATATGTTGGCGCAGCATGTCGATGGCAAGCGATGAGGTTAAGATCTTAACGATCTTATAGCAGGCTAAATTGAGTTAGGTGTTTGAACTTCATAATAAACAAACAGTCAAAAAGTGGTATGTAGATTCTTTTGCCGTGTGCGATTGCCAAGTCAATCTATTTATTAAAGAAATAAATATATGTAACGATCACTATAAAATGTTGTTAGTTAACTAATTAGGTAACAATTTATGACAAAGTTGCTTGATAGATGCTCCCATAGATAGGTACTGAATAAATTAACCGACTTGGCATACGATCCCACAACTTTTTGCAGTAGAAGCACTGTGTTGCGGATCTTGCTTTTGTGTAGATTAAGTTATGTTTTTGGTGATGTAACTATACTAAGCAAATTATGTAAATATCATTCTAAATTCCAAAGGGCATTGAGGTGAAAACACCAAATTTCGGTCCTCGCATAGATAGCCCATGAAATAAAACGCGAAAGTGTCAGTGTTGTCCCTTGAGATCGAGTGTCATGAGTCACGCGTCGATCCGATAGCAAATAGATTAGATTATGCATTTTGAACGGACAGACGATATCGGTTTTCTATATACGGCTTTTTATTTAACCCTAAATTCAAGTTTTAGTATTTTTCACCCTTCGATGGGATGTGAATGATTGCGTTTGTTTTTTTTTTTTGTTTTGAAAGACGGTGTTAGATAATAGTGTATCTTTTATACTGTCGTCAGACCGTTCTCTGCTTTTAGACTCTCGTCAGTAAATCAGCTATCGAATCGCAGAAAGGTATTATAAGTATTGTAGTGATTGGTGAACCGAAAGAAAATATTATTTTCGGGCAGAAATTCTCAATTACTAAAATACAATTTTACATTATTAAGAGCATTTAATTAATTTCATCAGCAGATAATTCGTTGAGGTTGTCAATGATATTATTATATTAGAGTCAGCACAAAATGAAAAAAAATTGCAAATTGTAATTGTACCTACTATTGTGCCTGTCCAATGAAAACGATTTGAAACACTCAGATGACCTCTATCATGGCTTTTAAAATTAAAGGCACATTTTCGATAATGTGCCTTTTATTTTATTTCCTTCGCTTATCATAAATATCGCTACAATAGTCTGTTTTGATTTGTTTTCGTGGCAGGAAAAATGTTTCGCCTCCTTTACCAGCTCTAGATTTAGAAGCAGAAAGCAATATCTATTTTTAACTTCGACATACTCGTATATCTCAATCTTACAATATCAATCATTCATTCCTTATTCGACAAGATTACGTTAATGTCCATAATTATACAATTTCAGTTAAGTGAAGCGAACAAAGTTTACCACGGGTCTAGTGTTGTGCCTAACTGTCAAACCGCTATCACCAATTAGTGAGGTGACATTAATTGTGATGTAAACTTCGGCAGTGGAGGGGGAAACTCTGAGGCACGCGTAAGCCACGCGCCCAAATTTTGGGGCTTTTACCCTACTCAACTCAGCGAAATTTTCTAGAGCTCCCCCGCTTCCTTCCTCCAGTACAATCTGGGTTTAAAAATGGAAGTTTGTGGGACGTGGTTGATCAAGTTATACTGGTTCTTTGTACTCGAACTTTAATGTAAGAGCACTTATCTGTTATTTCTTTATTGTTGTAATTTTCGGGGGCAGTTGAGTGCTTGAGACTGCATACATTTTGGCGTTGAACAAATTTTCGTTGATAGCCAACTTGATGGGTGCGTTAAAACATATTGCGCCTACAAATTGTTTCAGGAAATAGGTGATTTTAACTATACTTTTTTTTCTATTAATAGAACATTAAGTTGCGGTATATTTGACATAAAATTATGTTAAAATGTGCTATGCTACGATTAGTGTAACATTTTTATTGGTTCTACAATGTTGCACTCAAAATTAAAGGGGTGTTAAAATTATAGATTTGGCGTCTATATTTGATGGATTGCCATGTTTGTGAGCTCTCATGTATTATTTCAATGCTCATTCTATAAAAAAAAATTAAAGACAATGTTTACTCGATATTTTGTTAAGGACGGAGCGTTTCCTCTCAATTTTGAGGTCTTTTGCTGTGAAAAAAGGGAATATTTTTGCATAAAGTTTAAACTTATCCAAAGTGCATGCCTGTATTAGGTTATTACGTACTTATTTATTAAAAATATCCCCATTATCCATTCGACAAGGAACAATTTGTAGGAGAACTGGCGACGAAAAAATACATCCGGAACCCTGATTTTCAACAAGGAGCCAGTCCATGTCAGTGACTTAATAAGGCAGGAGCCTTGTTAAGTCATTATTTCGACGGTAATTTTATATCCTCGGGCTTTTGCTGGAAGAAAGTGGTAAAATCGCGTAGAAAACCCATTATAAAATTCAGGGATTCATTATTAATCAAGAAATTACATGAAAATGATCTATTCTAATTGGATACTGAATAAGCACTTATTTTTCCTGCACGATCACCGGGCGTGGGATCGAAACTCGCGGGCATTAAAATTCAAAATCCGCGCACAAAGGAGAATACAGTACGAGGCACCGACTTGTTATCCTTGGGGTTTAATTATGTCTTTGTGGTTGAAAAAAAAGAATATTTCATAGTCCTTGGGGAGGTCCTGAAAGGCGAGGTTATGACTGGAAGGCTGGCTAACTGAACAAGTACCGAAGTTGGTAAACTTGCTATTACGGCGAAGGGTCGAGTTCTTTGCACTCTTGAATATTAGAAGCGATTGATACGTGTGTTTGTTAGGCGGACAAAGGAAGCTTTTTGAATTATTTTATAGATAACATGTTAACTTTAAGAGAATCATCGAGAGATAGCATTATTTGGGTAATGTATAGAATATAACTCTTCTTCTCCTTATATATAAATATCAATTATTGATGTTCGTTAGTCTCGCTAAAACTCAAAAACGGCTTAACCGATTTGAATACATTTTTTTTAGTTTTTTCTGTCTAATACTGGGATGGTTTGAAAGGCAATGCAACGGCATTTGCTAGTATGTTTTAAACAAAAAAAAAAGAGAATTACAGTTCTGTATTAATATGGCACAAAATATACAGAATGTTATTGAAGTTCATCTGCAAACTATACCGTTGAATGTATTTATAGTCACAATTTTAACTTGATTAGAACCTAATTAAAAGAAATGTTATCAATGTTGTGTGCTATCTCTGAGCCTTTACATCAAATACACAGAAATAAAAATAGTTCCTCTACTTATATTGCTTGCGCAGTAGCGTGTTGCATTTATTATCTACAAAACTAACACCATAAGAATAAACCATAGGTCATAGAAAAACATTATATTTTACCTGAATTAAAGATAAATAAATAAACAGCAAAGTCTTCGTTGTTTTAATCTTCACAAAACTCACAACTACATTACAGCGTAATTTCATATTCACTGTTCCACAAAGCACTGATAGGTAGCCTATCAAACAAAATAAACACAAAATAAAAACACATAGGGAGTCACAATTTTTGCGAACGCTACAATAAAGTACAAACGGAGCGTCCGAAAAATTTTACAGCTGAAAAACATGCAAACGCGAAACAAAAGCAACTGGAAAGTTGGTAGTAATATGTGTCCAATCTCTCCGCTATAAACTTGTGTTTCCTCGCACCCGCGCCCTGTGATTTCTTCTTGATATTTTATTTAGGAGATTAAGACTCTTTCTGTAGGTCGTTAGACGGTTCCCTCCATTAAGCCAGTTTATGATCCCATTTTGAACTGGCAGGAGCAGACTGTTGACGCATTCTTTGCTTCTTTTTTCAAACAAATTAGAAGGCAAAGTTTTCCTTGTAAATTGCAATGATATGCGAGAGTTCGGTAGGTAAGGACGCTGGGGAGGGAATTTGGGTAACTTGTGTATAAGCTGCGATAAAAAGCGGGTAATTTGGGAGTTTAGTTGTTTTAGCTACTTCTTGAACTAGTAGTTAAATCAAGCGTAATTGTAAAATTATGTGTAAGCGCAGCATTATTAGGATGGTCGAGTTTTAGTTTTTTTTTTTTCATTTATATTATTTTGCGGATTTTGGTCGACTTTTGATGGTATGTCACTGATTTCTTTTGAAGTTCATCTTTAAAGATCCCTGGATTTTATTGTCGTGGTTAGATTGTAAATATTAACATACGTATTTTACCTGAAATGAAGGAAAGTCTCTTCTCCATATGATAGAGTTCTACGTTTTAAAATGGGCAACTAGCTGCAACTTTCTGACTAACTGACCGACTCTTTGACAATTTAAAAGTGCCTGTAAATGGTTTAATTGAAATAAATGCATTGAGTTTGAGTTTGACTTACTTATTTTAAAAAGAAGCCAACTTCAACCAATAAAGTTAATTTCACCAAAAATAACCAGTCAGTGGTGCCGATTCTCTTGTCACAAAATTCTCTAAACTAGACTAAAAATCACCAAAATTTAGTTTATTCCTGTCAAACGACGATTTCCCATTCTGAAATTGACTAAAGTGACACAACTTAACCAAATTTTAGTTTGACAGCACTAAGATGGCACTGAGATTATAATTTAGTGAAAATGACAATTTTTCTATTCTGAATTTTACGTTTTTCACCAAAAATTTTGTCTGTCGTAACTAAATCTGCCTGTTTTTAATCGCGATTAAAAAGGTGTGGAATAAAATTAGTTGTCATGAACTAAAATTCACACCAACACCTCGACTTCAGATGCAAAAACAGTACTGTATCTTTTTTTCTTTTCGTTTGCTTATATCTCGAAAACGGTATCGCAAAAATAATGAAAAATTCGACCCCCTTTATAAAACTCCTAAACATCTAAAATCCAACGTGTTGGTAAAAAAAAAATTTATATTCATATTTTCCATACAAAAAGTGAAAATTCCATACAAAACATGTCGAGGCTGCAAAATAATGCACGCCTCCGGCTCTAAAAAAAAATCTCGTGGTACGGCAAACAAGTACCACGTGGAGTCGCAATTGCCAAATTTGATTTTAGATGTGTCAAAATTATTTTTAAATTTAGAGATTTTATTTTGCAGAATAGCGTTAAGATTCTCATAGCCACAAGTAAGGAATTTTAGTGATAGTTTAGTTAGTTTAGTTCGGTGTACAACAGAATCGGCACCACTGTAGACATACTTATTTCTTTTACGAGCAAATGTATTACGTTTCCAGTTGTACAAAAATGTACCGGCACAAGTACATACTTACATATGATACATGTATGAGCATGTTACTCCTATTGCACTTTAACCTAATCCACTTAACCCCTTGAAGGACACTGAACGAGACACAATAGAAGTTTTATTGTTATTACGTCTAGGGGCGTTTACTGTCCGCCAACGTGTTAAGGCTGCACACAAGTGCTGTTATTTAAATTTTAACCTGGCGCCATGTTTTATGTGAGATATTGCCCCGTCTGGTAGCCAGTGACAAATAACCTTTGCACGTGGCCGGTCGCGCTGCGTTATAAGAATATGTGGGGCAAGTAATAAGCTGTAGAAAGGTACATACATGACATAATACATGGCTAGCCTATGCTTCGTTTCAGCCTATAGTCATCCACTGCTGGGTTGCGGGCCATCTCTCTAAAGGGAACTGTATATCGATTCTGTAAAAGCTCACCGTGAAAACGTAGGTGAAGTGAGCGTGGAGTGAGCTGTCAGTGTCATCCCACTGATGCTAGGGATTGACCAAGCATTACATTTACAATCATTATCGAGATTTTTACCTCACTATCGGCTTTAGCACCCTCTTAACCCATGAAAACTATACCCATGACGAATAATTTGGTGGTAAAACAAGATATTGTAAAAGACCAAATATAAAAGGCCGCAATAATTTAGAAAGGTCCTAATCGTTTGAAGTTCAAAAATTTGTTTGGCACGCATTTAAATAGTTTCTGACTGAACTTCTGTTTTGCTATTTTATTTAAAAAACCCTAAATAGTAATATTAAGACTAATATAAAATAAATAATTATAATCAATAGAATTAGCATAGAAAATAGTAACAAAATCTCGATTATAATTCTAAGTGTAAAGCTTGATCAATCCCTAGCATCAGCATTGCGATTCTGTAACCATCTCACCGTGAAAACTTAGGTGAAGTGAGCTGTCAGTGTCGTCCCACTGATGCTAGGGATTGACCAAGCATTACATTTACAATCATAATCGAGATTTTAATTATGTTTTTTAATGTTAGTTCTGTTGATTATTTTATATTATTTCAAAGCTAGTACATAAATAAGTGTCTAAATATTATTATTTGGAGTTTTTTTTTATAAAACAGCAACACATAAAACAGCAACACAGAAATTCAGGCAGAAACTACAAGTTTAGGAAATCAAAATAAATGAACTTATTTGAGTTTCTAACTGAATTTCTGTTTTGCTGTTTTATTTAAAAAACCCGTATATAGTCATTTTTAGCCACTTAAATACTAGTCTTGAAATAATATAAAATTATCAACAGAATTAGCATTAAAAAAAACTCGATTATGATTGTAAATGTAATGCTTGGTCAATCCCTAGCCTTAGTGGGATGACACTGACAGCTAACTCCACGCTCACTTCACCTAAGTGTTCACTTCACGATCACATTTTTACAGAATCGACATACTGGGGGATGACACTGACAGCTCACTCCACGCTCACTTCACCCAAGTTTTCACGGTGAGATATTTACAGAATAGCAATGCTGGGCTGTATCGTACGCGCGGGGTCAGTGTGGTTGCGGATATGTCTTCAAACTATTATGTCCAGCTATATTCTATGCCTACGTCCTTCATCGAAAGGTAGGACCTGTGTAAGTTTGAACTAAATGCGGTAATCACTAGGCCACCACTGTTCCTCCTGCTGAAAAGGCTAATTAACACTTTGAACGGAGCAACGTCATAATACGTAAAATTTGATAAACGCTATTTGATACAACGTTTAATCACGTCAGCAAAAAATATGTCTTTTTTTAAATAACGTGTATGTTCGGCTGCGGCTTATACCAACTCCTTCAAGCTACGTCATCGCACCGTATCACTTAAAATTTTCGGACTGCTAGCACCATTCCTCGTTAGTTTTTTTTTTGTACACTTTATAAGGCTACTCACAGACATACATTCTAATTACGGCTACAGTGCGCCGCGCGACAAACATTTGGATACCCAGACGCTCAGCTTAAAATGTTACGGTTAAGGAATAATGTCAATCCAGATGTAAATGTTGATGTAAATGTTTGGTAGTCTCGACACTCAAATTTATCGGTTGTTACCTACCGGTACCTACCTAAAATACCAGTAGCAACCGATAAATTTGAGTGTGGAGACCACCAAATATCGTTACATCTGGATTGTTAGGACTTAGCAACCGAAAACTATTGCTAACTATGTCGAGACTGCAGGGCCTGGTCAATACTAGACCAACGATGTAGTCAAGAATGAAACGTTAATAAAATTAATTAGGTATTGTATAAAAGAATATCGGTACCTCTCCACCTTCTATCTTGTACCGTAAAGCCAATGCACTTACTTCTGCTCATAGAAAGACATACAAGTAAGTAAATTCCTCTTACGTGACCAAAATTCGCTCTGATTTTCAATATTACGAACAGATTACCTACAGCTTCAGATTACAGCTACTTATCGGTCCCGGTGTCGTCTTACTAGACTGCTATAGGACTAGCAGGATGGTGGGCGATGCGATAGGCCATATTGCCGTTCTTGAAGAAACCTAACCAGTATATTTGTAGTGGACCTGGAAATTATAATATACATAACATGTACAAACATGCAAGTCTCGCAACGCTGGTCTTCTACTGCAAAAAGTTATGAGATCTAATGTAAAACCAAGTCGGTTAGTTTATTCAGTACCTATCTATGAGAGCATCTATCAAACCACTTTGTCATAAATTGTTACCTAATTAGATAACTAACAAAATGCTATAGTGACCGTATCAATATTAGACATCTTATTTCTCGCATGGCAACATAATTACATAAGAATAATCCTATTTTAAAGAGTCCAAACATAGCTCAGAGCGCTTATAATTGGTGGATTTTGTTGTTTGTAAATTCATGTTTCATAGGGGAGATAAGTACCTAGTTCCTATCATAAAGTAAATATATTTTTTATTATTTTTTTATTTTATTTTTTATTGCTGATTGAGTATGGTTTTCAATATTGGCGTGTGCTAGCGAAATATTTATAATTATGGCAAATCATTTTATTGAATATTTTTTTTTTTGTAATGTTAATTACTTACTACTAATATATAGAATCCAGTTCTTCTAACTTAACAGACAGCAGCGCTGCTGGGGAGTTTGTTCCGCCACTTCTTCTTTCCAGCTAAAGCACTAGGAAGTGGTGAAGGGCGGACGTTTTTGGGGGACTGTCTTATGTAATTTTGACGTTCTCAAAGTGCTGATTTTCAGTCTAGTTTGAATAAATGACTTTTGATTTTTTTTATTTTTTGCTTTGATTTTAAGTTAGCGCAGGTGATGAAAAATTAAGATTTATTTAAGTGTGTTGTTAGTTAAATAAGTCTCGAGGAATGTGGGCTTACGTCAATTTCTCATCATCATAACCTTTATCAGGTCGCTGCGCCATAAGGTTCGCAGCCGCGATCGTGAAGGTTGCACAGAGTGGTCCCTAAGCAACGGGATACCACAAGGCGGTAGGCCCAGAAGTAATATACTGCACCTCCTTCTGGGCAATGCTTATTGCAATGTTAGGGTTATTACCCTAACATTGCAATAGACCGAGGAAAAACCATCGACATCCAAAAAAAACACTTCAAAGTGAAAAATTACTTTAATTTCGGAAGTTGGTGTCTGTAGTTTGGTATTTTCGTTTATTGCCACCGACTTCCGAAATTAAAGTTATTTTTCACTTTGAAATGTTTTTTTTTTTGGAAGTCGGTGGTTTTTTTTGTGGTAAAGTTTTTAGTTGTGGTACTTACCTCAAACAAAGTGGTGTACCACTACTTGCCATTTAAATAACAGTGACAGGAAGTTATTACAACAACATCAACATACACTAAGTGGAAATATTACGTATTATTGAAGCTGACTCAAAAACAACTTATCAGAACTTGATCAAATTTATATGGGACCAATCTGGAAGTAGATCAGTTCAAATAAAAAAGAATTTTCCAAATCGGTTTTTAAATAACGGAGTTCTGAGATAAAACATATTTAATAAAAAACAAAACCGAATTGTGAACCTCCTTCGTTTTTGTGGTCGGTTAAAAGTGGAATGACGTAGTCATTTTTAATGGTCTCTGACCTGCAGTTGCTCACAACCGTCTCATAATACAGGTCCAGAGGCAAGCGGCAATCTCTATCAAAGAGCTTCGTATTTCTAATAGAGATTTAAAATACTATAGAGAGAATATCAGAAAAAATGTCTAGTAAAACTATGATCCATGTGTCACCATGTCTCAGTGACGCCATCTAGCATAACCGCATAACCGGTTGGTGCAATTGGTAGCGACCTTGCCTTCTGAGCTGGAACGAAGAACGCTGGTCCCGAGTTCGATCCCCGGACAAGTCAAACATTTGTGTGCATGAACATGTCTGTTTGACCTGTGTCTGGGTGTGTATATGTATATAAGTCATCAGGTTACCGTAGGCTTACCTAGTTTGGGACCTGAAGACCTTGTGTGGATTTTGTCTCATATTTATTTAGCTATTTTATTTATATAGCAATGTTACTTAAAAGCCAACTTTGACGCGATATATTTTTACCCATACCAACGTTTGATCACCAACCGTCAGAAAGTTTGAAATATCTAAGAAAAAATAGTAAATTTATCTACAATACTCTACAAAAACTAACCGTAGTTTAGCCCAGTCATTTTATTAATACGAGTTTTGCAATACCACAATGTAAGTACAATTCGGCGACCTGTCGTGCTGGGCGTAAGACACGAGACGTATAACTAAACTGAGCGAGGATAGAAGTAGATTTTGTTGTTGTGGTCCAACTAGTAGGCTAATTTTGATGTTGTCTCGTCTATCGTAATCATATTTAAATGCCTTTGGTACTTATTTCTACAACGACTTTCAATAGTAATGACATATAAGCTTTTTGGTAGCTCACGTCAATCTCATACATAGTCCAATTATCACTCAATTAGATAATTACCAGGAACAATAGATACAACTGCTACTGTTTATGAAACGAAGTTGTTGTAGAAGTAATTATTGACAGCTGTCATTCTCGATAGTGGGTGCACCACCGCATACCATTCTTGGAGTATGTATGAAGAAAGGCAGGCCCGGTGGTGGGTTGTGGTAGGTGGTGGTCCCCGCCCTGGGACCTCGAGGCGAAATTACTCGCGTCATTGTATCGGTGGCGCGAGGAAGCGAGGGCGCGGGGCGAGGGACCGATGCAGCGACACGTGGAGCTGCGTCAGTCTCAGCTTCGCGAGGTCCTGGAGGCGGAATGGCGGGACAGGCTCTCACGCCCTACCGCCGGCCTTGTCACCATCAAGGCGGTCCGGCCAGTGCTCGAGCGCTGGCTCGTGAAGAGGCACGACTCCATGTCGTTTCAGGCGACGCAGGTGCTCTCGGAGCATGGTTGCTTCGGGAAGTACCTGTGTCGCATAAACAGGGAGCCGTACGCCCGGTGTCACCACTGCGTCGACTGCCAGGAGGACACGGCGTGGCATACACTGGCAGAGTGTGCCGCTTGGGAGGAGCCGCGCCGTGCCCTCATCTCAGAAGTAGGCAGTGACTTGTCGCTGCCGGCCGTAGTCGAGTCGATGGTCGGCAGCGACGAGTCCTGGGATGCGGTGGTTTCCTTCTGCGAAACAGTTGTCTCGCAGAAGGAGGCTGCGGAAAGGAAGACGGAGATCTCGTCCACTCACCCGGCCCGCAGAAGGCGCACCGGGCGTCGGCGGAGGGCGGACAACGCCCTCTTCCATCCCCCCTAAATGGGTCCAGGGGCGACGGACTCGGGGACGTCCGTCGCTACCCACACATCAGGACCCGAGGTGGCGGCGCGTAGTGTTCCACGCGCGCACCTCTTAGACGTCGCGGGGGGAGTCAAACACCTCACTCCCCCCCCCAGATCCGAAGACGCCCGCAGTGGTGGGCTGGCACCAGTCGGGGGTTGCGGAAGGATCGTACGTTCCCGCGACCCCCGGCGTAGGTGTGAGATGGAACACCGGGTTGGTTTTTAGTCAGTAAGAGTCTGACAGACCCCGCCGCCCGCCCTAGGGCGGCGGACATCCATGAGGATCTACCATTCCGAAAACGAAAAAAAAAAAGAAATTGATGTTGGTTACTATTGTTAGCTCCACGAGGTGAATGTATAAATATCGCGGATTTAAAGAGGCAGGTCGGTGCATTGTTTGTTGCACGCAACCGGAAGTCGAGTACTGTAATATGGGTGAATAAAAGTCTAATTTTGTTTACGGAAATGATGTCGGGACAAATGTGTATTGTTGGTGAATTTGCGTTGAGGTATGTTATAGAAATAATGTGATACAACAATACCTATTTTATAGATTGTCTGTGGTCTGAAATAAAGGATAATTGTTATTATTATATGGAGTTCTTTTGAGACAGTTTATGACCTTCACAGTTGAGGACAAGGTGTTGAGAATGGTGGGTTTTTTTGGAGCAGGGAAAAAGTGTGATAAGGTAATTATTGTCGATTTATTCCACAACAGAAAACATTCTTGCCTTTCGTTGTTAGTGCGCTAAAAAGCGCAAATTCTTATCTTAATTTGAATAAACAAGTTTAAATTGATTTGTGGAAGCTGCAATAACCCCTGCATTGGCCTGTCACATGACTGTCACTGCAAAGTAAAACATGCAACAGAAACAAACAATGAAAATATTTCGCTGTCGTCCTCCAAAACTGTCAGCCGTTGACAATTGAACGCAACCGTCGGCGTCCGCGCACAATGTGTGTCAACGAATGATGATTAGCAAAAAATTCACCCCTCGCAAATGTATGTGTAATAACTAATAACAATGAAATTAGACGCGCACCGCCCTGCCGTTTTGTGTGGTCCACTTGGATGCGAAGAGCAGGAATAGTTTTAGAACGAGTACTGATGCAATGACTACACCATTTTCTAAATTTTTGTTAGAATATTTTCTGATTTGAGCTTCAATTACTTAAAAGTTTTTTTACAATAATGTGTTTATTGAATTTCTTATTATTTTATATACATATCGGAAGAGTCATTATTACGGGATGTCAATCGACAACGAAACGCAAGTGTGAAGTTGGCGCGCTTCGACAGAGTCTAGCCTGACGTTCGTGCGAGTCGACGAGAGCGCTACAGTGGCGTGGCGCAGTCAGGGTATATAATATGTTCTGTGGGCGCAGTTCTCTTGATCATCGGACATCGTATGGACAACAAGTGCCTAGAAACTGTCCAACGTTTCGTTTTATAAATTTTGTGAAGTTCAAATATAACCTAAAAATCAATAATCATCATCAGAGTTTTTCTTCTCGCCCGCAACATACATCTACGCTCAGTAATAATGTTCAACGGCGAAGAATCCAGCTCCAATCGGCCTCCTGTCCCGACATACATATAATATTATAATGTTGCAGCGCTTTCTGAGCTTCGTGCTGCTGCGTCTGGCTCGGGTAGGTACTAAATGCTGCTCTATTGCTAAATCCGTATTTTTATACCTACTCTGCTAAATTAAATTTACATGTTGCTATTTCTTTCGATGCCAACTCAGCCCATAAGTGCTTTCCTATATATGTATGTATGTCTGTCCATCTATTGTGCGCTTTTGTCATTTCTAAAGTAGTGACGATAATATCATGGATCTTCACGTCCATGTCACGTCATCGCGATAACTCAGGAAAGTAAAATGAATGGACATATATGAAGGCGCTTTTAAATTACTGTCCATACGTTTTATGGGGTGGACGTTGACGTGCACGATAATATCGTCACGTTAGAAATTATCAACTCACACATTCTGAGCTAAACATTCCTATCCATAACCTTATTATCTAAGGCACCAACAAATGGCCATGCAGTCCGTACAACTATTCGCACGTCACACATCAAATGTGCCATTAACAAATGCCCAATGTAAATTGAACTCTATGTCGTTAATTTTAGAGTCTATGTAATTGTGAAGTACCATTGACTAACATTTGGTAGGGTTAGCATAGCAATAAGTTTTAGGGTGTATAATCGATTATGTTTTATTATATCTCGTTATGCGATGAGGGGTGAGCAGAAAGGTCGCAATTATTTGTTTTTGATCGTGTTAATTTTATGCTCTTAAATATTATATCTGACCGAGTTGTTATAACTATTAGTAGTGGAGCTTTGTGTGATTAAAATTATCATAATTGTTGTGAAGAGTATTTTGAAATAGGCTTTTTTTTAACACGATTCCCAACTGAACTAATTGATTGAAGAACTATATTCAATTACGGAGAAAAAATCATTACCCAAATAACCTATAAACATTTGAGGTAAAAACTAGCATTCTAATAACCCAATACTTATTGCAAGGCTTACCACCACATTCAAATCAGTTCTTGAAAACTTGTCAACATTCAAGTACCTACTTTAAATCAACCAAAGTCTACTGCTGGACAATTATCGACATTTGAAGTAAGCAACTTTGCTGGGCTTGCCCTGACCTTCTCATAACTTCTTTTAAAAACACGATACACAGTTTTATTAAAACATAATCTTAAAATCGCTTTCAAAGATCAATTTAATCAAAGCAAAAAGTTTTTATAACAAAGTTGTAAGTTCCGAGTGCAAAATAGGATCATAGGACCCCTCAGTGATCCTTTTAAACACTCTTACGTCACACAACGTTATGTCAAAATGATCGTAAGCCACCATCTTTAATAAAGTTGCCAGATTGAAAAAGGATTCGCGGCTGTCAGAGGGAACGATATGATCGGCTTGAATTCAATCGAAATTTGTTTTTTTCTGTATTTTTATTGAGGAACAATGTTTGGGTAGAACGGGTTTTTTTGTGATGGCTGTAAAGTGATTGTCAAAGAAGGTTCTTAAAAAAAACCTATTGAGTAAGATAATGTAGTAATAGATAAAATAGAACATTCATATATAGTTAGTAAATAGTTATTAGTAGTGTGTGTAGTATGTAGTTAGTTATGTTTAATTATATTTTCTTTATTAGGTACTTACAACATTCTTTCACTTTTTTTGTCTATTTTGGTTTGATAAAATAATCTTAGATAAACTTAAAAGCATGAATGTTCTTCTTTTATTGTTTTCATGATTTGGGTAGATTTAATGTTTTTTTTTTAGTGTAGGTTTAGTGTAGAAAAAAAAAATTTGAGACATGCGCAGGAAATACGTAGGTTACGTATTTCCTGCGCATGTCTCAAAAATTTTTTTTTTCTTTCTTTCTAATATATGTATATACATATTTTTAATATATATAATATACATAATATCCTTCCTAAATATTTCTTATACAATTTTCATTTAAATTATTATCTTGTTCAAAAATCAATAAACATACTTACACAATAAAGGTACCATACGTTAGGTACGTGGATTGGTAAGTATTTAGACATCAAATGTCGAAAAAAAATGAGAACATTCACTCATGACAAAACTCAAAGCACATACAATCCATATCCAAACAATACGACCACTGGGGACTGGGGACGGGGGCTACTCGCGCAGAACCCAACGGAGACCGCACCAGATCAAAGGCACCATAAAAATCCAACTAAGTACATTATTATACCCGTGAAATGCCTACATCTGTTGTTTTTTTCCTATTAGACACAAATAAGCATTGATCTACCGGTCACCCCTATTTAAGCACTCATCTCCTTTCTGCTATAGAAATATCAACCTTAATGTTTAATGGTAAGGATAAATTTGTGTTGGCTGATGATTTAATAATTTTGCACCGGATTTTACACTCTACAGAAAAAGAATTAAGGGCAATTTTTGGCCCAACCGTGGGGTCGCAATGGGTCAAGTCGGTGCCGATTCAATTTCACTTGTGCCCCTGATCTGATTACCCTGTGTGCGGACGTGTGACGTTTCGCTTTTGCCTTTAGGCGGATGAGCGGCGGATTTGTTTAAACCGATTGAAGAATAGTGTGCTTATGGAACCCTAATTTTTCAAGCACTACGACATCCTTTAGGTGCTACGGCGTAGCAATGCATTCTGAACCGCTACATGGAATGTGACTACGAGTCTACGGCGTAGTACGATTACTACGTTACGTTATTATTTGTATAATTATCTCATTTGATAAGTGAACTGTTTGTGTTCTCAATGGGAATAAATTCTTTAAACCGAACCGGACTACGCTGTGCTTCGCGAAGGTGATCAATATCATTACTTCGTTTGCGATCCAGGATGAACGTAGCCTATACCTTTACACAGGTCATGGTCTATCTGCAGTGTGCCAAATTTCATCCAAATCCGTTCAGCCGTTTTGGTATGAAAGCGAAACAAACAAACTTACTTTGGCATTTATAACAAAATAGGTCTTCACCTATGAAGTTGCTGTTTTACAATACTGGCCATTTGAAACGTAATTTATGTATGGCTGGCAATAAATTCTAAATTCAAATGAATGTTATTAAAAAAGTATGGAATTATTTTTTCAAATTCAGTCATTTGTTTATTGATTGGTGTTTTATATTCATTCACTACATTTGTATATTTTTCATCAATACGGACACGATAAAAATACGAGTAATTATGGAATACGAGTTCCGTCGCGGTAGCAATGCTGCACAAACAGCTCGCAACATTAATTACATTTACGGAGTGAACACTACAAAATAACGCACGACTCGTTATTGGGTTGAACGCTTCCGACATGGAAACTTTGATCTACAAAATGAACCCCGTGGTCGCCCGAAAACTAAAAGTCAACAACGACGAATTAAAGGCGATAGTGGAAGCTGACGATACTCAATCTACGGCTGAGTTAGCAGAAGCTTTCAACGTTAGCATCAAAACAATATTGGTCCATTTGCATCAAATCGGGAAGGTAAAAAAACTTGATAAATGATTTTATTTCTGTAAATAGGTTTGTACAAACACTTTTACACGTCAATCATATTTTAAAAGCTAGATGAGGTCGGCGTTTCCTATCTGACTACTCTGAGAAGAAAGACCGAAACTAACTCAGACGTCACAGTCTCTTTTAAAGTCCAGATATAATCTTAGATTGGTGTTTGTAATGGTTTTTTGAGGAAAAACCACACAGATTGAGTGGAACTGTCCAGTCGCTGCACGCATGTGTCAGTAATCGTGCAGCTCAACTCAGAACTTAAGGAGCTCAACGATTCGACGAACAATACCAAAGAAAGGACATTTGGGTAGGCCGCATAAATTACTCAAGCTGCCAGATCATAATTTAAACTAACTGAGCAAAAAAAATCAATAAAATAATATAATACTTTACAAAGTAAATAGGTACCCATGTATAAATAAAAATAAAATATTGTGTAAATAAAATTAATTAATGTAAATGTGTACATAAAAGTTCGGATAAATAATCTTTGAGGACCATGTAGACTGACGTCTGAAATAATCTCCTGAGGAAAGAACCACACAGATTAAGCGGACCTGTCCAGTCAGTGCACGCATTTGTCAGTAACCGTGCAGCTCAGCTTAGAACTTAAGGAGCTCAACGATTCGACGAACAATACCAAAGAAAATAATTATATTATATATATTATATTATATTATAATTATCAAAATACATTTGGGTAGGCCGCATAAGCTACTTAAACTGCCAGACCATGATTAAAACTGAAACAATGACCCACATAGTCCTCACATTCACAATAATAATATTATACTTCACAAAGTAAGTATGCATGCCAATGTGTGTATAAAAATTATCAAATGTAAAATAGTATGCAAAAAACAACAAACCACATTCAGTATGCAAAAAAAATTGCATTTCAATCCCAAGCCTTTATTTTCTCAATATTATCTTTCACAGTATAAAAGGCTTTCTGGCATAACTTACGAACTGAACAATCGCCAGCGCGACTAACGCGTTGAGGTATGCCTTGCGTTGCTTAACAGACATAGAAATGAAGGGAGTTTGTACCGCATTGTCACTTGCGAAGAAAAATAGATTCTTTTTGATAATCGTAAGCGGTCATCTTGTTGGTTAGACCCTAGTTCAGGTTCACAAATATGATTAAGTATAAGTGACAAAGAGGTGACTATCCGAGAAAAACAGGTACAATATCTTCGATCAAGTATCATAAATTATTCTTCTTAGAAAAAATAAATAAAAAAAGGCAAATAATTTGATTTGATTTGAATGCCGATGGCAATCTAAATTGCTTCAGTCCAAAACTTAGCCACTACTTTCGTATTGTCAGTAGCATCCGAAATTCCGTCAACGGATTCGAAACTGGAAGGAAATTAAATTAAGGTATACTTTCCTCAATTAAAACAATATCTGTTCAGTTAAAAAGGCTTTTGTGTAAAGACAGGCACGCCTTCCTAAGTGGATCCCAACATCCCAACGCTTGGAGGCGAAGCTACTCGTAAAAACACGGGAAGAGCATTAGGTGCAGACACACCATTTATAATTTATGAATGAACGCAAAGTATTCTTTGATTTTTTGTCACAGTACATTTTAACGGGGTAATGAGGGTTTTTTGAAATGACGTTCACTGGGTGGCAGCACTGAGACCTCAGGTTCGGGCATCTGTCAAAAGTTTCAAAGCGCCTGTACTTTCTTTAGTCGAGACTGAATGATGAACGTGATTTTGTATTCATTGTCGATATGGTAGAACTTTTGACAAAGTAGCGCCCACTGGCGGCGTGATTTTTCATGAAAACCTTCATTGATTGAACTGTGTGTGTGATAAAATGTTGAATAAATGCTTTGTTTTTTTTTTCAAAATAAATATTAGCACAAAGTTTATTAGAAATAATTTTATTACAGTTAACTATTTACACTAGGTACTAAATAATAAATATTGATTAAACACATTTTAAATCTGTAATATTCGTTTAGATAGGACAGTGTAGATATAAAGTAGAATATAATAATAGAATACCCCTCTTTAATATGTTCACCATACAAATTTCAGATATAAATGTAGAAATTTTACATAGGGTGGCACTATAGTGTCAAGAAAAAAAGTTGAAATTATTAAAAGGCACAAATTCTTCAAATGTTTGAAGAAAAACTAAAGACTCAAGAATCGTCTCAGGATGATTCTAGAATCAGACATTCAGCGGATTCAGATTCAGCATGAATTGTAAGTGTTAAATTGTCAGCAAAAAGATTATTTGGGCTTTCTAAGCCAGGAAAACAAGAAAGAGACGGAAGAATTTACATCTTTCATAGCTTCAACACCATGTTTCAACATAAATGTTCTATTAAGGATGCAGTAAAAATTATGCATTATCTCGCAATCATTTTGACAAAGCCATCAACTATACAGAACTCTGCTTAAAGTTGAGACAGTTTGTAACCCCCGGACAATACACGAGAATCACTAAATATGTTCGAAACATCAAAAATACAATATCAAATCTCCTTTTCAGTCAAATCTGGCTAACTATAGTATTGTTTACATTCATTTGCGAACGATCTAAAACCTGCTTAATGGATCCATATGTTCAGAAATGTACACCAAGCTTTACCAGCGTCTTTTTCCGCTGGAAACTGGACCAACATCTTTTTTTTGTTTGTGATAAAGTTTGAAATTGCTTGGCGATTGTTTTTTCGATATCATTTTATGTGGGTTCGCATTCCCCATCATATTTCGATGGATTATTATTAGTACCTATTATTTTTTGCTTGTAGTTTTTGATACGCGAGGGTTATTCATTTAAGTACGGACTTATTGTTTATTGTTCAGTGTGATATTTATGATGTGCGTCGTTGATTTCCATGGCTTTGTGCATCATTTGCTTTGATTTTTGACATATAATGTTTCTGTTAAAAAAAAACTGGCTTCTTCTTCGTTGGCCATTTGGGCATTTTCTGTGTTTGTGTGTTTGTGAGGACACTTTTGTTATATCACTCTTGCCAACTGTAATGTTCTTTGGGTAAGCGGATAATGTGTTTTAAACGTATGAAACGTTCATTTGGTCAACCACACTTCATTAGTGACACCAGCTGATTTATTTTGTCAAAATCTCATCGTGTAAACTTAAATGAAGTGAGCTTGTAGCGGTATCTACATCGCCACATGCGAGCTGCGCGTCATACTGACGTCACGCAAATCAATCCTGCATCGCGCAAGCAGAGTTCACCGCGCGACTAGCATATATACAACTTCCCGACATCAATCATCAGGCAGTTGCCCACCAGACACGACACCCGCCTGGTCCGAGGATCCTCCCTTTGCTATGGAGGTATGAATGAACTTTACACCTTATTCCTCGTGCGTCCATAAGCTTGAAGTAAGCTGTCAATAGTGTCAATCCCTAGCATCAGCCGAGCTATTCTGTAACAATCACACCGTGAAAACTTAGGTGAAGTGAGCTTGGAGTGAGTTGTTAATAGTGTCAATCCATTAGGTGGAATGACAGCTCACTACACCCAAGATTCGCGGTGAGATTTTTACAGAATCGACCGGCAGGTGGAATGACAGCTCACTTGCGGTTTTTTGCCACGAATGCAATTAATAAAGAGTTAAAGTTAATAGAGGCCCTGTACTAGTGAAACTGTTAGGTATAATTCACATACCATACATGACTGTCCCTAATTATAGATTAAAAGCATAAAAAATCTGTTATATTTGTAAGGTAACTGCTGTGGGACGGAATTGACCAAAGATTCATGGAACGAGAACTCACCATTCTTTGGCTCGGTGCAACAATTTGAAGTAATATTCTTTTATTGTTTCAAGGATATACTATCGCCATTTAATTTAATGCGAATAGGTGAGGGAGACAAGGATTTACTTTACCGATGCCGTAACAATCAAATATTATGTTTTTTTTTAGATTGGTGTTTTCCCTGCTGAGAGTCCCCTTTTTCCCCCTTCCCCATTTATAGCGTAGAGAGCAGTGGTGGCCTAGTGGTAACGGCCGCGACATACCACTTGCAGATAGTAGGTTCGAACTCAGACAGGCGCTTTATTTTGTGTAAATTATTTCATCACCATTGCTCTCATAATGGTGAAGGAAAACATCGGCGTGTCCTAGAACCAAAAATTTCGAAGACATGTGACATCTAACAACCCGCACTGGGCCCGCGTGGTGGATTACGGCCCACTTCCTGGGAACATTATAGGCTGATTATGATATATATAACGTGGTGTAAAAAACTGATCGCGAATATGGTATTTCGCGCAAATGTTGTTTCTTGCAAGTAATTATATAACATAATACATACCATACCATAACGCCTGTTTTCCGTGAAGGGTTAGGAAGAGGTATAAGTACATAAACGTACACCCACAGCCCGGCAGATATGTTTAAATCCCATGTTCTAGGAAGCCAGCCTATTGCCAGCAACCGGGCAAAAATCCTGACTCCCAGCTGCTACCTACTGAGAAATTTCTGATAGAAAAGTCCTTGTAAATTAGTAAGAAGTCCTGGTTTAAACGAATCGTTTTAAATATGACTATTAAGGGCACTTTATAACTTCCTTAGCCTCATTTCACTAACAAAACCTTAAAAGTAAACGCATCCCGCCAAAACAGCTCGCGCTAGCACGTTTGACATCCATCAAGGTTTCCCTCCAAGATGGCTACCACGGCAGTGCGACCGAGACAAATAGCGTTCATTACACTGACTCCAGCTTGTATTAAAACAATCGTGCGGTTAACTAACTCATTATTGTTGGTAATGACGCAATTTCACTTAATATAGACTGCGTTGGGGTACAAAACTAAAGTAGGAAAGAATTTTCAGTGGAACAGTTCTTAGATTTTTTTATGGATGAAATGGTTTTAAGGACTGTTACTCGTACTTATTTTATTGGACTGGCTAGAAGTACTCAATACTCAAATCTTTATTAGTATAATAGACTGAGTACTATGTATTATCGAGCTACCTTTTACCGGGTAAAGTATTTCATTGACTTGAATGTGCCCTGGCGGCTGATAGATGTTATAGAGGTACGAGGAACAGGGTGTAAAGTTCACTCATACCTCCATAAAAAAGGGATCATCCTCCGAGCAGACGGGTGTCGTGTCTGGTGGGCAACTGCCCGACGATTGATGTCGGGACGTTGTATACATGCTAGTTGCGCGGTAAACTCTGCTTGCGCGATGCAGGATTTTGCGTGACGTCAGTGTGATGCTTAGTTCGCATGTGGCGATATAGATACTGCTACAAAGTCATGCTCACTCAAATGTCTCGCTGACGGTGGTGCGTGTTGGATCATTTAGCTTCCTTCAAAATGGTTTAGCTGAATGGTGCTAATCCATGCGTCATGTTCGTGAACGGGCGTCGTCAGTTGGGACTGGTCCTCTCTTAACTGTCACGGCTAATTTTATTTATGGATTGTTTTATTTAAATTTCTATTTGCTGTACTCTGGACACTCAACGTGTACGTCTTATTTATATCGTTCTCAAATATAATTATATATTCAACATTAATGATGTAACTAATATTTATGTAACAATATAATTTAAAAGAGTGTCCGTGGAGTTTCTTGCCCGTTCTTCACCATAGGTACCTACTACGCTTTGGAATGGGCAACTAGCTTCATATTTCTGACTGACCGACCACTTGACAATTCAAAAGTGCATAAATGGTTTAATTGAAATAAATGCTTTGAGTTTGAGTTTGATAATGTGCTGCATTTCGGCCTAATTACAATGAAGGGAGTTACGTTTATCGCAGATACGTCAGCAAGGACAGCCAGACAGTTTGCTGTATGTTGTCTTACCCGCATGTGATCCCGATTAGCAATGATCTTATAAGTAAATCGAGGTAGATAGGTTATACACCCTCCGCAAGTGGCTAATTAGCCTAATTTCGTATCGTCTTGTCTCTTTTTCCCTCCTGATAATTACGACATGCCGTCATAATTCCATTTTTCATCTAATAATATGACATTATGTCGTTTTTGAACATCGAATGTTGGGTAGGTAGGTACTCTTTGTCTTTGTTGCTTTTATAATTTAATTGCATAATATAGATACTATCGGCTGATGCAGTAACACACAATCAACGGGTTCGATTCCTGGCTACGAAAAGCTTTTAGCATAATTACCAGATATAATAAATCAAAGAGTTTTTGAAGACGACAATATTTTAATGTTGCCGACCTAATGTTTTAAATAAGCAACTACTGGTTTTTGTTAGCTTGCATCCAAAGTGGTACATACTTACTAGGTACCCAACTGTGTGTACAGTCAAGGAAATAAATTATTTTCAAATTTTCTCACTACGCCTATTTGCCGTGAGCCATTTAATACAAGTGGCAGAGAATTAAAGTTCGGACCAATAAAGTTGGTAGTCAATCTACTAAACAATGAATTTCCCTGACGTTATGAATTTACCTTGACGCGGCTGTGTTAACTTGTAAGTAATAGTGTGTTAAGCTTCGTCTGGATACGTTCGTACGTACTCGCGTCGCGATCCAAGAACGCTTGTTTGGTCGCGAGGGATCTGGGCGAACCTCGATGCATTCCGAGGCGTCGTAAAACCCACGCCGTATCGTTCTGAATGTCGCGGATTTAGAAAGGAGGAACGGTACGGACAAAATATAATATCTGGACGAAGCTTAATACGACCTGACTTAAACGTGCTCTGAACATAACCAGAAATTCCTTTTAACCAGTTAAGTAATATCAATCAATCAACCCAGCCTATCGCCATTCCGGGCTGCGCAACATCTTTGCGGAAAAGTCCTTGAGGGATACCGTGGCCCCTGGCACAGGTAACTGAAGGAACACGGGTGGGTTTTAGTCAGTAAGAGTCTGACACGCCCTCCTGCTCTGCCCAGAGCGGGAGAAGTTATTTGATGATTTCGCACCCTCAAAAAAAAAAAAGGCTGCGCAACAACACCCTGTCCTCCGCCTTCCACTGTCTGTCCCTGTCACTTTCTGAAGGTCGTCGATCCATCTAGGTACGCTACGCTTTCCGATACGCGGTCTCCAGTCCAGGACTCGTCAGCTCCACCAGCCACAGGGCCTTCGACAAACATGGCCAGCCCACTGCCACTTCAGTTTACTTACTCTGCAAGCTATGTCGGTAACTCTGTTTGTTTTCAGGATAGTTTCATTTCCGATTTTATTTTTCACAGAAACGTAAGTCGGTAAAAAGTAGAACAAAGAAAAAGACAAATACGCTATACAGTGCAACGCTTTTAAACAACAACGATATCTAGTCAAAAACGTTTGTAAGAAACAAGTAACACTTAAGTTTTTGAAGACTCAAATGCACATTACACTCAAAAATCACTACAAACAAACCGGTACGGCGCGGCGTTACCTCTACGCTACGGCGAGCTTATTTATATTTTTGCATTCTCTCGCCCTCATTCCGCGCAGAGGCGTATGATCGCGCTCGGGTTTCTTCGCTTTCAAATTAAATAAATAATGCATACAATTTGTGAGCAATAAAGTTTGCGAAGTGTAGGTGTGTCGGCGTAGTGCGCTGAATTTCGCGCGCCGCCCCACTGGGAACAATAACGGTTGGCGGTGGCGATAAGATTGCGCTGCGGCTCGGACCTAACTAAATGTGCTGGCATGCTTAAAACTTTCTTCTGTGCAATTATATTACAAGTAAAATGAGGTATAGCCGTACTAGGATCAATTGGCACGTGACCGAAATCGAAACAATGCCGCCATCTTGTTTCTCCAATACATTACACAAAACAATTGCACGAATGTGTATTAACAGCGCCCCCCTGATGACGTCATTCGGGCGCCTAAAGATCCTTGTTAGAGTGTAGACAGGTTACCTACGCCACATTCTATCTTTAAATCGGCTTACTAATCGAACACGTGGTACACGGTAGGTACGCATCCGTTGGCACTGTCACTGAAACTGAGTTCAGGTTAACCTGAAATCATAGTCAACGGTTGCCTACTATCGAAGTTAACCTGCCTCTTGCGGAGTGCGTTTAATTATAAGTTATCATTTCTTCTTAAGTAATATTTTGTTTTAATTATGTAATATCATTGCTTCCGTGTACTTTTGTAAACTTCGGAAACAGTATTTAATACAATACATCTCTTGAAGTCATCTTCCTCAGTGTTAGGGAGGGGCTCCCCTTTTTAAGGTTGGGTTTCCTCCACTTGTACCTATCAGAGGGCCTAGACAAAAGGACATTAAATTAGCGTTAACGATGATGGAAAAGTCAAAGAAATATTAGAATGACATTATTACCAAAACGCTTATGTCAATCCTGTGGAAAGTCTTTGTAGATATACTTAACCGAAACGGTTTGAAGACGATTGCCACTTGTCTTGGCCACCAACACGACGCTGTTCAAGCAGCTGCTGATCGGCTGGAATGGCGTCGTGAACTATGATAGAAAATGAGGTGCGGTTCTGGCCGGGCCAGCGTCTTATACTTCGGCCTCGTTCTGTTTTTCCTTCCACTTTAGATGATATGTTTTATTACATACAGATTACCACGCATTAAAATTGTATAAATAACCATAATGCGTGATCATCTTAATCATCTTAATCATCATAATAATCATCAAACCAGTTTTGGCAAGGACTACCCCCTAACAACTGTGGCCACACTCACTGCGAGAGCCAATCGTCGTGACCTGACGAACAGTCGTATCACTATCGTTTTATGACGCATTGTCAAGTTCGATCAAAGTATTTTGCGATTAGTTCCTTGTTTATGTACCTAGATATATTATCTTTCGAATCAAACTTCTCACTTTCTAGAAATAGTTCATATAATTTGACAGTTCGACAACAGTAATTGCATTAATTACGTTGTTGAGCAGACATTTTTTTCGAACATAATGAAGTAATGGATTAGCAATATCCTACAACATGATTCAGGTTGTGATTGAAAGTGTGTATGCAGGCTTTTGTGTAATTGGTTGACTAAAAACATTTCCCTCAAACTTGTTCGATGCTAAAAAAAAGCTTTCAGAGCATATCTCCTAATCGTAGAACCTTTCTACTCTACCGTAAATCCTAACTTTCCTTGCTCACTCTAATTAACTCGAGAACTTAGCTACTTAAGCACTCAAGACAAAACTAATCTATGCAGCAGCCAAAAACAAAACAAAAACGCGAGCGCCATTTTAACACCCCGACATCCGTACCTAAAGGTGTATTCACATTGGCGTACACTGAAGCATTGTCATAGTTCGGAGCACGAACCCAAGTTTGAATAGCAGCGGTTCACTCCTATGTGGCTACTTCCTTTGTACTCCCGTTTACAGTACATAAATAGTAAATACGTGTGCTTGTAAACAAGCTTATAGGAAAGTTTTACAGACGAAGTGTCGACGATATTTTAGTTGCTAAAAACGTACCAGTTTGGTTTCACATTTTTGGATTTCAGCAAACTTATCTGGTAAGTAAAGTGAAATCTTAATGATGCGGGAATGACAAACCAAGCTCTTTAAATACTGAGGTCAATAGAGATGCATATATTGTAGGTGAGATGAGTAAATTGCAGGTAGGTACCTACCGCCGAGGATTTTGAGTTCCATTAGCATTTTTTTTATCACTGCTGATATTCCCTTAGCAGAACGTACGTACAAACTGAAAGAGGTAGTCTACGAAACGCTAAGCAGGTCGCCCGAACAGAGCTGTTGATGAATTTCCCGGTGCAAAAATCCGTCATTACAATTCGTGATTTAAAATTACTATTTTTTTGACGATTTCGTAATTTTTCACGATTCGTGAGTAGGTGCATGTCATATGATTTTAACGGCCTTTGAATAAAATTATAAAGCTTTGCCGATCGTCAGATTTGGCTGATGAATTGGTGATGTCAATAAGCAGCGTGGGCACATCAAAACATCAATCCTTTACCTTCGAGCAGAGATGATTGTAAAGTTTTTCAGGGCTCTCACGTCAGTGTCAATACTCTCAAGAACCGACGCCGTTTTTTTATGGAGATCGACAGAAACTATCAGAATACCCACCTACTGTCATTGTACTATTCCAGCTTGAAGCGCAAACCAACATTCTCAAACTCTCCGCTATGTTATACGATGTTATCTTGTTTATTACAACCAGATATTACATATTTATAGCTCTAAATAAGTAGCGTTGACATCTCAGTCACCGCACGATTCCCAATACATGTCGTATGGTAAACAGAACGACTGTGGAATATCTTATTGGTCATGTTTCATTGGCTACTCCAGTTTTGTTAAACACTTGAGTTATATCGTACAACGCTGCTTCATTGTCCACTACTATAAAATGAAATGTGACAGCGTGTTTGGATGTTTGTTACTCAACCACGCTGTAACGTTGAAGGGAGTTTGATGCAGTAGACCTTAATTAGACTTGTTTTATAATAATAATATGAGACAACATCCACACAAGGTCTTCAAGTCCCGAACTAGGTAGAGCCTGTACTATGGTAACCTGATGATTTTAATTTTATGGTATTTATTAAGGTACTTCGTGGTATTTATCGTATTCCTAGACACACTGTAATGTTTGTATTTTTTACTTACGTTTTGGCTATTAGCTCTTATATTATACGTTCCCTCTAATTATCTGCATGGCCATTGTCTGTAGTTTAACCATTCCTAGGTCTCTATATTTTAAGTTATTTAGATTTTCTCATGCTCTCCCAATGTTTATTTACCTTTTGTAATGTCAGATAATGACAAGCCTAGGTTTTATTTTTAATGTATTGCTAGAGCTGCCAGTAGGTAAGGTTGTATAGGTATTAGACCTTATTATAAACTATTATTCTTCTTTTATGTTCTAGAATCATTGTTAAAAATTTTATATGTCAACCGATCCGAAAAGGAAGGGAGCCGGGTCGGTCAGAGGAGATTACTCTTGGTGCTCGCCTTGGCAGGAGGTCCTGAAGTTATATAGCGCTCGGTGGGAGGGCTGTGTCCTCTGATAGTGTGGGCTGTGCTTGAACAAACAAATCTACGCGTCCTTCTACACCGGACTATGTTGGAAAGTCGCTAGACCGGCGACGGCTACCCTTGGCGTCAGTTCTGGATACTGACGCAAGAAGATTACGTCGTGGTCTACAATAAACTAGTGACGCCGACGGCTGGTAGATCTCAGCCCTCTGCCTGCCTCCTCTACCACGGCCTGCCCCTCCGAGGTCGGTGACGTGGTCTGACTCAAGGACCCTCCTTTTACAACCTGCGAGCCTCTCTAGAAGAAACGTTTGGACCTTTAACTTATACCCGGTTTCCGTTTCTTCTATTCTACATCAATTATATTATTTTACCATTTCTTCTTTTACTTTTACTTTTTCTTTTAAGCCGGGACTCCTCCAGTTCTGGTGACAGTTTCCTCCTTGACCTTACATTTCCCCCCTCCCGGGAAAATGTAACGTTACAACACTCATTATTCTTCCAGGTATATAGTCCTCCAGACCGTATTTCGGCCATGGCCGCCAATCTCAACGGAGACCAGCCTTCGGCGCGGGAGGATTATATTGCACAAGTGTGTGCGCAGACACAGGTGCACTCTCTCTTCCCTTTCTCTCATAGTCCGTTAGGACGGCAATCTGACTCGACCGGAGAGAGATCAACTGCAGAGACAATGGCTTAACGTGCTTTCCGAGGCACGGGGGTATCACACACCGCCGACTTCGGCCTGTTACTAAGAAAGTCCTAATGAAATAACCCAATAACTCTTTGCCCGACCTGGGAATCGAACCCGCATCGATCGAACAGTCGCACTTGCAACCACGTATTGTATCTATCATGTTGTATCTATCACATAATTAACTTATTTGTCATTGCAAGAACTTTTCATTCTTTTTACCTATTGTGGTAGGGTAATTTTATTATAGGTGCATCGTCTTCACTTAAAATTATAATTATATAATTGACGTATACAAAATATTGTAACATATTTTAAAAGAGTAACGGTGGAGTTTCTTGCCCATCCTTCTCCATACGAAACTACCTTTTGGAACGGGCGACTAGAATCAATTATATGTTAATCTATGTATGTTGACGTTCAAAAGTGCCTTTTATGTGCCTACTTGAAATAAATGCTTTGACTTTAACTTTGAACCACGAGACCAATGGGGCAGTTGGGCTTCCAATTAGTAATGAGCAAGCACTAAGCAGACAGTAGTCCCTGCCGTTTTAAGCCTGGGTCGAATTCTCTCTAAAACATTCTTATTGTTCCTCATTTTCCCTTTCAAGCTCCACCTAAAAAACAGACGCAATGTACAAAAAAACAAAAGTTTAACACAAATACATAAGTTACTAGATGTTCTGCGTTTTACGCACCCAAACCACGTCTTGCAAGGGTGGGCAGATGACAAACAGTCGTATAAAATACGAGGCACGGATACGTTTTGCATGTTTCATAAACCATCAGAAATATGTGTTTAGTGTTTCTACGGGTTTGACTTTAGAATTTCGTATTGTCGCTTTTTTGACACTACGAGTAAAGGGTACCTATTTTCGGAATGTGTTTGTAAGAGGATTGAAAATTGTATTTAATGGGTTTCGGGAAAATGTTGAGAGTTTGAAGTATGGGATGGATTTTATGTTTTTGTTGACTCTTTCACTGAGGATTTTCTAGTAATTTAAGCCAAAATAGTAAGTCACTTTTTATTAGTTGGATGGACAAAACTTTTAGACTTGAGAGAGGGTGTCCCCGTACTTATAGTTGTGTTCAGCTTGGCAATCATTATTTAAATACCTTATGAGGTTCTGATTTGGTATATCTTTTTATACAACGTCACGTAAGATGAAATATGAGGAAAATCTGTTCAAAAGGTCGTATTTCTATGATAAACTAACTTTACAAAAACAGACAAAAACATCTAGTCCCTATTATAAAATGCTAAGATTTAATTGAATGTAAGTTCATTGTGAAGATTAAGACTACAATATTACATGCAATTTTTAAATTAAAAAAAATACTCCATAACTTTTTTTTATTTAATTTTAGTTCAGAAATACGACTTATTGATCGCACAAATCAGAAATACGACCCTTTGATTTGTCACTTCTAGAAATAAGGCTTTGTGAATGGACTTTTTGAAAATAAAAATATTGAGAAATACTAGTGCAGTTTTTTGGCATTCTGTCAAAAGAAAAAAATCCTATGAGCAATACTTTGATGTTTATTATCTACCTCTACTTTGAGCTGAAATTATTCTTTATGAAAAACATAAAATTATTTTTCTCATCATTTTTTTTTATCATTAATCATTACAAAATATCATTCAATCCCTTAAACTCTTACGTCACCAATGTCAGGTTACATGCAAATGCATTCACTGCCCTCGTTATGGTTATGATCATGATCCTCATCCTCATTCTCATTGAGTGTTATATGCTCATTCAGAAGAATCGATTCGAGCTTCAATCGAGGCCCAATCTTCACCAAACTGTTTCACTAGTAATAATGTGGAATCTTTTTTTTGTTTCCAGTAAGACCTTGGTGCCTGCCTGCCTGTTGGTTGTTCTAGTGCATTTGTTTAGGATGTGGTTTACCACGTTTCAATAATGATTCAAATTCTTCTTGACCCGATTCAAAACGATAGTTTTCTAATGCACAAATTTTGACATCTTTGAAACGACCTTTAACTTTTCTAATTTTAATTATCTTAGCACTTTGTAATTTAACACTTGCTCTAACTTTTTTATATCTTTGAGTGCCCAATCAAAGCCAATGTCATGAACTTTTCCATGTTCCTCTATGATTTCTATGTATCCGGTCCTGTGTGTTATAATAGGTGTTTTCCTAATATCTTTTTTCTATTCTACCGAATATGCGGTCTGCCGGCAAGAAACTATGCCCACGCACAGGGAAAGTTATTGTGATTTCTATAATCACCTTGCTCATCCATTTTCAATATCATTTTTACTTTATAATACCTTCCAAAGTTCAAAATTTCACAAATGCCATCTGTCTACGTTCCATCCACAGAGCATGTAACTGTTCCATCTACTCGCATCGAAAGATAGAACGTCAGGAATAACATCTGTCAGTGTCATCTGTCGACGTCTACAGAGAGATGCAGAGTCGTAGACAGAGCTCTGTCTAAGTGCAGAGCATTGAGCTAGGATGGTGCAGAGTCATAATTTTTTTTTATTTTTATTTTACAGGGTTGATATTGACAGTGACATTCAACGTACAACCGTCATATTTTGATTCGATACCGCTTTTGATTTGAACGAACCGATTTTTATTAAAGTTGTTATGTATGGAACAAAATATGACCTTTTGAACAGAACAATAAATAAAAGTAGCTATTTGTAGAAGAAATATGCCTGTTCTGTTTAAAACAATCCAAGACAACATTTTAATGCAGAAATACATCCGTTTTGATTGGAATCCAAGTTTTTTAGATTTTATTTTATGGGAAATACGCTCCTTTTGAACCAGTTTTTAGGCTCATTCGGTGGATTTTTCTGCTATGAGATCAAAAAAAAAACTTGGAAAGTGAAAAACGACCTTTTGAACAGACGCTCCTCATATATCACTCTAAAGGTACATGATTGCTAAAGACAACATATACACATTTTACGTACCGGCAATAACAAACTCTCCTCTTAAAACAGAAACAAACCAACATTAAAATTAACCCTTGCTCCACGAGATAGGTTCATAATAAATTCATTGCGCATGACCGACACAGCGAAATTACATATAACAAACCCGCAAAATTAACAATGAAAATAATGTTACATCTATTAATCCCCCAAACACCCTATTAACAAGGGCGGGATTCGTATTAAAATGATAAATGGTTCTAATCATCATTTCTTTCTAACCAGTCTTTCTAGACCATCCACCCTTCCCTCTCCGCACCAATTATTCCTACCTTCAGAAGTAGGAGCTTAGTCTTTGAGGTGTCAAACTAAAGTGGTTGGTCTTCCCTAAGTTTGGCATTCTGTGAGTTAACTTTTACAAATTGCCACAGCAATAGAGTGTGTTAGACAGCTGAGAAAAGAGATAGATTGTTATACTGATCTGTTTCCTCTTAAAATATTATGTTCATTTAAAGTTGGAGTTGAGATGGATGGTGGACGGCGCTAAGTGAGAGGTAATTGAATGACGTCACACAAATTGAGCGGGAGAGGTGTTTTCTTTTGTTTGAAGAGTGCTGAGGAGTGTTTATGCTGTTTTTGTGATCATGGAAAAGTTTTTATAGCTCCACACTTTTCTGAAATTTACTCGTCATTGTTGGGGCTCACTTGCTGTGTCTGATTTAAATACCTATTGGAAACATTTTAGAATACTTCGAAACTTTCAACGCTGGAAATAGTTTCGGCGGATTCCAAATCCTTAAATATGTAGCCATACTGAAAAAGTATCTCTAACTTAACTCTAACTAAACAAATGACTGACCGACCACTTGACAATTCAAAAGTGCCTGTAAATGGTTTAATTGAAATAAATGCTTTCCGTCTTATTACAAAACACGATCTAACTTTAGCCCGGGCCTAAATCTTCGATTTAGTTTTTGTATTTGGAACTTTGTGCCGACTTTAGTAAAGTTTTTCATACAAAATAGACAATCTAAGACCACACCAAGTTGTCAGTTTTGTAATAAGAACTGTATTTCGATTTCTGTTAGGTTCTTATTTCAAAAAGAGGTTCGATGGTTTAAACCATGTCAAAAGAAAAACCTTGTTTTGTAATAAGACCATTGACCTATTTAATGAAAAATTATGTTGAGTCGCAGACACTGCGCTACGCTGAACATAGATAGGCTGCATGCAAAAAGCGTATTTAGATGGAACCAGCAAGTTTATCTAGGTACCGAAAATCTTCATCATCACAACAAAGCGAGAGGAAACGCAGCATCCCTGGCGGGTTGATATTATTAAAATTAAAATTAGATTAAGCTTTTTCGTTTAGGAGCCGTTGTTTTTGCCGTAATTATAAGGGGTTGAATATCTGGTGATTAACATGCTACCTAATTCGATAGCTTATGAAATATTAACGAGTGTTTCTCGGCTAAACTTGGTTTTGTTACGTTTTTGATTGCAGTTCACTCTCCTTCATGATTGCCTTTGGGATAGGGTTGCGGAGTCACGCCTATAGGATGTTTCAATTCTGTGGGCTGGAAAACCGTAGCGGTCTTTTTACAAAACAAGGTTTTTCTTTTAACATGCCTTAAAGTTTAAACCATTGAGCCAGTTTTTGTAATAAGAACATATCAATGATTGACATTTCCAGTTCTTTGAACAAAACTGATAACTTAGTCGAGCACTAAGTTGTTTGGATTGTATTGAACTTTACAATTCAGAATCAAGTTTGAAATACAAAAAACTGTCGATGGTTTAAGCTCTCAGGTACTAAAGTTAGGTCTCGTTTTGTAATAAGACGGAAATGTTTTTATGATGGCAGTAAGATGTCTATTTATAGCATTGGCTAACGAATCAGGCAAATTTCTCAATAAAAAAATATAACAATTTTTCAAGTTTGGTTCAATATGAGTACCTAAATTAGGTATAATAGCATCCGGGTATGTAATAATTTGTCGGATGGCTTAACAAAAAAAATGAAAAGGACGCTTTGAGATTTCTTACTTGATCGCGTAAACTAATTTATAGCAATGTACCTACGCTGTTTGAAACACATTTTTACTTATAAAAAACTGTCTACCTTCTCAAATATATATTTTTTTGTTGTAGGTATATTCTCTCTGTGAAAATTTGTAATTGGCCTTATTTTTGTTAACTCAATCGTGTAAAACTAATTAGCTGTAAGTTTTCCAAAAACTGTAAAATAAAATAAATAAACCTTTACCGGAGTTGTCGAAACCGGCATTTATAGTGTCCAATCTAATCAAAACTAATGTTGGCTCCTTAACTGGTAGATATCTAGTTCCTCCTCGGAAGCGAAAAACAACGTTCTGAAATAATCAGTAATAAAAGTAATCCATTCCGTACGTACGTGAGTGCAAAATTAAAAAGCTAAAGAGATAACTGTTTCGCATTTAATTAATTAGGTATATGAGTTGCTGCTTAATCCTGAACACAATAAAATTGAGCAGGTTATTTCATTACAGCATGATGTTTCAACCAAACAAAAATGTCCGGGACATAGGGCAAACGGCAGACAGAACGCACCGCGGCACCACCCTCTAGCCGCGAGTGATTGTTATTGTGATTAAGGGCACAAGTACATACAGCAGTCGCTTCGTGACAGTTACCCTCAAACGTGCATTAATATTACAATCGCAGCCACGTACCATGAAGGTGGTACTTTGTTCGGAGTTTCGTTGGGAGGACCGCCTCGGGAGTCGTTAGCTAACTTTCTTGGACGGTACAGGTGAGATGGAAGTATTAAGTATTGTCCCTGCCTCTGTGTGGCCAGTAAATTTAGTTCTTAATAATAATAAAACTAGCCTATTATTGCCCCACTGCAGAGACGACACGCGCATTGGTCACCACGCTTCTTAAAAGACGGGTTGGCGATTTCAGACTCACTGCGCCCCGCGATTTCACCGGCATAGGTCTCGATCCCGTTTGAATATCGGGATAAAGAAGTATATCCTAATCCAGGTCATGGTCTACCCATATGCCAAATTTCATTAAAATCCGTTCAGCCGTTTTCGCGTGAAAGCGTAACAAACATACAAAACACAAATATTTTCTCTATACAATATTAGTTTAGATAAGTCCATATTTCCTCAGGATGTTTTCCTTTACCGATGTCAGTAATGACCAAAATAAACTCAGAAAGTACAAATGCATTGAAAAAGGCAAATGGATAATTACTTACCAGGATTTGAATCCAGAACCTCATGCAGGAGAGGCGAGGTCTTAAGAGCGTTTATACCTTATGAGTGGCAACGTCGCAATTTAGTGTCATATTTCGTGGTTTTAAATTTTTATCATTTTATACATAAACTGTAACAACTATGCTCCGATTTTTGAATTATATTATTTAATATTTAATTTATCGGTAAATCACAAACCATCAGTAACTAAAGTGTTCGAGCATATTACATTTAGTCGATCTTATAAACCAGCCCCATAATGTTAAAAGCACCCTAAGCACCATGTTTGCAAACACTGTGTATATGAATATAATCCATAATGAAACAATCCATCGGAGCTATATTTTTAAAACCTGTTTAATTAACTTTTTAGAATTATGTGAAAACTGTGTAAAAGGTAAGAAATCGTTGAGTTTACAGTTCTATTTATATGCAAATAATACATTGGAAACTTGCAGGGATTTATTTTCATTGTAAAACAACTGTAAGCATTACGGTTACTTACTTTTTAAACACTGTCACGTAATTCTAAAAAGTTAATTAAACAGATTTTTAAAATATAGCTCCGATTAAATGATAAAAATTGAAAACCACGAAATATGACACTAAATTGCGACGTTGCCACTCATAAGGTACAAACGCTCTTAACCATAGAGACATCACGACAAACGTGAATAAGGTTGTAATTGCAAGTATATATAGGAAGCTATTGAAAAAGCCTTGGCAAGATGAGTGTGAGTCTTTTAACCGTCGGATCTTGATACATCCGGGGTAAAGGTACCTTCCTAATTTTATTCCCGGTCAGTATGCTGGTCCACTGGTTCCTGTAAACTATAAAGTGGCGGCTAGTTTTCATTAGACCCACTTGTTATTTTGACATTAATTAGGTACCTGCTTAGTAGGTACATGTAATAGTATTTCTCCTACCTCAGTACATACCTACATACTTAAACCCACACCTTATCCTCATAGCAGTAGGCAGAAACTGCAGAAGGCCACCTGCTACAATCCTTAAAAACGCAGTACCAACGTTCATTCCCTACACTGTGGAGTCATGACTGACTTCACTATTCAAACACGGTAGGTACCAAAAGTGAAGACAAATAACAAGTAGGTACAAGCACAAACAGCGGGCGAGCAGGGCCTACTGTGATAGGCTTGAGTCACCCTTTTTTATATCACAGTTTGGGAGCAAAAACCGTGATAAAATGCGTGACTGAAGCCTATCACAGAGGCCGTGCTAGCCCCGCAGTAATTGTGAACGGTTTCAAATTAAGCTCCACTTAGAATTCCCATCCAATTATTGAAAGTTAATTCAACCAAACTCCAATCAAATTGATCACTGACGAATACAAGCTAGCAACCGATTTGTAACAGAAGATACATTAGGTACATTGAATTATGAAATTAAATTAGCGAGTACGGCTGTGCGACCCCAGCAAGTACCGTCTAATCAGCATCCTATGGTCTCTATAAAATCACATTAGGGCCGATGTGTTCGCCTCGGGGCTACTGAGGGCCGGCGCAGCAATAAATTGTGCTGGATGAGACGTTAGATCGATGAGTTTTGTTTGTGATCCTGGCGGTTTGCCGAATGGTGCATTGACGTGTTGGGCTAGGCTTAATTTTTTATTTGCTTCTATGTCTTCCATACATTTTATAAATTAAAGTAGCTTTCTTGTCAGTCTGTGTGGCCGCGTAATTTTTTTAAACTACGCAACCGACTTTGATGCGGTTTTCGCCAACATTATGAGAATTTATTCCGAATTTAAACTTAAATAATTTAATAAAGTTATCAAAATATTTTGTCAAGTCGTAAAAACTGTGCGAAGCAGGGCGGTTTAAAACGACTTTCAGTTAAACGAAATCATGTCTGCTTAGTGATAAGATACTTCATTATCTTTTTAAATATAAAGATGATACAGGTCTTTTTTAACTTACCAAATAAAAGCAAATGCCTTTATTAACCCTAAATTACCCGCATCCATTTCTTATTTGTAACTATTCGGATCACACCAGTATGTCGATTCTGTAAAAATGTGATCGTGAAGTGAACACGTAGGTGAAGTGAGCGTGGAGTGAGCTGTCAGTGTGATCCCACTGATGCTAGGGATTGACCAAGCATTACATTTACAATCATAATAGAGTTTTTTTTTATGCTAATTCTGTTGATCATTCGTATATTATTTTAATTGGCAAAAAATTACTTTTGCGGGTTTTTTTTAAATAAAACAGCAAAACAGAAATTCAGTTAGAAACTCAGATAAGTTCTTTTATTTTGATTTTCCAAACTAGTTTCTGACATAATTTCTGTGTAGCGGTTTTATAAAAAAAAATAACTCTAAATAATAATATTTAGACACATATATACTAGCTTTGAAATAATATAAAATGATCAACAGAACTAACATTAGAAAACATAATTCAAATCTCGATTATGATTGTAAATGTAATGCTTGGTCAATCCCTAGCATCAGTGGGATGACACTGACAGCTCACTCCACGCTCACTTCACCTAAGTTTTCACGGTGAGATGGTTACAGAATCGCAATGCAGATTACAAAGGATCCTCTTGACGCTTCCAGTAATTTTATATCCCTCTAATCCATCTTGTACTCATGTGTTTGCAGATTAAAAATGTAATTAATTTTTTATAGCTTGTTCTATTGGCTTTTGCAAATGCTGTTATTTTTAGGTCGTAAATACCTCGGGAGACCGTGGCCAGAATTATGGGGTTTACCCAGCTCCGTGCCATGATTAGTTTACTTTAGATTCTGGATCGGCGAATATTTTTTTGGATTAGGTACCTACCTACTAGCCTCTGCCCGCGTCTTCGTTCGCGTGGAAGTCGTAAGACACCACAATATACTAAAATAACAGTCATATTTTTATAAAACTTTCCTGTAGGTATACTACGTTTGTAGTTTCGGTCTCACCAACCAAAATATGAAGAGAGTCAGGACTGTGACGCGGAAGCACGCGACGTGCAGTTGTCCGTGTGAGAAGCAGCTCGTTCTGAGGTCGAGATTTTATTTGGGACACGCACAGGAAATACAAATTATAATAAAAGAAAATAAAATAAAAAGTCAATAAAATTCAGTACCTAGTAATTTCCCATTGCTTGCGAAGTTTTTCGTTTTTAGTCCCAATGGCACAACACTGATACACTGACTAATGCATTCTTACAGATTATTCCTGACGAACAGCTATCACTAAAATAATAGCTTAACAGTAGATTGTACACAAATGTATATTCATCCGCAGTCACTTTTATACAGTATTTTGATACAAAATACACATCTATTATAACTGCGGGGTAATTGCGTAACACTGACAGTAGGAATGGCATTCATTTTGACAGTTCAACAACATTCATTGCGTTATTTACGTTGTTGGGCATACAAATTTTTCGAACATATGAAGCAATGGATTAGCAATATCCTTCAAAATGATTCGTATTCTGATTGATAGTGTGTACTGTAGAATTAGTGTAGGTACTGGACCGAGTTTCATTCAAGAAAACAGAGCGGCAATTCCCGTATTTATAAGAATGTACGCATTGTAATATCAGTCTCAACCTGTCAAACATTGTAGGGCGTTTAGGTAGGTACCTACATCTTTGACATTATATTGTCGCTTTTTTTTTTTTTTTTGAGGATGGGAAATCATCAAATGACCCCTCCCGCTCTGGGTGGAGCGGAAGGGAGTGTCAGACTCTTACTGACTAAAACCCACCCGTGTTCCTTCCTTGGCCCTTTATGTTCCGGGTCAGCGGTACCCCTTATGGATGATCCCGCTTTCCCGGCAGGCTTGGGCCCTAGTGGGCCCCCTCTTCGATGCTGACATCGCTTTGAGGCGCGCGTGGAACACGTACGCGCCGTCCGGCACGGGCCTGATCCTGATCGGACGGTGAGCTACCCATTACTCACCGCCCGCAGGCCCGCGCCTACGGTGGCCGGGAGTCGTCACGCGGCTCCCGACGCCCGGAGGGTCCACCGCGGCGGCTTGGACGGGAGACTCTCTCCCTCTCCCGTCCCGCCACCTCCTTCGCTAGCATGACTGCTTCGCAGAAGGAGGCGACTGCCTCCCACTCCCCCTCGCCCCGGACCATGGCTTGAACCAAGGCCGGGTGTGAGAGGTCGCCACCGCTGCCGATCGCCTCTACGAGGACACGGCGGTGCTCCGCCCATGCAGGGCAGGCCCCCACCGTATGCTCCACCGTGTCCTCGGGGCGATCATCGCAGTGGTGACACCCGGGCGTTTCCTCCCGCCTGATGATGTGCAGGAACCTCCCGAAGCTTCCGTGTCCGGTGAGGACCTGCGTCAGGCGGTAGGTGAGGACGCCGTGACGCCTCTCTAGCCACTCCTCAAAGAGGGGTCTTACCGCCGCTATCGTGGCGTGCCCTGCGCTGGGTTGCGACAGTCGCTCTTTCCATGCCGCCATGAGATAGCGCCGGAGGTCCGTCTGCTCCGCCACGATTTGCCGCGGAAGCGGGGTTTCCCCCCGGCGTAGTGCCTCCGCGCGCCAATCATACAGGCGCGCGAGGACTATCGCCTCCAGATCCCACGGCGGCAGTCCGGCAAGGAGGCTTGCCGCCTCGCCCGAGATCGTGCGGTAGCCCCGGATCAGCCTTACGGCTACCACCTTTTGGGGCGCGTTCAGATAGTGGGCGGCTCTCCGCCGCAGTGAACGCGCCCACACCGGGGCCCCATATGTAGCCATGGACCGCACGACCCCCGCGTAAAGCCTCCGGCAGGAGGCGTTTGGACCCCTCAGGTTGGGCAGGAGCCGCTTGAGGGCGGCCCCAGTCCGTTCCAGTTTGGGGGCCAAACGTCGGAAGTGCTCCACGAAGTTCCACCGGCTATCGAGCACGAGTCCTAAGTACTTCATCGTGCACTCGACGCCGATGTGAATCCCTCCTGCCGTTAGTTGGGATCCCGATGGTGGCCTGTTCCGGGGCCCATGGAAAGACATGGCCTCGGACTTGTGCAAAGCCACCTCGAGACCCAACTGCCGGATCCTCTCCACGACTATCGCAACCCCGCGTGTCATCGCGTCGGCCGCCGCCTGATGCGACTTCCCCTGCGCCAGGACCAGCGTGTCGTCAGCGTAGCACACCACGCTGACGCCATCAGGGAGGTCGGCCCGCAGCACCCAGTCGTAACCGATGTCCCACAGGAGCGGCCCTAGTACCGATCCCTGTGGGACACCGCACGACATCTCTCGCCGGTTCCACTCCCCATCGCGACCGGGGTAGATGACGGCTCTGCCCGATTTTATTGTCGCTGAGATGAGATTGCGACTTGGTTTTGAACGTTTTTAATTACGGGAATTGGCCTACAGGGCGCCATCTTGTGCCTAAATTGGTGACCCCGACGTGTCATGCTCGGGATAAAAAGGTGTGAGCACATGTGTGAGTCAGGTGATTGAATGAATTTAACGCTGGTTTGGTTGATCGACGAGGATTCAATTTCAGCTTAAACCCTGCTTTACCGTCTCGCAAGCATCCTAGAATACATTCTGGTTGAAGGTGGTAATGAGTCAGGAAGTCACCAACTGAAGGTGGTAATGAGAAGGAACCAATTATTGAAGTTCCCACCACTCACTGCGACTATGAATTTCAATGCAAAGTTGCTTTTTAAACCTAAGTTCAATTTGAGTTCGACAAGACCAAAACTAGGTATTCATTTTGGTGCTATTGTTATTGTTATATAATGCAACATATTTTTATCGATATCGCACCATAGACAAATAATTACTGGTCACAAGAAAGAGTGAGAGTGTTCAATAGTTATTTGTTATACAAGAGTGCAAAGTTGCTTTTTAACCGCGTGTTCAATTTTGATGACCGAGCAAGCGAAGGATTCTAAAATTGAATCACGAGCGCAGCGAGTGATTCAAAATTAGAATCCTGAGCGTTAGCGAGGGAATCAAAAGAGCACGAGGTGAAAAATCTTTGCACTCGAGTGCAACACGTAACTTTTCATTCCACCTCAGCGAGGAAATGACTAAATGCAAAAAAAAAACGTTTACAATCACAAGATAGGTACACTTTTATTTCAGTTTAGGTATTAATTACTACATTATGACAGGTAAGTATTACAAAATAATCTTTAAATTATAACAAAATAATACTAAGGTATAATTAAGAAAATTTTAAAGTAACTACAGTTATTTAAATTGAGTGTAATATTTTTGTTTGGTACTGTAATATTGGTGTTAGTCACTTGTGTACTGTTTTTCGGTAAACTATCTGTCATACTTAATAGTTGTACCGATTCATCGGATTCCCTTGGCGTGAATGTTGGAGAGAGAGGGAGATGGTTAGGTGTTTCATAACGGCTTATTTTTGATGTAGAAGGGCCAGTCCAAGGATCCGATTGAGGCTCTTTCAGTGTAATGGCTCCTACGATGCCTTCACATATTTTAGACTTATTTTGGATGGAATCCTCTATGTATCCCTCTACAACTGCATTGGACTTCCAGCCTCCGTGGCGCTTAAGGGACAGGAGATCAGCTCCGGAATCAGCCAAAAGTGTGGCTGAAGTTCGTCGGAAACAATGACCCGTGTACAACATTTCTTGAACTTCCAGAACCCCTGGGTTCTGGAAGTTCAAGAAATGTTGCTATTTCTCGTGGGATACTGCCAATTTTATTAGTACCCATAGGCTGTCTAACACACTTTCCATTGCGATACTGTAGAAAAAATCGATTGATTGGAGTGTTAGGCGGGCGTAAGGCTTGATATTTCTCAACAATCGTTACGTATTCCTTGCGAATGACGAAGTTGCGGTCTCTTTTTGTCTTTGTATTAGATAAATTAATTAATAGTAAGTCATCTGAATGTTTCTCAATGTTTTTGACATTAAGTTGTGTTAGTTCATTAGTTCGACATGCTCCGTTTATTCCAATAATAAGAACAACCTGTAACGTAAAGAGTATTGTAGTAGATAAATGAATAAAATTGATATGAACGCATAATTATGCCTATCAACATCTACTAAGTATACTATTTAATTGAGATTAATATACTTAAGTAGATACTGAATGTGCAACTGACTTACTTTTGCCGCCAAATATACGGAATCGGGTGCTTCGTTAAGAAACTTTTCAATATCAGATACTGTGAAAACCTTCGATTTTTTTGGTTGATGACCAGATGAGGCTCTTTTTAAAAATGCCACTAATTTAGGATAGGTATCGATATGTTTGTCTTTTTTCATCTTTATTGTTGCTTTTAGCATCGAATACGTACTCCATAGAGTGCTTGCTTTCTTGTTCTCGGATAATTCTATAAAATATGCCAGCAAAACGTTTTCTGAGAAAGTTTTGGCTCCTTTTGCTAGTCGCCACGTGTTGAACATATCGTACTGTTTTAAATACTTCTCGCGTGATTGTTGAGGGAGAAAGCTCATTTGCGCATTATTAACAGTTTCAGTCAATTCTGTTGGCGTCAAGCAAACTTCCTCGTCGCTAGAATCACTCATTTTAGTTTTTTCACTTGTTTTCAAGTTTCTTGTTTTTAATATAAGGTTTAACAATGACGTGAAAAAATGCCGCGTAAAGAACCGCGTACAAAGCAAATTGAAAAAAGAACACCAAGAAGGTTCCGAGTCTGAGTTTTTAACAAATTAAAAAAAAGTTGTATGATATATTCGGCACCATAGAGGTAGCAGTAAATAGGTTTAATGTTTTTTTTAATTCACAAACTTAGTGCACACGATGTTCTAAATTCAATTTACTTTATCCTCTAGAGAATAAAAACGGCTTTTCCACTCAGATATTGAAGATTAAAAATACTCTTTCCGAGATGGTGGGATGAAAAATATTTTTGAATACCGAAGAGTGGTGGTTTGGATTTTTACTGATTATTTCGTAGGTAGGTACTCGATTGCTGAATCAGTAAAGCCGATGAATTGTTCTAATAATATTTTGAATTATGTTAATAGAAAGAAGGCGTTTATTTCGCCGGAGACATTTACCTAAGGAATATTATTGCATATTTTTGGAAATTTAAGGTGTTTAGGTAACATTTTTATACATGCGTTAATGGCACAGGCTAACATTTTTAACGTGGCACTTTACTCAGCGAAATCGATTACCTATGACTGCTAAAAATCGATTCCAAAACAGTTTGCACAAACGACTTAGATTTCCAAATCCATTACTTTGACAGAATATAATCATACGAGACTAAATAAACTAATTTTTAAAAAAGACAGTTTATTAACATGCTTACAGTCGAATACCTATTCATTAAAATCAGATCTACTTACCTATATGTTATTAGAAAAAATAACCCATTCGCAGAAGCCAATTTCAGAAGTTTACCGCGGAAAGCTGAGATGCTTTCAATGAGAATTCGCGATACTGCAACAATTCTATGAATAGTAATCATTACCTACACAAATCAACAATCGCGCTAAAAACCAAAAAAAAAACAATTGGAATGTCACGAATAACATCATTATTATAACTATGTACCTCAGAACAATAACTAAAGTATTGTTCTGAGCTATGTACCTACTGTTTTAACTCAAAAGTGACGCTTACTTACGTTAACTGACGCCTGTGGCATAGGTATTTTAAGGCACGTTAATAACAATAGCTTTTTGTCTTCCAATTCCAATAATAATTATTTTCTAATATGCGTAGTTAAGAAAAGTTTACATAAACGTAAAACAAACTCACACTAGGATAAGTACCTACGACTTTCATTCGGTGGTATGTCATGTGACTAGCACGTAGTCAACTTTAAATAACAAACAGAGATCTTTTATTAAATAATACTAGCAATAAACCCGTAAAAAAATCACGTGAAATGAGGTTGGTACAGTCGCATGCACTGCAAATCTTTAACCGTGAGTTATAACTAATCTAAAAAAGATTCAAAGCAGATGTCATATTATTTTTCTTGAATCAATTATTTGCCTACCTCAAAAACCTTAGCGATGTTGGTTATACAGCAACCACAACAGCAACTAGGCAATTCTGTTATTCTTAAAGTTATCCATTTAATATTATACCATGAGATTTATTATAGTTGTCCCATAGACATAAAATCATTGAGTTGTCCATTTAATAATACACCGATGCTGCGCGCAATAGATATTTGAAAACCTCGCTGCGGTTTTGGGCCGTGTGTACAATTGCTAATAAATACATTAAAAAATAATGGTGTTTGTCTATCTTAAAAAAATGCGTGCATCGAGATATAATTTCAGTGTGAATTGACTCTTGAGTAATATTGTGTTCAAAAAGGTTCAAACTTTTTAAATTTAAATGTTCCTCTTTTTTTTGAGGGTGTGAAATCATCAAATAATTATTATCTAATTTTTCTTAAATGTATTATCTCAAAAATTGGTTTAAATTATCTTAAAGTAAAAAAAAATGGAACGGACCAAATGATTTTTCAAATATCAACCCCTGTCGGTGAAAAGGAGAATACCTACAGTTTGTGTAAAAAATCACATTCATTCGATTTAGGAACTGGAAACTTGGCACAAATACTTATCTGGGTAAATATTAAAGATTGTAAGGATTAGCTTTTCAAAGCAACCCTTTCAAGGGGGTGGAGGGGTGCTGAAGTTCGTAGGTAAAAGCACAAAAATCACGAGAACGCAGTGCGTTCTCGTAAATTTGTGCGAATAGACGTTTTGACGTCAAAATGGATACATTTTGACGTCAAAACGTCTATTCGCTTGGTGTACTGGTGGTAAGGCGTGCACTGACTGGACAGGTCCTCTTAATCTGCGTGGTTCTTTCCTCAGAAGACCATTTCAGATACTAATCTACATGGTCCTTAAAGATTATGTTCGAATATTTACATATATACACATTGACATTGATGAATTTTATACATACAATGACATGAGTATTAACTTTGTAAAGTATTATATTATTTAAATTATTGTGAATGTGAAGATTATGTGGATTATTACTTTTTTTATTTTATTTCTTAGTTAGTTTCACGATCTGGCAGCTTGAGTAATTTATGCGGCCTACCCAAATGTCCTTTCTTTGGTATTGTTCGTCGAATCGTTGTGCTCCTTAAGTTCTCAGTTGAGCGGCAAGATTACTGACAAATGCGTGCACTGACTGGACAGGTCCGCTCAATCTGTATGGTTTTTCCTCAAAAGACCGTTCCAGACACCAATCTACATGGTCTTCACATGATCTGACCAAGATTATGTCTGGACTTTAAAAGAGACTGTGACCTCTGAGTTTGTTTCGGCCTTTCTTCTCAGAGTAGTCAGATAGGAAACGCCGACCTCATCTAGTTTTTAAAATATGATTGACGTGTAAAAGTGTTTGTAACAAACCTACTTACAGAAATAAAATCATTTATCATTTATCATAAGTTCAATATTTCTGACCGACAAAATCAAGTAAGACTTCAACCGCTAATAACTACGAGACAATGCTAGAGTAATGGTTGAGCATTCTAAAGATGCAACGGATGAAGAAGGCACGCGTGCACGCGCATGTGTGCGACCCTCTATTATTCACTATGTGTCGAAATTCCAAATCGTATGGCGCAAAAACGTGTTTAGCTAGAACAGTGATTCTGGTGTCATTGTCAAAAGTTGACAAAGCATATCAGGCATTATAGGGAAACAACAAAATAATTGGCCAAAGCATCTTTGACACGAATGAGCCGATTGCGCTTACACATTACAAGAGCGAGCGAAGCGAGCTTCCTCACAATAATAGCAAATGTAGCTCAATCACGCCACGTCTGAACAAAGCACGCTCGCTCATTGCTCGGACAAGACCAACACGTAGAGCAATCGCACTATCAAAACGACTTTTGAAACTAGTGAGAGCCACCTACTACGCTCATAAGCCAGCTAACTCTCGCGTTAGTTATCTACTCGTTAGTAATCGCGCTGCGGTCACTCGTGGCAAAGGTGGGTTTGCTTCTCTCGCATGTCTCGAGAGTAGTTTGCCTCCACTCGCTTGTGGAGAAGACTCACTCCGCTCGCTTTTCTAGTGTGAATGCTGGTTGGAGGAGTAAATGAGCTCGCTTCTGTCGCTGGGTTTTAGAATATGCGTGTGTGTTGCACTCACTTGTCTTGTGGGGCGCTCGCTCCTTGCTTGAATAGGCGTGCTCTGCTCAGTCGTTTAATTTCTAGGCTCGATTCGCTCGCTCGTCACTAAACTGTGCTCGCTACACTAGGCTGAGTTAGAGAATCCAATCATTAGGTTAGCTAAGCTTAATGTGAATGTGACACCCTTATATTAGTTGGTACAGAGCAAGCTTGACGTTATAGTGGCTAGCAAAGTGCTAGCACCGACTAAGGATGGTTTAGGGAACTCCTGTCACTAGGTTTTGTCAAGTTACAGTTGTGACCAAACGTTTTCACGAAAACAAACGGCGCGGACTCGAACTGTGCCAACAATTTTTTTCATGTTACGTGTGTATTTAAATATTCATGTTGCTTTAGTTTTTACTGGAAAACATTTCAATACCTACAATGTACAAATTGTGAATGAAATAAAGAAAATAAAACACCAACTTATTATTTATTAATGCAATATTACCTACCTATAATAATGTTATACGCTTCAGCCGCGGTGGCACGGGGTCACGGTAATAATATTACCGTCGTGGGGGTCGTGATCCAGGGCGCACGCACGTAGACCAGAGCGTCCCTCGTGGCATCCACCTTCTCGAAACCAGCGAATGCCAGTGTGGGCGTGCAGCCCGTCAGCGTCAGCATGTGCAGCAGTTGCAGTCTGCTCCACTCCACGTGCAAGCTCAGCACTCCGGCCACGGCCGAAAGCGCACTCTTGGAAGACATGTCGCGGGTCCGCTCCAGCCTGTCCACCGCTGCCATGCGGGTGTCTTCGTCGAGGTGTGCGGCGGGGCCAAGGTGGTACTCCGAGATCCTCAATCGCTCGCACTCGAGCTCGGGCCGCGGGGCGACTCGAGTCCGTCGTGGCGGTAAACGACATATTTGTCGATAATTAAACTCAAAACTCAATGAAACAGGAAATGGAACGGAGTCTACAAACACAAACCGTAATTTACCAAAATAAAAGATGAATGTCATTTTTTTTTAAATAGGTAGGTACCTATACCTACTACGATTTACTTTATTGTGTTTAATTTTCTTGAAATGCTTAATAATAATTAAGTAAATCTTTTCTTTTTAGTTATATCTTTGGTAACGATTTATTAACAAACATGGAAGATAATATTTACATATTTTAAATGTCAACAGGCTTAAAATAATAAAAATATGTAAATACATCTAAATGTATAAAAAAGAGGTGGAAGAAAGAATCACAGGGCATCAAAAATATTCGTCAACATCGCTATGAACAGGAAGTGCCCAAAAAGCTGGCAGCATTGCGACACTGTAAGGCAATGTTGATTCATTGGCCCAGTCCTCTGGTCACATGAAGAGTCGACCAACGGCTTAGCGATATCTCGAAAAACCAAGTGGGCACTCGTACCCCATGGTCCTAGTGTTTTAACCCCAAACGGCACCAACATGTAGGTCCCAATTAGATCGGAGTATTTGCACCGTTTGGGGTTTTCCGCGCCAGCAGCAGCCGCCCCAGCACAGGCTGCCGTTCTAAGAAGATGGGATGGCTCAAGGTTGTCGACACATTTTGCATCCCACACCAAATGCCTACTTAACTTCCAAGGCATTATGTCATTCCGTGTTGTACCTTCCCATCGTCTCGTGCCAAGCTATTCGGCTTTAAATCAGCTGGCACCTGGACAAGAACACGACAGATGATGTCATAGATAATGGCGTGCCGTGCCATCTGGCCTACGCTCTTACTGCAGGATATGCCATGGCGATCGAGGCAGTCGACACCTTCAAAGCATTGGCAGCGATGTGGAGTCACGCAAGGAGCGCCCAGACGCAGACTTGTAGCGAGCTGGAAAGTGGTGTCACCCAGCATAGTGCCTATGTTGGGTGACGGAAGCGTCTGCTCTCACCCACAGCCAGGAGGCGGGCACGCTCAGCATTATTGGTGGACGTATTAATAAAAAAATTCCATACCAACCTGCAGAGCGGCTCATCCCACTGTCTCTGGGAATATGGGTTAGGTAGTTTAGTTAAACTAAATTAAAGTCCCTTAACCGCTGCATTAAAACTTTTATTATCAACTTGCGCTAGTACAATATGTTTAATTGTGTTGGATAGCGTATTAAAACATTTAAATAGATAAGTAATTTAATGTTTTTGTGGCCTACTGCCAAACATTTTACATCAGCAGCCTTTGAATAACCAAACCCTAAATGCAGAAAATGCAGTCAGTACAACAATGACTTCAGGCCGTTGAGGCTTCCACCTTACTGTAGTGCGTCAGGTATGTTCGCTGATGCGCACACTGACGGTTACTTTGCGATAATGCGGAAGAAAGTTGCCTCAGTTATATCCCGAGAGAGACAACAGCATTCTGAAGGTGTTTGCAGAGAGGCTGGATGGGCCTACAATGGGGAGGTTTACCAAGCTACATGTTGGCAACATAGCTGTTGCCAACATGTAGCTTGGTAAACCTCTTTGTCCGTATGAATACCGCAGGAATCCGCTGGTTGCGAGAAGCACAGAACCGGTCGAAGTGGCGACGCTTGGGATAGGCCGAAGTCCAGCAGCGGACGTCTTTCGGCTGAAATGATGATGAAGAACTAAGTTTAAATACACGATTCAAGAAAAAAGCCGTTGTTAAGATTTAGTGTAGGGTTCAAACCTGATTTCCCTGGCCTAATTACAAGTCATTCGCAAAACCAGGGAGCCAAGGGATCACCAACACTATTGTCAGCAAATATTGCTGGATGCAGAGATGCTAAAAATGTTTAACTAGGAAGATACTTAACTCTTACAAAACACTAACCATTTGAAGATAAATAACTCGCGCGCGGTTGGTCACAGCTCTACCCTTTTTTTTTTTTTTTTTGTTTCCGGGGCGGAGAATCCTCATGGATGTCCGCCGCCCAGGGGCGGTGGCGGGGTCTGTCAGACTCTTACTGACTAAAATCCACCCCGGTTTTTCCGCGACAGTTCTAACCTAACCTAACCTATTTTTCGCATAATCGATTTTCAAAGTAGGTAAGTATCTAATTATGTATCTATATTATATTATGTACATATGTATTACATACCTGTCGGCGAAGAGTCTCGTCGAAATAAAGTCTTGTCGGTGTTCAGTCTGTCGGCGCGCGTTTAGTCGTATACTCTTATACTCAACACAATGTATTGCTAGGTATTGAAAATTAACAAAACAGTAGAGATACTTACAGTTCATTAGAGTATTTTTACATTTTATTTATATTGGTTGTGAGGGACGTCGACGCACAACCTGATTCATGGATTCAGTAGGTACATGATTTTGAACCCGCCCGCGTTGAAAATATCCGTCGGTTATTAAAAAAAAACCCTCTGCCATACATTTAGACCGCGTAGGTATTGCACGTTTCTATGAATAAGCAGTTTTTATGTTTATAGTCTTGTGTCTAGAATCATGTGTTGAATTCATGGTTTCAGTTTGCGCTTCGATGTCCCTGCCACCCTGTACAATTTCTATTCCTTAAAATGCATGTAATATAATAAAAGTACAATGAGTAGCTATTGTTAGCCATTTTGCAATGAAATGATGGAACAAGACATGCTGCACCGATCCTAAATAAATTGGAATTAGGGCAAACGAATGATGTTGTTCATTGAAATGATTTAATCTGTGGTATACCGTATACCACATGATTAAATGATTGCAAAACATGGGCAGCCACAAAATGAGATCAAAACTCCCAGTTTATATGTGTGATTATGGTTTAGATATGGCAACAAATTTAAAAAAAAATATGCCCTAGAAAGCTTGAATATTTCTCTCGGGAGTGCTCTAAATAAATATAATTTTTTGTCTTATATATTTTGAGTGTGAGACTCTTCAAACACTCAAATACAAGAAAAATTGTGATAGCCCTCTTAAACTCAAACTCATAGCATTTATTTCAAATAAACCAATTACAGGCACTTTTGAATTGTCAAGGGCTCGGTCAGTCAGAAAGATGAAGCTAGTTGCCCATTCCAAAGCGTAGTAGGTACCTATGGAGAAGAACGGGCAAGAAACTCCATGGACACTCTTTTTAATCAAAATATTGTTACAATAAAGTGGTTACATCATTCATGTTGTAATTATACATGTGAGAACGATGTAGAAACACGTGCACGTTAAAAGCGTCCGTAATAAAAAGATAAAAACAATTATGGAATTAAAATAAGCCGTGGCAGCTAAGAAATGACCAGTGCCTACTGACGGCGCCCGTTCACGAACATGACGTATGGATCAGCACCATTCAGCTCAACCATTTTGAAGGGAAACTAACTCATATGTTTATTAAGTACCTATCTCTTTTGTTGCTGAAGACAAAGAACAGTTGGTACAGCCAACTGTTCTTTGTCTCACCAATTCAGCTGATCTTCTAGCATAAGCACCCAATTATACTATATTATATAATATAGACATACCTGATATAATATTGGCCCCTGGAGCAAATTCCTTAATACCTAAGTCTATTTCCACACGCTACACAAATACTGATTGATGAATCGGTCTTAGCTACACGTACCTACTTTGTTCTAACTTCCCTCAGTTTTCTTGTGATTAAAGAAAAGTGAGTGATTAGGTAATAAAATTATATCGCCGCAAGAGCGTCAAGCTTTTAAGATTATTATTAGGTACTTAATTTTATTATATTTGGATAAACACTTATCCAAATATAATAAAATTACTGTAAGTCTGAACACCTTCGTAGTAGAGGAGAGTCCCACCGGTCTGTAAAAACATTCAGGATGCCATTGGAGGAGGAGCGCAAGCGCGCCATCATGGAAGCGCATCTCTTCCGCATGATTGCGGCGAACCCGTCAACGCACGCTTCCGCAAATATCCCTGACGCACTACATCGCCACGGCAACCCCAAAAGCACCCTGAATGCGTTATTGTACTGTACGCGCAGGTCGCTGTATACCCGCTGGGTACCTATACTTGGTCTACAGGCTGCACGTGTAAAACGACTGGCAGTAGGCCTTAAAAATCGTTATCTTTATCGGTTTAGTACAGCGAGCGTGCAAACCTGCGGGCGAGCATGTTGCAACGGACAGCCAGCGACCTGCACTCCCTGTCTATGTATATTTGTCTGTCTGTGTATATTTTAATACTAATTTATCGCAATCATGCAACAAGCTCACACCTTCACGCTCTCTGTGGGATATGGTTAGTCATTACAAAACATTACTATTGATTGATTGATTGATTACAGGCTTGTTGTGAACTAGAATTCAGCGTTTTAGTCAGCACTATGGATAGAAATTATAAGAGAACATTATATTAAAATACATTACTTTTGGATTTTAAGTAGGTACCTAAGTCATATTAAAAATTTATTGACACAAACACCTTTGCATTTGTGGATATTACCATCGTATAAATAATTGAGCTTCGATTGAAAAGGTACGATTACATGCCGTATTTTAATCGAACCTCAAATAATTCTTATTTTGGGGTCCTAAAAATACTAAATAAATACCCAAGTCACTTGGTTGGCGCACTAGTTCTAACCTTTCTTTTTCTTTGTTTCCGGGGTGGAAAATCCTCATGGATGTCCGCCGCCCGGGGGCGGGCGGTGGGGTCTATCAGACTCTTACTGACTAAAAACCACCCCGGTGTTCCATCTCACACCTACGCCGGAGGTCGCGGGAACGTACGATCCGTGTTCTAACCTAACGTAACCCATTTGGTCAGAGTCCCTTACCTCTTGTAATATTATGTAGGTATCGTATTCTGTGCCTTACCTAAGTTACTGCGACCAACTGTAAGAAAAAGCTAGGCAGCTCATTTTTTTAAAGTGTACAACATTTCCTCAAACACATAATAAAAAATATACTAAAGGTTAATATAATAACAAAAGAGTAAGTAAGTACCTACTTCAAAGTGTAAGTAGGTACTTACAACCTCGAAATTTTCTGACTACTTGTTTGAAGTTCTGTTCCCCGGGTTCTATTGGGCCTAAGATACTATTGCGCTCAAACTGTAGCAAATTTAGTATAAGTAGGTACTTGAAAATGTATGCGACTACTTTTTACTCATGCACTTTTTAGAAATCCTAAGCCAAAAACTGAAAGAAGTCAGTCAGCTAGCACAGGTATTTCGAAGCTGAACCTATACGCTTTGGAATGGGTAACTAGCTTCATTTTCTAACTCGAACTGACTGACACCTTGGTAAATGATAATTTACAGACGATTGGACGATTCAATTGCAAAAGTTCTACAGCAGTCTGAAAATTAAGACCAGTAGCGCCATCTCATGGTACAACCACACATTACTCAGGGATGGCAGGGCTCGCGACATCTATGGACAAAATAGCAAACGCAAAACAGTCAGTTGCAAACCGACATGACACAAGAGGCGCCATCAGTTTTTTTGTATGTAGCATACCTTTTTTTTTTTATTGATTGTCCTGGCTACGAGGCCTTTAAGTCAAGTCTGTTTATATTTTATGTTTCTTTTTCCCAGTGCCAGGGTTATGGAGGTAAGATAGGCAGTCGCGCCATGTAAAATACTGGTATCCAGCTGCATCCAGTTAAACTGGATGCTGACTCCAACTTTTTTGGGAAAAGGCTAGGCAGATTGATTAACAGATAGAAATAGATTTTTTCAAACACTTCTATCAGAAATTCACATCAGAATACACTAGGTATTATTTTATTTGTTGTTTTCACTGTGTCTCATGTGAATTTGTAAAGTGGTTTATAACAATTTAAGTCTTATAATAAATGTTCTAGTGGATGGAAGCGGGAGGAACTTTCACACATTATTTTTAGATATATCAAACAAAAACAGATTATAGAAAAAAAACGACACTCGACGACTCCCACAGTCTCACAGAATACATAGGATAGGACCCCCGAAGACCCGAATATTGCATGGTGGCTTCTTCGTGTACAAAATGTTGTATTAAATTTATGCCGAGTCTTGCTAGGTTTGACGGTGCGGTATATGCACAGAACACTATTACTCCTAGCGGAGGGTATATGGCCATAGCGTAGTCGGTCAATTGTAAAAAATAAAGGCACTGCTGACACTATACCACGGTATACCTACCTGGCAAGTTTTGCTAAATGCTTCGATACCACTTTACTTTCTTGTCTTGGTCTTTCTTCCACATTTGGAATACTTTGGTAGGAGAAGTACCTAGTAACTTGAGTTTGAGTAAGTTTTAAAGCATCATAAAATGCAATGACACTTCACATGTTTCGTTCCACCAAGGTGATGGAGGCCTACTTCTAAAGTTATTATATTTAGTGAGTTTGGGAATACAAATTTCCATGGGAATCAAGTCGTGAACAGAAATTATCATATTCATATGCCGAAAACGAATCAGTAACATTCTCATACCTACTGCAACCAGTTCGCTTTTTATAGAGAAACCTATCTACTGTGGAACCAATGGGGTCTATCAAAAGCTTCTTGTTACATAACTTGTATAAGTGCTGAGCAAATAGAGCAACGATGCAACTATTATTTTTAGCTGAATGGGGATAATTTGAATAAGGGTTAAAAACAGTTGCTGTAGTAGTAGTACATATTCAAAAACTGTATGAAAATAAGTCATAATGTACATTTTCAGGCAATTTAATGGATAAGAAAGTAATGCTAACTGTATATAGTGGTACACATTCTTGACCTACCTACTTTCAGAATTAGCGTTGTTTATAATTCTTTGTTTGAAATATTTGGTGGTAAAATCTCATGCCATTTTTCTCTAGAAAAGCTAAACCCTTGTTACCACAATTTTATTGACATCTACTCTGCAACCCCGCCACTTCTTTTATTTAAAATAAATAGGAATATTATTTCCTGTCTTTTATTTTTGTCCATAGACTCGACACACACTTTGTAGTCCGTTGTAGTAAGATATGTATTAGTGGAGTATCTCAGAACAATAACTTATTGTTCTGAGTGGAGTATACTGGACATAGCCTATTATAATTAGCCTTCAAAAATGGAGCATGGAACTTCACTTCACTTTCCTGAATTTGCTGCTGCTGATCAAAAACTCGCTCCCGCTTCGCCGCTTTTCGGAAACTGGGACCATCTGGCCTCTCTTCCTCGTTGCCATCCATAGTTTAATTACAATTAAATCACTAGTTTTTAATTTATTTAGAGTAGAAAATTTGAACAACCGCTCTTTTTGAATTCCCGCCAAAAACGTACACGAACTTTTACCTCAAAACACAAAGCCAGATCCACAGACTACAATATAGATATAGTATAGGATATAGACAGGAAGCTCTCTTCTTTTTCTGTTGGCAGCACAAGTCGCCATCTAGTTGTCAGATAGTCAAAACTATTAGGTACCTATAGATATAGATAGGCAGCTATACCTATAGATATGGATATAGATAGGTAGCTATAGCTGTAGTAGATCGAGTTGAATTTTTACATTGTCGTATAAATTATTGTTTACTATTATGCCTTTTTAACAATTATGTTAAGAATGCATTACATAATTATTAGAAAATCATTAGCAGTAAACAATAATTTATACGCCAATGTAAAAATTCCAGTTATTTACCTGCACATAGGGAGTATGAATGAAAACTCGGAATTAAAGTTAAAAAAACTGTTTATTCTTTAAGTAATAATATTATGTTTAAATTAAACATTTACTAAAATATTATTATGTGTTATTCTCTTCCTTCCTTTATTTTTGGAGTAGTGCCTTTGAGGTTTGTCATTGTCGACAAATCCAATAAGTTTATCATGCTTTCTGTCGTATGTCTGGTCCACTCGCCATCTCATCACACAAAATTGAATAATATTTGTAATTGTCAGTCAAGGTTTTTCTTGCCTCTCTAAGAGACTTGCATTTGGCAGAATATCTTTGCAGTAGCTGACATTTTCGATGGCATACTGTTGAATGCTGTGCTGCTTGTAATTTTCTTTGCAAGATTATGTTTTTTCGTTTTTTCTGAAGAGCCACCACGCTTTCAGATTTCTTCAGCCGCTAAAGAGATTTATATTCTCTATGTTTTGTTATAGGTACATAAAGACCTGAAAAAAATATGGCATGAGTAAACAGATAAAAAAATAGTCAAACTTTTATTATAAATTCTTATAATTTCATACATTTTATTGAGATTTCCTTGAGCAGTGAGGTTGAGATGAAATAATAATATAAAGTTGTAAAAAAATGTACCTTTTGGTTTACTTGGTTCATTTTGATGGTGTTTTTTGTGTCCTTTCCACTTAATATGCTGTCCATGCCCTGTAAATTAGATATTTATTTATGGCAAAAACTATCACACACATAGTTCATTGAAATTATAATTGTAAGTAAACTATAGTAGGTAAGTTACAAATACAACGTAAGGTTCACCTCAAAATTTGATAACTTTCAATCGTGATATTTGACTCAATCATCGGGCTCTAACTTTTTTTTCAGTTTACTTCCAAATGACTGTAAATTACATGTACCTACTTGTTTGTTTCGTTGTAATAAATGCTATAATAATAATAATATAATGCATAATTTTCTTAGTTTTATTAATAAAAAGCTCCCTTCTATTAAATAATTCTAAGTAAGTAGGTATATCATTTCTTATGTCAACTTTCCTAAGCCCTGAAACTCTGCCCGAAATGTATGGGATTTGCTTGTCAGGGTCTTTGGTATGTTGTTACCCAGCTACTAGTTAATGTATGTCATTTGTCTTGCATTGGATATTAAATATACTACCCATGTGAGGTATCATCAACTTAAATTCAGAACTCTGAAGTAAAACTGTTTTGCTTTTAGCTCAATTTATATACATATGATAGGATAAAAACCTCTCATCTGAACATGTGATGGAGTCTCTTGAACACCAGATATTAAACATAGGGCAGGCATCATAACAAGTTCAGTAAACAGTTGAACTGAAAGTTAGATGGTTACATTATATGAGTAGAAAGATAACCTAATTGTTTGATATTCTATAAATTCAATGATTTTCTGAAAACTTAAATTTAAGTTACAACTAAAGTTAACAGTTCCAAAATTTCTGCTTATATCTCACTTTATAAATAAGGTACAAACCTTTCATATGAATATCAACTTGAATCTTTTGAATACCAGATGTTGAAGGTAGGGAAGGCAAGGTAACTGATTCAGTATGTAGTTCTGAAAATTAAACATTTTGATTATGTAAAAGTATAAAAATCTAATAAAAATAATAATATGAGACAACAACCACACAAGGCCTTCAGGTCCCGAACTAGGTAGAGCCTGTACTACGGTAACCTGTTGACTGATATACATACTTATATACATATACACACCCAGACACAGGTCAAACAGACATGTTCATGCACACAAATGTTTGACTTGTCCGGGGATCGAACTCAGTACCAGCGGCTCAGATGGCAGGGTCGCTACCAACTACGCCAACCGGTCAGTCGTCGGCATCTTTTGATAATCTGTGAATTAAAATTGGGTTTAGGCAAAATCATATGAAACTGCTAGCTATTTCACGATAAATGTTTTAATGAAATTAAATTATTACCTGGCAAATATAGTACCGGAATTGCTAATTTGCACATTTCTTGGATACTTATCAATTTCTTCAAAATGTTTATGACAGATACGTCTGGTGCTTTACAACTAAACTATCCAGTTTTGCTATATTTCTCTGCATTCACATCTAGATTCGGAAAGCAGTGGAGAGGTTTATCTGAGAAACAAAATAGCATGTTATTTTTTACATCCTAGTTCAAAATAATAATTTAATAAAGAAAATGAGGAAGAAATTTTTATTCATTGTCTAAACCTTGATGGGCAAAGCTTTGACTCAATTTATATAGTTTTGAAGTTTCTGTCTTTATAGGAATCAATGGCAATTGGGGAAGATAGAATAAGTGAAAAGTTGTGAAGAACCAAGTTTTATGAAGACGGGGCGGGGTAGAACAGTAACTACACTAAACAAAAAGTACATACCATCTTTCTTCGTCACTAGAAATCCAGGTACCTACACAACAAGAGTTTTGTGACATGATGAAAGTGCACTCAATGTTCAGTTCACTATTCGCAATTATGGGTCCAAACTCTAAAGAGTGCGTATGCTCAGTAGTTCACAGAACAAAAACTTCGCAAAGTTTATTCCAAAATGCCGACACGGAGGAGGCTCAACTCACCGTGGGCGTACGAAACAGAGGATGATTGTAACGCGCCACGGCGACACGGAGGAATGGAGGTTCAACTCAACGCGGTTAGTTGATGTACTCGCGAAAGAACCAGAATTTAATTGCAAAAGCAAAATTCACACGTAAAACTTTGAAACCCGCGCGCAGACAGCTATTCTGCTATTTGCAAATTGCAATTGTTACCATTGCAATGATAACCAATTCCCATTATTAAAATGAAAAAAACTCCTTCCAGAACCGTTTAACAATTCCATAATACTTGGTTTGGGCTTAATTTTTATTTTTTATCATTTATTGTTCAATATTTTGCGACAATTATTTTATGTTTGTGTTTCACACCATTTGTCGGCATCATCATTATTGCAACACAGTATTTTTATATATTATTTATTTTAATATTGCAACACAGTATTTTTATTTTGGTTAACCGTGACAGAGATGGCGCTCTGCTAAATAAAAAACCGAAATTGCTGGTATGTTCCTAGTTGCCATAGCATGGCCAGATCTTAATCTATAATAAAATAAAAGTGGCAAGAAGCTATTTGTACTCATAATAAAAAAAACGGATTAGTAACTGAAAGCTCGTCATAGGTGCCAGCACTGTTCAACGTCCACAAGTTGCCATTGCTTTGTACGTTTGAACCAAACAACCTGATACTGAGCTGCAAATTGCAAAAAACCTAAAAAAAATAATTTGTGATCGAGAAATTATCATTATCACAAATTTAATGAAAACTAGGTAAATATTTATGCGACTTCGAGTGTAGCACGACACTAGTATTGATCTAATATGCCAATATAAACACACACCTTTATGTACAGACGCCAGCAGGTCAAGCTACCCGAAACTGTCAAATTTTCCCAATCAACCTTGAACCTTAATGCTTTAGCGATAAAGTTGAAAATCTATTAAAGAAATTTGACAGATTGTAGTAGCTTGATGTGCTGGCGTCTGTACTATAATTTACATAATATCAGACCACAAGTGCAGGTAATGAAAAAAGACTTAGTTGTCTTGGGAGCATCACCTGTATACGAAAGTAGTTTAAAAAAAAGATAACAAAAATAAACTTCCGGCTTATAAAATATATCACATAAATTCTGTGATCGATTATTATACTGTCATCATCATCATCATCATCCCAGCCTTTTCCCAACTATGTTGGGTTCGGCTTATAGACTCGGCGAAATAACGGATTTCACAGTTTTCGTCTTTTAACATGTATGACAAATACATGGGTCCCCGTATTTTTGCAGGCAACAGCTGCGCAACGGGGCATTATATTTAATTATGCGTAAAAGAAGTCACATGTTTACAAAAATACAGTGCGACATAAAATAGTAGAAATTATATGAGGGCGCTACAATCGCAAAGGTAGCAACCCAGTTAGTACTACTCAGCTGATCTGGATACTTGAATAGTATTATTTATTTATTAGCTTTATATAATGAGTAAATATTTTATATAAATCCGTATGTTTTTTAAACAACTGCTTTCAATAAGTTCCGGATAGATAGATAATAGATTTGGTATGTAGCAGTAATAAAACAACAACTCCACTAAAATAGAATTGAGAAATTACACTAATCTAATAAATTAAAATCTAAATATTCTACACCTTCAATGGGATCACTTAAGTTCGTGTCGTCTATTTTCAGCTCTAACATTGATTCGTCACAGCTTTTGGAACTAATCTCATCGTCACTGCTGTCTGCACCAACCTGAATTACTAAACGGTCTATGTCATGGTACGATGTTCTTCCACGATCTTAATATATTCCTTCTCAATTTTCTTAACATGCTCACAGCAATTCTTCCAATCCTGAGCTGTTATCAAATTGAATGCCTCTTCGGTTGCACCCACATTCTGTGAAGCGACCTTTCGCTTTGCGAGTGCCCAAATTAACTGTATGGGGTTAAGATGACAGTGGTATGGTGGCAGCCTTACCACTAATATAAAAATAAATATTCTTTATTGTGTATATTGTTCTCTTTTGTGTGCAACATTTTTTGCATCGAAATCCAATCACTTTTATAGAAGTTTCCGCAAATGCTCTCGACTTCCGTCATGGCCAATATCTTCCCATAATTGAACTAATAATTTACCAATATTGTTGGAACCTCTTTCTTTACATTATAAAATAAATGAATTTTATTGTCACAGTCGTCCAATACCTTGAGAGACAACCCTTTCTATTTTTAGCTGGTGTCGAGAATATCCAATGACTAAAGAATAAGAGTCATTGAGAATATCGCACCATTTTGCATGCCGTGTTGCACGATTCTGCGCACTGTGCTTACAGAAACACCTCAAACAAACAAAGCATGGTATTTCAACCGAAGTAGCAAACGATAATAAACTTTATGTTTGAGTGTTAAGGTTTATAATCAAGCTATATGCAATCGCGGCCACTTGAGCGATGTGTTTTTGTTCCTAATCCATAATAAGTTAAAGATACAACGTTAAATAATAATATTTAGTTAGAAAATTTTGCTCTCTGAATGTATTAATCATTTGTAATTTGTTTTATGTCGCACTATATATTATATGAATAGTGACAGCTAGCTTTCAAATTCTTAGATGCTGGGTAATAGCGACATCTGCAATTTTTATCCACACATAAACATTCCAAGCTCTTCAAAACCATAAACTTCTTTTTTCGTATCTGGTAACTTCAACTAAAATGGAATTTTCAACTAAATAAAAATACCATAGAGGAAAGTAATATATCTGGAAAATACCAATGGCCGCTGCTAGTCCTGTTGTGGTGACAATTTAAATTATTTTCAATTAATATTTGTTACGAAACCGTCGTTACTTTAGTTTTGTGCACAGATTTGGTTTGCCGAGTTATTCAAAATGTATTTCAAGTTAATCGTGCTTGTTTTCGCTGCGACTTGTGCCGTTTTTGTGTCTGTAAGTATGACAATAAAAGAATTTATTAGATTTCAGTCGTTTTCTTGTATGCTGTATTCTGTTGTTTTGAGCTAGTTATATCAATATTTGAATCATTCGTTTTATTCACGAGATTGTGATGGCATAATACTCTAGGCTGCATTAGCTGTTAATATTTTCCATAAGAGAGTAGTGTCGTTTTTACGCGTAACTTTCAATGGGCTGTCTCGTCTCGTCACGTCCTCCTTCTCTTACTTCAACGAATCTCTTAATCTTTGTTTTATTGCATTTTGATAAATACCGTTGATATGTCCTACCTTCATTTAGCTGATGTGGTTAAATCCTCCCACTTCAGTTGCACTTAACACAATTAATTATTTTCATTCATAATTTCCAATAGAAACTGTTCTGAAAAATAATGATACTATTTTTAAGGATAAACTTTCCATTAAGTATGGGCCGTAGAGTTGGAAGTTATTTTTTTTTTGTAGATAGCACTCATAAACAGAAGGCTTTTTACAAATTTTTAACTCATGGTTTACAAGATAATAATTTTTTAAATTTCCCAAGTAAATTGAAAAATAACAAGTGGCCAAGCTTACAGTTTAACAGGTTCTTTACCCAGAAGTAGGAGCTCCGCGGAGCAGGGTGACACTTTGTCTAATCAACAATCTATCAGTACACTCATAAATAATTAGGATAGCCAGTCCAAGAGCGAGCTCGGAATTTTAGGGCACCCCGACTTCGCTAGGTTAGGTTAGAAGGATGAGCAAACACAGACCCCGCCACCTCGATCGAGGTTTTTTTTTTTAAAAACCACCCAGAAGCAGGAGCCCCGCGGAGCGGAGCTCCGTTGAGCTATCTTGGCAGGTAGGGTAGTGTTTAGGGCACCCCAACACGGATAAGGTTAGCCTTCATGGTTATTTTTTTATAACTAGGTACCCAGAAGTACTTACCGTACTAAGTACAAAACTTTAACCATGGATATCTCCATAACCATGGGGCTTCGCGGGGATGGGACAGGGGGTAGCCCATAATGGAAAGTTTTACCATTTTTAATTCAACTCTTTTTTGAGAAGGAAGGCAACACCAATCATGTTGCTCTCACATACATTATTATGTTATGATCTGGTTGAACTGTAGGAAATAGATAATGTATGGATATCAAAGGATGATAGAAAATCATAATATTAACTTGGACATACTAGGTCCCAATTGTTAAAAAAAAAAAAACATTTTATGATCAATTTTCAGATTTTGATGGTCTATGTGATATTGGCAAAATTGTGGTCTCTTCCGCAAAAGCCATTAATGAAGAAGTCTTAACAATTCTTTCATAGTTCACCATCTAAATCCTGAGACTATTTTCCAACAGAATATCTCGATCACACTGCCATTCAAACTGAACAATATAGGTAGGTACTGATGGCTATTGTCATTTAGTTTCAATTGTGTGAGCCGGAACAATAAAATTACCATCCTAGGCTATTATTGTCACAATGGTACTTGCCCGGTTCCAAACTTGCATCCTAATACCTAAGAATGTACTATCAGTAACGATTTCTGATAACGAAAGGCAAAATGCAGTTTTCTTTTGTTGTGCTAATATGGCATTGTTCGGAAGACACAGCAATTCATGTTTAACCCCTCTTTTGTATCTTTTTGTTATTACAACATAATATAACATCATGTCTGTAATCCCTGAAGGATGAGGCAGAAATGTACCTTCAGTACACCCACAGTTCGCCAGTTATGTATAAGTTCTATGTAATGGGGGGCAAGCCTATTGCCGTTGACCAGGCACAAATCGAGACTTTGGGCTGCTACTCAGAAATTCCAAATGGAATAATCCAATAACGCTGCCCAATCTGTATATCGAACTCAGGACCTTATACCCCGCAGTAGTCCTTGCAACCACTACACCAACAAGGCAGTTATTTATTACAATTATAAAAACTGTTATTAAGCAGTGGTGGCCCAGTGGTAACGGCCGCGACTTACGAGTTGTAGGCCGTAGGTTCGAACCCCGACAGGCGCTTTACTTTGTGTAAATTATTTCATCACCACTGCTCCGTGCCTCGGAAAGCACGTTAAGCCGTTGGTCCCGGCTGTCATTCGTGGATCTTTGACAGTCGTTACGGGTCGTCAGAAGCCCGAAAGTCTGACAACCAGTCTTACCAATGGGTATTGTATTACCCAGTAACTGGGTTGTGGAGGTCAGATAGGCAGTCGCTCCATGTAAAATACTGGTATTCAGCTGCATCCGGTTAGACTGGAAGCCGACCCCAACATACCTAGTTGGGAAAAGGCTAGGCAGATGATGATAAAAACTGTTATTAAATAAGTTATAGTGAGCTAGGCCTATTGCCTTAAATTAGGCACAAATCACTCATCAAACAAAACCTAACATTATCTCGAATTACCGGCTTTCAGGGACATTCCTATGAAGATTACCGTTGCAAATGTGTCTGCCCGAGCCCAGCTGCTGTGCTGAACAACACCGCAGATGCAGACCGAAGCCCTTTCATGAAGTCTGCCAATGTACCACCAAACAAATGGTAAGGAAATAATTTAATTATCAAGGTCTGATTTTTCAATCCTCAAAACTTACAAATATAATCTATACAAAATCTGTTGTAACATCAATTTAATTTGTTGATGAAACGGAAAATAATAAAAAAAACTGCCCTCACTATATCAAGTAAAGCTTTTTAAGTGCCAAGTAGCAGAAACGGAACCCATATATTTTTGTCATGTCCTTCTGCCCCATGGTCACGCAGCCATTTTACTTGTAAACCTTTGCTGAAAATTGGAAAGAAGGTGTATTCCATACATCACTAAAGACTTATGTAGCGAAATTACGATAAAAATTATAAGGGATAAAAATGACGAATGAATAATGGAATGATAATGATAAAAGTATCTGAGTAATTTAAAAAAATCAATACCCTTCAACATATCGGGTATTGTTGGATCCCATAATTGTGATGTCTTTAAATGACTGTCAATAGTTTTTGAGATAATATATATGGTATTTTCGGTTACAACCACATAAATAACTTGTTTTTCATAGTTTTTTTGCAAAAGCTAGCTTATGATAAAATGAGATAACTGCACAATGCCTATGCCAATGCTCTCTGCTGCGTTTAGATTAGACTCGCCTCAATAGTTTAATGGCTTAGAAGATCTCTCAATCAGCAATGCACTGCCTAAGCTATTGTAGTCACACTATTTATTCAATTTGTCTGATTTTAGATGCATTTTGCAATTGTGTTCTCATTTGTTGTATTCTGCTACTTATTTGTGTGTTTGATGTGCTAGTAAACTATTGCTTTGCTTACGAACAACTTTTATTCAAAGCCATAACTGTCACACTCAGGGCTGAGGTCTATGTTACTTAGCTGGAGTACCGCTTAGTCAAAGTGCGTGCTAAGTAACATTTATAGATCTCGGCCGTAGACTTTGTGCTGTATTTACCAAAAAATTTGCTAAGCGTATTTGATAAATTGACTTAATAAGTGAAGAATAAATTAGCTTCCTGATCTCTGTCAGTGTCGTTAAAGGCAGTAAAGCAATAGTAATATCCTTTAGTGTAACGACAGACTTCATATCCTTCCTTGCTTTAGTCACACAGTGCCACAACAATATTATCTTTAAAAAACAGCCATCCAATTTGACCACTATGAAACCAAACCAATAACCAACCGGATATGATTAAAGACTCAAGTTCAGCAGTGGATACCTACTCTGATTGATAACTATTAGCTGGGCGACACAAGTCATTGTATTGGCTATATGATCGGATGCCCTGGTTTGTGACGGCTGGTAGCAGCTGAATGAGAATAGTCAAGGATCGAGTCTGCCATTTTGGCAACCGAAAAGAGGGACCCATGTCCAGTGGACAGCTATAGCCTGATGATGATTTTCTATTAAAACTAGATGCAAATGCTTATAATTTGATCGCTGCAAGCGTGACGGAATGTAACTCAAGTCAACATACATAAATATTCCAGCATGGTGGAACTTTAGTAATGTAGTTTCGAGTTGACTGCAACATGAACCCGGATGTCCACAGCTACAGCGTGTATCCAAGCTAATTTCACAGCACTCGTGTAATTTTAATTGCTAGGGGGGCACTCCAAATGTGCACTTTTTGTAAGTGGATGATTGCTTTGCAATGCGATTCTGTTTCAGCTTTGCGTGAGCTTGAGCAATTTATTTGACATTTTAAAAGCGATTGATACAGTAAAGTATTACCTTTTTTTTATAACTAGCTGACTAACTAGCTAACTAGTTGTCCAGTCCAAATTTCAATAGTTCATACAAAAAACCCAAAGAAATAGAACGTTCAGCTCCGCCCGAATTCAAAAGTTTCCGGGATTTCCTTAGAAACCTAATTCGGTATTTTACGAACATTTTAAAACAAAAAAATAGCCAAATCGGTCCAGCTGTTCTCAAGTGATGCGCTTATCAACAAACAGAATTTAACTTTTTTATTTATATCAATATCTATAAGCGATTAAATAAGAATTTTGTGCAAGGTCTATGTCTGGTTGTATGGGAATTACATTTGTTCATAATGGATCCATTTACACTGTTATGACTGGAGCTGACTAGCATTGAAATTCTTTTAATTAAAAAATATAATTTTTTATTTTATCAATTTAATAGAAAATTGTGGGCGGGATTGAGCGCATGGTCACTTCGTGCAAACGAAAAATTTTAAAGTGATCATGCGTCGACTTTGTACACTGTACATAATAAAACACACCTTTTGCCAACCAAGGAACAATTCCAAAAACATCATACAATAGCAAATATTTTGCTTATGCTAAGCGTTAAGGCTTATTATTATTATTAACAAGTGCTGTAATCGCATGAATCGCAAATTATCGTCAAACGCGAGAAACTCCGTGTAAAATGATTGGTACGAGAGCTAGGAGTCGCAATTGAAAATCTAAACAAAAATTTATTCAATGCGGTTTAGTTTCTATTCATGATATGCATCTCTGAAATGCGAATGCTATACAATCCCCGGCTACTTTGCACTCATATTGTGACATAAATAACGCTAAAGATACAAAGTAATATATTAATCTGTGTTACAACCTATTTTCCCGGCGTCGGCGAAAACCTAACAATACATATTATTATACAAAACCTTTTGTACCATGATTCTTAAACTGCGACTGCTGATAAAAGCGACAGGGTTTCTGAGATATACCACAAATTGCACAAGATGTCACCAGGGATTTCAGTTTGCATGTTTATTGTACTTTGCAATGTAACAATATGTGTGTATGTTCAGCGTTCATATTGCTTGCGTCTGTTAAAACACGAATTGATTCGTATATTATTTCTTTTTTTCGGCCAGCAACTGTGAGTCAGTGATCCTACCACGCGTGGCTGACCAGATCAAGGGTCGGGAGCAGGAGTTCTGTCCCCGATGCGAGTGCAAGTACGAGAACAGGAACACAACCATTATCAAGGTACGTTGGCATCCTGCAGTCTATTGAACGTAACTGGTGATGCATCTGACAGTTTGTTGTTATGTAACAACGGATCCTTAACCTAGTCTAGTCGTTGTTAGTCACTTGATGACAATAATTGGACTTCAATCGTCTTCAAGTCCAGCTGTTGCACCTCTGAAATCATGAGTTTAGTTCCTAGGTAGAGCATACTGGATTTCTGTGCGGTAACAGCTGGTAATACGATAAGTTTCGAACCCTACCACTCCTGGGCGTAAAACACCACGCTTTTGGTAAATAAAAGGCCTACTCGTTATTTAACGTTAATACTAGCATAAAAACTAATAGCTCAAACTGGTCGCCGCATAGCAACAGCTAGATTATAGTACCAAACATTCGAAGTCGTGCCCATCTACCAACCCGCATCGGGCCCGCGTGGTTGTTTACGGCCCACTCTCTCATCGAGACGAGACCTGTGTCCCAGCAGTGGGAACATTGTAGGCTGATTATTATAGTACCCAGCGCTGCAGTAGAGAGGCTTGCTAGCTACTGTAAAGCTACGACGAAAATTGCTTTATCATAAATAATAATAAATTCTTTTATCGGCGTAAAAAATGTGTACAAACAAAGTGAAGCCCTGACTCCTGCGTTAGGTAGCAACACCAGTGTTACCGGAGCCAGTGTCTTCGTACAATCAGTAGGTTCCGAGTTTTATACAATACAAAATATATCATCCTTTGCCTAGCCTTTTCCCAGTTATGCTAGGGCGGCTTTCAGTATAACCATATGAAGCTGAATTCCAGTATTTTACATAGAGCGACTGCCTAATAGGGAATATGCATGTTATTTAAATTTGGTTCAAATATTTTTATTCCGTATCTTTAATGGCACGACAATAGAACTAAATCATTATGTTAGTAATTAATATCTTTTAATTACTTAAATTAAAAAAAAAATTAAGCATCCTAAACAGTTTTTACCAAAAGAAACCATGAAAGAAGTGGACGTCATGGATCTCTCCTAATGGTCGGTATAAAAACGAGATCGACTATATTATTATTTCTAACAATGTAAAAATTTGTAGAGTGTTCGATTTTAAGCTATTGTAATTTTAACTCAGATCATAGAATTGTTAGAGCAAAACTATCAGGGACACGTGCTAAAAGAGCACGAAAATTTCACAACAGTATGAATGCTATTGAATGCACCAGTAGCACTGATGTACTTCTGAACAACCTCCAAATATCTTTGCAAGGCGGGGAAAAAGAATGTATATCGACCCAAGAAAAATACAACAGATTGCTTAGGCAATTAAAAACAGAAACTAAAAAAGTAAACATGACTAGTAAGACAGCTATACAGTCTTACTAGTCATGTTTACTTTTTTAATTTTTAGGGACACAGGTCTCGTCTCGATGAGAGAGAGTGGGCCGTAAACAACCACACGGGCCCGATGCGGGTTGGTAGATGGGCACGTCTTCGAATGTTTGGTACTATAATCTAGCTGTTGCTATGCGGCGACCAGTTTGAGCTGTTAGTTTTTATGCTAGTATTAACGTTAAATAACGAGTAGGCCTTTTATTTACCAAAAGCGTGGTGTTTTACGCCCAGGAGTGGTAGGGTTCGAACCGAGAGGGAAAAAAATAATAATAATGGCCAATATATGTATAGCAGAAATAAGCAAAAAGATTAGCGAACAACTTAGAAAGGAAAGGAAAACAAATAGGTTAACAACATTAAGAAAACATATAGAAAAATTCGGGAGGAATAAAGAAAGCGCTAAAAGAAATTAATTATTAAAAGGACTGGATTCTAAATATGAAAAATAAAGATGGTGGAAAGACCAGCAAGAGACCAGAAATATTAGGAATGGCTACGGAATACTACCAAAGTTGTAAAATGGAAAAAGTAATAAAAAATAGATATAATTCAGTAAATAATGAGGAGATAAAACCAATTCTAAAGGAAGAAACAATCAAATCTATCGAAACACAAAAACTAGATAAGGCACCTGGATCAGATTTAGTCACTAATGAACTACTAAAAACTACGTTACCAGTGATAGCCCCAAGACTTAAGAATTATGTTATGATTAAATTAATTTAGTTTTAGTAAGTAGGTATGTATTAATTTTATTGTAAGAAAGAAACTGTAATGAAGGCTATTTTATTTTTTTAATTACCTAAAATTAATATACAAAAGTGCAAATTAAGCGAGGGAAATTCAAATTTGTAAAACCCAACACCATTGGTTAAAACGAAACTTTACGTCAAATACTATGTCAACAAGTTCATATTGCTTACATATGTATGGCATTGCAGGCTTTTGATTAGAAAACATAGTAATATCGTGTGTGTTGTGAATTCATTTATTGTTTAAGTGTAATTTTTGTATACAAGTGAGATTAGAAATCATTTAAGACAATGCCTGAAGATGGTTTAGTTAAAGCGCAATCGGATAATCTGCCGAGAATAGATCCATTCATTATGTCGTCTTATTTTCTCTCAAATCCAAATTTTACGTCCGCTGAAGTAAAATGAGTGAAAGCTGCAAGGTAATTATTCTATTATAGAGGTACGAGGAACAGGATGTAAAGTTCACTCATACCTCCATAGAAAAGGGAGGATCCTCCGACCAGACGGGTGTTGTGTCTGGTGGGCATCTGCCAACGACCATATAGCCTATAGACGCCTAATGCTTGATTTATCGCATCAAAACTATTCTGTCAACTAGCTGAAGTATGAGGAAGCAGGGTACTGCCACGTACTGCGTTCTGATTGGCCCTGCCAAGGTCATTACGTATCACTAGGGATGTGACAGGTTTAAATCAAACACGAAGGTATCGATTTAAAAAAAAAAAATTGTACTTAATAAAATTTAACTTCTTGTTTCTTAATATTATTTAACATTTACTTTATGTAATTAATATAAGTACTGAAAATGTAAAAAATAAAAACAAAATATCAAAATTCTTTCCGTATTTATTTAAAAAGAAAACGTACTTTTCTCGGTGGCTGGTTCATAATGTATTGTAATACCTAGTTAAAAAAAATGTAATTAATAACATAAAACTAAATTCTGAAAGTCAAATAATTATTTTTGCAATACAATAATGGCCTATAATGTTACCACTGCTGGGAACGACGCCTCCTCTCCGTGAGAGGGAAATTTTCTGTGTGGTTTAAAAAAAACACCTAATCTTTTGACAATTATAAATATACCATTATAATCATATTATGATTTGGTGTATTTTAAAAATCATTAATACTTTTTGAAATGCTACGAGTAAAATCGGGTTACTTTCATCGTGGGTACAAAAGATCTTCAAATTTCATATAAATAGTACCGATAGGTTTTATCGATACTTTGATCATGATTTGGTTCATCACTAGTCATGTTTACCAAATAATAGAGGAAATGAGATAGCTATAAAAATACTTTACGACGAAAGGGACGTAAACATAAAAGACATCAACGAGAGTCCTTGCACCTTTTTTCACCTACAAGTATGACCAGTATAAGATGAACTCCGATAAATAATATCAGAAAATAAATCTAATTATGATTATATGTAACTATTAACTTACCGATGAAATGTTATGGCATATTGCCGGAAGTCGAAGTCCGGCTGTTGTTATCACACCAACGTATAGTGCAAGAGGCCATTATAATATTTATTTTCACCAATTTCTATGGATTAACATGGAAGTGTTTTCGGCTCACAGTAGTGGTCGAAACTGAATAGATATTGTTGAGCGGCGACCTATATAAGATCTATAAGTCTGATGTGTTGACAGACATTGGTCGCCTGTTATTAGGCGTCTATGGGATATGTGGTCTAAATACTAGGAACAAGCACAAATTTGTTGTTCCTACTACCAGGCTCAAGAAAATAACTCGTCGTGGCTCGTTTAGATGCCAATGTATACGTTTTTATAATAAACTTCCTAGCCACATTCAAGCACTAAGCCTTAATAAATTCAAACCTTTTATAAAAAGGAAACTATGCCAGAATGCCTATTATACTGTCAAAGACTATATTGAGGACAAAAAGGCTTGGGATTGAGTTGCTCCAATAAAGCACAGGCAATGTTAATTTATTTCGCTAACTATTTTTACTTTTAATCTTTGCTATAAGTATCTATACTTATTTACATGTACATACATATTACACTAATATTTACTGTATAAAGTATTATATTATTTTAAATTATTGTGAATGTGAGGACTATGTGTGTTTTTGTTGCAGCTTTAATCATGTTCTGGCAGTTTGAGTAGCTGATGCGTCCTACCCAAATGTCCTTTCTTTGGTATTGTTCGTCGAATCGTTGAGCTCCTTAAGTTCTGAGTTGAGCTACATGGGTACTGACAAATGCGTGCACTGACTGGACAGGTCCACTCAATCTGTGTGGTTCTTTCCTCAAAAGACCATTTCAGACACAAATCTACATGGTCCTCAAAGATTATTATGATATTATTCTAATTATTGTGAATGTGAGAACTATGTCGGTCATTGGTTTTTTTATATTTATTTTTGTATTTTTGTCAGCGTAATCATGATCTGGCAGTTTGAGTAATTTATGCGGCCTACTCAAATGTCCTTTCTTTGGTATTGTTCGTCGAATCGTTGAGCTCCTTGAGTCTAAGTTGAGCTGCACGATTACTGACAATTGCGTGCACTGACTGGACAGGTCCACTCAATCTGTGTGGTTCTTTCCTCAAAAGACCATTGCAGACACCGATCTACATAGCCTTCACATGATCTGACCAAGATTTTGTCTGGACTTTAAAAGAGACTGTGACCTCTGAGTTTGTTTCGGCCTTTCTTCTCAGAGTAGTCAGATAGGAAACGCCGACCCCATCTAGTTTAAAAAAAATATGATTGACGTGTAAAAGTGTTTGTTCAAACCTACTTATAGAAATAAAATCATTTATCATTTATCGTTGGCAACTGCCCAACGATTGATGCCGGGAAGTTGTATATATGCTTGTCGCGCGGTAAACTATGCTTGCGCGATGCAGGATTTTCGTGACGTCAGTGTGATGCGTAGTTCGCATGTGGTGATGTAGATACCGCTACACTATAATAACACATTATGTACGTTATTTTAGCCATAAATACAAACCTAAATATATTGAGGAGTAAACATAACCTATAATTTCTGATTCACAATAATGTACTTAAATAAGTTGTTGCAGATACTTCATCTCTTTTGATAACCTTACCCACACCATTCCTTACGTATTTTTGCACCTATTGGGATTGAAAAAAACACTTAATCAGGTGCACTTCTGATAGTGTTTCTGCATTCAGGCACAATGCAATACTTATAAACTAGCTTTTGAGCTCTTTTTATGGTGTATTAAGTGAAGAACGAGAACACTTGTAGTAAACAATTGACTGGACTGTCACTGGACATAGTATTTGACGTCATCATAAGAGCGCGCGAAAATGGCGGCGTTTTAACAGCTCAAAACTATTCTCAAGACATACATATTGAGATACAATATTAAAAATGCTGTGACCCACAATTTCCAGGTGGTGGTGATTATCGTGATCTGGGTCATCATGTTGCTGGTCGTGTACATGGGCTTCCTCATCTGTCTGGACCCGCTCATCAACAAGCGCGCTAAGGCATCGTATCAGGAGCACACCAATGAAGACGTAAGTTTATCTAGATCTATTTGAGTTTTAGCAAGGCTATAGCGGTCATTACCCTTTCCCTAATATCTCTTTATAGTACAGAGCAGAGAGACGCCTCGGCGGCCGCTGCTAAAGGCGGCATTGTCAACACTTTCCATACAAACCAACCGTGTCACCGTATACTCGTACTACGACACAAATGACGTATAGTAATTGACGGCTTTAAATTAAATGGCGAAGATGACAGAAGTTTTGCGGTCACCGTACTTTCGGCGCCACGAATTTTATCTGTACTGCCGTCTCTAGACGCTGTAGGCGCAGCGATTCCGTGCTCTGTGAATTCTAGGAACCCGGAAAATAAACTTATGTATCGTTTTTCACGATAGATGTAGATTCAGGAAAATAGCGGTGTTTATTCCGTTTTTGAAATGAAGAATGTCAATAAAGGTAGATGGGCCAATGTCTCTATTGCCATGCTAAAACCCAGATTGTATAGCTATATATTTTATTGATAAACAGGGGCTTATAGTCTTATAGCAGGTAAATTTCATGCAATTTTGTACCATTTGCGCACCAACAGCAACTGTTAACTTTTATTTAGTTTCACTTGTTTGTAAAGGCGAATTTGCGCAAGCTGATTTTTCTTGATCATTCAAGACGAAACTGCATATGGTTTTCGTTCCAACGACTATACTTGATTGGCATGAATGAGCTGATTCTGCAGCCTGGATCTTCGCACGATGAAGCTATCGGTTACTGGTATCATCATGAAATTCGGTATACTTATAATATGTTGAAACTGCATTGATTATAAGTTAACTAACAAAGATTGCAGCATTTAAAAAAAAAACTTGTGTAGATATTAAAACTGTTTATAATAGAGCTGTTTTGCATTAAAACAAAACATTTTATTATGTTATGAAATCACATAACATTGGTTTAAGATGCAGTCGTAAGATTTCGCCTTAAATACGTTATTTATATGAATATACATACCTCTTATTTTTCTCTTTTTTACCTGTGATCTTTCACTATAACAGAACTCGCGGTGATCTATGCTTACAGCTGCTGTCACTGTCAAGTGTCTTTAATAGAAGTCTTCAAAATTCAACAGCAAGTACATTGCTCCAATGCTGTGTTTTTCGTAACATAATAACTGTTTTGTTTTAATTCTAATAAGCTCTATTATGTTTCCTTCAAAACACATAGCATTGGTTGCAGACCTGTTTGATATCTCCTGGTGAAAGAATACCTAAAGCATGTAGACGCTATATAATATTATTATATTGTATGGAATTAAGGAATATTTTGATCTGTATTCATTAAATGTTTAAACCAAAATGCAACAATGATCACATATTATCCTCCATAAAATGTTCAAGATCAATGGCGAATCTTTTGCCTTATTTAAGCTAAACATGAAATATAAAAGCTAGAATGATAATTTAAAATCATAGAGATCTAAACTAAATTAAAACAATAATATAATTACTAAAGGATAATTAGATCACTCATACCCTCAATTAATACAAGTTATGAGTTCAAGGAAACGTTAACTTGGAAGTTATGAGATCAAGGAAAAGTACAAAAGTGTATAAAGACGTGGGAAAACAAACTCAATGTCATACATGACTAAGTTAAAATTGCATTGAAACTGAAAGAATGATGGGCATTTTTTTTTAAACCTAGGCTCCTGGCCAAAAAAATGCATGCTTATCATCGGCAATTTCTGTAACAAAACATTTTATCTCAAAAAGCAATTATAATGTTATGACTATGAGTCAATAGCTAATATTATTGAGAACTGCAGAGAATATTAGCGTCATAAGCTAATACGTTTACATGGTACTTGCGGATCTGATATCTCTTTACCCCGGTATTTCACAGCACGGACGCAGTTTTCTGCATGTTATGAAAATTGATGCTTATGATATAAACTTTAGTTTGATGTATAAGTGGTTTTATTGGGTAAAGTGACCCATCATTCTTTATTTAGGACCTTTTTATAACAAATTTTGACGACACGGTTGGCGCAGTGGTTAAGCGATTGACTGCTGCGCTGCGTGTCGTGGGCTCGATTCCCGCACGGAACAAATATTTGTATGACCTGCAAATCGTTGTTCCGGGACTGGCTGTTTGTGTATGTGAGTTTAAATGTTTGTAAACGCACCCACGACACAGGAGAAATTCCTAGTGTGGGGCAACGTTTTAAAAAAATAAATATTTGTTCAATTAAATTAGCTTGAAATGTGAACCGTGTACATGAACATAATAAATTTTATTCATTGGGAATTAAAAATTTGCATAGTGATAAATGCTCGTCCCATTTCATAAAGAGGAGACCTTCGTCCCACCAGTGGGAACATTATAGGCTGATCCTTCTAAATTCTCATCATGATAAATCCTCGTCCCCTTTCACAGAGAGGAGACCCTCGTCCCACCAGTGGGAACATTATAGTGTGATCGTTCTAAATTCCCGTGAGAGATAGCCCTCTCTTTTACGACTTTACAAAAGTAATCATTCTGGAAGCCTAGTGTCTCTTCCAGTTTAATTTAATCTGATGAACTAACCACCAGTTAGCCTTTCGAAGTTTACCACAGACCATTGACTTCCTGGAGGCTCCTCTGTCTTAGTCTGTCTATAGTAAGTACATTACGATACTCGTGACTTACTTAAGTCACGAGTATCGTATACAATTTTGTCTACACCCATGCTATAAATCCTATATAAAAGTTTCTGAAACAGTTAGCTTATTGCCAACATTAAAATAACCAGTGTCATAGTAACCATAATATCATCCAAACGAATGTGTTATATTATAATGTACTAAATTTAGTTATGCAACTTGAACTCCATCCCTTCCTTACTCATCAAACAGCCACATTCTCACTACTCAATTCGTGGTATCTTTATGAATTACAAAAAAAGAACATTGTCATGCACGCGCGTTTCACTACTACAGTTAATAATTTAAAAAAAAAACATAGATTATTCGAATTCACGTCGTATACCGCCATTTTTGTTCGATATTAGTAGAAAAATTATTACTTTGTTGTTTACAAAAATGAGTGATACAAGCTTTGACACACTAGAAATTTCTTATGTTTGTATTAGATACTTAGCAATTAAACTTGGATTTACATAGGGTTCTTACAACACTGTACAACACCCTTTGGTTTCAGAATCTTTCATAGAGTATTCATATCATGGATGTAGATAAAGTCTTGTATGCAGATGTACATAATTAGGTATTAAAACACTCATGTGTATCATTATGATAAACCCACATTCGAGTTTTAATATCTCTTATATAAACAACAGTTGCATAAATAACTATTATAGCTCGTGTGATATAAACCCCCCATCTTTCTCAAATGTTTTTTGAAGACAAGTTTTCCCTTACAAGGATAGCAAAATTTTGGTGTTAATAAGCAATGAACTTGTTTCAGGGTTTTTTTTTAATGTTTATAATTATTAATATCTTCCTTTCCTTGCCTTGCCTGCAGACAGGGCCTTTCAGTATGTGAAACACATGGGGTTAGGTGAGCATTAATTAAGGTTTTCTTATAACGAATTGCTTTTCATGCTGAAATGACAAAAAAAAAACTTCTTGAGTAGTTTTAGCTCCTCAAGACGTTCTGTATTTGATTTAAATTACTACCTAATAATCATGATTTTACACTGAAATCCTTCAGTTATAATATTTGTCTCATATGACACGACTTGGTTGTTTAGAAAACAACAATGCACTTCTGAAGTAGATACTAGCAAGAAGCAAATTGGAACTTTGTTGATAGTGTTTTTGAGTAAGGTTAGTGATATAGTGTTGAAATTGTGTAATTTTAACAGATATTTAACACTTACTTGGCCTACTCATTCAATTGTAAATGCGTAGGTCCGACTTACAGGAAATCCTTTTGATCTCTTTGCCCTGTTGGTCGGCGGTGGGAAAAGGGTGCCTTCTTCCTCTGATGATGAAGTGCGTTCTTCCCCACTCTTAAGAGAATCGCCGCTTAGGTTCGCTACAAACGGTTGCTTTCAGATGGCACCGGCGACCACGAATATAATGTGAGTTTTCGATCTCCATTTCGGCATTTCGCTGACTATAATAACGATCAGCGTAACAATGTAGATCACTTACCACAAGCACTAGTATTAATTTTCTATAAAGTTTTATTTAGGTAAAACTTTATTAATTTTCGAAGAAGATTAACGGGAGATTTTTTTGAAAGACACTTGACTGTGACTGCTGGAACTATAGATTATTGCGAGCTTCTCCCATAGTCAAAGATTACAGGTAACATATAGGGAAAAAAGGTATGTATATTCTTAAAAATAACTTATTATATGGCGAAATCTTAGACTGCATCTTCAACCAATGCTATGTGTTTTGAAGGAAACTTAGTAGTTATAATAATAAAATCTAGCAAAGACACGTTAAACTGTTATTGAAAAAGTTGTTTACTTGTTGTGTAATATATTATGTTCTCGCCAAATCGACACTGCCTACGTATAACTCGGTCAGCCGATGATAACACAAAATAACTCGCAAAAATATCAATATTTTAATTAAATTGTCAAGTTTCATAAAGTGTATCACCATACTATTCAATTGTTGTATATTTTTGAACGAATAATTTAATAACTAATAATAACTTACTTTACTCACAGTCACCTTTTTTTAAATACGTGGCTTAATCGAATTTGTGCTTTCAAAATTTTATGATTATGCTCGAATTTACGAATGCTAACTCTTAAGACAGTGTTTTGTAAAAAAACGATTTTGACCTCAACAAAATATAGAAATACGTAGGTCGTGTCGAAATGTTTCTAAATGTAAATGAGGCCGTTTCCTATCTTAGGCCTCGTTTATGGAGCCCCGAAGCTTAGCGCGGCGCGTGAAGCGGAGCGTTGAGCGGATCGCAGCGCGGACGCTCCGCCTGTGCCGCGTCCGTCGTGGAGCGGGCGTGGTCTCTTGCGTGCTCCGCTACGGAGCGCGCAGCCAGAACCACAGCTGAGTCTGCCGGGTAATAACAATAATGTGGGCGTCGTTTTATTAAACATCACAGAAGTATACATTACTTTACAATGGAAAACGTAATTTTAAATAAGAAAACACGGGTGCTACACACGGCATGATTCGGCACAGCCGGGCAGAATAATCAATTTATTTGGCCACCCGGCTGTGTCGAATCATGCAGACCCGAACAAGAGTGTAGCACGCCATACTTATTTAAAATGCGAATGGTTACTTGGTTCACTTTTTTAAGTGAACCGACATTGACTTTAGCAGATTCAGCCACTCCGCCGTGTGCTCCGCTGCATATTATCCTACAAGTTCGCAAAAGAATCAATTCAAACAAAACGTTTCTTCGATATACGCTCAGTACATTGTCATGCCAGTGTCCAGACTTACCCAATTTTCGCCCCGCGTTATTCACCGCGACTCCATAAACGGGCCCTTAGCGTGGGAACTAATTATTACAACAGATCATCCGGGTACTGTAATTACAGTCACGAGTATAAATACCTGACAGTTAGACAAGATTCAAAGTCTATTTTCCCGTAGTATTGAAAGATATTTAATGGTGTTACGCACATAGTATTATCGAAACATACTATAATGAAATAGGACTCTTAAGGCAATTAAGATGCAATTACACGACAAAAACGCTTTTGAATTCTGCGTAGGGATGAGGTATCGAGCTTCAACAAGACTGTCATACATGTGTGACTAGAAACGACGTTCAACAAAAACGGATTTTTGTTCTAAGTAACTAGATGGTAGAATAAAATAAAAACGGTAAAATTTACAGCGTGCACTTTAACTCGTATTTTCGTCCTTTTGCCATCTCTCCATGAAGATCAGTGTTTATGGTGCGTTCCTAAAGTATCTGATCAAAATGTAAACAAACGGATCAGAAAACGTACCTGGGGCCGTACTATGACCTGTTAATGCCATCATGATTCCATTGAGAAAAAGAGATAGTGCTATCGGTCATGTATAGCTCCGTCTCTCTTCCACGCTGGAACAATGATGGAATTAACACGTCATAGTACGGCCCCTGTGGATGCCAATTTGTAACGACACTTATTTATTTTTTGCTTTGGTATGTTTATTTGAATACTTAAAACCCGTAATTATAGTTTTAAATCACCTTAAAGATGTTTTTCATTTGAGAATTGAGTTTTTGTGTTTTTTATTTCTTTTAAACAATAGTTGTTGGTAAAAGTGGTGAGATATAAAGTTGAAACATTCTAAAGATAACTAATTTCCCTAAGTGAGTGATTGTTAATGAATATAACATGAACAGGGTTTGTTTACACTGTCATCAGATACTTTTGGAGCAGATATTAAACATGAACTTGTTTGATTTCCAGGACGAGAGCACCCTCGGTGGGCCATCACAGCAAATGGGAGCGCGCGGCAACGTGCTCAACAGAGTGACACACCAACAGGACAAGTGGAAGCGCCAAGTCCGGGAGCAGCGCCGCAACATATACGATAGGCATACGATGCTGAACTAGGACCCGCTTCATACCTCATCCGTGGCGTAGCTAGACTAAGGTAAACGTTTACCGGGGCCCCGGTTTTTATGTAGATAATTATGTGGGTAATGTAGTGATCATTTGACGTATACAATTTTCGTCTATGGATATTGTTTGCAGTTTCGCTTTTATGTCAGATGAAATGCTCGATGAAGTATTTTTGGCAGAAGTATTATGTGACGACAAAATTACAATCGCTTCCAACCATATAAATAAAGGTGAGCGTAAAACATTGGTGATAGTCGCTTTGAGTGATACTAAATAACTTAAAAGTTTCAAGACTATGATCAATACCTCCTATTTTTCTGATGCAAACAAAACATAAAGCATTATATTATAATATTATTAAAATGTAATAAATCAATGACGGTAATACAAACTTATTTAGTCAAAAGTAAGATCAATATATAGGTGCCATAAAGTAAATATATTTTCTACATTATATGTTGTCCGCGCACTTCTTCATATTTAAAAAATATATAAATATCCAGGATGAAAAGTAATCAATGTCCTTCTCCAGGTCTCAAGCCGCCCATCTGTTTCATAACGATTGATTCTGTAGTTTAAACTAAAAAAATAACTATCTAGTTATTTTCGCATTTATAATTCTAAACTAATAATACCTATAAAGAGAAAGATTCGATTGTTCGACACGCTATAACGGCTGAACGGATTTGGATTAAATTTGACACACGGGTAGACCTTGACCTGGAAAAGGATATAGGCTACTTTTTACCCTGGATAGCAGACGAAGTCATGGGCAACAGCTAGTGGATTAATAATTGTCCCGTAGTTGTTAATCGGCTACTGTGGCACATGGGTATGACCGCGAATAATTGTACAGTAACATTCATGACATCATAACACACGTTACGCACATGACTCGATTGTTACGTACATGACCATTATAAAGCTTAGCTTACATCATTACAGTATAGAAATAAAAGTCAACGTTTATTTTGTCAAAATTGTAATTATAATAATTATTAATTAATAATAATTCCAAAAAGATACTAAAAAAGGCAAAAATAACTTTACTTTCGGAAATCGGTGGCAAAAACTCAATAAAACAAACAAAGCCACCGACTTTCGAAAGTAAAGTTATTGTAAACTTTTTCAGTGTCTTTTTAGAATAAGGTGGTTTTTTTCGAAGAAAGTTTTTTATTTTACACTTGTTAGTTGTATCACACAAATTCTTGTCACGAAACAATTTTTTAGATTGTAACTAGAAGTTATTAATTAAGGAACCATGATGTCGTCTACATAGCCCAAGAAGAAAAAATACGTAATATAGGAAAAAAAATACTGAACCGATTTTGATGAAATTTATATGGGACCAATCGGAAACTCCCTTTCACATGAAAAACATATTTTCCAAATCGATTCATAAATGACGTTATGAGGTACCTAATAAAAAGCCAAATTGAGGGAGGTACTCAATTCGGCTGTATTTTTTTAATGTAATATTAAATATTATGTAGGTTTTTAACAGAAATAAGTTTGGTCTGAACTATTATCATCTTTTATAAAGTACTCTTTGGAATCAAATTCTAACTCAACTTTTTTTACTATCGAAATTTCAGGTACAAAATCACGATCTTTTTTAGTGGCAACGAATTTAAGTCTGGGTTTATGAATCGTCTTTAAAAACCTTATAGCATAAAATATGCCATTCTCTTCATGATTTATTGTTTCAACGAAACCTACATAATATTTCCACTTATTTCTAAGGTAATATCTTACAATTACACTATCATCAATATTATAATAAAGTTTTTCTTTGGTTTCTTTGGTACTTTCTTTAATATTTTCTTCTTCCCCTGTAAATAAATAAAATTATATAATATGTAACAGTAAAATTTGTTTCGGAAGATGTAGGAGTAAGATAACGAATTTATTTTTACCTGCTGAAGTGGTACACTGCTTTTTTTCATCATTATCTGTTGCAGTCTTAATATTTTCGGCATCTTCATTATTATTATTCTGAGTAGAACTGTAAGTCTTCTCTTCTACTTCTGTAAAATTTTAAATAATTTTATTGTAATATTGTAATAGTTAATTAGTAAAATCACCAAACTCATTGATTGGCACATTACGGAAGATTTGAAATACCTTCTTCAGTATCGGATAATGGCTCTTCATAAAAATCTTCCAACTCCGATTCGTCATGCAATGAATACTGGTCGTCATCGTCAGTACAGCTGTCATCGGGATTAGTTACAGAAACCATAACTGGTCGCTTTTTTATCGCAGTAGTCCGGTTACTTTGTGTATTCCCTGTTCCTGAAGTAGATGGTACAGGATTGTCGTAATTTATGTTTTCCTTTTCGTGATTTAGGTTTCTACTGAACAGGTCTAATTTTTTGTCTATTTTCTGCATTTTCTGAAGGTTTATTGGTCCAAAATTTTGTAAATTGTCATATGCCATGTTCTCTGCCGTGTATCGAATTTCCGATAGGATGGTCACTTTTGTTTTTTTTTTTCCTTTCTCCACTTGATTTGCCTCATCATCTCCACTTTTTAAATTAGATTTATTTGTTTTGTTTTTATCATTTTTGTTATTAATGACTACAAGCTGGTGATTCTTCACATCAAAGCATTCACAATAACCTCTATATGAATCGCCACAAAAGCAGCTTAAACATCTAAATCGTATGACGTTAGTTGTTTCAGTGTTGGCTATTTGATGTAAATTCATTGTCTGAGGAACCGGCGTTAAATCTTCTTCTATACAGTATTTAGCAATGTCATCTTCTTCGATGTAGAAAGTCATTACAGATGTGTCAGAGTTTTTAAGAAGTGTATAGGCCGTGTAAGCGTCTGGTATGTCAATACCATGCTTAACATAGTCATCTAGTCTGCGTTTGAGACCCCCTCCAACTCCATCAGCAGCTCCCTTTCCATGAGCAGATTCACTGAAATTCCAGGTTGAATGGGGGAATCCCAGATCCTTCATGTACTTCGTAAACAAAAAAAAGTTCTTTTTTTGTTTGTATTGGGTGGCTGGGCCATCGGAAAAGAAATGCACTGCATTAACGAGCGGATAATTTTCCCTCACATAGTTCAATATAGGTTTTAAATGTGCCCAAATTGCCTCAGGGCCATGTTCAGTGGAGGGCGATATGGAAGCGAATGATTGTGGTTTTTTTTCTTTGACGTACAGAACGCCAGTATGGATGGTTACTTGTGATTTAGATGCACCGAAGTGCATGGACTGCACTTCAGTTGACAGTTTACACACGTAATTTTCACTAAAGTCGATGTGAATGGCCACTTCAGTAGATTTCAAGTTTTTAATACACGATAAATATTGTGAGTACTGGTGTTTAATATTGAACGCATGTTTTCTCATTATTTTAAGTTCGTTATTAAAGAATTCTGTCAGTGATTTCAATGTGCCCTGAACTTCTTTTTTCGCCATCTTCTTTGTGCTCACTTTTTGGCCATCGTTTTTATTAATATATTCATGTGTCTGCATAGCAAATTCATTCCAAGTAACAATTTCATTCATATAACAAGTGTCCCCGTTAAACTTTAAGGATTCATTGCTGCACGTCGAACATTCTCCATAGGCGCATTCTTTAGAATCCAAATCACATACCACTTCTAATAAGATTTCATTTATCTCGGTTTTCTTAATCATTCCTAAAGAATGTAACTTCTTAACTTTCATGAAGAAGTTTTCATGCTTGATGCACCCACATGTTTCTCTATCAGAAAGTTTCGGTGATACTACATAGAAAGGCTTGTACTTTTGGAACGATGATTTTTTTGCTCTACCTCCGTTCATTCTGTATTTTTTGTAAAGTGCCTTCAAAGTTCCTAGTAGGTATCGCTTTTGTTTTTTAATTTTACCTTTACTTTTAAATTCTTTTTTCCCAGCTGTTGCTCGGCTCACATCGTCCTGGTTATAGAACTTTATTATTTCGTTTACAATTACATTATTCTTTCTAATTATGTTTCTGCTTTGACGAGCCTGTCCTTTTAATCCAAACACAGATTTCGTTATTTCACTCTTTTTGCTATATTTTTGTATACTATCATTTTTAAGTATTCTTTTTAGAACATTTCGTTCATCGTTTTTCGTGGTCTTCGTGTATGTGTCTTGAATGGCATTCACTAAAACATTATGAGTTAAAAGTTGTCTCCTCACCTTTTGTTTTTCTTCTTCAGAAATGCAGGGCAGATTTTGCTCTATGAAACTGTTAGACTTAGATAAAGGTGTCATTTTATTCTCATCATGAATGATGACACTCGATTCATACGGTGTCATTTCGTTGTCAACTGGAATGACGACTTGTCCTTCAGATGTTTTTAATTTCAGTTCTTCTATAACCTCAATCAGTTGTTTATTCTTCTGCATGTAACGCTTACATTTCTTTTTCAGACTTTGAATTTCCAACGCCATTTTCTTTACCGTCTCGTCATAAGATTTCTTTTGAACATTCAATCTTCTTTGGAATCTTTTTCTTTCCGAAGCTCTTTTGGCATTAATTTCAGCACCATTATCAGTAGTAACATAATTTTCATGGTTTGATGTTGTATCTTTGGCCTTCGTTCTGTGGCGGTTCTGACTATCTCTCCACTGTTTTCTTTTTAATTGCATAATTTCGTTGGAACATTCTTTAATTTTCTTCCGCCTTTTATTCCTCTCTGCATTTTTCGTTTTGATTTCTTCGTATTTCGCGGGATTTTGGATTCGCATCCGCTCACGATATTTTTTTTGCCTTTCGGCATTCGTCAACGCCATCTGTGAGTATATAATTTTGTATGACTAAATGATTAAATAAAGTGATTGTTTTTGCATTGGTACCTAAATAATATTTCTCCGTATACCTAAGTACTTAATAAGTCATTCATGAATTCGGTCCTAACAAATTAACTGACGTAGGTATGTAACTCAAACAAATTACTTTTGTAAATGCATATTTTGATATCATACAACCTATGGATGAAATCAAAATATGCATTTCAAATTAGTAGATAATCGCGATGTCACTATTTTCGTAGTTTTTTTGTCATTAATGTACTGAATGATAGTAATTGATACATACATAAATATACACAAAAATTCTCGAAAAACATTACCCTCGTTCCGGAGCAGTCGAGTAAAAATATGCACATGTAACCTAAGCTTAACAATCGGTCATGACTGTAACGTAACACATTTTGTAACGCACTGTTACATTCATGACGAAAAAACGCGTGGGACATAACCTAAAACTCAAATTGTAACCTAACGCGGATAGCGATGGTTTGCGTTGTAGTTTTATTATTTTGTGTAATACTTAACCTACGTAAACACGTATAGTAGTGAGGAAGAATATACATACTTACCTTGTAATCTAACACTAAAAACACACCTTTTTTTAGGCACAAACCCGTTGTCGACACAGAAATCCCTTTCCCTCAAAAAATAATGACAGTTTTTATTTTTTAAAGGTTGGCATCATGTTCAATGGTGTTACCACTCAAGAAAATACTAGAAGTGGCCGTATCATTTTTAAAGTATGGCAGTATTCGATGTTACTTTCATGACGTAACACACATACTAAAATTTTGGACATGTTTTTAAAAATTAATAAAAAAAAAAATCTGGCGTTATTTAGTGAAAGTTTTCGATACAAACGTTGGATATGTATCACAAAACTTCAACATAACTTTAAAATACGGGATAGCCCTTCCATTTCGTAATCGTTGCCAGTTTTTGTTACAAGGGTGGTAGTTGGACAAATATTTTTTGTATGGAATCAAAAACAGTACCAATTAAAAAAATTAAAAATAAAGCTAATTTTAAGAGTTATAGCTAATATTTTGTGGTATTATCTAAAACAACAACCATACTATTCAGTACATTATATAACAAATCTCATTTATCAAATAATGTTGATTATATACGATAAATAAAATGGGGACAAGCAAAAAATTACAAATGTACAATTTTTCGCGGTCATACCCACATAGCTCTATTGAAGGAAAACTGATGTTGTGCAGAAATGTAGAAGATATGTAGTAAGCATTTTACTTATGTGTGCTAAAGTAGGTTACTTCAATAAAAATTATATAAACCTGGGCCCTTTACTGCTACGTCGCATTACGATGAAGGTAGAGAAAAATATATTTGTAAATTCGATGCTTCGAGGACGGACAGATATATGGTAATTAAGTAAATCTTATAAAAAAAAACAAGGAACAGAAACATGCTTAGTAAGTTATACAAAAGAAACATTCAAACAAATAAGAAAAGGGATTGACCTATTATTTACCTTATTATCTCGTATATCATACAATTAAAATAAAACTTTTATAAAACCATATATACAACCAAGACTTCTAAACTTGTTGCTAAATATTCTGTGTTCAGTAGAGTTTAATATAGTTAAATAAAAGTCATATATCACGATAGATAATATGTAAGTAGAGATAGATATTTTCATATTGCACCTGTTTCATAGAAATATTTAGACTATAAACTGTTATATATTCTTGTTGATATTATTTCGTAGTCATATTCACGTCTGGCTTAGCAGAAAGACTTTACAAATTTTTCATCTGTACTATCTGAAGAGTTTGTTTGTTTGTCTGTTTGAATGTATACATCATACCTATGAGGAACAGGGTGTAAAGTTCACTCAACCTTCGTAGAAAAGGAAGGATCCTCCGACCAAACGGGTGTTGTGTCTGGCGAGGATCTGTCCGACGATTGATATCGGGACGTTGTATATAATATGCTAGTTGCGTGGTAAACATGAGTAGTTCGCATGTGGCATTGAAGATGCGCTAATCTCTGCGCACACAAACCACAAATGCGCTAATCTCTGGAAGTACCGGTCGCATTCAAAAAAAATCTTTTTGCATTTGACAGCTCAATTCTTGAGGATGGCTATATAAGATGACGCTACGACCGATAGGAGCCGAGCAAAAAAAAATGTCAGACAGAACGCAAAGCGAAAACGAAGTAATAGCGGGCAGGCGATGCAATGCGACGGGGTGGGTCGGGGAACCAGATATTTCATACGGACGAAGTTGCAGGCAGAAGCTAGTTCTTTCATAAACTAGTTTTTCTCACCAATTCGCATTTGGTCATTTTCATGACTTGTTCACTTTTTTTTTTATTTTGTTTTGGCTTCGCACGGTTTGTGCATTTAGCCAATGTCACGTTTAGAACTTGTTCACTTATTTTTGCAGATTTGATTATACATCATGTAAACTTTATTTAGGGCGTTGCTATCTTTTCTCTCTGATACAAAGAGGAAGAGACGGAAGTAGATAAGAGCTCTCACAGAACATCATCCGAGTTTCATTCATTTTTGGACCAAATGTGAAAGCAAACTGTATCTTTGGTACCTGCACATTTGGACCAAAATTACACTATACGATACGTCAGATCCATGTCGACCATAAACACGCTGATGTTCAAGACGTTAGTTAACAAGTTTGACAGTTCTAAAACATCGAGAAGGCGTCGCTGTCCTTTTCTCGCGCTTTCTGTTAACAAAAGATAGCAATACTCTACTCTAATTGAAGTTTAGGTGGTGAAACAGGAGAATCGGCACCAGTGACCATATTTAAAGTATACTGAAATCATTACTCTCTTTTAACTCTTCGATCTAAAACACATTCTTCGATTTTGTTAACAGTAGGTAAGTTTTAGACATAAGGTTTGCCAGCATTTAGCTTAATTAAACCAGCTTTGGTTAGGTTACGTGCGGTAATTAATACTAACAAATGAAAGACAAGAACTCTACCTAGTGAAAGTTATATCGTACTAATTAATTATATTAAAAGTGTTATGTATGAATCTAAGAGCCTTTAATAGTTTGACACGACCTGATAATCATAGTCAATAAACTTATGGAGAAGAAATTTCGTAATCGAACTCAATAAACAGTTGGAAATCTTAAGCCGAGATCTATAAACGTTACTTCGCTCGTACTATAGCTAAGCGTTATTCATGTCACTTTCGCACAACTGTCCAAATGTAAGCTCAAGATAGAGACGGGGACATGTCTAAGGGAAAACACGTCCTAAGTAACGTTTATAGTTCGTGTCCTTATAGTCCAAGATCGAAGGGCCACCAGACGTCACGTATTTTCTGACGATCGAAATGTGGATGATTGAGTAGGGTTAGTATGTACTAAGAACGCATGCCTACCTGCTAGCTTGCTGAGACGACCAATTCTCAGGTATCAGGTAATCAAGGTACATAAAAACATTACTTCCCTCACGTAAATTCTCCAAGCTGATTGTCACGTATATTTTAGGCAATATCCTTAAAAATAAGTCGCCAATGCTCCCAGACACTTTCCGTCGGCCGTTTTGCTTTGCAGACGCTTTAAAGCCCCCAAAATAATTACTTAACTTCACGTAAATTCTGATGCTCCATTTTTATATATGTCCACCAGACAACTATTTTAAAACCTTTTACAAGAAGACAGACCGATCCAAGGGGACAATCATCCCCTAAACTCAATTTTAATGCCTCTGTGGGTAGGAGCGCGAGGGCATTATCCACGCGCATGAGACTGAGTGAGACATGTATTAGGATATATTGACTTCTCTCTCTCTCTCTCTCTCTCTCTCTCTCACGCTAATACAGTTTACTCATATCAATTAATTATTAATATTTAACAGCCAAAAATTAAAAAAAAACAAGTAAATATTTTGGGGGCTTTAAAGCGTCTGCAAAGCAAAACGGCCGACGGAAAGTGTCTGGGAGCATTGGCGACTTATTTTTAAGGATATTGCCTAAAATATACGTGACAATCAGCTTGGAGAATTTACGTGAGGTAAGTAATGTTTTTATGTACCTTGATTACCTGATACCTGAGAATTGGTCGTCTCAGCAAGCTAGCAGGTAGGCATGCGTTCTTAGTACATACTAACCCTACTCAATCATCCACATTTCGATCGTCAGAAAATACGTGACGTCTGGTGGCCCTGGGATCTAACTCTATTAGTGTATTTATCTTTACTTGTCCGTTTTGATAAACAAATGTGGCATACTGATACCAAAGACAATTGATAGTGTATAGCCTTCTACAGACTTTACTTCGGAGAGTGTGCGCAGGACCTCTACGACCTGCTCCCAACATCTCCTTTTCACTACCGGACTACCTTCCGCACTTGGTCGACATACCGACTAGTCGTACTCAGAACTTCTCCAAATTTATTATGCGCATGGCCAAATAACCCGGCAGCCTTCAAAGCAAGAGTGAACAGGCATCTTCTGGACTTGCTCGTTCCATCATATACCTCATCCATCGCTTTCCAACAGGCGAGATCGAAGTCAAAAACTGGCCCATTTCAAAATAAGAAAAATTAAAAAAAAAATAAGTTTTTCGTCATTGACAGGAATAACGCTTTGCCTTAGTACTTGCTAAGTAACGTTTATAGATCTCGGTCTTAGAGCTAAGGCTGTGGATCTCCTACGGACTTCCTCATTGCTGTATTCAACGAGTGGCAAAATAAAACAAGTAAAGAAGAATACACTGAATACTAATAGATAATAACAGACTGGCTAGCAATCAGGCAACGACTTCATGTATTCAAATGTTATGTACAATTTTGCTATATTTAAATTCTATCGCAATATTAAGCACGATGTAGCATTAAGTAAACCTCGCATGTTATATATATAACTCAATCTGATTATACAGTTTTGATAAATCGATTTACTATGCACCGAAATAGTAACCCATATAGTGTCTTATAGTTAGTGAACAGGGGAACAGATGGTTTCTGTGATGTGAGTGAAAGGCAGGTTTTGAAGGTCGTATGTGTGGAGACTGTCTTCCACAGCGAAGGGATTGAATAGAATTATGCAGACATTCGGTAAATGACATCAAAATAAAATAATATTATTATGTCTCTGGGGCATCATTAGATTCTTTAAAAAAATCACTCGCTTTGCATACTAGTACTGCAGTAGGTTATGCAGCTTATTATTATAATCGAATACGAATCGCAGATCTGTCCTCGAAGCTAGATATAAGTAGCTGTATATTTAGAATAAGTACACTTTTAAATATTTTAAACCGTCATAAAACAAAATGTTGCTTGTTGTCATGAGTCTGACACTCACGCGGTCGATTGATGGCGCCCTGGAATGTCTTGCCAACCACGCGGAAGCAATTTGTTAAGTGTGAACAAATTCACGAAGACCTACCTGAGGGGCTGCTGGACTTCTTAAATTCCAGGGCTGTCGACAGAGTCGAGTGATACATAGAGCCAATATGAATCACTATCACTCAGACATAATTGAGCTTTTGATACGCTTAAAAAACTTTATAGACAATTAGAAGCAGTTTAAATCTGTATTTATTGAAAACATAATGCTCTGTTTGAGGCAACATTTTAGCAGTTCATTGTATAATCGTATTTTGGAATTATATTACATAGATTTTCATATATCTTGGGCAATTTAAATAATATTGGCATTAAAAAAATGCTTTGAGCTAAAAAAGCAGCTTTCTGCAAGTAACACATATTCTAAATAAAACACTCGTAATAACGTTTTCATGCTTTATGCAGAACATTTTAACAGATTATTTATGTAGTATTGCTTTAGAATAAGAATAATTAATTTATTGGTCTATTGTTACAAAAAAGGGTTATATCAATATTTTATACTATGCTCTTGCACCTAGAATTAATCATTATTATCCGATTTGAAGTTTAATATAGAACTATAAAGTTTAATGATATATAGGTATTTTTGACAATTATTGGAATTATAAGCATTAAAGACGAGGAGACAGTAAGACCTTCTAAATATTGCAAAGAAAAAATATGTAACTGATTAGGCTCACAAAGTACATGGATATAGATATATATAGCAAGAGACAAGATTATTGTATTCCTTGTATGCACGCCTTAGTAGCGGTTTGAGATAAAAAAAAATCACAAAAAATATTTAAAAAAATTGTAGATATTTATATCATAGTTAGGCAGTAAGTACCTAGTTAATGAGTTAGAGACAAGATTATTGTATTCCTTGTATGCACGCCTTAGTAGCGGTTTGAGATAAAAAATATTCACAGAAAATATTTAAAAAAAATTTAGATATTTATATCATAGTTAGGCAGTAAGTACCTAGTTAATGAGTTAGAGACAAGATTATTGTATGCACGCCTTAGTAGCGGTTTGAGATAAAAAATATTCACAGAAAATATTTAAAAAAATTGTAGATATTTATATCATAGTTAGGCAGTAAGTACCTAGTTAATATGTTAACTTATCTCTTTATCAGCCGATACCCTACTTCGAATGAAACATTTTCGGTTCTTTAGGCAGAATGGCTTGCGCAGTGTCACGATCGCTAGTCTTTTCGCGCTCTTCATCTAAAAGCCCATGGTATGCATAGGCCCTTGCGATGTCCTTTACGTCTGACAGTTGCAACCCGACATCTGCCTTATTCTAAAGAGAATAAAGTTCACAGTGATTTTGACAGTCATGCAAAATCAGAGGTCAAATATCTGTGAAAGGAGTCAGTCGCGGAATTGAAGGGTTGAGCAGCTTTGGGTCTATTTTACTCACTACTACTACTACAATTTCACATTCTTTGTATTGCTATTGTCAATGAAAATAAGCGTTGGGAAAGGAGAATGGACGTGCATTCACGATGCTAGAAAAGCACGTGTTAGAAAGTTGCTAAAGCTATGATTTTCTAGAAGAGCGTTATGTCCAAACACTGAACCTTTTTTTAACCGACTTCAAAAAAGGAGGAGGTTCTCAATTCAACTTGTTTTTTTTTGTATGTTTGTTCACCGATTACTCTAAGACGCCTTAAATCTGTCGAGCGGTTTAAAAAAAATCAACGATGAATAATTTTTAAATAAAAAAACCGCCTTCAAACGGACGTGACGTGTAAGACGATACTTTTCGAATTTGGTGTGGGGTAGGCCCATTGACTTCTAATAGTATGGACTGGAAATACCAACAAAAAAAAGGTGCCTACCTACAACTCATAATGTCTCATAAAATGGCTGCCATTGCTAGGGTTGTGGCAATCAAGGAATATTGGTGTTACTATAACGAGTATCGATACGAGTCTTACTTGATATCACGTTTGGATCATATTATTATATAATTAGACATAAAATCTGTTGTAACAGAAAAAGATGAGTAGTTTACTTACCGTCTGTTATCTGAGAATAAAACTCATATCAAGTGTTTTTTTCTGTACAGAATTAAAAACTTTTGTATTCAACATGTCTGTGTAACATAACTATTTATTAAAGAGTGAGTAGTTGAGTAAAAATAAAAATAATTAATTTTTTACTTACAATATGTTTATTGGTGTGATAATAATTATAAATGATATATGATTTTATTTATGTAAGTAGGTTTGTACAAACACTTTTACACGTCAATCGTATTTTAAAAACTAGATGAGGTCAGCGTTTCCTATCTGACTACTCTGAGAAGAAAGGCCGTAACAAAATCAGAGGTCACAGTCTCTTTCAAAGTTCAGACAAAATCTTTGTCAGATCATGTGAAGGCTATGTAGATTGCTGTCTGAAATAGGCTTTTGAGGAAAGAACCACACAGATTGAGTGGACCTGTCCAGTCAGTGCACGCAATTGTCAGCAGCCGTGCAGCTCAACTCAGAACTTAAGGAGCTCAATGATTCGACGAACAATACCAAAGAAAGGACATTTGGGTAGGCCGCCATAAACTACTTAAACTGCCAGATCATGATTAAAACTGAAACAATGACCCACATAGTTCTAACAGGTAAAAAACAACATTCAGTATGCAAAATTGGAGCAACTCACACACCACACAATACCGTACGACATTACAATATGAAAATAACTAAAGTATACTAAAATTAAAACATTACGTTTGATTAGTAAAGTAGGCTTAAAAACAGTTATTACCTATTCATTTCTAAACAATATTAGCTTGTTCAAAAACTGTCTATGTGATACTTTTTCAGATGTTCTTCGACCATGATATCTAAACCTTATATCTAGGAAGGTCTTAATTATGGATTTAATGAGGAGTAGCTTATGGTTACTGTTATGCTCGGGATCAGAGTCCGCATGAAAAATAGTTTTCAAATCATAAAATTCACACATGAATTTAAAAATGTATAGATAATACAGCTCCGGTTTCGATTTTACTTCTAAGTGAGTTTTAATAACTTTTTCAGTCTTTTTAAGTATACCTATGACACTAGAAGACGCATATTTGAGTCCTCCTCTTGATTTTATATAAATCAGGCTATTGGTGTCTTCCTCTCCGATCAATAATGTTACACAGATATCGCATTTAATTGAACGCATTAACTTTTTCGTAACGAATCCAGATATATATTCTAAGACCCTATCTGTGTACGCATCACCATCTGTATTTAAAATGCATTCCATATATGCATCGTATAAATCACTGTGATCCTCTGTGATCTCTACCAAACTTTTTTTATCAGTTAGCTCATTTAAAGCTAGAATAGGATTTTTACTGGAGCAAGTCAATATATTGACTTGTTCCAGTGGAGTACAATTCCCAATACCATCATCCCTGATCTCAGCTCTCACAAGCAACTTTTTATAAGCCGCCCGAAATTGAATGGCGTTGGGATTATTGTTGAAACCCCCTCTTGCTCTCACAGCCGAGAAGAAGAGCTCGATATGATCTTGGCTGATCTTGTAGAGTGGGATGTATTTCAGAATTTTTGTGTCTTTCACCAAAAATCTGTACAGTGCCAATGCGCTTTTCATATTAATCAACAATCCAATGAAACCAGTTTTTCTGCGGGAATTGATCACAAGCTCACCTGAAGGTAGTTTTAAACTTGTGAGGTAATTAGTGGCACCTTCAAATAGAACTAATATAATGCCAATATTGGCAGGACACATAGCTTTTTTTAATCCTGGCGGGCGGATGGAATGGCTGTTTAACACATCAAACACGTCGTTCATAATATTTATAAAATTTACAGTTCCACCACATTCCTCAAATTGTTTTAATTTTAATTCACTGCGGCAATACTCCAGGGCATCTGCAACTGAGCTACTGAACAATTGTGTCGCCAGCTTCACTTTCATCTTTTGTTTGTGATAGAATACATGCGGCTTTTTAATTTTATTTGCGAGATGTAGACCCTGTTTTTCTTGAAGCTCCAGCAATTCTTCTAAAAATTTAAAATCTACCTTTCGCCCAAATGGGTCAATAATTACTCTTAGTTCGCCAAACGCATTTCGAATTAATTTTATTGCGTGGCATGGGTCGATAAAAGCGTGGATGCGAGTGTTACCACTCTCAAAACTAGTAACGTCTTGGTTTCTTAAAATATCACAGCCAAGAGAAGTGAACATGCTGAAATTTGCGACAGGTCCGTCGCATGTAATGCTAACAACTTTAACACCCACGTCTTCGCACAATTTTAGAGCCGTGCCTACGATGATACTCTTCTGCTCGCCTGTGAGGGATGTTATTAGAAAATAACCAATAGGTATTTTCCATGAGCCATTGATAGACGTTAACAGGACTACTAGGGCTTGACTGGCTTCTTCGACACTTTCATTATCTAGGTTGTGGCCATAATCAACCCTACCATAATATTTCTGAGCTCTTGGTTCCCAAGTCAGAGACTTTCTTATGGCCATTTCATCAAAAACCAAGGCGCATATAACGGGGTGTGCACTTCCCTGCACTTTAATTTTCAAAGTTTCAAATGCTTCTTTAGTGAATCCTGGTTCGCAATTCACATGTTGGTACCATTTGCTCAAAGTTCTTGTATGAGGTAAGCATGTATTGTAAGTCCGTCTTATATAATTATAGGCCTTGGGGGATAAAAAATGCAATGTTAACGCGAACTTCCTGATTTCTTCAGAGTATTTTTTTGGTGCGGGTAACCCTTTGGACTTATTAATTTGTCTTTTTATGAAGTCTATTGGTCCCGCCAATTCTTCTATTACAATAGTCTGTTCCATGTTGATACAGTTTTTTTTTCGAAGGTCTGCTATAATGTCTTTCAAATTGGCAATTTTTTTGTTTTTTTTTCGAATCCTTTCGTTAAGGCGTTTAATTTTTTGTTGCTGATTGACACATTTTTCTTTTAAAGCCTTAAATTTTTCAATTTGTGGAGGCATTACAGTAGATGTTAAGATACTTAGAGAAACGTCCGTATTTTTAATGTTTCTCGTGTCACATAATGCAGATGACTCTTGACATTGATTTTTGCCAGGTGCCTGAAAAAAGTAGATACTAATATTATGATAAGCAATTTACAATATGATTTATTTATGTAATTAATACATCTATTTATTTATTTCAGGCCAAAGGGCCGGGCTATTATTAATCAAGCATTTAAATATACACCTACCGAAAATATGGTGGGAACAGAGTTATCATGTAATCTCATTACATTAAGTGTTCTATTGACACAGCTTTCTTCAAAGTGAAGTGAACAGAGGTACCACTCTTTATGTCGCGGATTAATATTTTCTTCACCAATAGCCTCTAACCACTTTTTCTTTAATGCTTCATTTTTAGGAAACCTATAATAAAGGTAAGTATTTGGATCAATAAATCATTTTGGTTAGAGCTACTGCTAATATCTAACTAAAATAAATAGGTAACAAAATGTCGATGTGTTATTTTAGCATCATATAAAACTCTGTGGAACGGTCTCTCGGTGCTGTGACCAAGCAAAGTCACTTGGACCGATTATATGTTAACATCGCAGATTGTACCGATATCGTTTCAGCGGAGGAACTAGTTTCGGAAACTAATACAGCAACGGTACAACACTATTCCACTATGACATATTATTGTAAACAAACGAATGAAATAATAAAACGGTATGTTATACGAAAACGACCCCAAATATACCTTACCAAATATACTTTAGCCATAAAATCATGATTGAGTAACAACTAGTTCATCGAACGTATATGAATATATGTAATATTGCATGAAAACCGGCTACTAACCTATGCAAAGACAATTGAGGTTGATTTCCATCCTTTCTTGCACCACACTTCACAATACAACACACAGGCATGTTGATTTGCTGTTTTCCAACATTTGCATTCAGTTTTAAGGGTAAACTCCTCGTAATTTTCTCGCAAATCTCAATAACACAAAAAGTAAACAACCATTTGACAGCACAACTACCACGAAACTCGTCGCATAAAATGGCTGCCAGGGCACTTACCTACAACTGCCGCTACGTCAGAACAAAATGTTGTCATAATGAGCAACAACTTAAATATTGTTGTCTCTTTTATCACATAAGATTATTTAATTAGAAAGAATGAGACAAAACGATATTTCACAGTCTGTATCGTATTTCACTCATATTTGTATGCAAAGTGTATGTCAAATATAATGCGGCGCCTCCATGTTTTTCCTATCTCAATGGGTAGGCCGTAGGTACCATAACTAAAAAGCGTAAAATAAAATGCAACCGCCTTTGTATTTAATTTTTCTTTTGTATAAAAGTTTTTGACACCACAATTTCACTACTGGTGATAGTGACAGATTTTCACGACGTCCGTTAGAAACATGACGGAAACGCTCTTCTAGGAAACCATTGCTTTTACCTTTACTTTCCGCTACTGTCCTTGATCACGTCGATGAGGAAATGAACATCAAAAGTTTTCGGTACTAACAAAAGAATTTACGTGGCTTTTGAGTAGGAGTTCTTCTACCGAAATCTCTTTATTTAGCTAAATATTAGATGTCTGTATTGTTTAGTTGGTGTCCTCTTGTTGTAACGTCATATATCTGGAATCGATGTCGTGTTAGCATCGAGTAAGTATCGAAATCGCTTTGTATCACCTACTTTTAATGACAAACTTGTTCGTATCGGTATCGTAACTGCAATCGTGGGCTTTCATTATCAACTTACATGTTTTTAAAAAACCTACATACTGGAACAATTTTTAATCACCATCCAAATTTAAAATATGAGATGTTTGGTGAAAATAATAACATACGTATTTTTTCTTTTAGTATCACTCGGTACTAAACGCATCATGCATCATAACGTTGCCCGAAAAAAGTCTGTTTGTGGATACCACCCGCGGATACACACGCATCCCTGCCGCACCCGCACGTCGCCCCTTTCTCTCATTATAGTCGCATAGTCTTTAACGTTTGACTTAGTAACCACGCTGAATTGATAACATGTTTCTCTTAGATAATCAGCGCCATCATTATTTCAGCTAGCAATCACCCACAGCTGGGTTATAGGACTCCCTACTTCTCTCCCTCTTCTGGCATACTTCACGGTTCCGTGCGTCCCTCATCCAAGTGTTGACGATATCGTCAACCCAACGTGCTTTTGGATGGCCCTGGTTTGGCCAAACCTGGCCACCGTTCAATGGTCAAACAATTACTCCATCTCTCACGTCATAGCTAATGCTTTTCAATACTTACGAAGTATACTTACTTAATAACAAAAAGTGTTGTCTCTCACCTCGTTCTTAGGAAGCGGGTTTCTTCAACGATTTCATCCCTTGCCGTAGTGGTTTCCTGATCACTGACTGATTGGTCCACACTCAGATGTTCAATAGTGTAGTCTTATGACGACTGAGTTTGCTAAAAAGGTGTATTCATTTGTAGTTCTTGGCTTTCACAGGTTGGCTGTCCATTTGTATTTGAGGTCATACATTCATTATTATATTTCCTAAAAAAATATTTGTAATTCGATAGTTATAGTAGTTCGTATAGAAAAATCAACATATAAGATTATACTCGTAAAATACACGACGGAATATGTTATAGGTGAAATATAAGTATAAGACATATTTTAAACATATAAATATAAATATTTATAAATTATAATTCAAAATGTAATGTATAAATAGTTACAGTAGTGCAGGGAGGTGGTAAGATAGTCATAAATAGGTTAATTAACATCATTATCATTATTATATCAAGCACTCAATATATTAATATTATACATAGCACTGTGCTGCACCATATACTTAGATATATAGCCACCACTTCATATACTATTCCCTGTGTGTATATTATATTATATTCTATTCTATGACACGTGTTTCAATGTTTAGATTATTGATTAGTCTTTGATTTTGGGACTTTTTAGTTTGAGATTTTTAACATCGAATCACTGAATGCGTTGGAGTTTAAAAGAAAATATACCTATGATTAGAAATCCATCTAGAGATGCTCAAAAGTATCAGCTCTTCCCATCTGTAACGGTTGGTGGCGTAGCTACCTGAACCTCGCCTACAATCTCGTCATGTATAGTGGTATAGTATTATTATTAAAACATATTGTTAAAGCGTGTACAGAATTTATTCTTAAAAATATTGGGCATTTATTCCATTTTAAATGTGTGTTTCATTATATTTATTCCAAACAGCGTTGTACATTATTACATGTGATTATTTATAATATCTTAACTGTCTTCCTATAATTATTCTATTGCGGCTCTTAAGATAAACATTTTTACTATGTAATTTCTAGACAATCTTGTATCAAAAATGTAATCCCAATCCAATATACCAAGAGCCTATTAGGCTGGCAGCCCTTCCCTATAAAACAATTGTGTTTATCGTACATACTATTCGACAGAATAGGTGACGTCCGTAATGGAACACTGGTATATCAACACTAAATAGTAACTAATATAATCATTATATAATGCTTTATACGACGTGTACCGCCAAGTGTGAATTGGTTTATAAGTATATAGTTTTTTAGCGTTTAGCTTAAGTTGATCAGCATCACCGACAGGCCTTAGATGTAGAACTTGTATTCAAGCATTAATTAACTAATAATTTCTATAAGGGATCTAAACCAATTTGACGGATCATGCGCTCGTTGTTTGAATACATCTAATAATCTAAATACACTTAAAATACCTTTCACTGAACAACGAACAATTTATATAAATGTGTTTATTGTATCAAATTTATGACAACAGATGTATAAATTATATGCAAATCAAGTAATTATAAGAAGTAATGGTGTTGTTATTTTTACTAGAGCTCCAGAAGGTAGATGTTGAATTTTATGGAAATCTAAACAACGATAATCACTGAGACTATTACATAATGCGCCTGCAAATAAAAATGTAAAACGCTAACGGTCGATGTTCCGTCGAAATGGTCTAAATTCGTGAAAAAGTTGCGTATTTTACAGATTTTATGATAAACATAGGTATAAAATATATCAAAGGAACTGTGCAGTATTCAATAGTAATAAATGTATTGGCCCTGCAGCTATATGTAAGTAATTTTAGAAGGATCATGTATATATTTCAATATTTAGTGTGTTTTCATCTCATACTTATTTAAATAAATATGATTACAAAATAATATGTTTCGTCTTTTGACTGCCCCAGTGCAAAATAAGCGGAGAAAAAGTTTTTTGTATTTTATAGGTATAAAGTTTTAGTAAAATCTCTTTGATTGTACTGTTTGTATCTGGTTGGTTTTGATACCATAAAAATCAATGAACCCTTTGACCGCCACAGTCGTGTATAGACGACAAACCAAAATGTGCCCAGCACGCCACGGTCACGACAGCGTGACCGAATTTTATACGTAAATAAATGTCATAAAACAGCATATTTTTGTTCATTTCCCTTGTTAATTATGTACCTTGACTCTTCGTAATTTATTTGAAGTGAACTGCTGTCGTTAGATTTCATTTTTAGTAACGTAAGATGACAAAAACGAAAACCAGTCATAAAGTTCGAAAAACATAGGGCCCTCGACGCCACAGTCACCATAACAGGACGCGTAGTGATGCAGGTAGTAGTCAATATAACAGGAATATCGACCTCGACGACAACTTACGTTATATTTAATTTACTCTGAATTCTGCACTAGTAAATAAATAAAACATTTCATACTGAACTTTTACGTTCGAGAAATCACGAAAATGTTATAATACTGAACTATGCACTCTCTATAGGTCGAGTGTTAGTTGATTATCGATTAATCGTAATGACTGTAATGCCAATCTCTATCACACTGTTGTATTGTCTGTGCCGGGAACGCCACAGTCGTCTATGCTTGACAGTCACATGGCGTCATACGCGGAATTTTTTTGAATAGAGTAGTTCGTTTACTGTTATTAAATATTATTAATAATGGATGACTATAATATGAGTAGTGAAGTGAAGTGAATATGAGTGGTGGCCGGATTAACTTCCGCCATATTTTTTTTTTTTTCAATGTAGTGTTAAACAAGTTGTGTATGAGACATACCGTCTTATTACAAAACACGATCTAACTTCAGGCCGAGCCAAAATCTTTAAGCCAGTTTTTGTATTTCGAACTATAAGCAGACTTCAGTAAAGTTCTTAATGCGAAATTGACAACCTAAGACCGGACTAAGTTGACAGTTTTGTATAAGGAACTCTATTTGGGTTTCTGTTAGGTTCTTATTTCAAAAATAGGCTCGATGGTTTAAACCACGTCTATAGAAAAACCTTGTTTTGTAATAAGACCAAAAAAGTTCTAAAGTGTCACGTTTCCGAGATATGAGCTATCAAAGTAAAAGTAAAGGTCGACCTTTATGAACTTGGAGGGTTTTAATGATGATTTTGACGATTTTAATTCTTTAGCTAGGTACATACGTCTTCCAGCTGCGAATAACATTTTAATCAACATACAACCTAGCACTGGCCTGCAAATTGCAAAAACCTAAGAAAATTTTAATTTCGCGGGCTGCCCTGAAGGTTCCACCTTAACCTTCTAGCTCTACTAAATAACATAATATGCGCTTTATTACTTTGAAAAAAGGTCTAAATGGCGGAAGTTAGTCCGGCCAAAAAATTCAAACCCGTTTAATAGATTTATTTTTTTATTTTGTTATAAAAAATACGATTACAAAAAACCGATGGTTCATGTCTCATTTTATTTATTGCATTATCAAATAATAATATTGCAATCTAATTTCTCATATTTACAAAAGTTTTTCCACAATATGAAACAGAATATCAGTGAAACGAAACTAACGAAAAATACGAAACTATTAGAACTAAATAGGTATTTATTTATATTTATATATTCTTTATTGTACACCACAAAAAACATAACAACAAAAATTAAATTGAACACTACTTACTTAATATACAATGGGCGGCCTTATCGCTTTCTGCGATCTCTTCCAGGCAACCTAGGAATGGACAGAGGTACCTATTATTATTTCGATATTATTAATAAATATCGGTTGCGCACCTCTAGTGCAGAGGCGAGCAAATTAAAAAAGCCGTGCCAGCTACGCCACTGTCATCATAAGACGACAAGAAAGTACGTCAAGATTGAACATAGTGCTGTGATGGTATTGACTTGGTTTTATCGATTTTTGTTTTGAATTGTGGAATCAACGCCGCAACTGTGACACATATCATTATGATTTCTGTCATAGAGGACAAAGCGGGATGAAATAAAACCCATGTGTTATATTTTTCCGGTATAGACTTTTTATTAAAAACATAATGTAGGTTAAAAAATAAACAGTTAGTGCTTTATCGATATAATTTCGAACTCACTACTATTTTGTAGGTATTTAAGGATGAATCATAGTGGCGCCGAGGGCACGCTTTTTCTTTTTTGACGTGGCGGTCAAAAGGTTAAATAAAAAAAAGTAACTACGTGTTCCCTCCATTTTACAATAAAATTGGTTTTCTGTCCACCTAAATGAGTGACTCTAACGAAGAAATTCGATACATTTGAAGTTTCATAGAGAAAAATGAGATACAAGCCGCGAAAAAGATATGTGATGTATAAGGACTTAACGCAGTGTCAGTAAGAGTACCACAAAGTTGGTTCAACCGTTTGATAGTCGTTACGGGTCGTCAGAAGCCCGAAAGTCGGACAACCAGTCTTACCAAGGGGTAGCGTGTTACCCAGTAACTGGGTTGTGGAGGTCTAATAGGCAGTCGCCCCATGTAAAATACTGGTATTTAGCTGCGCCCGGATAGACTGGAAGCCATCCATTGGATAAGGCTAGGCAGGTGATGATTAGCCCACTTGAACCACAAAATCAAAAGTCATTTATTTAAACTAGGCCGAGAATCAGCACTTTTTGAACGTCAAAATCACACAAGACACTTCCTAGTGCTTTAGCTGGGAAGAAGAAGTGGCGCAACAAACTCCCCAGCAGCACTGCTGTCTGATCAGTTAGAAGAACTGGAACACACATCAGTAAATACATTTAGCGCTAAATATGGTTAAAACATTCCGATAGTTCTGTTTCTGTCAATCGTTTGAAGATTAGATCAATTAATTATTATTAATTTAGGGGCAAATGTTTGTATGATGAATATGGACATTTGTACCCGAGTCATGGATGTATATTTATAATATGTATGTATTTACGAAAAAAAAAATGTATTTAAGTAGTGTATCAACCATCTGGTATCCATAACACAAGCCTTAAGTGCTTAACTTGGAACTAGATGGTGCTTTGTGCAATGTCAGACGATATTATTATTATATTATTTATTTATTTGGTTCACCAACAATTGTATAAACTGGTATAAGGAAATGAAACAGAAGCAACCAATCAGAATAAAGTGTAACGGTCACTTACAGGTGAACTATAAATAAATAAATAAAATACATTTAATTCAAACAACAGTGATCCATAATTTGTTAGTATTACACACAGCATAAATTCTAGTGTTAGTAACATTGATATAAAAATAATATTATTAAAAACAAACTCTGCATGCACACAAAACGTTGTCGTAAAACAGAAATAAAAAGACTATTTATTATAAATGTTGCACTGAATTAAACTAAATTAAAACTATATAAAACTAGGTCATACAAAAATAGGCAGTATATAGCATTCACATTGTTACATTCTCCCACCCAGTTACACAATGCAGGGCTAAGAAACTCAACGGTCGGGGAGATACTTTTAAAAACTGGTTTTCAAGTTGCCTAAACCGTCAAATTATAGAGACAGAATGTGGTTTTAAATAGCGAAACGACTTTAGTCATTTGTGATGCAAGTAGCCTTAAGTGTCTCATGCTTTGTGTGCACCTAGTTTGCAAGTTAGGACTGTATGACTTAGTTAAGAAGTGATGCTTAGTGCACCATATTTCACCTAGGGTCCACCCCCCCCCCCCCCCCCCATGAATTCGCACACTTATCAATTCCCATCATACTTGCCAGGATCCTCAGGATTAACGATTTTTTCATCCCTGATACCCGGTAGTGTCTTGTGCCAAGTGCAAGTATACAATAAACTATTTCTGCCAGTTCAATCTACTGTAAGGCGCGTAATAGTTTTAAAAAACACGCTAACCTAACCGAACTAAAAAGTTGAAAATAATTTTTAATCAGTTTAAAATAAGAATAGAGTGATTAAAATACATATATTTTATTGTAAAAAAGCGCGGGTTGCTTGGTGTAAATATTTTTGTGAATATTTGTAAAATTCATCTTCCATAGTATTCTTGATTTCGTTTTAAACTCGTCCAGTTGCTTACACAGGGAGATATCTTCTCTGCTGCTCCTCTTGGTGCGTTGGAATACATAGTTAGGCGGCGTATTATGATTGTTTTTTCCCACCAAAGTAAACTCTGATTCAGACACAGGTTTGTCCATCGGCTAAGTCGGTCATCGGGGGTCAACGTAAGGAAGTAGTCCAATCAATTAGTACTGGGGCGTTTTATACATTATAAGTAGGTACCTTTACCGTGTCCTTGGAGGCGGAGCTTGTGCAGCTTGGTCAGACTATGTACCAGGCGGCCATGTATTGCAGGCTCCAGGGCTTGGAGTAGTTCGTGTTCGTCGTGTGACGGCCAAGTTACGTGACTAGTTACGGTTCGACACAACACTATCAATGTCGCCCCGCGCCGCCAGGGCAGTGAGTCTTATGCACCCGATAACTGCGCACGCGCTCTGCGTACGCACTCATGCGCCTTGCGAGCCATCCATTTTTTTAAAGTATATGTGTAATGTTAATAAATAATAAGTATCATACTGGTTTCATGTACAGTCGCCAACACAACAGGTTATATGAAACAGTCAAATTTCTCCAAATGATTTTAAACCTTAAAGTGTTGAAGGTTAAGTTCAAAATCGAATGAGAAAATTTTTCAGTTGGTGGTAACTTTACCTGCTGCTGAGTGTACATTTCTTTTTTACTGGACTTCAGAAGTTAGTACCACACTTAAATTTAAATTTTTCCTAAACTATAGAAGTCAGAGTTTTTAATAAAAAAACCTTTTATAGCTAATTTCATATTTCTTTTTTTTTCAGAAACGTTTTTAAGTATGTTTTATTTACATTTTAATAACTGGTATTGCCTCCTCGGGCTCTTATTACAGCTTCGAGCCGGTTTGGCATACTGAAGATTAGGTTTTGGAGGCGATGTTGAGGAATATTCTCCCATTCTTCCATCAGGGCCTGTTTTAGGGCCTTGAGGGTGATAGGTTTGCGGCTTCTGACCAGCCTCCCGATCTCATCGCAGGCGTACTCGATCGGGTTGGGATCAGAACTTCTTGATGGCCAAGCCATCAAGTTATTACCAACTTCTTCCACCAATCTCTACCGATCTCTTTTACGACCCGAGCGGTGTTTGGACGGGCGTTATCCTGCATCAGTATCGATCCATCACCCATATTTACATACCTACTCTTTAACCTTTTGACCGCCACGTCAAGAAAGAAAAAGCGTGCCCTCGGCGCCAAGCTATGAATTCATCCTTTAGTACCTACAAAATAGTAGTGAGTTCGAAATTATATCCATAAAGCACTATTTATATTTATTTATATATTCTTTATTGTACACCAAAAAAAACATAACAACAAAAATTAAATTGAACACTACTTAATATACAATATATAACTATTTATTTTTTAACCTACAGTATGTTTTTAATAAAAAGTCTATACCGGAAAAATATAATACAGGAGTTTTATTTCATCCCGCTTTGTCCTTTAGGACAGAAATCATAATGATATGTGTCACAGTTTAGGTGATGAATCCACAATTCAAAACAAAAATCGATAAAAGCAAGTCAATACCATCACAGCACTATGTTCAATCTTGACGTAGGTACTTTCTTGTCATCTTATGATGACAGTGGCGTAGCTGGCATGGCTTTTTTTAATTTGCTCGCCTCTGCACTAGAGGTGCGCAACCGATATTTATTAATAATATCGAAATAATAATCCTTTCAAGATTTGAGATTATAGTTTAATAAAATAATATTTATTTCTGGCTCCTCGCTCCGCTCGTCGCGCTTGCGCTCGCTTCGCTCGCATTTGAATTGTCTCTCGTTTTCTGTCAGCCATGTCGCCGCTCGCGCTATCCTGCGCTCGCTCCTTTGTGTCAGCTAGGTTCTTGATACCGTGGGTGGCCCCTCGCTTACGCTTGGGGTTCATACAAATAGCTCGCAGGTGATGCATCAAGATCGACGCAAATTGCTATCGATAAAGGATTATTTAGTTCAAGCGTGTTCCGGCGAACCATGACATCGGCAAATCTTGGTATCGGCCAACCATTCATTCTATGTAGCGTTATTCGGCGAAACGTGCTGTCGCTAAATAATGGTGTCGACTAATAGTTTTCTCGTATTACCGTTCGTCGGTGAACTATGCTTTCTGTAGACAGTTATATCGTTCAAGGGTAATTCGATATACCGTACGGGACTACCCAAATACACAGTGGATTATGTGCACGTGTTTAGTCGTTCTAGTGCCTATTTACTTCCTAGAACAGTTGTGCACCTATAGCTCGAAATCCAACGGCCAGTGGAACATTCTCGAAAACTTTTTTTGTTTACAGTGCATAGATTTTACGAACTTGATTTTAGTGTTTACCTTTAGTCATAATTTAGGTTAGGTTAGGATAGTCCTTTTGCTAAAAGTCGTAATCCTGTGAACATGAAACAAACAAACATCGTGTACAGAGAATTGTTTATAAGTGACGCTTCGTGCGAGTTTTTACCTACGTAGCTTATAGTTTATAGACTTTGGTGTAGGTACCTACTTAAATTTACACTCGGCGTCACAAAAATCGCACCTCTTTAAGAATTCCCTTCAAAGTCATTTTAACCCTATTAATCAATGGTAGACATATGACTATAAGGTATCATTGGAAAGGCAATTTATTTAAAGTTCAGAATAAATCAATGGATTTGGTTTTTTGTTTACCAGGGAATAAAAAAAAGCAAGCTAATGCAAATGATTAAAAGTTAAATTTTATTTTATCAGCAAAAAATTACAACAAAGTCCTTTAAAACAACTTAAAACCCAGTGTTACCCCCCCCCCCCCCCTAGCCCTGATGACTGCTTCCATGCGTTCTCTCATGGACCTAATTAATGTGACAACAGTCTCTTGAGGAATGTTGTCCCATTCTGCAACGACGGCATCTTGGAGGTCTTGGAGAGTGGTAGGGGCAGGATCACGTGCCCGTACTCGCCGTTTCAGTTCATCCCAAAGGTGCTCAATAGGGTTCAGGGGCCGTACTATGACCTGTTAACGCCATCATGATTCCGTTGAGAAAAAGAGATAGTGCTATCGGTCATGTATAGCTCCGTCTCTCTTCCACGCTGGAACAATGATGGAATTTGGACTGGTCTGGACTTCGCGCCGGCCAGCGGATAACAGGGATTCCAACTTCTTGCAGGTAGTCTCTTACAATTAAAGCGGTGTGACAGCGGGCGTTATCGTGCATTAACGGGAACCCACTGCCAACAAATCCCGCATAAGGGACAACCTGCTCCTCTTAGATCTCTGTTATGTACCGAGCAGCAGTCAGCGACCCTTGCCCGCGAGCACTTCCAGTCCGAGAAACACACACAAGGTTCGTTTTACCGTCGATTGACATGCCGCCCCAGAACATGCACGAGCCACCCCCGTATTCCACTGTCTCTTGAATACAGGCTTGTGCGAATCGTTCCCCTTGCCTCTTATACACTCTTCGACGCCTGTTGTTGCAGAAAAGACACACCCTCGTCTCATCCGAGAAGAGCACAGCCCTCCATTGGTCTATTGTCCAATCCACATGGTCACGGGCAAATTGCAACCGGTCTCTCCTATGCTGTGCAGTTAATTTTGGCCCTGTAGCAGCCCTATGAGCTGCAATTTTCTTCTCCCGCATTCTTCTTCTAATCGTGGAGACGCTTACAGAAGTTCTGCAAGCTGATCGCAGTTGTTGTTGCAGCTCAACAGCATTGGAGAACCGATTACGTAAAGACGTCGAAGCAATGAAGCGATCGTCTCTTTCGGATGTGCACCGTTGTTTTCCAGATCCACGTCTTCGGATATAGCCACCAGTCTCTTGGAAGCGTTGGAACACTCGTCGAACGGCAAAACGACTCAAGTTCAGTTGCCGAGCAACATCACATTGCCGCATCCCTGATTGCAGTAGTGCAATGACTTGAGCGGCTTCATCTGCAGTGGTATCCATCTTCTGGGGTATTTTTCTTGCTGTAGCTGTTCACGTGTGTTCACTTCAAAGGTTGAATAGCGAATGAACCCACATTTATTTTTTTTTTTTTTTTTTTTTTCCTAACTATGGCATCTCGTAGTAGACCTAGAGAGGTCGTTACTACTTAACCGGACTATCCTGTGGTTGCCTTAAGTGAAACTCAAAGCCTCCAGCCAGGGGCGTATTATTACATACTAAGCGACTATCACCTAAGGGCACCCCCTGTGGGGTACGAACCTCGGCTTAGGGCGTCGCTGGGGGGGGGACAGCAAGGTGGGACAGGCTGGATCAGATTTTTCTTATTATTAAGCTTGATGAGGTCGGCGTTTCCTAATTGACTATCTCTGAGAAGAAACGCCGAAATAAACTCAGAGGTCACAGTCGGGGGGGGTTTATATTTACGGGCTCAGCTACGGCGCGGGCTGGCGCTTCGTCGGGCAAGGAACCCACATTTAACCCGGGTCGCCCGTTTTATACCCTTGTAGGGAGGTGCAATTAGTGGCCGTTGCAATGCGTATTTTGACAACATTTTTTTTAACGTTACGTGCTATTGAGATCTGTTGTGTTTAGGAATTCTAACTGTTGTTAATTTAAAGGTCGTTAAACATACTTTCAATTGATACCAATATTAATTGGGTTTAATGTATTCGTTACTGGCGGGACATGTTTTAAACTTATTTTCGAAGAGGTGCGATTTTTGTGACGCCGAGTGTATTAGGAACCTTGAACATTGACTCGCGTCGAACATTAGTGTCCTGAAATAATAACTTTTGATGTTTTAAATAGTGCCTTGTGTGATAGAGACCTAGTTTTAGTTGTATTGTTTTATAGGTATATAAGGGTGAGAACATTCGCATAAGTTTTTATGGACGTTGTTTACGTACCTACGCGTTGTGTACGAACAATTTAGACGACACGGTTGGCGCAGTGGTTAAGCGATTGACTGCTGCGTTACGTGTCGCGGGTTCGATCCCCGCACGGAACAAATATTTGTATGACCTGCAAGTAGTTGTTCCGGGTCTGACTGTTTGTGTATGTGAGTTTAAATGTTTGTAAACGCACCCACGATACAGAGCAATTCCTAGTGTGGGGCAACGTTAAAAAAAAAAAAAATTGTCGAACTTTAATGACGAACTAGGTTACCTAGGTACACTGTTACCTATTTGTTGTGTCAGAACTTTGTTTTGAGTGCATCAAGACATGGTGCTAACACGGTTGCGAACCAAGTGTTTCGCGTGCTACGCAACAGCCTGTAGTCATTTATCCTACGTCTGGTGAACAGTTAGACGGTACGATGCCGTCTACTTCAGATCGAGGCGCATTGTTCGTTGACGTACGATCGCCGACGCCGCCGCTGGCTGGACCTCCGTCCGCCGGTGCCTGGGCCCCATCACCACCGCCACTGTCTGAATCGTGAGAAATGTGAGAATCTGGAAGAGTATAACAAGAAGTGCTTTTACTTCGTTCGCCGAGCTGCTACAACAAGCTCGATTAGCGGAGGTTGTGCTCGAATAAGTGTGCGCCGCGCCGCTGGGCCGACTAAAATACACACTCCTGCATCTGCCGCCCCGACGCGGCACGCCGCGGACGTCTTCACGTAAAAATCAAGGATTTTTCTCTTCTGTTATGCTGATTGTTTTTGGATTCCAATATCTAAAGCAGATTTTAGTAGAAGTAACTGCCACACAATACGGTTGGCGCTGTTGTGTCCCAATGGTGACGGACGAGTTTTAGGTCGTAGGTTCGAACCCAGACAGGCGCTTTAGGTACCTACTTTGTATAAATTATTTAATTACCACTGCTCTCGAAACGGTGAAGAAAACATCGTGAGGAAACCGGCATGTCCTAAAACCAAAAATTCGAAGACATGTGCCATCTACCAACCCGCACTGGGCCCGCGTGGTGGATTATGGCCCATTTCCTCTCACCGAGAGGAGGCCTGTGTCCCAGCAGTGGGAACATTATAGGTTAATGATGATTAGGTAACTACTGTTGGCTAGGGGTAATTTTAAGCCCAGTAGTATGTTTCCGTGGGATATTTTCCGAAATTCACGCAGGCGAAGCTGCGGGCAAAAGCTAGATCAATACTAAAACTCAATTATCACTAATATTTTTATTATTTAGTAGTAATTTCTATAACATTTAAATTTTTAATTTCTTTAACATTAAATTTTGTCAGTCTCATGACTGTTCAGCCTAAAGTAGACATGAAATTTTTAATTTCACGACTATAATGTTACCATATTATTATTAATTCCTACCAATATTGAATACATTATTATAGGCAACTATTAAGACAGACATGCAGTACAAAATGCAATAAGATATATCTCTGTATACATTAAAAGAACGTCTGTTAAAAGAAAGCGTCATATTTTGCCACATTTAGAAAGGTTATTTTTAACAGTTATTTTTTACATAAAATAAAATTATAGCGAGTTAGTTAGACAACATTGATATGATATGACAACATTAATATTTTTTAAATCTGTTTTTATAGGTAGTTACATAGTTGGCCATCTAATTCAAAGGAATTATTACATATCAGAAACTTTTGTAAAAACAACTGGGAATAGCGTGATTTTACTAATAAAGAATACAATACTATAAACTCATGTACCTACAATAATTAATTGAGTGCTTGGCTCAAAATCTTTTAAATTGGAACTGGTGTAGCACATACAATACCTATAATATAATATAAATATGCATTAAATATAATCTTAATATACTTATAAGTAAACAACAGTTATTAAAACAAATCTTATAAAAAATACAACAAAATTATAAAAAAATAATTATGTAACTTATCTATTCTACACAATTCAGTCAGTGAGCTAGTGTTTCAGTCTTCACTGAGATAATGAATCGTTGTCTGTTCCGATATTATAATATATCGCATAATAAATACGCATTTGTGTGCCTCAAGATGAAATCCCACCAGTTTGAACGTACCCTGTTAGTTCACAACACCCACTTAAAGCCACGAAGTGTAGGTACCTACCCTAACTCAAGACTTAATAATACTATTTTGAAATTATTATTATTTTTAACAAATATTACGCAATAATGTTAGAAACAAGTTCAAATTAAATATTTTTGATATTTTTTTGCAGTATGTTGGTGGGTTAATAGTTAGGGGCGTGATAATATATATTTTTTAATACTACTACATATTTGAATTTCAACTATGATGAACGAACCGCTAAGTAATATAATTGTGAAACGGTTGATTTTCCAATTTTATCTTTAATAAGATGGTGTTTTATTTTATTTGTAATGAATAAAATATGATGTTGGATCATAAATTATAATACCAGTATCACTAGTTTTATTTTGCATTAATTAGTTAAATCTTTGATAAAAAAAATCACAACCTTTTTTAATACCCAACTGTTAATAATGCCTTAATGCTTTGTTATTAATGGAAATTAGGGACTGTTTGAAGTTTAGAACCAAACAGAAACAAAAAACAATAACAAATGACAAAATAACCACCAGAATTTACACATTTACGTACAATTATGATTAAATTACACTTATAAGCCGAAACACACATAAATCAAATCGAAAATTTTCATAGCGTGTGTGCAAACATTTTTTTTTATGATTTTTCTGTGAATTTTAAGTACTTAACTTAAAATGTAACAAGTTGTGTGATCGTCTCTCCGTGTGTCTGGCGTCAGATATTTTTTTACTCTTCATCAGCACCCCCCTCCAATAATCCTTCCTGCAAGTTCATCAATTGTTAGGAAACATTGTAAACATTTAATTCAAGGATGAATCAAAATAGTAAAAAAAAAATGTCGCACTGTAAGTATAGCGCGAAATATGACGAAATAAGTAGGTGTTGTATGTTACGAGTAATTAGTTAGGTAGGTACTGCATGTATGGGTATTAAGCGTGACACTGTGCGTGTTTTCATGACTCCCCGCAACAATAAGTGAGGAGATAAAAGAGGCATGTTTCAGACTGCGGTCCCTCAACTTTGCGCGCTAAAAATCCCACTCTTGTGTTCGAAAGGGCTTTTTGAAGTGTTGCAGAGGCAGAGCGGAATGAAAAGCGTGGATTTTCAGAAAATTTGTCAAGACACCTTTAGGTAAGAAAGCATGGTACGGAGCGAGAGGGCATGGGAAGCAGTCACAGTCACCTCCTTCGCGAGCGTCATTCTGCTGCTCGCGAAGGAGGAAGCGGAACGCGTGAGGGAGAGGCAAAATTCGCGCTCTCATAGTCCCTAGTCGCCGCAGGAGACGCCCTGGTGTTCCACGCGCGCCTGAAACAGATGTCAACAACAATCACGTGGTCCGCTAGGGCCGATGCCTGCCAGGATTGGGGGAAAGTCCGAAAGGGTTACTGTGGCCCCTGGCACAGGCAACTGAAGGAACACGGGTGGGTTTTTTGTCAGTAAGAGTCTGACACGCCCTCCCACTCCGCCCAGAGCGGGAGAAGTTATTTAATGATTTCCCAAACTAAGAAAAAGGTAAGAAAGCACTTTTTCATTGGTCGATAACCGGTTGAGCGAATGAAGCGCGCGGAAAATTGAGCGGATAAGGCTCGTATGCGAAGTGCGGGAGATTTCTGTAACGTAGGTATATGCCATGGGGCCCGTTTTAATTATTCAATGATTTCGGGTTATTATTGGATGATTACTCAATGATCTTGGGGCTTTGCCGGTAGAGTTACTCATGCCAGAAAGGCCCAAGTGAGAGACCAGTATGTCGATTCTGTAAAAATGTGACCGTGAAGTGAACACTTAAGTGAAGTGAGCGTGGAGTGAGCTGTCAGTGTCATCCCACTGATGCTAGGGATTGACCAAGCATTACATTTACACTCATAATCAAGATTTTAATTATTTTTTTATGCTAATTCTGTTGATCATTTTATGTTATTTCAAGGCTAGTATTTAAGTGGCTAAAAATTACTATTTACGGGTTTTTTTTTAATAAAACAGCAAAACAGAAATTCGATTAGAAACTCAAATGAGTTCTTTTATTTTGTTTTCCTAAACTAGTTTCTGACTGCATTTCCGTGTTGCTGTTTCCAAAAAATAAAAACAAAATAGTAATAATATGGACTCAAAATAATAATATTTAGCTTTGAAATAATATAAAATGATCAACAGAACTAAAATTAAAAAACATAATTAAAATCTCGATTATGATTGTAAATGTAATGCTTGGTCAATCTTTAGCATCAGTGGGACTACACTGACGGCTCACTCCACGCTCACTTCACCTAAGTTTTCACGGTGAGCTGGTTACAGAATCGCAATGCAGACCAAGAGAGATACCGGGACGGGGTCGCTCCTGATCTATCGACAGAAGACGTTACCATACCGCTTCGATGTAGGCGCACTAAAGCGGCGCGTCTTCGAGGAGACAACTTTCGGCCGGTTCGCTGAGCCAGGTTGGCCGGACAGCGAACGCACATGTTTAATGCCGCCGCTGGCAGCTTGGCTTAATTGCCTGGCCCAGAGGAAGGATACCTCTAAAATAAAATAAAACACCTAAACCTAAGCTTTCAGACGCGGTGAGACGATTAATGGCTGCAGGGAGTCCAGTCGTGAGCGCTTCCCTTGCAGAGCACCTGCCGCACTCTGCAGTATATAGGCTTACCGGGGATCTAGGCTCTCCCCGGTGGTTTTTTTACCTGTATCTACGTGGGTCTAAAATGGAAAAAGCAAAAAATACATAATCAAATAAATTGCCGATCGTGTTGGTCGAGGAAATGGGTGTGGGTGCGCTGTCAGATTGATATAGTGACAGGATGAGTGTGACGAGCGTGGCGAGCGTAAGCTCAAAGCGCTCGCGGACTGAAGAGGAGATGGTTGGGCGTCCTTCCAAATTTGAGGAAACGGTCACGTAAGGAAGACGAGAAACGCGCGGGGTTGACCGGCATCGCTTCTAGCGATGAGAACCTACCGGGCGCCAAAGTGCCGACGGGCAGGAGACGGCGAGGTCGCGCAGTTGGTGGAGCTTCAGCTCTTTCGACGTTAAACGACTCTCTAGGGCGCTTGCAAGCGCCCCGACACGCGACACGACGCGATACGACCCAGCGGAAGCAGCGACCCTGGGACCAAGCAAGTGGAGGGCGCTTATACCCAACTCCACCTCTCTGGTCAGCACAAAGGGGGAGATCAACTCCGCTAGGAGACAGGAGAGACGGGTAGTGGCTCTGGATGTGGTGGCTGAAATGGCCAGTCAGGCCAGAGAGCGGCTGTCTGCTCGCTTGACCGCTGCCGAGGATCTGTGGGCGACGGCCCTAAACCGCCAAGTAATGGTCAGCGTGGACGTGGTCCTGAAGGTTGCCACCAAGTCTGGCAACTTGATGGGCACGTTCACGCGAGCTCTCAAAGAGGCAGCGGAAGAGATGATGAATGTCAACCTCGAGGGGTCGAGTCGAGACTCCTTCTAGCCCAGACCCTCCAGCCACCACTCGCAGCGGACAATTGGAGGAACGAGGAGACCTCAATGGTGGGGCTCCCGCAGGTGGCAAAAAAATCCGTGGCTACGACCAAAAAGCCAGCGAAGGTGGCCATAAAGCCCGTGGCTGGCGCCAAAATGACAGCGGTGGTGTCCAAAAAGCCTGTGGCTGGGGCCAAAAATCCAGCAGAGGGGGGCGAAAAGTCCGCTGAGGACACTTCCTACCGAGAGGAAGCCGCGGAACTTGCGACCGCAGCCGCGTCAAACACCGAGGCCTGGTCAACGGTCGTAAAAAGCAAAAAGAAAGCAGAGCAAGAAATTCGGAGGACATCCGGGTCTCCAGGCCCATGAAAACGGCTGAAGTATGCGTTGATGGGCTGGACGACTCAGTAAGGAGGTTATGGAGGCTATTGACCTACATCGGAAAGTGCCCGCCTGAGAATCTGCGGGCAGGCGGAATTCGCCACGACGTTCGCGGGCTAGGCACGATCTGGGTGCGGTGCCCGGTAGCGGTGGCGAAGGTCACCGACGGGGGGCGTTTGCTGGCGGGGTGGGTTGCGGCAAGGGTTTGGCTGCTTTGGCTGCTGCAACCCAGGGTCATGCGGTGCTACCGATGCCTGGGCATCGGGCATGTCCAGGCACAGTGCACCGCCGAAATTGGTCGCAGCTATCTGTGCTATCGCTGCGGTCAGCCCGGCCATAGGGCGGCCCAGTGCTCCGTGGCACCAAACTGCAGTATTTTGCGACTGCAGGAAAGCCCGCGAGGCACAAAGCAGGTGTCAAGGCTTGCGCCGCATCACCCGCCAAGAAGAAGATTTGTGCGGGGGACCAAGGCTACCAGGAGATCCGCACCTCCCCTGCAGCCTACTTGCCCTGCGGCCGACACTCCCGACCGCAGGAAGAGATTGCCGACGAAATGGAGTAGGTATCATTGACATCAATCGCCTGGACTAGCCCGCGAGAAGCCCGGACCTGAATCCAATTAAACACGTTTGGGACGAGCTTGGGAGGTGTGTAAGAAATCGAAACCCCGCCCCAGGTACACTTCGAGACCTGTAAAGTGCGTTAGTGGAGGAATGGACCAATATCCCGCAACATCACTTATGATACTTAATAAACAGCCTATCCAATCGCCTGGCAACTGTGGAAAGAGTCCGTGGAGGCAATCCAAAGTATTAATTTTGTTTTAAAGTTCGTTTTTGTGTTGTATGTGAGGTACCAACCATTATTTTTTTCAACGTAAAGAAGATTGATATTTTGTTTACTATGTAACTTTGACAGTTAAACTAATAATGTTTCTGATTCTAACATTTGGTGTGGTTTTAAGCTGGTAAATTATTTACAACATCCAGTTTCGTTCATGCCGCTAGCTCTATTATTTTAACAGTAATTTTAGTTTATCGTACTGACCCGTATTCTTTGTCCGCGAGTTACATAAACGAGAGAGAAAGAGAGATACATAAACGGTTTTACTCTGTGTTAGTTTCGGGAATGCATGAACGGTTTAGAACGCGAATGGAGCTCCTTCACGTGCTCATCTATCTATAGAGAGATGGACGATGACTTGTGCGAAGTGAGATAAATGAACACGAGAATAATACCGTACCAATTAAAACTATAATTATAAGTTAATATTGCTACAATATTACTTACCTCCTCCCCGCTTCCAGGGTTCGCATCACCAACCCGACTGTTGCGTTCGCGTTCTAGTTCGCGTTGGCGCCTGCGTGCGAACTCGCCGCGTTGTTCGCGAACGAAGTCGCGTTCTGGTACATAGGCAGGCGCATGATTGCGTTTGTATCCCCCGATTATCAGCTTAATCCAGGCAAAAGATACGATGTAGAGAAAGATCACGCTGATGCTCATCAGGATCATGAATACGATAGCCTGTAGAAAATCATCAGTGTAAATTATCAAACGTTTTTTTATAACAAACAAAGGTGACGTAATCATGTTATTGAGTTATTGGGCTACCCCCAAGGCTTTAAAAAGGCCTACTATGCCTACTATAATTATGATACCTACTATGCACATCTAGCGACATTGGCAGAAATAAGTGAATTCGATTTATTATGTGCTTCTAGGCTTGGTGATGGATCGTGCGTGTTACACCCGTTATTTGTAAGCAAACAGTTTATACGCTAAACACGTTATAAAGTCCAGAGACCAGACCATACATTTAAAATTTCGTTAAACGGGAAGAAAATAATTACATTAGTCAAGATAAGCTCGCCTTTTGCGTCAAATTAGCTTATTATCAAAATCAAGAGGGATTTTGATTGAGTTGATTAGACCGAATTTAACTTCATAGCAAGTAGGTACTGTAGATATTATAGCCTATTGCAACCTTTATGAATACGTTGAAACGTAGATGCCTGAATTATGAGTGAATAAAAATGTGAATTGGATCCAGTCGGTTTTTTATAAATTGTCTACTTTTAATTTGAAATTGAGCCAACTACTTCTTGAGTTCTGCACAAAGGATGTAAGATATTCATCGAATTTGGTGTAGAACAAGTTAAAAGGGGCTGCTACCGGCCTTTTTCCGGGTTTTCACCAGGCTTGCCTGCTTTTGGGTCGCTTACCAGCCGCATAGAATCCTGGGAGTTCGGTACCGGCAATTCCGTTTTGGTCCGCGACACATGATCGGCGTATCACAGACCTGCGATTCTGTCTAAGCGTGCTTCGCTGTGAGGTTGCGGTTCGTCAGGATAAATTTGGTATTTTAAACCATCTCATTTAATTATTATAGTTATTAGTACTTTCAGGGTTGGCATTTTAATACTAGTTGATCTGTAACAAGGACTGTTTCTATCGGGATAACTTAGGTTTATCTTAATTCAGTGGTCACGAACCTAAATCCGATTGCAATCCATCCCCCCCCCCCCCCCCCCTTCAGAAAGCAAATGCGTAACAAAGATTTACCATCCGATGTACCCAAGTTTTCTCGTAGGTAATCTCTTTTCATTTAGGCCAAATTACCTGTTCCGCAACTGTTTTAATTATATTTATTTTTAGTTTATTATATTTTTTTGATGCGATTCTATTTTAAATATTTATACATTATTATATTATACGCCTTAATGTGGTGAATTACGCGTACCTACATCACGTTTCGTTTCATAAGAGTCATAATGCTATTTCGCGCCATACGCTAATTTATATAACAAAAGTACGCAAGAAACAGAAGGGCAAATGTATTAGAATGAGCTTCATTCGCAAGCGATTAGGTGTTAGTTACACATCCAGGCGATTAACTGGCAGAGGTTTAAAGTTAAATAGATTTCATAAAAATCCATGTGATAATTTTGTTAAAAATAGTTACATTCTGAATTATATTATAAAGATAATGTGGAAACTGTTATGTTAACTGCTTTCATTTTATCATGTCAATCATGATTTTTGTGAGATCAGCAGGGCATGAAGCATTAATCACTTTATTTTGTTTCATTTACTGGTGGTATGGCGAGCGGAGGAAGAGAAAGAGTGTCGACAACAGTGGCATCATAGTATTTTAAATTTTCTAGCGAGTTTATTTTGAGAACTGTGATCAGTCTCAAATTGGGTGATGCTCGAGCTAGGCTGAGACCAACTTTGCTAACGGGGCATAGCCTTTGCTAAGTATGTTTGGTGACACAATTGGTTTCTGCTGAAGATCGAGGTCATCCACAGTCCAGTCAATAAGGACTAGTAACTGTATTTGGGGTTTAACGTTGACTCTAGTTGATGATTTTTACCTCTGGAGTAAATTCACGAGTTAGGTGTGGTAATCTTACACGGTTCCTGTTCCAGTTCCCTGACTTTCCCTTCCTCTGACTCCATAACGTTCGATGAAGATTTAGCCATTGTTGTACGAGGTTTTAGTATATTTAACTCCTTCTGGGCTGCTGTGAATTGTCAATTTGTTTGTTCTTAGTGCGTCACATCTTTTTCGCCAGTTTTGGCGCGACGACGTTAGTTTGTGTGGGGCGCACATTAGCACACGTTAATGTTAAACTTGTCGTAGCGTCAGATTATCGCGAATCTAGGAATAATTATTGAAATTATACGACAAACTGTTTTAATCCTGTACTGAAATCTCCACAGTACCTATAGCTATGTTTTCTCATGACCCTACTATTGGATGGAAATGTAAAGCAAGGCTTGATACAAAGAAAGTGTTTCTGTAATGTACACTTGTTTTTATCAAAATGGCATACTAATACGACGTGTACCTAACAGAATAAATGTAAGTTCTGGAAGTAATTGGTTCAGAATCCACTTGTCAATCGATTTTAGACTTCATAACTATCTACAGTACCTTTTGAGGGTGGGAAATCATCAAATAACTTCGCGTGTCAGACTCTTACTGACTAAAACCCACCCGTGTTTCTTCAGTTGCCTGTGCCAGGGGCCACGGTATCCCACTCGGATTTTCCCGTAACCCTGGTAGGTATCGGCCCTAACGGTCCCCGTCATTGATGCTGACAGCTCTATGAGGCGCGCGTGGAACACAAGGCGCCATCGACCCGGGCCTGGTCCTTATCGAACGGCGAACTGCCCATTGCTCGCCGTTCGCAAGCCCGCGCCTACGGTGGCTGGGAATCAGCTTGCGATTCTCGACGCCCAGGGCTTCTCCTGCGGCGGCTACGGGCGTGAGGGCGCGAATTTTGCCTCTCCCTCACGCGTTCCGCCTCCTCCTTCGCGAGCATTACTGCTTCGCAGAAGGAGGTGACGGCTTCCCAACCGCTCTCGCTCCGTACCATGGCCTGGACCAGGGCCGGACGCGAGAGATCGCCACCGCCAATCGCCTGCACGAGGACACGGCGGTGATCCGCCCAAGCCGGGCAGACCTCCACCGTATGCTCCACCGTGTCCTCCGGGCGATCCACACAATGGTGACACCTGGGCGTTTCCTCCCGCCTTATCCTAAACAGGAACCTCCCGAAACAACCGTGTCCGGTGAGGACCTGCGTCAGGCGGAAGGTGAGGACGTCGTCGTGGCGCCTCTCTAGCCACTCCTTAAAGAGAGGACTTATCGCCGCAATTGTGGCGTGCCCAACGCTGGGTTGCGACCATCGCACTCTCCATGCCGCCCTGAGATCCCGCCGGAGCTCTGTCCGCTGTACCGTGATTTCTCGCGTTAGCGGAACTACGCCCTGGCGTTACCCGCGACTCCTCGCGGGCCAGTCCCCTGGCCCGCAGGATCTCCGCTTGGAGGGCGAACTTCGCCGCTCTGTACCCCTCGTAAAGCTCCGCCTGAATGGCTTCCGTTTCCGGAGGCCGAATGCGGAGTCTGCTGTGCCTGGTGTACCGGTGGTTGGAATAGGTCCCCACCCTCTCTATGACTCGCCAGTCAAGGACACGCAGCGACAGATCGGGGCTGGCGAACGAGATGTCCACCACCGATTCACCCCGCATCCGCACACACGTGGGGACAGAACCCCGATTTAGGACGACAAGGCCTGTCTCCAGAGCCCAGTCCTCCATCATCCTGCCCCGTGTGTCCGTATACCGGGAACCCCAAGCCACATTCTTGGCATTGAAGTCCCCGAGGACGAGCACGGGGAGGGAACGGAACCCGACGACGACGACTTTCAACTCCGCAAGGGAGTTGTGGAACTCGGCAAGAGTTCGGTTCGGGGAGAAGTATACCCCTACCACTACAATCTCCCCGAACCGTGCTGCTACGAGACCACCTAAGAGTAACAGTTTACTGTTCTGTATTTGACACTTTGTAAAATAGTATCAAAGTAGGTACCTTCCTACGTGGCGACCGTCGTACACATTTATTTTACAGATTTACTGTGCTTTTGCAACAATATCAAAAAGTTTATAAAAAAAAAATCCTGGAGTCTAAGAACTAAGCAATAGAATTTAATTCAAAGTAGGTAATCCCCTAGTGTGCAGTTTGAACAGTGACAAATTGTATCAACCAAGAAAATCGTAAATAAAAACATGGTGGTCATTTATATCTAAATATTATATTGGGCTTGAATTTAGTCTCACGTCGTACTTAAAACACAAACTAAGCGAAGTTTCTCACCTGAGCTCCACGGGCAGGTATGAGCCTTACTAACATCCTTATAAACGTACCGGTCCATCTTACCACCGGGCTAAAGGAACGCGGTAAAGTTACCCTTCCGCTTAGATCCTGTTGTCATTCGGTAAGCATTGCAAATAGAAGACATTATTAAGTAGGTACATTAAATATTTCAATATTTAAGAATCTGCGCCTGTGTCGGTATTTCTACCACCGGCAGAACAGGCCGATTATTATGTTATTTTGAGCTTACGGCGTAAAATCAGCGTACCGATTTTATTATAGGGCATTTATTAGAACACCCAAATCAGTGCCGCTTATTTCAATGGAAAAGCTGCACAGTTCCAGTTAAGCTTTGGTTTCGTAAAAAAACGCTGTACGGTCACATATTAACAGCCGTCCAAATACAGAGCGTTTTTTGACACCTTAATATCAAATACTGGTAAAAATTACAGATTTGCATGACGGCCGTTATAATATGACGGAACCGCTTTCCTAGGCCACCAAAGCTTTAGAAACGATGGGCAACGCTCATACATTGAGATTACTAATCTCGTGCTATTATTCAAAAAAAATATCCTATGGCTGTTTTTATTATAAGCCGGTCTGCAAGTACATAGTGAACGCGATTGTTATTAAATAAATACACAATTTTCTTCCTTTATTTATATGGCGTTTGGTTGTCGCCATATTGAATTTTGATTACTGTTGTCTTTAGTGACACTCACAAGATTAAGAAAAATCGATTGACGTAAAAATCATCAACATCGGCCCATGCGTTTGGTCTCTAGGGCGCCACAAAGGAACAAACATATATAGGTATACAGGGTTACTTGTAATTCGACGTAAATCCGTTATAGGGCCAAAATGCAACAAATTGAACTCCCATAATATGTATGAACTTGAGTATATTGGATGTACTTAGAACTTGAGTATAATGAATGAAGTACTTTTAATTATGTGCAAATTGAAGAGCCAGTAACAATATATTTTTTTAATGGTACCCATTCGATATGTAGTTTTTTTAATATTTGGAATTACATGTCAAATTTTGGGAAAATATCGAAAAACCTTTAACATTCTAATATCTCGAAAACTATTGAATTTCGGTCCTACATATGGGGGGTTCAATTTGTTGCATTTTGGCCCCCCTATCAGCTCCTGACGTATATACGTCGAATTACAAGTAACCCTGTATAGATGAACACATTACTATTCCTTGAGTCGCGCAGGCGGGTAAAAAGAAAGTAAACAAATGCTTATGTCAAAAGAGTTCGGCTTCAGCGCAACTTAGCGGGCTATAGGTACTAAAAAGAAAGTAAACAAATGCTTATGTCAAAAGAGTTCGCCTTCAGCGCAGCTTAGCGGGGTAAGGTACTAAAAAGAAAGTAAACAAATGCTTATGTCAAAAGAGTTCGGCTTCAGCGCAGCTTAGCGGGCTATAGGTACTAAAAATGTCACTTACCATAATAAGGGTGGTGTTTCGAGTTTGGTAGACGCACTGGCACCTGGGGCAATATATATGTAGCTTTCCGTCAAGCTCCTTTCTGAGCAGAGGAAAAACGACGCCCTCGCAGTGGCTGGGGACAACAACAACGCGTATAATAAAACTATTTACCAGAATTATTAAAGTACGCCGTATTATTAATAGGAAACATCGAGTTTTCAAACGTTACGTCTTTATCGAGCTTCATCTCTGTCATTCATGCTTTGGAACAGTGTCTTTCTAAAGGCACTGATTTTTAAAGCGGCAGTTGTTTATCGTAGTTTTGGTAAATTAAAAATGACAAAACGCTTATTTATTAAAAGTTTGGCAGTACAAACGGAGCAGTAAACAAAACAAAAATGAGTCATTATAAATACTTAAATGGGTAATTAATTAATAATTAAGAGCGTTTATACCTTATGAAGTGGCAACGTCGCAATTTAGTGTCATATTTCGTGGTTTTCAATTTTTATCATTTAATAGGACGTATATTTTAAAAATCTGTTTAATTAACTTTTTAGAATTATGTGAAAACTGTGTAAAAGGTAAGAAATCGTTGCGTTTACAGTTCTATTTATGTGCAAATAATACATTGGAAACTTGCAGGGCGTTATTTTCACTGTAAAATAACTGTAAGCATTACGGTTACTTACTTTTTAAACACTTAATTCTAAAAAGTTAATTAAACAGATTTTTTAAATATAGCTCCGATTAAATGATAAAAATTGAAAACCATGAAATATGACACTAAATTGCGACGTTGCCACTCATCATAAGGTATAAACGCTCTTAAGCAGTAAAATGACTAAACGGGCAGTTATCTACGTGTGGGTAGTTAACAAATCGGAATTAGTTGGTAAGAAATCTAGTATTTTTGTACTGATATTGTAGTATGAAATAAGCGACAAATTTTATTTTTATTACTGTTCATGTTTTACACACACTAATGTACCGATGGAAAATTAAATGACAACCAGTAATTTTTTTCAATTGATCATAATAACCTCACTAATGTTTAAATAACAGGTGTAAAAATAATACCCCTTTCTAAAGCTCCAAGTTTCATAATAACGGACGGGTACTTTGTTACCTACAGCAAGTTTAAAAATTAAACCTTGGTTTTCTTTGTAATTTGTAAGCCCTTAAAATAAAAATACCATTTCTGGTCTTTAATCCTGAGTTCAAACATGGCTTTGAATTTTTTCGCCGATTAGTTTCTGAGTAAAATGCCCAAAACCGAAAAACATGCGATTACATCACCTTAACGCTTATAAATATATAATTATTATAGACGAAAACATTTATTTAGTAATAAAATAACACATTGGAATGACTGTCCGTTTAATTTTTTTTGGCGTTTACTTCCTTTTAGAACAGCGATGTGTATTTCAATGCGATGCTTTTCAGCGATGTTCATTTCAATGAAACCAATAAAATTAGTCAAAAGTACGGGTGTCTTTTATTAAGGTAACGTATATTATTATAAACACCTTGAGAATATGAAAATAATGTTGTCAATATTTAATGTCGATTTATACCGTACTTTGCCGCCAGAAGTATTGCTTTCAATTAAATGGGCTACGATTTCGGGCAGTTATATTCTCCTGTTTCATGATTTTTCAGTTTTTATGGCGTACTTTAAATGTTTTGAATATTTCTATTCTACCAGTTAAGTTAACACGTTCCCTGTCCGCTGAACCACATATGGCTCATTGGCTTTTAAACACACTTTCTCTGGCATCGCAAGATTCATACAGAATGCAATATGGCTAGGATAAAAAGGTGGCCATCATTTACCTTCATGCTACGTGATAGGTATTACCTAAATACTAGTTTTATTGTATTGGTTTAGCTGTTATATTTATATTAGGTCTTTACCTATGAAATTGCCGTGTAATATACAGCTTTATCACTCAACATTTATGCACCCATGCTATCGATGCATCTCTGCCAGCGCAGTGGTAATTTATCAATGCTCTTCTTGAAGAAGTCAGGTGTACGGGAGCCAACAAACTCTTCAAAGGCATTTTGTACTGCTTCTCGGGTATTGAATTTTCCTGCCAAGAAGTTGTCCAAATTTTGGAAAAATTAGAAGTTTGTCGGCGCAAGGTCTGGTGAGTACGGTGGATGACGCAAAACTTCCTACCCTAGCTCTAGTAGCTTAGAGACCGTCTGTTGTGCCGTATGAGGTCGAGCGTTGTCGTCTAGGAGCAACGGGGTCGAGCGATTAACCAAGGCTGGCCGGAGATTCGCGAGCTTCTCCATCATTGTGTCCAGTTCCTCATTGCCATTTGGTAAGAAGCTGTGATGCTGATGAATTAAACCGGCACTAGACCACCAATCAGTGGCCATGACTTTTTAGGGGTAAGTAAGTTTTCGTTTGGGGCAACCTAGCAATAGACCCTCTATTTGATTACCGCTTACGATTATAAAAAAAAAACATCTTTCATCGCGAGTGACAAAGCGGTTCAAAATCCCTTCGTTTCTGTGTCTGTTAAGCAACGCAAGGCCTGCCACAATGCAATGCTTACCGTGCCGTTACTCGTGCTAGCGACCGTTCAGTTCGTGCGGCATCCACTTATAAAGTTTTTTTTACCTTGCCAATTTGACGCAAATGGACCAATATTGTTTTGATGCTAACGTCGAAAGCTGCTGCTAACTCTTCCGTAGATGGAGTATCGTCAACTTCCACTATTGCCTTTAATTCGTAGTTGTTGATTTTAAGTTTTCGGTTAATTTTTTAGATCGTCGGAAGCGTTCAAACCAATAAGGAGTCGTGCGTTCTTTTGTGGTGTTCACTCCGTACACGTAAAAAATGTTGCGAGCTGTTTGTGCGGCATTGCTACTGCGACGGAACTCGTATTCCATAATTATTACTCGAATTTTTATCGCGTCCATATTTTTTTTTTATTAAACGTTTCCTCACTCTACGAATTTCTCCTGTATAGTGGGTGCGTTTACAAACATTTAAAGTCACGTACACAAACAGCCAGACCCGGAACAACTACTTGTAGGTCATACAAATATTTGTCCCGTGCGGGAATCGAACCTGCGACACGTAGCGCAGCAGTCAATCGCCTGCGCCAAACCACTGCGCCAACCGTGCCGCCATATTGATAAATAAGATACAAATGTAGTGAAAACTAAACACTAATCAATAAACAAATGTCTGAATTTGAAAATAGAATTCCATATTTTTTCAATAAAATTCATTTGAATTTAGAATTTATTGCCAGCCATACATAAAATTACGTTTCAAATGGCCAGGCCAGTATTGTAAAACGGAAACTTTATAGATAAAGACCTAATATCTAAACGTGACATTGGCTAAATGCACAAAACATGCGAAGCCAAAACGGTATTATTATTTTTTTGTTAACTCATTTAAATGATTTAAGTAGGTACGTAAAACGAGATTATAATTTTAAAAAATCTTTATAAAAATGGTGTGTTTAGTGAGAATCTTTACTTTTAAAAATTGTTTTTTGGGTTAGGTTAGGTTAGAGAATATATCTACAAATAAGTAAGTAAAAATTTATCAAAGCATCGAATTGCATTTCATGATTTGCATCAACAATGCATCAACATCAAAGCTCTTAATTTATTCTACAATAAAATTGTACTTCGGGGACTCTATGCTATGGCTGCACTATGGAAATAGACAAGTCTATTGAATATGTACGGTGGAAGCCTTATCATAATCATTAAAAGCTAGGCGGCTTGCAATCCCTGCGTGGGAATATTCATCAGCATTACCTACTGTAAAATGCACATGATGCTCAATATTATAAATGCTATGCTTTAAGACTATAGATATCTAAATGTAAAAAAATCTAAAGTTTAATAATATAGGCAGTAAACGCACTAGGCAAGAGGTTATTACGGGTCGGTAAGTACTGTAATCGTCACTACAGAAGGCTGTTGTAGACTTTCGAAAAGCTACAGCAGACTGACTTCCCAGTAGAGCCCAACCGAAAATGATTATTTGCTGAATACGAAAACGAAATTCGGCCTGATTTACATTCTAGGCCGAAAACGGTTTAATAGGGTTTTCTTTGGTAAAATAAATGCGGTGTCAATTTTTTTTATTGAGATATATGAAGTAATATAGGCATGCATATTCAACTAGGCTAGAATCTAGAATGAGGCGCTTCAATCCACATACCATGTTTGTTGCTTACGTCCCCTCACGATCCTGTCGTCAACCACAACCAGTAAGAAAAAGAAGTGATGTTAGAATACTCAGATGATCATTCGCATTCAGTACCGTATTTTAGAAGGATGATCAAGCATGGAGCTTGGCTGGATTTGATTGGGATCAAGAGTACCTACTCTCTGTTCAGGAAAGGATTGGCTGAAAGACCACATGCCAAATTTTATTTTAGAGGCGACAAAATTTGTTGTTTTGGTTTTTGGTAATCCATTATTTTCTCAAATATTATCACCTAAGTTTCTTCTAAATTGATTTCAGTAATTAAGCAACAAAAGCGTAATACTTAATATGTAATTTTTGGGCATGTCAAACCATCATAAAATGAACAGAGTAGGTATAGCCCTTATTTTTTTGCGATTATTAAAAGAGAACCTATATTTATGTATTTAAAAACTGATTCTTAAACAGCCTATAAGGATGTTATTTATTGAACTATATCGGCAATTATGTGTTTTCGTGGTTGGTTGGGCAAAAAGCCGACGGCTACGGCTGGCATCGTCGGTGTCCGATACTGGGAGGTAGGTAGATACGCCACACGATGGAATAGACGATGCGTTGCTGACTATAGACAAAACATGTAAGACAGTAAGAGTTTGTTTAAATCTGGTTGACACTTTTGGTCTTATTACAAAACAAGGTTTTTCTATAGACGTGGTTTAAACCATCAAGCCTATTTTTGAAATAAGAACCTAACAGAAATCGAAATAGAGTTCTTTATACAAAACTGACAACTTAGTCCGGTCTTAGGTTGTCAATTTCGCATTATGAACTTTACTGAACTCGGCTTATAGTTCGAAATACAAAAACTGGTGTGTATCAGAATGGCGGGTGTAATTTCCAGATTTGCCTAAATTTATTACAGTTATTTGGTACCTTCTGTGTACCTTTACGTACCTCTCTTGAAAATCTGTGTACCTACACCCGTATGATGATATTTTAAAAATTAGGTACACCCGCCATCCTGATGTCAGAACCGCGGGTGTACTGCTAACCAATATATGTAGCCAAGCGTACTGTTTATGTAAATTTGGTACCTCTTGTGTACCTGCAGATAAAAGTATTAAATAAACGAAATACTGCAAGTTTGCTGCAAAAATAAAAAAAATATTTTCTTTCTTCGACGTATCTTTTAAAATAACAATCTACGTATTGATAACTTATCTTAAATATTAAAAAAAACTATATGTATACATAATTACAAAAACAACATATTGCCCATTTTAGAATTGTGAAGGATTTATAGAATTAGGATGTTTGTCTATCAGTGTTTCCAGAATCAAAATGAAACAAGAGACAGTTTTAAAGGATATATTAATTAATTTTCACGATAACGAAATAAGTAAGGATTAATATATGAATAACGCACTGATTCCATGTGCATTTAACTCGGCCTTATAATTTGTTACAAAACTATAATCAATGTAATAAAAATTAGACTAGTATACAGGGTGGAAAGATAAGTCGGGCGTTGAAGGCAAAGTACCTTAAATCCTTAAGTTAGCTTATTTTACTTAAAGGAAACATTCCTTTATTTTAAAAAATAAACATAACCGCATTCAAAGATTTTCTAAAAGTTGCTTGCCCAGCCCGGGACTCGAACCAACTAAAATTTAAAAAAAATTTCATTATTTAGAGGGTTGGTGTAATATATTAATACTTACGTCTACCTTCATTCGAAACGATAAACCAAGTATGTCTCAACAAGAAAATTATATGCATACATTATCTAGCTTGATATATGTTATGAATCTATTTCGATCCTGGAACTGAATGGAAATAATTTCATATTTTATTACTGTTGATATCAGAATCATTAGGAAACAGGCAACAAGGAAATATAATGACCGCGTCCTTGCATCAGAGTAATAAAAATGCATCAAATAAAAATAGTTTAATTGTAGAGTGGTCCAGTGGTCGTAGTATGCGACTGCTGAACACGAAGTTGTGGGTTTGATCTCCACATAAAACAACAATTTGCGGATCACATTTAAAGTGTTGTCCTGAGTCTGTGTGTAAATTGTGTCCGTTAATTTCATTTCCGATTCCCGGTATAGTCACGCACGCAACAGTGACTAAATGATACACGGAGGTTTGGGATTACTATTAAAGATATTACACATTAAACGTATCTTGGCAATATGTTTAATATGGAGGTTCTAGGTTCAATTACCGAAGATTGTTATTATCCTTTGACGTCGTTACTATTGTTAGTTAGTATTATAAAATACAAAGTAGCGTCGTGTAATAAAAAAATATTTTTTTATTTTTCGCAGCAACCTTATTATATACAGTATTTCGTTTATTTAATACTTTTATCTGCAGGTACACAAGAGGTACCAAATTTACATAAACAGTACGCTTGGCTACATATATTGGTTAGCAGTACACCCGCGGTTCTGACATCAGGATGGCGGGTGTACCTAATTTTTAAAATATCATCATACGGGTGTAGGTACACAGATTTTCAAGAGAGGTACGTAAAGGTACACAGAAGGTACCAAATAACTGTAATAAATTTAGGCAAATCTGGAAATTACACCCGCCATTCTGATACACACAAAAACTGGCTTGAAGATTTAGGCTCGGACTGAAGTTAGATCGTGTTTTGTAATAAGACGGTTTAGGTCCTGGATTTGCTAGAATATTACCCACCCTACTTATCCTTTTCTAAATGCAACTCCATCTAAATCTGAATATAAAATTATTTCAACAACAAAAAACAAAGATAATAAAGAGAGCAAAAGTTATTTTGTTCAAAATTTTCTAAAACGATAAAGCACGCGTTCTCGTGCGTCCCGAACTGTCGCCGCAGCTGTAAATGATTTAAATAAAGAAAATATATAATAATGTACATACCACTTATACGGTGGGACGTTCCCGGTGTAGATCTGCCTTGTGTTGGTGGTGTTCAGCACTAATGCAGGGCTGGGACAGACGCACCTGCAGCGCCGATCCTCAAAGAACTGACCCTATGAAAACAACACTAGTTATTTAATGCCAACTATCCACACTATTTTTTTATTTTTCGTTTAAAAATAGACAGGTAAGAAAAAAGGGCGAGAGAAGCGCGACGCCTAAATTTATTGCGCGAGCGGTTAAAAATGAGCGCGCGATTTTTTTTAAACTTATAATATAAGTATATGGTTTATAATTTATAATTCGGCAATCATTAGAATTTAATGCACTGGCAATATACAAAGCTAATCAAAACTATTGGAGCGTGGTAGTTTCGCGAACAAAGGATTGCACTCGTATCTTTGACGCGCTGCACGCACGGACCTCCGATAGTAGGTATGCGTTATTCATTGCCGCGTCTGCCGCGCCGGTGCATGAGATAAAAATGAAATCCAAAACGGCACAAACTTAATCCCCGATTTTTTACGATAACTATTGCGCGGTAACAATGGATTTTAGTGAAAAGGGAGTTTTCAGTTTACCAGGAAATATCAATCAGCCGCGCGGGCCTGCACCCGGCCGTTCGGGTGCACGGCGTCATCTCTACTGAAGGGACGCCCGCGCCCGCCGCCCGGGAAAGCTTCAAGCTACTTCCCTCGTTCCCCGCAACTACCCCAGCCGCGTCCTCCCCGTTCCCTTTGCACCTTTGGTGTCTGTCGGCATCGCACTCTTCCCTAGCTGCCCGGCCAAGTCTCGGGGCGCGATCGCTACCGCCGCCGACGTACCCCGCTGCCCGGCAACCTCCCCCTTATATGTATGTGCCGAAGCCAGAAGGGGAGCTGCGCTTCCCTTATGTAATGTAACCCCATCGCCGCGCCGCTAGGGTACGCCGCCGCCCCCGCGCGTGATTTATCGTCTTTTGCAAGCAGGGACTGAATAACCGAAAAAATACTGGTTAAAACGGTAAGCGGTATGACGTCATACCTTTAAATTTCGATACCTTAAAGAAACGGTACCGGTTTATATTGGTATCGTAATATTGCGGTATCATTATTTTTTTTAGATATTTAAATAATAAAATTGAGGTTTTCCATGTATCCTGCCGCCCGCGCTAGTTGAGGCATGCAATGGTAAGTACTTGATCAAAAATATTATTATACTGACATTCGTGCCACGTAGATTGTTTTGCTCGTGTCGTCTGTGTATACGCGTGTGTTGTGAGCAGTTTTTGTTCAAACAAAATACTACTAGATTGTCGCCAAGATGGATAAAAGTAAGTACTTATGTAGATGTATGTCAAAACAAACCCCTAAGCAGTAGATATGAGCGCCGCGTGGGCAAAATACACGGCGGCGGCTCGGCGACAAAGACCCACCTTGGTTAAATAATAAACAAAAAAAATATGTCAATATGTAATATGACTAAAGTCCTACCAGGACAATATAGTAATGAAGTAGGTATTAAAACGCAAAATTTATCCAATAGTATTGTACTTATATTACGTGGTATCTTCTTCATGATTCTGTTTTCCTAGTACCTACCTACCTTTAACAAAATTATAATGTAGAAAGCGACGGTAAATCTACCCTACCTACATTACAATACGGAATAGTATATCGAGTCAAATCGGGTCAGGTTATGATGGGAGTTACGTTGGGAATGAATTTTATCATTTTTTTCCATTTTCTAACGTAACCCGCAACCGAGTTGGGTTTTAGGGTCACGTTAGGAATAAACCTAATTTATCGTAAACTTTCAATCTTCTTCTTATATATAAAAATGAATTGCTGTTCGTTAGTCTCGCTAAAACTTGAGAACGGAGATGACTTATTTTGGTTTTAGTGATACTCTAGGGACGGTTTAAACGTTTTTTTTTTTAAGTAAGTAGTTTTTTAAGGAAGTAGAGTAGTGTAGAGTAGGATAGAGTAGGGTGGAGTAAGGTAGAGTAGGGTGGAGTAAGGTAGAGTAGGGTAGAGTAGATTAGAGTAGGGTAGAGTAGTGTAGAGAAGTGTAATGTACAGTAGTGTAGTGTACAGTAGTGTAGAGTAGTTTAGGGTAGGGTAGAGTAGGGAAGAACGGAAGCGAAGCTGCGCGGGCAAAAGCTAGTTATTTATAATTCGGTAAGTACCAACTAACATGTTTTCATTTAATTATTTATTTCAGAACCAGCAAAAAAGCGTCATCACTCGCCAGATATTTTAGGGAACTCGGAACGATCACAATCTCCCTCAATTCTCCATCCAAAAGTAACAAAACACCTGGAGAAAAAAAAGCAACAAGTTGGATGTTCCCACTGCATAGCTATCCATCGAGAAGAGGATCAAAGAAATGACATTTTTAGTTTATTTATAAGAGAAGAGATGAAAAATATAGAACCTTGTATGAGAGCACGTGTGTACTCAAGAATAATAGGATTTCTACATTCTTTAGAAGGAAAGCACTCTGAAGACGTTCCTGTAACTGAATCAGAACTGGAAGGTTAAGAATACCAAGTCTTTAAACACATGGTAAACATAATTATATAAATAATGATTTAACTGATATAATAAATAATAATACAGACATATGTAAAATGTTTTATTTTTTTAGAACACGAAATACAGTAAGGTTTTTTTCTCGAAACATATAAGGTGCACGATGGTCAAGGTCATAATTTTCATTTTAATAAGCTCGAAATACTCATTTTTACAACTAGAAAAATAAATGCCAAATGTATTGAAACATTATTTAGAAAGGAAGTAATTTAGTAAAATAATATTAAAAAGTAGGTAATGTAAAGATCGTAAATCTTTTCAGTTTGTACAGTAAACTGCACATTAGTGGTAACTGTCATGCACCTTAACTCAATAGTAATAAGTACGATTTTTCTATAAAACTATTACCACTGACCTCTGAAGTTGACTGTACAAACTGTTGTGATTTGTGATGAAATGAGATAAGGGTTATAATAAAACTACAATTTAACGAGTTAAAGGCGATATATATTTTGGGTTTACACTGATGTTTAGACTACTTTTCAGTAATCGTGTTCGCAGTATAGATTCGCAATGTAAACCCAAAATATACGTCGCTTTTAACTCGTTAAATTGTAGTTTTATCATAATGTGAAAATCATAGAAAATACTTTAAGGATAATAACTAAATAAATGCCACAACCATTGTTTGGTGACTATAAAGTCCCCTATCTATTTTCAAGAAAGTAAAATCTCACTAAAATAATTTAAATCTAAAGTAAGTTATAATCCTTACCTCATTTCTTCACTTTGTACATACAGGTATTTATTTATTATTTCTAATAACTAAAACATCATCTACGATATTTTCGTTTAAATTATAACGTAAGTCGTTAAGAACGAATTTCAATGAGGAGAAAAGGCGTTCCACACTAACTTGCGTGGCTGGCACTGCAAACACCACCTGTGATAGCAAATATAATTGAGGCTCTAACAAAGCTTTTTCTTTCCAAAATGTAAGTATCTTTTCTTTCGGCGGTAGACGAGCATGATTCGAGAAATTTTGTAATGTATTTACAATATCAGCCCGAGTATTAATATAACGAACACGTTGTTCATGTCTTTTTTCTCTTTCAGTTTGTGCCAACATTAGTTCAATTTCATCGTTTTCATCTGCTGCCAAGGACGTACTTGGAAGAGAGACATTTTCTTCGCTTTCTTGATTAATATTTAAATATTTGGCTTGAATTTTCAAAATTCGTCGCCAAGTAACATTTAAATGTTGTACAGCTAAAGCTTCCTCTTCGCTTGATAACACGACTTGAAACCTGGGATCTAAATACAATGCGCTAAGTAATGTGGGATTTGTCATCAAAATTTGTTGTCTATTTTTCATAAATAAACATATCTGTTGCGCAAGAGGTGTTTGCACGTGTGAAGTGTCTAAATAACATTTTGTCCAAACGTGAAAAAAATCACTCAGAGTAAGCTGTTCCTCTTGTAGCTTCTTAGTGCACATTTTAGCTGGCCTCAGAGAACTTAGTAAATCATCAGTAGCATCCCAAAAAGTGTGAGAACAATACAACGCTTCTCCAGAGACTTCAGAGCAAAAATCCTTTAAAGTTTTCAAACGCTCTAACATATCAAAAGTTGAATGCCATCGTGTGTTATTATCTAAAATGGCTTTATTTTTTTTAGCCGATTTTATAAAATTTTTCATAGTAGGCGTTCGGAGTTTTCTAACAATCCAGCGCGCATGTTCAATTATAGGAAGGGATTCGTCTTCTTTTAGCGCATCTTGAATAGCAAGCTGCAGTGAGTGTGCAGCACAACGAACTGTTGTGATTTCATATGGGACATCATCATCGGACTGAAAATTTATATCTAATAATTGGTCACTGCATTCTGGATCCGAATCCTCATCGTCACTTATATCTCCTTTCAAAATATCGTTCATCGAGCGAGTCAATTTCAACATATTGGCCCCATTATCTGATGTAATCGTAAAAATTTGATCCACATTTATTTGGTATTTTCTCAAGATATATAATAACTTTTCTCGTAGATAATCTGATGTACTTCTGTCCCACATCTCTGTCACACCTAAAGTTTTAATTACTACTGAGGCATTTTCAATATACTGTACATTGACGGCAAAAAATGTTCGATCTAGTCGAGTAGCACTATCAATTTTTAATGAAATTAACCTTCCTTTGACACCTTTAGCTATGTCTTTTCGCACAATTTCAGCCTTCTCTGATATAAATTTTTTTATTGAGTGTGAATTCAAAGTTTGAGATTCTCTGGGGCTTATGGCTGTCATTGCTATGATATTTTTAAATGCCTGATCGTCCATCAACGAAAATGGCCTTCCATGTACTGTTACTAAGTTAACACACTGCGTTTGTAAATACGTAAATTTAGATGAACTAGTTTTTTGAGATTTATTGTTATTGTCTGGGCAGTCACTATTATTTGAAATATTAAGATCATTTTCATCATTTGTCTCTGTCAATTCATCACTTTTGTTCAATTTGTTTCGGTCGTTGACTATGTTATATTCCTCACGATGTTTGGACGACAAATGATATAACAAGTTTGTTCCGTGCTCGCCCTGAAAAATGAGTAACGCAGAATAGGTATATTAAATTTAATATTTATTTAAGGTGGAGTGTCCGTGAAAACCGCGAAATTCAAAATTTCCTATCCTCTTTTGCATATTGCAGGTCTGTGTTTGGTAGAATGTTCATCAAAGCACCGGTCGCGTCTACAACCATAGTATGCCTACTGATTTAAAACCATTACAAGCATTCAACGCAAGCAATAAGTCTATAGATATGATAAGTACCTAATTTTTTAATTAAATATATATATTTTACTAATCTGTGTACTCATTGCTTTATTTGAATGGTTATAATGGTTTTAAATTAGTAGATAAGTATATGGTTGTAGTCGCGATCGGTGCAATTTAAAAAAAAAATGGAAATTTTAATTTCGCGGTACGGAAACTTCGCTTTAAATGCCAACTACTATAAGTAGGTACGCTATTCACGTGACCATTATACATGACCATATACGTGAAACAACTCAACAGCAACAACCAGCCCAACAACGACTCTCATCTAAAGCCACGATCAAACTGTAGGTACGCGGCGTGCCTCCAATTCGCGGGGTAAAATGGCGGGATATTCCTAACGTGACCTAAAAACCTAACCTGATTGCGGGTTACGTTAGGAACAAGAAAAAAAAATGATAAAATTCATTCCAAATGTAACTCCCCCCTAAAAGATAAATATTATGTGTCAAACCACTTTAATAGGTGTACTTACGTACTTATCAAAGTGGTTTGACACATATTTATCTTTTATTCTATGAAAGAAAGCGACGGTAAATCTACCTACATTACAATTCGGGTTACTTTAGGAATAGTGTATCGGGTGAAATCGGTTCAGGTTATGAAATGAACTTGCGTTGGGAATGAATTTTATAGTTTTTTTCCAGTTCCTAACGTAACCCGCAACCGGGTTAGGTTTTTGGGTCACGTTAGAAATAAACCAAAATGGCAATACGCCTATTGAGAGCATTATAGGTACTTAGCTTTACGACAGATTTCGTTAAGTTAACGATAGTTATTTTTATATATTGTCGAGACTGCATACCTACAATACAATTTAACATAGGTAGATAAAACATGAAAAGCTATGTAGGATAGGTTCTTACCTTGATGGTGGCTTTACAACCCGGCACTAAACATTTTGATGTTTTTGACGTTTTGTCGTAGGAAAAGAAAGAATAAACAGCGTTCTTTCGTTTTCTTCCCATACCTATACCTACGTATGTAAATAAATATGATAGGTATACTATGTACTATAGTTCAATGCTACAGGTGAAATTAATACTTAATCTATAATAATAAATTAAATGTGAATGTTTATAATGATAACTTGAATGCGTTCGCTCAGATACCTATTGCAAATACAACTGACTGAGATCGCGAACAACTCGACACGATTTTCGTTTGAGCTGGCAACGTCGCGTCGCTACTCGCCGCCTGCGCTGCACTGCAGTGGTGAGAGCGAGAGCGAACACGGTGCCCGGTGGCGCGAGTTAAGGAATGACGAGCGACGTTGTCAGCTCGATGCTATGTCATAGATTTTTTCGGTACCGAAATTATTTCGGTTAAGGTACTAGTAATATAAGGGTATAAACGATACCGTAAAATAATACAGGTATAATATTTTTTTTAACGGTACCACAACCGTTATTCTCTACCTTTTTGGGTCTACCGCTAAATCAAAACTGTATCATAATGCTATACCGGTACCATACCCTTATACCTTTACCGTTTTCAGTCCCTGTTTGCAAGGGAAAATGCAGTTTCTGTTTTCATTTCAAATAACTTCGAGATCAAGTTGTTTAAATTTTGTTGTTTCAACTTTATTTCCTACGATTTGTTTAGGTTGTTTTTTTAAATGGATTTTAGTATATTTAGATTTTAGTATTGTCGCACACTGTATAGGTTTACGGCATTTTTTTAATTTTTGCTCGTTGTTTGACAGATAAGAAATCTCGACGTTTTTTCACGTGTATCTTGAGGGAACAACTTTTAGCCCTTTTCCAGCTCAGTGAATATCATAGGGTTCACTGCGATCGTTTAGCTTTTGTGTCTGTTTGGTACACAATGAAGGTATTGAGATATTTTGCATTTTGTAACAAAGGGCTAATCTGGACACTGACCGGTGTTATTCTATAACTGACTGATGTAGATTGACTGGTAACTTCCCCTCTGTCCAGTAGGTATCGTATTGTATGGATCCCTTAGCCTTGTCAAGTCAAGTTGGCTGGCTGACCATTTAAACGATTTTATTATACATTTTTGAAAAAAAAAAACAGGCATCAAGTTTTGGTTGCATAGAAAAAAACTAGTTGCAGAAAGGTGGGGAAGTCTCTTTTAATAACGGAAACATACAAGAAACGCGTGCTATTCAAAATCTTAAATAATTTGATGATGTCAAACGGTTAGATGTTTTTACTAGAACACAAATCCTAAAAAAATGCTATAAAAAATTACAAAAACCAGTCACTAACCGGGCCTTTGTACAATTACCTAGTTATTACGTTCCTTTGCGAAAATACGCACTTCTTTATATATCACACAGAACAAAATGATAACAACTACAATCATTATTTTAATTTGAAGCCTGTGTGATCCAAAAATCCCAATACCTACCTACCTAATCTACCTAATTTATTACGGGTTCTCATAATTGACGAAATTATAAGACATTGCAATTGTTTTCGAAGTTTTAGCCACTGTACCTATATAGTTACGCGATTAAAATCGTCGGACAATGTTGATAACATATTTCATCAACGCTTAAAAACCTTAGCAAGAATCTGATCGTATTTGATAATTCGCAAATAAATTTGGTAGGTAGTATGGTCTTTGACATTTTATCCTCGTAATAAATGACGGAATTCTGATGTAACAAACATAACAAAGAAAAAAACAACCGAATTAAGAACCTCCTCCTTTTTTAAGTCATTTAAAAAGATGCTTGCACTTGTCGATTAATATTGCATGCATGCATTGTAACACTGACAAACTTGATTCATTGAAAAAATAAGAATAAAGTAAATAAAATAAATAAAGTCCTAAGTTTCTATAAGTATTTACCACATTACCAAAATACCCTTATTTTTGCTATTTGACCCGGAATTTAGTAAAACCGTAACATTCTAAGACAATGTTGCAATATATTTTATCCTTCCTGGTCGATTAATGAAAAAAAATGGTTTGGTTAAGTCGTCCAGGGTTAGCGTCTACCTTTACACCTAAAGATGATATAGTTCATGAGTGAATCACGACGAAACGATAGTAAAAGGACAACGGACTATACCTAAGAACTTCTAGCGCGTTTTCTTTACTGGTGGTCTTAATTTGTTAACAATGAAATTTAAACTAATCTTAAGAAATGCTTTTTATGAATGTGTTTTATTCTATAAATTTAAGAAGCCAAATTGAAAATAATAATAAAGTAATACTTAAATGTAATTATTGTTATCACAAGATCTCACTAACTTTAATTATTTTAATTTAAGTTAGAGGTATTTTGGTCACTTGATTTCACTAGAACTAAGGTTTATTATAATTTAATTTTTAAGGTTGGTACTTTTTTTTAATGCTGAAATAAGTATGTACTTACTTACCTAAGCAAAATGTGGAACTATTTATATTTTTAACACCTTTGTTTTACAATATTCTATGCAAAATAAAGAAATTTATGAGTGAGGTTATCTTAGGGATCCATATTAAAATAAGTTTATCACTGAGCAACTTTTTGCTCTGTTTTTGCTGAGCTCTGACGTAAGGACAGTCCGTCAACAAAAGCAAGTGCACTGGTTGACTTAGGGCTGATTTTTCAATAGTCAGATAACTTTTATCTGAAGAATAAATCTGACAGTTTGACATATTTTCCATACAAAAGCTGTCAAACCACAATATTTATTCCTCGGATAAAAGATATCCGACTATTGAAAAATCAGCCCTTAGACACTCTTTGTTCACCGTTTAATAGTTTTGTAAAGTAAACATTGTGAATAGGTAGATACTTATAGACGTTTCACGAATCAATTATTTCACAGAAAAAAATGCGGACCTATTTATTTTTGAGTAAATATAAAAATCATAAATAAGTAAGTAGGTATTATCGATTTTCTATTTTCCAGTTTTTACGGGCAGACAGGTTTTTACAGGTATCTTTGAGAAGACACTTATGAAGGGTGAAAACTTAAACAGAAGAAACAAGATGGCAGCGCGGCGGCGGCGCACTAAGGGTGCAACCTCGAAAAAAGAAAATGAAATGTAGCTACAGTAACCTACCTATGGACGCTTCTATTAGCAATTAGGTATGATTAAAATAGTAAGAATGACAAACTGTTTTAGGATTCAGAAAGAACTAAATGCATACCTACCCTCCCAACTTGAAGGGAAAATTAATTTAGATCACTAAATTGGGTAAACAAATAAGTTTGATTTAATGAACCAAAGAAAACCGCGCGCGTCTGAATCTTTTACACGGTGGATTACCTACTCTACCAAAATTAAAATAAGTAGGTAGGTACTAATCAGCCGCGATAATATTAAAAGACTCTATCACCCCATCTTTTTGGTTTAGACAAAACATACCTAAAAATCACAGACAGGGTGTCTAAATAGAATTGAGATTATGCCGAAACTCAGAAATTCTGAAATCTAAGTAGTTTTTTGAAACAAGATCGTAATTTCTCGGATTTTTTACGATAGAAGTCTATAAAACACTTACTCAATTAATTATTTGGACAATTAACACTGAAATTAGGGAAATAAGTGCTAAATAAATAAAATATGAAATACTTACCGCTCTCGGAGACGCCCGTAAACGCAATGGGTGATGGTCGATGGGCGGGCGAGGGCGGGTCTTGCAGCGGCAGATAGAAACTTGTCGATCAATAACAATGAACGACATTCACGAAACTTTTTTACAGAACCTTCGAGTTGACTATTTATTTACCTGCTCAAAAATAAATGAATTAATAATAAATAACTCACCTTAACACATCCTAGTGACAACAGCGTTACGACGATAATTAGATTCATTGTTTTAATTCCACCGGATACCGGAAATAAATGAAATTGCAACTGCAGGGTGTGTCTGTCAAAATATTGTCACACACGATCTGAAAGGAACGAATAACTGAAGTGAGTTATGAGATTTGGGCTAAAAGGATAAAACTTTATTGCTTATTCACTAGAGTTCATATTTAAACAACCCATGAAACTGTGCGCGAGGGAGCAAGTAGCTGCGACCTGGGTCAATAACTTGCTGAGAGCAAGGGAAAACAGTACCATTTTTTTTAAACATAATTCACCTCGTATATTTCACTTGTATCGGAACGCGAATATGAGATGTGTTAGTAAAAACAATCTGGGTATTTTCCTTATCCCTCGTATTGTCCATTTCCTTTTGTATTATCGATGCAGATTAATGATAATACTGTCGAGAACATCATAAAACAATAAAAAACTGTTAGTGATAAAATCTATTGTACCTAGATACAAGTCGGTATTTAAGTAACAAAGAAAATATGTAACCCGCCTGTGCCTAGCACACAACAACATAAACACAACTTTGTAATACCTACCTACAACAAGGCTCGAAGAAAATAGGTGGCTCGTTCAGATGTCAATGCCTATACGCTTTTGTAATAAACTTCCACGCCACGTCCAAGATCTAAGCCTTAATAAATTCAAATCATTCATTAAACGTAAGTTGTGCCAGAAAGGCTTTTATACCGTTAAAGAATATATTGAGGACAAAAAGGCTTGGGATTGAGTTGCTCCAATTTCCTGCATACTGAAGTTGTTTTTTTTCCGGTAACACACTGACAATTGATGATTATTATAACACAACGACTTGAATAATTATCTTGAGAAGTATAATTTATTATTTTAATTATTGTGAATGTGAGGACTATGTGGGTCATTGTTTCAGTTTTAATCACGATCTGGCAGCGTCAGTAATTTATGCGACTTACCCAAATGTCCTTTCATTGGTATTGTTCGTCGAATCGTTGAGCTCCTTAAGTTATGAGTTGAGCTGCACGATTACTGACAAATGCGTGCACTGACTGCACAGGTCCGCTCAATCTGTATGGTTTTTCCTCAAAAGACCGTTTCAGACACCAATCTACATGGTCTTCACATGATCTGACCAAGATTATGTCTGGACTTTAAAAGAGATTGTGACCTCTGAGTTTGTTTCGGCCTTTCTTCTCAGAGTAGTCAGATAGGAAACGCCGACCTCATCTAGTTTTTAAAACATGATTGACGTGTAAAAGTGTTTGTACAAATCTACTTACAGAAATAAAATCATTTATCATTTACGTAAAAACAATTAAGTACCTACTGTTGGAATAGATAGCCGTATTTTTGAGTGGCACGACTGCGAATTGGATATCTGGTAGTCGTACGTACGGTAGGGCGCCCTTGGGCTAGGTTCGACGATTCTGCCCTTATCTCAGAAGTAGGCAGTGACTTGTCGCTGCCGGCCGTAGTCGAGTCGATGGTCGGCAGCGACGAGTCCTGGGACGCGGTGGTTTCCTTCTGCGAGACAGTTGTCTCGCAGAAGGAGGCTGCGGAAAGGGAGAGGGAAATCTCGTCCACTCACCCGGCCCGCAGAAGGCGCACTGGGCTTCGGCGGAGGGCGGACAACGCCCTCTTGCAGCCCCCCTAAATGGGTCCAGGGTCGACGGACTCGGGGACGTCCGTCGCCCCCCACACACCAGAACTCGAGGTGGCGGCGCGTAGTGTTCCACGCGCGCCCCTCTTAAGACGTCACGGGGGGAGTCAAACACCTCACTCCCCCCCCAGACCCGAAGAGGCCCGCAGTGGCGGGATGGCACCAGTCGGGGGTTGCGGAAGGATCGTACGTTCCCGCGACCCCCGGCGTAGGTGTGAGATGGAACACCGGGGTGGTTTTTAGTCAGTAAGAGTCTAACAGACCCCGCCGCCCGCCCCAGGGCGGCGGACATCCATGAGGATTTTCCACCCCGGAAACAAAAAAAAAAAAAAGGTTCGACGATTCTGGGAAGTACCTACCTGTGTCGCATATACAGGGAGCCAGACGCCCGGTGTCACCACTGCGTCGACTGCCGGGAGGACACGGCGCGGCATACACTGGCAGTGTGCCGCTCGGGAGGAGCCACGGCGTGCCCTTTCTCAGAAGTAGGCAGTGACTTGTCGCTGCCGGCCGTAGTCGAGTCGATGGTCGGCAGCGCCGAGTCCTGGGACGCGGTGGTTCTGCAAAACTGTCGTCTCGCAGAAGGAGGCTGCGGAAAGGGAGAGGGAGATCTCAACCACTCATTCGGCCCCCAGAAGGCGTACCGGGCGTCGGCGGAGGGCGGACAACGCCCTCTTCCAGCCCCCCTAAATGGGCCCCACACATCAGGACCCGAGGTGGCGGCGCGTAGTATTCCACGCGCGCCCCTCTTAGACGTCGCGGGGGGAGTCAAATACCTCACTCCCCCCCCCAGACCCGAAGAGGCCCGCGGCGGCGGGCCGGCACCAGTGGCGGGTTGCGGAAGGATGGTACGTTCCCGCGACTCCCGGCGTAGGTGTGAGATGGAACACCGTGGTGGTTTTTAGTCATTAAGTCTGACAGACCCCGCCGCCCACCGCAGGGCGGCGGACATCCATGATATCCAATAAAAAAAAAATGGTTCGACGATTCTCGCCGGGTACAGGTGGCTGGCAGTTGAGTGAGATTAGCTAAAGATCGAGTAAAATGGCGTGCGATTGGAGAGGTCTGAGTCCAGGGGGCTAAGTCTACCAAACAAAGGTTGCAACTTTTTGACAGATTTGCCTTACAAAATCTGTACCAAAACAATGAAGAGACAACTGCAACGTTTGTAAATTAGTAGACTTTGGCCTACCTACTAATTACAAACTGTTCGCAATCGAGCTACTCAAGAGATTTTGTTTGGAATCTGAAGTTAGGCTACCTACGAGTCGTAGAAAGGATTAATAATTTTGGGATGGGACTATAGAGATACGAGGAACAGGGTGTAAAGTTCACTCATACTTGCATAGAAAAGGGAGGATCCTCCGACCAGACGGGTGGGCAACTGCCCAACGATTGATGTCGGGTCGTTGTATATACGCTAGTTGCGCGGTAAACTCTGCTGGCGCGATGCAGGACTTTGCGTGACGTCATTGTGATGCGTGGTTCGCATGAGGCGATGTAAATACCGCTACATTACTCCCCTTCGGAGACCGGAGGCCGATAGTGGGCTGAGTCGTGTATCTTACGATGCTTGCCAGTGCCAGTTGAGGTTCCAGTGGGTCGGAGGGTGCCGCATAGTTCACGGTGAGTTGGAACTGTCTGCGGTGATTCCCCAGTGAGTCGGGGTGGCGCTGCGTTGTGCTCCAGTGCGTCGGATGTGGTACAGCGCCGGGTTGAGGCTGACTGCTGCCGTCGACCAGGAGAGGTGTGAATGGATCTGCTTGTTGACCGGCCGAAAGTGCAGTGTGCTGTGCCAAGGTTGCTGCTGAGGCCGAGGGTGATGACCAGGAATGCGCGTTCGCTGCATGGTGGTGGTCAGGATACCCGTTTGAAGCCGTGGGTGCTGGCTGGCTGAGACTCGCCGCTCGAAAGCTAGAGGATGGTGATGACGTCACGCTGAACTAGCTGCTCGAAGGCTGCGTTAATATCCTTGTTCGGGGTCACCAGTATAGAGGTACGAGGAACAGGGTGTAAAGTTCTCTCATACCTGCATAGAAAAGGGAGGATCCTCCGACCAGACGAGTGTCGTGTCTGGTGGGCAACTGCCCAACGTTTGATGTCGGGTCGTTGAATATATGCCAGTTGCGCGGTAAACTCTGCTTGCGCGATGCAGGATTTTGCGTGACGTCATTGTGATTCGAGGTTCGCATGTGGCGATGTAGATACCGCTACAGGACTGCACACATAAGTAGGTAGCTTTAGCGCCGTGAATAAGTACCCCTGAAATAGTCGAACCGGTGGGTGCCTTAAGACCTTGCAAGTCAACTCAATTGAAGAGAAGCACGTCGGGGTAGGTACAGTGGTTGACTGTACCTAACCCGACGTGCTTCCCTTGCTTCACAAAAGTGGCAACAATCTGACATTGCCAGCGCCTCCGTGTCCTAGCAGCAAGGGCGACTTTCGTAGTGCAAGTATTTGCCCTTGCTGGTGGACTGTACATGTGCTACAACAATGTGTGAAAGAGAACCAAAGGAATAGGAATCATTTAAAAGAATAGCCTTTCAAAAAGAAGTGATTTCGTGTCAGTGATAATTTTTTCAACGGATTTATAGGCTACGCTGTGTCACATTTGCATAGGATACCTGAATAATCGTTCGTGTAACAGGTGTTACCATAAAACACGACATGATTATGTTGAAATTGGCGCAATTTTTGATTTGCGGTGGGTATCTTTAAATATTCACGAGATTTTTCATTCGTAATAAATAGAAAGGTCATTTTGATTTGCTTATATCAAAATAAAATTAAGCTTATAATCGGCATAATGTAGGTATTTAAATTGTAACTTTGTTTCTTGCTTTCTTAACGTTTTAATATTGTAGTAGGTTAAATTGAGTGAGGTTAATCCAAGTATATTATCAGGTAGTTAGTTACCTACAAAAACAGGTACGCACTGTAATTCTCGTCTGGACGCATTCAGTAATGTTTGGTAGTACTCTAATCTGAACTGTTCCATTACACGCAAATACTCCCGTTGAGTGACTACCCTACGCTGTGATCTTTGTCATGACAATCAATAATAATACGTCTAACGTCAGTCTGGCGCAGAGTAAATGGCAATTGGTCATGATATCACATATTCAACTAAATACTTCCTCCTCTCGAAGTTGAACTTTTGAATTGAATGAACTTTTATATTTGTTAGTGAATGATTACTGTGGGTGTGGGTGTGTGGGTCTGTGGGATTATGTAGGTAGGCATCTTGTTATGGCCACAGGGTGTATACCAGATGTTTTGGGACAAAATGTTTACTTTGTTGTGGTAAAATCAATTGGATTCTATGTTTTGTACCTGAACGGTGGATACAATGTTATGGTAAACATATTTTTGGGACTGACTGTACTTAATGTTGCTGTTGATAAATGTGAGATTTGCTCTTTGTTTATTATCTTTTTTTATCTATTTACTATCTTACATTATAATTATACAACATGTAACATAATTTAACGCAAGACCTCATAATACACCCCAATTAGAGTATTGAGTTAAAAGCATAACAATGACCAAAACAATTTTTTTTTAAAGATAAATATATTCAAATCGTGTTGACCCTATCATTGCTTTATGCATTTAAAATTGAGTCTTATTGCTTTGAGATAAGATTTAATTTTCTTGGCTCAATATGCGGTCAGTATTGCGACATAAAATTGGAAAAAAAACATCTGTTAATAGTTACGGAAATCGATTCAGTAGTCAACTATGAGCAAACTACCTTCAGGACTTGCGCTTATTCTGTTACACCTTGTATAAATTACTATATTAATATTAAAATACATTAGAATTATATATTTATGACTAGGTACTTAGATTAATTAATTCTTTTTTTTTGCCATATTATTTTATCAAAAGTGAAAGGAATGGCTTTTTATTCTTTAAAAAAATAATATGTGTTTAGATGATTAGGCGTTGTGACGAGCGGTCTTCTTACAGAACAAGGTTTATCTGCAGACTGAGCCATATTTTTTATTACGAACTTTATTCTAATCATGGTAAAGTTCTTTAAACAAAACAGACATCTTGGTATCGGACTAAGTTGTAATTTTTGTATAAATAACTGGTTTACACTGTGTACAAACAAAAACTTTGTTTTGTAATAAGACTGTATTAGTTTTACTCTATATACTAGTACAAGTATCTATGTCTTTCCCTAGATAGTTGAGCTCCTTAAGTTCTGAGTTGAGCTGCACGATTGCGGACAATTACGTGCACTGACTGGACAGGTCCACTCAATCTGTGTGGTTCTTTCCTCAAAAGACCATTTCAGACACCAATCTACATAGCCTATATAATATATATAATAATCTGTATAAGCCCTCAACTATTATCTACTGTTATTTGATATTATGTATACAGAAGCTGTTGGTGTACCTTTATGAATAAATAAATAAATAAAATAAAAAAATAGCCTTCACATGATCTGACCAAGATTCTGTCTGGACTTTAAAAGAGACTGTGACCTCTGAGTTTGTTTTGGCCTTTCTTCTCAGAGTAGTCAGATAGGAAACGCCGACCTCATCTAGTTTTTAAAACATGATTGATGTGTAAAAGTGTTTGTACAAACCTACTTACAGAAATAAAAATCATTTATCATTTATCAGATAATTAACTAACAAGATATAGGTAGGCCATTAATGCTCTTATAGGCACCCATAATGTGTGCCAACTGTTCCCAGGCCACTCACACTCGCAATTCGACCCAAAACTAGTACTTTTAAAAGTAGTATGTACTGCTAAAATGTAATGAATAGAGGATCAAAACTTTTTACAGAACTTCTACATTCAAGGAATATACTTTGTTACCCACAAGATCTATAATCGATTAAGGAACCCAAAGTTGAAATCTCTTGCAGCTTAGTCTTGATTCACTCTGTTTTATGATATATATTAGTTTTAAAATGTGTGTATCTGTGTGTCTGTCTGCGTCATCGTAGGCTCCCAAATGGCTGAACCGTTTTTTTTTAATGTGTCTTGATCAATTCTTGTTAGCTAAAACAAAAAAAAGAGAGACAATCTGTTCTGATCTGTTCAACCGTATTTAGAGAATCTTGAATAAGTCGAGGATGTTTTTAAATGTTAAATTTATATTATGTCTTTACCACAGTTGGTGGTAAAACTTTGACCTTTAGGAGATCTAGCGTTGTATGGTGTTTGATAAAAGGCCAGCGTTTACTGGTTTTGTTAACATTGACAAAATTACTACCATACAAAGTGTTATCAGTCGATGCTCAATTTTGTAGTTCTTATAACATTTATTCAAAAAAGATAATATATAGGTATATGGTAACAGACATATAGTAATATTAATAATAAGTACATGTATATAAAAAAAAGAAGGAAAAGATTCATAGGGCATTAAAAAATTTGTCTGCATCGCTGTCAACAGGAAAAGTGTCCAAAAGGCTGGCAACATTGCCACGTTGTAAGTCAAGCCAACGTATAAAAACTATTTTGGGATCTTGTAATTCAAATATGTATTATAACGCTTGAGCATGAAACTCGGTTTTGAAACCAGGTTTAGAGAACAAATGAAGATAAAATTATTGGCTCTACATAGCTTGTTCATTTACTATTGTTTTATTTTATTTGTATTCTAATTTAACTTTGTGGGAGACAGAATACATATATGACAGAATCAAATCATGTTTCACGCTAGCAAATCATTCTACAACACAAGTAAGTAGTAATCATGTTATGTTATGAGTAAAACAACAAATCAAACAATCAGTATGTGTTAAGAATAAGGTCCAAAATGTGGCAGTGTTATTGTTTTGCTTAGGCGTTTTGCAATTTTATTGTGTGATAGAACAGCAATTGGCTCACCCTAATACGTGGATCTGAATGCAGTCTTCAACAGTATGTGAGTGTACCTACAAAAATACACTTTTGCCGACACCTGACCCATACCTCAATAAATTTCATATTGAAGATGATCTAACTATACTGTTAATAAAAGTTATCTAAACCTATCCTGACTTTGATTGATACTCATACAATTATTATCCTTCGAGACAGATGAGTCTAAAGAACTTTAACTACGACGATTGTTAGGAAAAAGGTTCAAAAAAACAACCTGATCAACAGTTGATCAGGGTTGTTTTTTGTGGGGGTGAATAGTAAACAGATGTTAGTTACTAACATCTGTTTACTATTCACCCACGTGTACACACCTCAACTATTATTTTTAAACCATGTTTTATGTATAATATGTTCAGGAAGACAGTGTCACGACCTATTTATCGGATCAAGTTAAACGGGATTATCATTGTATTTTATACCTATAAATTAATATTCGCTTGCAAGGGTCACATCATCACACAAACGGCCTACATTTTGACACTTTGACAGCTTTTTGTTGATGACAGCCCAGCCGTGACAATGACAGATTTTTATTTCATATTTTCATCGTCTTTCGTCGTATATGTCATAGACAATTTAACAAAGCTTTTATAGAAATCTGCCTCCTCATCATTACATTTGCATTACACCACATAAAATATAAAATTACCTAAATTAAATGGTTTTATCACGTCCAGCATCTACAAAGCGTGCTGCGTATTCGCGCATGTCGCATATTATTTACATTAGCATACTATTCGGTGTAAACAAGTTTTCAATGCCAAGTTTAGCTTTGCTGCTCATCAGAAAGCTCACGAAAGAAAAGAAAATAAGTCTGGGTCACTGTCACCTGTGACTATAAATTATGTATTGTGCTAGGCTCTCAGACTCCGGAGTCTGAGGCTAGGCTGCTCATCATTTTGACATCAAAATGGTTTGCCTTTTTCGTCGCGTCCTTTTGTGTGGAGACAGAAGATGTTAAGAAGTAGAAGGCCCTTAATTAAATTGAAAAATACTACATGTACTATGTACTTTATTTTTGTTTTTTGTTAACGTAGCAAACAAACATAAAACCTAAAGTATGCGAAACACTTAAAATTTTATGCGTGTATGACTACCTTTATGGAGCTGTCAGACAATTTTTCCACTTCTTTTATATAAATTGCAAAATTCTATCTAGTCTATGTTTCACGGCTGCTGACCGATCATGTTTTGAAGTGGGTAGAAGACAAATGTGTTACTTTTGTGATGACTGTACGAGTTATTTGTAAGGTAATTATACAAAAAAAGATTGTTTTCACAACATCTTTGTACCCTCATTTAATATACACAAATAATAAACTGAGAATCATGGCGTGTTCAGACCACCAGACGACTGCCTAGGTGGCAATTTTCAGATGTCATAATTTTTGTAGAGTGTCTACCTTTACTTATTTTGCCTACTATTGGGGTTTATTTAAAAAAATGAAGTAAGAATAATGTTGTAGAATGTATGGAGTATATTAAAAGCAGCTTAAATATACTCTTAAAATATGAATTTATAAGAAATCGTCATGATCCTCAATGTTTAATTTTTCAATATCATGGTGAATATTTTATCATATTCATGGTGTTATGGACTTTGAAAATGTAATATAACACCTCTTCTCTTGCTTGTGATATCATTTAACATTAATTAAGTATAAACAGTTATAATAACCAAGTAGAGCTGGCTCAGACCAGAATAATTTTCATAAAAAAACATGCATTATTCAGTGTTTTCTAAGCGATATATGCAGTTTCACTTGAATATGTCATTCTTCTTAATGTCTTTAATCTTTTGGTTAATACTTGACTTCTAATATTTTAGTTCTATTTTATGTAATTGTATTAAGTCAAAACTAAATATTCCCACTGAGGTGATTGCCTATTACTCATTTAAATGTATTGGTATCAACACTCATACAAATAATAGTAATTTTGGTACATTTATTTCTGGTTGCCGCAAATCTTTTTAATAAATATGTGTCAATTTATAAAATGACTTGTTAATTTGGTCCACAAATATGATCACTTTAACTAACAGACAGACAGACATTTCACAGACGATTTACTTATCAGTGACAAGGTCAGGCATTCAGAAATTTGGTGTCATGTTACTGGTACCCTGGAATAATTTATTAATTTTATTTAATGAATAATGAGGTGAAATAAAACATCATCTCATTGTTGTATAATACTGGTACTTAAAATTGAAGTCTCTCTTATTTCTTGGGTATGAACAAGCTTCTTTAAGTCTACTAAAACTGATTTGAAAATACTTCATCAAGTGGATTTACAGGTAAAAATATGAGTATCAGTACGATAAACAGCAAGGGCTTACATTCTGCAACCCAGATTTCATTATGTTTAAAGTATTTACCCATGTATTGTAAAAATAACTGGCTTAAAACCAGTCATACATTGGGCCTATATTATAACTATTGGAGGTTAGCTTCATTAGAGTTTTTTTTTTTGAAGATCTTGGTGCATGAAAAGGATAAAAACACAATAAGTAATAACTGTAATAAGACTATTAAATCTCATGTAATTGCTGTGATTGGTTGATTGAAATAATAAGAGTCAATCAAATCACTTGCTAACAGATTAAATTAACTGATAATTTTAGCTCTCAGAAACAAAATATCTAAATAGCTTTAGATTTTAAAACATTTGCAAACTTAAAAATAAACTAAAATCTAAAACAGGTTTGTTGATGCTTGGGTCCAGCAGTGAATGTCTGGTTTGGTAATATAATTTTAACCAAGAGACTCCTTAGAAATTGTGAAACAGTTACAAGGCACAAAACTCAATCAAGATTGATTTGAGCCCATAAAGTAGCCAGATGTCATCATAGTATTTATTATGATGTTCTATGTTTGGGGGTTTTGGTTTCCGCACTTAGTCCTTCTGGTGGACCATTGTATGTGGGCCATGGTGGCCTTCAGTGGTTATTCCAACCAGCTCTCCTCCTTCCAAAAGTTGATTAAATCTCCTAGTCTGTTGAGACCATCTGTGTAAGAACTGGGTGCCCCGAGGTTTTGTGTCCTAATCTGGGTAACACCAGTGCATTCAAAGAGCACATGTGTGACGGTTTCTTCAGTGTCCATGCAAGCCCGGCGCATATAGGACTGTCCGTTATCCCTATTGTGTGGAAGTGTTTGTTTAGCGAGCGGTCTCATGATGGTCCCCGTCACTAGGCCATTCCGGTCCAGGCGTAACAAATGTCGGGTTAGCCTGCCATAATCATTATGATAATACATGATCTGATTTAAAGTACACTCACCAACATGGAAACTTGGCCACTTGTGAATTTGTCAATTATTTGCATTTTAATATGTTTTTGACAATAAATTAACAGTGGATGCATTCAATAAGCGTCTCTTATGGTTTTAGAACCTAGAAATTAAAAGATCACTACACCAACAGCAAAGTTTCGAAAATAACGCACTATCACCCAAAAAAAATTTTCACACTTGCCAATAAAAACACTACAAAATGAAAAATAAGGTAACTTTCTTAATTGTCTACGTTTTACTATCAGGTGTTTCCTCCTCTAGTCCTGATAACCGCCTGCTTTCGATTTGGCATGCTTTGGATGACACGTCTGACATCAACTTGCGGTATGCTGTCCCAAGCGGCTAGTGCTGCATTTCAGAGCTGGTTAAGGGGGGGGGGGGGGGGGGGGGTTAAGGGTTTGAGGCGGGTTTGAAGTCGACTTTATCGTTCTTTTGAGCTTGTCCCAGATATACTCTATTGGATTTAAGTCCGGGCTACTACAGGCTAGCCACTGCAATTTTTGAATACCGACCTCTTGAAGGTATTCTTCTACGCAATTTGCGACGTGCGGGCGTGCATTATCATGTATTAGGAAGAACCCCGAATAAGGCACTACACGTTTTTGAAGGACTATCGAATTGCAGTTAACCGGTTGTCGACGATAACCAACCCCGTACGCGCTTCGGAACTCATTTGCTCCCCATACCATTATGGAGTCTCCATCAAAGCTCACAGTTTACGTGGTGGTTATGGGTAAACACCGCTCTCCTCTTCTTCTCCACACTCGCTCTCGACCGTCTGGATCACGCTATGCTATTGGCCACTCATCTGTGAACAGCACTGTTAAGCCCATTGCTCGTGGTTCCAGTTGACGTGTTCTCGTGCAAACTGAAGTCGAGCTAATCGGTGATGTCTGAGAAGTTCTGGACCTCGTGCTGGTCTACGAGCTTTTAAATTCACTTCCTCTATTCGTCTTTTCACCGTACGCTCACTAACATTTACGCCTCTCGCGAGTTGGAGACGTTGGCGTATCTCAACCGCGGTCAGGTAGCGGTTTCTTAAAATTTTCAGGACAATATACGGCCGTACCGAGCTGATGTGCATCTAACGTCTCCACTGCCTGGTCTGCGTGTGTAGTGGCCTGCCTCCTGATACCGTTTCAGTGCAGTTTATACTGCATTTATGAACGTGTTACGTTAAGCACGGCAGCAACTTCACGCTGTGTCAGCCCTTCGCCAATTAATGCTACGGCTTGTCTAACCTGTGCTGGTGTTGATGGCATTTTCATTGGTTTTAAAGCACCTTTAGTTATTTAATTAAAACAGAAAATCATATTATTTGAATATACTGACAGTAAACTTCATCGCCCTAATGACCCGATTCAACTAAAACTTAAAAATAACGCCATGGTGCAATCAAATATAATGAAATAACCCCTTGAACTAAGGGTAAACCTTTTTTGACATACCTGAATAAGAAACATTCATTAGAAACACTTAAAGCTTTTGCTATCGCGAGATAGAGCTTGGCCAAGATTCTGTGCCAATGAGTATGCTATTGCGAATTTTTTATTAATACAAATTGAAATTGATATTATTATGCACATCATATTTATGACTTATCTACTGCCTTATTGCCTACTGCCTGAATGCTTTATTTAATTTCATTGAAATACTCGTAAATCTGTTGTCATGGTATCAAATGTGTTGCGGAGGAATGAGGAAAAAGTTGTGAGAAAAGTTTTGAATATGTATTCGGAAGGCTATAAGAGTAGGGGAAGACCAAAGAAACATTGACTGTGTGGGAGATGATATGGCTAGAAGGCGGTGACTAATAGCGACGTATGGAAGACAGAGACAAGTTGCGCTGACCACAAATATATGGGGGTAAGGGTAGGAGAATAATGAATGTCAGATTATACAGTTGTTATCAAGTTGTCACTGCACCCAGTTGTTCTGAAAAACCTGACATAATGTCAGATAGTACAATTATTACTGTCATACTGTTCACCACCATCTCTGCCTGAACAACGCATTATTTGACACAAAATCATCTGCTTGTGCTTTTACCCAACTCAAAATCACATAATTACTGACAAAATATAAGTATAGTTAAGAAACTATGTGGTTTTCTTTTGTGTGTTGAATGCTGCTAGTATGACTTATCTTTTATCACTGTCAGCGGACCAAGACATCATGTGAATGCTTTGCTTCTGCTTATCGTTGTAGTATAATGTTACAAGTCCACAATACAGACAGACATTCCATACTTACTCTAGGTAGGATTAAATTAATGTATACGGCGGTTATTTCTATTTTTGTCACCCATATAGTAGGTATAACACGATATTAAGCGTATTTAAGAAACATCTTCATCTACTATTATTACCTTTTTTCTTTTTATATTCCTGTTAGTATATTCTGTCACATTTAAATTATTTTATTTTTATTTAAATACCTACGACGTTCGTAAGTACGCAGTATTGGTACAGCGTGCAGCGTCCTAATAATTGGTTGCTCCACCGGACGACGTTATTACGTCAGCGCCGGCTGTCGCTGAAAACCAGCTCTGGGGCTCTGCCTTGCATAAGGTCGCAGCATAATGCTGTGCGATAGCCGTTTTGTGTGGATGTGACACATGTTTCCCCAGGTTTTTGTTATTTTTTGTGTTTATGTTCTTTTTTCGTCATGTTTACCGCAAATAAACGCATTTTCTCTCTTCCTTCCACTACATTTAACTCTAGTTTAATTTTCAGTGATTGCACTCATTTCAATCACTTGTAAGCCTTCTTCTGTTAAAAGGACAAGGGAAGGAAATGCATAACTATACTGGTATGGACTGAACTGGTTGGAGAAGCCTATTGGTAGGTAGCACTGACCAGCTATAGGCTGATGATAACTGCACTGAGCGAATAGCCGTGTTAATTAGAAAATAGTATCTACGAACAGATATTTTGTACTATTTTCTAATTACCAGTCTAGACTTATCTAACTGCCTAGCAATAATCAGAAATTTTAATGTAGGGATTCGGGAGCCTATACTAATATTGCTCACTGTGCTTCCAAAAGGATGACAACTTTCTGAAAAGAAATCTGTTTCGCTTCGTTTCCGTTCGTAATATCCAGGTGGCCTTTAGCACTTTGATCAATTGCGTACTATTTGTTACGGCTGGAGCGCGACTGTATATTTATTTTACTTTTTACTGTCTACCGCCATTGCTTTTGTTCACGAAATTACGAATCTACTGCTGAACCTAACAATATCCTAACATCGAGAATTTGAAGTTGAGAACTTGTCAAACACTACTTTAGCATTGCATAAGGTGATTCCTTCAATTTTGCGGGCTTCATTGAAGGAATCACCTTAAGTAAGATTTTGACAAGTTTGCAACTTAAAATTAAGAAGCCGGGTTAAGTTCATTATTATGGTTCGATTGATTTGCCTTACACTTACTTAATTTATGATTTTAGTTTGTAATGTCAACATCAAAAGAATTCCAAGACGCACAGCCAACTTTTGTGTCGTGCAACTAGTTCGTTTGACTTCTATCAAATAAATAAATTAATTTACTCACTTATTATTTACTTACTTAAATACGGTAAAATTATTGCCAATCATTCTAACCTTTGAATGACTACTAACTTTCGAATGATGGAAAAAATAAAAGAAACGCGCAGCTTTCTATGTAATTGTGACGATGTCGTGCGAACGTGGAATGAAACAAAAATGAACATTCACTTAGTTAGTGAACCATTAATTCGGCACCAAACCTGAAATCACAAAAAAAAACTGCAGTTCCCTACATTTTGAAGGGTTATGCAAACATAAATGTAGGGAACAGCAGATTTTTATTTGTGATTTCAGGTTTGGCCCCATAGCAAAAGATGTTCATATTGATGAGTACAATGGCCCTTTAAAATAATGCCCATGAATTCAATTTCACCCTGTTTACAAGGATTCCATTGCTTGTGTTAGGATAAATGTGACATAAACGGACAGGTTCTGCATCTCAAGAGGTGTTCGACAGGACTGTGTGTAGCGTCACCGTGGATGTTCAACTTGTACGTAGATAGTTGTCTGACAGATTGGAATGAGGGTGAGAGTGTATTGAGGATGATCGAGTTGTCTGTCAAATGCCATCTCAACGCAGATGATCAAGTTCTACTTGCGTCGTCAGCAGAACATTTGTGGCACGCAGCATATAATTTCGTCTTACGTGCTTCATGATAAAAATGTAAATAAGACGAAGGTGATGGTGTTTGAACGGGAAGAAGAGGATGTGTCAGTGTGTGATGTAAAACGAAATGGCAAGAGTGTGGAGCAAGTGAATGACTTTGAATATTTGTGGAGTCAGTTTACAAGAGATGAAAATACTGATGAATAGGAGAGTGCATGCGGGATATAATGTCAATGGTGCTCTAATGCGATTGTGACCAACCAGTCGATGTCCAAAAACGCTGGACTGGCTGTTCACATTCACAATGGTGTACTGGTGTACCTACGCTGATAAATGGCAGTGAATGTTGGCTGTGGCAAAAGTGGTATTAAAATAGGATAAATGCTATGGAAATGTGTTCCTTGTGAAGTATGTGTGGTATAACTATGAATGATAGATTGAGGAATGATGTGATACGACAACGTGTAGGTCTAAAAGATGTAGTGAAAAAATTAAAAGAGTGCAACGATGATGGCTTGGTCATGTTGAGAGAATGAATGAGAGGCGACTAACAAAAGGTATTTACAGGGCAGGTGTGAATGGAAACGGCGGGAGGACACCCAAGAAAGGACTTACAACTGACCTTATTGGTGATGTTCTTCAGAAAAGGCAGGTGCGTAGTACTCGTATCCGACGTGCGCGTATGTTCAGATGTATGAACGTAAACGAAGCAAAAGGAGTATGTTAGGATCATAGCAGGTGGCGTTCTGTAGTTTCTGCCTTCCCCGATGGGACAAAGGCGTGAGTTTGTGTATGTAAAATGGCGTATTGATTTATACAAAGTGAACGAATGAAATCTCGTTTATTTATCTGACAGCTTATTTAATTATCCTATAATATCTTTAAGGCGATTAAGTTATCGTAGCTTTTCATTTTCTTTTTAATATTTGTGGTGATTAAGGTATCGTAGCTTTTCATTTTTTTAATATTTCTGGTGATTAAGGTATCGTAGCTTTCCATTTTCTTTTTAATATTTGTGGTGATTAAGGTATCGTACCTTTCCGTTTTCTTTTTAATATTTGTGGTGATTAAGGTATCGTAGCTTTCATATTCTTTTTAATATTTGAGGTGATTAAGGTATCGTAGCTTTCATATTCTTTTTAATATTTGAGGTGATTATGGTATCGTAGTTTTTATTTTTTTAACTTTCCCCATGCAGGGCAAAGTCCTCATCTCATATAATCCATGCTTTATTTGAGTTATCGTTTCTTGCACTTATCTATTCCGTGATCACAAAGCTTGGATATTCACTGCTTGTTAGCGATTTCAGAATATCCTCCTCGATCGACCTCGACTGCAGAGCATGGGGTCCTGGGTTCCATTCCTAGGTCCTTCTAGTGTTGTAAGGTTTTTCCATAAAGAGTTTCTCAGTTGCAGCCTTGTGGTCTGTTTTTCTTCATGGTACTAATATTGACGGAAGTACAGTATTCTGCGACTTGTCAGGGTCGAGTTGTCCTTTTGTTGAATTGGCCCTGGGATATAACTATCACGGGGTCCAGTAGTCCTGAGGTCTAATTTTTACGAGGTCCAGTTATCCGGGTTGAATTGTCCTAGTGTTGAATTGTCTCGGTGTCTAGTTGTCGTGATACCAAAGGACAGTGACTACTCTATCGTGGAATACAGTAGTATTTTAATTTATGTTGGTTCAATCCATTTGTGTCACCCTAATCCACCATATACGAATGCTAGGAAAAAAGGATCTATACCTATTCAGTGTGACTTTTTGGCAAGGTGACAAATATCAACTTCAGTGCGACGGTCGTCATGTGAAGCGCAAGGGCTTCACATAACGACCGTCTGAGCAATGAGCAGTTGTATTGCAACGCTTATGTTTTACACTGGATAATGTTTGATGGACTTCCATCACTAGAACGAGATGGATTCAGGATGAAATCTTAAATTATGAGGAGTAGAACCAAAGTCGTTGTCATTATAGTCAGCCCTTGATAACTGTTTTATTCCTAATTTCAAAATGTTTAATTCAGAAACCGGGTACTTTATACCCGGTATCTGAATCGCGTCGCTGTCTGTGGGAGCCTTAATTCTGTCCAAATGCATTGTTAAAGTGACAAAATAAAATAAAAGCTCAGCCTGCAATTTGTGATGGCAGGATGCAGCCGACAGGAAATGTGCCAAATAAATTGAGACATGAATATTGACTAGCTGCTTATTCAATTGATATCAGACTCTGAGGAATCCGTACCGCGTACTTCAATCTGTAGTTTAAGAAAACAGCCAGTTATGTTTAAGTACCACGAATGGGGGAGAGCCTGTTGCTATCTTCCCGGCACAAATCCAGCGTGCCAGGACGCTGGATTTGTGCCCGGAAGATAGCAACAGGCTACTGAGCTACTAAGAAATTCCAGATGTAAAAACCCAATAACCTTTGCCCGATCTGGGAATCGAAACCAGGATCCCATGCTCAACAGGAGCGCTTGCGACCGCTAGACCAGCGAGACAGCCATGATTGATTAAAAAACTTGTGCATTTTTATTTTGCTATGCTGAGCGGGGTAGCCGGTAGATAGAAAGCAACATTGGTAGATAGAAAGTAGATAAAACTACTGGGATTTAGTAGTGGAATAGTAGTAATAGTAGTTTAAGTGGAACTTATTCCGTCTTATTACTAAACACGATCTAACTTTAGCCGGAGCCTAAACCTTCGAATCAGTTTTTGTATTTCGAACTTTATGCCGTGAAGTCGGCAAAGTTATTAATTCAGAATGGACAACCTAAGACCGGCCTAAGTTGTCGGTTTAGTAAAAGGAACTGTATTTAAATTTCTGTTAAGTTCTTATTTAAAAAAACAGGCTCGATGGTTTAAACCATGTCTAAAGAAAAACCTTGTTTTGTAATAAGACCGATAGGGATTTTCTCAATAGCAGCTCAAAAATAGGTTTGTGTCCGTGGACAGCCTGCTCTGCCTACCTCTCCTCTTACCTTCCCTTCCCTTGCCTTCCTTAGCTTACCTTCCCTTGAATACAGGCGTGGTAATAATAGTTCATCACAATTTTAAGGCGACATTATGAAGGTGTCACGCCAAGCGAATGCCCTTTAACAGAATGTCAACAATACAATTACCTAAAGCGACAGATTTAAATGTCTTTATTTGAACGTCAATGTTTAATTAGGAAACGCGATATTTTTATTATGTATCATTGTCATCCTTTGCAGCTCTGTTCCACTCACTAATGAGTCTAGGCCTTCTCCGTTTTATCCCATGCTTCCCTGGTCTCTGCGAGTCTCAGCCAGGTCTTACCTGCGATCTTCTGAATGTCATCCACCCATTTAGCTGTTGGGTCTGCTGCCTATACTCCTAGCGTCTCCCGGCTATCATTCAGCAGGAACTGTAATCCATCTGCCGTCACCTCGTCCAGCCATGCTGATTAGTGATTATACATGGGTACATCATTCTCCTGCCCGTATCTCAATATATTTGTGGCCGGCACAACATGTTTTTTTGTTACATACTTGTCTATTAGTTGTCATCTCGATAGTCCTCCCTTATAGGTTAGGTAGGTACCTAACCTATAAGGGGGGACTACCGACTAGTGAGTAAAAAACGGCTGCAATGTTTCCTTTAAAAAATATCTGCCGGGCTTACCGCCTCCATCCTTTGACCCTCCGCCTTCGACTAATTTTTATACCTACAGTAAATTTGGCAAATGAGTTACAAGAATGTGTGGTTTTAGAGATCTGTATCACCTATACCTGTGTGACATGCCTTTCTAAGGCCCGGTTTCCATCAAAGCGGAGATGAGCAAGAGGAGAGATGTTTATTATTTTTATACGATGGTACGATAACAATATCTTATTGGTCGTTTACAAAACATCTCCTCTCCGTTCTTCTATATATCTCTCGTATGTATAGCTTCTACTTCGTATCGACAATTCCTTTTCTATATTTTATATAAGCTTCGACCTGAGTTAGGCCACGTAGACAGCGTGAATTGAAGTGTGTACTGCTGCAGGGTAGGGAGGTCTTTTCGTCGTTTTATTATCCATATTAATTAATAAACCATTTGTTTCAGAATGCCAATACAGGCGCCTCAATGGACGGATTATTTGAACTGTCCAGTGTGCTGCCGCGAATTCGGCGCGCCGCCGCGCAGCCCCATTAGCCTCGGGTGCGGCCATACACTATGTAGACACTGCCTCAAACACTTACACAGAAAACAATGTCCGTTCGATCAGGTTAGTTCTACTTGTGTGCGAAAGCCTCGTGTTCATGGTAAAGAAAAGCGAAGCAACAGTTGCGAAAGAGTATTTTCAGAAACATCAAACATTGCTGGAGACCACAGAGCACGGAATCCGCGCTGACAGCGTCTAGAGACGGCAGTACTAATTAAATTCGAGGCACCGAAAGTGCACAACTTCTGTCATCTTCGCCATTCAAAGCCGTCAGATTCTAAACGTCATTTGTGTCGTATTGCGAGTAAACGGTGACATGCTTGGTTAATATGGAAAATGTTGACAGTGCCGCATCTAGCAGTGGGCTCCGAGGCGTCTCCGTGCTCTGTGCTGAAAACAATGTTTGCATCAACCTTGTCAACTACCAGCAGCACTTTAACTCGCTGTGTTGCCAGCAACACAAAAACATTTTGCTGCAAAAAGCTTGCGCAACTTTTTGCTAGCATGAATATATAATATATAATAGCACGATTCTTTGCAGTGCTTAAGTTATTTCTGTCCAGAAGCTAACTAGACATTTGTAAAATCGATACCGTCTTTAAAATGCTTGCCGAGGTCGGCCTGTGGATGGGTGGTGACTATCCACTATACATGCTGTTTGGCGCATGGACCGACACAATTTTTCCAGGGATTTGGGAGGTCATTAGCTAGGTTCTACCCATACACCCTTTGTCCCAAACGTCACGGTTGGTTACATGTGATTTGTTTTTAATGAAAAAAACACCCAAAATTTTCCTTTTATTCGAAATAGTAAGTTATTTGTTTGTGGGTGTAGTGGCAGTGATACAACTGGTTTCAAGAAAATTCCTTACAAGCTTCCAAAGTTTATTATTGTATGAAATTTTACAACTTCTAAATTCGTTAAAAAAAAATTGGGACAAAGGGTGTATGGGTAGAACCTAGCTAATGACCCCCCAAATCCCTGGAAACATTGTGTCGGTCCATGCGCCAAACACCGTGTATATATCGAGACCTCCTGTGCCTCGGAAAGAACGTTAAGCCGTTAGTCCCGGCTGCCATTTGTAGATTTTTGTCAGTCATTACGGGTAGTCTGAACGCCAAAAGTCTGACAACTAGTCTCACCAAGGGATATCGTGTTAGCCAATAACTGGGTTGTGGAGGTCAGATAGGCTGTTGCTCCATGTAACATACTGATATTCAGCTGCATCCGGTTAGACTGGAAGCTGCCCCAAACATAGCTGGGAAAAGGCTAGACAGACTATGAGTAATAATGTGTACATTCGAATACACGACCTTACGTAAAATTACGGCTCACATCTTACCTATTAATGTAAAATATATTTCTATAAACAACTTTCCGCCTACCGTCTTTAGATGCAAGCTTTTTTAAAATCAATCAATCAATCATTTATTTTGTAAAAAAAAAGCAACCAGAAAAAATAAACAAAATACCAGAAAAAATAACAATAACAAAACATAAATCAAAGTCAAATCAAGTCAGTAAAATCATTTGAACATTTGGGCAAAATGAAGCAAACGGCCAACAGACAGATTTTTGACTCCATTGTCCATCATGTTTTTTGACTTTGCACTTTCATTATTTTATGTAAGTATCACTTCAGCATTCATTTAAAAAATAAAAGATGCATTTCTGTTCTAGACATTGATAGGGATGCAGATTAAATGTACTCCAGTGGTACAATGATTTCATAATTTCTGAAGACCTTTGGACATGGGTCTTGTCAATCTTCTCCAAGAGCATATCTTGACGACACTATTTGATCGAGTTCATCAAGTTTGTTTGGGGTATCCAAACAAACTTGATGAACTCGATCAAGGGTGACCTCGAACAGACAAGTTTTGCTAGTTTCATCGTACGTTTTAAGATAGGATAACAAGCTCAAAATACACCACAAATTGAATACAGTCGGAATAAGTTAGAGGTAGTAGTCTGCAACAGGATTTGCTTTAGAAACTAGTATTTTAATTGAACGCAATGTTGACAGAAATATTTCTTATAGCCGGAAAATTATTCGATTGACGATTAAAAGTCGAGAAATTCAGGCACGTGTTCTGAACTACCTGTAGAAGGGGGTGAGCGGGTGGCGTGGTACAGCAAGCTCCACCCACATCCGCCGTGGAGAGCAATCGGTTGCTTGGTCCGGCTCGGGAAACCCCTACTAAGTAGGCTTTGTTACTTTATAAAAAATCAGTATTTTCTCAAACTTCAAAGCTTTAACAAGTAGTTGTGAAGTTTCAGTTAGCTGATCGTAAGTTTTCTCAGACGCGTTTTCTAATTCGTGTCTGACGATTATAAAGTGGAATCGGTGTAAGTTTTGTATGTTAAACGCAACGCCAATTTAAAAAGGAATCGATTTTAAAGTCGTCCTTTGTCACGCACTATTTAGTGATGGAGTTTAACAATGATCAGGTAACCTGGCTCAGTTTCCACGATGATATTTTGGACGAAATAATAAATGTAAGTAAGTATGTAATTCTTACTAAACGAACTTTGTAATTTTTTTTTTGTAAAAAGCATAATTGTAGTAGCAGCTGTTTTCTATCTGCAAGTAATCTGAAAAAAAACCATTGATACGATGCGAGTACAAAGCCAACTTGACTCCTTTTTATATACCTAATCCAAATCTTTAATTTAAAACCGCGCGGGTTTATACCTCCTTAATTAATACCAAATCGGCAATTCCTGGAAATAAAACCGATTTAGGTTTAGAAACAAACTGACTTAACTCATTACCCTGCTGTATTTAGATGGTGATAGAACTTATAAGTACTAGACCTTTTAACAACTTGTTAACTTTTACCCCGACGCGCAGTCGAATTTTCATAACCACCCTAAAATTTTCGGTATAATTTTGAAGTAAATCAAATTTTACCTCAAGTTATAACGTACTTTGTCTAAAATCACCTTCGGTGTGAGGCTCATTATCTACGTATAGATTATGTTGAGTAACCAAGGAGCCACCAACGGCTTCCCACGCGTCTATTACGCACGCTAAACCCTAAAACTTCCCCCGAACAGTACTATATGACCTGGCAACAGACTAAATCCAATAACTATTAGTAAGGTAGGATTAATCCAATCCAGGCTGTGATAAGTTTTATTTTAAAAGAACAACATCAAATATTTAGGGCCTAAATTATTCATTCGACGTTGAAAACTTCCAGCGGCTTTAAATCAAATTCTATTTCTGTCAGCTGCGATGGCTGCCGTCGCTTATTACATTAAATTTCCTTGAAAAGATTTTATATGAAGCGTGGCAGCAAAAACCTAATTTTAGAAAAATCCTTTCTGCGATAAGAAATTGTCAGTTCTCACATTTTCATATGACAATGTTCCATAATTGGCATCGGAGCGGAGGATCTATTGAGACCAGCGAGGAATTGGGTCAGCGCGGCGGCTCTACACCCAGTAACGCGTCCGTCAGCGTTTTGTGTAGTTTAGTTGTTTAACACGTTCGTTGCTGGCCACATCGACAAATGTATGTTGGTGGCTCCCTGGTCAATTTGTCCGAAGCCTTTGATCTCTCAACAAGCATATATGTCAGCGAGCGTGCTCGCATTAGTTCTGGCAGCTCATTGCTGGCTAGTCTATGGTGCAAAGCGTGAGGACACCACGCCAGCGTGACTATATCTGGCGTAAAGACATGCTGGGTGTGCTTCTCTGTCTTGAAGTACGTACTCATTAGTATAATAATCATGTTTGTGAATTCGGATCGAGCCGGTAAACTTTATGTGGGTGGCTTGCTGTATCTTTTTTGTCATCCCTTAGAAATATGTATATGATAAGACCACTTTCAAAACATTACCGATCGATGTCGGTATCTGCTTACCACCTACAGCCTGAATATAGCCAGTGTGTAAACCTTTAGCCCGCGAATTTTGTATCAATTAATATCTTAATAAGCTATTATTTTCTGCCAATCACTGTTGTTGCCAAAAACTGTGTTGCTATGCGGAGCGAAAGCCTACAAACTGTCTGAACAGTACCTACCTACGTGCGTCATGTCCAATTTTAGGGTAACCACTTTATGTGTGAAATGAGTAAAAACGTGTCGTTATGTTGGTCTTATCCTTAACTTTTTACTTATTAGGGAAAACAATTTAATTGATGGCTATTAACGAGAAGTAAAATCATTCATCAACAGTATTTGTACTGTTTCAGCTGCACGCTTCTACAGCTTTTAAATAATACATTCAAGCAATCCTTTACCTAATTTTCTGCTCAATTAAAATAAAACTACTCTACTCGTAAAAGTAAAAACAAATCAAAATAGAAGGTCTTCGACATTTTATATCTTACTTCGTTTATTTTCTAATCCGTTCCCGATTTACAGGAATTAACAGTCGCAATATTTCAGGAAATAAGTAATAAGAAAAGCAATGACATATTGACGATATTATTGGTAGTTTGCTTGTCTAATGGCTGGCAGATGGAATTCATGTTCACGGTTGAAATTCAGTTGCCGGTATGACAAATTTTCCGTTTGTTGGGTTGTGAGTGATTTTTTAATGTTGTAGCGGTATCTATGGTTTTGTTATTGTTATTAGTAATTAATGTTTCATTATTTTATTTCGAAGGTCCTAGTTTATCATTTGTGGCTACAAGTTACAGCTTTAAACATATAAACATAATGCAGCATTGCATATGTAAGCGGGCACGCCCTTTATGCCAGGAGGCTTTTTATTATGTATTAAGTTCTGTTTGCGTTTTTGTTTTTATTATTTATTTCTGATTGAGTATAGTTTTAAATATTGGCGTGTGCTAGCTGACATATGGCAAATAATTTTAATATTTTTGTGTTTCGTAATGTTAATTACTTATTACTATATAGAATGCAGTTCTTCTAACTCAACAGACAGCAGTGCTGCTGGGGAGTTTGTTCCGCCACTTCTTCTTCCCAGCTAAAGCACTAGGAAGTGGTGATGGGCGGGCGTTTTGGGGGGACTGTCTTTGTGATTTTGACGTTCAAAAAGTGCTGCTTCTCAGCCTAATTTGAATAAATGACTTTTGATTTTGATTTTTTTTTTATCTACATCGCCACGCGAACGAACCACGCATCACACTGACGTCACGCAAAATTCTGCATCGCGCAAGCAGAGTTTACCGCGCAACTAGCATATATACAACGTCCCGACATCAATCGTCGTCGGGTAGTTGCCCACCAGACACGACACCCGTCTGGTCGGAGGATCTTCCCTTTTCGATGGAGGTATGAGTGAACTTTACACCCTGTTCCTCGTGCCTCTATAAAGTATTGAAAGATAATACCTCCCGTTGCGTTGTGGACTTCTTTATGTAGCAACGTTTGTTGCTACAGTCCTTTTAAAGTTACAGCTACTTCTGATTTTGCATCACAGTGATCTTTATTCACACTGCATTAAGGTTGATGAGTGGCCGCTTAGGATCCTGTCAGAGGAAAAATGTCTGTGAAAGAACTTCTTCTTCTTCGTCTTACAATTTACCTGCACGGTTCGCACATTATTTGATGAACAATTATTATAAGAAGTGTCCGTACTTTAACATAGGCATTGTTTTAACCTTTCTAAAAAAAGAGATATGCTTCCGCTTCAAGTATATTTCGTTAAACTGCAATCCCCTTTGCGATGGTTGCGACTTGCGCCCCCAGTCATTTCACAGATAATTACTTTTCAACATATTTCGTATGTTCAGAGCCCCTTACAATTTCGTCGCGCTACTAGTTTAGGTAATTATCGGAGCGCAGTGTGTCTGTGTGCGTTCGAGCTATAGCTGACAATCGTAGTGTGCGTTGTCGTACGGTAAAGCGGGAACAAAATAATCTTGGTCCGTAACCGCTATTATCAGTACTCCATATTTTTTTAATTACTAGGGTTCCGTAATACTGGATGAATTTTATTGTGATCGTGTTATGTTTAGGTACCCTATAAAAATAGCGTTACCTTGTACGGCATTCACTTTAGTAAAAGCAATCTATAAAGTGTGATCAGCGTATATACACACATCAAAAGTGTCTAGGGATCAAGCATTTTTATGCGGATTTCTTGAGATTAAGATGTGGCTTTGTAATAAATTTATGATTTTATAAATTTATATGGATCCTTTTTGGTGCATTTCATAATTTGAATCAGGAACTGTGAATCAAATTCGAGTAAAAGATGAAAATCAGCTGTCAATATTTTCCCTATAAAAACATACAACGCATTGAAGACATTATTAGTGCTACTGTTTCCCTACTACTGATTAAAACCAACGTTATTATGGAGCGGCGACGTCATTTAAGCAGGGAAGAAATGCTCAGAGCCGTGGGAATGATAGAAGCTGGTTCCCGGCAACGTACTGTGGCTTTAGCTCTGAATACAAGTCAGAGTGTTATCAGTCGACTTTGGACACGTTACCGAAGCACTGGTACCGTGGCTGAGCGCCATGGAGGACGGTATCGCTGCACCACACGGAGACAAGACCGATACATTCAAATCTTAACTCGAAGAGCTCCAACAATAACCGCCATGATGTTAGCCGTGAGGCTTCATCACTCTTCAGGGAACTTAATTAGCGACCAAACAGTCAGAAACCGCTTGCATGAAGTGAACCTTCATTCCCGAAGACCGCTACGGGTACCACCTATAGCAATGCACAATCGTAGGATTCGATATCAATGGGCTCTTGAACACAGAAATTGGGCAGAAGAACAATGGCGTTTCGTGTGCTTTTCTGATGAGTCTCGTTTTGGTATGAGACCGGATACAAGACGTATACGACACTGGAGAACCCCTGGACGCCAACAGCGATTAAAATCCTGCCAGGAAGTCCATCCTTATAGTGGTGGAACCATCATGGTATGGGCGGGTATTTGGATCGGCGGAAGAACTGAGTTGATTTGGATCAGAGGCAACCTCAACGCTCAAATTTATGCTGAGACGATTGTATCAGACGTCATCGTTCCTCTACAAGTGCAAATCGGTCCCTTATTTCAGTTAATGCATGATAATGCACGACCGCACACCGCAAGAGTTGTAAGACAGACTCTCGCCGCAGCTAACATCAATGTCCTGCCCTGGCCTGCTCAGTCGCCAGACTTGAACCCGATTGAGCATGCATGGGATATGCTACAGAGAAGAGCTCTGCCGAATATGGAGGGTATCCAGTCGCAAGAAGACCTTTTTTTGTTGTTGCAACGAACATGGGCGGCCATTCCACAGCGTGATTTGGATGAACTCATTTTGAGTATGCCAAACCGATGTTCTTGTGTTGTTAGTGTTCGCGGTAGAAACACGGATTATTAATTGTTTAAGTTACCCAATAAAATTTTAAAGAAAACTGTTATTTCAGTCTTTTTTTCGAACTTTTGTTTTAGTGGTTCAAATGTCAAAAATCCCTTTATTAGGAAAATGGCAAATTTCTTTATTAATGCAAAGGTGACTTGGTTTATCGTTACTGTGACAAACGAAAACACTTTATTTTATGAATCCTTAAAGAAAATTTTAATTAATATCAATCAGGAGAAAAGTTATTGCAAAAATATATGTTGATCCCTAGACACTTTTGATGTGTGTATTACGGTCTTCTTTACCTATAAAATTACCGTATATTATACAGAAAGTTAGTCATTTTTAAATAAATATTTTTTATTTCTGCCTATTTAATTATCTACAATTATAATTAACACGTTTTAGGATTATAGAAATAATAGTAAATTATAACAATTTTCTTAATTAAGATGATGGCAACAATTATTACCTAAGAACTGCACATGCCTTTCGTGTTTTTTCAACTTTTTAGTTATGATTTTTTCGTGATAATAAAGTTCACTTTTTCGACCCATTTTCAAAAAAATAATCACTATTTTACTAATAGTAGGTACAATACAAAACATTAAATAATATGTATGAATAACATTAACAACTCAACTTTGCATGAATAAAATAAAAAATACTCAGTCTCAAAACTGGTTAGGCCTAGTATAAAATCACGCGCGATTCGCAAGTTACGTCGGGACCGGCGAACGTCACGGGCGACACAGCACAGGTCCATCGTCGAGAAGCCCTCGGGCGCGACCAGTACTCTGTGGGCGCGACTGAATGCTTCGAGCAAGCGCTTCGGTTTATAAGGCATTATTTAGATATTTTATTACAATTAAATAATTTTTAGTCAAATATTAAATATAAAAATTTAGTTTGATAGATAAACACCTCAAATTTAAAAATTTTTAACACTTCTTGATATTTTCAATCAATTTATACGCGTAAACGACGGTTTTGCACATGATTTTATTGCGTTTTTTCAACGCGGGTCACACTCTCGCCATCAAACGTAAAAGTGTGGCGAGTTTAGAATTGAGGAACACCCTTTATTTATTATCTAATACATCAAACTTAAAAAAATACATCGTAGACTTACTAATATACCATATGCCCAGTATTTCAGATTTTTCTCAGATTGTTATTTGCTACCAGTAAGTTAAAAAAGCATTTGAAATACCTGGTGTTTCGTGCTTACGTGAAAACGTGTGTTAGATTTTTTCTTTTTGTAATTTATATTGAGTACAGCAAAATTTTAATTCGTAGACTTACTAGATAAATAGGTGATGAACAATTGTGCATTAATACCGTGCAAAAATATAACGCCCAAAATATCCATATGATACCTTAAGGTTATTGAGAAATTAGCGCTAAAAAAACTTGAATTTTTGGTTTTTAGACCGCGAAATTGGATGCTCTTAAACATGCTGGGATAAATAGTTTTTGTAAAATTGGGACATTAGGATCGCCAATTTCGCTAAGGGCGAGTTTTAAAGCTAAACGAAAATGTTACATTAAATGACATTACGGGGTATTTTAAAACCGACAATGGTGCCGATTCCCTTGTTTACAAACTAAACCAAATTTAAGTTCAGTGCATCTTTTTCTTTCTATTTCATTAAGAAAAGGACAGACGATAAATTTTAGTTTAGTCCTGTCAAATTAATCAGCGCCTGACACTACTCCATACAAGTTTAGACGTGATTAAAAAGTTGACTACTAAAATTACATCAAATTACGTCAGGTGCCGACTAATTTGACAGGACTAAACTAATATTTATCTTCTGTCCTTTTCATAATGAAATAGAAAGAAAAAGATGCACTCAACTTAAATTTAGTTTAGTTTGTGTACAAGGTAATCGGCACCAGTGTGTGTAAAAATCGAGAATAATCGAGGTTCATAGAGCTCAAAATAGGTTGGTGTTGTAGATACGAATCTTTTTGTGGGTGAAACATTAAAATTGACTAAACTGATAACCACGAGAGTCCGCGCTCTAGTAGACTATTTTATCCGTAAACATAACTTTTTCATCGCCCTATCTTGCTATCGTATTTGAAGTCTCTGCAGTATATTATACAGCGTGCACTGACTGGACAGGTCCACTCAATCTGTGTGGTTCTTTCCTCAAAAGACCATTTCAGACACAAATCTACATGGTCCTCAAAGATTATTATGATATTATTCTAATTATTGTGAATGTGAGAACTATGTCGGTCATTGGTTTTTTTATATTTATTTTTGTATTTTTGTCAGCGTAATCATGATCTGGCAGTTTGAGTAATTTATGCGGCCTACTCAAATGTCCTTTCTTTGGTATTGTTCGTCGAATCGTTGAGCTCCTTGAGTCTAAGTTGAGCTGCACGATTACTGACAATTGCGTGCACTGACTGGACAGGTCCACTCAATCTGTGTGGTTCTTTCCTCAAAAGACCATTGCAGACACCGATCTACACAGCCTTCACATGATCTGACCAAGATTTTGTCTGGACTTTAAAAGAGACTGTGACCTCTGAGTTTGTTTCGGCCTTTCTTCTCAGAGTAGTCAGATAGGAAACGCCGACCTCATCTAGTTTAAAAAAAATATGATTGACGTGTAAAAGTGTTTGTTCAAACCTACTTACAGAAATAAAATCATTTATCATTTATAATTTTCCACACATCTCTTATCAGCCGCCAAATCAGTATTCACCCCTTTCTAGACACGTCATCCGTCACTTAATACACATTATGTCCGCGATGCAGACACAATAGTTAATGTATGCGTGTATAGGGACTGGACAGTCAAGTGTTACTTCATTCATTGTTTGGACTTTTACTATAAGACCCATCCAGTGCTGCGATACTTATTATTAAATATAGCATTACCACGCCGAGCTAGGAGCCTTTTAGCCTTATAATATAATAATAAGTTTATTAGTACATAAAAAAAAAAACAACACAAAACATAGCATATGGAAACAGAGGGTTGTACTACCAAGTTTAAAATTATAATCTGCTTTCCGAGCTCCTAAACTAGGTACTCAGACCTGTATCTTAGGAGTCGCGAGATTTTGCGGCTTGAATTTATAAAATACAACTGTGACTTTTCTGCTTGCTTGCAGTGATTGTACAAAACTTTGTTTTTTTTTGTTATAGATTTATATGTTTCGAATCCTTTTGGACTTGTACAGAAATTGAAAATAGGCATTAAATATAATCTTTATCATTAGAAAAAAAATACTATGATTGTGCTATTCTATTAAGTTTGTCATCTTCCTGTGTGAGTCCCAATAATACTTTTTCATTCTTTATACTCTAAGCTTTCTTCACGCCATGTTCCTTATTCCTTTGAACTTAACCAGCGCGCAGCGGTCCAAAGTGTCACTACTCCTGTTCATTTGAGGACGTAAACAACGTTACTGAAGCCGCAACCAACGTGGCCGCCTACCGGGCTAGAGTTATATATGTAGAAAACAGGACAAATCTTGTATCATCGATGCGAAAAGAAGTAGAACCAGCGGTATCAATGACGAGTCGTGATTTGGTCGCATGAATCCATGTGCAGTAATTTCTTGGGTTCCGTCCAACGATCACAAGCGAGTCACACTTTGTTACATCATCACCTCCTGCCGTATTAGTAATCTGCCTAGTTCATGTACATTGGTCGATGAATTGCTTGACATCATATGCATAACGTTCATTCACACATTCGGTAAAGAGATTAAAGCGTATACGCCTCAGTCTTCCTAAAAGTTCTTCAATGATAGAGATCGAATTTTCTTAGATGAGGTAGACATTAATGATTAAGTACTTACATAAAAAAAATCTTTGCTTCTCTTATTCTTATTCAGGTTGAGGAACAGGGTGTAAAGTTTACTCCTACCCATAGTAAAGGGAGGATCCTCCGACCAGACGGGTGTCGTGTCTGGTGGGCAACTGCCCGACGACGATTGATGTCGGGACGTTGTATATATGCTAGTTGCGCGGTAAACTCTGCTTGCGCGATGCAGGATTTTGCGTGACGTCAGTGTGATGCGTAGTTTGCATGTGGCGATGTAGATACAATACGTAGATGTAGACGCTACATACTTTTTGTAAAAAAAAAAAATTTAATTGGAGATCCATCTGTTGTTAATCGCTTTGATTAGTGTGTAAGCAGACGAAAACGTCCTTTTGCATTGTTGCCGGGACGGAACTTTGCTTGCAAAATGAACCCATGCCAACGGGAAACATGAGATCAATTTCCAAAATATCAACAATAAGCGACGGCTCGATGTGTCTGTAAGTTGTAAATAATATTTAATCATTGGATGACGACATCCTTAAGGTATTGCATTATCACTGTTGATACAATCTGTGCATTCTATAAATTAAAGTCGCTTTTCATGTCTTTCTGTGTTACCGCGTTGTTCTTCTGAACTTTGTAAGTAGCGGATTTTGATGCGGTTTTCCACGTCATTTAGAAAATTTCTTTCGCAAGGGATATGTGTTCAATACATTAATATTAAACTTAAATATAATAAAGAATCTTCATGTTTTTACGACAAGTAGCTAATATAAAAAAAACTTTAAAAAAAAACAACCTCTGTAAGTACTTCCAAAAAAAATACTTCAAGTTCTTTGGATCTGTATTTTAGTTTTTGCCACCGACTTCCGAAATTAAAGTTATATTACACTTGTTGTAGTGTTTTTTTTTTGGGAGACGGTTGTTTTTTTTTTTTGATTATTTTTTTATATTTTTCACTTTTTAGTTATAGTACCTACCTACCCCACACCAATTCGAAAACGATCGTTTTACACGCTCACGTCCGTTGGAAGGCGGTTTTTTTTAATTTAATAAGAATTTATTGATTATTTTTTTTAAACCGCTCTACCGATTTCGATAAAACTTCAATGGGACCACCTGGGAAATATACACTCTGAAACTAAAAAGAATATTCCAAATCGGTTCAGGCGTCTTCGAGTAATCGGTTCCGTTAAGGATACCTACTATTTATTGGAAGTAGAATTAAATATGAAAATGGCTGGATACCGATAACTCCTACTGTTGCACCTTTTCAAGCAACAAAAGGATCCACCTGGGAAATATACACTCTGAAACTAAAAAGAATATTCCAAATCGGTTCAGGCGTCTTCGAGTAATCGGTTCCGTTAAGGATACCTACTATTTATTGGAAGTAGAATTAAATATGAAAATGGCTGGATACCGATAACTCCTACTGTTGCACCTTTTCAAGCAACAAAAGGATACGGAGATGTCGAGCGCCGAATTTTACCTTTGATTTTAAGTTGGGCAGTTACGGTTCAGAAGTTACAGGGTACTACACTAGAAAAAGCTATAGATCTAGGCAAGAGAAAATTCGCTAAAGGACAGGTGTATGTTGCTCTGAGTCATGTTAAATCCTGGGAAGGAATAGCGTTGTCTGACTTAGATTCAAAACAAATTATTGAGTAGGCAACACGACGAAATAGTATTGCTAAGGATGACGCGATTACGCAACTCAAATTCAGTGTCAAATTGACGCATCAGCATGCCTAGTAGGTAGTGGTATTCGTATGTAAAACTTAAATCATAATTAGGTATTCTTTTTGTACGAACTGAACATTTTGGCGTATTGAGCCGTATGAAGTAAGCTCAACAAAAGGTTACTGCTGTAAATCGTTTAGTAATTCCCTCGACTGTCTATGGTCTCCATCATCAGACTGGTAATGGCACTTATAACCCATATGGGTGCAAAGTCATCATTAGAAATGAATTAAGTCCAAACACAAGGTAGCTACTGTAAAACGGTGAGGAGTTCCCTTGACTGTCCTTCGTCGTCATCATCATACCCCTAATGACAGTCACAACCCATCTAGGTGTAAAGTTCTCATCAATACAAATTAATCAAGCCCAAACAACAGTTAATTGCTGTAAATCGTCGAGGAGTTCCCTCGACTGTCTTTCGGCTCCATCATCAGATTGACTCCAGACCTTCATTAAATAGTAGTGATTTAAAATAATTAATGAAAAAAATTAACAAACGCACTAGTCGCCACTACGATTTTCAAATGTTCCCCTCGATTTATCTGGGATGCCATCATCAGATCCTGGTTTCCTTATCATGGTAACATCCTTGGGATATCTCCTTTCCAACGAAAAAAATATCATCAAAATCGTTTCATAAACGACGAAGTTATCCGCAAACACACATAAAAAGTATATATAATATATACGGTTGAATTGAGAAACCTCCTCAAGTCGGTTAAAAAGGAAAATTAACCAATATTTGCTTCTACAATAATGCCACTGTGCAGTACAAACACTAATGTTTCTATATCTTTTGCGTTAATGGCTAAATGGAGAACCAAAACAGAGAACACGTTGTTTGTGGTTATTGTGCTACTGCAGTCATTAGCCATTGATAATTTACTTAAGATGATGTAATTATTTTTATTGATGTCGTACGTGTTTGTCCTCCATCTTGTCTGATGATATTTAAGCGAGGCGATGATTCGACGATGGAGCTTGCTTTCCTAGAAATAATCCGTTCAATGGCAATTAGCTATTGGTTATGCACCTAGCAGTATTAGTAAGTCGATCATTGAAAGGTGCTTAGATTCGAAGTGTTTATTAACATCTGTTGGCTCTGTTGTCCTTGCCAATGGGACCGATTTTTTATCACGTGCATAAAATTCACTTTTATTCAACTAAACATGATAGATTTAACAATAAAGATGCACAAAAGGGGTTAAATTAGGTTGATTTAGGTTTATTTTAGCCTAAACTCGCGCTGACGTTTAGCAAACTTTATCAACAACTCTTACAACTGCACAAACCATCCACCATTTCGCTATCACTGTTACTAATAGATATCTTTATAGGGACGTTTTCAAATTAATTGTAATGTATTAATTTGGATTCCGTTTCAGACTCCACCGAAAGCTATAAATGATAATACAATAGTAAAAAAAAATATGTTAGCACTGCGTTCCTCCCTACAAAATAAGGGTTGATCTGACGGGAGATAAAAACACTCATCCTTTAATGTACCCACCCCCGCTTGCAATTTCATCGGGGTTCATTTTTGCGAGGGTTGTTATTGAGATGTATCTAGCCAGTTTATTTGTACTAGCTTTTACCAGTGCATCGCTCGCGTGGATGTCGGAAAATATCCCACGTAACTTAATCCCGGGATAAAAAGTGCCCTGGAGGAATAATTCCGTAATACATTGTTTATATAGAACTCTATTGGTTTACACGGCGCACGCCGCTAAAGCTCCTAGTCTGCATGTTTTTTGCCTACATCTTCAACAATCATCGTTCATCTTTCAGCCAATTTACCCAAAACCTTCATGAATTGTACACCTAAATCTTCCTCATGAATCACTCCGTCCATTGGTGAAAACCGTATGAAAATCCGTTCGGTAAGCAGACAGACGCGACGGGGGACTTTCTTTTTTATAATAAATATAGTGATGGATTGGTCACTAAGAAGGAGAATCATGAAGGGTTCGGACACAAAAAATCATTGAATCAATATTGTCAAGGCCGTGAATTTAATATTTTTATCTCATCATGATGTTTAATTTGTGTTTTTTAAAACGTTGAAAGGGTTCAGCAAAAGATTGTTTGCGTACTTCAAAGTTTGTAAAGAAGATTCTGAACAATTATGTGGGTATCTACCCACATAATTGTTCAATTTAGTTAATCAAAAACAACTCTAAAATGGTTATGGGGAAGCCAAAGGAGGGTTATGATTTAAACACGTTATGTAAGTATGTAGTATATTCATCTGATCCCTCATAACTCCTGAACTCCACGTTATATTTTGCCAAACGGGTTGTTCCGCGGGTTCTAGGCTATACAATGACACGTTAAATCGCCTCACCGCCTCTTTTCTACTCTGCATAAAGGTTTCCTTCTTTTCAATAAGCTCTGAATCTCTGAACCGTGCGAAGTCATGAAAACATGATCTACTTAAAAGTTAAAGATAAATCTAACGCAATGTCAATCACAGCTAACTAACTATACTATCGGTTAATGACGAAGAAAACATTGAGCTGAGTAACGGTGAAGTGGAGTAAGATATTATAAAAATCTAGGAGACTAATATTTTTTTTAATCTTTGTTCATCAGTATCAGTTTAATGGCCAACTTTTCCCCTCATCTATGTTGATATGTTTGTAAATTGACCCTTATGAAATGCGTACATACATTCCGAGCAGCGGCCGCGAGTGTTAGTGAGTAGAGGGTGAAGCAAACATGATATGCTTATAACTAACTACTCTTTTTAATAAACTTTTGTGAATGTTATCTTGTCGGGCACACCCAATTATTTGTGCTATTATCATTGTTATTCTGTAATCCGAAACTGCTACGTAGGCCTATATTAATAAACTATGTAGGTATAGGTATTTTTTTAATTTTCGCAAATAAATGAGTTTCATTTGAAATGGAATGTTTCTATGAAATAAACGTTCCTTTTGTAGTCTACTGGAACATACTATAATATTTTTAGTGTTCCGTACCTACTGCAAAAGGAAAAACGGAACCCTTATAGGATCACTTCGTTGTCCGTCAATACTGTCTGTCAATGCCTTTATGCTCAGGAACGCGTGGGGGTATCAAGCTGAAATTAATATCAAATACGTAGGTCTATAGTCCGTTGGAGGCCTAAAGAAATCAAGCTTCTAAGTCAACGCAATAAAAAATACGGCCATTTATGCGAATCCTCGCAAATAAATCAAAACCTAGGTTACATCTCGTTGACTTAGAATCATGAGATGTGGCAAGAAGCAAGGTCTCACAGCACAAGTAAAGGAAAATGTCCGTAATTTATCTCTAATTTGTAGTTTTATCACTTATCACATACAAACATTTTTTTTTTTGCGATTATGAACTTATATTTGCATTCGAGAGTTAACCGAGACGTAGACAGGGTTATTGGTGAAACACCATCAACCTCTTAAGGGCTCATTGTACTCATCATTATGAACAACTTTTACTATGGGACCAAATATGAAATCGCGAAAAAAAAATAGCTGTTCCCTACATTTATGTTTGCAGAACTCGTCAAAATGTACCTTTTGGGATTTGGCCGGTTTTTGTTGTTTAAAAAAGAATCCACAGTAAGGCAGCTATTTATTTAATTGTACACTCAGCTCCTGTTCACGTAGTTAACTGTAGGGTAGGAAAGGGACTTACACGTGAGAAAAAACGTGAGAAAATCTCACGTGTGTGCCGCTACAACTACGTACAGTCACGAAGATAAATACCTTACAATTACTCATTATTCAAAAGAGATTTTCTCCTAAAGTATGGATAGAAATTGTATGGTGTTACGAACATAGTATTCTCGAAATATGTCTTTTCCCCAAGTTCCAATCGTTATTTCACGAGAAAATTACTCTTGAATGTTGCGTAGGTGTAATGTATTAATGCTCGTGACTGTACCTTTTAGTGTGGGTAATTTTCTTTTTAATACAGTTGCTCAAAAAGTGGTGTATTGCAGGGACGTATAGCGTTCGGGATATGGGCTATTACATAATAGTGCTTTTTTTTTACCTTTCCCGAACTCGTGCGTCTCTTTCCCAACTGTCAAAATAATGTCTATTAAAAAGAAAAACCAACCATGAAGTTTTTACTAAAGAGTTTTTGTGATTCATACAAATACGTACCTATATTTCTAAAAAGAAGCTACTAATTTATTTCAATATCAGATTTAATGATTTAATTGAATGAGTTAGGTTAGGTTTCATTTCATTATTTCATTATTCTCATTAAATTTCATTTGATAACAATAAAAAAAATATACTGAAGACTAAGCTGTATGGATAGTTCCCTTGGCCTGCCAAAATGGGTGAAGAAAAAAAAACTCTGCTTATATTCTACGGTTGGCGCCATTTTTATTGTGTTTTTATTATTTTATTAAATTGCTTCCCTTTTTTCGCAACTGTATTAAAAATAGTCGTTCAGTACACCTGCGGAACCGTCATTGCAACTTGTTACAAATGTCAACACTCGCCTTCGGCTGCGCCTCGGCTCGGGTAGACATTTGTCGGAACTCTTTGGAATGACAGACTTTCCGCACTTGTAATGAAATATACTATTGCTGTTCTGAACAATCTGTGCATCTCTATGTTTTCACTGTAGGTATCTGAAACGTCCTCTGTAAAGTATGATACCAAAACTTCGTCATCTTGTCATCATCAAAATCAATCTGCCTAACCTTTTCGCAGCTTTGTTGGGGTTGGCTTCCAGTCTAACCGGATGCAGCTACCAGTATTTTACATGGAGCGACTGCTTATCTGACCTCCACAACTCAGTTACTGGGTAACACGATACCACTTGGTAAGACTGGTGGTCAGACTTGGGTTTCAGACTACCCGTAACAACTGTCAAAGATCTACGTATGACACAGCCGGAAACAACTGCATAACGTGCTTTCTGAGATACAGAGGATGTCGATATGTAATGGATGGTCACCCACCCATGGACCTACCTCGGCAAACATTGCTTAAACTTGAAGATCGACCCGTGCGGTTGTTATTATGAAAACGCGAGTCCCTCTTCATCTTGTCAATATCTCATTAATAAAAATATTCTCCCGCTCCTGCAGACAGTCATCCAAATGGACCCCGAAGAGCTGGTAGTGAACACTGCGCTCCTCCAGCTCGCAGGGTACACACCACCGACGCAGCCCTACCACCCACCTTCCATCCAGGCGCTCCCAGATCATGACAAACAGGCGTACGACTGCATCGTCAAGTGCATGGAACATCTCGCGGTCTACCTCAAGTATTGTGGCAATAGTGAGTACAAATACCCATTATAATGTCAAATGGTTGAACCGAATCGTGCTGATACATGCGTCGTCAGTTGGGACTGGACATCAGTCAGCTGCCACGGCTTATTTCAATTAGGATTCTCAATGCTCGGTTCAACACCGAGAGTTGGAAATCCAGTGCACAATAAAATCCCGCCGCAATATTTTCACGTCCGTGCGAACGTAGTCTTAGTGAACACAAGGGAACGCTGCTTCGCGGAGGAAATGGGTATGGTGAAATACCACCATAACTGTTTCCTACCCCAATTGTTGCCGTGTTCTGGTTTGAAGGGTGGTGGTGGTGGTTTTGAAGGATGTAATTACAGGTAAACTAAATGATGTTATTAAAATTCGCCATCGCACAACATTTAGGACTTTTCTGTTAGAATGAGGTATTTCCCAAGATCAATCACCTTGAAAAACCTATGTAGCTATGACGAATGAAACTTAGTCTTATACCATCTTATTAAAAAACACGATTTAACTTTATCCCGAGCCTAAACCTTAGAGCCAGTTTTTTGTATTTCCAACGTTATGCCGACTTTAATAAAGTTCTTAATACAAATTAATACAAAATTTTTGTTATAGCGCCCATGGTAGAACCTACACACTCTGTGATAATTTCAATTATTGTCTACCTATTACAGTTCAAAAGATACAGCCCTGTGACAGACCGACGGATGGACAGCGGAGCTTTAGTAATAGGGTCCCGTTAGCACCCTTTGGGCACGGAACCCTTAAAAAGACCATGGTCGAGATCAAAATTAGTATTGTATATACTTACTAGGCCGAAATTCCTCATACGTTGACGTCGATCACTCGTACGCATAATCATATACAAACATCTGATGACGCATCCCGACACGCGCTGGGGATTTGATGTGTTTTTTCGAATAGAATTGATCTCATTCAACATATTTTATTTCACAAAAACATGATGAATCTTATGAAACATCAGAACCTAGGCGCACTGTTCCAATTGGTCGTTGTCTAAGGAGGGGAGCCGGCAGTAAACTCCACGGTTACTCTTTTAAAAATAATTGTTTTGTAGGTAGGTACAATGTTTTCTGATTCCAGTGTTATTAGCAGTGATCGGAGTAGGTGGGGCTATTTTTTGTACTTGCGATACGTTGTCTTAATATGGACAGTCCCGGAATCCTGGGGTTTTAAATACCTATATATTAGTAAATAAGTAAAAAATTACTTTGTTAAAAGCTATTCACGTCTTAAGGAATTATGAACGAACACATATCCGTCCAGCCCTCCGACGGGTAAGTATAAGACTGACACGTTTCAGGTTAATGAAATGAAAACTTTAGTTTTTAAATACATTTTGTTTTTAATTGTCTGTAACACTTTTGTGACAAACGTAAGAACAGTTTTCTTTTGCCCTTGTTAATAAAAAAACAATTTTGTTTTTCGAATCCAGGAGTTTCAGTTAGAATCCCAGGGAAGTCCATATTAACGTATACGTCCGCACGTCCGTATCAACGTTTGCGGTCATTGAAACAAAATAGCTCTACCTACTCCGATCACTGGTTATTAGGTATGGGAGGGGACTGCGTATCGTACCTACGACGACAAAGCTTGAGATATTTGAGCTTTCATTTATTGGTTCCAGTCAACAACAGTATGGCCGGTAGTCGGCTGTCGCGGCCCATGCAGAGAAAGCTGGTGATGCTGCTGCAGTGTGCGATCACCGACGACGAGGGCCGGGGGAGGGCGGCGCGCGCCGCGCGCTCGCTCGGCGAGCGGACCGTCACCGAGCTTATACTGCAGCATCAGGTAAACCATCGCCTCAGACTTAACTCATACCTACATAAAGTCTATTAAAGTCCTTGTTTCCAATTGATAGTATTCCCATTTAAACGAATATCAACTTATTTCTGTTGCAAATTATGATGATTTTAGAATGACTATTAAACTGAACATTATGTGTGATTGATATAGTGCATTACTGCAGCGGCCAGCAAAAGAGTCATTGATGGACGAACGTGTAAATACGTAAGTCCATCAATGCCTAGTTGTGGCCAAGGCTTGTTGTATAGTACTTGCCTCAAATAATGCGCGGAAATTAAAACAAAGTAGTACCTAGGCAGAACTTTTTATTTGAAAATACAATTACTTTTCAAAATCAATGATGAACAACGAACAACAATATTTTTTCCCGCGTTAAGGTGTATACTTATTTGTTTTTTTTTTCAATAAACAGCTTTTTATTTTCAAGCCAGTTCGAAATTTAAATAAAACCTTTGACAATTAGTTACCTCCTTGGTTGTCATGTTTCGGAGTAAAAGATTGAGTATACTATATAATTTATTTACTAAACCACTATAGATATGGATTATCATACAACTTTTGCCGGCCGCTGCTCGCATGTATTTGGCTCGCATATATCTCGAAGAAGGTTGTCAAAATAATGCTAAAATTTTCAAGCATGTTTGAGAAAAAGTAGTTTTCCAAAACACACAAATTTGTTTATATGTTGGGAAACGAATCGCGAACGCAGTATAAGTAGAGTGGATCGTTCTAAGGTTCTATCACCATCACGGCGGGCGAGAGACTCGTGGTGATAACCTTGCCATCAAACTCAATGGGAACTTTACGAATCAATCTCCACACGGCGATATCATCAAAAAGTAGAAGAAGGATAGATGGTGTGACAGGTGATAATGCTAGAAAGGGGAGATTACTGGGATGGAGGCTCATAGAGATGGATGAAAGAAGAACATGCTGCGCTGTACCAAGTGAATTGGGATAAGGCCAGGAGGGTGATGATCACTTAAGCTGCTGAGCACCGCTGGAATGATTCGTTACAGACTAAGACGTGTGCATAGTAATCACTCGGGTCATAATCCTCTTGCTGTCTGGATTCGCATTTAAGGCGCTGCCCAAACGTAGGACACCGTAAAATTCTCCGTTTTTTGTCACATAGTTTTGGCACATGTTACCAGCCAGAAAAAAAATGGTGCATTTTCAATTGCTCAACGAAAAGCCAAATCTTATTCAGAAATATTTCATAAAAATAAAATAGTATCATCATGATACAACAATCGTAGAACAGATCTCAAAAACATAATTTTGCAAAATTACTTTTATTTTGATCGCCATCTTGAATATTATTTGTTGCCGCGATGCGCTATTGTACAATTTGCTCCTTACCGCGCCTTAAAAAAAAGTGCATTGGTTGGTATAACGTAGTTCTATTCTCTGGTCCAGGCACACAAGGACATGACAATTCAAATGAAGACAGCTAACTGTAATGTCGCTATTGTGTATCCGCTATTGTGTATGTGCCTTTGAAATTATAATAATTATATTCTTTACTTGAAAGTAGGTTGCTCAGCCTGACCCTCTGCTTCGACTCCTTTTATGTCAGTTGTCAAATTATGCACACCAAAATAACCAGTGGTCGGAATTAGGTATTATTATTAGATTATTATTATTATCATTAGAGTTATTTATGTACTTACATCGAAATGTTGATATAAATATGGATCTTCCCGTAATTTCTAATGGACAATCTCGTGTGGCCAACAATATTACAAATAAATAATAATAAAAACCTCAGAGATAGAAAGACTAATAAAACAAAGATTACATACATTTTTTATTAGTTTTTTACATTAATTCACAATACAAATTATTAATAGTCTTAAGCAAATTCTCATACCTATACCTCGCCTTTTTTATAAATAAGAAAATACTTTTGCTTTTAGCCTAGACTCGTGAGGATTTGCTTATTCAAACGGCCCATCAGAATCATTTTCCTTTTCCGATTAATTCAAAGTACCACTAAGATTTGAAGTGTTCACTTCCGACATTACTGTATAAGTTTTTTATTTAACAAATCACGGGATTTTTCTGCTCTTTAAAATTAATCTCGGGATTTGAGGCATATCCACTTTATTCTTTCGCTGTATAAAATCAATGTAAGTACATAAATAACTCTACCTAATTCCGACCTCTGGTTATGAGGGTTCCGTTTTGGAAAATTAGGCACCTAAACCCTGCAAAAAGGATAGGCGTGCGAGTTATATAAACTTTTTGCAATATCAGACCGGAAGTACTCCCGATAATTATAGATTCTTCCAATGTTATTAACATGTCGCGCGCCGTATGTTGTTTCTGTTCCGGCCACAAATTAAGTAATTATATAGGCAGCTAATTACAGCTCCTGTTTGAACTATGTCGTAATTGCGTCTACCCTTCATATGTAAGTTTGTAATTAGTTTAATAACTAGCATCGAGTTAATTTTTCAAAGGTAAATGTACAAAGTATAATAATAGACCGTGTAATGCAAGTATGCTCATTTCGTGCGCAATTTCAGACAACCTGTCCATCTTTTATTTGGTCAGTCTATTTCTTATAGCATAGACAGTTCCTCTCCACAAGTCTACACCATATTATACTACAGGGTCAAATTAAATTAGATAGCGAAACTCCGCAGATGTGATGGGTATAGATACATAAACATGATAAAACAAAAAAGAAATTAGATATCGAAATGATATCTGACTGACTGGTTGGTGCAGTTGGTAGCGACCCTGCCTTCTGATCCGCTGGTCCCGGGTTCGTTCCCCGGACAAGTCCATAATTTGTGTGCATGAACATGTCTGTTTGCCCTGTGTTTGGGTGTGTGTATGTATAATACGTATGTATATCAGTCATCCGGTTACCGTAGTACAGGCTCTACCTAGTTCGGGACCTGAAAACCTTGTGTGGATGCTTGTATCATAATTTAATTTGACACAATATAGTCAACTTCGTAATTGCTGTACCATCCTAAGGTTGAATGGTTCTTGCACATCTTAAAACGACAAGTCGACGACGATTGGTTTATTTCAAGTAGGCCATTAAAAGGCACATTTGAACGTCAAAGTTAACAAGAAAAGAACAGATTCTAGTTGCCCATTCTAAAAAGTGGTTTCATATGGAGAAAAAAATCGCCAAAAAGTTATTACTCATTTAAGATGTTTTACAATATTTTGTACCAACGTGAAAGTTGATATTTTCAACCTGAGTAACATTTCAATGTACTTTGAGTTTGAGACACGCTGGACCCACGGTTGTTTGATCACAGTAGTTTACTCAATTATAGCAGGACGTCGAAGGTAGCGCATATCACATGCGTTATCTACAAGCACTATATGTGGTAAAAGGTGTGTGAGTAGTAGGCCGGCTAGGCCCTACGGTAAAGACTAGAAAGGGGCAAAGAATGCGCTACCCACGCTTGGAATTTCGTCAAAAATTACATGTATTTGTAATTTTTTACCAAAACATAAGGTTTTATTTTTATTTTATTTGTTAGGAATAACAAACAGCAGTATATTACACAGTAGGCATACAATATAAAACTTGCAATAAAAGTAACAAATACACTACTCAAGACGTTATCCACAGATTACAATACAGAATAGCTAGCTGTTAGCAGAGCAAGTTAAAAAAAAACACTTAAAAAAAACACTTATTAACTATATACTAGGGCTATCTCTTAAAATAGTTGTAATCTCACTCTTAAATACAGCTTTGCTGAGAAACATAATATCAGTAGAGCCAAACTGTTTATTATACAACGTGTTGTTTTGCATCCTCGTCAAATTTCAGGAGGCTGTTATGAAAGACATAAATAATCAAATAAAATTACGATCCTGCTCAATAATTAATACATACTTGTTTTTTTTGGTATTTAAGTTTGACAGTATTTCAGAATACCTACTCCACTTTCAAAGAACAAAATCGCCCCGTTGCGTATGCGGTAGGCAGTGTCGTACGACTATGTCGCTGTGTGCATGCGTTACAGTTACAGCGCAGTTACAGGGCGGTATCACACGGTCCCTACACATGCCGATTTCCGAAAAATACAAAAAATAAAAATAAATACCTACTTATTTTATTATTGATTCGTGTCGAGAATCATTAGCATAGTTACCTCCTCGAATTTGACGAGGATGCAAAACAACACCTTGTAGGTGTCAACCAAGCGATTTTAATTGAGCCTTGGGTTAACACTAGTGAATTAAATGTTGGAGTCCAACATTATTCTTCGGTCAACGGTTTTTAAGGTTCTGTAGCAGGAACTAAGTACAGTAACATGAACTATGATAGTGGTGCCGATTCCCTTGTTCACAAACTAAACTAAATTTAAGTTGAGTGCATCTTTTTCTTTCTATTTCATTATGAAAAGGACAGAAGATAAATATTAGTTTAGTCCTGTCAAATTAGTCAGCACCTGACGTAATTTGATGTAATTTTAGTAGTCAACTTTTTAATCACGTCTAAACTTGTATGGAGTAGTGTCAGGCGCTGATTAATTTGACAGGACTAAACTAAAATTTATCTTCTGTCCTTTTCTTAATGAAATAGAAAGAAAAAGATGCACTCAACATAAATTTAGTTTAGTTTGTGAACAAGGGAATCGGCACCAGTGTTCAGTAAAATTATCATTGTAAACTACTGTTTAAAATGATAATTTTTCTTGCGTGATCTGACATGACTTGGTCGGTCTCTTAAGTGACAGATAATAATGATGTAGGTGATTGTAGGTAGTCGAAAACCATAAATTTTTATTTTAAAAATATTATGGATTTAGCTGCTCCGTTAATGACGTCATTGACAACTGACGGTGGTTTTGGCGTTTACAGTTGTTCATGGCTAACACGTTATTTTTTGAGTATAGTCATCGTTTCATACGCCATACTGTACGTAGTCCTCCCTTTCAAGATTAGGTACGATTGTTTTATACGACAGACCAGTGTTGCTCTCTCTTTTGAAGGATGTTACTGAGTGACAAAGTTGATGGGATAAATCCCGGTGGATAGGTCTAGCTCAGCTCTCTTAGAATACTGAACTGGATCTAATTGGTACGAATTTACGAAAACGTTGATCTGATTTGTCTTAGTCACTTTTTGTTACTATCCTACAATGTCCTCCTGTTTGGCAAAGGCCTCCCCCAAATCTTCCCAGTTCTACCTACACTTTGCTTGTCACATTCATGTGCTTAAAGTTGTCTATTGATGAAATACGTCCATTTTGGACGTAGCCGTTCACATCGAATAATATGAAATGGTTCTAAGTATAACTTATGTAGCTATACTAGCCTATTAGTGCCCCACCCGGGAAGGCATGAGCACTGATCACCACTCTTGCTCAAGCCTGGTTGGCGATTTTGACTTATATTGCTTAACGTTTTTGTAAGGCGACCATTTATTTGTTTCTTTAATTAAGACGGTTTAAAACCAATTACAACAATTAAAGACACAGTTTGTTTATGCACATGCACTTAAAAGGGGAAAATATAAAATCATCAAGTTCAGGTAAAAAGTTAACAACAATTTCATAAATCCCTCTCTGACATGTAGCTGCTGGTCACACAGCTATGATTGTTTTTTTTATAGTTTTTGTCTATATAATGTTTGTGGTAAACAAATGTTTGTTTCTTGTTTGTAGAACCCGCAGCAGCTCAGCGCGAACCTGTGGGCTGCGGTGCGCGCGCGCGGTTGCCAGTTCCTGGGCCCGGCGATGCAGGAGGAGGTCCTCAAACTGGTGCTGCTCGCACTAGAGGACGGCTCTGCACTGTCTAGAAAGGTGATACCCACACATTTCATAATATTACCAGCCATTAATCTATTTAATAAAAATCTTCACTGAAAGACATTGCACAACTGGACAACTTTATTCATAAGAGTTCCTCATGTAACGAAAGTGAGCATTAAGGAAGGATTTTTGGAAATGCATCCCCTAAAAGGGTTAAATAGGGGATATTATTTATATGGAAGTTCGTCAATTTGCCGGTGGGATTCCATCGGGCGCACGGCCGAGTTTTGAGTTGAGTATTCAGGGGGACGCGGACGGGGCAAATTTTATTGTTTTTGCTAAAAAAAAAACGACATTACGCTAAGCCTACAAATGAGGGAGCTAGAGAGGTTGTGAGTTTTTGCTCGCAGCACTTACCGCTACTTTTAAATCATCATGCCCAAAAAATGCTCATTTGAATTATGTGAAGCTTCTCGCAAATTAACGAACCGAAATGCAAGTTTCTTCTTCTTTTCGTGTCGACGGTACTTTGTTTCATTAATATTATTATATTGTTAGAGCCCCGTCGATGGCCCTGTTTAGTGCATGGTAAGCAACGTTGATAAATCTCGAAATTTACTAACGATGTTTGTATTGGTTTCTGTTGCAGGTGTTAGTGATGTTTGTAGTCCAAAGACTGGAGCCACATTTTCCACAGGCTTCGAAAACTAGCATAGGCCATGTCGTCCAGCTCCTATACAGAGCTTCTTGTTTTAAGGTAAGACGAGAATCCAATGCAGGGTCAAATTAAAATAGATGCCGACACTTTGCAGACGTGATGGGTATCGCGATATCAAATGACGAAAAAAAAAACAAATGTAATAGATTTTATAAACTTATAATTTTAAGTTACACTGGTTTTTCTCACGAAGCGACGCGCTCTTTACTTGTGGTAACCATATGTACAAACACGCTGTGAATGTGTGCGTGAAGACGAGTAGCGTCAGCACGTAACACACGTACACACACAGACTTCGCAATTCGCCAGTGTTTCGGACGGTACCGAGAGCTCCTGCGCTCACAAATTCATAGCGTGTTTGTACCTACCACAAGTAAAGCGTGCGTCGGTTCGTGAGATAAAAATACTATATTACGGTACATTAGCAGCGGCCGTTGACCCAGTAATCAGTTGTAGAAATGTTTAATGTGTAAATGTAAATGATGTTTATTTTTATTTTTTGTTTTATCTTCATTAGATAACGTTATTATTAAATGCGCCTGCGAAACTTCACATAATAGGTGAAACTTCGCCGGTTAATTGAATTGGACCCTATATTAAAATACCGTATGTTAGTAGCTCACCATTCTAAGAGGCTTGTGGCTAAGTAATAACAGCCGCATGGATCGATTGATCAGGTTAAGCTACGCTTACCGCGGTTAGTCCGTGGATTGGTGACCATCTTTACATACCAAGACCCCCCCGTACCTCGAAATGCACGTGTAGCCGTTGTTCCCGGCTGTCCTTCGTGGATCTTTAGCAGTCGTTCGTAGAAGCCCGAAAGTCTTACCAAGGGGTATCGTATTACCCAGTAACTGGGTTGTGGAGGTCAGATCAGAGTCGGTTAGACTAAAGCCGACCCCAATATAGTTGGGAAATGGCTAGGTAGATGATGAGTAGCTCATCATTCTGAAGACCGATACGTTTGAGTTCTGTATGCACCACAGAGCACGAAGACGCGGCCGCTGCTAGAGGCGGCATATTTATTTCTGCTGTCTCTAGACGCTGTCGGCGCGGTGATTCCATGCTCTGTGGTTTGCACACTCTTATAATCAAATGGATGCTTCTTCTTAGCGTGTGAATGGAAAATACAATAAAATCTACTACTTGATTACTGATCAGTTTTTATTCGTTTCATTTCATTTCATTTCATTTCGGTTACCTACATGGTAAGTGATCAAGAGATTTCATTCGCTTTTCATTATACGAGGTTTACGCCATAACTCACTTCTAAATCGTTAAAGTAATTCATTTTTACCAAATAAAACCCTTCTTTTTTGATTTTCTAGGTATCGAAACGCGAATGCGACTCATCTCTAATGCAACTAAAGGAAGAGTTTCGAACGTACGAGTCACTGCGGCGAGAGCACGACGCGCAAATAGTTCAGATAGCCACGGAGGCGGGGCTTAGGATAGCACCTGACCAATGGAGCGCATTGCTGTACGGAGACACCGCCCACAAGAGTCACATGCAAAGCATTATAGGTGAGCTGAATGAGCTAATTTTGGCATGCGCGAGAGTTGGTGTAGCTACTCTCAAATTGGCTTTGAGCCAGAATGATTTGTGATGCCTCTTTGTATCAAATCTCGCGTAAACAATCGAGATCTTAACTCTGATCTCAGAGTGGCATCCATCTTTACTAACAATGGGATGGCAACCGCGCAAGTACTGTCAGACGGAACGTGGATAAGTCCGACGAGCTCCGCGTGTAGCAGGACCACTTTCTATCTCCACTCTACGAAGAATAGTCATATTTGATCTCTTGCTGTACAAAGTAACATTTATTTTCTTAAATCTCTCAGTTAGTCAATAGTTTCTTCTGTTTCTACAGTAGTCATGCTCCGTGTGCAGTGGCCAAACCTACTCATTTACAAACTTGCAATGGTCTCGCCATTGTGAGTTTTATGACAGATTTTGTATGGCAAATCTTAGGACTTAGGCCCCTGGTGAAGGTTGTGGGAATCTGCTGGATACGGAAAGCGCATGTCCGGTCTTTGGCGGGTGACCCTTGGGACAGGCCTTTGTTCAGCAGTGGGCATTAATGTGCAGAATTTATGACGAAGTTAACTAGGGCATTTCTTTCCAGATAAATTGCAGACACCTCAATCGTTCGCGCAGTCAGTCCAGGAGTTGTTCATCGCGCTGCAAAGGACCGGGGACCCGGCACAGCTGATCGTCATGAGCCGGCATCTGGACAGATTGGCTAACATCGATGCCAGTCCTGGTACGTCTATATTAAATGTAGCGATGTATAGTCGAGCTCGTAATTGCTTTACCACTCTTAACAAAAACTCCCAGTAGTGTTCGCCTCACGAAATAAGTCTCGCAGATGCGACGCTACAGTCATGCGACGGAATGTTGCTAACCTGTAACTACTGCTGCTAACCGCTAACCTAAAACTAACCTATTTGAATTGTGTGCAATTAATATAATAATAATATAATAATTAGGTTAGCGGTAAATACTTTTTACGCTTAAGACACACTTATAAAGCCGCGGTCGGTTCATGGATGGGCGACTATCCATTACAAATCGATACCGCTCCGTGCCTCGGATATCATGTTAAGCCGTTAGTCCCAGCTGTCATCCGTAGATCTGTGACAGTCGTTAAGGGTAGTGAGAAGCCCAAAAATTTCTCAACAGACTGGTCTTACCAAGGGGTATCGTAGTACCCAGTTACTGGGTTGTGGAGGTCAGATAGGAAGTCGCCCGTTTTAAATTACTGTTATTCAGCTGCACCCGGTTAGACTGGAAGGTTATTTCGGACTCCTACCCGACTATAACCCCACAGTTGCGTCTAGTACCATGAGTCGGGAGCCCGGGAGATACTTGTACATTCGCCGCACCTCGCGACTGGTATCAGCCCGCCATGCCTAGCGGGCCCCATCACCAAGTGCGGCTGATACCACGACTTCCCATTAAACCGTGCATACTGAGTGCCACCTCTTTGATCCCGACTGCTCGAGACAGCTGCAATTTCGCCGCTCGCAGGCCGCACCTTATGATGGCCGGAGATCGTAAAAGTGCAATACCTACGCGGTCAAAATGTAGGCAGAGCAAATTAAAAAAAAAAAAACACTAAGCAAATATTTCAACACAGGGTGCTTCAGAATCATGTACTGAATCCATGGTAACACGTTTGTGCGTCGATCAAAATCAAAAGTCATTTATTTAAACTGGGCTGAAAATCAGCACTTTTTGAATGTCAAAATCACATAAGACAGTCCCCCCAAAACGCCCGCCCTTCACCACTTCCTAGTGCTTTAGCTGGGAAGAATAAGTGGCGGAACAAACTCCCCAGCAGCACTGCTGTCTGTGCAGTTAGAAGAACTGGATTCTATATAGTAATAAGTAATTAACATTACGAAACACAAAAATATTAAAATTATTTGCCATATGTCAGCTAGCACACGCCTTTATTTAAAACTATACTCAAGCAGAAATAAATAATAAAAACAAAAACGTTAACAGAACTTAATACATAATAAAAAGCCTCCAGGCATAGAGGGCGTGCCCGCTTACAAATGCAATGCTGCATTATGTTTATATACAAGGTGGAGACGACAATACGACAATAAATTAAACTGCGTATATCTAATGATGTTCCCAGCCTGCATACAAAAATTCAATCAAATATATCCAATAGTTTAGGCACTATAGCTAGTCAAAGATTGGCAGAACCCATAGTCGGCCCATCACTGCTATTTAGTTTGTTTGAAAAAATCACTTTTGATATTTCGGTGTTAGTATTAATTTGATACTTTCAAAATACTCCTATGCATTAGTATTGCCAGTGTTTTCATTTATTGTCGTATTGTTGTCTCCACATTGTATATAGCTGTAACTTGTAGCCACAAATGATAAACTAGGACCTTCGAAGTAAAATAAAGAAACGGTTAATTACTAATATAACAATAACAAAACCATTGTCAGCAAGATGACCTGTCACCACAAGCAGCAGATGGCCCTGCCACCCTGTATCAATTTCTATTTTTGACTTACTCACTAGACCGATTGACTCAATCAATCATTTATTTGCAACGAATGTAGGTTACATTAAATACAAGTGGAGTAGATACTCAAATCATATAAACACAGAGATATGCTTTGTAAACAAATGTATTCCTGTTCCGATGTCTCCGCGTTTCTCCCACTTAATTCACTAACACAAAAGCAAAAACTATAAGAACGGCACACGAGCTCACATCACTCCCGCACACAACGAAACTTTCAGCAAAACTAATAAACTCGCTAATAGAACACATGCAAACAGGGGCAGCGCTTCTACCTGTAGCTACGGCCTTAGAATAAACCCACATATGCAAGTTACGTAACTAGTGATGTTAAGTTGTAATCGTAGCAAAATTTCGATAAAATTCAGTTACCTTTAATATCTGCTCTTTTTCCTAAATATTTTATTGACTGTGAAAATAAAACAATTCAGGGGTTTCCCTCGAACATAGCTACTCTAAACAAGTAAAGTTTAATCACAATTGGGATATTGACTAACTAAAGCTAGTAAAATTTTGTCATAATAAACAAATACATGATCTAGATAGAGCCTATAAAATACAATAACACAACCACAATATATCTATGTCTGTGGTTTGACAAATTTCCAGTCAACTTCTAATATTAATCAGTGTAACTTCAAAACTGTATATTTTAACGGATGTCTGATAAATCACGGATATAGATATTAGTCTCTAGAATTAAAATTACTTATGTAATATTCAAATTATGATCAAACTTCGTTTGTATGGAGCACGTTCGGGGGAAACGGAAAGTCCTCTTAAAGTATGTGTCAGGACATGCTACAAAATCACAGCTATTCATCTTACTACTATTGTAAATGCGAAAGTCTGGATGGATTATGAAAGAAAGAAAGAAAAAGTGTTTATTGCGACTCGTACAGGAAGTGCACAAACTAAATTATAAAATAAAAAACCAAACTAAGTATATAAAAACAAAAAGTAACAAAAGAAAAAGGAAACAGAAATTCCTATACGATTCCTCAATCACGCCACAACGGCTGAACGGATGTTGATGAAATTTGGATATATATAAAGATAGATATATTATAAAATATAATCTGGCGGATCCTTATGGGCGGATTATCACATAGGCTACTTTTTATCCTGGAAAAATCTGGCAAAAGCTAGTAAGATATTATATACATAACAACTAATCTAAACTCGTACCAAAAAACTATTAGGATATCAACTTCTCGAATCTAGATAAGGAGAACACAATTAAAACTTCTAGATGTTTATTGATATGGATTTTATTGACCAGTAAAATGTAAATTTGTATTTGTTAAAACTTGCCGCTTTGACAGTTTAGGTGTTGTGTTCTTAGTTAAATAGTCCCCGCTTCTGCAGTGCCTCGGGCATGTTTGCGGAAGCGCGCACCGACTGTTTCCACGCCACCATGCGCAAGCGGTGCGCGTCCTTGGTGCGCAGGGTGCGGGCTAGCTCCAATACTGTCCTGGCGATGGTTGCTGAGCGACTTGATTGCCCCTACGTTGGGCATTGTTGTAGCAGGCATATTGCTGGTGCTTAATTTGTCATTTTATACCTACAGATTTAATGTTTTAATGATAAATAATATAATATTTAATTTGTTTGCTTCTGACATCAACTTAATTTTTTGTTAATTTAATTCATTGTTTTATTTAATTTTTATTTATATCTGACATTAATTGATCTGATCTGACATGTAATGTTTAATGTTTTCATTATTTTATTTCTTCAGTTGGCAGTAAAATGTGACCGGAGTTTTGTATTTAAATTGTATGTTTTGTATTTAATATGGGTCAATGACCTGAAATAAATGAATTTTAATTTAATTTTTTAATTTAAAATAGTGGACCGACTATTCAAAGAACCGATGAACTTTCTTCAATGGTTGAAAGCATTTTTGCTCAAAGTGAGACGAACATATTGTGTTATTTTTTGTTGGAAACCAGTTTTGACCCCTTCCTGTCGCATTTATCCACTTTTATTTTATTTTTGGATCCCTCGGATGGCTAAAATGTTGAAATAAAAGCAAGGTGTGTCTGATGATGATGATATCAATGATACATGAGTGGTAAACAACAGCCATAAAATTCCATGCAACAAAAAAAGTTAATTTTGTTCCCTTGTGTAACTAAATAAATAAACTCGTTAAAAAGATCGTATAAAATATCGACAACCACAAACGTCACATCACATCTCTAACTAAGTCTGGTTGGCAGCGGCCGCTTCACGAAACTATCGTGTGAGTGAGAGTATCAGTAAAACACTTATCCATTGCGCTATTAGACCAGTCGATTCATTGATCGATGTGTAAAGCAAACAATGGTTTTTGTTTCAATGAAAATAATTGCTTTTTGTACTTCATCGTGTTTCTAGTATCACGATGTACTGATTTAATAAGTTTGATAAGAAAAACATTAATATTTTAGTACTTACGTGTGAAATGAGATGCCATCTTTCATATAATTCACAATAAAGCTGATACTTTTGCAAACAATCACTGAACAACGCGGCATTTTGACAAAAATCATGAGCAGCGAAGACGTTGCAAGTTGACATTCTACTAATGGCCGAAACTGGCATCATGACACTTTCCGGCCGGATGAGTTCGCAAGCGCCACGCCTCCTTGCCATATCTCCTGTGTTTATATGATCTGAGAGTAGATAGGAGTGAGCCATGTACACTCTGCCTGGAAACGGCACGCAAAAAGTGTGAAAATTGTTATGAAGCTATCTAGAAGTAAAATTACAAATTATACAATTATACATAAATTAATGTTGAAAAATGTCAAATCAAAATGTTACAATAAAATAAAGTTTAAAATAAATGTATAATAAGTCCATATGTTCAAGATAATATTAATTCTATTTACTATACACATTGGCAATTAACAAGTTTTGTCCATTGTCTCAAAAGCGGCATATCATTGCTGGAAACTGTCTCTTGAGAAGCTCGAATCTCACTATAAAGTGGCACATAACACTTTTAAAATGTTGTGAACGGTGTATTGCATTAATATGTTTTAATAAAGACAAGTAGTGTTTATTTATATCAGAATCAGAAAAAAATTATTTGCCAATAATGTAGGTATACAGCTATGATGGTTATTTCGATGAGTCCCAAATACATTTTGCCTTACGACGTGCAAAATTATAAAAAAAAAAACATTCCATTCACTAAGCAACATTACTATCATTATTAAAAATACTCATACTATTCAAAAACATTCGGAGTAAGGCACAATGCCAATTTGTCAACAAATTAAATTAAATAATGTAAGAAAATTCAATTACAAATTAAAGTTAAAATAACAAATTCAAATTCAAATGTTTATTGCTCAACACAGTACATAATCATACATTTCTAGATGTCAAGTGAATGCGCAGTCCACTGTGTTGCAACAATTCAGGCATGCAAAATTATTATTAAAATTATACCATTAAAATTATATCATTTCATAAATTCAATTACAAATTTCAGTACATTAAATCACAAAGAAGCTACATACACACCATTAACAGTGTACACATAATAGTGTACAGTTGCGGAATGAAAAGTAATTTTACGTAATTACGTAATTTTTTACATTATAAAATGAAAGTTACAGTTTGAAAAGATGGCACGTGAGATGGCATAAGAGAAAGAAATGTATTTCGATATTGATAAAACTTTTCAAACAAAGCAGCACGCGACCCATGACGGTTTAGCACCACTGGCCAGCAGCAGTTTATGAGTAATAATAATATAATGTATAATAAATTATTATTATAAAATTAAAGTCGCTTTTCGTGTATGTCTGTGTGGCTGCGTTGTTCTTCTGAACTACGCAAAGGATTCTGATGCGATTTTCACTAAAATTTTGACAATTTATTTCGGAAGTTTGATGTGTATAATATACAGGGTTATTTGTAATACGGCGGCAATCCATTAAGGGGATGTAGGGGAGGTCATTTGCAACCAAATTACCCCTTATGACCGATATGCAATTGTCAACCATTTTCCAGTAATTTGACATTTTATAGTTTTTTTGAATTTGAACATGTCTGGTATCTTGTTGCATCTCATTGGATAGCTGAGAAGTTGTACATATTTTTGGAATGTTTTTTTGCAGAAATCAACCATTCGAACAACTCATCGTTATAATATTTAACTATTTCAGACGCCAAGAATCCATCATGGCAGCAGCTAGCGGAGGTGATGAGTTCACTCAAGGAGGTGGTGGCGGGGCTGATACACTACCTACAGCAACAGGCGACGGGTCGGGACTCGAACCACAACCAGATGCATACCATGCCCGACCGGTGTATGGATAACAATACCAGTGAGTGTTACTTACTTGTTGCATGTTTTCTAAACACGTCTTTACAACAATGTATAAAATCCGTATTCTTCAACGTGTAACATAATTAACGCAAGACCACATACACCCCAATTAGAGTATCGAGTTAGCATTATACAATGACCACAACAGCTTTTTTTAAAGCTATCTATTATAAGAAAATCGTGTTGGCCCTAGCATTACTTTATGCATTTAAAATTGAGTCTTATTGCCTTGAAATAAGATTTAACTTTCTTTGGCTCAATCGGCGGTCAGTATTGCAAAACACATAATATTAAAAAAAAAAAACCTATATTAATAGCTACTGAAATTGATTCAGTACTCAATTATGAGCAAACAACTTTCAGGGCTGGCGTTTATTCTGTTACACCTTGTATAATAATATGTTGTGTCTACTAGTTTCATTCATCGTTTACATCGAAAGCATGTTGTATACAAGTTTTGTAGAAAACATGTCTAAATGTTGAACAAAATAGTTAACAAGACAAGTTTGAAACAACGTCAATGTATGATACTTGTTTTATATAAGTATTAATAAACGGTACGTCTTGCAGTTACTTCGACTTAGCACTTAGTATTTCTGTCACAGTCGCACGACTGTCAAACTACAAGGGCATGATAAAGACGGGGACATATATCTAAGCCAAAAATTGCTACACAACGTTTATCAATCTCGGCTTAGGCGTCCGTACATTGACGATCACGCTGCAAGTATGCCGGTGCTGTACACGCCCTTAAGCCTCATTTACAGGATGCAAATTTCTTAAATAATGTGCTGCATACAATTAAATTGAAGCAACACATTATTTGCATTTTCTAAACAGCACTTAGACGGTGCAATTTTATTTGTTACTTCAACTTATGCCAAGCCAGAGGCAATTAAATCGCACTGTGTAAATCAGGCTTTACTCTAGCCAAACTAGTAACACTGTATACTGCTCTTGTACAAAGCCTTATAAAACAAATGCCTGTTATTTCGATCAATTATGGTTTTACTCGTACGTTACTTTTGCGTCGCAATACGATGAAGAATGGCAAGTGGTTCCGTCTGTCTCGACTGTCAATATGACAGCAAAACATCGTCATACATGTGGGCAGTTGGGCACAGGGGCTGAGATCAGAGGAAAATAACTTAGAACATCACAAACGGGTTTATTATTAGGTATAAATAAACATAAAATACCATCTTAAGTTAAACAATCGGCGTTTTTCGTTTTTCTCTCCGTCGTTCAAAAGCCATTGTCATTCTACATTTTTAAATATCATCCACGTCATCCCAAGCATACGTCTGTGGCATACGTTATCAGTCTCACTTACTCTTCAGCATTCAGCTCTTTCACACAGCCCATGCATTCACTAATCTACACACATAGTGTTGCAACATGGTTAAGAACACAATCAGCCTTGTAAAATGTTCATAGCATAGTGTTTGTGTATACATATTAGTTCGGGGAAAAGTTCTTTCGTTTTTTATATACAAATTCGAGACTAAGAGCTCCTGTGGTACCCAAATATCGAGCTTTTGTTGTATATATACCCAGACTTTTTCAATTGCGTCAAAACTGTTTTGTGATCAACCCATAACTCTTTAGCTATGTCGTATCTATTGTATGATCTGGCTCCACTTTTTCAAAAATGGCATCGACTTTAACCGTAACAGGCGACCAGAGCGTGCTGCATCTTTGACATCACATTTCCCTGACTGAAAACGGTTGAACCAACTTTGAGCTACTCTTACTGACACTGCGTACGTCCCAAAGACTATAATAACTAAGTCCATAAACGTCAGATACTTTTTTCGCGGCTAGTGTCGCAATTATTCCTTTTTTGTAATAAAACTTCAAAATTTATCGAATTTTTGAAAAATTGCAGCAAGCGTTTTTACCTCAGAACAATAACTAAAGCATAGAAGGCACTTTAGGACATTTGAAGTGTACGCTGTCATAGACAAAAGAGTATTAGCTAGTGATGTGACTATGCATAAAATAAATACCGATATCGACTTCTTATGGTATCGCTCCTTGGCATTGATTACGGTGGAACAGAAGACGAAGTTTTTCCAAAAAGAAATACGTGTATTCACAAATAACACAAGAACAATATTTTTACAATAAAATAATGTGTATTTAAAAACAACCACGAGATTTTTCCCTTTTTTTATGTTCTTGACAAGAGTGACAATCAATAGGTATACAGTTGCTTGGTAACCAAATTTAAGTTCCAATTTTAATATCTAGAGCGTTTATACCTTAAGAGTGGCAACGTGGCAATTTAGTGTCACATTTCGTGGTTTTAAATTTTTATCATTTAATCGGAGCTATATTTTAAAAATCTGTTTAATTAACTTTTTAGAATTACGTGAAAGTGTTTAAAAAGTAAGTAATCGTAATGCTTACAGTTATTTTACAATGAAAATAACGCCCTGCAAGTTTCCAATGTATTATTTGCATATAAATAGAACTGTAAACGCAACGATTTCTTACCTTTTACACAGTTTTCACATAATTCCAAAAAGTTAATTAAACAGATTTTTAAAATATAGCTCTGATTAAATGATAAAAATTGAAAACCACGAAATATGACACTAAATTGCGACGTTGCCACTCATAAGGTATTAAATCTAAAATATGCTAAGGTGAAATAAAGAACTCACTTCTGTCTGATCAACTTATTTATTTATAATTATAAACACAGGATAAATTATTAACAAATTGAAATTACCAAGAAAACGCTTAAATAATTTTTAAAGAGCGATTGGCCACGGAACAAGTAACAAAAAATTTAAATCACTGTCCTTTAAAAATTATAGTTTTTGTTAGAAATGTCCTTACTTTTTCTACAGGAGAAGATAATTATTTTGCGATATAATGAATACTAATTGTGAAATATTCTTTGCTTATCAATTTAATCAACAAATTTCTATGATCACCCAATACATCATTATCGAATGAATGTTCGAGTAAATCATCAAAAATTGACGTTTGTAGCAATATTTTAATAAAGCAGTCATCGCTGAAATGTTTGGAACAAATACGATGTTGTTTTTTCCATTCCCTGTAGTTACGTGCAATAGCGTTGATCCATTTTTTGCCTCATATCAATATCGGAGGGAAATCTGAAAATGACAAAAAAATCATAGCCACACGTGAGTTTAAATTATTATACCATGAGCCACACGGATTTTTGACCACTGTCATTTTATTACTCATACGTACGATTTGCTGGCAAGACCGTAGGTATTTAGGTATTTATTTCACTCTTAAATATTTAATCCTTCCCAAAACTACGTGTAAAGAAAAATAATGTAATAATTTAGATGACGCTAGTTCTATCGATATTCTATCGATAGTTTATTTTTGCAAGCACTATTGCAAAATATTTATATGCCGATTTAAAATTTATATTTTCCCTAGAATCGAATTATTTAATTGCATAAAATATTGATTTCAAAACACTACCGTGTACACTAAGCTAAAATAATTTGAAAAAATGCCAAAATAACCTACAGTGAGAATGCAAAACCGATAAAATGACCATATTTGATTACTTACCGATGGAAGCTTATGATTTCCGCATCATTTTCTTTGCGGGATGAATGTGATTTACATCCCACTATAATGCAGGACATTATTTAATCTTTAAGCTTTGCGATTTACACTAAATCACTATTCATTTTGTACAATTTTTACAAAAACACGTAAAATCAACGAAGCACTTCAACTCCCATGCGCCCATAAGCATTACACGAAAAAATGCGATGAACAAAGTCATAGACAAAAACCTGAGACGTTAAGTAGCTTTTAAACTTAGTATCATAAAGGTAGCCAAGGTAGCCAAATTGACGTTTGCTTTGTGACGATTTGCATTTTGAGCAACCTACATCTGTCTCTTTCTAATGCTGTTATGAGTGTGTAAGAAAACAGAGACGACTATATTAGTTAAATTTAGCTTCCTTCTATGCTTTAGTTATTGTTCTGAGGTTTTTACTTTTCAATTTTTTTTTAAATGTTGTCTCTTTAATGGTATCAAAACCAGCCAGATACAAACAGTACAGCCAAAGAGATTTTACTACAACTTTATATATTTCAAGGCTTTTCTCTCTACGTGACATTCATAGCTGACATATTTACTTTTATATATTTAATTATTAGCTAGCTTCTGGCTGCGACTTCGTCCGCGTGAATTTTCTTATTCCCCCGACTCACCCCGTCACGTTGCATCGCCTACCCGCGCTGTTGCTTCATTTTCGCTTAGCGTTCTTTCTGACTTATTTTCTTTTTGTTCGGCTCCTAAGGGTCATAGCGTGATGTTTAAATGATAAATGATTTTATTTCTGTAAGTAGGTTTGTTACAAACACTTCAATCATACACGTCAATCATATTTTAAAAACTAGATGAGGTCGGCGTTTCATAACTGACTACTCTGAGAAGAAAGGCCGAAACAAACTCAGAGGTCACAGTCTCTTTTAAAGTCCAGACATAATCTTGGTCAGATCATGTGAAGACCATGTAGATTGGTGTCTGAAACGGTCTTTTGAGGAAAAACCATACAGATTGAGCGGACCTGTCCAGTCAGTGCACGCATTTGTCAGTAATCTTGCCGCTCAACTGAGAACTTAAGGAGCACAACGATTCGACGAACAATGCCAAAGAAAGGACATTTGGGTAGGCCGCATAAATTACTCAAGCTGCCAGATCGTGAAACTAACTAAGAAATAAAATAAAAAAAGTAATAATCCACATAATCTTCACATTCACAATAATTTAAATAATATAATACTTTACAAAGCAAATACTCATGTCATTGTATGTATAAAATTCATCATTGTCAATGTGTATATAAAGTTTAATAGCCAATATAGCCTCCCTCAGGAATTAGGCTATTAAATGCAAAAATATTTTTTCAAATCACACCTGTAGTTCCAGTGATTACCCCCTTACATACAAACCTTAAAACAAAGAAACAAATTTTACCTCTTTATAATATGTATTAGTATTGACCACGGAGCAAATACAAAGAGGAGATGTTGTAATAAGGTTTCTGTATGAAACAACGGGTGACACTTTACGGGGTGAGGGGTGATCAGATCCCGCCCACTTCTTTATTTTACATCTACTGGTCAATAGCAAAACTATTCGCTCGTCCTGTTGATTTTACTTTGTAGTTATGTAACTATCTCACACTAGATGTCACTACATGCAGAATGAAGAACTATTTTAATAAATTACGCATAAAATTACTTACAAATGAAATGTGATGCCATCCATAGCATCAGAACGTCTATCCGAGTAGTTTTTACAAGATAAAACACCACACTTCATTCTTTTTTTCTTCTAGCGCAAATATGCTGTAAAAACGGAACGTTTACAGAGCTGTTCACAGGACGAATGCCAACAATACACTGACTAAGGCCACGCCTACATGATGACGTCAGGACCTAGTTGAGAATCACAGTGCACAGTTGCTTAGGCCGTCTCCTCTTAGTATTTGCTCCGTGGTATTGACAAGCCGATTTCCCATTGGCAAATTCTCCGAAGCTTAAGTTGAAACTTCGTAATTTACCTTAAAACGAAAAACGAGCGAGCCTTACAGTAGTCGCATATGATGTGTAACATCTGACATCTCACCTTTGTCACAAGCAAAACGGTATATCCAAAAAAAAAATATTCAGGTATTATTTGAGGTTAAGCTGATGCGTTCACCTTCTCTATTACCCTTTCTCGTCACACACACGCAACTGTTGGCTGACAGTACTAACCTCTCGGAAAATGAGTTGGTACCATCTACCACCGCGCGCTCTCATTGGTCAAATCAAATAGCGTGCGCTTCGCCGGCCTTCTGTTACATACTTCCGTCGCATTTCTCGAAATCACTCCCACAGATTGCAGGAAGAAAGATATTACACATAAAAAAAATACGAGCTTTCATACAAACTTCATTCCATATTTAACCCATTTTGTAAAACCCTTCCTTGGAGCTACCAAGTAACAAAAGGAACTCTAGTGCAGAATTTGGTGCTTTTAGACCCAGCGACTTAGGCTGTGTTGTCTGTCAGTAAATGAATGATTGAATTTATGATTTTTATTACGTAGATGTGTCACTTCTGCACTAAGCTTGCGCAGAAGCGACGCAAGCAAACGTTGAACTGTGAAAAAAGCCTACAAGCACACTCAAATAAAACTGTTGCATTACAATCAATGATGATTAAATATCAAGTCACAAGCCCATCATTTATTTCAAGTAGGCCATTATAAGGCACCTGTGAACGTCGAAATTATTAGAAAATAGAATGGACTCTAAGTGAAAGTTCCAAAACGTAGATTCGTATCGAGAAGAATGGGCGGAAAACTTTTTTTTTTTTTTTTGAGACAACATCCACACAAGTTCTTTAGGTCCCGAACTAGGCAGAGCCTGTACTACGGTAACCTGATGACTGATATACATACTTATATACATATACACACCCAGACACAGGTCAAACAGACATGTTCATGCACACAAATGTTTGACTTGTCCGGGAATCGAACCCGGGACCAGCGGCTCAGAAGGCAGGGTCGCTACCAACTGCGCCAACCGGTCAGTCAAAATCGTCTTTTAACGGTTACTCTTTTAAAATGATTTACAACATTTTGTATACATGAATTATACAGGGTGGCATCGAGGGACATCGAAGCGCAAACTATAACCAGGAATGCAGCACATGATTCTAGCTAGACCCTCTAGAGTAGACATTTTTCGTCGGTTATCAAATAAAACATATGCTGTTTCATAGAAAAGTGCAATACGTACGCGGTCAAAATGAATTGAACAGCATTTTTTTTGGGGTTCAGAATCATGTTCTGCGTCCATGGTGACAGGTTGCGCCTGTATGTGAAGAGGATGTATTTCATTCCAGCCGTTCGTCGCTCGTTTAAACCGTGCCATTTGCCCACAGGCCAGGGATCGCCGCAGACGGCAGCATCGACCCCCACCCACACCAAGTACAAAGTGTCGATGTGCAGAGACGCGGCCACTCGCTCCTTCTGTCCGAGAGGCAACTCCTGTACCTTCGCGCATTCCGAAGAGGAACTCGAAAGGTATGTAAAAGTAAAAACACGAAAAAAAAACTTTTGTTGCTGTTAATTTCCGGGAATAGAGTGCCTTGTACCAGTTTTTATACCTATTCAAAACTCAAATCGATTATTTATTTACCAGTTTTGACAAAAACATACAGTAGATTGAAACTTCATAAAGGTATAAAGATTATACCTTACCTTTAACCAATGGGACAGTTAAAAAAAATTGACCTTCACGTTTTATAACGTGCAAGTGACATTCAACCTTAGTTGGTAAAGCAATTATGCTGTTGAAGCTACAAACCACCAGCATCAAATGCGCATTTAAGCATAGTCGTGACTCGCGTCGGTGCGAAATAATGCGACGGCAAACTGTGGCCCCGTTCCGCATTTTTGCTTGACAACACTATCAGGGCAGGGGCCTATTCCACTTATTCGTGTCGATGGCACGATAGTTAATTAAAACTAGGTCACTTCCACGGCATCGACGGTTGCAGTGTAGAGGTAAAGTTGCATATATTTATCAAAAATTACAAAAAAAATATCATGACATTACCTGTTTCATAAAGCACTATACAATATAATTTTAGATAGGTACAGTTTCTCAATAACGGTACCGAAGTCAAAATTAGTCAAACATGTTGACTTCGGTACCGTTATTGAGAAACTGTACCTATCTAAAATTATATTTATAGTTCAGAATCGTACTATGCACATCTATCAACAATTCTGGCGAAACACATTTTAAGAATGCCAAGCATTTTATATAATAAACATACTTTTGTGTAAAAAACTAATGATTTTGACTACCCATTTGTTGGGAGCGTCCTTAAGGCGAAAGCTCCAAGGCATTTGAAATTTTCTTACCCCCTCACTTGGAGCACTCGCCTGCAATGTAACGTTACAGACCCGAGCATTTTATTGGTTTTAAAATAGTTCATGGCACCAATATCGTTTCTTCTGTTTTCTTTATCGTAAATAACAATGTCGAATAAAATTGCGCTCAGCACGACGACCGTTTCGTCTGACATCGTGGAATCAAGTAAATGCTCAAAATCGAATCTAATGTTACATTACAGGCGAATGCTGCAGGCAGCATTGTAAAGGAATGCTCAAAGTCGAATCTGAAACGAGTCGAATGTGTTACATTACAAGCGAACGCTCCAGGTTAGGGAGCACCTTGTATGTTTTTTTGCAATTTGCAGGTCAGTATCAGGTTGTATGCATGTCGATCAAAATATTATGATTCGCGACCGTAATAAATATGTATTTACAGAATTATATTCATCAATACATTTTTTTTTTAAGTCTTTGCGTGTGTTGCTGTTTTTTACTTTAAGATTAATTATACCAATTTTCGAGTTAATCGAAGCAATCGGCAAAATCCGCCCCTAAAAATGATAACCATTTTGCAAGATTATTAAAGTTTATAAACCCAAGAAAAACAATTTTTAAAGAACTTATTAGGGGGGGGGGGGGGGGATTCGTTCACCCCCGCGTTGATTTTCGCAAAATCATTTCTGTACACCCCTTCGTGTTAAACCACAACTGCTGTCCGGAATTCAAGTTTCCATCTTTAACGGTTTACAAGTAAAAAAGAAACTTATTTATTTGCCTTTGTATAAGTTTAGCCAGGATCACCTTGAATTATTCTTTGGCAATATTAGAGCACATGGAAAGACAAATAATAACCCTACGACGCGACCGTTCCAGGCGGCGTACAAAAAACTCCTAACACGGAGTTAAAGGATTCCTTTAGAGGAAATCGCATTCCCCTTGAGTACACCGGAATCCTGTCTTGTTCTTCGCGTCTTTGCGCTGTTGACTTGATTAACAACACAAGTGAAAGTTACAGAATATCAGACCAGAGTCCAGATACTGATGATGACCATTTTTTACATGACGCGTTGGTCGAAAGTAATAGGATTTTGGAGAGTGAATACTGTGCCACTCATCAAATGGCATAATATATAGCGGGTTACATAGTATGTAGGTTGCAGAAGAAAATTAAATGTGAAGAATGTGTTCTCGCGCTTCAATCTTTACAAATAAAGACAGGACATAGATTAATTTTACTGAAAAGCCACGGAGAACGTATTTTTCCGTGTGATGATGTTGTCAAAATCTGCTTACGTACAGAATAATTCATAATAAGAATGAAAAAAGAAAGTTTAAATATTTATAACTTTATACCTCGTTATATCGTTCATGCCACACTTAAGAATCTAATAGGAGACAATTACTTCATATCTTGAATGCACACGCGCATGGTCAAGATCCAATTTTCAACCATGTCACGTTGTTAACCAAAGCTATAAGCCAAAACAAATAAGCTATTGTAATAAGAGACTTAATTATTACAGTAAGCTCGAAAACATTGTATTGTCTAAAAGGCAGCATTTAAATAAAACTGTGTTATTTAGTGGCCAATTATAAGCATTTTTAATAAAGATTGATTTTAACAACTATTTGATTTTACTACCTACCCTGCCTACCTACCTACCCTAAATACCCGAAAAAAAAAAACAATTTCTAACAGGGAACACACTACCCACCTTTTGGGTTTCGTTCGCAGTTGGGTAATAAATAATGTGGTCCCGCCATACTAACGCACATAGAATTTTCTGGAAGAAAGTGTCATGCTTTGTTACGCCATAGTGGCCAGTAGACGAACTAAAATGATAAATAGCTAGTTCAATTACACTAATCATTCCTTTCACCGCTAGATGGATTTACAAATAATGGGCAGGTTTTCCATCGTGGGGTAGCCATTGCCGTACCTCGTCCCCCTATCACACCCGCATTCAGGCGACGCTTCTTTCTAAAGAGATTTTGCCTTGCGGCATCTCCGCTTCATTCTAAACTCCGTGGATATTTCGGAACCAGTTTAAAAATTTTCACCGTCCAAATCTTCGTGGTAACCTTTTGTTGATTTAGATTCAAATAATAGCAGTCGCCCTTCCACAAATCCTTTTTCACTTCGAATGTGCAAGACTAAGCTCCCGGACTGTTAATTAAACCAAAAAGCATCCTTCTTATTCTTGATCGTCGAATCTACCCCCATGCCTTTGTTTTAACGTGTCCAGAGCGTTTACCCACGTTTCATCAAGAAAATATATATTGTTAGTAGCTTCCCTGTGTTCTTTAATTTTTCTTAGATATTTTCGTCGCCATATAACGTCGTCTCTTTCTAGTAATAATGATCTGCTCTCCTGTTTCGCAAAATCGAAACCAATCTCGTGGAGTAATTTATGGAGGGTAGTACGTTTGAAAGGTGGAATATCTGCATCATCATTACATAGTGACTTAACTTTGTCTAATGTCGGGTACTCATTGTTTTATATAAGTAATGAATGCGCTTTTCTCCTTATAGCACATTTGTCTAAGTCATCAAATTTGTCAATCGTAGATAGTCGAGCTCTTTTTTACAGGCGATTTTAAAGCATTCGTTTCTTCTCTGTTCTTTAATAATTTTATAAACGGTGTATTCAGAAACACCGCATGCACTAGCCGTTTTCACGACTATGCTCTCCATAGTCACGTTTTGATCACCACACAGTCTAAAGTAGTTAAAAACATTATAAACCACTCGTCTTTCTCCGCCATGAATTAAAGAACCAATAGGTGAAGTATTCATTTTTTAAATTGACAAAAGACGCGTCCGTTCTGTCTGAAGGGCTTACTTCAAACTAGTCAATGTGAACACTGCTTTCTAATTTACTATGATCTAAATGGTCAAGGGGCGTGGCTAAGCTGAGTGACAACGATGAGCACAATGTTCAGACTATAGTGTGCCAATAACCATTAAATTACATGACTATGAACTGCGAATAGCAGAAATGCTATCATGATAAATAATAAATGATTTAATATCTGTAAAATTAGGTTTGTACAAACACTTTTACACGTCAATCATATTTTTAAAATTAGATGAGGCTGAAACAAACTCAAGAGGTCACAGTCTCTTTTAAAATCTAGACATAATCTTGGTCCGATCATGTGAGGACCATGTAGATCGGATCCATGTAGGATCGGTTGTCTGAAATGGTCATTTGAGGAAAGAACCACACAGATTGAGTGGACCTGTCCTGCAGTCAGTGCACGCAATTGTCAGTAATCGTGCAGCTTACCCCAGAATTAAAGAACTCAACGATTCGGTGAACAATTTCAAAGAAAGGACATTTGGGTAGGCCGCATAAACTACTAAAACTGCCAGATCATGATTAAGAATGAAACATTGACCCACTTCATGTTTAAGTCTTAACCATATTTCTTTAACACAAAGACATTTGTATATACTTACGATAGACGGGACTAAGCAAAACAACATCAAAATCGAATTCCTTCCGCTCAGTTTAATTCTACGTCTCGTGTCATACGCCCCACATGATAGGTCGCATTGTATATTGAAACAAATATAGTCCTCCAGGCCGTATTTCGGCCTTGGCGGCCAATGTGAACAGAGACCAGACTTCGGCGCGAGAGATATTATAGTGCACAAGTGTGTGCGCAGACATAGGTGCACTCTCTCTTCCCTCACTCTCAGACTCCGATGGGACGACACAACCGGAGAGAGATAGAGAGATGAGGCGCAGGACCAACGGCTAAACGTGCTTTCCGAGGCACGGGGGTAGCACACCACCAACTTCCAAACTCCGGGCTGTTACTGAGAAATTGCTAAAGAAAAACCCAATATCACACCATTGCATGACCTGGGAAACGAACCCAGGACCCCACGCTCAGCAGTCGCGCTCGCAACCACGATACCAACGGGGCAGTTATTTGAAACATACAGTAAGACTAATAGAAGAACCGAAAACAATCGATAACAATTATTTGTTTGGAATTGTCTGTCATTTGGCAACATTAATTGCACTTAGATTCAGTTAAATCAATATTAATTAGGTTCTCCAATGGTAGGGTGAAAGAAATGTTAATAAAAAAACAAATACCCCAACATGAAAAATACGACATAATTTTTGATAAATGAATAGTGTTGACACGGCATCGGCACCATAACGTGGGCCTGTTTTTGTTCATTCTCCTTTTGTTCTATGTCAATGAAGATTTAATTTAAGGAAAACTGCCTTTTCGTTGCATTGGGACAGCCCAAGCTACAACTATATCTATAAATAGTGTAAAACAAAGTCCCCTTCGCGTCTGTGTGCGCTAGTTGTCCCAAACAATAGATTATAATGCAGTTTTCAACTTCAATTATAAAAAAAAATCCGAAAGGTTTATGTGAATAACAAGTACATTCATATTTTTCACCATTTGACTACAATGCACCCGTGAGAAGCAGGGTCGCTAGTAGTAGTTTAAATTAAATAATTTTCCATCTCAATTTATAGCATTGCAAAATTGCCAATGGTCCTACGTCAAGCTTCATCCAGGGATGCGGCTTCGTGTTCTGTCTACGACGTAATTGCAAGCTATTATAGTGAAGTGGAGCTCGTTTGTTACGTCCAGTGATATTTGTATGCAATCGTTTAAGCTATTGTAGATATCGCTTGCTGCACCACTTGCTGTGATAATGGCTCTGTGGCCATGGACAAGTTTTTTTCCATTCTTCCTAGCTGGCCGGAGATATCTCGCTGCACTCTATTTTTTAAATTTTTGCTTTCAATGGTAAAAAAGAGGAACCTGTAGAGAAGGGGATGTAAGACTGGTGCAGTAATAACATTATGGCCACACATTGTTATTTACAAGCTTCCAAAGATTTGATGCATCCGGTAAGACTTGTTGGGAAAAGTCTAGGAAGTTGATAAATCGATTTCAATTTTATATCTCGAGTTAAGAGCGTTCATCCCGCGCGGGCTGGCAACTTCGCATTTTTAGTGGTTTTTCGTGATTATTTTATTAAATTGAAATCAATCTACTATTTATTTTTCAGCCAAGCACTAGATCGTTGGTAATTATAATTATTTTTAGCATTTACTCTTAAATAAAAATATTTAATAATGATAAGTACTGCAAATAGAAAAAAAAATACAATATGTCAATTTTTATAAGAAAAAACAAACATAATTGTAATAAAATTACATACAAACTTATAACTGGTTATTCTCTCATGTCTGCAGCACTGTGTAACTTGGAATTAGATAGCAAAGAACTATATAGTGAATTAATTGATTTAGACGAAACTAAGGGCGCGGGTAGCGATGGTATTCCTCCTGTATTTATTAAACGCTGTGCTAAGGCCTTAGTATTGCCCTTACAAACAATCTTTAATAGATCTTTACACGATGGTATCTTTCCAGGCACCTGGAAAGAAGCTCTCGTCATACCCATATTTAAATCGATTAGCAGACATCTGTAGGCCAATTCTCGTACTTAAAAAACGTTCAAATTCAAGTCGCAATCTCATCTCAGCGACAATCAATGTCAAAAACCTGTCAAAAATGTATGTAAATTGATTGTAATTTTGACAGATTGAGACTGAGATTAGAATGCGAACGTTCTTAAAAATACGGGAATTGCCCCTCAGATGTGGTACCTTAAAGAACACATTACTGAATATCAACATGGGTTCGTTAAATCTAGATGAACCAATAATAACTTACTATGTTTCACGTTGACTTTGTCTAAGTGCCTTGACAATCGTATTCCAGTGGACGCAATCTATACTGATTTTAGCAAGGCATTCGATAAAGTGGATCATTGCATTCTTATTAACAAATTGGCTCATCTGGGTGTGGGTGGAACGTTGATAGGGTGGTTTAAATCTTACCTAGAAAAGAGAGTCAAAAGTGGTGGCGAACGGTCATTCCTCTGAAAGATATATAGCAATCTCTGGAATCCCGCAAGGTTCGCATTTGGGGCCGATTCTTTTTAATGTTTCTATTAATGACATAACCGAGTGCTTCAAACACTCCCGTTTTTATTTGTTTGCCGACGACTTAAAGTTAATGAAGCCAATTCGGTGTAACTTAGACTCCAAAATGCTTCAAGACGACATTAACAGACTTGTAGACTGGTGTAAAGTAAACAAAATGCTTTTGGATATCAGTAAATGTCACTACATCCAGTTCACTCGCAACAAAAAAGTTCTTGAGAACAAATATTACATAGAGGGAGTTGAAGTAAAAAAAACTGTGCATAATTCGCGATCTGGAAGTTCAACTTGATCAAGCGCTAAAGTTCAATGTGCATATCCTGAATAGTGTCTGAAGATCCTTTAGGGTACTGGGATTTGTTTTGCGAAATAGTAAGGAATTTAAAAGTCCCGCTACAAAAATAAAGCTTTTCAACACTTTAGTCCGTCCAATCCTAGAATATAGTTCTGTGGTATGGAATTCGCATTATGAGGTTTACTCCAAGCGCCTAGAGAGTGTTCAAAAGCGGTTCCTTTACCATCTGAGCTACGGAGATCACTTGGCTAAACAACTCACTAGCTACGCTGACAGGTTGAAGCACTATCACATGGAGACTAACCAGTCGTAGGAAGAAACTGGATTGCATCATCCTCCATAAAATATTAAGTGGAACCATAGATTGCAGTGAACTCTTGAGCTCATTAGGTATTAAAATTCCGACGCGAATTCCCAGGCCTAACACTTTTGACTTATTTTACATCCAAGGCTCAAAAACTAACCTCGGTCATTACGCCGCTGTGCCAAGACTTTGTAGGCAATACAACGTGTTATCTAAAACTACGAATTTAGACATCTGCGAGTCTCTGTCTAAATATAAGAAACTCGTTAATGGATTCAGTTTGAGTACCAATATCTAAAGGTTTTATCTTCTTGTAATTATTTTTTGGTTTGCGTTTTGTGTCCATTAATTAACTTTTCCAAATTTTAACTTTGTTAGCTTAGTTGTTTAACTTTGTGCATGTTGTGGTCTTCTATAAGTGAAGGAGTACACTTACTTATTACCTGATGTAACTCTTTATTTATGTGTCATGTATTGTGTACATCTTTTGTTGGAGATCCTAAATAAATAAATAAATAAAATAAATAAACAACAACGATCTAGTGCCTGGCTGAAAAAAAAGTGTAATTTGATGTAAATTTAAATAAATAATCACGAAAAACTACTAGAAATGCGACGTTACCAACCCGCGCGGGATGAACGCTCTTAATAATTATACAAGATGGAATATTTCAGATTAACATACTTGAGGACCTTTCTTTAACTATGTTAATCTGAAATATACCTTATATGCCTTAGCCTTCTAAGGCAGACGATAATGGGAGATCTTTGAGACGTCTACTAAATAAAGCCAGTGTGTAATGAACATACAAAGAAGTGTTGGCAGTGACACTTTTCCTCTTTATTTATAAACATTGCTTAAAGTTAAGTAATGATTAGCGACTGTTTAACCAAACATTTTAGACGTTTAAACGTCTCTTTAACTTTAATCACCGTATATAAGTAAACTCAATGACAAGGCGATATTTAACTAATGGCTCAAAATATGCTTGGCTAAAATGCTGGCTTCTAGCTTGGATTGCTAGAAGCAAAAATTTTCAGTGACCAAGACGGCATAATATAACTAGTTATATTCCGAAATTACATATGAACTGAACCTGTATTTTAAGAACTATTGCAAGCAAAAGTTCCTTAATTTTGTCACTGACACACTCACTCACCAATCATCAAAATTCTAAGGTACTTCTAGCAGTCACACAAACTTCAAATTTTGAACACAATTAATGTTTAGCCTATAAAGCAAGGAAAAACTAAAACATACCGTAATTTTAGTCCCGTTTTCTAGATATACGAACTGCATAAGTAACTTCGTAATCATATACAGGGTTATTTGTAATACGTCGGCAAATTCTAAGGTACTTCTAGCAGTCACACAAACTTCAAATTTTGAACACAATTAATGTTTAGCCTATATAGCAAGGAAAAACTAAAACATACCGTAATTTTAGTCCCGTTTTCTAGATATACGAACTGCATAAGTAACTTCGTAATCATATACAGGGTTATTTGTAATACGTCGGCAAACCATTAAGGGGAGGTAAGGGAGGTCATTTGCAACCAAATGACCGGTTGTGACCCCTATGCAAATGCCAACCATTTTCCACTATATTGACATTTTATATTTTTTTAAAGATAGCTGGTATCTTATTGTATCTCGTCGGATAGCTGGAAATTGGAATATATTTGGAATGTTCTGTCGAAAAGGTATATCTATGTTTTTTTAAAGAAATCAATCATTTTAGTCAAATAACCTGCTCAAAATAATGAATATTGTGTGATCCTATTTAAAAACTTATCAAAGATAATTGTCGTTTTATGGTTGATTATTATGTATTTGAAGTAGAAGCATGTAATAATAATTAAAAGAAAATCAAGAATTGTTTTTTTTTTATAAATGTCAAAGCTGTATACCGCCAAAAAAATATAAAATGTCAAATGACTCGGAAATGGTATGTATGTATGTATGGTTTTTAATCGTTAAAAGAAATATTTAGTGGTATATTCGTGACTTTTTTCTATCGTGTATTATGTTTTCAACTCACTAACTAACTAGCATATAATATCCTGAAGAATGTCATATATTTTTCTGATTTTGTTAACTGCAGTGGATCATATACTTTTAGGCATTACTTATAAAACTTGCGTTTAGGTCATGTAGTCCCCTTGAATGACACTCACTGGTGGAGACGGCACGGCACACTTATAATAGAGAAAGAAGATAGAGAAGGATATAGCGAGGTACATTCTCATGAACCTGTATCCTCATAATTATTAACCGTAAATAAACATTTACTTAAAAATAACGATTAGGATCGTAAAAATCACAATTAATTTAAAATATGTTTGTATGACTAAAAAAATCATTCTTCCTCAATTTCCACCTTCAATTTCGTCTTCTGAAAAAATAATTTGTCTCCTAAACCATCAATATTTTCCCAACTAGGTCGGGATCGGCTTCCAGTCTAACAGGATGCACCTGAATACCAGTATTTCAAATAGAGCGACTGCCTATCTGACCTCCACAACCTAGTTATTGGGGAATACGATACGCCTTGGTAAGACTGGTTGTCAGATTTTCGGGCTTCTGGCGACACATAACGACTGTCAAAAATCCACGAATGACAACCGGTGCCATATTAAAAACACCGTGGCATGACAATATTTTTTAGGGGAAAAAAACATGAAAAGAAAAAAACAAAAAGAAAAAAAAACCTCTTAAGAAAATGAACAATGTCCTTAACTTTGTAAAATAATTCCCTGAATTCGTAAAAGTTTTACCATTCTCAGCACAATCACCGTTCCATTAGTAAGTCTTTAACTTATTTTGTACTCACTCTAAATTCTATACTGAATATACGTTTTATTTGTACAATAAATAATGAAACACATTCAATATCATATCATGGTTAGTTCGTTATACTTATACCAGTTTTAATAGAAACACTTTGCTATTGACTGCGATTCAGTTCGGAATAAATATGTAGAACTTATTTAATAATTATAATAAAGTTAATTGGCATTTGCGAACCCCCAAAGCACAGCGAAATGTTATTTTTCGCAATATTTATTTTTTCATGAATCTTGCAAACATGTTCTGTATGCTTTTGCGCAGGTAACGAAACCAACTTTTTTATTTTCCTTTGGCAGCTGTAAAGCATTATTAATAAATTTTTCAGGCGCGCTGTTGGTAAACATTTGTGCTGCTGGTTTGTGAAATGTATTGAAAAAAAAAAGACTGCATTAATTCGATTTTGGCCACTAGCTAAAAGATGTTTGTACAAGTATACTACTAAGCATGTCAGCGTCAGTAAAAAAGAGGGCACATCCCCACCTATTTCAAACAGTGACATCTATCTTAAAACTTGTAAGTTAATTATCGATTTGGTCAAATTACAAATGGCATTACGATGTGTTAATATCTATCTCTAGTCAAAAAAAATAACTTATTCACAACATTATCATTGCCTTTGCATTTATTTGGAGTCTGCGCAATATGCATTCACTTCTACAATTATCTATTTACTCAAAATAAACAAAAAAAGGAAATAACAAGAACATTAGCTTGCAACTATTTCATGTTAGTATTTAGAAATAGTATAGATCTACCAAGTACCAACACTAACAACTACAACTTCTGGAAAGTTTTATCAAACAATTTATTCATCTACATAGTTCTTTGTACCCTCAATTTACATTACTTTATTCCTACACTCGACTCGTACGTACTTCGTACGTATCGACTTATAGTTATATATTCGCAGTCATTTCTAAAGGTAAATGCACACTTCACCACGTCTAAAGATGGAAATACTTTTAATTTCGTGTGTTTTTATTCTCATGTTGTATTTTGAACGACTACTTTTGACATGAATTTAACCTTAATACAATAATATGATAATTACATAAACTACCATTTAGATAGTTTTATGTTTAGTTGAAGGTATATCACCTGTAAAAATACTAAGACTTGCAATATTTTCATTAAAAACATTATTTATATAGCCGTTTTTTCCTCAACTAAAATTGCTTTTGAATGATTAAATTCCTTTTCACTGTTACTTCTGCTACAACAACGAAACAAAAATGAACGAGACACATATTGTACATAGTTATTTTCCATACCATACAGCCAAGCCCCATGTTGCAGCATGTCATTATACCATCAATAATAGCGCCACTTAGGCTTGCGAGGCTAATACTGCACGCGAGGGTAACCGAGCATGGCTACTCCTGGAGCGGCACTAAACACCTACGGGGTGACAGGTGACATTATCGATACCTCGTTAGCAACATCGTAATTCGCTTTAATGCCTATTACTGTTGCAATTTACTACCGTCAGCTCAATAAAGACTGGGGAGAGAGACACACGTGAAATGAAATTGCTTATTCTGTAAATAGGATATTGGAATCACTTTTACACGTAAAAAAAACTAGATAGAGTCGACATTTCCTATCTGACAACATTTAATTTTGTATTCAAAGATCTTTAGATGTATCATGCTCTTAAGTCATGTCACAAACGTTACACGTCTTTATAAGCATTGTTTGTCAAGATTTGATCTTGTTTCATGTGTCTACATAATTATTAAAAACATATACCTACATCAAGAAACACTTAGGGCTGGTTTTTCAATAGTCAGATAGCTTTTATCTGAAGAATAAATTTGACAGTTTGACATATTTTCTATACAAAAGCTGTCAAACCGCAATATTTATCCCTCAGATAAAAGTTATCTGACTATTGAAATATCAGCCCTTAGTATATTTCACAAACAAAATCTATAAAATTAATCTAAAACCTTCGACTAAATTCTCAACTTCATTTTCAAATTTAATAAGTACCAAAACACAGCAGACACTAAAAATAAGAAGGAAACGAAAAATATAATAAGCTACGTAAGAAATAAATCGATGCAGTGTGCGATCAACTTTATTGTTTATTCCATTGCAAATGCAATACGCGGGCAATTTAACACTTAAACAAATATTAGCGGCACTCGCCACTCGCCAGTTCGTATCGCAACGAGCTACTGAACGGCGGCGGCGCTCGTCTCGAAGGCTTGCTAGAACCTCAGTAGTCCGGTAAGTGTTTTTAGAACATTTTTGATACGACAATTTTTTTAATTATTACTACCTATGAATTTTACGATTTGGCAACTATAATAAAATAAAATAAATATGTTTTTTATTGTTGCAATTTATTAATAGTGGGGTGGTACATGACTGGTATCTCTTTTGCTATAACTGTGATCCGTGGTAAAGCCGGAAGCTTCCGCGGAAAGTATTTTTGTTTTATGCGCTTGCGATTTTCTATTTATTTTGATTGATCCTATGCAAATGACTATTAATTGCTTTGCTGTGCCGTGTCGTGTACCAACTGCGTACTTACTTCGTCGTTTTTTTACTTTTATTATTAATTTCGTAGATATTAGGTATATGTTTATTGATTTTGTCTTGTATTTCTTTTAATATGATAGCGGGTAGGTTCGTAAATTGAATAATTTTGATATTAACTATGAAATTAAATATCAAGGTTTCTACGACATTTCTCTTTATCGCTTGGCAGCTATTTTGTAAGTTGTTGTTTACATATTATAGTTAAAGTAGACGGTAGACTGAAAAATATATTCTAGATATGCTACTCAAACGCACCGCAATTTTAATTCTCATGCTGTCTGAATCTTACCCCGGTACTCAGAGTCGTTGCTTAAAATTAATCAATCATTTACTTATTTTATTTTTTATTTAAAATGATTTTGTTAGAATATTGTTGTTACAGAGGTGTTACACATAATATGACGTCCATAATATTCTGCTGTTTCCAGCGTACAAATATTTCAGGGAATTAAAAGTAGTAGTAGAAGTACAATTTATTAAAATTTGTTGTTGAAACCATACAATGTCAAAGACAAGGAAAACGTTAACTGCTATCAAATACAATTTTAAAGATTATTACTTATAGTGTCAAGAATTATTAAATACAATGTAAGAATTATTACAATGTCATATTAAATTCTATTCAATCATTAGGGTTATATACGCAAGTCATCGCACATACGGGTATTTTACTTAAAAAACCGGCCAAAAGTATTTATTGGTATTATAATAAGTATCTAGTATCTAAATGTAATTTCAACTCTTTAGAACATACTACAAATTATTTAGAAGTTTTTTAGGTGAAGATATTAGGACTTGTAAATTACAGCAGCCAAACATTCTTATGTAACTAATTTTATATGTTGTTAAAATTATATTTTAAAAATCAGATGCGCTATCTTCGTCGTCATCTCCATTAACTTCATCATCATGTTAACGTGCAATCGTGGAAACTCCCTCGTCCTCTTTTAAAAACTCCAAGGCTTCAGTAGAAAAAGGTTTTCGATTCCTGCTAATTTTCTTTCGACTACAACTTAAGTAGACATCAGATGTCAAGAGCAATCGATTCATCACGTCCTCATTGCACTTTCGTCGCGAAAATTTTCGCGCAAAATTTTGCCGGTATAGGCGAAAATGTTTGTTGCGCGCCTCTGCTGCTTCCTCCGACAACTGCCCGATAGGGAGTAAAGCATGTTCAATAACTAAAGCGCCATGTGTGAAAATTTTATGAAGAGTGGGCGTCATTGGGTACCAGCTATACAAACTGACGTATAGTTCTGCTGTGGATTGCAGAAACGATGAAAACTTTTCTGTGTCAATTTCAAACCCACTTGCCAGCACTTCCTAAATTACTTTAAGCCTCTTAATAAAGTCGAAGTCAATGCCTGTGATTTCGGCGGCTGTTTTAGGATCCGAAAAAAATCTTCTTGGTGTGTTACCATCATTGGTATTTCCAAATCCTGCTTTTGGCATGTCAACGAGCAAGCCCACTCTATTCCGAAATGCCTCTTGGATGAGCTTTTTCTTCTCGTTGGCAATTTTTTTTTCCTCTTGGTTTAATCGCCATTTTTTTACCGGTAATTTATAGGAGAGATGCAGAATTGATTCAAAAAAACGTATCCTGGCGTGAAGAATCGACAATCCGAATCTTAATGAATTCGGATCTATAACACTTTCTTCTACTGATTTCAACGAGTTGAAGACTTTAGAAGTCTGTTTGCATAATGTAACACCTCATGGTTGACGATGTGTTGGTTGCAGCATTGCTCACTTTACCATCTACCATTGTGGGTACCACAGCATGCTTCACTTTCATCAAACTGTTTATTGTCTTCCACTTCTGTTTTGTTCAGTTTTTGAGCCTGGTTTTCTATGTATTTAATTTGATTCAGCAACCGTTCTCCTAAGACCGATTCGCCATTGGACTGTTCGTCGACAGGATGATTCATTTATTTCCGATTCCCCAGCAGGGTCTTTCACCTATGGACATTTCGCCGACAGAACCTTTCATATGCGTCACTTTCGACGACAGCCCTTTCCAGCTACTAAATGTTTCACCGACACGACGATAAACCTATCTCTTTTAACTACAGACCTGTCCATCTACGACGAACAATTCGCCGTCAATCTTAAGACCAACAATATTACAATAAATGCACATATCTATCTACAGCTTACTGTCTTTACTATCGGCCGAACCCAATAACTTAAGTATCTATCACATACTGGAAATAGAAAAACAAATGAAACAACAGAAAACCTATATAATTTTCATATTGTTTCATTTGTTTTGCTATCTCCAGTTTGCCAAAGCTGGTGATAGGTAGGTTATTGGGTTCGGCCGAAGATTAGGGCCGGCTATTTGCCCTTGAGAATCTATACACGCAGACGTGTGTCACGCCAAAGTTGAGCCAAGATAAAAGATGCGCAATATTTCATTTCCAGTGTAATAGATAGTAAATAAAGCAAAATGATGCAACTGCCGTACTTATGTATAAGTGCGGTTTACGATAATTTTATTGTTTTATTTTTATTTAATAGAATAGGATGTGTTATTATTCTAAGGGTAGGGCAATTTTTTTTAATATTAAGTTTTTTGAGTTGCCAGCAAAGTTTAAATTCTCTAGGGCAAGTTCCTGGCCCTGATCTCTTAGTAAAGACACAGTAAGCTATAGATAGATATGTGCATTTTTTGTAATATTGTTTGTCTTAAGATTGACGGCGAATTGTTCGTCGTAGATGGACAGGTCTGTAGTTAAAAGAGATAGGTTTATCGTCGTGTCGGTGAAACATTTAGTAGCTGGAAAGGGCTGTCGTCGAAAGTGACGCATATGAAAGGTTCTGTCGGCGAAATGTCCATTGGTGAAAGACCCTGCTGGGGAATCGGAAATAAATGAATCATCCTGTCGACGAACAGTCCAATGGCGAATCGGTCTTAGGAGAACGGTTGCTGAATCATTTTATTTCTGTTCGTGTCACGTCATTGTTTTCATGGATATATTGAATCCTTATTGGACGGCAGAAACGTGAAGATGAAGGAACAGGATTCTGCCACCATACCCTTTTTGTTCCATTCACATTGCATATTAATCTCAGTGGTGCCAATGAGCTAATAAAAACGTGGGCATCTGAATCTGTTTTATTTTCGAACTTTTGTTTGAATTCTTACGCTTTGCCCCACTTGCAGATTAGCTCCATGTTTTGCATCTCACACTCAGTTGCCGTCATTAAAACCTCTTCTAAGTAGAAGCAAAGGCGTTGCGCAGTGTGATCTAGGAGATTCTGAAGACTCACTTCGGCCACGGTTTCCGAGATAAATATATATTTAGGATAGCAATTCTTTTTCTCCTTTTAGATTAGAGAATAACATGGGTAAATATGCTCTTGTCCAGTCCTGATTATATTGCATTGCTTACGAGTGAGGTCCGCCTCAACGTATTTAGCCAAAGCGTCAGTTATAGACAGCTTTTCACATTTGGTACACTTTTCTGCCGAACTGATTATTTTACGGTACTTCGTAGCTCTTGTTGGAGTCACGGATGCATCTTTGATGAGTTTAGACAAATCATTGTTGCCTGCAGCTCGTTCGCACATTAATGCAGCATAAGTAAGCTTGTCATGAGGTACTTCTGACCTCACATGTTCCGTTTTACGCCTTTTGCTCCTTTCACTACATTCCTGGAATTCCTTTGACGGCCGACCGGTTTTCAGAAGTCTCCAGACAGGTAGCGCTATTGTGTCCTTTAGCCATTGTTCATTTGATTTCCGAAAGCGGCGTTCTTTGTAGTTTGCTGAGGTCCACTTAAGTTTGTAGTGAGGTTTAAATGATTTTAAACTATCGCGAAGTAATTGAATTTTATCATCGGGACATTTTGTAATTTTGACAAGTTTTTTCTCAAGAAAGTTCAGTTTCTCATCGATTTTTCTGAGTTGACACTGCTTAACGATGTTAAATCTTCTCTTGAGATATCAATTGATGATTCAACACCCACACACACAATTCAACCTGTGAACAAACAAAATCTAGTCAGTCAAAACGTTCAAAAACAGCCGTTTCGGCCTTTCTTCGCAGAGTAGTCAGATAGGAAACGCCGACCTCGTCTAGTTTTTAAAATATGATTGACGTGTAAAAGTGCAAAAGGAGGTGACGGCTTCCCATGCCTTCTCGCTCCGTACCATGGCCTGGACCAGGGCCGGACGCGAGAGATCGCTACCGCCAATCCCCTCCACAAGGACACGGTGGTGCTCCGTCCAAGCCGGGAATACCTCCACCATATGCTCCACCGTGACCTCACATCACCGATGCACGCGCATGCTCGCGACCCGTTACTTTTCACTATGTGTCTAAATTTCAATTTGTATAGCGCCAAAACGTGTTTAGCTGGAATGGTGATTCTAGTGTCGTTGTCAAGTGTTGATACTGACCTACCAGGACCTAAAGAGAAACAACAGAAATATCGGGCAAAATAGGGTTAAAAATTCATATATGAAGTTGACAAGAGCCCTTGCGTAGAACTGTACTAGGTGCGAACTCACCAATACCGCGAATATGTAAAATCTTAAATAATAATAATAATCATCATAAAGCACGCAATTAGTCTAAAAAGTCTAGCGCCGAGCAAATAAAATATCAATGGCAGTGTTGCAAAATAGCAAAAAAGTTTCGAGATGTCGTGTCGTCTCATATCGGGCGTAAATCTGCTCAGAACTGAAAAATATCATAATTTGTGAAAGCTTACTTCTTGACGAATGCAATGAGCCTGCTAAGTCTAGTGTCTAGCAAATACGGCAATGGCTACGGTAGTATCGGAAACCATAAGATAAAACATAAGATTTCGCCTCATTTATATCGGCTGTAAATCTGCTCGTAAATGTGAATCGAAGAAAGTTTACCTAATAGGAATACAATAAGTTTAAAAAGTCTAGTTATGAGTGAATACAAAAGCTAGGATAGCACCGGAAAACTTAAATAAAAAACATCATAAATCGTCACGGTATCAATCGGCGGCGCCGTGTCATCGTGCAAGTAATTATGCGTGAGCATTACGAGAACATTGGTTTCAACGGCAGTAGACTAAATATGGGGGGTCCTCTTAGTTCTATGTGAGGGTTTGATTGGAACTGTAACACCCACGATCGATCTGAGTGAACGAAGTAAGCATACCGCGGCAGTTACTGGTGAAAGCTTACTCACAGGATGAGCAAGCACTTAGACTAGCTAGCGAAGCGAGCCCATCATCGACGCGAGTGAGCCGATCGCGCTTACACACGACAAGAGCGAGCGGAGCGAGCTCTCTCACAGATAAAACAAATTTATCGTACACAGTTTCTTGCCGTGCAAGCGAAGCTAGCCAAATGATGCAAAGACTAAGCTGATCGCGCTTACTAAACTTTCGCAGTAGACTGACGCGGTTTGACTGACCGCAACATATAATTAAAGATATATGCCACAAACTTATTGTATAAAATAGGTGCGGTAACATATTTTTCTTAATAAATTCGAATGCCGAAAGTTGATGTTTTATCCTGAATTTCATGACGTAATTCGCAACATACCGTTGAGTTAGCTGATTTATGTCATATGTCAAAATTTAGTTGAGCAGAGTGGTTAAATATCATGTTATGGCGTTGGGTGCACTTGCCTTCGCTAACACTTGGTTGTATCGAAACTAACCTTCAGTTAGCGTAGCGCATGCGCTAACTGTGGTCTAGATTAAAATGTCAACAAATTTATTTTATCATCTTTAGCGTATGTAAGGTATATTGCCATAACAACGACGCGTGGTAAATCCCTTTATGTTATTTGACAGAAAGGCACAACTAGCCATTCTATTGAATCACCTTTTACCTAAATCGCAACACTTATCGGTAAAGCGAGAGTAGCCTTCACACGAATGTCTCACACACGTCGCTAACGCAAACCCCATTGTTTCAGGTTTAGAATGAACGGCTCGTACCATTACGGACACGTTGTGAATCCGAACCAGCCGATCCCGCAGCCTGCACCGGGCGCGCCGTTCCCAGCCCCTGGCGTTCCTGGAGTTCCTGGCGTTCCATATCCAGCATATACCCCAATACCGCAACAGCAACTTAACATCGACGGTCTTAATTACAGCGTACCGCGTAAGATATTCCTTTAACTTCTTATACACTAATGCTCGTTTTTAACTAACACTAAGCGTCACCTAAATGAATGCCTAAATAAAAACTCACTGTTGGATTTTGAACTCTCGGCTTAGTGACGAAAGTTAAAAAAACCAACCGTGCATTCACTTAGGTGTCGCTTACGCGGTACAACATGGGACTTAGCATAGACCTTTATTTTTTACCGGATCTTTTATTGTTATTGAAGTAAGTGCACTACAGTTCGTTCGAGTTAAGAATGCAGTGAGTCAATCAGTCAAATTTAAATCAGTTAACAGAAATGACAGGACACAACCGTTGCGTTCGAAGCAATGCCTTCAGCTGTCATTGTGAACTTGACTTTGTAATTTGAAAAGATTTGATTGGTTAGGGGGCGGGGCTAGGCCGACGGACAATGATGACTCACTGCATTCTTAACGCGAATGTACTATAGGTTTCTTGAACATGAATGAATGATAACTGCACAATAGTGCATCGGGTGAGGTCTGGACAGCTACGTCTATTATATTCTAGTTAAGTGTCATTTGACATTGGCCTTCAATTCTCAGATAATATCTCGGTATTAATAGGCTGCCAGGATTGGTAGAGTGTGGTAAAAGGCGGCTTATTTAGTGATGAGTGGTTTTCCAAGTGGATTTCCACGTGGAATTTCATGATAAATGAGTTGATTTTTTTTTTCGGAGATTCTATGCACCTTTACGCCGTTACCGTGACCGCTGCCTTGGCCAGGAATAGTGGGAACTGGGGGCCGTTGTTTTGGCACTTTATTCATAAGAGGTTTATGCGCATAGTCACCACGCTGGGCAAGCTGGTTGGTGGCCGCAAAGCCAATCCTTTCGCCACGTAGATGCTGCTGCCCATCATCGATCTGGAGAAAATAGGTTGGCTTGTTGAATGTTTATAATACCGCCATCGTCGGTTGGTCGCCGGTCAGTGGTAGGGTGCACCGCGCGCAGGGTAGGTTGACATTTTAGGAGTCCGGTTGTTGTGTGCTCCCCCTTATACCCCCTCAAATTATACTTCTGAATTCAAATATACAAAAATATCAACTGCCAGGGGCCACGGTAACCCTCTCGGACTTTATATTGTTGGTTTTTGCAGCCATGGCACCGATGAACATCCCCGAGAGAGAGCACGTGAACAACGGGCACCATTCGCTGTAAGTTAATTTGTATCTTAAGTAAAGGTGGGCTTAGCTCTTGACGAACAGAACAAGAGTGTTCGTTTCTTGATAATCTTTTAATTTTAGTATGGATAGACCAAAAAAAGAATGCTCTATCTCTTTTTACACAAAAAGAATTTGGTACAGTGGAAATGGAATGTGCATGAATGGGGATAGCTCATGTCGTGAATGTTTGTGATTCTGTGAGATGATGGACGGAAGCGTTAGTTTTTGTGCCAATATTAATTACTTGTTTTTTTCTCGCTATCCTTCCTTATTGTAAATGTGTGTTTTTCATAGAAGTTTAACTTGCAGTTACGTCTGTAAAGTTGTGCATGTCTTCTCAAATAAAATTCACTCGTTTTGTGTTCGGGCACCCTTGTCTAAAGCAACCTAAGCTTAACTTCACAGCATCCTTTAAGAGTATTATGCACATACATGATGAGCGTAATATTTTCCTACCGCTGGGACTCAGGCCTCCTTTCTTTGAGTGTTAGCGGGCCTAAATCCATATCGCGGTCTGGCCCTGCAGTCTCGACATAGCTAGCAATCGTTTTCGGTTGCTAAGTCCTAACAATCCAGATGTAAATGTTGATGTAAATGTTTGGTAGTCTCGACACTCAAATTTATCGGTTGTTACCTACCGGTACCTACCTAAAATACCAGTAACCACCGATAAATTTGAGTGTGGAGACCACCAAATATCATTACATCTGGATTGTTAGGACTTAGCAACCGAAAACGATTGCTAACTATGTCGAGACTGCAGGGCCTGGTGTGGTTTACTAGATGTCGCAAGTATTTGAACTTTTGTAATTAATGTTGTTAGACTGTTTGTCTACCTCAGTAATTAGTGTTTTAGTTGTTTCGTCCTTTTTAACACAAACTTCATGTTCGTTGCAGTAGCTACCCTCCCCATCCTATCATCATAAACCAAGAGATTTTTATCTCGAGTACTGGCAACCGGTATTACACGCGTTACAACGCTCGCTTGCCGGAAGAGAACCACGGCCCGGTGCAGTACCGCACCTTCGTGCCGCAGGGAAATGTGCCGATTTACGGCGCGGACGCGCCCGCGCCGATGGAAGATCTCTTTACACGTAAGTATTAGCTAGCCAACACAGACTAAGCACACACAAATCATGTCTGCTCGCACCGGAGGGTTTGACACAGGAAGAATTTGTAATCACCATCCAAATTTTGATGATTAGATCTTTGACTTGACTATATTAGTCAATTTAGTTTAATTTAATTTTTATTTATTATTGACATAATCTACTCATTTCAACGTTTTTAATGAGTTGTATTGCAATATATGGTTAGTTAGCGACCTCGACATTTGATCATTATTCTTTTGAGCAACCGGCAGCAAGTTCGTCATGCTCCCTTAGATGTCAATGCTTGCGGTAGCGTCGAGGGTCGGGTTGCCTCCTTCCCTCAAATATGGCGAGTGGGGTAATGGCTGATCTTTGCGTTATGCTCGTGAACGGGTGCTGCTTGTGGTGACAGGGCATCTTGCTGACTATGGTTTTCTTATTGTTATTAGTAATTAATGTTTCTTTATTTTACTTCGAAGGTCCTAGTTTATCATTTGTGGCTACAAGTTACAGCTATATATAAACACAATGCAGTATTGCATATGTAAGCGGGCACGCCCTTTATGCCTGGAGGCTTTTTATTATGTATTAAGTTCTGTTTGCGTTTTTGTTTTTATTATTTATTTCTGCTTGAGTATAGTTTTAAATATTGGTGTGTGCTAGCTGACATATGGCAAATAATTTTAATATTTTTGTGTTTCGTAATGTTAATTACTTATTACTATATATAATCCAGTTCTTCTAACTGCACAGACAGCAGTGCTGCTGGGGAGTTTGTTCCGCCACTTCTTCTTCCCAGCTAAAGCACTAGGAAGTGGTGAAGGGCGGGCGTTTTGGGGGGACTGTCTTATGTGATTTTGACGTTCAAAAAGTGCTGATTCTCAGCCCAGTTTGAATAAATGACTTTTGATTTTGATTGATTTTGGTGGAAATAATAAAATACGTGTTTTTTCTTTTACTATCACTCAATACTAAAATAGTGAAATACGGCATCACAATGTTATCTAAAAACAGAGTACGCTTGTGGATACACTTTGGCTCATAAAAGTTGATCCGGAATAGCGACCAATTAAAAAAAAAACGGCAGATCGGGTAAATGTCGTGCGATTGTAGAGGCCTATGTCAAGCAGTGGACTTTTTTGAATAATTATGATAATTACCATAACAGACCCCTTTTCTTCTCTGACATCGTCCTTCCTACTCTGTAGATATTGTGTCTAAAGTAGGGTTTAGACCAGACGGAACGTAACAAAGCATCATTTTCTTGATATTTTCGACATTTTAGTATGGATAGGCAAAAAGGTGCTCTATCCCTGTTTACACATAAACAATTTGAGTGGGTATAGACGGTGCACGTTAGGTGAAAATCAACCTTAATAATAACGCAGTAAGAACTAAAACATGTGTGATATTGTAGCGCTGCCATCGGAGATTCACCCGGACTACCGTGTCAACGCCAACACTTACGGTCCGCGCCCTGACGCCGTTTGGGCGCCTAACCCCAGTGAAGTAAGTCCTAAATAAACTTTATTTAACCTTGTACACACATACAGTGTGGCAGGATGTCGACGCGCAAACAGAAGCACTTAAGTCTAGACCCCCTAGCGTAGAAATTAAACGTTGGTTATCTTTACTAATATTATAATCTATACTAATATTATAAATTGAAAAGTAACTCTGTCTGTATGTTACCTTTTCATGTCTAAACCACTGAACGGATTTCGATAAAATTTGGCAAAGAGATAATGGCATCCTGGGGAAGGACATGGACATACTTTTTGTCGAGGTAGCACGTTCCCGTGGCTTTTTCCCGCCATTCAGGCGGGCGAAGCTGCGAGCAAAAGCTAGTTTTCTATACTTAAATTGAAAATCTCAAACACTCCACGTTACACTTTGCAAATATGTATTTGGTGTTTGGGAAAGGACGAAAAAGCAATTTTATCGACAATTCAGTTAGTTGGACCAGTGTAATATGAGAAATCTTAGAATTTCGTTTCAGATCACTTGTCTAGCAGAATTGATATCGATTGTTGCCGATATCCGATCGTATATCGGAAATTAAAGTTGCATTTCTGAATAGAAGCAATATTGGAATTTCGCAGAAAAACTTAACAAAGGACAAGTTAATTTGATAAATGACATATTATTATGGGAACTCGTAGGCTTTCGTTGTGGACGGGGTACATCTCCACAATACTGGTGTCTTTTAGTCCCATAATGTTTCGTAAATTCAGGTCGCATTTCTGAATGCTATCATAATATTGGAAAAAAGCCCGACTTATGTCAATGCGGTTATTCTACTTTGGTCATAGCTTTTTAAATAAAATGTTATTAGATTTTTATTGAATACTAGCTACCTGCCCCTGCTACGCGTGGTTAGAAATATCAACAACAGCGCCGCCTATCGGGTCCAAAAATCTGGAACTATCACTTTCACAAAATTTCATCGAAATCGGTGTCACGTGATTTATATATATAATTGGTCGCAGGTGCATAAATATAACTAACTATAAGATAAGATTATATTTTATTTGCTTAAACATGTGTCATATATACAAGAAAATACATGCATGCAAGATGGTAACAACATAATTTGGTACAGACACATAAATGTTTAATTTTAGAACAGACGGCCATAAAATCGTTTGATAAAATATAGTAAAGTTTGTAGAATATCGATATTGCGATTTATTTGTTACAAATTAATATGACAGCAAATAGGTTAGGGTAAGAAAAACTGGTAAAAGTACCAGGAGAACATAATCATACAGAAGAAGTGCAGTTATACACGGTGAAATTTGAATCACAGTTTTGCTAGAACAAACGTTGTTCAGACCATAGTCTACAACCATTATATAGCATCCAATAGAAAAAAAACGTCATTGGTTTTCTAAAAAAACACAAAAAAGCAATGTTAAAAATGTCGGGATTATCGTTACGCCCTACAACAGAGACACTGCGGCTGCGACGCGCGGCGCTCGCGTCTTGAATGCAATATCGCTACCGTGATGAGTACTTTGAAGTTACGGTTAATGTTTCAAACATTATTATTACGTTTGAGCAACATAAGACTAATTTGAGAACTCCTAGATTAGATTGTTTTAATAACATATTTGATGCTGTAGAATGGTAGTAGACCATGGTCTAAACAACGTTTGTTCTAGCAAAACTGTGATTCAAATGTCACCGTGTATAATCACCAGACGTGATCGATCATTTACTTAAATAATCGTTTAGGAATGTTATGTAGGTACTACGGTCAACTAGTTATAGTTGAATTACTGAAACCGTCTGACGAGATCATAGACGTATAAGGAACTAGGAAACCAGAATTTATTTATTTCGTGCACACGAAACCACGAAGCTACAACAGCGTGTCTGCACTGCATGGATGGATGGAGTAGCTTCTACAAATCGTTTTTAAAGCGGGTGGGCCTAGCACGAACACGAGGAGTAAATGTAACGTAAATTTTAAAATTGAAAATACTCGTTACACAGCGGCTGCGCAAGACTGCTGCCATCTTTAGGTTAAACGGTAAATTGTATTGTCCTCAGATCTTTACTTTCGGAGACATGCTCAGCACACTGCCTCCGCCTCCGCCTCCGCCATTGGCTGCCGAGGTAAATATAACACTAATATAATAATAATTGACTGGCATAAACAAGTGTATAATGGTTATGAATCACTAGTTCCTGTGGTAGGTAGTGAAAACCTGTATCACCTGTACAAACCCGATCACCAGTCACACCGTCATTGACTTCTCTATCCAATGGTACATTTATACAGGGTGCCTGGCCCAAAAAATGACGTACAATAGCATTTTTTTTTATTTCTCTGTTTAAGGCTCCGAGACGCATCCATGTGGATATGTATAGTTTAAGAGTTTTCTTTTTAGATTTTGGGAAATCCTCTCATCTGATTTCAGATTATAATAACAAAAAAATCTGAATTTAGGTGAGAACGTCACTACATGGACCACGCCCTATGGGTTTCACAAATGGATAATACAACTCTCATTAATGATCAATAGTCGACTACTTTTCGAAATTATTTTTTCAGTGTAACCGATCTGTTTGCTTTATGTACCTACTTACATTTTGATTTTTGGTATTATAGCAATATAATCCCAATACTATAGCTACCCATTTTCCTGTGCGAGTTCGGAATTAAATCATTTCGTTCCTTATGTAATGAAAATAATTATGTTAGCATGCGCCTAGCATCATTCTGTCACCCATCTCGAACAAATTGTAAAGAAGTATTCCGTCAGTACCGCCTAGTCATCATTCTATCATAACATTATTGATAATATTGAAATTATTGTCCTCCGCATCAATGACTCTCTTCAATTTGTTGTCATCTACTAACGGAATTTTAACCCCAACATATTAGCTAGCAGGTAGTTTAAAGTTGTAAAATGTAACTGAGTATGTAGCTTGACCCACATCTTCACCCGTATCAAAATTTCTTATCTTCCAAATGAATGCGACGTTACATGCTCATTTTGCATGGCTTTTTTTCGTTGAGAAAAATATCGATATCAAAAGGAAACTCGCATCTCCCGTGGCACAACGGAACCTATGCACTTCTTCTATTCTTTATCATAATATTTCGATCTCATCGTGGCCCCTCACAGTCACGTTTATCTAAAACGGGTCATTAGCTACCATGATATTCTGACGCTCCACTTTTCGACAGGTATTCCCACCTGCAGGCCGCTCGGTGATGATCCCCTTAATCCGCTGCGACAGTTCCTCTCCCATGGAGAGCGTGGGTGCCCGCGCGGTGGGCGGCCCCGTGTCCGGCCCCGGGGCCCCTGAGATCCCCACGGTGAGCGCCAATGGCCCGCCTACTGTGGCCTTTCCAAGCAGACTGGCAGTGGGTGCTGACCGGCTGGCCAGAGAGAGGCCGTCGGTCTCAGAGCGACTCGCAGCCGCCGCGAATGCGTACCAAGCAGCCGGTTTCGATGATGTGAGTACACTTCTTGCTTCAAACGATGAGTTGCAACGAAAACTATGATCGTCGACGATCGGCCGCCCTGAATTCCATAATCAGTCCTAATCTTTATGGATAGGTTCTTCGAGGCAAGCGAGCACGAGTGTCGAACACATCATTACTTAATACCTATCAGATGGAAAGGAGGCAATCGCGAGCCTTTAATTTTTTTTTCTATAAAATATTGAATTACTTATTTAGATGACTTAAAAAATTATAGACTTATTCCATAATCACAGTCGTAGAACATTGTGTGTCATGCAATTAGCAGACTAGGCTGAATCTGGTATTAGTGAACAAAACAGATAATAAAAAGCGTTTTAGAAAAATCAATCAGGATTCAAGTACTTATACAATAAACAAAAAAAACCTATAACAAAAATTGAAAAACGACAAGAATGTATTTATAATTGTTCAGTACAAATTGACAAAAAATATAGAAAAAACGATATAAATTATAGAATAAAATATAAATTAGAAATGGTAAAAAAGAAACCTCATTATTCAAATGACTAACTACATTTTTACGAAGAAAAAGGATTACGTTCCGTACACCTCCAATACGTGATTTCGGAAACAAAAAATACATAATCAATGACATGAAAAGGAGACAGATCGGCTGTCACAAAACTTTCCTTGCGATCGATGTGTTGGTACCAATGACTAAAGAATAAGAGAGGACATGAACTAAAAGATGGTATCGCGTGCCCGCGTGGAAAGTAAAATGGCGTAGGCTCCGCCCATTACCTAGTGTTGTCCTCTGCTCATTCTTTGCAATGATTTTGTTCATCGTGTTGATTACAAATCGATTAATCGAAATCACATACATTAAAATAAGGTTTTTGATTTTAAGTAGATAGTAGGTAAGTAGGGTGATATTCGATTCTCATTCTAGGACGTCGCATTATGGATTAAGTACAAAAAAGCCTGTTGTTGCGTAATCTGACTGAAAAATTGCAAAAATCATCAATTTGGCGGTTCATTTAAAATTAATTGTACTTGATATTATTTACTCTATGATTAATAGTTGCTCGTGATAATCAAGCTAGAAGAAAAGTAAATTAAACTGCAACAAGGAATTCAAAACTACACAGATTATTAACAAAATAAAACAACAGAAATCGATATTATGCATTTAATGGGAGAACCGTTTTATTTCAAATAGATACAATAATATCAGTTTGTAATTAGTATTAAGTACACCAATAATGTGAAATACAATAAAGTCTGCCTGTCTACAATAAATGTACAGGGAAATAATGTATTATGACTCAAACTCAAAGCATTTATTTCAAATAAACCAATTACAGGCACTTTTGAATTGTCAAGGGGTCGGTCAGTCAGAAAGATGAAGCTAGTTGCCCATTCCAAAGCGTAGTAGGTACCTATGGAGAAGAACGGGCAAGAAACTCCATGGACACTCTTTTAAATCAAAATATTGTTACAAAAAAGTGGTTACATCATTCATGTTGTAATTATACATGTGAGAACGATGTAGAAACACGTGCACGTTAAAAGCGTCCGTAATAAAAAGATAAAGACAATTATGGAATTAAAATAAGCCGTGGCAGCTAAGAAATGACCAGTGCCTACTGACGGCGCCCGTTCACGAACATGACGTATGGATCAGCACCATTCAGCTCAACCATTTTGAAGGGAACTCAATGATCCAATACACACGCCACCACCAGCGACACATTTGAGTGAGCATGACATACTCTCAGCCGCCAGGGCACATTCAAGTCAATGAAAGACGAACCCAGTAACCTTTATAGTGGGTACATAGTGCTCACACATGTGCTATGCAATTATACAATACTAAGAGATTGAATTTATACAATGCAAAGATAGGTTGTACAGACGCCAGCAGGTCAAGCTACCCGAAACTGTCAAATTTTCCCAATCAACCTTGAACCTTAATGCTTTAGCGATAAAGTTGAAAATCTATTAAAGAAATTTGACAGATTGTAGTAGCTTGATGTGCTGGCGTCTGTACAATCTTCATCAGCTCCAACATTATTTTCGAATATATGGGTAAATGTAGGCTTACAATGAAAATGTGATAATTTACCTTAGGGAGCCTTGTCGGTATTGCATTGTCGTGAAGTCTCACTATATCAAGACTTCTATTAATACAAGACTCTTCAAAATGTAGTGAACAAACAAATACTTTTTCCTGGCTGGAGTCGATATTTTCTTGACCCAATGATTCAAGCCACTTACTTTTAAGTTTATCATTTTTTGGTAACCTAAAAACACAATCAAAACACGCAAACTAACATAAATGTGTATATTCTTTCATGCTAAATATTCAAACGAAATTTGGTTTTTATCGATGCAAAATCGATTCGTTGTGCAAATTACACAATCACAACACTATACAATATGTAACAAAAACCCTGTTGTTCCTTTTAGGGACGTATACATTTACCTACAAGAACAACATTGATGAAATTATAATTTAAAAAAAATGAGCATTGGCCAGTCGAGAGGTCAATATCAAATAACTATTAAAATCGGCACATTCTAAAAAATGTTTAGAGTATCTGATTTTACAAGTACGTCTTTGTTTCGCTAAATAGCCTACGAGTTCGGCGACTTTCTTTGAACCGATAGAAGATGCCGCCAAAAGCTACCGCGGCGCTCGGGCCCCGTGTGTCGGTACCACGTGCCTACTACCCCGCCACCCCGCCACCCGTCGCCCGGCGAATCACTTCATTTATCCTTTAGTCTCCCGCGCAACCTAGTTTTGAACGGATGTTATTGTTGACCTACGTAGTGAGTGAATTGTGATTTGTTTACGTTTACAATGTCCTATTCTAACGTAGAATATTTGAATATGCTGATGAGCACGCAGACTCTACCAAGAACGTTTAGCGAGTCTACCATTACCATCGGTGATTGCATTCTAACGTTTGCACGTACGTACAATACCGGAAGTGTGCCCGGACGAGAGCAACATCGAGCTGACGCAGGAAGAGGCAGACCGAGGACTGGAGACATTGACACCGAGGAGCAAATGTTGGACTTGCAAGATCACTGATCTGACGCCTTTAGATTCTTTCCTCTGGGGCAGTGTAAAGCAACAGCTGTTCAAAAACACGTGCGATACGGAGTTCAAGACCATATCAAGTCCGATACCTCCGTTCTGCGGAGCGTACGTAGGCGTTGCAACAAAGGTGGTCATATCGAAGAGCATCTCTGAGCCGTCAAATAGACATCATAATAAATTAATGCATTCAAATAAACATAAGGTTTTATGTGACAGACGCGGCGACTTTGTTTGTTTTTAATGTAGTGAAGTGTTAAATGTAGTTTTAACAATTATCAATTGTGCAAAATACCGTGTAAACCAACATTTTCAAACATTCATTCGTTAAAGTGAAAAACAACAGCTGACAAGGTCACGAACTTTTGTAGCAAAATATGTAGGTAAGTGGCGGCGGTGTACCGGCCGGCGGCACCGATCAAAGAGTGGGCGAGAACGTTCTATTTTTTTCTGGTTCGCGTCATCGCTTCATGCAGAATTGCAGAGGTAAGAAATCAGTTAAACATTACAAATATGAATTATTAAATATTTATTTTAATAATTTTTTTGAACGGTTTTTTTTAAATGACTTGCTTTATTACGTATTTAGACCGATTCTTAAAACGTAGGTAAAAGGAACAACAGGGTTTTTGTTACATATTGTATTGGTCAATAAAAATACGTAGTAAACAAAACCAAAATAAGGAAATATATCGTTCGAAAGACTATGAATAGGCAATAATCTATGACCGAACAGTAATAAACATGAATTGAGACTAGAAATTGGTATAAATTTATATAGGAAACTTAATAATCTATGAATTCTTTCGACTTACTTGTGCAGGGATATCAGAGGCGCTTTTTTACTGTAATTCGAGCCACAGCCCCTCACACAACACTTAGGCATGGTTTCCTCTATCACAGACAGCCTCAGTCAAATTTACAGCACTCAAAATGTTCTCAAAATGGAAAAAAACTTAATATTTAGTCGCACGATAACGCCAAATGACACTTCATGTACACTCTGAGAAGTACTCAAAACCAGAAACTAAAATGGCGAACCGGCCGATGGGCAGGGCTTCCGTGAGGTCATACTTCAATATTGCAATTTTAGAAAACTGACAAAATACGGTTTTCTCTTTTTGACACTTGCAGAATTGCATAAGTTAGAAAGAAACATGTATATTTTTTATTTCTGTATAGAATCGTATGATATTTCCATAATGTATAATTTATATAGATCTTTTAGTTCATGTCCTCTCTTATTCTTTAGTCATTGGTTGGTACGAGTATGTGGTAGGTACTTCTGCGGCAGTCTGGTAAAAAAGTTCAAAATTCAAATTTATTTATTTGTACACATATAGCTATAATGTGTAGTGGTACACGATGTTATAAAATAAAAAAAATATTGAGTCACTATGTGCTGCCTTGCAATGCGTACAAATAGCAAAAAATAGACAGCCCGCGACGTCCGATCAAAATTTCATATTTAACAAAATATATCCTATGACACTCGGCAAAACTGTAGCCTAACTTAAGGGGCTGACAACAGCTAAAGCGCGGTCACTGTCGGACTGCATAGAAAAGAAAGAGAAGCGCGATGACACAGCGCTGGTAATTTATTGCAAAATATGAAGCAATTTTCTATTTACAAGAAAACTATTGATTGGACTAAAAAATTAAAACACTATCACGTTAATATGATACTTGTAGAAAAATCTGAAAAAATAACAGAATAATTGCATGTACTTTTATGGTTTTTAATCGTTAAAAGAATTTTTTAGAGGTATGTTAGTGACTTTTTTCTATCGTACCAAATTAGTTGTATTATGTTTTCAACACACTATCTAACTAGCATATATCCTGAAGAATATCATATATTTTTCTGATTTTGTTTATTGCAGTAGATCATATACTTTTAGGCATTATAAAACTTGCGTTTAGGTCATGTAGTCCCCTTAAGTGAAAGAATGTTCGGAATCCCATCAGTAATTCCGAACATATATCCCTACACACAAACTCACAAATTATACCTGTCTATAATATTACTTTAGAATATGAAATAGGATTTTTGTCATCTCGTGCTATTCCTACATTGAATTCTAGCATGAAACTCGATGTTTACTATATGTGTATGTATTTGATTTTATTTATATTTGTAGCCACCTACATATTTTTTATGTTTTCTGTTACAGCAAGAACTTGAAGAGGGTCTGCAAGCGCTTGAACGTCGTATCGACACTGAATTCAAGAACGCTGACTAAGTATTCATTATATTATACTTACTTTATTTACTTTGCCAGTATATCGTGACTCAATGAACCTAATTCAAAAGTATTCTCGGATAATTAATTATATTTCATGTCTGTAACGAAATATTTGATAGAGGTCGAACGCGTTATCTTTAGCTATGTGAATGTTAATTTAAATGGATGCCTGTTTGTCAACATTGTTTCTACAAGGTGCAGTTTTATATAGATGTTTGAAGCTGGCATTACATTTGGTATTTATGTAAATATTTGCATTATTTCGCTCATACAAAATTAACATTTTTTAATAGAAAAATTGTGTTTTTTGTAGTAGCTCTAAATGGCAAATATTTTGGCAAGAGATTCAATAATGGTTGTTAGAAATCCATTTCATCCATCATCTTGAGTTGTTCAAACGAAATAAAACTAAATTTAGGATTTAATATACAAACCTTATTTTTCGCGGAAATTGTTTTCTCTGTTTATAAAGTCAAAGCATTTATTTCTATTAAACCATTTACAGGCACTTATGAACTGTCAAACAGTTGTCAGTTAGTCAGAAATTTAAAGCTTTGTTATTCATTCCAAAACGTACATCTCTATGGAGAAGAACCGTCAAGAAACTCCAAGCTCACTCTTTTAAATCAATATATTACTACCTATTACACCTAACCGATGGCAAAAATCATAATATTATGTTCTCTAAATTACCTTCTAAATGTAGTTATACTTCGTTTGTAAACCTAGCTGGATTCACATTACTGAACATTAACCCCATAGGGTTAGGGTAGCTACGAAACAGAGCCTATTAAAAACTCACCATGAATGTTGTTAGGTCAAGGTGACGTCACACCATTAAGCCCTCGACCCTCGGGGTCATAACGTTGACACACCTCAAATTAATATAAAAATTATATAGTGTTGTATATATTTTGTAGCGTTATAAGTAGTCCAGGCATAAAAACCTATGAATCAAATAAGTATGTATGTATTTGAGTACAAAATATTAGATCGTGTTTTCTAGATCTCTTTTTAAAAGACATGATATACTCGAATTCAATCAGCCCTAGTTGTATTCCGAGGTCTTTTTGCACTGGACTATGAGGTCACTTTGCTTGTCAGGGCCAGGCGGATAGACCGTTTCTAAGGGCGAATTTCGCCAATAAAACTGAAAGCGTTTAAAAGTTCTCAGTGTCATTATTGTAACGGAATGTTGATACTGACAGCTCTTAAACGCGGTTTAGATGTGCTGGTCGCGTTTAGTTTCATCGGTGCAATGAGCCCAATTCAAAACAAAACACCGCTGCGATACACTAGGTGGCGCTGATGGTACGACATTTGATGACACCATGTATTCTATGATCCGTTGAGAGTTGTTTACTGTATCTACTCATGCGCATAGCAACATACTTTTACGACGACGTTTTACTTCGATCTCCCTTCATTTTATTTTTTGGTCATAGAATACCGCCACCTATTATAGTCAGTTTCACCACTAAGAATGAGTTGAAATTGTAATGTTAATTAATGTGCCTTTGGTTAAATTTACGTTTACTGCCAATTGCTTCAATCATGCGGTGTTATAATATTGTAAAGTATTAATAGATTTATACTGTTATCATCGATGGATCAGGATAGTGGTGAGACAGGCTGATATTTGATCGTCTGTTGTTTGACAATTGACCTACTGAAATGACCTATTTTTTACGGTGAAGGGTTTTGTATTTTCGTATGGTCTGTTTTTTTTCATTCGCATCGGTCAACTACAGATTGTTTGTTTACAGGTACCTATTTAGGTTATGTACTATTTTTTTTTCAACTTTTTACACCATTGTTTCTATTTGCTCTTTACAATAATTCGTTGTTTTCATGTAGAGATTTAAATCTCTATTGTGTCCCTGTTTCTTTCTTAAATGAAAGGCTATGTTGATTATGGTTTAAATTAATCTTTGATAATCTATAGCACCCCCTGCTGCGCGTAGGCTCCTTTCTTTATCGTCCGATCTACCCTGGTTCTGTGTTATTCGTGGCAACTGTTAGTGACAACAAGTCGTGTCGTCAACGATCGTGCTGTAGGTCGGTTTTCATTTCTACTACCTGATCTCGGTCACCATTACCGTCAAGATCTTGTCCCATCTAACTTCCTCTCTTCTAGCAACGTGTCCTGATAGTCATCCGTCTCTCACCTGTTCCTCAATTAAATGTGTAACCAACAACTGACTGACTGACAATATAAAGTTAAATTATTTTATACGGAAACCAATTTCGTAGATTTCATTAAAACCGCTAGCAACTCCGATAGTATTTTTGCATATTTGACTAAATGACAATTCTACGGGTACAATCGCCTATTGCAAACGTTGATCACTTCTGAACTTTCTCAATGAGATAATTATGCGTTATTTGAAAATATCTAATTTTGAGAAATTATTTTGGACTTTTTTAAACCGTTACAAGAAGAAATATTCATCCACACATTACAATAAAAAAAAAACAATATTTTGGATAAAAATCAATGCTGTTTGTGTGAAATGAAACCCGCCAAAATGCAACCAGTAACGTGACGCTATCGCTAGTCACTTAATAAGTTTGGATGTCTTTTGGATACTCTATTTGTTTACGTTTATGTGACGTCACCTGCAATGAAACGCGGCTAGCGAAACGCATAGCAATTGTTCGGAACTTGGCCAATTACAAAGCGGTGACAAAGAATGTACATAATGTTTTTAAAGAATCCTTTACGCAGTATATCAAATTCTAAGTTAGGTCAAGGTTTTCATAGACCGATTGTACCAAAACACAGTGTATTTAAGACCTTGACAAAGTGGTTCTTTTTTAATTGCATATTTGAACTATTACCTCAAATTCTGTGGTATCAATTTTATATCAAGTGGTTTTTGAGTTATCTTTGAACCATTTGACAAAAACAATATTGAAATATCTTATGGGAATATATTTTCGTTCGCTGCAACCGCAATGTTTTCAATATGCAATATAAAAAGGTTGATTCTTTTTGAGGGAAAAAACACTGAAACTTATGATGAAAAAGCTAATAATAATATATATATTAATGTAAGGATTACTTGAGAGGAAAATTAGAAATATAATATTTAAGATAATCGGATGTTGATATATCCTGCATGTTGATTCATTAGAGCTCGTGTGAAACCGCTGAGCAAAACAGAACGATATTTCGGTCTTTGTTTAAAATTCTGGTAACTCGCGAGTACCTATAACTGATAATTTATAAATCCTCAGAGAATACTGCCCTATATAGTAATTATCATTCGTTATTATGTGTGTATGATAATATAGCGCGTCGTAGATACGCGGCCTAAAGTTGATAGCTTTGATTATCGCAAGAAAATCTCGAATCTGTTTTTGTAAGCTCGGATTCTTTTTTTAAATTTCGGCGATCACCGACAGGATGCGCGTTGAGCCTTTATTGAGGTGGTGACGTCTTTTGACGTCGTGACGTCAAAATGACGCAGTCACACGTTGATGTTGTGCTGTCATTCTGACGCAATTAGTTAACGACTTTAAGGAGTCATTTGGATGGAAACCATAATTCTGACGTGGACACATAGCCCAAAAGCTGGCGGTGATTTTGAAGGCATTTCCTCTTTATTGATGAAATTATGACTAATGCGACTTAACAGTGGAAAGTCCTCGGAAAGATCACCAAGATTTCTTAAACTTCCATAGGTACCACAACAGTAACTATTGTTTCCCTAGAGCGTAAAACATGACAAGGGACCGAATTCGTATTGACATTTAACTCACTACCGCCTACCTACTCCTCCAATGTGCCGCCAGCTATCCGACTGATACTTTACACAGACAGTTTGAAAATGAAACTCGTACAAATTGTTTCGATTATAATATTATTCGAGATATGCAGAGGTCGCTAAAGTGCCGATTAGTACCTATTATAATATTACTAGGTCTCGCTTCCCAACCGTCTTCCGTACTCCTTCCTCTAGTTTGCTATTGTTGATTGCGAGTCCACGTCCCAAACCTCAATATTTTCTTAGATACATATATAGCGTGGTTATTAGTTTAGATGAGTTAGCGTTAAAAATGTTATTTTTTTTCTACGATTATTTTTATCCGCTTTGCTAGTCTGTTACGATCCGCAAACTTTGTCGTTTCGTTATATGAACAATTAAATCGTAATAGTTAATGCCGTTGATATTTATGTGATTTAGAAACACCAATTAATGAAAACATAGATAATAATCATTAAAATAGTCCAGAAGAACACCACACCGATTTTGAAATTTTTATAGTAATGATTAAATATATCCCATAATTATAATCAGTAAACGTGATATGTATTAGCTATAAATAAAACAAATTAGGATGTAAATAATATTGTTGCTAGGCCCCTATATAGGTACTTCTGCCTACTCAGATAGAACACAGACGTGGAGATGAGTCTGACTGACTCCTGAGACCCTGAATGAGATCGTAGACCGTCGGTCCGTCACGGAAGGTCAGCTAAGTGTAATATAGTAGTTATCCTTCTTTAGTTGTAGACAGTCCACGACGTCATCGCATTGCTCTAGCCCTGAGGCCACTCGGCACTCGTCATGTCCGACTCGTATGTAGGCAAGCGCAGCGGCTTCCTTGCTCAGCTCCTGATCATCGCAATGACAATCATTACGAGCACACAACAATATAAGTTGCTCCGCATGTTTCCTACACTTGCCTTGTCAATACATCCAAGCGATGAATGTTGCTTACATTTATTGACACGGCAGGCTGGCATGTCATGCTGACGAGAGTGTTATTCAATTAGGGTGCTGCGCGCTTGCCATCAAATTGTAACCAACTAGCAAAGCTCGCTTCATATAACTAATTATTCTAGTTTTAAATAAACAATACCTTTTGATATCTAAGGCTGGTGATACATCTATTTATACTTTAGAAGAAAAAAGTTAAAACAAAATATGTAAGGCTGTAATATAGATATAGCTGAGAGAAACAACTCAACGCCCTATCATAGTGTTTTTTTTTTGTTTTTTTTTCTTTTGTAATTTATAAAACATTGACAGTTATAGTTGTAGATGGAAAACTATGGACTCGTCTGAGATTATTCATAGCTTTCCTGTATACAACTATTTCTGAATATTAAGACTATTATGTCCTAGTGATTCCTTTGTGGTTCGCTAATTAGTTACAATTAAACTTAGTGCAATTATGAAATTGCGTGCAATAAGTGTTTGTGATGCGGATCGTCTAGTCTCCCTTGATGTTTTCAGTACATCTCTGAACCATAATCGCTCATAAAATAGTATAAATGATACAAGATTGTATGAAAATTAAAAACAGGGCGGTAATTTGAGATAGGTAAGGGTTTGTTGGCGACACTGCCAAAAACATTCTTATGAGACAATTCCTAATTTATGAATTTATTTATTTTAATTCAATTTTATAAAATCATTGTTAAAGTATGTATTTTAAGTCTCGGGAAGACAAAATGTAACAACTATTCGCTACTAAAAATATTATTGATACATTAATTTATATTCAATATTTAAAAATAATAAGAGTTTTGTCAATTTGTTATTTAGTTAATAATACTGCAATGTCATGTCAAAATCACTATCCTGGTTCAATCCGTATTGCGCGATGAAGTAATTTAGGTAAGTAGTCGATTCGCATCACAACTGCGGCAAAGGAGATCTATCGATAACAATTACACGATCTCTTTGCATTTACTTTATATGATTTATGAACATTAAAAAGTACGGTTCGCTTGTAACTAATGTTTGTATAAAGGTGAATACCATATTTTGGTGTATTTTTTTTTCCTAGGAAAAGTCATTATTTATAAATAAAATGGTCTGTTTAAAGACTTGTAATAGGACTTGCGCACACAGTGCGATTAGCGAATATATTTTTTTGTATAAAAAAGATCACCTTTTTGCCTAGTTAAATAAATAAATACTAACCTTTTTGTTGAGTTTTTTTTTTATTTCTTTTTTTACACCACACTCCTCATGTGCCAACCACACTACAATACAGACATCTCACGACACTCTTCCTGACACAACCGACAATAAGTTCGCTTCTACACTGCTGATCTGCACCAGGGTTGGGTCGTTTCTCTACTAGGTACCTACACACGGACACTGGTCGACCCAACTCAACTTTTAGTAAGGGCTGACATACCTACATAATATAAAGGTGGAACGGCGCATCGCAGAAATCAGCGACGTCACTCGTGGAGTTCTTGGAAATTTCCCAATTTTAACGATGCAACGCCGCAGTTTTTATTTGTGTCGGCCATAAGTGTGTTGAATGTATTTTGTAAATCCTCTCAGTGCTGTCTCCCGCGTGTGCAGTATCAGCGTATATGAGCGCTACAGTCCGTCCGCTAGTACGTTGGAGAAGAATCAGAATAGTCGTAAATACTTATCACGCATTTGACGCATGGCAGAGCTTTATCGTCGTGCTAGTTCGAATTGAACTTCTCTGCACTGTAGACAGTTTATAGTATTTTGTAAGCAAATGAGTACAGACAGTCAACTTGCAATAGAATTAGATATTGCCTTGTACAACTTTTACAACGACTTAGTGGTAAAATTAATTTAGCAACGTCGCAACTGGAAAATACTATAGCAGGAATAAAAATAATTGTATTCATTCAATATGAGAGATCGGTTATTTCTGTATCGCTGCAAACAGAAAAAGCATACGTACTTATTTATACGCAAAGTCCGATGATTTATTCTTTTTCACAACCAAAAGTCTGAACACCCCTTTGACTGTCAGCCCATCAGTACCTACAATACACATTCTTACATGTAATTGTTTTGTTTTTGAAGATTTGACATTAGGCGCGACCATCATATTTATTATCTCAGCTTGTATATAACTCTGGTCGCCGCGACCAAACGATTTGATTTGAAGTAGGAATGTTGGTCGCTGCGACCACAAGGGTTGCGTCTAAAACCTGGATCAGCGCGGGGTTGAGTCTTTCAGTCGTCATTTTATAGGGTAGTGAGGGAATTTTATTTTCAACACCCCTGACATTGTTCACATGACAATGTACAGATGTATGTATAGTACCTACCTAATTTTTAAATAATAGTATAATTTTTAGGTTAAAAGCGTAGCTGACAGTGTGTACCAATAAACAAAGTTATATTTCAGAACTCATTTCGGAGGTACAATAATATTTAAAATATTTAATGTTCGATAGAGGTGACGGTTAAAACTAAAATTCCCTCTCTGTATTATCGAGGCCTATGCCCCGATAATAAATGTATGGCTGCATTTGTTTAAGAATGCATAAATATTAATTTCCATATAAATATCTTAGAACTCGTTGACAAACGATAGTTTAAACTTATCTTTAAGATGTAATATCTAAACATAATAGGTAAGTATGTATGTCTTCATTTTGCACGAATATTTACTAGTCATATACAGAAGCAATAAGATTTGTAACTAAATATAGTATAGTATTTTTATAGAACATAGGTAATTATTTAAAATCAGTTCATTGTGTGGGTGTCTTTACAAAACAGTTCTGCTGCCATCCGAAGGAATCATCGCTTATGAAGTGTTTGTTTCCAGTACCTAGTCCTGTCGACATCGTGCATTGTGAAGACAGCTCGTGGAGTTGGCTAAACTTAATAGTTCCCTAAATTGGAGAAATGTACAAAATACGATAATTTAATAGAGACCGCTGCGTCAGCGTCAATCAGTGGTGTCGTTACATCATTTGTGTATCTTTGCATATAAGATATCTGTGAGAAACATCACTTAACTCTGCACTAATCGAATTAGATTCGGTAATCGATTCTCCTTTTTACTGCGAACGAAGAGTTTGGTCAACTAATCGACTACAGTTCGGGTGTAATAGTATTTAGTAAATTTGTGACGAGATTTTAATGAAATCAGTAAAGTAATTGAATTTTTTCAAAAATTATGTAATCCTTTGTATTAATCGTTGGGATGTTTTGTACATTGTATTTGGAATGTGTGTTTGTATGTTACATTTTTATACATGGTAAAAAAATACACATTTAATGGAGACTACGCGTTTTTTTCAAATAGATTTATTATAAGTTTTTATTACTCCCTATATTTAACTTGGTGCACATAGGATAACAGAAATACTTAGGTACCTTCCTCTTCTCAACAATCAACAATGCCTTTAAAATTCCGAACAATTCAAAACATAGTCCTAAACCCAAGCATTACAATAATAGCAGTTGAAGTCTGAGAAGACGGAATTTATACAAAAATCTTAAGTAAGTACTTTATTTCACGTGTGTACAACATGTGACATACATACATACAGAGAGGTCCGTTGTAAATATGTGGGTATTTAGAGGATCGACGACTGTTTTATTGGTGTATCTAGGGGACTAAATTATATTTTTACTGCACTTTCCAACGAATTAAATGAGTAAGTATAGTTTGTTTCTAGGTCTTGGGTCCCTACGTCATCATCTACCCATAACAAAGGTACAAGGATCTTTAGACGTGTGGGTGAAATCGTCGCCATTGTGATTTTTCAATAAATAGGTACATTTCACAACACAAGTTTTCCAACAGCGAGCGTCACTTGTCAATGTCACTCAAGCGTCAAAAGATTATTGTAGCACTGTATTTAATTTTGCAGCATTTTTATAAGGTTGGTTTATTTTGCATAACTACAGCGAAGTCTGTGGCGTTCTCTGGTGGTGATCCACCGCTGGTTTAACATAGAGGGTTTTTACAGGGGCTTTACGTTCATTAGTAGATAATGCATATCATAAATGGTTCATAATGAATATCATCTATTTTTGTTCTTTAGCATTCCTATATTCATTCATTTGACTCACGTTGGAAAGTTTAATAAAAATCTTCCGTCGATAACAGCTGACATCTAAGTATTAGTTTCCTAGATATTCCAATCAGGTCGGGCTTATAATTTATTTGTAGGTATAGGCAATAAACTGCCTGTAATTTTATATCCTAGGCATTGCAATTTGGTTGCCTTGTACAAGCTTAGTAGGGTTCCGCAGATAAGGACCGTAATGTAAGAAGACGACGGAACTCAGCGTGGAATTATTTATACTTATCATATAATTTGTGGAATAAACAGTTTTGTAGTAACATTCGTATTTCATTTTATACCCTTCCCTTATCTTTTATTTGAACTTTGTTCAGTATCTACTACAACAAAAGCTACGCTAAAAACTTGCGCGCGTTGGTATATGCAGTCGACATTGTTTTGCGTAGCGGCTACCTACATAAACACAATTGCAATGTCAAAGTCAATGACCTCGAGGTCCAATTCTGTCACATAGACCTTGAGGTCAAACTCTACGCTTTAGCATGCACGAGGCAGATGGGTAGACTGCCTCGTGCATGCAAAAGCGTAGACTTTCTGGTTTAGCATCTGGTTAAAAAAATACTAACCGTTCTACACACCGTTATTACAAAACTCGATGTAACTTTAGATCGAGCCCTACGAATAATAAAATTCGTAGACCGAGCTTAAACCTTCGACCCAGTTTTTGTATTTCGAACTTTATGACGACTATACCTAGTAAAGTTTAATTGACAACCTAAGATTGGAGTAATATGTCAGTTTTGTAAAAGGAACTATACCTATTTCGATGTTCTGTTATGGTGCTCCCTGACGAGCATTCGCCTGTAATGTAACATTAGATTAAATTATGAGCATTTAGTTGATTCCACCATGTCAGACGAAGCGGTCGTTGTGCTTAGCGCGGCAATATTAATTCTACATTGTTATTTACGAAAAAATAAACAGAAGAAACGATATTGGTACCATGAATTATTTTAAAACCAATGTAATGCTCGACTCTGTAACGTTACGTTACAGGCGAATGCTCCAAGTGAGGGAGCACCATTAGGTTCTTAATTTAAATACAGGTTCGATGGTTTCAACGATGTCTAAAGAAAACACCTAGTTTTGTAATAAGACCGTAAGGGGTTAGTCGGTTCTGCAACAGTTAAACCTAACCTATTTGACCTCTGACACGTATCTAACACAAAATATAAGACGAAGCCTTCGATGGCTTCTTCAAGAATTATTGGCGAAATGAGGTAGGTACAACATCCAGAGAAGCTGAAAGAATGAATGGGAGAGACTGCCCAGGAGTGGCTGTAGCTGTAGCTTGATCAGCTATCCCGTACGAGCCGAACGTCTGTGCGGAGCCAGCGACCAACTTAGTCATAGAATAAAAGCGACTTCCAATTAGGTTAGGGTTAACTCCTTGGAAAATCACAGATACAGTTGAAAATAAAAACAATGCTAAAATATAATCACAAACCAAAAGAAACAACAAAAATCGAATTAAACAAATGAAAAGAAACCGTTTTACCACGACTCACACGCTCAAGCGACTTGTGTCTTGCAACAGCAACTGCGCAGGAGACAAATGAAAGAAGTGTTGTGCGATTTGGCGCGGGAGAATCAATTGTGCGGCGGCCACGACTTCAGACCGAGCGTGGTCTGACAATTGTACCTACTTAGCTAACAGCGCGGCGCGCGGCGGTCACGACTTCAGACCGAGCGTGGTCTGACAATTGTACCTACTTAGCTAACAGCGCGGCGCGCGGCGGTCACGACTTCAGACCGAGCGTGGTCTGACAATTGTACCTACTTAGCTAACAGCGCGGCGCGCGGCGGCCACGACTTCAGACCGAGCGTGGTCTGACAATTGTACCTACTTAGCTAACAGCGCGGCGCGCGGCGGCCACGACTTCAGACCGAGCGCGGTCTGACAATTGTAACTACTTAGCTAACAGCGCGACGCGCGGTGGCCACGACTTCAGACCGAGCGCGGTCTGACAATTGTACCTACTTAGCTGACAGCGCGGCGCGCGGCGGCCACGACTTCAGACCGAGCGCGGTCTGACAATTGTACCTACTTAGCTAACAGCGCGGTGCGCGGCGGCCACGACTTCAGACCGAGCGAGGTCTGACAATTGTACCTACTTAGCTAACAGCGCGGCGCGCGGCGGCCACGACTTCCGACCGAGCGTGGTCTGACAATTGTAACTACTTAGCTAACAGTGCGGCGCGCGGCGGCCACGACTTCAGACCGAGCGCGATCTGTTAGTTCGCCGTCGCCACTGAAGATTCGTGTAATGACACGAAGTCGCGCGCGCGTGTTGCTTTACGCAAATGGCGTCGCAAGTAGCATCGCCCTAGTACCTGAACGGGGCCTAACTGTGACCTGTGACCATCACGGTAGATTCGAGCGAGCATGCTACGGCAGCAGCCGTCGAACATGCAGCGAAGCTATTGTAAGTATCTACAAGTGAATCCCCGGATTATAATGACTAATCTTGTCATGCTATTTAAACGTCTGTATGCCCATTAATACTTTCAAATCGTGAACCACAATAGCCTATCCGATCTTGAAGGTACCGAGTTTCCGACATAAAAAGGAAAAAGAGAATCTATTTTATGATCCCTTTTCTGTCCGTCTGTCACAAATGTTTTTTTGATCAATATAATCTTTTGCTAGGTTTAAATAAGTAGGTATTGATAAGTATAAATTGGTCCATAAAAAAAGGTCTTCTTGCGACTGGATACCCTCCATATTCGGCAGAGCTCTTCTCTGTAGCATATCCCATGCATGCTCAATCGGGTTCAAGTCTGGCGACTGAGCAGGCCAGGGCAGGACATTGATGTTAGCTGCGGCGAGAGTCTGTCTTACAACTCTTGCGGTGTGCGGTCGTGCATTATCATGCATTAACTGAAATAAGGGACCGATTTGCACTTGTAGAGGAACGATGACGTCTGATACAATCGTCTCAGCATAAATTTGAGCGTTGAGGTTGCCTCTGATCCAAATCAACTCAGTTCTTCCGCCGATCCAAATACCCGCCCATACCATGATGGTTCCACCACTATAAGGATGGACTTCCTGGCAGGATTTTGATCGCTGTTGGCGTCCAGGGGTTCTCCAGTGTCGTATACGTCGTGTATCCGGTCTCATACCAAAACGAGACTCATCAGAAAAGCACACGAAACGCCATTGTTCTTCTGCCCAATTTCTGTGTTCAAGAGCCCATTGATATCGAATCCTACGATTGTGCATTGCTATAGGTGGTACCCGTAGCGGTCTTCGGGAATGAAGGTTCACTTCATGCAAGCGGTTTCTGACTGTTTGGTCGCTAATTAAGTTCCCTGAAGAGTGATGAAGCCTCACGGCTAACATCATGGCGGTTATTGTTGGAGCTCTTCGAGTTAAGATTTGAATGTATCGGTCTTGTCTCCGTGTGGTGCAGCGATACCGTCCTCCATGGCGCTCAGCCACGGTACCAGTGCTTCGGTAACGTGTCCAAAGTCGACTGATAACACTCTGACTTGTATTCAGAGCGAAAGCCACAGTACGTTGCCGGGAACCAGCTTCTATCATTCCCACGGCTCTGAGCATTTCTTCCCTGCTTAAATGACGTCGCCGCTCCATAATAACGTTGGTTTTAATCAGTAGTAGGGAAACAGTAGCACTAATAATGTCTTCAATGCGTTGTATGTTTTTATAGGGAAAATATTGACAGCTGATTTTCATCTTTTACTCGAATTTGATTCACAGTTCCTGATTCAAATTATGAAATGCACCAAAAAGGATCCATATAAATTTATAAAATCATAAATTTATTACAAAGCCACATCTTAATCTCAAGAAATCCGCATAAAAATGCTTGATCCCTAGACACTTTTGATGTGTGTAGTTATTTGCGCAATGATCCCCGAACTAGGCAGCGCCTGTGTATGTTTGGGGCCTGAGACTAAATTTCTGTAAAGGCAAAAATTGTCTCGAATAAAAAAAAACAGGATATTTGAAAATGGACAGAATACTTAATTACTTAGGGGTAGTGAACTATCAAGATAAAATAGAACTAAATTGAACAAAATATAATACAGTCAAACGGGGTGAATAGGCATGCAGGGGTGAATAGAAACGAAACTTTAAAGGGGATTTTAACCTTGAAATAATTTAGTTTGACCCCAACAAGAGCACTTAATCGTTAATTATATTACAATAAACACATTAAGAGTCCTTTTTGGCAATAAACTAAATTATTTCAAGGTTAAAATCCCCTTTAAAGTTTCGTTTCTATTCACCCCTGCATGCCTATTCACCCCGTTTGACGGTAATTCTAAATAATGTTATAGTGTGTGTGTGAGTGTGAGTGTGGTGGTGAGGGTTTTTGTGTGAAGGAATAATTGAATGAGTGTTTAGAGGTCGGTAGTAATTTAGAGGAAGAGTAAGATTTGGAGAAGGGTGTGAATGATTTGCTTGTAGAATTTGGTATTAACTCACTATTTCCTCAGAGTCGTTGTATGACAGGGAGAGAAGCCAACTTTTTGTCATTATTTTCTATTAGTGGGTGGTACCTTTAATATCACGAAGCTAAGAACATTTTATAATAATATACTAGGGTCTGTGGTCGATTTAATAGCCTTAACTGAAACTGGAATCAATGAGTCGATACATGACGGTGAATTGGCTCCGAACGGATACACAATACTAAGATGTGACCGTGCGGATGGCCGTAAACATGGAGGGGTCATGCTGGCTGCTACGCCGCATGGTGCTCTTGAGTTGCGTAGGGTATCGTTGCCTGATAATGCGAACTTGAACGGCCACCCGTTTGAAATCGTTTGTGCGACAGTTTATCGGAAAAATAGTCTTTTGTTTTTATGTTGTGTTGCGTACATTCCACCTAAAACGGTTGAAAGAGAATATATGTATTTGTTTTACTTACTAGAACAATTATGTATAAATTATGATGAAGTTATTCTAGTGGCTGATTTAAATATGTAGGTACTCAACTAATCAGGATGTTCAATGTTATTATGAATACTTTGTCACTATCTGTGGGTTTCGCCAATATAATAGCATTGTCAATTGCAACAATCGCACGCTGGATGTAGTCCTTGCTACTTTGCCCGATGACGATATTATCGTTAGGGAGGCGCGCGGTGAGTGTTTGTCTGGCATCGACCCGCAGCACCCGCCGCTGCGAGTTAGTATAAGCCGTGCGCGAGCGACTTCCAGCTCTGGCGGCCTCATGCCGCAGGTGCCTACCTTCCTACCCCGGTGGAACTATAGTAAGCGCCCTTTATGAAGCGAGCAATGCCGAGGAAGCATACAGTATATTTTATGACATATTTTACGAGATTTTAGATGGTAGCACTCCGAGGAAAAGTTCGAAAGGGGGCGGCTCTCGTTATCGCTACCCAGAATGGTATTCAGCTGATATAATAGGTAATATAAAACTAAAGGCTTTTGGCACAGAAATTTTAAGAAAACTGGTTCGAATAACGACTAAGTATAGGTAGTAACTTTTCGTTCTATCGTTCTGTGGTCAAAAATAAAATCAATATTGCTTATCGCAGCTATCAAGATCGTATAGAGCAACAGTTTGTAAAGGAACCGAAGTCTTGGGGTTTTATTGGTAGTAAAAACGTTCAAGACGTAGTAAAACTAGAATATTTAAAAATGGTGAGCCGTTACCGGAGCATGAGTGCGCACAGGCGTTTGCAGACTATTTTCATTCGGTTTATGGTGAGGTGGCGCCGCGGTTAGATGCGGTGGCCGCTGGTCAGGCGGTGCCTGAGCGCGGCACGCGCATTCACGTGGGTCAGCTGTCTCTTGGTGAGGTGAGCGCGGCGCTTGCGCGTCTCAAGCCCAAGCGTTCAGTTGGACCGACCGGACGGGGTGCCACCTTACATAGTTAAGGATGGTAGGTCTGTACTGGCCAGACCTCTCTTGCATTTATTTAAAGCTTTCTACAAGAATGCTCGTATCCGGACGGTTGGAAGCTGACTAGGGTCACTCCGGTACCAAAGGGGGCTCCGGCATCTGAGATCAGCGGATATAGACCTGTTGCGGTGCTATCAGCATTTGCTACGTTGTGCTCTTGTGTCCATTCGCAAGTAGCAACGCAGCTTAACGATGCGCAGCATGGTTTCCGAATGGGCCGCAGCACAAATTCTAACTTAATGTGTTTTTTGAACCAGGCCGCCTCAGTGCTGGACTCAGAGGCGGGGTCCCAACTAGATGTTGCGTACTTTGACTTCAGGAAGGCATTTGATAGCGTAGATAACGACATTCTGTTAGCTAAATTTGCAAAGGCTGGTTTTACTCCAGCCCTTCTAAAATTCTTTTCGAGCTACTTAGGGAATCGGAAACAAATTGTAGAATACGCTGGCTTCACCTCGGACTCGCATTGCACCCTTACAGGGGTAAGCCAGGTTACTAATTTAGGACCGTTAGAATTTATTATAATGGTAAATGACCTTCCTGAAGTTATAAAAGACGCTGGTTGCTTACCTACTATTCGCAGATGACCTGAAGTTGTTCATGCCAATTACCGATCATTCGCACTGCGAACTGCTGCAGCAAGACATTGATCGTGTGGCAGGGTGGAGTATTGAGAACAGGCTGCTCTATAATGTCACGAAGTGTAACATGATGTTTTTTACGCGGGCCGCGGTTCCCCGACATCACGAATATAGCATGGACGGGCATGTAATGCCGCGGGTAAAGTCGGTGTGTGATCTAGGGGTCACTTTCTCCGAAGATTTATTGTTTCGCGCACATATCGTACAGGTGTGCAAGAAAGCCTATAGGAATCTTGGATTTGTTATGCGGGAAACGACACGGTTGGCGCAGTGGTTAAGCGATTGACTGCTGCGTTACGTGTCGCGGGTTCGATCCCCGCACGGAACAAATATTTGTATGACCTGCAAGTAGTTGTTCCGGGTCTGGCCGTTTGTGTATGTGAGTTTAAATGTTTGTAAACGCGCCCACGATACAGGAGAAAGTCATAGTGTGGGGCAACGTTTAAAAAAAAAAAAAAAAAAAACCCGTGAATTTACTAACACAGCAGCTGTGAAGTCGCTTTATAATGCTTTAGTTAGAAGTAACCTGGAAACGAGTGCCATCATCTGGAATCCGTTTGAATCTAAGTATTGTCTTATGGTAGAAAAAATGCAAAATAAATTTACCCGTTTCATGAAGCAATTTGGTGTGTACCCATTCTATCCACTTATGTATCCAACCCTCTTTGTAATAGGGATGGTTGGTTACTATAAGTTGGAGGTAAGGCGTAATTTCGCACTAGCGAAATATGTTTTTATGGTTTTTCATGGTTTGATGAATAATCCGCAAATACTCGTACTGGAATGTTTGGGATTGCTCGTTCCAAACAGTAGGCTGCGACAAAGGCCGAGAGAGAGGGACTTTGAGGTGGCTCGTACAAACTTGTTGAAGTTTGCATCGGGTGGGCGGGCGGGGCGTGCAATAGGTATACTCAACAGCGTCTCTCTGCGTTTGGATATCTTTACTTGCTCTTTGGCGGAATTCCAGAGGGTGACACTTGACATATTGTCCTCTGTATGAATAGTATACCTACTTGGGACTTGTTAATTAATTGGGTTGAATTTGAACGCTGTCAGTTTAAAAACATTTTATTTTTGTTGGTGGTGGTATCAGTCTATTAATGGGGTTTTGTGTGACGTCCCCGAATGTGGAAATTGTGACTACATTGTTGTATTGGGTTCTCACCTGTAAAAACAAATTTATGTGGTAATAGTAAATAAATAAAATAAAATCACAGCGCTTGCTTGTTTGATTGTAGATAGATATGAGTGTGTGACTAAGACGGGCACCGCCTTGCCAGAAGATTGTTTGCATTAGAAAGAGGGACATGTAAGATACTTTTTGAGAACAGGCTTTGGTAGTCAGATCTGTTTTTAATAGATTTGTGTGCATGCAGTGCGGCACTAAGTATATACGGGGGTCACACTGAAAGTTTTTTTTAGAATATGCCAGTAAGAAAAGCAGCAGATGAAAAATTTATTTAAATTTCGAATTATTAGGAACTCTTTGGGAATCTGTATTCTGTAATGAATTCATATATGTCATTTGTTTTTACATACTGGCGACAATTTAAGAAGTCTCTGTCGTGCTTCGAAATGTATTTGACTAGAGAAAATTTTAGTTCAATGATTTATTACGACATTCGTTGCGGTCTTACTCAACAACAACGTTACGACATACTTCGATTAGGATTTCATGACGAAGCCCCATCCCATGCCACTGTTTACAGCTGGTTTAATGAGTTTAACTGTGGTCGAAGCAAACTCACAGATGATTCGCGAGAAGGACGTCCTTCTACGGCGACTACTGAAGATAACGTGAGTGCTGTGCGGCTAATGATAGAAGGGTGACATATCAATAGATTCGGGCAGCTTTAGGCATTGGTATGAGTCAAGTTTGACTGACCGATTGGTGCAGTTGGTAGCGACCCTGCCTTCTGAGCTGCTGGTCCCGGGTTCGATCCCCGGACAAGTCAAACATTTGTGTGCATGAACATGTCTGTTTGATTTGTGTCTGGGTGTGTATATGTATATAAGTATGTATATTAGTCATCAGGTTATCGTAGTACAGGTTCTACCTAGTTCGGAACCTGAAGACCTTGTGTGGATGTTGTCTCATATTATTATTATTCTTTTATTTCATTTACATACATATCAATTACATTTTTAAATATTTTTATAAACAAAGAGATACCAAAAACATTTAAAAATATAAAAAATAGTAGCCCACCGGTATCGGGAACAGGGTCCAAGCTACCGGCGGTCAGGGCTCCAGAGAGAGAAACTTCCTAACAATGCGGGCCGTGTCCAGAAGTACCGCTTTCTGAATCAAGCCCTTGATCCAGCTGCCTAACGAGAGCCTCCTTAGGTGTTGGTCGAGGCTCTTGGGTATTAGCCCATTGGCTGTCACGACTATCGGCACAATGACCGCTGAGTCCACATCCCAAATGTCGACAACCTCGTGAGCCAAGTCAAGATACTTGATTTGTTTATCTTTCTCGGCTTTCACGAGGTTCTCATCATGCGGGATGGTTATGTCAACAATCATTGCGCGTCGCTCCAATCGATCCACCATCACTATATCAGGCTTATTGGCAACAATAGTCCTGTCAGTGTTAGTGGATCGATCCCAGTACAATGTGATATTACCATTTTCGAGAACTGGGTCGGGCACATACCTGTAGTACGGTACCTCCGATTCCACAAGCTTGTATTTCAGAGCAAGCTGCTGATGGATTATCCTGGCTACAAGGTTGTGTCTATGCAAGTACTCTCCGTTAGCTAGACGAGAACACCCGGAGATGATATGCCTGATTGATTCTCCCGGCCGGTGGCATGCCCGACAGATGTCAACCGTGCCGTCTTTCACAATAAATCTCCGGTAATTGTTCGTCATCATAACTTCGTCCATAATTGCACAGACAAAACCTTCGGTTTCTCCAAAGAGGTCACCGAAACGCAGCCAGGCAACGGACGCTAGTAGATCTACATCCGGTCCATGTAGGGCCCGGAAAAAGCGTCCGTGGAGCTCCTTACTCTGCCATACCTCCATGCGATCATTAGTGTCAAGCACTACAGGTTTGCGCCAGTTCTCTTTAGCCAAGGAGAGTGGGGTGAGGCCCTTGTCCATCGTGACTACATCTCGATGCATACCCACGTCGGCTTCTAGGAAATATTCCCTGAGACTGCATATCTCGCGATTGTGGAGGGTCTTAGCGTTTAAAAAGCCTCGACCTCCACACTTTCGCGGGATATACAGCCTCATTACCGATGATCGTGGGTGATGCATTCGATTTGCAGTCAGCAGCGTACGGACCCTCCTATCCAGGGCGTCGAGTTCGGTCTGAGTCCATTTGAGTATGCCGAACGAGTACATCAAAACTGGCATGACCCAACCGTTGAAGGCGCGCACCTTGTTTCCGCCTGATAGAAGACTATTAAGTACTTTTTTCAGGCGGCCAAAGAAGCGTTCCCTCAACGACTGCTTCATGTCAGTAACATTGATGCCTAACGTTTCCGACATACCCAAATACTTATAGGTTTCGGATGCGGAGAGGGCTCTAAGGTTTGTGGAATCCGAGAGTTGGGTTCCCACGGATTCAAAAATCTCCCCTCGCTTTACATGCATGACCGCACATTTGTCCACACCAAATTCCATCCTGATGGCGCTACTGAAAGTTTGAGTTACTTTTAGTAGCTCCATCAGTTGCAAATTGTTGGGGGCAATAAAAAAAAATTAAAAAAAAATTCGCTATTCCCATGAATATTTCGACATCCTGGATAGTGAAGGACCGTCCTCCATTGCCGCATACATGACATTAGGAAGGTGCGAAGAGTTGTATCTACTTTATACAACTCTAACACCCTCACGAGCCATGTATGCGGCACCGAGTCATAGGCCTTCTTATAATCTATCCAACATGTCGACAGATCCTTTCGGGAACGACGAACCTGTTGCCTAATGGACATATCAATGAGGAGTAGCTCCTTAGTACCGCGGGACCTATTCCTACATCCATTTTGAGAGGCAGACATGATGGAGTTGGTGTCTATAGGTTTGTTAATTTTAGCTCTCAAAATGGATGTAAGAACTTTATAGACCGTCGGTAAACACGTGATCGGCCTATAGTTCTTGGGTTCCGCGGTGCTACCTGATTTATGGAGCAGGTGGGTAATTCCTGTCGTTAGGAATTGGGGTAGCGAACCAGATTCCAAAGTAGTCTGAAACTGAGATGCCAAGCGAGCGTGTGATCTTGTGAACCATTTAATCCAAAAGTTGTGCAGTCCATCCGGCCCTGGAGACTTCCAGTTGGGTAGTGGACGGACTGCACGAGCTACATCTTGGGGGCAGATGGTAATAGCCCCCATTTCTGGTATCGGATCGCAGGCTCGCTCGACTTCCCGAGTCCAATCACCTTCGGTGTGACTGACAGGTACCGACCAGATGCTGCGCCAGAAGGAACACATGGCATCATCATCCGGTAGGCACGTCTCAGTCACACCATGGTCCGGTCGCTCCCAACCCCTATAAACCCACCTTTCATTGCTCTGGAAGGTGCGATTCTGAGTGTATCGCTCTACTCGCCGCCTATACCGACGAATACGGTTTGCCCATGCATACACTTTCTGCTTCAGGAAGTCGATGCGCTCTGTGACACAAGACATATAGTCTTGGGGACTGATATCAGTCCCTGAGAATGCCCGTCTCACAAAGCGCATCACTCTAGGGCGAGTATTGCCCTCCTTGAAGCAGATTAGTTTGCCGATGAGCGTCCTGGCCCCACCAATACGGCGTTCAATTCTGCACTGCCAAGCTGGTACGTTTGGTTTCGGTCGTGTAGCTCTAGTGTCATTTGCAAATTTGACGTGAGCTACACGACATGCTGCTACTGCCGCGCAGTACAGAATCGAATGAATATCGGTGAGGTCTTCGCAGGTATCAAAATAGTTTGATAACTGCGAATCCAGGACCGCCACCAGCGCCCTATTTTTGTTATGCATGGGCAAACGAGGTAAGCGTGGTCTAAGTTCGGGCGGCATGCAGCGATATTCCTGAATCGCATCCTCCAAAGCACTCCTCAATTGCTCATTGCACTGGCTACTTACATTTGTAGCCATATCATTACTCCCTTCGTCAGCATGCGTTGTATTGGGCTGCGGATGTACAACAGTCTGCGACTGGGGGGCGATGATATGGCCACTCTGCATTTCACTTCGCAGGCGATCAAGTACAGAGTCATCCAACATATGATTACGCTGGATGACTCGCACCTGATCCGACAGTCGTTGTGCCGAAACGTTGACAGTTGGCTCAAGCATCTGAAAAAGAGAGAGCATCCGAACACGGTACGCGGTCAGATTGTTTCCCCCCTCTGTAGCCCCATAGTATGAGCGCATGACATTTTCATTAATGGATCTCGTCCATCTCATGCGCTGCACACTTCCGCCGGGAGCTGGGATCCTATCAGAGGCCGTTGGGCCTCGAGGTCCTAAGCCATCCGGCGGCCGGCGTCCTCCCCGTCGACGAGCAGGTGGTGGCGACGTGGGCGGAGAGAAATACTCGTCGCTCGAGCTCGACGCAACTGCCGCGGCCGGTGTCGTCACAGCGCTCACAGAGGGGCTGGATACCGGCGGCGGCGAGGCGGAGCTGAGCGAAGAGTCCGGAGGTGGTGGTCGTGCTTGACGTGCGGCTTGTCTCGTCAACATCTTCTCATTTTTCAATAATTTATTACTGAATTATGTAATATCGGAGGTGACATGACAGATGTCACCTCCCGTTCGGCAGTTTTTTATGAATAATGGTCCATTTTTAGATGCTTATTATATTTATTTGGGTTTTGGTTGCGGGGTTTTACACTATAAATAAAAACTGCTTCAAAAAAAAAGGAAAGATTATTTATCTGAATAATATTTATTATTATTTCCTTTATTTCATTTAAATACATATGAATTACATTTTTAAATATTTTTATAAACAAAAAGATACCAAAAACATTTAAAAATATAAAAAATAGTAGCCCACCGGTATCGGGAACAGGGTCCAAGCTACCGGCGGTCAGGGCTCCAGAGAGAGAAACTTCCTAACAATGCGGGCCGTGTCCAGAAGTACCGCTTTCTGAATCAAGCCCTTGATCCAGCTGCCTAACGAGAGCCTCCTTAGGTGTTGGTCGAGGCTCTTGGGTATTAGCCCATTGGCTGTCACGACTATCGGCACAATGACCGCTGAGTCCACATCCCAAATGTCGACAACCTCGCGAGCCAAGTCAAGATACTTGATTTGTTTATCTTTCTCGGCTTTCACGAGGTTCTCATCATGCGGGATAGTTATGTCAACAATCATTGCGCGTCGCTCCAATCGATCCACCACCACTATATCAGGCTTATTGGCAACAATAGTCCTATCAGTGATGATGGATCGATCCCAGTACAATGTGATATTACCATTTTCGAGAACTGGGTCGGGCACATACCTGTAGTACGGTACCTCCGATTCCACAAGGTTGTATTTCAGAGCAAGCTGCTGATGGATTATCCTGGCTACAAGGTTGTGTCTATGCAAGTACTCTCCGTTAGCTAGACGAGAACACCCGGAGATGATATGCCTGATTGATTCTCCCGGCCGGTGGCATGCCCGACAGATGTCAACCGTGCCGTCTTTCACAATAAATCTCCGGTAATTGTTCGTCATCATAACTTCGTCCATAATTGCACAGACAAAACCTTCGGTTTCTCCAAAGAGGTCACCGAAACGCAGCCAGGCAACGGACGCTAGTAGATCTACATCCGGTCCATGTAGGGCCCGGAAAAAGCGTCCGTGGAGCTCCTTACTCTGCCATACCTCCATGCGATCATTAGTGTCAAGCACTACAGGTTTGCGCCAGTTCTCTTTAGCCAAGGAGAGCGGGGTGAGGCCCTTGTCCACCGTGACTACATCTCGATGCATACCCACGTCGGTTTCTAGGAAATATTCCCTGAGACTGCATATCTCGCGATTGTGGAGGGTCTTAGCGTTTAAAAAGCCTCGACCTCCACACTTTCGCGGGATATACAGCCTCATTACCGATGATCGTGGGTGATGCATTCGATTTGCAGTCAGCAGCGTACGGACCCTCCTATCCAGGGCGTCGAGTTCGGTCTGAGTCCATTTGAGTATGCCGAAAGAGTACATCAAAACTGGCATGACCCAACCGTTGAAGGCGCGCACCTTGTTTCCGCCTGATAGAAGACTATTAAGTACTTTTTTCAGGCGGCCAAAGAAGCGTTCCCTCAACGACTGCTTCATGTCAGTAACATTGATGCCTAACGCTTCCGACATACCCAAATACTTATAGGTTTCGGATGCGGAGAGGGCTCTAAGGTTTGTGGAATCCGAGAGTTGGGTCCCCACGGATTCAACAATCTCCCCTCGCTTTACATGCATGACCGCACATTTGTCCACACCAAATTCCATCCTGATGGCGCTACTGAAATTTTGAGTTACTTTCAGTAGCTCCATCAGTTGCAAATTGTTGGGGGCAAAGAGTTTTAGGTCATCCATGTAGAGGAGGTGCGATATAACCTGACCACCTCTCCTCAACCGATAGCCTAGACCTGAATCCTCCAGCAATGTGCTTAGAGGATTCAAGGCTAAGCAGAACCAAAGCGGACTTAAACTATCGCCCTGAAATATGCCTCGCTCGATCCTTATCGGTTCGCTATTCCCATGAATATTTCGACATCCTGGATAGTGAAGGACCGTCCTCCATTGCCGCATACATGACATTAGGAAGGTGCGAAGAGTTGTATCTACTTTATACAACTCTAACACCCTCACGAGCCATGTATGCGGCACCGAGTCATAGGCCTTCTTATAATCTATCCAACATGTCGACAGATCCTTTCGGGAACGACGAACCTGTTGGCTAATGGTCATATCAATGAGGAGTAGCTCCTTAGTACCGCGGGACCTATTCCTACATCCATTTTGAGAGGCAGACATGATGGAGTTGGTGTCTATATGTTTGTTAATTTTAGCTCTCAAAATGGATGTAAGAACTTTATAGACCGTCGGTAAACACGTGATCGGCCTATAGTTCTTGGGTTCCGCGGTGCTACCTGATTTATGGAGCAGGTGGGTAATTCCTGTCGTTAGGAATTGGGGTAGCGAACCAGATTCCAAAGTAGTCTGAAACTGAGATGCCAAGCGAGCGTGCGATCTTGTGAACCATTTAATCCAAAAGTTGTGCAGTCCATCCGGCCCTGGAGACTTCCAGTTGGGTAGTGGACGGACTGCACGAGCTACATCTTGGGGGCAGATGGTAATAGCCCCCATTTCTGGTATCGGATCGCAGGCTCGCTCGACTTCCCGAGTCCAATCACCTTCGGTGTGACTGACAGGTACCGACCAGATGCTGCGCCAGAAGGAACACATGGCATCATCATCCGGTAGGCACGTCTCAGTCACACCATGGTCCGGTCGCTCCCAACCCCTATAAACCCACCTTTCATCGCTCTGGAAGGTGCGATTCTGAGTGTATCGCTCTACTCGCCGCCTATACCGACGAATACGGTTTGCCCATGCATACACTTTCTGCTTCAGGAAGTCGATGCGCTCTGTGACACAAGACATATAGTCTTGGGGACTGATATCAGTCCCTGAGAATGCCCGTCTCACAAAGCGCATCACTCTAGGGCGAGTATTGCCCTCCTTGAAGCAGATTAGTTTGCCGATGAGCGTCCTGGCCCCACCAATACGGCGTTCAATTCTGCACTGCCAAGCTGGTACGTTTGGTTTCGGTCGTGTAGCTCTAGTGTCATTTGCAAATTTGACGTGAGCTACACGACATGCTGCTACTGCCGCGCAGTACAGAATTGAATGAATATCGGTGAGGTCTTCGCAGGTATCAAAATAGTTTGATAACTGCGAATCCAGGACCGCCACCAGCGCTTATCATTATTATTATTATTATTAAGTACAAAAAGTCTACCACGGACATTTAGGCGTGAGAAAGCTTTGTACTATTATGGATAACTCATAATTTGAAGGCAGATCAAAAACGTTTGGATTGGGGCCGCACAATGCTTGAAAAGTATTACGGAGGTGACTCGAATACTGCGTATTATGACATCGTTACAGGTAATGAAAGCTGGATATATTGTTACGAACTCGAAATGAAAAGACAATCGCCGCAATTGATGTTTCCATTCGAAGATTTGCCGACAACAGTACCAAAGGAAGGGCCTAAGTCATTGGGAAAAAAATGACTGTGCGTCATTGTTCGGACGGACGGTTCATTTCGCAACAATTGACCTAGAAGATAAAAATATTGTTACTGCAGGTTAGTATATCAGTTGTTGTTTACCAGTTGTCTCGGAAAATGTTAGACAGCAGCGCCCAAGAAACAAGATCCGCCTCCACCACGACAACGCTTCAGCTCATTCCGCCAGATAGACTATCAAATATTTTGTCTATCGAAAGTGTGGAGTTAGTAAGTCATCCTCCTTACTGTCCTGACCTAGCCCCCTTGTGAGTTATTTATTTCCAAAAATAAAAGATAATTTTAGATGCATTGGTTTTATGAACCCTGAAGATGCCGTGCCAATGCCGTGGTTGCGTTTTAAAAAGGCGTGGATGAAATCCCTAAAGAAGAGTGAGCCCACTGCTTCAGCAAATGCTTCCATCGCTTGTGAAGGTTCTTAGAAAGGAACGGAGACAACTTTGAAAAACAATAAAAATATTAACAGGATTCTACATCATTCCGTTTATTAAAACTTTCAGTGTGACCCACCTAAAGTTGACGTACTCGAAGAACCGGAAATTCGTTGTATAGCAGATCCGTCGGGAAACTAAAGGTCTTTCTAAGCATTAGTTTATTTACGGCTATTTGAGCTCTTTCTATTAAAGTATATGTTCTTTTCCCAGGTCTGCCCTAGACGGATAATCCATACTGGAGTGCTGATTGACAGAGAGAGACGTAGGTATATTGTTCGGAGAATTTTAATAGGTGTCCAGTCTAGTAGTTTTCTGATAACGTAGATTAAATTAGTGACGCGGCCCGCTAGCAAGGTGTATGTGAGGTTTAAATGATAAGCTTTCGTCTATTGTAATGCCTAAACATATAAGGGAGGAAATGCGGTATATCTTATTTTATTTTATTCAGTGACAACAAACAGCTACAATATGTGTTGGAGAAAACATAATACAAAATATTAACAATATTGCAGCCCACTACATTATCCGCATATTAGCGAAATAAAATATGATAATGAGTGTCACTAGACACTTAGGTAATAAATAATTACATCACATTGCAAAATATAAATTCTAGTTGATTGCTTGGCAACAGAGTAATAATTGACAACAATTACTACTCGAATCAATTCTCTCGAATCAATACTCAACGTACGTACCGATCGTACCAAACAAATTACAATTATAAGATTCAACAATTCGACGGATAGGGCAGCGCAAACCAGAATTAGTTCGACAGGTATTGTCAGCAAATAGGGTACCGGCACGGATACTACGTAAGTATATTAACAGCGCGTGGAACTGCATTAACATAGTTTGCTCGTGAGATCGATCCAATCAAAATCCCCACGAACAATACCATACAGTACAGAAGCCTCTAGATACTTACGTCTAGAATCTAGGTTGACCTGCCTATATGTAACTAGTAATTCTGAGTACGACCAATATTTTTGTGGCATCTGTAATGCATGGCTCGTAGAAACATCCGCTGGACTTTCTCAATCTCGTCTATGTATTTCTGGTAAAACGGGTTCCAGATAGGGACGGCATATTCTAATTGTGATCGTACAAGGGTTTTATATAGGTAAAGGTATGTGGAGACCCGCTTGAACTCAGTGGACGACCTCATAACGAAACCATACATCTTAAATGCTTTATTTACAATTTTTTCTACATGTTGATTTCGGGACAACTTATCATCAATTAACACACCAAGAGAGCACAGTAGACACTATCTACACTACTACTACTTACATTATAGGAGTACAGATACATTTTGTGAGTGGTGGTTTGAGATAGTTGCGGCATGTGTGGAATTTAATTGTCAATTGGCGAGGAGGATTCGAAGCTATGGTTCTGAAGAAAGTGATGAGCTTAGTTTTTTTTAAGTTAAGTGTAGGTAAGTAAATTTCTACTAAGAGTCTCGGAGATTGTAAGCAAACTATTTTCGGCAAGATGATACACCTGCTCCCAAATTTTGACATGGAATATGATTGCCGCATCGCAAGCATAAGACATTAAGGATGTCGTTCATATAGAAGGCGAAAAGAGTCGGACTGAGAGTAAACCTACCTTGAGGAATTTCAAAGCTGAGTGAGATCGGGAATGAGTGGTTTCAACAGTATTTTATTAAGTAGTAAAATTAGTCTTACAATGGTGCCAATTCTCTTGTCACAAAATTCTCTAAACTAGACTAAAAATCACCAAAATTTAGTTTATTCCTGTCAAACGACAATTTCCCATTCTGAAATTGACTAAATTGACACAACTTTACTATATTTTAGTTTGACAGCACTAAGATGGCACTGAGATTATAATTTAGTGAAAATGGCAATTTTGCTATTCTGAATTTTACGTTTTTCACCTAAAATTTTGATTGTCTTAACTAAATCTGACTATTTTTAATCGCGATTAAAAAGGTGTGGAATAAAATTAGTTGTCATGAACTAAAATTCACACCAACACCTCGACTTCAGATGCAAAAACAGTACTGTATCTTTTTTTCTTTTCTTTTGCTTATATCTCGAAAACGGTGTGTCGTATCGCAAAAATAATGAAAATTTCGACCCCCTTGGTAAACCCTTAAACCTATAAATCTCAACGTGTTGGTAATATTTTTTTATATTTTCCATACAAAAAGTAAAAAATTCCATACAAAACAAGTCGAGGCCGCAGATAATGCGCGCCTACGGCTCTAAAAAAAGATCACGTGGTACGGCAAACAAGTACCACGTGGAGTCGCAATAATTGTCAAATTTGATTTTAGATGTGTCAAAATTATTTTTAAATTTAGAGTATTTATTTTGCAGAATAGCGTTAAGATTCTCATAGCCAAAAGTAAGGAATTTTAGTGATAGTTTAGTTAGTTTAGTTCGGTGTACAACAGAATCGGCACCACTAATTACATCCAGTCCGCCGGTGCTGTCCATTTTAAGTTGATCGATAAGTATTTTTATTTCGTTCTCATCCGTTAGGTGGAAGAAGGAAGAGTGTGTTGGAGCTTCACGTGGTTTATATTTGCCCGGAAGGGATGCTTGGGTCTCGGACAGTTGCGTCAGTACGAGATCAGAAATACTTTTGCCTACGGAAGTGAAATAAGCATTACATCTATTTAAAGAATCGACAGGGTCCTGTGCGTTAGATAGTAACTGGTAAGAATCACTTTTTTCAGTATCTGGGTTGTAAATAGATTTAATAGTGTTCCAAGGCTTGTTTGGGTTGTCTTGGTTTTTTATTATGAGTTGACTGTTATAATCGGTTTGAACTTTTTAAGTTTATGTAGCAAGTCGTTACAGAAACTTTGTACCTAGTGTAGGTACACAAGGTGTCGCATTTAGTCAAGAAGAAATGAAGTGAATGAAGTGAAGATTATCACGATGCCTCATGCATCTCATGATGCCTGGCCCTATCCAGGATTTTATATTTTGACTTCGTATGATGGTGATTTTACGTGAGTTTTAACGATGGAGTTGGTAATAGTTTCATTAGGTAAGTTAACGGAGGAGTTAGTGCAATTAGTAATTAAGACGTTAGACCAATCTGTGTTTTTCATCTCTGCAGCTAAATGATAAATGATTTTATTTCTGTAAGTAGGTTTGTACAAACACTTTTACACGTCAATCATATTTTAAAAACTAGATGAAGTCGGCGTTTCCTATCTGACAACTCTGAGAAGAAAGGCCGAAAAAAACTCAGAGGTCAGAGTCTCTTATAAAGTTCAGACATAATCTTGGTCAGATCATGTGATGTAGATTGGTGTCTGAATCGGTCTTTTGAGGAAAAACCATACAGATTGAGCGGACCCGTCCTGTCAGTGCACGCATTTGTCAGTAATCTTGCCGCTCAACTCTGAACTTAAGGAGCACAACGATTCGACGAACAATACCAAAGAATGGACATTTGGGTAGGCCGCATAAATTACCCAAGCTGCCAGATCGTGAAACTAACTAAGAAATCAAAAAAGAAAGTAATAACCCACATAATGTTGTTTGTTGTTCCTCTTGGAAAAAATAAAAATAAATAAATAAAATAATCTTCACATTCACAATAATTAAATTAATATTATAATACTTTAAAAAGTAAATACTCATGTCATTGTATGTATAAAATTCATCAATGTCAATGTGTATATAAAAGTTCGGACATAATCTTTGAGGACCATGTAGATTGGTGTCTGAAATGGTCTTCTGAGGAAAGATCAAAGAACCACGCAGATTAAGAGGACCTGTCCAGTCAGTGCACGCATTTGTCAGTAACCGTGCAGCTCAACTCAGAACTTCAGGAGCTCAACGATTCGACGAACAATACCAAAGAAAGGACATTTGGGTAGGCCGCATAAACTACTTAAACTGCCAGATCATGATTAAAACTGAAACCCACATAGTCCTCACATTCATAATAATTAAAATAATAAATTGTAGTTCTCAAGGTAAGTATTCAAGTCGTTGTGTTATAATAATCATCAATTATCAGTGTATGTAACATAAAAAAAAACAAAATTCAGTATGCAGCAAATTGGAGTAACTCAATCCCAAGCCTTTTTGTCCTCAATATAATCTTTAACGGTATAAAAGCCTTTCTGGCACAACTTACGTTTAATGAATAATTTGAATTTATTAAGGCTTAGATCTTGAACGTGGCTTGGAAGTTTATTAAAAAAGCGTATACATTGACATCTGAACGAGCCACCTATTTTCTTGAGCCTTGTTGTAGGTACAACGAAGTTGAGTTTGTTCCTAGTATTTATATTATGGATATCACTGTATTTTTAAACAAGTTTATATTTTTATGGGCATATAAAAGATTTTCAAAAATATACTGTGAAGTGCACAGTCATTACATTAATCTCCTTAAATTTCTCTCTGAGAGTGTGTCTCGGGCTTAAGTAATTTATAAATGGATCGAACAGCTCTTTTCTGCAAAACAAAGATAGTCTGAATGTCGGCGGCATTTCCTCACAACAGAATACCATACGACATTACACTATGAAAATAGCTAAAGTACACTAAACGGGCTGTCTCTATGTCAGTTAAATTACGAATTTTTCTAACAGCGTAGCTGCGGAGCTAAGCTTTTTTGATAATTTATCTATGTGTGGGCCCCACTGAAGCTTAGCATCCAAAGTTAAGCCCAAGAATACTGTGCTATCTTCAGGATTCAATTCTTTGGCTTTATCAATACATTAGTTAACACCTGTCTAACGTGAGGTAGCGTAAACTTAATGCATTTGGTTTTTTTCATTAAGTAGTAAATTATTAACATTGAACCAGTGAATTTTAGAGATCGCGCTATGTACATCGTCAGTAACCAGCTGCTGACGTTTAAGTTTAAACAAAAGTGAAGTATCGTCCGCAAACAACACTATATCATGATTATCCTTTATGAGGTAAGGCAAGTCATTAATATAAATAAGAAACAAAAAGGGACCAAGAATTGAGCCCTGTGGGACTCCCATTGTTACTATAGATCCGGGAGATCTTTTACTAGCTGCTACCTCTTCATCAAGTTTGATTTTATACAGGGGTCTATCTTTGGTGAGAGTGTGTTTTTGAGCTATGGCAGCCAGGATTGTATCATGATCTATAATAGATAATTTCCCTATGATGACAACAATGTGGCCAAGAGAGTTGCGCCCTCCGGTAGAGTCAGTTATCGAAGGTAAAAGTCCGTGCGTTGCCATAAATTTATATTATAAATATCAATGTTAAGGTCTCCGGTTACTATAATAGTTTGGTACTTTTTAAATTTAATTGCGTGAAGACCGTGTCTAAGGAAATAATATTATTATCAATGCGCGGAAAAGATGGAGAGCGGTAAATTCCCCGGATAGCCACTTTGTCATCTAGTATTGTAAGAAGACAAGTTCTGCGATTTATGTATCCAATACGGAAATATTCCAAGAAGTTTTCGTGTAGATGACTACACCTCCGTTTTTATTATGTTGAGTATAAGTACGGGATGCGGAATACCCTGGTAGTGGATCAAGTATTGTTATGTCACTTATCATTATATCTTAGAGCGTTGGTTTAATGCTCTAAGCATTATATGGTATACCTAGCATACTTGTTGTCTCCTCGACAGAGAGCTTTCAAGGTTACGACCGACTTAACTCTCCCACATCGGTAGGTCTAAAAAGTTTAACTCTAGTTTTACCTCTAACTCTTGGTGGCGCAAGATTAATTATTTGAATAACCCTGACGAGTTATTTAGGATAACAAATGAATGCGCAAGTGGGCCGAATAGAGGACTAGCTCGGATAGCTCACAAGCCGACGTCATTGTGTTCAATAAGTAGCAACGATTATAGGAATAATTACGCATATTCCAAGACATGCGTTTCTTTTGTGTATGTATGTAGTTAGGACCCAGGGCCTAAGTACGCACGAGCGTAGCAGGGCAAAAGGCCGGCGAAGTGTTAGAACGATATGAGATCTATCCAACAGTGGGTTCCATGAAGGTTAAATCAGGTTAGGTAAAAATTGTGTCCATCAGATAGATAAATAGATAAACCATTTATTCAGCGCATACAAAAGACGTAGCACAACTCACAATTAAATTATAACAGATGACATGAATTTAAAAACAAGGTGCCAACATACAAAAAATAAAAATTTCAAACATAATTATAGAAATTAATTGATACTGTGACATACTAACTACTACAAATCAAAATACCGAATATACACAGTGCGGTGTGCGTCTCAAGGTTGCACCAAATGGGAGTCCAACTCAGCATGTGTCAGGCAAATGTACCTGACGCTGATATTCTGCTGGATCCCTGCAGTGACATACGGACATCGAGTGGACGAGATGGATTGGTGTTTTGACAAAGTGTTATGTGCGGAGTGAAATTATGTAAGTATACCCACAACTTAAATTATGTATATTACAGCAAAGGTGGACAAGAACGTTACCCACTGGTAACGTTCTTGTTCGTTGATGCGTTGATTGTGTTTTGATTACATGATTATATAAAAAGATATAAATGAATAATCTTAATATAATTATGGTGGCGTAGGTGCGAATAAAATAAACGGTTTGGCTAGACTAACATAAGTTTACGATAAATAAATAGAGGTAAATTACATGTGTATTATACTTATTATCTAATTAAAGATACACAAATCACTTAACTACCAAGTACCTACAACTCTTTGTTCGCAGGTTTGAGACCACGAGTTACGCTAGCTAGACAGATTACTCGGGATGAACACGACAGCCAGTTATATAATAGACGTGTTCGAAACAGTCATACCCAGTATTTTCTGCGAGGCGATAAGAAGCTGCCGCAGTCGAACTCTGAAGGTACCTACCAAGACATTTAACATTTCTTATTGGCGGGGGAATATTGTTCCAGCATTTGGATGCGGCGCGGCGGCGTACCTAAAACTTCCCCTGAAAGCAGCTGTCTTATGAGATTGAGTGGAGAGTTGCTGCGAGCACTGTCTACTTGCACATTCCCTTCTACAGGCGATCCAGTTCACTTTATTGTACAGGTAGGTCGGCTGCTTGTACTTTATAACTCCGCAAAGTAGGCATGCTAAGTGCAACTTACGCCGTGACTGCATCTTGAGGATAGAGTGCTTATTTCAGAATGGCATTACGTGACTTCTTGGTGGGATTGAGAAGCAGAATCGAGCGCAGGCATTTTGCACCCTCTGGATGAGTCGTTCCGTTCTCGCCAGCAGTCGAGGGCCAATAACTGTGTCCGCATAGTTCAAATTGTATAGCACAAGTGACTCATCCAGTTGGATTCGTAGTTCCTCTGATAAATAAGGCCTTATTTTATAAAGGACTTTAAGCCTAAAAGTATCTCAACCCAGCGTCCATGTTCAGACCCAGATTACGTGCCTCACTGACACGACTGACCGACTCACCCAGTGTGATGATATTCATAAGTGGGTACATGGCTAATGTTGGTGGTGGTAGAAGGAGGAAATAAAATATGGCAGTCATTACTGGAGCTTGTTGTTTGATTCACGTTCCACATACCTACTCTTACATGGCGCAGCCGGTGATTTAAAAAGTACAATAATAAAATCTGATTAACAGTAAGTGAAATAAAGACGATAAAAGAATTAAAATAAATAAAAAATATTGTAATAATGGAAACAGTGTTAACACCGCCGTCACCGTTCCAATTTGATGAGAACTCTATTGATGTGGCATCGGGCAAGCTGAGTGATAGTTGGGAAAGATGGAAGAAAGGCTTTACGATATAATTTCATCGCGTGTCAGCTATCGACAAAAACACCAGTGATACAATTTAGAATTTTTCTGCAAGCAATGCCGATGCTGACGCGTTATCTCGTGCTTACGATTCGACGCCGCATGTGAGCGAAGGAACGTCACAAACTAGCGGTAAGGATGAAGAAGTATGCGTATTGACCGATAGCGTGAAAAAAAATGCGGATACTTTACGGACGCTCAATTCATAGACATTCAGAAGCACCTAGAAATAGATGAAGAGATGAGTGAATTAAATAAACATGTTTTACAGCGTTGGCCTGAAAATAAAGATTAAATAAAAGACATTATAAAACCATACTGGAAATTTAGGGAGGATATAACTGTAGCTAATGGGTTAATCTGGAAATTGGATAAAATAATTATACCTAAAGTTATGAGAAAAGAGATGTTAAAAAGATTCTTAAGGGACATATGGGAATTGAAAAATGTAAACTACGAGTTAGAGAAATAATATTTTGCCCCGGTATTAACAATGATATAGAAAATATGATTAAAAGTTGTAATATTTGTACAAGGCATAGAAACAAAAATCAGAAAGAAGAGCTAAATTGTCACGAGGTTCCTGAAAGACCCTGGGCTAAGGTTGGTTTAGACTTATATCAATATAAAGGTACGGATTACTTGTTACTAGTGGATTATTTTAGTAAATATTTCGAGTTAATCAAATTACGTAGTAGGTACAACTTCAGGGAGCATAATTAATCATTTTAAAAACATATTTAGTCGTCAAGGAATACCTAATACTACACTTGAGAGCAATAAAATCGCACACCCCTTGTAACTGATTAACACTTTATTACTGATTTTTTTCTTAAATCTAAAGATATTGAGTACAAATCATTAGGCAAAATTAAAGAATACAAGCTTAGCTTTAAAAAAACACAAAATTAAAATCATTGACCTTCACGTTACTTACAGACACCAGCCGTTCACCAAAGGAGATGTTCCAGAAATGTATGGAGCCTGGGCCAGCACTATGTACACTATATGTAAATATCGCTATGTATTACAGTAACCGTTTTTTATTGTTAATTTTCTTTAATTTCACTTCGTTTCAAAGTATACTCAAATAAAAGCCAAGGAGAGCAACACAACATAAAATTAAACATGGCGGATCAGATTAGCACTCAGAACAATAGCTAAAGCATAGAAGGCGCTTTAGGACATTTGAATTGTACGCTGTCATAGACAAAAGAGTATTAGCTAGTCATGTGCCTATGCATAAAATAAATACCGATATCGACTTCTTAGTTTATGGTATCGCTCCTTGGCATTAAATCTAAAATATGCTAAGGTGAAATAAAGAACTCATTTCTGTCTGATTAACTTATGTATTTATAAACACAGGATAAATTATTAACTAATTGAAATTACCAAGAAAACGCTTAAATAATTTTTAAAGAGCGATTGGCCCCGGAACAAGTAACAAAAAATTTTAATCACTGTCCTTTAAAAAATATAGTTTTTGTTAGAAATGTCCTTACTTTTTCTACAAGAGAAGATAATTCTTTCGCGATTTAATGAATTCTAATGGTTAAATATTCTTTGCTTATCAATTTAATCAAAAAATTTATATGTTCATCCAATACCTACATCATTATCGAATGAATGTTCCGAGTAAATCATCAAAAATTTACGTTGGTAGCAATATTTTAATAAAGCAGCCATCGCTGAAATACGATACGATGTTGTTTTTTTCCATTCCCAGTAGTTACGTGCAATAGCGTTGATCCATTTTTGCCTCATATCAATATCAGAGGGAAAACTGAAAATAAAAAAAATATAAATCATAGCTACACATGAGTTTAAATTATTATACCATGAGCCACACGGATTTTTGACCACTGTCATTTCATTACTCATATGTACGATTTGCTGGCAAGACCGTAGGTATTTAGGTATTTATTTCACTCTTAAATATTTAATCAGTGTCTAATCGCTAGCGGTGTGATTAAGACGTGTTTATCGCACACTAGTGATCGGCCTGATACTTTGCTATAGTTATAACTCCGGCTACCCGGCGGCGCGCGGCGGCACATACGTGTGCGCAATTGCCAACATTCGTGTAGTGACGAATAATGTATCTTGTGGCGACATGAATGAAGACGCAATGGAGAATGACATGGACGGTCATATTCAGACTGACATGGACAGTAGAAGTAGAATTGAAGAGGACTTAACACAAAATGCTGAACAGGGACAGATTGATACCGAGATTGACATGATTGAGGATGTGAATGGTGGAGACAGGCAAGTTGAACAGTGGACGGTAGTGGGAACTCAGAAAAAAACCAAGGTCAACAAAATTGATGTTAGTATAGCATACAAAGAAAAATTACCAAAACAGTTCGCTTTGGCCAAGATGTTTAAAGCTCAAGGAATTGTTGGAATTAATTTGGTGAAAATATATAAATCCATTTAAAGTTTTAGTTAGTTTTTCTGACGAAACATGCGGAGAAGTTAATAAACTGCCAGGAATTTGAAAAATTGGGATGGAGAATATTTTTGGCTTGGGAAGTTAATGTGTCCTATGGAATAGTAAAAGATATTGACATCGGATTGTCTGATTCTGAATTATTAGAAAGTTTATCTTGCAATGGACCCCCAATCCTTTCAGTCAAAAGATTGAACCGCAGAAATTTTGAGTCTTCTGGTTGGCAAGAGAGTGAGACAATACGAATATGCTTCAAAGGAAACTCCTTACCTCAATACGTATACATCCATAACCTGAGGATCAAAGTGGAAAGTTATATATTCCCCGTCACACAATGTTCAAGATGTTGGCGTTATGGGCACACTTCAAAATTATGTCCTTCAAATAAGGTAATTTGCCCTAAGTGCGGTAAACGTCATACGAATTGTGAGACTACTTCGTATAAGTGTTCTAATTGCCACGGAAATCACATGGCTTTAATAAAGACTTGCCCAGCATATCTAAAGGAAAAGAAAATACGGGAACTAATGTCTCAATTTAATTGCAGTTACTTATAGACGTGCACTGTCTTTATATGTTCCACCTTTTTCTCAAAGTAGTATTGACCAGAATACTATAGACGAGCATCAGCAGCCCTCGCAACGTAGTAAGTCACCAATTTTGCCTACATATGCATCAGTAACCTCAAAGATCATTACTACACCAATAATACAAACTAACAAGGCGAAAAAGAGCAAAAAACGGAAGAAACGTGCAAGTACATCAAGTTTGTCAACAACTAGTGAATCATCTAATTCCGAAACACACACTAATATGAATAACAACAGAGAAGGCGGAGCCACGGAGCCGATCGTTGCGTCGAACGCCAGCGGCGGCGGGGACACAGTCGCAGGCGCAAATACTACTCACCACGCTCAGTCCCGGACCAGCAGAGCCGATGGGAGGGCACACTCGGATAGCTGTGATTCGTATGACACTCCTCATGTTACGTTAAATAACAACAATATCTCGTTTAAGTTACTGGTGAGTAAGTTGTGTCGAATTATGTTTGCTAGAAAACATTCCTGGAAGGTTAAAAGGTGGTTTGTATCGCTTTTATTGTCAAGTTTTGTGGACTTATCTGGGTTAAAAGAGATGTTTAATTTGACTGCCGCTAACGATGGATAGTAACAATGCTGGTAGGAATTTTAAAATTAATATATTGCAATGGAACTCACAAAGTTTACGTCCTAAAATATTGGCTTTTGAAAACCTGTTGTATCAAGAAAAAAATCATATTGCGGTAGTGAGTGAAACGTGGTTGGATTCGGAAAAGGCTATAATGTGTACAGAGAAGATCGGGGTGATAGTTATGGGGGTATTGCGATTTTGACACATATATCAATTAAATCACAGTTGTGTCAAATGGAAAATAGTAATCCAGATATTCAAGTCATAAATGTTAAGATTTTAAATTGTAAACATATAGAGAATATTGTTGGTAAGTATTTACTGCCCGCAATGGGTTCACACTAGGCTTCGAGATTGGGAGGATCTTTTTTCACAATTTCCTAATAAATGTCTATTTCTTGGAGACTATAACGCTCACCACTCCAACTGGTCACATAAAACGGACACAAGAGGTTCTCAAATTTACGATGTTATAAGTGAAAATAATATTTGTACGCTTAATGACGGTTCGTTCACTCGCATTAAGTTAGTTATGAATCGTTTACAACAAAGCAGCCCCGATATTTCTATGGCCTCCTCTGATATTGCGCATCTATTAGATTGGAAGGTCACGAATGAGTTTTTAGGGAGTGATCACTTGGTGATAAAAATTTCTTTAGCCATGACATGGAACACAACATTTTATAAAAAAAGGAATTTTAAATTAGCCAAGTGAAATAAAGAATATAGTAAATGTCTGGAAGAATTGTTTATGGATTTTCACTATCACGAGGACCCTCAAATATCTTATGACCATTAACATATTAAATAAGGCTGCTGACAAATACCTACATCCCCATTGTAAAGTTTTGTACGGATCCTACAAATAAATTCAGACCAAAACCGTACTGGAACTCTGAGCTGTCCCGTGCAGTAGCTAGAAGAAGATTGGCATTGGCTAAATTCCGAAGTAATCCTACCCCCAGATATTTAGCTAGATTAAATAGATACAACTCGGAAGCACAGAGACTTATGAGGGTAGCTTCAAATAAAAACTGGCAGGAAGTTTGTAATTCTCTTAGTGAGGTCTCATCCTCTGCAGAAATGTGGAGAAAGATGAGATGGCTGAAGGGTTATAGGTGCCAGAAAAGCCATGTAGATGTAAGTAAAGCCCAAAGATTACTTAATTGTCTCTGTCCTGACTTTGCACTTCCGGCCCAACCTGTTTTCACCTCCAACAACATAAAACTACAGCTACCTATCCTTATGCACGAACTTGAAACATGTATAAAAACAAAAGATACTGCACCAGGACATGATGATATCTCGTTTTCAATGATCAAACACCTCCCGCCGTCAGGGAAAACGGTTCTATTAAATTTGTATAACTATTTTTGTCCGCGGGGTTCGTTCCCACTCAATGGCGTATTAGCGTAGTCCCTATTCCCAAACAAGGCCGCGACCCTACTTTGATTTCTTCTCTTCGACCAATTTCTTTAATTTCTTGTGTTTGTAAAATCTTACATTCAGTCCTAAATTGTTGGAGTGGTTCTTTGAGAGTAATCGTACATTTTCAGAGGAGACAATTGGCTTTAGAAAGTCTAAATCTTGCTTAGATAGTTTGACTCGTCTAGTCTCCAGAGTTCAATTAGGTTTTTCAAAGAATCTTAAAACCGTTGCGTGTTTCTTTGACGTTGACAATGCCTATTATAATGTTGACTTAAACAAGCTTTTATTAATTTTAGATTCCCTGGGAGTTGGCTCAAAAATATGTACTTATTTGTGGAACTTTCTAAGCTTAAGATTCCTTAAAATTAAATTAGATAACTCGGACGGGACGTCACAAGAAGTACCAGCCGTGTTTTGTCTCTTTATCCCCCTTGTTGTTCAATGTTGCGACTTATGATATTTGTAATTCAATAAAGAACGCATATGTTTCCCAATACGCAGACGATTTTGCTATTTATGTTATAAATAAAAGTATTGAATCAGCTTGTAATGTTATACAACCAGCTATAAACTTAATGGTTAAGTTATTAGAAGAATTGGGTTTAAATGTCTCGCCATCTAAAAGTAACATCTGTGTTTTTAATAAAGGTCCAAATAGATCCCAAGTAAACGTTACTATTAATGGCGTGCAGTTACAAGAAGTAGTAAATGTAAAATATTTGGGAATTTGGCTTGACCGGTCATTAAGGTGGGGAAAGCATATAAATGAGACATCAGAAAAAACTATGAAATTTTTAAATATTTTTAAAGTTTTGGCTGGTCCGGGTTGGGGAGTTCACCCTAAACATCTACGACGATTTTATATCGCAATATTAAGGAGTCGCTTAGAGTACGGTAGTTTCTTATTTGATAATAGCTGTCATTCTAATTTATATAAGCTGGATAAATTGCAAAATCAAGCTATGCGCATTATCGGGGGATATGTAAAAAGCACTCCTATCCACGTTATGGAGAGCGACCTGTGCTTGCAGCCACTATACATACGCAGAATGTATCTAGCCGGTAAATTTTGGATGAAATCTAGGTCTCTGATTAATATCCTACCATTTTAGTACTAATCGAACTTAGTTCCTTTATAGATCTAAGATACTGGAGGCGTAAAAAGATCCCAGCACTTATTACGATTCACAATAAGCTTAAAGATATTGTAATCCACTCTAGTGATTTGTTAGACATGTACTCGTTGAACTATTGGATGTCTTACTATAATACCACAGAAATACTAAAACCACAAATAGACCTCATCAACACTCCAAAGAGATTTTGTGATACTACAACATTACGTAATAAATGCATACAGTTTCTTGAAAGCCAATATACAGGATTCTTTAAAATGTTTACCGACGGGTCTAAAGAAGGCAAAAATTTCATGGGAGTAACATTCTTTGACCCTCAATCTGACAACTTCATGAAATTCAATATTTCTAACAATATTTCGATCATGTATTTAGAACTTTTAGCAATTGGTGAAGCATTGGCATACATAGAATCTATTGATCATACCAATTTTGTCATTTTAACCGACTCTAAAAGTTCAGTCCAACATTTAGCTCGATGTACCTCTGGCATCAGAGGAACACCGATAGCTTACAAAATTATAGATTCCATTATCAGATTGAGGGCCAATTCGAAAAATGTCATCATACAGTGGATTCCCTCCCACATAGGCATAGTAGGTAACGAAAGGGCAGACCAATTAGCAAGACTTGCTTCAAGTGATGGCATGCCATTAAACATCCAACCATTTTATACGGATTGCATGAGATTAATACGCGAACATTGTTTTTTAAACTGGAAGGAACATTTTGATCAGAGGTCTGTAGAGAAGGAAATCTGGTATAAGACAATACAAACAGAACCATGGCAACTGCCATGGTTCGATTCCTGTGGTTTTAGCAGAACAGAAATTGTGACAGCTCTCAGACTTCGTTCTGGACATATCCCTTTAAATAAGTTCGCGTTTTTAATGAAAAAAGTTCCTTCCCCCAACTGCACAGAATGTGGGAAAGTGGAAGACGTTCTTCACATCATGGTGGAGTGTGCCCGGAACGAAGATCTCAGAGCTGAGTTAGTAATACACTGTGGTGTTGATGTTAGAGAGGTGGGAAGATGCAATAATATTTTAGCGTTCCCACTGTCAGAAACAGCTAGGTTAGTGTATAAACTGGTGCGGACTGGTATTCGCAGAAGAGAATGTTAATATTAAGGACTGTATTATGTTTACAAAATAATGTAATAATTTAGATGACGCTAGTTCTATCGATATTCTATCGATAGTTTATTTTTGCAAGCAGTATTGCAAAAATTTATATGCCGATTTAAAATTTATATTTTCCCTAGAATCAAATTATTTAATTACATAAAATATTGATTTCAAAACACTACCGTGTACACTAAGCTCAAATAATTTGAAAAAATGCCAAAATAACCTACAGTGAGAATACAAAACCGATAAAATGACCATATTTGATTACTTACCGATGGAAGCTTATGATTTCCGCATAATTTTCTTTGCGGGATGAATGTGATTTACATCCCACTATAATGCAGGACATTGGTGCCGATTCTCTTGTCACAAAATTCTCTAAACTAGACTAAAAATCACGAAAATTTAGTTTATTCCTGTCGAACGACGATTTCCCATTCTGAAATTGACGAAAGTGACACAACTTAACCAAATTTTAGTTTGACAGCACTAAGATGGCACTGAGATTATAATTTAGTGAAAATGACAATTTTTCTATTCAGAATTTTACGTTTTTCACCAAAAATTTTGACTGTCGTAACTAAATCTGCCTGTTTTTAATCGCGATTAAAAAGGTGTGGAATAAAATTTGTTGTCATGAACTAAAATTCACACCAACACCTCGACTTCAGATGCAAAAACAGTACTGTATCTTTTTTCTTTTCTTTTGCTTATATCTCGAAAACGGTGTGTCCTATCGCAAAAATAATGAAAATTTCGACCCCCTTTATAAAACCCCGAAAAATCTATAATCCAACGTGTTGGTAAAAAAAAAATTTTTTTTCATTATTTTCCATACAAAAAGTGAAAAAATCCATACAAAACATATCGAGGCTGCAAAATAATGCGCGCCTCTGGCTCTAAAAAAAATCACGTGGTACGGCAAACAAGTATCACGTCGAGTCGCAATTGCCAAATTTGATTTTAGGTGTGTCAAAATTATTTTTAAATTTAGAGATTTTATTTTGCAGAATAGCGTTTAAGATTCTCATAGCCAAAAGTAAGGAATTTTAGTGATAGTTTAGTTAGTTTAGTTCGGTGTACAACAGAATCGGCACCATTATTTAATCTTTAAGCTTTGCGATTTACACTAAATCACTATTAATTTTGTACTATTTTTACAAAAACACGTAAAATCAACGAAGCACTTCAACTCCCATGCGCCCATAAGCATTATACGAACAAATGCGATGAACAAAGTCATAGACAAAAACCTGAGACGTTAAGTAGCTTTTAAACTTAGTATCTTATAGGTAGCCAAAGTAGCCAAATTGACGTTTGCTTTGTGACGCTTTGCATTTTGAGCAACCTAAATCTGTCTCTTTCTAATGCTGTTATGAGTGTATAAGAAAACAGAGACGACTATATTAGTTAAATTTAGCTTCCTTCTATGCTTTAGTTATTGTTCTGAGGATTAGCAGCATGCGAAAAATGTCATTTTGACAATGACATTTGATTGACATGTATTAGCTGCCATAAAACAAAACAATACGAATTTCGAAAATCTTGGGCTGGGTTTCGGTTTCAATAAAATAAGAATACAGGGTATTCTACTCGACTGCGGAAGCACATCTTCTATCACCAATAGCAAATAAGGAAATACCATTTGAACAAAACAATAAGTAAATGCACGGGACCATATTACAAAGCCGGGGTCAACAGAGAGGCAATCAATCAAGGTCCGTAGTAGTAAACAGGGTCGCAAAACAGAAACAATCACTAAAAACTCCGAAACACATCCAATCCGTTTGGATTGGATGTGTTTCGATTTTGTGTGGGTGAAGGTGACTTGTTGAGTCTTTCCTTGCTTTGAGTTTTCAAAGCAAGGAAAGACTCATAAAGTCACCTTTTTAAACTGTCAAACGTCATGTCAAACCATTGAGCTATGTGTCAAACACAACTGTCATGGCTGCCCTAAAAATAGGGTTATCTTCTTAAAAAACTTTTAAAATTATCATTTTTGAACCACTGTACCCTTCTTCAAGTTATTTTTTTAGTATTTTTATGAAATTCCCCTATTTTTTTCCCATTTATCTATGTAGTGTACATAGTGGTGGCCCAAAATCAAACATTTCCTTAGCCAAATTCACCCGTTAGCATTGTCACTACTTGCACCCCTTACCCGCAGGTATAAAAGGGTCGGTTTTTTGGATTTTTTATCCACCGACCCCGATGACCCCATAACACTCCTCTAGGAGAGCAATAGGGCCACCAGTACAGTGCACAAAATACACAAACCGTCATTCCGTCCTCGCGGCCGAGGTACCTCGCGAACCCCCCCACTTAATCGTCCCCCCCGACCCTTGCCCGACGAAGCGCCAGCCCGCGCCGTAGCTGAGCCTGTAACTTTAAACCCTCGACTGTGACCTCTGAGTTTATTTCGGCGTTTCTTCTCAGAGTAGTCAATTAGGAAACGCCGACCTCATCAAGCTTAATAATAATAAAAATCAGATCCAGCATGTCCCATCTTGCTGCCTTAGTATGTACAAATATGCCCCTGGCTGGAGGCTTTGAGTTTCACTTAAGGCAACCACAGGATAGTCCGGTTAAGTAGTGACGACCTCTCTAGGTCACCTACGAGATGCTATAGTTAGGGGGAAAAAAAAAGGATTTTTAATCAGTTGCATACCGATCAGGTCAACGTGATAACATCTCAACTGAAGGCATACGGAAAAATATGGATACCACGCCCGCAGAAGCCGCTCAAGTTATTGCCTTGCTCGAAGCAGGCCATAATCAAAGTGAAAATTCTCGACGACTAAATTTGAGTCGCTACTCTGTTCGTCGTGTATACCAGAGGTTTCAAGAGACCGGTGGCTACATTTGGCGACCAGGATCTGGCCGGCGACGCAGAACATCAGAGCGTGATGACCGCTTTCTTGTGTCGAGGTCTTTAAGAAATCGGCAACTGAATGCGGTTCAACTGGGACAAGAGCGTAGTCTCACGCATTGGAAATGCTCTTAAAGCCAAAAACCCAACCCTAGGCGCCTTCATTGATATAGAAGGTGCTTTCGACAAAACAAACTTCGTCAGCATCGAGCAGGCACTTGCCAGGCACGGTGTTGCGCGAACACTCATAGAATGGATCAATAACATGTTAAAATACCGTGCCATTCGGTTTACCGTGAACACCACCACGCGAGGTATCGTGAGTAGAGGCTGCCCACGGGGTGGGGTGCTGTCACCACTGCTGTGGAATTTAGTCGTAAATGAGCTCATTGCAGAGCTCAACGCCAGCAGTCTGTACTCGGTGGGATACGCGGACGATATAGCAATTCTGATCTCGGGGAAATTTGAGGGCATCTTATGTGATCTCATGAGAAGGGCTTTCAAAATAATCGAGAGCTGGTGCACGAAGCACGAACTATCGGTTAACCCCTCGAAGACAGAACTAATAATGTTTACCAACAAGAGAACTTTTGGACCCCATAGGCTTCCAAAACTCTTCAACACTGAACTAACACTTAAAGACGAAGTCAAGTACTTGGGGGTGATCCTTGATAGCAAACTTCTCTGGAACAAGCACCTTGACTACAAACTTAATAAAAGCACAATTGCACTCTACCAATGTAAAAGAATGTTAGGGAAAACATGGGGGCTTTCTCCGAAGATAACTCTGTGGTTATACAAAACGGTAATCAGGCCAATGTTGGCTTATGGCGCTCTGGTTTGGTGGACGAGGACTGAACTCTCGACCACCATTACCAGACTACAACGCTTCCAACGACTGGCCTGTACGGCTACCACTGGCTGCATGAGAACCACCCCAACTGCAGCCATGGAGATAGCCCTTCAATTAACTCCCCTTGACCTGTACATACAGCAGGAGGCGGCGCTAGCTGCCATCAGGCTAATGCATCTGGGCATATGGGGCAAAAACCATACCAGTCCACACGCTAACATCCTGGACCGGGCGATTGAGTACCAACCGCTCATCGCTGCCCCGTGTGATAGAACACCAAACCAACCCATGTTCAACAAAAACTATATTATATAAACAGTTCAGGAGGAAAGGGATCAGTCAGGAGCCCATGAAGTGCGCATCTACACAGACGGCTCAAAAACACAAAACGGTTCAGGTGCTGGCGTACACTCCCTTGACCTCAACATTAACCTTCACATACCACTAGGCACACACAGTTCGATATTTCAATGTGAATGTGTTGCCTTAACACAAGCCGCAACAGCAGTAATGCGCTTAGGCATCCGGAACTACGGCATTAAATTCCTATCCGACAGCCTATCTGTGCTCAAAGCTTTAGAAAACAAACAAACTAACAATAAACTAATTTTTGAGTGCCATTTAGCTCTGGAGAGGTTATCGACGTTTAATCGCATTACCCTCCAGTGGATCAAAGGGCATAGTGGATCCTTAGGCAATGATGCCGCTGATGAACTTGCGAAGAGAGGCTCTGATATGGAAGTGCTAGGCCCGTACCCACTTCTCCCTCTGCCTTTCTCACAATTTCGTGCGTGGATTCGCCAAAGATCGACCGAACTCCATAACAACAGATGGTCACGGGCAACAGACTGTAGACAGTCAAAATTGGCTTTACCAATTGTAGACTCGCGGTTAACCAAAAAACTTCTCAACCTGAGTAGAAATAACCTCAGAATAATTATAGGAACAATTACGGGCCATAACCCCCTTAACAAACATCTTTTTAACATAGGCGCCCCTTTGCAGGGGCTGCCTTGACGCCGAGGAATCAGCCGCCCACGTTATCCTGGAGTGCGAGGCTGTCGCTTCTCAACGGGGAGAAATCCTCGGAACAGTGAGGTCGCTCCGCGAACCCTGTGAAGCCCCCAGGAGGCTTCTGTGCTTTTGGGTGGAGCTAGGCTGGCTGTGTTAGCCAGTATCCCCACGCACAACGGACCAAATGAGAGTCTAAGTGCGGAAAAGGGAGTCCCCATCATCATTATCATCATCATCATCTGGGACAAGAGCTTCGAGAAGTTCGCAATGTCAGTATAAGTCGGTGGACAGTTAGAAAAAGACTTGGTGAAGCAGAACTGACTTCACATCGCCCAGCAAATGGTCCCAAATTGACCACAGCTCACCGTCAAGCCCGACTACAATTTGCCAGGGAACATTTAAATTGGACGTATGACCAATGGCGGTCTGTTATGTTCTCTGATAAGTGCAGAATGACATTAAATGGTCACGATGGACGCTCTGGGGTCTACAGATGGTCATCAGAGCTATTTTCACAATGCTGCATAAGCGAACGTGTGGCTTTTGGCGGTGGATCGTGTATGTTTTGGGGTGGCATAATGTTGGACACTAAAACTGACATTGTATTCATCACTGGGGCGAATACCGGCCCGAGATCGAGAGGTTTGACGGCTGCACGATACGTCGAAGAAGTGTTCGAAGGACATCTGAGGCCGCTTGCGTGGCTTATGGGAGAAGATTTTCTCCTAATGCAGGACAACGCCAGACCGCATGTCGCTAGAACAGTTTGCGACTACATCAAAGACGTTGGAATCACCGCTATGGAGTGGCCAGCTCGTAGTCCTGATCTCAATCCGATTGAGCATGTCTGGGATGAGCTAAAAAGAAGAGTTCGAGCAAGAAGCTCTGCTCCTACGTGCCTCTGAGAGCTTCAACTTGCCATTGAAGAGGCGTGGAACGAAAATTAATACGGTCCATGAAAAACCGATTAAGAGCTGTAATTAAGGCTAGGGGAGGGAATACACCTTATTAATAAACAATTTGATCAAGAATTTTGAGTTTGATTTTCATTTTTTTCTTAGGCGAAATTGGGTAATTTTACCCGTTTGTTGGGTTTTGTGCCGTATGCCGTTAACCCCTTATGGGTATTTTTTACACTGTATTTGATATCATTAGAAAGGTAATGAGGTAGACTTTTAATTAGTGTGTGTGTTTTTTAAAATATTTATTCAGATTCATGAAAAACAAACTGCCCTAACATAAAAAAGTCAAGGTGTGCGATTTTATTGCTCTCAAGTGTAATGTACTATGGACCACAATTACATCATTTGAATTTAGGAAATTTGCACTAGATTGGAATTTTAATCATAAGCCGTCATCACCTTACTATCCACAGTCGAATGGGCAAATAGAACGCACAGTTCAAACAGTATTTTTTTTTTATTAAAAAGTCAACAGAAGACAATACGGATCGGATACGGATCGTCTAGCATTGTTGGAATGCTTGAATACGCCGCTGGGAAGTGATCTAGCATCACCAGCAGAAATTTTACAAAGTCGACAATTAAGAAGTATTGTTCCTACACCTATAAAATTATTGGTTCCAAAGGTGCATTATTTAACATAAAAGAGAAATTAATAAATAAGCAAAACAAACAAACAATTTTATGATAAAAGTAGCAAGAACCTAACTCCATTACAAGTAGCTCAAAATGTAAGATACAAAATTATTGGGTAGTTTGGGTACCAGGTTTAGTTGAGTGAATTCTCAGAAATAGGTCATATATGCTGTTCGTTTACATAATGGAAAAGTGCTTGCACGGAATCGAAGGCACATGATAGCGGATCAGTCGCACAGACTAGGGGTGCTATCCCCCTCGAGACTATGAGTTTGATTATGATTGTGAAAATTCATCGTCACATCGAAATGAACATCGTGAGCAGTCATCTAATAATAATTATGTTACTCGTTCTGGCAGGACGGTGCGACCGCCGAATAGATGGGGTATCCGTGAATTAATCGTTACATCATACAAAATGTAATCTTCATCCGTGTTATCAACGGCAACGTAATATTTATATTATTCAGAATCGATTTAGATGTGTAATAAAGTTTAATAATAAGATAACAATTTGTAAATGAATGTGTCTGTTAGTTTAAGAATAAAATATTCCTTCATATTAAATGTCGTAGGCAAAGTGGCTACGTAATTTCTATCTATTAGTTATTGAGTTTAGTATATTATGAGTCCTCATTAGATGATTATGCTTGTTAAATTGTAATAACATGTACCTAAATGTATGATATTTATGTAAGTATACACTTAAATATTTTATAGTTGTTACTAGTTAATGGAATTTAAAGTTTTTTTTTTCATTTAATTTTTTTTTTGTGATGGAGGAAGTTGTGATGATATTCATAAGTGGGTACATGGATAATGTTGGTGGTGGTAGAAGGAGGAAATAAAATATGGCAGTCATTACTGGAGCTTGTTGTTTGATTCACGTTCCACATACTCTTACACCCAGCAGGGTAACGTTGAGTATTGCCGGCACTACATTGATTTGGGTCTTGGTACCAAACAGCATGTATTTCGTTTTTGTGGGGTTAAGTACCAAACCGTTGTTTTCAGCCCAACATCACGCAAGATCCAAGTCAACAAGCTGAAGCAGTGGCCGTCAAAGTCATCGTCATCATATTTCAGCCGAAAGACATCCACTGCTGGACATGTCTCCCCCAAGCGTCGCCACATCGACCGGTCCTGTGCTTCTCGAGTCCAGCGGATTCCTGCGGCCTTCGTAGGGGCATTGGTCCACCTTGTGGGCCTGTGGGAGGCCTCCCAACGCTGGTGCCTCAAGGCCGTTGAAGTAGTCTGACTGACCATAGCGCAGAGATTGATCGTGCGTGTTTGCAAGGGGCTAAACAAGCGATGTAAGTAACTGGTGAGACATTGGTAAGGGCCCCACATCACATAACGCTGGTGCCTCAAGGCCGTTGAAGTAGTCTGACTGACCATAGCGCATAGATTGATCGTGCGTGTTTGCAAGGGGCTAAACAAGCGATGTAAGTAACTGGTGAGACATTGGTAAGGGCCCCACATCACATAACGCTGGTGCCTCAAGGCCGTTGAAGTAGTCTAACTGACCATAGCGCATAGATTGATCGTGCGTGTTTGCAAGGAGCTAAACAAGCGATGTAAGTAACTGGTGAGACATTGGTAAGGGCCCCACATCACATATAAAAACCTCGTAGGAGCGAGGAAGCGGAGCGAGTGAGTTTCGCCAGCGCCCAGCGGAGAATTAGGGAATGGCTATGTTATATGGCTCTGTTAGGGAACCCCTTGTGACAAGCAGGAGTGCTTTATCAGGAGGAGAACAGGAATGTTAAAAAATGACTAAACTCGGCATGGGTGACAGGAGGGTCCGAATTGCAAAATAAACAGTTTTGTGTTACTTATAACTAGACATCTGATTATATGCATTTGTATGTTTGCTTAGGTAATAGTAATATTTATTTGCAAAAAACATGGTACTTAATAAAGTTGTTTTAAAATACATTACAGAGCATAGGTACATGTTTTGCTTATATCACAGCATGCAAATATTATTATCGGTTACAAATAAGAATGTTTCCCGTCAATAGATTCATGAATGCTGTCAAAAATATTAGTTTTTAGCCATTCATGTACCTAGTCTTGTTTTAAACAATCTAAGATCTAAAGTTTTTAAATCACTTGGAATTTTATTATACATCCGATCTCATATGGCTAAACAGCTTCTGTTATAGGTAATTAGCCAGTCTTGGCAAGGCACATAACAGAACCCTGTGAGGATCTCGCCGGTTTCGAGGATATACAGTGGTGGTCATATATTAAAATTAAGAACGCTTATTTAAAGGGAAGATTTTTTCAAAGTAACAAGTTTATCTAGTTGCATGTATTTTTTTGGTTTTCTCGCGGTATCACAAAACTTTTCCATACTAGCGGTACATTAGTTGATATACATGATTGGCTAAAAAATAAATTGATAAACTTTATACATTAGATCTGAATCTAGTATTAGGTACTACTTACTGGCTGGTCACATAATTAAGAACGCTGAATAGTTTTTTTTTTATTAAAATTTTAATACACCACACTCTGTGGCTCTGTGGTTGTAGGTCACTATTCGTATAGGTAATTTTGGCGCCATATAGTGCTGTAAAAGTCTTAGAGGCGATTGCTTCATATGATATCTCATCATGCGATAACAATCCCCGCAAGAGAGGTTATATGATATAATTATCATATAACATCTCTTGCGGGGCGGCTAAGCTCGGCTGCTTATGCTGTTAGAAAGATAAGACAGTTAACAGATGTTAACTGAACAGAAACCGCGCGTTTGGTCTATTTTAGCTACTTCCACAGCATTATGTCGTATGGCATTTTACTGTGGGGTCGGGCTGCTGACATTGAATCCATATTTATTTTGCAAAAGAGAGCTGTCAGAGCCATTTATAATCTACGTCACCGCGAATGTCTCAGGGAACTATTTAAAAGGATTAATATTATGGCGGTACCTTGCCAATTCATTTATGAAAATATTATGTATATAAGAAGAAATCTACATCTTTTTAATAAAATAAGTGATAGACGTCATTTTAATACAAGAAATAAAGATAAAATAGATCAACCGTTTTTCAGATTAGCTAAAGTACATACATTTTTTATGGGGTACTGTGTTAAATGCTACAACAAAATACCTTGTCATATATTGCAATTAAATGAAAGAAAATTTAAAACCCATATAAAAAGTTCACTGTGTAAACAAGCATATTACAAATTAGAGGATTATATCTAAGATAAGAATGTTTGGAAACATGCTGGTCCAGCTCCATAGGACAATCTAGGGTCTAGACAAAATTAAACTGGTTGCTACTTTAACTGTATAGTTAATTATTTTTTATGACATTGATTTACATTCGGTGATTACTTTAACTCACACACTGACATATTACTTGTTTACATAATTTGGGAAATCGTATACTTTTACAATGTTTGTAAGTATGTGAACACCATGTATCTATCACTTAATTAACTTATTTATCATTGCTACGTTTATTATTTTTAACTATTGTGGTAGGGTGATTTTTATTATGGGTGCATCGTCTTCACATATAATTATATAATTGATGTAGGTATACAAAATATTGTAACACATTTTAAAAGAGTAACGGTGGAGTTTCTTGCCCATTCTTCTCCATACGAAACTACCTTTTGGAAGGGGCGACTAGAATCAATTCTATTTAAATGTAAATGTTGACGTTCAAAAGTGCCTTTTATGTGCCTATTTGAAATAAATGCCTTGACTTTGACTTTGAAAACAATGTGGAAAAATAAAAGTTGTGTTGTGATAAATCTACAAGGGAAGTAATAATAAAACTTCGCGAGAACAATTGGTCGTATAAAAAGATAGCCGACCATCTGCAATGTTCAAAAACGATAGTGTCCCACGCTGTGAAGCATTTTGCGACGTATCAAACTACTTCAAATGTTCCGCGTGTGTCTAAACAGAGAACGCCATCTCGTCAAGATGATCAAAATATCGTCCATTTGGCAAAACAAAATCATTAAAGGGTCTAATGAGCTGAGGAAAAAATATTTTGGTGAAAACAACCCTTCAGCAATCTCGGCACACGCTATTTGAAGGCGTTTGGTAGAAGAAAAGTTGCACGGAAGGATAGCAAGGAAGGTGCCCATGTTGAAACGGTGCCATAGTCCAGCCCGGCTTGCACTTGCAAGAAAGTATGAAAACTGGACAGTTAGACAGTGGAAAAATGTTATTTTTCCTGACGAGACAAAAATAGGACCTTAGGACATTTCTTTAAGTTAGATTGTGTTTTCCGTAGTAGGTTTGCAGTATCTTCTAACACGGAGAGAATTTTCTGTTGTTCTCAGTTGTATTCATTTTTCACGTCAACAAACTTGAATACTGCTGAAACCCGATGTATAAAGTAGTCACTTAATTATCACTTCAATAGACTTCGTAGTAAACCACTTGACAATTCTCGGAATCCGATGCGCACCAAAAAAAACAGGTCAGCTTATCGCTGCTATGAAGATTATGTGGAATATGGGCCTTTTGTTCTCTCGGTAAGCGTCCGTACTGTAGTATCCGGCTCGATTACGACCAGGTGGTGTTTGTTTTAAGGTCCACTATTGATTGCTTGTACTGATTTCGGATTAATTAATAAAATACGTGGTGCGGTGGTGTCTGAATTCAAGTATATTTGTGACTAACTATTATAAAGTACGGTAATGATTTTAAAGAGGCGGCATGTGGTAGGTAAACATATAGCTAGGTATGTAGTTATGTGACTTGCGAAGCTACAAAGACAATTCTGAATCTAACACACGTTATTTAAACAGCGCAAAAAATATAGTGAAAGAAACATGGAAATTATTAAACTAACATACTAAAAAGAAGCAACGTAATATCTTATCTTAATTGTAGACAATAAAGTAATCACTGATCCTCAGGTTATTGAAAATATATTTACCCACAGTTTCGTATTCAAATCACCAATAGCGAATAAAGATATAGCAATATCTTTTCTGATGGATACGACGAAAATAATTGAAAGTGATATTTAAACTTTCAAGCCAACTACACCAAATGAAATTGCAATATTGATTAGTAAAATGGCTAATAAACATTCTTGCGGCTTCGGCCACGTACCGATATCGATTATAAAGGAGAATATAGAGATATTAGCTTCTCCTCTTTCTGATTTCTTCAAAAAAAACAAAACATACAACACAAAAAAACAAACACATAAAAACTAAAATTAAAAACTCAATATTTCCTGACCAGTTGAAATTGGCCAAGGAGATACAAATACACAAAAAGGGTACTAAGACTGATCCGAAAAATTATCGCCCCATATCCTTATTACCCAACTTATCAAAACTGTTTGAAAAAATCATTAAAACTAGACTGATGGCACATTTAGGTATTAACAAAATAATCAATCTGAGACAATTTGGATATCAGAAAGGCGTTGGTACCTCGTATGCTATGAACACTTTAATAAATGATTATGGGAGTCATGGAAGCATACACAACGTGCCCGGACAGCGGCGCACGTTACACTCTCCGCTAGGAGTAATAGTGTTCTGTGGGTACACTGACGAGATGCGTTTTTTTTTTTGTGTATGGCTTCTCGCAGTTGGATCTTGCATCTTGAGAGGCCGTGACTGCTTAACCGGTCAATCCTGTGGTGCCTTCGAGCTAACTCAAAGCCTCCAGCCAGGGGCATAATATTAATTATAAAACTAAATTAGTCAATGTTTATGTCGATGAGGGTATTCTCTCTACTACCGAGATTTAAGCTAGAGCTTTTGTTCTTATATTGTTTTTGTTTTTATTTTAATTTATTTTTGTAACGTGAATACTGTGTTTATTTTCTTCTATTTTGTTGTGAATGCTGTGCAAGTCTGTAATTGACATAAACACTAGTCCATGTCTCTGTTATCTTTTATTTGTAAATGTTTGTGTTGTTGATGTGTCTTAATAATAATTAATTAATTAATTAATTGTTGTTAATATACGGAATCCTAGCTACTAAGCCTAGGTCCAAACCTATGTAAGTAACGACCCTTTACCAATAAACAAGCACTTATTCTTTGCAATGTACGAGTTTTTTTTTTTTTTTTCATTTTTTTCATTAGTTTAGTTTCATTCATTACACTCTCATTGACGACCCCAACAATGACATGGTAAACTGAATGAAAAAATGAAAGTAGCTAGACTATTGGTAGACCTCAGTTCCGCTTTTGACACCATAGTATCGGGATAGCCTCAGAAGTATTGCAGAAATAAAATCCAGTAATATCTCCACAGCACTTTAATCACAAAATTCTCCTTTTTCTCTACGACGACGGTTGCGCGATGTCTGCCAATCGCAACGACTGTCAGTTATAACGCTATGACTTTTTAAATACACTATCTTAAATTAACTTATTGGCTATTAACAAACGATTATTCATCTACAATTAGTTGATAAATAATAGTACATTAATTTAATTATTATCATTTAGATTCGTATATACAATAGATTGTGAACTACTACGTACTAAACTCGAACATTATGGTATAAGAGGCAGGAAATTACAACTTATGACCTCGTACTTACAAAATAAACTAATGTAAGTATAGAGAAATTAAAAGTATAGAGGAGAATAATCACGAAGTGTTATACAAGTCAAAAATGACATATGTAAACGTGGTGTATCTCAAGGCTCAATTTTAGGACCTATACTATATATTATTTTTACAAATGACTTACGTTGCAGCCGAACGAGAAACTTGTTGTTTTTGCACATGACACAAACATAATAATTGGGGCAAAAGACAGAAAAATTTACATTAAATACAAATATAATTAAAGAAAAAAATTGCGAATGGTTTACAGCCAACTTATTGCTAAATACAGGTAAAACTAACCTCATATTATTTAAGACTATGACTCGTCATAATGACAACTTCGATATACAAATAAATGGAGACAGGGTTAAATTAGTGGACAAGGATTAATATAGATTCGTATCTAATTGGAAACCGGAGCTTGCTGTTATTGAATCATCCATATCGTCAGCATGTTATGCACCATTTTTTTTTTGATTTTGGGAAATCATCAAATAACTTCTCCCGCTCTGGGCGGGAGGGCGTGTCAGACTCTTACTGACTTAAAACCCACCCGTGTTCCTTCAGTTACCTGTGCCAGAGGCCACGGTAACCCTTTCGGACTTTCCCGCAACCCTGGTAGGCATCGGCCCTAGCGGACCCCGTCATTTTGCTGACATCTCGTTGAGGCGCGCGTGGAACACAACGCGCCGTCAACCTGGGCCTGGTCCTTGTCAGACGGCGAGTTAACCATTGCTCACCGTCCGCAAGCCCGCGCCTACGGTGGTCGGGAATCGGCCTGGGATTCCCGACTCCCTGGGCGTCTCCTGCGGCGACCAGGGGAGTGACGGCGCGAATTTTGCCTCTCCCTCACGAGTTCCGCCTCCTCGTTCGCGAGCATTACTGCTTCGCAGAAGGAGGTGACGGCTTCCCATGCCCTTTCGCTCCGTACCATGGCCTAGACCAGGGCCAACCGTGAGAGATCGCCACCGCCAATCGCCTGCACGAGGACACGGCGGTGCTCCGCCCAAGCCGGGCAGACCTCCACCATATACTCCACCGTGTCCTCCGGGCGATCCACACAATGGTGACACCCGGGCGTTTCCTTCCGCCTTATCCGGAACAGGAACCTCCCGAAGCAACCGTGTCCGGTGAGGACCTGCGTCAGGCGGAAGGTGAGGACGCCGTGGCACCTCTCTAGCCATTTCTCAAAGAGGGGACTTATCGCCGTAATTGCGGCGTGCCCAGTGCGGCGTTGTGGCGTCGCACTCTTCATGCCGCCATGAGATCCCGCCGGAGCTCTGTCCGCCGTGCCGTGATTTCTCCCGGCTGCGGAGTTACGCCTCGGTGTTTCGCCTCCTCGCGATGTTCCGCACTTAGGAGCCTTAGGTGATGAATTGAACATAGAAAAGTTAAAGGCTGTATCTTATGCGTTGGTTGAGTCTAGGATAAGGTATAGCATCGTGCTCTGGGGAAATAGTTACATTTATAACTGGCAGAGAGCGTTCATCGTACAGAAATGAGCGTTAGGACAATAGTCAGAATTGCACAAAGTGTCTCAAGCAGATTACTTAAAAAAATTGTTAATATAAACAGTACCTAGCCTATATACAATGTGTCGTTTTGCATCCTCGTCAAATTTGAGGAGGTAACTATGCTAATGATTCTCGACACAAATCAATAATAAAATAAGTACATAGGTAATTTTGTTTTTATAAGGTTTTGGAAATCGGCATGTGTAGGGCTCGTGTGATACCGCCCTGTAAATGCGCTGTAACGGTATCGCATGCACACAGCGACACAGACGTGCGACAGTTCCTACCGCATACGCAACGGGGCGATTCTGTTCTTTGAAAGTGGAGTATTCTGAAATACTGTCAAACTTAAATATCTAAAAAAAAAATCGGTTGTCTGTAAAGTCGGTTTACTGACGATAGTTGAACGTGACAACGTCGTAAGAAAATACTGATGGAATGGTTGCATTTTTCCATTTTTCAAAAGAAAATTTTAATTTTATTTGTTTGATTGATATTTTGTATGGATAAAGAGAAGGAGGTAAATGGAAATCACAATTGAATTGATCAAGTTACATTTATTTGTACGCATAAATACAATTATGTAAATTTTTACCTTTTACGCCGCAATTATCGTTGCTATATACAATTGACACCACATTCACTTTTCACTACACTTCATACTTGACGAAAACATGTAAATGTATTATTGTATAGCAGCTGTCCAAAAAAAAAAACTAACTGTGTAAATGGAACGCCTCAGAGCGAGGTAACGCCCGCGCCGCATGAGTCATGTTTTTTCGTGCGGCGAGGTAACGCCGCATGAGTCATGTTTTTTCGTGCGTGCAGCCGGCTCCATCGAATTATAAGAGGTTGTCACGTCAAAAAAACTAACTGGGTAAATGGAACGCCTCAGAGCGAGGTAACGCCGCATGAGTCATGTTTTTTCGTGCGTGCAGCCGGCTCCATCGAATTATAAGACGTTGTCACGTCAAAAAGTATGTAATAATTATTGAGCAGGATCGTAATTTTATTTGATTATTTATGTCTTTCATAACAGCCTCCTCAGTATAGATGCTGGCGGGAAAAATTCCGAATCATTCCCGTTGAATACTTCGGAAGTATTCGGAAATATTCCGAAGCTTTGGGAATATTTCAACTGTCAAAAAAAAACCAGGAAAATCGACCTTACTACCTATTTCGCGCTTGGAAGTTGTAAAATAGATTATTTTAGTTATGTTGTGAGCGAAGTATAAAATCAACAAAAATATCACAATCACTTGCTTAAAAATAATAATCATAGTACACACATAATACTCATCACATAATAATCATAGTACACACGTAATACTTCTACTACTATATTTATAATTCTCAAGTAATTCGAATACATATAAATAAATTTTGTTTTATTTCCCTTTTCTTTTTCCCATGGTAAAAACTAAGCTTACAACAGAATGCAGATTTAAGAGGACAAAGAATATACACTATGGGGACAACGGGAAGTAAATTTAATCACGTCCCGCTGTCCCCGTGACGGGGATATGCGGGCATGCGGGTTAAAAAAAAGCAGGTTAAAAAAAAGGTTCAAGCGATTTTCGACCCTCCACCCCACTCCACCTCACTCCACTCCACTCCACTCCACACCACTCCATTCCATTCCATTCCAGTCCAGTCGTCCATTCCATTCCATTCCATTCCATGGTAATAAACACATTACCCTCCTTTGCGTCGCGCAAAAAGTGTCGGGTAAAAAGTGTCGTGACAACTTTTCGTAAGAATTTTTTCCGTCTGTCTAGCCCCTTTCACAACGCGCGATAAGGAACTTCGTTCCAAAATAGCATTCGATTTCGAAATAAGTAGGTACCGACCTAAAAACAAATGAATTAAAATCCTGTTAATCGCAGGCTAACATAATTATCTACCTACAAAAATATCAACATAATATACTTAATCAATTCCATTTATAATAAAATAAACATTTATATTTTACTTACGTATGTGCCACTGAACAATAATTAACTCACCCACCACACCACAAACAAACACGTTTATTCCCATTGAATTATTCAGGCGAAATATTCCGCGGAAACATTCGATTGCGGGGTACGAATCTTTCTCGCGGGGCGAGGGAAAACTTCTCCGGGGAGCATCTCCCGTCTTACCGCACCCCGCACCGCCATTGCCTGCACGCACGACTCGAGGAGCGCAGCGGCTGGCGCCGGCGCCGGCGCATAGAGGGGCAGCGGCGGCGACGAACGACGATCGATGCAAAATACGATTTTTCAGCAAAAAAAAAAACTTAATTATATTCATTTTGAATAATTCTGATTTAAAGAAACTTTCCCAGAAGTATTCCGGAATTATTCAGAATTTTTCAGAAGTTTTGCAACTATACTCCTCAGTCAAATAAGGCTGTTATAGCTATTACTATAACAGCGTTATTTATAATGAAAGCTTTTAATAATCCAAGGTCACACACATAATGGCATCGGATATAAGTATGACGATCGCTACAATAACTAAGTTCAACACACACCACCACAGGCCACCAGCAGTAATATTCGCGAAGGAGGAGGCGGAACGTGTGAGGGAGAGGCAAAATTTGTGCCCTCACGCCCCTAGCCACCGCAGGAGACGCCCTGGGCGTCGGGAATCACAGGCCGATTCCCGGCCACCGTAGGCGCGGGCTTGCGAACGGCGAGCAATGGGCAGCTCGCCGTTCGATAAGGACCAGGCCTGGGTCGACGGCGCGTTATGTTCCACGCGCGCCTCAAAGAGATGTCAGCACTAATGACGGGGTTTGCTAGGACCGATGCCTGCTAGGGTTGCGGAAAAGTCCAAGAGGGTTACCGTGGCCCCTGGCACAGGCAACTGAAGGAACACGGGTGGGTATTAGTCAGTAAGAGTCTGACACGACCTCCTGCTCTGCCCAGAGCGAAAAAAAAAAGGCCACCAGCCACAGGCGGCGCACCGCGCCGTCGAGCCGCGACTCCTCCTTCAAACTTCCTCTCTCTATAGGTTACAGAGCCTCTGTATCGGTATAATAAAACAATCAAAACTAAAAAAAAAACTGAATACAAGTAAACAGCTGATGACGACCTTAAGGGATAAACGCCCACGAATCGTGTAAATTTATATTATTATTATCTATACGTACATCTATAAAATATATAATATATTGAAGTGACCGTTTGTAAAGTCAAAATAACGGATGTTTACTAAATGCATAATTATGAGAGTATATACGGTAATTATAACAAAATAGTAGATTGTTATACAAGAAGCTAAAATGACCCATTATATACGAGGTAGTTTTACTCCCGAGCTTTAGCGAGGGAGTAAATAGAAACCGAGTTTTAATGGGTTTTTAGCGCCGTGTGTTACACTCTACTTTTCACTACGATTGCGAGAAAATAAAACAATCCAATACAATATGAAATATGTAGTTTATTTTATTAAAAATTAAATGTACAATTTGTACAATTCTGGATATTTAACGAGATGTTTTTTCCCGGTAACAATTTTTTTTTTGTTTTTTCTTCTGCAGCCGCAACGCATTGCATGCATTCTATCAAAGAGATCACCGATTTTAGTTCCATTTTCAAAAATAAAATGAAGTACTTTTTTTATGAAACAGTATAGTATAAGTCGAGTCTATATTCATGATTATTCTACTTATGACTAAAGACTTTTCGTTTTTGTAGGCTCATTGTCATTTGACACACAAATATTAAAAAAAAAAAAAAAATCCCCTAGAGGAAGATTTGCTATTTTTTCTTCGCTCTGGTACGCCACAATGACGGTCTTTTTGAGCAAGAGGAGTGAAAAAACTATTTTAAAGCTTTTTGTCTGTCTGTTTATTCCAGCTAATCTCCGAAACGGCTGGACCAATTTTGACGGGACTTCCACTGGCAATAGCTGATGTTATAAGGAGTAACAAAGGTTCCTTTTTGTCCCGGTAGCACATTCCCGTGGGATAGTTTGCGAGGCGAAGCCGTGGGCAGCAGCTAGTTAATAATAGGTACGCGTGTCGATATTATATGATTTTTAAAATGAAATAGGAAATTCTTAAAAAATCCATATTTAATAGGTAAACGGGATATAACCCAGACCAGGGGAACTCTAAGTCTGTCAACGAAGATAATATGGACCCGTTCGAAAGTAGTTCGATACCTTAGAAGTAAACCCTGCTTCCTATTAATTAGTTTTTCGGACGGGCAAAAACACATCGGGAGTAAGGACAAATTTACTGTCAAATAGTATTGTCATAAATTTTTAGTCCGGTCCCCGGACTAATCCTAAGTCCGTAAGTGATACGGAGTAGTAAATGTCCGTAACTTCGGCCCAAACCACGGACTTCGTTCTTAGGGAGTAGGCCCCAGAAGTTTACGTGAATATTTTTTTATTTCAATAAAATAAAACAATATAAATAATATGATATTTCAAATAAATGATTACCATTTATTTGCCCAAACATGAGCACAATCTACATACAACACAAATAATTGTCAGTACCTTTGCACTAGATGTTAAAAGAAAAGATGAGATCGTCTCTTTGGTTCTTGTATGTTCGTTATTTGCCACCGAGTTTCGAAATGAGCAATTTTTTACTATGTAGTGTTTTTTTTTTGTTAGCTGGTGGTTTTTTTTGTAAAGCAATTTTATTATTCACTTTTTAGTTGTAGTACCTACCCCAAACAAAGTCGTATACTTACCACTAATTGCAATGTAAATAAAAATACAGACGAATTGAGAACCTTCTTTTTTTTTAAGTCGGGTAGGAAAAAAAAATTGGGCATCACATTTTGCTTAAGCAATGGCATGCAAATATTAATAAAAATGCAGTAAAATATAAAGTCACTCCGCGTCTAATTATAGTCGTATTTTTAATTAGACGAAGCCAACTGACAGTAGCTAATGTCACTTTGTAAAATAATGTTGCCATATTTAAAGTAATAGTGATGCGTTCAGTTCTCGTTCAATCAGATGAATGAACAATGAGTGTGAATAGTTAATCATTTCAAACTATAAAATAATATTATTTCTATTTTACAGTAAAATTGTATAAAAGTGCTCTGATATAAGTTACTAGTAGTATGTAACTACAATCAGTTTTTCAAACCTAGAATACAAGAGTGGCTAACGAGCAAAAATATTTAATTCGAAGCAACAATGGATATAGCTACTCTTATAGACAATGTACGGCAGCACAAACAAGAACATTGCGATAAGTATGTTGTGGACGAGATGGCAGCGCAGCATGGGATAATTGTTTTACGTCTGCCCCCATACCACTGTGAGCTCAATCCCATTGAGTTGGTATAGGCGCAGGTTAAAGGTTATGTTGCAAGAAATAACAAAACCTTCAAAATGACAGAATTAAAAAAACTTTTTGAAGAAGGCCTTCATCATATCACACCAGAAAAATGGAGTAGCTGCGTGTCACATATAATTAAAGAAGAAGACAAAATGTACGGTCTCGACCACATGATCGACAATGTTTCAGGCAGATTTATAATTAATGTCACCGAAAGCGATAGTGATGATTTTTTATCTGATGATTAATAAAAACAAATTATGTAATATGCGATGGTTTTTATTTTCATTACCTACCTATAATTGTTATATTTTATACATCTATAGTTTCAACTACATGATGTATTGAAAATAGGACAGTCTTACAAGTTTCCTCGCAATGTTTTCCTTAATGTTTAAAACACTCGGTATACAGTATAGGTAGATACTATAGGAACAATCAATCAATCAAAAGTCATTTATTCAAATTAGGCTGCGAATCAGCACTTTTTGAACGTCAAAATCACATAAGACAGTCCCCCCTAAACGCCCACCCTTCACCACTTCCTAGTGCTTTAGCTGGGAAGAAGAAGTGGCGGAACAAAGTCCCCAGCAGCACTGCTGTCTGTTCAGTTAGAAGATCTGGATTCTATATAGTAATAAGTAATTAACATTACGAAACACAAAAATATTAAATTTATTTGCCATAATTATGTCAGCTAGCACACGCCAATATTTAAAACTATACTCAAGCAGAAATAAATAATAAAAACAAAAACGCAAACAGAACTTAATACATAATAAAAAGCCTCCTGGCATAAAGGGCGTGCCCGCTTACATACGCAATGCTGCATTATGTTTTATGTATACAGGGTGGTCCAAATAGTGACGTCAACAATTTTTTTTTAGATTCCTCACACCTGGGGGTATCCAAAAATACCCCATGTATGTTCCGCGATTTTTTGTAGTTTTCGAATTATTAGTTTTTTTTGTGTTTTTTTAATTTATTCTGCCAGCGAGGTTGCAAAAATTCATATCTTTTTATGTAGTAGGTATTTTGCAGTTATTTTTTTTGTGCCATAATTGTCTTGAATGTTGTTTTAATTAAAAAAATAACTCAGCTTCCTGAAATTACTTAAAGTTACCCAAAAAAGGCTTGAAAGTTAGAACTTTAGTTTTCAGTAGGATTTACCCAAACATTCAACTTCAATTTAAAAATACAAAAATGAGTTTTCATAGCTTCAAGTTAGGTTTAAAAACTTCGCAGGGTTCTTAACTAGCAAAATCATACAAAAAAAATACTACTTAATTAGCCTTTTTTTGTTGTAATCGGCGTTCGAAGGCGGATAGGCTAAAAATCATTGAAACACGATTAAAGTTATTTTTCAACTTTTTATCATTCTTATGGTAAACTAAACTTAAAGATGTTATTTTAAATTAATTTTAATTGAAATTCATGCAAAATAACCGTAGCTAGTGTAGCTTTTACAATAATTTGGTCTTACCACTGATTAAAATGTGAGCATTTGTCAAAATAGCTAGTTGTGAAATTACTTGTTTTTGGATAAGAAATAAAAGGCACAAATTACTGAAAAATTGCTATTTATTACAATAAATTTTCAAAATTTCTTCCTCCAACTTGAACACATAAACGACAACGTTTTAAAAAGTTATGTTTTAATGGCCTGAAGCTACTGGAATATTCTTGTTTTATTTTTCTTTCCGCTTCTGTAAGTTTTCGTCTTAATTCAGTTTCGTCGTTGCTTTCCGACGCGTACTCCAGCTCTTTGTAGAATCCCCAAACAAAAAAATCGATGGGGTTGAGGTCTGGCGAACGCGCAGGCCATTCGATCGGCCCTGCACGCCCAATCCATCTTTCGGGAAAAGTGGTGTTCAGATGCTCTCTTACTTGTACCGCGTAGTGACAGGGCGCGCCATCTTGTTGAAAAATCATTTCTCGTCGAATCTGGAGATTCACGTCTTGTAACAATGCATAAAGATTGTTTTGTAAAAAATTTAAGTAACTGTTTCCATCCAACCTGGTCGGCAATTCAAAGGGCCCAATCAACACTCCATTTAGGACCCCAGACCAAAGGTTTTTTTTTTTTTTTTTTTTTTTTTTTTTTTTTTTTTTTTTTTTTTTTTTTTTTTTAAAACGTTGCCCCACACTAGGAATTTCTCCTGTATCGTGGGTGCGTTTACAAACATTTAAAGTCACATACACAAACAGCCAGACCCGGAACAACTACTTGTAGATCATACAAATATTTGTTCCGTGCGGGAATCGAACCCGTGACACGCAGCGCAGCAGTCAATCGCTTAACCACTGCGCCAACCGTGTCGTCAACACTAGGTTGACACTAAAGCGTGTTTGGAAGCTTGACGCCCTTGCCGAATGTGGGTTTTCGATGGCCCAGCTATGATAATTATGGATGTTGAACACTCCAGTCCTTTCAAATCGGGACTCGTCGGTCCACAGTATTTTATTGAAGAAATCAGGGTCTTCCTCAGATCGTTCTATCATTGTCTGACAAAAAGCCACTCTTCTTGGGTAATCGGATTCCTGGAGCTGCTGGACGCGCTGAATATGGTACGCATGGAATCCTTCTGTGAACAAAAACACACTGCTAAGTTCCTATCACAAGTTAACTGGTTACAGCGTGGTTTGAACAAAATGGGTTTTAGCAGAAAGAGACCTAGATCAGAGATAGGCTTACCACTATCTTAGATGATACGTACATAATAACTAACTAAATAAAATCTTTTTTTACTACACAATTCGTAATTGCTCAGGTACCTTTTTTTATGACTCACCTTCCTTAAGAATTCTTAGAATCCTAGTTCGTGGAATCCCAGTTCGTCTAGCTATTTTTCTTGAACTTGTAGATGGGTCTCTTTGAACTTCTTCCGAGACTTCATCCACTTGATCTTGGTCCTGGGGTACAGCTCCGCGAATTTGATTTCGCCCGGGGATACGTCCAGCCATCAGGGTGTTGTGTGTATTAATAAAAACCCTGTGATCCGGGTAATGCTCCATTACTTCTCCTCGCCTCTCTAATGCCTGTCGATAAAGCCTCGCAGCTTCACTACCGTTGCCTTGAGCAAAGCCATAATAGTAATGCATTTCTGCGTATTGGCTTAGTGAATAGCTCATGGTACTGCACAAAGACAATCCAAGTCACTGACTAACAAGCACAGGTTGTTCGTAAGGCAAATCAAGGTCCAAAACTCAAGCACAGGTTGTTCGTAAGGTAAATCAGGGTCCGAAGCACAAGCAGAGATAATCGTGAGGCAAATCAGATTCCAGTTAACACAGCGTAAGTAGTTCAAGGAAAAGAAAATAACGTCAACGAGAGCAGTCTTAATGCGCGCGATGGCAAGAAACGACTAATACGATGTACTTACAACCGTTTCCCGGTCCGTGGAATGCACATTCCCCTCCCCCAACGCGTACCGAACCCCTGAGACCCTATCAGAATCGTTGGTTGGTTCACAATGTAACGTGTTACTCGAGTGACGTAAAAAAAGGGGCATGGAGTAAAAATACACGACGTACAGTTATTTTACAGGACATTCAATTAAAATTAATTTAAAATTACACTTTTAAGTTTAATTTACCATAACAATGATAAAAAGTTGAAAAATAAATTTAAAATGCTTTGATCGTGTTTCAATGATTTTTAGCCTATCCGTCTTCAAACGCCGATTACAACAAAAAAAGGCTAATTAAGTAGTATTTTTTTTGTATGATTTTGCTAGTTAAGAACCCTGCGAAGTTTTTAAACCTAACTTGAAGCTATGAAAAAATTTTTTTGTATTTTTAAATTGAAGTTGATTGTTTGGGTAAATCCTACTGAAAACTAAAGTTTTAACTTTCAAGCCTTTTGCTGAGTTATTTTTTTAATTAAAACAACATTCAAGACAATTATGGCACAAAAAAAATAACTGCAAAATACCTACTACATAAAAAGATATGAATTTTTGCAACCTCGCTGGCAGAATAAATTAAAAAAACACAAAAAAAACTAATAATTCGAAAACTACAAAAAATCGCGGAACATACATGGGGTATTTTTGGATACCCCCAGGTGTGAGGAATCTAAAAAAAATTTGTTGACGTCACTATTTGGACCATCCTGTATAGCTGTAACTTGTAGCCACAAATGATACACTAGTACATAGTCGTAGAACATAGTCGTCAAAAACTCGTTGGTATGTACAAAGCACGACTAAAATTCGAACCCCGTACCCGATATCGGCAATTCGGCACACTAACTATTCACTAGACAATCGAGGCAATTTCATTCATTCTGGAGTTTTTTCAATCATTCACTTTGTCACAACACTATTTTTATTTCATCAAAAACTGACAACACAGTATACGTCAGATGACTTCGTCTAATTAAAAATACGACTACATAAAAAATGTCATGATGATATAGATCGGGCCCTATCAGAATAGGTACCAGCGCTGCGGTATAATTTTTTTAAATATTGCAGCATTATGCTGAGATATGAGCCTTTTTCGCCTCGCACAGGTCTTTTATATTTTACTAGTTTATTGTTGTTTTAAATGTTAATTTTGTTAATTTCAAATGCTCCTTTTTTACTGTTTGTATTTTCTGTGCATGTCCCAATACTTTTTGGGCTTTATCTAAATTAGTAAAACATGATCAAAATCTCTCATCTAAAAACTAATTTAAAGTATAATAAATAAGCTTTAGCTTTTTTTGTATATAATAAATGTTTTTAATGTTTATTAATTATGGAAGAAAACAAAATATAAAGAGAAACATCACAAAAACCACAATAGGTCTGTCCGGATGTTGAAACTCTTTTAGGAATCTTATTTAAACTAACGAAGTATCAATAAAGAAGGTAAAAATAATATAGAAAAACATTGTGGGTAGTCCATAAATAAAAACTAAAACAAATACAAAAACGACGACGGCGACGGACGGCGCGAGTCAGACAGCCTGTCGATGCTAATTACTAGTGGAAAGAAATTTGCTCAGGATGGTACATTTTCAAAGCGGATCAAAGAATTTTCTGAACATATTTTCATAATTCTTATTTGTTATTTCCGATGAATTCTTGTTGGAACTCCGTTAATTGGAGTAGGGATTAATTAAATAAGCTTTCGTTCGTTTCCCGTAATAGTTTTTTGTATCTCGGTACCTACTACCAGTTTTGATTGCAATTATTGTATATGTAATTGGTACTACCCTTTTCCCTTTAATCCATCCAAAGGTTGTCTGTAAAAGATCGCTTTTAGCGATAAGACCGCCCATTATGTCACCCTATGTAAAATTTCTACATTTACCTATATCTGTAACTTTTTGGTGTAAGTACATAATAAAGAGTATACTATTCTATTCTATTCTTAATCTGCTAAGTAATTAAAAAGGCCCTATAATTAGCTACTTTACTAATTTCTTCATCCATTTGTTTCATGTACAAATACCTATCCCATTAAATCAAATCATTTAATCACATAACTTAAGGAGATACGATAGGTAGGATAGGTAGATAGGTAAGAGAGACACGGTATAATGTACTTAATTAATCTAATTAACAATTACATAAATTGATATGACATCGGCACTAACAACTTCAACAAAGGGCGTATCTTTCGTCTCATATTATGAATTGTTTTATTTTATTTTCTTTTTAACGTTGTTCTCACTTATAGGAGCAACATGAATAATGTACCCAGGATTTTGTATTCCCAAGCAGCACGCAAGCGTTTTCAACATCAATATACCAGCCTATTTAGAACTTAGAGTTCTTTTAGAGACGTACAAGAGTGTCAAAAAATTATTTTGTCTTTATAAGAGTGATTTGTGAGTTATTGTACAGCTTAAACAGTATAAAATCTGTATTAACGGAACTGCGTAAGCTTAGGGTGCTTAAACAGAATATTAAAACTCTGCTATAAAACTTTAAGTATTTTGTGATACTTCAATCTGGTTTTATCGTTAAAGCGGTATGTATACAGGCTGTATTTTGCATGTAATCACATAATTATTACAGCTCTAAGTGTTTGTATAGTATCACTTGATACTTGTTTCTGTACAATTGTATAAACTCAAACTCCGTTCCCAAACTTATTTTTTCTTGTAAATACAGTGATTGTATTACTTCTGTCTATGAGGGTGTTTTAAAACTAAAAAAATAAATGACAGCTATAGTACAGCTTTAGCCTGTAATACTGACACAGTCTCTCGATTAAATGAATTAATGCTTTGATAGTGAACACATGCAATATGTGGAAAAAAAGAAAATGATCTGGTGCAGTCAAGAGAAGGATTGAAAGGGAATATTTGGATATTATAAATTACCAACAAGAATCAATAAGAAATCGGACAACCCATACCGGAGATTTGAGGCGTGCGTGGAACACAACGCGCCATCGATCCGGGCCTGGTCCTTATCGAACGGCGAGCTGCCCATTGCTCGCCGTTCGCAAGCCCGCGATGACGGTGGCCGGGAATCAGCTTGCGATTCCCGACGCCCAGGGCGTCTCCTGCGGTGGCTAGGGGCGAATTTTACCTCTCCCTCACGCGTTCCGCCTCCTCCTTCGCGAACATTACTGCTTCGCAGAAAGAGGTGACGGCTTCCCAACCCCTCTCACTCCGTACCATGGCCTGGACGAGGCCCGGACGCGAGAGATCGCCACCGCCAATCGCCTGCACGAGGACACGGCAGTGCTCCGCCCAAGCCAAGCAGACCTCCAACGTATGCTCCACCGTGTCCTCCGGGCGATCCACACCATGGTGACACCTGAGCGTTTCCTCCCGCCTTATCCGGAACAGAAACCTCCCGAAACAACCGTGTCCTGTGAGGACCTGCGTCAGGTGGAAGGTGAGGCGCCTCTCTAGCCACTCCTCAAAGAGGGGACTGATCGCCGCAATTGTGGCGTGCCCAAACATTATGAGATTTGTCTAATTATTTAATGCTGGCTATACTGTAAGTACTAAAACGACGGTAGTCCAATTTTAAATTCCTTATTTATGTTTTCATGGTTTTTACGTTTTTAACTATTATCAATGTCATGTGTCGCTATTTCGAACCATGAGATCTAGTTCTCTTACTGCTCATATGACGATAATGATAGCCTTTTCACACAGCATTTTGAGAAGAACCAATTATCTAAAGCCTAAGATTTTTCATCCTTCACTAATTTGTTGACATCTAATCGCTTTATTGGCCATCTTAACTCTGCTTTTGATTCCCAAAAACTTGGTACAATGCAAAGCCGGTTTTGCCCTTTCTCTATTCTATTCCTTTTTGTTTTAAACGGTATATTTTCCTGGAAATAAAGTAAAACAGGTATAATATACGCAACACACATTAAGTTTACTGTATAAAATATAATAGTTACCTCTTGGTTTTACTACACGTAAAACGACTACAGTACGTCAACAACAGCGACGCGAGCAAATTATTGATAAAAAAAACGAGATGCGTGCGCGCTTGCCAGGAGTTACCGATCAACTATCGTACGGCCGAAATATCTTGGCGAGTTCGAACTTCGCAATGACATGAAGCGATTGTGAGTGAGAGAACTTGCGCGAAAGTTCGTAGTGCTTTTGTTCAGGCTCGCCAAGATATTTTGGCCGTATTGTACTATGTGCTATAAACTAAACAAAACATAATTTATTAATTTTAAGTCCAATTAACACCATCACATATCCAAGTCCAAGATTAACATAAACTTACTAATAAATATTAGTAAAATAATAATGTCGCCATTCAGTACGTTTCTTGTCATTGAAAATAGTTCGTTTAATTTGTATTCTTTTGTAATTCTCTTCAAAAACATATTTAGAACACTTTTCCTAACAAGGTACTTATAAGATAATATCTGTAGTGTAATGGTTTCTTTGAACACCGAATAGCAGCTCTAACACAGCTACCATACAGGTTCTCTATTGCTTCTACAGTTACTATACAGCCCTACTAACGCTAAAAGCAGTATAATATGAGCCCTATTTTTACTTATAAAAGCGCTTATACAGCCTTTACACAGCCTAAGTATACAGCTTATAGTATAAAAACGAACTGAAAAATAGCTTGTATACAGCTGGCAATGCTACTTAGGATATCTTTAGTTAAAAGAGTGTCTTTGGAGTTTCTCCTCCGTAAAGATCAACGTTTTGGTTAATGGTGCCGATTCTGTTGTACACCGAACTAAACTAACTAGGCTATCACTAAAATTCCTTACTTTTGGCTATGAGAATCTTAACGCTATTCTGCAAAATAAAATCTCTAAATTTAAAAATAATTTTGACACATCTAAAATCAAATTTGGCAATTGCGACTCCACGTGATACTTGTTTGCCGTACCACGTGATTTTTTTTTAGAGCCAGATGCACGCATTATTTTGCAGCCTCGACATGTTTTGTATGGAATTTTTCACTTTTTGTATGGAAAATATGAAAAAAAAATTTTTTTTTTTACCAACACGTTGGATTTTATATGTTCAGAATAGCAAAATTGCCATTTTCACTAAATTATAATCTCAGTGCCATCTTAGTGCTGTGAAACTAAAATTTGGTTAAGTTGTGTCACTTTAGTCAATTTCAGAATCGGAAATCGTCGTTTGACAGGAATAAACTAAACTTTGGTGATTTTTAGTCTAGTTTAGAGAATTTTGTGATAAGAGAATCGGCACCAGTAGCTTCAACTCTTAACTAACTGGCAGACTCAAAAAGTGTCTGTACCTATATTTAATTTAGATAAATGCTTTGAGTTTGAGTTTACAACTCTGGCAAGCCGATTTTCAAAATATTTTTTATGTTAAGTTTCTGGAAACAAAAGTCGTTCCAGTTAATGATCATGATTCAACCGGGTGAGTGGGTGACTCACACGTTAACCCCCGTGATAACAATGCAACCCCAACGATACACTCATTGTAAAATTCCCCCTTCGCGTTTATACCTAAAATCCATGGTTTTAGAGTTCATTTTCGTTATAGTGTGTGCGATGACCTATATTTATCAGTTATCCCTATTAGATATTGAATTTTCATTTGAACAAAAAGCGTATCAAAGGAAGTTGCCCAAAATTGGTTGCAAGAATGCATTAACATAATATAACCAAATGTTTGTTGATTCAGGATGGTTTTTGAAATGTGTGAAATGTGTTTTTGAAAAATTCATTATAATTACCCAACGTTTAGCGGTTCAATCTCTCAAAAATCAAGAATTACCTACTTACGAATTATAGACGTTCAATCTCAAGCTGCACACCAAAGTTCAGGACGATGCCGTGTACGACACGATACTAGCTGCAGGAACAGTGGGTCATCCATATCCATCTCTGTTTTCAAGGGAACGAGTACTCCAACATAGTACAAAATTTTTAAAAGCGTTGCCCCACACTTCGAATTTCTCCTGTATTGTGGGTGCGTTTACAAACATTTAAACAGCCAGACCTGGAACAACTACTTGCAGGTCATAAAATATTTGTTCCGTGCGGGGATCGAACCCGCGACACTTAACGCAGTAGTCTTCTTATAGGCCAATGGGCCGTTGCTCAACACAGCTTGCAAGATGCCATCTTCTGAACTAGATCAATAGTAGATACTGAAACCAGTAGGTATAAACTGGCCTCGTCTTCTATTGAAACCTCACGCTATACCAGGTCAAGCTCGAAACGTCACCACTGACGTGCGGTCTACCGATTTAAGGCGGAGCAGACAGGCGCGACGCAACTCTAGTAGACCAATTTCTATGAAAAGACATCTAACCTGCAAAAGGAGATAAGGTACTTACTGTGTGGCGGTAACCATACCAGTCGACAAGCTAAGCTAGAGCTACTAAATTCGTTCTTAACATACCTCGTGCAAAAGTAGTGTCACACATAGTGCAAGCAGGCGGATAATAGGAAGATTCCAACCAGAATCTCGGATCGTCGCTGAATTTCGTTCTTGAACTTTAACTTGATCATCAAAGACAAGAATATTTTTGGCAAACACAAAACTTTCTTTGGAATCGCGCAGGTCATAACTATTTTCACAAGAATTTTCAACTTTTTACCCCTGTCTTCTACTCGTATGTTGAACGGATGCAACTCATGCAACTCAATTTTATGTCACCGTTATGTCCCAAGCTGTCACTTTTAATAATATGGAAACGTTCTAAATAGTGTTTCGGAACACTTTTGAGAATTTGAGGGATTTTTTTTCATAATTTATCTAAATAATTTTGAAGATAAATAGTTCCATTACATTTACACAAATATACAATAAACATGTGACGGACTAAGCCCGTCGGCGGCCCAGGGCTGCAAAACAAAATGCCAGCCCTCCCTCCCCGCTCTTCCCAGCTTACGTAGGAGACAATCGCATGCAACAGGTCCGCGTCAGTCTTTGCATGATTCCAAGGCAAGTGCAACTAGAGGCTGTCGCGTTGGTGCAGTTGGTAGCGACCCTGCCTTCTGAGCCGCTGGTCCCGGGTTCGATCCCCGGACAAGTCAAACATTTGTGTGCATGAGCATGTCTATTTGAAATGATCGTTTCCTGCACAGTGTGTCGTAACGACTAGTGGCAGACGCAAGCGACAGCTCTGCGTCAAGTCGCAGCGACAAGGCGCAAATGCAAACGCAAATGACCACCTCTCGTCTTGTTGCAGCTACTAGACGCAGCGACAAGACGCACAGTTTGCGCTGGCGCTTATAGGATGCCATTTGTGTATAGCTAGTTTCCCTAAAATAGGCTTAGTCCAATGAAACACTGGCCAATTATTAACGATGCCACCATTCAATCAGCCATTCGCAGTACCTACCTAACCGTTTTAGTGTGATATATTTGTTCATGTTGTGGATACGCCATGATACTAAAATCTACGAGGGCGACGCTGCTGTCTACCGTAGGTACCGAGTAGATAGGTACATACATACCCTCGACAAAATTACTTTACAAAAAAGCGGTTTTGCACGACAAGATTTTAATATAAAAATCTTCGTGCATTTCTTATTTCTCGTTTCCGTAGTAATCTCATAAAGTACTACTCAACTCCTACAAGACTTCCTAATTGTAATTGCACGTATGCACGTTTAATCAAAAGGGTTTTAATGAACTTGCGATATGTCGGGAGGGGACCACCCCTGGCTGCGCCCCTAGATTCACATGATCCCCGTTTATTCTAATTTTGTGCGTGATGAAAGGCCTTTAAATGCTGGTGGCTCATATCACACGCTTGCACGTCAAAAGAGGATGTAGATTCCTAAATAGTTTAAAGGAAACTTAATTTTGTGGCCTATTATTAAATGCGGTATTCCAGTGCCTACTATGATGTTGAAAGGACTTACATTTTAATATGTAAGTAAACATACCTACCCTTCACTGCAAACGAGATTGTTTTAATATGGTTAATATCATCCAATGCTTTGAATTTTTGAGGCCCGTTTTGATCGGACAAAAAAATATTAAAATAATATTCAGATCAATCTTGTATCAAATCTTTGTAACAATAAATTTGGGTGCCATAAGCAGCCAATTAATATCTATCAACCCATTTTGCAATCAATAAGCAATTTATCGAATCGAACGCTGTTCTAGTCAACGCCACATAAAACATAAACAAGTTCATTTAAGCTCCAAATATAGGTAATTTGCTAAGAGCATTATCTCAGTACTTAGAGGTACTTAGTGTACACAACGAGAGGAGCTTGTAAGCTTCCTGCTCTATTTTCCGTTTCTCAGAACTGTGGCGTAACGGCGGCGATCGGGAGTAGTATGCAGGTATAAGCTCCAAGCAGCTTTTAAATTACTTATTTCAATGTTATTAATTATTACTTACCTATACTGTCCATGGAAAGCAGACTTACAATATTGATTGTTAAGAGGGTTTTGCCTATTAGGGTTGCGGGTTCCCAAAAGCGAGACAACAAGATCTTTCAACCTGTCTGTCACAGGCCAGCTGATTTTTTCATACATTATGCCGAATAAACTCAAGCTTATTCGCATAGTTAGTCATAGGTACATTGTTTTATTAGCCCACATAATTTAAACATTGTTACTTTGTTAGTACTAACGTCATTCAAGGTATGAAAAGCGTTTACATAAAACAGTGTAACAAACCTTTGAGAAACATTTAAAATGAGTGAGGTATCCTTTTTTGACACGGTATGTCTAGACCAATAATATAATAATTATAATTATTAATTTTATTATAATATTATAAAGATGAAAATTTTTTTTGTTTGCAACGAATAGGCTCTGAAACTACTACACTGATTTAAAAAAATCATTCACCAGCACTTGGCAACATTATTACGGAATAGCATAGAATACAATTTATTTTCAAAAAAATTAGGCATCTGTAAGAAAATCGCAATATTGTAACCCAAAGTAAAAAACCCAAAATTGTTTATGGCGTGCACTGCGAAAACTATTAATGATAGAACAAAATAATGTACAGACCTACGACAGGTTTTTATTCATGTCAAAACTATTTTCATTGTGTCGTCCATGACATTGCACATTGCTTGTGCTATAATAAAATCCTTCTCTTACTTTAAAATTAAAATTGTGAAGGTGTGAAGTATGGTAGTTAGTATGTTAGTTATGTGTGTTCCCTCTTCACGCAAAAACAACAGAACCAATAGCGAACAAACTTTGTACTTATGAAGCTGGAGTGCGGTAATAATACACAGGTAACTTTTTATCCCGAAATTTTGGGGGTGAATCCGCCGGGCCCAGCTAGTTAGATAATAAAGTTACAATAAAAAAGTCTATCTTTATATTGCGTAATAAAATCACCGAATCAATATTTTATAAACAAAAGCATAACAGTTAAAATGTATTTATTGATATACCTATGCACAAAAGTGAAACAATATCAGAGCGGGGGGGACCGTGCCACCCTATTCTTGCGCGCACAGCCCTGACTGCATTTACCTGTAGGCAACTGAGTACTAGGTACGCGCCGCCGTTGCAAAATTTATTCCATCATAGTCTTTGATGCGACAGGACGTGTGCACTTTTTCATAAAATTTCATCTGACTTTGTGTAAAATCAGTGGTCTAAGTGGTGACGATGCGTTTAATGGTGAGTTTATTTGAATATATAATTGATTTTATCATTGCTTTATTTATTTTATGTTAATTCGCCATACGTTTTTAATTCATTTTAGTTAAAACTTTTTTTTCGAACTTCATGGTTTCTTTTCATGGTGTTTGTTCCGCGGTTTTAAAGGTAGCGAGTAAATAATCATTCAAAAGATTTTGTCAAATGTGATACCGAGACGAAGTTAGTTGATTGCGTTCTTGAAAACGTTCAATAATAAATTAAAATTGTAACATTTTTAACCAATACTAAAGCGCAATTACTTGATCAATAATTAATTAGGTCCATATCTTTAATCATTGTGTTTGTATTTTAAAATTCCAATGTGTCCAGTGAGCTCGTGAATTAATTTAATTGAAGTAATGAAATAGTGAAGTGCATATTATGTAAATCGGAAAAACTATTGAAATAATTTTAATTAAATTTGGTAGATACCTACTTTAATCAATATTGATCCCGTTAATTCGCTGAAATCTCTACTTTGTTTTTTTTACGTGTATTTTAATTTATTAATTAATATATTAACATAATTTGATACTTAGTGCAATTAATTGATATTAACTTTGTAGGAAAATTTAGTACCTTAAAAAGCCATAGAATTATCCTTCCACTTCAGCAGACCCGCTGGAGTGTAGTTTAAACATATTTTCATTGAGTGCGTTATTCGTGTTAAACGGAGCGGAAGTAGGAAACATTTCCTATTTCGTCGATTGGTTATGCATTCATTTGCGGGCTTTTAATTGTGGTGTTAAAGTAAAAGGGGACAAGCAGCATACGCAATAATGCGATGAGTCAACTTAACTCTTTAAATCCTTTTAGTATTTTGCTGTTTCCTGACTAGACTCTATTTGCAATTTGAGTTGTACGAAATTGTAATACAAATACTGACTTAAATCTCCTTTTTATCTTAATTGGTTTTAACGTTTAGGGGTTGTTCTTCGAAATAAATTATTTTTATTAAGTTTTACTTTTTTTTTTGAAAACCGTAATGTAAGCTTTTTTTATCAAGCTAAATGCTAAATGCTAAATAGGTACTCTAAAAGGTTATTTTAAGAAAGGCACGTATTAGTTTTCATTATTTTACGCACTATTTGTAAATTTCTATTTATTCACGTTGATAATATTCACACCACTAACTGAGAATGACTTTAGTTTGTATCATAGTGACGGCATGTTGCAGACCATGATCTAAAATGTTTCATTTTTGGGTATTTAACAATAAACACTTTTTTAATCAGTTCAAAATCGTTTATTAATTAAACAAATAATTCAAAGTAAATGACAATCTTAAATACACTCGAGAGCAATGAATCCGGGTCACTTAAAGAATGTTAAAAATCTCGGAAACTAAAAATGATAGGTTAATGCAATAAATTGTATTTAATAGACAATGTAATACTCCTTAAATGAAAGTAAAAAAAAATACATTTTATTAACACAAAATTACTTAAAGAAAAAAACTGCTGATCTCTCCTTAAAACAAAAATAGGAAACATGAAATTTTTGAACTTTATTACGATTTTCTTGAATTTTAATACTTCGTATTGCCTCCTCGTGCTTCCATTACTGCGTTTACGCGGTTTGGCATGCTGTACACCAAGTTCCTTATACGATTTTGGGGAATATTCTCCCATTCCTCTGTGAGAGCAATTTTGAGCTCACGAAGCGTGATTGGGGGAGGGTTTCGTTGTTTTACGCATCTGCCTAGCTCGTCCCAAGCATGCTCGATCGGGTTGATATCCGGGCTGCGCGCTGGCCACTCCATACGAGTAATGTTCATCTCTTGAAGGTAGTCATTCACAATCCTACCTGTATGAGGTCGGGCATTGTCATGCATAAATATAGCATCCTCACCTAAATTGACCATAAATGGACCAACGTGATCATTGAGGATTTCTTCCACATATCTTACGCTAGTTAAAGAGCCGTTTTCTATGATCACCAGCTCTGTGCGACTTTCAGAAGAAATTCCGGCCCACACAAGTACAGACCCACCACCGTAGGCTACTTTTTCTTCGATGCATGCTTGCTTGAATCTTTCCCCTGGTCTTCGATACACTCTGTGTCTTCCATCGTGCTTGTAGAGCATAAATTTTGATTCGTCGGAGAAAATAACTTTTGACCAATCTTCAATACTCCAATTTACGTGGCTCTGGGCATATCTTAGTCTTGAAATACGATGCCCACGCTCCAGTTTAGGGCCGTTTGCAGGTCTAAGGGGTTTTAAGTTAGATTCAGCAAGCCGACGTCTTACTGTCCATGCACTTGGGTTACTTCCTCCGAGGCGTCGAAACTGATTGGTGAGTTCAGTTCCTGTGAGAAAGCGATTTCGAAGCATGGTGTTCACCAAGTATCGGTCTTCTCGTGCTGTGGTACACCTGGTTCTGCCCGTTCCTGGTCTGCGTAGGTTAGAACCAGTTTCTTCGTAACGTCGGAGAACTCTTTGTACTGTTGACAGCGACACACCGACAGTCCTGGCTGTATCGCGCTGACTCCGGCCGGTTTCCAGCATTGTAAGTATTCTGGTGCATTCTTCAGGCGTAAGCGACATAATTTCAGCTTGAATAATGAATATAGAGCACTATCAACATGGTTTATGTACCCACATAAATGACAGATTACAAACAAAAGCAAAACCAAATGCTGTAATTTCGTAGTTCCATCTTCGAAAGTGGCCCTTTTTCAAATTTGATTTTTTTATGATATAACTTTACAATAACTAAGAAGTTTTAATACCTTCATTTAAGGAGTATTACATTGTCTATTAAATACAATTTATTGCATTAACCTAGCATTTTCAGTTTCCGAGATTTTTAGGATTCTTTAAGTGACCCGGATTCATTGCTCTCGAGTGTATTTATTAACGTGAGGCCATAAATAAATACGCAACTGTGACGCTAAGTACTTAGAAATTTCTTTAAAAAAATCTTTCACACTCAAATAACTTAATCATCTAGTCTTAGGCCCGTATTACATTACGTCTACCAAGACTCGAGCGTTACTTAAAAATAGTTTCAACCAATCAAATGGCTTGAATCTAGTTGTAAGTATAATGCTTGAGTATTGAGTGATGTTCTGTGATACGGGACTTAGTATTTATTTGGTAAAACTTCGATACTAAAGTATCGAGTTATGCAAATAACTCGTTTTTTTATATTTATGACTCCTTTTTTTTACTTTTTTTTCCCCTTTTACCTTAACACCACAGATATTTAAATGCTGATTATTTTATTTTATTCTGTACTAGCTGACCCGATAGACGTTGTCTTCAATAAAAAATAATACATAAAAAAATGACTTTCAGTTTTCCATTTTCCCAGGGCAAGTTTTCGAATGTTAAATTTTCTTCCCTAAAACCCTTATTCCGACTATTATGTCCGAACATTTGCATGCGACGGTACATGGATCGTGGGAGTATTTGAAGTTAAATTATAACATTTAAAACTTCTTTTCGTCAAAAACATCAAAAAATTGTGCAACTTTTTTTTTCAATATCTCCGTAACCAGAAGGTGATGGTATCTCCCTCCCAGGTTTGGTCCACGACAAAAATGACCATAATAACCTTTGATCGAAGATAGTAACGGGAAGAACAGCGGGGCTAACACGGCCTCTGTGATAGGCTTGAATCACACATTTTATAACGGTTTTTGATCACAAATTGTGATAAAAATGTGTGACAAGGGGCTGACAACAGCTAAAGTGCAGTCACTGTCGGGCTGCATATAAAAGAAAGAGAAGCACGATGACACAAAGCTGGTAATTTATTGCAAAATATGAAGCAATTCTCCATTTACAAAAAATCTATTGATTGGACTGAAAAATTAAAACACTATCACGTTCATAATGTTACTTGAAGAACATTCCGAACACAAAAACAGAATGATTGCATGTATATTAGTATGTTTTTTTAATAGTTAAAAGAAATTATTAGAGATATCTTCGTAATTTTTTTCTATCGTACCAAATTAGTTGTATTATGTTTTCAACACACTATCTAACTAGCATATATATCCTGAAGAATATCATATATTTTTCTGATTTTGTTTACTGCAGTGAATCATATACCTTTAGGCATTATAAAACTTGCGTTTAGGTCATGTGTCATGTAGGTAGTCCTCTTAAGCCTATCACAGTAGGCCGTGCGCGCCCCACAGGTGGTTCGTTAAGGTATACAACCGCTACGTTATGCTCATGACTGTACTAAACGTCTCTCCCATACCCGTACATAGAGGAATACTGACAGGCGATGATGATATTTTACAACAAACAAAATATTGCCTGTCTCATCTTTAGGAGGCGCGTCCCAGGGTCGGTTCCCGGAGAGTATACAGAGAGAAAACGTTCTCGGTAGAAACAGATTTTAGAAAAATGGTACAGACGTGTAAATAAATATAAATTCTCACCTTTTGTGTTTATGCTGCCAATCGATGTTATTTCGTATAAGGATTAGGTATATTAGATATTTTATTTTAATTTAGTTAGGACTTCCGTTTGATATCGATAGGAGTCTTAAAAAACGCGGTTGTCACCGCCAAACAAATATCAAGTTTGTACGCCTAAAAATAAAGTTGAGAATAAATAACACGAGAAGAGTGCCTCTTTCCACTTACGATCTCGAGCTAATGGGAGTTTATTTGTACTCAACTTTATTTCAACAAGTACAAGGTCGATATTTTTTTGGCAGTGACGAATGTGGTGCGCTGCGCTTCGCTAAGTACTGCGCGCCCCCGGCCCTAAGACTATACGTGTAGCCGTGTAGGTACGGTCATAACTTTGTTTTCTTATTTTCTGTACGTACACTGAACAACAACATGTTACAGGCCGTGTAACTTCTACTTGACTTCTGATAGTACTTCTGACAAAGAAGAGTTAAGAGCGTTTATACCCTATGAGTGGCAACGGCAACGTCGCAATTTAGTGTCATATTTCGTGGTTTAAAATTTTTATCATTTAATCGGAGCTATATTTAAAAAATCTGTTTAATTAACTTTTTAGAATTACGTGAAAGTGTTTAAAAAGTAAATAACCGTAATGCTTACAGTTATTTTACAATGAAAATAACGCCCTGCAAGTTTCCAATGTATTATTTGCATACAAATAGAACTGTAAACGCAACGATTTCTTACATTTTACACAGTTTTCACATAATTCTAAAAAGTTAATTAAACAGATTTTTAAAATATAGCTCAGATTAAATGATAAAAATTGAAAACCACGAAATATGACACTAAATTGCGACGTTGCCACTCATAAGGTATAAACGCTCTTAAAATAATTGACGAGTGATTTCTAAGCCGGACGATACGGCACAGTAACAAATTCTATGTTACGGAAGCAATGAATAAATTTCATTGAAATTGATTGATTGACATTTTCAATGAAATTGATTGCTTTTTTCGGTTTAATTTTATAGTTTACAACTCGTGTTAGGATTTGTTTAAGTGAAAACTTCTTTAGAAACGCTGAGTGACTTTTGGTAGGGGAAAATCTTATGGGTTCGCGTCACCGACATAGTGTAGGTAATGGCTAGCTATAAGGGTGAATTTTGCTTGGTTTTTCCTATAATATTTTACGCTCATCGTCATCACTTTTTCACTCTCATTTTTCCTAGCCTTTATCCTAAAAGCTGTCTTTTTGAGATTTATGGAAGTAAGTACCTTAATGTTTAGTGTTTGTTCCTCGTTCTAAAAACCAGCCAAGTGCGAGTCGTACCACGCTTATGGGTTCCGTAGTTGCGATGAATTATTCCCAAAAGCAAACTTAACATTGTAGTTGAAAAACCTTTTCTTTCATACGTCGACGTACGGTCAATACTCCAACTGCAAACGTAAGTTTGTAATCACATTTTTTTGTATTTTTTTAATGTACTACTACAAATTAACGATTTTCGGTCATTTTTTTTAAGTACTTGTACTGTTGCTTCTTGCCAAATTTCATGATTCTAGGTCCACGGGAAGTTTTCATTTATTTGCGGTTTTTATTTATTCGCGAGTATCAAAAAATAAGTCGCATAATATAATATGTGGCCGTATTTTTTTATTTCGTTGACTTAGAAGCTTGATTTTTTTAGTTCTAAGGGACCGTAGATTTACGTACTTATATGATATTAATTTCAACATGATACCTCCACGAATTGCTGGCAAAAAGGGTCTTGACTCTTGACAGACGGACAGACTGGCGGACAACCAAGTGATCCTATAAGGGTTCAGTTTTTTCCTTTCGGGGTACGGAACCTCAAAAATAAGTAAAAATCGTGTTCACGTAAAAAAAATTACGTTAATATTTTACCCGGTTACCTATTAAACAGGTGATGCATACTTTTGCCTTTTTTTTTGTAGGATGGAAAATCCACATGGATGTCGCCGCCATTTTTTTTAATATATTTTTTTGTGGGTGGGATATCATCAAATATCTTCTCCCGCTCTGGGCAGAGCAGGAGGGCGTGTCAGACTCTTACTGACTAAAACCCACCCGTGTTCCTTCAGTTGCCTGTGCCAGGAGCCACGGTATCCCTCTCGGACTTTCCCGCAACCCTAGCAGGCATCGGCCCTAGCGGACCTCGTCATTGGTGCTGACATCTCTTTGAGGCGCGCGTGGAACACAACGCGCCGTCGACCCGGGCCTGGTCCTTATCGAACGGCGAGCTGCCCATTGCTTGCCGTTCGCAAGCCCACGCCTACAGTGGCCGGGAATCGGCCTGCGATTCCCGACGCCCATCGCGTCTCCTGCGGCGGGCGGCGGGGTCTGTCAGACTCTTACTGACTAAAAACCACCCCGGTGTTCCATCTCACACCTACGCCGGGGGTTGCGGGAACGTACGATCCTTCCGCAACCCACGACTGGTGCCGCGCCGCCACTGCGGGCCTCTTCTGGTCTGCCCCCCCACCCCAGGAGAGTGAGGTGTTTCTATTCTGAATTTGACATGTTTCACCTAAAATTTGGATTGTCTAACCTAAATCTGGCTATTTTTATCGCGATTGAAAAGGTGTGGAATAAAAATTGTTGTCATGAACTAAAATTCACACCAACTCGACTACAGATGCAAAAACCGTACTGTATTTTTTGTCTTTTTTTTGTTTTTATCTCGCAACGGTGTGTCCTGTCGTAAAAATAATGAAAATTTCGACCCCCTATATACACCCCCTAAACCTCTAAAATCCAACGTGTTGGTAATAATTTTTCATATTTTCCATACAAAAAGTATAAAAATCCAAACAAATCATGTCGAGGCAGCAAATAACGAATGCCTCCGGCTCTAAAAAAAAAAATTAAAAAAAGTACCACGTGGAGTCGCAATTGCCAAATTTGATTTTAGGTGTGTCATAACTATTTTTAAATTTAGAGATTTTATTATTTAATTTTAGTGATAGTTTAGTTCGGTGTACCTACAACAGAATCGGCACCATTAGCTGTTTCTTTTGTCTCCAGCCGGTTTATACTAACCGTGCATCACAACGTTTTCAGTACCTACTTTTGTGCATTTCATTTATCGGTTGAAACCTAAAATCCTCCGTCCGTAGACATAGGTAGAAACCGTAGACTTTTAGGTTCCCGAAACCTTCTTCCTTTCAACGTTTCAACATTACTCATAAATTAATTTCATAATTTACCTAGTTTCCAGTTGTTCATTTTGACCTCAACTGAAGGGGACTACAGATCTCTGGCTTCTTAAGTTTGAGACTCGGCGACCACTCGGTCATAGACTATTCAGTGACGTCACAGCATGCAGCACAAAACTTTCAGTATCATTAGAGCATCCAACTTACCTATCCTTAACTTAAGGTCACGTACATCAGTGGTAACACTTGTACTACGAAAATCTCCCTTACTGCTACGACTTACAGGCGCTGTCGATGTCAAATTGGTGGCACCGATGTGCGGTTGATTGTACCTATGAGGTTCTCTAAGGCCTAATGGCACGTTCATGGGTTAACCTAAATAACTCGGAGTTAACAGCTAATTCAGGGTTAATCAAATAATTCATTTTGCGCCACTAAGAGTTAGAGAGAGCTAAACCTAGAGTTAAACTTTTAAATATTTAACCTACCGATGTGGGAGGGTTAAATCGCTAAACTCTGGGTTAGTGTAAGTAATGCCGAAATATATTGACGATAGGAGTCTTATGAGGTGCCGTAAAACGGGGCTATTCGGATTTTCGGGGGTTATTTGGAATAAAGTAATTGTAAGATTTGAGTTGACATAAATCCTACCAAAACACAATAGACATCTTTTTTTATTACTGGTCACACTTTAACTTATTTTTAGTTTATGGTTTCAATTTGGAGTTTATCGTGCCACGCTGTTCGAATTGTGAACCAGGTACGAAAAATGGTAAAAAGTTAACTTTTTGAAACGGTCCAACTTTCATCTAGTGAGGATGTGAGGATAAAATTTGTTGATTTTTTGCAAAACAAATTTGAATAGATTGGAATTACCGGGATTACGTATGAGTAAGGGATCACGGAGCAGAAACAAAAGGGATATTTTATTTCCGTTTAGTTTAGAAGTTAATTTTACAATTTTGACAAAAGGGGCTATTTGACACGGTATACGGGGTTATTTGGAACACTCTCAAATAGCCCCAAATAGTTTTTATTAAAATATAAATATGTAACTATAACTTTTTCATTTTATGTTATTCTTACTAACACCATGGTATTGTATAAAAGACGTTATGGAAGTTGCCGAAAAAGGAACACTTTTTTACCATATTATGGCTCCTATGATCCGGAAGACTTGGAACATGTAATACATGAAGTGCGATCGGGAACACTTTCTGTTGGAAAGGCCGGCGCCAAAAAAGTTCCGAAAAGTACCTACCGTTTCACTTCGACAAAAGCCTGATGAAAAAGGAGCATTTATTCTATTAAATTTAAATAATGAAGACACCATTTATTTTGTTTTGTAAGTTTTGTTTTAAATATTTTTTATAAAAAAATGTACTTATCGTGAAGTGTAAATATTTTAAATATTTTTTTATTCACAATATATTTACATAAACTTTTTATACTAAATAAACTATCAAAGTATTAAAATTAAATATACAGTTAATAACCTAATACCTATAACTAAGACTACTTATAAATGTGAATAAGTGTATAATATGTGTTTTAGTTGATAAGTTTCATTTTCTATATTTGTAACGAAAGATATACCTAATATATTGTTTTGCACCTTGGGTATTGGGCTTGTTTCGCAAAAGTTTTGGTCATTTTCCAAGTTTAAGATTGGTTTGAAGATCTCACACATGAGGTGTTAAAGCTCATTTCAATAGGTTTAAAGGTTATAGATACGAACAAACATACAGTCCACGTTTCATTAAAGTAGTACGTAGCTAGCCGGCGACCGTATTAAATATGAAGATGGGATATTTTTTTATTTAGTTGCCAACATAACCTGCCAATAAACACCATAAAAGCACAGATTACTAATTAGTTACTTCGTAAATAAAACACAGACGCTAGTTTTCCTGGGTCAACTACTCGCCAAACCAAATTGAACCCTAACCTATACAACATAATGGTCATAATCGAGCCGGATCATTAGTGAAGTTAATATAGAAAAAACCACATTCCATCGGAGATAAGAAGCCGGCGAGTGAATCGCTAAGCGTAAACAAAGTAATTAGCAGAGATTTTAACAAGAAAAAAACGTTGTTGACATCAAGCTTTGCGAATACCTACGTGAAATAACTAATAAATAACAGTGAAATATGTCTAAGACGGGCGAAGAAGCACTAGGTACTTATACTAGAAGATACGGCAGAGTTACTAAAGAAAACACAAATAAACTTACGAAAATGTCCTAAACAACGTTTGACAAAAGGATAGGTACATGTATCCTTTTGTCAAACGTTGTTTAGGACATTTTCGTAATGACAATTCTAGATTGTATGTATACAATCTAGAATTCAGTGCCTCGAAGAATGCTGGAAAACATTAAACGGTGCGTATCAAGACATAGCGAGAGGTTAACACCGAGAGATAAACGTAACTTATTGTCGTATTTCGTTAAGGCTCCGTTCACATAAAAAAACCCTCTTTTGTCAATTTCTTGTCTAATTGTGACAAAGCTGGAAATAATTAAAACATTATGTCTGTGTGACTACAAAAGTAAAGTTTTCATGGCCCTTAACCATTCGTGTCAGTCACAGCACCTGTTACACAAAATTCAAGCGAACAAAGTCGCGTGGAAAATGCTAGTGTTAAATAATGAGCAAACAAGTAGTAGCAGAGAACAAATCGCAGTTGGAGCAACAGGGCAGTCACAGTTTGCTGTTTCCTAATAGTTTCATCACTTTTGCGCTCTCGAAAATATAGTTTGTTTTTACTTTGATTTACTAAATGAAAATATTGTATAATCATAAAATGAAATTTTAATTTTATTTTTAGATTAGCTGAAGATTAATGTTTGATTTTTAAATTTCTTGAAACGGCTTGCTCAATAATAGGAAAAAATACATTAGGTACTACCAGGGTTTGTTTCGAAAAGTAGGTTTTTTCAACATTATTTTTCTGCTATATTTGTATCGAAGTTGAAAAATTTTGTCCAGCTACATGCAAGTAGACCATTTGATGTTGATAATAATTTTTAATGTTCAAAATCAAACGTAGTTTCTAGTGAAAAAATGATCAAACGTCAGTCTCGCGTCATTTTTTGGAAAACTTGTTGCGAATATTAGTGATTTTCTATGAATACTCAACTTATTTGAAAAATCCCTTTCAGCCACATGCAAAACAAAGAACTCAAGTTTTCGAATCACAATAGTTATTTGTTATACAAGAGTGCAAAGTTGCTTTTTAACCGCGTGTTCAATTTTGATGACCGAGCAAGCGAAGGATTCTAAAATTGAATCACGAGCGCAGCGAGTGATTCAAAATTAGAATCCTGAGCGTTAGCGAGGGAATCAAAAGAGCACGAGGTGAAAAATCTTTGCACTCGAGTGCAACACGTAACTTTTCATTCCACCTCAGCGAGGAAATGACTAAATGCAAAAAAAAAACGTTTACAATCACAAGATAGGTACACTTTTATTTCAGTTTAGGTATTAATTACTACATTATGACAGGTAAGTATTACAGAATAATCTTTAAATTATAACAAAATAATACTAAGGTATAATTAAGAAAATTTTAAAGTAACGTTGCTACAGTTATTTAAATTGAGTGTAATATTTTTGTTTGGTACTGTAATATTGGTGTTAGTCACTTGTGTACTGTTTTTCGGTAAACTATCTGTCATACTTAATAGTTGTACCGATTCATCGGATTCCCTTGGCGTGAATGTTGGAGAGAGAGGGAGATGGTTAGGTGTTTCATAACGGCTTATTTTTGATGTAGAAGGGCCAGTCCAAGGATCCGATTGAGGCTCTTTCAGTGTAATGGCTCCTACGATGCCTTCACATATTTTAGACTTATTTTGGATGGAATCCTCTATGTATCCCTCTACAACTGCATTGGACTTCCAGCCTCCGTGGCGCTTAAGGGACAGGAGATCAGCTCCGGAATCAGCCAAAAGTGTGGCTGAAGTTCGTCGGAAACAATGACCCGTGTACAACAGGGGTTCTGGAAGTTCAAGAAATGTTGCTATTTCTCGTGGGATACTGCCAATTTTATTAGTACCCATAGGCTGTCTAACACACTTTCCATTGCGATACTGTAGAAAAAATCGATTGATTGGAGTGTTAGGCGGGCGTAAGGCTTGATATTTCTCAACAATCGTTACGTATTCCTTGCGAATGACGAAGTTGCGGTCTCTTTTTGTCTTTGTATTAGGTAAATTAATTAATAGTAAGTCATCTGAATGTTTCTCAATGTTTTTGACATTAAGTTGTGTTAGTTCATTAGTTCGACATGCTCCGTTTATTCCAATAATAAGAACAACCTGTAACGTAAAGAGTATTGTAGTAGATAAATGAATAAAATTGATATGAACGCATAATTATGCCTATCAACATCTACTAAGTATACTATTTAATTGAGATTAATATACTTAAGTAGATACTGAATGTGCAACTGACTTACTTTTGCCGCCAAATATACGGAATCGGGTGCTTCGTTAAGAAACTTTTCAATATCAGATACTGTGAAAACCTTCGATTTTTTTGGTTGATGACCAGATGAGGCTCTTTTTAAAAATGCCACTAATTTAGGATAGGTATCGATATGTTTGTCTTTTTTCATCTTTATTGTTGCTTTTAGCATCGAATACGTACTCCATAGAGTGCTTGCTTTCTTGTTCTCGGATAATTCTATAAAATATGCCAGCAAAACGTTTTCTGAGAAAGTTTTGGCTCCTTTTGCTAGTCGCCACGTGTTGAACATATCGTACTGTTTTAAATACTTCTCGCGTGATTGTTGAGGGAGAAAGCTCATTTGCGCATTATTAACAGTTTCAGTCAATTCTGTTGGCGTCAAGCAAACTTCCTCGTCGCTAGAATCACTCATTTTAGTTTTTTCACTTGTTTTCAAGTTTCTTGTTTTTAATATAAGGTTTAACAATGACGTGAAAAAATGCCGCGTAAAGAACCGCGTACACATGGTATAATAATATGCTTCGCCTGGTATTCTCTTCCCGTGACAGCTGGGTCACGTGATTGGCCTAAGTATACGTCATCAGTTGCGATGCGGTTCTTAAAGTTTTTTAGTGGGGAAAAAGATAAAAATAATACAACGGGTACTCAATTTTTATCATTTTTAATATTTTAGATGTGCCCAAACGGCCTTGAATACAGAGCCGTTAAACCTTATTTGAAAAAAAGAAAACTATCTAGCAAGCTACGTCAACATCACTTGAAAAAGAAATACATCTGACTTGGCTGTATGGGCCAAGATCCCTTTGCCTGTCCTTAATTAGGACTAAAAGAACAACCAAAAAAAAATCACTACAAAATAAAATAATAACATGGACCAACTTAGTACACGACGAAAACCTAATAGGACGCAATTAACTCGACTTGAAAAATAAGTCAAAAACTAGTTAGGTTAGGTTATGTTCGGGCGTACAGCCGAATTAGCACAACTATGCCTTATATGGAATTTGCAACCGTAGATAAATGAAATAATATGTAGAAAGGTACATACTTACCAGTTCTTATTGTTGTTTTTGGTCTACAATATTGAAGCCACTTATTTGCTATCATCTCTTCTTTGGGAAAAGAAAAAAACCTTATTACTCCGCCTTTTTTACTTCTGTTTTTACAGTTTAGTACGGAACATTTAACCATTTTTTTTTTCTTGTGTATCTTTCAAACACAGTTTTTATAGTACCTAACTAATGTTTGGGAACCACAGTATTTTGCTCACCGAGCGAAACAACGCTATAGGTATGAGCGACACGACGATAGTGATGAAATGGGGAGCTGTTAGTATGACACTTGTCAATCCGATGTGTGGCTACTGTGTGCGATTGAATTACCTGAGCAAAATGCATTTTACAACTTATCAAAGCAATTATGAACTAATAATTAAATATGTTAATTAATTTAAAACTAAAAAGATGAATCACAAGAGTTACTAAATAGTTAAGCTAGTTAGTAATTTATTTTATTTTATTACCTAATTAAGAAAGTCCCTAAATTTACTGAAACGGACAATCAATGGCAACACTTATCGTGACGTAGTCTTAGGCCATCGTGGGAAGAGAATACCAGGCGAAGCATATTATTATACCATGCGCGTACAAAGCAAATTGAAAAAAGAACACCAAGAAGGTTCCGAGTCTGAGTTTTTAACAAATTAAAAAAAGTTGTATGATATATTCGGCACCATAGAGGTAGCAGTAAATAGGTTTAATGTTTTTTTTAATTCACAAACTTAGTGCACACGATGTTCTAAATTCAATTTACTTTATCCTCTAGAGAATAAAAACGGCGTTTCCACTCAGATATTGAAGATTAAAAATACTCTTTCCGAGATGGTGGGATGAAAATAACTTTGTTTAAATAATGTGTCCCTTTCCTACAAATAATGCACAAAATTGATCAAAATCAGTTGATTTCGTGCACGGCCCCTTAAGCGCGTTTATACCTTATGAGTGGCAACGTCGCAATTTAGTGTCATATTTAGTGGTTTTAAATTTTTATCATTTAATCGGAGCTATATTTTAAAAATCTGTTTAATTAACTTTTTAGAATTATGTGAAAACTGTGTAAAAGGTAAGAAATCGTTGCGTTTACAGTTCTATTTATAGGCAAATAATACATTGGAAACTTGCAGGGCGTTATTTTCATTGTAATGACATTGTCGTATTGCCATTATTATAAAACCCGTTACTAGAATTATTTTCGAAAAACTACTTACTACTTAAATGAACATTTACAGCCTTACAAATAAAAATGTGTTATACCGCATCTATTCCATTCTTATATCAAGAATAGTTACCTATAGGTACTTACCAGTAATAAATTAAAAATATGTCGAGAATATTTTTTTACAAATAAACCAGGTATACTTCGGGTATAACAATTCTTCCGTTATGTCAAGATGCACCATTTGGCAACAGCGCGACCAAAGAGAAACTTCAAAAAAAAAATAGAATTTCGTCTATAACAACTGTACTATTCATCCATTTGTCAACTTGAGTTAACTTGAAGTTTCTCGAGTTCTCGACCGGTTCGTTCGATTCGTTGCGTACTGAGTCAATGTATTTTTGTTGATAAAGAAATATAATTGAATGTCCGCAGCATCATATTGCATCTGGAAGGGATGAATAAGAAACGATAACACAGCAGGACTGATCAAATCATCAAATCAAATCATTTATTTCCTTGCAAACATGGGTATAGTATATTATTATATACTTAGGTGTTTTTTTTTCATAATAAAGTTCTCTATATTTTACCGTCACATGGGCATGCAAAGGTTTAAATTAAAAATTAAGAATAAGTGAAAAATTAACATTGGAATTATAATATAAATATTATTAAAAATGTCAGCGTAATAATAAATTAAATGCGTCAATGAGAGGATCGCAATAATTATGTCACAGTCACTGATACAACATATAGAAAATTACTTGTATGAGTAGGTGAAAGATCTTACCTGATTACGTCCCCAGTACCTCAAAGCAGTCAGTATTTGCAGAGCAGAAGATAATCCACCTCCGCGCGTGTCCATATTGAGAGATCGAACAAATAATTGGTCTAAAAATGTTATACCACCTTTAGAAAATTGATATTTTATTTTATCAAAAGGATTTTCCCTTTTTTTAATACTTTACCTTTTCTTTGAGCCTGCATTAGAGTTATCTTGTTATTTACTTGTTCTACTTCTTTTATTGCATTTAATTCCATTGTAATCAAAATGAGCGTAAAAACAATCACAAACCGTGGTATTTTTTATAGTTATACTAGCTTTATACCAGGGTGAAGGCGGGAATAACAGTTGTACGAACAGAAATGTCAACGCTATAGTTGGTATAAACTATTCTTTGTTTATTTGTAGACATTTTGCTAATTGTTAGTTAATTCTCGAGTGTAATAGCACATTTATTTGTGAGGCTGTTATTAGTCATTTTTTTTTCATTACCGTATACTTCAGTCATTCATTTGTCATACTCATTATTACTCATTATGTACGAGATTACCATTCTATGCTATTTCTTTCAATGGAGTGTCAATGGGTGACTATTGGAATAGTATATTTCATTACAAGTGCGGAAAGGCTGTCATTGCAAAGAGTTCTGACAAATGTCTATGTCAATGTCCGAGCCGAGGCGCAGCCGAAGGCGAGGGTTGACAGTCGGAACAAGTTGCAATGACGGTTGCGCAGGTGTACTGAACGACTATTTTTAATACAGTTGCGAAAAAATGAAGCAATTTAATAAAACTATTTGCTTTTTTCTCTTCTCTCCACGCAATAAATTCGTCGTATGTACCTATAGATATGTAACGACTTTTTGACTTTTCCGGTAAAATGTTCTCCGAAACATTTTGTGTAATTATACTGAATTCCGGTGGTGTTAATTCAAAAAAAATAGGGTCGAAATTACTCATTTTGTGCAACAAACAACTAAACTCGCAAAAAAAATTTCTGGAAAATGGCGCCAACCGTAGATTAGAATATAAGCAAAGTTTTTTTTTTCATCACTCATTTTGGTAGGCAAAGGGAACTATCCATACAGCTAAGTCTTCAGTATATTTTTTTTATTGATATGAAATGAAATGAAACGTAACCTAACTCATTCAATTAAATCATTAAATCTGATATTGAAATAAATTAGTAGCTTCTTTTTAGAAATATACGTATTTGTATGAATCACAAAAACTCTTTAGTAAAAACTTCATAGTTGGTTTTTCTTTTTAATAGACATTATTTTGACAGTTGGGAAAGAGACGCACGAGTTCGGGAAAGGTAAAAAAAAGCACTAATAAGTAATAGCCCACATCCCGAACGCTATACGTCCCTGCAATACACCACTTTTTGAGAAACTGTATTAATTAAAAAGTCATAAGTAATGACGCCATTCTATTAGTAGATTACCAATCTTGTCAAAATCAACAGTTTATGAAATCAATGATAGACCTTTCTGACACTATTGTAATAGCAGACTTGGGCGCCAGATGATTAAAGTTCGAGAGTTTTAGTTTCTGAAATTTTCCTCCGTTCTGCATTTCTAGAATTGATGGTGCTGATTTTCTTGTCACAAAATTCTCTAAACTAGACTAAAAATCACCAAAATTTTGTTTATTCCTGTCAAACGACGATTTCCCATTCTGAAATTGACTAAAGTGACACAACTTAACTAAATTGTAGTTTGACAGCATTAAGATGGCACTGAGATTATAATTTAGTGAAAATGGCAATTTTGCTATTCTGTATTTGACGTTTTTCACCTAAAATTTTGATTGTCTAACCTAAATCTAATTTATAATCGCGATTAAAAAGTTGTGGAATAAAATTTGTTGTCATGAACTAAAATTCACACCAACATGGCAACACCTCGACTTCAGATGCAAAAACAGTACTGTATCTTTTTTTCTTTTCTTTTGTTTTTATCTCGAAAACGGTGTATCCCTATCGCAAAAATAATTCTCGAAAATTTCGACCTCCTTTATATTTATTTATTTATTTAATTAAGGTTCACCAACAGTTGTTACAGACATTACACAGATACATACGAACATACAAGTAATTGTGTCTTAAAACTAACTGCACAACCAATTACAGGCAAACACCACATGCAAAATGCTCTTTAGAAAATATAAATTAAATTTTAAAGACTGTACTTACAATTCTAGATAATAATGATTAAATACTAATACTAATACTAATGACGTCTTATAAAAACCCTACACCTTAAAAACTCAACATTTATATAATATTTTTTCTTATTTTCCATACAAAAAGTGAAAATTCCATACAAAACATGTCGACGCTAACAACATGCGCGCCTCCGGTTCTAAAAAAAAACGTGGTGTTTGCCATACCACATGTTTTTTTTTGTGCCACGTGGAGTCGCAATTATTTTGCCAAATTTGATTTTAGGTGTGTCAAAATAATTTTTATATTAAGAGATTTTATTTTGTGGAATAGCTTTAAGATTCTCATAGCTAAACTATCAAACGTTCTTAGTTCAACTATCACTAAAATCCGTTACACTAACGAACTATCTAACTAGTTTAGTTCTGTGTACAAGAGAATCGGCACTATTACCTAAGAACTAAGGACAAATAGTTTGATTGGGAGCAAGATATGTATTATTAGATTTAGTCTTGAAAACGGATTATTCATTGAATCTCAAGATCTACATCGATATCATTTTCATAAAGTTTAGTTCTATAATCCTAACAGTGGTGCCGATTCACTTGTTTACAAACTAAACTAAATTTAAGTTGAGTGCATCTTTTTCTTTCTATTTCATTATGAAAAGGACAGAAGATAAATATTAGTTTAGTCCTGTCAAATTAGTCAGCACCTGACGTAATTTGATGTAATTTTAGTTGTCAACTTTTTAATCACGTCTAAACTTGTATGGAGTAGTGTCCGGCGCTGATTAATTTGACAGGACTAAACTAAAATTTATCTTCGATCCTTTTCTTAATGAAATAGAAAGAAAAAGATGCAATGAACTTAAATTTGGTTTAGTTTGTAAAGAAGGGAATCGGCACCAGTATCTCTCGTAATTTAATTGATACTACCTAGTATCAATTAAATTACGAGAGATGATCCATGCGAGCGTTCGCGCGGATGTAAAAATAACGCGGCGAGATTTTTTGCGCACTGTATTTTGAACTTTCGATGTTGAACCGAGCATTGAGAATCCAACAGAGTGCTTCCCAGCGCAGCGCATCGAAAAAACATTAGGATTTTCACCTCTCGGCGCTAAGCAGCGCGTTGAAGATTCAGTGCGCGAAACAATTCCGACGCAATATTGTTACGCCCTTGCGAATATGGACTAAGACCATCATAGTTTTCAGTTACGTATTAGTCTTGATTATGATTATTGTTTGAAACTTTTTGAAACTTCAGATCATTGAGATTGATATAACTTCTAGAAATTCCATGATTATTGCAGTGTCACTGCTGTACAAAGTTTCAGGACCTTTACAAATGTAAGAGTCGTTATAGCCAGCTGTGACGAATGACGTTCTCTAAAGTCCAATAAGTATGCTACACGCGGCTACACATCAAGCTATAATTTTCCAGTATAAGCTGATCTCACATTGTATAGGATTTCCGTACGATGCGAGACCAGCGTAAACTGGTTTTGTATAGCTTGATGTGACCTACAATTTTATAAGTTTGAAACTTTCATTCTCAGAAAGGTCTAGTTTTTGGTTCCTTAATAATTTCCTCCTTTTAGCTCCAAAGTTAGACAACTTTTTATTACTGCTTATTTATAACTGATCACGTAGTGATTAATGAATCTTTCCCTTTGTCTCAACAGTGTTCGACTCGGTGTCCACTGCGGGTCTTATCCAAACTTCTTATATTGCCATCACACCGTCCTTCGCATAGTTTTCAATATCATTTGTGCCCTTCTTATTGTGTGAAACGGTGGAAAACGATTGGTGACTACCGAAAACCGAAATGACGACAAATACAGAAGAAAAATACAAGTTGCGCCGACCACAAATAAATTGGTAAAAGGGCTCGAAATTTAAGATATATACAGTACTTATATATATTTTTTTTTTAAACGCTTCCCCGCACTAGGAATGTCTCCTGTATTGTGGGTGTGTTTACAAACATTTAAATTCACATATAGGTACAAACAGCCAGACCCGGAACAACTACAGGACCTGTAGGTCATACAAATATTTGTTCCGTGCGGGAATCGAACCCGCGACACGCAATGCAATGGTTTTTTTTATCAAAGTTATAGAGTGATATCTTTGGTATTACTACGTCTGGTACCGGTACCAAGAGTGAGATACTATTCTGGTACCGGTGTCACACCAAGGACAATGGTACCGGTTCCTAAAACACCGGTATTTCAAACTCTACTAGCGGACGGCTATCATTCTTCGTAATCCAATATGACCGAGTACCGAAATGTCAAGAAAATTAATTTCAGGAACGTTGCATCCTTTCAGAAATGTAGTTGATTAAGTTTAGTAGGAATATTGACAATGAAATTCACTTGCAAGAGATTCCTAGCAGTACCTATTATAGAGGAATGCGCTGGCTCCTGTAATACAGTTTCTAACCGGCTTTGGAGCCAGGGAATTTAATTTGCTTGTGACTTAGTGTTCGTTCCTAGAATTAATTTTTATATCAAGAGGGTAGGTACTGGGGCGACCTCGACTTGCTGCAGTGCTTGGACTGGAACTTAGGATCGTCAGACTTTTAGCTGTTTTTCACAAGTTACACATATTTTTGGAACGTCTATAGGCAGGCGAAGTCTACAAGGAGGTTGTAAGTATATCAACTGCAGTCTGCACTGGTCACATGACTGAGGTTGTTTATCAACTGCACTGGTCACATGGCTGGCCGAATGATACTGTTTTTCTATTTATTAGAGTAAACTGTTAATGCCTTAATTATATTTAAAATATACATGAATTTACTCATAAAGAGTTTATATTTAACTAAAACTATTTAATAGAATCAGAGAATATTACGAATAAAAAACTTGGAAATAGAAACGTGTGGCTCTGTGGGATATGGAATTTATTGAACAACGTGTTCTTACTTTTGTTCGCGGGTACTGATACATATTGCTGATACAAATTTACAAACTGTAGGTTGATGGTGTGGTAACCGTTCTGTGTCTAGGTAGATCCGCGGACAGTGGCAGTTGACCACTTTTTACCCTTATGCCCTTAGCAATAAGGTTGAAAAGTGGATCACAAAGGCTATCAGGCTAAACTTGTGCAGCGACCCTCTACAAAGTTTCCAAAGAGTGAATGTGCGGATTAATTGTCGGCGCGTTTCTCGGAAACAGAACGGTAATTCAATTTCAAATGAATGTCACCAGTTTACATACATAATTATGAAATGCATCGTTTTGTGCAAATAAAATGATAGTTACTTAAAACTTTTTGAGTAAGAATTCCTATCTGCATTCAGAAAACTTACTCAAAGCATTTATTTATTTCAATTAAATTAAACAGGCATTTTTGAATTTTCAAAGGGTAGTTTGTTGTTAGTTGTCAGAAAGTTGAAACTTGTTTTTCCAATTCACTTTAGACATTAGCAGAAAAGTCGAGTTGCTCGCCATTTAATAAAAATAGAATAGAATAGAAGCTAGTTGCCCATTCCAAAACGTAATCACAATGGAGAAGAACGGGCAAGAAAAATCAATCATTCATCAATCATTTTAAATCAAAATATTACAAAATCCTGGGTACTTACATTATTCTTGTGGCTTCTAATATGTGAGAACAATGTAAAAAAAATATTAAGGAAATAATCAAAATATAACTTGATTAAAAATAAGCCGTGACAGATAGGAGATGACCCAGTCTAAAACGCGCGACGGCGCCCGTTCACGAACATAACGCGTGGATCAGCACCATCCAGCTCAACAAGTTTGTAGAGAACCGATTGATCCAATACATGCGCCACCACCAGTGGGCTATTGAAGTATTCATCAGTTAAAACTTAATTAAATAAAAATAAGCATTAAGTTCGTAACGTCAGAAAAAATAAAAAGGGAAGAATCTCTTCCAGCTAGTGAACGTGAAGTACTAATTTTGAACTAGTGAGCCCAAGTGACTGTGGAGCAGGACCAGCATCAAGCCAAGCATTTTTATCTTCATTTCTAACCATCCAACTTATAATATGTTTGTCTACATAGTGTGCGTTTTAAATTTCTTCTCCTTTAGTTGAAGAATACCCCATATGAAGTATGTACTTTAGACCATCTGAAACATGGTTGATCTAATTTGTTCATTTTTCTAGTGTTAAAATTATGCTTAGTTTAAAAGATGTAGATTTTTCAAACATAACCTACTACGCCTTGGAATGGACAACTAGCTTCATCTTTCTGACTGACCGACCCCTTGACAATTCAAAAGTGCCTGTAATTGGTTTATTTGAAATAAATGCTTTGAGTTTGATAAATAATGTTTTCATATACCTATATGTTGACAAGCTACAGATGTTGTAAACATGGTAAAGTCCGGTAGAAAAAAGACAATTCTCACGTTTTATTTGTATGGTGCGGTGGTTATGGAACAAGAGATCCCTTCTAGACCAACTGAGGTTGGTGTAGGTACTAGAAATACCACAAACTCGTATGCCTCGTCCAAATATACGACTAGAGTCAATACTATTTTCTTGTAAATTTGGCGTTCTAAGCTTGTGTCGTTTGAGTCTATTTGAAATAAATGATATGACTTTGACTTAACACCACTTTCTACGTTTCTTGTTTGAAATACGTTATAATTCCAAGTTGACAACGTATCATGATTGTGTTATCTGACAAAGTTTTAGCCACCTCAATCGTTTATTTTCCTCACAGATTTTCAGATGTTGGAAATTTTTTGGACCGTTTATAGGCAAATTTTAAATGGTAGCCATTTAAAATTTCATTGAGGTTGTATATCTACTGCATAACACTGGTCACATAACTAGCCGATTGATACTGTTTTTCTATTTATTAGGTAGAGTAAAACTGTGACATGCATTAATTGAATAAATAAAAAATAGCCAAATAACTAGTAAGTAATAATTACGTCATTCTACAAAAATATTATGTCAATGCAGAAACAGATTTCAAAATAGTGCTGCTTGGGCCACTGCTACAACAAAAGGAAGTAAACTTTCTCTTGTCACTAACATCAATCAAAAAAGTTAAAAACCGTTGGAATTATTAGAGACACTTGGTACACATTACTAGAAAACTATAGAATACACTCCACTCATGAAGATCCGAACACCCAACTCACACAATTCAGCGACCGACTCCACGTCACACCAGGTTGCACACCAGTGTGACGACGAGTATTTTTCTTCGTCGTCACACTTTTGGGATTACAACACCTTTTATAAATAATAATAAGACTGTGGGTAAGTATCTTTTATAATACTTGTCCACCATCTGACTATTATTTTTTTTCTATCACAATATCTCTACTCGCAAAAAGGTTAGGTTAAAACGCGACCCCCTACGCCAAAAACGACTAGAATACACAGTATAAACTGTAGGTGAGTTGTCCATTAGGTATTTCATACATAGTTGAAATATCCAATATCCATATTAATCAATGATATGAATATAATCCAAACTAAGTAAGTAAAACAGTAGTTGAGTCGACCAATATGCGATAGATAGGATAGGTAGATTCATCTATCACAAGCGCTACTCTAATGTTGTGATACAAAAGGTGTAGTAAAACTAGCGGTGTGACGACGAGGAAAAAATATACTCATCGTCACACTGGTGTTACAACCTGGTGTGACGTGGAGTCGGGAATGCACAATTCTTAGATACGCTAAAACAGAAACTCACTCTTGTAAATAGTAGAATAAACAGGCACAATTAATGTACACTGTGTAAAATTCAAAATAATAAGTTCAGGAACAACGAAAAGCAGTTTTATCGAACATTATATATATATAAAACCAAATACACGCGGAGCAAATGATACATGATTTTATTTCTGTAAGTAGGTTTGAACAAACACTTTTACACTTCGATCATATTTTTTTTAAACTAGATGGGGTCGGCGGTTACTGTCTGACTACTCTGAGAAGAAAGGCCGAAACAAACTCAGAGGTCACAGTCTCTTTTAAAGTCCAGACAAAATCTTGGTCAGATCATGTGAAGGCTATGTAGATCGGTGTCTGCAATGGTCTTTTGAGGAAAGAACCACAGAGATTGAGTGGACCTGTCCAGTCAGTGCACGCAATTGTCAGTAATCGTGCAGCTCAACTTAGACTCAAGGAGCTCAACGATTCGACGAACAATACCAAAGAAAGGACATTTGAGTAGGCCGCATAAATTACTCAAACTGCCAGATCATGATTAAGCTGAGAAAAATACAAAAATAAATTGAAAAAAACCAATAACCGACATAGTTCTCACATTCACAATAATTAGATTCATATTAAAATCTTTGAGGACCATGTAGATTTGTGTCTGAAATGGTCTTTTGAGGAAAGAACCACACAGATTGAGTGGACCTGTCCAGTCAGTGCATGCCAAAATGTAATATATAAAAGTGTGATTCGTGACAAACGGATTAAATTTTATGACAAGATTGTAAAGAGAGCTTGTCCAGTGTGTTCTCCTATAAAAAAATGCAAGTAAAACAAATAAAAGAATTTCGGGTGCCATGGAGATTGCACACTGTTTTAATTCCGGATAACTTACCTTCGTAGAGTCAGACCTTTAATCTGCCGGAGGTAGCTGTAATGTGAGATAATTAAAACAAAATAAATAACCTTGTTAATGCCTCATTTAATTGCCAGTAGCAAATGGAGTTTATTCATTTATTATTCACAAAATCCACAGCTCTTTGAAATTTTATATTAATATTATATAAACCAGTCTTACAACCAATTACGGATTTACAATACAATATTATAGCTATACGATACATGCAGCAGAAACTGGAACTTGAGTTTGAACTTGTTCACATAGATAATGTATCTATGGGAACAAGTTCAAATCCAAGTCATAACCATAACGACCTTAAAAAATTCAAATCAAGGTCAAATCATTTATTTCAAGTAGGCACACTTAAGGAACTTTCGAACGTCATAATTAAAAAATAAATAGAATTGATTCTAGTTGCCTCCAAAAGGTAGTTTCGTATGGAGAAGAATGGGCAAGAAACTTCACCGTTACTCTTTTAAAATGTTTTACAATATTTTGTATACATTAATTATATCATCATATTATTATGTGAAGACGATGCACCTAGAATAAAATTACTTTACTACAATACGTAAAAAAAGAATTAAATAAAAAAGCAATGACAGGTAACTTAATTTTGAGATACATGATGCTCACTTAGAATTTTTTACAATACTACTTTAACAATATTTGTAAATATTGTAAAAGTAGTATTGTAAAACATTCTAACAAGTAATAATTTTGTGTATGAGTTATAATAATTACAGAATGTAAAATAAAGTCATAAAAATTATAAATTATACAATTAAATTAGAAACCAGTTTGATTTTGTCTAGTCTCTAGATTGTCCTATGGAGCATGACCAGCATGTTTCCAAGCATTATTATCTAGGATATAATCCTCTAATATGCAATATGCTTGTTTACAAAGTGTACTTTCAATATGAGTTTCAAATCTTTCATTTAATTGCAATATATCACAAGGTATATCGTTGTAACATTTAACACAGGACCCCATAAAATATATACCCGTACTTTAGATAATCAGGAAAATGGTTGATCTATTTTATCTTTATTTCTAGTGTTAAAATTAGGTCTTATTATATGACATAATGCTGTGGAAGTAGCTAAAATAGAACAAACGCTCGGTTTCTACATCTGTTAACTGGCTTATCTTTCAAACAGCATAAGCGGCCGAGCTTAGCCGCCCCGAAAGAGAATTTATATGAGGTCCCCATTGTAAATTTCTAGTCTAGGGTGATTATGAAAACCTTTTGATTAACAAATTCTAGCTTTTCTTTATTCAATATGATGTCACATTCGCAACTTCTAACATTATGTCATTTAAATCTAATACTTACATTTGTTTTTTTTTCACTTATTACCAAAGTATTTACCGTAAACTAATCTTGGACCTGAAGAACTCCTTGAAAAAGACCTTACACAACTGAATACAACCTGGTTCTGACTTAATTTACAACTTTTGGTATAAAAAAATCACATACCTATACCTACCTACAGGGGCAAATTAAATTAGATATCGATACCTAGCACGTCGACGGAGTTGCGCTAGCTAATTTAATACATCAATACCTTTATTAAAAATCCAACAGCGTTGCTTACATACTATGGAGGGTAGAGGTAAGGTTTCGTAAGGGCTGTGATTGTATGCCTCGTCTGGATGAAATTCGAAACTTACTCCTAAACTCTAAACCTCTAAACCTACTCCATCTCTGAAATTAGTGCTCAGAACGCAGGGATACTAAATCAATGGAATTTAATTAAACATAATTTAATAAAATAATAATTTAATTCTATTCTATCTATAACTTCACCCCTTAGGTGCTCGCGATCCCAATCAACCTTTCCTGAACATTCAATTCTATTTACACACTTACACACACACAAACACACTCAAACACGCACGCACACTGCACCCATACACACAATTTCCACTACAGGCTTTTTCTTACCATATTCTTTTTCATTGTTATTTTGTATTCATTTTGTTTTTTGTTTCTGAAATCATTGTTAGTCTTATTGCATAAGCTTTTAAAAGTATTTCCTCCCGGAAGAGGGCACTGGCACTTGTAACACAGGTTAACCACCTAGCACAAGTGTCAGGGACTTCACACAATTTGTATCCATTTCATATGTAATAATAATAAAGAATAAATGAGAACTATCTCTGTAATATGAAAACGTGATGTTTACAAAACACTGTTGGACTACGTAAATTGTTGAGGTATGGTATACTGGACTGTCACTAACTAGTCTAGTCACTAAAAATGTTAAATTTTCTAACTCGGCATATTTCAGTCCGTTAACAACTGCTACATACCGCCATTTCACAACAATTTTACAACTCGATTATAACTTAAGTTGTTAATAGCGCGTTGATCAAATCACAGGCCATGGCATGCTAGGACAGACCCCAGAGGTCTAATTGTGTGCTTTGTTTATATGTGTAAGGAACTTGTAATTAATAAAAAAAAAAAAAAAAAAAAAAAAATTGCCTTACAGTGTACTTACCTATGCTGGACACTTTTTCAACTTTCCCCAAATATGAGATAGTTCTCCTTACCTCTACCCTCCACACTACACACATAACGGAAGGAATATCGTATATGATACCAAAAGACAGCAACGACAGCACCAATCCAGCAAAGTACAATAAAATGCCTACAACATTTCAAATTAGCTAGTGAAATTTCTTGGTCTCCCGACCCACCCAATCATATCGCATTGCCCGGCCGCGCTCTTTGTTCGTTGTCGCTTAGCGTTCTTTCTGCCTTTTTTCCCTTTGCTCGGCTCCTAAGCGTCGTAGCGTGATGTTAGATATAGGCATCCTCAAATTCTTGCGAAATCCGTTCATTGATTCACGTGTGAAAAGATAACGTAAACCTTCCGTGAAAAAATATGTAACAGGGGTGGTGCAAACCGCACCAATCCGTTGCGACGCTTAAAAGATCTAAGCGTACAAAGGGACAGGAGGGAGGATAGAGGCCGGCAGCGATTAGGTTTTATACTGAGTAAAGCTCCCTGTGCCGGTTCGATAAATACGTGCGATAGCTGCAAATCATACAGTGCTATAGGGCGAGATGCGTTTTTTTTTTTTTAAGCGGACTCAAAGCCTCCAGCCAGGGGCGAATTTTTTAAATTACTAGGCGAATGCACGCTGAGGCCACCCCCTGTGGGGTACAGCAGGGTGGGACAGGCTTGATCAAGTTTGGAAAAATATTATTAAGCTTTGGCAACTCTTGGTCAAAACGCCTTTGTCGATGTTCTTTTCAGTTACATAATGAGTAAGCTCGACCATGTTACAAATCGTCAGTGGAAAGAGCAGAGAAACACTTTTTCTGAACCACCTACATTATCTGAATTTACTAACTTCATCAGTAGCCGGGCTGACTTGCTGCAGACACTTGAGGAGTCTAAGCCCATGGCAACAACTAAGAGTGAACCCACCACACCTGCGACTAAACCTAAGATCAGTACCGTGCTACCTGAGAAACAATTGAAACCTTTGTCATGTCCCATGTGTCATCAGAATCATTTAATTTTTTCATGTGAGCAGTTTAAAAGTCTCTCAGTACAGGCTCGTATTAAAAAGACTCAGAGTTTTAATGTGCGCATGAATTGTCTTCGTCCAGGTCATGATATTTCCAGATGCAGAAGCCACCAAGCCGTAGGGCAGCTTCTTAAACTCTTCGCGTTCCGCATATTGCTCGCTGGGGTCATCCACCAACGCTTCCAATTCATCCTGTAATGCATCATATTTCTCGTATAAGCTTTTAAATATATTATGACGATATTCGATTTCGATGACTTGTACCTCACTCAACTTTTCGCAAGACTTTGTAATATTTAAAGAAGATGTAAATTGCGTAAGCTTGGCTTTAATTGAAGCTCGCTTCTTAATAAAGCTTTTCATGTCAGCCATGACAGTGAAAATTAAGGCGTTGCAGTAAGAAAGACAAGAAAATAAAAAGAAGATACTAATTAATGATTACTGATACTAAACGATTACCAATAAGTTGTGAAATGGGCACGAGAGCTATAAGCAGTAAGAAATGTGATTGCTATTACAAAAGCGTTAGGCGTTTCCGTATCCGCTGAGCCAATGACTAAATCTTTAGTCATTGCGCTGAGCACGGAGCAAATACTGCTCCGTGCTGCTGAGTAATGCTATGCGAAAGATGCAATGGTTTTTTATTACACAAAAAAAACTAATTTAATTCAATTCAATTAAATGGAATAATGCGTAATATATCGATTGAAAATTGTAATAAATACGATTTAGAATAAAAAAAAGTCTAAAATAATAGAATTGTGATTGGCACAAATGAATAAAATGTTAAAGTCACTATTGTAAATGGCTTAGTATTGTATAAAACAAAAGAAACTGTTTAAACAAGTTGATAAGCTAAAGATCATGGATTGACGAAATTACTAATTAGATCAAAATAAATAAGTTCAAAATAAGCAAGATGATTAGGTAAAATTTTGGAACAAAGGAATTGGAACGTTCTCACGGTTTTATGCTGTCAACCTCTGATGATGAGCTGATGACTGTGGCTCCGATGAGTACATCCCGAAACCTTTTCGGTGCCAGGTGACGAACGTTGACGCAAATTGGTCTTCAAAGTGTTCTTCTCCCCAAGTTTCAATGATCTTTTCTTGCGCCGCGGCGCCGCCCGTTGGTTTGAACTCGATGAAGACGGCTGTTGCCGTATCGACGTTCACGATGACCAAATGCAGACGATGATACGTAGGAAACGAAGACCTCTTGTGAAACTTGAACCCCAAGACGAAGTCCTTTGTTCTCCAACCGACGAACCGTTGATTTTTTGCATTTGCATCGTTTTGATTTAGATCTCTTTTTACTCCCGAAAGCCATAAAATTTTTGAGCGTCATGTTCATAGCCTTCGAAGCCGCCGCCCAAATTCAGGAAAGAAAATCCTAAATTGCGGTCATAACCACAGGTGGATCTTAGTAAATGGGTTACTGTTCACACGGCAACTGTATGTGGGAGCTCTTTCGAGGGGCAAGCAACCTCTCTATCATCGTTTACAGACAAGCACTTTCTAATTAAAACCAGTTTTAAAGATATTTATTTATTTATTTGGGATCTCCAACAAAGGATACACAGATCCAATCCACGTGAAATCATTGATGTGTTCATAGTTTTTGCCGCGTACCTAATCCTTCTTCAGCATGATAATGCCACAGTCCGACGGGCCGTTAACTAAAACGCACCTGTACGGGACGTAGAGGCCGTGACAAGCCCCCCTGCGCCTTGCATTGGAACTTACCGACTCTCGATGGACCGGACGACTGACGACAGGCCACCGCAAGCCGCACCTCACCAGATGCGACGTTTCGCACGGCCTGTATACCTGTGAGGAAGCGGGCCGTGGGAACGCGGTGTAACGCTACAGCACACTCCGCCATGGCGCCAGGGCAGTCGATTTGTTGAGTACGGCAGGTGAACAGATAATGAGCCTCGAGCAGGCGCGGCATCTTGATTTTTGTTTATCCTCAAAAATCAAAGAGACACTTCGTCGCATTGATATTATAAACCCCGAAGACGCAGTGACTGCATTCAAAAGGGCTGCGGTAGAGAACCCCAGGTAGCGCTTCCCACCAGGCAAGATCGGAAGATTCTTCCTTTTCAATGGAGAAGAAGAAATAAAATTACACCCATATGAGAAACAGCATCTGTTGGCATCAATACCTTTTTTCAAAATTTGTGAATGCAGCACGTAATGGTTATAAAGTTAAGGACAGTCTTCAAATAACGTTTTCCTGTAGCTAAAACGATTAAGGTACCTGCCCTAACCCGTCCGATATCTACCCTGTAGGTTTATTCAAAAAGTGCAGGTATTTTTCTCACAAAATGTTGATGCCCCTTTGCACAAGGGTATTGACGTATCCGTACAAAAATATCAAAACCGTGTATCGCTTTAGGTCCGTAAAAAAATCGTCTCTGTAAAGCTACCAGGCTCTTTCGCACTACCTCTATACACACAAATATAAAGAAAGTGTAAAAATAATTAAGTAAAAGAAAATCCAAATACTTTTATTGAAGCGTGAAAAGCATTAACAACGTGTATTTCATTACCCGTTTATATTTTGTCACCTTCCCCATTTCCATTTTAAAAATATCTCAATGAAAAGTGAAATGAGCCTGAAGTGCAGTCATCCAGAAAACTTGTGCAATAAAAATCTACATAGATAGATAATACGGGCTGGTGTCCGCAACTCCACGTCAATGCGCGTATTTTGCGTACGGTTAAAAATTAAAAATAAAAGTTAAAAATCTACATAAGTGCAAGTTGAAAGGCAGATTAGTTTCTCACCATTGCATGCTACCGATATATTAAAATATTATGATTTTCCTCGGAATAAGCACGTAGGGGGATAGGGTGCAGAAAGCATATTGCTTCATCATGTAATAAACAAATATTTATCCAATTTTATCCACTTATCTATATTTTTATGCAGTCATACATAACCCTATAAACCTATATCGTAAAAGGAGGAGTAGTAGTGGCCTAGTTGTAACGGCCCCGACTTTCGAGTGGTTGGTCGTGGAATCGAAGCCAGGCTGCTTTTTTTGTGTAAATAATTTCATCACCACTGCTCTCAAAACGGCGAAGGAAAACATCGAGAGGAAACTAGCATGACCTAGATCCGAAAATTCGAACCGCTCCTGGGCCGCGTGGTTGATTACAGCCCACTCCCTCTCGAATAGAGGCCTGTCCCAACAGTGGGAACAGTATAAGCTTGAAAATGAGTGGTAACGTGATGATTTCATGATGAAAATGTTATTATTTTATTGTTTTGTTGCACAAAATACTTGCAAATTAACCCTGGATCGCGCTTAAAATTAATCTGTCTAACCCAACTAAGTTGGGGTCGGCTTCCAGTTTAACCGGAGGTAGCTGAATTTTATTTAAACCAGTATTTTACATGGAGCGACTGCCTATCGGACCTCCACAAGTTGTGTTACCCTGGTTGTCAGACTTCCAGATTGAAACTACTTATTTAATATAAAGTTATTTAGCACTAAGTAATGTTTTTTTTAAGTCGATTATTTTTTAGGGTTTCGTACCACAAAATGAAAAAAAACGGAACCCTCGTTGTCTGTCTGTCTGTATGTCCAGACCCTTTTTCTCAGGAACGCGTGGAGCTATGAAGTTGAAATTAATATCAAATACGTAGGTCAACAGTCCCTTGGTTTATTAATTAATCTTCTTAATCAACGCAATAATATTTTATTGCGTTGATTAAGAAGCTTAATTTTACGGCCATTTATGCCACTTAATTTGATACTCACAAATAAATCAATACCAATATAGGGTACTCTCCGTTGATCTAGAATCATGAAATTTGGCAAGAAGCTCTTATAGCACAAGGAAAGGAAAAAGTCCAAAAATCGTTAATTTGTAGTTTTATCCCCCAAACACATTTATTTTTTTGCGATTACAAACTTACATTTGCTGTTGGAGAATTGACCGTACCGTATATCGATGTCTGGGAGAACACTTTTTCAACTACAACGTTAAGTTTGTTCTTGAGATAAATTCATCCCAAGTATGGAGCTCTTCATTGTGCGTAGTCCGACACACACTCCGACAACACGACCGGTTTCTTTTTTTGTAGAAACATTTTTATTTGAGTATTCCTTTTTATTTCTTGCTATACTTAATTATGTTTATTTGACAAAATACTTAAATTTTACTAATAACATTATATCAACCTTTTTTTTTTTTGGGGGTGGGAAATCATCAATTAACTTCTCCCGCTCTGGGCAGAGCAGGACGGCGTGTCAGACTCTTACTGACTAAAACCCACCCGTGTTCCTTCAGTTACCTGTGCCAGGGGCCAAGGTATCCCTCTCGGACTTTCCCGCAACCCTAGCAGGTATCGGCCCTAGCGGACCCCGTCATTGGTGCTGACATCTCTGTGAGGCGCGCGTGGAACACAACGCGCCAACATTATATCAACCTGACAAAGTACCTAGATAAAAATGAATTATTGAAGCTAAATCAAAAACCACACATCAGGACTTGGCCTAAAATCTCCCTTTTCTATTAAAAAAAGAATAATCGAAATCGGTCGCCCGTGGTAAAGAATTATCACAGAACTTATTGCACTACACTGAATTATACTGTGCACTATAGGTACACTTCTACCTCACCCTGCCGGGATTACAGGCGTATTGTTATTAAATAAAAAGTTCAACGACGAATTGATAACCTCATCCTTTTTTTAAATCGGATAAAAGACACAATTCCACTCTTCGCAAAAGTGGTGAGTGTACGGCAATTAAAAAATATGGCACCCTAAACTCAACAAAACTTTCGCCCTGACTGTACTAATGCATGTTCATTAACAAAATCGGAGCTTTCTAGTTTATTACGATCGCTGTACGACACAATGCGACGTGAGTCACCCCAGGGAAGTTGCGTGTATGACTGCTGCTGCCCACCATCGTAGATTGAACTCTCGACCCCTTCATCCGCTAGACCGTTGGATTAACAAGTTGACAAGTCTTTGGTGTCGGCAGCTCAACTTATAATGGGTGCAATATGCAGATAGGGCTGCGCGTTGCGTTAATTTTTTTGTTTATTTGTTTGAGTCATGAATTCATGATTGAAAAATTCTTGGTGTGTTATATTCGGAGAAAGAATTAGGTACGAATATTTTCTTGTCTAACAAGCTGTGTTTTATGGATTATTTTCTTGATAACAATCTCATTAGCTTCGCGAATTCCCTTATTGTATCAGGGCAATTATTTTACTACTCGAATTACTATTACTCGACTCTATAGATTCTCGTCGAGTAGACAGGATATGCGAGCGCCCGCCTTTTGTCTATAGCACGTTCATACTAGGCGAATGGTAATTCATTTAAATAGTCGTAGGCTTCAAAAACCAGGCCAACCATATTGGCGTAGATTTCCAAGTCACGTTTCATGAGAATTTCGGAAAATATTAGATTGCAAGTATTCTTAACTGTGATTAAGAGATTCCTTCGAAACAAATCTCATTAAGTATCTAAATTTCAGATTTATCCATAATAACTGTCTCATCTCAATGACGCATTAATTTGTTTTATTTTTAGTAGGATAGGTACCTAATCATTAGAGATGTTCGTCATCCGTTTGACTGACCAGTTGGCGCAGTTGGTAGCGACCCTGCCTTATGTGCCGCTGGTCCCGGGTTCGATCCCCGGGCAAGTCAAACATTTGTGTTCATGAACATGTCAGTTTGACCTGTTTCTGGGTGTGTATATGTATATAAGTATATCAAGTATATCAGTCATCAGGTTACCGTAGTTACAAGCTCTACCTATTTCGGGACCTGAAGACTTGTGTGGATGGTGTCTCATATTTTTTATTATTATCCTTGAGAACTGCTGAGTGCCGTCCTGGGTTCGATACCCAGTTTAGACAGTGTTGTTTTCTCCATTAGGAATTAGTCAGTTTGGATTTACGTAAATGTCCAGTTAATTCGGAATAGTATTACATGATACAATAGCATAGACAGACACTTAATCTAACGGGGAATCCAGGTTTATCCAGCCTCTAGTCTCAAATTGTCAGACAGATACCGGGATTTCTAATTAGCAACATCGACATTTACCAATCAAATTAAATTTTGCGCTTCCCTCAAATGCCTGACACGAATGCACTGCGATTTTAACCTCTAATATAATGTATACAGGGTTGTGTCTTATTTGGTAGACAAGCCCGGCCAAATAATCACAAGATTTTACATCAGTCACATACCTAATTTAAAATTGGTAGGTATGGTATAAACACAAATGGTATTAATTACATCAAAAACTGCCTCGAACGTCTTATATCATTTTTAAAATAACGATCTTAATCTTATGTACCGAATATGAGTAGGTAATAAAGTAAAATGCACATTACGTCATCTCTTTACAAACGAAAATTGAGAGAACTAAATAAAATAAAATAAGTTTCCTTTAATTCAAACTACATATTTTGAAAGTCCACATTTGTTAGTAGAACTAAGCATTAACCCGCTAGCCGTTTGGTTCTGGCATCACCGGGAAATTTCATTTCCGCATAGGTATCAATCATTGAAATACTAATTAATATTATTTTCTCTTTGTTTCAGACAATGGGGTGTCTTTTTATTTTAGTTCTACTTGCAGCTAATGCTTCAGGATCGCAAGGTACGTACCTACCTACTGTTTTGTTACCATCACTATACCTACAAGGTGGAAAAAATGCACGATTTTTCATATTATTATAGACATTTGAGCCTCAATATCCTTATATATGTAGTAGGATAATTTGATACTTCGAATCTTCGCGAAAATCCTAGGGGTTTTGCGAAAACGCGGATAATTAGACATAGGCGAAAAATTATCAAATCTTACTGGACAAAGTCAGGATCTAAAGAAGGGTATCTGGCGCTTGGCGGCCGCTGCCGCGGCACGCTCGCTTCGCTCGCTCGCCTTCGCGCGCTAATGGTCACTGTTCTAACATAACCTACCCTAAATTCTAATTATCCGCGTTTTTTTTCGCCTATGTCTAATTATCCGAGTTTTCGCAAAACCCCTAGGATTTTCGCGAAGATTCGAAGTATCAAATTATCCTACGACATATATATTAAATATACATCCAATCATGCCTTGTTAATTAAATCTGGTTTTATTTTCGGAACGGGCAGGCAGTTTTCAGAAATCAATCGTCATAGGCGCTTGATATTCTTTTTTTCCACCTTGTATCAACCTGTTGCTGTTTTTTCCAGCTTTGCTTTCGAAAGATTATTTCGTTAAAAAAAAACAAAGTGTTGTTTTATTTGACGATGTGCAATTCGTCCTCTGTAATCTGTAATCTCTGTAATCGCAAAACAGTTTCGTTAATGCCTCATGCCGTGATAAACATAATATAAGCCAGTCTACATGTGGTAGCGAGGCTGCTGCAATGAAGTCCAGGGTACTCCTAGCGTTCAATTATAATTAGATATCGCCTAGTGGATGCTATTTCAATTCACCAGAGGGCTTATAGCGACCGATAAACTGGTGAATGATTGAATTTTGCTGGATCTAATCCTGCAAAATTCAATCAGTCACCAGTTCGACGACACGGTTGGCGCAGTGGTTAAGCGATTGACTGCTGCGCAGCGTGTCGCGGGTTCGATTCCCGCACGGAACAAGTACCTATTTGTATGACCTGCAAGTAGTAATTCCGGGTCTGGCTGTTTGTGTATGTGAGTTTAAATGTTTGTAAACGCACCCACGATACAGGAAAAATTCCTAGTGTGGGGCAACGTTTTTTTTAAAAAAGAAAAAGTTCCAGTATTCCGTACCTCGCATAAAAAAAATCTTGATCAAAATGTCAGTAATTCTGGGCACAACAGTTGATGCCAAGCTTCAGTGGCGAACACATATTATAATATCATGCCTAGCGGGAAGGCTCAGTTCGGCCGCCTATGCCGTCAGGAAAGTAAGACAATACACTGACGTTGATACAGCTCGGCTAGTCTATTTCAGTTAATTTCATAGCGTCATGTCCTACGGCATTCTGCTGTGGGGCAAAGCCACTGATATAAAAAATATTATATTCTTCAAAAACGAGCTGTTCGAGCAATTTACCAGCTAGGTGCTAGAGTTACTCAGAGAGATTTTTTTAAAGATATTGTTATTCTCACGGTGGTCTCACAATTCATCTTCGCAAACATCTTATGTATTAGGCAAAATATGTATACACTTATACACTGCTGTCAGAGCCATTTATAATCTACGTCACCGCGAATCTCTCAGGGAACTATTTAAAAGGATTAAAATATTATGACGGTACCTTGCCAATTCATTTATGAAAATATTATGTACGTAAGAAAAAATCTACATCTTTTTAATAAAATAAGTGATAGACATAATTTTAATACAAGAAATAAAGATAAAATAGATCAACCATTTTTCAGATTAGCTAAAGTACATACATCTTTTATGGGGTACTGTGTTAAATGCTACAACAAAATACCTTGTCATATATTGCAATTAAATGAAAGAAAATTTAAAACTCCTAAAAAAAGTTCATTGTGTAAACAAGCATATTACAAATTAGAGGATTATATCGAAGATAAGAATGCTTGGAAACATGCTGGTCCAGCTCCATAGGACAATCTAGGGTCTAGACAAAATTTAACTTGTTGCTACTTTAATTGTATAGTGTATTATTTTTATGACACTGATTTACATTCTGTGATTACTTTAACTCACACACTGACATATTACTTGTTTACTTAATTTGGGAAATCGTATACTTTTACAATGTTTGTAAATATGTGAACACCATATGTATCTATCACATAATTAACTTATTTATCATTGCTACGTTTATTAAATTCTTTTTACCTATTGTGGTAGGGTAATTTTTATTATAGGTGCATCGTCATCACATATAATTATATAATTAATGTATACAAAATATTGTAACACATTTTAAAAGAGTAACGGTGGAGTTTCTTGCCCATCCTTCTCCATTCGAAACTACCTTTTGGAAGGGGCGACTAGAATCAATTTTATTTAAATGTAAATGTTGACGTTCAAAAGTGCCTTTTATGTGCCTATTTGAAATAAATGCTTTGACTTTGACTATGACACAAAAAACAGTGATATTCATAATATAAAAACAAATATATAGAAACAAGGACAAACTACGTGTTCCCTTTCACCGGCTTCTTTCATCGGCTCATTTGTTGGGCTTGGTATAAACGTTTATAACAAGCTTCCCTCTTCTTTGTTAGAATTGCCTTTTAATGCGTTTAAAGCTAAAGTAAAATCCAACCTTTGTTCAAAGGCATACTATTCTATCAACGATTACATAAACGATAAAAATAGTTGGTCGCTGTGATTAACTCAAGACAATGTTTTTGTTCTTTCTCCAGAATAAGCTTACCGACTGACAAGTTATATAAGTACATATTATAATTATTAATGTATTTGACTATATTAGTAAATTTAGTTTAATTGAATGTTTATATATTATTGACGATTTAAATGTTTTTGGTATTTCAATGTTTTTTAATAAGTTTTATTGCAATATATAGTTAGCTTGCGACCTCGACAATTGATCATAATACAAAATGTGATCAATTTGTTTAAAAGTTTTTCTCAATAAAAATAAGTGGCTGGTTATAGAAGTGGTGATACTGCGCGCGGTGCGTACACGAGAGGCGCGGCTCCCTTGCGGCCAAGGAAAGCTTTTCCTCGACGGTCCTGAAGCTTACGTGATCTGGCAAAAAAATAATGGAGAATTCCGCTACCGGTTTCCCAAACCAGGAACTGAGAAAGGGTAAGTGGCAATAATTATGTTTCTACTGCTTGCGCTATACCGTCATCTCGACCGATGCTAAGCAATCACGCGAATTTTATGTGCAAATTTTTGCAATGAAATATTATTTTTTACATTCTTTGGTACCTACAGTCGACCGCACATCGTTGGTAACTCTTTGAACTTGAGTTGGCTTGGCGCACTGCGAAGTTTTAATGGAATACGAGCCGCTGACGTGCAGAGTATTCATTTTTTTATGCTGTTGCTACCCCATTGAGTTCCGGAGTTTCAATTATTTAGCTATAGGTCCGGAATATTGCATTGCCTTTCAGTACTCTTAATTAAAAATATTCGCGAAATAATATTTATAGCCAAATATTGGTGTTTTTTTCGCAGAATTTACAGCTGAATGAATATTGGAAATGTAAAATTATTTTGCGATGTCCTTGAATCCGGTTTATTTGCTTTGAACCAAAATTCATTCGTTTCATGATGATGATGGTGATGATGCATAGAATTTAGCAAAAGCTGTGTGGATAGAGTTCCGGAAATTATTCGGACGTGTGCTTACTGCTTTTGTAGGTTTCCGGTTTTCCGAACAAACGTGACTATCAAATATTCGTACCAATGATTTTTTTGGTGAGGACGCGGCTTCACCAAAAATATCAGTCTGACATTTCATCTTTAACATTGACGGGCACGAAATACAAATAATTAATAGTCAAGTTTATCGTGTCAGCTTATCAGTGTTGAACTTTAAAATCGTGCCCTCGGACCAAGTTCAGATCCAGGGCGGTCGTCATGGGGGTCATCTGATACCCCCCCCCCCCCTTCTTTCACGGCCGCGCTTCCGATCATCCGATGTGTCGGTGACACCACATGACCACAATATCGCCGCGATGCCTGCTCCCGGCGCCGCCCCTGCGCTGTGCTTGTCTGTCTAACGATTAGCAATACGGCCAGCCGCGGGCCGACCATTCCGCTTGTCGTCGTCAGTTGAGCTCAATTGACGGACGCAGTTTTACGACAGCTTTTAAAAGAGGCAAAATAAGCTGAGCAACTAGACGTGGGGAAATGAAATGCCCCAGAATAGTGTCAAGACAAAACGCCCCGGGTCCCGGCCCTGGTCCTGGTCATGGGGGCCCCCAAATCTCAAGAAGTACTTCAGGAAGAAGCAGTTTAGAGAAAGTTTTCGAACTCACTTCACTCGCTCTTGCATACTACATTCTTGAACTTTCTGCGTAAGTCATCAAAGTAACTCCTATATTTTTATGATTTATGCAAAAATGTTCGAGCACGCAGCACGCTTCGCTCGCTCTTGCATTCTATATGCTTCTGACTGTCAAACTTTTCTGCATAAATCGACAAAGCAAGTCCTATTTCCGTAGGAATGTTCATTAGAAACCTAGCCGAGAATGACGAGCCTAGCCGACGAGGTGCAAAAAGGACGAGGTGCGGTAGCTCGCCTTGCTCGCTCTTGCATCCTACATTCTTGCTTTTCGTAAAGAGCCAATTGAGCCACTGATTGGAGCCTGTCCTAGCTGGACCCCGACCATGTGACCCCCCCCCCCCCCCCTTGACTCGAAAGCTGGGTCCTCGCCTAGGGCCTAGGTATATTCTTCAATGTTTAAGTAAATACTACACACAATTCGTCTTGACATTGATAGTAGGAAACAGTGCAGCCATTTTGACCATTCTTGATAAGTTCAGGACGTATAAACGCAACTGACGTTAAAGGTTAAAACCTTAAAGGTTATTACATAAATAGCCACTCACTGCTTCAGTTTCGGTTTATACAATACTGACCCACTTTTGAATGTGAACTTTATACTTCTATTTTTGGTACCTACAACACGCTACGATGTTAATGAAAGTTTTGGTAATCAACTATTCTAGCATATTTAAAGTTGCGTTCCGATGTTGCATTTGAATGTCGAGGACTTTTGAACTATTTTGAAATCAAACTGACGTTGTAATGTCATGTACATTGCCAGTTTCAAAACATACAATATACCCGTAGTTTTTCCACATTTTCCTAGTTATCTATTATCTAAGAGTGTGAGGATTGGATTTGAGTGTGCCTAAAATACCAATCTCGATTTCGATATTTCAGCTCTAGGTCTTTCCTGTCATCAGCTCTGAATTCACTCTGCACTTTGAGAGAAATAACATCATGCCAGCATTTCACGAAGGGGAGTAGGCGGTATACATACTGTGTAATATTAGTAACAAGTGGGTGTTTGCCAATAAGTTAGTCTCACATACGTCTTAAGACTGGGCTGCAACTGAGAAATTGCAAGTCATGTTTTTTCTTGGGATCTGGGGGCACAGTCAAGACGAGCCAAAAACAAAAGCAGCTACCTACCTTTTCTCGAAGCGTTTCGTCGTATTGTCGGCCTGGATAGTGCTAGAGAGTTCAAATTCTCATGATAAAATGTAGTTGGCAGAATTATAAAACACATACCGTCTTATTACAAAACACGATCTAACTTTAGCCCGAGCCTAAATCTTCGATTTAGTTTTTGTATTTGGAACTTTGTGCCGACTTTAGTAAAGTTCTTAATACAAAATAGACAATCTAAGACCAGACCAAGTTGTCAGTTTTGTAATAGGAACTGTATTTCGATTTCAGTTAGGTTCTTATTTCAAAAACAGGCTCGATGGTTTAAACCATGTCAAAAGAAAAACCTTGTTTTGTAATAAGACCGACTAAGTTTCATGAGTCTAGATCTTTTATACTTTGGGTTTTATTAATACCAAAAATACGTCAATTTAGTCACTGACTGACTCACTCACTCACTCATAAAAACCCCTAGGGCACTACCCGAAGTCCTAGAAGCTGAAATTTGGTATGCAGGCTAGGATAAACGTCAACATCTGTAACTTTCAGCCTCCAACCCCCTTAAAGTGAGGTGCAAGTCTGTATTTCTTACGGATAATCGGTATAAATACTTCCCTTTGTTATGAAAGATACACAAGCTAAACAACAAAGAAGAAACTCTTTTTCGATGGCTATGAAGAAATTATGATTCTAACATGTCTATGCAATATCAGTACAATAACACCGCAAACCCTACAAAAAAAAACCTATTAAAAACATTTTATGTAGAGTAAGTAGCCAAGCATTTAAAAATTCATTCACTGTTAAAAAGTTATCAGATGTGATGTCGAGCCACGTCTTTAACTCAACAAACCTTACATCTTGGTCAAAATGTATGGCTTGGCCGTTCAATTGAACTATTGTATGACACAACATTATACTTTCTTACCATAAACCCTTGTGAGTGTCTGTGCAACAGCCGCGACACGGCCAAGCTGTACATTTTGACCAAGATGTAAGGGTTTGTAGAGTTAAGTCTTGTAGAGTTAGGGGCCTGACTCTACATTACATCTGATCACTTTTTTGTTATGTAAGTCTCGTCTTGATTAAACACAATTATACAACGTATTACAAAACTTAATATACCTGTATACATAAGTATTGAATTAAGATTCCGTTTTTTTTTATCTTGTTTTGTCTACTTAATAAATGATGTAGATGTAAACTATGTACTTTATGAAGTCCATTTGCTTAAAAAAATGCCTTTTCATTTTACACGATAACTAAGTATTGTGCGTGTGAATTGAATTTGGACAAAACTTTACACAATAGGTATTAAAATTATTAGACAATAATTTTATTTTGCATATGATTTAGAATATTAAGTTGTAACACCATACCACCATAATTTATCTAAAGTATATAATCTGAGATTAGTATGGGAAGTTTGAAGTTAGATTAAAGAAGGCTTGTTTAATTCTCTGCGGTAACTTTAGAAATTCTTAAATTGGTAGGTATTGCAGATATACATATCAATATTATGTCTATAGAATAATGTCGAGATATCTTGAAGATATAAGGAAGCAAACACCAATGGTGTTACTCATAAACCGTTCCTCGATGTTTATTTGTAAAGTAATATGAAGACTTTCTAAACTTATTCTGTAAACTTGTGCCCACTTGTGCTTAACTCTCTCTTGGTGGATATCCTCAAGACAGCTTGTGGGTCGAAGACAATGGCCAAGAATTTTATCATTTTTTCGAAGATATCTTCGAATACCTTTTCAAAACATGCCTGTGCTACTTGGACCTGAGGCAGTCACAGTCCTTAGACAATTAGTGGACTCGAGTAGCAGACTGTAGAAATTAATTAATAATAATATGAGACAACATCCACACAAGGTCTTCAGGTCCCGAACTAGGTAGAATTTGTACTACGGTAACCACGGACGGATACGTTACGGACGGTACGTACGGACTGATATCTATGCATATACACACCCAGACACAGGTCAAACAGACATGCACCAACCGGTCAGTCAAACCGATATTAAATGTTACTTTGAAATGTACAGGATATTTCATAACATTTGTGTTCAAATATTTTTGCACAAAGCGATTGGAATCAAATTGAAATTAAGTACCTACCTATGAATTCGAATTGAAATTTGGACACGGATTTCATGAGTGCACTTATAATTGTAGGGTGAATGGAATGTAATATAGGTACTTAATGAAAATATAGACTATTAGTAATGTTTTGAACATATTTTACCTACTTAAATACTACTTTGTTTAGGTCGTTTTTAAGCCGTTGTTATGATACAATCGTTAATATAATTATATTATATATATATTATTATTTTATTTAAGTATTAATATTATACTTAATTGTTAAACAAGTTTTAACACCATAGTAATATATAGATATAATTAATAGAATGGCAGAGTATACAATAATTCTCTATGATTTGTCTCCCTCTCATTGTAAATAGGTACTTACATCCTTTGCAAATAAACAGATATTTGGGTACTTCAAAGTATGATAGGAGTCCAATACTAGTAAGTACAGAACCCGAAATGTTTTAGTTCAAATCTGACAATTAGGTATGTACCTATTGACAATGAACACATTCGAGAAGAAATCTAGGACTTGAAAAAGATTTGAAGCCCTTTCCCTGTATTAGACAATTTTGTTTGTTGTATTTGTCGATCAAGGCAAATTTTGAAGCTGCTTCAGTCATTCTAATCTTAAAGTGAACTCACCCGGCCTTATTACAAAACAAGGTTTTTCTTTTGACATGGTTTAAACCATCGAGCCTGTTTTTGAAATAAGAACATAACTGAAATCGAAATACAGTTCCTTTTACAAAACTGTCAACTTAGTCCGGTCTTAGATTGTCAATTTTGTATTAAGAACTTTACTAAAGTCGGCATAAAGTTCCAAATACAAAAACTAAATCGAATGTGTAGGTTGGGGCTAAAGTTAGATCGTGTTTTGTAATAAGACGGACCGAGTTTATGCAAGTGTCATTTACCCCACCAAAATCAATTAGTAGACACATAGTGGTCGACCCGTGGCTAAGTAATAACAGCCGAATGGGCCGATCGAACAGGTTAAGCTGCGCTTGCCGCGGTTTGTCCGTGGATGGGTGAACGTGAGTGAGACCCCTCCGTGCCTCAGAAAGCACATTAACCTGTCGGTCCCGTAGATCTGTGGCAGTATTAACGGGTAGTCAATCAGAAGCCCAAAAGTCTGACACCCCGTCTTACCGAGGGGTATCGTAATACCCAGTAACTGGGTTGTGGAGATCAGATAGTCAGTCGCTCCATGTAAAGTACTGATATTTAGCTGCATCCGGTTTGACTGGGAGTCGACCCCAACACAGCTGTGAAAAGGCTAGGCAGTTCAAAAGTGCGATAAAAAAAAAAAAAAAAATAATATTATTAATTATTAACCTTTTGACCGCTTGTGTCGCATTTATGCGACACATATTTCCGTGCCCCTACCGCTCGTGTCGTATTTCTGCGACAGAAAACATGCATGATTTTTTTCGTTCTATTTTCGTCCTACTGTGTGGTACAACTAAAACGAAAAAAAAAATTTTTTTCGATTTGTAGCCGCGCGCTAGGGGCACGGCAATTGATATTTAGCCACGCGCTTAAAAGGTTAATATTATTTAATTTAAATTTTGTTGAGTTTAATGGCACTGGACGAAAATATGGTGAACTTTCACTTTGTGCCACTATGGTGACAATTGAATTATTTTAACGCCAGCGCTTCCAGCTATTTAATTAGGGCTGACATGACAACAGCTAAAGCGCGGTCACTGCCAGACTGCATAGAAAAGAAAGAGAAGCGCGATGACACAAAGCTGGTAACTTATTGCAAAATATGAAGCAATTCTCTATTTACATAAAATATATTGATAAATAAAATCTTATAAGTAACTGAAAACACTATCACGTTAATTAATATGTTTTTTGAAGAACAATCTGAAAAAAAAAGAGAATGATTACATGTATATTAGTATGTTTTTTAATCGTAAAAATATTTTTTAGGGGTAAGTAGGTATCTTCGTGACTTTCTTCTATCGTACCAATTTAGTTGTATTATGTTTTCAACACACTATCTAACTAGCATATATCCTGAAGAATGTCATATATTTTTCTGATTTTGTTTACTGCAGTGGATCATATTCTTTTAGGCATTATAAAACTTGCGTTTAGGTCATATAGTCCCCTTAAGCTGCTCGGTTTTCATATTCTAATCAAACTCCAGCGTTTGATTGTCTTTCATAGTAGGTAGAACCTACCTACGAGATATTAGCAAAATTGTGGTGTCTCTTCCACAATATTATTATTAATGAAACGAACTTACCTGTAAGTGAAGTTCTATCATAATTATGTGAGGTGTTTCGTTCGAAGAGATTGTATTATAAGTAGGTAATAATTGGGGTTTCCAGATCAAAGAAGATCTGGAAACCCGCAATTATTACCATTCATTTTAAAATCATTTCAGATACAGAAACACCTAATTACAGCCATCATTCATTGCTTTTAAATAGTACTTGCAAAATATTCTGACGTGACTATTGAGTGGTCTTTATTATTTAACAATTTTAATGTAATAGATATCATGAGAAATTTTAATATGAAACATTTATTTTATTGAACATTCGTAATTATGTTTTTTACATTATAATCTATCATTACATTCATTCAACAATTCAATGACACTGAAATTGGAGCAACATTGCACAATTGGACTACCGAGAATGAAGTGCACTCGCCATTGTCCATCGCGCTACCTTATATATGCAGTGTAGTCACGATTTAGTTTAAATGTTATGACGTAGAAATAAAAGGTACTTTATTTTAAATACTTTTATTTATAATGAATATTTACAGTATAAAGTAACCATTTGAAAAACAAATAATAATAATAAAACTATTATACGTCTATTTTAAACATCAATATTAGGTACATGAAGTTGAACTTAATTTTTTAACTATTTTAGCAACTAAATACTCGGTTTCACTCATTATGTCATCAATATCACTACGGACTAAATATTGTATGTTCACGCTTGCACTCTACGCGTGATAAAAGATGTGTTTTTAAAAGGTTTTGATTTTTTCTTCTTCTTAATTTTTTTCTCTTGTATTTTTTGCTGTCTACTCTCTTCACACGCTTTTTCCGCCACTTCGGCATACCAGCTTTCTCGGTCTTGAGCATAGTAAAATGGATTAAGAACTGGATCGGAGCAATCTATCAAATTCTGAAACAATGAATAATTTTATGCTATTAAAAAGCATCATAAATATGAATTCAATTGCTAATATCGATGATTACTTAGATACTTACATCACATTGTAGGTTAATGTTTTCTAAAACAGGACTGTAGGATGGTGAGTGTGACATATTTAATTCTATGTCCCGACTTTGTTAAACACCTGGAAAATAATAGTCTAAATTAGTATTTCGTTAACCCATGATATTCTATCTCAAAACAACAATTGCGATTGAAACATAGTGCTGTATAGAAAAAAATATGTACCAGACCTATATGTATTAAACATCGATTATACTGTCTTGTCTGATAATAATGCTGGATAAAATACGGAAGAATAATATTAAAACTTACCAATAATACACGATCAAGCCAGTTGTAACAGTCAAGTGTAGAATTCGAATAGATTTTAAATGATTTTTTCTCTCTATTTATATACCCTAATTTAATTTTATGGATAGAGTTCAAAATCGCACATTTTTAAGTTAGATATCATATCTTTTCCAAAAAGGGTATAGTGAAATAGGAAACGTAAGACATTACGACACCTATCATTTTATTATTTATTGTAGATATATATCGATAAAATAATACTACTGCCCTTATGTTTACGGTTATCGTTTTCATACATTTTACTCAGATGATTAAGCAAGCAAACTCATGGTATGTTAATAGTATATCAAAGTTGCACAGTAAGCTGAATTCTTTTTAAGGAGACGAATCAAAACAATATAGCAATATCGACATACTATTGCAACGTTTGGTTTCGCCTGTTATTATTATGATATTTTTAAGGCTAAGGTATCTTATATTTTGCCACAAATGGAATGGTAAGTAATGATTTTATTTGTTATTTGTTCATAAATTAAGGTTGATCGATATATCATCACACCGTTAATTGATATAATGAATTAGTAGAACAATATAATAATAATATTCCACAACTACCTATCACACAATGCCGTCTAGTTCCAAGCTAAGCAGAGCTTGTGTTAATGAGTACTAGACAACTGATAAACATACTTAGATATTTCTAAATACATACATATATTATAGATAAATGATAAATTACACCCAGACAAATGATCGTATTCATCACACAAACATTTGGAGGTGGGGTGGGAATCAAACCCACGACCTCCAGCATAGCAGTCAGGACCACTAACCACTAGACCAACAGGCAAGTCAAATAATATTGTTTACAATATCGCATCACAAACCTGCATTTGGATGCAGACAACTGACACAGCATTTACTATACACGTGCGTCGTCCCAAATTTGGGATAATATGACGTAGATTTATCACTATTTAAGCGTCCCGCTGCTGAAGTTCAACCACAAAACACCTCTTCCAGAGCTAGTGGCATCATCATCATCGTACATCAAAACTTCGCTGCACTATTTAAAATGTAAGTAGCATTATTATTTTATATATTAATAATTCTATTGTTTAACTATTCTTATAACAGGGAACTCCTTAGACGAGTGCTAGTAATCTCGACTATTGAGCATGAGACATTGGGTTCGATACCCAGGAAATTAAGGCATAATGATATCTTCTATGTAATTATTCTAATATTCATTCTAATAATGTATCATATGTATACACTATTCTAGTGTATTGGCACGGAAAGCCAGGATTCCAGGTTCGAATCCTGCTTATGAATTGATTAAATAGCATAATTAATAAATTAATTTTATATTATTTCAGGTCGCTAGAGAACGCAGAGACTCTCTTCCCGTCTGACGACGAAGTGCAACCTCCAGTCGCGAAAAAGACGAAGAAAAGGAAGCAGGTGCCAACTCAAACGAAGGAGTCGGAGGCGGCAGCGCGGACTGCATCACATTCGCCATCGAGAGCAAGTCCGGCCCCGAGTACGTCGCGGTCAGCTCCGAAGAAGCCGTACTTCAAGCCAATACCACCAAAGAAGGCTACAGCTTACAACCTCTTCGGGACTGACAGTGAAGATGACGAGAAAGAAGATGTCGCTGTTCCCGGTAAAGCTCCAATACAATTAACTTCGTATTTAACTCGGCGCCTTGCTAACGGTCATTCGCGCCAGACGTACGAGCATAAGCCCGGTACGCACTATATAGATTTAAAAGTGTACCGGTGCGATGAAATTAAAAACGTTCAACCAATTAACAGATGGCGCCAAGCAATAGTTACTGTGAAAAACCAAACATCTGAAAACACAGATGCATGGCAGCACCTGACTAATTTTATTATGGCAACTAGAAAAGAATTTGTAAAGTGTCCACCAACATTTGTTAGCAACTATTACTAAAATATTAGTATTCCATTACAAATATCTAATTACTATAAATACTATTTTTTCACCATGAGTTACTTGCTTATTTACGACATTTAATTTTAATCATTATCTCAATATTACGAAATGATTTTTATGTACTAGTATTCTGTTTTAATGTCTTTTTAGGTTTATATTATGATGTATTAAAGAAATATATTCAAGAATTAAAAATTCATTGTTTTGTTTTCTTACAGTTTCACCAATTCCTGGAAAAATAACAAATTATAATGATATAATGAATTGTGAAAAATGTCATATTGAAATACCGAAAAATGAATATCACTATCATGTGAGAACGAATTTACACAAATCTAATTGCATAATAAAAACCAAATATGAAAATATTGATATTATTGCTACGGCTTTTAGAATGAGAATAATAAGTTACAAACTGAATCCATCGATGGAGTACCTTACACCTGAGGAATTCCTAATGGATAATCAGCATCAAGTCATAAAACTAATTAATGCTTGTCTAAATAAACATAATTGTGTTAAATTAAACTTCGAGCTTTATGCTTACTTTATTCTCCCAAAATCTGGTGAGCAACAGCTTAAGTCATTTAACACAAAATTTAACATTATATACAAAAATACTGATATACATGAATTTTATTTGAATACAATAAACACATTTGAGAGGAAACTCTCAGAATTCCAACACCGTGAATCTGGTTGGTCCTGTTTCTGTATAAGTCACCTGGAAATTAATATAAACAAATATTCTCCTTTAAAAGGCGGTACTTACATAGATTTGCCGCATGTTATACAAAAAACGAGAAGTTGCTTAAATATAAAAAACCATGATAACTATTGTTTTTTGTGGTGTGTTGTTGCAGCATTATATCCAGCAAAATGTAATGTTTGCAGAACAAGTTCCTACCCAATTTTTTCATCAGTCTTAAATATAAATGGTCTATCATTTCCTCCATCGTATAATGATATTAAAAACTTCGAAAAGATAAATCCTACTATAAGTATAAACGTATATGGATTGGATGATAAAAACGCAGTCACTGGTCCCTTATATGTGACAAATTTAAGAAAGACACACCATGTAAATTTATTATATATTGAACGAAAAGGCAATGGACATTATTGTTTAATAAAAAATCTGTTCAGATTAGTTAGACGTCAAATAAGTAAACATAAAGGTAAAATGTATCTATGTGAGACGTGTTTACAAGTTTTCTCGAGTGCCACAAAATATAGTGCCCATACTACATGTCCTAATATATTAACAGTATTACCTGAAAAAAATAGCATTCTTCAGTTTAAAAACTTTGAAAGAAAACAAAAAATTAATTTTGTTATTTATGCAGACTTTGAGAGTATTTTGCTAAACTGCAACATAAGTAAAACTGAAAATACCCGAACATATAAGGTTCACGAACCTTCATGTTTTGGATACTATATTTGCTGTTCACATAATTCGGAGCTAAATAAATATGTAACATATAGAGGGCCCGACTGTGTGGAAGTATTTATAAAATATTTACTAAATGATGTAGATAACATTAACAGCATCTTATCGAGTAAAATGCCTGTGGCCCCTTTAACCACAGACCAAAAAAACGATTACAAAAATGCTACAAAATGTCACATCTGTAACGATCTGCTCTTTGATGACAAAGTAATGGATCATGATCATATTACATCTCAGTACCGAGGCGCCGCACACTCCCATTGTAATTTAATGTTTAGAGTTTGCCCGTTTGTGCCTGTTATTTTCCATAACCTAGCTGGATATGATTCTCACCTATTTATTACAGAATTAGCAAAATATGAAGGTGCTTTTAAAATTATACCTAAAACCAAAGAAAAATATATGTCTATCACGAAATTATTCCACAGAAAGAACAGTTCAAGGCCTATTCAAGTTAAGTTTATAGACTCATTTCAATTTCTTAATTCAAGCTTAAACATATTAGTCAACAATTTGTCTGAATCTGATTTTGTTAATTTGTCAAAAGAATTTTCAGATGTTAATTGTAATAAGTTAAAACTACTACGACGAAAAGGAATATACCCCTATGATTACATGGATGCAATCTCAAAATATAATGAGAATCGACTACCACCTAAATATTGTTTTTACAATAGTTTGACATGCGTACATATTAGCGATGATGAGTATAATCACGCCCAATATATATGGCAAACATTTAATATAAAATCGCTTGGAGAATATACAGATTTATATTTAAAAACCGACGTGTTACTACTTTCTGACGTTTTTGAAAAATTTAGACAAACTTGTTTGCATCATTATCAGCTTGATCCGGCCTACTATATTACTGCACCTAGTTTAAGCTGGGATGCGATGTTATTGTATACCGGTATTAAATTAGAATTAATTAATGATGTGGAAATATACGAGTTCCTGGAGAAGGGCATTCGTGGAGGTTTGGCACAATGTTCTCTTCGCTACGCTAAAGCAAATAATAAATATTTACCTAGTTACGATGCTTCTCAAAGGTCAACATATTTAATTTATCTTGACTGTAATAACTTATACGGTTATGCGATGACAAAAAAAATGCCTATTTCAGAATTCCGCTTTTTATCAATCGATGAAATAAATACTATAAACGTACTATCAATTTCGGATGATTCTGAATATGGATATATTTTAGAAGTAGATTTAGCCTATCCCGAGAATTTACATAATAAGCACAGTGATTTACCGTTTGCTGCAGAGAAGTTCAAACCTCCTGGAGGCAAAACACCTAAATTAATTGCTAATTTATATGACAAATTCAACTATGTAATACACTACGTTCACTTAAAAGAATGCTTACTGAATGGACTTATTTTGAAGAAAATTCACCGTATCTTAACTTTTAGACAGGAAAACTTTTTACAAAAATATATTGACCTAAACACAAGCTTACGCCAAGCTTCAACAACCGTATTTGAAAAAGATTTTTTTAAACTCCTTAACAATGCTATATTTGGCAAAACTATTGAAAATCGACGCAAACAGGTTAATGTAAAATTAGTGACCAATTGGGACGATTATTATAACAAAACAAATAAGCACCTCAGTGCGGAAAAGTTAATAGCGAAACCAAATTTTAAAAGTATTAAGATTTTTTCTGAAAATTTTGTCGCTATTCAATTGAGTCCTGAAAAAATTATTCTAGACCGACCTATCTATATCGGGTTTTCAGTCCTAGAATATGCCAAACAACATTTATATAAATTTCACTACAATTATATTAAAAACAAATATAAAACTCAGGCAAGGCTGTGTTATACAGACACAGACAGCCTTCTTTATTTTATCAGCACTGAAGATTTTTATGAGGACATAAAAAATGAAGTTGGACAATTCGACACAAGTAATTTTGAGACTAATAATTGCTACAATATACCGAGAGTAAATGCAAAAATTCCAGGACTATTTAAAGATGAATGTGGAGGTGAAATCATAAGTGAATTTGTAGGGTTGAGAGCTAAGCTTTATTGCATAAACAGCCTAAAAACTTGCATTACAAAAGCAAAAGGAATATCGAAAGCTGTAACTAATCGATTAAAACTATGCCATTACAACAGAGCTTTAACAAGTGATACAAGTTTTAAATGTAAAATAAATATAATTAAATCAAACAATCATGTACTGTACTCTCAACAAATTCATAAAGTAGTATTGAATAAAAATGATGATAAGAGGCAGATACTTGCGAACCAAACAGAAACTTTACCATGGGGTCACTGTGAAACCATATTTTAAAAATAAATTTTTTCAAGATTAAAATTATCTCACTATAGTAAAGCTTTAACAAATAATGTCAATTTCAAATATAAAATGAATATAATTAAATCACTCAAGCATGTACTGTAACTCTAAATAAATTCATAAAGTAGTATTGAATAGAAATGATGTTATTAGACAAATACTCACGAACCTTATTGAAACTTTACCTTTGGGTCACTATGAAACTTTATTTTGAGAACTAATTGGCGTCAAAATAAAGAAATACAAAAATGTTTATGTAAATAAATTGTAATATTATTGTAACCTTTGTTTATAATTAGTATAAGTATACCATACATTATTAATTTAGTGAGTGGTAGTGTTGATTGTTGTTTTTATATTTGTAATATCGAAATAAAATATTATTTATAACTGATGCATGTTTTTTTTCTTGTTATGACCTTACAGTCTTCTTCATTTTAATAATCTATATGATCACTGAGCATGAATATAAATACCATACTAATTAATTATTATTTACAGCAGACATAAACATAAAATGGTTAAGCACTTTAAGTAGGTATACATTTCGCTTTACATTTGACATGACAACTTTAAACCAATCTAAATCATTTGTTTTTATTATACTTATGCTTTATATATCTATGTTTGGGTGAAATTGAATTAATAGTCAAAATGAAGTTGATCAAACAACACACATCACTTAATGTTAATCATATAAATCTTGGTGACTCTGATAACCACATTAGGCATAGCATTCTGTTACCGAATACGATTCGTTGTATTATATGTGGTCCCTCGAATTGTGGAAAAACAAACGTCGTGCTTAGTTTATTGTTACATGAGAATGGTCTAAAATTTCAAAATCTTTACCTGTATTCGAAAACTAACTTTCAACCAAAATACAACTTCTTACGAGAAGTTATAAAGAGAGTGCATCAAGTTAAGTTTCATGAATTTACTGATAATAAAGAAGTCATAGCCCCAGATGAAGCACTAACTAATTCAGTATTTATTTTCGATGATGTGGCATGTGAAAATCAAATAAACATTCGTAATTACTTCTCTATGGGTAGACATAAACATATTGATTGCTTTTATTTATGTCAAACATACTCAAAAGTTCCGAAACAGTTGCTGCGTGATAATGCAAACTTTCTCATAATATTTAAGCAAGACGATGTTAACTTGAAACATATTTATGAAGAGCATGTTAGTTCTGATATGTCCTGGAATCAATTCAAGAAGATTTGTAATACAGTTTGGAGAGAGCCATATAACTTTGTTAGTATTTGCAAAGACTCGTCTTTAAGCAATGGAAGGTACAGGCAGAATTTAGACAGCTTTTTTAAATTTTAAGCAAATAATGTGTAATTATATAAACTAATAACAGACAAATATAACTTAGTAGTATATTTTCTTTGGCTGAATACACTTGTCACAATACGACATGGAAAAGAATATTAAAGTAGAATTAATGAAGTCTGTGGAATCCATAAAGACTAAAATAAAACAAATGAAGAACCAGGAACACTCTATGAACTTGTCACTTGATAAAATGCTAAAAACCGTCACGGAACCCCTTAACGCACTAGTCGATTCGAAAATATCAATGGAAAAAATAAAGCATTCACAAAATACACCACTCCCAAATTCTGACGACATTGAATTGGATGACATGGATACTAGTTCATCTACAAAGTTTGAAGACTGCTACGATCCAAAAGTGAAGTCTGCACAAATACTTAAAAAGTCTCCTACAAAACAAATACTGGATGATTTAGAAATTTCGCTAGAGGGTCGTGATATCCATGATATTTATGACGGTGTAAATATACCGTTTGGAATAAGAAGTGTAAATAAAACATTGCTAATGGGTAATTCTATAGTCTCATTTTCTAAAATCGATAGTTTAAATGACGACAGTGTCATTTTAATTAAAGTTGGTGACAAATCCTATAATTTTACCCCCGGATTGAAGGAACTTTTACTTCGAAGAAAACCTGATTTAAAATTAATATCGAGCAAAGATAGACTTGTCTACAAAGACATGCTGCATTATACAAATGCTCATAAGAGAGATTTTAATCCTGGAGGGCAAATAAGAGGTGATAAGGGAATAAAATATCGTGACGTAATCAAACCATTATTTTCTGAATCAGTAAATGAAAATTTTCACACTGGAGGAAGCTTACCAACTGTAAAAAAATACAAAAATAACACTGACTTGGTATATTGGGATGACCCTAACGAACTCGTTGAGAGATTGAAACTATTACTTGCTTCCAGAGATGCTGGCAACACAAATCATGATAATGAAATTTTGTCGATCGTTGAAGAATTGAAAGAAGCTGGCATAATTAAAGAATAAATACTCAGCACCATAAAATTTTCATTCAGTATTGTAGACGGATTCAAAACAAACGTATGTACTGAATTGTAAACATGAGCAAAACCGACGTGGTTAACGAAATTCATAAAAATGCGAGGTTGAACTTTCCACGTAGATGTGTTATCATGAAAGATATAGATGACCTGTGGCAAGCAGACTTAATCGATATGCAATCAATTTCAAAGCAAAATAAAAATTACAGATTTATTCTTGCTGTTATTGACACATTCTCAAAATATGCTTGGACTTTTCCTCTAAAAAGTAAAACCAAAGATGATGTATGTAACTCTTTTAAGAAATTATTGAATAAGGGGCGTGTTCCTAAAAATCTACAAACGGATAAAGGAACAGAATTTTACAATAATGAATTTCAAAAGCTTATGGAAACTTATCACATTAATCATTATTCAACGTTCTCAACAAAAAAGGCTTCAATAGTTGAGCGATTTATCAGGACATTGAAATCGAAAGTCTATAAGGAATTTAGTTTAAGAGGCAGCTACAATTGGATAGACAACACGCTTAATAATGTTATTAACAAATACAATCTCACTTATCATCGGACAATTGATGAAGTTCCCGCTAATGTGGATAACATTAATAAAAAACATATATTAGAAAGGTATTCAAGGTTGGTAAAAAATCATAATATTAGAAGAAAATATAAAATTGGTGATTATGTGCGTATCAGTAAGTACAAAGGAACATTTGAAAAAGGTTACACTCCCAACTGGTCTACAGAAATATTTAAAATTCGAATGATACAAAATACAAATCCTATCACCTATTTAATAGAAGATACAATCAGAGGTCAACCCATTTTAGGTGCATTTTATGTACAAGAGCTTCAAAAGACGAAAAATCCTAATTTATATCTTGTTGAGAAAGTTCTTAAAAGAAAAGGAGATAGAGTTTTAGTAAAATGGTTAGGTTTGCCTTCTTCTGAAAACAGTTGGATTGATAAATTGAATATTTATTAAGTATTCTGTCCAAAATGGATCAGTCTTATGATGTGTATTGAAGAGAGTAGTCTTCTCAATTGGATTATAAATCATTTACCATTTGAATTACATTTACCAGGATACAATTATTGTGGGCCTGGCACTAAATTAATTAAAAGACTTACACGTGGAGATAAAGGTGTTAATAAATTAGACGAATATTGCAAACAACACGACATTGCCTATCATAAGTCTTCAAACTTAAAAGATCGCCACAAGGCAGATTTAGTTTTGTTAAATATGGCTAAAGAGCGAGCACTTGCCTCAGATGCTAGTGTAGGGGAAAAACTAGCAGCGCGTTTAGTAACCAGCGCTATGTCAACAAAAATTAAAACTGGTTTTGGCCTAAAACAAGATAGCAAAAAGTGTTCTCCTAAAATTAAACATGGAAAAGGATTAAAAAACAAATTTAAAAATGTTATTAGCAAAACGAAGAGACATATTAAAAAATTAAAACCAAAATGCAAAAAAGTGGCAATAAAATTAGCAATGGCCGCTGCCAGAGAATTAGCTGATGATACATCCATTAAACTTCCTCGTGTTATTCCTATACCAAAAACTGGTGGAGTATTGCCTTTGATTCCGATTTTTGCGGGATTATCAGCGGTAGGGGCTTTAGCAGGGGGTGCAGCTGGTATTGCTAAAACCATTAATGAATTCAAGATGGCTAAAAAGTTATGGACTGAATCAAAGAGACACAATGAAAAGATGGAAGCTCTCTGTATCGGAAAAGGACTACACCTTAAACCACATAAAGATGGGCTCGGAATTTTTGTATCAAAAGAAAAAAACTAAGATATCGGCTACCCAAACGAGCCTTGACTAATTTAGACATTTTGAAGTATGGAAATAACATTCCCTATTTCAGAGGTGTCTTTATGAGAGATAAGCTCCCTAAACACCCTTTTAAAAAAGAATGTGGAGTTATAAATTTGGATAGCTCTAAAAATCCTGGTTCTCATTGGGTAGCCTATGCCAAATACAACGATTATATCGAGTATTTTGATAGTTACGGCAATCTTAAGCCTCCAAAAGAATTTATCAAATACTTGGGGGTCCAAAATTCACTATAATTATGATAATATTCAGCGTGATCACCCTTTTAATTGTGGACATCTATGTTTAAACTTTTTGAAGAATTTTTGGTGTAGTGAAGGAATATAATAAACAGGATCTTCCGAAAGAGGCCAGTATAGAAGCATGTCTGCTACGGTTACCATCTCTGGAAATAAATCGGAACTGGTTTCATACTTTCAACCACCACTGCAGTTGGCAGATCAATACGAGTGCGGTTTGATATACTTTTCAGTATTAAAATCAAGACCAAGTATCCCCGTTACTAACAGAGGTCTGTCTGTAATCAGAATCGAATGTGATCTTGTTCACGGTTCGTACTGCAACGGATTACCAACTCATTTTATTCATGAATTTGTGTCTGATACTACTCCAGGTCATCAGTGCATTGAAATACCACAAAATGTTATTTACTTTCCAGTAAACAAAAATATAATTTCACAGGTATCTGTTAAGATTGTAGATCAATTTGGTCACTGTATTAACTTTGGGGAGGAACAAGTTCAGTTACGTCTTCATTTAAGAAAAACAAAATGATAGTTTATTATAAAAATACCCCAGCGATTGAAAAACATCTTAGTTCTTCTGCGATTGCTAAGGTGCAAAGACGTAAGAAAACAGTTAAGAAATTGACTAAAGTAAATAAAGATTTTCTTAAGGCCCTAGGGTTTAAAGTATGAATATACTACAGATTACTGAATTACCGCACTTCGACACTTCGATCGAAAGTTACGAAGTCCATTCATACAATCCCTACAATAGCAGCTTTAGAGAAAACGATGAAATCAGAATTCCCATCCACCAGCAAGACATATACGTCCTACCATCAGCCAGTTCAATTTACGTCGAAGGACAAGCGAAGTTTTTCGGGAAAGATGGGAAACCAATCAAGAAAACTGTTACGTTCACTAATAACCCTGTTATGTCTTTGTTTCAAGACATCAGATACGAAATGAATGGTATTGAAATAGACCGTATAAAAAATTCTGGAATAACGTCAACAATAAAATCATACATCTCATTAAATGAAGCAGAAAATAAAGTTGCTGCCCTATGGGGTTGGAGTTTGCAGGGATTTCAAAGTGATGGAAATTTTAGTGCTGTGATACCATTAAATAAAGTTTTAGGGTTTGCAGAGGATTACAATAAAATAGTGATAAATTGCAAACATGAACTTATATTGAACAGAAGTAACACTAACTTAAATAGCGTTATGCTTACTGATGATATTGCTCATTTTCAAATAGACATAGAGAGAGTTCAGTGGAGAGTGCCACACATAAAAGTATCAGACCGAGAACGACTGACACTTTTAAAACATTTAGAAAGAGATAAACCTATTCAGATAGCGTTTAGAAACTGGGATTTATATGAGTATCCGTTACTACCCCAAACCACAAAGCATTCTTGGTCAGTTAAAACTGCTTCACAATTAGAAAAACCCCGATATGTAATTTTTTGTTTACAAACTAATCGAAAAAATAATCAAACTAGAGACAGTTCAGTATTCGATCATTGTGAAGTAACAAACGTTACGCTCTTTTTGAATTCACAATATTATCCCTACGAACCTTTAGGTTTAAAGTTTTCTGAGAACAAATATAGTATATTATATGAAATGTTTGTGAAATTTCGTCAGTCGTATTACAACTGTCCAGTAGACCCGTTGCTTGACCTAAAGGAGTTCAAAGAAAAAGCCCCTCTCTTTATCTTGGACTGCTCAAGACAAAACGATAGCCTAAAAACAGGTCCAGTGGACGTGAGGTTGGAGATTGAATGTTCTACAGCAATACCAGATAAAACAACTGCATATTGTTTGATTATAAACGATCGACTTGTGGAATACAAACCTCTCAGCAACATTGTGCGCAGGTTATCATGACTGCCATTGTAGATGTTCAAGGTTTTAAAACAGAAACAAATGAATTTATCATTAAAGAAATTGCTGTATTATGGAATAAAAAAATTCACGTGTTTTTAATTAAGCCACCATTTCCATTTTACGATTTGACGAAATCAGAAAAACGGCAAGTCAGTTGGATTGAACGTAATAGAAAGATATACTGGAAAGACGGATTTGTGGCTTATTCAAATCATCAGAATATGATTGTAGATATTTTAAGAAATAAAAGTGTTTATACCAAAGGTTTAGAAAAAGTGTTGTGGTTAAGAAAAATTTTAAATAATAATAATATTCATAATTTAGAAGATGAAGGTTGTCCTAATTTATTAAGCTTGTACAATAAATATGAACATTCTCATGATGTGTATAGTTGTATTTATCATGATACAATATGTGCTTTAAAAAATGTAATATGTTTAAATAAATGGTGTATAGATAATAAATTTTTGAAATAAATACTTACTTGTTTAATTTTTCACAATTAGTAATAGGTAACTGTTTCCTATCCCTACTAATCCCCCAATGTTAATCGTTATAAATTGCCGGTAACACCTGTGCGATGTCATTATACATTTATAATTAACCGTATCAAGAACTAGGAAGTGAGTATGCGACATTCGATTCCTGAAATTGTAGTTAAAAGGTTGGATCACAGACTAAATTAAACAAATTTAAAAATAAATTATATTAGCTACAATGCAAGATTCAGTAAAATATACTTCTGAAGGCATTTGTAAAATTATTATTCAGAACGCTAATGGTGAGGCTATATTTGTCCGTGATATGCAGCCCGCTCATAAAAAATCGAGCGCAGATTCATCAAAACCTCAAGTCAGAGAAACAACACAAGAAGATTTATTCTGTCAAAACATGCATGATGCATATTCGGAAAACATTCAAAAACTTGTCTTTAAAAGCGGTAATAGAAAGCTAATATTCTCCCGAGTTAACGATATGCAGATTGGTCCTGAAATATTGAAAGCGGGTGTAGCAAAGTGTCGGGTCACCGGCACATCGTCAATGAGGAGTACAATGCGTGAATTAGTGATACCTGATTCAGAAGACGTTATATGCTACCAGATTCTACCGGAAGATGAAATTCCTTTTATTTAAATCAGTTTCAAAGTTATTTTCAATTAAATAGTGAATAATATAAAATTGGTGAAAATAGCGGCTTTCCAGATCTTTCTAATGTGCTGAATGAATGAAATGATGAATGAGGGGAAAATTGCGGGTTTCCAGATCTTCTTTGATCTGGAAACCTCAATGGTAATAATTGCGGGTTTCCAGATCTTCTTTGATCTGGAAACCCCAATTATTACCTACTATTATACACTTGTAGTCACACATAGGTACTCATACAATATCGCCATTAATGCACTAAGTTCAAAGAAAAAAAATAAACAAAATGTAGGTAGGTACAGTTGAGCTGCACGATTACTTTCAATTGCGTGCACTGACTGGACAGGTCCACTCAATCTGTGTGGTTCTTTCCTCAAAAGACCATTGCAGACACCGATCTACATAGCTTTCACATGATCTGACCAAGATTTTATCTGGACTTTAAAAGAGACTGTGACCTCTGAGTTTGTTTCGGCCTTTCTTCTCAGAGTAGTCAGATAGGAAACGCCGACCTCATCTAGTTTAAAAAAAATATGATTGACGTGTAAAAGTGTTTGTTCAAACCTACTTACAGAAATAAAATCATTTATCATTGACACTGACCCTTCTCTAGGGATATTGCGTCCAATACCTAATTTAATTCAGAGATAAGATATTCATTTCACATTTTAGGGGGTTAAATTAGGGAGCGCGGGATACTAATCTGTATCTATCGATCCCGTATGTTGCACCTGTCATGTTTTATCTCTGCATCACCCTATGGTTGACTGGTAGAAAATGCGCAGGCATTAAGTCCGCCTTTGTACAATATTTTGTGTTTACTTGTGCATAAAGTTTTAATAAATAAATAATCTCTATTGAACGAAACACCTCACCTAAGTAATTATGATAGAACTTCACTTACAGGTACCTAAGTTTCTTTTAATCATTAATTATGTTTCTGTGTTTCGTTCTCGAGGTTGGATATATATATACAGAGAGAGAGTATATTATGTATATATCTACACTTGCAGATATTCAGAGTTCTTTCTTTGTTTTATTTTTACTTTTTTTTTTTCTTTTTTCTTAATTATTAGAGCTAATTATCTTTTTGTATGCATGTGTTTCTGTGACAAATAAATCTATTTTTCTTTCTTCCTTTTTCTCTCTTGTGAAATGTATAGTGTTATATCTATGGACGGTGTCGATGGAGAAGGAATTGACGTAGGTGATGGTGTGTTAGGTAAATCAATAAAATATTGAAAGAACTAAAATAATTCATTGACAGTAAAAAATAATAATTTTAATCGCAGCTGATTACATAGGAATACATGTAAATACTATTAATCACAAACCTAGTAGTTTTACCTAGGATAGGTTATTCCAAACATCATGTTAGTGATTAATATAAATAATAATTATTATTAAATTATTATCAAATATAAATGATTTATTTCTGTAAGTAGGTTTCTACAAACACTTTTACACGTCAAGCATATTTTTTAAACTAGATGAGGTCGGCGTTTCCTATCTGACTACTCTGAGAAGAAAGACCGAAACAAACTAAGAGGTCACAGTCTCTTTTAAAGTCCAGACAGAATCTTGGTCAGATCATGTGAAGACTATGTAGATCGGTGCTGTAATGGTATTTTGAGGAAAGAACCACACAGATTGAGTGGACCTGTCCAGTGCACGCAATTGTCAGTACCTAATCGTGCAGCTCAACTCAGAACATAAGGAGCTCAACGATTCGACGAACAATACCAAATACAGGACATTTGGGTAGGCATAAACTACTCAAACTGCCAGACCATGATTAAAACTGGAACAATGACCCACATATTCCTCCATCTTGAGATTAATTATAAAAAAAATCAATCTAATGACTTTCTACCCTCAGCAAATACCCCCATTGCCAGTTAACTTCACAACAAACGGCACAACAATTGAAGCAGTTATCATATTATAATATATATCTATGTATGTATGAATGTATCTACACTAACTGTATAGTGTGTCTGTTTGTGTTAAAATTTTATTTTTTGTTATGTATGTATCCGTTTATTGTGTAGTATTCTTTTTAATTAATATTTGCGAGTGTTTATTTATAAATGTCGAATCGCGGGTTTCATCTTTTATTCCATGCGGTAGTTTATATAATAGTGGTAAGTATATTTTTTATACTTTTTGCTGTGCTCTAGAGGGTCCATAATTGTTCCTTGACTATTTAATCCATTGTAACACCCTTAAACATTATGGAATGCAATTATAGATATGAATATGAGTACATATAGATATTTCATTAGGTAATGTACTAATATTCTCGACTTTAATTTAAGATAGGGTTTGAACCCTGTGAGCTGTAACAAGTGCAAGTTAAGTTACTAATTTTCTTGTCATTTTTTCTGACGGCAAATTATCGTTAGGTAGGTACCTAAGTAGACAGAGTTTCTATAACTAATTAACTATCCCACGTTGAATCGTAATTGGGCAAGGGTGGGCGAAGTCTACATCTTTACTGATTTGATGACCTAAAATTAAAGACAGTGCCGACCTGCAACTGTTCGGCCAACCAAATTGCGCACCAGCCAGTGCGATTCTGTAACCATCTCACCGTGAAAACTTAGGTGAAGTGAGCTGTCAGTGTCATCCCACTGATGCTAGGGATTGACCAAGCATTACATTTACACTCATAATCGAGATTATAATAATATTTTAGCAAATTCAATTGATAGTTTTATATTATTTCAAAGCTACTACTTAACTAAATATAAAAAAAAACAACACTGACTTTCTGTTTTGCTATTTTATTTTAAAACCCCGAAAATAGTAACGTTTAGCCACATAACTACATACTAGCTTTGAAATAATATAAAATGATCACTAGAATTCGGAGAAAAAATATTAATAAAATCTCGATTATGATTGTAAATGGAACGTTGGTCAATCCCTAGCATCAGTGGGATGACACTGACAGCTCACTCCACGCAAGTCTTCACGGTGAGATTTTTACAGAATCAACCGGCAGATTCAACAAAGCAGCAGTTTAAACAAAGCTTTGATATAGGGACGCCAAAATGATGCAGGTGGAATACTTCATCTCAATAGAGAATAGCGCACAATACGCAATCAGAGTATTCCGCTTGTGTATTTGGGAAATTATTAATTCCTGGGAACAATCAAATATCAAAGGTTGACAATGCTAAAGCTTATTAAACAAGGAATGTGTGCTGGAATGTGTGCAAGGAATGTGTGGGCTGTGCCGGCCATGCATTTCGGGACTACTAGTAGGTATTCCTATAGCTCTATCTATCATAATATTTTGACAATAATTGCGAATGGAACATATTGAAATATCGTTAGTATTATATGCGTCAGGATATTTGTGCTATGGTATGATACGTATTTAGCGCATTTTTTGTTTGTACGGCTAGCAAACGTATCTATATCAGGCTGACCGAAAGATTTAATTATGTTTGATATGTGATAATTCCTATTCAATGTCGGGGTGAACTCGACTCGATTCAGCATCGGCGATACTATTTTCGATTGATGGAATATACAGAGCAGAAATGAATAGGTTGCGAGCCTCACACTCATTTTTGCATTGCATTTTTGGTAAGTTTGGATAAGTGGTGGTAAATCGCTGTCGTATTGTCAATTCGTAAAATAATTTGACAGCCGAATAACATAATGCTAAAAGTTTTAACACCAATGAAAGCAGCCATTAATTCTAAATAATTAAAATGCTGATTGCTTTCCTCTTGACTCCAACTACTGCTTGCCGTTTACCCCGCACAAGCTACACCCCATCCCGTAGTTGAGGCGTCAGACTGAATTTCCAAATGATATTTATCCAATTTAATTTTGGAAACAGATTTATTGATGGCATTTATCCACCAATCAATATCTGAATCTAAAGTAGAAGGAAAGGTCATGAACTTTTCATAATCATCAACTCAAGAATTTACATCTCTCCAACTCTTTAGAATACATCCAGCCATATTCAATGGCAGGGCAAGCAGATTTTAAAAGTGCTACTAAACCAGTAAAATCCCTAATTTTACATCTACTGAGGTTTTTAAATTTTAACAATTAATTATTTATATTGTCAAGTTTTTCAGCAGGCAAGCTAAGTTCCATTGTTTTAGAATCAATGATAAATCCTAAATATCTACATGAATTTCTAGGGATCAGACAACTTTTGTGGTTTTTTCTGACTTTTACCAGGCTATAGATAATTTATTGGCTACAGGTGCTGTTTCAAAATGTGAACCTTGCGACGCCAACGGCCAATTCATATCTAATAATTATATTCTTGGTACCGAAACCAAACGGCAAAACTCGCCTAATTCTACATTTTAAAATGTGTAGCGGTATCTACATCACCACATGCGAACTCTGTTTTTTCAATTCCGTGCGAACTACGCATCGCACTGACGTCACGCAAAATCCTGCATCGCACAAGCAGAGTTTACTGCCCAACTAGCATATATACAACGTCCTGACATCAATAATCGGTCCCCTGGCTGGTGGAGGCTTTGAGTTCGCTCAAAGGCACCACAGGGAAGACCCGTTAAGTAGTCAGAGTCACGGCCTCTCAAAGCCAACAACGAGTAGCCATAAAAAAAAAAATAATCGCTGGCATGTTGCGCACCAGACGCGACAAACGACTGGTCGGAGGATCCTCCCATTTTTATGGAGCTATGAGCGAACTTTACACCCTGTTCCTCATATCGTTTATAAATGTTTTAATACATTTATAAATACGAAGCATTTTAAATTAGAAGACCTTCGAACAATAATTAAGCTTCTAAGTATCAAAAGATTGCTTTATGTCGACAATCGATCTTAGAGACGTATAGTTTTACATTTAAGTTCACAATCATTCTAAAAAGTACTTAAGAGTTAAGATTTAAATGGAAAATTAACTTATTTGAATTTAATGTTCTGCCGTTTGGTCTCAATACCGCACCCTAAGTTTTTACTAAAATCATGAAACCTGTTGTCAAATTATTAAGATGTAAGTACTGGTAATTTGTCCACAATATATCTTGACGATTTATGTCTTGTGTCACATTGCTATAGCGATTGTGTTGATAATGTTAAAATTACAAATATATATATTTATTTGTTCTTTGGGCTTCTCGAGAACGAAACACAAGCATAATAGCCACTACGTAGCCTAGCCTCGGTCACACGGGACACACACAAGCGGCACGCGTCTTGCGACAGCGACTACGGAGAAAACAAAAAGCAACGAAACAAGTTGTTTAGAGCACGCCACGAGTCTCCGACAAGCGACTTGCCCAGCGACGGACGGAATCTGAGTGACGCGCGCGCGTGTCGCTTGATGTAAGTCGCGTCGAAGTTACTTACCTGCCTACCTACTTGATGTCTTTTTGGCCTTCAAGCCAAAAGCAATAAGTACCTATCTGAATAATTATAATTTCAATTAAGTAGGTGGAACCACAAGCGGCGAAACTGCGAAAGTATGATAATATAATATTATATAATCAGCCTGTACTGTCCCACTGCGGGCCAACGTGTCCCTTTCCTTTTTCCACCGTTTTTGAATCGGTCGAAACAGTCCAAATGCTCATGGTTGTTCAACGAAATCTCCAAACGGCTGGTTGACACTCCCCGTGACCCAAGGGCTGGCTTATACCTTAGCCAGAGGCTAAGCATTGCCATACAACGTGGCAATGCCGCCAGTCTCTTGGGTACATTACCAGCCGACAGCGATGCGAAGGAATTTTTCGACGCCGTAAATATTTTTGTTTTAATAGTTTGTTAATTAATTTAGTATAAGAAGTTTATCCAGTGTATATTATATATTTTTATCCTCTACGTAATATATCAATCAGTGGGTGGATATACTCGTAAGATTGTTTCGTTCTTGTAATATTATGTGAACAGGGTACCTACCTATACCTAGGGGTTTTTTACCTGTACCTACCTAGTGCTTGCTAGTGCCCGAGTGGATTTGGGCGAGGGCTTTGTCCAGCAGTCAGACAGTACCTATAGGAATATTAGTTACATATATGTGATCTTGAGTATTCTCATATTGTTGTATTGTTATACAAATAAGTACCTAGTTAGGTTAGGTTACTTGGGTGCACTCAGAAAATACACGAAAACCGAACCTTTATTACCTAACGTGTTCGATTTTCGACAACTACTTTAGCTGATTTAGATTATTTCGGGTACTCATTTCATTAATATAATCTGACATTTATTAAAACCTAAACCTTGGTAACAAATTGATAACGAACGTTTGTTCGTATACCTACGTTCAAATAAACTTTCAACAATGAATGAATCAATGTAGCCACAAGTGATGCGCGCGAACTGCGATGTAATCCAAGCCTGTGTTTGTTTTAACATTACAAAATATCACGCGTGTATTTCACGAAAGGCTAGGTACATATTTATAGTACCAACACAACAACATTACGCCAACCTATGTAATAGGGGGCAAGCTATTTAACCGGGCACGAATGGAGAAATTCCTCATTTGTATGTAAAAACGTGATACCACTTAGCCCGACCTGGGGATCGTGACCAGGACCCTACGCTCAACAGTGGCTCTTTCTTGGCCTCACAAGACCAATGAGGTTTAAGTATTCCGACATATAAAATAGGCAGAGTGTTTGTGTAGTTTCCCTTTAAGCGGTTATTCCGTTTATCCACCCTAGAACAGCCATCCTAGGGTGCTCGGAAACGCGTGTTCAGCTATCCAACCCAGACGGGGTAGATAATCGGAATTTGTACATTATTTTTCTTCCGATTTTCTCTCACGGCTGTGTACAGTCTTAGACAGGGTGAAATTAAATTCATGGGCATTATTTTAAAGGGTCATTGTACTCATCATTATGAACAACTTTTACTATGGGACCAAACATGAAATCACAAAAAAGAAATCAGCTGTTCCCTACATTTTGAAGGGTTATGCAAACATAAATGTAGGGGATAGCTGTTTTTTTTGTGATTTCAGGTTTGGTCCCATAGTAAAAGTTGTTCCTAATGATGAGTACAATGACCCTTTAAAATAATGCCCATGAATTCGATACCACCCTGTATAATAATGTATAAACATTTATATTTCTTCCACACAGGCGCCTTAAAAATATGAAGACAGTACATTTTATAAATCCTTTGTGGGAGACTGGTATCTGCACTAGGCAAAACCTGTCACACACGTTACCAGCCCTCCCAAAAACAGTGTTTGAGTAATCTTAAGTTATTGATAACACTTATTTTAACCTTTGGTAGGAGAAACAAAAGGAAAAAAAGTAATAATTACTGTTATTATTATAAAGAAACATGATAGAAACTGGCCAACGTAGGAGACATTTGCATATCATAATTGTTTTTCGCTAATACGTCTGTGAAGTGCACGCCTAATACGTTGATACGGCAAAGAAATTTAGAAGACCAGTCATGCGGAGACGAATTTATCCAGGTTACACAATTACGTCCACTCAAAAATGAAATTAATGTTGGTAATTTCCTGGACATATTGCAGAATTTATAAATTAAGTACATAGTGGTTAATATTATTTAAAACGAGCCAGCTTAATTTGATTAATTTTAAATGATTGCAATTACAGAAATCATAACACGTATTAACGTAATTTATGATTTCTGTTTAATTTAAGTTGAGTACCTATATTTACTGATGTACTGTTGGTGATGAGTTGATGACTGTAATTGGGGTGAAAAGTCGGGAGAACAGTCACAAGTGCATTCCGTTTCCCGTCAGGTGGATATCTGAACCCGCGTTTCTGAGTATCCACCCTAGGGCGGCTGTTTTAGGGTGGATTAGTTGAATAACAGGATTCGTTTCTGATCCGTGCGAGCAGAAGTTTTAATAAACTGTCTAGTGAACATGATTTGGATATATTCAATACCAGTGTTTCTCGGCTTACCTAAGCATTAATTGTTGGTGAAGAGTTTTTTTACGGAAAAGTAATTGTTTACTTAGGTACGTCTAAATTATTTTTAGTTTCTATTTGTCGATCGTGTTTTAGTTTCTATTGTTCGATTGTGTACAAATTTTTTCCTAATTTATGTAAAAGGTATTTTGTACCGACCTTCGTTTTTTTCTCGTTTTTATTTTTGGTGTTTATCTGTGGAAACGTAAATGACCTTCAGTTTCATAAATGATAAATGCTAAATGATTTTATTTCTGTGAGTAGGCTTGTACAAACACTTTTACACGTCAATCATGTTTTAAAAACTAGATGAGGTCGGCGTTTCCTATCTGACTACTCTGAGAAGGAAGGCCGAAACTAACTCAGAGGTCACAGTCTCTTTTAAAGTCCAGACATAATCTTGGTCAGATCATGTGAAGACCATGTAGATTGGTGTCTTAAACTGTATTTTGAGGAAAAACCATAGGTACAGATTGAGTGGACCTGTCCAGTCAGTGCACGCATTTGTCAGTAGTCGTGCCGCTCAACTCAGAGGGGACTACATGCCCTAAACGCAAGTTTTATAACGCCTAAAAGTATATGATCCACTGTAGTAAACAAAATCAGAAAAATATATGATATTCTTCAGGATATATGCTAGTTATATAGTGTGTTGAAAACATAATACAACTAATTTGGTACGATAGAAAAAAGTCACGAAGATACCTCTAAAAATGTATTTTAACGATTAAAAACCATACTAATATACATGCAATCATTCTGCTTTTTTCTTCAGATTGTTCTTCAACCAACATATAAACGTGATAGTGTTTTAATTTTTTAGTCCAATCAATAGATTTTTTGTAAATAGAGATTTGCTTCATATTTTGCAATAAATTACCAGCTTTGTGTCATCGCGCTTCTCTTTCTTTTCTATGCAGTCCGACAGTGACCGCGCTTTAGGTGTTGTCAGCCCCACGATTCGACGAACAATACCAAAGAAAGGACATTTGGGTAGGCCGCATAAATTACTCAAGCTGCCAGATCGTGAAACTAACTAAGAAATAATGAAAAAAAGCAATGAGCCACATAAGTAATCTGCACATTCACAATAATTAAAATAATAATTATAATACTTTACAAAGTAAATACTCACATCATTGTACGTATAAAATTTATCAATGTCAATGTGTATATAAAAGTTCGGACATAATCTTTGAGGACCATGTAGATTGGTGTCTGAAATGATTGTAAGAACACTGTATACGTTAGCTGTAAGTTTCCCGAATAGGAAGAACCTATTATTTTATTTTTATTATATTCCTAGAACAAAATAAAATTAAATAACCCACTTTAAAACGTACTTAAAAAAAAACTTATTTTTTGACGTGACGGCTTTTCGCTCGGTTCGACCAACACGGCCTACCTTAAACTTTTAAAATATTTGCCAAGTGCAGGGCAGTTCAACTCAGCATGTTAACCTGACAGGTTTTGTATTTGTAGTTGTACCATGAGTATTTTCCGCTGACCTGCATCATGTCAACTTTTGACCTGCTACATGGTCTCTGGTGAGTCTGGTGAGTAAGCTGGCAGCACAGATTAAATAAGATTATTGAAAACAGACCTTCTAAAATACTTAGCGGTTTTACGGTTTTTATAGAAATGAAATAAATGTTTTTACGATAACCGTTTAATATAAAAAAAGAGTGATGAAAGAAACATTGTTCCGTGGCAGAAAAGCAATTTAACACTACAATAAGAGAGCAAACGCCCTTCCATCCACATTTAAACTTGAAACAAAAAGTTATCAAATTCGAAACCTCACATTTATTTTAGAACGCATTATGTAGGTACATACATGAATTTACGAGGTGATTTTGAAATTCAAGTGGATTAGTTTTTGTAAAGTTTAAAGATTAGCCTTAGAGTAAAATAGACATTTATTTTGTGGCCGTGTCTGTGAGTGGTAGCCATGGTAGCCAAGTGTAATTTAGAAAGAGTGACTTTTGTGACTACTGCTTCAAGACGAGTTTCCGAAAAATTGGAAACTAAAGAATTTCACTGTTCTTACCATAACACATTTATTCGCCGTTCGCTACGACTAGCTGAGAACTTCATATACAGGGTGTTTGGTAGGGAGCTGTACATACGCCTAGGGTAGAAACTAGGGATAGTCTGCTACCTACCCCCGCCCATTATATTGACCTTGGCCTCAAGGTTTTTTTTTAATTTATTTTTATTTTTTATTTGACTTTTTTGTGATTTTTTGACTAAAACTACCTGTAGCTCAAAATCTATCCATGGGACCGGTCGGCTAATGGTCTTGTTTTAATCGTTAGTCTTAGGGTCCTGCAAAAAATTATTTTACACCAGAAAATTGTGGAGAAGAAAAGTTATGGGGCCTGAAGTACCGTAGTAAGGTAAAGAAATAATTTTAAGGTAAGGTAGTAAGGTAAAAAAAACCTTGAGGCCAAGGTCAATATAATGGGCGGGGGTAGGTAGCAGACTATCCCTAGTTTCTACCCTAGGCGTATGTACAGCTCCCTACCAAACACCCTGTATATTTGCCGAAAATGTGGTAAATTTAGGCATTCTGATACTTGTGCGCTTGCAGTTGATACTGTTAGCTGTGCAACATGATGTGCGATATCTCCCGATGCTCTTTGATATGTAGGTACCATTCTCGTAAAAAGATAATGCTATTAAAACCTGAAATCAAGTGGCATAGCATCAAGTATTATTATTATGATATCCAGCTTAGGATAAATAGAAATATTAATTAGTACTATCACCTTGACCTCAATCGACAAATCTGTTGATTTCGTAGGGCGTGGCATGAAAGCTTGTATCTAGCTCATATCAAAACTCAAGTGCAAGCTCTTTAGTGAGCCCATAACGTTGAACAAAAGCATTTCCCCGGCACGTCGTCGTTCGATCGAGTTTCTCAAAATATTTCTTTGAATTTTAGCATTTTGTATAACACTGTGGGGACGTCTATTTCATCCTTGTATTCTGAGCCTTCATCACACATCTAAAATAAACGGTAAACACAATGCTACGAGGGAATTTTCAATGTTTTACAACACGTTGAAACAACGTCAGAATTATATTATAGGTATATTTTACAAGAACTTGCGTTTTTGTATTTACATTTAATTAAAACAGGTAAATAAAAGCTAGCTTCACAAGGCTGCAAATTATGACGGCATGCCGGGCAGTTCAATTGTTGAATGTTTAAATGTCAAAAAAGACTTAATAAGTTGCAGGTCAGCCTGCTGAAATGCTGTGACGTAGTGACTCGCCGGTTTAGGTCACGTGATCGCTGGCTCGCCTGCTAGTTGGCGCGTTCATGGTACAAACGAATGCGACCGGATATTTTTCGTCTGCTATAAGAGTTTATGGTAGGCCCCCAGTACTTAGTTATAGTCCATTCGCAGTTATTTTACCTATGATTTTGATCACTGTCAATCAATCAGTGATCTTTAATCCTAGACAATAAGGTTGTTTTTGGTTTGCTGCAACTGTCAAGTCTGCCAAAATCACAATGATCTTTATTGTTCTTGTAATAAGGTTGCTGTTGGGTTGCAGCTGTCACATGTAAAATAACTGTGAATGGACTGGTACCTACTCACTCGGCCGTTTATATGGCATAATGAGTTTTAGGAAAAACATCGGGGTTTTTGAGCATCTTCTCTGGCACTAATTACTGTCGTTTGCAGGCTCGAAATCCGTGACTACATCTACGGTACCTCCTGCGAATCCGGAAACTGTCATGATGACACCTCACTGGTCATCACGAAGACGACCGACAGAGATGAAGGGCTGTACCGCTGCCGGGTCCACTACCAAGGCTCGCCCACAGTGGAATACAACGTTGATGTCAAACTAGTTGGTAAGTTCAACATACTTTTTCGGAACACTTGGTGATGTCCTTCAGAAAGGTTAGGTTGTGCGTAGTCCTCGCCATCGGCGCGGCGTGTGTGTAAGGATTAGTTGGATATTGGACATTAAACAGGTGGCGTTTTGCAGTTTCTGCCTAGTGCCTACCCCCATGAGAAAAAATGTGAGAGTATGTGCGCCGGACCCAAGGCACCCCTGGAGGGGCCCCGGGAACTTGGATTCGGACTCGTGGCACCCCCAGGTCAATTAGTGCAGTGCTTGGTACTTGTTACTAAAACAAACACTAGTACTTGGTAGGTACTAAAATTATGTATACCTAGGTACTATTAAATGATATCATTTTTATCTTTAATGTGAAGCTAATGTGACCTACATTGTAGTTATGTATTTATCTTTGATTGTACCTAGTGATATTTTTTTATTAACTCATTTGTTCAATTCATAATTATCAAAAGAAGATAAAACAAATGGTTAGGTCAGTTTAAAATTGTGACCCCCTACGCACAAGCGAGCCCTACGAGCGAAGCGAGCGGTGCCGCGGTAGCGGCCGGCCGCGGCGTGTGCCAGAAACGACTAGATTATATAGAAAAAAAAAATACTTTAGTAGGTTTGAAGACCTTCAGTACTTGCCTGTAAATTATTTGACAAAAATGGAAATTTAGTGAAATTATTTTGTCACTGTTGTCCATCTGTCCCATCACTATTCGATCGGTAGATTCAACTGGGATGGGAACTGGGAAATAGAACCCGTGATACAACTGATACATCGTTGTATGGATTGAGGACCTGGGGGTGCCACGGGTCCGAATGAATCCAAGTCCTCCCCCCCCCCCCAGTCCCCCCCAGGAGTATCCTTCAGGTGGTGTGCGTAGTCGCAGCGGAAAAATGTCGAATTTCTTAATTTCACTTTAGCAGATAAGTATATAGTGTATGACGTCGTGTAATTGTGTATGGTAAGTACTTTGTGCATCCAACCATTGGGGAGTTATTCAATAAAAAACTGTTTCCGCTGGAACTACGTCATCCTAGCAGCACTTTCTTTTTCCAAAGGATGTACATGAAAAAAAAAACATTCAATAATTAGTGTGTAACGAAATGTGTGTGAAAATGAAATTTGTGTGTCATAAAACTGCGGAGATAATCATGTTTCCGCTGCGCGGACGGACGTTTGGCTGTTTGATGAAAATCATATAAAACGGTTTATTGCAGAGTTGTATTTTTTTAAGCACGTTGCTTTGAATTTGTGTGTAATGTTTGTGAAAAGAGAATTTGAAAAAAACATACCGTTCAGAAGATATACACGTAAAGGTAAAATAAGGTTATTAGGTCCAAGTACTTAAAATAGGTACTCTAGAGCCTAACTCATAACGTTAATTTGTATCTTGTAAGGGTTTACAATGTCTTGCCAAGTTTCATATAGGTATGTGCTCTTAATAATTAATGAGCAATGGCATAATTTACTACGACTGGACCACTGTAGGTATTGTATGACATCCGATTGTAGGCTTTTTAATGGAAAAGCAGAATAAAACATATTCCAATATTTAGTGTATTAATGAAACTATTCATAATATGTAATATTTTAGCTTATTACGAGTACTCATAATTAAAGAGATATAATAGAAATACCAGAGCAACCACAATACATGGATAAACCGACCAAATTTGAATGGCTACAAAAAAGCAGCCTTTTTTTTTGAGTGTGGGAAATCATCAAATAACTTCTCCCGCTCTGGGCAGAGCAGGAGGGCGTGTCAGACTCTTACTGACTGAAACCCACCCGTGTTCCTTCAGTTGCCTGTGCCAGGGGCCACGGTATCCCTCTCGGACTTTCCCGCAACCCTAGCAGGCATCGGCCCTAGCGGACCCCGTCATTGGTGCTGACATCCACAGAACACTATTACTCCTAGCGGAGAAGAACGCCGGCTTCAAAAAAAAAAAGATAAAACGGAAGTCGCTGCTGGCGACATCTAGATGGAAAACATGTGTCCTACTTTCTTTTAAGCAGTCGGGCAATCTCGCTTGTAAGAAAACTCGAAACGCTACGTTTCGAGTTTTCTTACAAGCGAGAGTGCCCAGAGGTACTATAAGAAATAGAAAATAAAACAACAAATTTAAGATAATATGTTATAATTATTTACTTTTCAATCAGACAGATGACATCAACACACAAATTGAGTTACGTATGGTTAAATTCTCACAAATTGAGATACGTAGGTATGGGGAATCGAAACAACTTCATCATAGATGAACTTCACGCCGTCTGCGTCTTAAGTAGGCGAGCAGCCGCTCTTCAAACATTTTCTTTTGTTTTCCATTTTCACAAAATACTTATTCACTTTCTCACTAGGGTCAATGTCTCATTCAAAACAATTATTCGCTGGAACGGAGAAACATTAGGTCGACTCGATGTTGGTTAGATCAGGTGGAGATCTTCAAATGTAGATACAAATCCAAAAATACCACGAAATTAACACAGAGACAACAAACAAAACAACCGACGCTATATTGATATTGTATTATGTGCTATTTTACTCCGCTAGGAGTAATTAATGGTGTTCTGGGAATGTGATTTTTCCATTGACTTGTAAATTTTTCCGACGCCCGTAGCCATTGTCAACTTGGTGTTTTATATTTTTTTCATTGGCAAGTTGGAAGTTTTGCCTTTGTAGGTATTTCGTTCCTTCCATACAAAGTTGACAGGGGCTGCTGACATCTCTTTGAGGCGCGCGTGGAACACAACGCGCCGTCGACCCGGGCACGTATTAGAAACGACCAAAAAGCGGCCCTGCAGTACAAAGAGAACGTTCTTAAATATCCAGTATAGTATCGTTATTGTGTTTAATAGTTTCGTACCTACGTCATGTCCGCACCTCCGATAAAATAGGGTTACAACTCGAAAAACCTGGATTTTCAGAAAAGCGAAAATAAACTCACAGAATTGTGTAAAAGTGCGAAAATAAACTCACTGCGCCATCCGTGTTGTAAAAAGGCGCATAGAATCGGAAAGCGGTATATGATTACTATTAACCAAACTCATCAAATCAGCTTTCTTCCTCGCGCTTATTGAGAGCTGTCTGATGTAAACAGGTTTTAGTCCAGGCAAAACCTCAGGGTTGTCTCGCCAAATTTTAGCTTCCGAAAATTCTTCCTCTTCATAAGAGTTCTTGTATTAAAGAACACTAGCGGCCTTATTACAAAACAAGGTTTTTCTTTTGACATGGTTTAAACCATCGAGCCTGTTTTTGAAATAAGAACATAACTGAAATCGAAATACAGTTCCTTTTACAAAACTGTCAACTTAGTCCGGTCTTAGATTGTCAATTTTGTATTAAGAACTTTACTAAAGTCGGCATAAAGTTCCAAATACAAAAACTAAATCGAATGTGTAGGTTGGGGCTAAAGTTAGATCGTGTTTTGTAATAAGACGGTAGGAGTTTCTTTCGTGAATTGAACGACTCTGACGTCTTTCAATATCATGTTACTTGATGTTACCCGTAGGTACCTACAGAGGCGTAGTTCTGCATGTATCTTCTTCAGAGATATTAAGGCACTAAATGAAAGCTCATTCACCGAGTATAGGGGTGCAGTTTTTTTGGATGTTCTTATCAATTGTGTATATTGAGATGGCACGTAAATTGGACCAGATTTTAAACCCCTCCCCCCCCCCCCCCCTTTCCCCTTTCCTTTTGATGCATTTCTCAATCACCGAATGAACTGAATCTCCTTCATTTTGAGTATGTCCCGCTACAGTTGTCTGAATAAAAGGTTATATCAACAGCAGAACCATCATTTATTTGAGACCATGTTTTTTCTATAAACTGGAGGTCACAACAGCCAATTTCATCAGAACCACGATTACCTCATGCCAGAAGTAACTTTAAGTTTTTTTTGTTGCAAGGTCGGACGCCGTAAAGTTAAAGCAGTTTAATTTACTTTTGTAGGAAAACACAGAGACGTCACCTTTCGGAACTGGTAGAACAGCTTGAAGATCATAAACCGCTACTATACTTATTTTGTTTCCGAAGCGTTGTCTTTGCCTTATGATGTTGATCATACTTCTGTTGAAGATGTTGTTTGTCCTCTGCGGTTTCATAGGAAACACACAGCGATCCTTTTTTGGAACCAAAAAACCTAAATTGAACTCTTGTGTTAAATATTTTTGCATAGGTACGTTACATAATTGCTGTGAGGTTCATTATTACGCTCACATTCTTCTACGTACTCACGGTGAACATCAACTATTGTTTTTCCACCCTCAATGAACTGTCTTGCAGTCTGCTGTCGCAAATAGTGACTCTCAATTCGGAGGATTGAATTTATGTGGTTGCGGATGGATTCCTTAACACGATCAGGCAGTTTGTGATGACTGTTATGTTCGCCTCTCTGGTCCTCTTCAACGGCACCAGAAGATGTCCTCTTTTTCACTACAGTCTGTATTGCTCTATTATTTATGTCTATTGTATTCATGAAGAATGTTTTGCAGATTTGGATTTGACGTCCCATTTTGGTCAAGTAAAATGCATTATCTAATGGTCTTCCCTTTTGCGTAGTAGTGTATTTTTGTTTTGTTCATATATATATTTTTGTATAATTTTATTGTAAGTATATATATTGCGTCATTACGTTTCATTTTGACCCTAGAATCATAAATCATTATTTACAGCAAATACTTAAAAAAAAACTTTATTACCTATAAAACAAGGTTACAAGTTGAAATATTAAGACAAAGCATAGGTACACATTTTTCGTCAAATAGGTAAAAAAAACAAAGTGAGGAGTAACACAACATTACAATAAATCTCATCTAAAATACTGATACAATACAAAATATATCACTTTATTAAAGAAATGTTGAACTAGTTTGATTCAATCCGTTAGCAATAAACTGTAATATTTCGACTTGAAACTGTCTATTAGATAAATTGATGTAAGCAGAAAGATTTTACCTGTCTAAAACACTGATATTTTGATTTGTAACATTACTTTTCTTAACAAACGCACGAGCACATTTCACAACACGAAATGTAACACTAATGGAGATCACTCTGGAGACAAAATGTCTTAGTCATGTAGCGTTACAACTCCATCTAGCGGCGAGTTTTAGAGTTACAGATGTAACGATTTTTGTATGAATTTTTTAGGTGTTTCTGTATATTTATCTCAAAATTCGACTTTTTCGAGTTGTACCTAATCCTATTTTATCGGAGGTGCAATGTGCATACACAATTGTTTAGCAGAAAATAAAACAAATACATTAACTTTCTATTTAATAATTAGTGACTAATAAAAAAATAAAAAACCTAAACATTATTAACAAAGTAATAATAACATTAATATAATCAGTTTTTTTGATTAAATCTAAATAATAAATATATTGCCTACTGTAAAAGCCATTACATGCTCTTAAAGGTATAAGTAAATCTTAGGTAATGGTGCCGATTCTGTTGTACACCGAACTAAACTAACTAAACTATCACTAAAATTCCTTACTTTTGGCTATGAGAATCTTAACGCTATTCTGCAAAATAAAATCTCTAAATTTAATAGTAGATTGTTACACAAGGATCTAAAATGACCCATTATAATACGAGGTAGTTTTACTCCCGAGCTTTAGCGAGGGAGTAAATAGAAACCGAGTTTTAATGGGTTTTTAGCGCCGTGTGTTACACTCTACTTTTCACTACGATTGCGAGAAAATAAAACAATCCAATACAATATGAAATATGTAGTTTATTTTATTAAAAATTAAATGTACAATTTGTACAATTAACGATATTATTATATATATTAATTATTAGGATATTTAACGACATGTTTTTTCCCGGTAACTTAATTTCAGTCCTCTGTGAAGATGAATGTTGAGTGGTTCTTTTCCTTTCTCTTCTATTTGCAAATTAGGGTCTCCATTCTCACTAGATGATGACATTTTCACTATTGTAAAATTAATTACGGTCACTACCAATTCAATTTGCAATTAGAGAAAAATTATAAAGATTTCGCGCCAATGTCTTTTTTTTTGTTTTTTCTTCTGCAGCCGCAACGCATTGCATGCATTCTACCAAAGAGATCGCCGATTTTAGTTCCATTTTCAAAAATAAAATGAAGTTCTTTTTTTTTGAAACAGTAATAAGTCGAGTCTATATTCATGATTATTCTACTTATGACTAAAGACTTTTTCGTTTTTGTAGGCTCATTGTCATTTGACACACAAAAATTAAAAAAAAAAAAACTTTTTCCCCTAGAGGAAGAAATGCTATTTTTTCTTCGCTCTGGTACGCCACAATGACGGTCTTTTTGAGCAAGAGGAGTGGAAAACTAATTTTGACACATCTAAAATCAAATTTGGCAATTGCGACTCCACGTGATACTTGTTTGCCGTACCACGTGATTTTTTTTTAGAGCCAGAGGCGCGCATTTTTTTGCAGCCTCGACATGCTTTGTATGGAATTTTTCACTTTTTGTATGGAAAAAATGTTTTTTTTTTTTTTACCGACACGTTGGATTTTAGATGATTCGGGATCTATAAAGGGAGTCGAAATTTTCATTATTTTTGCGATAGGACACACCGTTTTCGAGATATAAGCAAAAGAAAAGAAAAAGAAGATACAGTACTGTTTTTGCATCTGAAGTCGAGGTGTTGGTGTGAATTTTAGTTCATGACAACTAATTTTATTCCACACCTTTTTAATCGCGATTAAAAACAGGCAGATTTAGTTACGACAATCAAAATTTTTGGTGAAAAACGTAAAATTCAGAATAGCAAAATTGCCATTTTCACTAAATTATAATCTCAGTGCCATCTTAGTGCTGTCAAACTAAAATTTGGTTAAGTTTTGTCACTTTAGTCAATTTCAGAATGGGAAATCGTCGTTTGACAGGAATAAACTAAATTTTGGTGATTTTTAGTCTAGTTTAGAGAATTTTGTGACAAGAGAATCGGCACCATTATCTACTTACCTACTAGTAAATTTTAGGGAGTTGGTCTTCTCGTTCGAGCTTTTTCAGTAACAAATATGTCATACAATCACATCACAGATCCGTAATATTTGACTCAATTGTGAAGGTAGGTTTGTAGTGTAGTGCAGGACCTACCTACCTACGTTCTAACGCATAATCATAAATATGGTAACCATCAGGGTTGGGCAAATTTTAATTGCAAGAAATTTTACCAATTAATCAATTGTTAATCTTTAAATAAATTATTTATTTACTAATAATTGCAATTAATTTAATTGCAATTACTTTTTTAGTCAATTATCAAGTTGACTAATTAATTTATTAATGCCAAACACTGGTAACCATGCACTGGAATTGCAGAGATCTCTCTTAGATAATAGACTAAATTGCACTTACTTATAAAATCAAATTGTATAAAACATTTAAAACTCTTTTATTGACTTATTTAACTTAATTAGTAAAATCACAGACCAATAAAATACAGTATAGTTATAGGTAATAATAATAATAGCGATTCAGTACATCTTAAATCTAGCCGCGCGGGCACGAACTCACTGGTGGGCGTGGCCAAAAAGCACGCTGTCTCAACTGGCATCTTGTCCGACAGAGATAGTATCAGTGATGAGCAGTTAGACGCTACTATAATAATACACACACAACGTCTAGTTCGCACGCACACAAACACCGTTCGGAACTGAAACGATGTTAGACGATGCACACATGCACCGCCGCTAAGAAGCTCGCCGAGAAGGCAGCAGGTACTTACAAACTCGTTTAGGGTAGTAGGCGCGCGCTGTTATCGTTTTACACCCTATGTATCTATTTTATATTGCTAATTTTATTATATTTGGTTTTCCCCTTGTGGTCATGCAGGCAGCGATCGCTCAAGAGTTCACGACGCATGCTTACTTGTCCGGTCATCACTCATCATTCATTATTACCTAGATACTGTTTATGTCCTTGATAAATAATAGGTACTTACCTAATTGTAATTTTATTATTATAAAATCGACTACCTACATATAAATTGTTTTCAAAATGCCTAATCTTCTTATTTTTATTTATCTATACCTACCCAATAGCTTTAGGTACCTACCTAATTAGTTAACTAAATGTAAACAATCTTGACACATCTTTCTAACTAAATATACAGGGTTATCAACTTATCACTTGAGTACCGCGAACGAGACACTAGTTTTTTTTCATTGTTTTGTATCACCGGTGTTACGAGCGGTAGGTAGTGTAGGTCAGAGATGTTACGGATATTTACCGGAACCGGAATCGGAGGTTTTAAATTTCATTGATCGGAATCGGAACCGTTATCGGAACCGAAACCGGAACCGGGGCGTAAATAGAAGAAAGATGTGTTAAGGGAAGGCTTAATGAAACAATAGAAATATAATTCAGTCTCTAATCAGTATCTTTAATAATTCAAATATTAGCGATAATTTAATGTAATCTTCATAAACTTAATTTAAATCAAATTCAGTGATTCTAAAACTGGTAAATTATACTTAATAAACAGTAATTTTGCAGCTTTCGTAACAGTCATAAATAAGGCCAGCGTCACTAAAAAGTTGTTCACTTGCCACTGAGCCTGGTGGACATGACAACTATTGGCGGACAATCGAGTAGAGTATTTGAAATTTTGTATTTACTTTGCACTATAATAAGGGATCAACTCAACTCAACTCAAAGCATTTATTTCAAATAAACCAATTACAGGCACTTTTGAATTGTCAAGGGGTCGCGCGGTCGGTCAGTCAGAAAGATGAAGCTAGTTGCCCATTCCAAAGCGTAGTAGGTACCTATGGAGAAGAACGGGCAAGAAACTCCATGGACACTCTTTTAAATCAAAATATTGTTACAAAATAGTGGTTACATCATTCATGTGGAAATTATACATGTGAGAACGATATAAAATACGTGCACGTTAAAAGCGTCCGTAATAAAATAAAATAAAACAATTCAGGAATCAAAATAAGCCGTGGCAGCTAAGACATGACCAGTGCCTACTGACGGCGTCCGTTCACGAACATGACGTATGCATCAGCATCATTCAGCTCAACCATTTTGAAGAGAACTCAATGATCCAATACACATGCCACCACCAGCGACACATTTGAGTGAGCATGACATGCTCTCAGCCGCCAGGGCACACTCAAGTCAATAAAAGATGAACCCAGTAACCTTTATAGTAGGTACATAGTGCTCACACATCTGCTATGCAATTATACAATACTAAGAAATTGAATACAATGCAAAGATAGATTGTACAACCTTCATCAGCTCCAACAATATCTTCGAATGCTAATTAATTAGTTCACGAAATTTCGTGAAAACTTACCTTTGTATGTCCCAAACATACAGTAATTTTTTTGATTTATAATATTCATTTTTTCACCTTATTTTGACTTAATATCGAAAAAGCACCCTAATTTTCAATCGAAAATTCTCACGTCAAAATATCTGCTTTTTTTAAAAAGTTGGTGTGTATTTTTTCGTTGAAATCTCTACTTTCTGATGGTACAAAAAAAAATACATTACTATGGTAAATGTTCTCAGAAAATGCAAATAATGAAAAAAACTCGAATCCGATTTTTTTTTTTGAATCATTATGTATAATTTTGAGCTATTTATTAAAATTTACACTTTAATTACTAGAAAAACGTAAGATTTCATGTTATATTGATATACAAAAAAATTGCTAATCGAAATATACTACTATAATGAACAACCAAATAAGTTAATAAAGTTAATATTTAATAAGACATCTACAATATTTTGAGAATGTTTTCGAATCTTCTTTATATTATATGCGTAGAGACCTATTTATTTATATTTTAAGATTAGTTATATACCTGAGTGACCTTCGGAAAATGTTAGCCCGTCAAAAGTTATTTCATAGAGAAGAGGGGAAGGGGCTAGGAAGGTATGGGGTATAGAGATTATACACATACTACATACAGTGTACAGTCTCCATAGTATGTGGCTTACTACCTTTTATTTCGTAGCAGCTGTAAAAACTGTTAGCCAGTATTCGAGATACAGAGCAGTGAATAACATCGTTCGTAAAAAAAAAACACGTGCTGGCTAAATTACTTGAAGAGAATTGTGACAAATTAACTTTAAAATAAACTTGAGGAATCTTCATAGCAAGGTAAATACTACCTATATTTTAATCTGTACCAATCAGCTCTAATATAAAAATAGTAATATTTTCTTTCATAAATAGTATGTTTAACCTAACATAACCTAAAAAATTAAAATCGAATGATGTTTTAGTAGCAAATTTCGTTTAATAATAATTTCGTTTATTTTGCACAAACAAATTTAGTTATACTCATGATAAAACTGTAAAGGCTTTATTAATTTAATTTTGTCTTTTTAGATTATCAGTATGGTTGTATGTATCTGTTTGTATAATCTGCAATAAGGCAGATGATAAGCAAGTCTATGAAATAAGAATATAAAAAATATTTTTTTTTGCAAACGATAAAAATAAAAAACCAAAAACTCGGTTATTCGAATTTTTCCCATAAATTTTGAGGTTATGTGAAAAAAGTGTCGATACATAAGTTGTAGATCTTTTTATTTCCTACAACTTTGCCATTTAACTTTTTTTTATAAGACTTGCAGTTTTACCGGAAATCGAGATTCCTTTCGTTTTTGATATATTCTCTACCTTTTCCACTGGGTATCATCCTACTATAATTTTTTTTCACTTTTTACCAATTTAAAAATTATCGACCCTGGGATATTGGACTTTTTGTTGTCTATCATTTAAATAAGATTTTACTAAACTAAGCGCGAGTTTACCTAGTCCGTAGTGGTCAAGTTTTAAAAGCAAGGTTTCGTGATCAACGCAGTCAAATGCCTTGGAGAGGTCACAAAAGATCCCTATGGCATCTTGGGCCTTCTCTCACGCTGTAAATATGTGTTTCAATAAAGTGACACCGGCGTCAGTTGTACAACGTCCTTTGGTGAAACTATATTGCTGACCGTGTAAGATTTTGTTGGTGTTAAAATGATTAAGCAATTGATTGAGCATTACCTTTTCGAACACCTTGCTGAATACCGGCAACACGGATACTGGTCCATAGTTGTTGGTGTCTTTGCTGTCCCCAGATTTAAAAATTGGTATAACCTTACAGTATTTCATTAAATTCGGGAAGACCCCTTGATCTACACACGAATTAAATATTAAAGCTAAGTATGGTGCTATAGTCTCGATTATTGATGTAAGAACTTTGATAGACATCCCCCATAGATCTTCGGTCAATTTTATTTTTAATTGCTGAAAAGTTTTTATAACTATCATATGGTTTATATGTTTAAATTGAAATTTAACCGGGCAGCCTAAAACGTTCGCTCTTAATAAATCAATTGAGACATCGAGTGAGGAATTTAAAGCTTCCGTCTTTTTAGATAGTATATTAGTAAAGAAATTTACAAATTCTTGAGCGACTTCTAAGTTAGAGCTTATGGCACCACGTGAAGTCTCCAATGTATAATCAGTGCTTCGTATTTTTTTCCTACTAGTTTCGTTGTTTATAACTTTCCAAACTGTTTTTATTTTATTTTCTGCTGATTTAATCTTGTTGCTAATGTACTGGGCTTTAGTTATCTTGCAGGTATTCCTAAAAATTTTGGACTAAGTAGCAATACTTGTTGAAGGCTTCAGTGTATGGCAGTGTATGGATCTGTATGGGCTTAAGTCCATACAGATCGAACAGTCTCTCCCTACTTATCCTGATACCTCTAGTTGCCCAGTCACTAAAAATAAAATTAGGGCAAATATATTTTGTTTTCTTTTCAAAAGTTTTATTGAATTCACTGTGCACTACTGAAAAGAAATCCTCATACAATTTATTTGCATCGTCCATATTATGGCTCAGAACATTTAACTTATGATTTAGGGTACTATTGAATCTATTTAATTTGCCAGTCGATATTGGTCTAAATTGTATTTGCACTTTTTGCAAAGGTTTTTTAAACTTAAAAGTTACCGTTTGTCCACTGTGATCAGATGGCAGATAATTCACGATAGCTTTCTCCAAATAATCACAATCGCAGAAGACATTATCAATACAAGTAGCAGAACTTGGAGTTACTCTAGTTGGTTCGGTAAAAACATTCGATAAATTGAACGATTTAAAAAGGCTTAATAATCTACTGCTATTTGAATTAATTTCCAAAATGTTAATATTAAAATCACCACAAATAATTGCAGCTTTGTTACTGGATGCAAGTTTCGCTAGGACATCTTCCATTATTGATTCAAATAAAGAAAAGTTCTGATAATTAGGGGGTCTGTAAACGCACACTACAACATGCTTATCTAGCTCAACACAGGACAGTTCGACGCAATGCTCAACTGATAAACCAACTATATCATTCCATTGCTTAGATTTTAAACAATTTTTAAATAAGATTAGAGAACCTCCACGCAACATAGATTTACGGTTAAAACAACTGCCTACACTGTAGTTCTCATAATTAATTAGCATCTGGTAATCCTTTAACCAATGTTCAGTAAAACAAACAATGTCAAACTTTGTTTTTTCTAAAAACATTTCAATTTCTAATAATTTGGATGAAATACCTTGAATATTTTGATGAAATAATTTCAAGGCATTTTGCTGATCTCCTTTTCCGTTTCGATAATTACTTAATTTAAAGCAAGAAGATACCTTGTTGTTGTTATGTATAGGAATATTCTTACTGGTACCTTCTGCTGTCGTACAAACTAGTCTAAATGATTATCCGGAGTTAACCCCAATACTCCAATGTCATCACCAGGCAGTGAGCTCCTAGTTAGTAAGGGACATGGAACCTCCTTCGTACAATTTGTAAAAATACTAATAGCATTTGAGCTACATTTATTCAAGCTTACCACCTTATTATTAGTATTATTACTAACCATTGTGGTGTTAATAACGCAAGACTTCGACATACTACTTTTGTTTGAGTTTATAAAAGCTAATAGCCTTGCTATTATGTGTCTAAAACTAACAGGCAGATGCACAGTATCTCTAGTCGATTTCAAAGTTTCCACAAAACTGTTGGTGTCGAAATACACAAGCTTGTCACTGTAATGAATGAGTAACTAAAAAGTGCATGTGGTTATTAAGCATATGAATATAATTGTTTTGTACGTTTGTCAAAATATGGGAAAGCACACAATATTATTTTGCTACAATTTAACTTTAACAACTCAGTTACACATTCAGTGATTTCTTTCTTTTTGACCTTAGCACTATTACCTACAAATACAGTAATAGTAGTTTTAGGATTAAATACCTTTCCTGTTACTGATGTCATTATTCGTTTGTAGGTTGACCCTGGTATACAATAATTGTGGGTAGAATAACTCTGATTGTTACTAATTAATTTACCTAAACCTCTACATAACTGAATGATAACAATCATGACTACTGAAAGCTGGACAACTACCAATCTCAGGCTGTAGTACTTGGGATAGATGTTGAACTACATCTGGTATATCTTGGTCGAGAGTGCAGTCTTGAGACATACTCTCAGTCTGGGACGGGCTTCATTGATAGGAATACGTTTTTCTTTGATGTACTCATTAAGTAAGGCTTTCCATACAATGAATTTGTCAACGGGATGTTCGGTTATAGTATCATCATCGTCATCATCGCTGCTCGTCAATATGTTTGATAGAATGGATTGAACACTACTTTTAGTATTGTTAGGTAAACCTGCTGCTTGCGATCCCAACCTTGCTCGTTTTTCTGCAGGAGGGTCAGTATCCCCAGCGTGGTTTAAAGAGTTATCTATATATTAGAGTAAACTCATCAATTCAGATTCCACCTTTTCTTCTCTCAGTCTCAGCTCTCTTAGTCTCATTGCTCGTATCATATTCGACCCACAATCGCGAATGAACTAGTGGACTTTCTCGTGGAGTATGATCCATTCCAGTAGCATCTCATTGAATTTTTCCTGGATTACTTCTCCTATGTGGCGGCCATTAAATGAATGGCATTTTAGAACAAGTTTTATTCTTTTAAAATCTTCTGAGATACCATGCGCTGTTAAACTTAACAATGAAACATTCGAACTAGGTTCTGTCCAGATGTCTGTTGTAAATTAAATTTTCGTAAAGCTTTTTAGCAAATCCACTATATTACTCGCTAACTTGGCATAATACTCATCACAAATAAATGATGTAATAAGTCGTCGAAATCCAACACCTTCCACAAAATTGAAGGGAAGGTCTTGCAGGGCAATCATTTGTGAAATAAATCTATCTATTTGTATTGATTTAGGATTACAAGTTGGCCACTTTTGGTTCCTCATCAAAGCATCTTTGAGAGTCATTTGTTTCTTTACCTCTTAGAGAGGGGTTGATGTTGAAGCCAGTACTAAATATATTTTTTTTACTCTCTAATTTAATTAATTCATCGAATTCAGGAACATGTAGACTTTAAATGACTTTTTAACGAAGTAGGTAGTTGTCAGTCATGAGCAATAACATAGAAACGCCCTTAAAATTCTAATTCATGTAGCAACATTAAATCGCAAAAAATAAGTAGGTATGCTAACTGTGTCCAAAAATTATGTAAACGTTAAATTGTGTCAAAATTAACTACACATTTTTGTCAAACAATAGATTTCCAAAAAATAATATTAACTTTTAGTTCCGTAATGATGAACCCAAGGAAATTTCAAAAACATGTTTACAGTACAGTTTCGAAATTATGTAAACAATTACAAAGCAGCAGTTTCGAGCAGCTTGAGCTCGGAAATAAGTCGCAATTTGGGTTCCTCGCAATTTGGGTTCTAAAGGAACCCAAATTGTGATTTTACCTAATTGACAAAATCAGTGTACATAAATAGTTATAGGATCTTATTGGATTATTTATTTTTCGATGTTTTATCATTAATTTGCGTTATACCTACATATTGTGTAAGGTAAAAGTAGCCAATTATCGAGTGGCATCGACTCGCCCGTCGACTGTTTTTATTTCCGTGTACCGTCCTAAAACTATTCGTGCTATTCGGTGCTATTCGATTCCTACGGCAACATTGCAAATGAAACAGAAGGGATAAGCGCGCATTGCGGTTGTTTTTTGTTGTCGTACAGTACAGCTAGATAAATATTTCCTGTGTTATTGTGATTATTATTGAAATCGCTGTAAAATGAATAGTAACAACGTGCCATATCGTATTTCTACATAATATGTAGAAATACGATATGGCGTTACGTTACGTTACGATTGATGTGTTTGTCATATTATGACAAACACATCAAATCATTGTTCTTCGTTTTCATTGTTCAATACCAGACATTGCAAATGAATTGGGAATTACGGTGAGTTTGCAATTTTTTGTTGTTTTAATTTTATTTTATAGGCTTTTTAATTAACAAAAAGTTCAAATTAATGATAATATCACTTTAAATTTGAATTCATTATTATTTCAATATAAGCTATGTATAGTTTTTAGGATTCTTTATTAAATTAATAAGTAACAGTTTACTAAGATGCATTTTTTTTTTCAGAGAAAAACCGTGTATTTGGGGCTCAAGCGGTGGGAAGATAACGGTGACGTTGTTAGTTTTAAAAGTAGTGGTCGTCCACGAAAAACTTCCGCGGCGCAGGACAGGCAGATCGTGAATAGTGTGATTAGTGCTTTTAACTGCACGCCATAAACAACAGCGACTACAATTTGCTCGAGAATATCTGAACTACGATTTCAGCAGAGCCATCTTTTCTGATGAAAAAGTGTTTGTTTCTTCTGCTGATGGACGTTTGTCTTTATGGCGGCTCATAACACTCGTTATTTGGATAAAAATATACTGCCATCAAGAAGAAGTGGCCGGATAAGCTTGGGCGTTTGGGGCTGGATGGCAGCCAGTGGACCCGGTGAATTGGTAGAGATCAGTGGACGAATGAATAGCGAGCAATATAGCAGTATTTTAGACGAAGTTTTACTGCCTAGTCTGGAGGTATACTTTCCCGAGCTGACGCCTATTGATTTTGTGCAGGACAATTCAGGGGTCCATAATTCTCGATACACTCAGGCCTGGTTTAGTCGTAACCGAAATTGCGTGAATTCGTTGCCGTGGCCGCCTAAAAGCCCAGACCTCAATCCTATTGAGAATTTGTGGGGCCTGATGGTCCAAGAGTGGGACAGCAACCAAGCTAGAACCAGAGAAGCCTTGGTCAGACACGTCCATGAGATATGGGATAGTTTTAGAGGCAATAACGTATGTAACAATATGGTTTCGTCAATGCAGGAAAGGTTGCAAGATGTTATAAACGCTGAAGGTGGCTACACAAGATTTTAATTAATTTAAGTACCGATACTTTTTTTTTTTTTTCGCGGGTGGAAAATCATCGAATAACCAGTGTGTCTGAGAGTGTCAGACTTCTACTGACTATAAACCACCCATGTTCCTTCTTAGCCCTTGTGCCGAGGCCGCGGTATCTCTTTCGAACAACCCGCAGCCCCGACGGGACCCGCAGTCCCGACGGGAAGTACCGATACCTCGTATTTAAAATGAACAATAGTTATGTGTAGCAATAGTGACTTACTTGATTAAATTGTGATTTAAAATAAATGATTATAACTACGCTATTATATTTAATAGGCTTTATTATTAATCATTACGTTTGGTAACGAATTACAACACTGATTTCGTAAGCCCTTGTCTTATTGCAGTAACCAACCCCTGTTTATTTATAAAACTGTAATTATTACTGTAATAAACTTAACAAAAACCCCAAATACAAAAAAATGCCCTATGAATGCCTTGTGGCATTAAGTCCGCCTATGTACCACTCTTGTGCATGAAGTTTAAATAAATAAATAAATAAAAACAGGAAAAGTAGGTATACACTTTCAATATCATTTTAATGTAGGTATACCTACATGACAATTCCAATAACACGTATACAGTTTGTATTACGTGTATATGTTATAGAAATTGTCATGGATAGTTAAAAATGACATTGGAAGTGTAAACTTTTATTGATTTTGTTTCGTTTACATTACATTGAAACCAATGTATACTTACCCAGTTTTGACACAGTTTGATGGTTAGGTAATTTAGAAGAAAATATCGTACACATATTTTTGGAATGGTCTAAATTAAGATATTTTAGAAAATGTGACAATGTATATAATATATTATTGCTCGTGACTGTACTTCCTTTCCTTGAGTAACTTTTCTCACAAATTTTACACTTTGCTGTGTTCGCGTCACCTGCACTAAAGTAGTTCCCTAGAAAACTACTTTTTGGCTTCATAATGAAAATTTTAAACACAACAATTAAAATACTTAATGAATACTTAGTTCAAGCGAAGGCAAGGGTCAATGTAGTGTTTACGTACGATACATAATAACATAAAGCGCAGGGAGTATAGTCTACAAACATACGAACGTACGTAACGTAAGCCGCAGTAGCAGACTGATGCCCGGTTTCTGAAGTTCCCAGATAAACTCTCATTAGCTATTGGTTCAATAAAGTTAAGCTTAAGATAAACGTCGGTTAACTGTCACTGCGTTTCTGGATACGCAACCAACCATTCAATAACTATGAAACCGATAACTAGTTTTTTAGTTGCCGCTAGATGGATCTGTATAACAGTTTTATTAATAACTAGCTGTGCCCGCGACTTCGTTCGCGTGGATGACGAAACTTATCAATGAGTTTTTTGCGTAAAGTGCTATTTGTGTAGAACGTTATTTTTGCTCGCGGCATCGCTCGCGTTCTGTAAGTTTTTCGTAGTAGATTTCTACTTTGGTACCTGTTTAACAGCATAGCCGATAGCGAAGCTGGCGTTCATTGCAACGAATGCTCACAAAGATAATGGTAACGACAGATAGTCACCGTACGACATCAATTGAAAGCTTCAGCATACACGACATTGTCAGTGAGCCCGTCCGGAATATGAACATAAAGGTTCCTTGAACTGCTCACACCGGAAAGAGCGACGTAAAGCTGACCATGTGAAAAACAACTCACGCAGTTCAATTGACTGGGAAGAAGGCGAGAGTGCGTGTCGTTCACTATCAGCACTTAACCTCAATTCTCGATCGGCACTGGTTTCGCGTGCTCTTGCTTCAGTCATGCTATCCCGCATGCAGCTTAACCGTGATTCTCGCTCCTCAGCTGATTCTTGTGATCTGGCTAGTCTCATTCGCCTAGCGTGTCTCGATGTAGCAGAAAGAGATGGTCTCTTTCTGGAAGGCATCGTGTTATAAGTATATCCGTATTAAAAATAACGAAATCTTTAAGACTATCTTCATAGAAGAGCCCTAACACCTAGCGCCTACCTACACTTATATGTATATACCAATAAATAAGCAAAATCCCTAAAAACTAATATCTATACGAATGACTAATCCTACCTAAGTAACAGTATTATAAAATAACCTACGGTCACTACGTACACTATCAAATATACTACTTACCTATACTTTAAAATTATAATCTATACCTACGACTTATAAAAATAAACCTAAATAACTCTACCTTAAACTGTCCTTAATAAAAACAAAAAGGAATAAAAAGGTCGCACTGAAAAGCACGGTTTAGACACATGAGTTTTTACTACTCATGTGGTTTAGAATTGCAAGTAGCAGTTAAAACATACAATTTATAGAATGCTAAAAAAAGGGAGGATCCTCCGACCAGTCGGGTGTCGCGTCTGGTGCGCAACATGCCAGCGATTGTTTTTTTTTTATGGCATCTCTTTGTTGGCCATGAGAGGCAGAGACTGCTTAACCGGTCAATCCTATGGTGCCTTCGAGCTAACTCAAAGCTTCCAGCCAGGGTATGATGCGCGCGCTCAGACTCCGTCCTTATTATACGGTAGCGATCCGTGGCGGCCAAGCGCCACGCGTGTGCTGCGAACGGTGCAAGCCAAATTCAACCTTCAGCACTACATTTACAGCATAACTTAGGGGCGCTGCACTCGGCTAAAATACTATACAGAATAATAATCAGAATATTATAAAATCTGAAAAAAATAGAATATATAGAATACATTATTATAGAATCTGATTATTCTGAATATTATTCAAAATAATCTTAAGATACAATATCGCTCGCCATACAAATTCATCTTAAGATAGGTACGAAAATATGAAATATTATTTATTATCTTCGTCGTGTGGGATAGTAGTTGTATGGCGAGCGATATTGTATCTTACTTAAAATAAAATATTATAGTATCTTAGCTGTGTGCAGCGCCCCTTAGTGAACTCCACTGCGGGTGACGTAACCTACGACAAACTTATTATTTGCTGTTGGTACAGTAATCGGGTCTAGGGATCGAACCGCAAAAATTAAGTTTGTTTTTATTGGATATACTTTTCCGGGATAAAAAGTACCCAGTGTGGTGCCCAGGATAGTAAAGAATAATTATACTAAGTTTCATCGTAATCTAACCGGTAGTTTTTGCGTGATGCCGGAACAAACAAACAGACAGACAAAAAAAAATTAAACACATTTTTGGGCTCGGTGTCGGTCTAGTAACACCCCCTGCCATTTATTTTTTTGATATTTTCAATGTACAGATTTTTCGCTTCTACAGATTTATTATAAGTAGGTGTAGGATATAGATTATATTTTCGAGGGTAATTAGGTGGCTTAAATTACTAATAGAAAGTCGCCGACTTGCTATTATTTCTTTAATAATTAAATAGTGCGTTTGTTCTACAATCAGCAAAAACAATGAATGCCAGTGTTCTTTTTTTTGAAATATGGTTTTTATTTCTTAAACTTTTTTTATGAAAAGTTTAAAGGGGTTAATTAATTTACCTTTCAATGATAATTTGATAAATGTTAAATGATTTTATTTCTGTAAGTAGGTTTGAACAAACACTTTTACACGTCAATCATATTTTTTTTAAACTAGATGAGGTCGGCGTTTCCTATCTGACTACTCTGAGAAGAAAGGCCGAAACAAACTCAGAGGTCACAGTCTCTTTTAAAGTCCAGATAAAATCTTGGTCAGATCATGTGGAAGCTATGTAGATCGGTGTCTGCAATGGTCTTTTGAGGAAAGAACCACACAGATTGAGTGGACCTGTCCAGTAAGTGCACGCAATTGTCAGCAATCGTGCAGCTCAACTTAGACTTAAGGAGCTCAACGATTCGACGAATAATGCCAAAGAAAGGGCATTTGAGTAGGCCGCATAAATTACTCAAAAAAGTAATTTTACTTAAATAAATGCAAAAAGATTTATGACTAACAAGACGTCAATCATCATATCGTCCCTCAAAATAAAAATCAAACATGTGTTCAACAGCTTAGCTGTGAAACAATGGGTGGGTCGACTTTTATGATGACCAGGGCCTGCAGTCTCGACATAGTTAGCAATCGTTTTCGGTTGCTAAGTCCTAACAATCCAGATGTAACGATATTTGGTGGTCTCCACACTCAAATTTATCGGTTGTTACTGGTATTTTAGGTAGGTAGGTACCGGTAGGTAACAACCGATAAATTTGAGTGTCGAGACTACCAAACATTTACATCAACTTTTACATCTGGCCTGCAGTCTCGACATAGTTAGCAATCGTTTTCGGTTGCTAAGTCCTAACAATCCAGATGTAACGATATTTGGTGGTCTCCACACTCAAATTTATCGGTTGTTACTGGTATTTTAGGTAGGTACCGGTAGGTAACAACCGATAAATTTGAGTGTCGAGACTACCAAACATTTACATCAACATTTACATCTGGATTGTTAGGACTTAGCAACCGAAAACTATTGCTAACTATGTCGAGACTGCAGGGCCTGGATTGTTAGGACTTAGCAACCGAAAACGATTGCTAACTATGTCGAGACAGCAGGGCCAGGGCTTTTTATCGGACATAATAATTACTCACTGTAACAACTTTTTGTAATATTCTGACAAATAAATGCATTTACTAATACAGATGCAATTATTATTGTAATAATTACGTAAATTAAAAAGAAACCAAGTGACCTATTATTTTTCTCACGAAAGTTATTAGTTACTTGTTCAAGAATTGTGTGCCCACCTGTACCAATCCCATAATGGTACAACACTGGGAATTTTGGCTTGCTGGTGATTATGGTGCCCCTTTTTTGTCTGTTTTTATTAGCTGTAAGTCCTCCATGTACTAAAATAAATAAATAAATTTTTGAACATTATCTCTTTAGACTGCAAGGCCGCTTTTTCGTAACCATTCAAACTTGGTCGGTTTATCCATGTATTGTGATTGTTCAGTAGGCCAATTCTCGTACTTAAAAAACGTTCAAATTCAAGTCGCAATCTCATCTCAGCGACAATCAATGTCAAAAACCTGTCAAAAATGTATGTAAATTGATTGTAATTTTGACAGATTGAGACTGAGATTAGAATGCGAACGATCTTAAAATACGGGAATTGCCCCTCTGGTCTCAGCTTATAAACACCTGGTATTTTTATTATATCTCTTTAATTATTTAGTGTAATAAGATGAAATTTTACATGTGAATAGCTGCATTAATACACTAAATATCGGAATATGTTTTATTCTGCTTTCCATTAAAAAGTCCTATAATCGGATGTCATACAATATAGTGGGTCCAGTCGTAGTAAATTACCTATACCTATGCCATTGCTCATTAATTACTAAGAGCACATAAATTAAACTTGGCAAGACATTGTAGACCCTTACAAGTTACAATTAAACGTTATAAGTTAGGCTCTAGAGTGCCTATTTTAAGTACTTGGACCTAATAACCTTATTGTACTTTTACGTGTATATCTTCTGAACGGTATGTTTTTTTCAAATTCTCTTTTCACAAACATTACATACAAATTCAAAGCAACGTGCGTAAAAAAATACAACTCTGCACTAAACCGTTTTATATGATTTTCATCAAACAGCCATACGTCAGCGCAGCGGAAACATGATCATCTCCGCTGTTTTATGACACACAAATTTCATTTAAACACACATTTACCCCTCGTTACACACTAATTATGTATGGAGATGTATGGAGAAGAATGGGCAAGAAACTCCACTGTTAAGCCACGTATTCACTGAGCAACAATTGTTTATAAACTCTGTTTAAGAAAAAAAATCTACGTGTTTCTGCAACAAATCATTTTGTTACAGAAACATATAATTTTATTTCTGTAAACACTACGTGTTTATTGGTATGTTTCGGTGCTCCCCACTTGCGGTGGAGAACACAGAAACAAATCAGTTGCGCAACAGGTGCATGCGAGTGTGGACGCGTCTAAACATTTGTTTATAAACATGGCTGTAGTGTGGGACGATGAAACTGTCTTTAAATTGATAGAACTGTTTGAGGAAAAGACGAATATTATGGGATTGCTCGACAAAGGACTACAAAAATAAAATCAAAAAGAATGACGCCTGGGAAGAAATTTCGAATGCTTTGGCAATTCCAAAAACTGATGTTGAGGATAAAATGTATATATTGCGGTCGCAATTTGCAAGAGAGAGGAAGAAAATGTTGTCTACAAAAACCACGGGTGCTGGTACTGCAGATATTAAGAAATCAAAATGGAAATTTTATGAAGAACTAATATTTTTACAAAGCACGACGACAAGGGGTGGTGGTGCGGATACTTTAAATAAAACAGTGAGTGCATTATTCATACTTTATTTTTATGTAAACAGCTATAGGCACGTAAATATTCTAACATATACGAAAACACTACCCCCATAGCATTAAGCTACTCTACGCCAAGCACCTTCTATGACATTATGTTCACTGTCTTCCAAATCAAAAGTCATCGGGGGCGTATACAAGAATCTAGATTGTTTATTCCTTCTTAAAAAAAGTTATGCATGCAAAGACAGGCCATTACAATAAGTTCACAATAATTTTCAGGCTTGAGAGGAATTGGTTTACGATATACTCGAAAAACCACGCATAAAATTCCAAAAACATTTTCTACAACAGGAGGGTTGTACAGAGTCTATAGTTGAAAATGCGTTTCATTGTGCCACAGTTATGAATACCCGGGTACGGCCTCATCAAGTTTTCCGATAATGGAAATGCACTATCGCCCAGTATTACATAAGGAAGGTCAGGTCCATCTGGTGATATAATTTCTTGGTTTGGAAAATTAAGACGGTCTTCAACCATTCTTTGATAGAAACTCGTTTCTTGAAAGATGCCACTGTCAGATGCTCTTCCTTTCGCACCACAGTTTGCATATATAACATTATAAGATGCATCTACAATAGCCAGTAGTACAATACTAAACTGATCTTTGTAGTTGTAGTAATCACTGTTACTATTGTTAGGCGCTTCAATAACCACATGCTTCCCATCTATAGCTCCGATACAGTGTGGAAAATTCCATAATTCGTTCCACTCACGGGCCTTTTCTTTCCAGTGCGCTTCGGAACTCGGAACCTTAAAAAAAAGTGTTTAAAATTGCAGGCAAACCGTGAAGACCTCTGAGGAGCCAGAACAGCAATCTGAGCAGCTGAAACCACAATCTCCACTACCACCATCCCCACTACCATCTACAAGTAGCAAAAAAACAGCTAAAAGAAAAGTGGATGACAATCTAAGTGAAGTATTTGAAATAGTTAAATCGAAACGCAAAATGGATGAATCTAAGGATGAATATGATATTTATGGGCAATACGTCGCTTCAGAAATAAGAGCGGTACAAAACGAGACTGCCGTAATACAAGCCAAGGCTTATATTAATAATATTTTAATAGACATGCGAATGGGCAAATACAATTATGGTTACGGATATCATAGCCATCTCGGATATGAAACTGTGTCGACACCAGCAAGTTCAACCTCACAAAAAGAACTTGAAACCATTGAAGAGAAAGTTTCACAAATCGCATCAGTAGAAGAAACCGATAGTAGTACCCAGTAGATAGAACGCCTAATTTTGTATAATTCATTTTTAAAAAATGATTCATAACTTTTAGTTTCTTTTACCTGGATGTAGTTCTTCAACACACGTATTATATTCTTACAAACTTCGGGTATGATCCGGCTGATTAATTGTTTGGAAACTCTAAAAGTGTATGAGAGTGAAGAATATGAATATCCAGTAGCTAAGTATCTTAAAGTAATGGCTAGTCTTGTTTCAGCGGTAACTGCAATTCGTAAGTTTGTATCTTGTTTCTCTATAAATGGTGCAACATTTTGCAAAAGAAATTCAAATTCTGATTTTGACATTCGAAGAAAGTTTATAAATGATCCATCAAACAAGCATAAATCACTTAATACGTCTTGTCTTCTTAGCAAGTAACAAAACCCACCATCTTTTTCTTTTCTTTTTACTATAAATGGACTTATGCAAAAAAATTTAGGCAACACATAACAACACTACTTCCTCGGGCGACATGTCCTAAGCAATTGACTGTGTGGACGGCAGAGTTTCCGTAACATTTTTCCTGGAAACATTTACGTGATGTTTCAGAAACTGTGTATCCGAAACATTGTTGCTCAGTCAATATTTTGTATACTTACATTAATTATATAATTATAATGTGAAGACGATGCACCTATAAGAAAAATTACCCTACCACAATAGGTAAAAGAATTTTAATAAACGTAGCAATGATAAATAAGTTATAGTGATAAATACATGGCGTTCACATATTTACAAACATTGTAAAAGTATACGATTTCCCAAATTATGTAAACAAGTAATATGTCAGTGTGTGAGTTAAAGTAATCACAGAATGTAAATCAATGTCATAAAAATAATAAACTATACAATTAGAGTAGCAACAAGTCCATTTTTGTCTAGACCCTAGATTGTCCTATGGAGCTGGACCAGCATGTTTCCAAGCATTCTTATCTTGGATATAATCCTCTAATTTGTAATATGCTTTAAACACAGTGAACTTTTTATATGAGTTTAAAACTCATAAAGTATATGAGTTTTAAATCTTTCATTTAATTGAAATATATGACAAGGTATTTTGTTGTAGCATTTAACACAGTACCCCATAAAAGATGTATGTACTTTAGCTAATCTGAAAAATGATTGATCTATTTTATCTTTATTTCTTGTATTAAAATGATGTCTATCACTTATTTTATTAAAAAGATGTAGATTTTTTCTTACGTACATAATATTTTCATAAATGAATTGGCAAGGTACCGTCATAATAATAATCCTTTTAAATAGTTCCCTGAGAGATTCGCGGTGACGTAGATTATAAATGGCTCTGACAGCTCTCTTTTGCAAAATAAAGATGGATTCAATGTCAGCAGCCCGACCCCACAGTAAAATGCTATACGACGTAATGCTGTGGAAGTAGCTAAAATATACCAAACGCCCGGTTTCTACATCTGTTAACTGTCTTATCTTTCTAACAGCATAAGCGGCCAAGCTTAGCCGCCCCGCAAGAGATGTTATATGAGGTCCCCATTGTAATTTCTCGTCTAGCGTGATTCCCAGGAAAACCGTGTTATTAATAAATTCCAGTTTTTCTACATTCAACATGATGTCACACTCGCTACTTCTTACATTCGGTCATTTAAATTTAATGCATTTGGTTTTACCATTTGTACCAAATTATTTACCGTACACCAATCATGGACCTGAAGAATAGAGCTATTCACGTCGTCAAGATTTTGTGACCGTCGGTCTATCTTAAATATCATTGATGTGTCATCTGCAAATAACACCATCTTCGGTTGATTTTGAAGTAATTGGGGTAAATCATTAATATAAACTAAAAAGAGGAATGGACCCAATATCGAACCTTGAGGAACGCCCATTGCCATTTCAGACCCTAATGAGTTTATGCCGTTTACTTGAACTTTAACTTTCTATCTTTCAGGTATGATCTTAGTAAATCAAGAGCTGTATTTCTAATCCCATAGTGCTCTAGTTTCAGTAGAAGTGTCTGATGGTTTACGTAATCGAACGCCTTAGAGAGTTCGCAAAAGATTCCAATGGCATCTTGTGCTTCTGTGCAGGATACACATTTGCTATTGCTGGATTGGTCAGGAATAAAACCACTGGCTTGAGAATTCTTGAAGTTTATTCTTCTTCTAGTGTTTCTTGTTGGCGGCGGACGTCACGGTGGTTGGGTCGGTCGTCACGGAGGTGTAGGTTTGCTCGGAACTCTCCGTGGCAGCTGTCCCCGTCTGTTTCGATTCGGATGTGGCTTCCGTGCTGGTACCGGTCGCAGAGGTCCCAGGAGTGGCCTCGGAGGATGACGGTTTCTGTTCACTCGACGGCTTGCGGATGAGTGTCTTCGTGCTGCTTGGCATTCAAGTTCTTGACGTAGATTGCTGTAGACGGCAAACTCGATGCCCCGAAGATTAGCGAAGTCATTCTGTATTCTTCCGGAGGTCGGTTGTAGCGGCGATTCCCACGCCACAAGTACCGCAGTGCGTCTCGGTCTTCGGTGCGCAGTTTGACCTGCATGAACATGTCTTTGATGTCCGCTGTGACCCCGATGAGAAGCGCATGACGACACCCGGCAGCGACTGAAGTAGATCCGGACCTTTGAGGAGCATATTGTTGAGAGCCACCCCTCTGGTCTGGACGGCGGCGTCATGCACGACACGTAGCTTGTCCGGCTTCATGGGGTTGATGACCGCGAAGTGAGGCAGGTACCAAGTTTTCTCAGGAGTCTTCTGCGGCGGCGCGGGCTTGGCGTTGCCCTTTTCTATAAGAGCTTCCATTTGTTCGACGTATTTCTTCTTTAGGGCTGGGTCGCGATCGATCTTCTTTTCAATGTTGAAGAGCCTCTAAGGACAACTATGAAAACTCACTGAGAGTTTTCTTTTGTCCGGGAACATGATGTCTTCCTTCTTCCAGAGGAGGTCGGTCTGGTATCTCGTTTCGTTGATCTTCTCGGTTTTTTGTTCGAGAATTCGAAGTGCCTTCTCTTCTGGGTCGGTGTTCGGTCTCTTCGGGTTTATGCAGAGGGCGTCCATCTCGAAGAATCTCTTCACCAGGTCCTCGAGGTCATCTTCGGCTTCCTTCATGTGTGACACGAAGTCGATCTTCTGACCGAAAGAGTTCGTTTGGCTTCCGTGGAGTACCCATTCGAGCGGCGTGAGAGATGCCACTGGATGGTCCTTGTCCCCTTTCCTGGTTTCTTCAGTCAGCAGAAGATGCCAGTTATCTTGCCCGATGAGGATGCGTGGCATCGCATTGGAGTATGTGAGATGTCCCTTGATGTCCGATAGGTGTGGACATCCTTCCACTAATTCTCGTGGAACCCGTTGAGAGGAGACTTGTAAGTTCTTCACTGTCCTTGCTTGAATTTTCTCTTCACGTTCGTTGACCCCTTTCAGCCCGATGGTCACTCTTCTTGATGCCGATTCTGCCGTCTTCAAGTCGTTGATGGTTTCTATCTTCAGTGGATCTACGGGTCCTGTAGCTCCGATGCTCGCAGCGACGTCGTCGTCGACGAGCGTGGCCGTTGATCCGTCGCCCATCAATGCTAATGTGTTGATTGCTCCCTTTGACCCCTTCACCTGGACCAGCAGGATCTTCAGATAGGATTGCTTCTTTACTGTCCACGTCGGATTGATGAATTCCGTTTTCTCGTCGTTTTCTGTCTTCTCAGCCTTTTCTATCTTTTCATAATGAAGCAGCTTGTGGTGCGTGTACTTGCACCCGTTGACAGTTGTGAGTCTTGCTCCTATAACGTAGGCATCTGAAGCAGGGGCGTTTAGACTTCGCAGCATCCCATCTTCTTAAATGTTTCGCACTCCGTTGCGTTGGTGTGGCTTGTCAGGTCGCACACGAAGCACTTCGGCGTGTTGCTCTTCTCTGTGACGTTGGTGACCCGCTGAGTCTTCTTTTGAGGTGTGTCTGTTGACGGTGCTGCCACCTGTTCAGGTAGCGCGTAGGGTCCGCACAGTTCTGCTTCCCTCTTTAGAATCTCTCCAGCTTGATGAGGCAGGGATCTTCTTTGGGTTGCGTCGATGAGAAGTCGTAGTAGCGGTACCGAAACGTCAGCGTCAGCTGGTCCACTAATGTCTTCGCAAGTTCGGGGTTGTACATGTAGTTGAAACAACCTAATGTCTTCAATGTTGCTACGACGTTGGAGATCTTCGTGGCGAATATGCAGATGTCCCTCGGCGACTCGAAGAGACGTGGTAGACCTCGAAGCGTTTCCATTTCTATTACAGCGATTGACTCTAGTCTTCCGAATCTTGATTCGAAAGTCTTCATCACTTCTGAAGGGCGCGCGTTGTTGATGAGTATCCCTTCAACTGCTTCTCTGGCTTTCCCCTTTAAGTTTTTTCGTAATCTGTTGATGTTCTCGACAGCGCTGAACGTTGGTTCAGACTCGTAGTAGGCGGCGCGGAAAGGTAGCCACTCCTGATGCGACCCGCTGAAGAAAGGCAATTCGATGAATTTGGGCGGCGCTGACAGCCCGAGTGATGGCTTCAGCTAGGAGGGCGAGGTCCCTTTGACCTCCCGCTGGTGTTCGATGAACCTCTTCTTGTTTCGGTGGTTCTTCGTGGACGATCGTCGGCTCTGGTGGAGGGCGGTGAGGCTCGTTGGCGATAGCTAGGACGGGGCGAGTCACCTGGTTATCCAACCAGTTGTCCACACGGGTGTTGACTTCTGAGTAGAGGGAGAGTTCATCTTCATCTCCTTCATCTTCTTCATCTTCTCTGTCGGTGTCCTCCGTTTCTAGCGCGGCCAGGCGTGCAGCAGCTAGTTTAACTTGCGAGGCGGAGCAAATCTTCCTTTGTTTTGGCGATTTTCTGTATCTTCGTCTTTCTATGCGTCGGTCCCCCCCCCCCCTCCCCTCCCCCTTCTTGCTAGGGGGGCGGGGGAGTTGTGGGCCGGTTGGTTTCGACGTACCGGCGGCGTTCTTGACAACTCGTTTCACAGTCGAGGCGTCAGTATCACGGCGATTTTCTTTCGATGTGACAGCGGCGGGCGGCTGCATCAGCTGTTTCGATTTCGCACCCGCGGTGAGCGTCGTCGCGGCGGAGGGGGTAACGGAAGGTGCGACGACGCCGGCGGGGTGCGAGGCGGAGGGCGCGTTGGCGGCGGACGTCACGGTGGTTGGGTCGGTCGTCACGGAGGTGTAGGTCTGTTCGGAACTCTCCGTGGCAGTTGTCCCCGTCTGTGTCGATTCGGATGTGGCTTCCGTGCTGGTACCGGTCGCAGAGGTCCCTGGAGTGGCATCGGACGATGACGGCTTCTGTTCACTCGACGGCTTGCGGCCCCTTCCCTCGGAGCGCGTAACGGGCATGATGTCAGCTGATCTTCAAGGTCGATACAAACACTAACACGAAGTACGTTCTTCAAGTTTTCTTCAGTAGCACTATCTTCAATCGTCATGCAGTATTCCCTACAAAATCCGGATCGACAGGACCATTAAATGTGCAGGATACACATTTGCTATTGCTGGATTGGTGAGGAATAAAACCACTGGCTTGAGAATTCTTGAAGTTTATTCTTCTTCTAGTGTTTCTTGTTTTTCTTTCTTCTAGTGCTGCTGCCCGCCGACTGTGCCGACACCGAAAACCCACCCGATATTTATACAAAATCTCATAAGAAAATCCAAAGTTTTTTTTGGTTGACCAATCAGAACTCGCGAATTTTTACCAATCAGAAATAGGGCGGTTTCGACACAGTTTGCTTTAGTACAATAGAACTTTACCTTAAAGAGAGCCACGTTACAATATTTGCGTTTTTCTTTAAGTTTTTCTATAAAAACATATGACCAATTGTATATTTTACATTCTACTATCTTATTTATATCTAGGAAAATTAAATTCAACATGAAAACTGAACATAACATACATCGATAACGAAAAATGTACTATATAAACACTATAAACTATCTTACTAGACTATTAGATATCACTGTCCTTATCAGTTTGTTTACACTATTCACTTATAAACACATAGGTATTCACTATATACACGATTGTTCACTTGTCCCGCACAGCTTCTTCCCAGGCGTTAAAAATGTTCTTTATTAGGGTGACACCAGAGTCAGTGGTACAACGCCCTTTGGTGAAACCGTACTGTTGTTCATGAAAGATGGAATTTTTATTAAAGTGACGTTACATTCAACTTTTCAAACACCTTACTGAGTATTGGCAGAATTGACACAGGCCTGTAGCCACCGCCGCTCACAGCACATTACCACGTTTTGACGCCCCGTTATAGAAACATGGAAGCAAGCCGCCCTGACAAGGACGAACGTTTTGACAACCCTGAATAAAGAAATAGTGTCGGGAGTTTCGAGGCCACTCTTCCATCTTCATGCACGTGTCTTCATCTCCAGTCTTCAACTCTATTCACACGACGTCTTCGCTCGACGGTGGCCAGCCCGACACTAGCGCGCGCGCGGGAACGTCACCTATATTTATCTATTCGTTAAGTCGCAAGGCACGCGACTCGGCGCTCGCACAGCCGCGCCCTCTGCGGAGTTACTACGTCAACAGTGCTATGACGTGATTGGTTGAAATGCTCTTTATGTAATTGGTTTTTTTATCTTGCAAAATGTGATATTTTTTAATGTACAGTTTCTTATTGGTTAGTGTGATTTAGCCGAGTTATTTAGAATTATATAAAAGACGCACCTTTTTGTAAATAAATTATTCAAAATCTACATTCATCGAGAGTTTACCTTCAACCTTCTGATACCTAAGAACCATCCCAAAAGTGGTGACCCTGCCTGAACATACTGAAGAATCAAGACCAGCGAAGCTCTGCCAGTATCGCCAAATCTCTGCCCGTCTGAATCACTCTCCAGTTCTCCACTTACATCAAGATGCCGCAACCGAGCCAAGCTGAAGAACACTCAAGCGCAACATCACACCCAGCTCCAAAAGCCGAAGCAGCTGGAATATCGCTCACCATGCGCATTCCACCATTCTGGCGCGACCGACCACGGCTCTGGTTCATCAGTTTCGAAGCAGCAACCAACGACCTCAAGAAAGGCCAAGCTCAGCTCGCCCAAATGGTCATCGCACAGCTCGAGCGACAAGACATCGAGCAAATCATGGACCTGCTGTACAACCCACCAGAGTCGGAGCAGTACGATCGTATCAAAGAAAGGCTTATATCTGCCTACGAAGAATCCGACAACCGCCAGTTCCAAAAATTACTGTCCGATATGGAACTCGGCGACCAGAAGCCGACGCAGTTACTACGCCGCATGCGAAACCTCGCCAGAGACAAGGTTCCAGACTCCACCCTGCGACTTATGTGGACGAATCATCTACCAGCAAACGTTCGCTCAGTCCTCGCAGTCAGCGAAACCTTCAGCACAAAGACGACGCTCGACGAACTGGCGCTACTCGCAGACAAGATAATGGAGCAAACAGCTGCACCAGAAGTCGCAGCCGTGAACGCACCCGCACCACCTACACTACCTGCGCCACAAGCCGATACGCAGTACCTCATCGCCGAGATTAGAAAATTATCGCTAGAAATAGCGGAGTTAAAGTCAAGCCAACATAGATACAACAACAACAACAACTATCGCCGCAGCCGTCACTCATCCCGTCAGCGCAGCACATCACGAAACCGAAGTCGCGATGTTTCACCATCTCCACACTGCTATTATCACCGCCGCTTCAAAGAGCAAGCTAGACGCTGTACATCGCCTTGCTCATTCAATAAACAAAGCTCGGAAAACTAGACAGGACGCTGGACATGGCGGACACCGGCGTTCAAGAAAAATCCCACCGCCTGTACATCACCGACAGAAACTCCAAATTATCATTCCTAGTCGATACTGGAGCCAACATATCCGTGCTACCAAGAAGCAAGGGACAAGTACCAACGCCGCTACCATTCAAGCTATACGCAGCGAACAACACGACAATAGCTACGTATGGCGAGAAAATTTTAAAACTTGATCTCAATCTTCGCCGCGTCTACTCTTGGAAATTCATCGTAGCCGACGTGTCCAAACCAATACTCGGAGCCGACTTCCTCCAACGCCATCAACTCATCGTCGACTTGAAAAACAGAAGATTGATAGACGGTGTTACGAGCTTAGAGGTCAATGCCCCAGTACGAGTATCGAACGTGCCTACAGTACGCAGTATCGACATGTCGCAATCATACCACGACATTTTGGCTCAGTATCCCGGTATAACGAGATTGACTTCGATGAAATTAAACTCCGATATCCACGTGCAACATTTCATCGAAACAAAAGGACCACCAATACACAGCCGAGCCCGACCGATTCCACCACATCGCTTCGAAACAGTGAAGAAGGAATTCGAAAACATGATCGAACAAGGACTATGCCGACCTAGTAAAAGTCCATGGTCATCACCTCTACACATCGTGCCCAAGAAAAATGGCGATATTAGAGTTTGTGGTGACTATCGCCGACTTAACTCGATCACCATACCAGATCGATACCCTGTTCCGCGCATCAAAGACTTCACACATCACCTATCGGGAAAAACTATCTTCTCAACAATTGATCTCAACCGCGCTTATCAACAGCTGAGCGTAAGAGACGAAGACATTGAGAAAACAGCCATCATCACTCCAATGGGATTGTTTGAATTTCCACGTATGTGCCCCGGTTTGAAGAACGCGGGACAAACGTTTCAACGGTACATTCACGAAGTTCTACGAGGATTGGATTTCGTCTTCCCATTCATAGACGATTTGTTATTGGCATCAGAAAACGAAGACCAACACAGAGAACACCTCCAAATCGTACTCAAGAGATTGGAAGATAACGGAATCACTATCAACCCCGCCAAATGTAACCTCGGCAAGTCAGAAACTCAGTTCTTAGGTTACACCGTATCAAAAGAAGGCATCAAACCTCCGCAACATAAAATTCAAGCAATCACCGATTACCCACAGCCGACTACAATCGAAGAACTACGAAGATTTCTAGGAATGATCAACTTTTATCGCGAGCACATTCCTAACGCCGCAGCCCTACAAGCCCCACTAAATGCATACCTACATAATGTGAAGAAGCGAGATAAAACTCCGATCACGTGGTCTGAGGAGGAAACGCAAGCATTTCAACAATGTAAAGCTAGCATCATAAACGCAACTTTACTAGCCCACCCGTCGCATCACGCCACACTTGCTTTATTCTGCGACGCATCCGATAACTCAGCTGGAGCCGTACTACAACAATACATAAACGAAACATGGCAACCGCTCGGATATTATTCAAAGAAATTCAACGAAGCACAAAAGAAGTATTCTACCTACGATCGAGAGCTACTCGCAATCTACATGGCAGTCAAACATTTCCGCAAGACATTCGAAGGACGTCATCTCATTATATTCACTGACCACAAGCCGCTAACATACGTAATGTCAAAAACTCAATCCAGTACCGAAACACCGAGACGAACGAGACAACTTCTGTTTATCAGCGAATTCACCACCGACATACGACACGTGAGCGGTAAACAGAACATAGTCGCCGATACACTCAGCCGCATCGAAACCATTTCATGCCCATCCACCATAAACTTCGAGGAAATAGCCAGCGCGCAAGAAAAAGACAGCAACATCGCTCAATTATTACAAGAAACAAACATCACTCTCAAGAAAATTACAATACCTAACTCTAACGTCGAGTTATTCTGCGAAACATCAACTCCTTATGTACGCCCGTATATACCAGAAGTACATAGACAAGAAATTTTCAACAGCGTGCACAACATCAGTCATCCTGGTACGCGCACGACACGCAAACTCATAACTCAAAAATACTTCTGGTCATCAATGAACGCAGACATTAGCCGGTGGACTCGAACTTGTTTACATTGCCAGAAAAGCAAGATACAACGTCACACATTCTCAAACATCTCGTCTTTCCCGCCAAGTAATCGATTTCAACATTTACACGTCGACATTGTGGGACCACTACCTACAACCACTCAAGGTTATCGCTACGTAGTAACAATGATCGACCGACTCACTAAATGGCCTGAAGCAATCCCCACCGACGAAATAACAGCTGATCGAATAGCCGATATCGTTTATCAACATTGGATTTCAAGATTTGGATGCCCGACCACCCTTACAAGCGACCAAGGTCGCCAGTTCGAGAGTCAGCTGTTTCAGAATCTAATGAAACAAATGGGTATCAATAAAAATCGTACAACACCGTACCATCCTCAAAGCAACGGAATGGTCGAACGATGGCATCGCTCGCTCAAAACAGCATTACGCGCCAAACTATCCGACACGCGTACATGGATCGACGAGTTACCCACCGTGTTACTAGGACTACGAGCCGCACTACGCACCGATACCGGCGTTAGCGCAGCTGAACTTACCTACGGATACAACTTACGACTACCGGGCGATTTCTTCACACCAAATACCAACACACCTACAATGGATTATACCTACGTCGAAAAACTTCGTGACGTCATTCAAGCAAACAAACCTCAACTCGTCACCCAGCATCACAGCAACAACAGACACGTATTCGTGCATCAAGATTTACTCAAGTGCAGTCACGTGTTTGTTAGAACCGATGCACTCAAGAAACCACTCCAAGCTCCATATGAAGGCCCTTATCGAGTTATAAGCCGAACAGATAAAGTGTACGAAATACAGCTACCGAATCGGAAAGCCAACATCTCAATCGATCGACTTAAGCCTGCATATGTCATCTCAGAGCATACCAGTACCTTACCTCCAACCAAGATTACCATCAGCAAGCAAAACCAAGCTGATACCACACCAACCATTACCAATAATCAAACCAGTACCTGTACCAAGATAACCTTTACCGAGCAACAAGCAAAAGTACCAACGGCCAACGTGACGTCACAGCCCGCAATCATCACGAAAACGCGCTCAGGCCGTGTCGTCAAGCTGCCGGTACGCTTCGCTTGAGGGGGAGTACTGTAGCCACCGCCGCTCACAGCACATTACCACGTTTTGACGCCCCGTTATAGAAACATGGAAGCAAGCCGCCCTGACAAGGACGAACGTTTTGACAACCCTGAATAAAGAAATAGTGTCGGGAGTTTCGAGGCCACTCTTCCATCTTCATGCACGTGTCTTCATCTCCAGTCTTCAACTCTATTCACACGACGTCTTCGCTCGACGGTGGCCAGCCCGACACTAGCGCGCGCGCGGGAACGTCACCTATATTTATCTATTCGTTAAGTCGCAAGGCACGCGACTCGGCGCTCGCACAGCCGCGCCCTCTGCGGAGTTACTACGTCAACAGTGCTATGACGTGATTGGTTGAAATGCTCTTTATGTAATTGGTTTTTTTATCTTGCAAAATGTGATATTTTTTAATGTACAGTTTCTTATTGGTTAGTGTGATTTAGCCGAGTTATTTAGAATTATATAAAAGACGCACCTTTTTGTAAATAAATTATTCAAAATCTACATTCATCGAGAGTTTACCTTCAACCTTCTGATACCTAAGAACTGTCCCAAAAGGCCTATTAATTGTTGGGTTCTTTACTATCACCGGATTTGAACAAAGGAACTATTTGACTAAGTTTCATGAGATCCGGAAAGACTCCTTGGTCTACACTGGTGTTAAATATGAATGCTAAATAGGGCGCAATGGTTTCAATGATAGATCTACAGACTTTTACAGACATTCCCCTGAGATCTTCAGTGGATTTAATTTTTAGATCTTTAAAGGCTTTTGTAACAGCCTGGGTGTTTGTATGCTGAAACCTAAACTCCAAGGGAGAGGATCGTCGAGAGGATCCGGCAATTGGGACTCGAGGTGGCCCTGCACAAGTCCAAGGCCATGTGTTTTCATGGTCCTCGGAACGCGCCACCGTCGGGTGCCCCAATAACGGTAGGAGGGGTTCACATCGGCGTCGAGTCGACAATGAAGTACGGGGCACCGGTGTGGGCGCGTTCCTTGAGGCGGTGGCTAGCCCGCCGGTTGAACGCGCCCCAAAGAGTCATGGCCACCCGGCTGGTCTGGGGGTACCGTACCGTCTCCGGTGAGGCGGCTAGCCTCCTTGCCGGACTACCGCCATGGCATCTGGAGGCAAAGGGAATCGCAGGCTGATTCCCGGCCACCGTAGGCGTGGGCTTGCGAACGGCGAGCAATGGGCAGCTTGCTGTTCGATAAGGACCAGGCCCGGGTCGACGGCGCGTTGTGTTCCACGCGCGCCTCAAAGAGATGAGGTAGGATAAAGAGGTCCGCTAGGGCCGATGCCTGCTAGGGTTGCGGGAAAGTCCGAGAGGGATACCGTGGCCCCTGGCACTGGCAACTGAAGGAACACGGGTGGGTTTTAGTCAGTAAGAGTGACACGCCCTCCCGCTCTGCCCAGAGCGGAAGAAGATATTTGATGATTCCCAACCATCAAAAAAAAAAAAAGGCGTGCCGTGGGTCCGGAATGAGTTTATGTACCTATGTAGATATATTCAAAGTTTTTATATCAGAGCATAGTTATTATAATAACAATGAGGCATGCTTATTTTTGTAGAATCAACCGGAATCCCCAGGATATACACAGGCGAAGGAGAACGGGTCAACACAGGCTACGTGGGACCTTATAGTCTTGACACCGACCTCACCCTAGTATGCGAAGTAGATAATAGTAAGTATTAAATAAACAAATTACGGATAATAAAGTGGTTGGGTTGTGGCTGACATGTAATTCTCAAGTGGTAATATTATTTAAAATAAGTACCTACATAGTATTAATGAGAATAAAAGCATACGGTCAAAATCAAAAATCAATATCAAGATATTACTTGTCACATAAACCTACATACATGGACACGTATGAAACGTCAAAGGGTAGTTGCACGGTTCCAATTGGTCGTTTCCTATGGAGAAGAGCTGGCAACAAACTCCACGGTCCCTCTTTTAAAAATAATTGGCTTTTACAGTGTTTCCAAACGACAGTGTGTAGTGTAGGTGTAATAGATAGGGGAGGACAGTGTAGACTTTTTAACGACTACCGGATTCTTATCAAAATAGTAAATGGTCAACAAATCTTCAGTCTACTAGGCCTAAAACGTTTTCACATTCATAGAAAATAATCTACATAAGATAAATAAAATAATAATTTTATAAAAAATCATCGAGGCCTTCAGGCTATGCCTTTATACCTAGTTATCAACTACTTATTATGAAGTAGCCACGTCTGTCCTGTTGTATTTGGAAAAGGTTTTGAAACAATATTAAATGTTTCCGAATAATATGAAGAATATTTAGACCTTTTCTGCGGAAACTTGAACTTTGCCTACTTTGATACCTAGTAAGTAGCACGCGCTAAGCCGTAGACTGATAAAAATATGTGTTACGTAGATCACTTTCCCGCCCTGAAAGACCATTATCTTTAAGTTGCAGAAGACCCAAAGACGGAGGTGTATTGGCGTCGCAACGGCGTGCTAGTGGATCGAGCGTTTACTTCTGGTCCTGGTCGCTTACTGCGCGTTGAGGTCTGTCTTCACAAACTCTCTCGGAGAGATCTCAACGCACATTATGAGTGCTTAGCGCAGAATGCTGATGTCTCCGAGCCGCTGGTGGCCAGTGTAATAATCAAAATGTACCGTAAGTACCTAGGGACTCAAGAGGTGTTTGGCAACGTTGCACCCTGTAGGCCATATTGATTAACACAGAACAGTTCTATTCAGAATGTCAACACAATTTGTCTCATTTTTAACTTACATTAGGCTCAGATTCTAGTCCGCCCATAGGCATGTGCCTTCTGTTTATCATTTTACGAATCTTGATCTTTATTCCAGTACCCCCTATAAGCGTGGAGATCCGCATGAACAACAACTATGACTTCGAGGCAGGTCAGCCGCGCGTGGTGGACTGTGTCGTGGTGGGGTGTATCCCACCGCCGGCCATCGACTGGCGTCTCGGCAACATTAGGGTCAGAGCCTCTGTGCATAAGGTGGGTAGGATCTGCGTCCAAAAATAACACAAACCAAAAATTTATTGGTATCTACCTACTGATAGGTACAATAGTTATGAAAAAAAATAGGTTATGAAAAAATACGATTCTGGTGCCCTTTTCTGCTGCATCAAGTCTTAAAACTACATGTATTGTCATTGGAACAGCACGAGTATTAACCTATAACAGAGGTGGTGCCCAGAAACCAAAAGCGATAACATTGAACTTGCCTAGGAATAGAACGCAATATCTGCGCGTCGCTGATTAATAAACTGTCCGTCCCAAATGTTGCTCAAAATTTTGTACAAAAATATTGAGCTTACTTTTTGTGTCAAATATAGGTCGGGGACCGGGGACCCCTCACACTACTACACTACACAAAAATATTGCACAACATTTCAGTGTCGATTAAAGTTTACGTGATGGCAGGATGACGCCACGCGTTGTACACAGTTGTCTACATCATGGTTGCATTAAAATTTTGTGCAGCGTTGACGGAGACTTTTATTAATAAGAAGAAGAAAAGAGTGTGGGTCAGGAATTGGTTGATGAACCGACTCGAGTCATGGTCATCGTAACGTACTTCGTGAACTGAGCCTGGAACCTACACTTTATACAAATTTCATGAGGATGAATGAAGAGGTGCTTGAGAAGACGAGTGCGCAAATTTTTCCTAAACTTTAAGAAAACTTTTTAACGCCCCACAAAATATTGAATACCCCTGTTATTGTGCAATATTTCTCTTCACACTTTCAATATACACTCATGGGCAAATTTGAGGAACGCAAAAAAAAGTGTGTAGGTACATAGATAAGTATTTGTGACAATTAAGGTTACTACTTATATTTTGCTTATTTTTCGTTAATTTATAAATGAAAAAGTCGAATAAACAAGCGATCAAATGACAAAAATTTACCAAATTATGAACAAAAGATAATATTTACAGGATTTTTTTTTTCTTAACATGTTATAATTTTTTTGTTCAAAAAGGCTATAAGTAACGAGCCCACGTTAATCATAATCAGTACTTAGTGTTGCCCCCTCTAGCTCTTCGAACTGCTTTAAGTCTCCTTGGCATACGCCTACAAAATCATGGGAGATTACATTCCATTCTTCCTGTAATGCGTTTTTGGGTTCTTTGGATCTTTCAGGATTTCTTTGGTCAAATTGTCTTCCAAGCTTATCCCATACATGCTCCATGGGGTTTAAGTAGGGGGAGCGCGCTGGCCACCCCATAGCATTGAAATCAAAGTCTCGAAGGTATTCGACATCTACGGCCACAGTATGGGGCGTGCATTGTCATGCATAAAAATAAATCTATCTCCTATAAAAGGGGCAAATGGCACTACAATTAAAGGCAAAATTTATAAAACTACTAATTTTGGAGTTTTTATTTTATAATAAAAACTAATGGAAATTATTAAAATGTCAATAATTTAATCTAGGTTCTCTATGTGCTGCTGGTGAGTTTGTTGCGCCACTTCTTCTTCCCAGCTAAATCACTAGGAAGTGGTGCAGGGCGGGCGTTTCGGGGGACTGTCTTATGTAATTTTGACGTTAAATAAATTACTTTTGATTTTTGATTATGCGCGGAATTAATATAACTAATTAAAAAGCTTACAAAATTTAGAGCGGCCATTGTTGTTTCTGAGAGTCTACTCTCTAAGTCCGTCAACAAAGATACGGGCTCGTCCGAAAGTAGTTGACCTATCAAAATAAGTGTCAAATTTAATTTTTACGGGGCAAAAATAAATCGGGGGGAACAAAACAAATGTCAAATCGTGTTTTCGTTAACTATTAGTTCTGGCCCCAAACTAATCTTATGTCCGTAAGACTACAGAAAATGAAACGCCCGTAACTTCGGCCGAGACTACGGATTTCGTGTTTAGGGAGTAGAATCTCGGGGGCGAGCGGGTGGCTTTAAAGCTTTAAAGGAATTCCAATGCCTTTGTCCGCGGCCTTTATCGTCCGCCTGCAGGACATTAGCCGATTGCGGTTTTTCTATTCCGCTACTGACCCTTGTAGGTACAGTCGCCAGCACATCAGTAGGCCAATTCTCGTACTTAAAAAACGTTCAAATTCAAGTCGCAATCTCATCTCAGCGACAATCAATGTCAAAAACCTGTCAAAAATGTATGTAAATTGATTGTAATTTTGACAGATTGAGACTGAGATTAGAATGCGAACGGTCTTAAAAATACGGGAATTGCCCCTCAGGTTAAACGCAACTGTAAAATTTCTCTAAATGATTTTAAACCTTAAAATGTTGAAGGTTAAGTTCAAAATCGAATGAGAAAATTTGACAGTTTGTGGTAACTTGACCTGCTGCTGTGTGTACCTAAGTATACCTATGGATTAAATTTATTCAAAGAATAACGTTACGGTATGAAAAGAATGAGATATTCAGAGTATTCAGACACCTATCTGTCTACATCATATAACTCCTATAACTACCTCCTTCATTTTCAATATTAAGGCATTGGTCGACCTTTCGTCCAGGAGAGATTGCCGATGATATTAATGTCAATCTGTAAATAAAATACGAATAAAAGGTAAAACATAACTCCTGCCGCTCACGCTCGTCGCTTCGGGGACGGTTATTCTACTTAAAAACTGTCACCCGACGCGGCCAACGGTTGGATCAAATTATTACCGACAACTAAAATTTAAGTTAGTTACATTTTTATTTCTCCTTTTTATTCGTTTTTGTTTAATCGGGTTTTTTTTTTTAACTTTACCTACCTATATTTATTACTAGTAGTTAGCTAGACACGGTGCGATCGACACGTGCGGCGCTGAAATTGAATCGCCGAAATGGATGGTGTAGTATCCTGTGCTACAGAGTACAATGGACCTACTATCAGTAATTAAACTATCATCGTATTTTACCATCCATAACATACTGTATTCTGCACCCTAGTCTATACCAAATCGTTACGTTCGTAGTCCGTAGGTACTCCTTAGAGTAGGTACCCCACCGTGGCTATTTAATATTTTTTTTTACATTTAAATAAATCAATAAATAATTATGAGACAACATCCACACATCTTCTAATATCATTGAAGTAACAGAATACCAAATTTCGAATTGTTCAGACCTGTGGAAGATGCTCACATCCATTCATCCTGTCATCCGCACATCGGCCATCTTGGCAATAAAGCTGCCCCTCCCAACAAGCAGCTGTTAAAACGAGTTTGTCGCGGCCTGTGCGGTAGGCTCGACAGCCCGCCACCCACTCACAGCCCGCATCTTATTCATGCAAGCTCAACGACGCGACGCCACGCCCTCGCATCACATTAAGTTGACGACGGTACCTAGGTAGTTTCTTTGTTTCATTGAATGGTTCAAGACAGTCTTTTTTTCTGAACCGACATTTGTCTTTCTGATTCGTTCATGACCAGTGGCCATGTGGCTACCGTCAGCAGGTTGGTGAACTTATCTCAGTTTAATTTGAGTAATATTTAACAAATCCTATAAAAAACTTATTGGCCTTCTAATGATGTACGTTTTTTTCTTAAACACTTTTTGGGCTTCTAATTATGCACACTTTTTTTTAGTAATTGGGGCATTATTTCACTTTTGTTTGTAGTAACTAATTTAGGGTACCCCGACCATATGAGTTAGGTTAGAAATGTGACGAAAGGGGCGCGAGCCGAGCGAGCGGTGCCGCGGGAACGACCGGCGAGCGCTACCGTCAAATGGGGTTACTTTGATACTACGGGGTTACTTTGATAACAACTTTAGGCTTATGAAAAACTTAATTTTATAATAACTACAACGCTATAATACAAAGAAACTATCAGTAGTGCCAAGTACTGATAGTTTATTTTTTAACTGGTGTTGTAGATATTATAAAATTAAGTTTCTCATAAGCCTAAAGTTGTTATCAAAGTAACCCCGTAGTATCAAAGTAACCCCATTTGACGGTAGCATACATTCATGTTGGTCGCGGTTACATGACTATATATTTAGTGCATTGCATTCATGTTGCATTTTAATGTAGATAGTGCCTTTTCATGTTTTCGGGCCAAATTTGTCTCCATAAAGAATGTTTAAAAAGTAAGAATTTATTGAAAACGTGTTGAAAAATTCGTCAATTTTAAAGTTGAGAAAGACTGCATACCTATCTATATAGTTTTTTTTTCAAACCTTCTTGGGCACATAGGTAAGTACCAAGAAGGAAATTCTTTTGTGAAAAAAATAATAATTGTTGTTTTCCCACGAATCAAGGCTACAAAGGCTTGTAATTAATATACAAACTGGAATCTCCCAAAAGCACAATCATCCATGTTTCAATTGCAGGAGCTTCACGACGGTAACTACACGGTGTCATCGCTGACGCTGGCGCCCTCTCTCCACGACCATCGCAGCAATCTAGTCTGCCGGGCCTACAACTCCCACATCCCAAACAAGGCGTTCTATGACAAAGCTACCCTCAATGTTGGATGTAAGTATACCTACCCACATAAATGTACACAGGTACGGTGGGAAATGGTGATGAAAGTATACTGAGGAATAAACTGTGGTCTTCGAGTACACGTTAAAAGAGGTGTTGACGGTTTTTATCAGATTTTACACAGCATTTCAGAGCCCAGGCACAGACCGACCCAAATATTGTCAGTAGGAAAATCTCAAGTGAGTTTAGATTTCATAATCAACTCGGACCGGATCGATCTCTGCTGGATCACTACTCATCCTATTCCCTATTCTCTCTGATCCAGGTTAGTCACATTATTTTCGCGTCACTGGTCACAAATCTGGATGATTGCTGCCAATGGCTAAATCATTTTTTTTTATTCTAGCGTTTGTATCATTTAGAGGTAGGATATAGTTCTCCTGTGAGGTTAAATCGGGAGTGGAGGCGCAAGCATGCGCGCTTCTTTTATTTTAAACCAAACTCATAATCATTTCGCGGGGTTTTGAGAAGAATTTACGCCTTATTCCGATAAAAATCCCTACTTACAAACTCAAAAATGATTTTAAGAATGAACTTTTGAGCGGTCTAGGTCTTCCACAAGAACTTAAAAAATATATAATTTCCTACTACTTCTGCCATAGAAAAAAAACTTGTCAAATGACGGACTGCCAGTGTAATGCAACATGTAAAAAAATGTTTATCCAGAAAAAAAACCTTTTAACGAAAATACGCAAAGGAATTTTTTTCATAATTTCTAGGAGTAGGTATGTATTAGAGAAGACCTCAGATCATATAAAGAGAAGACCATAAAATTATTCAGAGTATTTTTGTAGGAAAATTGAAATAGCATTCGCATGTTGTGTATTATTTTAAGAGCATAAAAACCTTGAATAATGAGAAAATTTGAACAAAAGTGATTTAAAGAACAATAGGTACACACACACAGACCGTGGACTTTGAAACTCTTTCAAGACTGTTTAGAAGAGACTAGAGAGACTATGTCGCTGTGTGCATGCGTTACAGTTACAGGGCGGTATCACACGGACTCTACCTACACATGCCGATTTCCGAAAATTACAAAATTTAAAAATAAATACCTACTTATTTTATTATTGATTCGTGTCGAGAATCATTAGCATAGTTACCTACATGTGAGAACGATGTAGAAAGACGTGCACGTTAAAAGCGTCCGTAATAAAATGATAAAAACAAAACAGGAATTAAAAAAAGCCGTGGCAGCTAAGAAATGACCAGTGCCTACTGACGGCGCCCGTTCACGAACATGACGTATGGATCAGCACCATTCAGCTCAACCATTTTGAAGGGAACTCAATGATCCAATACATACAGAAATAGGAGTTGCTTTGTTGACACATGCAGAAAAGTTTGAGAAGTAGAAGAATAAAGGAACCAAAAGCTAGGGAATTTTAGCACCCCGTCACCCCCGCCTTGGAAAGGATAGGCTTTCTTTTCAACATTCATACATAAATGGAGTTACTGTGTAGACTTACTAGAATTTTTTTGCGCTAGGGTGTTTTATTTTGCATTCATACGTTTTATGGATTTGAATAAAAAGTACTTTTCAAGATTTGGGAGGCCCCAGCTGTTGCCCCATTCCGTCAGTGGTCACTAATCAGTATGGTTAAAGAGCACAGCTATTATTCCAAATGCGACTAAAAAGTAAGCGTAAACCAATGAAAACCTTACAAAATCATAAAAATGTCTATATATTAGGTATATAATCACATTAATAATATACGCAAGTCATGGCTTATATCAAGTCATGGCTTTTATTATCGAATAAATTGATAAAATAAATAATACTTTTTTTCAAATTGCGCTGTAGCTGTAATGCTACCGTTGGCTCGGCAGACATTAACTGTCACCATCATCATTGGCAGCTCAGATCATATGATCTGAGATTGTCAGCCTTGTTCCACCCACTGCTGAGTATTAATAGGCCTCCAGGTCTTCCCAGCGATGGGCAGACAATACTCTATAACAATCAGTAATACAAATAACCAAACGTTGCCACATTTTAAGAAAAATAGCCTCTAGTTACATGTACCACTATGACCATATTTCCACAGACCGCCCAATCTGCCAGGTTGCTAGAGTAGAGAAGATAGGTGCTGTGGTCCGGGAGGCCGAGACGGTGAAGTGCATTGTTGACGCGTCTCCTGAACCAGTTCGATGTAGTTGGACCTTCCAAGACTCCAACACCTTGTACAGCACCTTTACCGTAAGTATAGTACAGCATGATCGATCAGCCTTTAACACCTATTACCTTCTTTCTATCCTTTCTTCTTGTATGGAAACGCCGGAACCGTTCTCTGCGGGAATCGGTGGTTATCACAATCCTTGATTTTTTGGATCTAGGACGTGCAGGTGTTCTCGCCATGTTTCCCATAACCATATAAGTACCTACCAGGACCGTGAATACTGGGCCATCTGCTCGAATAGTATGTTTTGGTGAGATACTAAACCATCTTAAAATTTCAGCAAAAACACTTCTGATACTAAGCCCCTAACATTACAGAAAGTGGCCGGTTACCCCAACCGTTACAGCTCAACCCTGACCTGGCAGTTCAAAAATACAGACATCGGCAAGCTCCTCTGCCGAGCGACCAATGCCTTGGGAGAGCAGAAGGAACCATGCACCTACAACATATCTGTGGGAGGGCCACCTGACCTGCCTGAATGTACTGTACGCAAGATTTACCCGAACTCTCTGAGGGTGCAGTGCGTGACCGGTGAGATGTTATTGCTTACCGTAAATTTAATTTACATATTGAAATTGGAGAAGTATGTGGCCTCTATCATGATACCAAGTACTGCAACACTTTGACCGCAAAATGATTTTTTGTTGTTGGAAACATTATTAGACACGTTTGGTGTAGTGGCTACAGTGGCTAAGTGTAGTCAGCGAAACCAAATGGTTCGAATCCCGGTAGGGGCAAATGTTTGTATGATGAATATGGACATTTGTACCCGAGTCATGGATGTATATTTATAATATGTATGTATTTACAAAAAAAAAAAATGTATTTAAGTAGTGTATCAACCATCTGGTATCCATAACACAAGCCTTAAGTGTTAAGTGCTTAACTTGGAACTAGATGGTGCTGTGTGCAATGTCCAAAGACATTAAATTATTTCATTTTCACATAAATGTATTGTAATAAATTTTGTTAAAATCATGTTTTCAGCTACACAAAAACATTTTTGAAACCACGCTGTTGCGAAACTTTGAAAATTCATACTTCATAATAGCTACCTATTTAGGCCAACATCAACCAGCTGTAGGTTAAATTTGTGCTAACGAATCATGCTGAACTTCCACAGGCTGGGACGGCGGCCGCCCTCAGATGATTCACCTGGATATAGTGGATGAAGACGGTACAGTTGTCAAGAACATTTCCAACAGTGCCGGCCAGTTCTACCTGCCCAATATTGGGGACAGGCTCAACCTGACGGCAGTGTTGTACGCAACCAACGCTCGCGGCAAAAGTCAGGAGAGGAGCATCTGTCTGCTCACGTTGCCTGCATACTCAGATGGTAAGGGGATCATCACTCGTTGATAACCAAAGTCGAAAGCTGAATAACCGGATGTTATCAAATTTTCTTCCTTCCGACATTAACTATTATGGAAAACTCGTGGTATCATTTTTAACCAGCCAACAAAGTAGTGATGGCGCTGACCGCTAATAATTAATTAGTTAATTAATTTACACAGATTGTTATAACTTTATCGATAATTTAGGGTAATATATTATATTTCATATCCGTATGTAATAAGTGGTTCCATTCTAATTCAGTTCATGTCATTATCGTCATCCATCTGCAGACTGATTTGATGATTGTTTTTATTTAGATCACAAAAACTTCTTATATTAAATACACTATCAAACTATTAAAATAAAAATATAATAACTTACACTAACTAAAACTATTAACAAATTAGAATATCGACTGCTTATGTACCCAAGATACTGGCGGCATTGCCACGTTGTATGGCAATGCTTAGCGTCTGGCCTAGGTAAAAGCCAGCCCTTGGGTCACGGGAAGTGTTAACCATCAACTGATTTAATAGTGTTAGCTTCGTTGGTCTACCGCAGTGAACAGGCAGATTTTTTTGTTTTAAAAGCATGTAAACACGATATCTAATATATTTAAATCCTTTAACGACAGCCATAAAATCGTGTAATCGGTTCAATTTTCTGCATTTCAGCGGGCAGTAACTACATCCAAAGTGATTGGATGCCATACATCGAAAGTTTTATCGGCGTAGTGACCTTCGTCGCTGTCGCGATTGTCATCACAGCTGTCGTCAAGTTTCTGCGCAATCGGCGCAATACCGACGATATCGATCACGAAATGGTTGCACTACCTGATGGTACGTTTCTTTTTTTTTGTGCTACCTCCGACTTTTTGCACCTACAAAGCTTTAAGTACTTACTAGTTTAGATATTAGGGTGCGTTTTGCGTCGAGCGGTGTGTAGACGTGCAGGCATCGACAATCACTTTGGTTGCAATCCACAGCGCGTCTCTCGTTTCGTTTAAGATTGATCGCTTCCTACACGTCTCCACTCCGCTGCGCTCGTTCCAGCTTCTGTGGAAGCGGAAGCGCACTCTTATATTTCACAGTTTAAGGGCCAGTTGAGTCAAAATAGGTACTTAAATGCCAAAAAGCTTAATTACGATTACTTTTGTCGAATTCCGGACATGTGCGTGTCGTACCTCGTAGTGTAGGGTTCCGTAGTCAGTACGGCGCACCGTACTAACTACTGGCTCGATGGAATGGATTTCGGAATCATTAGATATTTATCCGATCTAGACTTTGCCGATTTATAAGAAAAGGAGTTAGGTAAATCCAAAAACGCGCCAGGATGCCCGCGAAATGCATATTTTCTATGCATGTCATTGTCAGGTTGTATATTGAACAAAATATGATTCACGACCGTAACTAGTTTAAGCATTTACAGAATTATAAACATTAAAATCATCAATACAACCCTCTAAGTTCATATAATTGATGGATATTTTATGAAATTGACATTTTACTTGACACACAAACGATTGCGACTTATTTTTCAGACAGACAGACGAAATGGCAACTGGGTCCATTTTTCTAACATTTGGTTAAGAAACGCTAAAAACACATAGGTAGATTGATATTCCAAAATTCAACCCGGCGCATGTTTCAATAAGCATAATTATTATCTATTTGGATATTCATTTATATTAAAAGGATGATGGATGAGAAACGATTTACAAAATCGTTTCTCAGATAAATAATATAAAGTTTTAAAAGATACTCAATGAAACTTAGTTATGGAAAGATATTTCACAACCTGGGGCCGTACTATGACGTGTTAACCCCATCATGATTCCGTTGCGAAAAAGAGATAGTGCTATCTGTCATGTATAGCTCCGTCTCTTTTTCACACTTGAACAATGATGGAATTAACACGTCATAGTACGGCCCCTGGATACGATTCCTACTTACATCCACTTTCATCACAAAAAGTCACCATCTTGGCTCGAAATCCCGATGAAATAAGCAAAAATATCATAAAAAAAATATGTTAATTTTACAATGAAAGACCATGACGTTTTCAAATCGCCCATATTACAGATTGGCCCCGCACACGAACTTAATTAATTACTCCTGTCAGAATATTAAACCATTCGGTAGCTAATTAATTACTTAACAACGTTTTTCAGTATTTAAACAAACCCTACATAATGAATATTCAAGTGAGACAAATTTGTTTGTTAATGTTTTAGAAAATTATTTTTCCCAATTTTTGCCTTGTTGTAGTACCTACCTAGTATTCGCAGTGATGCGTGAAGGTACGGCCTTCACGCATAACTGGAAATACTACTAGTTCAGTAGAATAATGAACAGAGCCACATTGCGCAATATGGATAATCTACTGATCAGTGTTCTCCTTAACAAGAAAAAGATTCCGTACGTCCACTTGCCGACATACCTAACTAAAGATTACCGAACTTTCGAATCAACTCGCCCATAGTCTGTATGTTAGTAATTTAAAAAATAAATTCTTCTAGATTGTCATTTCGATGCTTCCACTTATTTCAATCGATTAGTGGAGGGGCGCGCACAATTTTAAATTGAATACGTACGAACGTAGAGCAAGTATCAACAAATGTATGATAAACTATGAAAGTTTATAATTTTTTTTTTAAATACATATAATAATTAAGAAAGCTTAATTATCATATTTTTTTCACGAACCGAACAGCAAAGAAAGGACGAATGGAGTGTGTGCTCTAGCGCCGACTAATATTATAAACGAATTGTTTTATAATCTTACACACGGTGTATACATCTCTTTTATATTTTCTCCAGACGCAGATATGGCGGACGAAATTATCATAAGAATTAAAATAAACCTCGTATGTATTAATCTGCTCCGTTCTTCTTGTCTGTTTACATGGGTGTAAAGTCATTGAATTATACGTTAAGCAAATTGACTACCAACTTAAATTGTCAGTAGTTCATTTAGGGCCGATTTTTCAATAGTCAGATAACTTTTATCTGAAGAATAAATCTGACAGTTTGACATATTTTCTATACAAAAGCTGTCAAACCGTAATATTTATTCCTCAGACAAAAGTTATCCGACTATTGAAAAATCCGCCCTAAGTCAGTAATTTGTGTAACAAGGCAAGTTGACGTAGGGTGACAATTTGCTTAACGATTCGTTTCCCTGAATGAACACAACCTGTTTAGTAAAGAAATTCTAAAACTTCTCTGCATGATCTAAGTCAAGGTACCTAATTTATCCATTTTTGCATGTACCAGGGGCGCAGCCTTCATACAACCCGATTCCTAATGGCTCCCTTTCGGAACAACCACTCTTCTTAGTGTCTACTATTGCCAAATAATATGGTAACCTGGCCAGGGAGCACGGCCTCTGTGATAGGCTTGAGTCACACATTTTATCACGGTTTTTACTCCCAAACTGTGATAAAAATGTGTGACTCAACTTGACTCAAGCCTATTACAGTAGGCCGTGCTCGCCCCGCTGTTTGTAACTGTGTATCACATCACATTACATACATTGAATACTATAGTCTTTTCGCCTTATGATGAGTTCCCTGACAGTTCTTGTCTGACAATTATTGTAGTGACGTGACTTAACGAAATATAATCGATTTTTTTATAATATCGATTCAGTTGGCAAATAAAATGGAATCGGATTATCGATTTTAGGTTTATAAAAATATTTTTTTAATAAACTGGTTATCCTACTTCCTACTAATATTATAAATGTGAAAGTTAGTATGTGTGTGTGTGTGTGGATGTTTCTTACTCTTTCACGCATAAAGTACTGTACGGATTTTGATGAAACTTTACAGTAATATAGCTTATACATCAGAATAAGACATAGGCTACATAACATCACGGGAGCAGAGCAAAAACCTGACATAACGCGGGTGAAACCGCGGGGGACAGCTAGTGGTAAATGAAACGCAGTCTGTTTAAAATAATTATTTATTTATTATTCACTATCAGAACTTGATTCTTGATTTGAACTCATATTTTTAGATTTTTTTTATTTTTAGTTTAATACATTATTAGACTGGTAGTGGTTACCACTACAGACTGAAAACAGTCTACCGTTGCCTACAACAAACTTGAACTGCCTAATTTTTTTTGTCTAAATAAATAATTCAGATAACCATCAGTGCAGTAATTCGTACGTACGAACACACATGAATTCGTGTCCCACACAGTACCGTGTCCTGGGTATATTAATCTATGGTCCTCCTATGTAACTGAGGTAGCCGAACTACGGCGAGTTATAACAGAGACAAAAAAAAGTATAAAATAAAAAAGTACGTAGACGAGATAGAATGAATGATTGTTGTTCTTTTTTGTATATTTTTTTCTTTGCGTCATGTTTACCGTAAATAAATCTCAGAACAATAACTACTATTTGTCTATAGAGTACTGCTAAATTTGTAGATTTGTTGTGAGATTCCTTGACAGAAAAAAATACGTATATTTTGTTTTCACTTGTTCCTTTGCATTTTATCTGTTGACAACATTTTAGAAATTAGTTGTATCTAATAGAATGTTAAACAGAAATAAAACTAGAACCGGTAATTGTATCGTTTTATTTCTGTAATACATTGATCATTCGGTTTGTTTAATGATGGGTTACTGTAGGCTCTTTGGTTATGTTACTTGACCATAGATGCCGTTAAATATAGAAAAGTAAAAGAATGACTTTAATTAGGGAGTAAGTTTATTTGGATGTTATCTAGAGTTTATGAGTACCTACTGAACAATTTTTCTTCGGTTTCCCTCTAATGATAATTGTAGCAGCGCCACTGGTACCAACCCTATACATACAAAAATAGGTGACAAATGTATTCCTTGACTGAATAAAAGGTGTGATAGGTATGACCTGCCATACCATTTATTCATTTATATCATAAACTTACACAACACATACTGCATGTATCAGAAAGGTGTGGTCAAAATTCTCGACCTTTAGTCGGAACTAGCTAACGCAACGCTCGGTGTGCATGATTTGGTGTCACAAATGTTAGCCTTATTGTTTACGTGTATTATTTATCTACCTAACTGCTATCATTGTGCCTTGACCATTGTGACTCTGTGTTCCTATCATCATTGACTCTATTCTCCTTCTGACTCTTTTCTACGTTGTGCGAGTTGACCAGTTCAATCGTGAGTAGGTATAGCAGATTGACTTTTATTTATTACTCTCCTACTCACAAAACCACTATTAGATACCATATCAATGGTTAAAAGAAAACCTAACATATCCGAGGTGTCACACACATCACCTACTTAACACATTACTGGAAGGTTTCATCACGATTTATCATTTCATTTAAAGCGGTTGTTTCAGTGAGCCCGTGAAAGAAAAGTTTTGAATTATCAATTTTAAAAGTAGATAGCTACTTAATTTAGCAGACCTGTCATGTTCATTGGATAAGTAGATCAATCTCACTGTTGATCTGTTCTGTTCAACCCGGTAGGTACGGGTTGTGCCGAGTACACCCAATGCCGAGTGTAGGTCTGCCTGATTGCACGCCATTTATCCCGGACATGGGCCGCCGCCTGGCTTTTTGGCTTGTCCTGGTGCCTTGCCTTTGCCTGGTCCACCAGGCCCGTGGCCTGTCTACGCATCTTCGGTTAGTTCTGGGTCTTCACTTCAGGAACTTCTTACGCAATCTGTTTTAATAAACCGCGAGCTGTTGGGCAGTAACGACCCCTCGGACCCGATCTCCCGAGAGAAGCCTTGTTCCTCATCTCTGGCTTGCCTTTATTGACCACCCGGAGGGAAGACTGACGAGGAACTTAGCTCCCATATCTTTTTTGCCTTTATTGGCCGGCAGGAATGGAGATTCGCAAGAGCAAACGTGCTCGGTTAAAGGTAGTATTCCAATGAGATGCTGGTAGGGGTCTTGATCATACTTCCGGGATTGTACTAATAGCCGTGGAATACCTGTCCACTCCTCAAGCACCTCAGGGTATGTTGCCCTCTTGTCGCTTCGTCACTTAGTGCTAGCGACAGTTTTCAGGAGCCCATTTAATTTTATCCGTGTAAATATAAAACATTGGCCAGGCAAGGGCCATAGTCTTTTCATAGTTCTAGATATCTGGTTCATTTTAGCGACCCAAACCTGTAGTCCAAAATCTGTGTTTCCATATCCTGCAATGGTCCTGCACCAACTGAAGATTGTCCATGGGTGCACTTGCATAGTGCATACAGGGATAGCCTTCGGTTGGGGTCTCATCTTAATACGAGTGTCTAACGGGCTTCTGCGAGGTGGCTTCGGCCTCTCGTACCTACATTTTCCAAAGGGTTCCAAGATATGTCAGACATTTTTTAAATAAGTTTTATTCCAGACCACAGAGAATCCATACGGTAGTATTAGTAAAGAAAAGAAACTGAGCCTATGTAGCGCAGCCTGAGCACATAGTTTATTTATTTTTAGTATCAGTTTTATTTTAAATGTTCTTTGGACTTTTGTACGACATGTCCCAAATAAACATATTTTCTTTGTATCAATCTACCATTAGGTCTACGGCATTTATGGCCTGCCAGTTTCCACTTCCACTTTATCGAAGTCGGTTGGCTTCGTTGGTGGATCAATAGTAAACAAAGGATAAAATGAAGATCGACTCACGTCGTCTGCGCATCATACAACTTCTATGAAGATTGATTGTTCCGCATAAAGTCCTGCGTGGGAATTGAAGTAGATCAACTAACTTATCCAACGAAATCAGTATTCAGTACTAAGAACCACAGCTAAGAATAATAGTCGCAAATACAAAAAATATTTGGGTGCACTGAAGCTATCACGATCATGAGTCTTGAATGCTGATGTGACATGTGATTGTGTGTATGCACCACACCCCATCCCACTCGAGTTCATTTTAAAGCTTATACTTTGGTTTCAAGGAATGTTCCGACGAGAGCCCGACATTGTCCGAGAGGAGCGACTCCTTCATGGAGCCACCAATGTTTCTGTGAATCAGTTATCGGCGCGCCAGAACGTAAGTACATAACTACCTACATATAGTTAAATGTCTACTATTATCAGCCCATTGAGCCTCAGAACAATCATTCGTTTAAGTGAAACGAAGTGAGTAGGTAGTTACTCTGTTAACATCACTTAAGGCGAAAGCGTAAGGGTAGCCCGCGAAATTCAAAATTCCTTACGTTTTCCAAAATTTATCGTCTTTATGTGTACTTTACCTACTCGCCACACGCGCGCACACGAACACACCTACGCCTTTGTATGATTTACATTTTATTTTTGTTTATTTGTATGTTTTAGAGCAGTGGTGACCCAGTGGTAACGGCCCACAGTATGATAAATGCCTCAAAAAACGGACATCGCTTTTTTATTCTTCTAACCGATAGTACCTATACATATACTGTTCATTTGAATGCTAGAGTAGAACTCCCAGAAACCAATTCAGCTTATAACCAGAGCTATAATTTTTTTAAATATATTTTTTCTGTTTATCCATAGAAATCAAAAGAATTGTTTTAACTTAATACGTATGCAACGTTTTTATATTTTGTTGCAATAAAGCTAAATCTGCTAATATTAGAAACAAAAAACATTTGATTTAGCTTTTCTGTTTCGTCTATAAAATGCCTTTTAAATAACGTCAATAAACTGTAAAAACAAATGTTCAAATATTTTAATCACATCGTTTCTTTGCGTTTTTCTAAAAATCCAAAAAAAAGTAATAACATTTTTAACTCTGTTGTAAGGCATATTTGAGATCCGGGAGTTCTACTCTCGCATTCATAAATAGTTCATACTTTCGGTTAATAGATTAAAAAAGTGATGTCCGTTTTTTGGGGCATTTATCATACTGTGCGGCCGTGACTTACGAGTTGTAGGTCGTAGGTTCTAACCCAGACACTCGCTTTACTTTGTTTAAATTATTTCATCACCACTGCTCTCAAAACGGTGAAGGAATACATCGAGAGGAAACCGGCATGTCCTAGAACCAAAAATTCGAAAGACATGTGACATCTACCAACCCGCACTGTGCGAGCGTGGTGGATTAAGGCCCACTCCCTCTCATCGAGAGGAGGCTTGTGTCCCAGCAGTGGGAACATTATAGGCTGATGATGATGATGTATGTTTTCAAAGTATTCTCCATTACATTTTAAACACTTTTTTATTCGTTCAAACCATTTTGTTAACATGGGGACCATTGGTCTGAGGGCCTGTTTTTAACATGTTGGTTGACAGCTATCACGACTTCTTCTGGCCCCGTAAATGTCAAACCTCTCATCAAATCTTTAATTTTTTGGGAAAATTAAGAAATCGAATGGTGCTAGTTCTGGACTATGTGCGGGTGGGTTACTAGCTCTACCTTTTCAGAAGCCATAAATAACTTTGTCTTGTTCGCGGTGTGCACCGAAGCATTGTCATGGTGCAAAAAGGTGCGACATTTTCGCCGTTTTTCCCTATTGTTTTCAAAGACACTGGGCAAACAAACGGTGATGGACCACTCAGCATTAACTTTCTTTTGTTCTTCAATGGGGTTGTGCAGACAGGACACGTCTGGGAGGAAAAAAAACTAAATAATTTTTTGACCAGCACTTCTAGCCTGCCTCAATTTTGTTGGTTTGCTGTCGCCTTCGAACACCCATACAGAAGACTGTGCTGTCTTTCCGTGTAGCAATATAATCCATGTTTCAACTCTTGTCGCCGTGTCTTATGTACCTACAGCATTTGAACGTCCGTGATCGTACTTTAACAAAAATGTTTACACCAATCAACTCGAGTCCGTTTTTGTTCTGGGGTGAGTTCGTGAGGAATCCAGCAGCAACAAAGTTTTATAACTCTTACCTATATTTTGATGTATGATTTTTTTAATTTGGCTCATACCAATCCCCAAATGTCCTCGAATCTCCCCATAGATGATACGCCGGTTTTCTACAATTAGTTGTCTGACATGACAGTAGCCACACTTTCCTCAGTGGTTGCAGTTGAGGGCCGACCTTCACGAATTTCAGCATGGAGAGAAACACGGCCACGATCAAATTCTGAGTATCTACCAATGCCTTATGGCGCTCAAATAAGGTGCTTCATATCAAACACTTGACAGTAGGTAATGATTAAAATACTTATATGTAGAAAATTAAAATATCGTCGGAGTGCATCATTAACAGGGTTAATTATTTCAGAATTTTACACTGCACTCGATATAATTACTGAAATCACCCATATCTAATTCATAGTGATAGTTCGTTTTTATGAGGTTTGTTAAATAAGTCACACACACCACTTGAATTTAAGCCGCAAGTTGCGAGTTAACTAGATTAAATGAAGTGTCATGAAATACAAGGAACATGTCCATGGGCACAATGGACATCGCCTAAGTAGTCAATTGAAACATTCATCCTGAATATGTAGACGAATTGATAACCTTCTTCTTTTAGAAGTCGGTTATTAATAAATTTGTATCTCACGATCTTACATTTAAATAAAGTGCTGAAGCTTATTTAAAAAATAAAAAATACCCACAAAAACGACTTGGCACTAAGAATTAGGGGCGATATCAATAGCCATATCGAACGCAGAGGTTCGTAGTTACAATAAAACCTTGAATAAAAAGTTTTACGGCGTAAATAAGGCATTAGTTCCATCTTTGCCAGCTTTATCATACAATTGACCTCTGAATATTTTTTTAAATCATGATAGCTCGTTCGATAGCCCATAAGATGAGGATATTTTTCAAATAATTGGTTTTCTTAGTGACATAGTAAAATATTGAAATAATCATCCCTGTGTATACCTACTAAACTCCGACGATATTCTAATTTAGCTACTTCACTTTTAATCAAGTGTTTGATATTTTCAAATTTCTGAATACCTACCGACCAATCTTCACAAAAGTGTCAGCTTTAAATTAAAACAATTCAGAAATCAAAGCTATTGCGTTCGTTGATTTAGAGGTAGGTAAATGTAAAATTATTACCACTTTTGGGTACTTTTCTATATCAATGAAATATCGTTATATTTGCCAAAAGGCTCCATCAATCCGTCAGATATTTATATAATCACTATCAGGACAGAATAACTTTTAAAAATATCCTTCTAAAAATTGTCCAAATCTGAGTTTTCAAAGTCGTCAGATTTAGGGAGAGCCCAAAATTATTCATCAGATTTGACTATTAGTTATGCGTCAGGCCGCACACGATCATACAAAAATCAAAAGCTCTGAAGATCATGTTGATTGAAGATTATTTTTTGTCCATTTTGGAATTCTGAAAGTGGATCTCTGACCACGAGGCTCGTATCTGAAAAGTTACAAACATATTTTCGGTGTTCTGTCATCATACCGCAACTACTCAGCTATCAACTTTTCGCTCTGCATATGCTTGTTCAAGAACCTTCAGTAGGTATCCTTATTATTGTAAATTCTACTAACAAATAAATGGTCTTGCCCAAGTCAATGATTAGACTTTGACTTTTGAGAAACGCTAAGGTAATCTTTGTAAGATTTTGTCAACACATAAGTGATCTTTGACTGTTCTTGTTTCCAGGAATACTCGGCGTCCCCGCTGCCCACCTGCCGGCTGCTGATGAGCCACGCACCGCCGGCTTCGCCCGAGTCCTGCCCCTCCAGCCAGCACACTTACTATGTCTAAATGTTGTACCTTAGCAGTCAGCACACTTACTATGTCTAGATGTTGTACCTTAGATAAACCTGTTATGTACCTACTAGGAGTTACTAGAAACCTTAATGTCGCCCAAAAAGTAAAAAAAAACCACCTAGGTACTTCTATGTTTTCCATGTAAGTAGGTATATTCGTATTACCACTAGTCATTATTAACTTAGGACGTTTACGTAACATCACGCCTTTTTCATTGGGGAATGGACAGGGCTTGTAAGTGAAATTAGGTAATTGTATAGTAACAAAACGAAGCTATTTGCATTGTCGACGTGTAAATTAGAAATGAGCTTCCCGAAGAAAAATGCGTGAAAACTCGTTAAAATAATCATTTTAAATAAATTAATATATATAAGTATTTATATTAGACGTAGGTACTTTAGGTACTTAGATGTTATGACGAGAGAGCAGCGAATCGCACAGCCGCCGCGCCGCACAGCCGCCGCGCCGCCCTGTTGCCGCGCCGCCCTGCCGCATGCCGCCGCGCCGTCAGTTGCTGCCGAGGCGTCTCCGTACTCTCGAGATTATGTATTACTTACGTACTTTATAAATCTATTGTTGTTGTAGATGTCTTAAATAAATTCAAATTATCTAAATGTGAAAATCGCTGTTTAATTTAAAGTCATGGTCCACCTACCGGAAACTTAAAAAAAAAAACAAAATGGCGGCGGCTGGATATGCCAGCTTCCATAGAAAAATGTTCGAACCCCTTTACTAAAAGACGAGTTCTTTATTTATTTAAAATAAACATTTCAGTTAAATAATTTATAATCTTTGAAGGTTTCAAAGACAACAAAGCGTTTGCCAAAAGTACCTACCCAAATATGTTTTTTTGTGGGATACATACAACTTATATTTGAAAAAAATATTTTTTCTTCTTCCAAATATGTAGGTAAGTACTTTCTTTTCATTCAAAGATTTTGATACGTTATTTAAAAAAAACGGATCTAACCAATAAGGTCACTTTTATGTACCTATAAAGATGAACGTCCACTGGTTCGCACCGGCCGCAACGCAAGCAACATATTGAACGGATTTGCCGATGGCATGATTGTGTCCACTTTATCCCCATCTAGTTTAAGAAAAATATGACTGACATGTAAAAGTGTTTGTTCAAACCTACTTACAGAAATAAAATCATTTATCATTTATCCGCATTACTATCTCGTCTTTGCAAAGTTGAATATGGTCGATTCAGTCAAATTTTAAAATTCTTTATAATAATATCTTTCTAATATTAGAAACGTATGTAAGTCATCCATTTGTAAAAATGTGTAATTGTAATTGTTTTGTTTTTAATTGAGGTGAGCACACCTCAATTAAAAACCTAACAATTCGCGGCATTGAGCGATGCTCGCGGTGAACTAATCCGTATGACGTCACCGCCACGCAACGCTTTTTTTGTTCATATAAGCTGCCGGCCGGCGCGCTCGGAGCGGGCGGTACCGATAGTGAACGCAGTGCTAAAATATTCATTGCGGCCGGTGCGGACCCGTGGACGTTCACCTTAATATGTCCTTCTAGGGCCTTCCCGGCGTTTCCACTGCCATCTACCATGCTATTTGCATGTATGTGCTTTCGTAGTCGGGTAAACATAAAAACTGCAATGCATGAGACGAATTTCAAAGCTCTTTGGTTAATTCTAGAATCTAGACTATCTCCAAGGTTATAATAAATCAAATAGGTACCTATGTTTAGTTCAAAATCACTAGGCCATGATTTTGATCAAAAGGCACGTCATGGTTCATTGGCTGAGCTGGTGTGTAAGGAGAAGCTATTGTCATAGGTTAGTTTTAGATCAGTTAAGGGTTTGGTTTTGGACATGTGATACTACAATATTTAGAACTAAATGCGCACTACAGACATAGAAAGTTACTTTTTAGAAGATAAAAAAAAAATTAATCTAAGACACAAATGAGCTGTGTATTATGTAGTAATTTATTTGTCGTCCCTAAACAACATATACAATCTGTATTATTTTTATTTGGAAATAATTGTAAATAAACGTGTGGAAAGGAAGCTAAATGTATTGACAAATAAAACAAGTGGGAGCTATAAAATACCTAATTTATTGGACGGATTAAAAATGTTACTTTTTTATGCCACATTCAAGATGTGCTAGGCTCTACATTACTAGAAACACCAGTTCATTTTATATAAAGATTAAAGCTTAATAATTATTACATATTTATTGTGTATGTATATCTACTGAAATATACATAAATACTTAAAGTTAATACCTACTACATGGTAGTGTCATTACTTTAGTAATATTATAGCATATAATAAAGTATAAAAGTCACGTAAATTAAGAAAGCATGATTTGCTTGATAATTATTAAGTGTCTTGGATACAATTTATAATTAAGTAAAGACGAAGAATCTACTTCTAATAAAAAATAATAATAATCAGGTTACATGGATGGAATCAGTACCTACAAATGAACATAATGTAGAAATAGAAGATACAATGGGAATGCAAGTTAAACTAAGAATACATTTCAAATGATAGAAACTTAACCTTATCAGATCTTTACTATGCATAGGAAACTTTTTGTTCATATGCGTCATCCTCATTCCAATAGTCCTGATCAGATATTGTAGTATGGCGAAGTTTACACCAGCGAGCTCCAAATCTTAAGATCAATATAATAACCATCAGTACAAACAAAGACAGAACTGCAACAGCAGGATACAACATTAAGAAAGCCATGTTTATATATCACTCTCTCGTTTGTGCAGTTCCAAGTACTCTTGTGAAGAAGTTAGCGGTAGCTGTGAGACAGATGGAGGGACACTGTGCTTGCGGATGTCTCGGTACTCTTCACTGTCGTCACCGTAAGGATGCACGTAATGAACGTGTTGTAAGTTACTCTCTAGCTCAGTGAAGTCAAGAGGTGGCTGCTTGTGCGGAGTAGCTGACCAGATTGAAACAATCCAGCGGTTACCTGTGAGAAAAGAAGTTTTGTTAGCAATAATAAGCTTAGGTTAGGAGGCCACTAGATGATAATGGGGCATTGTAGCAAGTTGGTTGCCCAGAATTGTTACTTTATTTATTTTATACAATAATTTATTCATAGTGATAGTAATAACAATTATATTATATACAGGGTGAGTTGCAATTTGACGTATTCCTTCCAGGGTTTAATAGTGTCACCAATTTGCAATCATGAAGCACCCCATAAGCCTAGGCATAAATTAGAAAAAATCCTATTTACAAGTATTTTTGAAAATATCCCAGAATTTGTCACTAAATATCACTTTTCTCTAAAGTCTCAAATTTGATGGTCTTATTCCATCAGGTACCTAAAACTTTATCAAACCTTTCGTAGTAACCAAATTTTCTGAAATAGTAAATAACCATTTTCAAAAATTATCAACATTCATTCATTTTGATACCCGTTATCTCAAAGACAATGACAACTTAAAATGGGATTAAGCGTACATCTTCATTTAATCAGCTATCTAACAAGGAACAATTTTTTTTTTAATAATTAGAGATGCAGATGAAACAGTCTATAATGCTGGCAAATCCCAAATTTGCAAATTGTTAAAGTATTTTTTTTTTTTTGTTATAATTGAATTAATAACCTGGTTTATGTTATCCTACCTTCTCACTACCCAGCAGTCCTTCCTACGGTATATGTGGCCAGGTCGTCGCAACTAAGCCAAAAATGAAGACGCCACTTTTGAGTGATAACTGTTAGTTGCAATCAATGAGCACTTGTTGCTTAGTTCGCATGTTTAAAAGTTGTATGTACATACAAACTCACATACTTAGGTTGGTTAGGCTTTTGACAAACAATATATTATTTATCATGTCATTAGCCTGCAATTAGATTCTTCCTATCATATTTTTGTTGTTTAAGCTATAGATCAAGAAAAAATGTTGCCATAATCTTTGACAAAGGATTGGTTATTATTGTTAATAGCAGAAAAGAGTTCACTGCTGCCGATTGTGTGCCTATGATAACCTTTTACGAAATCTAGTGGTAATGGCCCACCAATAAATGAACTCCGTCCATTGCAATTCACAGCTGGAGCTTGACATCTCCCGAGCTACTTGCATGATATAAAATGATGTACTTCACAAGCCCTTTAGGAAATTATGAATGTGGTTGCTGTTGGTTCCTTAGAGCATCTTAACACTGGTAATGCCAGTGCATGTTTTAATAAAGTTATTTTGTTCAAAAAGCCAACATTTTTTTTTTTTGTAAGGAGAAAAGGTTTGTATGTGTACAGTGGTTTAAAGACACGCAATCTAAGCAACAAGTGATCACTGCCAGTTATACCAACCACTCAAAAGCGGTGTCTCAACTTGCAAACCTGGATGCATCTACCTGGCAACTTAACACATGAAGGATTGCTGGTTGGTAAGAAGGTAGTGGCATGATTTAAACCAGTTAATTTGAAGATGTTTAAATATTTTAACAACTAGCTAATTCTACCTTTGCCAGAATTATCAACTGCCTCATAATTAGATAGCTTTTTAAATGAAGATTTGTATGAATATAATATATTTTTTACATTAATTATATCCCCAGAATTTGTATGCTTTATCCCATAGCTAAATTTAGAGATAACTGGTGTCCAAAATTCATGTACATGGATGATTTTTGAAAATAGTTAGGTAAAATTGGTTAGGAAACTTCTTCCTTTATCTTTAAACTGTTGGATGTTTTAGGAAACTTGGTAACATCAAAAGGTTTGCTACATTATTAGGACCCTAATGGAATAGCAATGAAGGCCTTTCAATTTGAGAGTTTAGAGAAAAGTGGAAGAAGATTTTGTGACAAATTTTGGGAACTTTTCCTAAATACATAAATATTGGGTTTTCTCGAATCCCAGGAATTTTCGGCTAGTCTTTATGGGGTGCTTAATTGTTGCAAATGGGTCACACAATCACGTCCTGGAAGGAATATGTCAAATTACAAGTCACCTGTAGTTTTCTGAATGCTCACCTGTATGTCTGTCTAGCCAGTAATCAGAGTATCTTGAGCAGCAGCATACGATGTTGAGTATGAGTAGAAAGCCGAGAATCACCGAGCAGATTGCAATGGCTATGTAAAACGGCGTGAAATCACCAACTTTCGATATAATGGGGTTTATAGCCTTGTACGTCCCATTCCCTGTAAAGTAAGTGTTAATTTCAGATGCCGACATTCTTACAAACTGGTGCCAACCTGTTGAAGAAAAAATCCCAGTGAGGAACGAATTTAAACCAATGTTTAATGTAATGACCGAGCCTAATGTTCAACGGTCCTTTAGAATGTAGGGCGTGGTATGTATTTGATAGAATCACAATTTTACACTGATGAAATCAAATGTAAGTCACCATGAATGCTAATAATCAAGCGTACTTTAACAGATAAGTCGGTATTAATTATCAGTTTATTTCAGAGATATCTAATACTTTTCAACAATTAAAAGAAAATTTTGTACCGTTTCAGTTCAGATGACAAGCGCTGTGCGTCTTTCTTTTTTTTTTAATAATTTTAATGGCCTGGTTGCTGGGACCTTTTAGCCAGCGTCGCGTCTTTCTTTAAACTCCAAACCACAGAACACTATTACACAGAACATAAATATACCCTGATCCAAGCAAGCCCAAACCTAAAAAGCGTGCTTAGGCCAATCCGTGAAAAATTGCACTTTGGAAAAAGTACTGTCACTAAAATATACAAACAATTTCCAAGACCATCTTATTCTCTATTGAGTGCATTTCTATGTAAAATATAGTTCATTATCTTTAAAAAATTATATATAACGGAGTCAATTGTTGCTAATTTAACAAAAAAGGTAACTTTAAAGTATCACACCTCCTGTCGCTAACTTTGACTAACCGAAGTTCATGGATTTTACGACAATCTTCAGCGTTTATTGTGAGCTTTTAAAGAATACTGTTTTTATTTTAATTATAACATATATTTTTAAACAAATCTTATTGTCTTATATTAAAATTATTGAAATAAATGATAATCAAATTAGCACCAAGGTGGACATTCTACTATAGTCACTACTGTTTCAATTGCTTTCAATAGTACAAAACTACTAAAAGAAGTTATTTTATGTTCATGGTTACATTATTCTGGTCAGGGTATATTATGTTCTGTGATTCTGGTAGATCAGCAGGGAACTCACTAAGCTCCTGAAAGTGAGAGGTGTCTCTTTCCACACCTTCACTCTCCCGGAGGAACGTCAGATTAGGGTAGTGATCCGCAGGATCCCAAAGGAGATTCCTACCTCTGACATTAAGGCCGACTTAGAGTCCCAAAATGTCCCCGTGCTTGAGGTCCACAGGATGCACCGCTCCAGAGGGAGAGAGGCATTCGATATGGTCCTCGTGGTATGTCCCCCCACTGAGGACCATCACCCGATCTTCCGGGTTAAGTCTATCTGCCACCTCACGGGCCTCGAAATAGAGAGGCCCAGAAAGAGCGGCATCATCGGCCAGTGCCACCAGTGTCAGCACTACGGCCACGCCCAAACCAACTGCTTCGCCAAACCCAGGTGCGTCAAGTGCCTGGGAGAGCATGGCACCTCGGACTGCCCGCGTCCGAAAGAACGCACCCTCTGTGCCGATCCTCCTAGCTGTGTGCTGTGTGGTCAATCTGGCCACCCGGCTAACTACCGGGGCTGCTCAAAAGCCCCAAAATCCCCCTCAAAACTGAGGAAGCGTGCTAACGCCCGTCAGCAAAGGGAATGCCCCAGCTACCCCCAGGTGACTCCCTCGTCCCAGCTCCCAGCTCCCTGAGCGACTCGGTCCTCAAAGACCAAGTCCGTGGAATAGGCTAAATCACCAGCAGGCCTTCCCTGCACTAGCGCCCACTAAACCCCACCCCCCGCCTATCCCGGCACTGATGGATCCTCGTATCCGCATACCCGCCCCCCTGCCATGACAATCACTCCGAAAGCAGCTCCCGCTGCACCAATGACGCCCCGTCAACCCGCAACCACCCCCGTGGTGGGCCAAAACCCCCTCGATGCCTTCAACATCATCTCAGTTACATTTAATACCTTTCTAACCCCACGCGCCAGAAAGATGGCTAGCGAAATCGTCGCCGCAAGAAATGCCGGCAACCTATATTTGATACAAAGTATCTATAACGCGTATCCTGAAATTACGCAGGCCCTGACGTCCTTCGTCACCAAACCCAACCCCTATCCCACTAATGGATAATACACCAATAGCGAGATACAAACCCCGATCCCTAAAGCTAGGCTACTTCAATGCCAATGGCATAAAAGGTCAACGCGACGAAATCGCCACGTTTCTCCGTGACCATCAATTAGACATTGTTCTCATTCAAGAGACCTTCCTAAAACCCATCCACCGGACCCCTTCAATTGCCAACTATCGCGTAGTTCGCAATGACAGGTCCCGTTGTCACTTGGGCGGCACCCTAATCTATTACAAGAAGTCACTTTACTGCATCCCCTTGGACCCTCCCCCTCTATCACGACTTGAAGTGTCTATCTGTCGACTAGGCTTAACAGGCCACCAACCGATCACCTTAGTATCGGCCTACCTTCCCCCCACTAATAGTTCGGAGAACTTCCAACTCCTATCCAACGAACTCTCTGCCCTGCTTGGCTTGAGTGACTCCGTTATCATAGCGGGTGATCTCAACGCCAAACATTCCGCCTGGAACAGTTCTAGAACCTCCGCCAGAGGAAAACATCTGTTTGACCTCTGCCCCGTCCTTAATTTCGATGTCATCGCCCCGATGACTCCCACGCACTTCCCCCACAACTCTAACCATACCCCCGACGTCCTCGATGAAGCGCTTCTAAAGAATATCAACCTACGGTTGGACTCTATAGAGGCGGTGCAAGAGCTCACCTCGGACCACCGCCCAGTTGTCATCCAACTGGCCCCCCGCATAGGGCTCCCTGACCCCAACCAACCCCCATGTACCAAAGTGGTAACGGACTGGAGGAAAGTAAGCAACTGCCTGAAATCCAACACGTCCCTCCACTTAGACTCCATCCCCGACCACTTCGACTCTATCGCTGACACGACGGCGGCGATCGTCTCATTCACTGGACACGTACAATCAGTCCTGAACGATTGTTCAAGGGAAGTTCCAGCGACGGATGACCGTCGCTGGAAATTGCCGGACGATTTACGTGAACTGCTGAATGAGAAGAACGCAGCTGTCCGTGCTTACAGCAGCTTTCCCTGCGACGCGAACAAAGCCCACATGCGCTACTTACAGAGATCTGTAAGGAAACGCATAGCGGAGCTGCGTACCGCGGGCTGGGACAGGATGCTGAGCGAGCTAGAGCCTACCCATCTGGCCTTCTGGGACCTTCAGAGGAAACTCAAATCCCAGGAAGTGGTTTCCATGCCCCCCCTGATTCGCCCCGATAAGACAATCGCTTATGACGATGTCGACAAAGCTGAATGCCTCGCCATCAGTCTCGAGGCTCAATGCACACCCAGCTCTCAACCAGTCGATCAAGCTCACCTCTCTGAGGTCGACGCTGAAGTTGAACACAGAGCTTCCCTCCCCCCTGTCGAAGACCCTGAGTATCCTCTGCCTCCAGTCACTCCAGACGAAGTGCAGGATATTATCAAGGCACTTAAACCCCGGAAAGCTCCTGGCCTAGACGGAATCACCAATAGGGTGTTCCAACTATTCCCTGCCCACCTAATAATGCTAATGGTTACCATCTTCAATGGTGCCTTAAGCAACAATATCTTCCCACAACAGTGGAAAAAAGCTACCGTCATCGGAATCCCAAAGCTTGGGATGCCAAAGTCCGAGCCCACCAGCTACCGCCCTATCAGCCTGCTCAATGTTCTCGGTAAGATCTATGAGAGACTTATTTATAAGCGACTCAGAAATTACGCCGAAACAAAGGGCCTCATCCCAAACTAACAATTCGGTTTTCGAACCCAGCACTCCTGCGTTCAACAGGTCCACCGTATCGTCGAGCACGTAGCAAATAAGCGTTGGCTTCCAACGTGGCTCGATGACGGGCGCCGTATTCTTCGACATAGCCAAAGCGTTTGACAAAGTCTGGCACAACGGCTTGTTATACAAGCTTTACAAACTTGGTGTGCCAGACCGTCTCGTCCTCATCCTGAGAGACTACCTGACAAACCGCACATTCCGCTATCGCATCGAAGGCGCGCTATCCTCCCCTCTTCCCATACGCGCAGGAGTCCCCCAGGGCTCTGTGCTTGCCCCGCTCATATTCACCCTTTTCACCAGCGACATCCCAAAGAGCAAAAAGGCTCAGCTGGCTCTGTTCGCAGACGACACGGCCATTTACTACACCGGTAATGGCAAAGTTCCAATAGCTCGTATCCTTCAAACCGCAGTCAACCAACTCGGCGAGTGGTTTAAAAAGTGGAGAATAGAAGTCAATCCCGACAAAAGCCAAGCGGTCCTATTCACAAGACCGAGACACGGCCTCAGCCCCCCCCAACCGATCACTATGTCAGGCAAGCCGATCCCTTGGGAGAAGCCAGCCAAATACCTCGGTGTCATCCTCGATGAGCACCTATCCTTCGCAGAGCATATAAGGAAGGCCCGCTCGCGCGCCGCCTTCGCTCTTGGTAGACTCCACTTCGTTCTGAATGCACGCAGCAAACTATCCCTCAGGTGTAAATTACGCATTTACACAGCGTGTATTCGCCCAATCATGACCTATGCTAGTGCAGTCTTCGCACACGCCAAACCCCATCACATCCATAGGATGCAGGCCCTACAAAATCGTGTCCTTCGTAGGGCAACAGGTTCCCCCTGGTATGTCCGTAACGAAATACTCCACCTAGATCTCAAAATCCCCACTATCCATCAATTCATGAAACGCAACTCCAAGCGTTTCTTCGACACCTCCGACAAACATCGCAACCCTCTGGTTGTCAAGGCCGCAGGCTATGTCCCCTCTAAAATCAGCCACCTCCGCCGCCCAAGGCATGTCCTCACCGACCCCGATGACCCCATAACACTCCGCCAGGAGAGCAATAGGGCCACCAGTACAGTGCACAAATTACACAAACCGTCATTCCGTCCTCGCCGCCGAGGTACCTCGCGAACCCCCCGACTTAATCGTCCCCCCCGACCCTTGCCCGACGAAGCGCCAGCCCGCGCCGTAGCTGAGCCCGTAAATATAAACCCCCCCGACTGTGACCTCTGAGTTTATTTCGGCGTTTCTTCTCAGAGAGTAGTCAATTAGGAAACGCCGACCTCATCAAGCTTAATAATAAGAAAAATCTGATCCAGCCTGTCCCACCTTGCTGTCCCCCCCCCCCCCAGCGACGCCCTAAGCCGAGGTTCGTACCCCACAGGGGGTGCCCTTAGGTGATAGTCGCTTAGTATGTAATAATACGCCCCTGGCTGGAGGCTTTGAGTTTCACTTAAGGCAACCACAGGATAGTCCGGTTAAGTAGTAACGACCTCTCTAGGTCTACTACGAGATGCCATAGTTAGGAAAAAAAAAAAAAAAAAAGGTAGATCAGCCATTTCTTTTTACCCATCGGGCAGGCAGACGTGACGCGTTGATCGGTGACGAAAGGCGTTCTCGAATCACGTCGCAATTAAGAAGTCCACTATAGTCACAGTTATAACGTGATACCGGTAAATTCTTAAAACATTCTTTCATTTGCGAATTACACTACATGTATTGCTTAAGTAACGAAATAATGATTCCCTCAAAAATAACAAAGAATATCGAGTATTATCGTCATTATTGTTAGTAAAGCGGGGTTCGTTCGTCACGTCCGTTTAGTGTCGTGACATATTAATGGAACAATTTTTGTGACGAAATGGACACATAAGGCTAACTTTAGGTGGTGTATTTTTTACCGACTGTAACTAAGATGGAGTTACGTGTTTTTGTTAAATTATATAATTATAATATAAGGTCTACCGTTTGACTACCTTACCGTTAACTTTCGTTTTATTTATGAAGCAGCTTGGCTTTCATTATTGTAGGTATAACCATTATAATCACGAACTTTTATTTAAAAAATGGTCAATAAACAGGATCAAATTAAATTAGCTAGCGAAACTACACAGACGTGAGGGGTATCGATATCTAAACATGATAAAATAAAAAAGATTAGATGAAGAAAAGATGGAAACAGGTTAATGTCTGAGATACAGTTATTTTATATCTAGTTCAGACACAGATGCCTTCAATGTAAAATTATGAAAATTATAATGTGTCCTTTATATCTGTTAAGTCAAATAAATAAATAAATAAAAAATAAATAAAATGTAGTATTAAAGATAATAATTGAAAATATCGAGGACTGAACATGAATCTTGACCTACGGCTGCATTTTATTATTTATACTTGACTGGATGAGTTTTGCTGAGTCCACGACATTTTTTAATTTATTCTACATCATTTTGGTTCCATTTTTTTATATCACTCACAACTTTTTTAGTTCACACGCAGTCAGGATTTTCGTTTTTTTTTCTTCAATTTATTCGTCCCTACTTAACTGTTTAAGTATTATTTTTCCCATTCAGTTTAACTACGCGTACGGTCTATTAATAATTCATTAACAATGGGAATATTGGTGGATATTGACAAAGTTTTATTATATATTTATTTATATATTATATATTTATATCTCATAATATATAATGCTACGATGGGGGACTTTCCTAATGATGAGTACAATTACTCCTTACGAGATTTCGTGTATGAATAGATAGACCGTATATACGTAGATATTAAGTTCCTATAATATAATTAATTTACCAAAAAAGGTGTGAAAATAACAGAAATTAATAGGTAAGTATTATGTATGAACAATTTCATACAGCAAAATTTGATTGAAAAAGTAAAATGTTTTGTTTACTAAAATAAAATATTTAACATCTACAATCAAATTTTGCCAACCAATTGCATGTGAAAAAAACTTGTTGTTGATTTATTAAATATTTTTTGAATATTAAAAGTTTATGAACACCGCTTGTGTTTCCATTTAGTCACGATGACATTTCCTACTAAGTTACTGTCACAAATTTTTACGCCAAGTTATCGTCTGTAAAGTGGAATTTATTACTAGTAATGGTATATTTGTGACGAAATATAGTAGAATGTGACGCATATATTCGTTTAAAATAGTTTAGATTAATTTTTAAGGTGCTAAAATAATTACCTATAAAGTTAAAAATATAAGTCGGGGTGACCTGAAACATGACGATAATATTTTAATACGTGATTTAAAGCTAGAAATATATTGCAGATGGGGTAAACGAAATTGATTTCAGTATATTAAATAATTATTTTGACTAAAATTGTTAAAAAAATGTAATAGCTCATATTGCTGATAAAATATTACGTTAGTGATCGTTACTAAGTGGAAAAATATCGTCATGGATCATGTTATAAACTCCAATTTTTCAAAGCCTTATTTTATTTAGATATATATACTATACACTTTTCTTAAACTCTGATAAATGCCGCATCGAATTGTAAAGAAACCTTAATTTATTTATATTTAAATTGTCCTTTTTGTCCCACTTAGTGCGCGCTTACGTCTGCGCAGTGTTGCCAGATCACAGAACATAATTATGTACTCATGAGTCAGATCCGAATAATCGGTTATTTAAGTTCGTACTCCCTTGTTAAGGCGACGATATACTTTGCATACGCAGGGGCCCCCCAACGACAAACTGCCTTTCACTTACTGAACATATTTTAACCTAGTTCAGGATTATTAAAAAGTAGTTCTAGAGAATGTTCATATGTGAGGCAGGCTTACGTTAATTGTTGTGAACTGAGTGAACTGACAGCAGTGACAGCTATCTATTCGGAGTCTATGCTAAAACGTTACGGTTGACCCCAAACGTAGGACCAGATGCCCGGGGCGGATGGCTTCAACCAGTACCTTGTACCAGTTGAAGTTAGAGCATCAGTTGGATACGGCTACGGATTTTCCCTACCGTTTCCCTACGGATTTAACCAGATAATCCGAAAATTCGTAAATGAGCGCAGACTAAAATTTTATCAGGGATCTCCAATTAAAATGAATAGGAAGGAATGTATTACTCCTTACCGAGAGATTACTAGCAAATAAGATTTGAAATAAAATAAATAGAAACCTGAATATTTTTTTATTCAGGTAACTCAAACTCAAAACTGTTTAATTGCATTCATGTGCACAACATGAAGCCCGGTTAGGCACAACAACATAATAATAATTCTAATTATAATAATAACATTTTGTTCTAGGTATTAAAACAAAACAAACAAAAAAAAAACAATTACAATACAATTAATTATTATTATTATTATTTACAATTACTTATCAGGTAAAAACAAATGCTAAGTAAGGAACGAAAATAACAAAGTAACATCAATATTTTACTTTGAACTATTTGTTTGAGGACATAGCGCGGGCTAAATTAGATTAATCAAAATATTTATATATTATATTTATATTTTTATATTTATGTCACTGTTTACTATATCATGCATGGTTGTTCTAAATAGGTCGGTGGTCCGAATCCGGACCGCGGTCCGCCATTTAGTGATTCCTGACCACTGACCTCTAGCGTATTATAATAGAGGTCAGTGTTCCTGACTCTAAAGCACAGAACATTATACCCTGACGGCTCTAAAGCTAAAAGCTAAACTTACTCTGAGAGATATTCTTCTCTTTGGTTTTATGTGCCTGTACCAATGACTAAAGACCTTTAGTCATTGGCCTGTACCCACTTTTTAATAGAGGTCAGTGCCTGTACCAATAAGGCCTGTACTGTAGCGTTACTATGCGTTACTATTATACGTCAATGGCATAAACAGAGAAAACTATGAGAAAACTAGACTGTCTCCGCTAGGAGTAATAGTGTTCTGTGGTCTCTAGTTCTCTACTTAGTCTGTGGACTGTCTGTCATCCACCCTAAAAAATAACAGATTTACGAAAACGACTCTCTTTTTCTATTCGAAAATTTGCATTATTTGTTTACTTTTGGCGTTGTATTTTATTTCGTTTAATATGCCGTGACGTTATAAAAACGTTGTTAATGTGCCAAAAGGGTTTTCAGCTGTTTTCCAACATAAATTAGTTCGGAGGAAGTGACATTTCGCATAGTTTGGTTTACGTACATAAAGTTGGTGATAACGAAAGCAAAGGGGTGTGGGTGTTTTTACGATGGAATCCGAGCATCAGCCAAAGTTGAGTCCTGTGAGGGCTTTTCAAGGTACGGAAAAACATATCCGCAATCGGGTGACCTATGTATGTAAATTTTAGCGTGAATGATGTTATTGTTTAACTTCCCAGTGCTTCACGGCTGCAACCCTGACCCTGAAGAGACGTACACTAGCCTCTCGGAGTACCACGACTACGAGCCGAGCTTGGAGTTCGATGATTCGGAACTTATTCAGACTACAGGTTTAGGTAAGATTCATAACATGTGATAAGGTTTTAGTTAACTTGATCAGTAGGTACTTATAAAATTATGGTAACACTGTTAATCTAGGCAATTTGTTTACACAATTGATTGTTGCATGTTGAAGTTCTTTGTTTTACTTGGTACTTGTCCTAATTAGCTCTGCTCCATCAACAATTTTAAATTAAATAAAAAACTGGTTAGAAGTGTAGGCTTACTATAATAGCAAGGCTTAGATGATTTAAATTACGATAAAATCAAGATAGAAAAACACTTGATTTAAATCAATAGTTGTTTTGTGCACCGCAACAAAAACACACACGCCAAAAATGTCAATACAACAAGATGGTGTATTTCAATAAATCTATTGTGCCAAGTTTATCAAATCAGTGTATGTAAATTTTGTAATAAATAATGAATGGGCATAGTACCGAGAATGAAATCCCTTCCAGCCACATTCAAGTATGAGAACTTGACTCATAATAACAAAAAAATAATTTTAAATTCTTTTTCCCCTTCTCACAAATTTGATTAAGTTTTTTGTTTAAAAAATTAAGTGGCAATCAACTTAACATAATTGATTTTCTGTTGCATAATAGTAAAAGTGATTAAAAACCATAATTATACTTTTTTTCTCAAGCTTTACATCTAAAAACTTAATACCAAAATTATTATTATATAAATTATTATTAAAATCAAAACAGTCTGATTTAAATAAAAAAGTATGATTTAAAGCACATCAAAATCAAAAGTTATTTATTCAAACTAGGCTGAGAATCAGCACTTTTTGAACCTCAAAAACAAAATAATCTTGTCTCTTGTTTTTTTTTCCAAATGTCATGATTTTTATCAACCCTGTTTAATATAGTGTACCTTTATCTCCTACCCAGTAGAATAATAAGAAGTTACAATTATACTTATTGAAAAGCTTGTACTAGCTTTATAGACTATCTCTAGTATATAGTCTTATATACTTTGTACTGGAAGTATAATTATTATCTTTCTGCATTAATAAAGTTAGTTGTAGTCATGCCTAAGTACTTAAACATTAACTGAAGCATAGTGAAGAATGTAATGATATCAAATATCATGCAAGTTTAAAATAATATTTTACTATTGACAGTGCTTCAAATCAAATAATCTTTTAATTTACAAGTATAAATAAGTGTGATTTTGCTGTAAACAAACAATGACCATGAAATATGATTGCGATTCAATGCAATACATAAAATGGTCATACAAATCAAATCAAATCAAACCAAATCAAATCAAAATCATTTATTTGCTTAAATAAGGTAGGTACATAGAGATCTTAAAGATAAGGTATATGAATCTCTTATTTTGCCATTAATGTCGACATGCAAATTTTACATAATTATTTAATATAAAAGCATTATATATTATTATATTAATTAAGAAATAAAAGAAATTATTAAGAATTATTATAAGTTTCAATCAGGCATGCTGTTAGTAAATATTGTATTAAATCGAGTCTTATTTGGTAACAATTAATTATTTATAATAGTACATGTTACTACAATGCAGGACTTATACCTTATAATCTAGGAACTCAAGTACACTATAAAAGCATTTATCAATCAATACTTTTGTCAAGATACTCTTAAATTAAAAAAATGGGAGTGACGTAATTGTATTTGGGATTTTATTGTACAATTTAATGCACATAATAAAACTGTTGTTCGATGTGACTGTGAGATTTGTCCTGGGTTTATATAACTTGGCATTATGGGAGATCGAGGGGCATAGTAGCTTGTAGCTTTCTGAAAGAGACTCCTATGCTTGAAAACGAATATACACGATTCCAAGATATAAATACACGGTAAAGTAAGAATCTTATATTTTCTAAAGAATGGGCGACAAGAATCTACTTGTTTCAACCCAAATATAGCCCATTTTTTTTGCATTACAAATGCTTGATCAATTTCCACACAGCGGCCCCAAAGAATGATACCATATCGCAAAATGGAGGATATATAGCCGTGATATGCGGTAATTGCAGCGTTTCTAGATATTTCGCAGCTAATACGCCTGAGAGGGTAGACAAATCTATTCATTTTACCACAAACAACATAATTGACATGGCTTTTCCAAGAACAAAGCTAATCTAAGGACATTCCAAGGAATTTAACTGTATCAGTTTCTGTCAGGGCGTCCCCCTTGTATATTATATTTAGGTTCAATGGTTTTGCTCGGTAAGTATCAAACTGCATAAATTTTGTTTTGCTAATGTACATCTATAAACAAAACTAAAAATTGAATATTGTATACTTAATATGTCAGTCTGAACAAACTTATAGGCTTGAACATGCTTCATATACCATGACTAACTTAGAACAATGCTTGCGTTGCTGTAGGACCTTTTTCCTTACCCTAATACTTAATGGAGTGAATACAATAGTGCATTTAAATTAATTGGATGGCTATGGTGCAGTAGGTACCTCAAGGCCCTTTGTACACGGCACGGTTTCTTTATGCTACGTATAAACCGCGCTGTAGAAAAAACGTGTCTGTGAACAAGCTTCCATCTTGATCCATACAACACTGACGACCGTGCCTACACACGGCGAATATACCGTAGTTTTTCACCGCAAGAAAAACGTGCGTATACAAAGGGCCTAACGGTCTGGCAATTGGTGCCTTGCACATCACTGACGTGTGGCTGAACTATTATTATGGCAGGTTGCTGAATCATTTTTAAGGTTTTTTTTTTTTGTTTGTTGGTTAGAAAATGGCTTTTTTACGATACAATTCAATGTTATACCAGAGACAGGATAATGTTAATTTTTAAGAGTACATGCAATAAAGTTCTTCACTTTAAATTTTAAAGTTTAGAATCAAGCGCTTCAAAATTTTGAAAGCCTCAAATACTCAAGTAGAGCATACAAACTCTAGTTAGGGCTCCCAAATCAATGCATGTTTCCATAATATCTTTATAACTGAGTAATACTAGTATTTGCCTGTCTTCGCTATCCATTTGTTGTTATTGTATTTGCATAGCCATTTGTTATCAAGAGTGCATAAAATATTGTTGAAAAGTTACAATTAATAATTCTTCAAAAACTAAAATGCCTGCCTAAAATGCATAAGAACTGGATGTTATTGTAGATTTATACAAATCTCTTTATACAGGTTGATTGGTAATTGGATGCATTCCTTAAAATGGATGGGTGATACTAGATCTAATTTGCAACAATTTTGGCTCCAATAACTTGGAGTCAAAAATGGGGTAGTTGAGAGATATCGAACATTTTAGGTTTTTTCGGACATTTCCCACCTTCCAACTATAAACTGCTGATGGTGAGAAAACTTCTCCATTTTGGACGTTAAACCGATACTTTTGTGATAGGTCATGAACGATTGAATTCTTCGAAAACCAGTTTTTGTATATTTTTTTTTTGCCACCGATTTCCGAAATTAAAGTAATTTCCATTTGTTTTTTTGTTTCTCTTTTTCGTTGTCGTTCCTAGCCCACGCAAATTTGTATCCTTTGTAAACAACAGTGACAGGAAGTTTTATAACATCATCAACATCCACAAAGTGGAGTAAATACTTATTATCGCAGCTAACTCAAAAACACACCATGAATCACCTGGGCTTATATAATTTCGATGTTCATAGAGTACGTGATCCAACACGCACTAAGTATCAATACCAATAAAAAACTGCCGAAACGTAGGTGTTCTGTACCTGCAAATCTGCATATACCTACAAAGCATACAGGCGTGATGTTATATAACGGACTATTGTCAACAAAACATAGACATGCAATTGCAGAAATCGCGGGCGATTTGCTGTCCTTTATTGAAGAGTCCCAGCGTCTATCTCCAAAGGTTCTTCAACAAATTTAAACGGGACCACCTCGGGAGAATACTCGTCAAAACAAAAAAGAATCATCAAAATCCGTAAAAAAATGGCGAATATAACGCTGAAAGTTCATACAAAACAAAAAAAGCTGTTGAATTCAAATGTTACTTTCAAAAATACCTTTTAAAGAAAGGGTGCTATGTTGAAAATTATAGGGAAAACCGAAATTTTCGCAAATGACCTCGGGCGAAATGCTAGTCACGTATCTGGGGGCACGGCAGTGTCCCCGCCAAGCCAAAAACAAAAAGCAGGGGCACTATGTACCTTTTCTCGAAGCGTTTCGTCGAATTTTCATACCCTCATAGCTTCGCCCTGGATAATGCTAGAGAGCTCAAATTCTCAGAATAAGATAATAATAATATGAGACAACATCCACATAAGGTCTTTAGGTCCCGAACTAGGTAGACCCTGTACTACGGTAAATGTAAATGTATACTAACTACAAGATGTAGTTAGTAGACTTATAAAACACTAAGTTTCAATTGTTTAGCTTTTCTACTTCGGATTTTATTAATACCTAAAATACGTCGATTTCGTCACTGACTTAGTGACTCATCAAAACCTCTAGGGCACGCTGAAATCAGGCTAGGATTTGCACAAAAACAACAAAAGATTTAAAATCTGCATGTCGATTCTGTAAAGGCGTGAAGTGAACACTTAGGTGAAGTGAGCGTGGAGTGAGCTGTCAGTGTCGTCCCACTGATGCTAGGGATTGACCAAGCATTACATTTACATTCATAATCGAGATTTTATAAAAAAAAATATATGCTAATTCTGTTGTTCTTTTTATATTATTTCAAGGCTAGTATTTAAGTGGCAAAAATTACTATTAACGGGTTTTTTTTAATAAAACAGCAAAACAGAAATTCTGTCAGAAACTTAAATAAGTTATTTTTTTCCTAAACTAGTTTCTGACTGAATGTCTGTGTTACTGTTTTATAAAAAAAAAACTCTAAATAATAGTATTTAATCATTTAAATACTAGCCTTGAAATAATATAAAATGATCAACAGAACTAACATTAAAATATGTAATTAAAATCTCGATTATGATTGTAAATGTAATGCTTGGTCAATCCCTAGCATCAGTGGGATGACACTGACAACTCACTCCACGCTCACTTCACCTAAGTTTTCACGGTGAGATGGTTACAGAATCGCAATGCTGTGACTTTCACCCTCCCAAAGGTAGGTGCAAGTCTGTACTTCTTTCGGAAGAAGTACAGACTTGCACCTAATTTTCGGAAATTGGGTATACCTACTTCCATTTATTATGAAAGCTAGATTAGTATGTACAGTCAACACTAAAAAGATGTAGGTATATGAATGAGATGATGAGGGTGTATGATGTGTATGTGATGGATGTTTGTGTTGTATTTTATTGGCAACAATCTTTGTTCCATAACGTTGTATCTATTGTATAGGTACAAACATAGTATACAATTTATTGTCCCACCACATCTATACACCCTATGACCAGTACCGTGTTCACAGTGATAGTTCCAGAACGAGGTAAACAAGACTGACAACGACATTCGACTTATATCGAATTGACACGTCTTTAACTTCGTTTGAAACATGAACAAGAATTTGACGTATTATCCAATCTGCCTTCGACATATACAAGCGGTGGTGTCTAGGAACCAAAAGTGAAAACATTTTTTTTTTTAATATTTTTTTTTTTTAAATATGAGACAACATTCACACAAGGTCTTCAGGTCCCGAACTAGGCAGAGCCTGTACTACGGTAACCTGATGACTGATATACATACTTATATAGATATACACACCCAGACACAGGTCAAACAGACATGTTCATGCGCACAAATGTTTGACTTGTCCGGGGATCGAACCCGGGACCAGCGGCTCAGAAGGCAGGGTCGCTACCAACTGCGCCAACCGGTCAGTCAAACATTGAACTTGCCTAGGCGATATCTACGCGTCGCTGATTGATAACGCACCTAAGAGCACACACATATTATCACAAGCACTTTTCCATCCTGTGAATCACCAGTAAACTATTAAATATACAATTTATAGTATACTAGCTTCTGCCCGTGGCTTAGTCCGCGTGGATGTCGGAAATTATCCCAATGCTACGGGGTCAAAGTCAAAGCATTTATTTCAAATAGGCACATAAAAGGCACCTTTGAACGTCAACATTTACCTACATTAAAATAGAATTGATTCTAGTCGCCCCTTCAAAAGGTAGTTTCGTATGGAGATGAATGGCCAAGAAATTCCACCGTTACTCTTTAAAAATGTGTTACAGTATTTTGTATAATTACATTAATTATATACAATTATTATTATTTTATTATTTGAAGACGATGCACCTAGAATAAAATTACTATACCACAATGGGTAAAAATAATTAAAAATGTAGCAATGACAAATAAGTTAATTAGGATTATTTTTGAGACAAAAATATGCCTATGTCCTTCCTCAGGATACCATCTATCTCCTGCAAGCGTAGCATGACGCTTTCTATTCCTACAAAAAATAGACATAGCTTTTTGTATACAAAGTAGCGTTTCGTTTCTTCATTTTTGACATCGCACCGTAGAAATCCTTCTACAATCTGTCATTTTGTCTTTAATTTCCGTAGACAGAGAAACTTCTGTCTACGTTAATTTCTAACGATCTTTGTCTAGGTCTTTTTATACGTAGACTATTTCGGAAGAAAGATTTCTATCCTTACTGTCAAAATCACGCTGACAAGTGACATTTGTCTAAGGTAGTGAAGACAATTTGATTTTGGAATCGCCAGTAGAACACTTTCCACTCGACGGCCACAAAGTATAAATGGTTATCTACAAAATCATGACATCACAAGGGAGCGTTTTGAACGCAAAACAGTAATAATTAATAGAAGAACAAAGCAATCTTCTCCTATTTTACATCATTTAGTTAATAGGGCATAAGTATCAAGGAAATAGTTAAGGCCAATATTACTGTAAAATTGTTTGATCCAAAATACGGTACTTCGACACTTTGAGAATAATTGTTGTAATTGACGTGACTTAATCAGTAAAAATTGAGAATCAAAAAGAAAAAAAATCCTATGACAAAACAATGAATTCTGAGTCGAATTATGTAAAAGAGTGAATTTCGTAAAAAGCGCAGTTGACTCTTTCTACTTTGCTGCCGTCGGCCCTTCGTAAGTACTGTCTACACGGAACGTCATTTTTGTCTACTCTTCCTTCGACAACACGGTGCTCATGCTACGCCTGCTGGCCAATTTTTATCTAAATCCGTTCAGTGGCTTAGGTGTGTATAGGTAACATACATACAGACAGAGTTACTTTCCAATTTATAATATTAAGTACTAGCTTTTGCCCGCGGCTTCGCTCGCGTTAATTTAGAATTTGTCAATCAATTCGGGTTGTACTGTGTTTGGTCGTTGCACTCATGGGCTCAGAACAGTACTTACGTTTTTTCTGGATGAAAGGTGGGTATTTTTTTGTGTATCCCTGACACCGTATATGCAAAATGTCATGATGATCGGTTCAGCGGTTTAGGGCGTGAAAAGGTAACAAACAAACAAACTAAGGTACTTTCGCATTTATAATATTAGTTAGGACTCGTTTTAACTCTTCATGGCCTAACTCTACAAACCTCAAAATGTATGGCTTGGCCGTTTCATTGAACTATTGCATGCCACAACATTAATTTCTCAAACATGCTTGGAAATTTGAGCATTATTTCGACAAGCTTCTTCGAGATAAATCGAAATTGCTGTACTGGCCAAATACATGCGAGCAGCGGCCGGTAAAAGTTATATGAAAATCCATATCTGTCGTGGTTTAGCGGTCAAATAAATTACATACCTAGTTAACTCATATTTATCGAGTAATTTAAAAATGGAACGATCTTTTTTTTACTCCGAACTCAAGGAGGTAACTTAACAAAGGTTTTATTTAAATTTCGAACTAGCATGCAAATAGATAGTGGTTTATTGAAAAAAAAAAAACAAATGAACACTACACAGTGGGAAAAATTATTGTTGTTCGTTGTTCATCGTTGATTTTGAAAAGTAATTGTATTTAAATTTCCGCGCATTATTTGAGAAACGTACTATACATGCCTTGACCACAACTACGCATTGATGGACTTACGTATTTTACACGTTCGTCCATCAACGCCTCTTTTGCTGGCCGCTGCAGTAATGTACTATCCTTACCTTTCTTCTTTTTATGAGTGTCTGTGCGTCCGTCGTAACGGCTAAGCCGTACAATGGCCAAAATGTAAGGTTTGTAGAGTTAGGGGCTCGGCTCTACATAATCTGATAACTTTTTAACAGTGAAAGCGTTATGCAATTTATTTATATTAAAGAATTTATTTAATTGTATTGTATTGAATTGTACGGAACGCGCTCCGAATTCGTTAAGTCGTGCCCATAGTCATTTCTCTCCGCAAAATTAATTATCGGCTGTCAATACATTTACTTTTACGCTAAACTCAAGTCTGAGGTAGTGTAAATCTACTAATAATTGTTGTCGGTCCTCCACGAAGTGTAATTGAAACAATAATTAATATCGAGAAAAAATTCTAAAAGTGCCGTATCACAGTGACTAACCCGCGAGTGCACGTAATCCTAGCGGTTGGGCGAACTGTTTAAAAGCGATAGTCCTGCGTACGCGCAATATTCGCTACGCTGTCAGTGATCCCCCAATACCCCTCCTCCTATACGCCGTTCTTCTCTGGAGCACTATTTGGATCACTGTAATGCTGTTTTTGAACAATGTACTGATTCGGAAGTTTTATTGTGGGCGACTTTAACTTGAGTAACATTAACTGGAATTTAGCAGCGAACTCGGCTAATAAATTGGGCTTGTCTAGTACTAATGAAATTTTAATTGATTTCACAAATGTTATCAGGCTTAACCAACTTAATAATGTTACAAACGATGCAGGTCGCATATTGGATCTGGTTTTAACAGCACATTCACTGTGTAGCGTCAGTGAAAGTATACATCCAATTAGTAATGTCGACAAACATCATCCACCTCTTGATATTATTGTATCCTGGAGTAATGATGTTTCTTTACTCCAGGATACAATAATATCAAGAGGTACTAGGACTACCATACAATAATGTCATGCAAAGCCCAAATTTTCGTACCACAAAATATGCACCAATTAGGTTGTTTTTAAAACAAACTGTTTGGGATGAATTATTTAAGGTGCATAATGATGTGAATGAGATGTTGGATGCTTTTTATGTGACGTTTAATCATGTTATACATTAATTTATTCCCTCTCGGGCACCAAAGAAAAATAAATTTCCTCCATGGTCCAACCGAAATTTAATCAGAATGTTAAACTCAAAGAACAACATTAGAAAGAGATATAATAAATATAAAAACCCAATGGACTTAATTGAATTAAAACTGCTGGGTAAGCGCTGCGATACCTTGATCACTAAATGTTACAACAATTATATCAATAATCTAGAAAACAAGCTTAAAACCTACCCTAAGTTATTTTGGACGCATGTAAAAAATAAAAGAGGGGGGTCTATTGCCTACCCCGTGACCATGACAGATGGATCAGTGTTCACGTCTGATGGTACGACAATATGTGAGATGTTTGCTACTAGCTTCTCGCCTGTTTATAGCCCCGACCAAGAATCGAATAATGAGTTTGATACCAAATTATTTTCACATTCTCTTGGGAATACCAGTCTATGCTTAATAAGTCCAAATATAAGCAGTGAGAGCCTACTTAGAAAGTTAAAAAGTTTGGATATTACCAAAGGTGCTGGTCCAGATGGCATACCGCCAATATTTATTTCGGTTTGTGCGGAGGAGTTGGTGCATCCACTCATGGCCATATACAGCAAATCTCTGATTTCTGGAGTATTCCCTACGAAATGGAAAATGGCAAGGGCCTGTACATAAATCGGAAAGCAATTACAACATATCTAACTATAGGCCCATCTCAATTCTCTCAACGTTGGCCACAGTGTTTGAATCACTACTCTGCCCGCATTTCCAGAACCATCTTAAGCTATTCATAAGCGATCATCAGCATGGATTTGTTGGATCACGATCCACGAGCACTAATTTAGTTGCATTCACAGAGATTTTAATTGGAGCTGTTGATTCTGGTTACCAGGCAGATGTCATTTACACTGATTTTAGCAAAGCCTTTGATAAAGTTTCCCATAAAGTCCTATCTCATAAGTTGCATGCGTATGGTATCACTGGTAGTTTGCTTAAATGGGCGATTTCGTTTTAGGCAGATAGATCTTTCTTTGTTGTTGTAAACGGTTTCCAATCTAATGTATATAAAATCTCCTCTGGAGTCCCGCAAGGTTCGCACCTGGGGCCTATATTATTTATCTACTTTATTAATGACATTCCCAGCTGCTTGCGGCACTCCAACATTTTTATGTATGCGGATGACCTAAAGTTTCTTAGAATAATTAAGTCTGACAGAGACTCCTCGCTTTTACAGAAGGACCTTGATAGTCTCATCCGATGGTGCAAATCAAATGCATTTCATTTGAACTCAAAGAAATGTTACCATGTTAAATATACAAGAAAAAATAATCTTATAAAGACAGTATATTACATTAACGAGGACAAAGTTAATGAAGTAGACACCATACGTGACCTTGGTGTTTTATCTGACCAAAAATTAACGTTTGTGCCACACTTAGATCATGTTGTTATAAAAGCGTCCAAAATGTTGGGGTTTGTCTTAAGACAATGCAAAGGTTTTCGTCAAAGTGAAACAAAAATTTTACTTTACTATAGCTTGGTGCGTAGCATATTAGAGTACTGTAGTGTGGTGTGGCGGCCTATAATACTATACTACTCACAGTTTGCGTCTAGAACGCGTCCAAAAACGCTTTGCTTGGCATTTAGCTTTTTCTGTCGGTAAAGCTAAAAAAACGCCTTCTTACAAAGACAGATTAAACGTTTTCAACATGCATACCTTAGAAGAGCGTCGACGTTTAAACGACGCAATGTTTGCCTGTAAAATCTTGAAAGGAAATAATGACTCACCGCCGCTGCTCACACTTATAAACTTTCGTGCTCCTTCAAGAATTCCACGTAAACCTATAACTCCACTTCGTCCTCCACAGAGAAGAACGGTGTTGGGGTCTAACTCTCCATGCGCTAGTTTCTGTAGTGTTTTGAATAGTTGCAGCGATTTAATCGATTTCCACTTTGATTCTCTGACTAAGCTGAAATCTAAAATCTTGAGTTGTTTATCTGATGTGTTGTGAAGTCCATTTGTTCGATCTTAATTTTACCAATCATATTAGTTACAAAACTGAGCTTCTGTTTATACATAGGCTGCATATTTTTCTTTTCTTTTACGTTGGCTGTAAATTGTACATGTACCTAGAGGCTTACTATTAACATAATTTAATTTAGTGCATGTGGTGTTTACCTTTAAGTAATTGTTACACTGTTCAAAGTTATTTTTTAAATTCATGTAATTTTTTGTCAAGATGTTAGTGTAAACAATTGTTGTTGAACCAAATAAATACCAAAAAATATTACTTATATATATATATTTGCTTCATTTCTTTTTTGATAATTCTGTGGAAAAACAGGAATTAAAATGAGTCACTTCATCTCCAACATTCAATGTTGGTACATATTCATTATTTATAAATGATGAGTAATTCCTGATAATATTATAAGAGTAGATTAATGTCTAAAATCTGAGTATGGTGGCGTGACTCCATTTCATACATTAAACAATTAATGTGTCACCAATTCATGTTTACCTTCGTCGTCACTGCTGTATATAGTCATACTCATAACTTATTGTTAGGGTTCCGTACCCAAAAGGTGCCAACGGAACCCTATTACTAAGGCTCCGCTGTCCGTCCGTCCGTCTGTCTGTCAGCGAGCTGTATCTCATGAACCGTAATAGGTAGACAATTGAAATTTTCAATGTGTATTTCTATTGCCACTATAACAACAAATATTTAAAATTAAATAAAGTTAAAAATTAAAGGGGGGTACCCAAACAAGAAACGTGTTTAAAAAAACGTGTTAGATTGTACGGTGGTGCGGAACCCTTCGTGTGTGAGTCCGACTCGCACTTGACCATTTTTTTTAATAAGCCATGGATGACCAAAAAAGTCAGATAGATTCTAGTTAACAAAACTGTGTCAATCAAGTCGGCCAGCTCGCTGTACGTACAGGCACACATTCACAGTCACACATTAGGCGGTCGGCCATTACGCCACAGAATAAAAATGTACAATTACGCGCGCAAACGGCAACACTCACACATAAACGGGACTCAGTTTTGTCTTAGCGGAGTTCCGTCCGAGTTTTTTTGTTCGTCGCATGTTATCACAGTATCTATCTATTGAATGTTGGGTTTTGAAAGGAAAACACATCAAAACCCATAAAAACATAGGTTTAAAGAATTTTATTCTCTTATGAACTTAAATGACAGTTCACTGAAAATTAGATACAGAGTGCTTATATCTAAATAGTATCATATTCGCCTCTAGGGTGTAGGCGACGTTACAGGGTATACAACGTGGCGCAACAATGGTGACTTTAATTTAATACACGGGTAGGGCTAGTGCCCATTAACCATATAAATATTGATAGGTTAAAATAATACGTAAACTGAAAAAAAAAAATTTTCAAACAAACTAAATAATAAAAAAGTCATTAAAATTGGGATCACCCTTGCAAAAATTCATTCATGAAATTACTTACCTAGCTCGCTTACGTTAACTCGGAGCAGCAATGTGTCGGTTCGCGGGCTGGCAACCGCGCATCGCGTCTTGTACCTACTCGTGATCGGTCCGATTCTTTGACGGCATATTATCAAAGAAACCGAGCGGCGCAAGTGGTACAAACACTTATCACATCACCCTCTCTTGTTACTATTAGTAATAACTGTCATCACTAATCACTGCCATCACGATCATAAGTTTACACAAGCACTAATAGCACAAATAAATGCGTCCGTATCGCAAGAGGTGTAAACGTACCTACTAGATAAGAAAACGAAAACCAATCAAAGTGTCTTTATCGCAGTACCATGATCTAATTACTATCCTAATTACACAAAAAGAAATAAATAAAACAATAGCTAAGAGTCTTTTTCGCGACGTAATTATGCGCACTAGTGTAAATAAGTGCGTCAAGGACACGGGTTCGACTAGCACTAGAAAAGCAAAAAAAGAATTCGTGTTCGGTGCGGCGGGTGGGTGGAAGGGAGAGCGCGCGTCGCCTGCGCTGCTCGCCAACAAAGGAAATTTCCTTAAATTCGCCTACTCTATGCATTTGTTTCATCCTAATAGTATTGCTTATTCGTTTTAATTTCATTGATGCGAAGTTATGATCCGTGACCGAGGGAAATGACCGCTGCGCGACAGTTCTTTAAGTACAGGTTGCTCTAAGATGCTATTTCCTAAATTCTTTAATAAATCTGTAAATAATAACGTTTAATGGAAATAAAAAATTGTCATGAAACGAAAATGTGAAAACGTATATGTGTGTTAAATTAAGGTCACCATTGCAGCGCCACGCTGTATACATGTTTCTTGATATGTCACTCCTTTAAATTCTCCGGAAAATTATTGAATAGTTGCGCTCCCTCATTCAATATTGTTTTCTTGCCGTAATTAGTCCGTGCACGTGTAGTCGTTAGTTGAAACTTGTTTTTACTTCTTGTGTTTTACATGCTTTATAATACCAGCTTATTACTGTCCCACTGCAGGACAAAGGTCTGTTCTCACACAAAGAAAACACGAGCATTGGCCACCACGCTCGCTCTAGACGGTTTCAGACATCTATATCTATAAAAATCAATGCCACTTTTCGTTGTAATTTTATAACTCAAGAACGGATGGACCGATTTTGATATATTTTTATTTAGAATATTTCTTGAAGTACGAGGATGGATCATACGGAGAGAAAAATTAAAATAAAAGTTAGGCGATACGAAGTTCGCGGGGTCAGCTAGTATCTTATAAATGCGAATAAAAATTTGGGTTGGATTTTAAAACGAGTCGCCTGAATTTGAGGGTATTGGTGGTGTAGGGGGCTTAAGGGAGTTAGTCTTAATCCCTTCAAAGTAATTTTGACTGCCGGAGTTGCGTCTAAATATTTTTAAACAATTTAAAAAAATATTAAATACGAATAAGTATAATAAGATCGATGAATCAAAATTTGGAAAAAGAAAATACAATCGACGTAATTATATTTTATATATTATGTGCTAAAGCATCATAATTAATAGCAATGTATTACTCCGAATTGGCACAATCCGACTTCATTGGGTTAGGTTTGATGGCTAAGGCGGGAGCGCAGCGCAGCGAAGCTCCCGCCTCAGCCATCGTGGTTATTTTTTTTTAAACCACCCGGAAATAATCGTCCGTCCGTCGACTCATAATAGAAGCCAGTTTTTATATATATTTTTTTTTTTGTTACAATTTTTATACAATTTTTGTACAAATTTCACTTGGTTTCCTTAGAAAAAATAAATTTTCTAAGGAAACCAAGTGTTTCCGGCGGGTGAAAATGGTGAAGGGGGTATCCGACCCCCCCCCCCCTTTCTCCAACGACTCAACCCCTTAAAATGGCGACGTATTTCGAAATTTTTACCAAAAAATTATCTGTTTGTTACGCTTTCACGGCTAAACGGCTGGACAGATTTTGATAAAATTTGGTATGGGGATTTTTTGAACTCTGGGGAAGGACATAAGCTACTTTTTTATCGACATAACATACATATCGACATGTCTGGCATTTATGCTGAACTGGGCCTATTTGGCGCAGCCGTGAGACACACAATACTATTTTAAGTACTGTTTGTCGGTTTTTGTGTAATATTGGTGCCGATTCCCTTGTTCACAAACTAAACTAAATTTAAGTTGAGTGCATCTTTTTCTTTCTATTTCATTATGAAAAGGACAGAAGATAAATAATAGTTTAGTCCTGTCAAATTAATCAGCGCCTGACACTACTCCATACAAGTTTAGACGTGATTAAAAAGTTGACTACTAAAGTTACATCAAATTACGTCAGGTGCTGACTAATTTGACAGGACTAAACTAATATTCATCTTCTGTCCTTTTCATAATGAAATAGAAAGAAAAAGATGCACTCAACTTAAATTTAGTTTAGTTTGTGAACAAGGGAATCGGCACCATTGTGTGCTTTAACCTGGGTCAAATAAATTTATTTTCTTTCTTTCTTTCTTTCTTACATACCACGCGGGCGAAGCTGTGGGCTGAAGCTAGTAAGCTATAAGTCAAGATTACACATACAGTATGTGAGTTTATCGCATGAAATGTGGCATCATCAGTTTAGAGCAGTCTATTGCTGAACATAGGCTTCTCCAATTGCACGCCAATCAGCTCGATTCCCCGCAACCACAGATTAAAACGATTTAAATCTTTGTCGCTGTTATCATTTTCATGACAGTGGTCGCATCACTACGGCCGTTAATTGCGACCACCGATCTTCTTCATTTATTTGAACAGTACAACATTTTAGATGCACCTCGATGAAGGTTGCCAAAATGTTATGCTTGGGAAAATTTAATTCATTGAGTGCATTGCAAAGGCATTTGCGAATTGAAAATACCTATATCTTGGTGTACAAAGAAACAGACAAAATCGTGATGTGTAGTTACTTAAAAATATAGAGGAATCGTTACAGTAGCGGTGCAATGTATGACTACAGTATCCCAAAGGAGTCATTACATTCAATGATTGGAAAATTGCACTCACTCAAAGAATTATGCATTCATAGCGCTAACTGGTGTGTTGTTATGCGGCTAGCGCACTGATTGGGAGAGCCGTCCTTGCACTTGCTGATTGGTGTAGTATTATCTCGTTGGCTTTCAATATGCCTTCGTGGAACACTTTCGATTGCAATTTACATGCCAGCACTTGAGAATATTGCCGGCTTGGTTTTAGTTGTCAGCGGCAGATGGCGTTAGGTGTTACAGATTGCGTGCTATATCCCAATACTCCAAGTTTTAAATCTTGAATTGTCTCTTATGTTTTGGTCATATACAACCTGTAACATAATTAACGCAAGACCTCTTACACCCCAATTAGATTATTGAGTTAAAAGCATTGTACAATGACCAGAACAATGTTTTTATAAGCTATTCATTATTGAGTAAATCGTGTTGACCCTAGCATTACTTTATACATTTAAAATTGAGTCTTATTGCCTTGAAATAAGATTTAATTTACTTTGGCTCAATCGGCGGTCAGTATTGCAAAATGCCTAATTTTTGAAAAAAAACCTATATTAATAGTTATTGAAATGGATTCAGTAGTCAATTTTGAGCAAACTACTTTCAGGACTTTCGTTTATTCTGTTACACCTTGTATATGGGTTGTCTAACTCAAGTTTTAGATCGCTATGAGACAAATAATTAATATTTTATGTTCTTATTAGGGTTTTTTCAGCCAGCTGTGGCGTAGGTGGCCTTCCGCTTTCCGCCTTTGTACAGTATTTTTTTACTTGTGCATACATCTTTAATAAATAATAAAGGGGCCCTGTATGAACATTTTTGGGAGCATTTTTTACCCGACGGCTAAGCTTGCAATGCAACTGAAATGCTACATAGTAATAATTACTTTATACCATTCCCCCCTCTAAAAAGCTTATTTTATTCACTGAGAACAGTGAATAAAAAGCACTTTTACTCACTGTTATATCGCTACACAAGTTGACCATCCTAATAATAATAACATGATTTTAGTAATTGTTCCAATTTTAATGTGCGTTTTAATTAATTTAAGCTTCCTTTTTCTTTGATAAATGTTTATTTTCGCTTTAATCTTTCTTTTTCTCGTAGTCATGGTATAAAGTATAGTATGCAACTCTTGAATAAAACGGATTTATATCGAGGGCCATGAATCACTCGCGTCGCTCAGGATTCTAATACTTGAATCACTCCCTACGGTCGTGATTCAGTCGTTAGAATCCTTCACTAGCTCGTGATTCATCTATGGCCCTCGCTTTAAATCCGTCCTATATTCACTAATTGCATAATATACTATTTATTCTATATTCGTTATATTCACTTCACTTCTTATCACGAACAATAATTACTTACAATTATTTGTATTAATGAAGAAGGCTGATGATGTTGTATAAAAGCGATAGAAGCGCGGTGTTTAAGTCGTTTAAAAGTTTGATAAGTCGAAGTCTGCCAAAACTGCCTTCATTTGTGTGTACAGTCGACTTCATAGCTTTACCACTTTTGACGAAAAACTACCAGTAAATATAAACTTTACTAAAGTTACCTTTTGGCCAATCACCGGAGACAAAAATCGCATTAGATCGCAAAATATTGGACTGCACTGATTTTTTGGGATGTTGGGATAGATACCAACAGTGTAAAATCAAGTTTTAACCTTCAAAAGACCTGTGCTGACTGCGTGGTGCTTGAAATAACCTCGAAATTTTCGGATTTCTTTCAGTTTTTGACTTATATGTGTCTTCTAAAAAGTGCATCCTACATATAAGTCACTCAGTATATTCTTAAAGTATACAAACTTTTCTACAATTTGAGCTATGTGGGTCCATAGAGCAACACGGACCGGAGGGGAGTAGCCATACGCAGGCGTTCCCCTCTGCCAAAGTACAAGTCCACGCGGTCCTATGCGTACAATAAAACTAGTTGCAGCCGCTCCATTCACTAGACTAAATCTAGTTGCGCGGCTGAATCGACGTCCCACAAAAATGCCGAATTGTTCAGTTTTTTGCTGCAAAAAGAGGTCTGCCACGTCAAATTTACAAAAAGATGGCGTTACCTTTCATATGTAAGGAATTTTTAATCAAATTATTACATTTTACTCCTTTTTAAACTTATAATTTACAATAATAACGGTCGTGTTGTTTCGGATTCGTCTACCAACACAGGCCGCTCGCCTTCATACAATATGCGGATCGGTCGAGCGACTGATCTGAGTGTTTTCGCTGTCACCGAGCGATAGTGTTGTTACCGGTTAGATATCGATAAAAATGGCAAATGCAAAGGACTCTTTAAAGCTATATCTCTCATGCATATAATCATTTTTGAGATTATGCCTTGTGATTTAATTATTATAATTATGTATATTGTGAGCTTTATTTTGATATTGTTTAATATTAAAATTGCGTCAAATTGAATTTAATACAATACTTACGAGTATTATTACATTACATTAAAACTACTAAGTGTGAAGCTCGACCATATTGTTTTTATTTATTTATTTATTGCATTTTTCTAAAGATTCGAGTTTAAAGGATATATGGAAGAACTTTCGTAATAACAGACTTACCTAGATACCTACAAGAAACAGTGTCATTTGCTCAGATAATTTCAAGACCTCTGACTTTCAAGTGTTGGCGAACAATAGAAGGAGATTGGTCGAGGGCACCAAGCCAACCCTAATACCACACTGTACTTGTTCCGTAAGTTTTTTTATATCATGGAGAAGGCTAAAACCTAGTCCACCCGATGTAATGCCTCGTGCCGCCAGTAAAATGTTGGTTATGTAGTATGGTTAGTCATAGTTGTTAAATTAAGCTTATATTTTTCCACTTCAAAAAATATTTTTATATATTTTTTATATTTATATTTTTTTGTTAAAGGCACAAGTGCTAAGTTAAAAGCTCATCTTATAACTAAAGCATTTGAACTAATACATGAAACTGGAGTGGAAATAAAAGCATCAACATGTGACGGCGCAAGAGCAAATTTAGCGATGGCAACAGAACTGGGTTGCTGCTTAGTTGAAAATAAATTGCAAACTACCATATTAGATCCTACAACGGGGCAACAATTTTACTTTTTATTCGACCCGAGTCACATGTTAAAATTAATTCGAAACACTTTTTGTGACTACAAATGTTTTTACGATGACAATGGAAATAAAATTCAATGGTCATTTGTGGAGGCATTACATAAAATCTAATATCATAATTGTTCAGCGCAAGTGTTGCTGACGCACTTGTGTTTTGTGAAAAAGAATTAAATTTACCGGAGTTTTATGGATCGACTGCAACTTCAAAGTTTAATTTACTGATAAACGACGTCGATTAACGACGGTCACGTCAAAATGGTTATAAGAGAGCAATAAACTCTGAAAACTATGAGAAAGCTTTTAGAAAAATGGACGACGCTCAAAAGATTTTATTGAGCTTATCAACCTATGTAAAAAAACGCAATGGAGAGTCTACTAAAATGAAATTATTAGATTCTCCACGATACACAGGTTTTTTGGGAATTTTGATCTGCATTGAGAGTACAAAGTCTATCTTTCAACATTTTATACAAAACCAACAAAATGGTCTGAAATATATGCCCCTCCACAGGATCAGTCAAGATCACATCGAGCTGTTTTTTTCGATTGTAAGAAGTGATGGTGGTTATTCCGATAATCCCTCAAGCTCCCAGATTGAAACAATTTATAAAAAAAATCTTATTAACACAGAACTAACACAAACTGGAAGCGGAACGAACTGCATTCCATTGGAAAAAATTACCATACTGAATTGCACATCTGCATTAGAAAAAATTAATGCTTCAACCGTACGACAATACAATACGAATGACGCTACTGACGAAGTCAACTTTACCAATTTTACTGGCGATTTGATTGATGAGATTGAAGCTCTAACTTTTTTATCTCCTTTTGCCGAGAAAGAGTGCAATACATAGCAGGATTTGTTATTTTCTCGACATCAAAAAAAGATTTAGTGCAATACGTGCATCAAAGGTTTGCTCGGGCCGATTGATGAAAAAAGCTTAATGCATCAAAAAAGCAGTAGAAAGTTGCTGTATGCTTCAAAAGAGGTCATTTTTTTATGCCAGATTTGTGAGAAAGAAATAAGACATCGTTTAAGTGACGACAATAAACCTACACGATCTTGTACCACACACCAAATCGTGCCAAAAGCTTTAAAAAAGTTTATTGGCAAAGACTTGTTTCCCTGATTTCCCTAACAGAGTTCACGAATTTATCGATAATGCGTATCGACAGTTGTTACAGCCACGGCTGTTCGCAACTTGTCAATGTAGTTGTGTAACATCATTACACTGTTATGACACCGAATGCAGCTATGTGTGTGTGAAATTGTTAGTGTATTGTTATAATTGTTAAGTGTGGGTTTCGTAGTGACAGCCGATTGTTTTTGTGTGGGAGTCTGAGAAAGTGTGCGTGGCGCAGATTTCCCCCCCCAAAAAATGACAGACAATTCTGTATCGGGAACACACGCTATGGCTACTCCCCTCCGGTCCGCCGGTGGTCCGTGTTGCTCTATGTGTGGGTCCAATAAAACTCGAGATACAGCACTTCAAACATATGCAATTTTTCCAGTTTTAGCTGTCTTCCAAGCAGATTATCGGCTTAAATACTCATTGTACTAGGAAAGTCATGGGAGATGAAGGTGTGGAGCAGTTATTTAGGATCGTTCAACGTGAAGTGATGGCGGGGCATCAGCGAACTCCTGCGACACACAATATTTTGTTTTTTTAACGTTGCCCCACACTAGGTATTTCTCAATGATTTCAAAAGGAAGGATACGCCCATCAGAACATTTTACATAAACCTTCTTCATACAAGAAAAAACTAACGCCATCTATGATAACTCATACGAACTACGTGAGTTCCGCGTTGCATAGGCCGACGACGTAACCTTGTACACACGGCTACATTTATTTATTTCTATACAATGCGAATCTGGAAATTGTAGCTTGATTATGTAGCCGTGATTTTTTAATCACATTTTATCGGAAACAATTTAAGGCGAACGCGTCAGAGTAGCCCGCGAAATTCAATTTTCTTACGTTTTTTGCAATTTGCAGGTCAGTAACAGGTTGTATGTTGATCTAAATATGATTCGCGACTGTAACAAATACGAGTATGACTACCTTAGCGCTTCCCCCTTAAATTCCATTGGGACATAGCGAGCGCTTGCGAATTACATACCTAGAAATTACACTGGAAACGATGTCCTTTTTGGGATGATATTTTATAGTTCACAAAGAAAACGTGAGTAAAACAAATTGATCTCAATCAGCTTTATTTGAATTGTAAAGAATTTAATAAGGTGTCCCTTTGTTTCGCAGACAGAAATTTCATAGAATTTCGTTTCGCAACAAATGATTCATATAATATTTAGTCCTTATATTTTTATTTCGAATGAAATTGTATCAAAGACTATTTACTTGGCTATACCGCGAATAGAAATATCAACATATGAAGGCTAAAAAAATTCAAAATTACTTACACTAAGTTCCAAAGACAAAAATAAAACACAAATAAAAAAAGACGTCCGTACAAGGTTACTTCACGCGCTGCCGACAGCGCGCGACATGGCCGCCATTGTGGATTTCGGTGGTAAAATTATCACTTTAAAAATATGTTTATTTGATAATTTAATTGCAACAAAAATAATGTAAGATTACTTACCGATGATACGATATCCCATGTTCCTTTTTAACTTTTGTGTCATAATTTTTGCAGCCTTTTACCACGCAACTAGGCATTTTAATGACAGTACTACGCATCCGCGCGCGGACCGCGTTCGACTGAGTCGCGCTGGCCCTAAAACTGATATTTTAGGGCCAGCGCGTTGGTGCCATTTTGCCGCGCGGTTAGCCTGGTCCTTACTATATATGTCTATGGTATTTCTCCTGTATTGTGGGTGCGTTTACAACCATTTAAGCTCACATACACAAACAGCCAGACCCGGAAAAACTACTTGTAGGTCATACAAATATGTATACACGCAACGCCGTCAAATAGTATTTATTATAATAAATTACAACGAAAGGGAAGGTATATAATATTCGGCTTAGCTTTATGCACTGCGCGAGACAGTGAAATTATCAAGGAGTAACTATATTTGCGCAAGTACTTTCGTATTGCTTGAGGTTTTAGTTTTGTTTTAGGCTGTCGCATAATCTTCGTCATTAAAATTGGCGACTTTTATACATTACTATCATGTTATACGTCAGTCTCTCAATTAGTTATTAGCTGGAATACGGAAGAAAAAATACCATCAACTTTCAGCCAAGCTGGCTACACACAAATCAATACGACTTATTTTACAAACAGTAAGTAGATGATACCTACTTGAAATCAATCACTCAAATCTACACTAATAATAATAATATTATAATCAGGAAAGATTTTTTTGTTGGTTTTTATGTTTGTAACGAAACTACTGAACCGATTTAAAAAAATCGTTCACCAGTAGATACTTAGCTACATTATTACGAAATAACATGCTATAATTTATTTTCAAAAAAAATAGGGATCCGTAAGAAAATTGCAATATTGTAACCCAAGGTAGAATAGAAAACCCAAAATTGTTTTAGGCGTGCGCTGCGAAAACTATTAATGATAGCACAAAATAATGTACCTACTACAGGTTTATAATAGGATAGGATAATTATCCCAAAGAATCGACTCTTTCGCGGCTGAAACCGCGGGACGCAGCTAGTCAGGTAAGTAGGTATATAGTAAGTAGCTGTGGCAGACGGCCAGACAGGCAGACAGATAAAGTCGCACCGTAACAACCCTAAGGGTTACATTTTTGCTAACGTATGAACGGGCGGGGCTGCTCGTTGCTATGTCACTAGACAGAGAGCTGACGAGCCTCATGGCAAATTAATCGATACGTATTTATTCCTGTCATTTTATTTTGGGGAATGGTTATTTCGGATATTATCTAGACCGTACGTCTCTTAGTATGAACGACATCTTAATATGTTGATTGGATAGACTAGAAAATATACACTAACATTGAAAAGTAATGTGGACTCAGTTTCGACAGAAACAAATCAAGTGTTCTAAACTTAAACTTCGTTCACAGCGCCGCTCCCGCCTGAACTTTTGGACATACCGGATGATCTTCTGGAACGTTCAGCCAGCGACGGTACGATAGAAGAGAACTTCGAGGAGGAGCTTGCAACCGCACCTGAAGTCTATGCAGAGGTATGTGCAGCCAACAAATGATATGAACCTTGAGGCAGCGATGCATTACGAATTTTGATGAGGTTTTCACTAACATTTAAAAAATTGATTCCGGAAGGCTTATCTATACTAATTTACTATAAAGAGGTAAAGTTTGTGTGGTTGTAAAGAAAGAAAGAAAAGTATTTTATTTTGGGACACGCACACGAAATACAAATAGTAAAAAAAGAACATTAAATCTAACAAAATCATGAAAACAACAAAGAGTAGACCTGTGCGAGGCCAAAAAGGCTCCTATCTCAGCATGATGCTGGAAAAACAAACAAATACCGCAGCGCTGGTATTCCGATAGGGCCCGTTGTGATGCCACGGACACACCTACCGACATAAAATAAATCCCATTAGAGGACATAATTTGTCATAAAATACTAATAACTAGAATAAACAATAACATCTAATAAAAAGTAAATGAAAACCGTATTTCTCACGATATTAATAGTTTTAGTTGTAGGGAGTAAATCTCTAGATCTACTGAACCGATTTTGAAAATATATAGCGCGGGCGGGCGATGCGATGCGACGGGGTGGGACGGGGAACAAGAAATAATCCTTATGATGAAGCCTTTCGATCGGTATGATAAAGCTACAGGGTGATTATTTTTCTCGTGTAACGGGTTCGATTTCCGGTTCAACCATGTAATTATTTAAATAACTATGAATGCAGTTTAATTTTTTTTTTTAATTCAAATAATGTCTTCTTTCAGTAAAATGTTCCATCTTCAATATTCAAGGTACTTTCCCTCCATGTGGCATATCCGTGGGACGCCCTGTATACTGTTTACTTAACCCTTTTGTTGACAGTACACAGGTGTCGTAAGTACCTAATACGTTACCCGTGTTCATACTGTAGCGGACGGCAGGGGCACGTCCAGTACCCGCAGTCGTCCTGGGACAGTCTCCCAATGTTTGACGTCTGCCTGAGTAGCGTGACTCCACTGGTGACACACTTCCCACGTACCCCTGAATGCGTACCTTGCAGAAACCCCAAGGACCTCGGGGAGAGACTATAGCGAAAAGGCGATGAATAAAACACCATTTTCTTGATTTCTTGTCCGCAGATTTCGGCTTGTGTTCTTCCGTGTTGTTGTTGCCTCTTCAACGGCTGTGGTCGGACTTACGATTTGCCGGCGGACGGCAACCTATTTTACCTCATAGAGATTCACGTATTTTGAATCTATTTTACATGTTTTGGAGCCTTTATTTTTATATATGTCTACCTTTCATCGTTACAATTTTTATATATAATATTATGTCTTATAAGTTCCATAAGAATATTAAATAATAACATTTGACATAACTTTAACCAATAACAATTTCGTATAACAAAAACCTTTCAAAATGTGGGTCGGAACATTTTCATTTTACAAAATCCTTTATAATTTCCGAACCAGTCGTCCGATTTACATAAAACCAACTGTAATATCGTTTTTACAGCTAGCCCTATCTTTTAAATCTAAATTTATTAAAATATGTATATAAACAAAAAAGTACGTTTTCAAGTTACGTAAATTATACTCTAATTATTACTTGCTTAAAAATTTGCTTACAAATTTACTTTAAACAGCCTTATTAGATCAAAACACGAAAACTAATAACAAACTAAGCAATATAAATTAATTAAAGTTATTAAAAACAACAAAACACAATCCCTTACAAATTTCTAGTTAGAATTATTTCTTAACTTGCAATCATCTTAGAGGGCTTCAGACTACTTGTGCCTCTGTGCATAGATATGGTCTCTTCGCCGACACATACTATCGATCGGTTTAAGTTCTTTGAGCATACAAATAAACAGCCGCCCTACCTACCTTGCACTTTCATGATCTATTAGTGGGTATTCTAAGAATTCATGTTTTTTTATAATTAAACTAAGTATGTCCTGTTTCTATCGGATGGCAATTGTTGGCTAATAAACCGATGGCCCACGTGAATCGTGATGACAAGTGGTTGTGGACTCGTAGTCCTTACCGGGATGGTAAGGACTACGCGTCCACAACCACTTGTTGAGGCCATGCTGAAATGTCATAATTATACAGGGTTAAATTAAATTGGCTAGCTAAACTCTGCAGACGCGATAGGTATGGATATGTAAACACGATAAAATTAAAATCATAACCCTTCCTTTTGGCTTTGCCGTGTTCGAGTAATAAGATTTGATGTATTTTATGGCAGGTCAACGACCGCTGTTAGTGTTGTTACTTGAAGTATGAGTTGAGAATAATTGTTTTCTTATGTTTGGTCGTGTTTAGATATCGATCACTTACAAAAAAAAAACAGATTTTATAAACTCATATTTAAAGTGACTGATAATAAATGTGGTCAATGACCCCACAAAAAAAAGCATTACATTAATTGCTTTTACAAGCTTTTGTTTAGTTTAACCAGTTCCGGTGTCTGTAATGAAATCTTGCAAGTTAAATTTGACCCATTTCCCGGTTTCCGATTGAGCTGAAATTTTGCATGCGTATGTAAATCAGTTGACAATGCAATATTATTATGATATGGAGCTGATCTGATGGTGGGGCCGAAAGTTTGCCAAGGGATCTCTGTAATAAAACGACGCAACCCCATCAAGTTTGGGCTCGTTTGATTGGTCTTGATAAGTACTCTGGTTCTAAATAGTAAAAAATATACACGGTGATTTTTAAATCACTGTTACCCTTTCCGGGCGTGCAAGTACTCATGATTATGAGCAACTTTCACTATGACACCAGCTCTGAAATGCCGAAAAAAATATCAGCTGTTTCACACAAAAATGCAATATTTACCCGATGAAAATGTATGAAACAGATGTATTTTTATTGCTACTTCGTAGTTGGTCCCATAGTGAAAGTTGTTTATAATAATGAGTAATTTCACCACCTAAAAGGTTAACAGTGATTTAAAAATCACCGTGTATATTTAAATTGTGTTTATTATGTATGCAAATTAATCAAAGAAAAAAATATATGTTTCGATATAAATGACCAAACTAGTTATTTAACACCATAAATACTTAAAATAAATAAATGTTTTTTTGTAAAACAAGCTTTCATTAGTTGTTAATTCAAAAGAACTATATTTAGGTTAATAAAACCTAGTAGATAAAAAGATCTTATGGACCGTCGGTATAGCCATTTCTAGGTCGTGCTTAGGTCATACATGTACAATAAAAGAAGTACTATCTTATTAGATCTACCTAATTTTAGACGACGCATCGCAAACTTTGATTGGTATTAAATTAAAGTATATATACAGTCCAATATTACGGAAAAAGTTTACCAGACCCTTTAAAATTAAAGCCTAGCAATGACAGCTACTCAACCAGGGCAATGAAATATATGTGTAGTCATGTTCCTTTCAACCCTATAATTGGTGGCCATCCGTCCGAAGACAAAATGCGCTATGATGCATACCTGTATCTGTAACTTTCCCAGCATTTCACTAAGGCTCCACGCCGGCACAGGCACGCAAATCGGAGTACTTCAAGTGACATTGAAAAATACATTTCAAAATCAATGTTTTAGAACGTATAGTGTGATACAACAATCCACGCAGACAGCAAAGGTCTCTTTGAGCACGATTTTCTTTCCGAAAATATGGTGTAAAATCCAATGTTATATGAGATTCCTTGAATCTGCGCTCGTTTCAGTCTGCTCTGAGCCTTATAATATATATTAGAATACATGCTAATATTATTATACTGTGCTGCATCTGTTTGATCCGGTGGTCGCGGCAACGCGAACGAAGTTTTTTTCGCTCACTCAATAAAGTGAAATATTAAATCTCGGATTTTGTATGATGTACTTTGACCCCGAGTCGGTCGTATTTTTTTTTTTCGAAATCTTATTGCTAGTTTTTTTTCTTTTCTTAATAGTATAGTGATAATAACGTGTGATTGTGAACCAAATAATGTCTAACGGGAATGTATGTATGTTTATTTTCAATAGGTTAGCAGCTGTAACGGAGGAACTAAACGGCTCGAAACTCGACGCACAGCGTACCAAAACAAGCAGAAAAAAACAATGGTTGACAACTGACAATGTTGATTTATTGCAAAAATATGACAGACAATTTGGCAATAAATGTCAAACAAGGTTGTACCCGTGCTGATAAAAGATTCTAATACATTCGATTTTTGATCGAATTCCGCAAACCAGCCAGTGGTATTTTACAAATACCAGCAAGAACATGTAATTTAGAACTCTGTTATGGCGGTACATACGGGCTAAAGTTGTGTGTAAGCTTCATTACTATGCTTAGGAAGGAAGAAAAGCAAAAATATCGGTTGCCCACATTTAAAAAATAAAAATCATACCGTGTTTAAGAGGTTATTACAGATTAAAATCTTTGTTGTTTTTAATCAACGTGGGTGAAATGAAATAGTAATATCAGACGTTCGAAACTATTCCGATTTCAATATCAACAATAAATTAAAATAAAGTTAATAACCATACCAACCAATTAAACCTCCTCGCACACTATTGTCTTGCCACATTAAAAAAAAAAATAAGATTTAAAAACAAATACCTACTAGCCTACTACCTAATATCTAGCTCTGTGGGGTTATGGAAACAAATCTATGTATTTAAACTTGCGGGCTGATATAAAAAGAATGGTTTACACCTTTTTTTATTAAATAAACAGTTATCTAACTCGATACACAATAATAAATCGAATAATCAATATAGTATCGATTTAATTATATTTTATGTAGGTAGGTAGTCACTTTACACGCAATAGAAAAAATGGACATCCCTACATATTATTGACAGGCAGTTGTAAAAATGGCGTACTTTAAAGTCGGAAACTGTAAACGTGACATTGGCTAAATGCACAAACCGTGCGAAGCCATACCAAAAACAAAAAATTAAAAAAAAGTCGGAAACTTAAAAATACTTATTATTGTTCAAAAAACTATCCCATTATAAATTATAATTAAATCTCATTCAATAAATATTTTTTATTTTAGATATTTCATGCTGTTCGACTTTTTGAGACACGAGACCTTTCTCAAGAGTACTGTTCCTGGGCAATCTCCTTTGATTTGATTGCAACCGCCCTATATCATACGTACCGCTAATTATTGCATGCAACTGCAACCTAGCGCGTGGCTTCAAGGCCAGCTTATTACAGTTGCGTAGGAGATTGTGAGAACATAGAAAGCTATGGAGACGATTTGATTATTATAAATAAATATTTTATAAGATTATTATAATATATTAAGCAGTACTTATAACAGTAATTCTGCCGTCATAAGAAAAGAGGCCGTATTTACGTAAACGTTGATTCCGAGATAATTAAAGTTTTATGTAAAATGAAGGCCCACGATTTACTGAATGGTTTTAGTTAGTGATTCTTGTTTTAGAAGACGTCAAAAAATATAGGCTTAGTTTTGAACCATAATTGACACAAAAGGCCGTTATTGTATAATTATGGCTTATCAGATACAAAAACCAGAATTTATGTCGTAGTTAAGGCTAAAATCATTATGATATCTGTAATATAATACGAGTTACAGCTTTGTGCGTAAGACCCTTCGATCATAAATACCCTAGATACAACATCTCCTACAAATTCACGCCGAAAAAGTGTCCGACTCGCTTAGTTATAAGTATGCACGTATAGTAGACCAATTCACAATGTATAATGTACTAAGACTATATTAATAAAAATTTAATACAACTTTATTCCCTACACAAAAGGTTTTATTTGTAATGCACGCGTTAGGCGGTTGTGACATTACAAAATGCGATAATCGCGCAAGTCGTAAAATTTTAACGACCGTCGGCCGTAGGTGTACGAATGTACACCTTAAGTCAATCAGAATTAAGTATAATTCAGTTTACGCTGCGTGGGGATCGTAGCCTTGAGTCTTGTAGCAACACGCGCGGGAAAGGGACAACCGCGTAAGCGATTTACTTCAACTATTTTAGAAAGACAATGTTTTTACTTAGTTAGAAGGTAAATTTAGCCACAAATCCATTACATTATGAAATCTTGAATTAATACTTACCGAAAATAAGAAACCCCATCCTTTTTCAAGCTATTTGAAGTATTATTTTTGCACTTTTTCACGGAGCACTTCGGCATGTTGACCTGACGGTGACCGGCGCGCGACTGCGAGCGCAATTGTGCTACAACGCGTTTTTAGCACAATTGATTCATACCGCGCTTGTGGCGTTGTTAGTGTATCTAGGGTATTTATGATCGAAGGTAAGACCATAAGATAGCATTTTCTTTGCTGATTACGAATATGTTAAAAACTCATTTTTGACAAAATTGTCAGTTACAATCTTCTTTTTTATGACGGCAGAATTGTGTATGATGTTTTTGCTTATATTTTTTTTGCATTTAAATATGTATATATTTAATAAATTGTTGAAGATGTTTTGTCCGAATAATGACTAATAAACTAATAACTTTCTTGGAAAAAAAAGCAAGACAAATTTCTCGAATTCGAATGTCATCCGGAACAGGGAAAGTTATTGGAGACGCCTTCTCAATTACATAATCTAGTCTCTGTTCCAGCTAATTTAGAAGATGAGTAAGTACTTCTAACTTTTTTTATTTAACTATTTGTTTATTAATAATAATATACTATAAGTTAGGTCATACTCGCTGCTTTTCTTTCTTGTAATGTTGTTTATCGTGTCTCAAAGATCATTGAAGTTTATTTTATTTAATTATGTGTTATATTTAATCTCTTCATATCTATGTAAATTAATGATAATGATGGTGGCAATGATTTTTAATAACATTTCTTATGGTCTGGTCGTAGCAATAACAATGAAAACAGGCATGGCGTCCAGCTTCGTTCATGTACCTTTATTATCAAATACCGATGTAAGAATAAGGCTCATACTGGATACAGAAGTATTCGTTGCCAGCTCGATATGTTTAACGTCAAAAATTGCTTATTTGAATAGTTCTGCTATCTAAATCAATCAATAAATCATAGTAAAATGAAACTTTAATTCTGGCACATTAAAGTTTCATTTTATTTTCAGATCGAAGCCCAGGAAAAAATGATTTGTATAGAGATGGAAATTGCCCTTATGAGGTACAAAATAAGTTTAAACTCAATACATAGATTTTTCACTTTTACTTCTGAACAGTATTTGGACTAAGTAGATTCGTATTGTTTATCATAAGTATTTATGATTATACTGTAATTGCAGGTATGTAATGTACTAACTGGAAGACGTAATATTGATATACAGATTTTTTTTTGATAAATTGAAACGGTTGCTGATCATAAATCTATTTTCAACTGTGGATTAAGCCTGATTCAATTGGTTTCTGAACAACCAAATTGACTTTTTTCTCGGCTAAATTTGCAGTGGATGATGTAAAATAAAAAAAAATCAAATAATTATAGGCAACGGAACAGAACATCAATAAAGACGTTGTAGCTGGAATACTGACAAGTGAAGGTGGTCATGCTCAGTTAAAACAATTCACCGCTGCTGTCGACTTGCCCGAAATTAAGAAGAACATTTTTCTTAAACTTCAAGATCAAGTGGCGGATGGATGACTGGAAATATACCGCGTGTTTATTATACAAGTTTCTTTTTATGGATTGTCTTCTGCCTGAGTTGGTAGATACACTATTTTCGAAAAAATAATGATACGAGATCCTGAATATGTTATAAAACGAACAGTGCAAGATGAGAATAGCTTAATAACTGCAATCTTATCAGATGCGCTAGTATAAACGTCAAGGAGGCTAGATATTAGTGCATTTTAAATTAAAACCTATATTATAAATTAAAATGTAAATGTTCGTTGGTTCAAAATCTAAATCGCCGAAAGTTCTTCAACAATTGCTTTGAAGTTTTGACATAACGTTGTATAGAGGGTGTTTTTAAACACCGTCATCCTCTTAATGGGTCATTGTACTCATCATTATGAACATGTTTTACCGTGGGGCAGAATCAGCAATCGCGAAAAAAAAAATGTTTTTTCCTACATTTATTTATGTCTGCATAACTCGTCAAAATGTTGATTTTTTTTCGCGATTTCAATGTTGGTTCCAAAGTAAAAGTTGTTCGTAATGATGAGTATAATGGGTACCGATGGTTAATACCCTGTGGTTAACACTATTAACTACTGGGAATGATGCGTTCTACTGGTTAACAGTGTTGACGAACGCGACATTTTTTTCCCAATAGTTAATACCCTCGTCTCGCTTATGTTTCAGGAGTCAGGTTAAAGAAAATAATAAGATGTAAAAAATATAACGGTTCTTGAAAGTGCTTTTACGAAGACTTGATTGAGGCACCAAATTAATAATGATTTCGTTAAACGAAGGCGACATTTTTTCCCAGTGGGAACTATTCCCTCGTCCCGCATCTATTTCAAGAGTTAAGACAAACCTGTCTTAATGTCAAAAAGTCACTTGATGTAAAACTAGATTATTTTTTTTACATTTTAAATAAAAACCTTTTTACATTTATTGTGATTATCTATTTCAAGAAATTAATCGACCAACCAACTTAATTTGTGAGGTGGTTTTGAAAATCTTGTAATTTCGGATCTCATTATTTATTTAAGCACATATTAATGCCAAGTTTCAAGTTTCTAATCCCCAGGAATACGATTTTTCATACAAACTAAATTCCCCCTATTCACCCCTTAGAAGTAGAATGTCAAAAAATCCCTTTTTGTGGATGCCTACGTCACTTGGAACCCTAACAAGGAACCCTTTTTTTTTGAGGGTGAGAATTCATCAAATAACTTCTCTCGCTCTGGGCGAAGAGGGAGGGCGTGTCAGACTCTTACTGACTGAAACCCACCCATGTTCCTTCAGTTGCCTGTGCCAGGGGCCATGCTAACCCTTTCAGACTTTTAACAAGGAACCCTACTGTCATAATTTCGTATTCCTACCCTAAGCGGTTTGGGCTGGGCAATGATGTGTCAGTCGGGACTCTGCGGGAACCTCACCTAATTATTTTGTGAGTGTGTACAACACACTATGCATCGATATATTACACTAGTGATACATGGGGCACACTAAAAGTTTTGCACTTCTAGCTAATCGGAACTACACACATCAAAAGTGTCTAGGGATCAACATATATTTTTGCAATAACTTTTCTCCTGATTGATAATAATTAAAATTTTCTTTAAGGATTCATAAAATAAAGTGTTTTCGTTTGTCACAGTAACGATAAACCAAGTCACCTTTGCATTAATAAAGAAATTTGCCATTTTCCTAATAAAGGGATTTTTGACATTTGAACCACTAACACAAAAGTTCGAAAAAAAGACTGAAATAACAGTTTTCTTTAAAATTTTATTGGGTAACTTAAACAATTAATAATCCGTGTTTCTACCGCGAACACTAACAACACAAGAACATCGGTTTGGCATACTCAAAATGAGTTCATCCAAATCACGCTGTGGAATGGCCGCCCATGTTCGTTGCAACAACAAAAAAAGGTCTTCTTGCGACTGGATACCCTCCATATTCGGCAGAGCTCTTCTCTGTAGCATATCCCATGCATGCTCAATCGGGTTCAAGTCTGGCGACTGAGCAGGCCAGGGCAGGACATTGATGTTAGCTGCGGCGAGAGTCTGTCTTACAACTCTTGCGGTGTGCGGTCGTGCATTATCATGCATTAACTGAAATAAGGGACCGATTTGCACTTGTAGAGGAACGATGACGTCTGATACAATCGTCTCAGCATAAATTTGAGCGTTGAGGTTGCCTCTGATCCAAATCAACTCAGTTCTTCCGCCGATCCAAATACCCGCCCATACCATGATGGTTCCACCACTATAAGGATGGACTTCCTGGCAGGATTTTAATCGCTGTTGGCGTCCAGGGGTTCTCCAGTGTCGTATACGTCTTGTATCCGGTCTCATACCAAAACGAGACTCATCAGAAAAGCACACGAAACGCCATTGTTCTTCTGCCCAATTTCTGTGTTCAAGAGCCCATTGATATCGAATCCTACGATTGTGCATTGCTATAGGTGGTACCCGTAGCGGTCTTCGGGAATGAAGATTCACTTCATGCAAGCGGTTTCTGACTGTTTGGTCGCTAATTAAGTTCCCTGAAGAGTGATGAAGCCTCACGGCTAACATCATGGCGGTTATTGTTGGAGCTCTTCGAGTTAAGATTTGAATGTATCGGTCTTGTCTCCGTGTGGTGCAGCGATACCGTCCTCCATGGCGCTCAGCCACGGTACCAGTGCTTCGGTAACGTGTCCAAAGTCGACTGATAACACTCTGACTTGTATTCAGAGCTAAAGCCACAGTACGTTGCCGGGAACCAGCTTCTATCATTCCCACGGCTCTGAGCATTTCTTCCCTGCTTAAATGACGTCGCCGCTCCATAATAACGTTGGTTTTAATCAGTAGTAGGGAAACAGTAGCACTAATAATGTCTTCAATGCGTTGTATGTTTTTATAGGGAAAATATTGACAGCTGATTTTCATCTTTTACTCGAATTTGATTCACAGTTCCTGATTCAAATTATGAAATGCACCAAAAAGGATCCATATAAATTTATAAAATCATAAATTTATTACAAAGCCACATCTTAATCTCAAGAAATCCGCATAAAAAGGCTTGATCCCTAGACACTTTTGATGTGTGTATTTGAATTTCGAATGTTATATTTTTTTAAACGTTGCAAACTTCTTAGTAATAAAAAAAAACAATTGGCGGGAAATCATTTTGTCAATTGTTTTTTATCACACATCAAAGTTCTACGTACGCAACGAAAATGGAATTAAGGCGAAAAGATTTTAGAGCGATGATTTTTTATGATTTTAAAAGTTCTCTCTCTCCGCAAGACTGTGCCGCTCGTCTTCAAAATGCTTTTGGGAGAGAAGCATCTTGTTTGAGCACCGTGAGGCGATGGTTTGCTGAATTGGAGAGAGGTCGAGTTTCTTTACATGACGAATTTCGTGAAGGGCGGCCTTCAACTGCCGTCAACGAAAATAATGTGGCTACTGTTAAGCGGCTAATTGAAGAAAACCCGAGGATTACCTATGAGACAATTCGAGGACTGTTGGAGATTGGTATGAGCCAAATTCAGAAAATTTTACACGAAGAATTGAAAGTTCGGAAACTTTGTTGTCGTTGGATCCCTCATGAACTGACAACGGAGCAGAAGCGGGCTCCCGTGGAATGGTGCTCACAGATGCTACTGAAGTACGACCACGAACATTCTAATGCTGTTTATGACATTGTCACAGGAGACGAAGCGTGGATTTATTGTTTTGAACCCGAAAAAAAACAGCAATCTTGTGAATGGGTGTTTGAAAATGAGAACAGGCCAACAAAAGTAAGGCAGGCGAGAAAAGTTGGTAAAAAAATGATCGCGGTTTTTTTTCTCAGCAACGGGTTCCATCTGTACAATTCTACTTGAAGATCAAAAGAGTGTTAATGCCGAGTGGTATACTACCATTTGTTTACCCAGGGTGTTAGAAAAAGTTCGCGAAAGACGACCCAAAAGCCTCGTTCTCATACATCATGACAACGCTTCTTCACACAAGGCCAACAAAACAAAGTCATTTTTAGCTTCCGAAAAAGTACAACTCGTCACCCATCCTGCGCATAGCCCCGACCTAGCACCCTGTGATTTCTGTATTTTCCCCAAAATCAAAGATTTGATGAGGTTCAGAGGTTTCAATCAGAGGTTTCACTTTTACCAACTCCGAAGTGGCAGTGATAGCGTTCAATCAACACGTGGAAAACATGCCTTCAGATCTGTGGTCCTCCTGTTTTAAAAAATGGTTCGATCGCATGAAAAAAATTTTAAAATGTAAAGGAGAGTATTTTGAAAAGCAATAAACATAAAATGTTGGTTATAACATGTGGTTTTTTTAAGTTAGGCAAAACTTATAGTGTGACCTACGTACAAACACAGCTCCCACGGAGAGCTTGCGAGCTCAACGAGACGCACTACGTACCTAATTGCTACGAAACTGCGTAGCAAAATCTCCGCTGGGACGTAGCAATACCTGCAGCTACGTTACGAAAACGTAGCAATTTCCTATTTTCTCTTTGCACTGTGAAAATGCTCGCAATCGATAACTACTTCATTCCACAAAGCATAATATTTTCTTTTTTCGCAAAGAAAAATTACATTGACATTGAATTGTTACAAACAAACAGCAAAAAAGCAAGTGTTTTAATCGATCGTGGAATAAGCAATTCTACTTGTAATACATAATATGCATGTATATTTTTATTCGATAGTTTACATCGCCATAATATAATAAAAATATATTCAACGCCAAAAAAAGCAATTGAAAGTACTTAATAAAAGTTTAAAATTGCTAACCGACACGAGCAACTTTAACGCTCTCCATTTTGGCTCACTTGGTGTGACGTCATAGTATATAACATTGACAACGGACTAAATCGCAAACACCGGACTAAGTTGACATTTTTGTAAAAGGAACTGTATTTCGATTACAGTTATGTTCTTATTTCAAAAACAGGCTCGATGGTTTAAACCATGTCAAAAGAAAAACCTTGTTTTGTAATAAGGCCGTTACGGTCTTATTACAAATTAACCTAACAGAAATCGAAATACAGTTCCTATTACAAAACTGACAACTTGGTCTGGTCTTAGATTGTCTATTTTGTATTAAGAACTTTACTAAAGTCGGCACAAAGTTTCAAATACAAAAACTAAATCGAAGATTTAGGCTCGGGCTAAAGTTAGATCGTGTTTTGTAATAAGACGGTTAAAAATCACATTCATAGAATTTTACGTCACATCCGCTCTGACCAATGGCGTCGCTTTTCTAATATTTGATTTTACCATAATTTTATTACATTTTTATTAAAATTAATTTCTTGCTTAAAATTAAATTATAATCAAAAATATTGATGGATTAATCCTGAAGTAAAAAAGGTTTGAAAAAAAATTACCCTTATTTGAATCATGGCTTGGTTACATTATTTTGATTGTTTAAAATTGATTATAAAACAGGCAAATTCCGTTAACACCCTGTTAAGAATTTTTCCATACAAACGTGTTCACCTTTATATTACTCGGAGCTCCTGTGATAGCATCTCCTTTCTTTATGAATATATAAACAAACAACAGTAGGATAAATGAAAAAGTAAAGTAGGTTGTAATTGAGATAAACAAATTTCTTAAGATGTTGTTACACTTGCTTTTAGATCTCATCGTCACTGGACGACTCGTTCGCGGAGCTTAACGGGACTGGTCTGGTGGAAGTGGTTGGTGACGACGAGGTCGGCCGCCGCATCATCGTGGTGTCAGCCTGCAGACTACCTCCCAGCAAGGACTTGCATCCTGACAAATTACTTAGGTACTACAATTTTGCGGCACAAAAGTACTTTTTTAAATTTTAAGCTAATAAATCCTCTGAACCAGCTCGTGATATCATAATCAACTCTTGAAAATCCTGACTTGATACAATTGTATCCATTCGTAGATCGGTGCGCTTACCCGAGAAAGAGTCTCCAACTGCAGCTCTATCCGTATCAAATATATTAACAGTTACACTTCCAAGTTTCAAAGTCTTCAGCAACAAGCTAGAATAGTGCGGACTCATTGAAAGTCTACGTGTTCGCTTACTTATACATGTCATGACCCCATAAAGGTTGGTGCTTCAAGGCGTCCAAAGGATTGTGCTTTATTCAGTCTTAACCCTGTTCAAGTTCACTGCATTTATAAATTATTATTCCTGGACTATATTTATAGGCTGAGCTATCAAAACATTTTTTTTTTCATAGCTTACCTCCGTTTCTGATAGGGTTTCAATAGAGAATATGCATGTGATTATTATAAGAGGCAATTTATTTTTTTAATATTTTAAAGCTATGCTAAAATGCCATCAATTTAAAAAATACATGCATATTCCCTATTATGAAACTTTTCTCAAAGCTCACTGTTTTAGCCCAGCAGCACTTTATCTCGATAATTGTTATCGTTTCAGGTACCTGATGTTCACACTGGACAAGTACGTCGAACAGGACTACAGCGTCGTGTACTTCCACTGTGGTCTGACCAGCAAGAATAAACCACCTCTATCCTGGCTCTGGAGGGCCTACAAGGCATTCGATAGGAAATACAAGAAAAACTTAAAAGCCTTGTATCTCGTACACCCGACGAACTTCATACGTATAGTATGGCAGATGCTAAAGCCAGCCATAAGCGTCAAGTTTGGAAGGAAAATGATGTACGTTAACTACCTACATGAGCTGCAGCAGTATTTGAATTTGGACAAGCTGTGCATACCTGACTCGGTCCTTGAGTGAGTATTTCATAAACTATACCCTTCATTTTATTACACCACCTAGTCTTTCTACTTACCATGATTTTGGTCCGCATGTATTCGGAACTTTTGCGATGTTTGGAGACCGGATGATCAATTTATTTGAGTGGAAAATGTTCTATGAGTTTTGAACGCATTTAGCTAATTTTGGGACAGAAACGGTGGCTCCTATCAATTTTTCTTTACGAATTGCTATTGGAATCACTTCGTTTACCATCTGGTCGCTCTGCTAAATGAATGGGGAAGTAATTACTCTACACGTATCGTTGACGCTTTATCATGTAAAAAGTAAACTATTTTATTAGGCGTACTTGGAGTAATTTTTTTTTAAAGAATATAGTAAGTTGTAATGTAAAAGCTTGTTTTAAATATAAGCAAACAAATTATGCTCCATTTGCAATTGTCAAATCTCGCAGGAGACGTCCTAACAAAGTCATGTTTATGTTTTTGATAAAGAATGGGACCCTCAAAAACAATTTTCATTGATACACATCGACATATTTGAATCATTACTATACATCATACCCCCGATCGAAGTTAAAGGTACGTTCCGTAAACAAATTTGCGGCGTGGCGCCCGCCTTAAGAAACTGCATTCCGCAGACTTGCGAGAACTGCCCCTTACATTCGGACTGCAACTTCACTACAAAACTCACCCCGCACTGGGCGCACTACCTCGCGTCCGGTCCGCGAATTTAAATCAGTTTTTCAAAAACTCGAAAATGATCTGCTTTATCTCCTGTTGTGGTTTGATTAAGTACGTTACGTGTTTTAAACATAAAAAAAATGTTTAATTATGCAAATTAATTGGAAAAAAATAATTCGAAAATCTGTGTAAATTAATTGTATGCGGATGTTCAAAGGAAATCTTTACTTCATCGAATAATAATTTGTGATAACTGATGATATCTTAGTAGGTGTGAAGTGCTCGGGAAATATTTTGAAAATTGTGCCAATTTTAAACAGCTCTACCTTAGACTGTCTTTAAAAAATATGTTCTAGAAATAGGCGCGATTAATTCAAAATGCTACAGAGTTGACTGATATCCTAGGCTTTCAAAAGTGCAATTTATGGTGTAGTTAAATTAGGGGAATGTAGTTTGTTCGGAATTTAAAACTGATTTTGATTCGAGTTTTATTTCAAGTGTTAGTTTTGCTGTTTCTGCAAAACCTTTAAAACGTTAAATATTTGTGTCCAATAAATAAACAAAATTTAAAATAGCTATAATTAGGGCCGCAGCTCAGAGCAAAATAATCTGATAGGCTGAGATAAACTGAGCTTTATCACGAAGCAATGAGATTAATTTATAATAGCACAGAGACAAAAACTTTACTTCGGTGAGTGTGCCCAAGAACTCCACGACCTCATTCCATCGGTCATCTAGACGTACTGCAAGTTACCATCCTTACCTTGTTGCTATTCCACAAATTCGCACTAACCGTTTCCAAATGTCTTGTTATGCGCACAGCAGTGGAACTCTTTACCTGCGTCTGTGTTTCCGAACGCATACAACCCTAATCCCTTCAAACTGATAGTGAACAGGCTTCTTCTGGATAAGCTCACTCCATCGTCGACTCTGTCTCTGTCACCACACTGTTATAGACTACAGTCAAGAGCATATTAAATAAAAAATAAATAAAAAAGGAGATCTAATTAAATTAAATTATAGATGGGTATTTGTGCTTAAAATTTTATACTTTAATTTGAATGTCTTTTAGGTCTTGCTCTTCATCCGATATGCATACATTTCTAATTTTCAAAATGTAAAAACTTTAAAAAAAAACTCACTCTAGTTATTCTTAAGAACCCGTTTTTAGAAGACTCATCATAAATCTTGCCCTAAAACCTTAGATTAACAGTTTTTTTTTTAAAGTAAAATCTGCCATTTATCACTGCTTAGCAAAGGCCTCCCCAAATCCTTCCAGGCATCCTTTTCTAGAGCCACCTAGATATAACCCTTGATTTGATTTGTAAAGAAAATTAACAAAAGCCTATCACACAAGAAGTTTTTTTAAACCTTTTTGTGTTCTATTTTTGGAATTGTCTCCTCAAGCCCTTTACTTTGATTCCCCACTTGGTCATCATCGTCACCAATCTCTTGCCTCATGCTAATTTATTTGTGATCAGCGCAACATGTTATGGCACTGCTTTTTTTTTGCTTTCAACTCCTAAAGTCGACTTCTCACATAGTGGAGTCCTGTGTGCCCAGCATGGGAACGTTATAGACTGATTATGATTATAATCACAAAAAATCTTTTATATTTTAAAACCTTTAAGGATTTTATAGTCTTAAATCCAGAAAGTGAAAAGTAAAATCATTTAAAAATTAATGTCACCAAGAGATTGGGTCAGTTCAAACTTCTAATCTTAGATGCAGGATGACCTGGTTTATTTGAGCTGGCCTACTGCTATATTTAGACTAGGCAAAAGAAGAAGTTATTGATGTCGTCTTGATCTTCTGTGGCCATCTTTTCTGACGATGGGGATACACAATAATCATGTGGGAATTCATAATCTTTAATAAGCCGTTATAGCTAGATTTCTAAATCACCATAATCATTTCAACCGAAAGATGTCCACTATTGGACATAACAACTGTTTTGGCGTCGCTTAGGGGGGAGGGGGGGGGGCTCCCCAAGCTACGCAAGAACAGTCGTTTATTTCATTACGGCGAAACTTTACAGGTATGAGTATCAAACTTTATTGTATGAGCTTTCTGGACGTCAGAACGCCAGTGTCAAATAACTAAGAGATCGTTGTATCAATATAAACGCCGAGGATCCAACCAGGGTGACCAGGGTCTATAAATATGGTGGTCATTTCATTCGGATTTAAACGGAATACATACACCAATATATATTTTACTGGTGAAAATAAAATTTGAACAGAGTATTCAAGAACAGAACACGCTCACTGATGACATTTACTATGGACTTTTCAAGGCCGTTAATTAGGCGAGCAACTGAGCATTTAAATATTCTTGTTTCTAAAAAGGTTTCCAAGAAAGCTCTATCTTTTAATGAACCATTTATATTTTTTACAAGCTTTTTATTAACTTTGCTTCGTTGATAATCTGGTACAATGGAGCTGGTCTGATGATGGAGCCCGAAGGTTTTAGTCACTAAAATGAAAACTTCGAAATGCAATAAATTGCTAACACCACTCTTTGTATGTTTATAATTTACTTTAAATTATTACTATATATTTGTATAGTAAACCAATTAAACGTGTTTGAATATTCAAATATAGGTAGTTATGAGTACTTATACGGCTAGCCAAAATGTTAATTGATTTTATTATGTTTCTGATGATTTTAATTTAATTTTGATATAATTAAATTTTGATTTTATTAAATTAAATTTTAATTTATTAAATTAAATTTTGCCAAATCTCATCCAAATCCATTGAGCCGTTTTTAGTCCGCGTTTCCGTCGGCGTGAAAACGTAACAAAGAAACATAGAAAAAATCAAATCTTTTTTCTTTCTAATATTAGTTTAGATTAAACCTGCAGCTTTCGCGTTAAATGTATAGCGCCCTAAGTTTTTTTTTACTTATATTACTTCTTTACTGACACCTACTTAAATGTCAGTTGGGCAGCTAAGTGTCCTTATATTAAAACTTAGAATGTCATTATAATGAACACATTTAAATTCAATGTGTGATATGTGATAACTAAAGATAGTATTGGTCTGAACGGCAAATAATGATTAAAAAATTATAAAATGGTTACGTAATGACTCGACTGGCCTGTTTCATTCTTTGCATAGATTTTCTTTCTCAGCTACGTTAGTCGTAACCTATTCTTCGTTTTCTTTACTTGATAAAATCCTAGGTAGCCCTATGAAATATTCTGCATTATCGAGTCTTCCTTCGAGTTGCTTCTTCCTTCAGAAGACCAAACCCGAAGTTGGTAACTGCTTTTGTTACAGTTGAAGATTAAACGAAGAACTGATGAAATTATTCATATAAATACACGATGTATTGATCGTTATTAATCGACTGGACTCTATCCCCGGTTACACATAGTAAAAAATACCTTCTCCTTTGGAGCACCGGTCGTACCATATCTTGCCAATAGTTCAGTGGTTCATAATAGCGTTAAGAATTTAGGAGAATGGAGAATTTTAACCAATGTACGACAGCCGTTTCCGGGTTACGGGGAGTTACCGGGTCTAACCCAGAATCAGACAATCAGAATCAGACAGCTGTTTTGTCAATTAAAGTAAAAGGGGCTCCGAGGCCGAGGGTAAATCAGGCTGCTGGCAAACTGGATGGGTTAAAGCAAAATGACAATATTTAGGAGGTGTTGATCATAAAACAAGCGCCAGCAGCTTCTCACTTTATCGTTCACGATGCTCTGGGCATGCCACTTTATCTAGTAAGAGCTGTGCTAGCTGGACCCGTAGAGCTGTTCACTCACCAACAAGATCATGCGGCTTCTTTGCCCAATGCTGCTCAGGAGCTAGGCCGGATTAAGGGTAGAATTAAGCTTCGTGAAGCGCCTCCCCTACCAACTATCATTGAAGAGATCCCCTTGGGTGTAGACACACCAGGAATCAGCGTGGCTCTTCATGAGCCATAAATCCACTACGAGCATAAAAGGCATCGCTATAACAGGTCGACCACCATCTACTCGTTGTGTTGAAAAACGATAGTGTGTAGTCTGTGACTATCATCTGATTTCCCAATCTATCTTCAACTTTACCATAGACACTTTCGTAAATATTAACAACAAAATATTTGTTTTAGGTACGACAAGCTGTTGCTCTCGAAGAACCCGAGAGCTGCTGAGTCGGCTCGTCAAAATTCGGCCCCGACCGAGACGTCGCCGATCGCCAAGTACAAAAAGAAGCCAAAGGGCAGTCTGTCCCCGCCACCAACTCAACAGTTTGGCGTTTCTCTGATGTTCATCAAGGAAAATAATACTAATATGGTGGGCGCTATTCCGCCTGTAGTCAAGCAGTGCGTTGAATTTCTGTCACAGCCTGATGGTAAGTGGATTGGTTACTCACGGTTTTTCTTTTGAGCAGTTTGAGCTACACTACACTTGGTCACCATGTGACTACCACAGCCGTGCTGCCAACAAAATGCTTACATCTGTATGGTGGGCATTTCAAACAGTGGCCCGATAAATATAGACCTTACTGCCTCGCTTATTTCTATCAAATATTATATCAGCTACTAATGCGAATGTTTTGAACTAAATTGTAACAGCAATGTGAGACATAAATTGATCAGAAACGTGATGAACTGATGACGCAGAGGCAAAATACAATATTCGACCATTTTAATTTTTACAGTTTATTTTATTTAAGTAATTCAACATTTATGTTTTATTTACTCTTCTCGAGGGAAGTTCTTATAAAATTGCCGTATTTTCAGCTCTAGAGACCGAGGGTATATTTCGTCGCTCGGCTAACATGTTAGTGATAAAGGAACTCCAGCGGGCCTGCAACCGCGGCGAGCCACTTCGCTTCAAGCACGACCCCCACAACGCAGCCGTGCTACTGAAGACCTTCTTCAGGGATCTGGAGGAGCCGCTTCTGACCTTCGATTTGTACGACGAGATTATGGACTTCCCGAGTAAGTTTTTTCTACGAGGTATAAAAATAATAATAAAACAATAAAATATATTTAGATACTTACTATAATAATAGCGAATAATAAAATGTTTTCAAGATGTTAGTAATTAGTAATTAGTCCATACAATGAGTTTTATGTTGTCTTGTAAAATTAAGGTTTAAGTTTGTATTATCGTTTTCCAACGGAACAGGGTTTGTAGATAATTAAAGTTTATCGGAACTAATCCAGAGCTGGGGTGAAGAAACTGGCCTTAAATATTTTCAAAATTGAGATGATGCAACTTGCTTCTAGTCTTTTTTTTTTCTTTTATAGACTGGTCAGCTCGAGACAAACCGCGCAAAGTGAAGATCCTGATTCTGGAGCGCCTGCCACTTGACAACTACAAGTTGCTAAAATACGTATTCCAGTTTCTGTGGAAGGTTTGTGCTTACTCACTATTGGTTCGAAAAGACCCCTCATAAACCGCCTGAACCGAACTATGCAAATGGTATATTTTTTTTTTGCAGATTGTGCCCATGCTTGATCGATTACCATAATCAAAATTAAACTCCGAAATCAATTTTATTTCGTTCCACCAAACCACAATGCCTCGTACATCAATGCGTGCGGAGCCGTGCTCATCAGATTATCAGTTCTAGGACGCGGTAGATAATGTCTATTCTTCCTTACTGAATAACGGTTCTTTCACAGGTACAAGACAGAAGTTGCCTCAACAAGATGACTACAAACAACCTGGCGGTGGTGTTCGGGCCCAACCTCGCTTGGCCGCCCAACGGACAGATGTCGCTGCTGTCGATCGCGCCAATCAACAACTTTACAGACTTCCTCCTAGCACACCAGGAATCTATTTTTATCATCTAATTTGTAGTAAAAACTGATCAAATCGTAGCCGAGATAATAGTACCGAGGCAAAATATAAATGTAGCAAGTAGTTAATGAATGTTGACTTAGTAAATGCCAAATTTTTGTTAGACGGCGGTTTTAAAAACTCTAATTTCAGAATGTTTTCATTCCTTTTTAGAAATGTCTTACAATAATAACACTTGCGTTTAAAATATGGCGGAACACACATTTAAAATGAAAGTTAGTTATTTACACCAGAATCTCTATTTATATTGTCACCATTGTATATTTTCTTGAAGGATTAATTTAATGATGATATCACTTGTAGTACATAATGTGTTTCAAGTTATTATAATAATAGATGTATTCATTGTTGCAATTTAATAATATTATATGAGATCTATAACGAATGCTTATTAATGATGCATGTGTTAACTGCTTTTAAACCCTCGTCATAATAATATTTACATAGAGAAGAGTTAGTAGCAGTGGGTAAACTTTAAATGGTTTTCAAACTGGTTTATGAGCATAGAGCACACCTTATGATCATATTATTACAGAACAGGTTACTTTTACAATTTCTAAAAATGGAACATAAATATGAAACTAATCATATACCGCTATATCGCTCGTATGTCGTAATTTAAGAACACCACGTAGTTTTGCCATTTTGATGCCGTTTCTAGAGAGAATCTGAATTCGAGTTGTTTCAAGCTAAGTCCAGCAGAAACTCATAAAATGAATTAAAAAGTAACAACACGGGATCCACCATCTATATAAAATTATGCAGTCTTTTAACTCTCCTGTGAAGTTGCTATTTTTGACTTGCGTGGTGTCGGAACAGCCGACGATAAACCGCTTACACATATTACTTTACAAATCTAAAAACAAGAAATAGGCCATATACAGAAGTAGTTATTAGATATTCGATGCAATTTTCAATTCCATCCGTAGCAGAGAAGTCTCGTCCATAATGCTTGAACATCCATTAAAAAAAAACTGCGTTGTGGTATCTATAATTTTAATGAAATTAGGTTATGCATAGGTTTAGTAGAAAGGACTCAACTGAAAAAAAAGTATTTGGCAGGCACAAATACGCATGTTTGAATCATTTCGCATGATGCAGATAACATAATTTAATAACATTGCATGTCGGAACAGTATAATACGTTAGCTTAAAACAATACCCTTCCTCAGGGGCAGTCGGGTAAAAAGCGCAGTCATTTTGCGCACGTGATTCCCACGTTTGTTTATACAGTACCTACACAAAAGCTAAATCAAAACATTCCCTAAAATAAAGTCATGACTAAACTCTATAGAAACATCGGTTGGCTACGCCCATAAATAAGTTATTGAAGAAGAACGGAAGTAAGCATGGTAGATCACTTTGCTCGCAATACACGATTAATTTTAATCACTAAGTACTAAGATAAAATGTTCCACAACATTCCATGTGGAATCCTGGTGTTTCTATATCACCTTGAACTTAGATTCAAGGTCATATGGAAACACCAGTGTGCAGTTAGCCGCATAAAGACGAACGTACAGTTGTTAGTAATAGCTTAATAATCGCTGTGGCCTATTTGTGTTGTAATGCGAAATCGATATCTCCTCCGAACTCGTGTAATCGATTATACCTATTTACTCCAATTTCACCCTTTAGGGGGCAATTCGTCAACGTCCAAACCCTGCACGCTTACTACTAAATGTTTATTTTACTCTTACTGTTAAATTGTTATGCACCGTATTAATGATAAACTAAAGCTGTGGTACAACATTATTTCAGTAGCACGTTTTTGAGTTGATTTTCAGTAGGAAACATGTCTCCGCAACACAAAATATTATTATCGCGATAATGTCGCGGAACTTTTGTTTAACATAAATACGAGGCTTAAGACCATGTTCGCATGTACTTAAAAATATCGCGACAGGATTTTATTGCGCTCTGGATTTTCAACTCTCAGTGTTGAACCAGGCATTTAGAATCCAACAAAGTGCATCCCAGCACGTCGATAAAGCAGTGCGTTATAGATCCAGTACGCGAAAAAATCCCGCCGCGATATTTATATGCTTCCGAGCAAACGTGGACTAACGGTACCTAATTAAATAATCATCTAAAACTAGCTAACAGACTGAAATGATATCAGTGCCAATTTTATTATTTCGGCCAATCACAGAAGTTTATACGAGTTTTGCGGCTCTGACCTAACTTTTGTGATCTATGCCGACAATTAGCGAACTTAAATAAATCAGTTGCATCTAAATTCTTGAAATCATAATATTATTATTATTAGTTCTTATGAACTACATTATTATTAACCTCGCACAAGTATATAATGCGGCTTCGTAGTGATTGAGATGTACAAATTATGTTTTAAAATTAGTTTAATTGGATAAAATTGCAAGTAAGATGTGGAATATGTTTTAAAAATATTATAATGCTGTCACAGATTGGACTACCAAAAATATTCCGTGGCACCAGTTTCTGTGAATAATCTCTTCGATTATTTGCGATAACTGGCGTATCCTTTGAGTACCCACTTGTCAAGTAGTCCTGTGTCAAAATTATACATTCTAATATGGTCACACTAAAACATTACACACTTTATGAAACATTATATTCAAATAATCATTCCTTTTTCCTAACCTATGGTTAATACGTAATTTTCCGGCTCTTCATTTAAGGCATTTATGTACAACGGTTTGCTTTTAAAACCACTATTCCAATGTTATAAATAAATTCATAAAGAGTGATGTAAAGTACCTGTTTTAAGTAACATTACCTGAATTTCTCTAAGATAATTTGTAGATTCTGTAATTGAATTTGCAGTGGAAATGAAATAAAGGTTTGTTACAGCACTGTACGCAAATTGTAATGGACTGATAGAAATTAATGGATCTGACGATACAGGATTGTGTGTTGAATTGTTGATATGAGTAGAGCAGACCTCATGCGGACTACATTTTTTTAAACGGAACTGTATCTAATGACAATACAAATGGTTCTCATCTTTACTACTACATTTATTTACTATACAGAATCTTTCTTTTAATTATGTAGTCTGTGAGAGATCAATATCAAACATTCTACAAGTACTATAAAAACCTTACAAGTTTTGATAATGTTTCTTCTTGTAGTACAATAATTCATTAATTTGTAGTATGTAATTTTATATGAATATTAACACAATATTTTAGGGGGGTCTAGGGGGGTTAATGTATGTTAGGTCTCTTGGATTGAAGTAGACTAAGTTTACTACAGGTAGATTTACTAAAGTTATTTATAATTTCTAAGTTTATCTTGGACATCACTAACATTGGTGAAGGAAAACATCGTAAGGACTTATAATGAATATAAATCTGAAATCGCCAACCTGTTTTGAGCGAGCGTGGTGATCAATGCTCGTGCCGTCTCTGTGTGAGAAGAGGCTTCTGCCCTACAGTGCGACACTGGCAGGATTATAATCGGGTTTAGATTTAGAAACTTTTGTCTAAGATAAACCAAATTAATCCGTTGTTATATTGCATACAGTAAAAATAAACAATCACATTAATTTAGCTAAACTTCAGTCGTGTGTGCCTATTTTCAATCTAGCACGCTCTGGATGATTTAGTGTGTCCGCCTTTAAGCGGACTAATCGATGAAGTTATTGTGCTGCTGGATTTCTCTTTTTTTGTCACTATGATAGACAAAGATTACCCGCCAGAGTTTCGGCCCGGCTAACCTACTGTAGATAAATGCCGCGGGCAGTTGACGAATGCAATGTGAAACTTACCATATTATGTATAACGAGAAAGATTAATTAATTCGCCCAAAGCGTTCGCCAAGTATTGACGTACTTGGCATGAACTTGTACTTGGCATGAAGCGTATAGAGAGAAATCCAAAAGTTATTTTGTGGTTTGTTGACCGAATAGACACACATATTACAAACACTACTGTTGTTTACTGAGGCTTTCAATATTATCATAATTATGGAATAAAGTATGAACGTATTAATATATTTTTTTTAATTGTATTATTAAGATTGTATACCAAAAATAACAAAGAGTAGCGGTTATGTAGTTATAAGGACACATCTTTATTAGTTATAGTAACTAACAATTTACTGTATTACTTGTTAGTGCCTCATTTTTTATGTATAACCGGGAAATAAAGTGTTTAGCTGAGGCCAGTAAATGTGTGTTACATGGGATGATTTTCCCTACTTTTTGATCTGTTAAATACAAAATAAAAATAGTTTTATGGATAGTTTCCTAGAAGATTATATGCGCAACCTACTTTTTTTTTTATAAATTTCGTTTTCTATCTTTTTAAAATATGTTTTCTTAGTTGTCTTAGTTTTGGTTAAATACCGGAGTTTATGATCAATTAAACTGGTCTTATGTTGTATGTAGCATATTAGACCGAAACATGAACTTTGAAAGTAATATATATTTATTAAAGCGTATTTGCCAGTTTTCATGTTATTCCCACTCAATACCAGTGTCATAGTCTCCCGTTTAATGAATTAATTTCTTTGTTTTCTTCTACGTAAAATAAAACATTTTTCGTCTACCTAAAGTTTGTATAGAGTGTTGATGTAAACGTGTTTGGTACTGCAAGGATTATTATGTAATAACGCTCCGACCTCCGACTGGGGCTAATCTTTCTATCAAGCCAGTTAGCGCGGCAATTTATCACTCTGCTGCAAAACTTGCATGACAAAATTGTCTGCATCTGACTATATTGTGTCAGTTATTTCAAACTCTTGATTTATTTCTTCGACTTTGGTGTTGTTGCAAATTATTTGGGATATTTTTGCCTGATAATTACACAACTACAACCAACTACCAACCATACCTGACAACTATAAACAATATACCTACTCGATACATCGTGGTTGATTTTTATTTTACGCAAACCAACCAAAATCTAACGAACAGTGCCATTTGCTACGGAGTACCAAACTATCAGCGTCACAAACAAATTCCTGTTATAGTACTAGCTTAAATTAAAAAAAAACTACTGTTAAATATGTATAAACCCGTGTTAGTATGTATTAACCCTTTGACCGCGCGTGTCGCATATATGCGACAAATATTTTCGTGTCCCTATCGCGGGTGTCGTATTTCTGCGACAGAAAACATGCATGATTTTTTCGTTCTATTTTCGTCCTAATAACTGTGTGGTACAACTAAAACGAAAAAAAAAAAAATTTCGATTTGTAGCCGCGCGCTAGGGGCACGGCCATTGATATTTAGCCACGCGCTTAAAGGGTTAAAATATGATATCAATTACTCATGTTAATAATGTGAAGACTAACTTCCACTACTTCTTCCACTAACTTCCTAACTTTACAATAGTGTCATGTAACAAGAACCTAGTTTTTTTAAGGTGCCGGTAGATGGCGTTATGTTTAATTTACAAATGACAAGCAAAGTGTGTCGGCGTGTGAGTCACCGGAGTCACGAACGACTCGCAGCGAACCGGTTTGTTGTGCACAATTTTGAAAAATGAAAGTTACTGTAAGTACGTCATTAATCGGAGCCAGCCTACGGTAGTTAATATCGCGATATCGCCATACATAGACGGATGAACAATAACCTAATTGGGGTTAAGTATTAATTCTTGAAATTACTGCGTTTTGGTGTATTTATTTTATTTAAAATTAGTCATCATTCCTTAAAATGATCTTAATAAACAACGAAGTTTATGAAGCACTTTTTCAAATTATAATTTTGTAAATTAATATTCTATAACCGGAAAGGGTAATTTATAAGATTTAGATAATAAAGATGTAGGTACTGGAAAATATTTGCAAGAGACAGTAATTATATTTCGTTAGAACTGCGGCTTTATAAAAGCTATAGATATAGACTTGCTAATAAAAACTGTACTAAATGACAGAACACTTGTAAAGGTACTTGCACATTTCTAATATTCAAAGTCTAAACATACTCAATAATTAATTAAATAAAAATATGATCCTATTACAACATAGTTTGGTTAACCTATAGGCTTGTACATTTTTTATTAGTAAGCCGGAAAGAAGATAATTATGAAAATCGTATCATTTATTTCATTTTGTGGTAGTTTTGTATTTTTAGAGTTAATTGTTGAAATCATAATATTATTATATAAACTGTTAACAAAATCAAACTCTGTAATAACTTGAATAAAGATTTATTAGTATCAATTCCTATTATTTTTGGTAAAAGTAAATCGTGATAAAAATGCTCGTAATCCATCACATCGTTAAAGTGCACTACGAACTGCGAATCGGCTAGTAAATTGATTGATTGCTGCGTTGTTTGTAACAGCCCGACACGCGACATGCGCAATATCACGTAGTTTTACAGCACAAAGAGGCAGCGCTCCACTACTTTTTCTAGTGTGAGTTTGGAAATATTTTAACATATTTCTGAATATTCTAATTATGCAAGTTATAGACCTCATGTGATGACGTTCAGGAAACTAGGTGGTATGTTTTGATTTGACCGAACTATATTTGTTTTTTTTTCCAAAGATCATTTGTTGCAGATTAGCCCATAGCTAGTAATGCGTTGTCCAGAGTCCAGACTGAGGCGTTGTGGCGTGTGTGAATTATGTAGAAATAAACGTGCATAAGTAATAGAGTAATAGAGGTGCATAAATAATACCTGTATTAAAAAACCATAAATATTTCATTTTGCCGCTTGCAATTTTACTCGACTTTGTATTCTGTTAGATGGGGAATAACATGGGTCATCAAGATGTCGATAGTTCAGAAAATTTTAAGATAATAAATAGCGCCTTTGTCACGATCATTAAAACGAAGCTTAGTCTGTTATTTAAGAAACGAAAACTAACGTAAACAATTACGTTGTTGTAGTAATATAATCGTAGTTTAGTGTAGGTACTGTGTAACAAACATCTTGCCGACGAAATTGTTGTCCTTTGAAGGTTCTGGTTTATCTAAAAAAAGTACTGTTGGGTTCTCTTCGATCAACAATAGTACTAGATACACAATCCCATACAAAATTTCACTTTTTAAAACTGTCACCAATTGTGTTTACGGGTGTCTAGTTGAAATAAATATATATTAATGTAAATTCAACCTTAAATGCAAAGCTTTAAGTAGTATTCACAAAGCTATGTACATTATTGTGGTTATTTACACAATTTTAGAACGCGTACTGCGCCATTGGACCAGAATAATTTGAAATAAGACCCTAAAAGTATTTGTGCTCTTATTTTTCGGGCCGTTTTTGGAGCGCTAATCGGGAATCTAGTACTATCATTGATCGAAGTGTGTGCTGGTTGAAATCTAATATTTTGATTAACATAGGTAATATTATCCCCTGACACTTGACTTGCCAATACGTAAGAAAATTTGAATTTCGCGGGGTATCTTAGAGTATGCCGTATTTTTTTTTAAAGATACTTGATTTTTTTTAAAAGAAAAGTTACAGACTTTATAGTTTTCAAGAAAGTCTTTTTGCTATTAAAGAACTGTGAAATTAATGCGGCGGTGCGGCCATCTTGTATTGCAGAATTTTACTGACCTAGTTTTCGTTACTAGCAAGCATGAAAATGTTACCTGTGACAAAAACTCGTAATTATTAGCTCGATACTATTTACGCTGATTTTATGAATATAAAGACAAGAATAGCTCAGGTACAGACTGTGTCATTACTTTTTAGGTGTTAGTTAGTGTTTTTGTCATTAGTAGATAAATAAATACACGCGATTCATTGTATAACTAATTAAAACATGCCGAAGTCTTCGGTGTCCGCCGTCATCTATCTATATTAAAAATAATATAGCAGTAATATGATTACACTATGTTCTTTTTATTTCTTTTCTTACGTACACTACGAGTACGTAGTAAAGATGCCATTTTAATTTTGACCAACTTTATTTGTTACCCATCTTCAGGAACAATAAATAATATTAAATGATATTATCTGCATTTTATTTAATTCTACTAGTACAGGCACTGTGTGCTTTCAGTTTTCTGGTTCAGTGTACTCTTGTCATGAATATTATTATGAAATAAATACACGAGCTTTAGCCACCACGCTAGCTCAGTGCTGGTAATCGATTCTAAACCTATTATTTTTAGATTTTAATCGATATGAAAAGTTTTTTTCACTGGGTTGTAAGAATTTGGGCTTTTGGCAGCTAATATACGTTTGTAAGAGGGGTAGGATAACTACCGAGTTCGCTACACTTTTGTAGTGAACTCGTATGTTTTTAAAATTTTCCCCAATTTTTATTAAAATTTATAACAAAAAATCTCCATGACTTAAATTTATTGGTCGGTTAGTGTTTTTGCATTGTTTCAAATCTATTTAGTCAAAAAGTAGGTCAAAAAGTTTTTTATAGTTTATTCTATACTCATAGACATTTTTTAAGTATAGCAACATAATAACTTTTTTTGACGAGAGCGCCAACTGGTGACTAATTTCTGTAACTTCATATTGATATCTCTGGCTCTATGCTCATGTTGTAATTTATTCAAGTAATTTGTGCTACTTGCTGACAAATTCAATGTTTATTAGCTATGTGCTCGTGTTTGGTTTATTCTCGGCTTTGAGGAATTAAAAATCTTGTCTCCATGTATATGTTATGCGGCAAGTTACTTTCAAAACCAATGACATTAGATGAACTCGATGTGCGTTTTGGCCATTTTACTTGGCTTGCGTTGGTGATTCGTACATAGTCACGTGACCAAAGTAGTTTTTGGATCAATGGCGCCAAATGTCTGTCACAGAAAATGTATGTGAATTATGAGGTATTTTAACATAGTACATTATTGCAAATTGATATACAATCGACTTGTTGTATACATGTTATACATTCATAGTGAAACGATGGAGAAAATGATGCGTAGGACTCACGTCAATCTGGTAACAAAACAGTGCTGCTATCTATGTTGTCAACTTTGTTATGTAGCCTACAATGGAGACTATTCGTGAGATAAATATTTACGGTTAATTGTTAGAGAATAAAATTATTGGATTCATTGGTGGTGTCTAGTGAGTGCATTTTGTATATTATTGACGGCTGCAAGTGAGATTGTCAACGGGCGGCTGTTCTATGTGGCTCGCCGTTATTTAGTCTCGGCCCGATCACTGGCCCGCCATACATTTTACTCGTGCAATAAAGTGAAACGTCAATCGGGATTGTTATTCGTATTCATATATATGCACTAAAATACAGTCCAATTCGGTGTATATTGATCGTACGATGTATTATGTCGAGGTAAAACACGATCCCACTGTTTCAACACCAGTACATTTTACATTGTTGAATCCTGAAATTGACATTTTTGTTCTGTATGTCAAAATGCTTTTGTACTGAATAATTCTAAATACAAGGCTTTAATACTGTTTACTAATGCTAGATTACTTTCAGTTAGTGTTAATATTGTGTATAGCACATTGTTTTGTTCACTTTGCTCATTCATTTTTATCTGTCAAAAGTTACTGATACATTGTATTGAGTGACCAATTTGGATGATAGAATAATAGGCTTTTATAGTTTAACTTATCAAAGGGCATCAGCAGTTCTTAACATTTCGCTCAGTAGAAAAGTGCATATTAAAGATAATTATGTTTTTTATTGTTTCCAGGTTTACAGAACGCAGACTGAAGTGCCATGTAGTGAATGATGTGACATTCTACACAATGTTGTTACCGCGTTCTAAGTGTAAAGCAGTAGAAGGATCGTGAACATGTAGGTTGTGGACAACTAAGCGAGATGTCGTTGAGAGGCACTAAACGGGCGTCTGGGATGCGCGGCGATGAAGCCGGCGCATCCAAGCGCCGCAGGACGGAGCCCGAGGATGCTCTCTGGCAGCTCCGCCCTGTCAGTGACCTCAAGATGTCATCAATATATAACAGGAGTGCCTCAGAGGCACCCGCTGAACTATTCAGGTTTGTGTGACATGTTTGGATTGGGTGCAAGCATTGAAATATGGTTTATAGTTATGTTAAGTTCAATTGAGTGCAGATCATATAGTGGTTGTTTAGAGTATAAACATTACTGTATTAAGTGTTAAGCATCACACATAACTCTGATTTCTGAAAGTTGATTCAACATTTTTGTACCTATATTGTTATAACAGTGAACTTCTCAAAATCTTGAACTTAAACTTAAAAATCGTGATCTTAAATCTTAAACTGCAGTTTAAGATCACGATTTTTAAGTCAACCGATCAACTCAACTGATCTGAAGATCAGCTTCCAAAATCCAGGGGTTGATTAAGATCATTTGAATAGCTTATATTGTATTCTATTATTGTTATCAGTATTAACATTGTACCTTGATAGTTCAGTTATTTATATAATTATTTGCTGCCCTTTGCCATTTCTTATGTTTTCAAGCTTTCGCGATGAATAAGCAACAACAAATTATAAGAAAAATATCAATAATAGGGTGTGATTTGTGGAAGTACGTATAAGCTGTGCCAAAAAAATTTATTCAGATTTAAATGATGTCCATACAAATTCAGCATAAATAAGTAATAAAAACAGAAAATTCGCTGAAGCTCTAAGGTCATGATGACTGATAAATGTACTGATTACTAAAAGTTTTCTTACTCTAGCTTAATTTATCAGCACTTATAAGCACATCTGCATTGCGATTCAAATAAAAATATTGGTAAGCAGCGCTTGGCTCTATGAATGAGGTTAGTTTACAATGATTCAGAATACAACAATAATTTGTGAAGTTCATAGTAATATAAACAAAAATTTGGCTCAAAAACGGAATTTAACCAAATATCCTTTCATACACATTTTGATAAAAGTAAATGATATTTTACAATGATGCTGTGCGCTGCATTATCTGTTATTTTCTGTAAAATAGTTCTTAACATAAACATTGTCTTTTAGAAATGTTTTGATTAAAGTATAATATAACAATTTTTCAATGTAAGGGAATTATAAGATTGCTCTTAATGCTAATGTGAAAAGTTACAGACTTAAGTAATAGGAATTTATAAATAGGCAATAGATAGAATATAAGATTAAAAAATTGAAATGATTGCGACTGTCGATTGAATTCTTACTAACTCTGTAATTTGCAAAATAATTAAATATTTTTATGTACTAACCCTATTAAATTTTAAGAATGGAAATGGGAAGATGTGCCTGTGCCTTATAATAAAAGTATGTTATATTATAATAAAGATTAGATAAGGATTACAAGAGGGATAAAAGTAACATGCATTTAAGGAAATGTATTTGTAAAACACTTAACATAGACAATGAGCTATGAACTGAATCAAATACTATTGCAATCTTCATAGGTCCTAACTTCGTCTCTGCTGTAAAAGTTGGTAAGTAGCATAAACAAGGACATTTCAGTTTGCGGGCAATATTGTCAATAGTCGAAAAGGAGCAAGCAGTATTAGTGCTTATCTACATGCCTATGTTCAGTGTTTGTGGATAGACATAAATATCTCAATAATTGCCCATGGAAAAGCAACTAACCTATATGATAGGATATTATAAGAAGCCAATCTTTCAATTTATTTGGAATAGTCTGAATCTTACAGTGTTAAGTATGTATTAATTTCAACATTTCCATCATTAAACTTAGTGAAATTGAATTACAAGTAACAATAACCAGATAATCCGACAACTTCAGCATGTTAAGTTTATTCATAAAATAAATAGAACTGCAATAAAAAAGAAATATGTACAATTGTACAGTCATGAACAAGTACATGTACAGTGTAAACTCGTTATAAAGTCTTTTGATATTACGTAAAACTTCTTATAATGTAGAAATTAGTCCAATTTGGTTGGTTTACCTTAAACCCATACATTGATACACTCTTTATAGCGCAACAGCCATTCTCTATTACGAAGCCATACATTCATAGTTAGACGTTAGTAAAAATATTATAACACCATTAATGTTTATGTTACCGGTTTACAAAAGGCTCCCACAAAATCTTTGAGGTGCCGAAATTTCTAAGAAGTCTACACCTGAGGTCGCAAACAGCCGCCTTGCTTTTGTTGTAATTGCCTAGAAAACATGCGATATTACTCTTGGATTGCATTGTGTTGGCCTCAGAAATATATAACAAAATACAAAACAAATATTGGCATAGCAAAAACGGCAGGCAAAGATAACAGACTATAGGTACTATGTTATTTAGAATAATTTAATAACATATTGAAACAATTACTAAAAAGTAATGTAATTAGTATTTGGTTCTTTCTCTTTCTTCCCTTAGTCCCTTGACTTTCGTTACGAGTTTACACTGTATTAGCTTAAAGTGCAGTGAAAATTAAAGTTAATTTTTGAACAGAGTTGATACCAATGCCATATCTTTCACACAGTAAGTACTTACTACTTACCTGTGAACTTAATAATTTAGAAGAAAATTATTTATGCGTTTTTAAAATTAATTTATACAAATAGTTAAATCCATTAAATAAAATTACTCAAGCGAAATAGGTGTGCAGCATTCAAATTGGTATGAGTCTATGATAAAAAAATCTGAAGAAACATACATATTATGACATTCTGTTGCATCCGGCACTATTTTTAAATGAAAGGACTTTCATTGCCATTGACCATACCCTATTTATACAAGTCATTTAGTCAAATATATCTATGCTCTAGACTCACTCTGTTTCACCTTTGCTTGTTGGACACTAACAAATAATTAAATTGTAATTTTGTAAAATTGACACACACACTGCACATTATTTTCGATTTCTAATTAAAATCATAACCCTCCTTTGGTTTTGCCGTAGACAGGTAAAAAAACGAAACCCATTCTTGTTACATTTTTGATCATTAGATTAATTTAAAAACCTGGTTTGGACAGTAGCAGATACAATTATACCTACATATTTTTGTTGTTTATGGCTGTATTTGGAAGGACTAAAACCTACTTGGAATGATGCCTATGGCATTATCGCATTACAGTGTGTTATTGATGCGGTAATAGAAAACTATGATTGCTACGATAGAAAAGAACATAGATAGGAACCTAAGGAAAATATTGTCAAAAAAACAGGTGCAGAACCATATCAATATGTATATGCTTGCATACACAGTGGATTCTTCATACCCCAGTACGTACTCCGTGTCCATTGTCCTGTGTAGTTACTTGGATGTAGTAGTTAGTGTCCACCAAACTGGAAATAAAATATTAAAGATTATTTCATAGACTGCTATCCTACACAAAATGGACTTTAAGTGTAGCTTTTGTTTTTGTTTATTGAATAACAAAAATGTATGTGTTGGTAGGTTTCTTTTTGCCATAATCTTAATAATTGAGGATCACATTTATTTTGTTGTTTACCTGGTTTTTTGCAGTCAGCAAAGCTTCAGAAGTACTACTGGATACTGCCCGTTACTTCCTCTGTTGGGGCTGAAATATTAAAAACAACTTTTAGATTGCAATTTAATAACAGTGACACTATTGGGGACTGCACACTAGGATAAATTAGGTTTGTTTCATCCGACAATCAATCAAGTCAACCTATGGCAGTCCACTGCTGGACATAGAATGTGAATAGATACTATCGAAATAGAATTCACAATTTAAATACTATAATAAATTAGACAACCCTGCTTTTAAATTATTGAAATTATAATGATTTTGTGATTACTTCTCTGGTGTTGCTGTGCGTACCAAAATGCGTTAAAATTTAATTATGTCTATTAAATGCTATAGAGGATATTCATCCTCTGTAAGGATTTGAATGTTAGGTCTATCCTTCCTTAGCAAACCTTTTTTTATTAAATCTATATCAGTCCAAATATTTACCCATTTAATAGACATAATTAAATTTTTGCTTATAATTGGTTTTGAACAAAGTTAAGTACTCATATTCTTTATATACTGGCCGAACGTGGCTACCCGCTGTAAAATGCCGTTTCCTAAAAATGGTTAAATTCTCATAATTATAAGCAAAAGAAATTGTAATAAATGTTTTTTTCAAATACTGATGCTAAATAGCGTCACATCTTAATAATTAAAGACATTCTTACACATCCAAGTTTAGTAAATATGAAGGAGCATTCTTTTTTTTTTGTATATTTTTTCATGGTGGTCTTACTTTTATTTTTGACACTATGTTATTTAGCAAAAAATAATCATTATGATGAAGCCTTTCGATCGGTATGATAAAGTGGTGATTATTTTTCTCGTGTAACATGTTCGATTTCCGGTTCAACCATGTAATTATTTAAATAACTATGAATGCAGTTCAAATTGTTTTTTAAATTCAAATAAGGTCTTCTTTCAGTAAAATGTTCCATCTACAATATTCAAGGTACTTTCCCTCCATGTGGCATATCCGTGGGACGCTTTGTATATTTGTGCAGTGGGGAAAATATTTGCGATTTGAAGGTTCCTGCTAAATCATGAGTACGATTATAAGTTGATTCTTGTTCATTTACATTATCAATAGGCACGACAGGACATCTTCCCAACCTATGACTATTGTCCAAAGCGAGTTTGTGCTGGCGCAGATAAAGATCATTGTACAAATATATTTTTAAGCGAATTTGAACCTTATGTAAAACTTTGTTCAAGGGTGTCATAAATCGATGGGTAATTGATGCATCCTAACTTGAATATGGGAAGTCCGACTATTCTTAAAATAACGCGATTATCTTAAATTCGCGAAATTTGTTGAATTGCAATTGCTGATCAACGAAACACCTTCATTATATACCTATATTAAAAATGTTAATTAGGTAGTCATAACTCTATAACCGAAAAGTTAGTGTCATCTTACAAATTAACCGATTTATGGGATCTTACTAACAATGGCTGATAACTTACTAAATGCATAATTATTATGCATTACTTACTTAAGATGCACAGAATAATTCACTCACCTCATGTATCTTTGTATCATTATCAACATCGCAAGCTTTAATCATAGATACCTACATAGTAATCTTTTCTGTTAAATTAATTTAAATGAAAATCGGTAACATCTGGAAAATTCCCATTGATGGAATTTAATACATAGATTGCAATCAAATTTTATAAACATGCGAACTTGTAATGATTTATTTAATCTTAACAAGTAAATACTTAAGCATGATTTAATTAATAGTTTCGGTACAGTGCTCAGCTTTTTTAACAGTACACCAAATATTTTAAAAAGCTGCAACCTGTAATATCTTATGCAGACTACGACGGCAATAATAAAAGACAGGAATGTATCAACCCCTATTCGATAAATAAAAGTAGATTGACAGGTATTCACAAACAGATGCCGACCGTCAAAGTGATACCACCCTCAATGGACCCTAAGTCTAGTGAGGGCTGGACCCTAAGTCTAGTGAGGGTCGCAAGGTGAGGGATTGGGCACAAAGTCCACTTTTTAATTGGATACATCACTGAAAAGATTAATATGTATCAGTTTAAATTATTTTTACAGACGTCGCGACTTCCACCAAAACCGTAAAAAAAAACATGTCGACAATTAAATGAAATTGGTAATGTATCCTGATTTTTGATATTCATAATCTAAATCAGGTATTTGTTCATCGTGTTGTCTGTAAAAATTGGCATGGGAAATGGTTTCTATTAACAGAATCGAACTCATTAAATGTCGCTAACGGGGCTTACATGTATGAATTTCAGAAAGGACCTTATCAGCGCCATGAAACTGCCGGACAGTGAGCCACTCACACAGTCTTCATACTGGATAATCACCGACACGTGGAAACAGGACTGGGAGAGAGGAGTACAGGTGCCAGTTAACCCTGACTCTCTCCCCGCGCCTAAGGTCAAGATCATTGACAATCCACCACCACCCAACTTTCAGGAATTCAAATTGTAAGTCAAACAACCCTTTACCGTCAACCAGAAAACTATTTTAATTTTTGTAATTGAAGTGATATATGGGAACTTAATTGAAAGCTGCATCCAATAGAAAAAAGAACGATACAAAGGGAAATATGGACAATCAAAACACTTTAAAAAAAAACCCGCCCGCTTTGGTCAAACAGCATTTCGTTTTTCAAAAAAAATCGGCACTTTTTTATAAACAAGTAGCTGACCCGACAAACGTATATACCCACACAATAAAGTACTCAGCTTTCCCGATTTGTTTTATATTTTCCGGGCAACCTTCCATTTTTCCCTATAAGAACCATATTCAGACTATTACGAGTATTTTAAAACAAAAATAGGCCAACGAACAGCATTTAATTTTTCTTTCTAAAGATATCCGCACGACTTACCTTTAATATCCGCAAGGCAATGCAAAACCACACTGCTAGCAAAAATGCTCACAAAAAACGATTACTAAAATGGTTATTTTTTATATGGCAGGCCTAAGGACAAATATCTGCACCTCGGTCGCGATGTTCACTATCAATCGGACAAACACCTACTGAGTCCGACGCCAGCGCGTGCCGAAGCCGCATGTAGCTATGACTTGGACGCCACCGATACTGCGTGGCTGAAATTGTTAAACGCAGAGCGCGCAAGGGCTGGCGCCCCACCAGTTACTGAAGATCAACTGGAAAAAGTTATCGAAGAGCTCGAGGTAAGTGCTAGACAATTTCTTTAATAGTACAAGTATCTTTTATTTTTAAAGTTTTATACGGTTTTTGATTGCGCACCGGATTTTCGACTTTAAGGACGTGGGTTACGTAATATAGGTTAGTTAAGTCGACGAGTTTAATCTGTGACGTATCTGAAGCTCTGTAAGGTTTCAAATTGTTTACCCTCTGAAAAGCGTTCTAGGAAGGGTTGAATGTAGGTATTTAGGGTGCTGTTTGTAACTTTGATGTTAAATGATTGAAATGATTTTGATCAACGTAAATATTAGCTGATGAGGATATACCATCTCGACGACTAGATATGCTTAAACGCTTGTACGCGGTGCTTATGCTTACGTATCACATATTAACCCGCCAGGTGAAGGTACGTAAATATAAAAATATAAAACTTTGTGGCCGAACAAAACTAGTTTTTATAACCGAAATCAAAATCTAAACGTTCGGATCGCCGGAAACCATATTAACTATCGTATATTCAAGAATAAACATATAAATTCTTAACAACCAGTAAGCAGAATATCTTCTTACTGGTTGTTTTTTAAGTTAACCTTTACAGGTAGAAAAGTTCTTAGTTGAAATCGTAGCTCACTTTTCAAGTGTATTACGTTACTGCTATATGACAAGGGAAACAGCCGTATTTTCTTTTCAAGTGTATTACGTTACTGCTATATGACAAGGGAAACAGCCATCTTTTCTTTTCAAGTGTATTACGTTACTGCTATATGACAAGGGAAACAGCCATCTTTTCTTTTCAAGTGTATTACGTTACTGCTATATGACAAGGGAAATAGCCATCTTTTCTTTTCAAGTGTATTACGTTACTGCTATATGACAAGGGAAATAGCCATCTTTTCTTTTCAAGTGTATTACGTTACTGCTATATGACAAGGGAAATAGCCATCTTTTCTTTTCAAGTGTATTACGTTACTGCTATATGACAAGGGAAACAGCCATCTTTTCTTTTCAAGTGTATTACGTTACTGCTATATGACAAGGGAAATAGCCATCTTTTCTTTTCAAGTGTATTACGTTACTGCTATATGACAAGGGAAACAGCCATCTTTTCTTTTCAAGTGTATTACGTTACTGCTATATGACAAGGGAAACAGCCATCTTTTCTTTTCAAGTGTATTACGTTACTGCTATATGACAAGGGAAATAGCCATCTTTTCTTTTCAAGTGTATTACGTTACTGCTATATGACAAGGGAAACAGCCATCTTTTCTTTTCAAGTGTATTACGTTACTGCTATATGACAAGGGAAATAGCCATCTTTTCTTTTCAAGTGTATTACGTTACTGCTATATGACAAGGGAAACAGCCATCTTTTCTTTTCAAGTGTATTACGTTACTGCTATATGACAAGGGAAACAGCCATCTTTTCTTTTCAAGTGTATTACGTTACTGCTATATGACAAGGGAAATAGCCATCTTTTCTTTTCAAGTGTATTACGTTACTGCTATATGACAAGGGAAACAGCCATCTTTTCTTTTCAAGTGTATTACGTTACTGCTATATGACAAGGGAAATAGCCATCTTTTCTTTTCAAGTGTATTACGTTACTGCTATATGACAAGGGAAACAGCCATCTTTTCTTTTCTCTGAGTTAGTACAGATGAACCCTGTTTGCTTTTACGCTCGTTTCGTCCTCTTGTGGACCTGCCGCTGTGTTCGTTGCGCAAGCCCAATGACGTTTTTTTGACTTGTAAAAATGTTAGGTACCTTAAAAATAACATCAACGCGCACCAGTGAGAGCGACACTAAATAATACTGTTTTCGCTCACCCGCATCGCTGATCGCTGCCGCAGGCAGCACCATAGGCGGTCGTAGTTTTGGATGACTCGTTGCCGAAATCGAAAACACAATTTAAGGCCGAAACCTATACGTAAATCAAACCTCCAGTCGGACACTGAATATAGTCAAATACTGGCCTAAATTTTAAATATATGTAGATGAAAGTCAGTACGTTTCCGAGTTATTATACATATTATGTGATGATTATGTATGCATTAGCAATGAAATTGAAGCGAAAGAAGAAATTTATCTACCTACCGTATAATCTCAAACGTCTCTGTGATAATTTTCTCTACATTTTTATCGCTAATTTTCACAGGTGCATTCTTAAATGGCATAAGTGAACCCGGCGACGTTGTTACTGGTAGCATCAGAATAATTTACAGACGTGTTCTTTGTTCGAATTCGAACACAGGGGGGAAATATAAAATTATCGATGGCAGCAGATTGGCGATCATATACTTATTAAATTACCCGCTACTTTGGGAGAAGCGACTATAATACCTGCAGGTACTCAATGATGATTTATATAAAATGCATTACGTAAAAGTTCTGGTGCTTGTCGGCTGTCACCCTGCGTACTATAAAAGCTTTCTGTATTGATGGATTGGTAAACGGAAACAAATATGGTTCGTTTTATTTTTTCAGGATACATTCACAGGTTTTGAAATATTGCATTAAATCACGTTATATAGTTAAAAGCATAGCTGGGACACACACACAACATACATACATACATTTCGGAAACTTTAACGAAAGTTAACATTAATCGTTAACATATTTCGTTGCGTTAGTGGTTTACTTTAAAAAAATATGTTGATATGGGCTATGGAAGTCTAGACAGGACATGAAAAATTTGTAAAAGGAGGGTGTATCATTAGAGTTTGTAATAATAAGGTCTTGTGCCCAGCTCTTTGGTTAATAGCTTTAGATCTTCTGATCTGCCTTCTGAGCCGCTGGTCCCGGGTTCGATCCCCGGTCAAGTCAAACATTTGTGTGCATGAACATGTCTGTTTGACCTGTGTCTGGGTGTTTATATATATATATATAAGTATGTATATCAGTCATCAGGTTACCGTAGTACAGGCTCTACCTAGTTCGGGACCTGAAGACCTTGTGTGGATGTTGTCTCATATTATTGTCTCATATATATCTATGTGAGCCGGTGACTGAAACGGCCTGCGTCTTAATGAAAGTAACCGTTTCTTTGAACCCTGAAATGTTACTGAGAACGCGCGTCGCCTAGGGCGCGCAATTCGAATAGTAAAGCCTGTCCCAAGCTGCGCCACAACTCCCGTTTTACGCCTTCCTCATCCAGTCTCTCCCAGCCACCTTTTAAAGGTCAGCGATCCATCTAGCTCGGGGGCACACCCCCACGCTTTGTTTGCCGATACCTGGTCCCCACTCTAGGGCTCGTCTGCTCCAAAAGCTGTTGGTACTTCGACAAACATGGCTGGCCCACTGCAACTTAAGCTTGCTAATTTTGCAAGCTTATGTCGCTACGGTAACTTTCCAGATTATCTCATTCCGGATATTTCGGAGCTTCTTCACATGATCTGACCAAGATTATGTCTGGACTTTAAAAGAGACTGTGACTTCTGAGTTTGTTTCGGCCTTTCTTCTCAGAGTAGTCAGATAGGAAACGCCGACGTCATCTAGTTTTTAAAATATGATTGACGTGTAAAAGTGTTTGTACAAACCTACTCACAGAAATAAAATTATTTACCATTTAATCATTTATCATTTACTAAATATTTTGTTCTAACGTGTTTAGAAGTTTTCTAGTTAACATGATTTAATAGAATTGGACATCTAACACTTCTAACGGTGGCTATGGTAGTAGTGACATAGTGTTATATAGCTACGAATCTTAAAAACAATTTAAAACTAAAAACTTTAAGTCCAAATTACTGTGGAAAATAAATGGAATGTTATCTTCCAGTACGATACATCGTTTGATTTCGTGCAATATGACAAACATGACCCCGAGTGCTTCATCAGTGCACCCTCTTTGGTGCACCGACAACTGTTTCTGGCAGGACTTCAAAAAGGGTTTCCTAAATTACTATTAAAGCATAATATTGCTTTCCAGGCCCCGCACGAGGAGTAAATATAATTATTCGATGGGGTATCTCATTTATCTGAATACTGTTAAAGTCTGTTTTTGCTTGCAAAAGCTCCCCTCAAATGAGAGAAACTAGATACTCAATTGGTTGAATTGCCATACAAATTAGCGAGCAATACGCTTCACATAGCTACCTTTAATTTATTTGCGAGATTGCAACGCGATTGCAGCCCAATTAAAATTTTAACCCTTTGACCGCCGCAGCCGTGTATAGACGACAAACCAAAATGTGCCCAGCACGCCACGGTCGCGACAGCGTGACCGAATTTTATACGTAAATAAATGTCATAAAACAGCGTTTTTTGTTAAATTCCCTTGTTAATTATGTACCTTGACTCTTCTTAATTTATTTGAAGTGAACTGCTTTCATTAGATTTCATTTTTAGTAACGTAAGATGACAAAAACGAAAACCAGTCATAAAGTTCGAAAAACATAGTGCCCTCGACGCCACAGTCACCGTAACAGGACACGTAGTGATGCAGGTAGTAGTCAATATAACAGGAATATCGACCTCGACGGCAACTTACGTTATATTTAATTTACTCTGAATTCTGCACTAGTAAATAAATAAAACATTTCATACTGAACTTTTACGTTCGAGAAATCAAGAAAATTTTATAATACTGAACTATGCACTCTCTATAAGTCGAGTGTTAGTTGATTACCGATTAATTGTAATGACTGTAATGCCCATCTCTATCACACTGTTGTATTGTCTGTGACGGGAACGCCACAGTCGTCTATGCTTGACAGTCCCATGGCGTCATACGGTCATACGCGGAAATTTTTTGAATAGAGTAGTTCGTTTACTGTTATTAAATATTATTAATAATGGATGACTATAATATGAGTAGTGAAGTGAAGTGGTGGCCGGATTAACTTCCGCCATTAAATTTTTTTTTTCAATGTAGCGGCCACGCATAAGACCTATATTAATCGATAGTTGGAATCAATACAAACAAGTTGTGTATGAGACAAAAAGTTCTAAAGTGTCACGTTTCCGAGATATGAGCTATCTATGTAAAAGTAAAGGTCGAGGAATGACTTTGACCTTGAAAGTCATTCCTCTACCTTTATGAACTTGGAGGGTTTTATTGATGATTTTAATTCTGTTGCTAGGTACATACGTCTTCCAGCCGCGAATAATATTTTAATCAACATACCACCTAGCACTGGCCTACAAATTGCAGAAAACCTAAGAAAAATTTAATTTCGCGGGCTACCCTGACGGTTCCACCTTAACCTTCTAGCTCTACTAAAGATCATATGCGCTTTATTACTTTGAAAAAAAGTCAAAATGGCGGAAGTTAGTCCGGCCAAAAAATTCAAACCCGTTTAATAGATATTTACCTGTTATAAATTATTTTGTGATAAAAAATACGATTACAAAAAACCGATGGTTCATGTCTCATTTTATTTATTGCATTATCAAATAATAATATTGCAATCAAATTTCTCATATTTACAAAAGTTTTTCCTCAATATGAAACAGAATATCAGTGAAACGAAACTAACGAAAAATACGAAACTATTAGAACTAAATAGGTGCCTATTATTATTTCGGTATTATTAATAAATACTGGGAAGTTAAGAGCCCCTAACAATTTCGGCGCGCTACTAGTTTAGGTAACTATCGGAGCGCAGTGTGTCTGTGTGCGTTCGAGCTATAGCTGACAATCGTAGTGTGCGTTGTCGTACGGTAAAGCGGGAACAAAATAATCTTGGTCCGTAACCGTTGTTATCAGTACTCCATATTTTTTACTTACTAGGTTCCGTAATACTGGATGGATAATATTGTGATTATGACGTGTTATGTTTAGGTACCCTATAAAAATAGCGTTACCTAGTACGGCATTCACTATAGTAAAATCAAACTATAAAGTGTGACCATCGTATACATTAGGTCTTTACCTATGAAATTGCCGTTTAGTATACAGAAAGTTAGTCATTTTTAAATAATTATTTTTTATTTCTGCCTATTTAATTCTCTACAATTATAATTAACAACATATATTTTATGATTATAGAAATAATAGTAAATTATAACAATACGATTATGGCAACAATTATTACCTAAGTACTGCACATGCCTTTCGTGTTTTTTCAACTTTTTTCTTTTTACCTTTGATTTTCTCGTGATAATAAAGTTCACATTTTCGACCCATTTTCAAAAAAATCATCACTATTTTACTAATAGTACAATACAAAACATTAAATAAAATGTATGAATAACATTAACAACTCACAAAGTGTAAAACACTCTGCATGAATAAAATAAAAAATACTGTCTCAAAACTGGTTAGGCCTAGTATAAAATCACGCGCGATTTGAAAGTTACGTCGGGAGCGGCGAACGTCACGGGCGACACAGGTCCATCTTCGAGAAGCCCTCGGGCGCGACTGAATGCCTCAAGCAAGCGCATCGGTTTATAAGGCATTATTTAGATATTTTATTACAATTAAATAAGTAAGTAGTCAAAAATAAAATATAAACATTGAGTTTGATAGATAAACACCTCAAATTTTAATTTTTTTAACACTTATTGCTATTTTCAATAAATTTATACGCGTAGACGACGGTTTAGCACATGCTTTTATTGCGTTTTTCAACGCGGGTCACATTTTTTTAAAAGTATTAATTCAATAAACTTTAAAAAAAAGAAATCGTAGACTAACTAATATACCATATGCCCAGTATTTCAGATTTTTCTCAGATTTTTATTCGCTACCAGTAAGCTAAAAAAGCATTTGAAAAACCTGGTGTTTCGTGCTTACGTGAAAACGTGTGTTAGATTTTTATTTTTTGTAATTTATATTGAGTACTTACCAAAATTTAAATTCGTAGACTTACTAGATAAATAGGTGATGAATAATTGTGCATTAAAAAAATATACAGATACCTTAAGGTTATTGAGAAATGAGCGCTGAAAAAACTTGATTTTTTGGTTTTTGGACCGAGAAACTGATAGGGGCTCTTAAAGGAACTAAATAATGCCAGTGTTGAATAAAATATCATCAATACAGTTTATCAGTATTACCAGAACTAAAAAAGATATCGTGCAATCAAAGATGAAACTGGATTTGGATAACCCGTAAGAAAGAGCGAGGTGAAAACTAACATGTTAGAAATTGCGGGATTCGAGAATGTTATAAAATATAAAATCTCAATAGCCTGCTGCGCTCTTATCTCAATTTTTATGGGTTCAGCACAACTTCAATACATGCTCTATTAGCCGTCTTATCAGGAGTCACCTTTCTTGCCATTTTATAAATATTCTCCTATTATGATCAAAACTAATTAATAAAACATACCATCAAAAATAATTAATAAAAATCCATTCCAGACTTGAAAAAGATTCTCAATATTCCTCACTCTAATATTTTTAATGAAAAGCAAGATTTTATTATTGTGATGTAATACAGAGGAGACAAAACTCTCCTTTCACCTTCGGAAATTACCGACGAGACACCTTCGGAGATTACCGACGAGACTGTTTAAGAATGTACCTATCAGTATTGTTTTTGACTCGTGGTTTTTATAACGGGTGTAAAAGTCGCTTAACAAAGCCGAAAATTACTTGTACTCTAATGTCATTGTGGTAATTTTTTGTACTAAAGTATGGTCCATCATAAGGTTATGGAGATATATTTTTTTAAGTTCACTTGTTCTAGTTTTAAATTGTGTATTTTAACTTTAAATACACAAACATTGTGCACTCATAAGCACAATGTATCGCGTGCGTTACATTACCCGCTACCATAACCAGTAATGTTTCATACCAAAAATAACAACCAGCAATGCAATGTATGTAGGGCTGCCAACCCTACTATATAATATAGTATCCTACGATATTAGAGGCATAAACACTATATAAAAAAAAATACTAGGTGAAACTACTATATTTTCGATGACAATTTAAATAACATTGTTTTATTAAAATAAGTGTAAAACGAAACGCAGCCGTAATTTGTTTTTGAAATTTGTATTCATAAAATCAGTTTAATTCAATTCTGGCTATTGGTCTTTCAGACCAAAAGTGTGTTGCTAAATCTACTGCTGAAAAATGGCAACAAATGTTGCTCAGTGATACTGACTTTTCATGTATTTTCAAAATAGTATCACTTCCTCTTTCTCTACCAACAACTTTAGCTTTTACTGACCACATATTTTTTTAGTGATGAATACAAAATGGCGAGATGAACGCAATGGGGCCAGTAATAATCTCGTAATAAGTGAATTAAAGGTATTTCGTAACCATATTTTTTTTTGAGTGAAATAATAGTTATGAGACATTAAAAAAAACCTACATGCCTACTATATTTTATAATTTTTACGCCATCTACTATATTTTAACAGGCAATGGCAAGAAAAATACTATAAACAAAAATACGATGTAAGTTAAGTTAAGTTTGAAAATACTATATTTGATATAAAAAAAGTTGGCCACCCTACGTGTATGTGAGTACGACTTGCTTGACCGAAAGCTAATTAATTTGCAATGTTAATAACAAAAGGGTTTGATATCTAGTGGTACAGGGCGCGGGGTGGCTGGACCACCCACCACCCACCACCCCTCGTCCTGCTAAGCGGATATGATTGGTCCTGAGTGCAATTCGAAAAATAATCACGCGTGTAAGGGTCTAGTTATTTGCTTTTGAATGATGCCGGCGGCGTACGGTGGGTTGAAAATCGAATTTCATAAAAAAAATTAAGTGTTGAATTTTGAGTGGAATTTTCACTAAGGTTGAAACCATAGGTTCTCAACTTATTTTTGTTTTTTAGGGACCCCCAATTTTTTGACTTACCGTCTGTCGCGAAACAGAAACAGCTTTTGCCACGATTATGTTAAAACGTAATATTATGTTGTCGTAAGATCCCATCTCAACGTCCCCTAATTTTTTGGGTCTTCTCCTGCCCTCCTGAAAGTCTTAAACGCCTACGACGGAGCGTTACCGCCCACGTTGAGAACCTATTGTTTAACCTTTTGACCGCTTGTATTTCCGTGCCCCTACCGCTCTTGTCGTATTTCTGCGACAGAAAATATGCATGATTTTTTCGTTCTAGTTTCGTCCCAATAACAGCGTGGTACGACTAAAACGAAAAAATATCTTTTATTCGATTTGAAGCCGCGCGCTAGGGGCTCGGCAAATGAAATTTAGCCAAGTGCTTAAAAGTTTAAACTAACTCTGCAATTACAAGACGACCCTACATCGTCGTTTATGTACGTACCTATATTATTTAGGTGGGGTGTAATTTATGCGGAAGACTTCATTAAATCACAGGACTAATGAGATACTCGAGCGCAGCGGGCATGGCGTCACAAAATATAATATTCGGTTCCTAAATATAATCATGCTGGAGCTGATAGGAACGCTGTAGTCAGTATAATTCTCCTAAATATATTAATTCTCTCTCCTAATAAACGACAACGTACCTCACAAAGTACGGTGCTCTATTATTGAAACGTCAATCAGCAAATAGGAGTTATCATGCTTTATTATCCGTGGTCCACTGTTCTGCCTTCAGCTAGCTTTACTTTGGCTGGTATTGACGGCTTTCAATCAGGTTTATCGGAAAGTTCTAGACTGCGGCATTATGCTCCGGGAAGCAATCGATCGCCTTATAGCGTATCAGGAAGCACTAAGACTAAATTAGTCTGTGACCGCGCTTAAGCTTAGACTGGACACTACCTGGGGAAATAACGGGCCACGGGATGACCCTAAATTCTGTTTTCTCTGGAAATATCCCATACAGCTTACATAACTTGTCTATGGTTTTATGGCATTGACATTTAATCAGAGAAAATAATAATCTTGACCGGATCCAAATTAACTTGACTTAAAAAGGTTCAGTTAACTAATAAGTTTATTTTGAATCCTTTCACCTTTGGTGTAGGAGTTAAAAAAGAAAATCAACTTATAATCGTAAGAATGTAAATTTCTCACAATCAATAATAAATAAAAAAAAAACGTTTTTTTTAATTGACTTCACTATTTCGTCCACTCTGTATAATATCAACGTATTGTTAGGTCCGTTAAAAGCTTCCCGCTTCAAAAACAAAAGAAAAATAATATTTTAAACAACGCACTACTCGCTAATCTGTATTGATCGTCATCCTTTGGCAGATGTAACGGATCACTTTCCGGGGCGAGTAGATATGAAATACTCCGAATATGCAAACAGCCGCGGTATTTCGTAGTTGTTATACTTTAATATTAACTGTGTTCGTGTATCAAGCTTTGTATAGCGCAGTGGTAAAACCATTGGAAAAATAATTCAGATGCTCGTTTGTCCGTGGTTTGATTGGTAGCTCTGTAACGTGTCAATACATATAATGTATCTATAGAACCATGTTCAAATAAGATAAAGCGGATAGCTGTAAAATACAGCTAAAAGTAGCAGCAGTGGAATTGAGTGCTTCGTTGGTCCGCATTAGCTTATGGGGAACAAAGCGCAGGTCCCGCTATTGTCTGTTAAAGCGCTCAGAGTCTGCTAATTAGAACGGCTGATAAATCCAATACAACGTTTAGCCCGCGATCTTCGTTTACGAACTACGCGAATTAATTGGTTTTACTAATCTTGTTTATGCATCTCATTAGATACACTAGGTACTTAATAAATGTTTTGAGCAACTGTTCTCCGCTGCTGCACCCTCTGCTGTCAGTACCTAGAGTGTGTACGATATGAGCGTGACTGGCATATTTTTTATTTTTTAATTATAGGTATATCGAAAATTTAAATAAAAGTAAAAACCTTTTATAACAAACTTAAAATGAACCAAACTGTATTAAATGCAGCTTGCGTAAACGTAGAACGTAAATATTTTCATAATGGCTTGCGGCTTATTTTAAAGTGAACGATGGAAATCCACGCCAAAATCAATTTATTCAATTAATTTTCCCGGACAAGCTTTTATCGTACGTAGTGCTCAACCCTCACGCCGCAGATATTGCGATATATGACAGTCAAATAGTATCAAAATTCCACACCATTCTTGCCTAGGCTGTGTCTTTTTCACTTTTCATCACAAACAATGACTCCAAGTCGCATTCTGTCTGCTAGCCTCGATGTATGTACAATTAAATATATGATTGTTACCTATTTCCCGCAACCGTGTCTCGACTGGTATCGCTTTTCGCTCTCGGTGCACTCACAATGCCCTCACAATGTCACTACATGCTGCCCACCTAACAATGCCTGTAAAGTTCAATCAATTAGTGCATGGCATTCGCTACTTGAAATTCCATTATTAATTCACAAGCTGAAAGGTTAGCCGCACGGAGTTTAGAAAGAAGCGGAGATGCCGCAAGGCTTTTGGATGCAACAATTGTTCAGGAACAAAACTGAAACATATTGATGGCATAACATTTCAAGTCCATGAAGTTATTATTTTCATTATAAAACACATTTTTTCGTTTGATAGCCAGATTGTAGCTTGAGACATCTGTCGTCGAGGAGATGCATTCTAACCCCTTCTCAGCGATTTCGTGTTTTTATCATTATCAATGCATATTATTGTGGCCAATTTTGGCTCAAATAACTTGTTTAAGTTTATTTTGCTCGCGTATATGCAAAATATGGCGTATTCTTTTAACCTTAAAAATAACGCTTCACACTCCCACTCATTGGCTGCCCCCACTATAATTTTCTATGTCGGGGATACTACGGAACACACAAGAACACGGACAACTAACACCCAGACCCAAGGTACCATTGAAATATAAATAAATTATTGAATAATACTTAGTAGAGCAACTTTCCGACCGTGTCAAATTTTGTTTTAATAATTTTACGCTAGGTAGGATGAATGCGGGGAGCCCGGGTGCAGACGCTCGGCGCATGGACTCGCCGCACGCGATTCTTATATTGCGCACTAGAAGACTAGGCCCTTAAGTTATTTCAATAAATTACATACCTTGATACATGGAACAAGAAGAATTTAAAATAGGAAAAATGTGCCATCTGTTGGTAAGTAGTCGGTCCTAACTGATAAATAAAAATATGTGCATCATGCCAGCAAGACCCTATTTTATCGAAATATTATCTTCATGTACCTAATTTATTGTTTTTTTTAAACCTCACTTTTTTTTTGTTATCATTTTAGATTCCCTGTTATATCTAAAATTAAAAGAAGTAACGTAAAATAACCTACGTTCAAAATCCCTAAAATCGAAATGCCTAATTATTGTTTCACTTAGGTATATTCAAAATCACGAAAGCTTAAAATGTCAAATGGATATGTTACTGAAGTTCATAAAGCTAAAACTTGAAATTCCTATGTACAAAGTTCCTTATATTGGTTTACGTCACCGCTATTTGACCAAAATAAAAAATAGTGATCTAAGTAAGTACCTATGTAAAGTTCAAAATCCAAATAAAAACACAATTATTATTTTAAAAGATGCTTTTGGAACAATTTTATTTTTTAAACTAATTAACGACTTGTTTGACGTATTAATACGGAACCAAAAAAGCACTATCAGAACGCAATTTTTCGAAAACTTTGTAAATTTTAATATTTAAAAAAAATGTCATCATGCATTTAGCAACATGTTTCCAAAAAAAATATGCATTCAAGAAGAAAAACTGGTTTCATTGGCATCATTGTTTGTATAGACAGCGCAATAGGGTTTAATACAAAAGTTTAGTACAAGAAATAAGGAACTTATTTATTTGCCTTTGTATAAGTTTAACCAGGATCACCTTGAATTATTTTTTGGCAATATTAGAGCACATGGAAGGACAAATAATAACCCTACGCCGCGACAGTTCCAGGTTCCAGACGTACAAAAAAACTCCTATTATCACAGAGTTAAAGGATTCCTTCAAAGGAAATCCCGAATCTCCGCTTCCCGGTTACCCGTGATTGCTGCACCCCCATTTAAAAATATTCAGGTTTAACTGTCTTTCGTCGTGAGCTGACAAAGTGCCGATAGCAATCGTAATGGCCTCTACATCATTAGAGTATATAGCACTGGAGAAGCCTTACGAACACTCTGTAAAAGCACAAGAACAGAATGTTCTAGTACGTTCATAAAAACTACTTTCAAATCGATTCTAACGCACTTCGTAAATAGTTTTCAAGGCGCGAGTAGCTCCGTGAATATATAACCATCCCTAAGTAAATATTTTGGTATGATGAATAGTCAGGTTGACCAAAACCAACCAAAACTGACATTAATTTCTTAATCGAATTAAGTTAATATAAGTTTGATAAAAAAAAAGTTTTTTTTGTAATTTTCCATGTTTTATATTTCCATTACTTATTACTAATAAGTAAAACCATATAGTATAAAACCATATATGTCCATTCTAATAAGTTATTAGAATGGACATATGTATATGGTTTTATAATTTGAAAATATTTTGTTTTTGTTTTATTTAACCTATTTTATAATGATAAAAAAAAATGATGGTTCTCTTTCCGGGCGAGCAGCTTTTGTTTTTTTTATAGAGAGACCGACTTTTGCTCAGAATATTGCGCTAATGCCTCTCAAATGTTATATACCGTAAGTTTACATCAGAATGCAGTAAACCGTGTATATTTCAAGGTTTTTTTCGAGTGAAATTAGATAATCAATAAAAATGAATATTTGAGAAGTTTCACCCACACCACCCACCCATTACATACACACGCCGCGGCCGTCTAAACTGCATGTTTGATCGACATGGGTTTCGTTGACCGTCGTTGTTCCTGTCTGGACGGTTTAGCAAACGCCAACAATCGTTCGTTGGCGTGTGCCAGCTATCCGCAGCGTGGCGGTAACATCAAAGGGATAGAAGCCATCATCCGTTCGTTGGTTCGACCAATAAATGTTTTCGGACGTTCCTTCGAAGGCCAACGAACGTGCTGTAGCCAACTCCAAATATCCTTCGATGGTGATCTTTGCGACGGTGTGTACGCAGCATCAGACGTAGCTGGAGGCTTGCTTGCTTATATTCAATGCAAGGCGACGCAGCCAGTTACTTAAAAAAAAAAATTAAAAAATGTGTTCTATGTAAAAAACTTTATCATCATTTAGAAACTTTATAAACTAAACATCACATCGTAATAATAATGTTTATCAAAAATGGTTAATTAAATTAACTATTTTTGATATTGAAATGTAACATAATTTCTAATGCCTTATTTAAAAAAAAAAAATCTGCTTACTCCTGTACCTTTTTAAAATATTCACGTTCGAGTTTGGTATGTATGTATGTTTAAGCTCAGACTCCTGAGAGGTAGGTCCTCAAAGATCCAAATGTTTTGCACTTTAAAACCTTCTATTAAGAAATGTATGTCTCTCTATTCAAATTACACGTAAAATAGTAATGAAGTCAAAACTTTACATTGAATATTTACTTGTTTAAAAAAAAAAAATACAAAAAGAGAAGTAATTGCTACGAGGTCTGACTCTGAAAATATAGTTTTGGTTCTTTTGCCTGGATTTATGTTCCGGGTTGGCGCAAAATTGGCTGAACGCATTTGGATGAAGTTTGGCACACATAGGTATACGTTATAACCTGGGTTACCATATAGGGCCTTTAATCCCCGTGGTACGTTCCCGTGGGATGTTTTCCGCGGATATTATCGTATTATCTACGCGGGCAAAAGCTAGTAAAGTTAATATACTTAAAGTAATTTGTCACAGATTTGCAGCCAGGATTATTTAATAAAAATCTGATAGAATCATTAAATTAATAATCCCTGCTAAGTAGTTACTACTTATTATTTAAATAAATAATTAACTTGCCTTTTTCGCACTGTCTTCATTCTTGGCAACCTTTGCCAGATTGACGTGACCAAGACCTGATTGTTTCCACCTAAAATTAAAATAAATGTACCGTTGCACCAGAGACAAGTAGGTATATAAAGTAAGTGTCAGTAGATCTGCAGCACTGCGTTCATATTACGTAGCGTCAACTAGGTACTCTTGTCACCCCTTGCATTCAATGATTGATGTCAATCTTACTCACGGTTAGCAAACAAACTTCCCTATTAAAAGACGGCTTCTAGAATAAACTTAGTGTCGATGGAAAATCTGCAGCACAATTTATTTCGTCAGTTTTAGTCCATGTGGCTTAATATTATATCTTGCATCTTTTAAACTCTTCAGATTGGCTTTCTTCTAGCCTAAAAGAATGGCTCCGCTACATAAATAGACCTGGCCCTGCAGTCTCGACATAGTTAGCAATCGTTTTCGGTTGCTAAGTTCTAACAATCCAGATGTAAATGTTGATGTAAATGTTTGGTAGTCTCGACACTCAAATTTATCGGTTGTTACCTACCGGTACCTACCTAAAATACAAGTAACAACCGATAAATTTGAGTGTGGAGACCACCAAATATCGTTACATCTGGATTGTTAGGACTTAGCAACCGAAAACGATTGCTAACTATGTCGAGACTGCAGGGCCTGACCTTTCACAAATCCTCTGAATTATTTAAGTCGCTCGCAGACCATTTGCTAGCTATTAATACAACTTCTGGCTTGCATCAAGGCTTCACTTCTCAGCATGGATGGATTTGGAAAGTTTACTGACTAACCGATGCACCCTTTACATATTAGATGATGCGGATTTGATATAGATTCCTTTTAAATGCTCTGTTAAAGGAGTTTTATTTCAAACACAAAATCTTAAAATGAACTGCAACGTTTTCATTTTTTGTAATAGAGGATTGTGTTTCGATATTCCAGACTTAGACCGTCTTATTACAAAACACGATCTAACTTTAGCCCCAACCTACACATTCGATTTAGTTTTTGTATTTGGAACTTTATGCCGACTTTAGTAAAGTTCTTAATACAAAATTGACAATCTAAGACCGGACTAAGTTGACAGTTTTGTAAAAGGAACTGTATTTCGATTTCAGTTATGTTCTTATTTCAAAAACAGGCTCGATGGTTTAAACCATGTCAAAAGAAAAACCTTGTTTTGTAATAAGGCCGAGAGAGTTAAGTCTTGGAAAATCACTTGGACTTTTAATCATAGTGCACCCAGCACTCGTCCAAGGTGAAATAAGTAATAAAAATTGACGGATAAACACCTCCCCCGGTTCGTTAATAAGTTATAAGTGCGCGTTAACTCGGCGCATCAATTCAATAAATCCTCTTTACATTATTTTCTAGCTGACTTGACGGATCTAATGAATCAATAGAAATATTTCTAGATACACGAGCGCTGTAATTTTCGGCTTGGAAAGTCTTTGGACTGATAAGCGAGCGTAACACGTTGGGTGGGATAGGGATTACATATTGGGTACCTGTTACTTTGACGTTTTCATTTTATAAACCATTCCGTTTCAGTTTTCATTTTATCCGTTCATGGCCCCCGCCAATGTCCGATGGATGGCGTATGGTTGGCTGAGAATGACTCAAGTAAAGCAAATTATTAAATAATCGAGTAATTAACTGACGTCAGTTCTTCCTAATTATTGTTTTCAACAAAGGTTCTAGCGGCATTTATATCATCACATACAACAAACAATAAAAAAAAAAAGCTTCATTTTATAAAATGAATGGTGGAACAGTATTATTTCAGGCAGTGCCTAATTAATTGTAGCTATTTATGCGTAAAGTGCCGAGTAAAAACTACTTTTGAAAATGATGAATGAAGCGTATCCCTTTGACAAAAAGCATATATTGAAGTGATTCATGCATGGTGGCTTCAGATGACACGGGAATAATTTATTACTGTTCAACAAAGGCCCAGATTGCGACTGAGATTATTTTAAAATGATTTCATTGTCATGGGGAAATTGTTCAGGTTGGCTTTTTGACCTGCTTGTCGAGATATTGTTATTTCAATAACTTTTATAACATTATAAATGTTCGCGTGCAGTCTTGGTCTACGTCCTATACAATTCTAGTGATAACGAAAAAGGTACTTAACCAAAATAACATAAAAAAACAGAGACGATATTATTTTTAAATTAAAAAGATTGTAATCTTGTTATCTTTTGGATATAAGACCCGGCTGGAAAACTGCAACACAAAAGTGACAATGCAAACATGTTATAAGTTCATCGTACGTTTATTTCCCTTACATTGTTGGCGGCAGATTTTTTAAATTAATATAAGCCCTAGGTCGCATCGCTTGTTTGACCTGAGTTGCATCTAATATAATCGAGTTAAAGCTGCGATCAATCCATGTTTTCGTTGAAATTTCTTCCTGGCAGACACGCTCAATAAATAGATTAGCATTCCCTGTAGTAACCAGGGCAATATTTAATTAAGCTATCTTCAGATCAGCGGAAAGAGATTTCTCTACTTTGATTCCCTCGAAGGAACACTTAGCGAATACTTTTTCTGCAATGGTATGGATCATTGCAACTAGAAAAATCCATGCGTTCATCCAGGTATTTAAATGGGTTTTACTTTTAAAAGATCGAATTAAGTCTAATTAAGTATATGTCTTATGTATATATGTAATTGGTACACCACTGACTACCTGCAGTATTGTCTCTACTTCTCCCTTTAATCCATCCAAAGGTGGTCTGTAAAAGATCGCTTTTAGCGATAAGACCGCCCATTATGTCAGCCTATGTAAAATTTCTACATTTATACCTGTAATTTTTTGGTGTACACAATAAAGAGTATTTTATTCTATTCTAAAATAAACACACGGTGTCCGGTCTCAGATGGTAGGTAGGCTTGACCCTCTGGCTTCGCATTGGGTAATGAAGTGAACAATATCGTTACATCAGAGGAGATGAATGACTACTTTAATTTTTTATAAAATCCGCGGCGTCTTATTTACTCTTGTAATGTATCGTGCGTTGTTTGTTTTGAAAGGGTGGGCAGCAGGTTTACTTCGGTATCAATTAGCTCATTAATCTAATATCTAAAGCCTTACTTAAAGCTTAGCTTTGTTTACACAAAAAAACAATAGTAGGGGTACCTACATACATATTAGATATAGTATGTCGTCTTGTTTTTATTTCTGCTTTGTTTTGGACTCAATGGATACCGTATTGATTTCAGATGTCTTAATTAATTATTTATTTAATGTCTCTAATTTGGACGGTATAAATACTAAAGGCTATGTAGCGAAGATAGATCGAGATATTTGATAGTCTAAAGCCGGTTGCAGACCAAGAGCTAAGCTTAGTTATACTCTAAAGGTTTAGGTAGTTAAAAAAGGTAAACAAATCGTAAAAAGGTTTTGTTTATAGTTGACACTTTCTTGTTTAAAAATACGTTAACAAAGTTAAATTAATTTTCGATCACACGATAGTTTCCTCTTTTATTATAGTATGTTAAACTTTAACGTTAGCAAAATTTAATTAATTTTCGATCACAGGATAGTTTCCTCTTTTATTATAGTATGTTAAACTTTATCATTTATTCTTAAACTACTCTTCGTAGATGTAACTGCTTGTTGGATTTATTATAATGATATAATATTTTGTAATCTGTCTATTGTAAAGAGCACAAAAAGACAGGTTCCCCAAACCTTTTAGAAAATACAACGAATTAAATAACGTTGCTAAATTCAAGAGTACAACAAAATGGTGTCACAATATTGCGCCTGCCACCATATCACTGTGAGCTCAATCCAATTGAGTTAAGACTGCGCCGAGCGAACACGGCGCGCGGATAATAGGTATTTACTGCGGCGCGCTAGTCGTGTGCGTCGTCACTAGGGCTTGCAATCCGGATATCCGGATATTCGTATTATCCGGATATCCTCTGATTTTCAAATCCGGATTTTACTTGCATCGACATCCGGATTTTTCGGATGTTACGGATAGTTGTATTTCTCTTTTAAATATTAAATAAAAAGCAGTCATCTGTAAAGTACATAACCGTTATTACGTTATTTATTATTTTAATATCAAAATAAATGTACAAGAAATTGAAGACTCCGATGGTGAAGAAGGTTTTATTGTAGCTACAAGTAATGTACATGCAACTGGTCGTAGAACTGAAGTTTGTTTACAAGATTATAACGAAATAATAAAAAGAGCTAAGAAAAGTAGTCAAGAATTCAAGATGTCTAAAAAATCACCGACCAAGTCTGCGGTGCTTTATAAATACACCGCAGAAGGAAAACAAAAGAATATATGTAACCATTTAGGAACTTCCATGAAAGAAGATTCATTAGATTGTTTAAGCTTTTTAAGATCATATTTCCAGAATTTGGATAAACAATCATTAAAGAATTTCGTAATTTATATTTTATAGGGCAATTTGATTATTTTGTTCATTTTTGTTTTATTATATTTGATTTATACTATTGTTGTTTAATAATTGAGCTGATTTGCCAGGGAAAGAGATATTGTTATTTAATTATTATGTTTTCAATAGGTTGATTTGATCGGGATGTTGTGATCAAAATCAAAAGTCATTTATTCAAATTAGGCTGAGAATCAGCACTTTTTGAACGTCAAAATCACATAAGACAGTCCCCCCAAAACGCCCACCCTTCACCACTTCCTAGTGCTTTAGCTGGGAAGAAGAAGTGGCGGAACAAACTCCCCAGCAGCACTGCTGTCTGTTCAGTTAGAAGAACTTGATTCTTTACAGTAATAAGTAATTGACATTACGAAACACAAAAATATTAAAATTATTTGCCATATGTCAGCTAGCACACGCCAATATTTAAAACTATACTCAAGCAGAAATAAATAATAAAAACAAAAACGCAAACAGAACTTAATACATAATAAAAAGCCTCCTGGCATAAAGGGCGTGCCCGCTTACATATGCAATGCTACATTATGTTTATATGTAACTTGTAGTAGCTGTAACTTGTAGCCACAAATGATAAACTAGGACCTTCGAAGTAAAATAAAGAAACATTAATTTCTAATAACAAAACCATAGTCAGCAAGCTGACCTGTCACCACAAGCAGCACCCGTTCACGAGCATAACGCAAAGATCAGCCATTACCCCCCTCGCCATATTTGAGGGAAGGAGGCAACCCGACCCCCGACGCTACCGCAAGCATTGACATCTAAGGGAGCATGACGAACTTGCTGCCGGTTGCTCAAAAGAATAATATGATGAACTGTCGAGGTCGCTAGCTAACCATATATTGCAATACAACTCATTCAAAAACATTGAAATGAGTAGATTATGTCAATAATAAATAAAAATTAAATTAAACTAAAATGACTAATATAGTCAAATAAAATAAACAATTATATGAACTCGTATAACTTGTCAGTAGGTAAGCTAAGCTAATTTTGGAGAAAGAACATAAACATTGTCTTGAGTTAATCACAGCGACCAACTATTTTTATCGTTTAAGTAATCGTTGATTGAATAGTATGCCTTTGAACAAAGGTTGGATTTTACTTTAGCTTTAAACGCATTAAAAGGCAATTCTAACAAAGAAGAGGGAAGCTTTGATATGTGATAAATGTAAGATCTAATTTATAATTACAACTGTTTTTATAGAAGAAAAGATACAAATGATTTTTGCGGTTTCGTTGTTTTATTGTATAATTTTAGATGTTTTTTATGTGATTGTTACTTGAAATATTGGTATAGTTTATTATTTCTTTGTCATTTTGCTTGAGAGACTGAAAAACGTGTCACAAAAGCTTATCAGTATTATTTATAATAAAAACTAAAAAAATATCCGTATTATCCGCATTATCCGGATAATCCGGATACTAAAATATTAATATCCGCATTATCCGGATAGTAAAAATGAACGGATATTGCAAGCCCTAGTCGTCACGCACACAATGACAAGTTCGCTCGGTGCCCGCTTGAGTTGCATGGCAGAAGTTGATAACTCAGGATTTTTACAATTTGAGTGACCGAGTGTAACTTAGGGTTTTAAAAAAATTGAGTGTATTGAGTGACTTGAAAAGTCGTAATACTGTTTATTTAGACGGTTCTGTGTAGGTACATAAATCCGATTAATAAAACTAATCCTATTAATATTAGGTATAAACGTGAAAGTTTGTTTAGATGAATGTTTGTTACTCTTTCACACGAAAACTACTTTTTATCCCGGTTTTCCCGTGGGATAATTTTCGAGTAATATCGGGTGAAACCGCTGGTAACACTATATATATATTTGTTTGTACTATAGTAATACACAATCCGTTCTCTTACTATTTATCGATTGCGATGAAATTTTTGCGTTGTGGAGTATACGCCCTGGAACTACACTGCGTAAGTAGGTTGGCTAGGTGAGTAAGTTGGTAATATATGAGTAGGTTGTTATAATAAAACCAACCTGTATTAAAAAATCTATAATTACTAAGGTTCTTCACCAATGTATAGGCAAGGTTCTTCACCAACGTGTTGGCGAGGCTCTTCGTTGGTGTGCGTTTCCTAAAAAGTAATATAGTTATTGTATTTAAATAAAATGATTAAGTTGACGTAATTATCAGACGTACCTATGACTAAAAAAACCATACTTGCGAGCAATAAACTGGATTCAACTTCTGCTTGGCTTGATACAATTTAATTTTTTTATATTTTTATGCAATGAACTATGGGTTGTGATATATCATTTTAAATGTAATTTTACTAACTTTCAACCACTTTTGATATCATAACGAAAAATTGTTTACTTTTGTCATGGAACGTAAAAACGAAAGATATACATTTTCGGAACGAAATATAAATTGTTTGGAACTCCTATAAAAACTGGACGTTTATGCAAATTTCTCATCAGTCCAATATTTCACGTCACTGGGAATACTCAAGTTATAAAAAAATGGAAACCACACCTACATAAGCCCCAGAAGAAAAATAAGGTCTGAAACAACCAGCGATTACGTGATTCCAGAGTATTGCCCTCAAGATAGTTTAAAGAATACTTAATGACTAAGTCACTCACTTGGGCAAAATATTTGAGTATTTAGTTGCCAGCAAACATTGGCAACAAAATAAAAACGATAATAAAAATTTAACTTACGGCGTTGGAAGAATTTCCAGTTTCATTTTCTTTGTTTGCATCAGTAATGGATCTACAAAAAAAAATATTCATAATTATATCTTGTAATGACCAAAGTTACAGTAAACAATATTTTTCTTAAAATTGCGAATTTGCTTTATTGAAAAGCAAATTCGCAATTTTAAGAAAAATATTGTTCCATCGTCGTGGAGTAATTACACCCTAAAAACCTATTACATGATACCCATATCGAATGTTTGACAAAAACTAGCATCCGCCATCTTGGATTTTAAAATTAATGTCAGATTTGCAATCGCCACCCCCAAAAACCTATTACACGATACCCATATCGAATGTTTGACAAGAACTAGCATCCGCCATCTTGGATTTTAAACATAATGTCAGATTTGCAATCGCCACCCCCAAAAACCTATTACACGATACCCATATCGAATGATTGAGAAAAACTTGTATCCGCCATCTTGGATTTTAAAATTAATGTCAGATTTGCAATCGCCACCCCCAAAAACCTATTACACGATACCCATATCGAATGTTTGACAAAAACTAGCATCCGCCATCTTGGATTTTAAATTAATGTCAGATTTGCAATCGCCACCCCTAAAAACCCATTACACGATACCCATATCGAATGTTTGACAAAAACTAGCATCCGCCATCTTGAATTTTAAAATGAATGTCAGATTTGCAATCGCCACCCCCAAAAACCTATTACACGATACCCATATCGAATGTTTGACAAAAACTAGCACCCGCCATCTTGGATTTTAAAATTAATGTCAGATCGGCAATCGCCACCCCCAAAAACCTATTACACGATACCCATATCGAATGTTTGACAAAAACTAGCATCCGCCATCTTGGATTTTAAACATAATGTCAGATTTGCAATCGCCACCCCCAAAAACCTATTACACGATAGCCATATCGAATGATTGAGAAAAACTTGTATCCGCCATCTTGGATTTTAAAATTAATGTCAGATTTGCAATCGCCACCCCCAAAAACCTATTACACGATACCCATATCGAATGTTTGACAAAAACTAGCATCCGCCATCTTGGATTTTAAAATTAATGTCAGATTTGCAATCGCCACCCCCAAAAACATATTACATGAGACCCATATCGAATGTTTGAGAAAAAATTTAAGAAAAGATTACATCCGCCATTATGTTGGGTAAAAGGAAATAATATAACAAAAAAATAGAAATACGTACTTTCTGAGAGAACAGTTTTTTTTTCGGAAATTAGCGCCAACTTTCTTCTTGTAATATCTTTCCTTATGCTTTCCCATTTTACTAAAACAAAAATACTTACATAAAAAAAATGTTACAAAAAAATGTACTGAAAAGTAAAAAAAAAAATAAACAGTAAATATTAGATAATATGCACAAAGTCATTATCAACTCAAAAAAACCAAAAATATGACTTACCTTATTCAACCGTTTGCGTTTGGCAAGGTATAAGTACACAATAGATCGCGAAGTATCGTTAGCGGCGTGTCGCTCCCCGATGAGACGTGACCACTCTCCGAGCTCTCGTGGACGACTGAACTTTCGATTTCGACCGGTGGACGTTGCGTATGATTCAAAACAGCGCGCGCAGCGACTTTATTTTAAACAAAATAATGTCTAAAATAACCAAGCGACATTTTCGAAAATGTTAAAACGACAAATTGTAGTATGATTATTAAAGATTGATATGAATTAAAGTTTGTGAAAAAATTCAACGGTTTACTATCAAAAATCAACTAAATACGATCATGCTATTTTAAGATTTTTGTCCATCTTTACGTAATTTTGTTATTTAAACTAGACAATAATTATAATTTTTGCCAACGAAGAATTGTTAACACATTCATTGTGGTGCTCAAAACATATTTTTTATGGTAATTATGGTAATAGTATTGATGATATCCCTTTAACCGTGGCGGCCGTTTCGTATGATTTTGCTCTACGCAGCCTTAATCTGGGCTCAAGTTAAGGGGTTTGTATCGAGAAAAATAAACCTTTTAAAATAGCTGACCTATAAATTATTTTGCCAGAGGCTTTAGCTAGTGTGACTGCTGTGAATTGGAAAAATTGCGAGGGTCATGTAATAAAAGAAAAACAGATTTTTTTAAAATTAGATAGAATAATTAATGATACCACTGAACGCTTTATTATTAATGTGACAGATAGTTCATCAGATTCAGAATAGAGCCTATTAATATGTGACTCTATATAATATGATTTTAACATTTTAAATAAAAGGTTTAGCAGCTATGAGTCACGTGTTTTTTTTTGTTTACACTTTTTTAACTACCTAAACCTATGGAGTATAGTTTAGGTTAGCTCGCATAGCTAAGATAATTTTTCATACTTGTGTTCATAGTTTGCGGTCTGCACACAAATATGAAAAATTACCACTAAATGATCTTGGTCTGCAACTGGCATTATCGTCCAACAGTAGAAAATATTCAATGCTTTCCTAGTAGTGCGTAGGAGTGCTCAAAGGAAATGCGGATGGATGGTTCGTAAAATATATTGAGAGCGAAAATATATTGCTGCTGGAAAATATTGAAGCTTGTTTGAGTGCAAAATGAAAATTTAATATTCCTGAAACTATTTCAATCTCGGTGGAAAACGAATTTAACAGTTTTATTGATAACTATTATGTGTAGGTAGCATTCTTACATAACGGTTGCAATTTTTGCGATCAACATATTTAATTGCCGTCAATTATAATCTTCTTGCTGCCTTGTCGAGCTTAGATCTTTTTTATATATCTATATAATGGTTTCGAACGCCGTGTGGTCTGACCATAGTGTGCACGAGCGACATTGATTATCCACTTGTTGATAGCCCTGTGCTTCAAACACCTAATGGCCCAATACAATATTGTAGGTGACCCACGCCAAATCTCTTGCCTGAAAATTTTACGGAGTGAGCACACAGAAATAGTTAAACCTTAGGCATTATATCTCAATATAACGCACACACACACACACACACACACACACACACACACACACACACACACACACAGCATCATGCAGAGGTGCACCTGTATTACACCCACCTGTCGCCACTTGTGTTTAAGTGCTATGTAACAGGGGTCCCTAATGCCATTAACCAGATAGAAAATCCCAAAAACACTGCGCGACCCGGGAATCGAATCCCGAATCCCATGCTATCTCTATATCATAATATCTCTGCGGAATTTTGTGCAATCACAATAACCAACCAACTGTAGCTCTGGTTCTAATATCTATTGAAACAGTTTTTTTTTACCTAAGAACAAGCACGTCCTAGTCTCAGTAATAACGAGTCCTGATCTTTATTTATTTTATGCTTTACTAATTCGATAAGATCTTTATTTATTTTATGATTTATTAATTCGATTAGATCTTTATTTATTGTATGCTTTCCTTTGATGTGTATCAATATTTACTAGCGTTGTGAGTGAGGACTTCAATGCACCTGCATGTACGTCCACTTTGCACCCTCTTGTCATTCAGACTGGTACTTTGACTAGGGTTGATTTCGATAGCCGATTCTTTGAAGCCTTTGTGCAGGTAAAGTGGCCGTTTGACGCATAGTTTGCGAGCAGGACTGACATGACAACACGCTTTTCAATGCATTCCACACGTGTCTATATCGTTCTTCTTTCTTTTTTTTAACGTTGCCTCACTAGGCATTTCTCCTGTATCGTGGATGCGTTTACAAATATTTAAACTCAAATACAGAAACAGCCGGAACAACAATCTGTAGGTCATACAAATATTTGTTCCGTGCGGAAATCGAACCCGCGACACGCAGCGCAGCAGTCAATAGCTTAACCACTGCGCCAACCGTGCTGTTAAATCGTTCGCAAAGCCCACGGTCAAAATTGATTGAATACCATGTGAGTTGTACGCCGTTTCTAGTTTCTTTGACGATGACACTGAAGACGAACTTCCGTCAAAGATAGCGTGATTGCAAATTCCCGTTGTAAAATTTAAAATAAGTATTTCAACGGGTTTTTTTTTTCGCGTAGGTCGTTCATCGGGAATCTAGTACTATTATTGATCGAAGTATACAAGGCATACTTTTTTAAGTTAGATTTTTATTTAATTTCCTATTAAAGTAAAAAATACTGTGCATTTTGATATAAGTAAGTTATACAAAAAAACGCGAAGTACTTTATTAACTAAAATATCCCTAGACAGTGTACATGTATGTATATGTATAGTGACTGAGTTATTTTTCTTCAGCAAACCTGCGCGTTATTTTTTATCTTCTTACAACATATTTATAACTCAATAGACACGAGGCTCATTAGTGATATAACACCCCTTCAGCTTAATGTCTACCTCCCTTTTCGATGATCATTCTATATTTATAATTTGTTGGTTTCTTTGTAAAGTACTGTAGCAGCGTTTAACTTTAGAAATAAGTACTAGGAATTTTATCAAAGACTACATGAGAAATATTTATATTACTTCTCCACTTATCAAGTGAAAACATTCCAAGGTGAACGATTGAGTGTATTGGAACAGAATTATAATGTAAAAAGATGGCAATAATAATGTCAGCTTCTTATTCTGCCAATAATTGGAACCTGTAACCAGTTAAAGATTTTCTAATGATTCTATAGTTTTATTGTTACGAAAATATTTTGTTTATAACATAAATTTGCCAGCTAAGTATCACCGACGAACATCAAGTGGCGGAAGGCATAACTCGCTTTCCATGACATGTATCGGGGTGCTCCTTATAAATCCGCCGACAACACGATATGCCTGATTTTGGACCCTATCTAGTTTTATTAGTTTAGAATTACAACTACTGTCAAACAAGAAACTGGCATAATCAATTCTACTTCGAATTGTAAAACTATATAAACGTCTTATGTGTCTTTGATTAAGTCCCCACCCGGAACTGGATAAAACTTTTAAGTATATGGATTACATTACCTTCAATGAGCTATCTAGCCACCGACCCAAATATTTCACATTATTAACGACTTCTATTGAAACATCATCTAAATCAAAGTCGACAGACCTAACGCAACCTTCTAAAAAACACAAATCTTAGTTTTATTTGGAGACATAGTTAAACCCAGCATATCAATGAACACTTTGGTATATCGTAAATCAGATCGAAGTTCTTCAAACGCTGAATCACCATTCACCACGCCTACTCTCTATGGATTAATTGATTTCATGCTTCATGACAATTTTACTTGCGGGTCGTAGGTGCAGGTAGCTCTGTGCTTAAATAAACATAATCTGATCAGCTACCAATTGTTTACCCACCGAAATACGAAGAAGGTTGCGTTAATCTGAGCAGAAAATGCGGCTGAATTTTCCGCGCGCGTTTCCCCTGATCGTGGCAACTGCGCGGGGACGCTCGGTTTTAGCGGAATTTACGCGAATGTTCTTTTAACTTGATTTTTAATATGGTTAAATACTAATTAGAGGCAAATAACTAGTGTTTACTGTTTTGGTGGAGAGGCTGATCAGTAATGATAGTTTTTACTTGGTTTAAATTAAAATGTTTCATAGAGCGTGTGGAGGTGTTGTAAGATCTGCAAGAGCGCCCGCCGCGCGCGTAAATCGGGTCGTGCTACAGTCCTTTACCTACTTCTCCACAAGATACGCGGGTCGCGGCACTACCGGTTAATAATCGCACCGAGCCTATAAGCCTATATATAGTGAATTTATCGGAACTCCACCCGTGCCCTTGGGCCGGCCGCCCTAACAACAACAAACAATAACATCTAATACAACAAAGAGGACATGTCGCGCCACTTTTTTTTTCTCGAAGGGCGGGCCTTTTTGGGGGACTGTCTTATGTAAATGACTTTTGATTTTGATAGTGCGATGCGGAGCAATTATGCGACGCCATATTTTAGTTGAATAGTTTTAAATATGTTAGTATATTAAAAAAAAGGCATTATAGCGTTAACATACTAATCAGTAAAAAAAAATACAACAAACAATAATATGCACTAGTGAGCATATTCAGTATAGCATTATTATCATTCTATCGTTTTGGTAGTCAATTCCCATGTAAACTTGGCTCTTAATTCTTGATCTTAATTATAATATCGTATGGTGTTGGCACCGCATAATACGGTATTCCGGGTCCTTTGCCGCCTCACCTGGAAGCTCGGTTATAGTATAAGACACGGTTACGAAGCTAACAATCATGAGGAAGCATCAGTCTATTTGTACTCATTCAATTTTACCGCCGCGATTTTAGCAATCTGAAATTCCTTCACACATTTTCTTATGCCGAGTATAAAGACGTATGTAAAAGTGGAATATAAATACATCTGAAAATAAAAGCTTATGAAAATAGAAATCAAACTGTGAACTCGACAGCAGCGCTTGTTACCGACTCAGCCTAAGGTAAGATGGTGCACTCCTATGATTTCCCTTTCGTAAAATATCCTTGATTTTGGTTTAATTAGAAAGCCTCAAGTTTGATCGTAAGGAACTAATAGCTTATACTTATACTCTTACTCTTACTCCCTGGAAAATAAAATAGAAAACCTTGAAAAACAGTCCTGTTCGGCTAAGATAGAATAGAACTGAGAAACGAAATAAAAATGAAAAAAATGAGATAACGACTATGTCACCAACTATAGGCCCATTTCTATTTTGCCCTGTGTCTTCAAGCTTCTACAACGCATCCTCAATAAAAGACCCACAAGCTACCTAGAAACTAATAACCATCTTTCTAACAATCAATTTGGTTACCGAGCTGGCAAGCCGACAAGTGCTGCAGCCCGTGAGCGTCTTGATTAAGTGGTAGGAAATTGAAGTGGTAATGAAACTGATATTCGTTTTCAAAAATCTAAGAAATGAAGCTGAACCTAAAATAATTAAGCAAGTATACAGCACTTAGCCAATCAGTGCGGGGCAGTATTGTATTTCGTGTATGAGGAGGCAAATCAAAAACTATACTCAAATCTTTAGAAGTTGCATTAAGAGCAATAATCAAAGTCAGCACTTTCCGACCTACCTTTTCCCATCATACCTTTTCTACCAGTCACGGTCCGGCAGCTAGCTCTTTGTTCTGCACGCAGTCTTGAGAGACCGTGCTAATTCAAAGTATGAGAAGTCCTCTTATTTATCTAAAGGCACACGAAAGGTCGTAACATACAGTGATCTACTGACCTTTAAACACCCATACATTCGCAGATATTCACACTAAGATTCAAATTGTTTATGAAAGATTAAATAAGCTTGTAGAATACCCCTTAAACAGGAACAAATGTAAACCTACGATAGTATACTACATCCGCAAGCTAAACTACAATGAGACCGAAAACCGGTTGTCTATATAATAATTAAATAGTTTAAAATAATACTCACACTCCTACACACATCCACTCATTTACACTACTCACCGGAGGCCATCACTACACAACTAATTAAGGATTTTTCTCCTTCATTTGTCACTTACTTTTATTTTAATATATCTCTTTGATCGAATGTGTATAAAGAGAGGCAAAACGAAGTTAATTTCTGAGTGTCGCCTACAACACGGGAAGAGGGCCGATGTCTGAAATACAGGTATTTTCTATCTAGTTCAGACACAGTTCAATAACTGATCATAAAATAAAATGTATTATAGTATACTATTATAGTGTGTAGTGTCTATATATTTGAACAAAAAAAAAAAATATAAAAAATAAAAATAAAGCGAATTTTCTTGAATTGAACAGTAAGCCGTTAGTAATGTATTGGTTCAAACACGTGCCTACGCTCAGTACCTACTTAATAAACAGACGATGTGGACGTTATTTTTCTGAGAAAATGAAGATGACTTATTATTTAGGTATGACATGTAGTTGTATAGTTTATAAGTGATAGACACGAGATATTCGTTGCTTGTTGAATGCAATCAATTGAAGCAATCATAAAATTGTTCCATACAAACACTTGTAACATTGCCGCTGGTTGACAGTTCGTAATGCGCACAACTTCAATTAAGTTGATGTGAACTCACAAACAAGTGCTACATTGCTAGCAGCTCTAACAAAACTCTAGTGTATGACGGTCAAAACATAAAATCGAAATAATAACGGTCAAGATTGAAAACCATGCCAAGTTAAAAACATTATTATTTTTCATTTTAATCAAATTGAAAAATAATAATGTTTACAGTGCAACTAAAATGCAATTTTTGCTTTCTATTAAAACCTATTTTCGATATTTAATGGTCGATTGTATTCATTGTATCAGTCATGTGAGTAATAATTTAATATGAATGCTTTAAAAGTGAATAAAAACTCTAAAACCCTCGCGCAGGATCTTTAACATTGTCACATACATGCTTTAAGTTAATTTGATCGCCAAAATGATTGGTTATAGCAGTGCAAACACAGCATTTATGAAATAATGCGATATGCAGTTTGTGAACTGTGACGTGTGCGCGCGCATCGCTAATTAGGCTAGCGCACCTGAATTCTGCCGAACTTTCCGGCTCTCGCTTTTACCCTCTCTACGAGGACGCGCGTGCTGCTCTCCGGGAAAATTATCATTTTCCGACGGCAATCGAAAGTGTTAAAAGTTTCGTTAGTTGTTTTATGATTAATTATTTTCACCATGTTTGTTCCATATGATCGTGATCCACCTTCTGATCGGGTTTTTCTTCATTCCTTTAGTGTGTATTTAGATATTGTGTTAAGTGTTTTCTTAATAACTTTTCTTGTTGTGGTTTTTCGTAATTTTTTAAACTTACCGTAAGCTTTTTTTTTGTGAGCGTTTTAAATATCTCGTTGATGAAACTTGTCAAAAAGATGAGAATTTGGGCTCATGGACCAGAATGAACAATAAGTGATCCACCTTAGACCGTCCATCAACCTGGTGAGTGTATAATAATATTATAATTTTAGTACCTACTTAAAAAAAACATATTATCCTTAGTATTATTTTATGGTGCTGGTTCTGGTACATATGGGTGTTGTGGTCGGCTGGGTAAATTCAACTGTCTGTTACCCGTAGTCAGCGTTCGGATTAGGCACTTAACGTATTGTAACATTGTAATAATTTATTTATGCTTAAAACAAACACACTGTAGTATTTTTAAACTGCTTACTCCAGAAGGGAAAACAGGCTTAGCTTTTTAATAATTTTTCAATATAGTCAAGTTTTCATTGTTTCTTTTTTTTAAACGACAATCCGTTGAAGGCATTTTTATTACGTTTTAATTTAAACGACATGCCGAATTTTACTTTAAATTTTACAATAGTATACTTGTCAGTAACGCATGCTTAAAATTCGTTTTAGAGATTGATTTTCTAGCTCAAAAGTATAATAAAAATTGTATTCGTTAAATCTTTATTGTTCGCGGGTTCCGTAAGATACAGTAATTATGGGCCTGTCGACAGACAGTCGGACCTGTCTTAATAAATATAATAATTCCATTTTATCTTTGTCCTCCATCATAATATGCACTGTTGATACAGAGGTAAAGCAAAGTTTTTTTTTATAATTAGAAAAGTTTTTACCTAATTTAACCAAACGCTTGTTCCCTTCCGGGGTTAGTGTTAGTTAGTAAGTTAGTTATTTAGTTATTTTTAAATACAACTTGTGACATGCATTAATGAGTTTTTATTGTAGTGGTAGATCCTATCCTATTACATTTTCTCGTCACCGAGACCGACCGCGCGAAATTATTATATTAAACTAGCTGACCCGTCAGACGTTGTCGTGTCCCACAAAATTCCCATAGACAATCCCTAATTTGAACATTTTCCGGGAAACTTTTCCAATTATTCTTTCCATAAATGATAAATTATTTTATTTCTGTAAGTAGCTTTGTACAAACACTTTTACACGTCAATCATAATTTAAAAACTCGATGGAAGTCGGCGTTTTCTATCCTGACTACTCTGAGAAGGAAACATCATAAAATCCTAATTCGGACTGTTACGAACATTTTTTAAAACCAAAAATAGCCAAGTCGGTCCATCCGTTCACAAGTGATGCGCTCACTGATGATTAGCATTTAATTTTTATTTATATAGTATTTCTCTTCTCTTATTTAGCTTCGCAATTTCGTCCACATAAAATTTCGGCCCCGACCCACCGCATCGCATCCTACCCCGGGCACGCGCAATTTCTTAGTTTTCAGACTTTCTTGTTCTCGGCTTCTAAAAATAGGTTTACAGGCTATTTATCATCACGATGTTAAATTGCCTAAAACTTTTAATTGGACTATCAAATGCATTTTTTTTTCAAATCTGTCATGTAGTTCCATATATTAGCGCATTCAAACAAACAAACTCTTCGACTCTGCTTTATATAGATTAGGATATATATCTCTTATCTAATGTTACTCTTCTCTTGCACGGTCGCTGGTAGCCAGTAAGTAGCCTAGCTTCGCTAGAATATATATAGTTTTTGCTTAATCACTTTGTAAATTCACTAAAGTTCAAATTAGCACACTGTCATACAGGCAAATAATATACCATGTCGGTTTAAGACGTGCGAGTGATATTCTACCTTAGGGTGGTAAAGCAAATACAAGGTCGACTATACATAGCGGTAATCGTTTTGTCTTAGAAAATGATAAGTTTAACCAATTAGGTAGGACCTAAATAAATATAATGTACCTAATTATTAGGTACATTATATTTACTGTAAATAGTAAAAGAAATGAATTAAGTTTACCGAACTACTTGTATGACTTTAAATCAAGTACGTAGGTTTTTGCAATACTAAAATCAATCTGCCTAGCCTTCTCGCAACTATTTAGGGGTTCCAGTCTAACCGGCTGCAGCCGAATACCAGTATTTAACATGGAGCGACTGCATATCTGACCTCCACAACCCAGTTACTGTGTAACACCCTTAGTAAGACTGGTTGTCAGACTTTCGGGCTTTTAACTACCATTCATTTTTCATTTTCAAATATCTTTATTTACCAAAGGAACAATAAACAAAATGCACTTACCCTAAGTTACATTATCTCATTACAATTTAGGCACTTTATGAGGCTGATTCACCTTTCAAAGTTTATTACAGATATGTAGTTTTAACTGTTTACAACATACACTTCACACACAATAATCATGGGCACATGATAACAATTTAATTATGCAAATTATTTAGTTATAATCTACTGATTGCAAGGTATAACAAAAACTTATTTAACTAATTTGCGGATCACACGGTGTGTGTGTTTTAACTACCAGTAACTACTCAAAAGATTTTCGCTCTACATTTCATGTATTATCGGATAGAATATCACAGCCCGATTATGTTGAACCCTCGCTCATATTCAAACGTAGGATATATACGTTGTAAGTTTGATAGGACAAGCTTATTGAGAACTTTCTCCGAAGCAAATGTACGCCCACTGGAAATCATATTACTAAGAAACGGCAGAAAATACGCGAACGATATCGAAGATATTAAATTCTGTGAAAGATGCGTTAAACAGACAATGTTTACACATAAAACGATAGTACACAAGGATATGACCAATTCTAAATTGAAAATACGACTATAAAGGACTTAAGTCCTTTATAGTCGTATTTGCTTTCCTGAATTACATACTTCATGGATTTTGAATGTCATTTACACCGTAACTATTTTGACTAATAATAGCATCTAAGCGAAATAAGGTTAGGTGTAAAGTAAACAATTACCTATGTACAAAACTTATACACAAAATCATGATAAGTACATTATAATATATTGTTAAATACCGGGAACGTGTCTCTCTTTTTCAAGTCCAGATCTTTGCCGAGAAACTGGGAATTAAATGATTGTCTTGTGCCGAATTGTTCCTTTACGAATGTGTATAAATCAGAGTCAAAGAAAGAGTCTCGAGTCATACCAAGAATACAATACCTTACTTTACAAATCAGAGATTTTGGTATATAAGTGATGAATTGATGTTTATTTCTGTAAGTACATCTTTTAAGACACTTACAGGTGAATTACTACTTTTACTCGTCGTCTAGTTATTGCATGGGGATTGGGTCAGCCTCCCCTCCATGTTTAGCTGTCAGGGCAGTAGAACATAGCCGGCCGTGTACAGTCACGAGCACCAATATGTATACACTTAGCAACTTCTAAATGTGATTTTCTCCTACTGTATTGATTGTAATTTTATGTTGTTACGAACATAGTATTTTAGGACCTATACTGTTAAGAAATAGGTCTTATTTCAAAGTTCCAATCAATATTCCGCGAGAAATTCGCTTTTAATTTTTGCTAAGTGTATACTTATTAGTGCTCGTGACGGTACGGTCGCCCGAAAAAAACTTCACCTTTTTTCGCTTTTGAGTTTTTTATACCCCATACATACAACCCATTAATATCCCATACAAGGGTAATGAAATTCCCGCGAAGTCAGTGAAATATTTTGTGTGAAATTCATTCAATAGCTATCATATTAACTTTAATATGATAGCTATTGAATTGCTTACGTCTTAGCGAATAAACGAGACACTATGTACTTACATTACATAGTGCCTCGTTTATTCGCTAACACGTAAGGTTCAGTTTAAAAAAAAAGCCGGACATTTCGGGTTTATTGTGTTAAGTTACATGCAGAATATATCGAAATAATGTTATCCAGAGGACTGTAATGAATTCAGTATGACCGATATGAAATTAATAGAGGTACGTTTAGTTAAAATGACTGAGGTCTGACGCACCTGGTTGATTGGTATTTAGCGGGGTATTTAATGTGGGATCTACGTAACATGACTACAGCGGTCATCGCAATGTATTTATGCGATATTCGAATAAAAGCGGTTCATTTGCATTGGTGATGTTCTGTTAGTGTGTCTGTGGAGATTTGATATTTTCATGTTAGGCATATTGTATTTTCCCTAGAGATGTGATCAAAGCCTACTTATTTACACATGTTGCGCTTTGTGCAGTCGCATCAAAGCTCCGGGTCCGTAAAATTGTCAATTATCTACGTTTCTCGTTGCATAGGCCGTCGGTTGCTTTGATAACTATATTGATGGAGGGTAACAACGATATCAAGTGAAAAGCTAACCAGACAATCCAATATAGCTGATTTGTGCACACACTATGCTATGAGCAAAGCCACAACGATACGTAATAGAATGCATTTACTTAATCATTGCATTACCAGCTAACCACCTATTGTTTAGGCATCTACTTAGTTGGTGATACATAAACATTTGTGTCTTAGTTTGGTTCGGACAGTATTTTACAGTTGGTTACGTTTATACCATATATAAATGTCTATGGTTTATACCAAAAGGTTTGTGCATTGTTTTAAAAAGAACCGCGCGCTTTTTATTAACCTTAAAAGTAAGATCTTGCACGTCTGATTTAAGTATAATATACCTAGTCAGGATTAAATACCACATTTCCACAATAAATGAACACAGGAAATGCTTAGTTTATTAGAAAATATTTTTATTGGAAACCCTTGAAAAGAAATTAAGCCTTTCTTATTTCCGGAACGCGGCAGTAAATCTGAAAATGCAACTCTTATTTGTGTTCTTAGTTCAATTTTTGTCTATAATAGCGGTTAGTGTTCCGTTATAGACGGCGCCTACGTGTACTAAAGCAAAAAAAGGACGCTTTCATGAAAGAGCATCTCCCTGGTTTTTCCAACATTCAGCGTCATTATTTTTCTGTCCTTATTCCAATTTATTTGGGGTCGGCGCAACTGGTTTTTCCAACAGAATTGACAAAAATATCTAATATTGTGTTATTTAATTGTTAAAATCTTTAGTTCGTTCTCCTTTGTTAGTGTTTGCACTTGCATTATTATTCTACCTCGGACCGGTCGATACGTTAGGGATATGCAACATGCGTTAGACGGGACTAGGTAAAATTGAGTAAATCATAAGGGTAACAGTTCAGGCGTGAAGGGTGCTTTGACAACTGGATTCGGCGGCCGTCCGGGTGTCACGGGTGGCCGCGGCGCGGGGCATGGGAGGGGCCTTTTTGAACCTGTGAAGGGGTGTCATAGCAATAGGGTGGTGCGTTCGAGGGGCGGGGCTTACAGCTATTCGGAACGACTAGAAAGGAACGTATGGTCCCCTGATATAATAAGACTTTAGAAGTTGGGATAAACATGGGTACACAGAAACTAAATGTAGTTCAGTTCAGGTAGCTTAACAAATAATATTTCAGTAATAACTTTCCAGAATTACAAGCCAACCACATTTCATATTTTATTCCGAGTAAATAATTTAAAATCCATTTACAAGTTCAAATATCACTTATATTCACAGGAATTTCCTGAACTTTTCTGCGCTGTTTATTTTGTTGCGCTGTTTGTTCATAATATTTTTTTTGTAAGTACATGGGTTTAATGAACAACTTTAGTAAGAATAAAAAAATGAGCTGTCCCGTATAGCATAGAAAGCGAATTTATTTATGTTTTATTTTCTTGTAGCATACCTACTGTTGTTTAATATTACGTATTTAAAAACATTCTGGGTGAAGCTTGTATGTCACACATACAAATGTCTTTTAAATATACTCTTTTCGATCACAGTTTATGCTAAAATGCATCGAATATTTTAAATTTAAAGTAAACTTGTTAACCTACGCCTTAAATTAACTTACGTTACTGACCTTACTGGCAGTATCGACCGGACTAGGCACGAGTAACGTGGCTGCCTTTTGACATTTAAATTCAATTACTTGAAAATCTGTCAGCACCGATGTATCGGAAACATCTAACGAAATATTATGTGCACTATGCACGTATGTAACAACATGTTTGATTTTATCCTGTTCGCCAGTACGCAGAACTGAAATTAATTTCATTAGAGCACGTCACTCTATGTCTATATAATTCTATCAGGCTTTAGTGGGAAACACAAATCCCATCACTCAATTTGATATGGATATTGCAGAGTTTGTCGGAGGGATTATATACTGGCCTTCAAAACTTAGTACCACACTTTTAAAACTGCAATAACTTTTAAAATGCATAAGATATATTTTCGAAATAAGGATTACAATTTTTTTTTTTTGTATAAAAACTATAGTCGATAGATAACCTGAGATGATTTTTTATTCAAAAGCCAAGGTGTCTACAGCTCGTGAACTTTACTTATCAGGCCTCTTTCACCTGAAGACTGTGCAAAAATCATGGCTTTTCTGGAACTTGACAACAGTATGCGTCGTACTGCAAGAATGTAGGTAGTAGGTGTAACATTAAGAACGTTTCGGCACGTGAAGTGAAGGTACGAAGAAACTGGAAACCATCCGAGAAGACCGCTATATTTTCTCCACTGTGTTGAGAAGTCGCCACAATCAAATACCCCTACCTATATCTAAATCAATTAACATTTTCATGTTACTTATTTCTTTATTAAGTAGGTACATAACATTTTTATTAAATACCGACGAAAATTCTTAGCTGTAAACTTCTGGATTTAAATCTGCGCCGCTTAGCACACCCCACTGGATAATTTTAACCTCAAATGGACAGCTTGGACTGGCCTATAACAGGCTATTCTAAGCCCGTCTTCTCTGACCTGTGGAGCCTTATTATAGGTTATTGATTCCTCGAGATAAACCAAGATAGAGACGTTAATAAATTAGAATTGACAGGTCTGACTACGTACAATTTACTCTTTATAGAAATCAGAAATATTTTATTTGTGATACATAGGTAGGTACAGTGGTTGGACATGTTTTAGGTTAATGTGCACTATGATCAGCCTATTATAGGCATACAAAAAGAATTAATTACAATTTTCACATGCAAATAAAGAGTTTACTCGTACTAAACTACAAATCAACTACATAAATGACTGTATTATTTGATTAATAAAGGAACAAAAGTCAAAATAATTTGTTAGGTAAATGTCAAAATAATTTTTTAGGTAAATATCAAAACAATTAGATATGTAAATGTCAAAATAATTAGTTAGGTAAATGTCAAAATAATTAGTTAGGTAACTGTCAAAAATAATTCAGATTTAAATAATTAATTATGACTTGTGATTACAATATATTCAAAGAAGCAAATTACATTACATTACAAAAATTACATTAACATGTCAAAATTTATCTGACAAAAATCCGATACACTATAATAACATTTTTGACATAGCAAACTTCTCAGTTTCAGTTTAAATGAGTTAATATGTAGATTTTTTAGCTCATTTGGCAATTTATTAAATAGAACTGTTGCCATGTGAAAGACACTTTTATACATCAAGGCAGTATTCGTTTTTGGAACGCACAGACAATTTTCGTCCCTTTGGGTCCGATTGAAAGCGGTAGATGCTAAAGTAAATAAATGAGGATTTTGTTTAACGAAAGCCGCTACTTCAAATATGTATAGTGACGGTAATGGAAGGATACTATGCTTTTACAAAAAAGGCAATATCCATTATATTATCCTAATAGGTAATATCCATTCATACAAGTACACATCAAACTCAAATTAATAGTATATTATTCACTAAGGGGAGATAAAGCAGTGTCTTAAGTCACGGGCGCCATTTTGAATCCCAAACGCAAAAAAAGAGTCTAGGGCCCCGAATGCAGCGTGGGAGCTTAACTCCTGAACGAAGCGAAGTTAATACTAGAATTTGAGTGCAGCGAGGGATTTAAGCTCGCCCAAGAAGAAGACACCTTTATCCCTGAGGAGAGAATACTCTACTTTACGCACCTACTGCGAGGTAATAAAAACCGATTAGATTTTCATTAGTATTATTATACTGTTAAATAACCGGGCAATGCCTAGTTATGTGTAGTTTCATACACAAATATATCTAAACTCATCCAACTTCATAAAAACAATAATATAAATAATATCGTAAATACTGCCGTCATAAGAAAGAAGACTGTAACTACGTCAACGTTGATTACGAGATAATTGAAGTTTTAAAAAGAAAAAAAGTATTGAAAAGAATATATTTTAAAGAACAGCTACTTCATCTACTATTGGCGCATTATACCGACCTCGATGCTCGTTAGGAGGTTTCACATCAGCATGAATAATAAGTTTAAAATCATTCGTTGGTCTATTTTCGAGATTGTATTTAAAACTTTGAATATACACATTATGATCGTGAAGATATGTTTGGAGAGCGTCGATAAGATCGATTTGCAAGGTTGGGTTTAAATTTGAGCGCAAGGATGAGAAACAAAATATATTTGCAAAAATTCGGGTTGTGCACCTTCAGCTGGAAGTAAATTACCGATCACATGATAAACTTGCACCTGTATGTCGATTCTGTAAAAATGTGATCGTGAAGTGAACACTTAGGTGAAGTGAGCGTAGAGGGAGCTGTCAGTAGATATGAGCGCCGATGGCCAATTCCACGGCGGCGGCGTGGCCTGAAACTTTCCACGGCGGCGGCGGCGTCGCGGCGGCGTGGCGTGGCTGACTGTGGGTCTTAGATATTTTTTTCAGGGAGTGATTTCTTATAGAAAACCTTATTGTTGTTACCAAAAAAGCTTTATATTTTTTAATAAAGGAACTATGGGACCAAACCGAAAAAAAATCAGCTGTTTCCTACATTTTGACGAGTTATACGAACATATAAATAAATGTAGGGAACAGCTGATATTTTTCGCGATTTCAGGTTTTGTCCCATAGTAAAAGTTGTTCATAATGATGAGTGGGGTACTCATCATTATGAACAACTTTAAGAGGTTTCTGGTGTTTTACCAATAACCCTGTATAATCAGATATGACGGACGTAACTTTAATACCTACTTACACCAAAAAGGAAATACGTCCAAAAACACCGTTTCGCGTTTATGGATTCTTTGCAAAATACATAGTTGTCATGGATAAATACTATCCTATTTAGCCTCAAAGGATTTAGTCGTGAACGTTTCGCGGTTATCACGAGTCCAGCTGTGGAAAAGACTCTCGCTCGGCGTGCTGGTGGCTGGTATATTCAAAATTGAGCGTGCAAGGGCATACAGTGATGGCATAGAAGTTTTCCTGTCTTTCCAATACTGTAGAACGTCTCCACTGTAAGGCTCTAAATCTTCAGGACATGTTGTACTGAAATATTTCCAGCATTCATTTTCTACAGCACTCCCGGAATCACGTTGAGTAGTGCTGTGTTTTCGCGCCAAATCCAGTCGAAAGTTTGAAGAACTCGCAGAAGAAATCTGCCCAGCTTTAGCAAAATCGCGCGTACGAGCGGGAAAGATAGTTGTGACTCGTCGCGACGGCGCGCCGCGTGCTACACTCGGCGGCGACGCGCCGACATGAACTCACGGCGACGGCGGCGCGCCGGCGCGGCGCTCATATCTAGCTGTCAGTGCCATCCCACTGATGCTAGGGATTTACCAAGCATTACATTTACAATCATAATCGAGATTTTAATTACTTAAAAAAATATGCAAATTCTGTTAGTCATTTTATATTATTTCAAGGCTAGTAGGTATTTAAGTGGCAAAAAATTACTATTAATAACGGTTTTTTTTTATAAAACAGCGAAACAGAAATTCAGTTAGAAACTCAAATAACTTCTCTTATTTTGATTTTCCTAAACTAGTTTCTGACTGAATTTCTGTGTTACTATTTAATATAAAAAAAAAACTAAATAATAATATTTAGACACTTATGTATACTAGCTTTGAAATAATTTATAATGATCAACAGAACTAACATTAGAAAACATAATTAAAATCTCGATTATGATTGTAGGGAAATGTAATGCTTGGTCAATCCCTAGCATCAGTGGGATGACACTGGCAGCTCACTCCACGCTCACTTCACCTAAGTTTTCACGGTGAGATGGTTACAGAATCGCAATGCTGGACTTTGAAAGTGGGCATAAAGTTTCTCTCACGAATTTCTTTGGCACCAAATGGAGTCATCTGAAAAAGTGTATTGTATTGTCTTGAGTGATTTAAGAAATGCTTTGAAGATGGACTGAGCCTGATATCGGTTCCTTAAAAACTGATGCTGATGTTGGTTCCGGAATTTTAGGTATATTTACTTTGCCACCGCTACAACACAGTCATAGTGCATTAGTTGCATATTTTATCCATTCTGCCAATATCAATATCATTTAGCTCAGCCTAGTCAAGGGTACAATCATAAGCAAACGCAGAATTCAATAAATTATGTTGCCTGCAAGTTCTATTCCTTGCTGATCGTGCATTTTGCTGTGCTAATCGATGGGAACGTTTAGCGCTTGATTCTCCTTCGCGGTTAGCCAAAGTTCGGAAATTCTGTGAGGCCAAACGTTGAGAACGTTCAGCGCTTGATTGCCTTTGTCGGTTCGCCAAAGTTCGAGAATTCTGTGAGCCCAAAGATAAGAATTAATATTATGTTGATAAAACTCTTGGGCAAATAATTGGCAATAATGCATTAATTTCGACCAAATTTGATTACCACAAAAAAGGTTATAGTGAGTCAATCTTAAAAGAGAGACATATACTGTTGCGGACATTTTTTTAGATCATTTAAAGAGGAATAATCCTTTCATACATATTTTTTGGGTAACTTGAACCGTTTACGCAGCGCACGCAACGGAAGCCTTCAAATATGAATAATTTTCACCGTTTTTGCAACATTTTTCACTGATGCTTCGCTCCTATTAGTTGCAGTGTAATGTTATATTATAGCTTAAAGCCTTCCTCGACAAATGGAATATCCAAAACAAAAATAATTTTTCAATTCGAACCAGTAGTTCCTGAGATTAGCGCGTTCAAACAAACAAACTCTTCAGCTTTATAATATTATAAAATAATAAGTTTAGATGAAGGCCCGCGATTCACTGAATGTGTTTAGTTACTTATTCTTGTTTTATAAGAAGTCAACAATTATACGCTTTATTTTTAACCATAATAGGCACAGGCCGTTATTGTTTAATTAAGGCTTTTCAGATTCAAAACCAGAATTTATGTCGTAGTTAAGGTTAAAATCCTTAAGATATCTCTAATCTAATACGAGTTACAGCATTGTGTGTAAGACCATAAGATTGCGTTTTTTTCCTGATTTCGAATATGGGTAATAACTCATTTTTGTCAAAATTGTCAGTACTTAGTCTTCTTTCTTATGACGGCAGAATAAATGATGCCCAAATCATACATCATAAATTCTATCGGTCCGTACGCGCCACAGTAACCGATCAGCTGATGCGATGACACATAATCCTAATCCGCCACAGATAATGTAGAAACAGCGGTTTGGCGAGTCTATTATGCACATTATTCAAATAAAATATAACTACAGAAAAAAATATACAGAAAATAATTGTTTTTATTGTTTTAATTATTTTTGGTTAATATATTTAATTACCTAATATACATTATTGTTACTATAATATCTCTACAAATTGCGAACATAAATTATTTGGTTCGTCAACGGCAACTAAAACCTTTGAAGTCGTTGTGCTCCACGCGCGCCTCAAAGTGATGTCAGCACCAATGACGGGGTCCGCTAGGGCCCGCTAGGCTGTTTTTTTTTCTTTTACATCTGGCCTTATGAAACGTCAGAAGCTGGGTGCACGGTTCCAATTGGTTGTTTCCTAAGTAAGAAAAGCCGACAAGAAACACCACTGATACTCTTTTTTAAATAATTGACTTACAATGTTTTTGTCGCCTTTCTCCTGCAGTGGGTCAATAATAACTTGGAATTATTATTCATTATTATACCTTTTAGACATATGATAGGCAACAAACAACGATGTGCACAAACAACTTTATTTATTTATTTAACTATTTAGGTACACACTTAGATAAACAGACAAGAGAAAATAACAGAAAAATAGGTACAAAGGTGACCCAACTTTCCGGAATCCTGCGCTTGATAAATGCACTGTAGGTAGGTGGCCCGACATTTTGTGTCACTCGCATTCCCCGGTTTGCTTTGGAAGCTTTTCCGAGCGCCTGCCTATAGCTACTAATTGTTGGAAAGAAAAAAGCTTTTCATCGAGAACAGAGTGACAGCGCTCCAATGGATTGCTAGGATAGTTTTTGAAGTTAAGTGCATATAGATGCTTTCATAGGAAAGGGCACGTATTTATTACAGTTAAAACAAAAGTGTAGTTTCGTCCACATAAACGTGGAATTTGTCGTCAATTTTCTATTTTTTATATCTAAATTAAGTTTAATGTTCGTTTCAGAAAATCGTCTCGTGCTGTGTTTACGACCGCGTTCACAGTCACACCAAACGTATAGTCGGCCACCGACTGTGAGAATGCGGCCCAAGTATCCGACCTACTTACCGCGAAGTAGGGCTTATTGCGAGGGCCGTCAAGTTATAGGTACTAACCGCTGTAGCGCGTGACGCCTTCGCACGCCCTGCAGGTTGCGGCTTTATCAGAAATAAAATAATTATAAATTTATATCTATTTTCATCCGTACTTGCAAATTGCAACATTGATTAGCTCAGTATCCGTTGGGGCAAATATCAATTACGCCTGGAGCATCAGTTCAGTTCCAATATCGTTCGAGGTGAGAACGCAGTTGAGTTAACGCTTGAAATTCGCATTCGCTCGTGCATATTAGTGTGCCCGAGCTCGCGAGTCGGTACAAGGTGACTACTTTTTTACCTTTGTGGTGTACATGTGACCCGCGCGCTGCCAGCCGCGCGGTTTCCACCGACCACCGGACTCCCGAACGCGAACGTTGTTATTAGCCGCCAAAAGTTTATCACAAAGAACAACTCACCAAAGGGGTCATCCAGGACCGGTTTTTTTTTAAATGGAATAATTCTATACTAAAAGAATTTCGCGATGTTTGATTTAAAAAAAATACTCCATTGAAGCTGATACTTGTTTCATACAGTCTGACTTTGGAAACAGCTGTCGGATACTGATTGATACTGCAGCCTCACTAAAGGGGTTCCTTTATAAAAACGTTTGAGAGAGGTGTAACGGAAAATACAGCGAAGCTGTTGCTTCTGTTATTCAAACGACCATTGTAACTTCAAGGTCTACCTCTTATTATTTTGAGGGACATAAAATATATTATGAAATATGTGGACCCACATCGCGTGCAGTTATTGAGAAAAGAATAAATTACAACATTGACATGAACCTAAAACTACCGTTTGTGGTGAAACGTCCCTAATCGATTATACAGGGTGTGGCGTAAGTAGTGGTCCATCGTTCAGGATTCGATAAACCAGATAATTAACTAAAAAAATTTAAATTTTTAACCATTTTTACCCAAGGGTTCCGAAAATATTACCTTTTTGTGTTTTATGAAATTTCTACCTTTTATTACAAATTTGTTTGTAGTTTCAACAAAAACCATTATTTTTTCATTTTGATTTCTGTTAATTACTATAGCTATCATGATAAGTTATGACTTTTTATGTAAATTCAGTTCTTTTGAAGAAAAAGTTGATTCTTCTCTAATTTTAACCCTAATTTCACACACCATCAAGTTCAAGAGCGATTTTTGTAAAAATGGTTAAATATTTTTATTGTTATAGTTAATTATCTGGTTCATCGAATCCTGAACGGTGGACCACTACTTACGCCACACCCTGTATATGAACTACCTGTTTTTGGAAATTTGCAGAATTATAGTTGTTCGTTTGTGAAAGGCCGAGGGTACTGTACAGTTCAAAAGTATAATAAGTAATTATGGTATTCAGTCCGTTATACCGGCTTTTTTTGCGCATGTACCGGTTTTTATAGAATTTTGGTTCAATGATTTGATCACACAAGTCGCATTATCTCCTGTGATGCTTTATGTTGGACCACTAGAACTACAGATTCTTTTAATCTCTTTTAAATCGGTTCCCCTGTTCCTGTGAGTATGCGCAATGGTTAATGCAGCTAGCATGTCCTGTAGCGGTGGTCTCAGCCCCTGTGACCACGGGTATTATGTTAATGAGAAATGTTTTGATTCCACAATAAAGCACCAACGGTTTTTGTCCACCCTTTATGTACACAAGGGATAATTAACTATATTATGTATTTTAACAAAAACAGTTAAGTATTTAATCGGACTTTGTAAAACCGTAATAAACTGTCCATTTGTAAGGTTTCTGCTCGAAACTAAAAAATATTGAAATTACTTTTCTGAGTCAACAAAAATGACATAAAAAAACCAATCATAATTGTTTTAATTGACCTATTACCAAACGATTTCAAATTGATAAATTGAAATGCATGCCTTTGAGCAAATGTTTACCTAACAAATTTTAACCGTTGTGCTCCACAATCTCTATTTCCATACTTTCCTATGTAATGCAAACAAAGGGATAATTATGTAATATCAAGTTCTTTGAATTTAAAAAAAAATGTTATGATTTTAAATTTTGAGACTTATTTCCGTTGAAATAAGAGTTAAATTAATTCAGAAAGATTTTCACATTTTTCGGCTATGTTGAGAAGGGTGGGTATTATTATCCTATTATTCATCACAGGGAACAGGATCTCCCCACTCTTGGTTAAAAAATAACGTATTTTGGGCGGTTCCGATATGGTCCATGTCGCGACAATCCTACTTGCTTAGTGACGGACGAACTCACGGCTGCTAGTACGAAAGCTGTTCGAAGTTCCGAGTTTTTGTTCGTGAGCTATTCGCCGTGCGGGACGTAGTTGTGCGTTGATCGGTGACATATTTTTGAACATTTCTGTGAATTATAACTAAATAAGTGAGTAGTGCTTCTCTATATTATGTTAGTGACTATGAATAGTGACACATTTGGGTGATGTTCTTTCGCCACGATAGGTACCTTCTGCGCCATAAACAGTGATATATAAGTTGACTATTTAAGCCGAAGTCACACGTCATAACTAAAGACTGATGCCATGTAAAATCGTAAAGCTCTCTTGCTTATACCTTTTTAGTTGACGATAGATGTGGTCGTAGTTGGGTTTAGTGTTTATTCTCTTTTAGACTTTTTTATTTCAATTGTTTTGGGGTTTAGTATCATTGAGAAAATGGAAATTATTTCTTAAGCAGCATAGCCTACTGAAAATTTTAGAAGGATTTTTTTGTGTTATTGAAAACAGTCAACAAAACATTTTTGTTTTATTCATTTGTATGTATAATTATAGATAATCAATATAGTTTCAGAAAGTACTCCATATGATCACACATTAGATACCAAATACGATGTTTTTTTTTCTTAAATCGGTAGCCCAGTCGTTACGGGTCGTCAGAAGCCCGAAAGTCTGACAACCAGTCTTACCAAGGGGTATTGTATTACCCAGTAACTGGGTTGTGGAGGTCAGATAGGCAGTCGCTCCATGTAAAATACTGGTATTCAGCTGCATCCGGTTAGACTGGAAGCCGACCCCAACATACCTAGTTGGGAAAAGGCTAGGCAGATGATGATGGTAGCCCTTTGGATGAAACATCCTACATATTGATTTTGTTCGTATAAAATAGCCTATGTCACCCGAACACTTGGCACCTCCCTTATCATAATCGAATGAGTAGTTTAGGCTGTGGAACATACATAGACCCTAAAAACATAACGCTTCCTTTTTGGCTTTGCCGTAGTTGGGTAAAAATACATCCTATTATATACTGAGACTGAATGAGACAAGAAATTCTTTAACATGTAAGTATGCAGGGTGGCAGGCACATCGAAACGCAACGTGTTACCATGGATTCAGTACATGATTCTGAACCGCCCGGCGTTGAAAATGTTCATCGATTATTAAAAAAAAATCTGCAGTTTCTTAGAAAAGTAAATAAATAAATAAAATCTTTATTGAAATAAATTAGTGTTACAAAACAATGAAGCCTCTGAAACCCAAACTAGGTAAAAACCTGTATGTCAAATCTCAGCGCCTTCACCCTATTCATTACATTATATTTTTACACCAACTAGGATTTTTACTGAACACGATAATTTTGAGCATGCAGAAATTACAACAGAGATAATACTTTAAATAATTAAAATGTAGTGTGAAAGTAGTGTGTGGATGTGGAGTGTGGGTGTGGAGTGTGTGTGTGGAGTGTGTGTCTGTGTGTGTATGTGTGTGTATATGCGTGTGTGTATGTGAGGATGAGTTCACTTTACCCAATAAAATATTATTCCGTTTCTTCGTAGTCAAGAGTAAGAAGCCAGTTCTTAACCTAAAAACACAGCAAATAATTTTTTAAGGGGTTTCTAAGGGTCTAGAATCATGTGTTGAACTCATGATGTCAGTTTGCGCGTCGATATCCCTGTATAAATTGACAAAAAAATATACGTGATAAATATACTTAAATGTTGTCTTTCATCCTCTCAATTAATTAGCCATTTAATTATTTGTTTAGCCTGACTGAAACGAATGGGTTTAATAGCAATATCAAAATCATTATTTGGTAGGTAAGTGACATTTTATGTTTTTTTTTTATATGTTTGTTTTGATTTAATGTTTACCATACAATTCATTGAAAAAAAAAAGAATCTACGTTATGAATAATATGCATATTAAACTAGCAAATGCTTGCGATTTTTTCGCATTCGTTCGAATGCGTTTTAAACCCCCTTAAAACGTTTGCGCTCTGCGTCTGATTCGAATTCGAAATTAAGAGTTCGATCCGAATTGGAGATGGTCGGAATTCGGAGTAATAGAATCATACGGATGGCTACTTCGGACGGATATTCGGATGCAGTGCGCAAACGGTTTTAGACTTTTGAAACTATACAAATAAAATTGCAGTGTATGTACCTCTTCAACCTCCAAGGAATTCCATGGTGATTGGATTTGGGTTACACTAGAGCTAACTTTGTAACAATTTTGAACTTTGAACCGGTGACTTAGGGTCCACATTGGGTCGTTTTCGAGTTTTTTTTTTTTTAAGTTTTTTGGTAAATTTTCACCTCTCGACCATAAGTTGCTATGAGGAATCTAGTCCGCTCTTGATGTTAAACTGATACTTTTCTAATAGGTCATGAACAAATGAATATTTCCTAAACTCATATCAAGGTTCTAGTTTCATTGATGCAGTGTGCATTGTCTGCAAAATAGCCATGGAATTATTTTATGTATAGCCTAGCTGTGCTCGCGGCCGCGCTCGCTGCTTATCTTATGTCTATGTTACTAAGTCTGAAAGCTCCTAGCCAAAGAACATATAAACCTTCTGCCCTTATCCCAATTTATTTGGGGTCGGCGCAACATGTAGTTTTCACCGACTTCTTATAAAATGAGGAGGTTCTCAATTCGTCTGTGTATGTTGTAGCCAGATCTTAGAATTGTTTTTTTTTTATAAAATACGTTGCCTAGGAATACTTAGGTACTTGGAATTTCTCCTGTATCGTGGGTGCGTTTACAAACATTTAAACTCACATACACAAACAGCTAGACCCGAAACAACTACTTGCAGTTCATACAACTATTTGTTCCATGCGGGAATCAAACCCGCGACACGTAGCGCAGCAGTCAATCGCTTAACCACTGCGCCAACCGTGCCGTCAAATTTATAAAGAGTTCGGGCATTTCATGAAATGGCTGTGTTTCATGAAATAGAACATCGAACGCTGGTCACATCATGATGTGGTCCGGCCAGATTATTGAATACTGCAACATGAGTGATCAGTAACTTTACTTGGGTAGTTTTTAAATTGGCATCAACAATACGTATTTTTTCCACTTAGTGTATGTTGATGGTGTTATAATAACTTCCTGTCACTGATATTTACATAGAAAGTAGTGGTATACGAATTTGTGTGGGTACGTACCACAAATAAAACTTGAAAAAATAAGATTTTTTACATGGCATAAAACGAAAATACAAAACCAAAGGCACTGACATCCGAAATTAAAAGTTATTTTTCACTGTGTAGGTAGTGTTTTTTTTTTAAAACGTTTTTATCTTCCTTACTTCCGTAGAACAAAAAATATTTTATCTAGTAATCGAATGTTTTGCAAAGCGACTGTAATGTTTATAAAAAAAAAAAAAAAAACTAAAAAGTAATTACTTATCTATCATTGGCGGTAAAAAGAAATGACAATAAAATAGTAATTGTGGCGAAATGACATAAACCTATGCTCACAGGTTCTGGGGGTCTACTCCCTAAGCATCAAGACCGTAGATTCAGTCGAAGTTACGGGCGTTTCCTACTCGGTCCTTTTAGTTCGGTTTCCGATCTAAGAATTAATGAAGACACGACTTGACAGTTGTCCCTGCGCCCAATGTGTTTTCTTCAGTCGGAAAAATTTAATTTGACACTGGTTTTGACTCAATCTATTACTTTCGGACGTCCCTGTATCTTCGTTGACGGACTTGAGAGTAGACCCCCTGTAATCTGCATTTCGTAGTTTCATATCACTTTTCAAGTAATTGTCACATTGCTAACGTGACAATTGCTTGAAAAGAGAATTTTTTTTTTAAATGATTACGTTTTTGCTTGAAATAAAATACCTATAATATTTTTGAAAACTATACGTTGGCACATAAGATGATATCACCCCTTTGCACGAGGAAGTTATAGAGATAGAAGTGATCACGTCGGGGTCACCAATATAGAGGCACAAGGAACAGGGTGTAAAGTTCACTCATACCTCCATAGAAAGGGTGTCGTGTCTGGTGGGCAACTGCCCCATGATTGATGTCTGGAAGTTGTATATATTATGCTAGCTGCGCGATGCAGGATTTTGCGTGACGTCAGTGTGATGCGTAGTTTGCATGTGGCGATGTAGATACCGCTACAAAGTTAATCGTCACCGTTAAATAAGAACAGAGTAACCCACGTCCTTAAATTCGCAATTATCAAGTTTTCTTTTATGTAACTTGCACGCTACAAACATATGGAGTTTATATAAAAACGTTTAATGTCTATAGATACGTAGCTGGGATAAAATCCAGGCTATTGTGAAATCAGAAGAAGGCCTTGGCATCGAATACGATGAAAATGTCATCTGTGACGTTTGTCGTTCTCCTGATTCGGAGGATGGCAATGAGATGGTATTTTGCGACATGTGCAACATTTGCGTGCACCAGGCCTGCTATGGCATCACAGTGATTCCCGAAGGTAAGTGTTACAACACAGCTAAGTCTTCCTTCTTTTACCTGCTCTTAATAATTATATTATATCTCTGTCAGCTCAGGGGTACAGTAAAAGAGCTAATATTGACCCTTTCGATTGCAGGACAATGGCTATGTCGGCCGTGCGGAGACGGTGCCCAACCGGAATGCGTGCTGTGTCCCAACAGTGGCGGCGCCATGAAGTGCACGCCGTCCGGGCACAAGTGGGCGCATGTCAGCTGCGTGCTCTGGATACCCGAGGTGTCCATAGGCTGCGCGGAGATCATGGAACCTATTACTAAGATATCTTCCATTCCTGGCTCCCGATGGGCCCTCACCTGTGTTTTATGCCGTAATCGCAAAGGCGCTTGTATCCAGTGTTCAGTAAAGACTTGTAAAACTGCATACCACGTTACGTGCGCATTCAAACATGGTTTAGAAATGCGCGCTATTATTGAGGACGAAAACGCTGACGACGGTGTAAAATTACGTTCTTATTGCCAAAAGCATAGTGTTAATTCTAAAAAAGAAAAGGTACCCGGCTCAGGGGAGGGGGAGGAGGAAGAAGAGGTAAAACGAAAGCGTAGGAAGGATATGACATCGGAGGAGAAGACGCAAGCTCGAGCCGCTCGCTTGCATGAGATTGAGAGAGAGTTCGATAAACACGTGAGCGTCAAGGACATCAGTACACATCTCCTTGACGTCGATCAAGACTCCATCAATTACATCTTTAACTACTGGAAACTGAAGAGGCGGTCAGGGAAGAACCAACCCCTGCTGCCGCCCAAATCGGATGACACCGAGGTGTTGACGCACCGCCAGGAGCAGGCCGACATAGACAAGAGGAAGATGTTCGTGCAGCTCCGCCAGGACCTAGAAAGAGTTCGCAATCTGTGCTACATGGTGAGCAGAAGGGAGAAGCTGTCCCGCTCATTCTTTCGTATGCGAGAGCAAACGTTTCACAAACAAGTGGCTGTGCTATCAGCGGCTGGCAGCGATATCCCGCCGCAGGAGTTGGCTGCCATCATTGAGGCTAATCACGGACCTTCCATATATGATAGACTTTATTCTCACGATAACGCCCCGGATCACAAAAACGATTTCGAAGAGTTGCTATCTCGCATCGCGCCACCGGAATCTGGTGACGAGAAAAAGAAGGATCGCAACGGCCTAGTGAAGGGTTCGAAGTCAGCGAATCCGTACAAGAAACACTACGTAAACGGATCGCGACGCAGCGGCAGCATATACAGCGGACTGTCCAGCGAGGAGAGCGCGCCAGAGATGCCGCGTACCAGTAAGTTCCGCAAAGCCATCGGCTCCAGCACCGATGATGAGGGCAGAAGAGCTGGAACCTCACCAAAGAAAAAGGTATCTCCGAAAGGTAAAGGGCTGGGGAAAAGATCTCCTAAGAAGACTGAGAGAAAGAAGAAGAAGGTACCACAGTCTAAGGCCCTCATCGAAAGCAGCACTGATGATGAGTCTATAAATTCTAGAATTGATAAGGATAGATCTTGCAGCAAGACGCTGCAGCAAATGGAAAAAGAAATGACGGCTGGAAAGATGGGTCAATCTGGTACAGACAGCGATGACCTAATGCCAATAAGACCGACCATGAGGAATAGCAAGTTCCCAATAGATATCTACTCGGATAGCAGTGAGGACAACCAGCCTGAGGTACAGTCTGAAAAAGTTAAAGCAGAAAAGGCAAAAACCGAAAAAGATAAAGTTAAAGCGGAAAAGTCTCCCAGCGGTAATGACTCTCAACAATCTCTGCCGCGAACAAAGGCAGCTATGAAAGAATTTATTCCAACCCAACCTGAGAAGAAAGCTACCGCCCCAGAAGAAACTAAACCTGGTCCAAAGAAGCGGGGCAGAAAACCCTCTAACAAAGATAAAAAGGTGCCACCCGTTAAGCCGGAATCTGACGATGATGCTAAAAATAAAGAAAATATCAAAATCTCCAAACAAAAAGACCATCCGTCGGATCTCATTGTCCCCCAAAGGCAAGCGGCTAAGAAAGCATCTGAAAACATGCGTTCCACCACAGTGGCTAAGAAAGATGAAGCGGTCCCTGAACAACGAGAGCAAAAACAAACTAGCGGTGACGATACCAAATCCAAACCAGCTGCAAAACTGCAGAAGACAAAGGGCAAAGAAATGAAAGATGCACATTCTTCAAAAGTCAGCAGGAAGAAATCAAAGGAGGCGGAGAAGGAGCAAATTGCATATGTACCTCAAAGACAGGCTGCCAAGAAAGCAGCTGCTCACATCAAGAGTGGATTAGGCAGCAAGGCACCAGCTGTCGAGAACGACACTGACAAAAAGAGAGAAGAGAAGCCCGAGACCAGCCAAACCAAGTCGTCCCCTAAGAAAGACAAAGACGAGGCTAAAAGCTCCAAGTCCGCTCAGAAAGAAAGCTCGAGCTCTTCTTCCAATTCAAGTAGCAGCAGCTACTCGTCGTCGTCCAGCTCGGACGAAGAGCCGGAGAAGCCCAGCATCAAGCCTACCGCAAAGGCACGCGAGATCAAACCGGCCGCGGCCACACGCCTGCCGTCAATGTTCTCACCTCCCGGCTCTAGACCTACTGTGGACTTGCCCTTTCTCGACAGGGTGTCAAGACCACTGTCTTCAACTAGTGCCTCGAGTGATTCTGACAGCTCTAAAGTGTCCGACGGATCCAGATCAGGAAGCCCGTATCCCAAACGTCCTAGGCGAAGGCGAAAGGGCAAGAGTGTATCCACTGATGCGTCCCCACACAAAGCGCCGCCAGATAAGAAGCTTAAAACTTCCGAACGGCGGTCCGAGTGTAGGGTACCATCACCGACTCCTGAAGGAGAGGAACCTAGCCGACCCAGTGATGCGCGCGCTGCCACACGTGCTCGGACCAGAAGCACTACTTCAGGCGGAAATCTGCCTAATAAGTCTGATGCCCGACCCAGAAAATTATCTAAAGACGAAGCCCATACCGCTGGACCCAATAAGACACTCAAAGAGGGCAGCCAGTCCAGTGAACTTCCAACTGCGGAACGGAAAGAGGACGAGGAGGTGAAGGAACCCGTGAAGGAGAAGGAAGAAGTTAAGGAAGAAGTTAAGATCGAGATCCCGATCGAGATACCCAAGAATAATGCTAAAGCAAAAGCTAACAAGCTGAAAAGGCGAAGCGAGTCTAACGCAGACAAAGAGAAGGTCAATAAGATAATTGAAAATGAAGTTCCCCCACTACCGAAAGTGAGTCCTAGGAAAAGTAGTGAGCCCAAACATAAATCATTGGCGAACAGGCGGATGAGCGTAAAGGAGAAGACACCCAAAGAACGCTCCATCACCAATGAGGTCCAGGAACCAGCCAAGAAAGACCGACGGCTCAGCGTGACCCACAGCGTGGCCGGCTCCGATCGGACGTCGACTTCGCCTAAAAAGAAGACAATCCAAGCAAGGGTTGAAATAGAGAAATCACCAGAAGAGGTGATTGACAAGAAGAGTCCTCTTCGCATCAATACAGACTATCATGATAATGACAAACATTGGCTACCGAAGGCTCCGAGCCCGAATGCCATACCGCCGCCGGTAGAAAAGCCTGGCGGCAATGAGAAATACATTGACGACAAATCGATGGACTCTGATTACGCCGATAAGAGCAGCGTCAAAATGATAGCTAAAATACAAGCTAATCTCAATGAAAATACTATGATTAAATCACCGAAGACGCCAATGGATGCGAGAACTAACACTATTGAACACATGGAGGCTGAGAACGTGGCGAGAAACATAAGGAAGCGATCAGCGGAAAAGAAGTTTATAACGCAAGACGCCAGCCATGTACAGGGTGTCGAAATATCCAAGAGCGCCAAGATACCTTCGGCCGTAAACCCGTATCCAAACAGATCAATGTTCTCGCCGCAGTCCAAAGACAATGAGTTCCTAGACTTTGAAATGATGGCCGTCGATGATGGGTTCAACCACGACGATATCATCAAACCGTTTGCGACATATCCGGAATTCTTTTTCAAAGAGGATACTAAGCAGGGTGTGCAGGAGACTCTGAACTTGGTGGACCGACTAAGATTTAGACTTAGCACCAAGAAGGTGCCGCCCGAGAACCCCGATCAAGAGGAACCGATCGTGGTGACTGATGACAATGATCCCATAGAGAACGAAGTCAGCGCCCCTTGTAACTTAGTGAAGTCTGATGAAAACAGTCCGCCTTCCAAGAAACACACTCCTATCGATAGACCAGCCGAGCGGTCGCCCCCGAAAGAGCCGCGAAAGTCGCTCAAGCATGTCACAAGAATGGCTGCCTCTTTTGAAAGAGACCTGCCATCTGGAGATACAGCAATGGATGCTAAAGAATTCCAACCTATAGCAAGCAAAGAGAAATGGGTTGACGTACCGGTGTTGGAGTCACAATTAGACACGCAGAGCCAGTGTGCCAACGATCGGAAATATGATCATTCCAACTCATACACGGATGACGTGAAAGAGCCTACCAATGTGCAATCAGTCCAGTCTGTATCAGAAGTTGCTGAGACTATCTCAATATCGAAACAAAGCGATGATTCACAATCTTTGTCTGTAGTCGACCATTCCGTACACAGTAATGACGTGGAATTGGTCCATGATAGCCAAAACTATGACAATAATGAAATGATACACTCAGATTGTGCCACAATATCTTCACCACAGTATGTAAGCCAAGAGAAATGGCGGGAGAGTAAGATAGCTACGAGACGATCATCCGCTTCTAGCTCTAACTCTGACGTCTCTGTGCGCTCTCACAAGCATGCAATGAAATCTCGTATGACTGCAAGTAACGCGATGCCGGACATCGACACGTACCCGCCGATCCCCGCGTACTCGCGGCCCGTAGAGCCGTCCATGCCGCTGAACCAGTACGCCACGTACCCAGCCGAGGCGTCACCGTTCCTGAGCTCGCTGCCGATGTTCGCGGGCGCACTGCCGTCGCCGGGCCCGCTCTACGGCGTACCCTATTCCACCGCCACGTCGCTGCCGCTTAAACCAGCCTTCTATAGTGCAGCCTTCACATCTTCCTCACAGAATATTGCACTCACTACAGCAATGATTGCTCCTCCCACACCGAAACCCTTAGATTCGCCGCGGGATTCAGGCGATTACGACGCGTCAGGAAGCGACAAGACCATAAACGTTACGTCTAGTCCCAGCATAAGCGTAGATTCCTACGACACAAACAGTAGCAAAGCCCTTACTAAGATGTCGAACGACAGCAACGAAACTATGACGAGCCTTCATCCACAGGAATCTAAATCTCCTCCAAAACTGAGCAAAACCAGTACTAAGTTTCCTGCCAAGTCGCCGGGCAAAAGCCCCGGGATATCGCCTAAGCAGAGTGATGCGCCGAAGGGAACCAAGCGTCCCAGTAACCGCAGCAACAGAAGCCAAAGAGGGCGCGGCCGGTCCAAGAGCCGCGGACAAGGGTGCCCCGTCGACTACACCGGCAACTCCATCCAGAGCAAGCTGGTCGGTACAGTATACGACTTCGATGAAGAAATCGCAAACGATGGTGTTGATTTGAAAGCCCTTCGTGACAAACGGAAGTCGATCGACGTCCGTGACGATAGGAAATCTGAGCACTCAAACAAGGATGCCTCTCAATCACCTCGCGTCCTCACTCCTCCACCAACAAAAAGACCTCCGACGTCAGACGCTAAAGATATTAAACCTCCTGTATCTCCTGAGCCTACCGACGCAAACTCGTCTCCCGCGTGCTCGGAACGCGGTGCAGGCTTTTCTGAAGTCGCGCCAGTCATACCCGGCCCTGTTGATATGCGCACCTATCAACCTTTTGAAAATCCTGCTCCCGCGCCTGAAAACGCTTACCATTTGTTAGAATTTGCTAGTGGCACAGCAGACCAGCACTTGCCTGAAATCGACGAAGAAGTCGAGAAGCAATTGCACTCGGCATTGATGGCTTGTAACTCACAGACAGGTTCGCCGACCCAACAACCCGCCGAACCAGCACCACCCCCTAAAGACGTATTTGTTCCTCAACTACCAAAAGTTTCATTATCCGATTCCAGGAACCAACTGAAAGTTAAAATCAAAGGACCCTTTTTAGATGCCAACTACTCTGCGAGCTCATCCCGCGCGGTGAGCGAGGTAGTGCCGCCGCCGCCGGCGCCCGTGCACGAGGCCAGCACCAGCGCGATGAACCCGGCCAGCGCCGCCGGCGCTTCCGCCATGTCAGGCTCCACCAACCTGAGGCGCATGCGCAAGAAGGAGCTGCTGCGCCAGTACTGGACGCAGGACATGAACATGGACGACCCCAACCACAACGCTAACGTAGGTGCGGTGCCGCCGCCGGCCCAGCCCTCGCCTCTCACCCGCGCCGTCATCACCATCCCTAAAGCCGTCGCCTCCATGACGAGCATACCCACGCGAGAGGATTATAAGATCACCGACAGCCCGGCAGAAAAGAAAACCAAGCGCAAAACCACTTGCGGGCTATCGAGGGAGCTGAGGCATTTAGAGGTTAGCATGAATGATGACGTTGATCCGACGGACGAAGTGAAATTGTCGACGATAGCGGGCGCGTCGGGTCAACAAGCACACAAGAGACGCGGCCGTACAACCACTAAGCCAAACAGGGCGAACGCTACGTCACCGGTCGCTCCTAAACTGAAGATCAAGCTCGGAACAAACACAGTGCAGCAAGTGCCGGCGTCCACTTCAGCCGCCGCTGAGGAGACGGCTGGCCCCACCATCTACCGCCCTCCTAAAAAGAGGATCATTGCCAACAAACCAACCCTGGAAGACTTGCGTCGCGAAAGCATGAAGTACCGTAAAATGGTTATGGCGGACTTCGAGGAAGATGAGAAAACGACTATCAAGAAGCCTAAGAGTGAAAAGAGTGAGAAACGTAAGAAGAAAAAGGACAAAAAAGCGGAAAAACTACAAGTGGTGAATAGTGAAAGTGATAGTGCTACAAAGTTGATAATCAAAATAAAGCGCACCAAGGAGGAGGAGCAGGGCGGGAAAGCGGCGGCTGGGCCGTCGGCGGTGGAGCCGGCCATCGACCCCTTTGAGTACGACCCGGCGGCGCCCGACCCGCTAGCCATCGACCCGCCCTCCTACTCCGAGGCGTCGGCCGCCATGCGCCGCGTGCGCACCGATAAGGTCACGCCCATCCGGTTAAAAATATCGCGCAGCTCCGAGGGCTCGCCCTACGTCATGAAGGACGCGGCCGAAGGCGACGCGCGACCCGCCATGCCTGTTAACAACAATAAACACTGTGAAGTGAGGTGATATAAGCCGCGCGGTGCCGGCTGCGTCAAGTGTACCAAGGACAAACATAAGAACTTACCGCGTAAGAAAAAAATAGATAATAAGTCTAAAAATAAGAAAGCTGCAAATAAGGCTATTAAAGCTGCAAATAAGGCTAACAAAGCTGCAAATAAGGCTAAGAAAGCTGCAAATAAGGCCAAGAAAGCTGCAAATAAAGCTAAAAAGCTAAAAACAAGTAAGGACAATGACTAAGTGAACTATGTTACAATAGAACAAGTATAAAATCTCCTGTGTAGTTGTTAAACTAAATACTGATATTGTGTCTGTATATTTTTAAAACAATATTTTATCTTTATTATGATGTAGTTTATTATTACATATATTATTTATTTGTATAAATGGAAAGCTCAACGATTAACTTAAAGTTATTCTAAGGTATATAAAATTGTGCATTATGCTGTGCACAAGTAAATCTTATCATAGTATAGCATATATATTTTTGTTAAAGTTACTGTTTTACTTTGTGCCTCATATGGAATCTCATTCATTTTCACGAATTAATTGTGTAATTTTTGAAAATAAGTTATGTATGTTTATTTCTGTATGCTTCACAGTCATGAAAATCATCACATACTTTCGTTAGCTTATTATTTGTACAACACAACACAGCAGTAGATTCAGATCCACACTTGTTCTGGAGTGCGCGGTGTAGCACACACATACACTCGTCTGTACGAGCCACGAGGGTCGCTCGTGGCGCAGTGGCGGCGAGGCATTACTCAGCTCACTCACACCTAAAAAGTCGTGAGTTTATTTCGATCGTTTTCTCTGTGACATTCCAACTTTAACAGAATATCAAAGACATTCAAATAATCTTTAAAATGATTATCCATTTTGTGGCCTCACCACTACTCCGTCGAGAGGCACTGACCCTATTGACTTAATGTTGTCACCGATAGCAAAGCATAACATGAAGCCAGAGTGCTAAGCCAGCACTTGTGGCCAATTCATAACACGAAACTGAACATAATCAGATCATGGTTCGCGTTTAACCAAAGATTGATTACAAAACAAAGTTACTGCATACAAACCGGCTTTAATACAGATAATTGACATTTCACGTGTGTGTACCACGCCCCGAAACACACCGACACTCACACTTCTGATACATGAGCATACACTGACATCTCTGTTCTGCTCATTTTACAGTGAGCTTGTCACTAACTGTAGGACAATCAAGTACAAGTTATAATGTGAGATTAATTAATCTAACAGTAAAATAAGCAGAAGTTGAGATAACTAAATGAGAGCTGTGTGCCATTACATAACGATTACTACAAAACAGCGTTATTGCCATCTGGCGTTAGATGCTGTCTGAACAGATGTATGGCAAATTAATGTGTATGAAATACCTAAATTGAGATAAGCTTACACAGTCGAATGTAATGTAATAGTTTAGCGGCGGCTGTCCGTGATCGATGACCACGCATCTAGACATAGGGTACTATACGTTACAGAATAGAGTTTTGTGTTAGTGCGTACGGTATATAGATGAACTACAGTATAATTCATGTAATTTAGATAAACAAGTATAGAATTAATTAGAAGTCTATGAGCGCATAGCACGTAGACAAATGGTATCAGTTCTGCTTTCCACTGCGCTTCTTCAAGGCAACCGTAGGTGTTGCACATCTGCGATGCTACGGGGACAGCACAGTGGAAAATAGCATCGTATTGGTATTCTGTTTTCCTAATAGAATGTAAAATGTTGTAAATATTTATGATGTTTCATGACTGCGTGGTCGTCAATCGCGAATGACCTTGTAACATAACTAATTGCTTATTGCCTATTCTTCATATCATTTTGTCAACTATCAATAATTATAATTAAGGATGATTTAAATTAGACTTCAACAAACTGATTGGAATATTTATTTCATTAAAAACAAACATATTTACCATAAATACTATACGATGCTGCTTATCTAATGGTCGCTTCAGTTCTATGTTTGTAATGAGACAAACTGAAATAGTTAAGTTTATGCTGGTCAGAAACAAGATTGATAATAATGGTTAGGGGTAGGCACGTAGTAAAACCGTTAAAACAACTTTCGGATATGTTGTGGCAGAATGTATTCTAGTTTAAAACTAAATGTGAAATTTATTATATTAGTAATAACTTCTTGGCATATAAAAAATAAATCAACAATATATAGTGTCAAATATTCATGTTTCATTTAATTTAAAAACGAGCATAGTGTTACTGTTTCAGACAAGTGACATTTCTTGATTCCGAGCAACCGTCTTAAGCTTTTTACCATCTTACATAAGAGCATCAGCTACCCGCTGCCGCAGTTCAACTGAGTTCTTGCCCCGTTCGGTGTTTTTTTTGGTTTCTGCTCTCATTGTAATACTTTATTTCATTTTATGTCTCGGCACAACTGACCCCAGACCAGCGGAACTTTCAGCCTCAAATTCCATTCTTCAAAGTTATCTCAAACGTAAAACCAACGAGTAACAAATTACCAATAATGCGTTAAAAACATACCCTGTAGTTTTTCCAATTGACAAGTGCAACTAGCACACAAATAGCTGGAAAATTTATTGAGATTAAAAAGTGTAAGAACGGAAAAATACACTTTCGTAACAAATATGTACCACCAAGCGAGAACCAAACTAACACGCCTCCACAGCGTCACTGAAATGGCTGCCGTAGCAGCGCGATGGTACATCGTGCACTGATGCATTTCACATATACTGCTACCTCTTTTCTTAGCGAAGTTATTCGTGCTGGAACAACTTACCCCCGGTACTTTGAACCCCGGCCTCCCCTACACAAATTTACACAAAATTAAAAATATCTTCTGATGCTGCCGAAAGGTCGTTACGTAGAATATGGTAAATATGTTACAAATTTATTAGTGATGTCACTACAATATGATTTTGTTTGTGCAATATTCGGCAATACTCATCGCATAGTCAAAGATTGATTGACCGTAGGCATGGTGTGTTAGTTTTAAGTGCATGTCCCGTTATTCTTAAGTATCTGAATTTCGTTCCCCTTGTAAATAAAATATTTAATAGTGATCTAAGGCCTTGTCCAGATTTGCGATTGAAAATCGACCGATACAAGTTATGTATAAAGTTCGCTTTGTTCAGTTTTCGCGAGGAGGATGTGTTGAATATGAATAGAAAAGATTTTTACGGTTCAGTTTGTTTTTTTATGTTTTGGATTGTTTATTTGGTTTGATTCTCAGTTTATTTTACTAATAAGTGTGTGATACGATTAATTTGGACGAATTAATTAAAAAATTGCGGTTTTTCTCTAAATTGATTATCTTACGTATAGTATTACATCTGGACAGTGCCTTAGCAGGAGATAAATGGTGTTAGAAAGGGCCGCACCGAGACAGTAATGCGGCGGCGCGTCTGTGACGCGATGGTTAGCGGCCTATCAATGAGCTTAGTATAAAACTAAATGTTTAAAAATCACATTTTCGTAATATTAAATTATGTAAGCTTAGTACCAATCTGAAATTAGTAATTTCGAATTCAATGTACATGGTAATTGTAAAAATGTAACGGAAACTGTGTAAATACGTCTTGTCCCTGACATACTAATGTCTAGTGCAACGGAAAATATTTGTTTTGGTTTGGGAAATTGAAGTAAATCATGTTGTGCATATGTGCTATCACAAAACCGAATTAGGTTGTAGGCTGTGCTTAGTTTCGCTTTATTATTTATAAAACATCTATGGAAATTTCTCCAAAAAAATTAAAACTTTCTATCATAATTGCGTGCACAAGTTCTAATAAGCGAGAAGCTTACTGTTTTTTTAAATACTTTTTTATTTTTTAATATGAACATAAATCTTTATTTATTACTATATCAGGTATAACCCATATTTAAAAGAAATTACTAACACTATCAGTGATTGCATTTAAATAAAAATATAAAATGAATGGTGCCCGTAAAACGAATGATGAATATACTAACCAGAAAAATGAGATTACATTGTATTGTAACTGAGTTATACATATAATTATATATTATCCATTAAATAAACTTGCAAACATGTTCAGTATCTTATCACTTTAGATTTAGTCCTGTTCGAGTGATTCACGTATCAAACTCGGGATTTAAATAATCACAATGATTTAGCTTACATGGGTGTAAATATTATGCAGTCTGTATAAGTAATCAAATAACAAATATTACACAAAGTCGTCTTAAAGTTAAATGGACAAATTCTGCGTGCTCGACTATGGACACGAGATTTAATTTAATATTGTCTAAATGTTAACAAAAAATGTAAATATTATTAATTACCTTTATTGTAGCTTACGTACGTTCCAAAACGGAAAATTTTAATATCAGTAATAAGCAAATATAAAAAAATGTTGCTTAGTTATTCGTGTCTATGTAATCAATAACTTCTATCGATAAATATAAAACAAAGTTACCATACTTTTAAATTATTTATATTTGTAAATAATCTGGTTGCAACTTTTTTCACGGGTGGAAATTATTTTTCCTTACATCTAAATAACGAAACGATTTAAAAATTTATTTTGATATACTGAGATTTTTTCCTACAATTTTATTGAGTATGGGTCCTATGAAAAGACGGTTTTCTATAATCCTCCATTATTAATTGTGTATACAATGTGTAACATAATTAACGCAAGACCTCATACACCCCAATTAGAGTATTGAGGTAAAAGCATAACACAATGACCAACACAATTTTTTTTTAAAGCTGACTATTATATTAAGAGAAGTGTGTTGACCGTAGCATTACTTTATGCATTTAAAATGGCGTCTTATTGCCTTGAAATAATTTAATTTTCTTTGGCTTAATCGGCGGTCAGTATTGCAAAAAAAAAAATTAAAAAAAATACCTGTATTAATAGTTACTGAAATCGATTCAGTAGTCAATTATGAGCAAACTACTTTCAGGACTTGCGTTTATTCTGTAATTCCTTGTATGCTTTACATAGCTGTCACCTTGATCGTAGACTGTCACAGTAATATAATAATTTAAGATGACTTTAATTAATAGTCTTAAGCCTAACAGTAATTGTTTTCGCTTCCTAGCCACCAGACGGTTTGCCGTTAGAGGCGACTGTTCGTGCTGCTTGATTTATCTGGTTTCCTTCACCCTCTCTCGGCTTTATGCCTTCGACCCGCATCCGAAAACATTTTACTTGTGTAAATCGGTTTTCACCATTACGGTAGCAAACTTCTTTCATATTACTCTTCATAGAGCCATTGTCCTTCAAACATAGCTTCATCACTACAACACCAACCAATTTAACTCATTAAAGGTTTATTTACCTAATGTATTAAATCGTTTCTGTTAATGAGGGTGTTAAAAGTACAAGTCCGTAGCAGACTGCAGGCGGCGTGTCGCTGGCTACGGAAGGTATTTCATAGAAATACATAGACACTACGCCACGACACGTCGCGCGTCGCCTGCTGCTGCTGCCTGCAGTCGGCTACGGACTTGCACCTCTAAAATTAAAATAAACATGTCGCGGTCTGAGATAAATTAGACTCCAAAATAAGACGGCTTAAATTCAAATCAATTGGACCTTATCGAGTGGTTTTACTCAATTTAAATTAAATGCAGTATAGTATCACGGGAGTCCGTGGTGTGGCTCGTTTCATAGCTTCAGTTAACTGTACGGGCAAACTCCGGATTAATCAGGGTGGAGCTCTCGTTAGGTTAAGGCACTTTTTAAGTCTCAATATTTAAAAATAAAAATGTAGTTTTAGGTACGTTGTATGTTAAGAATAAACTTTTGAATCGTATTTATTGGTAGATTAGAAAATAATGTTAGTATGACACAGTTTGCCCACGCCTACAAGTCTTAAAACATTCTGATATATCTGCAGTGTCGACATTGGCTGGCCAGACGTAACATTGTCTAATATTAAGTATTGCTGACCTGGCAATATTAATATGGCTATAACTGTCGGATTTTGCCCATTTCTTTGAACCACTAGCGCATTGCGATAGTTTTGCCACGTTGTCAATATTTAAAACAATCGGTCTAGAACCCCGTGTAAAACCCATTTTAAGTATTTTCGTCGGATTTTTAGTCTTAAATTATAAGCAATGTTTGCGGTATCACGCGCTTAACGAAAAATGTATTTAAAATAATGAAATCACGACACTCGATTTACTATGCAGATATAATCTATGCTATAATCACGGATTCACTTTGGCACCATTCTTCTCAAATAATATTTTAAAATAAATGATCAAGTTTTAATTAATAATCTAATGTATCCAGACATGAGCTCGCGAACAACTATTAATTTCGAAACAAAAAATTATGCATGTACTCCAAACTTCTCTTTCCTAATAGTGAAATTATAATTTTAAGAACACTCACAACCCTAGGGTTTCAGATAATACCTTCGGGCAACAGCTGTGCTGAATTTAGTGTGAACCAAACACTATAATTTTCTCTATAATGCATAGGACCCTGTAAAACAACACCAGAACCATTCCGCAACTATAAAATCACGTTTTGATTAGTCTACCTATCAAAAGTTCGTTTTTATTTACTAAAGAGCGCTGAGCGTTTTTCTTGTGTCGTTCTTCAAATGTAACGAATAAGTGCAATTGCAAAAGTAAAATGGCGAAACAAAATTGTAAATTAATCAGGCTACCCGGTGGGGCATTAGTTATATTGGGTCTTGATCGTGTTTACCAAATTTGCACTTTTGTTAGACTTTTTACGGTTGCTGGTACAAACTCGTACGCACAAATTTACGAATTGAATGACACGAGTATCAGCATCACATTTCAATACTTTTGTGTCGATCATTACCTTGTTACTGTGATTTGTTTTAATTGATATAATAAATCAAATAAACTTTAGATATAATTTTTGTATTTTGAGATTCCGACTGCAGGGAATAAAAAACAAACATTTGAAATCATGTACATAAGTTTAAAATTTCCCCTGATATTATATATTTTTTTGGTATGTAAGTCAAGTAAGTTTTTAAAATATTTTGTCGATATAGAAATAATAATAATGTTTGTATTTTTTTTTAATTTAGCAACGTTACGCTGTAAGCGCATTTTGTAATGAGTATTTTTAGTTTACCGATTTAATAATCAAGTGTTGTATGGAATTGTAATTTACAATTTAATGTAATATGCTAAGTATGTGTGTTATTGACATGTTAATGTATTAATTACTTGTATGTTATATGTACGTGACGCGCGATCTAGTTATCTTACTTAGTGTGGGGACACTGACGCCCCGTTAGAATCGTGTTATTGTACATTAACTATTGAGACGATAACGTCAATAGCCGTAAGTAGTAGTCGAGCATGTTGGTTCCGGTGTCTGTAGTAGGCACGCTCGCACGCACGCACGCACGCACGCACGCCGGCGTGCGGACGCGATGGCGCCGCTCGCAGAGAGTATTCAGTGTTAGCCATGGTGAGCGTCGCACCAGTCATTAGCTTATAGAGAAAATTCAATACATATATTAATTATATTATTTATATTGTAGACTATAATCAGTTTTAAGTATTAGCTCGTAAGAGATTAAAGTAAAATTCTTATACCATTATCTGTATAAGTATTATAATCAACAATATTTCCATTGTTTTAAAATTAGTGTTGTTAGTTTAAATGAAATGTAACATCTAAGAATAAACTTGTACAAACTACTTATGTACAGTGTGTAAATTAAGATGATGTTGCTATAATGGCGCCTGCGCCTAGCCGAGAGAGGACAGATCAGATGGATTGTGGGTTTTGTAAATAGTGTACAAGTATATTGTAATATAACAAGTGTTTTCAATGTGCACATAGTCGCCTCATTCATTAATAAATTTTTTAGATCAATTTATCTTTCCTTTTGATTTTTTTGTCTGTCCGTTTTGGTTTTCTACTAAACTTTCTTTCTCTAAGGGAAATACAACTTGCTGTGTTGTCTAGACGTGTCAGAACGAATGTAAAAATGTCTTCATCATTTCCTTCTCGCAGTCGCTGAGGAATGTACTAAATGAGATATTCGTGCATAAACTCGTATTCATTATGTCTTTAGCACTTACAAACAATATCATTGCAGACTCCACCTGTATCGCATCAAATTTTTTTCATAACTTTCGTAATCACAAAAGTTGCCCACATTACATTTCAACAGTCATCTAAGGGCCGATTTTTCAATCGTCAGATATTTTTTTAACTGACGAATAAATATGGAGATTTGACATATTTTCTATAAAAAAGCTGACACACCCTCATATTTATTCTTTAGATAAAAACTGTCTGACGATTTTAAAATCAGCCCTAAATCATAGTAATTGAACAAGTCGCTAGTATCACACGAGTTCTAATTCCCGAAACTTCTACAACTAAAACTCTAAAAGCCATTTTATATCGTTCTTTGAGCTCCTGTGTCGAAGTCCACGTTGCACATAGTTTATGATCCTAACAGCGATCAATGTTTGTTGGAAGTGTATGCAACATGGAACCTTCACACGGGCATCATTACTTATAAAATGTTCATCCGTCATGTTCCTTTTTTTTCTTTCTTCATATTTCCCAAATTGAAACCGATTTCGAGAAGGAAAATAATATTTTTTGAATAACGAACTAAGTTATCATACCTACGTCATCAAAATCCTTTTTGAAGTTGGTTTATTGTTCTTGTTATAGATTTTTATTTATTATGCCGTTTACTTTATCATCATCAAATTTTCCATGGCTAGGTAAAGGTTACCATAATTTCAGGGATCATACTTTAAACTTTGCCTATTTCAATATTTTAATTAAAATACATAATTATCAAATCGGACATTTTACGCTAAGTTACCGATAACTTAATCTGTTGTTCTAACCGGATTGTCTCAAAAACCACTGTAATAGTGTGACTGAGCATTTTATTTTTGTGGTTATATTTTTATAAACTTAAATAAAATCTATGATCGGTAAAACAGAAGTGGACAATACTCGAGATTACCACTCAGTTACCAGAGTTAAACTCACCAAACAAGCGGTTACCTTTCCTTAGCCTGGAATAAAACTGCGACTAAGGCGGATGTCAACGCTGCTGTGCTCCAATCCGTTAGATAACATGACAAGATAATGCCACCAAGATCTGCCTAAGTCCGGTCTGGTGGGACCCATGTTCCGCTTCGGACTTCTAGGGGTTTAATGAGCTTGTTTCAAGTAAGTAAATGTTAAAACAGACTGCTCGAAGAACTTATGACTAGACTAAGCTCGGGGTTGATTACATGAAATGGGGATTTATACTAAGTGAGCATGAAACAATTTTACCTTTATTTACTTGCAACTTGATAGCTGATATGACTTAAGATCATTAAGGAATTTTTCCTCAGAATAACATAAACCGTTACGCATGAGCAGGGCTGTTGGGGCACGATGCATCAATTCTTGAAATTGTTAATTAAGTAAGTCTAGTATATTTCCAAAAACTTATGTTTAAATCTGGATGTCTATACTCGGCATTGTATAATGGTTAAATAATGGAAAATTGTGTTAATCATGCGGTTTTCGTACGATATGGCACCATCTCTTTCCTTCGTTGTGGTCGATACGCACTGCTATCACGAATTTCACGATCTGCACACCGAAATAAATATCTACTGTGTTTCAAAACACCCCAGAAACCTATGCTCTAGGTAGTTTCACGGGTCACATCCCATAACATGGCCAGAAATAATACAAATCACCATACGAATTTGTCATTAATGTAGTTGTTTCCAAATATCCTAATTCCTTCCCTATAAAATTTTGTCTTGGTTCTTATGGATCCGGTGTAGGTAAAGCTCAAATAGTGCAGAGAATGTATGAATAGGTCTAAGTATGTTCCTACAACTTCTTGGCAAGGCAGCATGATCGGGGAAACTGGAGAAATGGATCGCTGTTTCTGGAAGGAGACTAAATAGGTTTTCGGGGAAACTTGTTTACCTATTATTGAAAGTTCCGAGTAAGTATTTGTACTAATTGTGGCCCCATCTGTACCTACCATCTGATATATTTTTCTGTAGCTTAGAATAGGTAGGTACCTATCTATTACAAAATCTTTCTGAAGTTCTATTTAGGTTGGAATCGGAGACTCACTTTTCGTACATAACATTATGTACTGGGGAATCGCAATAACGATTCTTAGATACCTACGACCAACCCATTAAAGCAGCTGGTGCCTGGTGGCAATGTGATGTTGGTCCGTGAAAATGAAAGGATGGGTCGCCTATCTTTTGGAAACCACACGACAGAGTAGTTCTCTAATCTAAATAAATGTTCTGGTAGACGTGGTCTGCCTCAGCCCATTGTAATATACCTACTTACAACTTATTTCCATGTATACCAATAAATGTAATTTTTTGTAAAAAATAGCCACTTTGTTTCTATCAATACTTTTTCCTTGATTGGTTTTGCCGACAGTTTTAACCTGTGTCAACAGAAGCAGGTTAGGTAAGTGTATGTGTTGGAAGGTGCCTACAAAAGTTGTACCTACAGAGTAAATTCACGTGCTGCTTAATGCTAAACTTAAATAAAGATGAGACACTGATGATCGACATCCGGCGTAACACTCGTCTGGAAGCTGCGTGACGCACGGAAACTAATCAGTTGTCACAATCTCACAACAACCTAAGGATTATATTCAATGTAAAGTTCAGTGTGCTCTTAATCAGCTCTGGATCCCGGCGAAGAATATACTCTCTTTCCTCGTAGGTTTCATTCATTTTATAAGTCGACTTCAATAGGTAGGAAGACGAATAAGCCGCACTGCAGACACCGCGACAGAGTACTAACCACGCCATCTATAGTGAACCCGTTGAACTAGACGCAGTTCAGAATGACCAAATGCTAAGAAAGTGCTGATAGTTGATGCCAGGTGGTCAGAAGCGGAACAAAGGTTTGTCAAAATCTTATTTTTTTTTATTTATTTGTGTTTAGGTACACAGTTTAGTTGAACTTAAAACCTATAAGGAATACCTACAAGGAATTGCCAAACTTAGTAGGTACGACGTTTTGCCAAAACTTGTAGCAAAGCGTAGGTATATGTGCACTTGAGCAGTTACAGGAAAGAGAGCACCTCTGCCCCCGTCAGGGTATATAATGTTCTGTGCCTCTGCCTACTTACTACATCCCCCCCGACCCTTGACCCCACCCGCCCGTGCGGAGCCTGCAATTTCCGATCCGAGTCTCACTTCCACTAGTTCAGTGATCAGTAGCGCGCTAAGCCCAGGTTCGAGCCACGCTATGGGGCGCCCTTAGCGATGCTACTTAAATTTAGTTAGTAAATTTAAATTCTCTTGCAAGGCGAGAGGCCCTTCTGGCCCCGCCGACGCCATGTTACGCAGAATAGGTTCTCCGGAGCCAAAAAAAACGTAGGTAAGGTACTTACTACTACAAGCGTGCAGCGCGCGCAAAGTCCAATGCATACCTCAGCACTTTCATATGGCGGGTCCGTCGGTGGTCCGTGTTGCTCTATGTATGGCGGTAAATGCATGTTAGTTTTATTAGGTTTTTTCACCGATATTACCATCGGCGAAAAAACCTAATAAAACTATTTCCCGACCAAGGGACCGAATCCAGGGACGAGCTCAGTATTATCGATTGCGACCGCTTAACCAACGTGGCAGTTTCATCCGAATATTATTCAATTGACTGATAACATCATAGATATCCAAGTATAACAGAGAAACTTAATCAATTTCCTGTTAAATGTTTGTAAAATACTAGCGGCCCGACCCTGGATCTCACGGTCTTACGACTTAAAACATCGATATTTCTTTGTTATAAGTATGTAAGTTAATTATTAATGTATTATGAATACTTTAAAAGAACAACGCGATCACACAGACGAAAAGCGACTTTTTTAATTTATAATAATACATCTAGACTCGTAATTTGACATGTTCCTTTCAGGTCGGGATAGTGACGTAACCATTTTGACACCCCTTATAGCGTTCGCGAAAATTCATGGGATTCGAGAAGACCTAAGTTTTCATGTAATTTTTAAAATTTCCCAGAGTTTGTCACTAAATATCACTATTCTCTTAAGTCTCAAATTGAATGGCTATCATTGCTATTCCATTGGGTAGGTACTATCGAGGAAGTTCATATCTATGCACCTTTAGGACTATTTTTCCCTGTAGCGCTCGGGCGCTAACAGTAACTAACGTAAAACAGATGCGGTCATCGTGTTCACGGGATTTTGTTCTAAAACTGCTTAGATATGAACTTCCTCGATAGTACCTAATACTTTTACAAATTTTCTAAAACATCAATAAGTTAAAAGTTTAAAGGAAGAAGTTTATTAATTATTTACAAAAATAATTTACGGACATGGGCTTTTACACCGGTTATTTCAAAATGTTACTAGACGATTAAGCGTACACATCACGGGGAAGACACCTTCAGTTAATCAGCTATCTAACGAGGTACAAATATTACAAAAATATTGAGAGGTGCCTATGAAGCAGTCGATAATACTTTCAAATGTAGAATTTGCAAATTATTGTAATATTTAAATTTGATGATTTTCAAATGAATTAACTCGTTTACGTCATCCCACTACCTTCTCACCACTCAGCAATTCTTTCTGCGTCAGGTTGCCAGGTCGATGCGTCCAGGTTGCAAGAAGCCCGACAAACAAAGGCTGTCACGGTACGGTTGTGAACCGTTGTGAACACAGCGAAGCGTGCGGTGCCGCGGTAGCGGCCGGCAAGCACTACAGTAAACACTGTGCTTTTCATTACGAATACAAGGAAAGTAAAAATAAAAACATGAATTAGCTAAAGAAAAAATTAACCTCTTCTCATATGAAATCAGGCGTTAAATCCATCTGAAGCAGATGAACTCATTGTGTTAATGCGAATCTCTGATAGATGGAAATTATAAACAAAACTCTACAACTCGAAAAAACAAAATGAAAATGATTGCCGCCAATATTTTTTCTGTGGCCGGCTACTAGCTATTCAGCCATTATTTTTCATTGAAAAAAATGTAAAAAATCTAATGCCCAAATCTATGTTATTTTAAAGAAATAGTTAATAGAAAATTATAATAAAATCATTAAAAAATATATATTCTATAATTCTTATTAAACTTTATATTATTTCAATTTTACATCTCGCTGTAATTGAGTGGCTGTATAGAAAGCTGGAACACGGTTCAATAGAAATGTGAAAATAGAACTAGTTCTATTTAATAATTTGACAGCTGTCAAATGAAAACGATTCTCCCTCGGGCTGAAAAGTATTACTTTCAACCCGCTCCTCAGGCAACTTCAGATCTAATTTCGGAGTATGAGTAATGAAAACACTTTAACATGTCAATCATATTTTAAAATCTAGATGAGGTCGATTTTTCCTGACTACTCTGAGAATAAAAGGCCGAATCAAATTCGGAGGTCACAGTCACTTTTAAAGTCCAGACATATCTTGGTCAGATCATTTGATGTCCATGTAGATTGGTGTCTGAAATGGTCTTTTGAGCACCATACAGATTGAATGGACCTGTTCAGTCAGTGCACGCATGTGTCAGTAACCGTGCAGCTCAACTCAGAACTTAAGGCGCTCAACGCAAAACAAATCCAGTCAAATCACTGTCCATTCCAAAGTTGCCTGGAAGACATCGCAGAAAGCGATAAGGCCGCCCATAGTACCTATATTTTGTAGTGTTCAATGTTTTTTTGTTATGTATTTTGTGGTGTAGGTACAATAAAGAATATATAAATAAATAAACGATTTGTCGAACACTACTAAAAAAAGGACATTTGGGTAGGCCGCATAAACTACATAAACTGCCAGACCATGAATAAATCAGAAACAATGACCCACGTAGTCCTGAAATTAACAATAATTAAAATAATAATATTATTCTTTACAAAGTAAGTATTCCGGTCATGGTTAATAAAAAAATAAGTAATATTCAGTATGCAAAATAAATTGGAGCAACTCAATCCCAAGCCTTTTTGTCTTCAATATAATCTTTAACGGTTTATAAGGCTTTCTGACACAACTTACGTTTAATGAATGATTTTAATTTATTAAGGCTTAGATCTTGAACGTGGCTTGGAAGTTTTTATATAAAAGCGCATACGTTGAGCCTTGTTGTATGTACAACGTGTTTCTTCCAACTAGGTATTTATATTATGCATATCACTGTATTTTTTAATCTATTTTATTTTTTTATGGGCATACAGATGATTTTCACAAATAAACTGAGAAGGCACAGTTAATAAATTAATCTCCTTAAATTACTGTCTGAGAGACTGTCTCGGACTTAATTTATAAACTGATCGAACAGTTCATTTCTGCAAAACAAATAATTATGAATGTCGGCGGCATTTCCCCACAACAGAATACCGTACCTACGACATTCCACTATGAAAATAGCTAAAGTACACTAAACGGGCAGTCTCTATGTCAGTTAAATTACTAATCTAGCAGCGTATGCTGCGGAGCTGAGCTATTTTGACAATTTATCTATCGGTACGGGACCCTTCGTGTGCGAGTCCAAGTCGTACTTGGCCGCTTTTTTTAAACTCATATCAGTGCTCTACAGTCTCAATTTTGCCAAACAATTACCAAATACTAATTTAACCACACATCAATTCACAGAGAGCACATTTTTTTTTTGTAAAAATGATTGAATGCAGTTTTAAAAACATTAAAAAAAAGAACAAGGTTTTCTTTGCGTGAAAATTATGTACCTAACCAGTGTCACTCGCGCCGTAGCTCGTGTCATTAAGACGAGTCTAACTACACATATCATTTGTTACAATCGGTCCAATCGAACATATTATGTACTTGTACACCTCAGATCATACAAACACATTAAATGATCTGAGTTGTACACAGACATATCTAGAAATACCAACCAACAATATTACTCACCTTTTTGGGCTCCGCCACAGTCGGGTTTAAATTGCGAATGGTTTTTGATTTCCCTGGTGACGGTATGTGGTTTGTTGTTCTACTCCACCGGTTCCCAGTTTGGCAGCTGCCTAGTCACCTGGGTACTCGTAACTCATTTGACCAACTTAGTAAAATGAACACATTCTATTTTTAAAACGATGCGCTTACATTTTACAAAGACATAACTAAAGCCCTTTTTGTATTGCGGAGCAATGATGTAGCAGACTGTATCTACATCATTGCTACTGCATACGTTTTGGGGCTACGCCTCGTAACGCCTCTACACGACTACGGCACAGCTACGAGACTACAGCAGTCTGCTACGACTGACACGGTTCTAAAAAAAGCGTGTAAAAATTACTATATTCGTTAACTAATAACAAGCATGGGTAGGAAGAAAATTGACACTGTGCACCTGTTTTATTTTATACATAGTTTTATTATGTAATGTAATGTATTAATAAAAAACTGCTAAAATCTGTTAAAACTGGCTCCATTGAAGAGTATCAAGCATAATATAAGTGGTATGAACGGTATAAGGCGTATCAAAGATAGATGGACGACTGTTGCAGAATGTTGTTGAAGGCATTATTCTTCGGCAATTGGTAGTACCGTATTACTTCAGATAAACGGAGTTCGATGACTATCAATAATGATGATGATTTATTCAGCAGTTTAAGGTCAATTGCTGGTCACAGGCCTCCTTCAAGCAACGCCACAACGACCGGTCCAGTGCTTCTCGCATTCTGTGGCCATCCATACATCCATACTGCAAGCAATGTGCATCCGCGCACTGCCAGTTTAGTTTTGCAATTTCGGATTTGTATTTCGCCGGGGCAGCACACGCAGATGACGCAGTACCACATTCGCCGGCCGCTTTATCTGAGAAATGTACAAAATATTTCCATGGCTGAGTATTTTTTCAGCTGCAATATAGCCTTTGCACGATTGGAGGTGGCTCAATTTCGCAGCCAATAGTGGCCCGCCTGCGACGTTACTTATAATCTCGCACAGCTATAGGTATTTACTTCAAGCCTTTGTGCGTGGTAGGCGCGGTTTTAAAACGTGGAAGCGAGACAACACGAGACTCCTTACAGAGACCTTTGAAAACCTTCTATTCAGTCAGCCTGAAAAAGTTGAATCGCCAAGAATTAATTTAATGGTCTACAATCGTGGTTCCATAATATTGAAGGAGGCTCAAAATATGTTTAATTATTTAGAATATGCATACCAGCAGCGCTGTCACTTACAATTCAAAATAGATATCATCTAAAACTGTAATTTCAGTAACCATATAAATCGCAGGTATGTGTGAAATATGAATATTAGAGACAAATGAGAAAAAATAAAGCGTGTCTAGCAGACCTAAATCTAGAACACTACAAAACAAAACAATTTGAGCTACATAGACGTGCACTGTTTGCACTGTCTAAATAGGGAACGTCTATATGAAGCGAAACTCATGGAGAAAATATCGATAGGGCAATCTGTCAAGTTGGACCTTTCATTATATTAAGAACTAGCTGCTGCCCGCAGCTTCGCCCGCGTGGAGTCACAAAGTATCCCACGTGAACGTGCTACCGGGAAAGATATTAATAATAATCCTATGTTACTCCTTATAACATCAGCTATCTGCCAGTGAAAGTCGCGCTTAAATATTAATAATAATCCTATGTTACTCCTTATAACATCAGCTATCTGCCAGTGAAAGTCGCGCTAAAATATTAATAATAATCCTATGTTACTCCTTATAACATCAGCTATCTGCCAGTGAAAGTCGCGCTAAAATATTAATAATAATCCTATGTTACTCCTTATAACATCAGCTATCTGCCAGTGAAAGTCGCGCTAAAATATTAATAATAATCCTATGTTACTCCTTATAAATTTGACATATTATTAAATAAACTATATAGTATAGGACTTCGTGGTAAATGCTATGACTGGTTAGTATCTTATCTGAAGCATAGAGAACAAATAGTAGAAATTGAATATTATAACAATAGTAAACATGAAATAGAATTAATCAGATCTCACAGCAAACAAATCACCGCCTCAATCCCGCAAGGAAGCGTCATAGGATGTTTCTTATTTCTAGTCTACATAAATGACCTTCCTAATAATATAGGTACATGAGCAATGTGTCCTGTTTGCTGATGACATATCTATACTGACATCATGTGAAAACAACAGCAATTTAAATGATAAATTAAATTCTATATTAAATGACACAATAAATTGGATGACTAAACATAATCTGGAAATCAACTTCAAAAAAACTAAAATAATCTCATTTTACCCCCGCCAAAAAACACCAATAAATATAAACTTTAGCTATAAAAATATAAAATTAGAAGTCGTAGATAAATTCACCCTACTAGGCCTAAATATTGATTCACAAATAAATTGGAAGTCCCATATTCAAACAGTAAGAGCAAAATTATCGAAATTTTCATACGCCCTCCGCGAGATCAAAAAAACCACCGACCTTAAAACTGCACTAATGACGTATTACGCGTACGCCTACGCATGGCTGAAATACGGTGTAATCCTGTGGGGAAATAGCACTGATGCGCCCACCTTATTTACCCTACAAAAAAAATTAATTCGAATCTTGGTAAACATTGAAGCCACCGATAGCTGTAAACCTCATTTTCTGGAACTAAAAATTTTACCCCTACCTTGCCTCTATATATTCGAAGTATGTAAGTTTGTGCGTAAGTACCCAGAATTCTTTACAAAAAGAGAGGACATACAAAGTAAAATAACTTTAAGACATAAAAATAGATTGAACTTACCAACATCGAGATTAAAGATGCACTCGAATAGTGCCTACGTCATGTCCATAAAAATCTATAATAAGTTACCCGAAATAATAAAATGTTCAAATAAATATAATATTTTTATCAATAAATTGAAATTTTTCCTTATAAGTAAATGCTACTATAGTATAAACGAATACTTAAATGATAAATTGTAATTAATTACATATCTAATTATATTAATAAATACTCAAAATATTAATGACATAATAAATAATTGCGTAATAAATTAAATAGAAATAATTTCGGTGGGTATTTTTAAATAATTGTAATTAAATATTGTAACAAACACTCTGTATCCTTCCTACTCTCTCCTAGTTTTAATGTATGCTGTGCCCGACAGGGTCCATAATTGTGACTAAAATAAAATAACCCTAACATCTATGTAAACATTATGGTACGCAATAAAGAATTGAGAATTGAGAAAACATCAGCTATCTGCCAGTGAAAGTCCCGCTAAAATATTAATAATAATCCTATGTTACTCCTTAAAACATCAGCTATCTGCCAGTGAAAGTCCCGTTATAATCGGTCCAAACGTTTCGGAGATTAGCCGGAACAAACTGAAATACAGAAAGACAGACAGACAACAATTTAAAAAAATGGTATTTGGTTATACGTACCGTATACTTATACCTTTCATATGCATTTAGTTAAAAGCTGTAATTTTGACATTACAAATGACACTCCATTATTAACACCTTATTTATTTGAATACATGTTTTTTCTTTTCATTTTTAAATATGTTAGTATGCACAATATCTAGAGCAGTGGTGGCGTAGTGGTATCGGCCCTGCCTAACGAGTGGTAGGTCGTGTTTTCGAACCCAGGCAGGCACTTTCCTTTGTGTAAGTATTTAATCTCATCACCACTGCTCTCAAAACGGTGAAGGAAACATCGTGAGAAAACCGGCATGTCCTAGAACCAAAAAAATTGAAGACATGTGACATCCGCCCATAGATATCCGACATCCACCAATCCGCACTGGGCTCGCGTGTTGGATTATGCCTGACTCCCTCTCACCGAAATGAGGCCTGCGTCCCAGCAGTGGGAAAATTATAGGCTGATTATGCTTATGCACAATCTCTACGTGCCTATATGGAAAAAAAAAATCAGAGCGGTGAAATAGGGTTAGTTAGTGGTACACAGTACACCCACAAAAGGTGCAACTTATCTCTAAACATTCTTCCGTCATCTCCTCTCTTGGCCACGGAAGCAGAATTTGTATTTCAGGGAACAAACTGTCAAATCAAAGTATACCAACAATTATCTTAACATGAGCAAAAAGTGAGGTAGGTAATTACTTACTAATTTAGCCATGTATGGGTCTATGAAGATCGCAGATCTTCCTGATCTGAATGAGACTCGCATGGACCAGGGAAGCATGGCACTAACGGGAGGAGGCCTCAGCAGTGGATTGAACAAGGCTGCCAATAATGATGATTGTTCACGCATCAATCGCGTGATCATGTGGACTGACGTCACCGGTGGCTGAGGCGCGGGCGCGGGCAGACGACCTGCGCGCGGCGGCGAGCGGCAGCGGCGGGGGCCACTTCACGATTGCACGGCTAGAACGACACTGGCGTCCCCCTTTGGCAACGACACTGTACCGCTACCTATTTTTCACCTTTTTATAATATAATTTAAATTAGTATACAGTCCACGCCTTTTTATTAATCTCCCTGAGCTCCTGAACATGGTCCTTCTACCGGGAAACATCCAGGAGTAAACAAGAAAAAGCAAGAATAAGCAGTCATCAAGTAAACCGTTGAAAAGGATTTGAATGTCAACCGTCATCGATCAGCAAAATCACCGTTGCAGCTGAAGAAGAAGAAGTCAATTAGTGAAACGGTTAAGGACCTCTGTGAGTTGGTTCCAATTATTTACCTTTTCCTTTAGATCCATTTCACAAAAAGTGTGTTGTTAACATCAATTTCTGTTCCTACTATCGCTTACTTTATTTCCTTTATTTGAGATAGACAATTGGTTGCTAGCATTCTATCTATTTCAAGCAATGTTTAAGTAATTCGCAATCGCTTTATCGCGTTTGTACAACGCGATTAGTCAGTGCGACTTGCCGGCCGACCGTGTTTTTTTTTTCTACGGTGACTCACAATGATCAGTATTGGGATACTCTTATAATATTTATGATGTCTAGAAAATTAGATTTAAATACAAACCAAAAATGGGAAGAGCACCGCAATGCATTGTCAGAAGCTCCTACTTTGTCAAATTTAATTTCATTTATTAGTGGTAGGGCTGATCTCTTGGAAACACTAGAGGTAACCCAAAGTAAATCAAGCACTAGTGGGAATAATAGACAAAAAAGTTTTATTAGTTCAAGTACCAAAGAAAATAAGAATACCCACAAAGAAAGTTTGAATAGTAACTTAGAAAATAAACAATCACATAGTAACAAGTTACAAAACAAATTAAAATGTCCTCTATGTTCTAACGATCATTTTTTATATACGTGTGATTTATTTAAAGGTTTACCTACTGAATCACGAATACAAAATGCTAAGGAATTACAGGTGTGTCTAAATTGTTTGCGTTCGAGTCATGTAACCAAGAAATGTCGTTTAGCTGGTTGTAAATATTGCGAATTCAGGCACAACACTCTCTTGCATGTTGAACCGACTGATCACCCTTATCAAGACCCCATGCCTTCAGCGTCAAATAGTGTCGCCTTACCAATCGATATTTCAAATAGTGTCGTCTTACCAATCGATACTTCAAATAGTGTCGTCTTACCAATCGATACTTCAAATAGTGTCGCCTTACCAATCGATACTTCAAATAGTGTCGCCTTACCAATCGATACTTCAAATAGTGTCGCCTTACCAATCGATACTTCAAATAGTGTCGCCTTACCAATCGATACTTCAAATAGTGTCGCCTTACCAATCGATACTTCAAATAGTGTCGTCTTACCAATCGATACTTCAAATAGTGTCGCCTTACCAATCGATACTTCAAATAGTGTCGCCTTACCAATCGATATTTCAAATAGTGTCGTCTTACCAATCGATACTTCAAATAGTGTCGCCTTACCAATCGATACTTCAAATAGTGTCGCCTTACCAATCGATACTTCAAATAGTGTCGCCTTACCAATCGATACTTCAAATAGTGTCGCCTTACCAATCGATACTTCAAATAGTGTCGCCTTACCAATCGATACTTCAAATAGTGTCGCCTTACCAATCGATACTTCAAATAGTGTCGCCTTACCAATCGATACTTCAAATAGTGTCGTCTTACCAATCGATACTTCAAATAGTGTCGTCTTATCAGCTGATACTATACATCATACTAGTGCACCCAATATACTGCTGTCCACAGCTATTGTGAAGGTGGTGAGCAACAACGGTGAGAGAGTCAACGCTCGAGTCCTGCTTGACAGCGGCAGCACTGCCAACTTCATGACGGAGAGCCTCTGCACCAAACTGGATTTGTTACGGCGTAAAACTACCTCTACTGTCACAGGTATCAATCAACAGTCTTCCTACAGTACACAGTCTTGCAATCTTAATATTGAGTCTTTGGTGACTATAGGATTAATTTGGACTGCCTAATTTTACCTGAGATTACGAAACGTTTGCCATCCTCTTATATTGATATGAAGAATATTCCTATTCCGTCAAGCTTTCGCTTAGGTGACCCAACATTTAATATTCCATCTGTCATTGACATCTTAGTAGGCGCAGAAATATTTTGGAGAGTTATAGGCACTGCTGCGATTGATTTAGGCAAGCGTATGCCTAAGCTATGTGACACCAAATTTGGTTGGATATTGTCTGGTCCAGTTACTCAGCTTTGTTCGACTTTTAAAAAAGGCTCACATTTTTGTAATCATGCCCACTCAATCGAACAACCTGATTTGACAAGATTTTGGGAGCTAGACTACATCCCTCCTAAGCACGCCCTGTCTCAAGAAGAACGGGAACGTGAATTAAGTTTCAAACAAAAAACCATTCGTAATGATAGCGGTAAATTTTTTATTTTTTATTTATTTATTGTAACTATGCCTTTGAAAACCGATCCAAGCATTTTAGGCGACTCCTACAGTATGGCAAAACATCGTTATCTGTCGCTAGAACGTCGCTTTCAACGGGAGCCTGAATTCAAGGCCAGATACATCGAATTCATGGATGAGTACGAACGCCTTGGTCATATGAGTGAAGTTAACAACAAGTCAAGGCCTCATCCAAACAAATATGCCGAATATTTCATACCTCATCATGGAGTAATTCGCGAATCCAGTACGACAACGAAGCTGAGAGCTGTGTTTGATGCGTCTGCCATTACTTCCTCTAAAGTATCACTTAATGATATTCAAATGGTAGGGCCCAAGGTACAGGATGATTTATTTTCAATTTTGTTAAGATTTCGGCAACACAGATATGTTGTTACTGGTGATGTCGAAAAAATGTATCGTTGCATAGAAGTGGCTCATTCACAAAGAACATTACTGCAAATTATTTTTAGAAAAGATCCCAAAGAACCGTTAAAGTCGTACAGATTAAACACCGTCACGTATGGGACATCATCTGCACCTTACCTAGCAACAAAGTGTCTTGTAAGTCTTGCGGACGAAGCTACCACAGATAACGTGAGGTCTGCAATTTCACGGGATTTTTACGTTGATGATTACTTGGGCGGTAGTTCGACAATATCCGAAACTATAGATCTAGCGAAACAATTAATTCCATTCTCTCATCTGCACATTTTTTCTTGCGAAAGTGGCAATCTAATAGTCCGGAAATCCTCGAGGCAATAGGCAACTCTGAAAAATCTAGTTCATTAGACACATCCAGTCACTCCCAATCATCTAAAACTTTGGGTCTGCACTGGTTTTGTAATACTGACACCTCCTTCTTAATTAATATTTCTACAAAGGAAAAAATAACAAAGCGACACATTCTTTCGGTGACCAGTCAGGTGTTTGATCCCCTAGGACTGGTTGGCCCCTGCATTGTGGAAGCAAAGTTAATAATGCAGCGACTATGGGTTGAGCAGTCCGAATGGGACGATGAAGTCTCACCTGAGATAACCAAGATGTGGTGTGCTTTTGTTTGCACACTTCCCAATCTGAAAATTTAAATATTCCACGATGGGTGTGCTGCAATCTTGCTGTGGAACATGAACTGCATATTTTTTGTGACGCTTCAGAAAGGGCTTACGGGGCATGCATATATGTTCGGTCAGTATGTATAGTGATGGATCAGTACATGTACCTACAACTTTTAGTGTCTAAAATCGTGTAGCACCAACAAAGACCGTAACCATTCCGCGCCTAGAACTTTGTGCAGCGTTGTTGGGTGCAAGACTGTGTACTACCGTAATAGAATCCCTGACTATGCCTATAGTTCAGCGACTATTTTGGAGGGACTCGATGATCGTATTGGGGTGGCTTAAAATATTACCAAACCAACTAAAACCCTTCGTACGTAATCGAGTCGCAGAAATTCAGGAAAGTACTGCTGGAGACCGGTGGAGGTACGTACCATCGAAAGACAATCCGGCGGACCTTGTTTCTCGCGGGGCGAGGGCCGATTCCATCGGTGAATGCTCGTTATGGTGGTCGGGCCCTAGTTTCTTGAAAGGCTGCGAAAGTAGCTGGCCTAATATGCCCTGTAATAGCGTGAAACACGATCTACCTGAAGTAGTGTATCATTTCACTAATCAAAATAACACTAATATCAATTCTGATCAATCAACTAATAATTCAATAATTCAGTCATTAATTCACAGTAATTCTAATTTCAATCATCTTCAAAGAATCATTGCTTATATCAATAGATTCATATATAATTTAAAAAATTCTAATTGCAAATTGCATGGTTCGCTTTCTAGTGACGAATTAGATAACGCTTTAACGTGTTTACTACTTAGTGCACAAGCAGAGATGTTCCCAAAAGAGTGCAATATTTTGAAGTCCGGAAAATCTTTGCCTCATAATAATCTTTTAATTTCATTGACACCATTTGTAGATTCAAAAGGAATTATACGCGTAGGAGGCCGACTTGATAACTCACCGTACGATTATAATACAAAATATCCAATCTTACTTTGTAGTAAACATCACCTTACGAAAATTCTATTTCATATGCAACATAAAAAATTGCTCCACGCTGGTCCGCAATTGTTGTTGGCAAATATGCGACTCAACTATTGGCCTCTAGGCGGCAGGAACCTTGCTAAGACTGTCGTCAAACAATGTATAAAATGCTTTAGATACAAGTGTCAAAATATACAACCAATTATGGGTCAACTTCCATGCTCGAGAACCAACATTAAATTTCCATTGTTTAACTCTAGTGTTGACTATGCTGGCCCAGTGCTGATAGCTGACCGAAAGGGTCGTGGTTGTAAGCTTACAAAGTCTTATTTATGCATCTTCGTTTGCCATGCAACAAAGGCGGTCCATTTGGAGCTCGTCACCGACCTTACAAAAGAAGGCTCCATGGCGGCTCTGAATCGTTTCACGTCTCGTCGGGGTAAACCTCAACAACGGCACGAACTTTGTTGCGGTTAATAATGAGTTAAAAATAATTATTACTGACTCTGATGTTGCATCTGAAATGGCAAAGCAAGGCATTAAATTTGTTTTTGCTCCTCCTTATTCCCCACACTTTAATGGCATGGCTGAAGCTGCCGTAAGGTCCACCAAAAACCATCTTAGAAAGTTGCTAAGTCTCACCAACTTTACTTACGAGGAACTGGCAACTTATCTGTGTCACATAGAGGCCGTTCTAAATTCCCGTCCTCTAACTCCCTTGTCCTGTGACCCATCCGATTTGTCTGTCCTCACTCCTTCCCATTTTCTAATTGGACGAACACTCACGTCTGTGCCGTCTTCACAGGTTCCTGACAAAACCATCATCAGCTTAGACCGCTTCAAAAGAATTGAATACATCCGTCAACACTTCTGGCAGCGGTTCTCTAATGAATACATTTCTTTACTCCAACAGAAAACCAAATGGTCAGTTGTTTCAGACAGGAAGCTCAGAGAAAGGCACTAGGTCGCGTAGTACGAACCTATGCGGGCGTCGACGGCATCACTCGCGTGGCAGACGTGAAGACAAAGAGAGGAGTCATCACAAGAGGGTGTAACAACATTTGCCCTCTTCCCTTCGAAGACGTCAGCAGGCGGGAGGATGTTCACGCATCAATCGCGTGATCATGTGGACTGACGTCACCGGTGGCTGAGGCGCGGGCGCGGGCAGACGACCTGCGCGCGGCGGCGAGCGGCAGCGGCGGGGGCACGATTGCACGGCTAGAACGACACTGGCGTCCCCCTTTGGCAACGACACTGTACCGCTACCTATTTTTTCACCTTTTTATAATATAATTTAAATTAGTATACAGTCCACGCCTTTTTATTAATCTCCCTGAGCTCCTGAACAATGATAATTACTAAAGATTATAAAATTAAGTTTCGGCCAACAGTTTTGTTGGTCTCGTTCATTATAACGTTCTGCAGACAACTCATTATTTATCTAAAACCAATTACAACTGAATCTTCCCTTATCCCATTTATTAGCTGTAATATTCTTGCCCTCGTCATCATTCTTCTTCCCTTATCCCAATTTATTGGTGTGTTTGTCTTCCATACTTCTCTATTAGTCGTGGGTCTGGTCTATTATCCGTTGGAAGAACTATGATCAGCAGTGGACGTCTTTCGGCTGAAATGATGATGATGATGATGAATGAATTGTAGCTACACATTGATATCTACAGTATTATTTAACCCAAGTTCTCTCATCTACAATTGAATAAATGCTTGTCGATGTACAATAATGTCGAAGGCAGATTGTTTAATTCGTCAGTAGACATCACAGAACAGAACAAAGTCAATTTCATTATCATTTATTATTAGTTTAAAGTATGTAGCTATACAAATTATGAATAATTTGACTATTTTCATTATTTGTATTGTCCTTTTATGTGTCGTGTATGTAATATATTCATATTGTCTTGAAATTCAATAAACTTGCGAAATAAATTCTCTAAAATTAGGTCATGGTGACGTAACATTTTTTCAATCACAACCACAACTAACAAAAAACAAAATAAAAATATTTTCTTGAATATAAACATAACATATATACATAATAATATAGGTAAGTAGATACTTAAAAATAAAATACGCTATAATGTGTCTTATTTGCATAGAAGTAAGGATGAAAGGATGGAACTAGTCTAAAAAAAGTTACCTAAGGTTATTTGCTAAGGTTACGAATAAGCGTAATGTTTACGCAACTATATTCCTTATTTCGTTAGCTGTAAGCCAGATTATTTAGTCCGCCCAACAGACTCGCATGTGCCCGAATAACCTACACAGATTTCGGTTCGTGTACTCACCGCACTCGGGCAGCTTCGGGATTTTAGAATAAAATCTTACTAAGGTAAAATATTGGTCTTTTAAAAAAATTCTTGCGATATAATTCATTATTGAATTGTCTATCCATTAGTGTCAGTAGCAAAATTAATATAATAATTACTTCACGAGGAGATGCATGTTATCAATCCAATGTTTCTTGTAAGCAGGCTAATCAAATAAATATTCCATTAAAATAAATACCATTTTGGAATCAAGATTATGTAGAAATTAAATACATTTTTTATTAGTTGATATATCTTTTCAATAACAAGTAGATATAGCTCCAAAAAATTGCACAAAACACGAGGTGAGCTTTTGCTCGGGCACACGTCTATTTGTGATAGTGTGCGGCTGTGACTGTTTGACCTCGTGTGTTCTTGTGTAGATGGAATAATTCGGTAGGTAGGTTATTTATTTACTTATTTAAATGTAAATATATGGTATTCATTTGGTTAATTGGTTTGAATACTTACTTACTAAATGAAGCTGTCGTTTGAGAAGCTTTAGTCGAACCAGCAGGTGGGGTCTCGGCTTCGGCCCTTTTGCGGGCGGGGCTTCACGTTTCTGATAATACAAAACAAAGACGCATTTTTTTTTGCGTTAAATTAACGTCAGTGGTCATTATCCATCGCAAAATGACGCTCGACTACCACAGCCGAACTTTATTTGTTAATTAAATGTATGTTCTTTCTTTCTGGCGTCGAACGCAGCCATGTTACTTGCGGAACTGTATGGAATCCGAAGCACCTTGCAATTATCAGCTTTGTCTCTGTGATGATAAGGCACCTGCGTTACCTGTCTGATAAAGCTAGCAAATATCCGCAGGTGGCGGTCACCTCTTAGGGCCTGTGCACACCACGTTTTTTAAACGCGCCGTTGACGCGCGTTTTAGAAACGTGCGTCGACGGCGCGCTTTTATCCTACAGAGGTATACAGGCTGCGTCTGACTCGCGTGCGTATCGCGTCTGTATCGCTACAAACGCGCGTCAACGGCGCGTTTAAAAAACGTGGTGTGCGCAGGCCCTTACTGTCAAGGACCCGCCAGCATGTTTTCCACATCTTATCTTCTATATTCTATACTAGCTTTAGACCACGACTTCGTCCGCGTGTAATTTCTTGTTCCTCGACCAACCGCGTCGCATCGCATCGCCCTGCCCACGCTATTACGTCGTGTTCGCTTAGCGTTCTTCCTGACTGTTTTCTATTTGCCCAGCTCCTAACGGTCCTAGCCTGATGTTAAATAGACCAAGAATCAATCTTCCTCAATAAATGGGCTATCAAAGCAGACCGTTAGTTCCAGATATTACCCCCCTATATACAAACTTACAAACAATCCAATATTACAGCTTTATATTATTAATATAGATAATAAAAATAAAAGAAAGGCTTTTCGTTGGCCATCACTTGATAATAACTCACTGCAGGCGACTCTTACTTCGTTTTGGAGCATTTGGATTCCTTACCCTCCAGCAGAAGCAGGATTCTATCATCTAGATCGGACAGCGGTGATGGCGTGAGTTTCAGACCATATCGTAGGCGACATGCATCTGCATTGCGCTGTGCTACCAGCCTCGTTATTATGTTGTACTTCTCTTATCGGCCCAGAACTGAAAACAATAAGGAAATGTCACAAGATCTTGAATGCATAGATGTGGTATAACTGTTATGCTGTCACGTTTTATTGTATAAAGCATGAACCATTTTAACGTCACTCAATCGGCGGCACCGTGTCATCGTGCAAGTAATTGTGCACGAGCATTACGACAACATTAGGAGGTTTCAACGGCAGTAATAGGTATATGGCGGTGGTGTTATAGGGTTTGATTGGAACTGAAAAATCCACGATCGATCTGAGTAAGCGAAGTGAGTATACCACGACAGTTACTGGTGTAAGCTTGCACCGATTAGCCAGGGATTATTACAACTCGGTCATAGCTTCCTCGGTACGGCAGCTTAGATAAGGACTGTGAATACTAGATGAGCGAGCGAAGCGAGCTTACTCTTGACACGAAACAGGAGAGCGCGCTTACTCACAGGATAAGCAAGCACTTAAGGTCAGCGAGCGAAACAAGCCCATCATCGACACGAGTGAGCCGACCGTGCTTACATATAAGAAGAGTGAGCGAAGCGAGCTCTTTCACAGGCAAAGCAAATGTAGCGAGCACAGATTTACAGTCGTTAAATGAAGTGAAATCTTATGCTTTTGCTTATGTACTTGTAACAAATTTTCTTACGGTTTCCGATACTACCGTAGCCATTGCATTTGCTCGACACTAGACTTAGGAGGCTCATTACATTCTTTATGAAGTAAGCTTTCACAAATTATGATATTTTTTAGTTTTGAGTAGATTTACGGCCGATATGAGACGACCTTTTAAACTTTTTTGCTATTTTGCAACATATATTCCTACGGTTTCTGACGTTGCCGTAGCTATTTTATTTGCTCGGCAGTAGACTTTTTAGACTCATTGCATTTCTTATGTTGCAAGTTTTCTCCCATTGGTAGTTTTAAATTTCTAAGCAGATTAACGGCCGATATGTGACGACTACTGTAATTATTTTGCTATTGTCAACTTTAGGTATATGATTTTTTAACCCTATTTTGGTCAATACATCTATAGTTTCTCTTTAGGCCCTGATAAGTCTGCATTAACATTTGACAACGACACGAATCAACGTTTTAGCTAAACACGTTTTTGTGCTATACGAATTGGAATTTCGACACATAGTGAAAAATAGAAGGTCGCGTGCATGCGTGTTCTTCGGTGATGTGATGTGCAGATAAAAAAAAATGGTTACAAATATGACCTATTTTTTGAATGCTCAACCATGACACTAGCATTAAAAGTGTCGTAGTTATTAGCGGTTGAAATCTTACATGTTTTTCTCGGTCAGAAATATTGAAATTACCACCAGTACACCGAGCGAAAAACGTTTACATGTCAATAGAATTTAAGCCCATTGGTAATTTAGTACAGTATTTTTATCTCACGAAGCGACGCACGCTTTACTTCTGGTGCAAACACGCTGTGAATGTGTGCTTGGAGACGAGTAGAGTCAGCACACAACACACACACACACACACTTCTGAATGCGACATTGTCTCGAACGGTACCGAGAGCTCCTACGCTGACACACACATTCACAGCGTGTTGGTACACTTAGTAACCACAAACAAGGCGCGCGTCGCTTTGTGAGATAAAAATACTGTGATAGAAATACAAAAGGAATTCAAACACATTTTTGAAAATAAAAGAAACAGAGAGCGTGCACATCAACAAAGAATTCTGCTTAGACCGGTATTGCGGAGAAATTTAATAGTTCGCCTTCGAAATATGAGTCTGCAAAAGGCGATGAGTCAGCACGACATCATCTGCGTTTATTAAAAAAAAAATCTGCACAGAGATATCTGCAATATGTGAGCCAAGCACCATAATTTTCTGTGCTCATTGTTTGTCTAGTCTCCTCCTGCATTTGCTACCAAGTAGGTATGTCAAACTCAAACTCAAAGCATTTATTTAAAAAAAACCATTTACAGGCACTTTTGAATTGTCAAGTGGTCGATCAGTCATAAATATGAAGATAGTTGTCCATTCCAAAGCGTAGAAGGTACCTATGGAGAAGAACGGGCAAGAAACTCCATGGGTCTGTGTATGGGCATAGCATAGGACCTAGAGTTGGAACGATGTTCCTAATCGCACGTCATATTCTGCACGAAAGCTAGACCGTAAACAGGACATGACACTTTTCTTTTTCTTTTATTTACAATCAAACGTTGTTTTTTTTTTTTTCATTGTGCCTGTTAATAAATAACAGGCACAATGAAAAAAAAAATAACACAATATACAGCGAAGAGCAGTGGTGGCCCAGTGGTAACAGTCGCGACATACGAGTTGTAGGTCGTAGGCTCGAACCCAGACAGGTGCTTTAATTTGTGTAAATTATTTCATCACCCTTCTTTCAAAACGGTGAAGGAATACATCGTAAGGGAAGCGGCATGTCCTAGAACCAAAAATTTGAAGTCATGTGACATCTACCAACTCGCCCTGGACGCGCGTAGTGGATCACGGTCACTCACTGAGAGGAGGCTTGTGTCCCAGCAGTAAGGACGTTATAGGCTGATTATGGTATACAGCGAAAGGAACTTCGTTCCTGTCGGGTGTCCCAATACACCTCTTATCTTTTTTGAATGTACGTATATGTCCCAAATATGGCTGATTATTTTTATATAAAAAAGCAGATTATTTAAAGTACATATTTTTTATTTATGAAAAAGAAACATATTGTTGCTGTGTGTTCTGTAAATTACACCTGCCAGCTCCTGCCCGCGGCTTTTCCCGCCTGTTCATCCACGGGAACTTATTAATAAAAATAAAAAGTAATAAAAAGTATAGGAATAAAAAGTATCCAAACTCAACTCAAACTTAAACTTTTATTTTAAATAAACCAATTATAGGGACTGTTGAATTGTCAAGGGGTCGGTCAGTCAGAAATATGAAGCTAGTTGCCCATTCCAAAGCGTAGTAGGTACCTATGGAGAAGAACGGGCAAGTAACTCCATGGACACTCTTTTCTCCATACGAAACTACCTTTTGGAAGGGGCGACTAGAATCAATTATATTTAAATGTAAATGTTGACGTTCAAAAGTGCCTTTTATGTGCCTATTTGAAATAAATGCTTTGATTTTGACTTTAAATCAAAATATTGTTACAAAAAAGTTGTTACATCATTCATGTTGAAATTATACAGTGAGAAGGATGTAGAAACACGTGCAAGTTAAAAGCGTCCGTAGTAAAAATGATAAAAAAAAAACAATTCACATATTAAAATGAGCCGTGGCAGCTAAGAGATGACCAGTGCCTACTGACGGCGCCCGTTTACGAACATAACGTATGGATCAGCACCATTCAGCTCAACCATTTTGAAGGGAACTTGATGATCAATAAACACCCCACCACCAGCGACACATTTGTGTGAGCATGATATACTCTCAGCCGCCAGGGCACACTCAAGTCAGTGAAAGACGAACCAAGTAAGCTTTATAGTAGATACATAGTGCTCACACATGTGCTATGCAATTATACAATACTAAGATATTGAATTTATACAATGCAAATATAGCTTTTACAATCTTCCTCAGCTCCAACAATATTTACGAATGCTAATCAATTAGTTTATGCACCCCTGTGGAGTAGGACCAGCGCTGAGCCAAGCATTTTTGTCAGTGATGTAATCCCCCAACTTATAATATGCTTGGCTGTATAGTGTGCGTTTTATACGAGATTTAAATTTCGTTTCAATCAGTTGGAGTATGTGGGTAGGTATTTTAATGTACCATTTTAAACAGTACACCATGAAGGATGAGTCTACTTTAGCCAGTCTGAAACCTGACTGAACTAATTGGTCCCTATGTCATAATCCAGGTCATGCTCCAAATCAAAATAAAAATCAAAAGTCATTTATTCAAATTAGGCTGAGAATCAGCACTTTTTGAACGTCAAAATCACATAAGACAGTCCCCCCAAAACGCCCACCCTTCACCTTTTTCACCTCCATTCCTTTCATCCAAATCCATTTAGCCGTTACGGCGTGAAAAGGTAACAGACAGAGTTAATTTCCCATTTATAAAATAAGGTACTACCCGCGACTTCGTCTGCATGGGTTGCAGAGTTGGGTCCAGAAAGAAATCAAACATGTGTGAGTAATTCATCCGTAGGTATTTAATATGACAATCAAAGCCTTGCGCGTACAGCTTAGTAATGCCTTTAAGATGCTGATGCTGCCGAAGCACTGCAGTGCGTTGGGCATGTTTGCCGAAACTCGTATTGATGTCTTTCATGCCATCCTCAGAAAGAATGCTGCATCATTGCTTAGTCGTGTCCGCAGCAGTCGCAACTGCATTCATAGTGTTATGGCTGGCAAAATCGAGTGTCCAATATTGTGGCATTATACAGTGCAGTTTGCATGTTGATAAGAACAGTAAGTTTTAGGTAGAGTAACAGATATTATCTTATACCTATAGATGAAATGATAATTGATTTTAAATTTAATGAACTGAAAGACGTAAATGATTTTTAATATTTTAAATTAATTTAATTGCGATTTTATACAATTACAATTTGATTTTATATTACAATTGTACAATTTGATTTTATGCTGTTCAGTTATTTAATTTAGTTATAATTGTATTATTGTGGTATGTACTCGTATTTTAATCTTTGGTAACTAGCATAATTTTTAACAAAAATATGGAGCCTTGTGTCCGAATTTAAAAAAAAAAAAAAACGTCCGCTAGGAATAGTGGCCAGTATAACGTGTTGATGTCAGAAATTATCCCAGGGAACCTACAACCGGGATAAAAAGAACCCTATTAACACATAGGGTTCTTTTTATCCCGGTTGTAGGTTATATATATGCCATATATATATACAATATGTAACGTAATTAACGCACACCCTCAAACACCCCAATTAGAATATTATGTTATAATTTATTTTTTTATTTTATTTATTAGGGAAAACAAACAATTACACATTAAGAAAAACAGAAAGATAGAATACAGAAATGATACAAATGTGAAATCAACCACGTTCTCCACAGATACACAGTGAGACAATTTGGTAAATTTAAAGACTAGCGTTGTAAACAATACATAAGAGGAAAATTAATATTAAAGTACCAACAAAACAAAGCCCCAAAGATGGCGCATATAAGCGGAACAAAAGTTTCACATTAATTTATCAATATATTAAGTAACATGAGTTTAAACTTACTATGTGGCAAAGCAAACAGATCCAAACTGCAGAAATTCTTATTAAAATTGCTCGTAAGGCGACGAAGAGGTGCACGCAAGCCTGCGTTTGTACGACAGGAAGTAGTGGCGAATACAGGTCGTGAGCGCACCTCGCGTCCCTGGCATGTTCTAGGAACTATATAACACAACTTATTACTCATGTCTAAACAATCATACGAATTATTGCATAAGTCATACAAAAATGTGGTTTCAAGAAAAGTACGCCTTGAACTCAAAGGAAGTAAATTATATTTTTTAAGTAACTCACTATAAGAGAGGTAACAACTTTTAAAGCAGCGATAATGCATAGACTTCAAAAATTTACGTTGTATGCTTTCTATACACTCAATATATTTATTGTAGTAGGGGTTCCACACAGGTACTGCATATTCTAATTGAGACCTAACTAGTGATCGATAGAGATATAAATATGTACTCGGGTTCATAAATTCTATGGCTGATCTCATCACAAAGCCGTACATGCGATAAGCATTATTAACAATTTTATTAACATGTGTGTCTAAGTGCAGTTTATCGTCAAGTAATATTCCCAGGTCGCGGATCAAACTCTTCCTTGCCAGTGATTCACTGTGTATTGCATAGGGATATTTAAAAATATTTTTATTTTTAGTGAAGCTAATACAGTAACATTTAGAAATACTGAGTTGGAGTTTGTTTTTAGTGCAATAATTTGCAAGACGATTGAGGTCTTGTTGAAGTAGTTGACAGTCAAGCATAGTTTTGATGGGCCTAAAGACTTTAAGATCATCTGCGTAAAGTAAGAATTTAGAATTAAGAAAGCACATGTCAATATCATTTATAAATATAATAAATAACAAAGGCCCCAATATCGAGCCTTGAGGTACCCCTGATGACACAGTTATGGATTTGGAATGGAAACCATTAACTACCACTTTTTGCGTTCTATTCGTAATATAGGAACTAAACCAACGGAACAAATCGCCACGAATGCCATTAAATGCTAATTTGCCTAAAAGTAAATTATGGTCGACCTTGTCAAAGGCTTTACGGAAATCAGTATAAATAGAGTCCACCTGTACACGTGTGTCCATATTATTGAATAAATAATCAGTATATTCAATCAAATTAGTAGTTGTAGATCTTTTCTTGACGAAACCATGCTGTTGCTTAATAATCTGATCATGAATAATTGGATATAGCTGATTGTGGACAAGCCTCTCGAAAAGCTTTGACAAAATCGACAGAATGGAAATAGGACGGTAGTTCTCAATTTCACATTTAGGACCAGATTTATGGACAGGGGTGATATTGGCTCGTTTCCACACTTCTGGGAAAATTCCTTGGCTCAAACATTTCTTATAAATAATATACAGTGGGAGACATAAAGTGTCAGCGGTATTTTTAAGGAAGAGTGGCGGGATACCATCAGGACCTGGACCTTTAGAACAATCTACGGATTTCAAAACACTGTGTACTTGCTCAATACTGATCACAAGATTGCTAACGAGACGACTATTCTTAGCATCGCCGAAGGTCTGCTGCTGCACATTGCTGAGAGTGGAAGGCTCATAAACAGAATGGAAGAACTTTAAAAAGAGATCACAGATTTCATCTGAATTATTGGATGACTGTCCCGCGTAATGCATTGTTGAAGGAATGGAAGCTGTGGATTTACGGTTGGATATAAAAGTCCAAAAATATTTAGTGTTAACTTTTATGCTATCCTCAACTGACTTCATGTATCGGCAGTAACAAGTTTTAGATTCAGTATGAAATCTCGACCTATATAGTGAAAATTGTTCATAATCTGATAAATTTTCATACGCCTTCCATTTACACCACGCCTTAGTTTTATTTTTAAATATGTGTATCAAAGAAGGTGAAAACCAGACCGGATATTTGGAAGACTTGACCGATGTTAAGGGAACATGAGCTTTAATAACTCTATAAATAACTTCATAAAATAAATTTACTGCATCTTCTGCAGATTGTCCAAGTAACAATTCGTCCCAGTTAACTTTGTCCAAATCACCATTAATTTTTTCGTAATCAGCCTTAAAGTAATTGTACCTCTGTGTAAATTTACGTGTCATGGCTCGGTTACCTAGATTGAAAGAAGCCAGTATACATAAGGGTGGGTGATAAGGGTCTGAGGTTAATAGTGCGTCAGTGGGTGTTACAACAGAACACTCAGTATTACTGATCACCAAGTCCAAAATCTTTCCTGTCGAATTTTTTATATTATTATACTGGTAGGCATTAAAAATGGACATAAAGATGCTTAAGTGTCTACAAATTGGAGAGTTGCTGCTATTTAAATCTAGTGTGGTAGAACATGAACCTCTAGCAGCTAACCAATCAATATCGGGAAGATTGTAATCACCAAACAGATAGAAATTTTGAACACTTCCACTCTCAACAACTGCTTGCAAAAGCTCCAAATATGCAACATAAACACTTTCGGGTGTTTTTGGTGGAATGTATGCTGAACATATGATATCGTACTTTCCTTTCGTTGCGCTTGGGATACGCAGAATGACATGCTCAATGTATTGGTTTAATAAGATAGTGCACTCAATTGAGACTGATCCCAGTCCCTTCAGTATCGCTATAAGGGTGCCACCACCATCTTTCTTTTGAGTAGCCTTTCGATCCCGATCACATCTGTATACGGAATACCGCTGATCCACAAACTCCGAGTCGAATATTTCAGGGGTTAACCAAGTCTCCGTAAGTATTACGATATCGTAGCAGTTGGATAAAATATTCATAAATAGTACATGCAGTTTAGTGCGAAGCCCCCTACAATTTTGATAGTATATTATTAATTTATCAGCCATAATCGTAGGTATATAATCGAAGCAGTAATATTAAATAAGTCAGAGCAAGTTTAGAAGCATATCCTGCCAGACAGTGGCAAATAGATAATTTTAAGAAGTACAACTTGAAGTCAAGTATCATCATAATTAGCAATAAATTTAAAGTAAAATTGTTAAAACTCTCTTTTACATAGAATAGTAAGTGTAGAAGATGCACGTATAGTATAATATTGGAAAAGCAAAAATAGGTTACGGATAGCATGAGAATAATATACCGTAAAACTGCAACATTTATGAAAACATTTACATTAGACAAACAAAATGTATCCACGTTATCAACATTAGACATAATCATAATATATACACTTAATTTTTAATTTAACATGTATATGCATTGTTATTTATTAAATTAGTTATACCAATTATGGGAGAAATTTATGGTCATACTACTACGCACGCAGCGCACACAGTCGCACAAGCAGTTACCGCGCCGCTCGACACAACACAACGAAACTACGGAAAAAGCCGACAATTTGATACACGATTGTTTACGTTAAAGAAATATTATGAAACATTAACCGACGACGTCCGAGAAAAGAATTGTTTATTTACGGTCTATGTCTAGTAAACACTATGATTGCGTCTTTCCATCACACTTTTCAGGCTTTGGACTGTCGACTCTGAATAATTTCGTTTATTGAATATGATACAATGCCAATCGGCAATGAACTGCTGAAAATAAGAGGCGGTACGACAACATTATTCAGAGACGGCATGTTTAAAAGATTGAATCAAAATATTTAAAGTAATTTAAAAAATCAAATAACTTACATACTGATGGCCTAAACACTCATACGACGTTGTCTTTTTAACACACTTTCAAAATGTCCACCACCTTGTTCAATACATTTTAATGCCCGTTTTCTTAATTGATGTTTTAATTTAGAAAGCACTTCAGTGTCATTTCTCACTATTTCAAAAGCGTTCACTATCCTATTTTTTAGGTCCTCGGCACTTGTTGTATCACTAAAATAAACTAACGATTTAATTCGTCCCCACAAAAAAAAATCAAGAGGCGTCAAATCAGCTGATCTGGGGGGCCACTGGATAGGGCCACCGCGACCGATCCAGCGCTCTCCAAACTCTTCATCAAGGTGCTGCCGAACACTTCTAGTGAAATGGGCAGGGGCACCATCGTGTTGGTAGAATACCTCTTGTAAATTATGAAGAGGAATGTCTTCTAGCAGCGTAGGTAGAGTTTCTCGTAAAAACAGTAAATATGCGTCTCCTGTTAATCTTTGTAAGAAGACTGGCCCCAGTATGTGTGTACCAATGACACCGGCCCAGACGTTAACTGAGAAACGGTGTTGGAAGGAATCCACTCTGCATGCGTGAGGATTTTCGTGCATCCACAAATGTGTGGTATGTTGATTGTACATCCCCACGCGTGTGAATGTACTTTCGTCGGTCCAAATTATGTTCCGCTGCCAATTTTCTAATAACCAGCGGCTGAACTGCAAACGTGGTACGTAATCGTTTGGAGTCAACTCCTGGCATCTTCTGAGGTGGAATGGATGTTCTTTATCACCACGAAGTGTTCTCCACACATGCATATGACTACATTCAAAGTGTGGCGCTGCTTCTCGGGTACTGGCATGGGGATTCTCATCGAAATAGTCCAGGATTTCGTTTTGAAGACGAGTACGTGTACGCACGTTGGCTCCCCTATCGATGGCTGTGTTTGGACGGAACGTTCCGTGGTCGCGAAGCCGCTGAGTAGCAGCTAACATTGTCCTGCGGTCCACTCTTGTACCATACCTTTGGTTAAATGTTCTGCAAGCTAGAGCCACATTATCACCACACGTTGCCAAAGTCCTCACCATTTCGGTATACTGAACATTAGTGTATTGGAAAGACATTGCGCGCGAAAGAATTATTTGATAACACTAACTACGTAACTTCTTTCCACTAATATTGCCCGCGCGTGATTATTGTTGAAAGTTGACTAAACTTGAAAGGGAACGAAAGTAAGTAGGTGGTTTATCCACGGAGCAATTGTATTTGCTCCGTGGGTTTATCGGTGTCCTTTGTCCAGTTCCTGTTAGTGTGTGCGTGCGGTCAAATCGCTAAGTTTACAATGCATTTGTTAACGTTCTTGGAATAAGGTTTATTTTTCTTTATTTTGTATTGAATGATGGAATTTTTATGAATACAAATAAAACTGCGATTTTAAAAGTCTTATTACTTTGACTTACGGTCCATTTCAATTTGTTTTGATTGTACAGGGTTAATATGACAATAATATCCGTAGTTTTAATTATTTTTGGGATAAAAAATTACCTATATTAAAAATTATATAAATCGATTCAGTAAACGATTCTGAACAAACTATTTTCAGGATGTGCGTTAATTAAGTTACATGTTGTATATGCCAGGATAACTAGCATATTATTGTGCCACTGCAGGGAAAATGTCTCTTCTCATACATAGAAGGCACGAGCATTGATCGCATCACCACGCTTGCTCACGCAGACCGGTTAGTGATTTCAGACTTATATTAAATATACTAGCTGACCCGACAGACACAAATTTCAATAATTCAAACAACAATTCCATATAAGTAAATTCAGTTATTTCAGGATTTTTCGATATTGCGGGCCGATTTTTAACTGTTCCGTTTCTTATTAGCCCTACTATATTATTATTGGGCTGTATGGTGGCTTAGATTGAGGCACGAAAAAAAATCCGCGAACCCACGACATCTGTCACAAATATTTGTTACAAAATATTCAATTTAAGAATTTTAATATGTTATCGCTTGCTAGTGTGTTCAAAACCGTCGTTTAATACGCGTGAGCATTTGTCATTGCAGTCTTAGCTCCATTTAGGTAGATCGAGAACTAATTGTACCCACTTATTAACAGATTATTAAACTTCGGACAAACCGATCGCATCCGGTCAAGTTGGTGGATTAAGTTTTTAGAAAATAAAAAACGGAATGATATAGGAGCCTGTTAATGTTTTTATTGATTTTCGAAGTAGTCTCAGTTCCTTTCTAAGCACCGTCGCATGCGATGGAACCATTGACTGAAGCAGTGGGCCCACTCTTCTTTAGGGATTTCTTCCACGCTTTTTTCAAACGCTGCCACGGCGTCTTCGGGGTTCATAAAACGAATTCCTCTACGTTTATCTCTTATTTTTGGAAATAAATAAAAGTCACAAGGTGCCAGATGAGGACTGTAAGGAGGACACACACTTTCGATAGACAGATATTCGATAATCAGTATCGACAGACACTTTTTAAATGGCCGCCAATTTGTAAAAACAAATGATGTATGAGTTCATTACACATCTACAGATTCCCAAAGAGTTCCTAAATCGAAATTTAAATAAATTTTTCATCGGCTGCTTTCCTTACTGGCCTATTCTAAAACTTTCGGTGTGACCCCCGTATAATGTTGTTTTTTTAAAACAGTAAACACGTGCCGTCCCTAAGTGTCACAATACTATTTACAATCGCCAATCTGTCAAACGGACAGCGATTGTTATCAAAAACAACAATAATAGTAGAAAATCCTTGCGCCTTATCAGCTGTTCTCAACAGAACGCATAAATATCAGGTAATCAGTTTGATGATTACCTTTATCATCGTAACATAACTAACGCGCTGCGGCCGTCGTCGATAACACTCTGTTACTAACAAATACATATACTCAATAACTGAATTTCCGACTTTTTTAGGAAAGGATTTTTTCCTATTCTTCTAATATTTTTTTTTGTATAGCATTGTCTGTAAGCAGACATGTTTATAACGTTGCCGAGTGTCAACAATTATGGTGGGTTTTAGTGTCACTATGTGTAAAAATATATTTGTTCAGTTAATATAAATGTTACAGTGTAATAATTGTGATAGTGGGTACGATGAGTTATTACGAAAGCAAATACGGAACTGCTCGCAGAAAGCCGAAAGTGCTGGTAAGGAAATAGGTATTTTATTATAGAAAACCGTTTTTCTTCTGAATTTCAATGAATGCTGACTTATTCTTCCATCCCAGATAGATTTTATTTGTCCTTACTTTACGCACTTGTTACTACACTTTGTGCTGAATATTTAAATGAAACTCGAGATGTAGAACATTTTAAGAATGACTCCTAGCTAAGAAATGAATGATAAAAAGTAGATTATCGAATCATTATTTGCCGATTTATATGATGTGCAAAAGTAGCAGCAGCCGACTTTTGTTGCAAAAACCTGACGACACTTTTGCCGACGCAGAGATTGACTCCAACACTCCAGTTACCAGTTAGTCTCGTTTGCAGCCACTAGAACATCAACGCAAGTCAAGTTAGTAAATCAAGTAGTTAATTGATTATTAGTTATCTATAACTAGCTGACCCCGCGAACTTCGTACCGCCTATATATATATTTTATTTTAATTTTTCTCTGCGTATGAACCATCCTCGTACTTCAAGGAATATTCTAAAAAAAAGAATTAGCAAAATCGGTCCATCCGTTCTTGAGTTATAAAATTACAACGAAAAGTGGCGTTGACTTTTATAGATAAGGATTACGCCACCATTGTGTTTGACAATGAAATAGATTGCATTGTCGTGAGAACATGATTACGTGTGAGAAATACCAACTCAAGCCATTCTACAGCCGGAATTTGTTTATGAATTCATGTTGTGGATGTAATAATCTGAATTCAGAAAAAGGTGTTGTATTGATAACATCCAAAAAAAGTCTTGTCCACACGGCACGCATATTCATATTTGGAATTTTAAGAGATACTTATTCCGGCGTAGAAAATTATTTGCCAGGTAAAGAAGAATTGGAAATATATTTTTTCACATAAAAATGTTCATACAGTCAGTACAGGGAGTGAAATTGGCTGCATTTTTGCCACAAAAATATCGCTACGTTAAGTTGTCTAGGTACCGGTAGCACCTCTTGCTACGCCAATGCCTACGCCATCGGCTACGCCAATGTCTACGCCATCGGCTACGCCATCGGCTACGCCATCGGCTACGCCATCGGCTACGCCGTAGGCTCTACGCGCAGAATATATATGATTATATACAGGGTTACTGGTAACTCGACGTATTCCTTGCAGGACGTCATAGTAGGGTTAAGATGCAACAAATTAAGCCATTTTTTTTAAATTACTTTTTGTAAAAAAATAATTCACTAGACAACATTTTATATGAAGCAACAGCAAAAATCACAAAAAAAAATGTTTGTTTAGAATATTTGCCAAGGTTAATGGCATTTTTGAACTTTAAATTATGAACAAAGATCTGTTACGGCATCAACTATGATATTAAGTTAAATTTCAGTACAGTCGCGCTGTAAATCATTTATAAATTGGCTCCAAATGATTTAATCTGGGATTTTTCATAAAAATACTGACAATGTAACAAAGTAAAAACTACTAAATTTCGGTAGAACATTTGGTGGCTTTATTTGTTGCATTTTAACCCTGCTATGACGTCGTGTAAGGAATACGTCGAGTTACCAGTAACCCTGTATATGAGACCACACACAAGGTCTTCAGGTCCCGAACTAGGTAAAACCTGTACTACGGTAACCTGATGACTGATATACATACTTATATACATATACACACCCAACACAGGTCAAACAGACCTGTTCATGCACACAAATGTTTGACTTGTCCCGTTTCCGGGGAACTGCACCAACTGGTCAGTCAATATTATCCTTGTAGCTTGTAACTCATGGGACAATAACTATAGTTTTTAGAAATTTTTTATGGTGTTATAATTGAAGACATGAGTGGATGAAGGTGATATGTCGCAAAATTCTAATTTCGAGAAAATTGAGTTCAAAGTTTCGCATAAACATTTTAGGATATTTCAAAACGCCTTTAATGTATTTATCTAAAAAGGGTGTCTGGCGGCGCCAACCGTTTAGTATTTTTAAAATAGGGGAGAAATTAAAGAATAAAATGTATTTTTATTACTTTATTTTAAGAAAAACTGAACATAACTCCTTCTTCCGCAAAACAATATTTTAATCAATTTAAGAAAATTAAGTCTGAAGGAGACAAGTTACTTAAGAAATTAGAAAAAAAATTAAAAAATAAACGTTATTCTTCTCCAAGAATGGATTGATAATAATATCGATATTCCGGTTTAACAAATTTTAGTTGGTCCTTAATATTAGCTTTTTTTTTCAACTGACACAGACACATATTTGCCATTCACACGTGGCACCTCAAAATTTGGATTAATTTGACCCCTTTTTTATTAAATATCAACTTTTTGGAAAGGTGTCGTTTCGTCGTATGACTCTTTGTATAAATATGAACCGTATTCATAAATTCTGATCCATTTCACGCCATCCCTAAAACTAATTTTGTCATTATTAGTATTTTTTGTCCTGTTAATCAAATTTAAATTCACTTGCAAATCGTTTATTTTCCTGAAATGGTCAGTCATATCAATAACTATGTTGTTTCGTGAAGCTTTGCATAAAATGGTTCGGTATTGTTCAGGTGCATAGATTGTATCATTTTTTCGAAGCACTTTTTCGATCCTCCCGAAATCTCGATCCGAATCCAAATATGAATGTCCCTTGTCTTCGGGAAATTTGTGGTCTATGATTTTAAAATATCCTCTTAGATCAAGTATTGGTAAAGACATATTAAATTGAAATTTTTGTTCTGTCCGGCACATGAATCCGACCAAATTATCAAATGATCTTTACCTTGGCAACTTGGATCTACCTCCACAAACCTCAAGAGTGCATTTGCGACTTCTGAACTTCCACGATCCGCTATATCTTCAGTCCATGTACAACAAACAGCTTTTTCTTTGGATGTGCCGTCTATAACATGAATATCAAAGTTATAAAACCAGATTTGTCGTAGATAGAATGCCTTGGATGTAGTTAATTTTGGCAAATGCATCGTTTGCTGTAGATCTACTGTAATGTAAAGCACACCATCAGACGGTTTAGGTTTCTTTCGGTCGGCTTGCATCGCTTCCACAGCTGCATAGTAATTTGCTTTATGTTCTTCATTTGAGTCCCCAGCATCACATGTTGCACAGGTATCACTCTTTGGGTATCCAAAGGATAAATTAAATTCTGTGACAAAGATTTTGTTGTATGTTGTCTTCTTGATTTTATATTTCGCAGTTAAATTTTCTTTTTCACACATTTCCAGATATAGACTATGCATCTTGGTCATATTCAAAAGGGGAAAAAGATATAACTTGTGCATATTTTTATTACGAAAATAGTGGGACTGTTCGGCGGGCAAACTCGATATATTTGCTTTAATACGGTTCATCCATTTTGTGAGGACGATTCTGGTGCTTGCCCCTGCAGTCTGGATTTGGAGCAGAAATTTGTTTGTTTTTGTGAGTTATCAATATCGATTTATTAACACCACATTAACACCGTTAAAGTATTTTTGACAACAACAAGTGACTCGTGCGTGCTCGTGCGTCCGATTGACAAAAGAGCGGGAATGAACGGAACGGAATGTTGACGCCGTATTATGAATGAAAGTGATATGTGCAGCACATAGCTCCTTCATCCACTGCAGAAAAGTTAACTTTTTACTTTTTAGGCATCCATAAAAATGTTAAGTGCCCATAGCACATTCTTCCAATATTGATTAAAAATAATAGTGTACATGACACCTTCATCCAGTAGTGAATTTCTAAAATAGCCACAAACTTGGTTGTTTTAAGGTTTAAAATTGTTTGTATGTCCATAACACCATCATCCATGCATAGAACAGCGAAAATCTAAAAATGTGACATATCACCTTCATCCACTCATGTCTTCAATTATTTCCTACATTATGTAAGTTTTAACTAAAAGCTGTTGATACTCCATAGGAGAACATAGTAGCTTATTAGAAAATAGTAATAAAAAGTTGGTAAATATTTTTTTTTGTTTTGTTAATATGAAAACCGTGTCTTTAGTGCTGAAAATACGATCAAAGTGTAGTTGAAGTAGATACCCTAGTGTGTTATTGTTAATTACACAGTAAATTGAAAAACATATCTTAAAATAGCAATCATTACTTTCAAATTAACCCAATGAAAAACTTCTACCCTCACTCAAAATTAGGTACATCAATTCAACATAATTATTTATCCATTTCTGTAATTGCAAAATGACGGCTGCTGTCAGTGTTATGTTTTTTTTTTCATGATCATAGCGCATTGTAATGTCACATGCTAGTTTTGCCACGCCTCGAAGAAAAACTCCTCCATACTAATGGATCCCTCAGGGGAGATTCCTTGCTAAAAAGAGCATTAAAAACAAAAAAAAAGTGGTCCATGAAGGTCTCTTCACCAACAAACCACGTTTACAAAGTCTTACCAATACACCTACGCAAAGTACTGCCAAAACCTTCCTGATGAAAGCAACTCAAAACCAGAAGAAACTGAAGATCGATTTAAAGAAGTCTCGTATTTGAAAAGGAGACAAAGAGTAAGTCCAGCCTTACACAGAACTGAAAAACAAACTTATCTGAATAATTATCGGTTAAGTTAAGTACACCAATTGACACATCAAATAGCTTTGCTAATCTCGAGGAGGATGTCCATACTTCAAATACCGAGCCACAAGAAATAAGGTAGGCCTCACCAATTTTCGTTGATAAGGTCAGCCTCTTATTAAACTGCTTGATGAATATGCCAATGTTAGCTATGAAATAAAAGTTCTCCGAGATGTACAGGTTAAGATTCAACCTGAGTCTCCTGAAACATATTCACCGATTGTGAAACAACTGGAGATTAGACAAACGGAGTCCTAGACATACAAACTCAAACAAGACAGGAGTTTCAAAGTCGTATTAAAAATATTCATCCTCCTACACACACAAATGACATTTAAAATGAGCTTCTTAGTAATAAACATCTGGAATATTAAGCTGAGAAACAATTACAACCTTAGAGTAATAATACATTGATTTATGAAGTACAACTTCATAAATCAATTAGTCTGCTGCATTGCCGCTATACCTTTGCGCCTCCGCGGCCAAAATGAGAGATTCCACAATGTGCTAATTGCTAACAGTATGGGCACACTAAAAGATGCTGGCACAGTAAACCGAAATGCATTAAATGTGACGGAGACCATCCCTCAATTAGCTGCGAAAGGAAGGGAAGATACGACAGTGTCAAAAAAATATCCAGCTAACGATTATCAAGAGCTTCAAAAAGTTAAATACCCGGCTATTAAAACAAAGATGCACCCAAAGCACCCAAACCTTAAAATGAACCACCCAACGAAGCTCCTTTACGTATAACGTATAGTCAAGCAGTCCAAATAAATTGAAATTTACAAACAATACCAACGACCCCAGCTCTTCAAATTACAAGCGAAACATAACTCATGCTAAATATGCTAAAACAACTGATGCAGCAACTGACAAAGATGTTGTTTACTCCTGTAAACCACACTTTAAAGACCTAAAATTATTAACCCTGCCCTGCCTCTACATATTTGAAATTTGTAAATTTGTACGAAAATATCCACAATTCTATACCAAAAGAGGAGATATTCAAACTAAAATTGCACTCAGACATGAAAGCAGATTAAACATACCCACCTCACGCATATATAGAAATGCACTCTTCTAGTACATTTGTCATGTCCATTAAAATATATAATAAGTTACCGGAATGCATCAAAAATATAAATAGCAATAATACATTTATCAATAAATTGAAACAATTTCTAATAATCAAAAGCTACTACACCATTGACGAATACATTAGTGATAAATTTCATAAACAATAAAAACCATTTTTACATACCGTCCGCGAACCGTCTGCCAAACCAGTTTTTTTTTAAATACTATCAGTATTTTGCATAAAAAAAAAACTGAAAATGAATAATTATACTAAACAGTGCACAATTAAAGCTAATAACATTCTACAAGACTCAACAAAATCGTAAATATTTAGTTTATTTATAATACATACTTTACTACTGTAAATCGTGCAATAACTTAACTTAAAACCAAATATATATAAATACTGATATAAAATATAAATACCATAAAAGCAAATGATACTATTTTTATTTCATATTTAATCTTTTTCTTAACAAAAAGCGCCTTCATCCTCTCTCCTATTAAACATTAAATTTGCTGTGCCCGATTCGATGTTTTAACATACCAACTGTTATAATGTTACACTTTATGGAATGCAATAAAGTATTGAGTATTGACAACGATGACTAGCCTTCTTATCAACTACATAACTAAAATCTCCCAGACCATAAAGAATGTCAACGGCTTGTCACAACATGTTCTAGAATTAAAACAATTAAAACTGTTTTTAGAAATGATCAATAGATTTACTTCTTATCTCCGAAACACATTTTACAAGCAAGAGCCATTTTCCAATTCCTCGCTATACACTATGCATCCAGATGGCAAAGCAAACATTATGAAAACATCAAACATTATGAAAACAGCCACGCACACAATAAATACAGGAAACCAAAATTGTATTTTGTACAGAAGCAGTTTCTCTTTCGTATTGTGGTATAAGCATATGAATGTTGTTTGATTGTGTTTATTTTCGAAATCGGATCAGTATTCCAGAGATTACCTCCTACATCCAAACTTACAAACTTTACTTCTTTATAATGATATTAGTGTAGACAATAAAATTATATCTATACATATTTAGTTAATTACGAATAAACTTAAAATCAGAACAAACGGCAGCGTGACTTTGGGTTGTGTTCGAAATATTTTTTACATATTATCCTTAACATAAAATTACATAGAATAGAAACACCTCCTTCTTCCCCAAAGGTATATTGGGACGGCCTAGTTCCAATATCTATTACCGTGCTATTTAGCCATTTTACATACGAGATTCGGAACTTCTTCTAAGTCTTATCTGTTGATTAATATAATTAATCATCTTATTTATTTTTTTATTATTATTAAGGCACATCAACAACACAAACATTTACAAATAAAAGAGAACAGAGACATGGACTAGTTTTTACGTCAATTACAGACGTGCACAGCATTCACAACAAAATAGAAGAAAAAAAACGCAGTATTCACGTTACAAAAATAAATAAAAAAAACAAAAACAATATAAGAACAAAAGCTCTAGCTAAAATCTCGGTAGTAGAGAGAATACCCTCAACGTCATAAACATTGACTAATTTTCATTTTGTCGTCTTCAGTCTTATATATCTTAAAACGTTAACATACGAACTTTATTACAAAAACAACAAGCGACTTAAAAAAAAAAAACACTAAAAGTGAAAAATAACTATAATTTTGGAAGTCGGTGAATTTGGTTTTGTGTTTTTGTTTTTTTGCCACCGACTTCTGAAATTGAAGTTATTTTTCACTTTCTAGTGGTGGTACCTACCTACCCTACACAAACTAGTATACCTTCACTTGCTAAGTAAATAACAGTGAGAGGAAGGTTATTATAACACCAGCAACATATTATATTAAGTGGAAAAAATACGTTTTGTTTAAGCTAATTCATAAACCACTCATCAGAACTTGACCAAATTTGTAGGGGATCACCTGATAAGTATACCCTTACAAAAAAAGGCAATCTAATTAAGAACATCCTCCTTCTTAGGAAGTCGGTTAAGAACAAGGTATCCTAATACCATATATTTTTATACGTTATTAAACATTAATTATAAGAAGCAAGCTAAAAAAATTCCTTTGAAAGCCTTGAGTAGGACGGTAAATTCCTTTGAAAGACTTGAGAAGGACGATAAAGTAAAATTAAATAAGGAGAATCAATTATCGAATGAAAGAAGCCCAGTTTGTAGTACTTAGTTATTAATTATCGGAGATATTTTGTAATTAAACCGTTATATTTTCTTGTGTAGATTGGTGTCTAGGCCTGCGACCTAAGAACGTCAATTAGAAAAAAAAAAACAACGAAGGTAGCGTAGGGTGCATGTATTTTTTTCCCAAACAAACTTACATACATAATCAGCCTATAATATTCCCACTGCTGGGACACAGGCCTCCTCTCTTCGAGAGAGAGTGGGCTTGTTTTTTTGGCACATTGAATCATATGAAGTAAGCTCAACAAAAGGTAACTGTTTTAAATCGTTAAGACTGCAACGCGGGCCCAGTGCGCGTTGGTAGATGTCACATGTCTTCGACATTTTCGTTCTAGGACACGCCGGTTTCCTCACGATGTTTTCCTTCACCATTTTGTGAGCTGTGGTAATGAAATTATTTACACAAATTAAACTGCCTGCCTGGGTTCGAAGCCGACCTTCAACTCGTAAGTCGGGTCCGTTACCATTATGCCACCACTGCTCCACACCAAGCAACCTTGTTGAATGTCCATTAGATTTATTTTAAACAACTATTATACATAACACCACGCGTCGTTGCCCTGAAGGGCTAGGTAGAGGTGTACCTATAGTAGACCCACATTTTGCCAATTATGTCCAAGTCGCAGGTAACAGGGGCCGAGTCTATTACCATCAACCGGCCACAAATCAGACTCCCGGCTGCTACTAACAAATTCCAGATGGAAAAACCTAATCACACTTTGCCCGACCCGGGAATCGAAACCAGGAACCAGCCATTTTAATAGAAGCAAAATTAATAATTCTCTATGGATATTTGCCTAATATTTAACAGTCAAACAGAAAGGAAGTACCCCCGTGTGCATTGAATGGCAAAATGACCCTAACGAACCTTTACAGCCTAATAGCCATTTTACCTCTGTGGCCACCAATATAAATACCAATTGCTCGGATAAAGGGTTTTGCATGATTGATTACATAACCAGCATGTGTATGCATTGGATGTCAACACAGAAGGACAGGTTGTAAATAAATTCGATGCGGCATTTCTTTTTATAGAGTGTCATAATATATAAATGTATACATAGATACTGTTGCAATTAAATGAAAGAAAATTGTAAACTCATTAAGTTCACTTTGTAAACAAGCATATTATAAATTAGAGGATTATATCCAAGATAAGAATGCTTGGAAACATTCTGGTCCAGCTCCATAGGACAGTCTAGGGTCTTGACAAAATCAAACGTGTTGCTATAGTTAATTATTTTTATGACATTGATTTACATTCTGTGTTTACTTTAACTCACACACTGACATATTACTTGTTTACTTAATTTGGGAAATCGTATACTTTTACAATGTTTGTAAATATGTGTGCAACGTGTATCTATCACATAATTAACTTATTTGTCATTGCTACATGTTTTAATTCGTTTTACCTATTGCGGTAGGGTAATTTTAATATAGGTGCATCGTCTTCACATATAATTATAATTATATAATTAATGTATACAAAATGTTGTAACACATTTTTAAAGAGTAACGGTGTAGTTCTTGCCCATTCTTCTCCATACGAGACTGCCTTTTGGAAAGGGTCACTAGAATCAATTCTATTTTAATGTAAGTAAATGTTGGCGTTCAAAAGTGCCTTTTATGTGCCTGCTTGAAATAAATGCTTTGACTTTTGATTTTGAAGTATTACATATAACCTACAAGTATTTTTGCAAACGTGCCTAAAGGTTATTGTTAATTAAATAGTGTTACGGGCGGTGTTTTGAAAACGGCGAAGGAAAATATCGTTAGGGAAGAATCAATACATCGATGTAAAGTGGTTTGCGTAGGAGTTTATCGAATTAAAGTGTCGTCGATGTAACAAGGCATCGAACTAAGATAGTATCTGGGCAACGTGTTCGAAATAAACTAGTTGTTCATTAGAATAGGACACCTACCAAACGACACTGGCCTTAGGGGTGGTTTACCTACGCGTAGGTATTATAATACCTACAGATAAGACTCATCTTAGCAGTAGAAACAACATTACCTATATTCAAAATATCTTTTATTTTGTCTTACAGATCGACTCACATTACCAAGATCGATCTCAGCTTACTCGGCCTGGCAACATCGATGTTTCATAAGAACTGTGGCAGACGTTCTGGGAAGTCATTAAACACTAATTAATATTTCGCCATACTGCCGAAAGCCAATATTCTATCAGAGTAAAAGGAAAGTGAAATACCTAATGAAGTAAAGTACCTATTAAGTTTTTAGATTTGACTATAGTGATGACGATAATAGTAACATTGTATTGAGAACAATATGTCCTAAATACATTTTTTTTTATTATAGACATAATAAAATTGAAGGAGCCTGAATTAGCTTTATAAGTAGAGTATAGTTCCTCGCTGAAAATCTTTCATCTTTGCAAACGTTGGATCATCAGAGGTATCATTAGAAAATTTCATAAAACATTGACTGTATTGTACGTATTTTAGGGTCTCTGTAAGGGCTGGAAACTCATAAAATCTTCTCGTGCACGCGACTCACTAGTCTATATGCAAACAAGGTCCTTGAAAACTAGTTGACATGGGTTGTACCTTAACCTTTTTATTTTATTTTGTGGAGAAACCTTCAAAAGGCGCCCGGCCTCCGGGGAAAGAGGTCAAGGAGTGCGTAATTAAACTAATTAAAGCATTATTAAACTTAGTTTAATGTTTTTATGTTTCGTAATGTTAATTACTTATTACTGTATAGAATCCAGTTCTTCTAACTGAACAGACAGCAGTGCTGCTGGGGAGTTTGTTGCGCCACTTCTTTTTCCCAGCAAAAGCACTAGGAAGTGGTGAAGGGCGGGCGTTTTGGGGGACTGTCTTATGTGATTTTGACGTTCAAAAAATGCTGATTGTCAGCCCAGTTTGAATAAATGACTTTTGATTTTTGATTTTTCTGGTCCTTCGTTAAAACCAAAAATTCTAAATCCAGCTCTATACCGTCCGAAATGACACTAAACGATTCAATAGATGTTTAGATTAGATGGAGTTCGAACAACAAATCCCCATCAAGTGTTACTACGGACGTGCTGTCCGATTGATGTACAGTCAGTATAAATACCGTACACGTACGCAAGATTCGAAAGCGTATTTCTCCTAAAGTAGTGATAGATATTTTATAGTGTTGCGTAAACTGTATTTTAACAAAGTTGCAATTCCTATTTCACTAGAAAAACGTTTTCGCAATTTGCGTAACTGTAAGTTATTTATGCTTCTGACTGTGCACGACGAAACTTCTGTGTTCCCCTATGTTTAGAACGACTGTTTACGAATGTCAAAACTCAGTTTTCAACTGGCTCCCCCTTCGCCCTTTTGCCTCGTTCACCCTTTCGCCTTATACCTACCTTGTCATTAGAGGATTTATTATTAAACTATCGGTTGCGGTCATCAATTGGCTGGTAAGCATGGTGAATGCCCTTTCACAAGGATATTTGAAAATGAAAATCTATTTTCAATTTACCTGGAATTGAAAGACACAAATCATTAATTTACGTGCGATTGAAAACCACGAACTAGGGACGCTTTATGCTCTTACTGGTCATATATGTTTTGTCAATATTGTATTCTGCTGGATACTGGGAATAGCAATAAGACAAGCACTTACGTGTATTCGCACATATTTGTAAATTTTAAACTATTTACCCATTATTTACAAACAGCACTTAAAAAACAAATCATGACTCAAATAAAGGTTATTACGATACCATTATCGAGTGGGTTTTCTGCACTGTACACTACGAGTATGTTAACTATTTGCAAAGTATATGTTGATAGTCTTGTCATAGATGCAGTTTCATCGGTATGATCGACTTTTCCCCATAGGTATGGTTTCGTACGAGATATTTTAATGAATAATGGATTTATCTAGAGCCTTTATGTTCATGCTTTACCAGGCTGTAGGTACTCTGCTGGATGCGCAGTCAACATTGTACATTATAAAAGACTTAAGTATCAAAAAAACTTGAAAAACACGCACAAACCTAACAGATTTTTTAAATAAAATTTTGCCTAAATACGATCATTAAGGCTAAAATCACTTTCAAAAACCTTCTAGAAAATATCTACCGAATTTTATAATGTCGAAACTCATCGCTCCGTATAAACAAGGTAGTCTGTCGTTTGACAGTTAAATGTTAGCCAGTGGGTCATTAGTCAAAAATCAATAAGGTTCGGTCAGAAGTCAAAACAAGAGACACGTGACATTCCATGGTACTTTATAGAGTGATCCTTCTGTTAGTCGTCGCCGTCGGTAGCTTTGCAGCGGTTAATTTCCCACTTATAAGGAATACTTAGAAATTGCTTTCTTGTAGCGAGCCCTTTTGAATTATAAACTAGGTTTTGTAGAAGGCGCGCATCGTCGCTTTGTGCAGTGGTGTCGTGTTGTGTTGTGAACGATTTAGTACTTATTTATGAATGACACGGTACTTCTAAGTACAAAATTAGAAAATATATTTATAATACGACTGTCAATATTTGTACTACGTAGCACTACTACATTTGGATCTTTTCAAAGTCATATGAAAAATTATCAAGCGTGTTTCAGTATTGAGATGACCCGGAATGTATTAGAGGCAGGTTTTGTTAACCCGGCCTTTTGGGGTGGCATGGTTATGAGGTTGTTCGTGCCGCCTACATGCGCGCCACGTAACGTAGCACGAACTCGTAGAAGGGGGCGCAGAATCGTAGCACATCTAGCATAGCATGCTGCCTATGTCCCACATAATTTGAATGTTTTCAAGTAGTATCCTTTGTCTAGACATAACTTTGGAAAAATAATTTAGCCTCTTCTTAAAAAGCTCCACTTATTTTTCATGAGACAATGTTATGTTGAAGCAAATTAAAAACGATCGTAGCTTCTGGCTGTGTGCGCGTGGTATAAATAGGGACATGCGCGGCTTAGTCCCGTAGGGTAAGTAGACGCGACCGCTCGGCAGAGGGTGGAGACGCGTCCGGCGCGCGACATCGATCCTTACTTCCTCGTGCTCCGAAGCTCAGTCGCCGACGGTCCGGCGACGAGTGTCAACATGCAGCCGCCCCCGCGGAAGGTGAGTCCAATACCCGCTATGGCCACACGACCTGATACAACTCCTTCAAAACCTTACACAAACTTTCCAAAAGTGCCGCAGAACTGTGAATGAAGTACTTTCCTCAACGCGTCAAATTTCTTGTCGCGTGTTTCTATGAAATTATATAACTTTACTGTTATGTTTATATTTTAACCACTAGAGGCATTGCTTGCTACAATTTTTGGAGCCAGGTTTATTTATCATAAATTTTATATTAACGATATCTTGGTACGTGTGTAGTAAATGCAACGTTGTTCTGATTAAATACCAAGCGTAGGCTGTGAGGACTTAATCAATACACCCCTAATCTCATATAAACAGGCCGTAGTGATGGTAAACACGGCTACGGAAATTATTTATAAATAGAAACTAATTTAAGAATTCGCAGTGTCCAAAATTCGGTAAAAGAAATAATCTGTACTTTATTCAGAAAATTAAAGAGCAATCTGACCGCAACGCTCTGACGCTTCCACGAAAAACGCGTGATATTTATAGTAAAAATAGGACGTGGACCTCATATTTCGGAATTTAAGTACGAGGAATTTCATCAATACGTTTTGTTCTCCGAAACATGCATTATTTTATGAACCGATGGTGTTGTCCTTGCTAAGATTGTCAAAAATCTGTTTTTATTTTATGCTGTCATTTGAGAAAAATCGTGTCTATTTCCCACTTCTTTACTTTGTAACGGGAATTGGAAACAGTGTTTCAACAGTGAATTCGTTTAGTGTCAAAAATAGTCACTGGGCAGATTAAATTTTCATACATAATCTGACTTTTTACAAAAAGATTTTCTCTTTTCATACGAGTCTTATAAATAAGAAATGAAATAGAAAACGTTGGCATCTCAGTTTCGACTCATGGCTCGTGGTTATAAGTTCATACTCGGCCTCTCAGTATTAACTACTTACGACGACGCTGGTTAATTTGGGAAAATTTTCGATTAATAAGTATCATTTATTGTTCTCCCTAATAACTACGAACAAACGTGACTGGTGTTGAGAATCACGTTAATCTTTTAAGTAGATTTCAACTAAAAGCTAATTTTAGGAGAAACATTATTTACTGAATTTTTATGAATTTCTAAAAGGCTGAAGCAATAATGTACAAATTGTACAATTGTAGTAAAGTGCCTATTGCTATTAAATAGCCTCAAGTTACTAATTTAAAAATGCCGTTTACTTACGAAGAAACGAGAATTTTCAATGCCAAAATGTATTTTCTTTTGGCTAAAAAGATGAGAGAAACACTAAGGTTTGCCTTCAAAAAGTACGTACTCACTGCAAGTAGCCATCGTTGATAATAAATATCTTATTTGCGAAGATCGTAAAGTACGACCAGCATAGGCCATCGTAAACAGAGCTCCAACATTATTTTATTTACTAACAAACCGCCGCGTAATTTATCGGTAACCGACAGTTTGCGTCATACTTACTGTTAGTCAGTGAGTCTATTGAATTAGTAGATCCAATGAACGAGGGAACGACGAACTGCGATCAACGATCGGCCCATCAGTAATAAGTAAATTGCAGTGCGATGCGCTTTTGATGCGACGCATACTTACTTGATTTGTTGAAACTACGACGCACAGAATACAGATTATGTCGTGTTTTATATAGGGAATATGCTCCAGGGCGGAGCGCGAAACTCTATAAAATATATATATTTATATATATTCTTTTTTAATCATATTTTTGTTAGTATACCCAAATATTATGTAGGTAACCAAAGATTAAAATATATACCACAGTAATACTATTCTAACTAAATTAAATAACTGAAGTACTTAAAAGAAATAAATTAAATCATTTACATCTTTATAACCATTAAAAATTATGAAAGTCAAGGAATTCATTAACATCATAAAACAAGCCTACTTATAAAATGAATAAAAATATAAATCATTCAATTAGGACGGTATTTTGCTATCGTGATTCGTTTAGACGGAAGATTATTTCCTTTTACTTTTGTACTCATTTAAATCTAAGACGTTATGAAGACCTTATAAAAATTTCCTCAAAGAAAGATAAAAGGAAATGAAAAGTTCAATTAAGACACCGTCGGTTATTTTTCTTCTACCAAATATTGTAAAGGTCGTGTGTCCCTGAACTCTCTTCTGATAAATCTGTTTTGTATTAGTGTGTTTTCAGCACGCATGAGCGTTTTCAATTTGAACAAGTATCAACGGTTAGAAAAGGAATTTTCATGGACTCAATTTTCTGCGACTAAACTTTGGGTGATAATAACTATCCTAAACCGCATTTAATTTTGGCGATTAATTTCAAGTTCATTAGATTTATAAATCATTGATAAAAGCCAATTATGGTATTAAATACACATTATGAAAATTAATGGTTATTTGTTGTTTGTTAATTGATGACCTGAAGAAAATTTACGGTCTTTTTAATAAAATAATTAAACTAACTAACTAATTAGTTATCGCTTGTAATGAAAATATTCTTGCACTTAGTCACTGTGAAGTCTGGCGATACATGCAGCAAATACAGTACCTTTTCTTAGTCGGTTAAAAATGGTAAGAAATATGGGCGGATGTTGCTGAACCGTTGCAGTTTTGTTGCCTAACAAATATTTACGTTTTACGATAAAGGATCTATTATCAGGATTATTAGGATTTCTTTATTATCCATTATTATTTTTTATTTAAAGTAAGGGAACCGATGTTATTATTCACATAATATTCGTTTTCCGAAATTGATGACGCAATATCAAAGAGACTTCTAATTTTTTTTTTAAATAAATTCGTTCGAAATTAAACGTTACGCCTGGGAATGGATGATCATTTTACATTAACAGAAACGGCAGGAAAATTGATTGAAAGCTAAAAGGACAAACTGCTTTGTCGCTAGTCAACCAACTAATAACAATAATCATAAATCTTTATTTATCTCAACGACATAATTACAGGCTCTAAATCTAATAATGAAAAATCTTAAATAGAGAAAGGTTTCAGAGGTAGGCTTCCAAGTTACAGATCACCCGACTCTCTTAGATGTTAATCTACAAAACCGTTAAGACTCAAGACATTATATAATAAGAGTCTAGAATTGTTATTAAGTAAAAGCAGAACCTACAAAAGGAACATAAAAAAAAAAACATTTTATTTTGAAAATCTGGAAACTGGGGAATGTTGCAAATTAAATTGACTGATATCAATTTAACTGATAATTAACAATAATATTAATGATAGACAATATTTAATCACTATTAGTTCATAAGCAGTACTTGTAGTTACTACTAGTTAACAAAATTCAGAACATATCTTCTAAATTAACGTTTAAAACCGTTTACCCATCAAAATTTTACCAACACAGCAATAATTTTGGAGCGTCCACCATTAATTCGATCAAAGTTCACCTATAGGTATCGATATCATCGCTTAATACACCCTGCACTAAGCCGAACCCTCTATCAGTAACGGCCAGGCACAACCGAGCCTTTATTAAATTTGCAACACCTTGCTGCGATGCATGGTCGAATAATTTCCATCAGGAATTATCGGCGGGCGATCGGGCGAGCGTGCCAGTCGAGTTCGTATGCTAGGAAACTGCAGAGGCCAGAGAGTAATCAAGTTTGCATTACTGGCTGAAATTTAATCAATTTGGCTAAAATTCAAGGCAATTTATCTGTAGTTAGTATCCACAGGTAAATTGGCTTCTATTGTACAAAAGTAATTCAATTTCAGCCAGTAACTGTGATAACATTTCCCTTCATTGACATTTTCTAACTGATCGAATTGTTCAGTCAATCAGACTGCCTCGTTGGTCTAGTGGACGCAAATGCTACTGTTAAGCACGAGGTCCTGGGTTTTATTATCGGGTTGGGCAAAGTGTTATTGGGTTTTTCTATCAGGAATTTCTCAGTATAGCAGCCCGAAGTCTAGATCTATTCTAGGTCTATCTATATCTAGGTTGATGGCAATAGGCTCGCCTATCACATGGGACTCTAACATTGTTGGCGAAATGTGGCAGTGGTACCATTACAGGCGTATCGCTTCTGGCTCATTGATTTTTGATTATAAATTTCTTTATTTTTAACATAAACAAAACATAAATGACATTTAGTTCTTATTCTAAAAGCATTAAACATTAAGATTGGATGTTTTGTGCAGACTATGGCGCCTATATACGTAAAACATTTACGTATATATAAATTATGTAATGTATAAAACTTCTTAAGAGCGTTTATACCTTATGAGTGGCAACGTCGCAATTTAGTGTCATATTTCGTTTAATTAACTTTTTAGAATTACGTTAAAGTGTTTAAAAAGTAAGTAACCGTAATGCTTACAGTTATTTTACAACGAAAAAAACGCCCTGCAAGTTTCCAATGTATTATTTGCATATAAATAGAACTGTAAACGCAACGATTTCTTACCTTTTACACAGTTTTCACATAATTCTAAAAAGTTAATTAAACAGATTTTTTAAATATAGCTCCGATTAAATGATAAAAATTGAAAACCACGAAATATGACACTAAATTGCGACGTTGCCACTCATAAGGTATAAAATCAGAGGTATCATACATATTACTTACGTTAAATACATAGTATATTGTACAGCGCGATGATTACACACAAACGCACTATAAAACACTTGTTAAAACTATTATATAAAAAAATTGTAACAAATAACATTGATCAAATTCTATTTCACTTTGGCAGAATCATAATATCTAAAATGCAAATAAATGAACTTGGTAAAATAAGTGTGAATCATTGTAAATCTACCTACATTCAGAGCGACGGAAAAAAAAAAACTGGTCGTTGGAAAAGAATCTTCAGTTCCTGTTGCACATAAACAAAATTTTACTTACTACCAAATAAACGAAACTATTTTGAGAAACATTGCAACAGAGGAATACGAAATAAAAGGCTTTTTATTTTGATTAATCAATACAGGTACCACGTTTAATGCAAACAAAAGTAGTCCATTCTAGAAGAAAAGAATTCCAACTTACCGGGCTACTCTTTATGCCTGAATTCCGGTACACTACAATCTAATTCTGTAATCGATAATGCATTCAGGCAGGAATCTGGCCGGATCTGACGTGCCGTTATCATGTGTTAAGAGGGTTAAGCCACACGATGTCGGTCGCTGTGAGATAATGCAGTTACGCTCCTGTCGCGTCATGTGCAGGTTATGGCGGCCGTCATGGAAAACCGATCCGTCGGTCGGCCGTCTGTGTTCGACTTTACGGTGCCAAACAACTAAAATCTTATTTCGACCGCGTAGGTATTGCACCTACGCGGCTAAAATGTACGGAACAGCATTAATTTTTAAATAACCACCGAAAAATTTCAACGCAGTTCAGAATTATGTACTGAATCTTGAATCCATGGTGACTTGCTGAGTTGATCGTCGATATCCTTGCCACCCTGTATATGCTAGGGGCTAATGCTATTGGCAGGTGACAAGAAAGAAAAAGAAAGAAAAGAAAGAAAATGCGTTTATTTGCGGTAAACATGACGCAAAAAATAACACAAACACAGAAAATATGAAAAGGTTGGGGGAAACATGCGTCGGACGGTCTGTCGGACTGCATAGAAAAGAAAGAGTAGCGCGATGACACAAGGCTGGTAATTTATTGAATAATATAAAGCAATTCTCCATTTACAAAAAAATCTATTGATTGGACAAAAAAAAATGAATACACTATCACGTTAATATATATATATATATATATATACTTGAAGAACAATCTGAAAAAAACCCAGAATGATTGCATGTATATGAGTGTGATTTTTAATCGTTAAAAGAAATTTTTAGAGGTATCTGCGTTACTTTTTTCTATTGTACTAAATTAGTTGTATTAAGTTTTCAACACACTATCTAACTAGCATAAGTATATTGTGAAGAATATCATATATTTTCTGATTTTGTTTACTGAAGTGGATCATATACCTACTTTTAGGCATTATAAAACATGTAGTCCCTTTTAGTTTTCACAGAGTGAGATTTTTACAGAATACACCGGCTGGATTAGATTCAAGTTTTCATCATATAACCGTCCAAGACAACCTTAGTATATCTCAAACATAATCATGCGATCGCATAGTATACCGCTGTGAACCTCAAGCTATATATAGCTATATATAGCGATATATAGAGTTGTGCTTATTAACGTTTTAAATGGTGCTGCAAGTTATTTATTGTGATTTGAGATTTGAAATATTTTGGTCTTCTTCTCTCGTATCGGTCCTTTGGTGAGAGTGCGCTATTCATCGTGAATTATTAGCACGGAATAATTTAAACTTAAAGTCGGTAAGGTGATTACACGCTGACTGCCCGTTCTGCCCGAGCTACGCGAGACGTGCATTCACAAGGCTCCTAATTTTTTCTAAAATATTTATTTATATTTCTCAAGTCCACGTATCTGTTGCTGTTTTATGTATATTTAATATATAAAAGCAATTTTAGAAACATATATCTTAGATGCGAGGATATTTAACTATTCAAAATATTATTATGGTCCCCGCGAGAATAGCCATTCTTTATGTACTTCTATATAGGTAAATATATCGCTAAAACCTGTATAAAAGGTCTAGGATAAGACATTGTATAGTTTATAGTTGTCCAAAGTAATGCTTGATACTTTGTTCTACAAGTAAAGATGCACAGTCTCATAAAATGTGTAACTGAATTAATGAACATTATGAAAGTAGTAGGTACGTTCATATTCGTTTACTGAATCGATTAATACCTATAGGTAATTTATTATCCAGAAAATCATTAATACTGCGGTAATTACAGTCACACTTCCGCTGTACAGTCAAGACAAACCAAAATGGACGAAGTACCTACTACGATAGGCCCTTATTATACGTGTGCGACTGTGTGCGTGCGCAGAGTTGTGATGTGACACAATGTTCTCCCACAATAAGTATAACTAATTTAATTTTAAGAATGACATGTGTTATACATAATAGTAAATATTCAGTGCATGTATTATGATTATAAAATAATATTCTATATCGTCTAAGTATACCATGTAGTATACGTGGTACCTATAATTTAATGTGATAAGGTGTGGTCTGTCTATGCTAACAGTTTTAAATAACAATAATATAAAAAAGAGGGGAAAGTATAAAAAAAGGTCATAAAAATATAAATTAAATATAAAGGTCATCAAAAAATTCGTCCGCATCGCTGTCAACAAGAACCATCGCCTTATACCGTGGCAATGCTGCCATGCAGCCTTTTGGGCAGGTTTCGTGTTGATAGAGCGATGCGAACGAACTTTTTAATGTCCTGTGATTCTTTTATTAAATTCGATAATTGAATGTGATAAGGTACGCGCCACTTTATATATTATGTAAATATTATTTTAGAAATTAGAATAATAATATAAAGTGATTAAAATAGTCGCCTTATTGCACCACAATGCACATGATATAATCTTTCCCCCTACTAGTCACATATGCTATTAAAAGAGCTGCTCGCGCCGTCGTGAAGGCTAGCTTGGTAGCTGACCACAGGGTGACAGCGTCGATCGTAGAGGCTATATTGGGTAAGGGCTATAAACGTCTCTATACGGTCTAACATTTCATAGACATAGTGATTTTACTTCAGTTCAATATGCATCTACGAGATTTTAGCTGAAGTGATCAAACAGAGATGCAAAACATGATGAGATAGATAATCAAAACAGGAAAAGAACTCGACTGCTGAGTGCGAGGTTATTGAACCGGGGCCGAGCAAAGTGACTTCCATTAGAACATTCTCGGTAGCAACCACAAGATACTACAAATGTTTTATAAGGAAAATATAAATGGCAAAAGGTGGGTGTCCTTACACCTTGCCTCCCTCTTCGGTGTATACAGACCCGTTATTATGTATGTAACGTAAAAAAATGAGAAAATATTTTACTAACTTATAATCTCAGGGTCCCCAACAGCAAAGATTCACAGACTAGAAATAGAGGTCCAAAAACAAGCAATTTTACAAATAATTTTTCATATTACGTCCCTGTTTTCGCTAGAGCACAGTAGAAGTTCCATCGAGGTATGGTAGCTGTCATAATACTTAATAGTTTAATATACAAACAGCCGGTTTCTGAATTGAGAATTTGAAGTTGAGAACTTGACAAAGTCTACTTTACCATTACTTAGGCGGGTATCACATCTCCGCCGTGAAACCATAGCAGCGAAACCGCAGTAGTTTCGCTACGAGTATGACTTGTCCCTTGTACGACAACCGAAACTGCTTGTTCTAACGCACTTATTTGATTATGATCCTATCTATTTCCCGCGTGATTTCACCGATCTGCTCGGAAGCCGGTTACAACTTCGCGCTCAGCCCGCTATTTTGTTGCGGTGCCGCGTTTGTTTCGCACGTGTCTATGGCAGTCGACAAATTTATAACTCGAAACTTATTTTTTTCGCTTGCTTGCAGGCAGAATACAATGACAGCTATAAGATCTCACCTTTATCAAAACAATGTATTTCTGACAAATAAACATTTGATTTGATTTAGTGTAGCGGAATTCGTTAAGTGGTGTCTCATTATTATTTTTGCGGGCGATAGGTGATATTTTTTTACCTATGAATGTTTTTTCTTACTTTTATTTTCGAAAGCCTTTGACACACTATCAGCGGCAATGTGCCACCGCTAGGATGAACATTAAATACATAACGTTTCGGAATCACTATCATTGTGCATACAGCCAAGGCGCGGGAGGAAATGGCCGGATTCTGCGTTTCCCGGTAGCGAAACAGCGGGGTAATTGGGTTACACACAATTGCAATGTGTTATGCATTCATTGCGTTATTTACGTTGTCGAGTAAACAAATTTTTCAAACAAACATGATGCATTGGATTAGCAAATTCAAATTCAAATGTTTATTGCTCAACATAGTACTTAATCATACATAGAAATGTATGCATACATAGATGTCAAGTGAATGGGGCTTCCACTGTGTTGCACCAATTCTGGCGTGCAAAATTATCATTATAATTATACCATATCATAAATTCTAATCAGTACTCACAATGTCATAAAATCGGTATTAATACCTTATCTGTCTTAATTCATCTATTATATATGTCTAAAACAGTCAACACATAATTAACACTTCAAATTAAATAATTTTAATAAAGTAAATTGGACTCAAGTATTCATCATGACTAAATATGTTGTCTTTTAATAATTTTAATGAATTAGTCTAACTTAATGGCTGAACCCTATCTCTTAAGATACAGGCCAGACCTTTTTTTGTTGTGTGGGTAATCATCTTATAACTTCTCCCGGACCGGGAGGGCGTGTCTGACTCTTACTGATTAAAACCCACCCGTGTTCCTTCAGTTACCTGTGCCAGGAGTCACGGTAACGCTTTCGGACTTTCCCGCAACCCTGGCAGGCATCGGCCCTAGCCTTCGATCAATAATAGTTATTGATCGAAGGTAGTAGATGTCGATATAATATAGCCAAACAATAAGAAGCAAGAAAGAAAATGCGTTTATTTGCGGTAAACATGACGCAAAAAATAACAGAAACAAAAAATAAGAAAAGGTTGGGGGAAACATGCGTCACATCCACGCAAAACGGCTATCGCTCAGCATTATGCTGCGATCCTATTCAAGACAGTGCCCCAGCGCTGGTTTTCAGCGACAGCCGGCGCTGACGTAGTGACGTCGGCGTCCGATGGAGCAAACAATAGTTAGGACGCTGTACCAGTACAGCGTACTTACGAACGTTGCACTTAAATAAAAATAATATAATTTAATTTAAATGTGATAGAATATACTAAACAGAAATGTAAAAGAAAATAGACATACCTGACCTGACATGCTACGAGAATATCATCCTCAATAAACGTTTTACGCCTTATGGCACAAGGTGACCGGTCAGGTTGTGCCGCACTTAGCTACCAATATTTTTAGTCTTATCACCAACTATCACTAAACGCTTATGCTGCCTAATGGGATTAAATGCAAATAGCTATCATATAACGTAAGGCAAATGACACAGTGTGCGGACAGCTGCACGGACCAATCAATCGTGCATAGTCCCTGTCGTGCCGTGTCGTGCTGCCCACATTGTAAAGTGAGCACAGGTGCTCTGTGACTGGAATACGGCCGTGATTCACTGCTCGAACGTTATCGTCCTTACAATCTATCCTCACAGGAGCGTAAAAAGTTATTGAATGACAGACTTGTCATTTAATAATTTATTACAACATTGTACCATAGAGTATATTGTTAGTAATTGATTTCCTTGGAATATACATAGAAGTTGAAGGTTGCAATACACATGTTTAAAAAAACATGCATAATTTTCATTACAGAATGCTCTCGGTGTAGAATACTTATACTTATTTCGTATACACGTGCATTCCATAGTTTAACATGTGTGTGTTTGTCATGTGTGTGTCTGTGTGCGGCATCGTACCTCCCAAACGGCTGAACAGATTTTGTTTTGTTTGAAAGGTGTCTTGATCAAGAGTGTTCTACTACTACTAAATAAACAATAAAGAAACTCTGTTCCGCCGTTTTTAGAGAAGTTTCTTTGAGTCGAAGGTTTTTTAAATTTAAAATTTTAACTTGTTTAAGCATGTGTAAGCTATAATTATGTTTCTATGAAAATGTAAACGAACTCTTCAAATTCATTTATTGTGCAACCTTTAATGAGTAAGTAGGTTATTACTATTAGTAACAAATTCATCTCTATTAAGAAGGCTGCTTTAAAATCTCACGAGTTTTTCCAAAATGTATTGTCTAAATGACATTATTAAATTGTAATTGAAAAATTATCTACGAAAACAGGTTTTTAAATTAACCTTAGGTAAGAAACAGCCTACACTAGACTCATTCATTTCGATTTGCACTCACTATCCAAGATGAAACGTAGATCTCTTTGTATTGTAGGTATTCGTTGTCATAGTATTGTTTGTTGTTAATTGAATTTTGTTTTTTATTCCGCTCCTCAGTGTATCGGACAGTTTCTTGATATTCCATAATTCCGTCACTGTTTTAGTGATTGGCTGATTGACACACAATGAACAATCGGATTATATGTAAGCAAACGCACCCGAAATAAAAATACACACAGACTAGGTCTAAGACTAAGTCTAGTGTTCTAAAATTCATCAGGCACAATTCAGTCGCCATTTAGGGAACAAAGTAATTCCAGGTAGTCAGTAATCTTTGAAGCTAATGCATTTCTGATTGTCGAATGGAGTGCCTCGAGGAACTATTCTTGGCCTCATACGAGGTATTAACAATGATAGAAGTGGGACCACCGTTGGCCATTATCTAGTCTGCACAAAAGAAGCTAGATTAACTGGAAAAGTTATCTGCCTTTTTTTTTTTAGTGTGGGAAATCCTCATATAACTTCTCCCGCTCTGGGCGGAGTGAGAGGGCGTGTCAGACTCTTACTGACTAAAACCCATCCGTGTTCCTGCAGTTGCCTGTGCCAGGGGCCACGGTAACCCTTTCGGACTTCACCGCAACCCCGGCAAGGTTATCTGCCTAATCTGATAAATTAAAGGTAGATAGGTCGGTAGGTACTGTCAGGTACGGGGCTCTCTTTCTATAAAAGGAAAAGCGTTATAGACTTGCACATAAATAATTATTTATTTTAAAAATAACACTCTTAGTACCTAGATAAAATACATCCAGCGCCAGCCAACGGAGTGGCCAACGGGGTTGACTGTCGCCTTTTATAAATTCTAATTACGAAATAGTATTTATTTCGTAACGCTACTAACCTATTAAATATTCGTAGAGGTTGGTTGACAAAGAGCTCCACATTTACAATCCCTACTATGCGGACTATCGCAGCAAAGAGGAATTGCGATACTGCACTTTACTTTTTAGACAGACAGTTGCAAAAAGCAATAATTAATATCTACTCGTTGCAAATGGATGCATTTGCGTGTCCGGGGATTTGTACTGATTCCATTAGACGGATACCATTAATTCCCGTGGCCTTGTTGTGCAGGAAACTGTCCTTCGTCTGCTCCGTTAGTAGGTAACTAAAATCTTTTCTTTTTTAACACAGTGGTCTCTTTTACTAGTCTACTTCAACTTTTTATCAGTCAAATTGTATCGTGAGTTGATTAAAAATTTCGAAATATTGAGATACTTATATAGAGGTACGAGGAACAGGGTGTAAAGTTCACTCATACCTCAATAGAAAAGGGAGGATCCTCCGACCAGACGGGTGTCGTGTCTGGTGGGCAACAGCCCCATGATTGATGTCGGAAAGTTGTTTAAATGCGCGCGCGCTAAACTCTGAAATAACCACACAGCTTGAGTGGACCTGTCCAGTCAGTGTTAGAGTACAAAAAAATCTATTTAGCCTGTGATGTCCCACTGCTGGGCAAAGGCGTCCCTTTCCCTTTTACGAACCCTATCCCTCCCTTTAACGTGGATAAATCAAATTAAATTCTCTAAGTCTCCTACAACAAGACAACAAGGACAAGGTATCCGCTGCTATTGCTTTAAAAAAATCACCCTGTTTAACGTTTCGGTTACATTGAGCTAAGTGTAAAAGTAGTTAGAGGTTGTATGTGAAACTGCAACGCAGTGGTCAGTAAATGTTGACGGTGTTGCGGTTTCTAAGTAAACTCGAAGCGTGTTGTACTACACCCACGACTTCCACCACGATGACAAACACTGTTTTGCATACTCATCACGTTTTACGTGTGAGCCTAGTAGAATTTTCAGATTAAAATTAAAAACATCGCTGAATTGTACGGCAGAGGTGTATCTATAGAACACCTACATTTATTCAGTTATCTTTAAGTAAGCATATGTATGTAAGTAAGTATGTATATGTAATGAAAACAATGTCAGACATAAATAATAACATAGATAGCGAGTATTTAGTTTCATTTATCGAGAACTTTTAGACAATTATCTTTTTTCATATGAAAACTGATTAAAAGAAATATTGTACATTGGTAAATAATAACTTAGCAAGCATTTAGTTTCATTTATCAAGAAAACTTAGTTGTTTTTCAAAGAAAACATAGACAATTATCTCAAAGAAAAAAAAAACAATATTGTATATAAATAATAACAAAGGGAGTGCAGTATTAATCACCAAACTTTAATGACGTCCATACAACACTGGCAATTATTTGACAAGCTAGAAACATGGAACATGGGTACAGTAGAAAAGCACTGAGGAGCTGTAGAAAAACCGAATACTGAATTATTCAAAATCCTGTGAATTTGTTTAACATAAGTTTAGAAATACCGTTTTATAAACTCTTACTGACTTAAACTCTGCCACATAACGGCCGGAGTGACGGATGTCATAAAAATAGTGGGGTTTATTTGAAATTACGGTGTCAAAAAAAAAGATCTCTAGTACCTCAGCAACTTACTTTCATAAATAATGTTTCAATGACGTCAATCGCCGGTAATTTTCCGACGATCGTAGATAAAAGGTATTTTTTCACTAACAAGATGGATTATATTGTCGTCCGAAACTGAATAAATAAATAAATAATGAAAAGAACGAACAAGAAAGACAGAGCAGCTTGCAGTCTTCTCACAATATTTTAAATTGCTCTCATCGACTTGATATCGGTTCTACTTTCGGACACAAGTATGGAGTTATTTGTTTAAATATTACTCCAATCGTATTAACGTTAGACTTGAGGACTTTTGAGGAAGTTACTAATTCAATCGTAGACAATGCTTCGTGATGTCGGGACTTTGTTCTTCGGAACAAACTCTAATTGGGGTGTATGAGGTTGCGTTAATTATGTTACACGTTGTATACAGGATGGACGAAGTTTGCGGGCACAGAGTATAATGCAATCTCTGTATGCAATAGAAACTTGTGCAGGAATAGGAAATAAATGCTTAGACTTTGAATACCTATTTCACTTCGAACCACTCAATAAAATTCATCACATGCTTACTTCGGCTAGTTAGAACTTAATTAATCGTTTTTGAGAAACCAATTAGTAGGTAATGTTCCTTGTGGTTTATTTACTTCAAAATACGAATATTTCAGCAAAATATGAACATTTTTTTTAAATTTATAATGTAGGTACCTAATTAAATCTTGATTATCAAAACGCGGCATTCGGTCATGGCGGCTCGAGTGACTTAAAACCTTTTTTTAAATTTTGATCAGTTTATAGATTGTTTGCACTTTTAAAGTTGCTCAGTAGAAAATTACGATTTCCATTTCCAATTTTTTTTCTGTGCCCACACAAAATATGACTAAATACAAAAAAAAATGTAGATTGATAATTAATACTGCCACATTGTGCGAGAGGGACACACTACCAATGAGTGCTTTCAACACCATTTCTTTCGCACGTCTATTGGCAAAATCCATAAAGCCAGCCGTATAAAGTTATTTTCTATTTACGATTAGAAACTGTCGTCTGAAAGTCGCGATAAAAATAAAAAGTACTCTGTGGTCGCGATCGCGACATGTGGCGCTCTGATTCGCGTCCAATGTCAAGTGAACAAAGGCTTTATTTTTAGGCAATTACTTCTAAAAAATATTAATCTAAAACCATTTAAAAAATAAATTTAATTATTGATATTTTAGCTCTTATCCATTCTACAATACATTCGGTATTTTTCTTACTGTCATCTAGCCTATTCGAGAGCGAATATAATTGTTATAAATCATCGTGGATTCACCTTCGAATTTCGAAATGATGTTTAGAAAATACGAACCCTACTTCATTATTTGGGGGTAGGTAGTGAAGGTATAAAGTGTACTGATGAACTAATTCGGCCGATCGATATTTGGTCCCTAGTGAGAGGGGACGACCCTGTCACCATTACCAAACCCCTGCAAACTTACCTATTATTCATAACATGATAAGTGTGTAAGTACCCGTTTCTTTTTTTTTTCTGTATATCGATGAAGCCGATAATCCTACTAAAACACTGTTTTAGTAAAAGAAACCTGAAGAACAGGGTCATAGAGTAGGTATTTGTGTATATCTAGCACAAGCGTTTCGTTTAAATCTTGACAACACGACTAAGGGCTGATTTTTCAATAGTCGGATAACTTTTATCTGAAGAATAAAGACAGTTTGACATATTTTCTATATAAAAGCTGTCAAACCACAATAAATATTCCTCAGATAAAAGTTATCAGACTATTGAAAAATCAGCCCTAAATACTCGTTTATGTAGTGTACCTACCAATAAAACCTTGACAATAAAAGACGTTTTTGGATTTTTTTTACTATTACACGTCAAAAATTTGTGATTTCTAATCAGGTACCTACACACAAATATAAAAAGACCGGCAAAGAGCTAGTCGGACTCGTGCATTGAGGGTTCCGTACCCTGGTATGCTAACAAAATAATAAAAAATAAGTTTGTTAGTAAAGAGGGTAGAGTTAAGGGGGCGGGAAAGGTATTTTTTTGGAAATTTGTCATTATAAGTCAAAACCTTAAATATAAATAAAAGCAGGCTGTAACAGACAGACAGACAGAGGAAGTCGCGCCATATGGATTCATTTTATACTATTTTGGTACGGAGCCCGTCATCGCACCCGTACCCGGAAAAACTATTACTATTGATACCTATTTCTTTTAGTATTTTTTTTGTATTTAAATACATATATATACCTATAATTTTAGATGATGTTGCTATAGTTAAGTTTGTATGTGAATGTCGTATACCTACACCTTTATTTGGTCTATACATCGGATTGTATACTTATAACTATTATTAATCAATGTATATGTGTATACTGTTGGCGTCCATATTTCAAATAAGTAAACCGCATAATACCGCACCGCTTTTTTGTATCTGTTTCTCATATCGGTATGTTGTATCTACATAATTCGCATTGGAAGTTCACAACCGCATGAACGAGCGTTCAATTGCTCGCGAATTTGAAATGCTTTCGAATAGCAAGAGATACTGAGGTAGAAGGAAACCTGCATATTTGTAAATAATTTGCTGCAGAACTGCGATAGGCGATAGGAAGAATTAATTAGTAAAATTATATTGAATTTTTACATACTTTTTCATCTGCTACTTAACATTATTATATAATAGAAACACAAACTTTTTCATCTGCTACTTAACATTATTATATAATAGAAACACAAACTTTTTCATCTGCTACTTAACATTATTATATAATAGAAACACAAACTATTTCCCACTCGTCATCTGCCTAGCCTTTTACTTTTCCCAACTAAGCTGCGGTCAGCTTCTGGTCTAACCTACGATACCCCTTTGTAAACTTTTTCCCATTTGCGTGAATTGCGTAGATCGCCGTCCGATTAGGACCAAGCTCGGGTCGACGGCGCGTTGTTTCCACGCGCGCCTCAAAGAGACGTCAGCACCAATGACGGGGTCCGTTAGGTTAGGACCGATGCCTGCCAGGGTTGCGGGAAAGTCCGAAAGGGTTACCGTGGCCCCTCGCACAGGCAACTGAAGGAACACGGGTGGGTTTTAGTCAGTAAGAGTCTGACAGTCCCGCTCCGACCAGAACGGAAAAAGTTATTTGATGATAACCCAACGTCAAAAAAAAAAGGCTGCTACTGACCAATTCCAGATGGAAAAGTTAATAACACTTTGCCCGACCCGAGAAACGAACCCAGGACCAAATTTAAAGAATTTCTCCAAAAAATCCAAGAAGATTAATTATCATTCATTTTGTAATTATACATGTGAGAACGATGTAGAAAGACGTGCACGTTAAAAGCGTCCGTAATAAAAAGATAAAAACAATTATGGAATTAAAATAAGCCGTGGCAGCTAAGAAATGACCAGTGCCTACTGACGGCGCCCGTTCACGAACATGACGTATGGATCAGCACTATTCAGCTCAACCATTTTGAAGGGAACTGAATGGTTTAATACACACGCCACCACCAGCGACACATTTGAGTGAGCATGACATACTCTCAGCCGCCAGGGCACATTCAAGTCAATGAAAGACGAACCCAGTAAGCTTTATAGTGGGTACATAGTGCTAACACATGTGCTATGCAATTATACAATACTAAGAGATTGAATTTATACAATGCAAAGATAGGTTGTACAATCATCATCAGCTCCAACATTATTTTCGAATGCTAATTAATTAGTTTACGCGCCCTTGTGGAGCAGGACCAGCCCTGAGCCAAGCATTTTTGTCAGCGATATAATCCCCCAACTTATAATATGCTTGGCTGTATAGTGTGCGTTTTATACAAGATTTAAATTTCGTTTCATTCAGTTGGAGTATGTGGGGAGTTATTTTATTGTAACATTTTAAACAATACCCCATGAAGGATGAGTCTACTTTAGCCAGTCTGAAACCTGGTTGAACTAATTGGTCCCTATTTCTAGTCCTATAATTGTGTCTTTCACCTCTTTTACTGAAAAGATTTAAATTTTTCCTTACGTACATGATGTTTTCATAAATATATTGACAAGGTACCGTCATGATGTTAATGTCTTTAAACAGTCCCCTTAGAGAATCGCGCCTGCGGAGGCTGTATATTGCTCTGATAGCTCTTTTCTGCAGAATAAAAATAGACTCAATATCGGCAGCCCATCCCCATAATAAAATACCGTAAGACATGATACTATGAAAATAGCTAAAAAGACTAGCCTCGCGGTATCTACATTAGTAAATTGACGGGTTTTTCTTACAGTATATGCTGCTGAACTTAGCCGTCCTGCAAGAGATGTTAAATGAGGACCCCATTGCAGCCTTGAGTCTAGCGTTATTCCCAGGAAAACAGTTTCATCGACAAATTCTAGTTTCTCGTTATTCAATACTATGTCACAATCACTACTTTTAACATTCGGTAAAGCAAATCTTATGCATTTCGTTTTTTTCCCATTTAATACTAAATTATTAGCAGTGAACCAATCATGTACCTGCAGTAGGGCATTATTTACGTCGTCAAGATTTGATGCACGTCTATTTATCTTAAAGATTAAAGAAGTATCGTCAGCAAATAACACCATTTGTGGTTGGTTTTTAAATAAATGGGGAAGATCATTAATATATACTAAAAAGAAGGAGGAGGATGAATTACTTGTAAGAGTCATGGAGAGCCAAACGAAACTACCTTTTGGAAGGGGTTAGAAGAATTATTTTCGCTAGTAAATTTCGACGTTCAAATGGCCTATTAATAGCGTACTTGAAATAAATTATTTGACTTTGATTTGACTTTCGCCCTGGCCCTCTCAACGTTAATAAATAAATAACAATAGTAAAGACCGGAAAGATACGCGGCGAGCCAATCGTCGTCTCAATCATTCCATTATGTTATCAGTTGAAGTTTTACAATAGAGTTAGCACAACGACCTGTTAGGCACTCGTCACACGCAGCTGCAGCACAAGAAAAACATTGCTATAGCCAATACTTTTTAAAAGACTAGATAACATCATTGCATAACACAGTCAGAAGGCGTCGCGGCAGACCCCGTAGAAGGTGGCGGGACGAACTGGAGAAAACAAACGACCAGTGGACCACTTTAGCCCTGGATCGAAAGAGCTTGAAGTCATGGAAGCCTTTGCCCAGCTGTGAGATGATGCAGGCTAACAGTAACAGTAAACTGGAGTTGCATGCCGACTCTTCTCCATAAGAAAAGACCAATTGGAACCGAGTACCTAGCTTCTGACGTTTCATAAGTGACCATGTAGGTTTATGTGAATAAATTTTGAATTCGAAACTAATGCCCATTTTCATTAACGCTAGAGTTGAAAATCCAACGTGAAATAATGTTTTGATTTATATTTTTTTAATTTATCATGTTTAGATATCGATACCATCACGTCAGCAGAGTTTCACTCTTTACTTTCATTAGACCCTGTTACCATGGATTCAGTACCCTCCTTCCTGCGTTGAAATTTGACGGCGGTTATACAAAAAAAAAAACTGCTGTTCCATACATTTAGACCGCGTAGGTATTGCACTTTTCTATGAAACAGCAGTTTCTTTTGACCGCGTTGGTATTGCACTTTTCTATGAAACAGCAGTTTCTTTTGACCGCGTTGGTATTGCACTTTTCTATGAAACAGCAGTTTCTTTTGACCGCGTTGGTATTGCACTTTTCTATGAAACAGTAGTTTCTTTTGACCGCGATGGTATTGCACTTTTCTATGAAGCAGCAGTTTCTTTTTTGATAACCTACAAACAAAAATTATGCTTGGGGTCTAGAATCATAATATGGTATCGTGGTTACAGTTTGCGCGTCCACGTCATATATCATGCCGAAAAGATGTGCAGTTTCTTCGTACCTCCATATACGTGCGGCCTTACTCAACATCAATATACACGTCTACTTCTCTGTCTTCGTGTAGGTCAGTTCTGTTACAAATGCATTATGTTCGCGAACTCAATGACGGACATCACGCTGCACGGTCATCCGTCACTGAGTTCTAAAACTCAGTGTCTTCTATTGAAAACTTAGTGATAACGTACGATGAGTGGAATTAAAATGAGTGAAGATCTAAGAAGAGTAGTTTTTGAAGCTACTTTGAGGAAAAAATTACTGAGTTTTCAAGTAAGTACCTATACATATGTATAACATCTTTCTGTATTTTACCATAATAATGTTTTTACATCTTTGTACCCTTAATGTTGTGATGGTCCAGTGGTTAAAGCCTCGCCTCTCATGCAAGAGGTTGTGCGTTGGAATCCAGGCAAGTACCAGTGTAACTTTTTCTGAGGTTATCTTAGACATTCCTGGCATCGGTAAAGGAAAAAGTCGTGAGGAAACCCGGACTTTTAGTTAATATAAGAGGAATAATAATATAAGGAATTATCTTCTCATATCAATTCAGAATGTTATGGGAGAAGTAATGGAGAAAATAGTACACAACTTTATTTATACAACCGTATCTAAATTAATTCCGCTACAACAACACGGGTATATTAGGGGACGGTCTACTAATACCAATTTAGCAGTATTTCTCGAAAATAGTGTTGGTGTGGTGTGGTGTGGTGGGGGTGGGCAGGTTGACATGATCTACACGGATTTCGAAAAAGTCTTTGACCGCGTGGATCACGACATCTTTCTGCGTAAGCTGAAAGAGCTTGAAATTCGCGGTAACTTGCTCAGATGCTTCGAGTCATACCTTGAGAATTGGTCAAAAAATTATTACATTGGGCGGAGTAAGGTCTAACTGCGTAACCACACCAGCTGGTGTGCCACAGGGCACAATTGTGGCACCTCTTTTGTACTCTGCCTACCTATACGATATAGGAGCGCATGTTCTTAATGCAAGGTTCCTCATGTATGCCTACGACACCAAGATTATTATGACTATAAGAAACAAGCATGACTGTGAGAAGCTACAAAACGACTTAAATATTATCTTCTTACTATATTATCTATAGAATTAATGTGAACGTAAGCAAATGTTAGACAGTAACCTTTACTCGCAAGCGAAATCAAATTAACTACAGCTACAATCTTAGGGGTGGCAATATTGTGCGTTGCAATGTTATTAGGGATCTTGGTGTCGTACTGGACTCAAAACTTCTGTGTTCGTTGCATGTGTCCTATGTCGTCGACAAGGCATACAAAAACCTAGGTTTTATTATGGTAAGACTGGTTGTCAGACTTTTGGCCTTTTGGGCTGATTACCCGTAACGACTGTCAAAGATCTCCGAATGACAGCCGTGACCTACTGCTTAACGTACTTTCCCAGTGGTCTCGATGTGTAAAGGATGCTCACCCATCCACGAACCGACCACGGCTTAACCTTTGATCGACCCGTGAGGCTGTTATCATTTAGCCACGAGCCCCTCTATATGTAATCTTTATTCTTTACCCAGACACCGATATATTTAATATGATAGACGCCCTAGAAGTTCATCTTTGGTAACTAAGTAGCTGTAACTTAATATCGGCCAGGTAAGATCTATTAAAGAAGAACTACCGCCTTGTATACCTGCGTAGTTTCATGTCTGCATCTCAAAACTTTGTTGTTCTCGATAATTTGCAATCGCTCGTGTATCGAACTCGAACTTCAATTAGTATCGGTAACGCGATACTAAGTGAAGTTCGCTAGATATTAGCTGAGATGAGATGGGAAGCCGTCCCTTTTGTTCGGCTAAGGAGAGCTGAGAGAAATTAATTCTGTGTTTAATTAAAGTTGGAACAGAAGTCCTTTTATAAAACTATCAATAGAATTGGCATAAAAAATATTATTAAAATCTCGATTATGATTGTAAATGTATTGCTTGGTCAATCCCTACCATCAGTGGGATGACACTGACAGCTCACTTCACCTAAGTTTTCATGGTGAGATGGTTACAGAATTTGCACAGCTGATATTTTCGAGGTCACCTTAAAATAAAATCATCTATTTGACATTTTTAAAGGCTGCCTGGGAAAAAACACATGCGTCCTGTACAAACTTTTTACTAATTGATGCTCTTTTTTTACTAATTGAAGCTCTTTTTTTACTAATTGAAACTCTTTGCTCGCGGGCGTACACCTACACAAGATAATGTTACGTTTTGATTACAAACTATCTTCAATAATTAATAACTGAAATACTTGGTCACCAATATAGAGGCACGAGGAACAGGGTGTTAAATTCACTCATAACTCTTTAGAAAAGGGAAGATCCTCCGACCAGACGGGTGTCGTGTCTGGTGGGCAACTGCCCGACGATTGATGTCGGGAAGTTGTATTAAATGCTAGTCGCGCGGTAAACTCTGTTTGCGCGATGCAGGATTTGCGTGACGTCAGTATGACGCGCAGCTCGCATGTGGCAATGTAGATACCGCTACACTCTATATTTTCTTTGTTTTGACTCAAAGTTGATCATATGGGCATAATGTTTTACTTTACCATATATTGTTCTAAACCTTGTTAAAATGAAATACATCGGAATAAGGAACCGACTGAAATATTTGGCACTTAATGCCGCGGTATTTTCAAGACGTATTTTCCACCTTGATTTATTCAGACCAAAGTTGTGTTTTCGATTTAAAATATAATCGTTGAAATAATTTAACTCAAAGAATTACACATACGGTAGAAAAATAACCCAAACATCACTGTTTAAAAAAGCATGATATCATGTGCACAAGGTCCAAAATGTATGACGCGTAAGTTCGGACCAGTTGCTGACGCAAAACTAACCAATTAATTTAAAACGTATACACATTACTCTAGACCTTCGATGATTTAACTAAGGAAAGTTATATTATCAATTGAATAAGAGATCTTGCAGTTAAAAAGAGCTTGTGTTGAGTTGAGAAGCTTTGAGTTGAGCGATTTGCGCTCGCAAACGCAGTTTTTCTAAATACTTCGGAATATGGTGCCAATTTTAGAACCCCTCGGATTGAGGTGTCTTTATCTTATTTAAATATTGTTCTGTTAAAACATCGGTAACCACAATATTTGAAGTAGTTATTCGCATTAAATACAATTTATATTCCAACATTAAAAATCGCTGCATTTTACCGATATACCTAATTATGCCTGATTACATAAACATTTATGTTCTTTAACAAATAGTCCAGCACTACTCTTAAGATAATTTAAATGTTGAATGCTAATTTATTTATTTATTACATCATGAAGACTTACAACTAAAAAAATCAACAAAAAAGGGAAACAATAGTCGACAGAAAGCCAATTACTTCAAATAAGTCTTCGCGTTTAGACTTCTAATAGAATTTGTGTTGTGAACATACAAGCAGTAACATATTACTATGTATATATTTTATAGTTAAAACTATTAAAGTAGGTAACCACTTTTGTTTTCAATTGAAAAGTGAGAGAAAAAAAAAACAAGAAAAATACTTGCAGCTATTAAAAAAAATTTTGGCATAAGTACCTTCTAGCTGAGGTCACACTGGTTGTAAAGAGATCCAAATCGTGTTTTGTAAATCTTTATCTAAATCATTTTTTCTAATATCTGCTAGGTAAATTAACATTTACTTATAGTAGATAGTAGTAACATTCACTCATACAGAGGTTTTCAAAACGTTAGGTGAAACAAAAAATTACTCTGAAATTATGTTTACTCAATATTGGGACGTTAAACTTCAAAAACGTACAATATCTTCACACAAAAGTTAAAAATTATCTTAATCTCATAACTTCATCCACATCACACACAAGTACTTTCAATCTTTAATTCTTGAACATATTATACAGGATGTATACAGTAATGTCTCCTGCTGTGCATGATCATGTAGCTCATTAGGTTCCATCTGAAAGCAGCAAAAATGAGATCAGCTTGTAAGTTGTTTACTTACCCATTGTTGACATTCTTTACACTGCTTACAGCTACACCGAGTAAACAAGCCCTCTTGCCTTGTTGATTTCATTCAACCCTGTATTTGTATTCCGAGGGAATGAAATAAAGATTCCATGTATGCGACTGTGTGACAATTAGGATTTAAAACAATTGACGGCGTTATTTTCCATAAATATTAAAAAAAATAAGATAAATTCAAATTACCTATGCTATAAGAAACTTCGTTAATAATTTCCAATGAAGCTCTTGCCAAACTTAAGCGCATCCCGCGCAGGATGTAAGATGAAATTCGCTCGCGCCGATTGTGTTAATTTACTTGCATGGGGGTGTCCTAACTGGCGCGTGGTGCCACAGAATATAAATAAGTACCTACTGACACCACCGCCAGCGCGAATAGTTAGGTGACTTGAATCCTGATATAAATTGAAGCGCGTAGTCGTAGCATTCACCTTAGTATGGCCGGAGCTTAAAACTATGCCTTATTCAAAATACCGTAGAAATGCAACACACATTGTAAAACACACATTTGGAATGAATATTGTCAGTAAAGAACTGCCATCGATCGGCAACAACAGAATCAATTACCACGAAAAACACGAGGAATTACGCTGTGACCGCGATGAGTAACGATGAACCGCTATGAACCACGACGCGACGTGACCGCAACAGTGAAGACAAAGATTTACTCTGATTCAGAAGCCAGACGATAGGTTAGGAGGAAGGGCTCGTGGCTCAATGCTAACTACCGCACAGGTCGATCGATGTGAAAGCTACGCTTACGCAGTCGGTTCGTGGATGGGTAACCATCTATTACATATCGAGCCCCTCCGTGCCTCGGAAAATACTTGAAGCCATTGGACCCGGTGTCTATCGTATGTCTTTGGCAGTCGTTACGGGTAGACAGAAGCCCAACAAGTCTGACAACCAGTCTTACCAAGGGGTATCGCGTTACCTAGCTACTGGGTTGTGGAGGTCAGATAGGCAGTCGCTCCATGTAAAACATACTGGTATTCAGCTGCATCTGGAATACTGGAAGCCGACCCCATCATAGTTGGACTAAAGTCTAGGCAGATTGATTGATTTGTACAGTCGTACCCAACTGATATGGCGCGTCGTGAATCTTCGTTCGCGCAGAAACGAAAGTATGGCTCCGAAGATTAACGAAAGAATGCTCAAAACTTACAATCAACCTTAGGTCACTATTATAAGGTACTTACATAATTTTTTTTTTTTGTAACGTCTTGTGTTTTTACCCGACAAACAAAAGGAGGAGGTTCTCAGTAGTCGACACGTATATGTTTTTGCAAAGACTACTATTTCAATTTAGAGTGTGTACTTTCACTTTTAACCTCTGTGAAGATACTCTTTTCATCAAAGACAAAATTGTTTTTTCTGTGAGTTCGTCAAATTCCATTTTCCTCGACTGATAGATTCTATTCAAATTCCCACAATAAACACAACAATGGACACAGGTATATGCAAGTTATCCAACAGTCCAGCTAAGGAATGCCATGAACTTGCTTCGTAGAACATTCTAGTACTGATTGCAGACGACTGTGGAATCGGAAGGTCACTGCTGCAATTAAATCAGTACAACGGGCGAATATAATGTCCTAAACAATTTCGTCGATAAACTTTACCGAATTTATTTATTACTTCATTAAGATCGTATTCTCATACATTTTTAATAACCCACAGAACTATCGATCGAACAAATCTTAGCTATTTTCCCTTTTCAATAGTTAGGTAACTTGGCTCCAATATTGGCATTAGTGTAATAATTCAGCGCTAATTTATCTCGAAACAAATTGATATACCTAAGTTCATTTGTGTTTACCGTACTGTATTGGAGATTGGTTTGATGTGTAATACTGCTTTGTCCCCATTGCATTTGATTATGCAGGACGAACTTAACCAGTGGAGTATGATTGCGTAACATCATATTGACAGTTCAACAACATTCATTGCGCCATTAACGTTGCTGAGCAGATCAATTCTTCAAATATATGAAGCAATAGATTAGCAATAACCCTCAAAAAAAATAATTCAGATTGCGATTGATAGTGTGTTATACATAGTACTGTTGTTCTCTAAGGTCCGTTTGTACCACTAATCACTAGCGCTAAACGTATTTAAAACATCATTCGGTCTCTGTCCACTTCAAATGAGTGACAGAAATCGAACGATGTTTTAAATTCCTTATGCCCTAAATGTAATTTAGCTTGTTATTTAGCTATGAACATGTAACACCTCGTGATGTAGTTAGTATTTTTAACACACTTAAAGTCTAAAAACACTGGTGATTACTGGGGCATCTCCATTAAACTTTTAGGTAATATAATCGACATCGTAGCCCCCTATCTAGTTAGCTGTTACTTTTAATAAATGTGTTGATTTAGGAACTTTCCTGACCTCATGAAGTAGACTAGTAAAGTCATACCATTATTTAAATCTGGTAATAAAAATAACGTTGACAATTATTGTAGGGCTATTTCTACCTTACCTGCATTTAGTAAAATATTTGAAAAGTTAATACTCAAGCAGTTGCTAAGACATTTTAATTTAAATAGCCTCCTTCATGATGAACAATATCGCTTTACAAAATATCGTTCGACTACAAATGCGGGTGTTGCTCTGCTGAAACACATATTTAACGCATGGAAGAGCTCGCAAAATGTTATTGAAGTTTTCTGTGATCTTGCCAAAGCCTTTGATTGCGTGCACCATGACACGTTTTTGCGTAAACTAATTCATTACGATGTTGAAAACGTAGCTCTAAACGTATTAAATTCATATCTACATAATAGGCACTAATGTGTAGATTTTAATGGTGTGAAATCTTCCGGGCTACCAGTTCAGTTAGTTGTACCTCAAGGCATTTGGTCCATTCTTATTCTTGGTGTATATCAATGACTTAAAATTCTATATAAAGGGTATCTGTGACGTTGTACTGTTTGTTGATGATACCTCTCTTACCTTTAAAGTAGACAGGAATAGACAAGGTTTTGACGACGTAAACAGTGCACTATCAATGGCTACGGATTGGTTTACCGCAAATAACCTAGTTCTCAATGGCAAGAAAACGAAATGTGTAAAGTTCGCCTTACCGAATGTTAGAAATCTAGGACCCGACATCGTCTTAAATAAAGAGGTGGTTGAAAATGTAGACTTAGCAGTATTTCTGGGCATAACAGTTGATGCCAAGCTTCAGTGAGGATTATACAGGGCGTCTCACGGATATGCCACATGGAGGGAAAGTACCTTGAATATTGTAGATGGAACATTTTACTGAAAGAAGACATTATTTGAATTAAAAAAAAAACAATTTAAACTGAATTCATAGATATTTAAATAATTACATGGTTGAACCGGAAATCGAACCCGTTACATGAGAAAAATAATCACCCTGTATCTTTATCATACCGATTGAAAGGCTTCATCATAAGGATAATTTTTTGCTAAATAACATAGGGTTACAAATAAAAGGAATACCATGAATTTACGCAACCCGGCTTCAAAGGACGTCTATTCTGTTCTTGTTTCAATCAGCTAACTGTTATTTCTTAGAAAGTTGTTGTACTTATATTATAAGGGTATTTATTTTACAGTTCAAACTTTCGTTTGTTTTTCATTTGTCAGAGTAGGCGCAGTCGTAGTGATTCTGCAGAGTTTATATAACTCTATGGTTAGGCGGTCGTATTGCGCAAATTTCAACGAGTGACGCGTATTCTTCATCTGTAAATAGGTGAATAGGTACTAGTAAACTGGGCGCGATATTTAGAAGATCAAGTTGGATTATGTTCTTCCCTAATTTACGTCGCTTTAAAATTGGAACGGTCCGAGTGACGCGTATTCTTCATCTGTAAATAGATAAATAGGTAGGTACTAGTAAACTGGACGCGATATTTAGAAGATCAAGTTGAATTACGTTCTTCCCTAATTTACGTCGCTTTAAAATTGGAACGGTCGAGATCGATTGTCGAGGTATGATTCCGCAAACATTTACTGTCATGCCCTGTTTTATTGAGAACAAGTGAGTTCAACAGATTACAGAATAGCACTAACATTTCGGACGTTGGGCTTATTCAAAACATTTAAGCAAACTCTAGATCGACGGCTTTAGTGAGGATGTGTGGCCTGGTGAAGATGCCTAGTCCATGATTCTGTTTTTGTTACATAGTATGTAAAGTAAACTCAATTAAAGTTAAATAGTTGATAAGGTACAATCAGTGGTGGCTCATTGTTAATGGCCCTGACTTACGAGTTGTAGGCATCCATCATGCAGCGAATCCGGGTGGGCGCTTTACTTTGTGTGAAAAATTCATCACCACAGCTCTCAAAAGGGTGAAGGAAATAATCGTGAGGAAATCTAAAATAAACATGTCTTAGAACCAAAAATTCGAAGGCATGTGACATCCTCCAACCCGCACTGGGCCCGCGTGGTGGATCACAGCCCTCTATCTCTCACAGAGAAGAGCCCTGTCTCCCAGCAGTGGGAACGTTATAGGCTGATTTTGGTTTTTACTATGGGGTTATCATATCCGTATGGACAAAAAAACCCTTTTGATAACAAATAATAAAAACAAGAATAACACTTTTCCTAAGGCGATGCTTAACCTTCTAAGTAGGTACTTTCTGGTAGGTAGTTTATCAGTTGGTGTACACAGAAAGTTCGCGACGTCAAATGTTTTGTTTTGAATAACGTTCCCGAACTTACAGTTCCCAAGCTTAGCGGATTTAAAACTGGTGAGTACCTACCTGTAACGAAACAGTTGCATTCTCACATCTTAATACACTTTAAATGAGCTTTAGAGCTTGTATAACGTTGTCCATATAAAAGACACATTGCACACTATAAAAGAGACTTTGACCCCTATGTTTGTTTTGCCATTTCTTCTCAGGGGTAGTCAAGTAGGAAATATCCACTCTATCTAGCTTTTTTTATATATCACGTGTAGAAGTGATTCCAATAACCTATTTACAGAATAAAAAAATACATTTCATTTCACTGTCGCAGTGAATAGATTAATGTCTATCTCAAAACCCTGGAAATACTTACTGGGTAGGAACCCCGCACCACGCTGTAAAATTCATTTCGAACATCACTCAAGTGACTGTAGACTCGAAAGCGTCCACTCACTGTCTCAATTAAAAAAGCCATAACCAATTTACAGATCGAAATCGTTCGATTTTCAAAGTGTGGAGAAGAACACTTGGGTCATAATGCTTGGCCATAAATCGACTAACAGAATGCTATTTCCCGTGTTTAAAAACCTTAAAAATCAAGACAATCTCATCTTAGCGAAATGTCAATGTCAAAAACTTGTCTAAAACTTAGTTAAATTAGAGGTATTTTTGACAGTTTGGCGCTAAAATTAGAATGCGATCGTTCTTACTCAGGTCAATACTATAATCTCATATTCTGCTTAACGGGATTGAACCAATCCAATACATATCAAGTATTGTGTCTACTCAAACGAGGTTTCCATGTTAATACATGAAGCTTAACCAAGTCCTATCAGATTCATGCAGTGAGGATTGTTAAACTCAGATCAAAACATATAACGGTTTAGTTGCATAATTCTCACAGTGGTGCCTATTCCATTGTTCAAAAAGGAGAATTTACATGTTTGACTGGCAAACAGCTCGAGTAAAGACAACAGGCAACAGATGAGAACTTTATAGTTAGATTAGAACTGCGCCGTGTTTTTGGTCGATACGTTCTGAATTTTCAACTATTTTTGTATAGAAGCTTTAGTTCGTAGACAGACACTACGCTTTAGTTAAACTAAAATTGACTACTCTTTTTTGACGTCCCTTTAGAGAGAAAAGGATGGAAATAGTCTAAGGTCTAAACTCATGAACAAGGGAATCGGAATCAATGTAGACCATACTTATTACGAGATAAGAATCTTTGTTTGTTGCTGTAACTAGCTATGAAAACGGTGGAAACACCTTTTTTTTCATTGTACCCAATATGTGCAGTCAAAGGACATACTCACGCTTACTTGTTTTATGTACAAAGCCGTGAACCGGAGGTTGAATAAAACTAATCAAAACTTGTCCATTATGGGCTCGCGCAAATACAAATACCGTTTCAAATTCGTAAAAACCAATTAAAACGGATATGTCCCTCGTATTTATACAAAAACAGTGAAATATTCAGCTCGAAATTTTTTAAACAAATATCCTAGCGTAGTTCGATATTTAAATAAACATTCGCATAATGTTACAGTATACAAAATATTAACTAGCTCGCTTTTTGTTGTAAGTACCTATTCGTTCCGCTTCATCAATCCTCGGTATTAATAATAAAGTCACATTTGGTCAGGATGATTTTTGATTGACTTGGACTTATAGTTAATCCATCTGTCTGGCATTTTCCCAACAACGTTGGGGTCGGCTTCCAGTCTAACCAGATGCAGCTGAATACCAGTATTTTACATGGAGCAACTGCCTATCTGACCTCTACAGCACAGTTACTGGCTAACACGATACGCCTTGGTAGGACTGGGTGTCAAACTTTTTGGGCACGAGCATTGATCACCACGCGCGCTCAAGACGGGTCGGCGATTTCAGACTTATATATTATATATAAGTCCAGTTGGTCCCGGCTGTTATTCGTACATCTTTGACAGTCGTAATTGGTAGTCAGAAACCCGAAAGTTTGACAACCAGTCTTATCAAGGGGTATCGTATTACCCAGTAGCTGGGTTGTGGAGGTCAGATAAACAGTAATGTAAAATACATGTAAAATACTGGTACTCAGCTGAATTTAGTTAGACTGGAAGCCAATCCAATATAGTTGGGTAAACGCTAGGCAGATGATAAATTAGGATTTTTGTTAACTCTCGGAAATGTGAATACTGGGAACCGGTACAAAGGGATACTTGAAAATTTTTCAAGTATCCCTTTGTACCGGTTCACAGTTTTTTGCAATGCAGTACCGAGTGTAACCGACCGTTACAACGTCAGTACCGAGTGACCTGGCCGATTGGTAAGCTATGACGAGTGGTCACACATCGAGCCTTAGAAGAGCTTTCAAAAAAGAAGCTTGTAACGTGGATCAATTTCACGTCAGGCAATTTTATGAATTGCTCAGGAGCACGAGCGAGGACAATGGAACGCTTTTAAAATTGCTCGTTACCGGGAGCCGTCAGAGATTGCAGGACGGCAGCTCGTCAAAGGCTTTGTTAAAGTGGGTAAAAAACTATGGTGCGAAAATGTGCTTTTTTATTGGATCGACGTTGCTAAAGGAAGGGTGGTTTTCCATTAGAATGGCTGGACAGTAGACACTCGTGGTTTTAATGCATTCTGGCTCGTGATTTTTAACGGAAGACGTCAGTGGCAGAAACCGAGGAATATAATGTGTGGCGAAATTATTCCAACTTGTCCACCAAGGGCTGCAATGCTGACCGCGCTGTGTTCTCCTGGAGTTGCGCTTCACTGCGCTTTCGGCCATCATCAGCGCTGTCAGAAATGCAGTCATTACAGACCGCGGTAATAATGTACTAGTACATTCGATCGAAGGTCGAGGCCTTTATAGCGCGGACAGCAAGGGCTGCAATGACGACCAAGCCCAAGCTTGGTCATTATTGCAGGCCAGAAACGGAGTCATTGCGGACCAAGGCTTGTATATAATGTATAGTGCTTTACTCAAACAATGCGAGTAATGTTGACATTGCACTAGAAACAGCTTGTACTAATTATTTTCACGACATAGAGTACATTACATTACAGCGGCCAGCAAACGAGGCATTGATGCACACATGCGTAACTCCATCAATGCCTAGTTGTGGCCCAGGCTTGTTTATTACTTTTCTCAAATAATGCGCGGAAATTAAAATACAATTACTATTCAAAATCAATGACGAACAACAATAATTTTTCCCGCGTTAAAGTGTTCATTTGTTTTTTTTTCTTCAATAAACAGCTTTCTAATTTTGCAAGCCAGTTATAAATTTAAATAAAACCTTTGATATGTTACCTCCTTGGTTGCCATGTTTCGGAGTAAAAGATCGTTCCATTTTTAAATACACGATAGATATGAGTTTACTATGTCATTTATTTGGCTGCTAAATCACGACAGCTTTTGCCAGCCGCTGCTCGCATGTATTTGGCCAGTACACCAATTTCGATTTATCTCGAAGAAGGTTGTCAAAATAATGCTCAAACTGCCTAGCATGTTTGAGAAAAAGTATTAACTACTCGCTTGATTTTGAGAGATTTTAACAGTCCTGCTAATATTCAAGCAACTGTATGACTTAACGACTGCCTCGTTGGTGTAGTGGCCACAAGCGCTATGCTGAGCATGAGGTCTTGGTTTCAATTCCCGGGTCGGCAAAGTGATATTGGGTTTTTCCACCTGGAATTTTTCAGCAGCAGCCCGGACTCTGAATTTGTACCCGGTTGGCAATAGGCTCGCCCCTTATTACTTGGGACTTAACATAACTGGCGAAATGTGCGTAATCATGTCATGTGTGTCCGTGTGTGTATGTATTATTTAAGGTCTTTTAAGCAAGAGCTAATGCCTCTCATACGATTCTTTCTCACTCTAAGATTCCCTACACATAAACAGTGAACCAGTTTATTATCGTTCGAACGTGAATGGAAGGCGCATAATTATGACCTTATTGCTATTAATGCGGGCGCAGTTCAGCCGGTCAATTGGAACCACAGACACCGTTTGATTTAGACCTTACTCAGAACAAATTCTATATTGGTTTCGGAGTCTAGATTTGTGCCCGGTTCCAGTCAAGTTCGTCAAGAACCATCGACCTTAAGAAAGTGGCTTGGACTGACTGGATGTGAAAGGCAGAGGACAGGGTGATGTGGCGCAGCCTGGGATAGGCCTATGTCCAGGAGTGGATTGCGATGGGCTGAGTTGATTGAGGCAGTCTTGGGACCCTGGCGCTGTTGGGCCGATGCTATTAATTCCAGTTGTCATAAATATAATAGCATCAACCACTGACTTACAAAGATTAAGTCAGCTCTTGTGTTCAAAACCTTTATTCAATACGAATAAAACCTTTACTCCACCCTAGTAAAAATCCTCAAAGAAAATGAGAAATTACCAATACATATTAAAAAAATCCAACCCCTACTTAGTGGGTGGAAAGGGAGGGGGAGTCTCCTGTCTGATATATTTGTAAGCGTATCTATATCATCGGGGTAATTGCACGTCGACTAGACAGTCGGAAGTGTTTAAATGACTAATACGAAACGATATAATGGGTCTCCATTAAACTGTTTCGTATTTAGTCATACTTTAATAGCACTTGTGTCTTGTTATAACGGAAATAATAGAACTTTATAATGGGCGTACTTTTTTATGATTGGCTTTGGTCAGTCACGCACAATGAAACTTGTATAAATTAATAAAAACGATTTTCGCTAACGTGTTCCCCAAAGTTTAAAAAACAAATTATCAAATGACGTTTAAAAACAAGTGAAGTCACTGAAACAATTAAATACTACGTATAAAACGTTGACGGGTCAGATCGGATAAGCCGTGTTTAAAAGATGGATTTCCTAGCAAGGTACTTATATTTCTAGACAATAATTTCCCTCTCGAAAAGTTCCTTTCATCCGGATCAGCGTCTGAAATAGCTAAGTTGATATTTGTGACCTGAGGTGGCCTGGCCGGTGGCAGAGCACTTAGCTCGGTTATACCAGGTTATAAATAACTTTGCCTCTGACCTAGACTTTCAGCGGCACGTGGAAACTAAAATAGGTTCTTCCCGGATCATTGTACGTTTACAGGGTCAAATTAAATTAGATAGCGAAACTCCGCAGATGTGACGGGTGTCGATATCTTTCATTAGCATTAGCATCAATATTTTTGATTAAAATTTCTTATACTTAGAGCAAGAAATCGTGTTTTAAAAAGTGCATTAAATCTGTGGGAAATTCAAATATTAGAAAAGCGACGGCATTGCTCAGAGCGAATGTGACGTAAAAGTCTATGTAAACAATAAATGTCAATGCGTTTATAGGGAGGAGGGAGGGTGTTTGCAATTCAGTCCGTTGTCCATGTCATAGACTATGAAGTCACACCAAGCGCGCCAAAATAGAGGGCGTTTATGGTGCCCGATTGCTTTTTTGGCGTTGAATGTTTTTTACTATTATTATGGCGATGTACACTCATCATCTGCCTAGCCTTTTCCCAACTAATTATGTCGGGGTCGGCTTCGATGTACACTATCAAATAAAAATATAAAGAAAAGACATGCATATCAGAGGCGTCAATAATTGATGAGTGGCTCACTAGCAATGCTTGTAGACGGTCACCACGGGATTTTGACTTTGACACGTGCGTTGTCTTGCTAGAGACAAAGCTGAAATGTTTCATGTATTACACCCGTAAAACATGAACGCAGTAACGCTGTTTAGCGTCATAAACCAGCAACCACTATAACTACTTCTGACGCTAAAAAAAACAGGAACGCAGTAACGTTGTTTAGCATCATAAACCTGCAGCCACCATATCTAAAAGACGAAATATTATTAGTAATAAGGTCCGACCTTCCTTCAGACATGCGTACGTAAACAAATATTTTTGCTTTTTGGGACCGTACGTATACAATAAGATTAATGACGCTCTGGAAATATACCCGTTAAATAAAAAAATATGTAAAAGCACAATTTTTCAATATATTAGTAAATATACATAATTATGAAGAGACAGAAAACTTATTAAAAATACTTAAATAATAATAAATAATAAATCTGTTTTATACTCACCCTCTCACACTCCTTCACACACTTAACACACTACTCACCGAGAGGTTAACACTCCACACACCGTTTCGTTTATCTGGTTTGAACCTATTTCTTTTTTTGTATAATGATATTCCTTGTATTAATTATATGTCTAAAATAAAATGGTCATCAGAAGGAAGAGCGCTGATGTCTGAGATACAGATATTTTATATCTAGTTCAGACACAGATGCCTTCAATGTGAAATTAAGAAAATTGTAATGTGTCCTTTATATCTGTTAAAATGTAACATATGTGTTGTGTCAAATAAATAAATATAATAAATAAACTACATCTGACGCTAAAAAGCGTACTTGAAACATATAAAATAAATAAAAAAATATCCGATTGCTTTTAAACTAAATTTAAAAATCCGAATCGCTATGAAAGTGGAATGGAGGTGAAATTCATTCCACAACTAACTCAATTTCGAAAGGTTAGGCAAAAATTTCGAGATATTTTTTCTTTCGATCGCAGATGGTCTGTAACTTTTATGTAGATAACCTTCAAAGGTCAATCTGTTAGTAATTCGTTCATCGCATCCAGTACTTTTAAATTTTATTTTTAAATTTATCGAAATGAAAAACTTGTAGTTTTAATATAATGTACAGTTTATGAAAAAGTTTTACTTAAAAATGAAATAGTTCGTAGTTTATATACACACACGTGGTTAGACACAATCAATTTTTTTTGTCTTATTTGAGACACTACATTTTCATTTGAGAAAAACATCATTTCTTCGAGGTATCTTCATTTGAATTGCTGTCTTTTAATATCCCAGTATAATTCCCGGAGAGATTCCGAAGCCACTTGCTGAGCGTGGTACTGTTTAGTGTAACCAAATCAAATCAAATCATTTATTGGTTTGCAAACATGGGTATTCGTTTATAGATATTTTTTTGTAAGAGTCCTCCATGCTCTACCGTCACATGGGCATGCAAAACATATTATTTTTAATTTACACAAGATAATTATTATAATTGAAAATAACAAAATTTAAAGAAGAATAAAATAATACAATTTTATGTCAAATCGTTTCAATTACAGTAAAAATGTCACAATAATGTCAAATGTCAACAAAGGCAGCAGTTATATAAAAAATTAAAAATGTCAAATGGTATATTATAATATAGTATGTCAATCAGTCAGTGATACATCAGTAAGGAAGTCGCCAATTATTGTGTAATAACTTTTTGTAATTAATATTTCGATAAGTGCCTTTTTTAGCCAAAAAAATGGTATATTGGCAGCTAACTTGCAACTGCTTTTAAACAATTCTGGGAGTGTGCTCAGTAGTCAAGTTATTTACATAACTATTCTATGCACATGCTAAAGCCTTAAGGCGCAAAATAATATCGACAGTGCAGTGAAATGAGGATTACTCTTGCCTGTATACCAAACCCGTGGTTCAATATTGCACAGAACGTTCATCATGCCTGTTTTCTTGAACATACCATAACGGCCGCAAGTGAAAAATTTAATATAAAATGTCTTCCCATTCGTAAAAGTATTTATATTGTGTGATATGTGGAATCCAGATATAGTGGACTTATAAACGCTCTAATATAAACTTTAAGGCATCTAAGTAATATGGACTTCAAATAGGTATATATTTTACGTTGGCAGGAGTTGGTCCTGTCGGGCTTATAACACAGCTCAGGTTCTAGTTCAAATACTCAGATAGATTTAAGCCGCATATTGGTGACCCATAGCCGTTCGCTTAGAAATAGACACAGCAAATATTTTCCATCGGAGCAAGAAAAGCCCCTTTATAGAAAATATTTTTTACTTTTCTTTGTTTCTGTTTCATTGATGTTACGGATGTAAGTATACGGTAGTCAGAGGCCCGAAAGTCAGACAAACCAGGCGCACTAGTCTTAGATGCATAGTGTTACTCAGTAACTGGGATGTGGAATAGTGGAGTCCAGGTAAGATATTAGTATTCCGCTACAAATCATACAGCAGTATACAAATTAGGCTGATAGGGCCGATGCCTGCTAGGGTGGCGGGAAAGTCCGAAAGGGTTACCATGCCGTGGCCACTGGCACAGGCAACTGAAGGAACAGGGGTGGGTTTTATTCAGTAAGAGTCTGACACGCCCTCCCGCTCCGCCCAGAGCGGTAGAAGTTATTTGATGATTTCCCATATACAAAAAAAACAAAGTATACAAATAACACGTTCTATTATAAAACTCAAAATGTGCAATTAATTGGCTTATTGTTATCGAAATACATTGGCGATGTGTCGTCCGCCCATGCAATTAGGTTATGGTTGTTGCAATTAATGAACACGCCTCAAACATTGTAATTAAAAGCCTTTGTCACCGCGCGGGCGTTCGTGATTCGCATCGCCTTCACCTGATTTAAATGCAGTGACAAACATTCGAGAATTAACTCGTATGTGTAATACGAGTTCATAGATCGCCTTCGTCGTCGGAATTCTTCGCGACAAACTCATTCATGAAATCGTTCGGATTTGTGGGAGAGACCTACAAATCTCCAAGTATAGGTACTATATTATGATATAGGAGCAGCCGATTTTTCTGATTTGAGAATTTGATGTTGAGAACGTGTCCAACTCTAATTTAGTATTAAGTACTTAAAGTGATTTCTTAAATGTAGCCTGCGAAATTCGAAATTGACAACTTTTTTGCAAAGAATGAAATTTCGCGGGCATCGCCTTACGTAATGTCAAAGCAGAGTATGCCGTGTTCTCAATTTCAAATTCGGTTAGTGGTTATCGGTAAACCTTTAGAGAGTATCCAACCCTGACCACAGATTCAATTGGAAGGTGTAAGCAGCGCCTTTGATAGCGTGATGCCTCTCAGGTTCCTGTAGTTGAATTCTTTGAGCAGAGGGGCATTTCCCGTATTTTTAAGAACGCTCACGTTCTAGTATCACTCTCAACCTATCAAATATACATTTATATTGATTGTCGCTGAGATGAAATCTAAAGTTTTTGTACCACGAGAATTATTAGCTTTCAGTATGTAGGTCGGCAAGTGTGTAATCATTGTGTTCGAGAGATTTTTTCTGAATACGCCATTGCTATTTTAATTGAGTAGATATCATGAGAATCTTCTTTTGTTTTCACCTTTCGATTTGGTTGATCGTCTTAGGGCGAATTTCACCAAACTTTTATACATAGAATAAGTCTTATCCTGGGAATAAAGTTTGAATTATTGACCGTTTTCCATACTAGAACTAGAACAGGCGGTTATTCCACGGATAAAATATATCTGACTTTGTTAAAATCAGCCCTTAGAGAAGTACCTATACAAGAAGTGGTGCCCAGGAAACAAAAGCGATAACATGGAACTTGCTTAGGAATAGAACCGCGATTTGCTGATTAATAACGCGTCTAATAGCACACACATAATACCACAATCATTAATGTTTCATCCTGTGGATCACCAGAAAACTATTAAATACTAGCTTCTGTCTGCGACTACGTTCACGTGGAAGTCGTCAGATACCACAATATCTAAAATAACAGCCACATTTTTATAAAACTGCCCTGTATAGGTACTACGTTTGTAGTTTTGATCTCAGCAGCCAAAATGTAAAGAGAGTCAGGACTGGTGACGCGGGAACAAACGACGTTCTACGAACTATCACTTAATAGTATAACAAAATGTAAAAAAATAAAATAATAAATATATCAACTGTTGGCAATCGAACTTAGGCAAAGCTGTCGCTAAAATGCTAAGCTTTGTTGAAAGTTGACTAAAATAGCTGTTCTTATATATTTTATGATTGACTACTTAGCTCTATAAAGGTATGATAATCATTTAATAGGTTAATTCTATAACTATCTGCTAAATTGGTTCCCTATTCAGCCCAGTCCAGCAATTTTAGTTCCGATTTATGACTTTTCTAGTACTCAAACTCAGACCCAGACCTCAGTTGGTCCGATAGAGGTTTTTGATAATTATAAGAAACAGGATCTATTGGCATCAAAAAGTGAAAAACTGACTATTTTCTTGCTAACTGTAATTTTTTTCAAAATTTGTGAATGCTGATCAGAAAGCCGTGTCGTCGGAACGATAAAAACGTCGATTGTACTGCAATGTTCTCAACTCAAAAACACTAAGGCCTGGTTAATTACCCCGGTATTACTTTTTAGTGGCACAAGGCGTAATAAGAGTTAAGATGTTAATTATTTAACTAAACGTGCAAGTGGGCCTAAACGCCATCCCGCAGCAAAGTTTTTATCAAGGAAATCCATTGCCAGAATGAAAGCAATAAACACATTAGCGCCATCTACGCAGAACTAATTTGTCAGAAAAAATCTGTCAAATTAGTTCCTTAATCTTTCAAAAAGTTAATGACAGTCTCCTAATACCGTTCTCTTGTAGCGACAATGGTTAAAAGGTACCTGCTCTTATTGCCCCCATCTCAAAAATCCACCATGTGTATGTCATGATGGACTGCTTAGCTCCATAAAAGTATAGCGTGATGATATTCATTTAAAAGGTTAAATCCGCAACCATCTGCAATATTCTAACCTTATGGCTCGTCTTTTTATAATTTGCGGTAAACTATAGAAGAATACGAACATAAAGCAATACTGCTCACCCCCCATACCAAATAGCGTAATAATTTATAGCCTACAGATTAACCAGACTTATAGAGAATACCTATCTATGCAAAATTTGAACAAAATCTATCCTGTAGTATTTGCGTGATGCTGGTACTCGTACATACATTCAGACAAACAGACTAACGGCTTTAAACACAGAAAAAAAGCTAAAACCATACGGGGTGGTAGGGACATTGACAATGGATTCTAACTTAGGGGGTTCTGTTCTGTTCTGGTTTATGTGCAATAAAATAATTAGAATTTTAAACTAATGCCCATTTTCATTGACGCTAGGCTCCGCACCGAGAGTAGAAAATGTAACGTGAAATAATGTACAGATCTTTTTTTTTCTCTTTGTCTTGTTTAGATATTGATCACGTCTGCAAAGTTTCGCTATTTAATTTTATTTGACACTGTAAAGTTGAAATATTTCGTCGATTATTAAAAAAAATGTTTTTCCTGACATTTTGACCGCGTAGGTAACTATTGCACTTTTCTATGAAACAGTGTATTTTGTGACGGAAAAGTCCAAGAGGGTTACCGTGGCCCCTGGCACAGGCAACTGAAGGAACACGGGTGGGTTTTAGTCAGTAAGAGTCTGACACGCCCTCCTGCTCTGCCCAGAGCGGGAGAAGTTATTTGATGATTTCCCACCCACAAAAAAAAAAAAAAAAAAAAAAAAAAAAAAAAAAAAAAAAAAGGGGGTCTAGAATCATGTGCAAGCTAAATTCATGGTTTCAGTTTGCGCGTCAATGATGATGATAGAAATAATAATTTAGACATAATATTATCGTTACCAGCTTAGCAAACTCTACAAAGTTATACATAAGAAAATAAAAAACAACACCAAGAAATACAGACTAGTAAGAACTATACAGAACTACCTAGAAAAATCTGGAGCCGTCAAAAAAGCTTATAAATATCTAACAAAAACCAAAACACTTATGAACCAACTACAGAATAAGTCAGGCCATCTTGTAACAAATAGAGACGACTTATTAAAAGTGGCTACAAATTTCTACAAAGAACTTTTAAAAATAGACAGCGGTTATACAACGAAACCACAAATCAATCCTATAAATACAGACCACGCACCAGAATTCTGCAAGAGCGAAATCGAATACTCAATTAATAAACTCAAACTCGAAAAAAGCCCAGGCCCAGACGGCATAACCAATGAAATAATAATAACAGGAAGAAACACCCTAACTAAACCATTAACTACTCTATTTAATATTGTGCTGGCGCAAAAGGAAATACCCAGACAATGGACATGCTCAAACATTGTACTTCTGTTCAAAAAGGGAGACCCGAAACAAATATCCAACTACAGACCCATAAGTCTCATGTCAAATCTGTACAAACTGTTCTCTTCGACTCTACTACGACGATTGACAAAAAGTATAGATGAGAATCAACCAGTGGAACAAACTGGGTTTGTCCGCAACTTCTCTACCATAGACCACATACACTCTTTGAAAATGATCTTAGAAAAATATAACGAATACGACAAACCTTTATATCTGTGCTTCATTGATTACAGTAAAGCGTTTGATTCCATTTCACACAGCTCTATATGGCAAGCTTTATCAATTCAAGGAGTTAACAAAGAATATATCGATCTGATAAAGGTAATATACAAAAACAGTAACTCTAGAATTATTCTTTCTGAAACCAGGAATTAGTTTTAAAATCGAAAAAGGAGTAAAACAAGGAGACCCACTCTCTCCTAAAATATTTATAGCCGTGCTGGAACAAAATATCTTTAGAGCAATGAAATGGGAAAAGAAAGGTCTAAATTTACAGGGAAAATACCTATCGCATCTAAGATTTGCTGATGACATAGTATTACTCTCAGAAGACCCAAATGAAATGCAGTCTATGATAGAGTCACTATTCGAAGAGAGCAAAAAAGTTGGCCTAGAAGTTAACGAAACAAAAACGAAACTGATGACAAACAAATACAAAGCACCAGTCATATGTTCATCTGCAAACCTAGAATACGTAGAGGAATATATATATCTAGGACATCTCATTGCATTTAGAGATTGCACTGACAAATAAATAGAGAGAAGAATCAAATGCACATGGAATAAGTACTGGACACTGAAAGAAATATTTAAGAGCAAGATACCGACTAAACTAAAAACGAAAACCATGGAAACATGCTTACTCCACACACTCACATACGCCTGCCAGACATGGCCCCTTACAAAACGGAATTTAGAAAAAATTAAAATATGCCAAAGAGGACTAGAGAGGAGCTACATGAATCTCAAGCTAAAAGACAGAGTGAAAAACAGTAAAATCAGAAGGAAAACCAAAGCAAAGGAAGTGGCGGAGAAAGTGCTGGGCTTGAAATGGAAGTGGGCTGGACACGTCCCACGAGTACCAGACGACAGATGGACAAAAATCACCACGAACTGGTATCCAATAAATATAAAACGCAAACCAGGTAGACCACACAAAAGATGGAGCGATGATATTGCAAAGATAGCAGGCAGAACATGGAGCAGAATCGCCAGAGACAGAACAGCTTGGAAACGGCTGGAGGAGGCTTTTACCGCTATAGATAGTGGTCCTTGTACACCATAGATATAAAATATATAGAAAAAAAAAAAAAATGTTTATAACGTCAATTATGGCAAAAGTACTTAGTGTTAGATAATAAGGAAAGTGTGCAAGAACAATAAAGCTATTTTATTTTTATTTATTATTTTATATTATCGTAGGTATTAGCGTCTGGAAAAATAGGGTATAATAGAAGGGCGTATTAATATAGGAATTTAATTTTTTTTAAATATTTTTTTAGAAATAAAACTAAGTACTAATTTGGAGTCCATTTGTCATAATAAGACAAACGAAAATGATCAATTCAAATCGTTTATTAATCTACTCTATGGGCGGAAATAATATATGTATAATACATAATACATATAATTGTAACATCGATTACGTACCTCTGAACTTTAAATTCAGACAACCACATCACGAAGCCATGTTAAAATAATACTAAATTTCGAGCGGCCATTGTTTGGTTGCATGTTTAGAATGTTTTGGGATTAGGTACAATCCATAGCTTGTGAAAATACCTTTTTCATAACAGATTTCGGATAGAGGTAAGACCATAAAATTTGTTCAATACTTATAGAGGAAAACGTTTTTTTTTAATCTTGCGTAATTCATTACTTGTGCCGCCGCCGCCGTACTTCAATTTTCAAACTGATTCGCTTTCAAATTTGTCCCTGTAACTCGGTTGGCCTTTAGGTACAGATATAACACAGCGGAATATTCGCAACGCATTTCTGTGATTAAATTGTAGTACCTGCCCGGTGCAAGTATTCTGTCAATGCGCTCCCTGCCTGTCCGTATTTGGATACACTCCAATTACTCGCATCTTTTGGTCAGTGGGCTATCCAAACTCGGGTACTGAATATAGCACTAGAATTTTATAAAGGAAAAATTGTAGTTGTACATAAATGAAAGTGTACCACGATAAAGAAAAATATTCTTTATTTATCATTATATTAAATCATTCGCATACATCTTGACTGATAACTTTATGATTTACTATTTATGGTAGGTACCTACTTATAACGTAACAATAATTTCACGATAGTCACGCAATTTATAGTTGTCTAAAATATATTAATGATACGATAATTATTTATAAATAATATACCTACTAATAACAATTAATTAATAATATAACAATAGGAAAATTAAATAAAATAGCAATAATAATAAATTAATAATATAGCAATAATAATTATTCAAAGAATTTTTTTTATATAAATAAATAAACAAAATTATGCTACATACAGGAATGTAAAAATAATCTATTATATTTAAGTACATTTTGCAGTTAAAATAATAGTTAACTAATAGATAAGCGAAATGTCAATATTTTAAATCTCCTAAAGCAAGGCTTCCTCTCTCCTACCCTTTTGCTGTGCCCTACAGGGTCCATAATGATCTAAATTATATAGTTACCACCTAAGTACACATCAATAAACATATTGAGTATTGAACGTCATTTTGGTACTTATATCGTCATTTTCAAATACGTGCTTCGAAAATTTTCTATGAGAATAAATTGTAGGTTTTGATGTTTCAATCAATCTATCTAAACTACCATCTATAACCTACCTAGCGTTTTCCCAACTATTTTGGGGTCGGCTTCCAGTCTAACCGGATGCATCTGAATACCAGTTTTTTACATGGAGCGACTGGCCTATCAGTTGTCCACAACCCAGTTACTGGGTAATACGATACCGCTTAGTAAGACTGGTTGTCTGACTTTCGGACTTCTGACGACCCGCAACGACTGTGAAAGCTCCACGAATGACAGCCGGGACCAACGGCTTATCGTGCTTTCTGAGGCACGGAGCGGTCTTCGTACCTATGTGAAAATGGTCACCCATCCACGGACCAACCGCGACAAGCGTAGCATAACCTGATCGATCGAACCGTGCAGCTGTTATTACTTAGCCACGAGCCCCTCAGTAGGTACTGATGTAGATACATAATTAATACCTAGTGGTTATAATCATCTTATTTATTAATCTAACACGTGCATATTAACCTTTCCGTACGCAAGACGCCTTGGACGTGGAGGTGCGGTCACCTGCCCGAGATACAGTACAAGACCTAAACTGTCCTCCTATACCTATTAACACTGAAATTTGGAAATATTGTCCAAACCTTATTTGTAAAACCGTAACCGTGGAGTTTCTTGCCGGCTGCTCTCCTGGACTTAGTAAACGACCATTTGGAACCGGGCTTCTGACGTTTCATAAGTGACTATGTAGGTTTGTGTGAAATAAAATATGTATTTAGATTTTCATAAAATACTCAATATGATAATATCCTCATCATTCTATCACAATTCGTGCCTCTTCCTTTTAACTGGGACATGATAATCGATAAATAAATTACCATACCATAATCCGATACAAAATGATGCGTCCAAGAAGCCACAATAAAACTGAACAATATTATGTAGTTATACAGTTATTAAAAATCCGTTTGCAATACGCCTTTGTTCGTCAAAGGTTAGAAGTATGATTGAAAAGTAACTAATACTTGTGAGTGATATTTCATTGCTCAAATGAATTAATGAATCATTCTAAGTTAGGAAATATGATGCTCATGAATCGATTAGGTGATTTAACATTTGGACGCGATGCATCAATTAGGCCTGCCCAACGCTTCTCGGTTTTAGGATTACGGTTTTCGGGTATAGACACGAGCATTTAATATTCATGTGTAGTCCTTTCAAACTCCACTTGCGGCTGTTCAATATTACGGTTTTCGGGTATTCGCATTGTTGTTTATAATTACATCATAATATACGCACATCGGTAGGACTGTATTTGCTCTAATCAGTATAATAAAATTTTGGGTGTTATCTTTCTATGAAATTGATATTATTTCAATAAAACTCCCTTTATCTATATTCTATCGATTATCGTACGTATTGTTGTATAAATTGTCTTAAAATTAGTACCTACTTACTTACGTAGATAAGCACTAACTTTACCTGTATGCACAAAAAAACTGCACCATATAACTCTCTCTTTAAAATTTGCTTATAAACACCCTAATTCGTTAACAATACCTTGAAAATAGTTCGGGAAAACCCCTAAAGCCATTATGCGAGTCTTTTATCTGCGAAACTTGTCTATTGTTTTTGGCTATCGGATCGTCCAGCGGTTTTCATGGTTATTCGCGATATACCCGGTTAGGCGAAAAGCTGCTTTCATAACACTGATCTAATTGTTTGGTGATCCAATGTACCGTGTTGTAGACAGAGGTTGCAATTAGGTAGAGTTATTTATGTACTTACACTGATTTCATACAGCGAAAGAATAAAGTGGATATGCCTCAAATACCAAAATACGGGAACGAGAGCTTCCCGCGGGTCATTAGCGGTTAAGCAGATCATTGAGAATTTGAAAGAGCTATCACGATTAATAATGAACACAGAGAAGAACTTTCCATATAAAACAAGCGTATCACAGTTCACTATGACACAAATGACAATAAAGGAAAAGACGGCTTTGAATGGCGTGGCGACAGAAATTGTGCACTCAACGCACTTTCGTTGCTACGAATTTTATTACTATCTACTGACGTGTCTAGACGCTGCCCCGGCGCGCCTTTTCTGTGCTCTGGGACGATAAAGTACAGAGAGCGAATGAGCTCGGTATGCAGGAGGCTAACTAAAACTCCTTTTTAGCTGATGTAGCGTGATAGTTAGGTGGTCAAATCTTTAACACTTTTGATATGTCATCCAATTTTTTTTGCCTGCGTAGAGCAAATAACATTACCTACTTCTTGACAACATCTACGGAAGTTAGCGTAGTGCCAAGTTTACTTGACTACATGGTCAGTCCCTATCCGCCTTCCGCATCCAGTCTGTCCCGGCCACCTTCTTAAGGTCGTCGGTCCATCTAGCTGGGGCGTCTCACACTACTCATGCCGATACGCGGTCTCCGCTGCAGGATTCGTCAGCTCCACCGGCCATCGGTCCTTCGACAAACATGGCCAGCCCACTGCCACTTCAGTTTTCTTACTCTCCAAGCTATATCGGTAACTCCGGTTCTTTTTCGGATAATTTCAGTCCTGATTATATCCTTCAAAGGATAAAAATCATGACATGTGTCATAGGTTAATAATTAAAGAGGTTCCTAGAATAAAGCAACTGACACATGCTCATTGATAGCTTAGAATCTAAATATATGTAGGTACATATTACAGTCTTTAATATGTTAAGCATCCTAAGGTTAATTATTACATTAGGTCACCCTATGTAAAATTTCTACATTTATAACTGTATTTTTTGGTGTACATATTAAAGAGTATTATATTCTATTCTATTACCTACACCTTATTATTTTTTGTTACGTCATTATCAACATTTTGAATCAACATGTCCGTTCGAAAAGGTCACATGCGCCCGCCGTGTGGGATAGGAGTTTGTTTGGAAATTGCTTAACATTATCGCTCCTTGAGTGTACCTACATAGTTAGTTAGTTAACGTATATTTATCTCACGAAGCGACGCGCGCTTTACTTGTGGTTTGTACAAACACGCTGTGAATGTGTGGGTTACCGCAGGAGCTCTCGGTACCGTCCGAGACAATGGCGAATACAGAATTGTGTGTTATGTGTTGACGGTACGTGTCTCCACACGCACATTCACAACGTGTTTCTACACTTGGTTATCACATGTAAAGCTCGAGACGCTTCATGAGATGAAAATACTGTACATTATTATTCGGGATAAAATACTTCAAGAAACCCTGCAATTACGCTAGATAAGAGATTTTTTTTTAAGTCTAATAATGTGGACATGGTATATGGCAAAAGTTGGTGGACATATCCAAATATCTATGACAATGTAGGTAAATGTAGGTAAGTATTGTAGGTGGAAATAAAAGAAGTACCTAATAATAATATCTTTGTAGGTATCGTATGTCACGTATGATTGAAACACTTTTCTCTTTGTAATTTTCCATAAACAGTTTTGTTATTATCTCTAGAAGATGGTCACGTTGTTTACTGTATACGGAATACCCGGTTCGTTAGGTCGATTGTTTTCAAAACAAATCATTTAGTGAGCTTATTTCTTTACTGCAATTTGATTTTCTTGTGTATAAAATAGATCATTATCTAATTAGAACTATATACACACTATCAGACTTCTATTGTGATCATAATTAATTTTGACATCATCATCATAATCATTTAATGCCATAGTCATGCAATAAACACCCAATTTCAGTTTCAATGCATACAACACCTAAAATATTACCAAAGTCTATCTCAATCGTCGTGAAGTGTTACGGGGTAATTTAAAATAAAAGCGAATTAAACAGTCGACTGCTTGTATTTCTGCCTACCTCGGCACTTCCTCAATTACAATCGTAATTTATAACAAATAAGGACGCGGAACAAATTATAACAAACAGAACATGAAATACACGAAACGGATTATATATCGAGAGGTCTAGAAAATGTGCTTTTGTAATGTTTAATTGCGTAGTGTTTACAATTTTGATTTTAATACATTTATTTACAAAAACTAATAGTGGTAACCACCACAGTCGTATATAAACTAGGTTACTCAGGCGAAGTAGGTACATATTTGTTTGCTGAGCCGAAGTTTCCCGAACTACTACGAAGTATCGACTGGGCGGTTGGTGATTGTTAACAGGACAATAGCCGCCCGGCTACTGGGTGTCGGTTACTAACTTCGAATACAGTTTGGCGTAATAAAGTTAGGCTTCCGTCAAGAAATGTAGGCCACAAGCAATCCTCTTTCGTGAACGCGCAAAGTTAAGGATTTTGAGAGGTGTTGCAGTTATCATTGTTCTGACAGCTTGTAATGAGTACCTACTACTGATAGTATTTGTTCTTAAAAGCGTTGAGCTCTCTACACAGCTACACGATTACTGACAAATCCGTGCACTGGCTGGACAGGTCCACTTAAATCTATCAGGTTTGATCCTCAAACGGTCCTCATATAATCTGGCCCAGATTGTCTGGGGTTTAAAAGAATAGGCGATCTCTAGATTTGGACTCTCTCAGGACATACACTTTTCATCCGCCAATATACCCTCGAGAAATCGATCTACGATAAAGATAATAATATAGCTATATTGTACTAAGTAGAATAATACAGAATGGTTCAAATTATGTTGTAGTAAAACTAAACCTAAAAAAAATATATCTAAACTAGATTATAGAATCTAGATTTGAATTTCTAGGTTTAGTTTTACTACAACAGAATTTTCAACCATTCTACATTATTCTACTCGGTACCTAAATCTAATTCGATACTACACTAAACTTGTTGTTTCGAGGATAATAAAACAAATTACAATTTTGGATGTTCATATTTAAATAAGTAAAAGATATGTTTATACACAAACACCTAAATAATAATACATCAACAAGGTCCGTCAATACGGGTCATTTACACTATGATAACTTAAGGGACTAGTAGCGCCCTCTAGCGAACGTTTCATTAGTAAACTATTTGTTTATAACATAAATCAACATAGACTGACCGGTTGGTGCAGTTGGTAGCGACCCTGCCTTCTGAGCCGCTGGTCCCGGGTTCGATCCCCGGACAAGTCAAACATTTGTGTGTGTATGTATTTAATGTGTTCAGGACGGACCTAAATTGTCTCCTAATATTATATTATTATGATTATAGATAACTATAGCATTTTCTCTCGACATGCTCACAAATGTTTGACTTGTCCGGGGACCGAACCTGGAACCAGCGGCTCGGAAGGCAGGGTCACTACCAACTGCACCAACCGGTCAGTCTACAGTATGGTCCAAATTGCAATTCTGTTCCATTAAACCACGGAAGAGCACAGGGCGCTCGACTCGATGTGATTTAGAAAATATAGACAAGATGGGAACGCCTATCTTCCAAGATTTTTTTGTAAATACGAAGTAGCGAACTCAACTCGTCGTAAATTACACTCGAAATCGGGAAGCAAACGAAATAATTACAAAAGAATGCGTAACCGCAGACATTTTTGCAATGAAATGACATTATTGTCAATATTACTTCTATTATTAGTTTCTTTTTCTAACAATAATAACCAAATATTAAATGGAGCAATTTTAAAAATGCACGAAAAATAATAATTAACTCAGAATAGATCAAAATCAAAGATTATACGCCTACACTAAACTAAACTACCAATTGCTTCATGGATACCTACACTGGCAGCACTGTACATTTTTAATTTATGTTCTGGTAGATAGATGGAGCTGAATAGAAAGAAAAGGACTGAAATTTTTCAAGTGTTGTCAGTCGCCGCCACCAGACGGGACCACTAAAGTAAACTTCAGTTTTTTATGCACTCTACATAATTAAGAGCAAGATTCGCAGACTGGGCGTAAGCGTCCATTACGAGTGTGAACTTTATATAGTATGATAGTAAGGTTCACATTCGTATGAAACGCTTACTTTGGTCGAGTGTGTAGAGAATGACCCCAACTTATGTTTGCTGCCACAAGTCATCTGGTGTGTGACAACTCTTATGATGGTAGGTATATCTTTGGGTGAAAGACGACCAGTAATGTATGGTGGTTTCCGTACACGTGCAATCTGCAATTACTAGATAGGTACCTATAAATATTATGTTTTGTTCGATCGGTCGAGTTCGGCCGATGACGGATTAGGTGCAACTGCGCCGTTACACTATTTCCAGCTTCAATAGTTCAATAGCTCAAAGGGTTGCTTTGAAACTCAAAGACGTCCAACATCCGAGCCCCTTTATGAAGCACCAACAGATTCAGATCAAACCTGAGGGAATTTAAGATCTTTAGTTGCGCTAAGCTCACTAGTGGATACAAGTATTACCTTTACAAGGGGGAACCAGACGAACGTTATGAGAAAGGATCAATATTGTAACCGCTAACTGAAAATCCCTTTGAACATTTCTAGAACAATTTGCTGTACATTCTAGGTATCTTGCTTTGTGTTTAAGCCTTTCCGTTTCGAGGTAATTATAAGTAAATATCAGGTATATATTTTAAAGATCTTGTAAGTAGTGTAGTGTAGTAGTAGTTGTTGTTGATAGTAGGTTTAAAGTCAGATTGTGTCCTCTTAATATAAACGTTTTTTCGCGTTGTTCTTATTATATCATGCAAATGCACCATCAAATATTAACAAAATATTTTCTATGTTTGCTTTCTGTAAGCTCGGTGCCGCCATATCCGGCTCCAAATTCAGTTATGACGCAGCACGGACTCATAAAAACAAAACTAGTAACAACACCCCGCTGGACTTTTTATATCAGAATCCAATTAGTTTTTCGAGTATTACCTACCTACGTATAAAATATATTTCTAAAACAATTTTATTTCTATATTTTACGCATAACATAACATCACGCCTGGTTTCTTCGATGGGGTGGGCAGATGTATACCTCTAGTACCCCCACATTACGTCAGTTTTATTTAAGTCGCATTGTAACAGGGGCGAGCCTGTTGCCATCAACTGGGCACAAATTCTGCTACTTTGAAATTCCAGTTAAAAAACAACTTCTTATAACACTTGGGTGCTAGGATTAGGATATTTTTGTAAGGTGATATTTTTTTGCTAGTAATCTTCCTGTCCTTATCTCAATTTATTCAGGCTTGACCCATCTTTATGTCATATCGCCATTCACGTTATCCATCCATCGTTCGTCTAGCCCTACCTACGCTTATAGTCAACAACCAACGTTTTATACCTACTCATTCCTCTGCATCCATGCGCGATGCCAGATGCTTGATAGATAACTTAAGGCTAGTATTTCAAGCTTATTCAGGCACTAGGTGAAGTCAAGCTTTTGAATTTTTACGAGAGGCGCCTTTTATATAGTATATTGAAAGTTTAAGAAGTTTTCGACCTCAACCGAGCCTCAGCCGTTTTACGTCTCGGTGACATTACAGACCCAAGTTTCGACACTGATCCCACACTCCCCGACCTCCCTGGGAGGTTGGGGAGTGTGGGATTTTTACCTCACTAAAACCACCCTGATGATCACCATCAGCACATGGAGGGGGTCCCGGTTACTCTTAAAAGACCAATTCCGGAACCCCCCTGTGCAACGCCTGTAAGGCACATCCCTGAGAAAACTTTAACGGGCCTCCCCTGAGCCTCGCTATTCACAGCAACACGTGACCACTGTGTCACCGTCTTCCCTGGGGTCACTCGGTGGGTGGACGAGAGTATTCACTCTGTGCGCCCGCGACCCCAAAGGTCCATCTACCTTTACTGGTAAGCTGGTTTCGGCGTAATAGGCGCCAAGGTGGTTGCCACCGCGACGCCTCCTTCTCCGTGCAGGATCAGGCCTCTCCCGATCCCGCTCGGCGGCGTCCTTCTTGACCATCACGGTCTCACTGAAGGAGGCTACTTCCATCCAATTCTCTGTCTCTGCCAGCATAGCCCTCACTACTGCCGGCAGAGACAGGTTCCGCCCGATCCTGGCAACTAAAACCCGCCGCTCGGAGGCCCACGCAGGGCACTCCTCGAGCGTGACGCGCCAGATGACCTAGCAGGCTACTATGAACGCGCGACTTAAACGTAACGTATATTTGAGACGGTTTTTGGAATGGATAAAAACAACTAGGTATCCTGTAGCATTTAGATTTGGTTTTTTGCAACAAGCACAATTAGATATGAATCAATATACTTATTACTTAAAACTAAGTAAATATTAGGTGCGAAATGAGTATTTTCAATTTTATAATCTTTCAAATAAAATATAAGTTTACTCCGAGCTACAACGCCAAATGTAACGAGTCAATAACTAGAACTAAATGGAGCTAAGTGTCATCTTAGCGAGTGAACGAGGAACGTTCTGGAAAGATTTTATAGTGTGGGAAGATAGTTATTTTCGCAGACGTGGTCCTAAAAGCAGGCTTATGGCTTGTTATTTTGATTTTTGTCACTGACTTGCAACTAGGAAGCTTTTGCTCATGTCTTTACTAGCGTTTCTAAACGTCGTTTAAACTGTAGCTGTCTCCGTCCTTTTCCTTATGCAAAATTAGCTTTTGTCCACATGTCGGAAATTATCCTACGGGATCGTACGACCGGGTCAAAAATGATCCTATGTCTTAGATCCCCAAGGTCAAGGTTATGGTCTCTCCGTGTGCCAATTTCATCCAAATCCGATCGGCGGTTAAGACGTGAAAAGTTATCAGACCGACAGTCAGACCGAACTACTTTCGCATTTATTTTAAATATTAGGAGATATGGATCTGACAATTCATTTAGAACGTGCCCTTGATGAATACTTATTAACTTCATGAATTTTAAGAAAAGAAGGGAAGAAAAGTTTCTCAAACTAAAATGTCGCTTGCTTCGACACCTACGATCTTCGCAGAAATATTAAATCACCCTGAGTATTTTCAGTTTAAAAGACGATCAATGCAATTCCGCTTGAAGCCAATTTGTGTAATAAATTGAATCACTAGACGCTGCGCTGTGTTGCTTCTAACGATCGATCAACTCAATGAACGCTTGGGCAAAGTAAAAATTGTTTCAGTTCTTTGCTAAGACTAATCTTGAAGGTAAAGGGCGTCTGAGGGCGAGATCTATAAACGTAACTTACCTACCCCGTATTTTGGCTCATCGTTATTCCTGCTACAAGCACCCTACTGCCAAACTACAAGTTCAACATAGAGACGGAAACATGTCTAAGTTAAAGCACGTGGTTGTAACGTTTATAGATCTCAACCTTTGTGATCCGCAGGTGTTATGGAGTCACTACTTAGAATATGAATAAATTATATTAGGTACTTTATACAGACGTGAGTTCGTGTTGAAATTATAAGGTAGGTTTACGGTCTCTATAATTTAGTAATGACATTCATAAAATGGAGTGAGTTTCGAAAAGAATTTTACAAGGTGCTAGTTAGTGTCCGACAGACATTTAGTAGCATAACTTTAAGCCGGTCATTCCATCAAATTATTTTCTATACCTAATCTATTTAGTTTAAATTTATGCTTATCACCAGTTTGAACCTTCTAACGTAATCCCTCTCTTTTTTACAGAGCAACTATACGAAATTTCTCAAAAACCTGCACACGGAGCAGATTGCGAAACTCCACGCAAAAAATCAGCATGAATGTGACTTGCTCGAAGACTTGCGCACTTACACCATCAAGCGATCAGCAATCGAGAAGTCCTACTCTGAGGTATGTATTGAAGTACTTAGTTCGTGTGTGAATGGGGCTGGTAAGTGAGCAGGTAAGTCCAGGCACGGATTTTTTGAGTATGGAAAATCATCAAATAACTTCTCCCGCTCTGGGCGGAGCGCGAGGGCGTGTCAGACTCTTACTGACTAAAACCCACCCGTGTTCCTACAGTTGCCTGCGCCAGGGGCCACGGTTACCCTCTCGGACTTTCGCGCAACCCTGGCAGAGGCAGGGATAACACCAATGAATGACTTAGACTTTGTCAAATCCGCCATTTTGATTTTAAGATCTAGCCAATGACCATCGCATGGCCTAGACGAGTCGATAGACACCTCATATAATAAAAGCCATCCAGACTTTATGATGCTCTGAGGGAAGAATCCCACATAGAATGATACATAGATTCAAAAATACGTGGACGCCTGAAAAACATAACCCTGTCTTTACTCTCACGCAGTCGGGTAAAAAATAATTTTATATAAGAAGTTTTCTTGGAAATTTTGGAACTGTCTGTACAATATAAAAATTACGTCAAATTAACAGTTGAAGAAACGAGACTAAATGTATGAAAAAAGTTATGAAACGCCACATTTGTTTAGATATGGTGGTGAATCGGCAAAGTTACAAAACAGGAAGCAGCCCTTTTAAGAGCGCTTTTACCTTATGACTGGCAACGTCGCAATTTAGTGTCGTATTTCGTGGTTTTCAATTTTTATCATTTAATCGGAGCTATATTTACTTGTAAATGAAATGATTTGTTCAGAAAAACTGGGTCCTTTCTCAATCTGTTTAGGGACTTCAGGGTACAATTCTTACCTTCTGAAGTTAATGCGTTGGTCATGGCGTTGTAAACGATGGACTACTATTCATTTACTGAACTATATTATTATGAACTATTATGAATTTGGCGTATTTGAACTAAATAATGTTTTTTTTGCGCCAAATAAAAATAGTGGCAAAAGAAATTGTATACATTTAGAGCTGGTCACCCTGTTTGAAAATAAAAAAGTCACGACTCCCTCACTGACTGACTCATCAACGCCCAGTCCAAGCCCGTGGACCTAGAAAGCTGAAATTATCCACAGAGGTTCCCTTTATTATGTAAACCAGGAATATGGCTAGATTTTTGGAAATTGTCACGAGTTTGGGAATTCACGGGCGGACGACGACGCTGGCAAAGAGCTAGTAGCTACCTATTTAATATTTTGGTGTGGGTCTCAGTAATGTTATTAGGTACCTTTAAAAATAAATAAAACATTTAGTTGCCGGACTATGGATACAAGCTTCGAGCAATGAGGAATCCATGGTGGTATTTTGTGGTCAATGCAACCATATAGCGGTAGTTGGTATCTAAGTTTTAATTAATCATTAAATAAAATTGTTCATGTAGAACACCATTCAAAAAATGTTAATAAGTAGGTATAATAATAGTAGGTGCATTACTGCCGCGGTCTGTAATGACCACGTTGCTGGCAGCGCTAATGATGGGCGAAAGCGCTGCATAGTGCAGCTTCGGGGTAACACAGCGCGGTCAGCGTTGCAGCCCTTGATGGAAAAGCTGGCATGTCAAGGCCTTTTTAGCGTGGTCAGCAAAGGCTGCAATGATGACCCAGCTTGAAGGCCTCGAGCTTAGCCAAGCTTAGCTCGAAGCCATCATAGCGTGGCCAGCAACGCAGTCGTTGCAGACCAAGGCTTATATATATATAGTGCTATACTCAAACAATGCGAGTAATTCAAATAAAACCAGCGTGGTATAGTAAGAATTTATTTAAAGTAACAATTGCTAAAACTACAGTTACTAAAATTCAGGACCGCCTTTCCAGTGTTTACAAACACCGTACACTAACTAAAAGTAATATTACGTTTGTGTACAGTTGTGAGTTTCTATATAATTTACTGTGATATTTGCAATTTCGATACATTTTCATGCACTGTAACTGCCGGAAATAAGAAACACCTGCAAAAAACATTATATTTAGGGATTTATTAATACCTACTACTGTATTTTTTTAGGTAAGTAAAGAATTCACTCAAATTATAGACACTTACTTTCACCGCCAAGTACTCAAAGTCGGGGTTTCATTTATATACATTTCCACATTTTGACCTGTAAAAACTTTGAATTATATTTTTTTGAATTTTATTTTAAATGTCTTGAAAATTGATGAAAAACAATATGGAGAATTGCAAAAACATTCGCCACGCCGCGCTTTGTTTCTTTACCGCGCTTGTTTTATGTTTATTTTCACAATGTCGATTGTACTGCCAAATATTTTATTCAGAATTTGGCTGTATTAGTATACAGCAAAATTCTGAATAAAATATTTTTGCACCTGACTATTATTCAAACAAAACTCGACTATAATGGATTTTCAAAGAAAATTGCTGGTGAATAAAACTCACCAGCAATGAAATTCCATACAACTTTGCTGTCTACCTATTCAAGTTGCGCGGCAAGGTCGACTTTGCTCAAAGAAGGTTGTCAAAATAAAGAGCACATTACAAGAATTTTTAAGTAAATAAATTAACCATCAAATAGTGAATATTAAAAAAAAAACGATTTAATAAACATTACTCACAATCCAATCAAATAATATGAAACTTAGAATAATAACGATATGAAAGTTATTTTATGAAAACTTATAAAAATTACAAAACCAGTTATCTTGGTGTTGTCTATGTCTACAAAAAAAAAAACTTTTATCAAACATGCTTAGAAATTTGAGCATTATTTTGACAACCTTCTTCGAGATAAATCGAAATTGTTCTACTGGCCAAATACATGCGAGCACCGGCCGGCAAAAGTTGTATGAAAATCCCAACCTGTCGTGGTTTAGCGGCCAAATAAATTACATAGTAAACTCATATCTATCGTGTAATTTAAAAATGGAACGATCTTTTAGTCTAAAACATGGCAACCAAGGAGGCAACTCATCAAAGGTTGTATTTAAATTGAGAACTGGCTTGCAAATAGAAAGCCGCTTAATAAAATAAAAAAAGAAATGAACACTTAACACGGGAAAAATTATTGTTGTTTGTCATTGATTTTGAAAAGTTTTAGTATTTAAATTTCTGCGCATTATTTGAGAAAAGCAAGCCTCGGCAACAACTAGGCATTGATGGGCTTACGTATGTGTGCCTCGGCTTCGCCTCGGCCCACATTTACGCGTTCGTCCATCAATTTTCTATTGCTGGCCGCTGCAGTAATGTAGGTACTATATATCCATGGTTCTAAAGAGTATTATATTCTATTGTAATACCACTAGATACGGTTTCGAGCGGCTCAAAAACTGCCAAGTGATTTCATATAAAGATGTGCTTCTTGATATGAACCCAGCACTTGTATGGCTTCCGATCTGATTAAATTACATTCTGTTGCAAGAATAAAATATCAAAGACTTCTTGTAAGTGATAGGATTATAGCCATTTAATTGTATTATGACGTTTTCTATTAGCCTTAAGAGCGGGGCAAAGGCGTAAGCCCTTGTTTTGTATGCATTATCTATTTATTAAATTTAAGTGCAGTAGCAAAAGTAAGTAAGTACACGTTATTTAATCAAAAACCTGAGGGGCAATTCTCGTACTTAAAAAACGTTCAAATTCAAGTCGCAATCTCATCTCGGCGACAATTAATGTCAAAAACTTGTCAAAAATGTATGTAAATTGCAATGACTAAAGAATAAGAGAGGACATGAACTAAAAGATCGTATCGCGTGCCGGCGTGGAAAGTAAAATGGCGTAGGCTCCGCCCATTACCTAGTGTTGTCCTCTGCTCATTCTTTGCAATGATTTTGTTCATCGTGTTGATTACAAATCGATTAATCGAAATCACATACATTAAAATAAGGTTTTTGATTTTAAGTAGATAGTAGGTAAGTAGGTTGTTATTCGATTCTCATTCTAGGACGTCGCATTATGGATTAAGTACAAAAAAGCCTGTTGTTGCGTAATCTGACTGAAAAACTGCAAAAATAATCAATTTGGCGGTTCATTTAAAATTAATTGTACTTGATATTATTTACTCTATGATTAATAGTTGCTCGTGATAATCAAGCTAGAAGAAGAGTAAATTAAACTGCAACAAGGAATTCAAAACTATACCGATTATTAACAAAATAAAACAACAGAAATCGATATTATGCATTTAATGGGAGAACCGTTTTATTTCAAATAGATACAATAATATCAGTTTGTAATTAGTATTAAGTACACCAATAATGTGAAATACAATAAAGTCTGCCTGTCTACAATAAATGTACAGGGAAATAATAATGTATTATGACTCAAACTCAAAGCATTTATTTCAAATAAACCAATTACAGGCACTTTTGAATTCTCAAGGGGTCGGTCAGTCAGAAAGATGAAGCTAGTTGCCCATTCCAAAGCGTAGTAGGTACCTATGGAGAAAAACGTGCACGTTAAAAGCGTCCGTAATAAAAAGATAAAAACAATTATGGAATTAAAATAAGCCGTGGCAGCTAAGAAATGACCAGTGCCTACTGACGGCGCCCGTTCACGAACATGACGTATGGATCAGCACCATTCAGCTCAACCATTTTGAAGGGAACTCAATGATCCAATACACACGTCACCACCAGCGACACATTTGAGTGAGCATGACATACTCTCAGCCGCCAGGGCACATTCAAGTCAATGAAAGACGAACCCAGTAACCTTTATAGTGGGTACATAGTGCTCACACATGTGCTATGCAATTATACAATACTAAGAGATTGAATTTATACAATGCAAAGATAGGTTGTACAATCTTCATCAGCTCCAACATTATTTTCGAATATATGGGTAAATGTAGGCTTACAATGAAAATGTGATAATTTACCTTAGGGAGCCTTGTCGGTATTGCATTGTCGTGAAGTCTCACTATATCAAGACTTCTATTAATACAAGACTCTTCAAAATGTAGTGAACAAACATTTTCCTGGCTGGAGTCGATATTTTCTTGACCCAATGATTCAAGCCACTTACTTTTAAGTTTATCATTTTTTGGTAACCTAAAAACACAAACAAAACACGCAAACTAACATAAATGTGTATATTTTTTCATGCTAAATATTCAAACGAAATTTGGTTTTTATCGATGCTAAATCGATTCGTTGTGCAAATTACACAATCACAACACTATATTTGTCAATAAAAATACGTAGTAAACAAAACCAAAATAAGGAAATATATCGTTCGAAAGACTATGAATAGGCAATAATCTATGACCGAACAGTAATAAACATGAATTGAGACTAGAAATTGGTATAAATTTATATAGGAAACTTAATAATCTATGAATTCTTTCGACTTACTTGTGCAGGGATATCAGAGGCGCTTTTTTACTGTAATTCGAGCCACAGCCCCTCACACAACACTTAGGCATGGTTTCCTCTATCACAGACAGCCTCAGTCAAATTTACAGCACTCAAAATGTTCTCAAAATGGAAAAAAACTTAATATTTAGTCGCACGATAACGCCAAATGACACTTCATGTACACTCTGAGAAGTACTCAAAACCAGAAACTAAAATGGCGAACCGGCCGATGGGCAGGGCTTCCGTGACGTCAATTGAAATTGAATTGCAATTTTAGAAAACTGACAAAATACGGTTTTCTCTTTTTGACACTTGCAGAATTGCATAAGTTAGAAAGAAACATGTATATTTTTTTATTTCTGTATAGAATCGTATGATATTTCCATAATGTATTTAATTTATATAGATCTTTTAGTTCATGTCCAGTCTTTAGTCATTGGTAAATTGATTGTATTTTTGACAGATTGAGACTGAGATCAGAGGGGCAATTCTCGTATTTTTAAGAACGTTCGCATTCTAATCTCAGTCTCAATCTGTCAAAAATTGTATAGCGCTTACCTACATTTTTGACATTTGATTGTCGCTGAGATGAGATTGGGACTTGAATTTGAACGTTTTTAATTACGGGAATTGGTCTTCAGACTGCGAACGTTCTTAAAATTATGGGAATTACCCCTCTGATCTGCAGTGCATTTTGATACTTATAGACAGATTTTGTATAGAAAATATATTAAACTGAAATAATGAAGTGAATACCTATAATGTTTTAACTACAAAAATGTTCCATTTCAGCATTAATGCCAGACAGACGTTATCTGACTGTTTTCTAATGAACCTTTAAGGACAAATGACGGGAAGTAACAAACTGTTTCAACATATCTAATTAATACACAATGTTTATATTTATAAATAAAATAGCTGTTGGCCACGACTTCGTCTGCGATTCCAGGATGATAAGTAATCTATGTTCTTACCCAGGTCATGGTCTATATTTGTGCCAAATTTCATCTAAATCAGATCAGCCGTTTTGGCATAAATGCGTAACAAAAAAACTCACTTTCGAATTTATAATATTAGTTAGGATAAAATAAACTAGTAATGAAATATTAATAAGCGTACAAAAGAAAAACAAGAAACTGAAAGCTGAATTCCTCACCGCTTCAAACTTTTACAGAGTGCCAATTTCCATAATGTAAAACTTAATCAAATTCTCTTCCGTGACTACAAAGACTTAGTGGATTTTAGAGCGAACAGGATTTTTATTGGACATTTATTGAATACCGAGCGCTCTTACACTGATCCAGAAGTAAAATTGTTATGGTAAAGTAAGTGTTATCACTACTACTTAGGGAGAGGTACTTCAACAAAAGATATCTTTCTGATAAAATGATAATTATTAAAATACGAAATCGTTCATGCCATACGCAATGTCAGCTCTTCAGCTCACTCCCTACTTGTTGGAACGAAGTTCCTTATCGCGCGTTGTGAAAGGGGGCTAGACGGATAAAATTCTTACGAAAAGTTGTCACGACACTTTTTGCTATAGTAAGCTATATATATATATATATATATATATATATATATATATATATATATTTGTTAATAATAAAAAAAATATTATTATAACTTTAAAAAAATAAAATTTTATTACAATCCCTTCACTAATTAATCGAAAGGAACTTCGTTCCATCCGGGTGTCCCTTGACACCTCTCAAGTTTTTTTTCTTTCTAAATATAAATGAATATTAGTCTCGTAATTCTGCTGTAAACATATAACAGACTCGCGGAGGTTGCATACCAAAACCATCCAGGTTACGGAAGATGTAGAATAAAAAACTTTTGTAGCATGTTATATGCAATATTAGAGTTTTCAGAGTGACGATGTTTTATTAGATATAGTCAGAGTAATGCATGTCACTGTAGAGATATTGACGTTTGAAGTTTGGAATATAGGTATTTCCTCTTTAGTATTCATTTTAAAATTAATTGAAATTATGATGTTTTGTGTGAGTAAACAGGGTGGAAGCTCGTCTATGCCGTGACTTTTTTTTATTTTTTTGTGTTTTTATCATAATATTTATTTCGTAAGGGTCTGGTGGAGTGAGGAACATTGTATTTTCAGTATGTGGAAGCACTGGTATACAGTTCGACTTATCATTTGTACGTACTGGATAATAATAAAACTTTGAGTATAGTCAAGCGTAGTATTGTATTTTCCGAGGTACGAGTATATGTGAATTTATACGGTTGGATCCTTTTTGTTAAATGATAGTTTCCATAGCGCATGCTTTTTGTTAAATGATAGTTTCCATAGCGCATGCTTTTTAACGTGATAGACTGTTGTTGTTGCTTGGATATTTTTTACTGACCGATATTATTGATATTTAGCATCAGTTTCATTTTTGACCATGTTGTGGATTGGATCCTTTTCATTTAACTACGTCCGTCCCTTAAATTGTCCGTATAGTCAAATTACAACAATCATTCTTTGACAGTTGTAAGAAATGGTTGAAAAATGGCAAATTTACATTTGCTTAGCAATTAATTTCCCTGGCGGTGCACCCGGCACAGCTTAGTCGAGCCACCTCACGAATAACCAATCATTGATCATTTTGTTTATCACGGGACGATCTATTACAGGACTCGGATGGTTATACAAGGGAAGGGGAGATCAAAGAAACGATGAAAGGAATGTGTGAAAAATTATATGGTTTGAAAGAGAGTAACTGACGAAGGACGGCGCGGTTGGCGCAGTGGTTAAGCGATTGACTGTTGCGACGCGTGTCGCGGGTTCGAAACCCGCACGGAACAAATATTTGTATGACCTGCAAGTACTCAGTTGTTCCGGATCTGGCTGTTTGTTTATGTGAATTTAAATGTTTGTAAACGCACCCACAATACAGGAGAAATTCCCAGTGTGGGGCAGCGTTAAAAAAAAACTACCAAGATGACGACTAATAGAGAAGGATGGGAGACAAAGACATGTTGTGCCGACAACAAATGAATTGGGATTAGAATTATACATGGCGTCCCACGGATATGCCACATGGAGGGAAAGTACCTTGAATATTGTAGATGGAACATTTTACTGAAAGAAGACATTATTTGAATATAAAAAACAATTTAAACTGCATTCATAGATATTTAACTAATTACATGGTTGAACCACAAAACGAACCCGTTACACGAGAAAAATAATCACCCTGTAGCTTTATCATACCGATCGAAAGGCATCATTATAAGGATTATTTATTGCTTAATAACATAGTGTCAAAAATAAAAGGAAGACCATGAATATTAACATTTTAAATACAAAATTAATAAATGTATCAAATGCTCAAAATGAGTCCCTTCCTGTTGAATACAAAGTCACACTCTTTGGATTATTTCGATTTGTTGCATACAACCAGGTGCCTACAAATTACGTATCTCTTTATAATTTTATCATGCACTTAAATTATAATAGGGAAATGATGCGTACTTCTCAAGTGGGTACATTTATTAGTAATAGGTACTTTGATAATGTCAGTTGTCCTTACAGCAATGTCAGCTTTTAATTTTTCTGAACAAAATTTCACATCAAATGTTAGAATTCATGGTCTTCCTTTCATTTGTGACACTATACTAAAGAATCGTAAATTAAAATAGGAGTGTCGTCATGCTTGTGGCATCTCTAGAGTTCATGATAGAAAGGAAACGAAACATCTTGCTGAGATTCAGAACTTTTTGAACGACAATATTATAACGGGAGTATACTCGTATATACGTACCTACCTACCTTAGCGAAGCTGAAAGTTTCCCCAGTTATTATGGGGAAACTGGGAACCTTCTTGTTACGGAGATATTAAAGGTTAAAGTTCCAGTTTTTTTAAAATGTTTTTTACGAATACTTACAAGTTTGTACTATATAGGTACGATCCCTTTGTCCTTGCATGCACCCTTAAGCACAATGTTTTGCGTGAATTACGTTGCGCACTACCGTAAACAGCGATTTTCACATCAACAAAAAAAAAAACAATAGAGTTCCAAAAAAGTCAGTGTCTTTGGAACTGCATTTTAGTTTTTTCGGCGAAGGCGGTTTTTTTTATTAAATAATTTAGATAATTAATTTTTTTTTAGTTTTTCAAAAACCTCTCGACCGATTTCAATAAAACTTAAATGGGACCACCTTTTTCCAAATCGGTTCGGGCGTCTTCGAGTAATCGGTGAACATACATAAAAAAAATAACAAAAGATTCTGACGAATTGAGAACCTCCTCCTTTTTTGAAATCGGGTAAACATAAATGTCATTTCCCAGCAATTATTTTTGCATAAAGTTAATTAGTTTGATGTATGGATGGAACGCGTAGATGATGGCTTCGTGACGGGTCTTGTTTAACACAGTCCCCAAAACGCACACTTTTCTTGAAAAAATGTGTAGCTAGGCCTATTTGCATATCAAAGTCGATGGCAAGAGTTCAAGCGATGGAAGTCCATCCGCATTTTGTGCCAACGACGTGACACGACTAGAATATTACAAGAGTTAACGTTTATTCAATCGATTTACTATTACAAATGGACCTGATTTCATATCGATTCGGAAATAAACGTAAGTTACGTAGATACATTTTATTTTCGTTTTCAGAAAGGAGGATAGCGAGGTTGCATGTACAATGGGACCCACTGTTAGGAGTATCGTACAGTATAGAAACTTATAACTAGTTGTAGAACTATATAAAACTAGCACAAAAGCAAATGGGCAGCAAGTCGTAGAGGCTGGGAGAAAAAAGATATGCAAGGTAAAAGATTATAACCTAAAACGAATCTATTATCTATGCAGCCAACTCATATTGACAGCATAACATTCCATTCTACGTTATCACAAATAATCGTATTAATTATAATATTGTAGATTTTCGTATAAAAAATTATATTAAAAATGATTTTTATAAAATATTTTATAAGTTTTGTTTGTAAAAAAAAAATTTACGAGCGTAAACGTGTACAAGTAAGTGTAAGAACGTAATCCATTGAATACGTTGGAATGTAATACGAAACACGGTGCGTTTAATAACTGCATGATGACTTATTTTTAAGTAAATAAAAATCCCTTCTAATTTTTAATTCCCATCACCTAGTGACTCAATATGTTTTATATAATCCTCTTAGAAACTCTTAATTACAGTAAATACGAGCTTGCATGTGAATGACACTTCGTTAATTTATAAACAATGTGAGTCCAAATTCACCATCCTCCTTTATGTTGGACGTGCTTAAATATTATTAAGCCTAGGTGGATCACCATTTTCGTCGACGTGTTAAGAGCTTTTAAACTATCACTTAGTACATGTTTTCCCGAGCTCGTGGCTAAGTAATTACAGCCGCGCGGGTCGTTCTATCAGGTTAAGCTATGCTTGCCTATCTTTACATACCGAGACCCCTCCGTGCTTCGACAAGCACGTTAAGCTGTTGATCTCGGCTGTCATACGTCGCTCTTTGACAGTCGTTACGGGTCGTCAGAAGCCCGGAAGTCTGAAAACCAGTCTTACCAAGGGGATAGTGTTACCCAGTAACTCAGTAACTGGGTTGTGGAGGTCAGATAGGCAGTTGCTCCACGTAAAATACTGCTATTCAGCTGCGTCTGGTTAGACTGGAAGCTGACCCCAAAAATGGTTGGTAACAAGCTAGGCAGATGATGATATGATTGTAATGCCTGTAATGTTCCCACTGCTGGGACACAGGCCTCCTCTCTGTGAGAGGGAGTGGGCCGTAATCCACCACGCGGGCCCAGTGCGAGTTGGTATACCTATGTCACATGTCTTCGAATTTTTTGGTTCTAGGACATGCCGGTTTCCTCACGATGTTTTCCTTCACCGTTTTGAGAGCAATGGTGATGAAATAATTTACACAAAGTAAAGCGCCTGTCTGGGTTCGAATCTACGACCTGCAACTCGTAAGTCGTGGCCGCTTCCACTGGGCCACCACTGCTCACCAACCGATAGTAATTTAACTACTTACAACGTTAGAGCACACACTCAATTTTTGAGTAATAATGTATCGATTATCGTGCAGGTTTTCCAAAACTGTAAGAGTGCCATTTGCACATCGGCATTTTTCCGAAGTCTTGCCGATTGTAGTTTTATGACGATTTCCAATGATAAATACCAACATGTTATAATAAAACCATGGAAAGTGTTATTCTGCAGGTACCTACAGTTCACTTCAAACACTCTCTCAGGTTATCGCACACAATTCTAGAACAAACGCACTTGTTTTTAAAATTAATATAACATCATCGTCGTTCTTCGTTTCCAAACTCCCGAGTTACAAAGTGATAATTTTACAATAGCAATTCTTGTTATTAGATCGAATCCAAATATATGGAAACCATATTAATGTAAATGCCACACATCACCTATCCAATAGATAGCCACTTATCAAATCAATGTTAGATTCATAATGTTGCCCTAACCGGTTCGAAGTATTTGAAATTTAATGTAAAATTCATATACCTACTGACCTTTTGGTTCCAAGTAGTAGGAACGTTGGTGAAGGTTGGAAATGTACAGGTTTGTTTTAAATATATTTATATATATATCTTAATACAGGTTCAGGATTGTTTTGTACTATTAAACAAGAAATGGTTTGTATTGGTACTCACATTCGCTATAACAACACTACTGAATCAGGGCCGTACTATGACCTGTTAACGCCATCATGATTCCGTTGAGAAAAAGAGATAGTGCTATCGGTCATGTATAGCTCCGTCTCTCTTCAAGGCTGGAACAATGATGGAATTAACACGTCATAGTACGGCCCCTGTACAAATAAAATATAAGCAATTAATGTACGAGAAGGTACTTATATAATATTTTGAAGGAAACTATTTAAGCCGTAAACATCTATTAGTAAGTATGCTACGTGAGTCACATGTAAAGTTTTGTATCAATAGGAATTTTGTTAGGAATTAATTATTATATTATTAACAGTAGGTAATTGTAATTTTAATAAGTATTAAAGACGAACTATAATATATTATTATATTTACTTTTAGTAAAGCTTGACGTCAACCATATAATTTAATAGATTAGGTACCTAGAAACCTTTGGTTTCCTAAGAAAGCGGTGATTTGTCATACAATAGCGGTTGCCTAAACACCATTGAGCTAGGAAATAAGTCAATGCTAAACACAGACCCTTTTTGACACCTCAATGTCAAATATTGGTGAAAATTACAGATTATCATAATACGACGATACGATACGATTATGTAGACATACAAACACATACAAACAACGATGATGAAGATGATTATGACAGATATTTTTTGTAGAGCAACATAAAAAACATTGCAAACCTATGAACCCGTTGCATTCTAAGACAATAGGTACTGCTTGCAACCAATCACCACCAGTAACAAAATAAATATTTATAATTTTACGCATAGTATATTTTCACCCTGTAAACATTTTAAGCTAACGACAATACTAGAAATAACAAGCATGAAAAGACCCAGAGGTAGATAGGTAAGGTACGCAGACTAAAATAAAATATCCAGTCGGCTTATTTTCGCGTGGCAATATGTCGTATCCATTTCCATTCCGTTGCATGCCATTCTACATGCTTTATCAATTTATTCTGACAAATGCATTTTCCTGCGTCCACTGTGGATCTGATGCTTTGTTTGTTCCCGGAAAATGCGCTGAACTTTTTCCTTTGTTTTATTTGCTTGACTTGAGCGGATGTTTTTATGTTTTTTTCAGTGCTTTCCCGGTATGTTGATTAAGCGCTGTGCTTCAGCCGCTTAGAGATCATTAACGGGCTAGACTTTTGGCTTTTTTACGACTATCCTTTCTAATACCCAATGATGATGCTCTTCGATCTTCGCCAGCTTTGTTTTGCAAGACTACGGTCGTTGCTATTATTAAGATTATTATAGTTCTCCAGACCGAATTTCGGCCATGGCGGCATTATTTATTTCTTCTTAGGTACGTACCTATCAAAGATCAAAGTTACCAAATCGTACGTACCTGATTTTGGTAACTTTGATCTTTCTTCAGTAGATAATTATCACATATTTTAAACCTTTATAATACTCGTATGATTCCGGATTACGTTAATAAACATACAAACAACAGTTTATTTTAGTGTTTCCTAGGATCACGATTGACCTAGTTTTAAAACTGCGTCTTACTTGCAGAGAGAAATAAAAACTAGACTTAATACCACCCGTATTAACGAGATTTTTACGGTTTATGCAAAGTTTTCTGGAATATTCTGAAACTAGCTTATAATGGATTCTTGTGACTGGGGGACAGTTTGACAGACTTGGTAGTTCAGGATCAAAATCGTTATGGGCCTAAAACCCTTACCTGGACTAAATTTTTTGGAACATCAGGTCAAACAGTAACAGTACAGTCCGTTCACAGTTATTCTACCTCTGAGTTTGAATCACTGTCAAAATCACAGTGATCTTTATTGCCGTAGAAATAAGGTTGCTGTTGGGTTGCTGCAATTTACAAGTCTGTCAAATTCACAATGATCTTTATAATCGTTTCGGGAAGGTTGTTATTGGCTTGCCGCTGTCAGAGGTAAAATAACTGTAAATGGACAGTAGAAAGTAACAAGCAGTGAGGTAGTAGCAAAGCTCTTTGTCAAGAAGCTTGTCGGTGAAGGTGGACAACTGATGCCTATTTCTACCACCTCTACAATAAGATTGGAGGGAGAGGAAGCAGTAGTGGCCCAGTGGTAACGGCAGCAACTTACAAGTTGAAGGCCGTAGGTTTGAACCCAGACAGGCGCTTTACTTTGTGTACATTATTTCATCACCACTGTTCTCAAAACGGTAAAGGAAAAGTCTATCTAGTCTTGTACTTCGGTGAGTGTGCCCAAGAACTCCACGACCTTATTCCACCGGCCTCCTTTTTCCATCGGTCACTTAGACGCACTGCACTTTACCATCCTTACCTAGTTGCTATTCCACCAATTCGCAACTAAGCGTTTCCAAATGTCTTGTGTAATGCGCACAGCAAAATAATGGAACTCTCTACCTCCAACTGTGTTTCCGAACGCATACAACCCTAATCTCTTCAAAGTGAGAGTGAACAGGCTTCTTCTGGGTAAGCTCACTCCACCGTCGACTCTGTCTCTGTCACCACTGACCTAGACTAGAGTAATGAGCAAATCCATCTAAATAAGAAAAATACATCGTGAGGAAACCGGCATGTCCTAGAACCAAAATTCGAAGACATGTGACATCTACCAACTCGCACTGGGCACGCGTGGCCTCACCAGCAGGAACTATAGGGTGATTATGATCATGGCTATGCTACAATAAGATTCAGTTCTCTACTTTACGTACTTTCACCACATAAAAGATTGCAAGAATATGGTGGACGTACTACCTATAAGGAACTTCAACCGTAGGCTGCCTCTATACATTTCATTCACCTCCTTCCCTTCACATAACGTTAAATAATGCTCGCCCAGCGTTCTCAAGTACAATGCAAATTGCACTATATGTCATCCAATTCTGACTGCATTTGGAGTGGAAAATTAAGTGACTTGTAAACTTAAGTGGTTGATTTTAGATTGCCTTATGAAAGTCGTGGCTCGGCACCACATCCTTGCTATATGAGCAAGGATGTGGTGTGTGTGTGTGATTATTTCATGCATATTGCCTGCGTCAGACAAAGACATAAAAAAACACAATAAAATCACACAAAACTATTACAAACCGAAACTTCCTGGAGTCACTAATCGTGGCTGAAATTTAATTAATGTCACATCATTTACTCAAGAAAACCCTCAAGTACAGAATTTACAAAGAGAACAGAATCGACCTTACCAAAATGTACTTTCTTATGGAGAAGAGCAGAAAGGGCTGGAAACACAACACAGCTTTCGGCCATCAGGCCATTGGCATATTAGTATTACTGATCATATTTTTATATTGATCGATACGGGAACTAGAGATTTAGAGACTTAGTAGTCGATACGGGAGTCTGCAAATAAATTTGAGAATCTGATTGTCATCAATAGCAAGGCTTGATGAGATGACGCTCGTCATCACTTTGGTTGCATGACCGTTTCGCTATTAATAATATGGTATGGCATTTTAATTATTTTTCTACATTCATTTTTATTTTTGAACTCAATTGACGTAACTTGGCCATCTAACAAACTGTAGACTGGTCGTAGATGTCCATGTAATCAATGGGTTATTCAGATCTGAACGTCATTAACAAGCTTCTAATATCAAACGTCTATAAATAAAAGGAAGTATTCGTGTATGTTGTATGTGAAAAGCATTTACGTGAACGTCACACTCACACACGTGTTTCAACGTCAGAAACTTTATCAAATTGCCGGCGTATAAAAACTTTTTGAAATTGTTATTTTTTTTTATTGAAATAATTAATTTACGTAATATTTAAATATTTATTTTTTATTATAAATATTTAAAATATTAAGGCCTTAAACTAGAGGTATATAATCATTTGATTCTATCGGAACTAGAAATAAACCTCTATCTCAGTTGTCTCATTCGATAAGGACCAGGCCCGGGTTTTCAAATGTTCGTCGGTAGGTCCGAACTAGGTTTTATCGAAAGAAGAATTGGTAAACATGCCCGGAAAATTATCAAATTCGGTTAAAACTAAAAGTAATTTTTCTATAGTTATATATTATTGATATTTGGATAGGACAACGTCTGTTAGGTTAGCTAGTCAGCGATAAAGATGACGAAAAGTCAAAAATGTATTGCATTTATTTATTTATTTAGTTCAAAGTTGTTACTAGGCCCTGCGCTGCCATGAAACCGATTACCCTTGTCTAACTAAGCCCTGCACTGGCATCATGAAAGCGATTGCCCTTGTCTAGGTCCTGCGCTAACATCTTGAAAGCGATTGCCCTTGTCTAGGTCCTGCGCTAACATCTTGAAAGCGATTGCCCTTGTCTAGGTCCTGCGCTAACATCTTGAAAGCGATTGCCCTTGTCTAGGTCCTGCGCTAACATCTTGAAAGCGATTGCCCTTGTCTAGGTCCTGCGCTAACATCTTGAAAGCGATTGCCCTTGTCTAGGTCCTGCGCTAACATCTTGAAAGCGATTGCCCTTGTCTAGGTCCTGCGCTAACATCTTGAAAGCGATTGCCCTTGTCTAGGTCCTGCGCTAACATCTTGAAAGCGATTGCCCTTGTCTAGGTCCTGCGCTAACATCTTGAAAGCGATTGCCCTTGTCTAGGTCCTGCGCTAACATCTTGAAAGCGATTGCCCTTGTCTAGGTCCTGCGCTAACATCTTGAAAGCGATTGCCCTTGTCTAGGTCCTGCGCTAACATCTTGAAAGCGATTGCCCTTGTCTAGGTCCTGCGCTAACATCTTGAAAGCGATTGCCCTTGTCTAGGTCCTGCGCTAACATCTTGAAAGCGATTGCCCTTGTCTAGGTCCTGCGCTAACATCTTGAAAGCGATTGCCCTTGTCTAGGTCCTGCGCTAACATCTTGAAAGCGATTGCCCTTGTCTAGGTCCTGCGCTAACATCTTGAAAGCGATTGCCCTTGTCTAGGTCCTGCGTTAACATCTTGAAAGCGATTGCCCTTGTCTAGGCCCTGTATTTTCATGGATAGATGATAGAGAGACTCATTCAAAGCATGGCCTAATACAATAAAATTGCAGTTAATTGCCAGTTTTTGGATATTTATAATATCACTTGAATAGCTCTTTTTTTCTATGAAAATCATTAATGAGACGTACAGATTTCATTCGCTAAACAACATTCACTGTCAAAATAGTTTGATCACCAATTTCGAAGGGCCCTGAATATGTTTATTTGTGTTTATATTCAGAAACAAACGCACCGTGATGAACATCCTGAACAAAATACCCTACGCCATTATTTCGGAGTATTTCAGTTACGAAAACGACGACATTTTATAATACTAGATTTTCAAAGGATTTCGGTAGTTAGAAGAATCGAGATTTGCAATAACATGATCGAATAGCCTTGAATTTACTTCAATCGATTAAACGTAACGACTCTATGTTCTATTTACGGTAAACCGTAAAATAGATCCATGCCGAAGTTCTATTTTCAAACTAGAATGTTTTTTTTTCGTTTTCCGCCTGGGGCTGCTCGAGCGGCTGCAACCAAATTACCGTTTGCTAGCGGCAGAATTATTGGTTTTTTAAATTTGTATTTATTTTGTATTTTGCATTCGCTTTGCAGTTAATTGGGTTTGGCGGTTTTAGCCCTACGCCATTGGCGATATTTGTAACCGATATTTTGAGAATTTGATTCATAATGAAGCTCATAGCACACGCACTGCACCAGATCGATATCACCTCACCTTTTTTTTACTAACTGATACCGAGCCGAGGCAATGCCGTACGATGCATACCTATAAGTGTGCGCTGCAGTATGAAGTTTCATAAAAGCAATGGTGACCGGCTCGAGTGAGGCGTTGCTGATCCGGTGCAGTAGTAACCAAAAATTTTAATAAATATTTCACAGAAGTACTTTACATAAGGTTTTATGGGCATGGAGTAGGAATTGCAGAGAATTCTCAGTTACCTATTTAATTATTACCACGAAATATTTGAACTCTTCATTTGAGACCAACACTTAACACATAACATATTGCCTGTGATCCCCAAAGTATTGGCCAGAGGTGTAGGTACCTATAGTATACCCACATGAGGCTAGGTATGTTTGAGTCCTATGTAATAGCACATGTGTGAGCACTATGTACCTACTATAAAACTTACTGGGTTCGTCTTTCATTGACTTGAATGTGGTCTGGCGGCTGAGAGTATGTCATGCTCACTCAAATGTGTCGCTGGTGCTGGCGTGTGTATTGGATCATTATGTTTCCTTCAAAATGGTTGAGCGGAATGGTTCTGATCCATACGTCATGTTCGTGAACGGGCGCCGTCTGTAGGCACTGGTCATTTCTTAGCTGCCACGGCTTATTTTAATTCCTGAATTGTTTTTATTGTTTTATTACGGACGCTTTTAACGTGCACGTCTTTCTACATCGTACTCACATGTATAATTTCAACATGAATAATGTAACCACTTTTTTGTAACAATATTTTGATTTATAAGAGTGTCCATGGAGTTTCTTGCCCGTTCTTCTCCATTAGGTACCTACTACGCATTGAAATGGGCAACTAGCTTCATCTTTCTGACTGACCGACCCCTTGACAATTCAAAAGTAATCCTGTAATTGGTTTATTTGAAATAAAAGCTTTGAGTGTGAGTTCGAGTTTCAATAGGGGGCGAGCTTATTGTCACCAACCGGGCACAAATTCAGACTCCGGACGAACGACTAATGAAAAAACCCAATGACACTACCAGACCTTTTTTTTTTTTTTTTTTTTGAGGATGGGAAATCATCAAATGACCCCTCCCGCTCTGGGTGGTCACTACCAGACCTGAGAATCGAACTCAGGACCTCATTATCAGCAGTAGCGTGGTAGTATTTGAGTACAATAAAAAAAAAACACTTATTATACACGAAGTGTTTGTTGTTTAAATCCTGCTTCTATTAGGAAGGTAAGCTAACTTCTTAGAAAGGGGCCGACGTAGATAAATGTAATTTTCTGTTACTTTTCTTCACAACATACTAAGATTAATGCAACAGTTAATAACTTGCATTATTTACCTATAGAGGCAGATAGATGGAATCCTTTGTGAACTAGTGGAGGTAGATAACAAGATTTTTCTTTTCTTGTATATTTTCTACAGGCATTTGGAATATACGTACCTAATTGATTAGAGGCAAACGTTACATGAAAAAGGAATCGACTTGCCTGAGTGGCCAATTAGGATTGAGAATTCTGTGACTTCTGTCATGATATGAAAAACGCTTTTGTATGTTAATACTTTTCTTTTTTGAATGGTAATACGTTATAAACCTACCGCAGATCTCCACAACAGTTTCGATTCGGAAGAGTCTGCGTTCCGGCTAGTTGATGAATATTGAATAAATTAAATAAAGCAACTTTGACAACAACACAATATGAGAAAAGGTTTTGGAAAATTTTAAAATAAATCCAAATGAAAAGTACGTCACATTAATAAGTCATTGTAGATATTTCGGCCAAACTACTGAAGGGTTTAACTATTACTGTAGAGTGGTAAGCTCGGATACATACAACTTTTTTTATCCTCCATTCAGATTTGGTTGGCGCCAAGTCTGAAAGGTAGATAAAAAAAGTTGTATGTATCCGAGCTTACCGCTTTTGCAGTTATTTTTTTTTTTTTGGCCTATGAGACCATGACCACGGCTATCTCTTCAGTAATTTTATTCTAAAGTTCTAAAACGGGTTAAAATACGAGCAAATTGTTCTAACAAAATTCATTCAACAGGACAGGTCCTGTTTTTTTTTTGTAAGTTTATCTAAAGGGACGTGTCGTGGTCAATCTTGATGACTAAAAGCAGAATATTTTTGACTTTGGTAGTGGGATACTAACGGTATGTGAAAATTAGCAGAAAATCCCAAAAAAAAGCGATCGCATGTTTATCAAATAGGCGGAGACTTGGCAGATTTTGCTTGACTTGCCAAATCTGTAAAATTACAAGATAATTTTCCTTAATAAGGAAAAATATGTGGTAATTTTCGTTTGCAATAAGAAATATTCTAAAAAAGTTGTAAACTTCCGAGTTGGCCACCCTATAACGCCCCCAACAAAAACTCACTTAAGTACTTAAATTGCATGCCCAAAATGTATAAAGTTTAAAATTATACGCTTTGACCGGAACCATTGAATTTGTAGTTTAATAAGTAATCCGAGGCACAAAGCACCCTCCATTTTCAGGTCATCTGCAGATCAACGTGTGCTGCATCGCTGCAACATGTCTATAGACGGCACACGTCACGTGCCACTCAAAGGACGTCACCGAACGGGATTAGTGTTAAAACTCTAGAATAATGACCCTTTATGCCAAATAACATGATATCTGATGCAGCTGCTGCGTCTGGTCAGCCGTTGTGTGTCCATTTCAAAAGAGAACGCTAAAGGGTTTTTTTCTTAAAGGGGACATTTTTAATAATGCGTCTTTTTGTCGTGATTTTGATTTTACAAAGCGAGTATTTACATTCAAGTTTTTCGCAACGTATTTTGCTATTTAGTTTTACAATATTGTTATTGCTTGTATGGATGGGGTTAAAAGTAGTAGCATAAAAGGGGTAATGGTCAACAGAATCACAGTGTTTAAACACAATACACTTTAGACACAATTAAGTGCGAGTTTAAGGGCTCGTGGATAAATGATAAGAGCCGCATGGGTCGATCGATGGTTAAGCTACGCTTGCCGCGGTCGGTCTGTGGATTGGTCACCATCTTTACATACCGAGATCTCTCCGTGCCTCGGAAAGCACCTTAAACCGTTGGTACTGTCTGTAATTCGTGGATCTTTGACAGTCTTTACGGGTCCTTTGAGGCCCGAAAGCCTGACAAGCGATCTTACCAAGCGGTATCGTATTAACTGGATTGTGGAGGTCAGATAGACAGTCGCTCCATGTCAAATACTGGTATTCAGCTTCATCAGGTTTGATAGGGTCAAAGCTGGTTTGGACAAGTGACAATAGCTTTCAAAGTGTTTCGTAATGTTACAACGACTTTCAACAGGATTGACACAAGCTTATCGGTATGTCAATCAAATAGATTTTTGAGTTTTCCATCACCGTTATCGCTGATAGAATGTCACTTTTGACTAGTTGTGATTGTGACTATTTTAATTTATTTGCCTGTGATATAACGTTCCTTCAACCTTAATAATGTTGACACTATTAAGGAGACAATAAGACAATAGCTTTAAGGCAATTCTCGCGTTTACACTCGTAGCTGTCGCATTCGTCATTGTCGTTCGTCTCCTATTTCGCTTATAAAATGGGGATATCATACAGACTCTTGTATTGTCACTACAATTCGATCGTAAATCACGAGTTCAGGGACAAAAATTTTGCCATTACCTATGCGTTGCACGATCCACGTAATCCATTCCACTTAACGATGCAATTATTTTGACACAATCGTTAATGTACTTTTGACCATCTCTAATAATGATTTTTAAGTCAAAACTATGTTTGCATTTTATACGTCTTTCATCAACAATTATCAATATCATCATTACTGATTACGGAACTCCATTTTTATTTTATTATTTACTTTAAAATAAATTGTCTTTAGTATTTTCTACAGCGGAATGCATGGCTGCTGTTGATTTGTCAATATCAACGATATTGGTCACGTCAAATTTCTTTGTTTACATTGGTTATCTACATAAATTAAGTACCTACCAGTCGGCCAATATTCTGGGCTGAGAACGACAACCTTTTGCAGTGTAGGAACCTGGAGGATATATGAATTAAAATGTGTAGTCTTGCTCGTAATAAATAATTTTATTTTGAGTAAACTGATGACTACTGAAATGACATAAAGGCTTATCAAGATGGAGAAGTGGAAACGTGATTGTTGTAAAGTCCTGACCGAATCACTGGCTCACAGAATCAGATATATAAATGTAAATCGATGCTCAAAATGGCTGCTGCGTCCTATCGTTCGCGTTCCAACGACGCAGCTGCATCTACGTGTACCGGCTACATTACTCAACAAAGTCTGAAATGATTATTAATCCTCGCAAAAACAAATTTGCTCCCTGAGGGAAAAAATAAAAAAAGGGACAAACGGTAGGAGTCTCCTCACAACACGAATTTCAGTTTGTTTGCGGTGAAAGGTGCTGGGCGAAAGTCTGTCAAAATTAATGAAGACTTTGGGCAAGAGGTGTAGGTAATGGTCCGGCCATTCTTTAGGTGGCTACTGAATAGCACATGATGCCGACTGGCGACTAATCATGTAAACTAATAACTAATCATTGATTATTATAATGTAAGCGTATAAACACAGTATTATCGTTAGTTATAAGTTTAATACTGAAAACATTAAAACATAATTTGAAATCATTATTGTTTTAAATGATTTTGACATTGTGCATGTTGTTGTAGCACAATAATAATAGGCATATCCAATGATGTTATAACCTCATTGAGTATATCATTGTTCAGGTGACAAAAGGACCCTTTACATAAATACATCACAGACTAGCATCATGGAACTATTATAACTTAGCGTACCGTTTAAGCGCTGCAGCAAATACTGAGTGAATCTACGGCAGGCTCGCCCCGCACAGCACCCCCGGCTGTCATCCTGTTGTGAAACTGTTTTTGCTTCGGATAGCCTCTTTAGACGTAGTACTTTATCCTGAGATTTTATCTCAGTGACTAGCATACATAAATTAATTTTAAACTTAATTTAGTTTAGTTTTGTAGTAGTATGTATGGGATTGGTCATGCTTCCCTATAACATTTACACGCAACTGTTCTCCCGCCGGGCAAAATTCTTGGCTAAGGACGACAGCATTTTGCAGGATCTAGGACTTAAAATTGGTAGTATTGCTCGACTACATCCGCGACAGCTTCAGCAACGTCCTTCCATCGGTACTGATTTGGCCTTGGCTCCTTCCCCCTTGATGTCTGTGGGTCCAACTGGGAAATATGCAGGAGGATGATAAGCACTGCAACTTAAAAGTCCTCGCTTGCAGGAGTGGTACCACGTATTTTGTGGATGCGACGCGATTGACCTTTCTTGCCCTCAACCAGAGTAAAGCCGTCCTCTTCCATTTGACTGGTTTTAGAAGCCTTCTGCCTCTATTCTATACCTATCTCAGATGTGTCTCCTCTATCGACACCATTCAAGCAGTTGACAACTTTGGCGGAGGCGTAAAATAGTCTTCGTGTGTTTTTCCTTGCTGTAACGATGGGGGTGTCTTCTAAGATCTTTATGAACTCGTAACACATTTTGCAAAAACATGTAACACAACAACTGTTTGACGTTGGTGCGAAGGTCGACATAACGTTATGTACGTGTCAACTGGTCCCGACCACTCTTTGCATGTCGCATGTAAGCTAAGACAAGTCACGTGTCTTTCCTCGAAATAATGTAATTGTAATGCTCGAATCGACAGCTCAACTTGATTTTTGCGAGGGAAACATATGCATCGAACGACAATAACGAATGCGAGATGCACGAGAATTGCCTTCGAAGGTTCATTTTATTATTTTCTTTGTTTATTTAACTCATCCAGCTAAACAAAAATAGCTATAACCTAACTTAGCCTGTTTTCCCGAATGTTTTACCAGAGGTGAACTATGGCGAAAGAGAGTTTATGAGGGTGTCAGTTGTCTTCTATGTGGGTACTGCTGAGGCTGGGCGCAGGTGCAGTGTTCAAATAACACGGAGGGACAATACTTGATGTTTATTCGGCGTTTCACAGCGAACAAAAAAATTAGACATTATTGTAAGCAGCAATAAAATCAATAACTAATTAATAATTAAATAAACATCAACCAGGAATCTGTTACAACATTTCGTTGGAGGTGACGTCACTGTCAATAGTTAATTATGCCATCGCGAAATAACTGTTCGCTTATTCAATGACTAATTTATTTGTATAGGGTTATTTGTTCCGAAGCGTCGCGTCCGACGTTTCCAATTTATATGTTAAATTGCAAATGTTCGTTTAATTAAAATTTAAATTTTACCTAACCGCGTTCTCGTGAAAACCAGTGAATGGCGTGTGTTAAAGTTTTTTAGTTAGCCCGTGTTATTATATGATGTAGGGAACACGTCTTCTTTCTATGGGAGTATGCAGGAATTACAGAACGAATGTAATGAATGAATGTAAAAAAATTTTAGCTCAATGGATAAAACCGCTGAATTATGAGGAAACAGAGGCATTTTTAGTATCCTAAGGCTCAATCTCATTCGCTCATGATATACCCCATGGTACTCCCACTCACACACATAATGACATAACACACACATACCACACATTCAAACACAACACTGTTTACAACAACCCAATCACAATTAGGTACACATAGTCACTCTATCACACACAACTACACTTTTACTAACAATTTGAATTCTGAAAGCACTTATTAGCCTAACTTATAAATTATCCTTAGTTTTCGTAGATTAGATTCCTTTATTATATATTTTTTTATTATTGTTTTAAATAAACAAGTTTATAGTTAATACCAACAATTTATGGAAGAGCGGAGTCTCCTAATACAGGCTTTATTAGCTTAAAAGGAGGCTCCAATCACTACCTAGTAATGTAAGACAACTTGTTAAAACTAATAAACATTTTTTTTTTTTTTTAATTTTTCATGTACGTCACACACGTGTACTCACTTCACGTAAGTTTTCACGGTGAGATGGTTACAGAATCGCACTGCAGTATTTATAAGGCTATTCCTGTGCCTATTACTTTAATGAGCTAATTATTTTGATGAAATAATTTATACATCGCGCTTTCAAACTTAAAATTAACCGTTAATAACGATTTCATATATATAACTATTAACAAGCTCATACTTACCTATAATAATAAATTAAACTTATCGTTAAGGTGCGTTGTCGTAGTACAACTAATATGCATGCAATTCCAAACAAACTCAACATTTTCTATTTGATTAAATATAGAATATCAACATTAGAGAGCGAGATTTAGTTTACATCAAACTTAGTAATTATTTTCAATTCTGATGAGACATAACATAACATCACGCCTGGCTTCGCCGAAGGATCGGGCAGAGCTGTAGGTACCTATAGAACACCTACATCTTGCCACCGCCACAGCCTTATTGGTCTAATAGCCGCAAGCGCTATAATGAGGCGGGTATCTCATTTCCACCGCAAAACCAAAGCAGCGAAACCGGAGTAGTTCTACCACGACTTGTCCGTTATGTCCGACAAGCGAAACAGAAGTGAAACTGCCTGTTCAACGTACAGATTTGATTATGATTCTATGTCATTCCCCCGTGATTTCGCCGATCTGCTCGGAAGCCTCTACGCTCAGCCCGCCTTTTTGTTGCGGTGCCGCGTTTTTTTTTTAGCAGACCTTTTTAAGCAAACCTTTTTTTTTTGTAAAATGGATGTTGATTTTACGGAAAAACTAATTAAAGAGGTCCGAAGTAGACTGTATATGTCTACTTTCGACCTCTTAGATTAGAATTAGTTTTGACTAAGTCTCTCTAGTTTTAGTTGTAGTACTTGCTAAGTCGAAAGCGACGACATTTTGCTCCGATTGCTACAATTCAACTGAGTCTCAAGATGTTCAATGATTGTAGTAATGTTTCTTAGCGGAATTCTCAAAGCGGACTCCCATCATTATTTTCGCGACAGGTGTGCTAAGGCCCTAAGGGTTAGATTCCCAGGTCGGGCAAAGTCTTATTAGATTCTTCCATCTGGAATTTCTCAGTAGCAGAGGGGAGTCTGGGTTTGTGCCCAGTTGATGGCAATATAACCGGCGAAATGCGGCCGTACTATAGGTACACCTCTGCCAAACCGAACCAGGAAATCGGTTCAAATTGAAACATTCGTGAGTGTAAACGAAGGTTTCAATTTGAACCCATTTAGAAAAATTGTAACTCAACTCAAACTTGCATACATCAGGTATAGTTCTAACATTTCACTAGCGCACTTCAATGAATGCATTTTATACTTTATAGCAATTACATACAAGTCTCAATTACAAGCTCTATATTTTTAAGCGAGAGTTTCCCGAAATGCAGTGTTATTATTATACGAACGTTTGTAATTACTGTACCGCAATGTCTAGTTAGTTTCATGTGCTTCCTATAATTAGCCTTCGTTGTGTTTGTGTTTAAGCGACTGGTACAGTTTAGTGAAATAATTTAGCCATGATGACTTTCTAGGTACCTACATTTAGCTTCTTGGTAACGAAAACAGTTGTTTGCCAAATAATTGCACTAATACCTACTCTTACTCGTGTGGAAGGAAACACCTAGCTATAATAGTAGCAGGTTATTACTGTCCCACTGCAGGAAAAATGCCCCTTCCCGTACAGAGAATGCACGAGCATTGATCACCACGCTTGCTCTAGACGGGTTAGCGATTTCAGACTCTATTAACTATCAGTTCAGGTTTCCTCGCGATGTTTTTCCTTCGCTGATGTACCTACCTATCTATAAATAAAATAATCTCTTGAATCGGAAAGTCGTTCTCGAGTTATTGACGCACTAATGAATAGACGAAGAAGCGGTGCGTTTTATAATAAAGGAATACTTTTTAAAATATCAATTATTTTTTTGAAATCAGGCTTCGGATCATCATAAGTTCGTCCACTGGCCCATTCCAAAAGTAAAACTAAGACGAAGACTAAGATAGTGTTCTAAACTAATCGAATCTATTTAGTCCGTAATGGCCCACCACTGAGCGAAGTCCTCCCTTTCCATTTTCCACATTCGTCGGTCCATTGCCATTGCGAGCGAGCGAGTCCTTTCGATAGGAGTCAAGTTTGTCCATCCATCTTCGTCTTGTATTAGGTCGCAAAATAAATGTGCCATTGACAGAATATTTCTCACACCACTATCATACAGCCTATGTTTGACAGTGACCTTTTTCGAGCTAGCATTTAAGTTTGAATCCTAATTTTCTTTAAGCCTAATGAGACAATTGAAAAATAGCCACTATTGAAGTAAGTGTAAAGGGGTATCGTGTGAGAAGCTCAAATATTCATGTAATTTTATTTTCTAACAACTTTTCAAGGAATAAATATTTTCATAGCTTTTTGTCTGTACCTATTCGATAAATTTTGGTCGGTACTCGTTACGGGTTGTTAGCCCGAAAGTCAGACAACCAGTCTTACCGACAGATTTCGTGTTACCAAGCTACTGGGTTCTGGAGGTCAGATAGGCAGTCGCTTCATGTCAAATATTGGTATTCAGTTGCATCCGGTTAGACTGGAAACCACCCCAATAAAGTTGGAAAAAGGTAAGGTAGATATGAGATGCTGTCCACAATATTTCTGGACTAAAGTTACTGAAATTTGTAGTCCTGTATGTTATAAGCTACGGTAGTACAGCTTACGGTTCCCTAAGAGAGGCCGCCGGCCGCCAACAGCCGCAATGACGGCTGTCATGACAATGATGGCAGCGGGGTTTGACTTTACGAGGTCAAACAACGCTCTCTATGAAAACAGCAACTTAGAATAGAATAGAATACTCTTTATTTTGTACACCATAAAAATAACAGATATATTATAAATGTAGAATCTTACATATGTTGACACAGTGGACTTACTTCCTTAAATAAAGAGAAAACTGACCATGCTGGCTAGATTGAATACATGACTTTATAGCTGTCTGGCGGTTTTGAGTATTTTATATACGGCCTACGCAAAATGTCCTGCAGATCTGGTAGCGTCGTGTGACGGGTCGTTGAGCTCCGTAAAATAGGGTCGAGCTACACGGTGACTGATGCATGCATGTCGTCTGTTAGGACAGGTCAACCCAAAGCTACAATGGCTCTTTCTTCAAAAAGCTCTTTCAGACACGGCCCTGCATTGTTAGTCCACATAAAATCAGAATAATAAAATATTTGAACTTTAAGAGAGACCATGACCTCTGGGTTTCTTTCGGCATTTCTTCTCAGGGATCAGTCAGCTAGGAAATGCCGGTGGCATATAATTTTAAAATATTGACGAGTAAAAGTGTGTTAAAAGATCTACTTACAGAAATAAACATTTCATTTTATTTCAATAACCTCAGTGACGTCATTCCTTGGTAAATTGCAGAAGCTATGTGGCGGCCACCACTCTTCTAGAAAGCCGTAGCTATACAGACTGATAGTAAATATAAGCTTGTAACAAATGTCGCACTTCTTTTGTTAATTACGAGTAGGAAAAACATCAATGTGTCGCTTAGTTAGGCATTTGTTTCCGCGGTCTCATAGAAACTGCTCATTGTTCCATTCTGTATGTAAAGTCGGCGCCCTCGCCACTTTCTATTGTTTACGACTAGTTCGCAAACCAGAGGTGGATTGCACTTTAAAAACTGTATTGCTCGACATTTTAAAACCATAGTACATATATTGAAGTTATTGTTGGACGAGCTAATGTTGGATTCCGGGTTTCAGTACCTACTAGCACGGAAGGAGGATTAGTTTCCCGTTTATAACAACGGAAATTTCATAACATGAGAGTTTAACATAACATACTATAATTGTGTGCTGTACACCTCTGCCTTCCTATTCGAATAATACAGGCGTGAAGATCGTTAGTGCCATAAATCACGCACTATCGAGCGCATACTATTAATTGGCAGATGCCAATTAATGCGTTCGATCGTGCGTAGGTATATATCTATATAACCACCTATGTTCACCGCATGGAATGTAAGCTCATCGCTGCATACAAAATCAATCGCCATGGTGGCAATCCGAAGCACGCCTACGCCAATGTCTTAGCATTCATAGCACGCCTACGCCGTAGCAACTTTGTGGCGTAACCCGTAGCACCGAGCACCATTTCGCGGTAAATATCGCAGTGACAGGCGTTACCGTCACAACTTTTTCGAATTGGGTAACATTTAGCTGGACTGCGCGACTGAACTAGACTCAAGTATATATATTGCCCGGTATATTGATACTCTGAATTGTACATAGGTAATTATAAAGTCACACATCCTTAGGCAACAGGTATTAATAATATTATACAGAAGTATGTAAAACTCACAAAAAGTTCTTGCTTCATGACAATGGATTGAAAAAGAGATGAGAAAACAGGCAATAGTCACAAGTGAGATGATAAATGATAAAAGTTTAAAAGTTGTCGTCTTTCTTTCTTCGCTTTGCTGTCGAATTTATTTTATTTCAGAAGTTTCTGATATCGAATCTAAAATTGCAATGACACTTCAAAATGGTGCCGGATCGAGGGTTTTTAACCCAATTGCACTTCATTGAGCAGGGAGATAGGCCTTGCCCTATACGCTTGCCGATATGCGGTCTCCACTCCAGGACTCATCTGCTCCGCCGGCCACCGGTCGTCCGATAACCATGGCCAGCCCACTGCTACTTCAGCTTTTTTATTCTGCAAACTATTATGTTTTATCGTCAAACTTTCTCACCGTCCATCAGTTAGAAATAAAACACAAAAAAAATACCTAACGAAAGGAGCTTCCGTCACAATTTTAACCTTTTTAATCGTTCCTGATGGACGTGTTTTTCATACCCACTTAACCAGTTTACAGTTATAAACAAATTTACTACACTGAACCACGTTGTTGTCCTACGGAAGCCGGAAGCCTGGACACTTTTAAATTATATCAGCATACCACTAACCAGTTAATTGCACGACCGCCGGTCATCGTCTGCCTTGCCTTTTACCAACTAAGTTGGGGTCAGCTTCCAGTCTAACTGGATGCAGCTGATTAAAAGTATTTTACATGGAGCGACTGAATTGCACAACCGGCTTAATCAACTTAAAAGTTACGTCAAAGTTGACTGACGTTTTTAACGTGATACGTTTCAATTTACAACTCGAACATTATTGATAAGGAAAAAGTTAAACTGAGATGACGATTGATACAGAGTATGGACAAAACAGGTATGAGTCTAATCTCTAATAAAACGATTATGACAAGAGTATGATATTATTATTATTACTTCGTTTATTTACTTTCATACATATGAAATTCATTTTTAAATATTTTTATAAAAAATCATTAAAAAAACATTTAAACATATAAAAATAGTAGTCCGCTGGTATCGGGAGCAGGGTCCAAGCTACCGGTGGTTAGGGCTCCAGAGACAGGAATCTCCTCATGATACGTGCCGTATCGAGGAGTACTGCCTTCTGAATCAGGCCTTGATCCAACCGCCTAACGAGAGCTTCGAGAGATGTTGATCGAGGCTTTTGGCCATCAGGCCATTGGCCGATACGACAATCGGCACAATGACAGCCGAGCTCACATTCCACATGTCAACAACCACGAGGTTGTTGACATGTGGAGTGCTAAGTCGAGATATTTAATTGGTTTCTCCTTCTCAGCTTTCACGAGGTTCTCGTCGTGTGGAATGGTAACATCGATAATCATTGTGCGGCGCGCTAATCGATCTATCGCCACTATATCAGGCTCATTGGCGACAATAGTCCCGTCAGTAATGATAGACCGATCCCAGTACAACGTGACTTGGTCATTTTCGAGAACTGGGTCGGGCGCATACTTGTAATACGGTACCTACCTCAGGATCCACAACTTATTATTATATAAAAAGCATTAAAATGTTTTATATTTACTTTAATCTTCTACTTTTTTATTATAATTAAAAATTAAATGCTTATCGTTGGTAAGGTAAGTACTTGAGAACGACAGGACTGATTAGGCAGTTTTTTGTTTGAAAATGTTCGTAAAAATCTGAATAACGTTTTTAGGGAAAGAAAAATTGAAGTTGTTTCCAAAATGCTTATATTGGAAAATAAATAAAATCTGAAACCTTTCCTCTATGCGATTTTTGTTAGAAATATTGTTTGGAGAGGACAACGTCTATCGGATCAGCTAGTTGCTGAATAATTATTCAAAAACAGAACACCATTTCGAAACTTGAACGACGACGTCGAAGCGTTAAATTTGCGATATTAAAAACAAATGAGTTCGAATGCTCGCGGTGACTACTGTCCATTCCAGTTGCGATACTTTATTCATAAATAAAAATCCAAGAAAAACAAGCTACTAAACCGAGACAACCTGTTGACCACTCGAAATAAGAGAAGTTTATCATAATTATTGAACCTTCGTCGCCTGAGGTCCGTCGGCTGAGACCGGAGCGGGTGAAATGTGTTTTGACACGAGCCCGTGAAGGATGAGTTTTAAAATATGTGATGCTTTTAGATATCAATTAAAATGTTTTTATTTTACTGTGTTTTGTTTAAGTATCTAGATTGGTTTTTACTGTTTTGATGAAAAAACAATATACTATTCTGTTCTATTCTACCTACTTAAGTTCAAGTTGTTCTACGCGATACAGGTAGGTAAATACACCAATTCAGCTTATAGGGCGAAAAAAAAATATCCACATTGCTGTCAAAAGGATTGTCCGCCAAATATTGACTATGATCATGACAAACTAAAAAATATTTAATAAAAAAAGTAAGAATAATGACATCAATTTAAAATAATTCCGATATTTATTAAACTATTACAAACAACGAAAATGTTATTACTTAACTTTTTCAATAAATCGGTTCAGAAGTAAGTACTGGTGTACGTTTTAGAACTTAAATAATATTGTAAAATATTGGTTTAGTTTTAATATTGTTCCTCGAGTACTGTGCGCTAGTGGAATTTGCTGATCCCTACACTGTTAAGCATGTACATACTTCGGTTTTCATATTTAATACCCGCAACTTTGTTCATTTACGATGATGTAACTAATATGTATGTAGGTAACAATATAATTTAAAAGAGTGTCCATGGAGTTTCTTGCCCGTTCTTCTCCATAGGTACCTACTACGCTTTGGAATGGGCAACTAGCTTCATATTTCTGACTGACCGACCACTTGACAATTCAAAAGTGCCTGTAAATGGTTTAATTGAAATAAATGCTTTGAGTTTTACAAAGTTCATACCTCTGCTGACCAGTATGGGTAATTTTGGAAAATCCTTTCTTATATACCAAAGATTTCTCAGTTGCAGCGTGGAGTCTGCATCTGTCCCCGGTTGATGGCAATAGGGTCGCCCCTATTAGATGGGACTTACGACATAACTGGCGAAATGTGTGTGTACTATTGTAGGTACACCTCTGCCTAGCCCTTTGGACAATATAGGCGTAATGTTATGTTATGTGTTAGGTACATCTCCTCCTTACGAGGTTTAACTCAGATTTTTTTTTTCTTAAAACTTTTTTAGGGTTTATCCTTCAATGGAAAAGAATAATAAAATAACATCGTGTTTAAGAGCCTTATCTTGTAAGCTGGTTTTAATATTGCTGTTATTATAATAGCCAGTTATCTGTAGCACAAAGCGGATTAAGATGGCCGACCTTTTATTAAATTGCAAAAAACAATATTCATTTCGCGCTTAAGTAAATTCTACATTGTATCCAGTATTTATGGGATCGGCTTTCAGTGTAACCGAATGCAGCTGAATAACAGTATTTTACGTGGAGCGACTGCATATCTGACCTCTACAGCCCAGTTACTGGGTAATACGATACCCCTTGGTAAGACTAGTTATAAGACTATCGGGCTTCCGACGACCCGTAACGACTGTCAAAGATCCTCGAATGCCAGCGACTGGTTAATTGTCCATTCATGAATTATTTCACGGAACCATTGAAATTCTGATCATCCATTGAAATATATTCCTAAATTCGTCAATTTAGCGTGTTCGGAATTCAAAGCATTCACGACCATGACATAGATGAGCTATAGACAAAATTGTAAAGATAGAATATTATTTTATGGTTTTGGTATTTGGATTTGAAACTGATATGCCTGGACTAACTGAACATACCAAACACGGGTTTTGATTGTTTTACTAAATCACAGACAACTTTTTGTTTTATAATGTTAAGATATCAATACCCATCACGTCTGCAGAGTTTCGCTAGCTAATTTGATTTTACCCTGTATAGTTACATTTATGCGAGATTAAACTCGCGGTCAAAGGTGACGGTTCTCACGTCGAGTTAGCGGTCGAGATATCAGCAGTGCGATTCTGTAACCATCTCACCGTGAAAACTTAGGTGAAGTGAGCGTGGAGTGAGCTGTAAGTGTCATCCCACTGATGCTAGAGATTGACCAAGCATTACACTTACAATCATAATCGGGATTTTAATAATATTATTTTATGCCAATTCTATTGATAGTTTTATATTATTTCAAAGCTAGTAAGTATCTAAGTGTCTAAAAAAAACAACATTGTGTTTCAAACTGAATTTCTGTTTTACTATTTTATTTTAAAACCCCGAAAATATTAATGTTTAGCCACTTAACTACATACTAACTTTGAAATAATATAAAATGATCAATAGAATTTGGATAAAAAATATTATTAAAATCTCGATTATGATTATAAATGTAACGTTGGTCAGTCCCTAGCTTCAGTGGGATGACATTGACAGCTCACTCCACGCAAGTCTTCACGGTGAGATTTTTACAGAATCGACCGGCAGTGCTAATATGTATGATGAGTATTGACTGATCTCGGTTGGTAGCTGTATGTTTCATGGGCAAGCCGTCGATAACTCGTACAAATCTTCTGTAAATTGTCAATATCACAAACCGTTGCTTTTTTGGCGTTGGATTGTTTTTACTATAGGTATATGGCGATATAAAATATCGAATAAAATATTTAATCGAATAAATTATACATATTCCCTATTGCGTAACACAAATACAACGGAATATTAGCAATTTCGTTTAAAATCTTTTTGATTGTGATTGAATGCATATGCAATTGGAATGTTGTACATTACTTCTCGCTAATGACCGTAATAACTTAGTATAAGTAATCAGCCTATAATGTTCCCACTGCTGGGACACAGGCCTCTTCTCTGTGAGAGGGATTGGGCCGTAAACCACCACGCAGGCCCAGTGCGAGTTGGTGGATGTCACATGACTTCGAATTTTTGGTTCTAGGACATGCCAGTTTCCTCACATGTTTTGTTTTTTTTTTCTTTCACCGTTTTGAGACCAGTGGTGATGCAATAAATTACACAAAATAGAGTGCCTGTCTGGGTTCGCACCTACGACCTACCACTCGTAAGTCGCGGCCGTTCCCACTGGGCCACCACTGCTCTTAGTAGATAACACTTGCAAATTAGTATTGGTTAGACTGCTGCACTTATTTCTCGAACTTTCGAGAGTATTATGTCATTCCCTCACTTTATTATGCTTGGAATGAGCATAAAATGCGCTGTGCCAATTTATTTTTCCTTGGCATAATAAATGTGAGCCATGCCAGTTAACTTCTAGCTATTAGGCACTTAATAAAAATTATGTGTTGTCTAGCTGTCTTGTGCTGAGCTGATCGATAGAGAACCATAATGATGGATAACCTATTATTGTTGATTGTATATCGATTGATGCAACTTTAATAAAATTACAGACTTATAAGGTAGATAAGGGTTATTAAGCCAATCAAAAGTTGAATATAATATAATCAGATTGTGATTATCTTATAAGCAGCATTTCAAAATTCAAACGCTGTCGAGTTGTAATCCGCGAGGATTTTCTTTAAAGACAAGTTCGCTTTAGTAAGTGGTGACTTACGTGAAGTTTGAAATGAGCTCTACAGAGTTGCACTTTAGGTACCTAACTGACAACCTGCAAGTAACTATCGGACATTCCGTTGCCATTTTAAAGATAAATACTCTATAAAATGGGTTCAGAATGTCAAGCCTAAGGAAAATAGCGTGTGCAGTACATATGGAACTCTCAAACCTCGATATTTCCTCAATAAGTGAACTAGTTTCTGAGACATTCTATTGCACATCGTCGCCGGTGAGGCGGTACGATGCCGGTTTGTTGAGCTGACATCCGTCGTTAAAGATGCACTTGAAAGATTTCTAGAAAATTGTCATTTCTATATAAGTTTATAACGTTTGAGAGAGGTTCTCTTCTTGGGATGTGATTGACAACGTTGCAAGCTTGTTTAGATAATATGGAGCTTACTCACTTGAGTCCCAAGTTTTAAAAAGTGTTTATCTGATACGGATTATGTGCTGAGTTGAGCTGCACGATTGCCGACAATTGCGTGCACTGACTGGACAGGTCCAATCAATCTGTGTGTTTCTTTCACATGATCTAACCAAGATTCTGTCTGGACTTTAAAAGAGACTGTGACCTCTGAGTTTGTCTCGCCCTTTCTTCTCAGAGTAGTCATATAGGAAACGCCGGCCTCATCTAGTTTAAAAAAAATATGATGGTCGTGTAAAAGTGTTTCTACAAACCTACTTGCAGAAATAAAATCATTTATCATTATCATTTATTACTATAATTTCCGTTAATTCGAATTCTATGTATGCCTTATATAGTTTTTAATAGCAGGTAGCAGAAATATCAGTCCACAAAGCCTCAAAACGAAACCTCAGCTTGCTTGTCCCAAACTCTTTTCATACAGAAGGAGCCAGCATTGTTCACCACGCTTACTCCTTCCCAGTTGGTGATTTTAGACTGTTTTACGTCCAGAGGTCCTAGCCAAGTGGCAGTGGCTGTCAAAGCGTTTCGTATTTCTGCAACGACTTTCAACAGCTTTGACAAAATCTTTCGGTAGCCGATGTCAAACCAATACATTTTGACCAATATTTTGACTTTTCTATCATTGTCATTGTTTACTTTTATGGTGTAAATAATAAAGAGTATTCTATTCTATTCTTATACGAGTAGAATGTCACTTAGTGTCGGACCTCAGGTATTCCCTTATTTACGTTTAAAATACTGGGAACTTCATAGATCCCTGGGTAGATTCAGTTTGCTCTCGGCCGCCGTAGAGTGTGGAAGATTTTAATTGTCTGTTCAAGTCAGCAGTGTTAATCAACCTTTTATTCAACCCTACTAACGTTTACTATGTATTATTGTCCTCAGGCACTGCTGAAGATATCTTCGGCTTACCTCAACAAGAAGATCCCGAATATTCCTGACATTAAGGTAGACGGAGCCGAGGAGAAATGGTAAGTGCCTAGAATATAAGGTCCCTGTTTCACAGTGTCTGGTTATCCACACACACGTTTTATTTATGTACGCCTATACTAATGTCTTTAAAGATTTTTTTAAAGCTTTAGTATTTTAGATAGTGAAACTTAGTACCATAAACACGGTAATTAGAAAATTCAAATAATTCCAGTTTTCGATGATGCTAAAATGAATATATTATGCTGAATTTATTCCAAAAGTGAATGAGCTAAGATGCTTTTGAAGTTGATATTTGTGATGTGACAATATTATACTTACCTAGCTAGTGACGAAATTTTCATATTTAGTTCGTTCATGCGTAAAATGTGTGTCTGATGTTAAATGGAATTGAAGCTTGCGTATTAGCTATCTAAACAATATTACATTACGTCGCCTTAGAGTGAAAACCTCGGGATTGCATTTTTGCTCAAATTAATTTTATTGCATTTCTAGGAAGAAAACTTCGCAACGCACTCGCAATCTTATAGTGGCGAACTGTTCTGCATATAAAAGCGGGTTACATTTCCATATTAATTAATCAAAAATCATAAAATACGCCATACAAAAATTTACAGCATGCAGTTTGGATTCCTCCTAAAAAGTTACTTCTTTTACACTTACGAGGTTTTCACTCTAAGGGCTCGTTTACGGAGACGCGGGGCGTCGCGCGTCGAGTGCGGCGTGGCGTCTCGCGTCTCTCTCGGTCTCATACAGCGTGGTCAAGAGCGAGAGAGACGCGAGACGTCACGCCGCACGCGACGCGCGACGCCTCGCGTCTTCGTAAACGAGGCCTAAGGCGTCGATTACAGCTTTTTTCTGTAAACGCCTGGATGCCGCAGTTGGCGTGGCTACGTGGGCCCAACTTATCTAACAGAATACAACATTTTTACCTTTTCTCGACGACTCGAAAATAAGAAGATAGTTGATAAGAGCTTTCAAAATAATTCCCCGTGCTAGAAATTAGTTTAGTTAATGCTGTGTTTACAAACACGTACTTAGACCACTGCCTCGTTGTTGTAATGACTGCAAGCGTTTCTGCTGAGCATGAGCCCTAGGTTCGATTCCCAGACCCGGGTAAAGTGTTTTACCCCCTATTACACACGAATTCAACTTAGCTGATGAAATGTGGGTAACTATATGTACACGCCTAACCTTATGGAAAAAATAGGCGGAATGTTATGCTAAGTTACCTCAACCAGCCAGACCCAGCCATTCAAATATTTGTCTCACGCGGAAGTCAAACCCGTGACCCATAGCGCAGAAGCAAATCTCTCAGCCACTGCTGTGCGTACCGTGCAATGCTCATAAATGCGAATGTCTGTTTAAATGACTGCTATACAAATAACTAGAGGGCTAAAGTCCGTTCACAGTAAATTTACCTCTGAGTTTGCATCACTGTCAAAATCACAGTGATCTTTATTGCCGTTGCATTAAGGTTGCTGTTGGTTTGCTTCCGTTGATAAGTCTATCAAATTCACAATGATCTTTATAATCGTTACAATAAGGTTCATATTGGGTTGCTGCTGTCAGAGGTAAAGCAGCTGTGAATGGACTGTACAATGATATTTTGGCGCCTGTAAGACATTTACAGGAGAGCGTTATTGGTAAACATTTGTGCAATTGTTTTGTGATATGACACTTGAAATGTATTAAAAAACAAGATGGCGACGTTAGTTCCGATTTTGTCTAAGCGCCGAAATAACCTTGTAGCACTATACCTACTTCAAAATAACGTGATTGATTTTACGGATTATAGATATAAGATATAAGTCTTTAGTGCACATTACTTTATTGCATCACATAAGATTGCTCTAGCAACTCACCATGTAAATTTAAACAATTTAATTTCATCATCATCAGCCTATAATGTTCCCACTGCTGGGACACAGGCCTCCTCTCGTTGAGAGGGAATGGGCCATAATCCACCACGCGGGCCCTGTGTGCGTTGGTAGATGTCACATGTCTTCGAATTTTTGTTTCTATGACATGCCGGTTTCCTCACGATATTTTCCTTCACCGTTTTTGAGAGCAGTGGTGATGAAATAATTTACACAAAGTAAAGCGACTGTCTGGGTTTTAATCTACGACCTCCAACTCGTAAGTCGCAGCCGATACCACTGAGCCACCACTGCTCTCAATTTAATTTACTTTTTATCAAATCAATCAAACGATCCTGAAATAGCAACATTAATTTAAAGTCCGACTGCCTCGTTGGGTTAGTGGTCGCTACTGCTGAGCATAAGGTCCTGAGTTCGATTGCTAGGTCGAGCAAAGAGTTATTGGGTTTCTTCCATCAGGAACTTCACCGTAGCAGCCCCGAGTCTGCACCCGGTTGATGGCAATAGGCTCGCCCCCTATAACACGGGACTTTAACATAATTGGCGACATGTGGGTGTACTATAGGTACACCTCTGCTGAACCTCCGGGGATGACAGGCGTGTATTTAAAGTCAGTCACATAAAAAAATAAAAAAATATTCTAACACATTATTGACATAAATCATGAGTATTTTAATATTGCTCTTCACGACTTTAGCTTCAAAATAAGCTCCATAATTCTTATTTGTCAAAGTTTTTATACTGGTTCAGTTTTTATTGAATTACATGTTATTTATAAACATATTAATAAATTTAATACCCGCCCACCACCAAGTATGGCACGCGTAGTTAATAATCAATAAGAACCCCAAACTCTTAACTTGTTTGCTTAATATCAATAACGTAATTCAAAATTACATTTATTATTTTGTTTTTCTGACTGCAATTAAATATAACGCATTGTAATTTAGCCGCTAACCGCTTAATTTTAAAGGCTAAATGACTACAACGATGGTTGTAGGCTAGACCCAATTGCGCTCAAACTTGTCTACATCTTTCGCGATCGCTACTTCCCGTATTTATGAGAACGTTCGCATTCTGTTGTCAGTCTCAATCTGTCAAAAATATATACATAACAAAGGATAGCATAGCACAATCAGCCTATAATGTTCCCACTGCTGGGGCACACTCCTCACTTCAAGAGGGAGTGGGCTATAATCTACCACGCGTGCCCAGTACGGGTTGGTAGATGTCACATGTCTTCGATTTTTGGTTCTAGGACATGCCGGTTTCCTCACGATGCTTTCCTTCACCGTTTTGAGAGGAGTTGTGATGAAATTATTCACACAAAGTAAAGCGCTTGTTGCTTGGCGCAAAAATATATACAACTTTGACAAAATGTTGTCATTGATTGTCGCTGAGATGAGTTTGCTACTTGAATTTGAACATTTTAAAGTCAGACACGAGAATTGGCTTTCAGGAACTCTACTTTAGAAAATATAAAAAAAAACTGAAATAAAAAATATCTTGAAACTTCAAACTTGAGTTTCCTTTACAGTGCATACTGGTGCCATCTATCAAACAGTGCACTTGAAGCTACGATGAACGCCACGTAATGTATAAAGGAAATCGCTTGGAAATATTTAAAACTAAACTTTTGAGTTAATTACCACTATTGTCGTATAATAATGATCTTAATCAACAATATAATGATTTTTTAATATACGTGCACACAATCTGATAACACATTCATTCCAAAGACATTCTGCGTTAATAGAAAGGCTTCCTTCGGTGACTGGGTATAAATAAAAGTAGAAAACGACTTTAAGAATTGTATAATAAACAGACTTCTAAACACTACTGAATTTAATTGATATGGTAAGAATCATTCTAAATTATTTAAAAACGTTTGTAGTATGGCCAAGTCACGTTATTTGAGTTAAAAAACATGGATAGTCTTCACATGATCTGACCAAGATTATGTCTGGACTTTAAAAGAGACTTTGACTTTTTTTTAGTTTGTTTCGGCCTTTTTTCTCAGAGTAGACAGTTAGGAAACGCCGACCTCATCTAGTTAAAAAAAATGATTGACGTTTAGAAGTGTTTGTACAAACCTACTCACATAAATAAAATCATTTATCATTTATAAGGCGCTTGCACATAAGTCTAATATTTCGCGCGTTTAGACAAGCAAGCGATAAAATTCAAACTGACTTGGCTGCAATTATCAAAGCTTGGTGCACCTTATTAGTGGTAAACTCGTTGAATCCTTACATTATACTGCTAGAATAAAAATCTATCTTAAGAATACAAAATACAAGTACTGGAGATAGAGCGCCACCTACCATCCACCTACCATCATGAGCTACCTCGTGTGAAAGTGCCTATGAAGAATTCGTTATAAATAAAAGATGCGATGCAAGTCTGCGTTATGAAGTTAGTTCCGTCACTTTTTGCCAGATGGCACTAGTATGACTATTCGTAGCATTATCGTAGCAAGCGCTACGAAATCTCGTAGCACACCTTTAGCGTTAACTTTTATGTTTTTAGCTTGTATCTTATTATGTTGGTATGTAGAATTATCTATATTGAGCATACCAGAAAGAAATTCAATGAAAAGATGATCAACCAAAATTTTAAATACATGCATTTGCGAACTAACACCTTATTACGTTATTGGACGCAATAAATGATTATGAATGTGAAGTACTTACTGATTCCGAAGTACACAAAATTCTTACAAAACTTAAAAAAAAATCAAAACTGTGACTATACAATGTGTGAAGACAAACTGCAAACATATTTAAGAAAAACAGAACTTTGGACAATACTTAGAGATTTCTCGCATCTTCAACAAAGCGATCTTTCGTACGCGATGAGATCTCATGTACTTCCATCCGACGATTCGCGATTGTTTCGAGGTCACCGGCCGGCCGTGACCGTCCGAACCGTACACGGTTCTGGGGGTCTACTCTGTAAGCACGAAATCCGTAGTTTCGGCCGAAGTTACGAGCGTCTCCTACTCCTACGCACATTTAATTAGTTTGGGGCCCGACATAAGAATGAATGACACCACGATGTGACAGTTGTCCCTAGTCCCCGATGTATTTTTACCCGTCCGAAAAAATTATATATTTATTAATTATAGGGTTCACTCCAAAGTTTTAAACTACTTTCGGACGGACCCGTATCTTCGTTGACGAACATGGAGAGTAGGCCCCCAGGGCCCTTCTACGGTAGAAATGATGACATTCTACATTTTCCTTTCAGATATCAGTTTCGTATACAGGGTCAAATAAAATGAGCTAGCGAAACTCCTCAGACGTGTTGGGTAAAAGAATCTTAACATGATCAATTTGATGAGTTTTTTCTGGGCTCATCAACCGCAGGTAGTGTAGTCACTTGAAATATCAGTTTATTTTGTGTACATTTCACAGACGTGATGGCTATCGATATCTAAAAACAAAAACATATTTTCTAAACTCAGACTTCAAGTAACAAAACCATCAGAGCTGGGTTTGTAAATATGAAATCTTGCGCAAGATTTTTTGTTTATTATTCTTTAATATGTGTTAATAGGAGACGAAAGTTTTTATGGAAGGTCGATGGGTAATCCCTTCAGTTCGGGTCATCGGCTTGTGCAAAACGAAAACGTAACATAAGTACAGTGTCATTAAACATACATTACAATATCCAACCGAAAATATACTTTACCGATACACACTCAAATCAGTATACAAACCGACTTCCATAAAAGAAAATAAGTACTCAGCGTCAGACACAAAACAAACAAGTTTCATTTCACATTAAATACGAAATGCACTCGGAATGAGGAAAGAGGATATAGTTGCAAGAGGATGCACGACAAAGCACAGCAAAAGGTATTCGACACGATGTTTAATATCCGCTTCTCTCGAATGAGAGAACATACGGAGAGATGAACATATGGAGAATGACGGTTTCCTTTCGACTGAACCGGGAAATAAGAAAACCTTTATAGAATATTGAAAACGTGTTTGTATCTGCTCTCATCGCGTTTTTTTGCCTGAAGTTCAAGTGCATTGAACACCAGACGTATACATAACCATTTATTGCATCTCTGAACATTTGAAACTGTTAATTGTTTATCACATTTTTTAAATTGTTGATCATATTTTTGTTAATTGCTTGTCTCCTTTTTGTTCGATGTTTATTACGTTTTTGTTCATTGTTTATCACATTTTTATTCATTGTTTATCACATTTTTGAGAGTAGTACACGTGGCTGGCATCAGAAAATCTTTGATTTTAATAATGAAGCAAGACCTTTTTGCCAGAACAACAAAGATTCAAAATGCCACATTGGTGGCACATGGTGCCACTAAAAGCTACTATATTTCATACTAGCTGACCCCGCGAACTTCGTACCACCTTTTTCTCTGCGTATGAACCATCCTCGTACTTCAAGAAATATTCTAAAAAAAGAATTAACAAAATCGGTCCATCCGTTCTTGAGTTATAAAATTACAACGAAAAGTGGCATTGATTTTTATAGATAATGATAATAATATCCAAAGTCTGTGAGTATAAAACTTTGATAAAAGAATGTTATATCTAACCTCAAAAGTCTTTTATTATTGAATTTATAAGCAAATAAATTGGATCGTAAAGGAAAGATTTCAGTTCGTGCATTGTGCCAAAATGAGTTTCCAGGAGGGCTGACTAGTTATGTAAGGGCATCAAAAGGATTAGTATTATTTTCTGTAGATTACTTCACGGGTGACATGCGATTGGCAATTTATTTTTATAATCAAGCGTACCTTTATACAGCTTAATTAAATTATGTTGTTGTAAAAAAATTGGTAATTTACATAACCCCATTTTAGTAGACTGGTATATTGTATTATTATTATCTTTACGTATATCAGGACCATGGAGTCCCGGTCCTTTGGAAGGCGTATGAGGGGCCGAAGCCAACATGCAGAGGCCCCTTAAACAATTTTAAATGGAATGAGGCACCAACCGACGATTATCCCAGTATGCTCTATGCAAGTGCATCCAAGGACAACCCCCGGTTGGTGCAGGACTATTGCAGAACATGGGAACAAAGCATATTGGGCTATGGGCTTGGGTGGCTATAGTGTATTGGTTACCTAGAACTATGGAAGGACTATGGCCCCCGCCTGATCAACGTTTTATTATACACGGAAAAAATGGCAGCTCATAATGGGCCCCCGGAAACTGTCGCTAGCACTTAGTGACGTAGCGACAAAGGGCGACATACCCTGAGGTGTTTGAGGAGTGGAGAGGTATTCCACGACAATCAGTTTGTTGATTGTTCACTCCAGCCGGCCAATAAAGGCAAGCCAGAGATGAGGAACAAGACTTCCTTCGGGAAGTCCGGTCGCTACTGCCCAACAGCTCGCCACATGCTGCCCTGCGGGTGTCTGTATCCCTCTTGGTGGTCTGGCTCCTCGCCGTAGACCTGTTCCAGAAAAGTAAACTCTACCGGCCCAGACCAAGAGTTCGAAGCGCGCAAGCCCCACCACGACGTCAACGTAGAGATACGGTGGTGGGGTTATTATTATTATTATTACACAAAAGATTATAAACCAGCTGTGTGGCGCCATTCAGTGGAACGATGATGACAATTCAATGTTGTTTCTTGGCTCAAATTCCAACTATGAACCAATACAATTTTCTGAATCAAAGCATCTGCATTATTCACATAACTTTTATTCCTGCATTTCGTTTTAAACAAACCTCCCTAAAATATCAATCTTCGTTCATTCGTATCAATATCAAAACTTTTAGTTTTGTTCAAAGATATTCTGGTGAGGCTTCTTAGCCGTAGCCCGTTTACTAAATATACCTAGACATTGGTGCCGATTCCCTTGTTTAAAAACTAAACCAAATTTAAGTTCAGTGCATCTTTTTCTTTCTATTTCATTAAGAAAAGGACGGAAGATACATTTTAGTTTAGTCCTTTCAAATTAATCAGCGCCTGACACTGCTCCATACAAGTTTAGACGTGATTCAAAAGTTGACTACTAAAATTACATCAAATTACGTCAGGTGCTGACTAATTTGACAGGACTAAACTAATATTTATCTTCTGTCCTTTTCATAATGAAATAGAAAGAAAAAGATGCACTTAACTTAAATTTAGTTTAGTTTGTTAACAAGGGAATCGGCACCATTATGTTTTAACTAACAACACCGATAACTAAGTTAGAAATTCTGAGGTGAGCTTTGACTTATAAATTAATCTCCTTGATAAGTGATTAGTTAATGGTTTATAATTAGTAAAAAAATAAGAAAAAGTGCCATTAATTTTCTCAATTAAATTTTTACCTTCAATCAGCTTGCCTAGTCTTCTCTCAACTATATTGTGTTCGGCTTCCAGTCTAACCGGATGCTGCTCCACAACCCAGTTACTGGGAAACGCGATACTTCTTGGTAAGACTGGTTGTCAGAGGTTTTGGGCTTCTGACTACCGTATTAATAGTTTACCTTCAAATTGGGTTATACGTATGACATATACTTATCAGTCATCTGACGATTAGATAACAGCCATTGATAATATCTAAATATTTACATGAAGTACCCATGAATGTCAAACAATGAGATAAAACCACTGACCTCTATTAAAATACGCTGGACTGGCTATCCAATACAAAATGACAGCTATTTGCTGTGCCGATTCAAAGCGCCCCCAGTGACAGACGTGAGAGTTCTGAGAACTAATAAGATTGCAAAATTTGATTTTACGCTAAGTGTCTCTGCGGAATAAAAAGTTTTCTAAAGTGTTTACTGTGATTGTGATATAAATTAAAGTGTTATAATAGTGACAGTGATTATATCATAGCTTGTATTGTTCGTCCAACATGAAATCGTGCGTATATTGTAAAACACGATACGAAAAGGGCAGTGGTGTCAGTTTTCACAAGTAAGTGAATCTAAAACATAAATACTTATTAGAAAACCGCTTAAAACAGTGTATTCTTACAATAACAAACGTAAACTATTCGAGTTTACGGGATTTTACGAACATTTTTATAACCAATAACTTTTGTTAGGGATGTCAAAATTCATATCGATACTTTCGTAATATTATGATGTAAAACAAAAGTCATGCTCATCATTGTTAAAATAATGATACGCACATTATAATGATCTCTAATAATAGCAAAACACTTCAAGGTTTATTATTATTAGAGTCAATAACAAATAATTTAACACTTATGATTCATAATTCTCATTGAGTGTTCTATATAATTATAGATATATGTTTATAATTTTTTACCAATACCTACAATAATGTTTCCTTTAATTACAGGTTCCCCTCCGATTACACTCTCAAACTTTGGTAAAAAAATATGAAGGTTGTCAACTGGACTCCGACAATGTATCATTATCTGTGTTCTAAACACTTCACGGAAGCCATAAATAATAATTAAAAATAATAATAATAATTAAAAATTAATAATAATAATAATATAATTCATAATTCTTAAAACATCAGTTACGGACTACGTTGAAAAAATGGCTCGACAGTAATTTTTCATTTAATAAATTATGTGATTTGAGAATGCTTTTTTATTTCCTTGTCCCCCTCCCCTGCGGTAATTAAGTTGTTACAAGTTAATTACCGTAATTACAGACCTAATAGAAAGTTATTGTGTCTCTTATCACATGGCAACATGCGGTATCTGACTAGTAATAATATCTTATTGTGCACTCTTTATAGGAAGGGATTATCTTATTAATTACTATTTATATCTTAGTAATTTACTAATTTGCAGAATTTTATTAATTATTGATCCTATAGTGAACTGTTATCCGATTAAGGAGAACAAGGAAGGAAGGGGTCAACCGGTGATGACATGTGATGACGACATGATGATGAGGACATGTGATACTTATTATTACAGTCCATAAACAGTACTAGATAATGCTATTTCAAGTTATATTTTCTACGTAAAATATCTGCTTATTACGACTATCTATAGTTCATTAGTTTAGTTAGGTACTCAACTAGTGCAGACATGTCTTTTTATCTGTGTTTTAGTAACATTTAACAAAATATATGCCTATATTGTTTTAATTCAATTATCTACAATTTTAGTAAATCTTAACATATGTTATAAAACGTATTTCACGTTTTTAAAAACATATTACGTATAAAAGACAACACGAATGTTACATGTTAATAATTACCTAAACCAATTGTAATTTATAGGAAATCTGTAACAATAGCGTTGGTAATATTTCTATCATTGTGGTCGATATCAGAAAAGTTTTTATCTATAACAAACCTTTTGTTATACATCACTAGTATTAGTTCCATTCCCCCACACTGCTGCCGTCAGCGCCAAAATGGCGATTTTCAAATAGGCACATGAAATTGATAGCGATAGCCAGTCCAGCGTATTTTAATAGAGGTCAGTGGATAAAACATAAAAAAAACTAAAATAAAATAGTTTCAAAGAGCTTTCCACAGAGATCAATTCGTGGAAACATATAATTAACGTGGTATATTGTACCATTCGTAAAAGCTTTACACAATCCCCTTTTAGTGAAGCGTATATTACAAATGAGTACATAGCTTTTTTTTTTTGAAACCTTTAAAGTTACAGTTTTCAACAGTCAATAGTTTCAGATTATTTTCAAATATGACATATTAAATTTCAATATTATGATTTTTCATAATTTCAGGTTCTAGTTAAATACTTTATTATCTATTTAATTGCTATTCTGATTAAATAAAAAATATCTTGAACTTTAAAAGGATGCCGATGATGATGATGATGTATTAAAAATTCATTCAGCTGTCTAATTTTTAAAGGGCATTTCCAGTACCTTCCACTTAAATTGCTTCTTATTTCCAATTTCACGGCGATTCCGATTCAGGTGAACCCTTTTTGAACTTTTTAAAGATCATTTAATTAAAATTCAATCAGGTGTCCATTTTAAAGGGATATTTCCCATTTGTTGGTATGTTGACTTGCTGCTTGAATGGTGGCCACTATGGCCAACTCTTTAATATTCAAGTGTTTTGGCCTGTCGGCGGCTTGCATCGATGTGCATAATTTAATGCCCAACCCCGGGGATATTCCTAAAATTAGCATAAATTGGTCGGCTTTTTTTTGCCTGTGAAAGTAAAATATCATTGACAAACCATTTGAAGTGACTTTTTTCTAAGCTTTACAAAAATAGAGAAGCTTTTCGTTTCTTCACTTGTGTTTTTTCGCCTTATTTTACGTCTCTCCTCAGCTTTCTTAAACATTATATTTTTTTCATTGCATCATAGAAACTGAAAGGCAATAAAATACTTATGAACCAAGTAATTAAAAAAAACTCAAAAGAAAGTTAGTTTTCTGTAACGCTCTCGACCTAATTCTGGACAAACTATGAGTATATTGCATCACGCTCTTTATTCTTCGAAAAAAAATCTGCTGTTCCCTACATTTATGTTTGCAGAGTTCGTCAAAATGTAGGGACCAGTTGAATTTTTTTTTTTTCGCGATTTCATGTTTGGTCCTATAGTTAAAATTGTTCATAATGATGAGTACAATGACCCCTGAAGAGGTTGATGGTGTTTTAACGAATAACCCTGTATAACTTAAACCAGTTCGTTTAACAAACGCGGAGTAAACAGCTTCGTTGGTCTACTCTAGTTGCTCACGAGCACTAGTACTGAGCATGAGGCCCTGGGTTCAATTCCCAGGTCGGGAAAAATATTATTGTGCTTTTCAAAGGTTTACCTTTCTCATTTTTAGCATCCTTCAATCTAATCTAGTTTCAAAGACAATAGCCGATAATCAGGCGTCAGACGAAACTTCGACACAATAATATTATATATAATAATAATATTATATACACCTATTAACAGACATCCACATCATCAGACAGACTTTCATTTAGAATGGTAAAGCCACTTGACCGATTTTAATTATCTCAATTTAATTCCACTCATTATGGACGTTCGGTGGACAGCTTAATCCAGCGATTTAGATTCGATGGAATCAGCTATCAGGGTTAAACATTTATAGGACAAAGGACGTCGGGGACGCGTGGCATCTGACACCTACGGCTCGCAGCAATTACTGGCCTTTGTACAGTCAGCATGGCTTTACCTGTTCAATTATAAATCAAGCTTCTGTGAATTTTAATGAATGTACTTCGATATTCTGAATGCATTTACTATTTGCGCATGTGTGTTGCCAAGACTTGACATTCTACTTGAAATCTGGGGGATTTTGTATGGCAAATCTGACAAAAACTAACAATGAAGAGATCATTGCAATGTGTGAAAATTGGTGTATGATATAGAAGACAAGGTAAAATGCTAGAAGCATTAAAAAAGAAAGACGTACCAAAAAGTGATCTTATATACTGCCGTTTTCCATTTGAGGTCGGGAATCTAAAATTACGTTAATTATTCAAAAATGACTAACTGGCTGGTGCAGTTGGTAGCGACCCTGCCTTCTGAGCCACGGGTCCCGGGTTCGATCCCCGGACAAGTCAAACATTTGTGTGCATGAACATGTCTGTTTGACCTGTGTCTGGGTGTGTATATGTATATCAGTCATCAGGTTACCGTAGTACAGGTTCTACCTAGTTCGGGACCTGAAGACCTTGTGTGGGTGGATGTTGTCTCATATTATTAATATTATTATTATACCGTTTATTTATTTTCATACATATAAATACATTTTAGAATATTTTTATAAAACACATTAAAAATAGTAGTCCGCCGGTATCGGGAGCAGGGTCCAAGCTACCAGTGGTTAGGGCTCTAGAGACAGGAACCTCCTCACGATACGAGCCGTATCGAGGAGTACTGCCTTCTGAATTAGGCCCTTGATCCAACCGCCTAACTGATGTTGATGAACCTAGATGTTGATCGAAGCTTTCGGCCATCAGACCATTGGCAGGATATTATATTATTATTATGAATAAAATCACGCTAACTCATGATATAAATTTATGTCGCTTTAGATTAAATATATGAATAAATTGTTTTCAAACACAAGTTCAGGTGCTTGAGCTAAATGCGTCGACACTAACTAAGTGCAATTTCTCAAGCAAAAGTAAGTTAGGATTAAAGTTAGCTCGGTTGCATCCTACCCTCAAAGTTACTTGGAATCTTGATATGATTGGATATTTAGCAAGGGAGTCATAATGAAGTAACCTTATTTGTATATTAATTACGAGGTACAATCTTTTATAAAACATCATAACTTTTACAGTCGTAGATCTTTCACGTTTTTCAGTCAATTTCCGATTGGTTAGATTGCCCTGAGCAGCAGTTTCTTATTGCTTATTTGATTTTATTATTTTAGAAATAAATTGGTATTTTCCTTCGGTAAATTACAATTCGCAATAAACTGTTTGTAACAAGAATGTGTACAACTGTAAAGGAACTTAATAAAAGCTGCAGTACGTTTTCAATCAGCAGGAGACTTGTTCGTTTACTTTGAAAGTAAACATAGTGATTGCTTCTGAAATAAAAATATTTTATTTAAAAATGGTTTTTTGTTCCAGTTTTCATTTTGAATGAAACTGTAATTGTTTTGGTGAAAGCTCAGGGATGTTGACTTTATTTTTCTCTATTATACTTCAAATGTAGAACAGAACTTTAATTAGCAGAAAACGAAATAGTAGGTACTTAAAATACATAGATATTTGTAAATTTGGTTTTCAGAATAGCGTATTCTTTATGAAAACACTTAGGTATAAGCTAGATCGGTTTCCAAGCTGACTGACACCTCCCAAGTAACTAAAAAGCCGTCATTTGTTTGGGCTCAAACTATAAAATACCAGCAACTGCCCGCGACGTCGTTTGCGTAGAAGCAAACTAGACTATGGTACATATCCCATGACACTCAGCAATAGTGTAGCTTTCTATCATTGAAAGTATTTTTGGAATCGGTTTACAATATAAAAAGGACGCGCGCAACACAATATAAGAACAAGCGCTGCAGTAGTGCCTCTGGAATGGTTGCGGAGGCGAGGCTAAACGCGTTCAATGCAGCAGAATTAAAGAATGAAAGAATGAAGAAGCAGAATTTCCGCATTCATGTCCAGAGTTGGTACGTGTAGAAACAGTATCGTTACGGACCTTGCTGATGGGATGTATGCTACGAAGGACTACAAGCGGCGGTTAGAAATAGCCGTGTCAATATTTGTATTAATGTGGAAGAGAAGAAAGGCGAGAGCTTGTGTGTGTATGTATTTATTTATTATTATTTAACCATTTATGTACACACTTATATAAACAGACAAGAAGAAAATAACAGAAAATTAGGTACAAAGGTGATGCTTATTTCTAATGAAATCTCTTCCAGCATACCTGCGATAGGATAGTAGATTTAGAGATGTAGACAGCGTGTGTAAAAGTAAAAGATAAAATAAAATACATAAAATCAAAAACAATTCACTTAATAAAATAAAACAAATAATATGAGAATATACATACTTCTAAAATAAATAACACTAGAATATTAATTATTATACGCAACTATGACGAAGTGGAAAGATAGTGTTCTTTCACTCTTCTTTTAAAAACTGCAACAGTTTGGCAGTTTTGCAATTTTATTGTATATTTTTAATTAACTTTTTTGTATTTGTCTGTTTTTCATGGTTCATGAGGTCTTGAATACCGATTTTTATTTATTATTAGTTTAGATAGATACTTAAGATTTAGTTCTCAAGTCTTTCAAGTTTTAATACTCAACGTAGGATAGCTTGCCTTGCATTTTAAATTACCTGTCAGCTGCAGGTGCCGTCTCATCGTGGTTGGCTTATGTTGGTATCTACGCAGCATGAACGAAATAAGTAGTGTCGGTAATTTACATATCGCAAGCAACAAGGAAAAATACATTAGAATGATATTTTATATTTTAAAACTAGAACATGGAAAAGATGAAAGGACATCGTCGAAAATGGCCCCAGGACCAACAAAAATCTGACGTACATAATAATTCTAATTATATTTTATTATACTAATTGCGAATATCTGTATATAAGGGACATTCAGCGTTCCATAATGAACCAAATTAAAAAAGCAGTTACGACTTACGACATCACACCAAAAAAGCTGCCATCTTTGACAATTAGATTTGAAATGATAATTAATTAGTGATGCCCAATCTTTCATTTCACACATCGAGAGCGAGATTACTTGAGTTGACCACCTGCTCACGGATGTCATACGCATCCGTACCTACGTACTTTCCATTTCAACTTTCTTCGCTGTTGGGTATGGCGCTTCTGTAGTCACTTGTGCGACGTTTTTATTGGTACCATACACCTTAGGTGTGAAAAGAATTTAACAACAAGAAATTCACGGATGAGCGCTGTGCACTCACTCGTAGTCGATTCGTATTAGTGATTCGTTTTGGGGAATTAGTCATCATCTGTTTTAAAAATACAAATACGATAGTCCACGTACACCGATCCGAAATTCGAGTATTCACTAAAAACATTTCGTAGACAGAGATCGCGTTCATAATGTGTGTAGCATTTCGCTCTCACTCGTATGAATTCGATTCATATTCGTGAAAAACACGAATACGAATCATTTTATTGCACTCATATCTCACTCGCTCGCATTTCTTCGTGATTACATTGTGTAGTGTATTCAATTTGCTTTATTTAACAACAAACAAGATAGGTAAGCACATATGTACTTAAATGTTCTACTGAATCACTTAGCTTAACTAGCCACATACAAGCAACATAAATAACATTAGTGACAGGCATTTACTAGCATGTATTTCTAAGTATTGAAATGATTGTTTCTTAATAAATATAACCTCAAAGTCTTTGTATTATTTTTAAATAAATGCTTCCTGAAACTTGTCCGTCATTAAACTTTGTCTTGTTTGTTTGTACTTGTAATTTAGAACACGCAAAGTAATTTTCCTTCGGTGTTGGTTTTGAGGCGAACGATGTATGGATGCAGAACAATCTCCTTTACTATAGTTTTTAGCCGGTTATAATACATTTTTAAGGGCCCATGCTCACATTTTTATTTTTACTCTCCGTTATCAGACCTGTATGCGCTGGATACGCAACTATTTTTATTTTTCAGACAGAAAACTGGCCGTCGACACGCGTTATACGGAACTCGCGTTCAAGAAACGCTGTGTGTACAATTGTGTTTCACGTGAAAACAAAAATTGAACACTACAAAATACAAAATGGTTTACATTAGTTTATGATTGAAGCCTCTTTTTTAACATAATGACGCCTGTGTTAGGAGACTCCGCGCTTCCATAACTTTGGCTGTTTGTACAACTTATATAAAGTATAATTAACATAAATTCAAACACGCTCGAACAAACCAAACTCATCAGATTACTTTCTACTTCCATGAAGTCAGTGTTTAAGAGCACAAAATAATTAGTTTGTGTAGGTGGAATGTTAGATCGGCCAGAAGTTTTACTCGTATTAATCGGAATTTGCTGGGCTAATTGCATTCCAATATTAGCGATAAAGTTATTAACAGAGTTCACTGATGCAGTTGGAGAGGGTAAGATATTGAATAAATCAATGCTTTAATTTTTTGGTTTATTTGATTGGTACCTATGTGATTGATTTTATATTTTTTCATAATAATTTCGTATTTGTAGTACTTAACCGATTTAGCAAGTAATTCCCTTACGATTTTTTTTTTAATTTTTTATGATGTTATTACAGTAATTTCGGTACCGACTGTAGGTTATTTTTAAAACGTCATTATACGGATCTGATCAATAGGTTTTTTGTAATTTATTACGATTATAAATACATTTTAAAAATCCTGCGGTGATCCACGGCTTAATTATACGTTTACTGCTAGCGATAACTTTTGTGTTAGTGTTGTATTTAATAGAATCAATCAGTTTTTGAATGAGTTTATCTGTTAACAAATTCGGGTCGTTACAAAAAGCAAGTCTGCAATGTTTTTTTTTTTTGTTTATATTTTAGTGCAATTTCAAACTTTATGGTCTTGGTGATTTTACTAGCGGATTCCTTACTTTTTATTTTGGAAAGTGATAAAAATTTAGTACAGTGATCGGTCATTGAAGCTGGTGTCTTTTTTTATGAATCCTCAACATGATGTGGTCTAAGCAGTTCCGTTCTCTGGTCTGTAATGTATGACCAGGTAAAATATCGTACGTGGGCAACATGTTAAGATAGTTCACTCGGTTTTTTTTTATCATAAGACATTTCTACATCTTCCGCCCTAATATTGATATTTATGTCTCCCGCTATTATTATGTTTCTTTGAGTAGGTAACGTATCTAAGTGCTGACTGAGTGAATCCATAAAACTACCAAGGTTGATGTTGCATGGAGACAGGTATACATGTTACGGTAAATGTGATTAATTTAAAATTATTAATTTCTTAGCTGACAGATCTAAATCTGACAGAGCTAAGAAGAAATGCCGAAACGAACTCAGAGGTCATGGTCTCTTTAAAAGTCCAAAAAATTTATTATAGGGATTTTATGTGAGTCTAACAATGCAGGGCCGAGTCTGGAAGGGCATTTTAAAGAAAGAGCCATTGCAGCTTTGAGTTGACCTGTCCTAACGGACGGCATGCATGCATCAGTCATCATGTAGCTCGACCCTATTTTAGGGAGCTCAACGACCCATCACACGATGCTACCAGATCTGCAGGACATTTGTGTAGGCCGTATATAAAATACTCAAAACCGCCAGACAGCTATAAAGTCATTTATTCTATCTAGCCTGCATGCCCTGCATGTTACTCAAATTCCCAGTCAGTTATCTCTCATCAAAAATATCATCAGAAATATTATAAGCTATGTCACGTAAATAAATAATAATCACATTATTAATTCCAAAACACTTAAAAGTACAAAACTGTTCGTTGCTTGGGGTACATTGGAGTAGCTTAATTAATCCCAAGCCTTTTTGTCATCCAAGTAACCTTTAACGTTGTAGAAGCCTTTTCGACAGAGTTTCTGTTTAATAAATGATTTAAATTTATTGAGGCTCAGTTTGTTGTAAAAACTTATACTTTGGCACTTAAACGATTTAGAAATTTTTTGGAGTCTAGTCGTGGGCAAAATTATAAAGAAAGAAAGAAATGTCAACATCATTCTCCTCTCCTCACAAAGTGTAGTACAAACATATAAATAATGTAATTACGTTCATAGCAACATTAAACAATTACACCAAATAATTCTTAAAACATTGAAATGTGAATTTAAATTTAAATAGAATATAAAACCAAAATAACTGTTAAAATATTATTTCGGCTTAAAACCAATGAAAGATTTGTACCCAATTAACATTTTAATGAGCTTGAAGTATGAATTTGGAATGGTAAGTGGTTTGTGTACTGCGGTCATGAAAATAACTGTACTGTCTGTACAGCTCTCTGATTGTAATAAAAATTTCTTAGCTGTTCAAGAAACTTCAATTACAATCAGAGAGTAGGTACGAGTACCTGATCATGGTGTGAGCTTTGTAACCAGTTCTTCTCCCTTCGAAACAACACATTTTGAACCATGACCTAACTTCTCACGTTTCATAAACTAAGTAACAAACCTTCAATGAACCCAACGACCACATTATGGTCGTTGAATGAACCAGATAAAGCGATTTCAATTTCACATGGATGATTAATTAATGAAAGAATAAAACTCTAAGGTGAATCCTGCGCGGAAAGCGGGACACGACTCCGGGCTTCTATTGTTTTAATGATTAGGAAGTCACGCGTGCCATTTTTTTTTTTTGTTTGGAGTTTGTGAAATCATCAAATAACTTCTCCCGCTCTGGGCAGAGCGGGAGGGCGTGTCAGACTCTTACTGACTAAAACCCACCCGTGTTCCTTCAGATGCCTGTGCCAGGGGCCACGGTATCCCGGTCGGACTTTCCCGCAACCCTGGCAGGCATCGGCCCTAGCGGACCCCGTCATTGATGCTGAAAGGGGGCGAATGAAGTTTTATTGATTTGAAAACTTTCAGTGCGTCATTGCAAAACATGTATACAGGGTTATTTGTATCTCGTTGGATAGCTGAGAAGTTTTAAATAATTTTGGAATGATCTGTCGACAAAGTATATCCATATTTTTTTGCAGAAATCAACCACTTAAGTCAAATAACCTGTTCTAAATGACGAAAATAGTGTGCTCTCATTTAAAAAATAAGAAAGATAATTGTTATTTTATGATCGATTATTATGTATTGGAGTAGTAGATTTTTTTTTTAATCATGTTTTTTTTTTAAATAAATTTTCAGACTTACCGCCAAAAAAATATAAAATGGCATATTACCTACTCGGAAATGGTTGAAATTGGCATAGAGGTCATAAGGGGTTATTTGGTTGCAAATGACCTCCCCTACATCCCCTTTACCCTGTGTATGCAGGTATTGGTAATAATGTAAAGATGCGATGGTAGTGAGATGAGACTTGGTTGAAATATGAGCTGAGCTAAATGAAATAAGAGAAACTGAGCGATTTCAGCATAATCCATGTAGGAATTGTAGAAAACTGACCGCCTAATGAGTCTATTGCTGGGCGTGAGGTTCTATATTCGATCCCTGAGTCAGGCAAACTGTTACTGAGAATTTCTTCATGGAAATTCTCAGAACCAGTCTGGATTCTGACTAATTTTCCGGTTACGGCACGTGCATGCACAGACCCAGTAAAAGTAACACTTTTCAAGGCTTATTGCCAAAGTTTGTACACGGGCAATCTATGGGTCAATAATTGTACTAAGCGATCGCTGGATGGCCTGCGCGTCCAATATAACAATGCTTTCAGGATGTTGTTGAGGCTGCCTCGTTACTGTAGCGCGTCGGAAATGTTTGCGCAAGCCCGCACCGACGGCTCCTATGCAATTATAAGCAAAAAAAAACTGCGTTGCTACTGAGGAGAGTGCGCGGCAGTCGGAACAGCATCCTGAAAACTGTAGCCGAGAGCCTCGGCTCTCCGATTGTACAGCAGTTTGTGCGGAGGTTGATTTTTACTAACACTAGGCAATATGTTACTTTTTGTATGTTACTAACACCCTATGGATATTTGTGTTCGAAATAAAGGTATTCTATTATATACCGTGTGAAATGTAGGTAGGTACTACTCCATATTCATACCTCGGTAAATAAAAATGGTATATTGATTAGTCATGCATGTATAATTAAACTGTGCATAGGTATTATTGGTAAAAAATTCAAACTTCAGGCACTTACTGGGAATAACTTTTAATCCCTTGCCTAGTTGACTGTACCTACGTCGAAAAATTATTTCACAGTCGACCTATGTGTCACAAATAAATAGCGCGTGGGTGACAGCAACGTGAGTGCTCGTGTAATACTTTAGCCTTTTTTCCACCTTTTAGCGATTCCATTTTATTTCAAGGCGGATCTAAAGCTTCAAAATTAAGGTATTGAATTTTTTACTGGTGGCAGTAAAACACTCTAACGCACATTACAAATACAAATACAAAATGTTTATTTCTGTACCAACTAGTTTACATTAGAAATGTTTACTAAATTATACATATTGCTTGCGTAATTGAAAGATAAAATAAACATTATTATTTTCAGACCAATCTCACTGTTTTATTAGATGATAAGCTGCAATCAGCACATTCATTTTCTGCTATCTGCTATTACAATTAAAAATATATTTTTTATGTTTTTTGCCACGATTATTTAAGTAAGCTGAGCTGGTTTTGCTTGCGCCCAACTCTCTATATTTACAAATGCAATATTAGACTGTTTAATATTGGCGACGATAGCCACCCTACCCAGCGGGACAGTGTGTAAAACACTGACAGTAGCAATGGCTTTCATTTTGACAGTTCAAAAATATTCATTGCGTTATTTACGTTGCTGAGCAGACACATTTTTCGAACATATGAAGCAATGGATTAGCGATATGATTCAGATTGTGATTGATAGTGTTACGCAACGAGGGTACTGGTCTTAGATTTATGAGATATCGAGCTTTAGAAATGTAATTTATCTACACTAATATTTTAAAAGATAAGAGGAAAGATTTTTGTGTTTGTTTTTATGTTTGTAACGAATAGGCTCCGAAACTACTGAACCGATTTAAAAAATTCTTTCACCAGTAGACATTATTACGGACTAACTTAAGTTATTATTTATTTTCAAAAAAATTAGGGATCCGTAAGAAAAATTAAATATTGTAACCCAAGGTAGAAAACACAAAATTGTTTTTGGCGTGCGCTGCGGAAACTATTAATGATAGAACAAAATAATGTACATACTACAGGTTTATAATAGAATAGGATAATTATACCAAAGAATCGACTCTTATGCGGGTGAAACTGCGATGCGCAGCTAGTTATATATAATCAAGTTTTTTTACTAAACAGACAGCTGTGCTGCTGGGAAGTTTGTTGTGCCACTTCTTCTTCCCAGCTTCTTAAAGCACTAAGAGATGGTGATGAGCGGGCGTTTTGGAGGACTGTCTTACGTAATTTTGACGTTCTGAAAGTTCTGATCCGCAGCCTCATTTCAATAAATGTCTTTTGTTTTGGTCACTCGAACCAGGAAACAGTGCTCAACGTCAAACTATTAATTTTCTCAAACTAATTGTGCCATATTTGCGGCTGGGTACTGTTTATGTTTGTGTTCTGTCAACACATTTTAAAAGAGTAACGGTGTAATTTCTTGCCCGTTCTTTTCCAAACGAAAATGCCTTTTGGAAGGGGCGACTAGAAATATGTCAATGCTGACGTCCAAAAGTGCCTTTTATGTGCCTGCTTGAAATAAATGCTTTGACTTTGACTCCAACCCCATATTTTGTTGCCAGGAACATGTGGAATGTTTGGCGCACTGTTCTGGAGGAGAATGAGAAGCTGGCTCGAGCCAGGCTGGCGGCCGTCGAGGTGTTCCAGCAGCAGATCGCAGACGAAGCCAAGTTCCTGCGCCAACACAAACTGAACGTGGCTAAGAAGGTAGGGCTTTATTTTAAGTTGTTTGTGACAGAATAAGCGCAAGTCCTGAAAGGAAAATCTCAGAATTCGTGAATTTTTCGTATAGGTAGTTAGTGACTTTTTTCCGAGAAAATAATTGAAATTAGATCCACTGATTAGTTTATGTGGCTATAACACGTTGAATTAGAAAAGCAAGTAGGGAAACAGGGCACAGGCCTTTTACAGAACGTCCACTGTTGAACAAACTCGTAGGTTCACTACCTGATTTAATACAAAAAGGTTTCGTCAAATGAACTATATTCCGAACTGAGTGTTTGAAGTCTTCCGGTTATTCTGTTGCTTTTTATTTATTTAGATCATAGGTGCAACCTTTGTTTATATTTTTTCAAGAGCCTTCTAGTTTTTTTACTTACCATCTGTCGTGAATCTGAAACAGCTATTGCCTCGATTATATTTAAACATATAACATTATTTCCCGACTCCACGTCACACCAGGTTGTAACACCAGTGCGACAACGAGTGTTTTTTTTTCCTCGTCGTAACACCGCTAGTTTTACTACACCTTTTGTATCACAACTTTAGTGTTGTGCTTGTAATAGATAAATCCCCCATCTACCTATACTATCTAACGCATATTGGTCGACTCAAGTACTGTTTTACTTCATTTTGATTAAACTAAAATTTATCGCACTAATGATTTGTTAAGATATTGGATATTTCAACTACCTATGTATGAAATACCTAATGGACAACTCGCCTACAGTTTATTAACAGTATTAACTGTGTATTCTAGTTGTTTTTGGTCGTACGTCGTAGTCGTGGGGGGTCGCTGTTCTAACCTAACCTAACCTTTTTGCGAGCAAAGATGATAGAAAAATATAATAGTCAGATGGGAACAAACAAAAAGTGATAGAAGTATTTTAAAAGATACTTAGGTACTTCACTATTATTTATAAAAGGTGTTGTAAAACCAACAGTGACGACGAGGAAAAAAATACTCGTCGTCACACTGGTGTGACAACCTAGTGTGACGTAGCGCTATAACATTATATAGTCGTAAGATCCGCCCCATAATTGTCCCTGGGTCTTCTACTACTGCCCCCCCGAAAGTCACAAAACGCCCACGAGGGGGCGTTGTCACCCACGTTGAGACCTATGATTTAGACCTTGACTGTGAGTGTAACTATTCAGATTTTAATTCAGAATGAGAGAAAGAGATTTCAATATCATGATTTTAATCATAAGATTTTAATCTATTAAGGGCAGTATCCTTTGCTGTACGACAATTGGTAGAATACTCCAACCCTAAATTGCGTCGTCATTATGTTTAGTCTATTAGAACACACTGCAGTCATAGTTTCATAGTGGTCCCAATCGCTTAGGTAGGTACTCCAAAGATAATAATATTGTGATAATACGATTGCTGACAATTGCGTGCACTGACTGGACAGGTCCACTCAATCTGTGTGGTTTTTTCCTCAAAAGACCATTTCAGACACCGATCTACATAGCCTTCACATGATCTGACCAAGATTCTGTCTGGACTTTAAAAGAGACTGTGACCTCTGAGTTTGTTTTGGCCTTTCTTCTCAGAGTAGTCAGATAGGAAATGCCGACCTCATCTAGTTAAAAAAAAAATTATTGACGTGTAAAAGAGTTTGTAAAAACCTACTTACAGAAATAAAATCATTTATCATTTATCAATACTTCATATTTGACGAAGTTGCATTACGACTCGTTCATACAAAACCTATCTGACAAATATATGTACTTCTATTAGAATGTACAATTTATTTTTTCTAATATAAGACTATTGAATTAACAGGCACTATTGAATGATTGTTGAAAGAGATACATTTACTAGTTTTAAGTTTATTACTATACAATACAAGCAACCCGCCCATGCTTTGCACGGATTCAGTGGTGTCACACCTAAACTTCGATATTGTTGTGCTATATATATTTCCAAATAAATGTTGTAAATGATGGTGAAAACCGCATCAAAATCCTTTGCGTAGTTTAGTTAAACTGCGCAGTCACACACACAGACTTTATTTTATATTATTTAGTAAGTACCAACACACTTTTATGTACTATATATAGGTACACCACTGTCTAAACCTTCGGGATTTCAGGCGGGTGTTATGTTTAAGAAATTCAAAAACTATTATTACAAGTGGCAAGTCCGAAGCAAAATCATCTTCAGAAGATACGACAAACATCGAGAGATCTGGAGCCAAGGATCGGGCGGCCTTCACAAAGCCTATAACACGTTGTGTAATATTAAACAACCTGTTATAAGCCGTGTATTGGTCGCTCGGTACCATTATCATGGAAGATGATCAAGGAGTATTGAAGACATCAACGTTATAATTTTTATTTAACTAGTAAGTAATTCTATTAGTAATAATAATAATATAAGTAGTTCTATTGTAATGTTTTCTTAGGAGAATTCTACTGGCACCGTGCTCTCGTAGTACCAATGACGTCCATACTAAGGGGGTCGGCACGGTCCTCATTCATACACACGAGTGGAACGTTGTCGACAGATGCAGTTGCCTTTGCCATTGACGCGTGCCGCTTGTGTGTATAAGCCCTAGGACAGGTGTGGATCTGGATCGCTTCACATTTAAAATTGTTTAAAACATAAAGAAAAATTGTGCTATTATTTATTGATTTATACACATTAGAGTGTTTGGTGTTTTTGTCCGTTTTGTGTTGTGTTTACCCTGTGACTTCTTCAAATGTCTATAAACAATGCAATGTGTCTGTATTGAAGTGTGCGGACCCACCACACCATTGGCCATACCCCTGATGGTATACTGGATCTAAAATTATACCACTGAGAACTCAAACTCAAAGCATTTATTTCAAATAAACCAATTACAGGCACTTTTGAATGGTCAAGGGGTCGGTCAGCCAGAAAGATAAAGCTAGCTGCCCATTCCAAAGCGTAGTAGGTACCTATGGAGAAGAACGGGTAAGAAACTCCATGGACACTCTTTTAAATCAAAATATTGTTACGAAAAAGTGGTTACATCATTCATATTGAAATTATACACGTGAGAAGATGTAGAAACACGTGCACGTTAAAAGCGTCCGTAATAAAAAGATAAAAACAATTATGGAATTAAAATAAGCCGTGGCAGCTAAGAAATGACCAGTGCCTACTGACGGCGCCCGTTCACGAACATGACGTATGGATCAGCACCATTCAGCTCAACCATTTTGAAGGGAACTCAATGATCCAATACACACGCCACCACCAGCGACACATTTGAGTGAGCATGAGAAAATTACTTGTTGAAACATTTGGGTTAGGTTTGGTTAGAACTGTGCCCATTAAAGCGCTAAGGCGAGCAAGCGAAGCGAGCGTGCCGCGGCAGCGGCCGCCGAGCGCCAGATCCTTGTCACAACTCTATTTTTTATCAGTGGTATAGTTTTAGACCCACCATACCACCAGGGGTATGGCCAGTGGTATGGTGGGTCCGCAATGTGTATTGAATAGATAGTTTTAGGATGCGATGTTATATGTTTGCTAATATTAATTACCTAATTAGAACCAGGTAAAATTATAACATAATTCTATCATTTTTAGCATATAGATTCTTTTTGACTTTTTTTGCAATTATGGAACACTAAGCCAAAGTATAACTGTCACAAATGTATTAGCAATCATGAAAGATGTTTTGTTTTTGTTGGGTCTTTACATTGCATCATTTAGCTGAGATGAATCTGGAGCCAACTCATCATCGTCAGTAATGGGACCATGCATCCACATTAGCACATTTGTGGCAAAAGTTCATCTGTACGAATGGGGTCGCACGGTACCTAATTACTATTGCTTCACATTTCTAAATAGGTATCGAAGTATTGCTATTCTGACTTACACACGACGGTAGACAGGTCAGTGTTTTGACCATTTTTTCTTGTATTTATCATATGACTGCGTCACATGTCTTTTAACAACGCAATGAGTTTTAGGTAGTTTTATGGATGTAATGTTATATTTTTGTTAAATTTAATCAACTACCTACTTAACAGGGAAGACTGCTACATATCTACTACTGGCATTTTCAAAATTTATTTGTTAGTATAGAGGCACGAGGATCAGGGTGTAAAGTTCACTCAGACCTCCATAGAAAAGGGAGGATCCTCGACCAGACGGGTGTCGTGTCTGGTAGGCAACTACCCGATGATTGATGTCAGGAAGTTGTATATATGCTAGTCGCGCGGTAAACTCTGCTTGCTCGAGGCAGGATTTGCGTGACGTCAGCATGACGCGTAGCTCGCAAGTGGCGATGTAGATACCGCTACACTAGTAAACAATTTAGGAACACTAAGCCTGAATAAGCTGGCACAAATATATTCGTTATATCAAAAATTTACCGTAAAATTATTAAAAGAGTAACTCTTTCGTGCAGCAAAAGTTGAGATGCCATCCGAGCCGGGATCGTGTGGCCTCATAGATGTCAGGTTTTTATGACAACTACATCAATGAGGCCACGCGGTACCATTTTCATCGAAGACACCGTTTGGATAGCAGAAATGTTCGTTTAAAACATGTACAAATATCTTATTTTAATGACATTTACAAATACCGTAGACCTGAAGAAAGGATATAAAAGTGACACGTTCCCAATGTTTAAGTAATTAACTCACATGTCTTACTCACGTTCCTTATGTTTAAGTAATTAACTCACATGTCTTACTCACGTTCCTTATGTTTAAGTAATTAACTCACATGTCTTACTCACGTTCCTTATGTTTAAGTAATTAACTCACATGTCTTACTCACGTTCCTTATGTTTAAGTAATTAACTCACATGTCTTACTCACGTTCCTTATGTTTAAGTAATTAACTCACATGTCTTACTCACGTTCCTTATGTTTAAGTAATTAACTCACATGTCTTACTCACGTTCCTTATGTTTAAGTAATTAACTCACATGTCTTACTCACGTTCCTTATGTTTAAGTAATTAACTCACATGTCTTACTCACGTTCCTTATTTTTTAGTAATTAACTCACATATTTACTCACGTTTATTTACTCACATGTTTTCTCAATTTCAAAAAGTTTTTAAGATGTGTTTGCTGCTTCGATCAATCATCGAATGTTTGCTGAGAAGAATGAGAAGCATCTCACATGGATCGTGTGGCCTCCTTGATGCCGTAAGCAGTTGTATCATACTATATGACTACAGCATCAAAGTGGCCGCGCGACGCCATAGATATCGAAGAACACACCGATTAGATCGCTGGAAAATGTGTCATAAAATATCTATAACAAAACAATTACAAAAGGCTCATTTTACTGATATTTAAAAATGCGGACGAACCGAATACAGAACATTAAAGTGGTGGTTCCAATCACTTTATATTTTGCTTTGTCTTCGCAATTATTTTATATGAATTCGCAATTCTAAGTGTGTTTTTAGATTAATTTCCCTTTAGAGTATTATGTATTTGCCAAGGAAACAGTGTCGCATGATCCGCACCGGGATCGTGCGCCCTCCTTGATCCCGTTGTCAGCTTTTTTCTACAGATTTGGCGATGGCATCAAAGGGGTCGCGCGTTCCCACTTCATCGATAACCGGACGAAGACGAAGACTGATGGATCACCGGGATATTTCACTTTTCACAATTAACTCATATGAATTCGCAATTCTAAATGTTTTTTTAGATTAATTTCCATTTAGTTATTATATGTTTGCCAAGAAGAGTGTTTAGCACTGTCCGAACCGGGATCGTGGCCCTCCTTGATCCCGTTGTCACTTTTTTCTAATGATTTGGCGACGGTATCACAGGTGTCGCACGTTCTCACTTCATCGGAAACCAGACGAAGACGAAGACTCATGGATCACCGGGATATTTCACTTTTCACAATTAACTCATAAGAATTCGCAATTCTAAATGTTTTTTTAAAATTAATTTCCCTTTAGTTATTATTTGTTTGCCAAGACGACTGTGTCACACTGTTCGAACCGGGATCGTGGCCCTCCTTGATCCCGTTGTCACTTTTTTCTAATGATTTGGCGACGGTATCAAACGAATCCCACGTTCCCACTTCATCGAAAACCGGACGAAGACGAAGACTGATGGATCTCCGGGACATTTCACTTTTCACAATTAACTCATATGAATTCGCAATTCTAAATGTTCTTTTAGATTAATTTCCCTTTAGTTATTATATGTTTGCCAAGACGAGTGTGTCGCACTGCCTGAACCGGGATCGTGGCCCTCCTTGATCCCGTTGTCACTTTTTTCTAATGATTTGGCGACGGTATCACAGGTGTCACACGTTTCCACTTCATCGAAAACCAGACGAAGACGAAGACTGATAGATCACCGGGATATTTCACTTTTCACAATTAACTATATGAATTCGCAATTCTAAATGTTTCTTAAATTAATTTCCCTTTAGTTATTACATGTTTGCCAAGACGAGTGTGTCGCACTGTCCGAACCGGGATCGTGGCCCTCCTTGATCCCGTTGTCACTTTTTTCTAATGATTTGGCGACGGCATCACAGGTGTCGCACGTTCGCACTTCATCGAAAACCGGACGAAGACGAAGACTGATGGATCACCGGGATATTTCACTTTTCACAATTAACTATATGAATTCGCAATTCTAAATGTTTTTTTTATTTTAATTTCCCTTTAGTTATTATAAAATGGTAAAAAAACCAAATGCATTAAATTTCAATTACCGAATGTAAGAAGTAGCGAGTGTGACATCATGTTGAATGGAGAGAAACTGGAATTTATTAATCACACGGTTTTCCTGGGAATCACGCTAGACGAGAAATTACAATGGGGACCTCATATAACATCTCTTGCGGGGCGGCTAAGCTCGGCCGCTTATGCTGTTAGAAAGATAAGACAGTTAACAGATGTAGAAACCGCGCGTTTGGTATTTTTTAGCTACTTCCACAGCATTATGTCGTATGGCATTTTACTGTGGGGTAGGGCTGCTGACATTGAATCCATCTTTATTTTGCAAAAGAGAGCTGTCAGAGCCATTTATAATCTACGTCACCGCGAATCTCTCAGGGAACTATTTAAAAGGATTAATATTATGACGGTACCTTGCCAATTAATTTATGAAAATATTATGTACGTAAGAAAAAATCTAAATCTTTTTAATAAAATAAGTGATAGACATAATTTTAATACAAGAAATAAAGATAAAATAGATCAACCATTTTTCAGATTAGCTAAAGTACATGCATCTTTTATGGGGCACTGTGTTAAATGCTACAACAAAATACCTTGTCATATATTGCAATTAAATGAAAGAAAATTTAAAACATATATAAAAAGTTCACTGTGTAAACAAGCGTATTACAAATTAGAGGATTATATCCAAGATAAGAATGCTTGGAAACATGCTGGTCCAGCTCCATAGGACAATCTAGGGTCTAGACAAAATTAAACTTATTGCAACTTTAATTAAATAGTTAAGTTAGTTATTTTTATGACATTGATTTTCATTCTGTGATTACTTTAACTCAAACACTAACATATTACTTGTTTACATAATTTGGGAAATCGTATACTTTTACAATGTTTGTAAATATGTGAACACCATGTATCTATCACTTAATTAACTTATTTATCATTGCTACGTTTATTAAATTATTTTTACATATTGTGGTAGGGTAATTTTTTATTATAGGTGCATCGTCTTCACATAAAATTATATAATTAATGTATACAAAATATTGTAACAAATTTTAAAAGAGTAACGGTGGAGTTTCTTGCCCATTCTTCTCCATACGAAACTACCTTTTGGAAGGGGCTACTAGAATCAATTTTATTTAAATGTAAATGTTGACGTTCAAAAGTGCCTTTTATGTGCCTATTTGAAATAAATGCTTTGACTTTGACTTTATATGTTTGCCAAGACGAGTGTGTCGCACTGTCCGAACCGGGATCGTGGCCCTCCTTGATCCCGTTGTCACTTTTTTCTAATGATTTGGCGACGGCATCACAGGTGTCGCACGTTCCCACTTCATCGAAAACCGGACGAAGACGAAGACTGATGGATCACCGGGATATTTCACTTTTCACAATTAACTATATGAATTCGCAATTCTAAATGTTTTTTAAAATTAATTTCCTTTTAGTTATTATATGTTTGCCAAGACGAGTGTGTCGCACTGTCCGAACCGGGATCGTGGCCCTCCTTGATCCCGTTGTCACTTTTTTCTAATGATTTGGCGACGGCATCACAGGTGTCGCACGTTCCCACTTCATCGAAAACCGGACGAAGACGAAGACTAATAGATCACCGGGATATTTCACTTTTCACAATTAACTCAATGAATTCGCAATTCTAAATGTTTTTTTAGATTAATTTCCCTTTAGTTATTATATGTTTGCCAAGAAGGGTGTGTCGCACCGTCCGAACCGGGATCGTGCCCCTCCTTGATCCCGTTGTCACTTTTTTCTAATGATTTGGCGACGGCATCACAGGTGTCGCACGTTCCCACTTCATCGAAAACCGGACGAAGACGAAGACTGATGGATCACCGGGATATTTCACTTTTCACAATTAACTATATGAATTCGCAATTCTAAATGTTTTTTAAAATTAATTTCCCTTTAGTTATTATATGTTTGCCAAGACGAGTGTGTCGCACTGTCCGAACCGGGATCGTGGCCCTCCTTGATCCCGTTGTCACTTTTTTCTAATGATTTGGCGACGGCATCACAGGTGTCGCACGTTCCCACTTCATCGAAAACCGGACGAAGACGAAGACTAATAGATCACCGGGATATTTCACTTTTCACAATTAACTCAATGAATTCGCAATTCTAAATGTTTTTTTAGATTAATTTCCCTTTAGTTATTATATGTTTGCCAAGACGAGTGTGTCGCACTGTCCGAACCGGGATCGTGGCCCTCCTTGATCCCGTTGTCACTTTTTTCTAATGATTTGGCGACGGCATCACAGGTGTCGCACGTTCCCACTTCATCGAAAACCGGACGAAGACGAAGACTAATGGATCACCGGGATATTTCACTTTTCACAATTAACTCAATGAATTCGCAATTCTAAATGTTTTTTTAGATTAATTTCCCTTTAGTTATTATATGTTTGCCAAGAAGGGTGTGTCGCACCGTCCGAACCGGGATCGTGCCCCTCCTTGATCCCGTTGTCACTTTTTTCTAATGATTTGGCGACGGCATCACAGGTGTCGCACGTTCCCACTTCATCGAAAACCGGACGAAGACGAAGACTGATGGATCTCCGGGACATTTCACTTTTCACAATTAACTCATATGAATTCGCAATTCTAAATGTTTTTTTAGATTAATTTCCATTTAGTTATTATATGTTTGCCAAGACGAGTGTGTCGCACTGTCCGGCATCAAAGGGGTCGCGCGGTATGTCATCGAAAACCGGACGAAGACCGATGGACACAGAGATATAAAAAATAAAAAAAAACAAACTAATGCAATCAACTGTCCTAAACTTGTCTTGAAATCATATCTATTGTCGACGTTTTTATATTAAAACTAACTTACTAATTTATAAACCATAACACAAATAATATTACCTAGTTGCTGAATTATCTCGAATTATTTCACTTGTGTGAAATATGTTATTAATAAATACTGTTCCCGCATAGCATTATTTATAACCTACAGCTATCAACGTTTTTTCTCCCTAATACGAGTATGTATGGGAACGAAAAGAAGGTGATCGACAAATTGAACGTAAAACTAGATTCAAATATTCATAATGTGCCTGTTACGTTTTAAGTGAATTATGTAATTGGGACTCAATCTCGTCAATTAATGAAGAAGGTACAATATAACCAGTGGTATCGTTTCGATTGATATATTAAGACAATTACCTACTGTGCGCAAGACACGCTTGATACCAATATTCTTTTGCAAATACTGGCGATGAATTTCGGCAGTCTCTTTCAACCGTCAACGCGCATAGTTACGCATGGAACTGAATCATTTGTTGTTACATACAATGTGTATTGTATGTGGAACAAAGTTATTGTTAATAAATGTCGTTAATCTCTTCTATGTGTAGGTGCATCTTGTATACCTGGACTAATTAGATCAATAAATGTGTTTGAGCTTCACAGAAAACAAATTCAAGGCTTCAAATGGAATGAATCTTGTAGCCTACGAGTTCGTAGCACGAGTGCTACGCGGTAGTGCTACGCCGTAGCACCAATATACTGTATCCTGTCATATGATTTTATTTACTTCAGTTCTGCGGATTTTTTTACTTAACTCCTCGAATTTAACCGAATGTTTAAAAAAACATTGTACATTGAATTATGTCACGCCGATAAAGTTCATACAAAAACCCGTCGGAATACTGCTTGATATTGTTCGCCCGCAGCACAAATTCCACATATTTAACGAATCATCACGTATTTAATAATTACCTATACATACAAATAACTGTCATTAATACTGCAATACATAATAATATTATAAATTCGCAAGTAACTCTGTCTGGACATTTGTACCCGAGTCATGAATGTATATTTATAATATGTATGTATTTACGAAAAAAAAAAATATTTAAGTAGTGTATCAACCATCTGGTATCCATAACACAAGCCTTAATTAAGTGCTTAACTTGGAACTAGATGGTGCTGTGTGCAATGTCAGACGATATTTATTTATTTATACAAATAACTGTCATTGATACTGCAATACACACTAATATTATAAATTCGCAAGTAACTCTGTCTGTATGTTACCTTTTCACGCGTATAAGGGAAGTACGTTCCATCCTCCATGACAATGACATCCATACGGGCAAAGCCGTGAGTAGAAGCTAGCTTTAGATACATGATCATGTCCAAAGAGTGAATTTAATTAAGTAATTAAATCCTGTAATTATTTTACCTTCACATGCAAACGTTCAGTGGTTTTAGGTATACTATCCCTTTATCAATTAATTTAATATCACAATTTCCACTTCTGCTTACCTTTGATTATTCCGTTTATCTACCCCAAAAGATCCACCCTAAGGTGGATACGCGGAAACGCATGTCCGAGAATCCATCCTAGGCCTAGTTGGAAAAACGGAATTTATAGGCCTAGGGTGGATTCTCGGACATGCGTTTCCGCGTATCGAAGCTAGGGTGGATAAACGGAATAACCGCTTACCTTTATGGTCGAATATCTTAATGCCCTGCCACAAGAGGGTGAGATAGGATACGTACATATTGCAGCGAAATAAAAAAGGATATTCGCCATATTGAACTCGTAAAATGTATTATGAATAAGAAATTAAATTCAAAATTAGGTAAAAAAATATATAAAACACAGTTGCGGAATAGGTAAATTGGCCTAAACTAAAAGAGAGCGAGAAAACCAACTTAGGCATGATTGCTCCGATGGCTAGGCTAACGTCGACGTACAACAATTTTTGCAATCTTTATGATTTGGATATCTTCCGCGACCATCTCAAGCGTTTTAGATTTAAAATTATAAATGAGGGGAAGACTGAAGACAACAAAACAAAATAATATAATTAGTCAATGTTGAAGTCGATGAGGGTATTCTCTCTACTACCGAGATTTTAGCTAGAGCTTTTGTTCTTTTATTACTTTTGTAACGTGAATACTGTGTTTTTTTTTTCTTCTATTTTGTTGTGAATGCTGTGCACTTCTGTAATTGACGTAAACACTAGTCCATGTCTCTGTTCTCTTTTATTTGTAAATGTTTGTGTTTGTGTTGTTGATGTGCCTTAATAATAAATTAATAAATAAAATGTTAGGTATATCGGGTGGTAAATCATTGATAAGCTGGTTTACGAACTAGATAATCGATTGCAATCGGTTTTTAGACTAGTGACCACTTAACAAAATACGTAAACTTTTAAATGAATGTTATAGTATAGATATTATCTAAGTTATCCCTATGAAAACAGTCACAGTTAATGGTAGACTATCATTAAAATAAAATCGTAACGTAATAGATAAAACTGGTAATTTCCTGGACGCTGGTGGACCACACAACGGATAAAGGTGATAGTTTCTTGGGTCCCGGCGGATGGTGGCCTCGAAGAACAGCAGACGGTACCAAAATCACGTGTCCTGGATCAAAGAGGGTTTGCGCGTCTCGAGCTTCAGGGACTCTATGCGGCTGGCAACAGCAACACCATAGATCCGCTACTCTGGTAAAAAGTCCAGTACCCGGAAAAGGGCTAACGCTAGCCCTTTTCAACTACATTTCAATTACATTTCAACATAATATATAGAAAAGGCTAAGACGTGCTCTGAGAGAGCAGATGAGGAAACGTACGTACCAGATTCGAAGAAATGTCGTGCACTATTAGTGTCGCGACTCGGTTGACTGTTAAACTTTTGAATCAGTTCGATACGGTATAGAGTCCGTGCTAGGGCTCCAACAAGATAGAAAAAAACTGAAAAATTATGGAAATTCTTGTATTTTTCACACAATATTCCCGCAACAGATTTTTTTTTATATCCATTAATTGTTCTGCACGTCAACGTACACGTACAAACGCACCGTAAACGTTTGAAAAACTCTCTTAAAATATTAAAGACCAGAGGGGCAATTCCCGTATTTTTAAGAACGTTCGCATTCTAATCTCAGTGTCAATCTGTCAAAAATTGTATAGCGTTTACCAACATTTTTGACATGAGACTGTCGCTGAGATGAGATTGCGACTTGATTTTGAACGTTTTTAATTACGGGAATTGGCCTTCAGATAGAAAAGCAGGTTGTAACCGCAGAGGTCTGTAACTACACTTTATCGAATTAAAACACTTATTCTAAGGTAATAAAAAACGGGATGAAAAAATAAAACAAAATCCATTACTTTTTTATTTAGCTAGTTCTAATATACCATTATATTCTATGTGCAGTAGATGTTAATGTGACGTAACAATCTGCGACCAATTTATGACGGCGGCGGTCCTTCTGCTCCTCTTAGTCCTTCCAGTCTTTGCTCCTCCGTCGGACATGACCTCGGTGGTGCATCGTTGGTCTCCCTATCACCTCCAAACGCCAAGATGTTCATCTCCACTTTTCGATTACATTTTGTAAGCCTTATTACTCATCTTCAGCGTTTTTTGCTCGTTGCTCAAGTACTCATTTCTGTGTTAATTAGCTGTCAGATACGCAGTCGCTTCATGTAAAATACTTGAATTTATCTGCATCCGGTTAGACTGGAAGCCGTCCCCAACACAGTTCCGAAATGACAGGCAGGTAATGATGAGATGTCCACTGCAGTGCAATTTTCTACATAAAAAGCTCTAGGCACTTCTTACTCATTTTATAAGCTTCGGTTCCGTGACTTTACACCTGCATTTACAGGTTAATTTCCTCACCATACCTCTTACGACCTTTTTGAAAGTCTTAAATCCTTTTCGTAAAATAGCAGTATAATTCGCGATAGCATTTCGACCAGTATGGTTCCGCATGGCGCGCTCGTACGTCTGCCCTGCACTTCAAATTGTAACTGGCTAATACGGTTGTTTGTCCTTCTTTCCCTAGCCTACAATTACGTCATAAAATACACTTCAGTAACAGATGACGCATTCACACGTTTGCTGTAAGGGCCGCGTTACCCAAAAGTGTATGCGGTAATATATATTTTCTAATATAACACTTCTTGTTGTGACTAACGATATGACAGGGTGTTACTAACAGCCCTGTTCTATATATACATCCTCCAAGGAATTGAGCTTTAAATGTCTTTGGAAACCTTTAAGCTTATTTTTTCTTTGTGTGAATTAAACTCTCTCTCTCTCTTTTCAAGATGAAAATAGTATTTATTTTCATCTTGAAGAGAGAGAGAGAGAGAGTATTATTTTATTAAAATTTTATACAATTTATTACAATTAGTAACTTGGAAAATGCTGGCATGAAAAAACATGCCTTTTTTGCATTTTTGCTTTATTTAATTCGTGTTAATAATGTTGTGTACGGTGTTTAACTTTGTTGGTTTTTTGCCACGTTTTAACTGGGTGTCAAATACCTTATAAAATAGGGTGTTCAAAGTCAAAGTCAAGACATTTATTTCAAATAGGCACCTACAAGGCACTTTTGGTCGTCAAAACATACAAAAAAATGGATTGATTCTACTCGCCCCTTCCAAAAGTAGTTTTGTATGGAGATGAATGGGCAAGAAACTCCACCGTTGCTCTTTTCAAATGTTTTACAATATTTTGTATGGGTCCATTAGTTACGTGATTATGTGATAGACATGGTTGTTAGATATTTAATTTTTTTACAAGTAATAAGTCAGTGTGTGAGTTAAAGTAATCACAGAATATGAATCAATGTCATAAAAATGATAAATTGTACAATCAAATTTGCAAGTAGTTTGACTGTGTCTAGATCGGTACCAATAACGTAGACGTTGGTACTTCATCATTTGATGGTGAACAGAATGCAATACGTTATGTGTACCTACAACATAATTAATACACAATATGTGTTTTAAACAATAGATAGTCACACACTATGGCAGAAAAGAACAGGAAATTATAACACTTACGCAACGGCAACAATGTCAAACAATGACTAAATTCCAAATAGACACACAATCGTCAGTGACACAAATTTAGGAAACGAAATAAGGGAATAAGTGTTTAATTTGTTGCTAAAGGTCCACTTGACAAACATTTAAACAGTGGATAAGCCATAATTAACGTAACCAAACATGGTGACTAATCATAAAGGTGGGCGGTTATTTGTGCCTGTGTACTTTAATGGTTTCATAACTGCCTCAATTTCGATCGGGGCGAGTGCCAAGAAATAGAGATGAAGGTACCTACTAAACATTTTATACGGTGCAACGTTTTTCTTTCTTCATATATTTTATTTAAAACTAGCTAACGCAACAGACGTTGTCCAGTCCAAGTTTCAAAATGTTTAATATCTAATTCCCATAGAAAAAAGGCAAACAAAAGTTACACCATATTTCAGGTTGTGGGTTTGTCCTGGCCTGCAATACTTACTTACACAAAACAAAGTTGAACAGATAATAATGTTGTGTTGCATTTCTCTTTCCAGTTAGCTATGTGTTTATGCAGTCGAATTTTGGTTTTTTAAATACAGTTTCTTTATTTCAAGCTTTTCTGATTTATTAATTTAGCATGTTTCATTCCAAATTACATTTAAACATATGAGTTGTATATATTTTTGTAAGCTATTTATAAAACCCTTTATTTTGATAACCCACTCGATAGGTTTTGAGGAAAATAAAATTCTTGAAGACATCATTTGGCGCCAAAAATCAGCCATTTTAATTTTGTATAGTTTTGATATACCCAGTGTCACTCTCACACACACAAAATAACCCTCCTTCTGGCGCAGTCGGGTAAAAAGGACGTTCAGTTTTTTCGGGAAACTTTTTCAAGTTCTTCTTTCCATACAAACCTAATTCAGGCTATTACAAATGTTATAAAAGAAAAAATATACAAATCGATCCAGCCGTTCTTAGAGACGCGCTTACCAACGAACAGCATTTTATTTGTATTTATAATTAGATAATAATATAGAAGATAGATAGACTCTAGGTAATATTCATTATTCTCTATCATTCGAACAATAATAATGTAGTTGTGTAGGCATGATCAAATTCGCTGGCAGTACAAAAATGCTTTGAGTAAATGTAAAACTGCATTACTAACAAAAAGTGTCCTTGGTATGGCTCCACGCATTTATAATAAAATTCCAGATGCCACAAAAGATTTAAATTTCACACAATTTAAGAAACAAATGAAATTGTTCTTAATAAATAAATGCTATTATACTATTGACGAATACTTAAATGACGAACTAATTTAGAATTATAAATATTGAGGTTTTGAGATAAATTGAGATAAATATTAATATTGACATTTTAATTATTTTGACATAGATTTCTGACATTTTAATAATTCCTCATTTAGGTCTGACATTAAGTATTATGTAATTGTTCAATTTGTTTTTTATTTTAATACTTTCAAATTATTATGCATGATTAAAAAAAAAATGAGTAAATAATTTATAATCCTCATGGCATTCCGATTTGCACACCATATTTGTACGCCTCCTGGCATAGCATAGCGCTGTTCACTAAACATAAGACCTGTACTTTTATTACCTATGTTAACAAATAAATTATGATTTGATTTGATTTGATGAATAATCCTCGAAATTGATATTTGGTTGTATTTTGTACCAACATGCGTGATAACAATTTTTATTGTGACTACTACACATTTTAGGGGTAATCACAACATGCACCGTGTTATGACATTTTATGATTCAAGTGCGAGAGAGAGACTTAACTATATATAGCCGAAAGCACCATTCCTTTTTTGGACTGGAAACACGAAGACTACTACTACAAAATACTGCCCCTGATTCTTAAAGATCCAATAAAGGTCACCCATACCTCTAACTCACCTTACCCTCTACTAACACACCTTACCCTCTACTAACACATATTTTTCTTTGTCCAGTGCACAGATACCCTGGCTCAGGCTCACAAGGAGCTACAAACCACGGTCCTGGATGTAGATAAAACCAAGAAGCTGTACTTCGATGAGGAACATACCGCGCATGACGTCCGCGACAAGGCCAAGGATATTGAGGAGAAGTAAGTCTTTCAAACTTATTGTCTTTGAACAATACGTAGGTACAGTACCCGGGCCCAAATATGGCTTATCCAGTTTTATCAAAAGTTCGGCTTTGACGCAGACGGAATCGCCGCGCCGACAGCATGAACTATACACAGAGAAAGTAATATTCGCTGTTTTTATTATATTCTACCACTAGACCGTGGCGGATTTTCCAGCAGGCTGAGTAGGCTTGAGCCTAGGACGGCTGATTTTAGGGGCGGCAAAATTGGGAACCGTATTTTATTGCCATCAGTTTTCTGATGATTTGAACAAGGTCATTCAACAAGGAAAAACTTGTGATCCAAACGATTCTATTTCGATGAAAATATTTTTAATATACATTTGGATGAATCGGAACGTATATTAAAAATATGTTTGTAGATTATATATCGTTTCTTTTTTATCTAATCCTGGAACTGTCAAAAGTAAGTATGCAATATGTGATCCCCATAACCTGCACCAACGATTCTGAATGAAAAGCCGTTTAGTTCTTTGAATTTATCGATAGCTAATTGTAAGTTTGCTTTGCATTAGGCATTCAGTTGCGATGTTATCTCCGAAAGGTTTTCTCAAAATGTTTGCAGGCAATTTTTATTACCCTAAATACTTCAGTACCCAGAAAAAACGTCCAACTTTTTTCTGCGGATCGTTTTAAATCGCTACGCAAAAAGAGGTGGATAACGGCCCCATACCAGCTTGCCCTAGATATGGACACAAATAAATCAAAATGTATTTATTATGCAGCAATAATAGTGTTGCCCTATAAATTTTTGTTCGTCGTAATACTTTGTGAAGGGCCATAACATCCTTCCCATAGGTATTATACTTAATCAAATCTTTTCTCTTTATAATAATATTAGTTTAGATAATACCTATAGAAGTGTAGATAATATGACTTCAAATCTGTAAATAAAACAGATTCAAACGTGTCGAACGCGGAGTAATTCACTGTCTTTGAACAGTTTGAATTTCACTCATATCTAACAACTGTATCACAAATTATTCATTTGTTATAGAACGAACCCCAGGTTGTAGAATGTTTGCGAAGGAGGAGGCGGAACGCGTGAGGGAGAGGCAAAATTCGCGCCCTCACGCCACTAGCCGCCGCAGGAGACGCCCTGGGCATCGGGAATCGCAGGCCGATTCCCGGCCACCGCAGGCGTGGGCTTACGAACGGCGAGCAATGGGCAGCTCGCCGTTCGATAAGGACCAGGCCCAGGTCGACGGAGCGTTGTGTTCCACGCGCTCCTCAAAGAGATGTCAGCACCAATGACGGGGTCCGCTAGGGCCGATGCCTGCTGGGGTTGCGAGAAAGTCCAAAGGGTTACCGTGGCCCCAGGCACCGGCAACTGAAGGAACACGGGTGGGTTTTAGTCAGTAAGAGTCTGACACGCCCTCCTGCTCTGCCCAGAGCGGGAGAAGTTATTTGATGATTTCCCACCCTCAAAAAAAAAAGGTTGTAGAATGTTAGATCTCTGTTGGAAACCAGGCAAAATCAGAGTGGTCCCAGATGTGAGATACAGTTATTGTTATTGTGTCCAAGAAAGGCGAATTCACTCAGAAATGCAAAAAGATAACCCAAACCCAGCCAATTATATTTTTGAAACTTTCGTTGGTAGTGGTGAAGGCTAAACACGTGCTTTTGTCAGTTTTACGAATTTTTTCGATTTCTAGTGAACCTTTGTGTGAAACTTGATCGAGACTTTTCCTAGTGATTGTGTAAGGTTAGTTTTATTTGTTATTGTCTTGTGTATAACCACTATTCGTCGTCAAAATGAACTCCAAAAAGCCCCCTGATCCCGACCCCCCTGACCCCGAGCCTTTTGATCTTTCCCCTGTCTTGACTGTCACCCTCCCCCATGACACCCAAATACTCACGCAAGACCCCAAAATGGATACGGAAACTACAAATCGGAAGAGAGTCGCTGTGTCCCCCCCTGCTACTCCAAATATTCCACCCAAAATAGCAAAGAACATAATCGGCAGACTTACCTATACAGCCAGAGATAATCCGCCGTATATTGTCCATGTTTCCCTTAAGGATAGCCAGACTTCAGGCACTGTGCTACAACCGGTCAAGTTTGGTATGTTTTTGATGATAAATAACATCAATAACATACACCTCGATGGGGTCAAACGTATAGGTAGAAATAAAGTATCGGTTGAATTTAAGACTCATCAGGATGCAAACAGTTTTCTAATTAATAACTTGTTGATCCAACATAATTATACTGCCTCCATCCCGCAATTCAATATTACACGAATGGGTATTGTTAGGGATATCCCTATTGAATGGTCGGAAGATGAAATAGTTGAAAATATTAAAGTTCCTGAAGGATGTGGTGCTGTTGTGAAGGCCAGGAGGATGAGCCGTAAGGTGACCTCGTCTGGTGTAGCAGAGTGGAAGCCTACGCAGACAGTTGTAGTTACTTTCGATGGACAAGTTTTGCCCAAGCGGGTGTATTGTTTCTACTCAGCTCTTCCAGTTGAGAGATACACATACCCAACAATCCAGTGTTTCCATTGTTGTCGATTTGGCCATACCCGTACTATATGTAGGTCGAAACCACGCTGTTTTAAATGTGGTGAAGATCATCCTGGTGATGGATGTGAAATCACCCCTGAGTTAGGATTATGTGTTTCATGTTCTGGCAACCATTTCGCAAATGACAGTGCTTGTCCTGAATTGGGCCGACAGAAGAGCATCAAAGCTCTGATGGCGGAAAAATCTATTTCATATGTAGAAGCAAGTCGGGTTTTCCCCCCTGTTTCCAGATCATATGCTGATGTATCAAAATCGTCCTCCCGTAGCAAGCTTACAATAAATAAATCCCAATCCCAGTCCTCAAGCCCAATCCCTGCTATTCAAAGGTCGTACCATAAAACGGTATTCCTTAACCCTAAAACCCGTGCCCCCCTTTCTCCTAGCTATAATAAGCAAGTGCATCAAGCACTTACCCAAAATTACTCTTTTTCCCCCTCCAAAAATGGCTGCGCCTTCCCATCGGAAGCCGCCCAGCCAATGGTCTATAGACAGGAGGACAGCTCGAAGAATATTTTAGAACTAATTACAAATATGCTATTTAGTGTTCTTACAAATCCTACCCAATCAATACCTGACCACGTTGCTGTAAAATTGACCTCAATCCTAAATTATATTCACAATGTTCCATCCACTGACATTCCTTCAATGGAACGTGAGGAGTATTACTCCCAGGAAGCCTGACCTTTCTTTTTTAATTAATAAGTATAAACCATCAGTCTGCGGCATTGCCGAGACATGGCTTTTACCTGGGATTAATTTCAGGTTGCCGTGTTTCGGCACTGTTCGTAATGACAGACCTGATGGATATGGGGGATGTGCTTTGCTCATCAATAGCAAAGTATCATTTTCCCCCATTCCTCTACCCTTTGTTGGCGATAACATTAATGTTGTTGCTGTTAAGGCTGAGGATATAAATATTTTTTCTTTTTATATTGCGCACCCACAACTCGAATATCTTTCGGTAATTAGAAATTTGTTATGCAGTGTTAACGGTCCAATACTTGTTATGGGTGATTTTAATTGCCACCATTATCGTTGGGGATCAGATACTTGCGATAACTTTGGCATTGGCTTGCTGGATATATTGGATGATCTTGATCTCTGTGTCATCAATGACGGCAGTGCCACACGCAGGTCTGCACCACAGCAGAGTAATAGTTGTGTTGACTTGACGTTCTGTTCATCCAATATATCTAGTCTCCTCATCTGGCGTCGCTTGGATATGACTTATGGAAGTGACCACTACCCCATCATGATCGAATTCCCTTCTAAAGATGTTCCCATTAAAGTCTCCCCTCCACTTTTAAAATACCGGCTAAACTCAGGAGATTGGGAATTATATTCAAAAATTTTAGATTTAAGAGTATCTTCTCTTCCAAAACCTAACGAGAATAATGCCCGGGAATGTTTTTTGTCCTTTTCCTCCATCGTTTCTTCTACAGCAGATGACTGTTTCCCTTCCAAAAAACCTCAATCTAATAAAATTCCTTCTCCACCATGGTGGGATAGGGAATGCACTGACATGGTCAGGGCCAGGAATGAGGCTGAAGAGGCTGTTAACTATAATATGAACGTGGATAACCTCATCGCTTTCAAGCGAATATTAGCTAAGTCCAGGAAAATACTTAAAAAAAAGAAACGAGAAGGTTGGTCAAAATATTGCAGTTCGCTGAGTCCATCCACTCCGATTTCAGTGGTATGGCGGAAAGTGAAACTTTTTAGGAGTAGTTTAGCACCTACCTCTTCGAACAACCTCTCAGAAGAACTGGGGTATCAGTTTTTCTGCAAAATCGCTCCAGCTTATGTTCCAGGTGTAGAGGACAATTGTGTTGGCATTGATGATGTAGACAATACGAACGATCCAATGAATATGCCATTCAGCTTCGAAGAGCTAAAAACTGTGTTATCCCGTGTCAAGGACTCCGCACCAGGGGTGGATGGATTCCCTTACTCTTTTGTCGTCAAAGCTGGTTCAAAAACCCACCAATACTACTTGGACTTGGCAAATTTTTGCTTCACTTCTGGATATATTCCCACTGATTGGAAGGTTCAAGTTGTCATTCCGGTATTAAAACCTGGCAAAGATCCTAATGATCATTGCTCATATAGACCTATCGCTCTATCGTCCATACTCATTAAAATCTTAGAACATCTAGTCAAGAATCGTTTAGAGTGGTTGGTGGAGGGCAGGGGACTGCTTCCGGCGACTCAGTTCGGCTTCAGGAAAGGTCTGGGCACAGCTGATAGTGTAGGTATCCTCACGTCAGCGGTCCGACTGGCCCTCAGCAGGAATGAGTCTGTGGTGGCTGTCTTCCTGGACATATCAGCTGCTTATGATTCGGTCCTCCTCCCTGTTCTCAGGCAAAAACTGCAAGAGCTGAGAATTCCGGCTAGGATTTGTCGTATCATTGATCGAATCTTTTCCAATCGCGTCATTCAATTAAGAATCCCTGGGGCTGACTCTGAACAAAGAACAGTATGGAAAGGACTACCTCAAGGATCTGTTCTCAGTCCCCCGTTATACAACATATATACAGCGAATTTGTCCTCATCTTTAAATATTGATTGCAAAATCCTTCAGTATGCTGACGATATTGCATTACTGGTCACTGGCAATTCCATCCAGGATGCCGCTCTTTCGATGAATGTCTCTTTGTCTTCATTAAACCAATGGCTCCTTGATCACGGGTTATCTTTAAGTGCACCAAAGAGTACAGCGGTCATTTTTACCCGCAAGCGTTCTGTTCCCCAAGTAGATATAAATATCGATGGACAAATCATTCCAGTCAAGGATAAGGCTAGGTTTCTGGGAATAACGCTGGACTCGCGATTGTCTGGAGTTGACCATATTAACAACACTGTTAAAAAATGTGAACGCTCCGTGTCGGTCCTTAAGGCTTTGGCCGGGGTGTGGTGGGGAGCTCACCCCTACACTCTCAAATTGGTATACAATGCGTTGACCAGGAGCTCTCTGGACTACTGCTGCTTCCTTATTGAGCCTTGCAACAAAGAAGCGCTCAAGAAATTAGACAGTATCCAGGCCAAATGCCTCAGAATAGTTATAGGAGCTATGAAATCCTCTCCCATAAATGCGCTTCAAGTTGAATGTTCAGAACCGCCCCTATACCTAAGAAGACAGTATTTGGCAGATCGTTTCCTATCTAAAGTATTTTCTCTTTCATCCCATCCTTTACTTCCAATTTTAGAGCAAGTTGATCATTCCTTTCATAATTCTCCTTATTGGAACAATAAAGCAGTTCCTCTATTGATAAATAGGTATAGAGAGCTTAAACACCTCTCCTCGCCTGTTTGTCAATATCCAATTCTTCCCGTATTTTCCGCTGCATATGAGACGATTCACTTTGAACCAAAAGCCGTTTTGGGACTAGATATATCAAAGAATTCCCAAAACGCAAGACGTGACTTCGAGTTAGCCGTCAAACGTTACTGGGAAGGATGGAATTTTTTCTTTACTGATGCTTCAAAATTATCACAAGTAGAATGTACCGGAGTAGCAGTTTATTTTCAAAACTCAAAAATAGCCTTACTTTTTCAGTGTCCACCAGAAGCATCAGTTTTTACAGGAGAGTGTATTGGCATCCTAGAAGCCATACACTTTATCAAATCTCATCAAATAACAAAAGCAGTAATTTTTTCAGATTCCAAGAGTAGTATTCAGGCCTTGCAACAAAATCAACTTCATAGTAAAATTCACAGTAAAATCATAGTAGAAATTAAGAGCTTGTTATTTGACTGTTCCCAAAACGGCTTGGACATCGAGATAGTCTGGATCCCTGGTCACTCGGGTATTGTTGGCAATGAGTGCGCTGATTCTTTGGCAAAGTATGCCACATCGAATCCGGTTGATCGAAAGCACTACGTAGCTCATAATTACGATTTACGAAATGGTGCCAAGCCCAAATTGTTCGACTCGTGGACAAAAACGTGGACTGAGACCTCCAAAACCAAGGGTGCCTACTACGCAGCTATACAGCCTGACATCCAGCGGAAACCTTGGTTTTATAAATACCCAAAATTGTCCAAAAGAACTGTGTCGTCGCTTTGCAGACTAAGACTCGGACATTGTTGTAGCCCAGTGTTTCTGAATAAAATCCATGTTAGGGACAGTTCCCTGTGTGAATGCGGTCTCGCGGAGGGTACCTTGGACCATATTTTTTTCTCCTGCTCCTTGAACACTAAATCCTTCGATCTCTATCGAAAAATCTCCAAATGTAACATTCCTCTCCCAACAAACTTCCACTCCCTGTTATCCCACTTCTCTCCCAAAATTATTAACCTCTTAACAACTTTTTTAAATGAAAATGATGTTAAATTTTAATTGGTGCGTAATAATTATGTAAATATTAATATTGTATGTCTGTGCTGTTTATCACCATATTTTATATAAGATAGTATTTTAGAATAATATTTATGTTTTACTAACCCCCTGTCCTCGTTTTTTCAGCGACTAATATCTGTAGTACTACCACAAAGTGCAAAGTCGACGGCCCGCCTACGCGCTGCCGTCTAAACGTGACGCTGGCAGAATAGTCGACATCGGCTCAATTGCCATAAAAAAAAATAAAAAAAAAAAATATTTTTGAACAAATCACAAGACATCACAACAAAACATTCATGAGCAAAGACATTTATGACGACACGTTTGGTGTAGTGGCTACAGTGGCTAAGTGTAGTCAGCGAAACCAAATGGTCCTGGGTTCGAATCCCGGTAGGGGCAAATGTTTGTATGATGAATATGGACATTTGTACCCGAGTCATGGATGTATATTTATAATATGTATGTATTTACGAAAAAAAAAAATGTATTTAAGTAGTGTATCAACCATCTGGTATCCATAACACAAGCCTTAAGTGTTAAGTGCTTAACTTGGAACTAGATGGTGCTGTGTGCAATGTCAGACGATATTTATTTATTTATTTAAAGACTACTATAGTATGTTCATGATGCTGTCACGTGCGGCACCACAGAGTTATAAATAAAATAGAAATCATCAAAGCTTATTACCCGACTAACAAGAAGGGTTATGTTTTTGGCGCAAGTCTTTGTATGGTACTCGTACATGGTTATGCTTTATGTATGTAGGATTATTTATTTTCTCTCATACCATGGCAGACGTCTGTCTGGATGCATTTTAATTATTTACATGTCGTTCAGTTTGTGGTGACCACCCAGCGTAACGCACTTCACTTTCAATCGCAATTCAAAGGATTTTGTAGGAAATTCCTAAAATTCACAAAAATCAACATGGCGTACTTTAGAACCCTGCAATCAGTAAATCTGTGATAAAGATTTTAGTACGTCAGAATAAAGAACTTCAGAGGACAATTCCTAAAATATGACTTATGACCAGGGTCATTTATTATTTTTTATTGGTTCACTAACAATTGTTAACACTGGTTTTATGCTAAAGGTAACATGCAAAGTGTGTATGAAACAGTGCAATAACCACTTACGGACATACGTCATATTTTGAGAATAACTGAACTAAATAACAAAAATAAATAATGGCTATACTAATATAATAAATATATACTTTAAGCACTAAAGCTTTGGTAGGTACTCTTTCTAAAACACGGGATGTTTCGTATAGAAAATAATATATATATTGCGTTTCATTGTTTATCTTTTAATTCCTTCCTCTATGTTAGTTATAGCTCAGCGTAAAGCATAAAATGACATACTTATGACAAATGCATGACAACGACGGGCAGTGACAATATCTATTTAAAAATTAAATTGATAATTAATCAATGATTAATTAATATCAAGTTCATTACAGTCTAGTTCTTACAATAAGCATGTCTAAAACTTGCATCAAAATAATAATCTGATAAATTGAAATATTCACTGCAAAGTTTTGCCAAGTAACGAAAGCTGTGGGGGGGATTTAAAATAATATCAGTTATTTTTAATTTAATTAACTCTCAGCTGGGCCATAGTTTATCCATGTCCATCTATTGTAATCTGTTCAGTTGGCCGTCAAGAAGAACAAACAAACAGACACTACCAGACTTATAATAATTATTCGTGTGAGTAAGTAAACCCTAGCAGAAACAATGGCTGTCCACTTGGATGTAGAACAGGCGAGCTCGATGCAATAACAGTGAAGGGCTTTTATGCATTGTCCCGCGTTTAACGGCATTTATATTTGTTTAGTGTTCTCGTATTTGTCTTATTGTTTTATTGTAGCAGCTTCACATAATTTTACATTAATTGTACTTTTGTCTCTGTATGGATTGAGGAGCCATGTCACATATTTAAACGCGGGTTTAAATATGAGACGCAACTAAATATTGGTAGTACTCGCGTTAAAATATTTGGTAGGCCCGATCCTGGAATTTGTAGTAAAACCCTTAAAAAGCTACAGGAACCGAAACTAGCCGATGGATATATTTTTTTTGTACGATTTAGAAGTAATTAATCGGACTCTATACAAAAATACCGGCTGAATTTGAGATAGCTACAATGCTTCATTGCAAAAATTAATAAATTTCACCGCGCTGTTTTTCGGAAAGTATTCAGCCGAAACAGATTTTTGGTATCATTTAGTAGTAAATGTATTCTAACTAACGTAGTTGTAAATGGAAAATCTATATCATTTTGGTGATATAACACATTAATGTGACTCCTCAATCCTGACGGTCTCTTGGAAATATATGTACGTAGCAACTAAAGCAGTAGATTAAATCAGATGACTATTAAATTCTATTAAATATATTTTATTAAATATTCGGGTAATCCAACATCCTGCACATTTAATATTTCAAAAGGCATTCGGACACGTTCTTTTTCCAATGTATTTTTCATTCATTTGATTTAGCTAACAATGCCGCCTTGATGCATTCAACCTGATTTGTCAAAAAAAAAGCTAATAAATACTTGCAATCATTTAAAATATTCATACAAATGATTTTGTTGATCAATGAATGAAAGCCTTGACATAATATTTTATTATGGGGTATGCAGTAGTCAGCCGTCATAAATATTTTCTTTGCTGTACCATTTCCTCAGTTATATTAATAATAAATAAATTAATAATAATTTATTTACCCACTGGGTATATACTCCAGGGTATATACTAGATATTTGTATGTACACTGTTATTGATTCAAACCTTGAACAGGTGCTGGTTTCATTGTAATTGGTCCTAATGTAATTTTATCATGTTGCGGTCATGTATTGTCAACAACACCACTGGACGACACTACTGGGGTGTCGTTTACAATATTTTTTTGGTGACTGCCACTGCCGACTCGTCATGAAAAAAAATTTATTGATAGTAATAAGATGCAAATTCTGAAATTAGGGGAGTTCACCAGGGATTCGAAAAACATAATAATTGTATTCTTATATATCTAAAGGGTCTTTCAATAAGGACGGGTCGATGTTGAAATTAAATAAAACAAGCTGTATGTGAGATATTAACGAAATTATTTTTTTATTTGAAAGGCCCATTTATGCCATTATTTATGGCCTGTCGCTAAAGATGATTATTCGGCCAAAATCGGGGTCCTCTTCCAAACGTTCTGTAGCCCAGTCAGCGAACAAACGGCGTTGTCTATGGTCATTCACTTTGAGCTCCTGGGTCAGTTGGATCTTGTACGGGTGTAGGCCCAAGTCCCGACGCAAAATTCGCCATGTTGAAGTCTGCGAAAGGCCGAGTTCTTGTGCACGGCGAGAAATCGACTGCCTCGGAGTCTCCCCACGAACAGCAGCGATGTTCTCGGCTGATCTGGCGTTCCTTTGACGTAAGGGTGTTGTTTGGTTGTTTACCGAACCAGTCGTCTCGACCTTGGTCACCAAACGTTGGAGAGTCGACTTTGAAGGGCCACCGCGTCTGCCGTAAAATAGACGTAATGCGCGCAACGTTTGCACTAACGAACACTCATTTGGATAATAAAGATTTATCATTTGGACGTGCTGCTCAATTGTGTAACTTGCCATGGTGATTTGGCATCAGTAACTGAAGATATAACAACGCATTTGACAGATGCCACCAAAACAACATGGCCGCCACAAACTGTCAACATCGACCCACCCTATTTGAAAGACCCTTTATATCTTGTTTAGATACAATGTAGCAAGGATCCCTCCAGCCTCTCCAGTCGCTTTTATAAAATAAAAAAGAACTTCGGTAACATCTACACACATTTTGTATTGAAATTAATATCTTTTTGGTCTAGAATAATTTTGAATAGTGTCAAACACAAATCAATATCAAACAAAATACAAATAAAAAAGAAATGTAATTGACAGTATGCAGTTGACAATTAAATAGTATCAATGCATAAACGTTATTTTCCTACAAGCAATTATGTTCTGCACAGAGAGATCATCTGTAAGGTGATATCAAGTCGTGATCTTACGAATCATATATAATTGAAATCGATAAATGCATAAGTTTAGTAATAAATATTCCAAAAAAAAAATTTGTAAACGACACCCCAGTGGTGTCGTTGATAATACATGGTTGCGGTCCCTGCTACAATAAAAATAGGTCAACAAATTCTCTTCTTGCCATAGCAAAAGGTGTATAAACAATAACTCTATACTTCAGAAGCAGCAGCGATAACTTGGACCATGAAAATATAATAAATTGAAGCCTTGTAAACATTCAGAAGCTCTGTATATAAAATAGTTGGTGTCGCTTGTTAGCTATCCTAACATAATACGAAATGTAACAAGAGAAAATATTTATGGAAAAAGTACACTCAAATCGGTGTTATTGTGCCACACTAAAGCTTGAATTTCTTACGATAGTGGTGGCCACCACATAACAGACGCAGTGACGGCCGTCATCAAAATTATGGCACCAGGTTTGACTTTACGAAGTCAAAAAACGCTATCTAGGGAAACACCAACTTACTTTCATAACTAACGTTTCAGTGACGTCATTCGACGGTAAATTGCGGACGCTATGTGGTGGCCACAGCAGTCTTAGGTAGCCCTAGCTTTAACGCCAGGCAGACAGAAAGACGTTACGTTACAATTCATCAAATGTGCTATGATAATAAATAAGGTGAAACTGTATACCAGCCATTGCAAACGAGGAATATAAGTTGGAACTTACACATTCATTCTTACTTACTTTTACTTGATTCCTGTGACTGACTTTCTTGTGGCAGTGCAGTTGGAGAGTTGCCAAAATAAGCACACAACTGTCCCCAAACATCAATACGTAGCGTTCGTATGAACTTTTTAGATACACTCAAATATGCATATCACAATATGGATACTGAATTGAAATAAATTCAGGTGTGGAATCTATTTTCTGAATCAAGTAGGACATTTTTTCTGTACATCCACTGACACAACAAAGTAAGCAATACATATCCTATAAGCTGACCTTGTATAGTATAGGGCTTTCCGTACAATGAGAGGTTGGCTCATACCAGAAATGTATTGCTTGAAATTAAATTAAATTATCACATAACTGACTAATGTCACATAACTGACTAATGAATACATACTACAAGACAGATACAGAATGCATAAAAGATTTCTACATTGAATAGAGACATTATAACTTTCAACTTTGTTTCGAAAATCGTTAGACATGTTTTACAGGATGTGTTTGAACCACTGACCTCTATTAATAGAGGTCAGTGGTTTGAACCCAGATGGTACAGAGCCCTGACCCCGATATGTCTAATTAGACCCTTCGGTAACCAAAACGGTCGCGATCACGAATGATGAGTGATTGTCTATTGAATAAATGGGATGTATCAACTGTCAAAACTGTAATTAGCTCATCTTAGCTGCCTAGTAAAGACCAAAACGGTCAAAACCGTCACTGTAATAATGTTTTTTGTCTCCGAAGGTTGAAGAAGAAGAAGGGCTCCTTCTTCCAATCCATCACGTCGCTGCAAAAGAACAGTGCGAAGGTGTCCTCTCGTCGGGACCAGCTCGAGGAGAAGTCTACAGGAGCCAGGAACGATTATCTTCTCAGCATCGCCGCGGCTAATGCCCACCAGGTCAGTACTGGGATATCATAGAAGAGTCTTCACGAAATGATAGTTAGAACCTAAACCAAAGAGTAATTAGCAATGCCACGTAGTCTTGATTCTTTACTATCGATATTTTACATTAATCATTAGAAGCCGAAACTATGCTGATTACAATATTACACGTTAATATAAAGCCGGTTGCCCCTAAAGTTACAAACAATGAGTACCAAAAAGTTTGTCATGGTTTCTTTTACTGTAACAGCACACTCACACATGGATTAATCGTATTTTGTCTAGTAGCCCTGTAACTGCTATGAACGTATTCACATGCTGACGAATCGGAAATTTACGATTACAAAAAAGTTGTCCCCATCTAAAATTGAATCACGATTCGTCATACTCGACTGACGAGTAAACATACCACCGAGCACCGAGACGCCTCGGCGGCATTGTCAACACTCTCCATATAAAACATGCGTTTGATGGACTACGACACTAATGACTTATAAACACTGCTTTGAAGGCAGACCGTGACAGAAGTTATGCGCTCAATGCACTTTCAGTGACACGAATTCTATTTAGTACTGACTCTAGACACCGCCGGGCGGCGCAGCGTGGCGATTCCATACTCTGTGAAAGAGGCCGTAACTCCGTGTTCCTCCCCTAGAACCGCTACTTCCTGGTGGAGCTGCAGAACTGCATGCTGAGCATGGAGGCAGCAGTCTACGAGAAGGTCTCTGAGTTCCTGACCTTCATGGGCCGCACCGAGCTGCTGACTTGCTCGGCCACACAGCACTCGTTTGGCAAGATAAGGGACCAGGCGCAGCAGCTGACTCGCGAGTACAACTTGCAGTGCCTGTACCTGTACTACCCGGTGCTGAAGCAACATATTCAGGTACGATCAAAGATAATGTATCTAATTGTTGTGGTTCTAAACAAAAAGTCGAGGAAGGTTCTTCGTGAAATGTTTGTCGTCAATTTTGGGGTTGAAAGTTGTAAAAAAAATTACGATGAAAAGTTAACAAACAAATAGTTCGCCCGCGCTGTCTCCATATTATGACGCTATACTGTATAATTATTAGCCAACTGATTGTAGCAGGTATTCCTATGTCACATAAGTGGAAAATAATTGCCTAGTACTAAATCATGCATGTTATAATTGCCACCCTGATGCAGTAGGCGTTTGCTTCGAAGGAATCCATCATTACATGTAATAAAATCGTAGCAGACTGAAAACTGTAATTTTTTTTTAAATACTTTTCTGTGAGTTTTAGGAATCTGCGAATGATTCTAATGCCGAAATTATAATCTCTAGCATTTTGGTCTGTTTGTCTAAATGTATGTTCCAGCATCACGCAAAAACTACCGGATAGATTTTGTTCAAATTTTGCATAGATGTTCCCTATAAGTCTGGTACGTCACTTGCTCCCGCGTCACCAGTCCTGACTGATTAGTATACAGGGAAGTTTTATAAAAATGTCGCTGTTATTTTAGTATATTGTGGTGTCTAACGAATTCCACGCGAACGAAGCCGCGGGAAGAAGCTAGTACTAGAAATAAATTATCGACGTGTCATGTGTTACTTAAAGTGGTCAAGCTACAAGAACTCATGAATTTAGTTATTTATCAAAGGTTTATTCTGCAAATATTTGTTTTAACCCATGAAAATTAATGGTACTTTTTACGAACATGACCAAACCTATTACAAATACAGATAAAACAAACCTAGATACTTCGTAGAATCACGTGATAGGTATTCAAAAAAAAATTTTACAACTATTATGAACTAGCTCGATGTGTGCAAATTCTGCAAATATCTTAATTTGAACTGTATTATAGCGATATATACGAACTATATTGAAAAGACATGGCCCAGACAGCGCAAGTCGCAAGATTTGTAAGGAAACGCGCCCCCGCGCACCTTGCTTTCCTCAAATGTCACCGTATTATCGTTTTTCATGCATGTTCAAGTTATTTGCTGGCAACAGACGAACGTATGAACAGAATGAAAACGAAATGATGAAGTATGAAAAGATGATGATTCAGAAATGGGCCAAATTCTACCCCATTGTCTAAATACTTATTTTTTCCGGCTTATAGGTACAGATTTAAAACCCAGATATTAAGTTTAAGTTGAACAAATGCTTTAAAGAACCTAATGAGACGCGATATTTTCAAGCAGTACGAGTTTGAGCCGTGCGACAACGACCCAATTGACACGGTGACCATCGAGCACGAGTCAGTTGCGCAGACGCTAGGGCAAGAAGCCCGCCGCTGGGCGACGCGCGTCTTGCGTGAGACGTCGCTGGTGCGAGACGCCACACGCAAGATGCACGTCTATCAAGCTATGCGAGATGCTGGGCAAAAGGTGAGCTTTCTTTGTTGTTTATTTGTTTTTTAAAGCAGAAATTGTGAATTTTTAGGGTTGCTCAAAAGGAAAAGGATCTCTTACAGGATCACTTTATTGCCCGTTTGGAACGTAGGTAGTTATTTAACGCCGCTTGCGGTAGGAGTTGACTGGTAGAAATTGTCAGGTAACAAAAAATCCTTATGCCACCCCCCTCCATGAGAGAAAAACCGCGCCATCCATGCAATAGATAGATTTCATTTCATAGATTTTACGAGGGTGTAAAGCCGATAGTGAGGTAAAAATGAAAATCCAAGATGTCGGCTACGAAAACTTTCAAATTTTCCATCATGACTGTAATTTTCATGGTTTTCGAGGGTACTAAAGTCAATAAGTAAGGGCACAATGAAAATCGAAGATGACGACAACGAAAATTCAAAAACCTTCGTCATGTGTGTCGTTTTCTTGGTTTTCGAGTTTGCTGAAGCCAATATCATCTGCCTAGTCCAGTCTAACTGGATGCAGCTGAATACCAGTATTTTACATGGAGCGACTGCCTATCTGACCTCCACAACGTAGTTACTGGGTAATGCGATACCCCTTGGTACGACTGGTTGTCACACTTTAGGTGTTCTGACGACCCGTAACGATTGTCAAAGATCCACAAATGACAGCTGGGACCAACGGCTCAACGTGCTTTCCGAGGCATGGAGGGGTCTTGGTATGTAAAGACGGTCACCCATCCACGGCCCAACCGCGGCGTATCTTAACCTGAACGATCGAACCGGGCGGCAGTTATCACTACTAGTTACTTAGCTTAAGCCCCACCGAATAGTGAGGTGCAAATGAAAATCTAGGATGGCGGCTGCGAAAACTTTCAAATTCTTGTTCATTGGTGTCGTTTTCGTGGTTTTTGAGGGTACTAAAGCCGATAGCGAGGTGCAAATGAAAATCCAAGATGGCGACAACTTTATGAGACATGGAAATTTTGATCTAAAAATGAATCCCGTGGTCGCCTGAAAACTAAAGTCAGCAATGACGAATTAAAGGTGATAGTGGAAGCTGACGATACTCAATCTACGGCTGAGTTAGCAGCAGCTTTCAACGTTAGCATCAAAACAATATTGGTCCATTTGCGTCAATCTGGCAAGGTAAAAAGCTTGGTAAGTGGGTGCCGCACGAACTAAGTGATCGCCAGGGTGACGAACGCGTTGAGGTATGCCTTGCGTTGCTTAACAGACACAGAAACGAAAGGATTTTGAACCGCATTGTCACTTGCGATGAAAAATTGATTCTTTTTTATAATCGTAAGCGGTCATCATGATGGTTAGACCCTAGTTCAGCGCCTAGGCAATTCCTCAAACGAAAACTTACCCCTAAAAAAGTCATGGTCACTGTTTGGTGGCGGTATAATTCATCACAGCTTTTGTGCGGATATGTACTGTGAGGAACTGGACACAATGATAGAGAAGCTCGCAAATCTCCGGCCAGCCTTGGTTAATCGCTCGTCCCTGCTGCTCCTACACGACAACGCTCGACCTCACACGGCACAGCAGACGGTCTCTGAGCTATAAAAACTAGGGCTGGATGTTTTGCGTAATCCACCGTACTCACCAGATTATGCGCCGACAGACTTCTACTTTTTCTAAAATTTGGACAACTTCTTGGCAGGGATAAAATTCAATACCCGAGAGGCAGTAAAAAGTGCCTTTCAAGAGTTTATTGCCTACCGTACACCTGACTTCTTCAAGAAGGGCATTGAAAAATTACCACTGCGCTGGCAGACATACATCGATAGCATGAGTGGATATTTTAATTGGTAGAAATAAAAAATATTTATATTAAAAATGAGTTTAACTTTCTGTATACTAAAAAGATAATTTCATAGGTAAAGACCTAATATTTAGAGGTGCCGATGAAACCGTCGATAATGCTGGCAAACGTCGAATTTGCAAATGGGCAAAATATAAAAAAATGGTGTGATAATCCAATTAATTAACTGACCTTTTAATTAATTTTGGGACCTCCCAGCAATCAATCACACGGTAGACACCCAGATCGTCATGAGCAGTTCACAAGTCGCGGAGCGGCTATTATGTTTTCAACACTACGCCTGATCTTCACGGTGCGTCAGGCGTCACTAGGCGAGCGTAAGATTATCACACACGCAGGTAGAAAGGATAAAACGAGTTGTGTGAGAATTTGAAGAGGAGACATAAAATCCGAGTATTTTTGAGAAGGCGGTTTGGGAGCCACTTGGGATCTCGCAAGGATCCCAAGTGGCTCCCAAACATGAGAGAAACATGGTCATACTTTCGCAGAATGTTAATAAAGCGAATGCACAAGTTTTGCAAGCGCTAAAGCTTGTGTAATAGCTCCTCAGTGGCATCCAGATAGCAGGCGTCGGCATAATCCATAATCGGCTGAATAAGGGTCTGTGCCAAAGAAATGTTAGTCTTCAAGGGCAGGAGACTTAGGAAACTAGAGTAGATTACTCTGGTAACAAAGTTTGTTTTTTTTTTAATTTTCAGATGGCTCTCTCCTCTTTTCTTTTGAGAACAGGAGAGAAACCGCTTACCCTGATGAACGCCCTCAGTGAGACTACACCAATCAGAGAAAGACTCCTCAAGGCGAACACACTGAGAGCGGCCCTGAAGATAATAACTAAACCGGGCTAAAGCGGAAGAAGAGAAATTGATAGAGTTGAAGATACCTGGTAAAATGTCGAAATCCACTGAGTTAAAGGCGCTACTAAAGTCAAGCAATACAAGAACAATAAGGGTCTTGTTTTCCGTTGCCCAGTCACTGGATGTCGTCAGTTTCTTTTAAAAGCGCGGACAGTACTGTGACCTGGGCGAAAGAAAACCGGGTTGAAAAGGGGATAATATTGAGTTCGACGTCAAGAAAAATGATATTTAAACTATGTTATATAAACTATGTGCTCAAAAACTTTAATCGGAGAATAGAAATAGGTCTAAAGAGGGATACTAAAGAAGGATCTTTTAGTTTTAGGTAGAGATATAATATAAGCCTTTTTCCAAACTGACGGAAAGTAGCAAGAGGAAAATGAATGATTGTAGATGTGAGGGAGAACAGGAAGTAATGAGGGAAGGATAACGGTTATCGTTTTTGAACACAACTTATGAATTCGGATTGCTGAAGAAGTGAAGAAGAAACGTTACTAAAACTATGAAAGCAAAATTCATTTGAATAAATAAATACACAATTCCTAGATGGCATTTATTTGCTTATTATCGTTTTAAATTTCCTTCGAAACTCGTTATAATAAGTGGTGTCGGAATCACCTGGTGGTACACAGCCTTTAGGTGTTAAATAATTATAAAAAATGAGCGTTTTTCAAGCAAAAGGATCCGTACTACTAATGTTTTCGAAATCTTTTTCAGTAAAAGTTTCAGTTTTCCGGAAAGAGTCCGGTTTTTTCTATGTACCTGGCATATTGTGACTATTACGATACTGTGAAACTGGCTCTTTTTTACAAATAAATTAAGTTAAGCACAAAATTAAGCACAAGTATTGGCTCAAAAATTACCACTTAATATAAAATGTTACCAAAAAAGCAGACGGTCATCAGTTTTTTTTCTAAAAAGTAACTTTCAACATCATATACCGAACATTATCGCTTTTATTAAAAACATTGCATTTTCCTATAAAAAAAAGCGATGGAAAATATAATGCACAACCAAATACAGAATACGGAGCCGAAGAAACTATCATGAATCTTTAATGATGACAAGCTGACTAATACCCCGAAGTAGGTCCTCGTAATAACCTAACGTACAACTTCGTACAACTGCATTTTCCCTCCGTCGCTCTATTAAACAACACACTTTACACTTCTACTAAAAGCATCTTTTTTCTGTGGTCATGGGTAACTTTGCAACCCTGATGGATTGGTGTAGGAATTTAGTGGTGAGATATGCAGTAAATATTTGTCGCGAGTGTATCATATTTGTGTTTTATCTCAACTTTTACCACATCAATTTTGGTTACGTTCTCAAATTCCACTATTTTAAAACGCGTGTCGAAAGATTTTGTATGATTAAAAATAAAATTTAAATTTCAAATTATTGTCGATCATACATAAATCAAAATTCAGTTGTAGTTTTATGTTATTGTGATGTCAGACTATAATTTAAACTCATCTATGTATTCGCACCTAAATATTAATTCACTGCGTGGTTTCATTCATTTTGAACTTTGAAACCAAAATGTAAGTGCGACGATTTGAAGTCAATTGTTAAATAAATTTGCGGTTTAAATTGTTGTATTTCTCGTTAGGTGGACCCGAATGACCCTAATGGTCCCGAGCTTGAGGTCCGTTTGGATGACCTGCGTTCTAGTATCCGTCGCTCGGAGATCTCGAAGGCGAAGTATGAGTCCCGGTTGGAGTGTCTCCGTGTGAGCGGCGCTCCTGTCGATGAGTGGCTGAAGGAGATAGACCTGCTGGCAGTGGCAGAACCCATGGCCAGGAGCAGCAGCCTGCTCAGCGTCCGCACCGATGCTTCTGGTGCAGCCGTGAGTACTCAAACAAATACTTGTGATAAGGTCTCATTTTATTTATTTATTTGTTCTTCAGAGTAATTTTTTTTAGTTATATCTGCTGCGCTGCTTGTCTGAACAGGATGTATTTTATCGCTATTGTTTATTTTCGTTTTTACGCTGTGCTATAACATTATTGTGTTTGCCGCCGGGATTTAGCGACGGGGTGTTAGCCGACGGTAAAGTTCTAGTGACTCAATAAAGTGGGATTTACACTTCTTTATGTATCATTTTCATTTAAACGACTAACTGAGCCTTGGACACAGCGAACTATTCAATGGCGATTTATATTTTTCTATTGCTTTATTTGCATTTCTTATTATCAGTTGGTCTTAGGATCACATTTTTTTCTTTTGTTACCGCTGCGCAAGTAATTTAAAAAAAATCTATACGAGGGGCCGACGGAGGAAAAAAAGTTGCGTTTTAAACTAATTATGTGATGGTTATTTAAACAACCGTCTGTTGTGGAGCAACTTCGGAGAGGCCTATGATTAATAGGAACTTAAAAAATTTATAGCACTGGATTCTAAAATTAAAATGGGGCACAGGATTCATTTAAGCCACTTATTCCTAGAATATAAATACGATCGATCAGCGAATTCAGCGACGGGGTGACGAATAAAAGCGGACATGTAAATCGTTTTTATTTTATAAGCAAGGCTTGTTTTGTGTTCTGAGTTCTTATATTTCTTTTCTTTATTTTGTTTTGTTGTTTATTTCTTTGTTTATTAATTTTTTATTTAATTTAATATAGATTATAGATAGGCATTCGAATTTCTTGTAGTTTTATAATTTTTGCTTTTAAGCTGGCCGTAGGTATGTTTAGATATTTTTAGATTTTCTTAATGGGTAAACAGGCTTAATATTTTTATTGTATTTGTGTTGTATTTTTTTTTTCATTCGATATTTTTAGATATCTTTCGGTTACCGCAATACCTTATCAACGTATGCCTGCGTGGATTGCGTATCATGTTAAGTGGATTGTTATCTTTTCGAAAAGAGGGTTGCATTAAAAATGAATTTCGTATTCATAAGCCGTAAGAATACGTAGACGGGAAAATACAAATTTAAATTCATCAAGATTGTCTCACGAAAAGTATAAATGATTTCAATCAACTCAGGCAATTTAATTAAAATTTACTACTGTTTCGTAGTATGATGCTAAAAAAAGAGTAATAACCAATTAACACAGGTAGCTGCACATTAAAACCACAGACCAATTTCTTCGATCAGGACCAGCCTAGCTCGGACTCATTCTACGACAGCGACAACACCGAGGGCGAAGGCACCTCGGCTTCAGCATCCGCTTCAGCTGCAGTCGCCTCTAGCAGCCACCAGCGCACCACATCAGGCTCGCAGAATGAAGACGAACATGACGAAGATGTCGATGGTAAGTAGCTAGTTCCTAGTACCTAGAAAAACGTTATCTTAGAACCTTGTCATACCTAAAATTGTACGTTAAAGACGTGACACGCAAGTGATAAAGGTAGCTTTTAAGGTGACAAAGTCCAAAAGCGGCAACGTTTTCGTAAGGCGATTAGAGTAGGTACAGTCGACAAAAGAGTTAGATCTAAAGGCAACAAATTTAACATATTTTTCTAAAACTTTTAATGCATTGTTACTGTGTGCCTAATATCTGTTTTTAACTTGACGCACTCGGATGCCACAGGCTTGACTGCCCAGTATACACACAATATAAAATTATTTACTTGCAGTTTAGTTTCCTGGATTCTAATCTTTTTTATTGACTGTACATATTGTTCGTTGTATATAGTTTCGGTGGAACAGATTATGTAGACTACTTGTATTTAGAACTGAATGAGTCGAATATAATGAGAAATGTAGATACCACAGGTAACAATGACGATATTTAGAAAATACCCGAAAACAACAAACTGAAATCGTGAATGTCTTTAGACACATACTTACTTACTATATGTTAAGCATAGACGGCACAGACACATTCAACAAGTTTTTAGGTTTTTAACGCAGCTGCAAATAATTTTGAACGTGTTTCGTGGATATTTCCTTAGCTTTGCTGGAGGAAGATCGCATGCGCATCGAACAGCTCACTGTGGGTTGGGATGACCCCACTCAAGTGAACTGGGATGAAGGAGAGGCTGCAGGAGTTGAGGCCGTGATAGTGCCGGCGGCTCCGCTTTACAAGTGCACTGCCCTTTATTCTTATACGGTAAGTATGCCTAAATCCGAGAAGAAAGAGAACTTTATTGTATACATTTCCAACTATTGCTCTACGGACCGCTCAAATGCTTAATTTACTTCAATCAGAATAGAAAATCTAGAAGGGAATTCTCGTACTTATAAAACGTTAAAATTCTGGTCCGATTTTCATGTCTAAGACAATCGTTGTAAAAAATGTAGGTATTTTTTTTGTTAGAGTGTGATTAGAATGCAAACTTTCTTAAAAATTATGGGAATTGCCCCTCTGATATTGTACACTGCTTTAGGCTAGAGACAAGTCTGCGCAGGAAAACAACAACAAATAGCATAGTGATTTGAGCTGTGACTGAACGGAACACCGCGCGCGAATTGCACGTTTTTTCAATCAGACTTGTCTCTAGGCCTTTGATGCTGAATCTGTTGATTCTCATTTACTTTTAGTATCTATATTTTGACACTTACTTATGTAAATTAAAGGATATAAAATAAAAGGCTTATCCGTAAGAAAATATTCTCGTTTTTAAATTAGGTTAATTTTCCTTTATAACAAGCTTTGTTTGAAGTTGTGTGTCTGTCAGGTTACTTCGTCATATAATTATACGTTATTATGAAATCTCATTGTTAGTTTAACTTAGACGTAATCCTAGTACTAAATGGTTATTATTTAATGGTGTGTCCTTACAGGGCTTATGTTGGGCTAGATCATTAATTGTAAGACCTAAATGTAACAAAAAAGAAAGATTAAATTGATATTGTACTATTAAAATGCTAGGAATTTATGCAGCATCTATTACTTTTCTACATTTACCTACCTAAAAAAACAGGTAAGTAATCTAAATATATAAACCAGTAACTTAAAAAGGCAAATCGTATCCACCGAATTGAGAAAAGTTCGAGAGTATGTCCTTCCTTCCCTTCCTATTTCATGGAATGGGTGCAAATATTCAGATGAGCTGACGAGTGCAATCGACCGACGTTAATTCATCAAGTGACGTGCATCGCATGAGACGCACAATAGATCTATCTGACGAGTTAATGAGGAAGTGCTGCTCGTGCATCGGTTGATTGACCCTCGCCTCACTGCGGGCAGGATTTTATAGTGGCCCTTGCCTTTTATATATATGTGATCAGGACACTATTGCAGATCCTATAAGGAATGCGTCATCATTATTGGTAACTAAACATATACCTATGCAACTCATGCAAACTAATTAACTTAACAAAATGCTAACTTTGCAAACTTGAAATTAAGCGAGCAGGCATTTTGTGCGTCATACGTGTCAAAATGTCAGAAACATGCAAATATGTAGGTAACTAAACGTACCCCTGGGTTGTGTCTAGTTAATAAAACTTGGCATCGCATATACTGCAGACCTTCAGACTCTTAGCGAGTGCTTCAGACTTGAAAAGGGAAGGAGTAAATCCTTAACTACAACTTAAAAAGTCAAAGTCACAATAAACTTTACATGAGAAAACTGCGCAAAATAGCAGCGTAACAGGAGGGCCTAATTCTGGTTACCATTACATTATAAATAAGGTAATTGTTTCTACACTATCATATTACTACAATAATGAACAGGAAGAACATGATTATGTGGGCCGAACTAACGTCGTAGCCCCAGCGTAGACATTGCTACGGAATGGTTTTTGGGACAATCTTCGCTCTCCTACGATTCCTACTTTTCATCGTTACTGATTCTTTAAATCTATTAACAACTAATTAATTATGCTAGATTGGTACTCGTAAGTTACCAATTTTACACTAATATTTCTGACACTATTTTATTAAATAGGACAATACCCTGCAGTGTGACAATACAGGCTAGTTAGATAGGGAAACGAAGAGTACTATGTTATGTTAGAAGGATACGTAAATAACAATAAAAAATGATTATTTCAATTAATATAAGTGCATTTCTTTACAACGTAGATTCAATCATTTTCCATTATATTTAGCTGGTTAAGTCCTCTTCGCTTGTCTTTCTGTGCTGTCTAGTAGTGCACTATGGACAGCACAGAAGCGTAAGCTTGCTAGGCAACAACCGTAGAGTACGGTGTCATTTTACCAAAGGAGGCTTTGCACAGTAGTAGGTTATTCCGTTTATCCACCCCAAAAAATCCATCCTAAGGTGTATACGCGATAGCGCATGTCCGAGAATCCACCCTAAGCCGATAAATTTCGTTTATGCAACTATGTGGATTTTCGGACAGTCGTTAACGGGTGGATGTTTTGGGGTGGATAAACGGAATAACACTAGTGGTACATTACATAGAACATAAGTGAGTGTGACGGTCGGTCACCACAGGATCGTCAGCAATGATGAAGCGTAAAGGCTTAGCTTAGCGGCTAAACACAATTCATACTTGATCTAATAAACAAAAAATACAAATGACTACCATAACAATGACGCTTGAAATCGACCAGCTCTTACTCAACTATTTTCAAATAGGCTCAAAATCCTGATGAACTCTCAATCATTGAGAGCGAACAGTTGGAGGTCGTGGGAGAAGGAGATGGCGACGGCTGGCTCCGTGCCAGGAACTACCGCGGCGAAGAAGGCTATGTGCCCCATAACTATCTGGATGTTGACAGGGAACAGGTAATTGTGTTCATCGTAAGAACTAAATAGTGGCGTCGTCAGAAACTGAGCGAAAATAATAAGAAAAAAGCATAGGCTTCCGAAAAAGCAATTGTTCAAAACAACCGAGGTTTAGGGCACTGATAAGGTTAACTTTAACTGGTTTTGCGCAAGGTACAGTACTGAGACACAACGATTACAATGTAAAAACAAACAAACAGGCCGTGGGCACTGATTGATAGAATAATATAATAGGTACGTAGAACAGAGGCTGCACACACCACTATTTCTCTGAACAAGTCTCTCGATTGCTCGAATATTGGATCAAACTTTGTGGGTTTTGTACGAGTCTAGGTTAGTTAGCCCAATTAATAAACTTGTACCGGTAGCTTTTCCTCAAATTGCATAACACTTAAGAACCGATCTTACCGAGGAATATCGATCGCTAAAGAAAATCGATAAAAATGTACTAGACTGACGACGTGCACTCAAATTATTATTTTAATTAAGTAACTATCTTCGAAATATGTACAGAACCACAGATCCACACTTAATGCATATAAGTGAGCAAGAATTTTCTACAAATAGCAATTTTATTTTAACAAGAAATCAATATACACTGGTCTTCAAAACTTAGTACCACACATTTAAAATTGGAATTTATCCTAAACATCCAGTCTGACTTTTGAAACAATTTTTTTTATAGATAATTTCATCAACTTTCTTTGAAATTATAGTTTACTATACATTAGTAAAGTTTACACTTAAAAAAAATAAAAACCAAAAAATTGCCTTTTTTAACAAAAAAAACTATTAATGTTTTACGCCCTATTTACATTTTTATAACTGATATTGCCTCATCGGGCTCTGATTACAGCTTCGAGCTGGTTTGGCATACTGAAGACGAGGTGGTTTCGGAAGCGATGTTGGGACTTATTCTTCCATTCTTCTATCAGGGCCAGTTTTAGGGCCCTAATAGTGATATAAGGTGGTCTGCGGCTTCTTACCAGCCTCTCAAGCTCATCCTAGGCGTGCTTGATCGGATTAAGACAAGCACTTCTTGATGGCCAAACCATCAAGTTGATACCAACCTTCTGAATGTAATCTTTACGTCCCGAGCGGTGTGTGGCCGGAAGTTTTCCTGCATTAGTATCGATCCATCACCCATATTTACTAAATATAAAGATTCTTAATGAGTGTGTAGGGACACACTCATTAAAAATCTCTTGAGCATATCTTTCCCCAGTCAGGGTGCCATTTTCTATAGCCACTAGCTCTATGCGACCTTTTGAAGAGATATCAGTCCATACGTGTACAGAGCCCCACAGTTTAGAGTATTTCTATGAAGCAGGCTTGAATGTATCGCTCACCAGGTCGCCTCTACAATTGTGACTCATCAGTGAACAAAACTTTTGCCCATTCTTCTTCACTCTTGTTCACGAGCGTAGCGCAGTCTTGCTACATCGATGCCCTCTGTCGAGTTTGGAGCCACTTGCTGGTCTTTTGGGCTTCATTTTTGCTTCAGCGTTCTTCGGGTCTGAAGAAGTTATTGCTGGACTTCAACTGCATTGATTTGGCGATTTTTCAACACAAAGGAGACAATATAGCGGTCTTCTCGGGTACCTACTAGTGCACCTGGCTCTGACATTACAAGGTTCCCTCAGATGTTTTCCAGTTTCTTTGTACCTTGGCTTCACCTGTCGGACCGATCTTAATCCACCACCACCATCCACCATTCTTCCAGAACGACGCACTCTGATACCTAGTTCCAGAAAAAGCATGATTCTTGCACATTCTTTAAGTGAAAGAGGCATGATAAGTAAAGTTTACGTGCTGTAAACACCTAGGCTTTTGAATCAAAATTAATCGATCAAGAAATAAATGTGACAACAAAAACAGAAATAACAAAGTCAAAAGTAAGAGAACAATTTGCAAAACCAGTGTTTTTGTTTATAAAGATTTTTGAGCCATTCCTTAAAAGAATGTTATCGACTATAAACTTTTTTTTTGTAATCCTTTTTGTTTTGAAAATATATCTTGTGTACATTAAAAGTTATTGCAATTTTAATAAAAGTGTGGTAACTACTAAGTTTGGAAGGCCAATGTAGTACATACTGCATCCATGCGAGTACTCCGCTGATTAACACCATGTTAGAATTTTTCTGCTGTGTTCTATATTTTTTTACGAGAAACATTGTTTTAAGAAAATAATTAATTATCAGCTACTACTCGACTTTGCTTTCCATTGGATTGCCACGAGGTTTTAGCGTTCTTTTCTTAAATTGAGTGTAACACTAGCTTTTGTTTTTCGGTGTAGCCCTGCTCAAGCACTGGCGCTCCGGGCCTGGTCTCCCAAATCTCGTTCTCTTCGGTTGACTACACCGTGGAAGGAGAAGATGCTGACGTGGTCCAGTCTCCCGATCAGATCTCAGTGATATCGGCTCCTGCCGCCAAACCTGAAGGTCCGAAAGCCGAGGACCCGCCTCAGGCAGAAACTTTTGTGGCCGAGTGGCCAACTACCGGTGCCGCGGCCGCTGCACCTGAGCCTTCTAAAGTGGTGACGCCGAAAACCGATCTGCCGACTCTCGGCCATTGCTTTGCTCTATATGACTATGATGCTGAATGCTCTGATGAGCTGAACCTGGAGGAGGGACAGGTGAGATTACTTGAGAAACTTGTTTGAGCTTTTAGATACTTACAATGAATTGATTTTTCCTTCATGTCCGCACGGAACAAATATTAGTATGACCTGCAAGTAGTTATTCCGGGTCTGGCTGTTTGTGTATGTGAGTTCAAATGTTTGTAAACGCACCCACGATACAGGAGAAATTCCTAGTGTAAGGCAATTTAAAAAATTTAAAAGGCAATTTAAAAGGAAGCAGTCATGCTAGCGAAGGAGGAGGCGGGACGGGAGAGGGAGAGAGTCTCCCGTCCAAGCCGCCGCGGTGGACGCTCCGGGCGTCGGGAGCCGCGTGACGACTCCCGGCCACCGTAGGCGCGGGCCTGCGGGCGGTGAGTAATGGGTAGCTCACCGTCCGATCAGGACCAGGCCCGTGCTGGACGGCGCGTACGTGTTCCACGCGCGCCTCAAAGAGATGTCAGCATCATAGAGGGGGCCCACTAGGGCCCAAGCCTGCCGGGAAAGCGGGATCATCCAAAAGGGGTACCGCTGACCCGGAACATAAAGGGCCAAGGAAGGAACACGGGTGGGTTTTAGTCAGTAAGAGTCTGACACTCCCTTCCGCTCCACCCAGAGCGGGAGGAGTCATTTGATGATTTCCCATCCTCAAAAAAAAAAAAAAAAAAAAAAAGGCAATTTAAAAAAAAAAAAGTAATAGTAAAAAGTAATTATAATCCTTGTCCAGATAATCCGCATCGTGTCCCGCAACGCTCATGACGTGGATGACGGCTGGTGGCGCGGAGAAGCCAACGGAGTGGTGGGCAACTTCCCTTCGCTGATCGTCGAGGAGTGCGATGAGGTGGGATGTGGGGCCGCCCCAGACGATAACATACAATAAAATTCGTTACCTTTTATTTTGCACGTTTTTTGTTCTCATTTTCCATGAAACTTTCCTAAGTTTATTTACACACTCCCCCACTTCTCGTGAAATTTTAGTTACGAACTACTATTGTTTAAAACAAAATCATTGGTTAAGTTTCTGTTTGTTTTACCTTTGTTTAAAATTATTTTTGTTTGGCTGCCCTCATGTATATTTACTGGCTGCTAAGTAGCAACGAATGTAAAGCCAGTGAAGTAAAGTAAAAGTTTGGTTAAAATAAGTAATTCTTCAACCTCCTCAATCAGTTTCGTCGAATGGTATGTTGCAGCAACAATCCTGAATTCGAACTTTATGTACACATTACGAAACAGTATGGGAAGACTTTATTAATATGGAAGAGCACCCATAAACGACGAGAGAATTCCTCCGTGCTTTCAACAATTTCTTTTCACCATTATTTTATGTTCTTCTAGATCTCTACAACTTTCTTTTCCAGTTTCCTTGAAACACATGTACCTATAAATTTTTCGTACAACTCTAACTCTAGGTGCTAACTTAAAAGCTCAGTTTATTTTTCTATTTACTGTTTACTTCTTTAGTAACCTATCGCCTATCGGGACTCTTTGGTTTTAAACATAATTTCGAATATAGAACGGAGAACCGTTGAGTGGTGCTGAAGAATGGCCACCACTGAACGCGGCACCACCGGTGTTCGCGTCACCACCACACACCCCGCCTGAAGCTGCTGCTGCTGAAGACCGTAAGACACACTTGCTATACTTAGCTTGATTGCCACTTGAATGGGGACAACTTACATCCTTTTTTTAAATTCGTTAGGCCCGCATTTCAATTAGACCTTTTGGTGGAAAATGGAACATTAACAAGTAAACAGATTTGAATTGAGAATATGTGACGAAGTCTCACTAAATGATAACTATGACACGGTCGACAATTGTACATCTCGAAGTTCGTAATTTTTGTCGATGGGATTTCTCGACGATTGCAAATTCTCTTCAAATCAAAGTATTGGGTGTGCTAATGCTCTAAGGTGCTAATCATATATTCACGACGCTAACATTTCATTACGAATAAACTGACATGTCAAATACGTGCTATTTTTTCATTTACGACATAGGTAAATTTTATAACTGTTGTCACTGCCGGTTCTGATAATACGCCAACATTTCACTTTTCATTTTATAAATGGTTTGTTAGATTTAAACGGAAAATGAAGATCTTCGTAATAAGACTTGGCATGGATGGTTCTTTAATTCGGTTGGTTCCGTTCGGTTATGGTTTGGTTAGTTTTATAGTTACTAATAATATACCTATTTTTGTGTTGTGGTCGTAGTGATCCAAAATATAAGTAGTCACTTCATTGGGATGGCGACCGGAGAAGCATTTTCAGGGTCTGCATAACAAAACACAACTTATATCTTTTCGTCACACCGATATAGACTGGCTGTTACGTAACTTCAAGTTGTCCCCTTTCAAACGGCATTCTATTTGAATGATTCACGTACCATAGGTAAATGGTAGCTTTGGCTGATTGCGTTAATATACAGTGGTTTGGTCCCCAATTGGCATGTTTTTAATGCACGGCTAGCCGCTCGGACAGACACCACATCGTCACAATACTGCATGTGTTACACGAAGTAATTAGTATATAATTTTAGGTAAGTAATTAGTATATAATATTAGGTAAGGTTGATGGTCGCGATCTCTACCTTCCATACTCAAAAGTTGGTGAGTTAAAAAGATTTTTGGCACAATTGGAACAGTAAAGTTCACTTTGGTACTCAATCAAGTAACTACACACACGAATGTGAAGTGTTTTTTTTTTAAGTTTAACATAAATTATACCCGCAGTGGTGTTCTGTAACCATTTCACCGTGACAACGTAGGTAAAGCACGGAGCAGAAACAACTGCTCCGTGAGGTAAAGTGAGCCTGGACTGAGCTGTCATCACTGTCATCGCGCTGTTGCTAGGGATTGGCCAAGCATTACACTTACAATCATAATCGTGATTTTAATTATATTTTTTGTGATAATTCTATTCATCATTTTATATTATTTCAAAGCTAATATTTAAATGTCTTAAAATTACTATTTAGGGTTTTTTTAAATAAAATAGCAAATCAGAAATTCATTCAAAAACTATTTAAATGCGTGCCAAACAAATGTTTGAACTTTAAACGATTAGGACCTCATTATATTATTGCGTTTTGTATAATAGGTATTTTACAGTATCTTGTTTTACCACCTTTATGGTAAAATCCAAGATAGCGATTGATTTCAAATTATTCGTCATAAGTGTCGTTTTCAGCCGATAATTAAGTCAAAATCTCGATTATGATTGTAAGTGTAATGCTTGGTCAATCCCTAGCATCAGTGGGTCATCAGTGACACAGATAGCTCACTCCACGCTTACTTCACCTAAGTTTTCACGGTGAGATTTTTACAGAATCGACATACCTACAGCCGATCTATTCTGAAAAATCTCACCGTGAAAACTTAGGTGAGGTGAGTTTGAAGTGAGCTTTCATTCCACCTGATACTAGGGATTGACACTGTTACCAGCTCACTCCACGCTCACTTCACCTAAGTTTTAACGATATGATGGTTACAGAATAGATCGGCAGATCCTCAGGGGTTTTTGACGAACAACACTCATCCCTCTAGTCTTTGAATTGATAATCGAGATATTTAAAAGAACATGTGAAAAAGCAAAGACCTTTAAAACAAATCACACGACTCGTTTGTTTAAGAAAAACTATACACCTATACGGTAGCCAATATCGATTCGTAAATCGATCGCGACCATCTGAAACACTAAGACCCGATTTCACCAACGTTGAATTTACACGAGAGTAGCTATCCTAGTATAACTTTACTCCAACGATTTACTCGATGGATAACTTCAATTTCGTTTCACCACACTAATCTATGGATATCTTACTCTCGCATAGTTACTCTGTGATGGTGAACGAATGAAAAGAATGAAAACATTAAGCACCCAAGAGGATAGGTAGTTTGTCGCATGCTTGAACAATAATGCTGCGTATTACTGTATTTGTTCGGGTAATACGTTAGCTTGACGTTTTGGTTAACCTTCAGTTTAACTTGAACTTTAAGTTAACTTTCAGTTCGCAGCCCAAAAGCTAATGCAGGAAAACGTCTCTTCCATACTCCATAGGACCTTTCAATAGGGTTACGTGTCCGTATTTGTGACTCATTATAGAGTTGTTCCACTGGGGTCCTCGGATTCTCTAAAGGAGTCATTGTGTATGACGTGGAAGCATAACCGCCATCTACTAACAGCAATGCATTTCCATATTGACCAGACTCAAATTTAGCCTTTATGGAACTATTATTGAATATAGTGCTATCGTGAGATGAACCTGGCCACCTGGCCACTATGTCAGTGATCTCTAGGTTGGTATTGCATATTGTTTGCACATTGATAGAAAAGTAACCCTTTCTGTTGCGAAATAGCTCTGCATGATCTCCACCTGGTGAGGTTATACGAATGTGGGTACAATCCATAGCACCAATGACACGTGGAAAACTTGCTATTTGAAAGAATGCGTCCTGTGCCTTTCGTATTTCCTGGTTTGTGGTAGGAAATCTTATATATTCTTTGTGCAACGATGCTATCGCTGCACTGACTCGGTGAATAATTCGGTGTGTTGTTGGTGTACTCATTCCGCCAAAGTCACCAATACTCATTTGGGTGTTATTTGTTGCATAAAATCTTAACGTAGCTAATAATTGGTTAACAGGCGATATTGACTTATTTCTGAAACATAACAAACAGTGCCGGAATCAGCTTATCAATGATAACAAGGAATACTAACAAAATTATTATCTAGGACACTCACCTATCTGTTGGGTACTCTAAACGATGCTCGATTTTTGCCAATAAGCTTAATGCTGCCTCCTTAGATAAACGAAATCTTAAAACGAAATCGTGGTCGTCATAATTTTCGAAGTATTGGCTCCTCTCCTTATACCACCGTGGGCGAGGAAATTCATAATCGTCATCATCACTATCGGTTTCATTTATTAACATACTTAAACGACGCGCCATTTTTGGTTTGATTCACAGCTTTATTACCTTCGTATATTTGTTTGTATAATCTTACGATCAATGTTACAGCTTATAACGGTTGCAATGCAATCGACTTGACAGTTACAGACACAAGCTGTCAACTTAATCTACGAATAACAGTTTACTCGGCCGAAATCGGTGGTATAAGAATTTACTCTAGTATAGCGATTTTATCCTTAGGTTAAATGTTGGTGAAATGTAAAATGGGCTTACTCGCGAGTAATTAACGATTTATTCTTGGAATAAGACTTATGCTGCGTTGGTGAAATCGACTCTAAGAGGTTTATTTATAAACGTTGCTTAAAGTTAAGAAAAGTGAAATCATTACCTACTTAACTTAAAACAACATTTACTAATAAATTCCTTCACAATAAATACAAATAGGTAGCTTTTGCGAAAATAATGAGAGGGACTCAATAGAAGTGGGTGATAAAGATACTTTGATCTTTCGTTTATTTTCGTTTATAATGATTAGTTAAATCACCCTACAAAATCAAAATCATTACTGTGTTAGTAAAAAAACTGTCCAAAACAAACTTTATATTTGATTGTACATTATTGGACATATTTGATTGTATTTCAATAAAATATTCAGAAGACTTGTGCTTTTTGCGGCTCTAGTTACTGTATTACAGATTCTGTATCAGGACGACATAACTCATTCAAAGGCACAGACACACCCACGAGCACATAGCGCCACTTGCACCACAAATCACTAACCTCCTTACTAATAAACGTCGTATAGTGTCTGTATAGTTACACACCGATTTCTCTCTTTCAGTCATCAGTAATTTGACTTTCGAAAGAAGAAGACAAAGAGTTGTGTAACTATACAGACACTATACGACGTTTATTAGTAATACCCTAAATATATTTATAGCATTTTTCACACATTCTGTCTCTGTCATCTTCAAATTGATGAAAATAGAACGTTGTTGTTTATCCTTATAGCGTTAAATGTATTTAATGATTTGCCGTGTAAGCGGGTCATGATTGCCAGTGCAGTGTACTAGTACTTAAATATCCTACAATAACATAATTTTTAAGTTGCTAAACACACTAATTACTTCCAAGTCTGAACGTTGAATAACAGATTTATTTTAATTCCTGAATTGTTTTTATCTTTTTATTACGGATGCTTTTAACGTCTTTCTACGTCGTTGTCGTGAATGATTTAACCACTTTTTTGTACCAATATTTTGTTTTAAAAGAGTGTCCATAGAGTTTCTTGCCCGTTCTTCTCCATAGGTACCTACTACGCTTTGGAATGGGCAGCCAGCTTCATATTTCTGACTGACCGACCCCTAGATAATTCAAAGTGCCTGGTGCCTGTAATTGGTTTATTTGAAATAAATGCTTTGAGTTTGAGTCTGAATCAATGGCAATGACGGCCGAGAAAGTGGTGTATCAATATTGACAAACATTCATAGCGATTGAAAACTTCGCTAAGTTGGACTGAGGCAATGAGTTCCGTCCCCTCAATTTACACAGGGAACGCATGATGTAACTTAAATACATGATACAACAGCCCAAGTAATTTATTATCAGATAAATTTTACAAGTGAAAATATACCTACCTTACGGTTTAATTTTTACGGATTAAATTTCAATCACAAATTGATAGACAACTTTCTAGCCGACCGACCGTAGCAAACCTAAATTGGATTTGCTTACTACTCGTGGCGTTGCATGACAAAATTTGCACTGATCCTGCTGTGTGGCTGAACTGTGTATTTCTACGGACGCTGCCAGAGATCCTGAATGACAACAACAATACTAAAGGTGCTGCGCCCCCCGACGCGCCCCCGCCGCCCCCGCCCCCGGCCCTCGGTGACTCCATGGATAGCCAACCTGACTTCAGCTTTAATCTTGAGCTTAGCAGGAACCAGCAGGAGCATTACGGCACTCAGTTCGCCGCCCCCTCTGTTACTATTGTTGGTAAGTTCGATGTTGACGGCCAGGACCTATGAGCTAAATTTAGGGGCCAAGTCTACTAATTTACAAACTATGCAATGGTCTCTCCAATGTGAGTTTTAGACAGATTACTACAACAGAACAACAACAACCAATTACAACTCACAATGGCGACACCACTGCAACGTTCGTAAAAAATAGACTTTAAGCCCTTGGCTTGCAAGTAGGGACTGCGATAGTAATTCGGTTCTTGACAATAACGATATCTCATTATTTCAAATTGTTAAGCTTAAAGTTCAAATTAATTCAAGTTTAGAAAATGTGAACACATTTCTAAGATTTTTATCTCAATGTGCAATTTACCATAATTATCTAACAATGAAAACAAAAAAGTATTAAAGCCAGTAACGATTGTCTCACCACGTTATACTGATAATTTTCCAAAACAACTCACCCGCCATTTTGCAGTCCCTAATTGCAATTTTGTCAAACATTTCGAAGTTAATGATAAGTTAATCAATCAAATCAGGTCCTTACCTATAGACTGAAAACGCAACATCGCTTAGGGAATTATTTTTCTGTCAATAGTTTGATAAATAGGTATTTTATACAGTTCTTCATTGTGGAGCTGAAGTTCATCTATTCATTGGTCATATTTGGTTGTTTATTGATTACAAAGTTTAGTAATTAAATAACAAAAGACTATCCTACCTCCTTCATTGATGCATTCTTATCATAATATTCAAATTCGTCGACGAACACGACGACAATATACAGAAGACGATAATTATGTATTTCAGCAGCTACATACAACATCGCCTGCTCCCTCTAATTCTATCAGGGGTAGAATTTACTGCATAGGCCGGTGTAATCGAACTAGCCGATTCAACCGAGTATAGATCCTTCAAGCCTTGCACGGCTCAGAATACGTAACCTATTTAAAATTCTCTGGACAAAACTTGATAAAAGTATTAACTAACCAAGAATGTGTAGGTTCGGACATGTGTAGGATTAGAATTAATTATACCATGAGATATTATTGCAAGTTCCAGCAGGCCGGTGTTATTTTTCCTGATTGGAAAACTCCGAATTGCATTGTTCAGATAGTCCAAACTTAAATTCCTTAATAACGGAAAATTATAAAACGTTTTACGAATGTCTGGTAAATAAACTGCGATACATATGCCAGCAAAAAGTCGAACGTCTGTAAAAAAATAAATCGGAGTAAAAACAATTTCTAACATGCAGTATCAGCAAGCATGTTTTATTAATTTGACATATTGGGTAGTTACGTAGTGTCATTATTAGCTCCAAGTCACACCAGGTTGTAACACCAGTTTGACGACGAGTATATTTTTCTCGTCGTCACACTGTTGATTTTACAACACCTTTTATAAATAATAGTGAAGTACCTAAGTATCTTTTAAAATACTTCTATCACTTTTTGTTTGTTCCCATCTGACTATTATATTTTTCTATTATAATATTTTTACTCGCAAAAAGGTTAGGTTAGGTTAGAACAGCGACCCTCTACGCACGAGCCGGGCGAGCGAAGAAAGTGTGCCGGCAACGGCCGGCGAGTGCCAAAAGCCACTATAATACACAGTATTAGTAAACTGTAGGCGAGTTGTCCATTATTATTTCATACATAGTTAAAATATCCAATATCTTAAAAAAAATCAATAGATTAAAAGTTCGTTAAGTAGTGCGATTAATTTTAGTTTAATCAAAATTAAGTAACTAAAACTAACTAATTAAGGTTGACTGGTAGAAAATGCCTCAGGCATTAAGTCCGCCTTTGTACAGTATTTTTTTACTTGTCCATAATATTTTAATAAATAAATAAATAAAACAGTACTTGAGTCGACCAATATGCGTTAGATAGTATAGGTAGATGGGGGATTTATCTATTACAAGCACAACACTAATGTTGTGCAAAAGGTTTAGTAAAACTAGCGCTGTGACGACGAGGAAAAAAAATACTCGTCATCACACTGGTGTTACAACGTGTGACGTGGAGTCGGGAATGTCATTATCATGCACGCAAGTTCCTATTTCAAATATTTAAAATAAATCGGTTTAGAACAAATAGCGACCGATTGAGTGACGAGTTGCCACGAATTAACCCTCGAAATGAACTTAAAGTAGCCATTTAAAGTAACATTTTAAAGTAGCCTTGGCAGGCCTAGTTTCTAGGATTAGGATAGGTAATAAAATGTCTTCTGAAAAGTGTTTCAATTATTAAATATTTTCTGGATCTGTGGAAGTTACCTGTTTATACACAGGTTTACATACGTATTCCGTACTATGAGACTAGCCAATGATCCAACAAGTAGGAGGTAGTACCTACACAGGTAGAAGGATATACAATGCGATATCTCATAGATAGCTTTGTCTTTAAATCGCAACTACAACCAAAAAATAAAAATTGATTCGTCACAGTACACAGGTCCAGTATGTTAATACTCTGGTATCTTTTGCTGTAATTTACTTATGTATTAGGGATTTTAATGAATTTACTTGTTACCTTTATGTGTTTATGTTAACTGAGTGTGAATTCTTTTTCATGCTTCAGTCGACGAAGTGGTCGGTGAATGCTGGGAAGAGGTTTGACTCCATCATTCAAATCTATACCTCTCTCTGTTATGTGTTATTACATGTTGCTTGTCGGAGATTGTTCACACGACTTGTAGCTTGTTGCTATTATTTGTTTAACTTCACTTATAACACTCTCTTCCAGGAATTATAAGTGAAACTATTTTTATTTATTACTCATTTCTAATTTCACTACTTTCGGTAGCACACGTCATCATAGCATGCCGCTTTGATGCATGATTTGAGTCCACTTTCAGAATGCCTGTTCTCAAGCTTAGTATTTTTTAATCCAAATTTTCAAACTTCCCCTTCCGAATATATTGTTACCTAGTCTGGTGTCTAAGAAGAGTCTTTCTGCCCTAGGTGATCCCGGAGCCGGTCCAGGCAGTGCGGATTGAGCAGACCGAGGAAGACTGCGGGCTGGGGGTGGCTCAGATCGTCATCACCGCAGCCACGCCTATGGTGGAGGAGCCCGACCAGCCCTTCCCTCCACCAGAATCAGAGGTTGACGCTGAACCCAACGGCGACGTTGAGCCCGACTCGGAGACGCTGCCCGAGCCCGAGCGCGAAGAGAATGACGACGATGAGTCCTCGCTGTCGGAGCAGACGGCCGTGTGCCTGCGGGACTCGGACGACGGGCCAGCGGACTCGGCGCCACATCCGCAGTCGAGCTCGACTGCGTCAGACGGTGAATCGGGCGGTGCGTCCGTGGCGTCGGGCCCCCCCACTGCGCCGCAGACCCCACCGGCGGCCCCACGCGGCGGCCGCGCCAGCATCCCCGACGAGCTCGAGCCCGCGCAGCTCGCGCGCCTCACCGACCTCAAAGAGTCCAACGCTTAAGGCCTAACTCGTCTCTGGCCGACATCCACTTTACGATGCCGGCCGACCAGCGATCGATATCGATCGACTACATTAGACCGTTTCTCTGCTGTCAGTTTCTAGCGATCTATCTACTCGCAGTAGCGAGCATACAGTATTATACTAATATTATCCTATCTACATATTATTCATGTTTATATGTGTGTATTGTGTGTATTCACACTATATTCGTTTTCAAAGTCATGTAGCTAAATGTTATATGTATGCGATCCCAAATAATCTGATTTATTAAAATATTAAATTAGATCTAAATGTTTAAAATAATTTACCTAGTAAATTATCGATCTGACTAGATGTTTTATTAGCTACTCTTTATTGATGTTAGTATAATTATCTGGATGTAAAATTTTATATTGTTTATAAGAATTTATAAAGGAAAATTGGGAATTCAAAATTTACGATAAATTGTCGGTGGTCCGTTATGCGTAGAGGAACGGTCGGGACATGTAGATTGTACTGTATATACCTAAAAATACTTATTACTAGTTAATAAGTACAGGAGCACGTTCTAGTACCTACGAATAGAGGGTATGTTAGAGTGAGGCGCCGTGTTGACTTGTTGAACGTCTGCCACGACCTGGGAGACACAAGCCTGGAGGGAGCGATAACAGTGTAGCGCACGTTTTATAAGTGGCTATCAATAGCACCTTACTTACTGTGAGGCTCGGAGCGAGGGTCAGCGCGGACTCCCTCGGTGCGGTCAACACGCCAGTGTAGCGTTGTAACTAAGCTCCGTCGCCGGATACTGGCGCGCACGCAATGTGCGCGCAACTGTTCAGTGGCGGGCTGTAGGATTAGGAAGATACAGGGTGTTACTAGCTTCTCTTTCGTTAACCTGCGACACCCTGGGCTCTGGCGCGGGGCCATAACATCGGTCGGCCGCTGCAACCACCGGCAGCGGCGGGTGTGGAGCGCAACCCATCCTCACACTATGCAGTCGTGATGAGACAATATACTCCTTCTCCTTCATTTTGGGTCACTCATTACTTTACTTGGTATGGATACGTAAAAAAGCTACGGCACTAGTATTTCGTTCAAAATTCTAAAGCTAGGGGAGTCGAGGCGGCCTAGCATTTAATTAAAACATAAACACATCGATAAATCATGTTACTTTAGATATAATTTTAAGTACCTAGTCTAGTTGGATTTCTGCTAGTTTATAATAATATAGCAATTGTCTCATCGTGTCAATCCTTCACCTTTGATATTATTATTATATTTGTAACCGCACTTAACGGTCATTGCATGTTCCTTAAGCCTAATAATTTCTGCTTCATATTACAACTTGACACCTACATGTTCCATTCTAGGGTTGATATTGATTGGGAATGGTTTTAAAGTATAATTAATTGATCACTAGACGCCAAGACGTCAGGTCACCACGAAAGATTTTGGCTCTAGGTAGTTTGAATGAATTTTTCCAATTTATAGACGTTAATTACAATTACATTTGAATCGACGTTAATTACATTTGAATGTACCACGTAGATGTTTAACATAATTATGTTAGCAATAGTTTCACATATTGAATTTAAAAGATTAATTGACGTACGTAGATAATTGTTACCGAGTAGTTGTTGGCAGTTTAACGATGTGCTCCATGTGTTGTGTTATTTTAATAAATATATCACTATTCTATATTATTGTTAGTAATGCATTCTATTGAAAACCCGTAAAAACATCGAAGGTTTATCAAAATCATGTAATTTTGAATTGCGCCTCTTCTGCCTCATTTGAGAAGGATTTGTAAGTATCCGAGTTAGTTCGTTGCGAAATAAGAATTGTGTTTTTACGGGTTGATCCACGTTTCATGAAATAAAAATTTATAAAAATTACAAAAAAAAATGAGAGGTACGTAGCACTCTGTGTAGAATAATATAGTCACTGTATCAAATGATGCACAGAATATAATGTTGACTGTAACTTTACAACAAACCTATAGTAGTTTGTGATACCTACAATTACTACACTATATCGAATTCAATATTAATTTTTTAGTGAACTGAATTGATAGAATCGTTCGTCTGCTGGGATTATATGAATCACTTGACTCACCTGTTAATGTTTAATTTATGTTTGTTGTCGATCATATATGCTGTTGTCCTATGCCCTGTGTGCCTGTCCTAAGATTTCCAAAACATTATCATACGTTACACATTCAAAACTGAACTTGAGGAACTGAGTAACCCATATTGTTGATATTATGGAAAATAAGAGTAAAAATATAAAATTCATTTATTAATAAAGGTACACCAACAGCTTCTGTATACAAAATATCAAATAACAGTAGATACTAGTGGAAAGCTTATACAGTTGCCAATAATAGGTGAACCAACATTCTCAAATACAGTGATAGCCTAAGGTATAAACGAATTGCATAAAAATTAAGTGAAAACAACTATATAAACAGAAATATAAAAAATACATAAGTTATAAGATTGCAGAGGTTGCAAGAAATACGGTAGGTAACAGAAAACTGAGTTATATAACATGTAACTATAATGTAAGGTGTTATGGATCAATATTTTAAGAATAACGCCCTTTTTGCTTGCTCAGGCGCAGGAGGTGTAATAAACCGCACCTATGAGTATATTAATCCCGACATCAATCGTCGGGCAGTTGCCTACCAGACACGACACCCGTCTGGTCAGAGGATCCTCCCTTTTCTATGGAGGTATGTGTGAACTTTACACCCTGTTCCTCGTCCCTCTATATCACCAAGATACAACAAAAAATCAAAATCTTGAAATGGATAGTATGAAATTAAGAAACTTACAGTAGGCCTAACAAAAGAATCACTCCTATATCAGGATGGTACCATTGATAGGTACAAATACATACCAAGAAACATATATTGAAAGGTAGCCTACCTATGAATAGATAATAATTACGATACTACACAGATATTATGTAATATAAGTTCTTGAAGATTTTCATCGGCTGGTATCACACGGTGGCCCATGCTACACTTAACTACAATATCACGTAACGTACAAAGCTTGAAAGCTGTCAGTCTCCGCAACTGCGCGACATGCTTCTCATGAAAATTATAATTCTAAACAGCGCATCATATGGAAAAACTAAATATTGATCTTCAACTTAATCACACTACGAGTATAATCTTACCAAAGTATCCCTAAGATTGACTTGTATAGTAAGTATTATAATGTTAATATTTCACATAATCTCAGCATATCGGACATATACTAACTAGAACAATAGAAACAATTAGTATTCAAATATTTATACTGTTTAAAGACTATTGTAACTATTATTAGACGAGATCGCTGATGAAGTTAGTTACCGTATGCAATTCTGGTAAAAAGGTACCTTCAGTAATTTAGTTATACAAAGATTACTTAAAAAAACGAAATGTTGAAATTTCTTTATTTTTTACAGTGAAGGATGCAACTTAAATATGTGTAGAAATTTTACTCAGAATATTGATTTTGTTTAAATCTTACAGAATATTGATTTTGTTTAAATCTTACAGAATATTGATTTTATCAGGCACATGAGACATTTTAGCTTTGTATTTATGGATGGATTTGTAGATGTCCGTAGGTGTGTCCGTGGCACCACAGCGGGCTCTATCAGAATACCAGTGCTGCGGTATTTATTTTTAAATATTGCAGCATTATGCTGAGCCTTTTTGGTCTCGCACAGGCCTTTTATATTATATTTTCTTGTTATTGTTATTTTTAATGTTAATTTTGTTAGTTTTAAATGTTATTTTTATTGTATTCTTTTTACTGTTTGTATTGCCTGTGCGTGTCCCAAATAATATATTTTTCTTTCTTTCTTCTTTGTCTCTTGGGTGGCAACGAATCTGCGATGCTCGCTCGTACGAGAAAGCAGTTGTGGTTGCCCAGTGGTAACGACCGTGTCTTATGAGTTGTGGGTCGTACCCGTCGGTTCAAACCCAGACAGGCGCTTTACTTTGTGTAAATTATTTCATCACCACTGCTCTCAAAAACGGTCAAAGAAAACATCTTGAGGAAACCGGCATGTCCTAGAAACAAAATCCGAAGACATGCGACATCTACTACTCCGCACTGGGCCCGCGTGGTGGATTACGGCCCACTCCCTCTCACCGAGAAGAGGCCTGTGTCCCAGCAGTGGGAAAAATATAGGCTAGCACGAATGCAATGCTCTGGTATTGTAGAACTCCACAGGCAGCGGTAGCCAATTACCATCAGGAAGCCCGTGGACATGCTAATTTTTACTCGTAACTTAATTCAGTACCACAACTCTTAACTAATTTCTTGACCATTTATTGCTGTTATTTATTTACCTGTGTGATCTTTTATTCAGGGGAGGTATCCACAATTTGAGAATGTCATACTCAATTGTACCGCAGTTTTGCGTGATATCGAAGAAACTTCCCCTCTAACCTGTCGTCAATTAGTGCCTTGTTGGTGTAGTATGTTGCAGCCAGCGCCACACTGCCGAAAAACAATTGTTATTTAGTAATAGTGTCATAGGGTGCCTTCGCATTGGGTAAGTTGATTCAGGTGCGCTCTTCTTTGTAGACGTCGTGCTCGCTTGACCACGTTTTATTTCGGTCTTTTTGATGTTAAGACAGTGATTACGCAGACGGTGCGTTCGTTGGACCCCCAGTGCGGAGACATCCCACAATATGCCTTTGACATTGTTAAAGTAGTTAATTAGTTATATAGATAGTCAAAGGCGAATATATCTTAAAGTTAAAAACATAGTGTCTAAGTATAATATGATTTGCTAGAAAGATTTGCAACAACTTTGCCAAAAAAGTTGTGCGACTCTTTTAAGTTGGAATTCTATTTTTATTTTGACTGTTTGCCCTCTGCGTCTGTGACGTCAACATTTGGGACTTGCATATTGACAGGTTTGTCAGTTGAGATATAATATAATCCTGCAAGCGGAGAGGTTAACATGAGTTGATCTGTGACATCAGGCACGGCCAACGTGTTTGCGATACGTTGCAGTACCGGGGGGTACACGGTCTTGTATATTGCAACATCTATTTATACAACAATGGCACGCACAATTAAACTTCTCAAACCTTTGAACTTCATCATTTGACTCCTCGTGGTACTTTTAGTCCTAAGTTTCTGTTTTCATTAAGCATAATATTTATTATTATTTTATTTAATAAAACGTGTTGCAGTATATTGAATTGCATACGGTACGGTGTGTAAGTAAAAAATGTAAAGGATTATAGTAATTAGCGGCCGCCGTAAGGCCGCAAGTTCGATGTATGGTTGCTTTAATGTTCCCCCAATGCCTTTTCGACCTGCAAATAAAAACTTCCTAAAATTGATTTGGTGTTGTTTATTTCTTTTCCCCGATCATTATACCTTTTATCTTCTTCCTCTTAGTATGTCGATGGCATTCCAAATGCCCAGCACCTTCAGCAACGTCCATCCGTTCCTGTAACGTGCATACCTTTTAGGATCAGTGGTGGCCCAATGGTAACGGCCGCGGCTTACGAGTTGTAGGTCGTAGATTCGAACCCAGACAGGCGCTTCACTTAGTGTAAATTATTTCATCGCCACTGCTCTCAAAACGGTGAAGGAAAACATCGTGAGGAAACCGGCATGTCCTAGAACCAAAATCTCGAAGACATGTGACATCTACCAACCCGCACTGGGCCCGCGTGGTGGATTACGGCCCACTTCCTCTCCCAGAGAGCAGGCCTGTGTGCCAGCAGTGGGAACATTATAGGCTGATTATGCTAAGCTACGCGTACTTATTATTTTTAAACTGAATTAGGTCAAATTTGTCCAAGTAAAAGTTCTCATCATAAGAATACATTAATAAACACAATAGTTATTCATGCATAAGCACAGTATAAATTGTTCAGGACAATGGGTTCAAACCACGGAGCAGAAACAAAGTCTGCTCCGTGGTTCAAACCCAGATACATAATAAAATGCAACACAAAAATTTGGCAAATTTCAACATAACCAGACATATGGACATATTTACGGACATATTATTTTTGGACATATTCCAGAATAATCTTGCAAAATAAATAGTAACCACCAATGTTGGTATGACTGCGGGCACAAAAAGGAAAGAAGGAGTCATTTTGCTACGCGTCGAGCTACGTGCCTCGCTACGTCTTGCTACGCGTATTGCTACGCGTCGAGCTACGTGCCTCGGTACGTCTTGCTACGCGTATTGCTACGCGTGAAGCTACGTGCCTCGCTACGTCTTGCTACGCGTATTGCTACGCGCATTGCTACGCGCATTGCTACGCGCATTGCTACGCGTCGAGCTACGTGCCCCGCTACGCGTCTTGCTACGCGTATTGCTACGCTTGGAGCTACGTGCCTCGCTACGCGTCTTGCTACGCGTATTGCTACGCGTCGAGCCACGTGCCTCGCTACGCGACATACTGCCAGCATTGTGCTACGCATCGAGCTACGCGCACTGAGCTACACGCTACACAACGCGGTCGCACCTTGCAACGAAGATTAGAGAAGCTTCCTTAACAAAACACACCTTATTTTAAACGACCTTATAATTATTTCTCTTGCTGCAATACACCTCATTAAAGTGGCAATCGGAGCATGAGACTTAACGGTGGTTTAAATTAAGTTGTTGTTAAGAATTTAAGACTAGCTTAATACTTTTACTTGTGTATCAAAATCTATAGTCCCAGTTGATAAGTAAGATAAAGCAACCACAAAAGAACAATACACAAATAATTTAGAAAAAGCTGTTAGGACAGATTATTTCTAAATTATTTGTGTATTATTCTTTTTTTTTTCTTTTAATAAGAACAAATCGATGGCGTTACCTGGTGATGTTTAATGTTTTAACTTGCTTGGTGTCGAGGGCTATTAGAAAACAAACACATACAATTATTTACTTAGCAATATCTTAAATCTCTTTATTAGAAAAGTATCAACTATGCAAGCAAGTAATTAGTCGATGAAATGCTGCTGTTATTTTTTTGATATAATAGAATACTCTTTATTGTGTACACCATACGACTTACAGATATAAATGTAGAAATGTCAAATACGGTGACACACTGGGTGGTCTTATCGCTAAAAGCAACGTTTTCTTTATTCCTTACAGTTATCGATGGTTACATAGGTAATAACTGAATATTCCACCAATTTTAACAACCAAAACCTGTTGTTGTTTTTACTTATTCCTCGCGATTTGGTAGTCAGAAGGACGCAGAGTTAGAATGAATACCTAATGGTAAAGTTTTTACCAATTGTATTTACTTACCTCATCAACATCATCATTTCAGCCTTAAGACATCCACTGCTGGATAGCGGCCTTCCCAAACATCGTAATTACCTATGTCATATGTAACACCAGCCTATAACTGTCTCACAGAGACGTCTTCTCATACAGAGACCCCACGAGCATTGATCATCACGCTCGCTCAAGATGGGTTGCCGATGTCAGAGTTATATTAACTATAATTCCAGGTTCCTTCGTGATGTTTTCCTTTAACAATAGCACTGAAACTTAGCCAGATTCTGAACTTAGATATTCAAAGATTACTGTGGTTCCTGGCACGGGCAACTAAAGGAACACAGGTGGGTTTTAGTCAGTAACAGCCTGACACGCCCTCCCGCTCCGCCCAGAGTGGAAGAAATTATTTGATGATTACAAAGCATCAAAAAGAAATGTTTTTTTCAAAGGTTACATCTTAGGTATCTATATTTATTCTAAGATTTATCTATAGGTTTTTCGGGGTTATAAACATTTCACAAAACTTGACTTTTTATTACCAGTGAATTACTATCAGTTTTAACTTTTAATAACAGTACCGCAGCGAACTTGTACCTGCTTATCCCTCTGAGAAATAACGCCTGTACTTCCCGCACCCACTGGCGTTATTTCAAGTTGCATCGTATTATTCAGTCCAATTATATACATGGAAACTATTTAAAAAACTACTAGTAGTTTATAAGTTTAAAATAATAATAATATATACAAGGTAGAATCGGTTGAGGACTTCCTATCCTTCCTTCCGGTTCCATCATCAGACCCCAAACACCAAATAATGTGGCACTTGTCAATAGATATCCAACGAGTTCAAACACAACGACGCTATCTTATTTAGTTGAGGAGTTCCTAAGGCCACCATCGGGCTCCATCATCAGGATACACCGAATTTATAGAAGTATGCTAAGTTTCAGCTCAATCGGATTCCAGGAAGTACTTGAAAAGTGGATGACAAAGAGAGTAACCCGAAACAAATACGATTGATTCATTTAATTTTGAATCCTTTTTCTATGCTTGTTAGAGACGATTTCGAATAGCTAGCTTTATAATCTTCGTCCTACCAATTACTTTACAAAATAAAATACTGTTGAAAAACCCGCCAATGACCACCCTTTATAATGTCCTGCAACCGTTATACAATGTTACACATGACCCGTAACTGGAGTATGTTAGTATCATAGACTTGGCACTCCGACACATCTGCATTTTATCGATTTTCATGCTACGCACTGGTTTTTATATATTCGGCAATTTAATTCAGCCGGCTGATGGGTGAAATATATGGTTAAAGTAATTTATTTATCAATTAGAAATTACAAAGATTTCTTATAATTGAGAACATTTTTAAATTTTCGATATACCTACCTTTTCACTTACCATGACATGAATACTTACTGTATAAAGTATTATATTATTTTAATTATTGTGAATGTGAGAACTATGTGGGTCATTGTTTCAGTTTTAATCATGGTATGGCAGTTTAAGTAGTGTACGCGGCCTGCCCAAATATCCTTTCTTTGGTATTGGTCGTCGAATCATTGAGCTCCTTAAGTCCGAGTTGATCTGCACGGTTACTGACAAATGCGTGCGTTGACTGGACAGGTCCTCTTGATCTGTGTGGTCCTTTCCTCAAAAGACCATTTCAGACACCAATCTACATTGTTTTCACATGATGTGACCAAGAGTATTACTGGACTTTAAAAGCCTTGTTTCTGAGAGTAGTCAGATAGGAAACGCCGACTTCATCTAGTTTTAAAAAACGTTCAAACTCAAGTCGCAATCACATCTCAGCTACAATCAATGTCAAAAACTTGTCAAAAATGTATGTGTTGAGGACTTATTTATTTATTTAACACTTTAAGCACACAAATGTACAGAGGCGGACTTAATGCCATAGGCATTTTCTACCAGTCAACCTTTGGGTGATGCAGAGACAAACAGTGGCAGGTGCAAATTATAATGATATTTTAGGTTAAATAATTTTAAATAATATATAGACACGTATAAACTTATTTAGTCTATAAATACATATAATACATATAACTAATTATATATAAATATAAGCACAAATAAATGTACATAAATACACGAGTATGTTAAAAACAAATTGGACAAACAATGAGAAAACATTACCGCTGTGATGATACCGCTAGCTTCTTACGAATGTGCTCGCGAACTTTAGTTTTAAAGGATAATCGGTTGGTTGCCATCCTGATTTCCTGGGGGAGTGCATTCCACAGAGAGATAGATTGAACAAAGAAGGAAGAGTGAATGAAGTCTGTGCGGTGAGTGGGACATTGAAGAAGACGATTGTGTGAAGAACGTAGATTTCTATTGTGGTTGGCGCAAATGTACTGAAAGTGGGGGGCTAGATAACCAGGGGAAGAGGGAGAATCAAGAAATGAAAACAAGGTAGTCAGCGCCCTTTGCTCTCTGCGCTGGCGTATGGGCAACCACTTTAGAAGCGACCGATGCGCAGAGACGTGATCATATTTACGCAGATTAAAAACGAATCGAATGCAGTTATTCAGAAGACGGTCAAGTTTGTCGAGGAGATCTGCATTCAGGTCATAGTAGCACACATCACCATAGTCGATGATAGGGAAAATTAAGGATTGCACAAGCATTGTCTTCGTACTTGATGGTAATAAATTTTTCAGTCTGTACAGAGCCCGCAGCGTGCCGGTAACCTTCTGGCTTACCCTAGCGACTTGAGTACGCCAGTTCAGGGTACTATCTATGTGCAAGCCTAGGTTCTTTACGTCAGTGCTAAAAGGAACGATCGTACCATTAAAGAGGACAGGTGGCAAGGTTGTACCATCCACCTTGCTAATACTACGAGAACTACCAATGATGATCGCCTGACACTTCGCAGGATTTACAGCTACACCAAATCTGTCAGCCCAGGTTTTTATGGCTATCAAGTTCCAATTTAATCTGCCGATAACGTCAGGCAATTCATCAACCCTCCCTTGACAGTACAACTGCAAGTCATCTGCATACAGATGATACGCACACTGAAGTTCGGAAGTTATAAGATTAATAAAAATAGAAAATAGAAGAGGAGAAAGTATACCGCCTTGAGGAACGCCAGCTTCCAAGTCACACCAGCAAGAAGAAGAATCCCCAACATGAACGGACTGCTGACGTCCCTGAAGGTAAGAGGAGAACCATTGCAGTGCTTCGGGAGAGACCATAACATATGACAGAATGGCTAACAGGATGTCGTGACTGACGGTCTTAAAGGCATTCGAGAAATCAACCAACACTAGAGCAGTAACTTTGGTGTCTTCCAGTGCTGCCCTCATATCGCCAGTCACTTTAAGGAGCGCGGAGACAGTGCTGTGCCCAGGCCTAAACCCAGATTGAAGAGGACTAATGATTGAGTTACGATGAACAAAGCTGGAGAACTGTTTGTGGACCCAGGCCTCAAGCACTTTGGATAGGAAGGGAAGGATAGAAATTGGACGGAAGTCAGTAGGAAGAGAGGGATTAGAAACCTTAGGTAGTGGACGAACATAGGCTTTGCGCCATAGGGAAGGGAATTCTCCGGTGTATAAGGAAAAATTTATAATGTGGGTAATCGCGGGTAGGAGTTGATCCAGAATAGTTATGATCATACCACGGGTGATATTGTCACATCCCACCGCTTTCGATTTGATGGAGAGAATGATCTTTCTGATCTCTCCCGGTTCAACTGGAATGAAAATGAAAGGATTATTATGAGGACGCGTTAGACCAGAAATTTGAGACAGAGTGTTTTGCTTGGTTAACCGATCCATGATAGAAACGGTGGAGAAATGCTGGTTGAGATCGTCTAAGTTAACTGAACTAGGAAGATCTAAATGTCGCGACTTGCCGATACCAAGAGTTCCAAGAAATTTCCAAATATCGGCAGAAGAGGAAGAATTGATAGTGTCAAGAATGTGGCGGCGTTTAGCATTGCGTATCATCTGATTACATCTATTCCTTGCAGCCTTGAATGATGTCCAGTTCTCATCAGTACGATCCCTTTTAAATCTGCGGAATGCGCGGTCCCTACGTCGCATTGCCATCTTTATACCTCTAGTCATCCATGGTGCAGGTGGACGTTTTAACTTAACTTTTTTGACGGGAGCATGGATGTTATAAAGGTTGACTATAACATCATTTAAGATGGCAACCTTATCGTCAACTGAAGCTGCTTCCGTCATAGGCTCCCAATCGACCACAGACGCATCTTCCTTGAGCTTCTCGGCATTCATCCGCGCAAAACAACGCCTGTACAGGATCTTGGGCTTAGGTTTTGGAGGTTTCAGGATATATGAAAGGAAAATCATGTCGTGATGAGAAAAGCCAGGGGCGTCATGTTGACCGTGGGAGGAAACGAGGGAAGGGTTCGAGGTAAGGATCAAGTCAAGCCAGGTGTCGTCGCCGACAGTGTTATGATGAGTAGGTTTGAGCGGCAACACGTGCAGACTAGCTGACTGGATAAGATGGAGGAGCTTACGGGATCGAGGAGAGTTGGGGGCAAGGAGGTTTGTGTTGAAATCACCCATGATGATGTGATGTGCATATTCCGAACCCAAAGATTCAAGTACTGATTCGAATTCAGTGAAGTAATCAACAGTGGGAGGACAGTAGACAACACCAATGATGGTTTTGGCTCCTTTGACACAGACTTCGAGGAAAATAAACTCAGCAGAAGCAGAATAATTTGAAGAGGAAGTAGCGAGTATTTTATATGGAAAGTCATTTCGAAGGTATATGGCCACACCACCCCCTGCTTTACCAATCCTATCATTCCGTATAAGAACAAAACCAGTAAGAGGGTAAGTCGTGGACAGGAGATGTGGTTTGAGCCAAGTTTCAGAGATCAGGATGGCGTGAATATTGCTGTTATTAAACGCGTCATACAGCTCACTGTGGTGGCTTGGAACACTTTGAGCGTTAATGTGACACACATTCACCAACCGATTAGACTGATAATTGAAATTTTGTTGCATAAAGTCACCAAGGGTGTAGCTGAAAGAACAAAAACTTTCATCGCTAGAAGAAGCAGTAGATTGGCTAGCAGAAAAGTAAGACTCATTGTCTGACATAAATATCAGTAGGTAGCTAATAAAGGGAATAATAAAATAATATATATAAAAATTATGCTATTGCTAAAAACAGAGCAACTAAGGTGCAACTGCACCACCCGCCAGCTCACAAAACACTAAAACAATGAACAACATGGTATTCAGCACAAATTACACATACAAAATCTTAGTTCACACTTTTGTCTACTCTAAAAGGCGAAAACCGTAAATCCCAAACAATAATAACAAAAAAGATAGTTAGAAAAAAAAAAGCCTTTGAGAGGTTAAGAAAAGTAAAATATTAGATAAATGATTTACAGTACACCCAACTGCAGATTTAATAAAACTTGTACGAGGATTAAACTGGAGGAGAAAACTTGTACGAGAACGAGGACTTGTAGTGCGCCAGCAGGGCGGAGAAGAATTACGGCTTTAGAGGCGTAGGAAGAAAAACTATGCTGTCGTTTCAACAGTTTTAATGAGTATGATTAATTCAAGTTGAAGGTAACATAGATAAAAAAAATATAGAAAGACATAGACAGAATCCACACATAATTTCTTATTGATTACGGAAAGTGGTGCCATCTAAGCGAGATGACACGAGCCAACCAGGCCGACGCCGGACCACAAGATTTATTCGAACTCTCTTCACAGTTGACCGCGGCAACGTCGCTCGGCGGTCATAGATGGCGTTGCGTTAACATACTGGCCCCCTTGAGAGCCACAGCTCTCAACCTTGGCTCCCTTGTCTTCATCCTCTGGCGCCGATAATGGGACCGGGAGAGGGCAGATCTTCGAAAACGCTCTCTCGACAACGCCAGTTGTTGTCTTGATACAAGCAACCTTGTCTCGTCCCGGGTACGTCTGCTGGATTCGTCCTAACCGCCATTTGAGGGGCGGTATGTCCTCTTTGATGAGCACCAAGGAACCGGGAGTGAGTGCACCCTGATTCTTCTTCCATTTGATACATCTCTGAAGCTCGGAGATGTAGTCCTTGGACCAGCGGTTCCAAAAGTGCTGCCTGTGCTGCTCGACACGCAGGTAGCGGGATAAAGCGTGTGAAGGCTTCGCTGTGATGTCTGCGCCTGCAGGAGCCATCAGAGGCCGGCCGATGAGGAAGTAACCTGGCTTCAGGGGCGCAAGGTCATCGGGATCTACGGACATTGGATGCATAGGACGGGAGTTTAGGACGGCTTCTATTTGTACTAAAACCGTGTTGAACTCCTCATAGGTTAAATGAGCCTTCCTTATCACGCGCGTTATATGGTGCTTGCAGGATTTGACTCCAGCTTCCCACAAACCGCCAAAGTGAGGTGCGTAAGGAGGTATAAATTTAAATTCTATTTGATTATTCGAAGTGTAATCGGTAATACCCAAATGGTCCTGGGTTCGAATCCCGGTAGGGGCAAATGTTTGTATGATGAATATGGACATTTGTACCCGAGTCATGGATGTTTATTTATAATATGTATGTATTTACGAAAAAAAAAATGTATTTAACACGTTGGCGGACAGTAAACGCCCCTAGACGTAATAACAATAAAACTTCTATTGTGTCTCGTTCAGTGTCCTTCAAGGGGTTAAGTAGTGTATCAACCATCTGGTATCCATAACACAAGCCTTAATTAAGTGCTTAACTTGGAACTAGATGGTGCTGTGTGCAAGGTCAGACGGTATTTTATTTATCAGACGGTATTAAAAAAAAAAAATACCTTGACAGCTGTTTTGTAAAAAATCGGAAAATTCCCTGGCTGCACCTACAAAGTTTCTACCATGATCTGAGTAAATGAGGGTAGGTTTCCCTCTGCGGGAAATAAATCTTTTTAAAGCTAATAAATAACTTTCTGATGACAGTGGCGTCACAAGTTCCAAGTGTAATGCTCGTGTTGATAAACAAACAAATAAACATAGGTAGCATTTCTCTAACCTAGAACCTCGGCCCTTTTTGTTCAAAATATGCATAGGCCCTGCGTAATCAACGCCACATTTAATAAATGGAAAACCTGATTCGAAACGTTCCCGGGGTAGATTACCCATTATAGGCTTTATGGACTTTGCCTTCATTCGACAACATCTGACACACTGATGCACAACCTTCTTAGCCAGATTCCTACCACCTATTATCCACCACATTTGTCTTATATGTGATAACAAAAGCTGTGGACCGGCCGGCATGTATCATATCACGATGGTTATGCCTAAATAAAAGTATAGTGATTAGTTCACTATACTTTTATTGTTTACTACATAACAGAATATGATGTTTTTGATCGAAAGGTAAGTCTGAATTGCATAATCTGCCCCCCACTCTCATTATACTATTTTCATCCAAAAAAATATTTAATGAACATAGTTTACTGGACGATTTAATTTTATGTTTATTAATTAAGGCACTATATTCACTTGGAAAGGCTTCTAGTTGCGCAATTCTAGTTATAAACATAAGTGACCTATTCAATTCCGCGACTACTATTTTTTGCACATAAATTGTTTATAAATCGAAACACATATTATGCATAAACGCGTTGTATTTTTATAAATGTAGATTATCGATTGAAATTAATTATATTGTTATTAAGATTAAGCATAAAAATTGTATTCGATTTAAGTTCTGGCAAGTTATCACAAAGTGGATCACATTGTGGATCCCAGTTGGCAACCGCATTCAATAAAAAATCTGGTCCGCGCCACCACAGATTTGACCTACCAAGTTCAATCAGAAAAGTACCACGCGATAACAAGTCCGCAGGATTGGACTTGCCATCAACATGATGCCAAATTCCTTTACCTGCCATCAGGTCATTTATTTCTATTATTCGGTTTTGCACGAAAACCTTTAAGGAATGCGGTGACAGCCTTTTTTTTTTTTTTTTTTTGTTTCCGGGGTGGAAAATCCTCATGGATGTCCGCCACCCTGGGGCGGGCGGCGGGGTCTGTCAGACTCTTACTGACTAAAAACCACCCCGGTGTTCCATCTCACACCTACGCCGGGGGTCGCGGGAACGTACGATCCTTCCGCAACCCCCGACTGGTGCCGGCCCACCGCTGCGGGCCTCTTCGGGTCTGGGGGGGGAGTGAGGTGTTTGACTCCCCCCGCGACGTCTAAAAGGGGTGCGCGTGGAACACTACGCGCCGCCACCTCGGGTCCTAATGTATGGGGGGCGACGGACGTCCCCGAGTCCGTCGCCCCTGGACCCATTTAGGGGGGCTGGAAGAGGGCGTTGTCCGCCCTCCGCCGACGCCCGGTGCGCCTTCTGCGGGCCGGGTGAGTGGACGAGATCTCCCTCTCCCTTTCCGCAGCCTCCTTCTGCGAGACGACCGTCTCGCAGAAGGAAACCACCGCGTCCCAGGACTCGTCGCTGCCGACCATCGACTCGACTACGGCCGGCAGCGACAAGTCACTGCCTACTTCTGAGATGAGGGCACGGCGCGGCTCCTCCCAAGCGGCACACTCTGCCAGCGTATGCCGCGCCGTGCCCTCTCGGCAGTCGACGCAGTGGTGACACCGGGCGTCCGGCTCCCTGTTTATGCGACACAGGTACTTCCCGAAGCAACCATGCCCCGAGAGCACCTGCGTCGCCCGAAACGACAGGGAGCCGTGCCTCCTTGCGGTGACATCCTTAGCCAACCTCAGACTATTGTGGAATCAGTCCACATTATGACCATGTCAAAATTAATATGCATAGATTTTACTATTTTAGATTGTAATCTAGCACCTATTAGCGCACCACACAACTCCAAACGTGGAATTGTAACCTGTTTGATTGGAGCGACGCGAGTCTTAGAACATAACAGCCTGACTGTTACGTCATCGTTACTATTTACCGAACGTATGAATGCGCATGCACCGTAGGCCGTTAGACTTGCATCAGTAAATACGTGTTATTCAATACGATCTGGAGAATTTCCTATCGCGTGACGAGGAATCCGAAGTTTATGTAAATCGATTAATGAATAAACAAATTTATGCCAGCATATCAAAACATCTGGTGGTAGTGAGTCATCCCAACCTGTGTTGCATAGCCAGTTTTTGCAATAGCGCCTTTGCTACTATTATAATAGGGCTTAACAAACCTAATGGATCGTAAATTTGAGACACTACTGATAAGATAAAACGTTTAGTTAGGTATTTTAGATGTCTCAGATTTTATTTTTGTAGTGAAATGAAATTGATCACTATAGTTTACCCAGCCCAATCCTAACGTTTTATTAGACTGGTTCTCGTCTAACATTAATTCTTTAGAATTTTCTCTCTGTATGGAATCTGAAGCCACTTCAGGTGAATTGAAAACCCACTTACGCAGCGGAAAACAACCAGAGTCGAACACATCAGAAACCTGTTTACAAAGGTGAGATAAATGCGATTTATTGTCGTCGCCCATTAATAAATCGTCGACGTACATGTTTTCCAATATTATTCTTGAGATTTCAGGATTACTACAATCTAGTGCCAGCTGACGGACACAACGTATACTTAAGTAGGGCGCGGAGGCCGTTCCATAGGTAACGGTGTTAAGGCGAAACACACTGAGGGGATCGGACTTATTCTCACGCCACAAGACTAACTGTAAATTACGTTGATCGTCATGTATGGAAATCTGCCGAAACATTTTCTCTATATCGGCACATGCAGCATACGGATATTGCCTGAATCTCAAAAGAATAACCAAAATCATTTTGAAGAGGAGGACCTGTCCTTTGGATATCATTGAGAGATTTTCCGGACGACGTTTTTTGGCTCGCATTGAAGACCACCCTTAATTTGGTCGTAGTGCTCTGCTCACGGAAAACTCCATGATGAGGCAGAAAGTAACACGGCATGGTATAATCCTCAACACGAGTCATGTGTCCAAGTCTCTCGTACTCTCGCATAAAATCAACGTACCTGGTCACCTATAATGCGGTTGACGTTGTAATTTACTTTCCAAGGACATAAATCTATTTTTAGCTACATTGTAGCTATCGCCTAGAGTATTTGGTGACTCCTTAAGCGGTATTCTAACCGAGAAACGACCGTTGTCGTCTCGCTTAGTAGTATCATTGAATAATAATTGTTCACATAAACGATCTTCAGAACAAAGCGATTTACATGGCGAAATTTCTTCAATTTCCCAAAACCTTTTTAACTGATCGTTTACATCTAATTCTGAAATTTGACCGAAATTACACTGCACTTGATTTATGCGCAAGCTCTCAGTGTGTACCGGACCCGAAACTATCCATCCTAGCGTCGTATTATTCAAATACGGACCACTAAGTAACCGAATTCTACCGTCAAGTAATAGATCCCAAAAATAGTTTGCACCAATTAAAATATCTATTTGAGAAGGTGTGCAGAACAAAGGATCAGCGAGATCGATATTTTCGGATATAATTAATTTACTAACTAATCTAGAAGCGGGTAATGTGGAAGTTATTTGCGGTATGGCGAAACAATGCATGTGTAGATATTGTGTGATTATTCTTTAGAGAACGTAATTTTATGTAACAAGTTTCGTTGGTTTTTGTGACTGTTTGACTTAGACTTTATAAGTGGACTGTAATGTTTTAGCGCGAACTTTTTTACAAAATGAACTTGATATGACTATGAGGCAGTGCTGGCTACCGCTGTTCAGTAATGCACGAGCTCTGATATAGTGTGTAGTGTCATCTGCAGCGGTTTCTAGCACAGCGGTCGACAGCAAAACCGGTTCTAAAGTGGTGTGTATTATACTAGAGTGCAAGCTAGCTGAAGAATTATGATCTGCGGGTTGCGACTGAAGATCAGAGGCAGCATGAGATACGGCAGAAACTGTGTCTCCATTGTTGAGAACCTCATGCAACAACGAATTGTGTGTTTCATTACACTGCCTACAAGGTCCGAAAAAACCGTCTTTACTGGAATGACCCACTCGTAAACAGTTTAAGCACAGATTTTTACACTCAACTAGGTTTAGTTTATCTTGCGGGGATAAACTTAAGAACTGGTGTTTAGAATAATGTAGTTTATCTGTAACGCCTACTCAATTTTAGTTCGCAATTATGCAAACGCACGTCTTATTGCATGAACGCTTAGTTGTAAGAATTTTATTTTTTAAGTACCTACGTATATTATCATTTTTGCTTTTTTCTTCTTCCTGTTGTCTTTGCACGGAATACAGCCCTTAAATCATCGGAAGCCTTTTATTTAAATAATTCTGGATATAAAACCCCAACATGGTCCTTCGAGCCGGATATTAATGAAGATTCAATAATAATCAGTGGAAATAAGAAAACTACGGATTTATACTGGAATTATAATATTGAAGATTATTGAAGTAGCCCGGTACACGGAGTTCAAAGGTCAAGACGAAGGTCAACTTGGAATTCTTGCTATATTTGGAGATATTGGATAGCTGGATGTGGATAAATACAGTGTTCAGTGGATAATATTATTGATAATACCCAGTACTCTTAATTAGGTTTGTTTTAAGGTAATATTTCGAGTAAGTTTCCGAAAATTGTTAAGGTTAGTACTACCTACCTATTTTATTTTACTTTGATTGTTATAACCAGATACTTAATTAATTTATTTGCAATTAACTGATTACATTATTTAAACTAAGCTGAAACTAGGTGTATTGTTTGTAAAGTGATTAGGTATATCAATATATCATTAAGCATTAGTGTAGTTTTTTCAGCTAAGTTATTATTAGTGTAAGGTGGTATAAAACAATCTGTTAGGTAGGTTTTAATTATTGTACTTTAACTTGTTGTATTTCAGCTGCAAGACTTATTGTTATTGTAAGTAGTATTTGTACGTTATTTAAGTGTAACTTTGTGTATTTCAGTGTAATACCGGTGTCTCAAAATGACTGACAAGGAGTTAGTTAAAAGAAGGGCAAGTTACAAGGGACGTTTGACAGCTTTTTCTAATTATGTCAATGATTTGGAAGATTCGTTGAATCCATCACAGGTGTGCGAATTGCAACTACGTTTGGGTAAGATAGAAAATTTATTTGTACAATTTGACGAGGTTCAATTAAGATTGGAGTGTTTAGTCGATGACGTAAATAGCCAACTACAGGAGCGAAACGAGTTTGAATCTATATATTACAAGATCTTTTCAAAGGCTCAAGAGTTACTTACACGTAATTTAAAAACAACTAAGGATGATTATCCTTTGGAAAATGATAACTGTTCATCAAGAACGCGTAATCGTAGGCTTGTTATATTACCTACCATACAACTGCCAAAGTTCTGTGGTTCCTATGAAAAATGGTTGGAGTTCCACGACACGTTCTCTAGTTTGATACATTTTAATGATGAAATAGATGACGTCAACAAATTTCATTACCTTAGGGCTTCTCTCGAGGGATCAGCTGCTGTGGTGATTCAATCTATTGAGTTTTCTGCCAGTAATTACTCGGTCGCATGGAAAATATTGTGTGAACGTTTCGACAATAAGCGGATTTTAATACAAAATCATGTAACGGCAATATTTAATCTCGAAACAATTAGGAAGGAGTCATCTGTTACTTTAAAACGTATAATTGATTCTGTAAACAAGAATTTGCGTTCATTGGAATCATTAGGAGAACAAACAAATCATTGGGACACGCTCTTAATTCATATAGTTACAAATAAGTTGGATTCCAAAACTTTTCGCGAATGGGAAGAATTTAAAGGTGGTTTAGATAAAGAAAAGTCCATTACATTCAACATGCTTATTGGTTTTTTGCGAAATCGGTCAGACTTATTAGAAACAATTGAAATGTCGCAAAATAATTCAAATTATAATTCTTCTAATTCTAACAATAAACATAAAAGCATGGTGTCTGTGACCAGCACAACAACTAGTCGGCCTAATTCTGGTTCTAATTCATTAAAGTTGTGTCCGAAATGTCAAGGTGAACATAGCCTCAGTAACTGTCCACAATTTTTAGGACTTAGTAATGAACAGAGGTTAGAGTTACTACCACAATATAAAATATGTTTTAATTGTTTCCGCACAGGCCATTATGCCAATCATTGTAAATCAAGTGGTTGCAAAGTGTGTAAGCGCAAGCACAACACACTTGTTCATGTTACAAATGTCAAAGCTAAGGCGACAGTTAAACCATCTACTACCATTGGTGACCATGATGACAGCGGTGAAGCTACTGAACCATTGGCTAACAAGAACGTAACATTATCGGCACATGTCACGACGAATATACAAAATAAAGGAGAAGTTCTTTTAGCCACTTCATTGTTAAAAGTTTACGATGGCAATAACCGCGAATATCTTGGTCGTGCCATTCTTGACAGTGGCAGTACGTCGTGCCTTATAACAGAAAAATTCTGCAATTTATTAAATTTACCGACTATCAAAGTTAACGAGTCGCTGATGGGTATAAATAATTCTAAGTCACCAATAGGTAAATGTGTTGCATTCCAATAAAATCTTTAAATGAAAACTTTTCTAAAAATATTTGCTGTTTTATCTTACCTTCTATTACTGATGAAGTGCCTTGTCGTCAATTGGATCTCAATGAATTAAATATTCCGAGTGATTTATGTCTAGCTGATCCTCACTTTCATACACCATCTCCTGTAGACTTAATTATAGGTGCAGATGTTTTCTGGGACCTCTTAGGTACAGAAAAGATAGACCTCGGTAATGGCAAACCGGTGCTATATGAAACTAGACTTGGTTGGATAGCTTCAGGCCCTATACTACATAGTGGCCAAGTTCCGTGTTCGCTTCCTCTACTTTGTAATTTAACAAATGTTAATAATCCCGAAACTAATGTTTCAGTGGAAAGCTCTAGTACTGATGACATTCAAAACCTTTTAATGCGTTTTTGGCAGCTTGAGGAAGTTAGCCATCAGTCATCAGTATTCTCTCAAGAGGAGAAAATGTGTGAAGCGCATTTTATTCAAAACACAACGCGACTCGAGGACGGCCGTTTCTGTGTGAGAATACCTTGAAAACAATCACAAAATAACTTAGGTCACTCTGTTCATAGAGCTAAGCACTGTCTGCTTTCATTAGAGCGCAGGTTTAAGGGCCAGCCATCATTTAAAGCACGTTATTGTGACTTCATGAAAGAATATGTTGAGTTAAAACATATGTCTAAAATTTAGACATATGTTTTAACTCAACATATTCTTTGATGATTCGTGGATCAGGTACACATTTAATGTGTACCTGATCCACAGAAGGTTGCATATTTTATACCTCACCATGGCGTTGTGCGTGAAAGTAGTTTAACTACAAAACTCAGGGTGGTGTTCAACGCTAGTAGTCCCACCACCTCAGGAGTTGTCTTTGCACGGAATACAGCTCTTAAATTATCGGAAGCCTTTTATTTAAATAATTCTGGATATAAAACCCCAACAACTGGCTACAAGCATAAACGGGATGCTTACACACTTAGCACATTCACGCTTAGATCAATTTTTCTTATTATTATTCGAATACTGATTACTTTGTGTAGACACAAAAGTTTGAACCTTTGATGTCTGTTTTCTATTGTTATCTTGAGATACCTTGCCATTTGAATTATTGGAATGATGGGCTTTGGCCAAGTCTAAAACTTCAGCTTTTTCTTATAGAAAGGTAATCAACGTGTCAAATGTTATGGACGCGTTAGTAGTTTTAATAAAATTAATCTTGTACTGCTGCCAGTCCTTATCTATGGCCGCATCAAACTTAGACACAATGATATAAATTAGCAAAGTATAATACTCAATCAACTCAATGGGTTCCAATAACATTTTAAAGCGCGTAGATTTCTAAAAATTTAATCAACCGTTTTACGAATATTAGGTGCTGATTCTTTTGTAAGGGGTTGTACAGAAAAAATAGATCTAACATGATTATGTAGATGTACTAGCAAATTTTTATTATCATACCTACCCTCGATCATATCCCAAGCTATTTTGTAATTACTGGCAGAAAATTCTAGAGATTTAATTACCTGAAGGGCATTACCGGTAAGAGCAGATCTTAAATAATGAAATCTCTGTATATCATCTAGCTCTTCAGAGTTGTGAATCATTGACAAGTATGTATCTCTGAATTCTAGCCAGTTTTCGTATGATTCGTCGAATGAGGGCAGCGATATAGTGGGCAATTTAACCAGTAGGTAACTTGTTTCTACAGTTATGAGAATTATCACTACTAGTACAACTAACGTTTTTATTTTCTAACAGACACTCAATAGTAGACATAGCACTGTAATAAGAATTTTCAAACATTTGACGTTCTAACAACTGTTTATCATATTCCTTTTCATCGACTAATTCCTCAATAGCATATTGAATAGTATTAAAGTTTTGTAATAAGTTAATTGCCGACCGCTGACGTAGCTTTAATTCGTTTAATTGCGTAGACAGAGAAAACTATAGACTGCTGGTCATCTTCTATCTCACTTACAGAAGAAAAAGAAAAATATATACTAGATGCTTGTAAAGAAAAGAGACAGAGCCTAATATTTTTGTCCCGTATCGCGTGTCACGTATTTTAAGGTGAGCACTTCAAATGGTAAACAAAGTTTGACGTTTGATACGCAATCAAAAGTGGTTGCGACGATATTTTAAATTATTATTTAATTTGTTATTTCGAAAAATACCGACAATTTTGTGTTTATTGTTGAGGATGGACTTTAGATATTGCTGCAAAATGGTACGGTGCAGTGTTCTTGGTTGCAAAAGTGATAGTGGGAAGAAAATTGCCGGTTTGTCCTTTCATTCGTAAGTAGCTAAATATTTCGGTTTATTCGGTGGAAGACCGTGGAAGTTTTCAACTAATATGGTTTATAAACTGTTATACAGCTGTTTTAAGGTAAAATGAGTGCTGAATTTGTTTAGGCCCACCTGATTACCGTGTATTAGCAGCGTGTGATGCGTAAATACATTGCCTACAGTTTTTAAATGGTGTGGGTAAATGACAAAAAGTGACACTTCGTAGCTTGCCAACCGCAGGAGCGGTCGAAATATTTTTCTGTCCTGTAAACTAACTAAATTAAAGTAATTTCCAAAAGTTCATAGTTATCATTGAAGAAACCAAAGTTCCAAAAATTCACCCTTTATGTTGTAATAGACAGAATTAAGTGTTTATAACATATTGTGATTTACATAACCTCCAAGCTCAGTGCTGCCTACTTTTTACTCGGATACTACCCCATTTTAGGGGAAAATAGTAGGTACACCAATAAAATATATTACAATAAATTACTTTCTTCAATCATTTCAGATAAATGCTTTAATAGAGTGTAATGTTTAGCGCTGGCAGCAAATTTGTTTCACTTTTCGCCGGGCGTAATAATACATCTTTACCTTTTAGTACCTATATGTTTATAGTATAACATATTGTATTTATAGTAGGTATTAAAGTGTAAAAAACTTTCAGATTTCCCGCCAAACCAAAATCACGGGAATTATGGATAAAAGCAACTAAAAGAAATAACTGGGTACCAAAGAAAAGCTCTAAAATATTCAGCCAACACTTTCATAGCACTTCTTTTATGAAAGTGGGAAATAAAACATATTTACATCTTGAAGCTATTCCTGTTGAGGTAGGAAAGAAAAGTGATTATTTATAAAATATCTACTCATCAAAATCATCATCTATTGATAATATTGTGGTATTATTTTATTTAAAGGCCTTACAATCAGCAAGCACTGTTGCGTCTACGCCCACGGTACCAATAGAGAGACTGAACAAAATTACACGGTTCCCTAAGTTGAAGTAAATATAAGCCAATAAAAAAAACGCAATCACAATCCGATGAATAGTTTCGGAGAAATGCGTGGACAAACATACATACAAACGGTACAAACATACATACCTACTGTATATAATTTTGTACATTTGATTGGAAGCCCTAATAAATTATCGTAAGTCAATATTTTGCAATTCCAATAATATTACATACATACGTGTCGAATTGATAACCTCCTTCTTTTTTTGAAGTCGGTAAAAAAATATGTTTCCCTTGTTTAGATTTAATGAAACATGACTGGCCGGTTGGTGCAGTTTGTAGCGACCCTGCCTTCTGAGCCGCTAGTCCCGGGTTCGATCCCCGGACAAATCAAACATTTGTGCATGAACATGTCTGTTTGACCTGTGTCTGGGTGTGTATATGTATATCAGTCATCAGGTTACCGTAGTACAGGTTCTTCCTAGTTTGGGGCCTGAAGACCTTGTATGGATGTTGTCTCATATTATTATAACAAGTTATACCTTTTTTGTAAATCGGGTAATAAAAAGATTTTTTTGTATGCTGTATCTCAGGTTTTCTTTAAAATAATGTCCTATTTCCCGAAGGTGAAAGAATTCCTACTAAGAATAAACTATTTTGACTTTGATGTGTTATTTCTATTTATAAAGCCTGTGCGTTTGTACAAAGTAGATAATAGAAATTGAAAGACATGTGAATTATCGGGGTAAAATCACCTTGATTGGGGTAACCCTAAAGTTTCAGGTACCTTGCTTTTCTGTCCCTTACAGCGACACGCTGAGCAGTAGTCTATAGTTTTCTCTGTCTACGTTTAATTGTTTGGCAGTTAACTCATCGGAATTTGACAAGGAATCTACACCTTTCACAAACAGCGTCAAACTACCCTTAATAGGACCCCGTTTTCTCACTAATTCCTTAAACGCCTCATTCATATTGACGATGTATGGGAGGAAAGAGTACTCACGGTTATCTTGCAACCACTGTGGTGAATAATGCGCATCACACCCGTTATTCCTATAAGATATAAGGCGATTTTAGTACAAATAGGACAAAGGGGTATGTGGGGTAAGGATTTGGAAAGGTCTTACGCCCCTGAATGAAGCCGCTCCTCCTGGCCGGCCGCTAGTGGTTGTCTTTCCCCAGGATTTTCTCCATGCTGGTCGCTGGTGATCGCTTTAGATATGGCTCGTTAGACCAAAATGTTGAGGACTTGTAGTGCGCCAGCAGGGCGGAGAAGAATTACGGCTTTAGAGGCGTAGGAATAAAAACTATGCTGTCGTTTCGACAGTTTTAATGAGTATGAGTAATTCAACTTGAAGGTAACATAGATTAAAAAATATATAGAAAGACATAGACAGAATCCACACATGATTTCTTATTGATTACGGAAAGTGGTGTCATCTAACCGTGATGACACGAGCCAACCAGACCGACGCCGGACCACAAGATGTATTCGAACTCTCTTCACACTTGACCGCGGCAACGTCGCTCGGCGGTCATAGATGTAAATCAATGTTGTAAATAGATTATATTTTTGACAAATTGAGACAGATTAGAATACGATCGTTCTTAAAAATACGGGAGTTGCCCCTCAGATAAAAAAATAAGTATTTATTGTGTAAACTTCACGTAAAAAAAGGGGTTATAAGTATCGCTATCTAAACACGATGCACTAGGTCGATTTTTTTAATGATTTCAGATACTTTAATTGAAGTAGGTAAAACTAATAACTTACCAGTTACCTACCTAGATAATCTCTTAGATAGGTAACCAAGTACTTAGGTAATAAATACAAACAAAGACTATAAAACGTAAGTATATTTTCTAAAACACTGCATTTCTTAAAAAGTAAGTAAGTATTAATGTTCAGCCTAAGAAAGTTAAGTAGGTAGGTTATATTACCAACCTCCTAGAGCTATCTTCTAACTGAAAACTTTAGTGTTCTAGGTATACCTAATAGGTAGCTGGACTAGACTTAAACTGTTCACCTAATACTCAAAAGTTTTATCCTAACGACCAAAATTTTGCGCATTTATCAATCATCATTTATCTGTGGAGAAAATGGAGCAATGATTGATTCAAGCTTTAGATACCTTTTAGGTACTGTTGGTAGCACAAAGTTGTATTTTACAAAAGTCGAATTCGATGGATGAGGCTAACTATGATGTGCGGAAGTAAACTTTATGACATCTGACGACGGGCAACGTTAGCAAAACGACTTACGAAATCAGGATAGATTAGACTCGAGTGTAAGTAAGTTAATAGGTAATAATTAAATACCTAATCATTTAGCTACCAAGAAACATAGCCTAGGTAACATTAGTTTTGTTTCAATAAAAGATGGGTACCTATGGCCAATAACTACATATGAGTAAGACCCTATCCTTTAAGCTAGGAAAATCCTGTATCTTGAAGGACAGTGTAAAATAACAAAACTTAAGGAAGGTTGCGACTGAACCGGAGGAAGCTTAAGGTAGTATTGCTAGCGGTCAGAACAGGTAGGTATACCTAGATACCTACAATGTTTGGTGGTTGATAAAAGTCAATAGACGGCTTTTGAAAAAATAAATACCGACAGCTATGTTCAAAAAACTCAATATAATATCTTACAAAATAGATAGGTACATAAGTAGATAGGTTTATGTACCGACTACCATTCATCAAGGAACTACTCGGCTGCAGTGGTATGCTGTTGAAACTATGCAGCGCATGTATAATTTGTATTTCGTTTCTAACACGGTTATATTACCTTCCTATTGGCCTAATATTGCAACTTGCACGGATTCAAAAAAATAATTTTCTCAAACATGCTTGGAAAGAGCATTATTTTGACAACCAGAATTAATTCTTTTTTCTTTTACTTCTTTCTTTTTTCTTCTTTATTAATTAATAATTATTCATTATTCAGACATAAATCGAAATTGGTGTAGGTACTGGCCAAATACATGCGACCAGTGGCCGGCAAAAGATGTATGAAAATCCATACCTGTCGTGGTTTAGCGGCCAAATAAATTACATAGTAAACTCATATCCATCGTGTAATTCGGAACGATCTTTTACTCCGAAACATGGCAACCAAGAAGATAACTTATCAAAGGTTTTATTTAAATTTCGAACTGGCTTGCTATTTGCAAGCCAGTTCGAAAAAGCTGTTTATTGAAAAAAATAACAAATGGACACTTTAACGCGGGAAAAATTATTGTTGTTCGTTGTTCGTCTATTTTAATTTCCGCGCGTTATTTGAGAAAAGTACTATACAAGCCTAGAACATACAACCTGTTTTTAGAATTTCACTAGTGCTTACACCGAAGCAATCAAGGCCCAACGCCGTTAAGCCTACCCCTTCAAAATGACACGCTTCTTCATATATCTTAAGAACAATAGAGGACTCCAAAGCATCATCATCATCGCCCGCAAACTTGGTGGGCGATGATCGCAAGACGGGTGGTTAACTATCAGTTGAGGTCTAGACCGCCATGGATACACACCAGAACGAGCCGTTGCGTTATACTTCACAGAAGAATAAAAAAGGCCCAAAAGGTTCTGGGTTCTGGATAGAAATCGTTATGGATTATTTGTTACTCTTATTAGTGAATTAAAGATGGACGATGAAAAATTCTTAAATTATTTTCGTCGTCCGTACCTATCTAGTTATTTAGAACTTTTAAGAAAAATGGAAACTGCTCTTCAAAAACAACATAATAATTAATATGCGAGATCTTAAAGCACCGGAGGAAATATTGGCAGTAACATTAAAAATATTTTATTTTGCAAATATTGGTACAGTACATGGTGTTAAGGGTAAGTTCAGCCATATTTTACCAGTAGGCATGCAAAAGTTACAAAATTTAAGCTAATCCACTAAAATAATGTAACAAAAAGAGCAAAAAATATTAAAAATAAATACCATCACGAAAAAAACATAAGTTCTTATTTAAAACTTTATAGGCAGTCTAAGTCTCGATTTTTTTTACTGACAAGTATTCTGTTAGGTACGCTATAATATGCTTTGACTGTGAAAAAGCTTCGAAGCCTATTTTAATAAAACTAGTGTTATTAATGAAATTATTATTTTTCTTTATTCAAAATACACATGACTGATTGAAGATTTTGTGGACTTTAGGCAATGACGTATTATAATAGTTTATATTATATCATTGACTTTAGGTATTGCTTTCAGCACTGCGATTCTGTAACCATCTCACCGTGAAAACTTAGGTGAAGTGAGCGTGGAGTGAGCTGTCAGTGTCATCCCACTGATGCTAGGGATTGACCAAGCTAATGCTTGGTCAATCCCTACAATCACACTTACAATCATAATCGAGATTTTAATTATGTTTTCTAATGTTAGTTTTGTTGATAATTTTATATTATTTCAAAGCTAGTATTTAAGTGGCAGTGGTTTTTTTACTGGCAGCTCACTCCACGCTCACTTCACCTAAGTGTTCACTTCACGGTCACATTTTTACAGAATCGAAATGCAGGAGCAGACTGTTAAAAAGAGGTACGATAGCCGCAATATTTAATACTGTTATTTTCTTGACTGTAATTAATGTTGTAAATTGATAAGATGAAAATGCTGGATTACCAATAATTTGTAGAACTGCTATTTAAAATTTACTTGTTTTTGCTTCATCATAATTTTGCGATGAAGATTAAATTCCTAAAAAAAATTACAAATGTCTATCTTCGCGTTCAGACAACAACTCTATTAATGCTTTGTCGGCGTCGTCCTTTTTCTTCTTTTTAGCAGCTGTTTTTGAAGAGACTGGTGTAGGTCTAGCAAAAGCATCTAACGTTGATGCAAAAGTAGTAGTATTAGTAGGTTGTTGAGCTGTAGCACTGTTTGTAAAGGTTGAGGAGGTATTTTCATTAAGTAGGTAGTATATTTTTTTTTCAAAAACTGTAACTGTTCAAGAAATATATACTTTTGGTTTTTTTGGCTCCCGATCCCTTAGAGCATTTAGGTAATGCTCTAAGCCCGATCCAGATCTTTTTCTGTTTCAACTTTTTTTTGTTTTTAAATCTTTAATATTTTTCCATTTTTTTATTACCATGTTTCCTGAAAAAACATCTAAGTAAGTAAATTGATTTATTTCAGACACCTAGCAAGTGGGACATTAATTAAAGATTTGCACTAGGTACACATTCAGAATTGGGCACACAACTTTATCGACAATTATAAAAATAACATGTGAAAAATATGGGAGGTGTAAATGCTTGAATGTTTCCGGTAATCACTACAGAAGTTTTAGAAGAAATCAGTCAAAAATTTTACAATTACGCAAACTTTCCTCACTGCGTCGGAGCAATAGCCGGGAAACACAAGAATAATTAAACCAGATAGATAACAGTGCTTTTACTTACTACAATAAATAAGGTTTTTTTATTTGAGTTCATGGCTGTAGTTGATTCGGTACTGCTTTTTTTTGTAGACATCGGAGCCCCGGGAGGTAATGCTGTTTCAACCATTTTTTTTACATACTGCCTACTTTTGGGAATGCGCGTAGGTAGGTAACGATTCTATCAAAGTACGCAATGAAAAAATACTATCCGGATCTACTTTGGCATAAAGCATTTGGGTTGTATCAAAATGTAATGAGACCTTTTATGGTGGTCAGATTTTGAATGTACAAAAAAGCGTATTTAATTATCGCCTATCTAGAGCACGAAGATACGTAGAATGTGCATTTGGCATTTTGACAAACAAATGACGTATATTAAATCGTGCCTTATGTATATAATATGTAATAACTTTATCAATTGATATTGTGAAGGCATGTTGCATACCTACCTACTTCACAATTTTGTACGAAAACGAGACGGCCATCACATTATAGATGATGATTTTAGTCATAATCTTGAGAGTATAATCCTATACTTACCTACAGACAGCTCAATCAATACGCAGCGGAAAACAAGCCAATAACATTAGAGATATTTTTCAACAATATTTTAAGTGACAGTGGAGCCTTAAGTTGGCAATTGTCAAAAATTTAACGAAATAAATTATTGTAGATGTATGTAACCCGAGTCAATAAAGAAAATAATCAAAAATGGTGCCGATTCTGTTGTACACCGAACTAAACTAACTAAACTATCACTAAAATTCCTTACTTTTGGCTATGAGAATTTTTACGCTATTCTGCAAAATAAAATCTCTAAATTTAAAAATAATTTTGACACTTCTAAAATCAAATTTGACAATAATTATTGCGACTCCACGTGGTACTTGTTTGCCGTACCACGTGATCTTTTTTTAGAGCCGTAGGCGCGCATTATGTGCGGCCTCGACTTGTTTTGTATGGAATTTTTTACTTTTTGTATGGAAAATATAAAAAAATATTACCAACACGTTGAGTTTTATAGGTTTACGGGTCGCAAAGGGGGTCGAAATTTTCATTATTTTTGCGATACGACACACCGTTTTCGAGATATAAGCAAAAGAAAAGAAAAAAAGATACAGTACTGTGTTTGCATCTGAAGTCGAGGTGTTGGTGTGAATTTTAGTTCATGACAACTAATTTTATTCCACACCTTTTTAATCGCGATTAAAAATAGTCAGATTTAGTTAAGACAATCAAAATTTTAGGTGAAAAACGTAAAATTCAGAATAGCAAAATTGCCATTTTCACTAAATTATAATCTCAGTGCCATCTTAGTGCTGTCAAACTAAAATATAGTTAAGTTGTGTCACTTTAGTCAATTTCAGAATGGGAAATCGTCGTTTGACAGGAATAAACTAAATTTTGGTGATTTTTAGTCTAGTTTAGAGAATTTTGTGACAAGAGAATCGGCACCAATGGCGGCGCTAACACTTAAAAATAAACATATAAAATAGTTAGGTAGGTATCATATTTTTTTTGTCTCATCCGAATTTTCATAATCTTTATTTAAAATACCTACCACTGATTTCTTCCCATGCTTTGAGCGTCAAGTTCTTGTACTTAAATATTCTTCTAAGCTCTTATCCTTGAACTGGCCTTTCTTGCACCAAAGTACCTAATTATTAGACCGATTTCAATATCCATTTTGTAATGTTTGTTGACAAACGTGCACAGACACGTCATGATACCACCATATAAAAATGTACTCTGTGAAGTCACTGGTGCAAAATGGCGCCCCCGCCGGCCACTGCGGTCGCCCGCCATCCGATCGCAGAGGGCGCGGGCGACCGCGGCCCGCGCGATTCTACTAGTTGCCGGCCGGTACAGCGGGACCATAAAGGAAAGTAATATAATGAGCAGGATCCGCATACAAACGCGCAAACCGCGGGCGTAAAACGCGTCGTGAAATGTGCTTAAATTTTTTACATATTTAGTTGCATTCTATAGGATCTGCGGGCCCGCAACCGCGGCGGGTGTGGATGAAAATCGCTCCGTGAGTTTAGGTAGCATGTTTGACCGCTATGTCGTATTGTATGCCTGTGGCACAAACAGATGGTCAGAATTCTTCTTTTTACTAATTAATGTAAACCCACCGAGATTGGACTCGCTGGATTGGTCTGGATGGGTTTGTGTAGGTACTTATTACACAGACGGTGAAAACGATTTGAGGTAGCAGCATTGCGGACCCACCATACCACTGGCCATACCCCTGTTGGTATGGGGTGGTATAGTTTTAGACCCACCATACCACCAGGGGTATGGCCAGTGGTATGGTGGGTCCGCACACTGTAGCAGGAAGGTGGTCGGTCAAAGGATGTCAGGGATTTTGTTTCATAGACCCACCACACTTCTATGCTTCCAACATGGTTTCACAACTATAATAAAAGTCAAAACATGTGTCACTCGGGTTATTTTTGTATATCTATTTAATAACATTTATAAGTATATTCATAGAAGTAACATTCATTTTCTAAACAGTGTACTACGCAACAAACATCAAATTGCTAATACTAAATTTCAAATACAATCACAATAATAACCTAGTCTTAATGTAATAGAAGAGGTAGTTTGCGACAGGGACCAAGCGCGGCTTAGGTGGGTGTAGGCCAAGTGAAACGATGGATACAACATTCAACATTTATGTTAACTAACAGATACGTCATTATAGTCAAAAACACATTCAACAACACCTATTTAATCTATATATTATTAGGTAAGTATAAAAAGCAAACTTAACCAAATGAACCTCGTAAACTATCGGAATAATGTGCAAGTTTGAACTCGTGTATAGTTTACCAACTATGCAATAAAAAAGAGAAGAAAAATAATAATCAATGTTCGCTGCCTCGGCGTACAGCAGCGGTACAGCGCTACACTGCGGAAGGTCTTTCTAGTCAAGAGTCGGGCAATATAGGTACATATATTTTCTTTAGAAAAACTTTTTAACGATAGCCCGGTTGTAGAACTACTCCCAATAAAAGGCGATACAAAGTTTTAAGTTAATATCGTCCCGTATAAAATGGAACGAAATACCGTCGTCAGTCCTACCCTTACAGGGCTCAATAATTTAGAATCCTTACAGGGCTCAATAAATTAGAACCCTTACAGGGCTCATTATATTAGAACCCTTACAGGGCTCAATAAATTAGAACCCTTACAGGGCTCAATAAATTCGACATACAAAATGGACGACATTCGTTTCAGTTGGTCAATGGAATTTATAAATCTCATAGACCAATTTTTTTGTGCCAGATATAATTCGTGTAAATAAACTCTACTTAGTAGATATTTTTAACAGTTTCACGCAATTCGAATGTCGATCACAACCCGCGAGTCTTTGAAAACGCGATATGTTTAATTCCTGATAGATAAACATTCGGCTACAATACGATAAGTTTAGTTATGTTAGTTGGAAATTATAGTACAACTAAATCTAGAAGTAAAAAAACAGTAACAAAAAAAATGCCCTCAGATGAAATCATACTTCATATCAATCATACCATATTACCTGTACGATTGTAATGTAGCAACAAATAGTAATTTATCATATATTATAACATAATAATACTACAGTATTTGACAACAATCATATTATGTTAACTACTCAATCAAATGCATTGGTATCTCAGGTCATAGGAACGCGGAAGCTTGCCTTTGCTAACTTATAACGAGTCACTTGTTAGTTTTGCATGTTGAAAACTCGAGGTCGTTCACTGTTAGGGTGTGTATGAGTCCTAAAGTAAGTCCATGGGCACATGATTGACACGTGATCTCGGCTTTCACTGACACGCATAATTTTTCACTATAGAACCACAGATTGACCATGTTTCTATGATCCAAAACATTATTTAATTTAAACAATCCTATTTCTGACAAAAAATTAATCAACATTTAATACAATGACTATTAACACTACCATACATGATCATTAAGTCTTCAAGTTTGCCTCATGTCTTCAAAACCATGTGCTTGTTTTACCCACAGGACTACGCGCCTGCGTTGGCCGAGGCTAGCACTCGTTCTAACTTAGGAGACCGGTCCATTCGTGCTTGTGCACGCATCCAGTCAAGCCAAACTGACGCTAATGCGCTATTCAGTTTGGCGTCCTCATGTATAGTAGGTTTTACACACAACAATTAATAATTGGAAAAGCTGTACTATGAATATTCGTTGAATTACTGGAAAACATCAACATTGGACATAAAGACGATTCATGATTATAACTATTAACGCTTCCATACATCATCATTACAACCTTCAAGTTTGCCTCATGACTTCAAAATCTCTACCATGTGGTTGTTATGCCTCAAGGCGTACGCGATGGCGTTTGCCGAGGTTACCTCTCGTTCTAACTGATGAGACCGTTTCGTGCAGGCATGGTGCACGCATCCAATCAAGCCAAACTGACGCAAATGCGCTATTCAGTTTGGCGTCCCCATGTATGGTAGGTTTTACACACAACAATTAATAATTGGAAAACATTGATTACGAATATACGTTGAATTACAGGAAAACCTCAAAATTTGACATAAAAACTATTCATGATTATGACTATTAACGCTTCCATACATGATCATCACAACCTTCAAGTTTGCCTCATGACTTCAGAATCTGTACCCATGTGGTTGTTATGCCTCAAGGCGTACCAACCGCTCTAACTGAGGAGACCTGTTCATTCGTGCTTGTGCACGCAGTCAATCAAGCCAAACTGACGCTAATGTGCTAGTTCAGTTTGGCGCCCCATGTATGGTAGGTTTTACACACAACAATTAATAATTGGAAAACATTGATTATGAATATTCGTTGAATTACTGGAAAACATCAATATTGGACACAAAAGTCGTTATTAAAGACGGTGTACTTAAAACTTGACCAAGCCTGAGCCACGGATGCTAAGGTCTAGCTGAAGCTGTTGGTTTTATACTCCTCGTAGATCTCTTGAAACATGCTGCGGCAGTTCATCTTGACCTTGAGCTTGGAGCAGAGCAGAAACACGCCAGATAGCTTGCGATGAAGTGAGTATATTTCCTCGGGGGGTGGGCAGAGGCGGTGGGTCAGTATGGTGGGTATCAACGCCTGGATGCGACGTGTAGTTTGTTGGGTGCTGAAGTCGAACTCGCCCAAGCCGTCGCTGGTGAACACCTCACCCATTATCATGACGGTATCGATGTGTGTCTCCTCCATTACCTGTAAGTGAATTTTCGAAATATAAATGAAAGCTATATATAAATGAAAAATGCTTTGTGTTGCTTTTTATTGAAAAAACAAGATGGCGGCCGAAGTTGCGATTATGGCCACGCGCCAGATCATGTACAGCTATACCAACCTTGGATTCATATCCAGTCAAGAACTTCATCTCCCTTGACATATTCAAGATGGCATCCCGATCGCCTCGCGAGGCCGCGTGTATGATCTCGATGTACTGATCCATAAATTGCTGGGAGTATTCGCGTGTGGCGCCGAAGTCAAGCAGGATTACCTGTTCGGGACATATAAGGGATTAGTCTCTGACCGCTTCTGTTCTACAACTTTCTTACCATACTAGCCGTGTGCCTAGTAGGGTTTCGCGTCGGCAATGACGAACTTCCATACAAGCTTTCGACTTCAACTCCTTTAGGTGATGAATTTTAAAATTCCTTCCTTATTGCTTGCCGTCGTTACAAAAGGTACTCTTCTGCAATATTTCATACGTTTAGACCGAGCGGTTTAGGCGATGCGCTGTTTCAAGGAATTAATGAATTTTAGATTTTTATTAAATAGACTGATTACCTGCTTGGTAGTTGGATTGTAGAAAAAGTTGGCCCAGTTCGGGTCAGTCTGCATGCAGCGCAGTACGAACATCTCGCGCAGGCACAGTTGCATAATCTTCTGTGCGACGTCCACGCGTACCTCGTATTCGGCGTCGACCAACTTGTCCAACGGCACGCCATCGATTAGTTCCGTGGTTATCACCTCCTGAGCGCACAGCTCATCTGGTGGTGGGGAATTAAGATCATTATTAGCCTGCACCATGATACTCTCTCTCATTTCGACAATTCAACAATATGCATTGTGTGTTTCCGGATAATTTGTCTAACTGATAGGTTAACCTGATAGTATCAGCATACTGTGAAATAGGCACTTATGGTGGTTCTCATAAAAGGACAATAATTGAGGGAGCTGGTAGCCTGAACACCTGAGTCACTGTGTTGACAAAATACAGCAGAAATAAAATGTGTATGTGATTTAGAACCTATACACACACACACACACACACATACGCACCCATGTATACGCGCACTCACACACACACAAGCGCGCACACACGCACAAACACACAAAAATACATACACACCCATATATACATACACACGCAATGTAATGTAATGTGTACATGGAAATTGTTATAGTAGTTTAAAGTGTTGTCGTAGTACCGTGGGGTTTTATTGTTTATTGTTTGTGGTGTTGTGTGTTGTACATATACAGTCCTTTCACAGTTATTTTTGCCGACAGCAATAAAAATCATTGTGATTTTGACAGATTAGTCAGTGGCAGTAACCCAACAGCAACCTTATTTTAATGACAATAAAGATCAATGTGATTTTGTCAGTGGTGCAAAATCAGAGGAAGACCAACTGTGAAAGGACTTTACATACTGACTGTAATTAGTATGTCCCTTACCGATGATATCAGGTACATAGTACTCGGGATATGGAGCGAGCAGCGTCTTGAACTTCTTGGTGCATCTGGCCTCGCGCAGATAGTCCACCTCCCAAGACAACTCCTTCTTAGCAACCTCCACGATGTTGTCTATAAACATGCCCTTGGGGAAGATGTTCCATACCTGGCAACATTACTATTTGTTAGGCGTGACTACCGAATTCTGTCTATTAAAAAATTTACCATGGAGTTCAAAGTTACGGAAATTAAACATCATCCAATTTGACTTGCGGTCAAATTGATTGTTGCCATAATTTCCAAAATAATAATAATAGTAGGTAATTAATTATACCCTGACATTATTATGAATGAATAAATGAGCAGTGGTGGCCCAGTGGTAACGGCCCCGCCCAGACAGGGGCTTTACTTTGTGTTAATTATTCCATCACCATTACTTTCAAAACCGTGAAGGAACGGTGAACTTTTCCAACTTTTTTCCCTACCGAAACCGGAAATGGCACGACCGCCATTTGGAACCCCTAACCCATCTCCCACCCATTTCGAGAAACGACATGTCAGTGAGTGAGTGAGTCAGTCAGTGGCTCTGCAGTTTATTTTATATAACTATAATAACATATTTATAGAGCATCGTCTATTGTCACTCATTCCTGTCATGTGTGACAATGTTCTACTCAAACTAGATGAGATCCGCGTACAGCGTACCGTAGTAGTAGGCTATTAAGACGTACCTTCATCACTCCGACAAGATTGTCAATGTCGCTGTTGATGCCCCGAGCGACGCCGGGGTACTGCACCTTGATTGCCACCTCCCTGCCGTCATGCATCACGGCCATATGTACTTGACCTGAACAAAACACATACGGATGTAAAGACTGCGCCGCGCCGCTGGTTTAGTGGGCGCAAGTGTAACGACTGAGTGTGGAGTCCGGATAGGGCAATGTACAAGACCACGTTCGCGCGGACGTAAAAATATCGCGGCAGGATTTTATCGCAGACTGTATTTTCAACTCTCGGTGTTAAACCGAGCATTGAGAATCCAATAGAGTAGTACATTCCAGAGCGTCGAAAAAACGCACTGTTGGATTTTCAACTCTCGGTGTTGAACCGAGCATTGAGAATCCAATAGAGTAGTACATTCCAGAGCGTCGAAAAAACGCACTGTTGGATTTTCAACTCTCGGTGTTGAACCGAGCATTGAGAATCCAATAGAGTAGTACATTCCAGAGCGTCGAAAAAACGCACTGTTGGATTTTCAACTCTCGGCGCTAAGCAGATCGATGAAGATCAAGTGCGCGAAAAAATCTTAAAATTAAAAAAGTACTTGGACGAACGGTTATTAGGTATTTCTCAGTGGTAGTTTGGATTCGAGACAGGTGAAATCGGTCAATACGCTCGCCTAAATATTACATGGGACTCGTTACGGGTGTAATATAATACACGCCTGCACCACCAGGGATTAGAGCTGTAGTGCTGCATATTAATTTGCAGAAATTAAATCATTCACACAATATCACATTGTTTATTTACTAAACGAAGATGATTTTTTACTTTGCAGCCAGTGAAGCTTTTCGGGAATCTTATGGCTTCCTAGTCTCGCTATTCAAGATACAAATACTCAGAATAAACACGTACCAATGGAAGCAGCGGCGAACGGCTTGTCCTCAAAAAAGGCGACTCTAGCCCTCCACTGAGGACCCAGTTGGTAGCTCATCACCTGCTCCACTTGCCAGGAAGGCATGAAGTCAGCAGACTGGCGCACACGTTGGAATATGCGCTGCAGTTCAGGAGAGATCAACGAGTCATCCTGGAGGCTGAGCAGTTGACCCAGCTTCAGAGCCGCGCCTAAAAAATAAAGATGTTGAGATATAAAGATGTTGAGATATACAGATGTGCTCCTTTTATTTCAAAATAAAAAGTCAATTATTCAAACTAGGCTGAGAATCAGCACTTTTTAACGTGTAAATTACATAAGACAGCCCCCCAAAACGCTCGCCCTTCACCACTTCCTAGTGCTTTAGCAGGGAAGAAGAACTGGCGCAACAAACTCCCCAGCAGCACAGCTGTCTGTTCAGTTAGAAGAACTGGATTCTATACAGTAGTAAGTAATTAACATTGCGAAACACAATAGTATATTATGCAATTAGTGAATAAAGGACGGATTTAAAGCGAGGGCCATAGATGAATCACGAGCTAGTGAAGTATTCAAACGACTGAATCACGACCGTGGGGAGTGATTCATGATGATTGAATCACGAGCGTAGCGAGTGATTCAAGTATTAGAATCCTGAGCGACGCGAGTGATTCATGGCCCTCGATATAAATCCGTTTTATTCAAGAGTTGCATACTATACTTTATACCATGACTACGAGAAAAAGAAAGATTTAAGCGAAAATAAACATTTAATAAAGAAAAAGGAAGCTTAAATTAATTAAAATGCACATTAAAATTGGGACAATTACTAAAATTAAGAGTAATTTTCTTGTTATTATTAGGATGTTCAACTTGTGTAGCGATATTTTAATGCTAAACTCCTTTTTTTTTTTTTTTTTTTTTTGTTTTGTTTTGGCTTCGCACGGTTTGTGCATTTAGCCAATGTCACGTTTAGTTGTCGAGAACAAAGGTAGGGAAACGAAAGAAAAATAAAATGTTTATGATCAATTGTAACGGGATTTAGGATTGGACGATTTATAGGATCAGTGTATTTTATAAAGGTGAATACTAATAGTGAATAATGAGTAAATTACAATGGCGACAATTTACAACTTAATATTATTTAATGTGATGAATGAGACTATACATTTATAAACAGGGAAGCTATTTGTACAAAGTAAAGAAAGTATTGAGGTAGGAAAAGGAATACGGAGAGTTAAGAGGGTACGAAGAAAAGAAGAACGGTCATATAGGGGACAGGACAAAATAATGTGATTTATGTCACCTACGTCTGTGCCACAGGAGCAAATGGGGTCGTTAATGATATGTAGTTTGGCAAGATGGGCTGGAGAACAAACATGACCCAGTCTCATTCGTATAAGAACCGAGGTCTCCATCTTGCCAAATTTTGCCCTGCCAAACCACGGTTTTTCCGGAATGTCGGGTTGTATACTTGAAAAGTAACGGCCCTTCAATTTACTTCCGATACCCCAAGCTACCTTCCAGGTGTCCCGAAGAAAAGTCTTTGGTAATGTCATCAGGTCTATAGTAAAATTTGTATAAGGAACTAAGTCCCCACACTGCACCGCATCACCAGCAAGTTTATCAGCCACTTCATTGCCATGGATTCCAGCGTGGGCCGGAATCCACGCAAATTGCAGTGTATTACCCTCAGAGATGGTTCTGGACGCAAATTCTCTTATTAAATAAATTATATGTAACTGCGATTTGTGTTCGAAAGGGGATTTATTGATGGCTAGAAGAGCACTTTGAGAATCAGTAAAAATTACAGTTTTTTTGAGCTTTAAAACACGAGTATATTCTATGGCTTTTAATATGCCGAAACATTCCCCCGTAAAAACAGAAGTCTCCGGAGGCAGTTTGATTTTTTGTACGATGTTGTATTGAGAATGGTAAGTACCTATCCCAACACAACCCGTCGGAGAACGCTTGGCAGCATCCGTAAATATATGGTGGTACTCTAGATGTTCAGCCAAAAAATGATTAAAACTTGAATGGCAATCGGGATCTGATTTACTTACACAGTATTTAATGATGGGGCTGAAATGTAAACTCTCATAACTACTGTTAAATAGGGGAAGTTTATTGGAACGGTGAATAGGAGAAGAGAGTGAAAGAAATTTTTTATAGCTTACAACTAAACAAGGAGCACGTTTATGGGACCAGTAATCTGAAGATTCAATCTGCAACACAAAAGAGTCCAGTTTAGGAATGAGAGGATGAGTTGAGAACTGAAGAATCCGGAACAAATATTTGTCAGATAAGAATTGTCTTCTAAGATATAAAGGAGGTTCCCCGCATTCAACTTGGAGTGCATTAATGGGACTAGACTTCATGGCACCCGAAATAATTCGTAATGCTTTAGACTGGATGCGATCCAATTTCTTAAAAGCCATAACACTACCAGGTTCTAGAATGAACAATCCATAATCCAGAGTGCTTCTGATGATTGCGTTGTAAATAAGTTTTAATGAAAATGGATGTGCACCCCACCACACACCAGAGAGGCATCTAAGCATGTTTAGGTGATTTTCACATTTGTTAACAATGTAATCACAATGAGGAACACTACTTAATTTACAGTCAAGTATTATACCTAGATATCTGAACTTATCTTTAACTGAAATAGGTATTCCCTTAAAATAGAGGTTTACTAAGGGAATATTTCTCTTCCGGGTGAATAAAACAGCCGCGCTTTTAGACGTGGATAAATCCAAGCCGTTTAGATGTAGCCATGACTCCAAAGTAGATAAAGCAGAATTGATAGCATAGCTAGCCTGTTCAACAGATTGGCTTGAAGAATATAATAATAAATCGTCGGCATATTGAAGAACCTTAACATGGTTAGTTAAGGATGAGTCTAAATCAAAAGTGTAAATATTGTATAGAAGGGGACTGAGGACAGAACCCTGTGGGAGACCTCTCCATACAAGATGAGATACCTCATGATCTCCTATTAACATGTTAACAGAGCGTTCAGTCATGATATTAACAATGAAATTCGACAAATTCAATGGAACCTGTAAGGCTTTTAATTTATTTTGTAAAACTGATAATACAACGTTATCATAAGCAGCATTAATATCAAGGAAAACTGCAATGGTGGAATGGTTATTAGAGAAGGACAACCGAATATCGGCTGTTAAAATACTTAAACAGTCAGTGGTACTTTTACCTTTTCTAAAGCCATATTGTGATTCTGCCAAAAAACCTTTACTTTCAACATACCATTCTAGGCGGTTTTTAATTAAATGTTCCGCTAATTTCATCAGAATTGAAGATAAAACTATGGGACGGTATGAGGAAGCATCAGATGGGATTTTATTTGGTTTAAGGAATGGCAGCACCGTTTGACGCTTCCATTCAACAGGGATGTTTCCTGTAATCATGATAGAATTAATAAGCTCTAAATAATAACTGAGGACGTCATCATTTACATTAGCAAAAAAGGAATACGGGATGCCATCAATGCCTGGTGCAGAATCCTTAGTATTATGAATTACACCCTTTAATTCAGTGAGAGTGAATGGAAGATCTAGCGTCGTATGTGTGTTTTGGTTATTGGATACGAATGACAGGTTAAGGTTAATAGCCTCGGGCACCCAAGGTGGAGCTAATTTATCTAAAAATTCACTGGCTAAAGAATCAGGAATAGGAGAAGGGTTGTTATAAATGGACCTAAATCTACGAATATTGCGCCAGACAATCGTAGGGTGAGTATTCGGTGTAATTGATGAGCAAAAGTTACGCCAAGATTCAAATTTTTTCTTCTTAAAAAGTTTACAAGTATCACTAATTAAGTTCGTAACGATTTCAAAATTAACATCAGACATATCAAGGTTATAATTATATTCAGCCTCTTTACGTTTGTTAATAAATTCTGTGCACTCAGAGTCCCACCATGGAGGCGAGGGAATTTTACTAATATTGTTATTTTTTACAGGAAAAACTTCATCTGCCGCTGCGATTAATATGAGTGCTAAAGCTTCAGCACAACTATTTTCATTGCCATCAGAAATATCAGGCAAGGAGCAAAGCTTACTGTCAACAATGTCTCTAAATTTGTCCCAGTCATTATTATTTCTATTTGGTAGTTTATGTTTTAAGTTTGATCTCCTTAATGGTGCATTTGGTTTGGAAAGAGGATAAGAAATCACTATTGGAAAGTGGTCACTACCATAAGTAGAGGTTAGAGTATGCCAAGTTAATGAAGAGGCTAAGTTTGGGGAACAGATGGAAAGGTCGATTGCACTTTGGTTTTGGGTGGGATTTGAACGACGTGTGGCAACTCCTGAGTTCAATATGCATAAGTTATGTGAGTCTATTATATCTAGTAATTCATCACCATAACAATTAGAAGTTGAACAACCCCATGATTGGTGATGGCAATTAAAGTCCCCCAATATTAAGAATGGCTTTGGAAGAAAAGAAAAGAGATTGTTCATCTCTTGAAGAACAGAAGAGGAAGGGTGAGGAATGTAAATAGAAACAAGACAAGTGTGATGCACTTTAATAGCTACAATTGAAATTTCCTCACTATGAGGAGGTAATGTAATGATAGAAAAGGGGATAGAATTCTTTATAAGTATAGCTACTCCACCATACCCATCAGATCTATCCCCTCTAATGGTTAAATAACCATTAATTTTAAAAATATGATTAGGTTTGAGCCAAGTCTCTGCTAAGGCAAAGGCAAATGGCTCATATTTGTTTAAAAGATAAATAATATCACTCTTTTTGTTTACTAGACTGCGGCAGTTCCACTGGATTATTTTGGATGTGTGGTCCATTATGAATGGATTGAGATACATTGAAAGATGGGGCAGCGTTGGACGGTGAAATGTTGAACTGAGAGGGAAGATTGTGTAATGCAGAAAGAAAATCGTTTATGGAAAAATTAGTGTCATTTTTATCATTATTAGGATTATTAGAAAAAGCACAACCATTTGGTGGTTGGGGAATGTCGAAATCTTTAATAATGGCATTGTGAGCCTCTTTATTATATCCTTGTACAGATTTGGGATGGGAGCGTGGTTTGAGGAAGACAGTCTTTTTATAGCTACTTGAAGCAGGCATTCTATTAGGCGAAGAGATTGATGGAGTTTGTGAAAAGTTTTTGGAAGGAGAAGATAAAAGTGTATCTGCATACGATTTAGTTACTGGGGGATATACTTTTGATGCTTCAGCATAAGATACTGAACTTTGTGCCATGTATGTTTTAATTAATTTTTGCCTAGAAAATTCTGGGCAAGACTTATTAGTAGCATAGTGAAAACCAGAGCAAAGGCAACAAGATGCACTTTCTTGTTCTCTTTCACAATTGTCCCCAGTGTGGCCTTGGCCACATTTATAACAACGAGGTTTGGACCTGCACTGAATTTTAGTGTGACCAAAACGACAACAATTAAAACACTGTACGGTAGGGAAAATATATAAATCTACAGGTAATGCATTATAGCACATAAAAATTCTTTTCGGTAGAATCTGCCCATCAAATGTAACAACTATGGATTGGGATGGTTTCCAAATGGATGTACCATCAACAATGGTTTTAAAATTGAGGCGTCTGACTTTTAAAATTTGCCCGCAACCAATTGGTACAGTTATATCGAGCCATTACCGCCGTCTTATCGTAAGCGACATTTTTACCTAAACAGCGATTTTTATCGCAGACGACATTTTAAACTATAACGGACTCGGTTCGTCGACATTTCCCGCCAAAAGACAACCAATTAGAAAGTTATAGCAAATGCTAAGTTTATCGTTAGCACAACAGTTTTCTATATTTTACAGTAACCGAAATAATCAAAATATATCGTAAGTTGCGTAATTATCTAAGAATTGCAGCGTAAGCGACCCTACTGGTTATCGCAACCGACACAGTACATCAAAATTTTGTCGTTTACTATAAACAAAGTGGCAAAATACGTGTTGCGACGAGTTCATTCCAGTGAAGATTGTGATGCAATAACTATCTCTTTGCACTGTATTTAGTGTTAAATTATAATTATCTGGTTATTACGTGACAAAATTAGGTTTTATTAAGTTTAAAGTGGTGTGGTACTGTTGTATAGTGTTAAGTAAATCACTGCAGTTACTTATTACGATTGTTCTCCAAAATGTCAACTCCGGCAAAGGTATGTAAGATACCTACTTAATTATAATTGTGATTTTGTTAGTAAATGAATGTAATTATAAAGGTAACTAATGTTTGTTCGTGGCTTTGCCTGCGTGGGAGTAACCACGTGGCTTCCATGCATAACTTTGGTAATCACTAAAGAGTTGCCGCTATTTGTTACCTACTTAGCTAAAGTTATTGTTGTTAGATGTAAGTTTTTGTATACCTATACATAACTGAACTGACTGGGGACGTAGGTACCTACCTCAGCCCTACAGAAAACAACATCGCCGCTTAGGTAGTGTTGTGTTCCTGTTGGTATACAGAGCCCCAGAACTCCATAGGTGCAGGGGTACGGGTTCGGCAACGCGTTAGAGATATCTTTGGTATTACCAGCGCCTAGGTTATGGTAACTGTTTACCATTAGGTGGGCCGTATGCTTGTTTGGCACATTAGTAGTATAAAAATATGTTTAGTTTTTTAATAATTACGTATTTTGCATTTTTGTGTCAATAAAAGAACTTTTTAGTGCTAAATACTTAGTTTTTCTTTATTGTTACAGTCAAGGATTAAGAATATTATGGAATTACTACCACCGAGTTCTTTACCAAAACAGAACATTACTAAATCTCCTGTTCCTGAAGATACACAGCAGAAGAACGTAATGCTTGATTCGATCATGCCAGTGGGAAGAGACTATGACTACGATCTGGAAGCGGTTTTGCCTCATATGACATCACCATCTTTACTAAATTTTACAACTGAATCCCTTTCAATATCAGACCATAATGATTCCACATTACCTATAGGTAAATTTCTTGTTGATTACACTGATTCTGATAGTGAGAAATCATACACCTTAATGGACTTAGATAATCAAAATAAAATACCAGATGAAAACCTTTCCGATAATGATCACACTGCTTTTGTTAACCAAAGTTTTTCTACTCTTGAATGTAATCAAGTCGAAACCCAACCACAACCAAGTACCAGTTCACAGTCTAACGAATCGGAACATAATGTGCCCATGACGTTTTACGACTTGTCCTATATTGATTCGGAGGATTCATGGAAGCCACAGTCGTCGTCCAGTGGTTCAGAAGAAGACATGCCTCAACAAATTGAAGAAGAGACTAGTGTTGGGAAAAGAGGGTACAGAAAAAAAAGACCTTTGCCGAAAAGGCTTCTGAAGAAAAAAAATCGTCAAGCTGCTGTTGGCAAATCTGTACGGCCAAATCCTTGTTTGAACAAAAGATGCGGCAATTCATGTGCTGATAAATTTTCTGAGGATGATCGGTGGATTATTTTTGAAAACTATTGGGGGATGGGATGTACTAAGAGACAAAAAGACTTTCTACTGTCATGTGCTAAGGCAAAACCAATTGGTCGAAAGCGAGCGACTAGTAATATTCGCCAAATATCATATGATTACTTTATAAACTTTAAGGGTCAAAACATTAAAATTTGTCAACAATTTTTGCTTAAGACATTAGATATATCTCAGATGACTTTAAGGTATACAATTGAAAATGCAAATAAAATACTGAATACTACTCAAAAAGACAAAACGGCTCCTCTCCCTCACAACAAATCTGGTACAGAAAAAGTGTGCTATTTAAAATCTTTCATTGAGATGTTGCCTGCTGTGCCATCTCACTATTGTCGCAACAAAAGTACCAAATTATATTTACCTCGAGAATTACAGAACATAACAAACTTGTACAAATTGTATATTGATCACTTAAAAGAAAGGAACCTAGATTCATCAATATTATCTAAAAGAGTTTTTCGTAGTATTTTCAAAACCGATTTTAATATAGGATTCCATTTGCCCAAAAAAGATAAGTGTATCTTTTGTGAGAAGTACAAAAATTTACCGCCAGAAAGCAAAACTGTTTTTGAACAAACTACAGAATATAAAAATCACATTCTAGATAAAGACAAATGCAAAAATCTGTTTTTAGAAGATCAAAATATTAGCAAAGCTTCTAATTCTACCTCTCTTTGTGTAAGCTTTGACTTAGAAAAAGTCCTCAATACTCCACATGGTAAAAGCGTTACCCTATTTTACTCACGAAAATACGCATTTTATAACGAAAGTATCTACGAAAGCGGTACGAGGGCTGGGTATTGTTACGTGTGGGGCGAATGTCAAGGAAAAAGAGGTTGTAACGAAATTGTTACTATCCTATTTAAATATTTGACTCTTATAGACAGTAAAGGAACTCATAGCGTCATAAATCTGTATGCAGATAGTTGTGCTGGGCAAAACAGAAACCGTGCAATGATATCCATGTTAATTCATTTTTTGAAGACAACAACTACGATTACTGCAATAAAAGTAACTTACCTCCTACCTGGACACACTATGATGCCAGTTGACTCTATTCACAGTACAATTGAAAGTTTTATCCGCAATAAAACAGTGTGGGCTCCTTCTGAGTGGCCAACTATGATCACCAATTCTAGATCTGATCCAACAGGTTATTTTGTACACGTTTTAAATTACACTGATTTCATGGACTGGAAGTCTTTTTCGCAAGCTTTATTGCCAGCCAAATTTAAAATAGCCTTCAAAACATTAAGAATGGTACATTTGGAAAAGAACAATCCAGTAATTACACTGCAATACGGTTTCTTCGAAGAAAGCAATAAACAAGAATTGAATATGGACCTGATTATTAGATCAAGAGGCAATACTGCAACTATAATTAATGGACCAGCACATCTATACCATTCGGAACTAAACATTTCAGCTGCCAAGTACAAAGATCTTGTGGATTTGTGTAATAAAAATATTATTCCATACAGGTACCACGAAGAGTATGTGAATATGAAGCATGATGGAGCAGTTCCTGACGTGTTACCTGAAACTGATGCAGATGATAGTGATAAGGAGAATTAAAGGTTTAATTTTTGTTTAAATTGGGTTGATTTTAGTGTTATTTTAAATGTTAAATTAATGATAAAATAATGAGAAATATATATCTATATATTTTAATTTGTGTTTAATTTATTAAGTACCCGTTTATTTATGAAAATACATCCATAGTTTAAATAGCTTATTGTCGCTTGCGTTATAACTTTAACCAGGTTACTTTTTATCGCAAGTGTTATCTCAAACGCCCGGAAACATAAGAAGTCCTTAGTTTGAGACAGCAAAAATATTGTAAACGCCAAAAAACCCTCAAAACCTATTGTTTTTATGAAAATTTTAACCGTTACACCTAAGGTTTCAAAAATCATTATTATATGTCAAATTTCAATTTAATAGCGCAATTATTTATATAAATATTGAAAAAATACCTTCTGTAAAATTTGGTTTTTGTCGGTTACGCTAAGTCGGCGGGAATGGCTCGATATTATCAATAACTTCCTCCGGAGACCATTCCGCAGGAACACCACGCACTAAACCCATTCTGGTAACATTAAAAGTAGGTATAAAAGCTTTGTAATTATATGTCTCTAGACTATTATGCGTAATAAAGGAATTTGCGTCCAGGAACTTTGAAAAAGATAAAGATATTTTATTTCGCCCGATTTTTTTGACGCTATCGTTAATAATATTTTGGAAGGCGTTGTGTTTTAAAAACTTTCCAAAAGTAATTGGGTGCAATGTCGTACCATCATCTGGTGAAATCATTTTTTTTTGTACATGAACGACACGGTGCGTTGTCTGTTTTGTCGTATGTTTTTCGACCTATCGGAATGGGAACAACGGATGGAGCAGAAATTTTATCTGAAATTTCGTTAGAAACGATAATTTCGGAGCAGTTAGGCACTGGTGTATTGCTTACTAATGTAGCTGTTGAGTCCGTGCAGTCACAACCCGAAGACACGGAACCGTGGTTTTTGCGAGTACGGCGACGCTTATTGCAGTGCTTGCAAACATGCATACGGCTTCTTTTTAGTTGACGAGCCGAAGACGACCCATCAGTATCCATGCCGGATTCGTTGGAAACTGTTACAAAATTGCCTGCCGGGGGAACGAAGTCCCCCGGGTCAGGCGGGTCGTTCATTTTTCGCACTAATTAATTAATGAGACTTACCTCTACCGAAGAAAATATACAAAACTAAACTAAAATTACATATAAAAGAAAATAGAACACTAAAAACTATACTACTGATCTTATATTACAGGATTTCAAAATTTAAAATTTTATTTCAAAAAGGACGCGTCCGCCAAGTTAGAGTTTCCCGCGCTTTTTTTCATGCTAAACTCCTTGTCGAAAATGTCGACCAATCAAATTGAATTTAGAACACATCTGTAATTTAGAATACAAAGATTACACTTACACTAGATACGGCAAGCCACGACCTAGCGTGCCCTGCATGTTCGACTGTTCGTACTAAAAAAAGTCTGTTAGCTCAGTGACGCTTAGCGATTGAAACAATTCTGTTTACTTTGAGCACATCACTAAATGGCTGGGGTGAAGCTATCGTAGGTATAAAAAAGATGACACGTTCGATTTTCATACTATCTAATAACATGCCGTATCTAGCCTAGGTACTCTAAATCTGTGGTCGAATACATTGGTGTGTTCCATTTTCAAACATCAAAACAGTGAGTAAAAGTGCTTTTTATTCACTGTTTTCAGTGAATAAAATAAGCTTTTTAGAGGGGGAATGGTATAAAAAAAATTATTAAATTATTTGCCATATGTCAGCTAGCACACGCCAATATACCTACAAACAAAAACAGTGAAAAATATACTGAGCAGAAATAAATAATAAAAACGTACAAACTTAATACCTAAATCAAAGCCTTCTCTCTCTTCTTCAAAGTAACTTGGAAGTCACAAATGATAAACTAGGACCTTCGAAGTAAAGTAGAGCAACAGTTAAATACTAATAACATTAACAAAACCATAGTCAGCAAGATGACCGGTCACCACAAGCAGCACCCGTTCACGAGCATAACGCAAAGATCAGCCATTACCCCCCTCGCCATATTTGAGGGAAGGAGGCAACCCGCCCCCGACGCTACCGCAAGCAGCGACATCTAAGGGAGCATAACGAACTTGCTGCCGGTTGCTCAAAAGAATGATATGATCAAATGTCGTGAGTTGAATAAGGGATTGATATTTTAGACCATTTAGTTTATAAAAATATCAAATTTTTATTTACAGTCTTTATTTTCATTCGGAAATAGCCCGGAGCTGTAGTCATTAGCACCCATTATTATTTATTATTATTAGCATTACCAGTCATTATTACCTCGAACTTTGCACAGCGTATCAACGATCCTCTCTGCGTTTGCCGCGGACAGGAACACATTGGGTGACTCATCGACCTGACCCGTCACGGACTGGAATGTATTGCGAGCATATTGGGCCACGGTCCCCACTCCTAGACCAGCAGCCAAGGAACCGAACGAAAACATACGGCCAAGGCGCGAAGACGGCACCACGCGTTCTTTCGAGGTCTCGCTTAGCTGAAAATATACATATTATGACAACTCTTTTTACGTCTCGAATAAAAACTGCACGTTCGTTCAAACTAAGTGATACTTACATAGACTCTAATGTTCTTTTTAGCCATAGGCTTTGGCCCCGTAGACCCTACATCTCTAATCCTCGCTGACGGCTCCATCGGTTCAGAGGACAACATGGCTTCGCGTAACTCCTCCACCCTCCGGAGTTCTGCGTCTTGCATTCGCTTTTGCAAATCTTCAATCGGCGCCAAGATTTGTATTGTTGGTGAAACCGGAGTTGGTGGCTCCTTGGTGGTTGGCTTTACCGCGGGTTGTGAATCATCCATTAACTGAACCTTCTTCAAGGTGTTAAAGGTTCTGTTGAACTCCTTATTGAGCTCGTCGATCTCATCTTTCATTTGCTGGTCCATCTCGGGTCTTGTTCCGTTGTTACTCATGTTAGGGACATGCATAGTCGCGAACTGTTTAAAGCCGTGTGCGACTACTAGGGCTCTGTCCATCAACTCTATAGCAGAAGCAGGGTTCGGATTGTAGGTAAATAGGTTAGTCGGGCAGTTCAAAAGCAAAGGTTTTACGCTAGAGTTACTCCATATGAGACTTGACACTTCTTGCTGTGTTTTGACTCCCGCTTCCGCCACTAACCGAAGACCCCTTAAGACGCTTATTAAATCATTAATGTGAGACATAACCTGCAAGTAAATGTTAGTTTGGTTAAATACATAGGCACTTATACATAAATATACTTAATAAGTTAATAATAGTTTTTCAAATGAACGCAGCGACTTAAATATGGTTGTAAAAACAGATATTCGTATTCCCTAGGCACCTGTCGCACCATCGACGGAGACGTGACTAGCTGATCAACGATATTCTGGCTCAAAAGCCTTCAAAAGATTGTAGGTCCCGAGTAAGTAAAAGAGATACATATTTATGTTGATAGTTGACCGCCGACCGTTGATAGTACACCGAATACCAGGGAGTAATCGCTCTGCCAGGGTTGCGGAAAAGTCCGAATGGGTTACCGTGGCTCATGGCACAGGCAACTGAAGAAACACGGGTGGGTTTTAGTCATTATGAGTCTGACACGCCCTCCCGCTCCGACCAGAGCGGGAGAAGATACGTGACAATACCAGGGAGTAATCGCTCTGCCAGGGTTGCGGAAAAGTCCGAATGGGTTACCGTGGCTCATGGCACAGGCAACTGAAGAAACACGGGTGGGTTTTAGTCATTATGAGTCTGACACGCCCTCCCGCTCCGACCAGAGCGGGAGAAGATACGTGACGAGTTCCCAACATCAAAAAAAAAAGGGAGTAATCTCTCGTCGCCGTCACGCAGTCGCTAGTTGTTTTTAGTTGCTAGCTCAACTCGCTTCTCGTTAATCGCCGGCGTATGGCACATGTGCCTCATGATCTTAATGAATAGTGGAAATCGTTAATATTTTTTAGATCATGTAATATTCCAATTTTAAGTTAAAAATAAGCGTCTACTCCTATAAACAAAGTGACATTTTTAAATAATACCTAATTCGCTAATGTTTTAGAAGTTAGTGCAATATTATGTACAACATCGAAATCAAATAAGTTACTCTTATGCTACGGCTACATTGACGCGATAACGCGAACACTTTACGCGCTCTCTCTCGCACACTACTCGACGACGCACAGTGGTCCGGATTTTCAAAAAGGTGGACATAGGATCGAAAATGCATATTTAACTTAACAAAAAATTGTTTCGTATAGGAAATTTAACGCTGATTAATACTTAATACAACAACTTTCCAAAAAAACTGCTCCTTCACGTCAAAAAAAATATTGAAAATAAAAATGTATGGGAGAAAATCTATTTTATTTTTATTCTCCGTTCAGTATCAAAGTATAGCAAGCAAACCTTATATTCTGGTAAGTACCTATTGTTCTTAATACGACAACATATAAATTACAAATCCCTGCGGCCTTGACGCCTACGATGCTTCAAAGTTTAAAATTTCAATTGGGATTTTTTTTAAATTATTATCGAGTTTTTCAATTAAGCTGAATTCAAAATATCATTTTTTAATTATATAAGAATTAAAACATACGCATTCAAGCATTTGGCAAGTATTTGTTTATTTTATTGTAATAAAAAATAGTAATAAAAGTCTTCAACTTTAGTTATGTAATTAAAGACACGTGCTGATTCGTTGCCTATTTGTAACCGACTGAAACGACTCCTGTGATAAAAGAATAATTTACCCCCACCACCGGAGATTTCGACGACGCTGATTGGCTGTTGAAGATGTGGTACTAATTTTGTCAGTTATTTTAGAGGTAGTATTGCAGGCCCATTAATTTCGAGTTTTGTAAAGAGACAGCAGAATACATCAAGCAAGAAGAAGCTGCTTTGAAGGAAGAAATAAAAAACATCAATTCTACAAAATGGCCGGCCTAGAGATTAGTCACGAGCTTCATATGACAATGATCGACGGAAAAGTGGCCACTATTATAACGGAGTATCCGTTATAATAGTGGCAAAAAAAGGCAAATTACCTTGCTAAGTCGACTGAGATGAACAAGCTGTCAGAAGTATTTTCAAGACCCGTTCGAGAAGATGTTTATAAATATGGACTTTCTACTCTTCACACAAGACATTTGTCATCACTTCGGCCTCCTAACAATTGGCATTCTTTCCGAAGAAGCGGGAGAAGCAAGAAATAAAGAATTTCGAAGAGTTCGTGAATATCACACAAGAAAATTTTACAGGAGGGGTTTTTTTTTTGTTTTTTTTTATCAACGTGGACTTGCTCCATAATTTTTTAATTCGTTCAGACCCATATTTATCCCATATTCGACCAAAATACAGCAACTCAAAGCAAGTCGATTTTTTTCCAGATGTTAAAGAGCTTTTGTTGTTGCCTGAGGTAGTAACAGAAGAAACCGAAAATATGGATCTACAGGAGTTGCAGTCTGATGATGATCCATTAATGTAAACGTGACAGATTTAGTGATGTTGTTATTGTTAGAATTGAGTTTGTTAGTAGTAGTAGTTGAGTTGTAGTCCTTTTTAGGACTACTTAAAATTGTCCTTTTCAGGACTACTTAAAATAGTGCTTTTCAGGACTTAAGTTAAAGCCCTTTTCAGGGCTATATCTATTTCTAATTGTTTCTTTTAAGATGAGTCACGCTAGTAGTATAACCAACAATATCAACCATGATTTATCAATAGGAAATATCAACAGATGATTATTAAAAAAAAAATAAGCAAAAATGCTTATTTTATCATAACATCACGCTTTATATTCCCCGAAGGGTTCGGCAAAGGTGTATACTACACTATAGTACACTGTTATTTCGCCAGTTATATTTAAGTCCCATGTAATAGGGGGCGAGCCTAATACACGGATGGGGCGCGCGGGGGGCTTGTTTTATTAAAAATTATATTTTGAATTAGTTTCAATTGAAAAACTCGTTAATAATATTAAGATAATTCAACATTAAAATTTTAAACTTTAAACATCGTAGGCGCCAAGGTCTCAGTGATACGCAAGCAATTTATATGTCGTCGTATTAAGGACAACAAGTACTTACCAGAATATAAGGTAAAAAATAAAATAGATTTTCTCCCATACATTTTTTTTCATAATTTCTTTTTTTGACGTGAAGTTGCAATTTTTTTGGAAAATTGTAGTAATAAGTATTATGCGTTAAATTTCCTATACAAAACAATTTTTGTTAAGTAAAATATGCATGTTCGATCCTATGTCCACCTTTTTGAAAATCCGGACCACTGTGCGACGTCAGCCTGTACAACAGAGAGCGCGCGAAGCGATTGCCACAATGTAGCCGTAGCATAAGAGAAATTTGTTGTATTAATTCTGTATCAACCTTCACGTCAGTTTTATTTTTAGTTGACGGTCGCCTTGCAACTTAAAATGGATACGCGAGTAGGCAGGATAGGTAGGTAGTCGCACAAGCCACTTCAACAGTCGCAAACAGCGAAATCGCCCACGCAAAAGTATCCAATGTGCGGCCAACCTTAGTTCCGAGAATCCGGTCGCGCCGATCGATAACGCTCCAGAAGTCCCGCGGCTGGCGCATGCGTAATAACGCCGGCCCCAGATATAGCTCATATTATGCAAGTTGAACTTTCTAGGTCAAATCATAATTACCATCATAATGCATAAACGGATTATCTTGCATATCAAATAACATTACTCCTGAGACAGTTCTCTAAGATTCTAAATCTGGTTTGACAGTCCGCTAGCATTGTTAGCTATTTACTAGCCAATTGTGTGTTTCCTTGTTAGTGGCCTGTATAACCAATTTCAGAATCTGATAAAAGTTCTAAATCCATTGTAATAACTGCTAGTAAGACATATTTTAATGTTCAAAGCCCTATTTTTGCAGTAATTTCGATAATTTACTCATATAAGCCATTATGTGGGTAAATTTAAATAAGTCCTTATTAAAATTTACCCACATAATGGCTACCCTAATTAGGATTTTATTCTCACTGTAGAAACTGTAATACTTAAAATGTCCAAGTATCTGTTTTAGCTACATTATGTGGCTCATGTTTAAGATTCCAAACTAACAATGAAATTGGACAGGGCTCGTGCTTTATTTGGTGTAACTTTAACTTCACCCGCACATTCAAAAATGTTTCATGTTTTTCATTGTATTATAGTTGCAGAATAATCTTCTGAATGCTTGATAATTGCTTTGATTGCACGTAAATCTCGAAATTAGAAATCAGAATAGTCAGAAAATTCCTGGTAAATGGTCTGTAGAAATATACTTTGTCACACTCACCTACAAATAAAGAGCTCTCCGACTGCTTTTCGTCTATATGCACAATGTTTTCAATATTCACTACTGGTGGAGGAGGAGTGACAATAGGAACTTTAACTATTATTACAGAGATCTCAATTGCTTTAACTGGTTTCTCCTCAGGCGGGGCCATGATGGATTTTTTATTTATTTATTGGTAGGTTGATTGCTATTGGAAATTAATTTGGTATTTCCTCAAACTAAAATATAACAGAACTTGATTTACACTTGAACTTGGTTAATCCCAATACAATATTACAATTAGGACACAAATAAGATGCAATTTTCAATACAAAATTATGCAAGAGCACTTCCAAATGCAGCTCTTTCAAAACTACTAGAAAAATCAATAGTCTGAATGAGGAAGCAGGTAAATGACATTTTCCCTTTATTTTAATTGCCATACCATGCAGATGTTATCTCCCACAGATGCACACAGACTAGGTAGGGCTGTTGCACTATAGGAAATGTGGTCACCCCATTTTAAGGGTAAATATTGTATACAAAGGTTGTTTTAGTAAATATTTGACAGGACAGTTCTGAATGCAGTTATAAAATGACGTTATTTTTGTTAGTAACTCAAAAAGCTATTATATGAAAAATATTTGGTTAAATAACAAGAAACTATGCTGAATAGGTACTGCACAAAAAATGCATAACTTTGAAAATTAGGATAAACCTAACGTTTTTTTTATGAACCTGGGAAGAGGTAGAGATTGCCATTGCCTCACAAAAAAATCTGGCTAATTTTCCTACGTTTGCATTGTAACGTAGGCGCCAGCAATTAAATTTTCAAGGTTATAGTAAATATTGCACAACTTATATAATATCGGAAATTACGTCATAGTTGTTATTAATTTACATAGTAGCGTAAGTTCTCTCCAATAATAATTTTTTTTATTGAAAAATGTCACTGCATAAATCTGCAAGACTGTACGCCCGTAATATTGACACTGTTGAATTACTTACTGTAATTTGACTGCAACCACAATATAAGAACAGTTATCGTTATTGAAATTTAGTATTACTGTACATACATTCTTTAAAATAGATACTTCTGTGGTTCTAGATGTATTTTATTTACGCTGCAATTTTTCACAAACATTCAACTTTTCTACAAACTAAACGTCAGTTTTGTTAGTATTGTCACTCTCAACCTCAAGCGTCACCTCATTGTCTTTTAGTGTTGCCAACTTACGAAACGTCTACCCTTAATTAAAGGTAATTCAAAAACCTCTAAAATCACCACAATGCCACTATCCATTTTTTTTTATAAGCAGGTGATTTCTTGTACGCATTTTTTATTTATTTTTTTATTCAAAATCTGTACAAACATAAAGTCTGCCAAACTGCATAACAGTTAGTCGGCAGTTGTTCTCGTTTAGCAATTCATTACACAAATTTTAAAAATTATGTTGTACTAAAACTTAATATTAAGTTAAGTAAACTAGGTATATAATAATAAACCTACAGTCGAGATCAAGAATCACATATTATACAAAAAAGTAATAATCATAATCAATTAATTTGCCCTGTTACGCAGCTGTTAACTAAAAAATACGGGGACCCATTCCTAAACCTTTTAGAAGACGAAAAACGTGGAAGAAAGCTGACAAAAAATGTAAACTCAATATTTCGTTGAGACTGTGATGCGTATCTTTGACAAACCTGTAAATTAACCTCTCAATTTTGTCCCATAAAAGTCTTCTTGTATGGGATAAATTCGTATACAGGAACTGAGCCAAAATAACTAAGTCTGTTTTCATTACCTACCGGCACTTGTGGCGTACTATGTACAGTCGAGACATCGGGTTATACGAAACTGTAAAATTTCCCCAAACGACTTTAAATCTAAAAAAGTTAATGGTTATGTTAAAAATCGAATGAGAAAATTTGACAGTTTGTGGTAACTTGACCTGCTTCTGTGTGTATATTATATAAAGGGTGTGCGTGTGTTTATAATTATTATCATATAAATAATAGAGTGGTAGAATTACCATCTCTGTAGTTTTCCAGAGCAGGATGTCAGAAAGATAATTCTCTAGTAAGTTTTCAACTCTGATCAGGTTGTTCCTGTCGTTTGTTTCCAGTCTTCACCAAAAAATTAACTCAAAGTTAACAAAGACATATCAACCTGTAAATGATAAAATGTTCATAATTTATTTACTTTTCCACTAAAACTACTTTTTTACCAGAGGTAAGCGCTTCCCTTCGTTCCGTTTTTTAATAGCGCTGCACTCTAAGTCACATACATATTTATCTAGTTTTCGTTTAATTTGTGATCGACACAAAATAAACAATGGTGGTTTGTGGGCGGACAACAGTGCTGCCACCTTTGAAGAGCGCCCAGTTTATAACCCCATTACTTGAAAACCCCATGTAAACGTATGTACATTTTATGATAAATGTAAGATTGTTTATTAAATACAAACATAAACACACGCCTTCTTCCCATACATTAACGAAATAAAATTTTAGTTGATGGATTATTATGTTATGCAAGATCCACCATTTTGTTGCAGTGTGAATCGGACCATCATCAAACTATTTTTGCATTTTAATAACGAGGTACTCTGGATCTGTACAAGATGTAGCTATTTAATTTACCAAATACAAAAAGTCCCTAATAATATAAAGCCTCAGAATTAATCCCATCCCACTTATTTAGTTCTTAGTTGGGGAGAAAACCCCTACGTTGGGAACCCCGCAGTCCTAAAAAGCTTTTTCTAATGTATGACACTGTCTGTCAGACATTCCCTCACTTGATTTGATGTCAATGTTATTTTTAATATTTACATCTTTGTACGATTTATCGCACAAAGGTTTTACATCTCGCTTTGCACGGGAAAATAAAAACAGAAAATTGAATAAAAACATTTTAATTCATAGTAGGTACTATTTCACAAATAAATAAAAGTATCGAAATATAAAATAGGTAAGACACCAAAGAAAATAATATTAAAGACAAAACGAAACCTTTTTATTCTATTTTAACAAAACCGTATTTTACGACAATTATAGAAAAATCGAATATACAAAACATACAGGGAAATAAATTAATGTTCATACTTTAAAAACACACTTGTTTATTACTGTATCGGTACAATATGTATAATAATTAGTATACTGTAACAATTATATCTAAATTATGTTTCACGTGGGCGATGCAAGTGCGAGTAAAAGCTATGACCTTCTGTCACAAAGAAAACCTGTTTGCGCTTGTAGCACATAGAACAGTGGAATGTGTGTAATATTCGCACATTTTTATTTCGTACATATGACAGTACAGCTGGTACCCTTTTACCAAAACAAAGATGTTAAAACGCGGGGTAGCTTCGTTATTTAAATAAAATTACATCCACTACCCATAGCCATTTGTAATTTGGCACAATAAAAAGATGCAATATCTATAAAGTCCCCCGCACTAAAGTGCTCTTAACAGTATCACTTTTGATTTCAACTCCCAGCAACGATTCTTATGTTAAAAGTAAATTATATTGTAAATTAATTTTAAATAATGTAATAATAAATAACAGTAGAAACTATTAAGTTTTTATGTTAAGCATTAAAAATAAAAATGTATTATTTTCGATTATTTTCTACTTGTGACCAAAGCTTGTGAAGTTGTGAGAGTAAAACCATGGCAGTATTAGAGCAGTATTTATGACCCAAGATATCCGTTTCGAGTATATATCAGATGTTTACAGAACTCTTAAATTAAGCTAGAGTATTGAAATTTTTAAGAAAATCTCACAACTAAAAAGATTAAAATTAAATTAAGATGCACAGCAGATTTTTATAAAAATAGGTAATAATTTAAAAACACATTTACGACAATAAATAAATGCATAAGTACTATCACGCCCACGTGTTTCACAAGACTTATCCCATACCATGTAGAGTATATTAAAAAAGTATTTACTACGTTACGTACTACATAGATCACATAAATAAATATGCTTCTCCTTACCGTTACCTTGCCTTTATATGGTCGCACTTAAATGCTTACAATCACCATTGTCAAATCTAAATACCATCCCCAAAACCAATTACTTATCGGAGCAAGAGCAGTCGTTGAGGCAGGCTAGTTCTCACCACAAGACCACCAACATAACATTATAGTAGACCATAGACAAAGATATTTCTAAAAAGCTAAATTACGTCAGTAAGAAAAATATGTATTTTAAAAAGGTTGAAATCGGATAATAAATAATTCTTACATTACTGTTAAAACATCAATAATTATTATCTTATTAAAATCCATCAATAATGAAAATCGGATATTAAAATGTTCTTACATCATTATCAGTAATATCATAAAACGTCAATTTTACTGTAAGTATCCTAATGTAAATGGTTCATTGTATTGTATTCAGGGATTAAACTCCGTTGCACGGGACGGCTCTGACTGATCATATTACATTCTTATATGATAGCAAATTACAAAACGTTGTATACATCGCCTAGCGGTATACTCCTAAACGTCTAGCCAGTCTGAGCAATGTGTTAATTCCCTAATCAATTAAAGTGCAAAAACTGCACTATCAGAAAACTATTCAGTACACATAAAAGTTCCAATACAATTATTATTTTAAGACGAAGATTATAACCATGTCCCACTGGAAGATAAATATAGGCCACATATCAATGTTATATCAGACAGTAGCTAATGGTCAAAAAAATACAATATTTACTACCCAGGAAGCATCTCCCTTTAATGCCACACTACTAAAATCTGCTAAGAGTCGCGATATATCATAAACCAGAAACTACAATATCATAGATTTCCAAACAGATATCCGCGAACTAACACCAACCATGTCGGGAAAAGTACAGTAAAGGTTACACAATACTGAAATGACGCGTATATATCCATCATGCAAATACTTTACATGTGGAAACATGTCTCTTTTTTCTCACAAAACACACTATAAAGAGAAGTATCCGTTCTTCTGTTAAATGCAGGAAAGTATCCGGACATGTCACTTGGAATTTAATTTCAATTTACGTAGGACAAGTCTTCGAAATAACCTTTACCATTATGACATACATTATACGCGGCATTGTTTCCATCTACGGAACAATATGTAAGCACGGCGGTGTAACGTATTACAAAATACTAGTCTACATTGTGACTACCGAAATTGGTTGTATAAATAAAAAAATACGGTATAAATTTTGAAATATTATCACCAGATAAGCTCTTGAGTCTGCACGGACGCTCGACTGAGAAGCTAGATGGGAGTCGATCAGCTGCTTTATTAAGTCATCGGCAAAAAATAATCACACAGGAGCTCTTTACAGATGCTCTAAATCTAGTCTATTTCGATCAAAACGGATTCCTTTTGTTTCTTGGTTACATTGACACGATTAGCATGTACGCCATGGATGGGTACGACACATAATCGTAAGGGAAAGCATTATTCTCGGTTTTCGGCCTCGAGACGTTCCATTATGCTGGAAAAGTTATCCTCTGGCAACGGGCTGCAGTGCGATGATTTGTAGTCATACATGTACCGGTTAATCTGTAAAGTGAAGCATTACATACATTAAATTATGAACATAGTATAGACTTAACACTGTATGGGGTTTCCGATTTATTTAAACTTATTTTCTCTGAATTGCCAGTAGATACCTATAAGGTGCCCAAACACGCGTACATAACACAGTCGGTTCCAAATGGTCTCTTACAACCAGGGTGACCTATTTATACTCCTCGATTTTACAGGGTACTTCTGCACTTTTGAGGTCCAAAATCCCGGCTAACCCGGTGTTAAGTTGTCAGCTTTGAATTAAGTAAGAACTTTGACATAGTCGGAATAAAGTGCAAAATACATAAACTGGATGGCATTGAGTGAAGTTAGCTATCGTTCTGGAATAAAACTTGAGTGTCTATAATGAAAGAGTCAACGGTTTTCTCTCTTGCTCATTTGACGAAGATATTTAGTAAGTATGTGTAGGCGCAAACAGAGGGGCAATTCCCGTATTTTTAAGAACGTTCGTATTCTAGTCTCAGCCTCAATCTGTCAAAAATTGTATAGCGTTTACCTATATTTTAGACATTTGACTATCGCTGAAATGACATTGCGACTTGATTTTGAACGTTTTTAATTACGGGAATCGGCCTTCTGGGCTGCTCGCTACACCCTTGCAAGCTGGCTAATATTTTTACCACATCACGATTCTCTCACCACCTTATGAATTAACGTGGAGTAAAGTTACTTATGTTAGTTTAACCATTCATTTTTAGAGGTTTAAATTTGACATAACTAAATTTAACAAAACCGGGTGTTGCTGCCATCTGCAGCAGTGAACTGCGATAGGCTGAGTTGATTAATTGATAACTATACTCCGGGTTTATTAATAAGGGGGTTACATGCGTGCCGATACGAGAAGAATGTAAGTTAAATATGAATGGTTTACCAAGGCCAGCAGTGGTCTCTCATAATCTTGGAACCCAAGCGCGTTCACAGCACTGCGCTGATTTTCTGTCAAAGCAAGCAGTTTGATAACCGCCACCTTTGCGAACGGATTCTCTACCACGTCAGGGTGTCTTTGCTCAATTAGCTTCATCAGAAGGTAGTTCCCACGATTTGTGGAGAGGATGCCTTGTCTGAAATACATGAGTCAAGTTGGATAGGCTATCGGATACGCACTATTGTTTGACGCGACGTACAGGGGTATTAAGAAGTATTAATGCCATCACGAGAGATCTTCTTTTCGAGTTGATGGCAAAGATAAAAATATTACCGGTAAAACGGGGTTAATCGGGACGCAGGGGTTTATCGGGACGAAACTTTAAAATGGATTTTAACGTTGAAATAATAGTTTGTTGCCACAAGGGCACTTAATCGTTGATTATATTACACATTAAACACATAGTCCTTTTCGGCACGGTTGGCGCATTGGTTAAGCGATTGACTGCTGCGCTGCGTGTCGCGGGTTCGATTCCAGCACGGAACAAATATTTGTATGATCTACAGGTAGTTGTTCCGGGTCTGGCTGTTTGTGTGTGTGAGTTTAAATGTTTGCAAACGCACCCACAATACAGGAGAAATTCCTAGTGTGGGGCACGTTTTAAAAAAAATAAGAATAATAAGATTAACCCCGTTTTACGGTATATTAAATTAGATGAGTTGGGCCCAGTAGGAGGTCACGCCAATCGCGGTATCAGTGGCGTTTTTAGGTCCTGAGAAGTACAGGTGCAGTGGGATGGATGGACCTGCCACGCTGTATACACGTTGTAAGCGACATTGACGCGCAAATTTTTACCATGAATTCAGCACATTATTCTAAACCGATATGTATTTGCCACGACGAAAATATTCAACGCTGCCGCGCTGGTGGGTCTGAATCGTGTACTGAATTCATGGCAACAATTTGCGCACCGATGTCCTTTACTCCTATTATAGGTCATCTATAGCTCCGTCGCTCTCCCACACTGGAAAGATGATGGCATTAATACTTCATAATGTGACCCAGGGCCGTGGACAAACGAAGGTGCTGAAGCAAACGGTCTTTGAAATGCAAAATGTGCAAGGCAATTCAAGTGATATCTTATTTGGACTGAAAGTGTTTCATCTAGTCTAGGCAGGTGTGGGTGAACATTATAAATTCTCTAGTATACCTTGCGATACATCCTTAGATTTCTTCTGCGTCTATTGAATTATCTAAATTGAACATATTATACACAGCTGCTAGGCTATTTTCGCGCCCTAATGACGTTGTCAAGGGGGCGCTGCAACAACCAACAGCGACATTCCCCATTGTGCAATGGGGAATGTCGTACAAAGCTTATTGTAGATGGCGTGACCATAGCATACGGGCCACAATCATTTTGACAGTTCGTTTATTCATTCCATTTCATGTTCCTTCATTAGTTTGGGTTTATTCCAATCATTCGTTATTTTCGGTGATTTCAATATTTTAAATCAATATTTATTCGACAAGGAAACTGTCAGAATTAAAAACCTTAAATATTGCTTATTTCGTAATCACTTTCTTTAAAAGGTTTCCGACCTAACATTGAGCTCTGTTTAAGAACGTTTATACCTTATGAGTGGCAACGTCGCAATTTAGTGACATATTTCGTGGTTTTCAATTTTTATCATTTAATGGGAGCTCTATTTTAAAAATCTGTTTAATTAACTTTTTAGAATTATGTGAAAACTATAATAATAATAAATAATAAATAATAAATAAATCTAAAAGGTAAGAAATCGTTGCGTTTACAGTTCTATTTATATGCAAATAATACATTGGAAACTTGCAGGGCGTTATTTTCATTGTAAAATAACTGTAAGCATTACGGTTACTTACTTTTTAAACACTTTCACGTAATTCTAAAAACTTAATTAAACAGATTTTTTAAATATAGCTCCGATTAAATGATAAAAATTTAAAACCACGAAATATGACACTAAATTGCGACATTGCCACTCATAATTTATAAACGCTCTTTATTAAAATAATTCTCTACGAATAGCTTTAAGCCACAATCTTATAAGTTTAGGGTCTTTCGGAAAATGAGTCATTTTCGCAAAAATAAATAAAAACCAAAACACAGTCTTGCATTATAAAATTATTAGCTTGCTTTAGGAACTAGCTACGACAGCGCCATTTTGACAGTAGCCTTCCCCATAGTTTTGTGAAATGTATTGAAAAAACAAGATGGCCGACCGACGGTTCGATTTGGCCACGCGCCAAAAGATCCTTCCACAGCTAGTAATTTTTTTATGAATACAGATGACACTAGGGGTAAGATTAACAGACCACACCACACTTGAACTTTACTTAGATAAATACGCGTAGCACGGGAATTGAACATTATTTTCTGATGCGAATAATGTTCATTCGCGATGAAATGCTTATTTTACTAAGCAAAGTAAAATCTAAGTTCGGTCTGTGAATCTCGCCCTAAAAGCTGAAGCACTTACTTCTTGCTGTTCAACCTGAACAAAGGATTAGATGCGTAGTCCTCGTGATAAGAAAGCATGTGTAAACAGATGAATTGTGTATTTAAAGCAAAGATATAATACGTAATCAAGCGAGGTGGAACTATTGTACCAAAAAAAGTACTGTACTTGTAAATAACATTTATTTAGATTAATCAATCGAGATTAGCATAAAATATCTCAAGAAAGCAACAAGCTGTGCTATATTTAGTAAACCTGTTTCATTCCTCTTCTTCATTCACGGCTTTATTCATAATTTATATTTACTACAATAATCAGCAAAGCTTGGTCTTAATACTAAATAACATTTTTATCAGTATATTGAATATTTAATCAAAATAATATAATAGGTAAATAATTAAATATATCGCTTATACAATGTGGAGACAACTATACGACAATAAATGAAAACACTGGCAATACTAATGCATAGGAGTATTTTGAAAGTATCAAATTAATCCTAACACCGAAATATCAAAAGTGATTTTTTCAAACAAACTAAATAGTAGTGATGGGCCGACTATGGGTTTTGCCAATCTTTGACTAGCTATAGTGCCTAAACTATTGGATATATTTGATTGAATTTTTGTATGCAGGCTGGGAACATCATTAGATTTACGCAGTTTAATTTATTGTCGTATTGTCGTCTCCACCTTGTATAACACTGTTCAAAGTTTTAATTATTTACATTGGTATGGTTTTAGGTATCTTCACAAAAACCTGTCCAGAACACTATAAATATGCTACAAAACAATATACTTTTATCACATTAAATGATAATCGGTGTAGAGTTAATGATCTCTAGCAACACAAATATTTCTTCATTTATTCTTTAATCATATAATTGGACTTAATGCCTTAGGCCTTTACTACAAACAATACAATACTGTTCCTTATATTAAACCCTAATTTCAAATGTTTTATTGTTCCATCACAAGCGAATGATAACAATTCTGATCTGCTGATTGCTCTGTGCTGCAAATCAATATCACACTTTTCCACAATATAAATCAATATTCATCATTCGTTCGTTTTTTCGATAAGTTCATACAATAGTCACATATTTACGATTAAAACTAGCTTTACAATGTCCATCGACAAGATCATTTAATCACTACTATACACGCAGAAATATGATTTTTAAAAACCCCAGTTTTTGAAAGTTTAATTAAGTCACAGATACATAAATCTGCTGACAAATCTCATTGATTAGTTGGACAAAATAACAACATGAATGAGATCAGTGCAATGATCATAAGGGGCAATGATCTGCCATCGCAATGTGGCGTTAATATCAATCTTTATTTCCAATATTATAGATAGATACAATATACATTTGTACCTACACCAATATTGTAACACAGCTCTCTATGACTGAAAGATGGATTTATTGATCAAGTATTGCAAAAATATCAGGTGTGTGAATATACACGTTAGCTGAGCACGTGTCTGACAAGATGTATGAATGTGGACAAATTAGGAATAGTATGTAAGGATTGTAGCATGTAACGTTCTGTCTCTGCCTTCCCCAGGGGAAAAAGTACGTGGTAAATATGTTCATGTACAGGTATTGTAAGATTGAGGTATCGAGATACTGTGAAGATCTGAGTGGATAGACTTTCAGAAACAGGGCGTATGCGTCCCCAAGCCGTGAAAGAAGCCAAGTAATATGTGTTCTTTTTACTGACCGCAAGCTAATAATTTCGTCATCGGTGCGCCTGACCAGGTTTACGGGGCCTTGGTAGCCGGAAATCAGTTCCGCGATGTTCAGGTTGACATAGGAGCGAACCACTTCCTTTACCAACAGCGACCAAGATTGTGGCATCTGGTTCTGCGCCAGGAAGAGCAGGTCGTCGAAGGTAGCGTCCAGGATCTGGTGCAAATATGATGTTAGAGGCCTAGTTAGGATGTAAATAATATTATAACACTGTGAGTTTAATTTTGGTGTCGGTAACGTTTAATTCTGTTATTAGGTGATACACAAGCCGATGGCCTATCTGATGGTAAGTTGTCACCTCTGCTTTTGAGCATCTGCATTTCCAGAGCCATCACAGATGCATAATTACGATTCTGCCGAAAGCGGAAATGTTTCTTGTGTCTGATCACTGTCTCATTAGGGGGTCTATTTCACATTACTCTAACCATATATTAGGATCATGGACCACATATTATGTGGATGGCTATAAGAGTAGGGGAAGATCAAGGAAACAATGGATGAAGTGTGTAAAAAATAATATGGCTAGAAAATGGGTAGCTACTGAGATTAGGGCTATTAGAAAAGTATGGAAGAAAAAGACATGTTGTGTCGACCCCAAACAAATTTGGATAACCACAAGAGAATGTTGATAACGATGTGCCCGGTTGATGACAATAGGCTCGTCCCCTATCACATGGGACTTGTGAATATTTTTCAAAACTGTTTTTTATTGCACGGTTGACGCAGTGGTTAAGAGGCTGCACTGCGTGTCGCGGGTTCGATTCCCGCACGGAACAAATATTTGTATGACCTACAAGTAGTTGTTCCGGGTCTGGCTGTTTGTGTGTGTGTTTAAATGTTTGTAAACGCACCCACGATATAGGAGAAATTACTAGTGGGGCAAAGATTTAAAAGAAAAATTGCTTTATTTTCTTATTTTTTTTTTTGTAATTCGCTAAGTGGGATTTATGGATGACCGTAGACCGTAGGAGTGTACGGCATCACAGTGGGCCATATCAGAATACCAGTGCTGCGGTATTTATTTTATAAATATTGCAGCATTATGCCGAGATAGGAGCCTTTTAGGCCTCGCACAGGTCTTTTATTTAATTTTTTCTTGTTTATAATGTGAATGTTGTTAGTTTTAATTGCTCCTTTATTTTTTTATTTTTTTACTGATTGTATTGCCTGTGCGTGTCCCAAATAAAATATTTTTCTTTCTAAAGAAAGAAATAAAAAATAAAAAAAAATTCTTTTATGTGTAAATACCCTCATGTTTCTTTCTGACTGACCAGCTCCCTCACAGTTTATTTAAAATGCATACTTTGGAGTTTGAGTTTTAAGAACATTTTTAATTAGCAATAGAGTGACTTACCAAAGCGGCAACGGGGTAGTTGACGGCGGCCCACGTGGCGGTGTACCCGCCGATGCTCCAGCCGAACATAACGATCTTATCAGGAGCAAAGCCCAGCTCGTTGATAGCATACTGCACGACCGCGTCGATGGCGTTATGCTCTTGCGACGGGTAGGGTTTACCCTGGAAGAAAGAACGAAATAGTTTACCAGCTGTTGTGCCCGGTTCATCTTTTATAGGAACTACGTATGGCTCAAGTCATGGATATTCCAATTCCAATGTCGATTAGTATTAGACTTATTTGAAGAGTAGATAGTACTAAAGATATCCGGCCGAATATATTATTGTCTGCATAAGAACTAGCGACCCGCACCTACTGCACATGGTTTTTACGACTCGACAAAACGAAGATTATGTAAATGTTAAAAAAGATTAAAAAAATATGGTGAAAACCGCATGGCAACAATGGATTTTCATTGTGTAGTTTAGAATAACTAAGCGGTCACACAGACTGACACGAAAAGAAACTTTATTTTATACTATTTTTAAATGCGAGATGAAAACGATACTGTAACCGTTTTCGGAATGAAAAGCTTTGGTTCCCTAACTAAGAAAGCGGTGAACTATCACACAATAACGGCTGTCCAAATACAGAGCTTTTTTTGACACCATTGGTGGTGAAACTGTCAGATTTTCATGACGGTTGTTATACAGGGTTATTGGTAAAACACCATCAACCTCTTAAGGGGTCATTGTAGTACTCATCATTATGAACAACTTTTACTATGGGACCAAAAACGAAAACGCGAAAAAAAAATCAGCAGTTCCCTACATTTATGTTTGCAGAACAAAATGTAGGGACCAGCTGATTTTTTTTGCGATTTTATATTTGGTCCCATAGTAAAAGTTGTTCAGAATGATGAGTACAATGACCCCTTAAGAGATTGATGGTGTTTTACCAATAACCCTGTAATGACGGAACCACTTTCCTAGGAAACCAAGGCTCGACTGTTGCATGAGTTTTACACACGAATTGGGGAACGGGCAATCTAGACAGAATGACGTAAATGTTGCACGCCTCATAACGCGAAGCGGTTGAGGTAGTGCTTTACTCCCGATTCGTCAAGTTCAAGCAATTTTGTGATCTTCAAATGTTTCAATCCAAGTGCGAAATAATATGAGTAGATGTACATCGAGTAAACACTTAAATTAAACCATATTATACTTACTAAAAATCATTTTATGTTGCTACATTAAAAAAAAAAAACGTTTTGAATTTTTTTTACGTGGATGTCCTGATGTCTGTACGCTGATTTTGTTTATGTGTGCAGCTGCAAGCATATTGGTAGGTACAGACAACTGTGCTGGCAAGTTTATTACCTACTGTTATTAATTTATTATGTAAGTAGGTATATAGGTTTAAGATTATAAAGAAAAATCGTTCTACATTATTTTAATCTTAGCAAATATTTTTAGTTACTATTTTTGTTTTTTGTCTTACGGTTTTTTTTCTTTTTACAATGACACATTATTGTAGAGGTGCCTAAATTTTTCTCGATGTTTGACGATTTTATTGTCGCTAGATATGCAGCATTTTACCGATCAATTAGATCGGTTAGCTTTTCATAGATTTGCTCGATCTTTAATGTCGCCTGTTAACGATCGATAAATATCAAGGTTAAAAAATCGAGCGTCAATTGTTGATTTCTTGGTCCACAATAACGATACACGCTGTCGATTGTCTGTTGCTAACACATTTACTCGATTTGGTTTAATAACACGTATCGATCGCCTAAAAATCGAGCAAACACTTTTAAATCGGATGAATAACGTTTTGAGAATACCTGTACCAAAAATACGACAAAACAATACTTACAGTGCTTCCACCGAACCCAGGATGGTTCCAACCCAATGCCGAGTAGCCGGCCTTTATCGGAGTGTTTATAATGCCGATCTCGTAGAACCCGGAGTTCCCTTCGCAGCAGATGACCAGGGTTCGGCCTTTCCTGGAGCGCGAGCGGTTGTCAACGAAGATTGTGTCAATATTGTTACCGTCAGCAGTTCCTATCTTAGCTCGTTTTCCATCATAAGTTTCCACGAGCGTAGTCCTGCCTTCAAATATCGCACCCCCTGAAACAAACATAGTATAACAACGATGCCATGTACGATCTCTGAATAAGAGTTTGATAATGATTATCCCCCAGTGACAATGAGTGTCCCAGCAGTAGGAACATTGTAGTACAGGCTAATTATGTAATGATTATTATGTCGTTTATTTATTTTTAAACTTTTTAAATACATTTTTATAAAAATCATTAAAAATAGTAGTCCGCCGGTATCGGGAGCAGACTCCAGAGACAGGAACCTCCTCACGATACGAGCCGTATCGAGGAGTACTGCCTTCTGAATTTGGCTTTTGATTCAAATGCCTAACGAGAGCTTCGAGAGATGTTGATTGAGGCTTTCTACCATCAGGCCTTTGGCCGATATGACAATCGGCACAATGACGGCTGAGCTCACATTCCACTTGTCAACAACCTCGTGTGCTAAGACGACATATTTAATTTGTTTCTCTTTCGCAGTCTTCACGAGATTCTCATCCAGTGGTATGGTAACATCGATAATCATTGTGCGGCGCCCTAATTGATCGATCACCACAATATCAGGCTTATTGGCGGCAATAGTCCTGTCTGTAATAAATATATGATGATATGATTTTATCTGAACTCGTCAAGGTTTTATTTGACTGTCTCGGAAAGAGGTTGTACTTTACTGAAAGGCGGTAATGGATACGAGAGAAGAAGTAGATACTGCGTTGTTCAGTTCTTTAGTGACGTAAAAAAAAATTTCTGACCGTGACAGTCTTGAAGAAGGTTCGAACCTTCTCCAACTTTGGTACTTACTAAGCAGACTATGAACCACACCGAGAGATCCAGGGTAGATGAGTCGTAGACCGAAGGTATGGGTAGCGCAGTAGGCTAGGAACTGAGTGGGCACTCGTAAGTACATCGGCAGGTCGGGGTTGGCGCAGAACTTGAATGGGTGGTGATGGAACCACGGTAAACTAAAAAAAAAATTGTATTAGGAGTTTTGTCTGGCTATGAACAAAATCAAAATCAAAAGTCATTTATTCAAATTAGGCTGAGAATCAGCACTTTTTGAACGTCAAAATCACATAAGACAGTCCCCCCAAAACGCCCACCCTTCACCACTTCCTAGTGCTTTAGCTGGGAAGAAGAAGTGGCGGAACAAACTCCCCAGCAGCACTGCTGTCTGTTCAGTTAGAATAACTGGATTCTATATAGTAATAAGTAATTAACATTACGAAACACAAAAATATTAAAATTATTTGCCTTATGTCAGCTAGCACACGCCAATATTTAAAACTATACTCAAGCAGAAATAAATAATACACTCGAGAGCAATGAATCCGGGTCACTTAAAGAATGTTAAAAATCTCGGAAACTAAAAATGATAGGTTAATGCAATAAATTGTATTTAATAGACAATGTAATACTCCTTAAATGAAAGTAAAAAAAAATACATTTTATTAACACAAAATTACATAAAGAAAAAAACTGCTGATCTCTCCTTAAAACAAAAATAGGAAACATGAAATTTTTGAACTTTATTACGATTTTCTTGAATTTTAATACTTCGTATTGCCTCCTCGTGCTTCCATTACTGCGTTTACGCGGTTTGGCATGCTGTACACCAAGTTCCTTATACGATTTTGGGGAATATTCTCCCATTCCTCTGTGAGAGCAATTTTGAGCTCACGAAGCGTGATTGGGGGAGGGTTTCGTTGTTTTACGCATCTGCCTAGCTCGTCCCAAGCATGCTCGATCGGGTTGATATCCGGGCTGCGCGCTGGCCACTCCATACGAGTAATGTTCATCTCTTGAAGGTAGTCATTCACAATCCTACCTGTATGAGGTCGGGCATTGTCATGCATAAATATAGCATCCTCACCTAAATTGACCATAAATGGACCAACGTGATCATTGAGGATTTCTTCCACATATCTTACGCTAGTTAAAGAGCCGTTTTCTATGATCACCAGCTCTGTGCGACTTTCAGAAGAAATTCCGGCCCACACAAGTACAGACCCACCACCGTAGGCTACTTTTTCTTCGATGCATGCTTGCTTGAATCTTTCCCCTGGTCTTCGATACACTCTGTGTCTTCCATCGTGCTTGTAGAGCATAAATTTTGATTCGTCGGAGAACATAACTTTTGACCAATCTTCAATACTCCAATTTACGTGGCTCTGGGCATATCTTAGTCTTGAAATACGATGCCCACGCTCCAGTTTAGGGCCGTTTGCAGGTCTAAGGGGTTTTAAGTTAGATTCAGCAAGCCGACGTCTTACTGTCCATGCACTTGGGTTACTTCCTCCGAGGCGTCGAAACTGATTGGTGAGTTCAGTTCCTGTGAGAAAGCGATTTCGAAGCATGGTGTTCACCAAGTATCGGTCTTTTCGTGCTGTGGTACACCTGGTTCTGCCCGTTCCTGGTCTGCGTAGGTTAGAACCAGTTTCTTCGTAACGTCGGAGAACTCTTTGTACTGTTGACAGCGACACACCGACAGTCCTGGCTGTATCGCGCTGACTCCGGCCGGTTTCCAGCATTGTAAGTATTCTGGTGCATTCTTCAGGCGTAAGCGACATAATTTCAGCTTGAATAATGAATATAGAGCACTATCAACATGGTTTATGTACCCACATAAATGACAGATTACAAACAAAAGCAAAACCAAATGCTGTAATTTCGTAGATCCATCTTCGAAAGTGGCCCTTTTTCAAATTTGATTTTTTTATGATATAACTTTACAATAACTAAGAAGTTTTAATACCTTCATTTAAGGAGTATTACATTGTCTATTAAATACAATTTATTGCATTAACCTAGCATTTTCAGTTTCCGAGATTTTTAGGATTCTTTAAGTGACCCGGATTCATTGCTCTCGAGTGTAAAAACAAAAACGCAAACAGAATAATACATAATAAAAAGCCTCCTGGCATAAAGGGCGTGCCCGCTTACATATGCAATGCTGCATTATGTTTATATGTATATAGCTGTAACTTGTAGCCACAAATGATAAACTAGGACCTTCGAAGTAAAATAAAGAAACATTAATTTCTAATAACAATAACAAAACCATAGTCATCAAGCTGACCTGTCACCACAAGCAGCACCCGTTCACGAGCATAACGCAAAGATCAGCCATTACCCCCCTCGCCATATTTGAGGGAAGGAGGCAACCCGACCCCCGACGCTACCGCAAGCATTGACATCTAAGGGAGCATGACGAACTTGCTGCCGGTTGCTCAAAAGAATAATATGATGAACTGTCGAGGTCGCTAGCTAACCATATATTGCAATACAACTCATTAAAAACATTGAAATGAGTAGATTATGTCAATAATAAATAAAAATTAAATTAAACTAAAACGACTAATATAGTCAAATAAAATAAACAATTATATGAACCCGTATAACTTGTCAGTAGGTAAGCTAATTTTGGAGAAAGAACATAAACATTGTCTTGAGTTAATCACAGCGACCAACTATTTTTATCGTTTAAGTAATCGTTGATTGAATAGTATGCCTTTGAACAAAGGTTGGATTTTACTTTAGCTTTAAACGCATTAAAAGGCAATTCTAACAAAAAAGAGGGAAGCTTGTTATAAAAGTTTATACCAAGCCCAACAAATGAGTTATGGACCTTATGAAGCCGGTGAAAGGGAGCACGTAGTTTCTCCTTGTTTCTAGTGTTAATATTATGAATATCACTGTTTTTTGTGTATAAGTGTATATTTTGCCTAATATATAAGATGTTGGCGAAGATGAATTGTGAGGCCACCGTGAGAATACCAATCTCTTTAAAAAAAGAGTAACTCTAGCACCTAGCTGGTAAATTGCTCGTACAGCTCGTTTTTGAAGAACAAATATATTTTGAATATCAGCGGCTTTGCCCCACAGCAGAATGCCGTAGGACATGACGCTATGAAAATAACTGAAATAGACTAGCCGAGCTGTATCAACGTCAGTGTATTGTCTTACTTTCCTGACGGCATAGGCGGCCGAACTGAGCCTTCCCGCTAGGCATGATATATGTGATCCCCACTGAAGCTTGGCATCAACTGTTATGCCCAGAAATACTGCCGAGTCTACAGTTTCAAGTACCTCTTTATCTAAGACGATGTTGGGTCCTAGATTTCTAACATTCGGTAAGGCGAACTTTACACATTTCGTTTTCTTGGCATTGAGAACTAGGTTATTTGTGGTAAACCAATCTGTAACCATTGATAGTGCACTGTTTACGTCGTCAAAATTTTGTCTATTCCTGTCTACGTTAAAGATAAGAGAGGTATTGTGTTATTTGTATGTAGTGTGTATTGTTGAACGCTATTGTGTGTTCCAAAAGTATCTGACGAAAGTGTAAACTAACCTGGTTCAGGTTAAATTCTCAGTCACTCACTAAAGGGAATTGGTAACACAATAATTTGTATTAAGAAGGTTTGAACTTCATATCTCACCACAAAAAATGAGGTCATAAAAATATCCTCAGTTTTCAACGGAATCTGGTGATTTTAAATTAAAATTCCGGGTTTCAGTAATTATACAAATATTAATTTCAACCAAGCACTAAATTTTGGGAGGTGGCACTTAAAACTGGTATCCACAGGTCGGTTTTCTGACCCATTTATTAACATTTTCATTAGATACCTTTGGAACAGACCATAAAGGCTACCATACGTAGTCACTTCTACTTTCAGATCCATCTGATCAGTTGAAAATCTATACCGTGTGGCTGTTACTGCTTCAAGGGCTACGAGCAGGGTGATCATTCTCTGATACCCGCAGCGAACCGTTTAAACTGAGTTTGTTCCGGGTGTGTGCACGCATTCAGTACCCCGAGTGTGAGTTTTTTCATACAGAAAACGCTACTACTACGTTTCTGTATCGAGTACTAAATGTATGAAAACGTAAAAAGCGCCCCTGGCGGAAAGTATTGTAAACCGAAACAGCGAGTGTAAGTTTTTTAACGGTACTACAATAGTTCGGTATTTTAAACGTGACGTACATAGTAGCGTTTCGAAGAACATTTCGCGGGTTGTTGCGAGTGTGAGTTTAAATTTTGACGTTTCTAACAGTGTTCAAGCGTTTGTAAACGTAAACGTTGTAGTAAAGTCACTCACTTGCTGTGTGTCCGGTGAATCGTTGTTTATATTAGTTACGTTCGTATTATTTGCGTGTAATTTTGTGGTAAATTGTGTTAAATGATGACAGCACGTAATTTTTTCGCCTGGAAAATGATGATGACTGCTCATTATCAAGATGAACGGAATCATCTCCGAAAACAAAGAGCCGAATTTCGTGCCTGTTTTAATCCAGTCAACGATCCTGAATTTAGGAATAGATATCGTTAATCAAAGGAAGCCTTTCTATTTCTTTGCAAAGAACTAGAAGAATTGACAAATTTAAGGTCGACCCAACGAGTTAAACTTTAAACCAAGGTAGGTAAGTATTGTATCTACGCAGTCGCACTAATAAAATACTTAATTAATTCCTTGTAGGCGCTTTTAGGAAACTAGGTACATAGTTTTAAATTTGTTCATATTTTTTAGGTACTCGTATCAACGTCCTGTGGGAGTAGCCAAAAATCTGTCTCAAAATATGTGCAGTGTGTACATTCATGAAGTGACCCAAGCTATGACTTGGTGTAGTAATTGGGTGTATCTATGGGAGTCATTTTAGAATACATGGCCCGCTAGTAGAAGAGGAGCATTTATACTACTGTAGAAAACATTATCATTCAATAAATGTACAAATGGTAATAATTACTTATACTGATTTATTTTGAAATGCCATAATGAGCTATCTAATTACTACCTATTCAATCGTTTTTAAATCTAATTTTAATAACTATATTTTAGGTGTGCGACAATGATAGTAGAATAATAAATGTTAATCCTAAATTTGGTGGTGCTAACCATGATTCATTTATTTGGGAGAACAGTCAAGTCAACAATTTATATGCAATCTTTACATGCACAAGGTGAAATGTGTTGGCTGCTGGGTATGTACCTATTCACTGATTTTTTAATCATTAGTAAGTATACCTACACCGGTGGTTGTGAACTTGTGTTTTATTCCTATATGAGTGACATTTGTTCCAACTAGGAGTGTTTTGCTTTAATAGTAAGTATATCTGTTAACACCAACATCATTAGGGGATTGTTTTTTTTAATGTTACATATACATAGTAATTTCATTATTTCAGGTGATTCTGGATATCCATTGCGCCAATGGTTAATGACACCATACTTAGAAGCCACTGCAGAATCTTCAGAAGCAAAATTTAATCAGCAACATATAGTTGCAAGAGTTCTGATTGAAAACACATTTGGTCGACTGAAAAATTGTTGGCGTTGCTTATGCAAAGACAGAGTATTACATTACAGGCCTCAAAAATGTGCACAAATTATTCAAGCCTGTTGTGTGCTCTATAACATAGCGTTAGATTATGGTGTACCTGAACCGGATGATTTTGGTAAGAATATATATATATAATATAATATTTATATTACTTGGATACTACTGGGTGAATAAATCAGCTGTTGCATAGATTTTTGTTCAAATAACTTGACAAAGGGTATGGAAAAGCGATTCCAGGGTTGATCCCATCCCAACTTTTATGTTCATATTCATTAGTACTTTCACCCCCTAAAAGATTGCCAATGAATTCAGTCACCCAGCTTTTTATTTATATCTACAAACTCATTTTTATTTTCAGGTCAAAACAAATGTGAACAACTAGCAACAGACAATGTCAGATATGACAGAGATCAAAGAGCAACCACCAATTTAATCCGAGGAAGAGCATTGCATGATCAAATTGCCCGACAATTACATAGGTCATTTCTGCATACATTCAAAATCTAAGCCTTAATTAATGTTTTGAATTTATTAAATGTAAGTTGTGCCAGAAAGCCTTTTAAACCGTTAAAGATTATATTGAGGACAAAAAGGCTTGAGATTGAGTTGCTCCAATTTTCGGCATTCTGAATGTTGTTTATTTATTTTATTTTCTGTTACACCAACAATTATTGATGATTATTATATGCACAAGGACTTGAATACTTACCTTGAGAAGTATAATTTATTGTTTTAATTATTGTGAATGCGAAGATTATGTGAGTCATTACTTTTTTTGTTTTCTCAGTTAGTTTTAATCATGATCTGGCAGTTTTTCTTTGGTATTGTTCGTCGAAACGGTGTTCTGAGTTGAGCTGCACGATTACTGACAAATCCATGCACTGACTGGACAGGTCCGCTCAATCTGTATGGTTTTTCCTCAAAATACCGTTTCAGACACCAATCTACATGGTCTTCACATGTCTGACCAAGATTATGTCTGGACTTTAAAAGAGACTGATCTCTGAGTTTGTTTCGGCCTTTCTTCTCAGAGTTGTCAGATAGGAAACGCCAACCTAATCTAATTTTTAAAATATGATTGATGTGTAAAAGTGTTTGTACAAACCTACATATAGAAATAAAATCATTTATCATATATATTTTTTCCGAGTGTTTGTTTAATTCTACCTATGTGTATACCCGAACTACGTTAGTCCATACATAACACATTTAAATCATTAGAATAATGAAACACTGACGTCAAATAGAATTGTTATTTGGTCAATAAAACATACTTTACACATACTAATGGTAGCCTTTATTTGCAATATAAAATTACCAAACGCAAAAAAATAATTACTAATGTCTTTATCTTTAATTTGGCACACACACAAACATTTCTTCGGGTTCATAGAGTTATAAACATAGCGAGACAAAAATTATGGCGTTTTGACAACAATGCACAAACTAATGATCCTTTGTGAGAGACGGGTCCATAATACTAGGATACCCTTTGTGAGGGATCACCAGGCTCTCACCGCCCATTAAATCTGACTAACATTACAGTGGTCAATTTTCAAACTCAAGACTACAAATTATGTATTGATGAAGGAAATAAATCATAACAATTTGATCGAGATGTAATACGTGTGTAATGTGCATGATGTGGAGTCCAAGGAGAGGTAAAATGATAGTGCGAGTGTGTTGGGTGTTTAGTGTGTTTACAGTCAAAAACCCGATATTATTATATTATCGAAATCGAAAGTAATGAAAACAAGCGCGAAAAACTGATGGCAGAACGAATTTTAAATAGTTACATGACGCCCGCCATTTGAATGATGACATCACACCATTATTTCACATCTCCCTTACTCACTACACGGTAAAACGAAATAGGAACACCTCATTCATAAAAAATATTATTCGTCTAAATTACGTAGGGCACGCATAACCCTTGTTAACTTGGTTGCGATAAGATTTGTATTTTAGTCGTATTATCTCGCCGAAACCATTCTAAGTTCAATGTAGGCAACATAATAAAAATAACAAAACGTTCGGCATACTATCAGACAAGTGACGATACGAGCTGTGGTTCGTATGACATACTTCGACTCACACTCAGACCATTTTTAAATACCATCGCTCATTAGTTAGCTCGATTAACTTGATCGTCACGTATTTTGTGATACGGCAAGAAACTCACACTCGGGGTACAGATCAGACCGATGCGAGCAGGTTCGTCTGTTCAAATTGATCGCTCCATGTATGGTAGCCTTAACAAATGAGTATGGCTAGTCTATACAAAAGCTAAATTAACCTAATTAGTGAACACATCATCGTAGAACATGGTGTGCCCATGTACCGAACCCGGGCGTAATATTGGTAATTGGTTGGAAAGTTTTATAAAGAGATTGCAACGCAGGTTGACCGACAGAGACAGCGGTCTACAAAGCCGAACTTTTTCTATATCTGGGCTCGTGGCTAAGTAATAATAGCCGCACGGGTCGATCGATCAGGTTAAGCTGCGCTTGCCGCGGTCTGCCCGCGAATTGGTGACCAACTTTACATACCAAGATCCCTCCGTGCCTTGGAAAGCACGTTAAGCCGTTGGTGCCGGCTGTCATTCGTGGATCTTTGGCAGTCGTTACGGGACGTCGTACCAAGGGGTATCGTATTACCAAGTAACTGGGCAGTCACTGCATGTAAGATATTGGTATACTATTGGTGGTTGGCCTATATTCATTGGTTACTTCCCTTTGCTGATGTTTTTGTATGTGAGGGGTAAGTACCCAATTAATGAAGGCAACTGTAAATGTAGACATGGTTTTTAATCAGTACCTCTAGTAGCGCTTTTCTTTATCTAACGGCTAAATTATATTCTAAAATCCTGAACAAACTACAAATTACCTCGAACCTAAAGGATTTAAATGACTCTAGAACTGTAGGCCAATTCTCGTACTTAAAAAACGTTCAAATTCAAGTCGCAATCTCATTTCAGCGACAATCAATGGTATGTAAATTGATTGTAATTTTGACAGATTGAGACTGAGATTAGAATGCGAACGGTCTTAAAAATACGGGAATTGCCCCTCTGGTCTTCTATGTCCACCACAGAATAGTAAGCAAGGAAAGTAGTTATAGAAATGGTACCACGACGATTTCATCTTTTTAACCAACTTCAAAAAAAAAGGAGTCTTGAAAGGGTAAACTTCCCAGGTGGTCTCATTGTCATCAGATCAGGTTCTGATGATGGATTCCTGGAGAAATCGAGGGAACTGTTCTAATATTACCGGCACACCAATAGCGATTTGGGTATTTATTATTGTAACTCGTGCATTTGCTCTCGCAAAGCACCATTTGGTGAAGTGGAACTGGTGATGAAGACCACAGATGGCCACTCAATTATAAGTATTTCACGGGTTGCGATTCGGATACTTTAACATATCGGTGTAAAAATAAATTAACGCGTAGAGATAGACGGGGTGGGTAGGTACCATAATTAAAAAGTGAAAAATAAAAAAATATTTAAAAAAAACGACATCGAATAAAGTTATGAAATTAAAGTTATTGTTTACTTGGGGCTGAATTTCCAATAGTCCGATAACTTTCATCTATGGAATAAATATAGAGTTTTGACAGCTTTTGCTTAGAAAATAAGTCCAACTGTCAGACTTATTCTTCACAAAAAAGTTATCTGATTATTGAAAAATCTGTATACCTAGTAGTGTTTTTTTTTTTAAGTTTAAATTTTTCAAATTTTTTTTCTATTCATCCTGAATTATAGGTAATGCTCACGTAGGTATAAGCATCTGTATAACTGCATGCTTAAGGAAGAAATACAAATAAGCATTTTAATTATTGTAATAAGGGTGGGTGGGCCATTTAAAATTTTAAATTTGGGTATAAATAAAAACTACTAATTATTTTTTCAAATTTCTGGTTTTATTGAAAGGTTGAACTTTGATATATGATATAAGAATGGAACACAATATCATTCATATGATTATCACGACTGGCTCGGCAGTACCCCATCCAATCAACCCAATTTTTCAGTACATTTTCGATTGTTTCGGCTTGAATCTCTTCAATGGCAACTTCGATTTCATGTTTCAACGCTTCAATTATCCCTGGATGGTTTGCGTAACTTAAATAATACTTAATGAATCCCCACAGAAAATAATCCAAAGGGCTCAAATCACAGCTCCGAGGCGGCCAATTGCCATCAGCATTTCGGCTGATTATTCGATTTTCAAAAACAGTGCGCAAAAGATCGATGGTTACGTTGGCTGTGTGACATGTGACCCCGTGTTGTTGAAACCAAATGTCGTCCATGTCATTCTCTTAAATTTTTGGAAACAAAATTCGTTGAGCATGACACGGTAACGCTCACCGTCGACGGTAACGGCGACTCCTTGCTCATTTTAATATTCAGTTTTTAATATTTCCCAATTATTATGGTCGAGTGTATATCGTCTCATTTTGCAAATGTCAAACATAAAACTAACTTCCTGTCAAAAAATTAATCTCATTCTACCTTTCAAAGTCAAAGTAATCGGTACTTCAAATTTAAAATATTAGATGGCCCACCCTTTATTATGACCGATTGTGCTTAACACTACAGATGGCCTAGCTGTTCGAAAACCACTGGATATTATGCATATCGACTTCGTCTTTTCGTAGTTTTGTGCAATTGAATAGAAAATATTCTTACATTTCATTAAATTATTTCCTTGCTTAAGGTTAAGTTCGAAAGTGATTTTGTCAGGTAGTGACTTATATAGTTTCGAGACATAATGCAGACATAATTTCCTCTTAGGGTACTTACTCTACATAAATTGGATCCATCTTTATGATAGGATCCTGTGAACTACTGAAATAAGACATCCAGAATTAAATAACAACATTTATCAATTTTTTCATAGAAAAATAAAGTAATTTAGATTAAGAAAACTGTCAAGCTAGGAAAAAAAAACAGTGTCATGCAAGGGTTGTTTGGAGAAACTGCATGCAAACAAAAGTTGATGCTTGTGAAACAACTACTACTGCTAGCTAGTAGCATGCTAAAAACAATACTATACCTGCAACACCCAAAACCAAAAGGTATTAAAGACGCCAATTCAGGCAAGTGCATGCAGTAAATAATTGGATCGTAGCATATTCATAGTGAAGGGAGAAGCGCCAGGATGCCCGCACAGTTCAATCTTTCTTACGTTTTTTGCAATTTGCAGGTCAGTGTCAGCTTGTATGTTGAATAAAATATGATTAAAATCATCAATACAACCCTCTAAGTTCATATAATCCTATTGATTCATATTTTATGAAATCGTCATTCAAAAGGACCATAGTATGAACTTAAGAGGGTTGTATTGATGATGATTATAATTCTTTAAATACATACTTGTTACCTATACCTAGCTATACTTGTTAATCATATTTTAGACTTTTATACAAAATAATAACACCAGCACTCACCGGCTGAGTTTTGCGGCTTTGTGGTTTAAATAAATAGCCCGGACCAATAGAAGAAATATTAGATCTTTACCTATGAAATTGCCGTTTAGTATAAAGAAAGTTAAATTAATTTTTATATAAATATTTTTTATTTCTATCAGTCAAAATATTCACCCATGCTGTCGGTGCATCTCTGAGAGCACAGTGGTAATTTTTCAATGCCCTTCTTGAAGAAGTCAGGTGTACGGGGGCCAACAAACTCTTCAAAGGCATTTTGTACTGCCTCTCAGGTATTGTTTTTTTTTTCCTGCCAAGAAGTTGTCCAAATTTTGGAAAAAGTAGAAGTCTGTCGGCGCAATGTCTGGTGAATACGGTGAATGACGCAAAACTTCCAACCCTAGCTCTTGTAGCTTAGAGACCGTCTGTTGTGTTGTGCCGTGTGAGGTCGAGCGTTGTCGTGTAGGAGCAGCGGGGACGAGGGATTAACCAAGGCCGGACGGAGATTTGCGAGCCTCTCCATCATTGTGTCCACGTGTCCAGTTCCTCACAGTACACATCCGCAGTAATGCTGGTGCCATTTGGTAAGATGCTGTGATGAATTATACCGGCTCTAGACCACCAAACAGTGATCATGACTTTTTTGGGATAAGTTTTCGTTTGGGGCATTGCCAAGGCGCTGAACTAGGTTCTAACCAACATCATCATGTTGGTTAGACCGCTTACGATTAACAAAGAGCATTTTTCATCGCAAGTGACAATGCAGTTCAAAATCCCTTCGTTTCTGTTTCTGTTAAGCAACGCAAGGCATACCTCAACGCGTTCGTCGCGCTGGCGATCGTTCAGTTCGTGCGGCATCCACTTATAAAGTTTTTTTTACCTTGCCAATTTGACGCAAATGGACCAATATTGTTTTGATGCTAACGTTGAAAGCTTCTGCTAACTCAGCCGTAGATTGTGTATCGTCAGCTTTCACTATCGCCTTTAATTCGTCGTGGTTGTTGGTTGACTTTAGTTTTTGGGCGACCACGGGGTTAATTTTTTAGATCAAAATTTCCACGTGGGAAGCGTTCAAACCAATAACGCGTCTTGCGTTCGTTGGTAGTTTTCTCTGTACACGTAATTAATGTTACGAGCCGCTTGTCATTGCTACCGCGACGGAACTCGTATTCCATAATTAGGTACTCTTATTTTATCGTGTCCTTACTGATGAAAAAATATTACAAATGTAGTGAAAACAAAAACATAATCAATAAACAAATGACTGAATTTGAAAATAGGATTCATATTTTTTAAATAAAATTCATTGAATTTAGAATTTATTGTCAGCCATACATAAATTACGTTTCAAATAGCCAGTAATGTAAAACGGCAACTTCATAGGTAGAGACCTGAGGGGCAATTCCCGTATTTTTAAGACCGTTCGCATTCTAATCTCAGTCTCAATCTGCCAAAATTACAATCAATTTTCATACATTTTGACAGGTTTTTGACATTGATTGTCGCTGAGATGAGATTGCGACTTGAATTTGAACGTTTTTTAAGTACGAGAATTGGCCTACTGGGGCCGTACTATGACGTGTTAATTCCATCATTGTTCCAGCGTGGAATAGAGACGGAGCTATACATGACCGATAGCACTATCTCTTTGATCTCATATCTCATGATGGCGTTAACAGCTCATAGTACGGCCCCTGTTAAATAACATACACTAGGTATTCTCTAATTTGTTCTCTAGAACTACGATAAGCCATAGTAGCTATAATGTAAGCTGTAGTTTCAAAGCTAACTACTTAAAAAGCTAACTTATTGGTTGTGCTGCATGTTAGGTATGGTAGCTGTAATTCTTCTTCGCTATAGTTATTCATGTCCTATTGTTAACTAGCTTCTGTCTGCAACATCGTCCGCGTGAAATTTATTGTTCCCCCGACCCACACCGTCACATCGCATCGCCTGTCTACACTATTAAGTACTACGTTTCCACTTAGCGTTCTTTCCGACTTTTTTTCTTTTTGCGCGGCTCCTAAGGGTCCTAGCGTGATGTTACACAGCCTTCCTCGTGAACTGGGCTATCATATACAAAAAGATTTTTTTTATCCGACTGGGTTCCAGAGATTAGCGCGATCAAACACACAAACAAAATCTTCAGCTTTATTATTAGATAAATTAGATAATAAATTAATATCTTATTAAAAATGACGGTCTGAGGTTAAAGTTTGGGTTTGTTCAGTTAAAGGTTACATGCTTGGCATACTAGTTGGAGTTTCGACTGTTTTATACCTTACAAGATACAAAGCTGACAAACAAAATAGCTTAAATTTATTTTTTATCAGCCTTGGATTCTACTTTGATTCATCTTACAGCCACTAAAAGCCTTGTTTGGTATACAGCAGTGAAACAATTCCTCCTACACCAAAATACTGTGTGGCAGGGACATCGACGCAGATATAATACGCAAACCATTGATTCAGTACACGATTCTGGACAAATTTTTTTTTGGGGTTTGGAATACATCAAGTACCTTCTCCCGCTCTGGGTGGAGCGGGAGGGCGTGTCAGATTTTTACTGACTAAAACCCACCCGTGTTCCTTCAGTTGCCTGTGCCGTGGGCCACAGTAACCCTTTCGGACTTTCCCGCAACCCTGGCAGGCAACGGCCCTAGCGGATCCCGTCTTTGTTGCTGACATCTCTCTGAGGCGCGCGTGGAACACAACGCACCGTCGACCCGGGCCTGGTCCTTATCGGACGGCGAGTTACCCATTGCTAGCCGTCCGCAAGCCCGCGCCTACGGTGGCCAGGAATCGGCCTGCGATTCCCGACGCCCAGGGCGTCTCCTGCGGCGGTTAGGGGCGTGAGGGCGCGAATTTTGCCTCTTCCTCACGCGTTCTGCCTCCTCCTTCACGAACATTACTGCTTCGCTGAAGGAGGTGACGGCTTCCCAAGCCCTCTCGCTCCGTACCATGGCCTGGACCAGGGCCGGACGCGAGAGATCGCCACTGCCAATCGCCTGCACGAGGACACGGCGGTGCTCCGCCCGAGCCGGGCAGACCTCCACCGTATGCTCCACCCGAGCCGGGCAGACCTCCACCGTATGCTCCACCATGTCCACCGGGCGATCCGCACAATGGTAACACCCGGGCGTTTCCTCCCGCCTTATCCGGAACAGGAACCTCCCGAAACAACCGTGTCCGATGAGGACCTGCGTCAGGCGGAAGGTGAGGACCCCGTGGCGCCTCTCTAGCCACTCCTCAAAGAGGGGACTTATAGCCGCAATAGTGGCGTGCCCATTCTGGTAAACTAAATTAACTGTTCCATACATTTTAACCGCGTAGGTATTGCACTTTTGTAGGAAACAGCCGTTTTTTCCAGAATCCATTCTATAATCATGTACTGTATCCATCATACAGGTTGTGCCTCGATGTCCCTGCCACCCGTTACCACTCACCTTTTTTTAGTAGCAACGCTGAAAGTAGTCGGCCAGAATTTGATGTCAAAGTCATATTTTCTGAGTTCCGTCATATAGGCTTGACAATCAGGTGTTGTACTTCTCAGCGCCGTTACGAACCGCACATATTTAGGACTGGATATTCTTCCATATGCTCGTATACTGACCGAGAAAGCCAAGAAACAAGTAAGCAAGCCAAAGGAACGTCCCAGTGACATCATCTCGTCTACAGTGAAGAAGCCACGTTTCATAAGGTATATTATGATAAAGGGCGACGTGTAATAGCTTATGTTGAACAGCGTATTAACCTAAAATAAATTATTTCATTTTATTTTGTTGTCTTTTATCATGGTGTCTATAAATAATGCCATTGGTAACCTGCCAGCAGTGCATAAAGCTGAATTATTAGAAAAAATATAAAATAATCTTACCGTCGACATAACAATGTCACCATATTTCTCCAGTCCTTGAGGCTGGTACATAGACTAGAACAAAAGGAATGTGTTAAATTTACAATAACTGACTCCAAATTCATGGTGTAATCTCGATTTCAAATCGTTGTTCCACCACCCTGGTTATAGGCTCGCGGCTTGTATTTCCTGATACACCAATGAGCCAACAGTTGTTATTTTAAGTCAAGCTCGGTCCCCTATCACCGCAAAACCGCGGTATCACGAGCTGACGAGCCAGGCTCATGCTACTTGTGGTCTGTGGATGCCAATTTGTGGTGCCACTTGCAGTACTTAGAGTACTTTGAATATTTAAACCCGAAATTCTAATTTTATCCCCTGAAAGAAGTTTTATCATTTGATAGTTATTGACGTTTTTAATATGGAGATTAAAAACGTCAATAACTATCAAATGTTGTCGTCAATTTTTTTCAAATACCACTCATTAATGTTCGCAAACTATAATTGTAGGTAAAAGTAGTGAGATATTAAGTAGAACCCTTCTAAATACAGATGAATATGTTAATAATTACCTTTAGTGATTGATTGTGTATGAATTTAGCCTGCACAGGGTTTGTTTACAGTTTCATCAGTTACTTTTGGAACAGACTATAGTACGATGGTCTCACGGCTCTTAAGGAGGAAGCGCCAAGTTTTTTTTTTTTAATGTCGACTCACTCTTGAAATTTCTCGTATATTGTGGGCGCGTTTACAAACATTTAAACTCACATACACAAACAGCCAGACCCGGAAAAACTACTTGTAGTTGCAAGCGAAATTAAAATTTTCTTACATTTTTGCAATTTACAGGTCAGTGGCAGGTTGTATTTTGAACAAAATGTGATTCGGGGCAGGAAAAAATATGTATTTACAGAATTGTAATCATTAAAATCATCAATACAACCCTCTAAGTTCATAGAATCCTTGATATTTTACGAAATTGTCATTCAATAGGATATTTAAAAAAAAAAACTAAGTTGCTTAAATAAATTATGAAAAAATATAGGAAACAACGTTTCAATTCGGAAAACTTATCATGAAACTAGAAATAAATTGTGGCAGGCCATAAGGATAAAACATCGTAAAAGACACATGATAACATTTTCCTGAAAGCAGAATCTAGAACCAAGTAACTACTTTAGAATACGTGTCCCAATTTATGCACTTGAAACATTAATCTCCGCATCAATTGTGCGCTGCAGCAAGTCCGCACCTACGTGCGCCGGTCGGCCCCGCCCCGCATTGCGCAGAATGCGCAGTCCTTGGGCCTTCCCGATTTCCCGCCCACGCGTAATCGATACGCAACTGCACGCTGGACCCACCCTTTAGTGAAACACGTGGGATGTTTTTGAATTCGGAACAGTGAGTCGGTTTGGTAACAGACTCCTATCCTACTCCTTCCTTTGTTTATGTGGGAAACATCTTGCCTTACGGTGAATCCTCAGATGTAGCCCGCCAAATTCAAATTTTCTTTGGTTTGTTGCAAATTGCAGCCCTCTTTTACGTCGTATGTTACTCAAAACGCAATTCGCTACTGTAGGAATAATATATTTACTGAATAATAATCATTAATTTTATACCAATCGTCAAAGTTTAGAAATTAGTTCCACCTAAGAATTTTCATAATGAAATATTCTGAAAAATTCTTATGTGGAACAAATTTACAAAGCATTTAAAACAGAGCTGCAATTTGCAAAAAACCAAAGACAATTTGAATTTGGCGGGCTGCAACTGAGGATCCACCTTAAATTGAGCAGTGTAATTCACTGCACATGTGCCGAAAAAATATTCCTATTAAATTAAGCAGAACTAATATTATTCAAATGTTACTTAGTTCTGAGCAAAAATATTGTAGCAAAGTAGCCTAGAACACCGGGGTTTTAGTCAGTAGGAGTCTAACAAATGTTCTATTCTCTCAATGAGAAGGGTATCAATAGTGGAATAAACACAAAAAAATTGTTTACATCTAATGTAGAATAACAGGTGACATTTGCTTGCTAAATCTCCGATTGCATGAGGCCAAGCATTTAGAAGCTATGAAAAAAAAACATTCCATGTCTAGGATAAATCCTAGAAATCCGAACCGGATCCTAGAGAACCGACTTCCACAAAAAATCACAGGTTGGATTTTAAAACGAGTCGCCTGAATTTGAGGATATTGGTGGTGTAGGGGGCTTAAGGGAGTTAGTCTTAATCCCCCCAAAGTAATTTTGGCTGCCGGAGTTGCGTCTAAATATTTTTAAACAATTTCCAAGTGTATTATGATTGATGAAAGAAAATACTATCGACGTAATTATATTTTATATATTATGTTTTATAGGAAATGTATAAGAAGAGAACATAATTCATAGGTAATAATTAATAGCAATGTATTACTCCGAGTTGGCACAATCCGACTTCATTGGGTTAGGTTAGACGGCTAAAGGCGGGAGCGCAGCGCAGCGAAGCTCCCGCCTTAGCCATCGTGGTTATTTTTTTTTTAAACCACCCAGAAATAGGAGCCCCGCATAGCGAGGCTCCGTCGACTCATAATTGAAGCCAGTTTTTATATATGTTTTTTTTTGTTACAATTTTTATACAATTTTTGTACAAATTTCTGTTTTTTCTAAGGAAACTAAGTATTTCCGGCGGGTGAAAATGGTGAGGGGGGGATCCGACCCCTCCCCCCCTCTCCGCCCAACCATTCACACACCCTTAAAATGGCGACGTATTTCGAAATTTTTACCAAAATCACTACCAAGTGAAAAATAACTTTAATTTCAAAAGTTGGTGGATAACACCAACTTTTGAAATTAAAGTTATTTTGCAATGCCAGGAGCTGGATGTCCATAGGAAGCTGTGTACAGGTTAATAGTTGGACACACAGCTATGGTGTTCCATGTTTGGCATAAGGCTGAAACTAAACTAAGCTCCAATGAGGATGAGACATCAATTCATACAAAGGTTGGAAGATTGGAATAAAAGTAAGAGAACTCAAATGGAACCGACCGGGACACCTGGCAAGTTATGATTCTGACAGGTGAAATCTGTGGTGTTAAGGTAAAAGGGGATAAGTCATAAACGTAATAATGAGATGAGTAAACTTAACTCTTTAAACCCTTTTAGTATTTTGCTGTTTCTTGACTAGACTCAATTTACAATTTGAGTTGTACAAAATTGTAACACAAATACTGACTGATCTCCTTTTTACCTTAATAGATTTTAATGTTTAGTATTGAATTATGCAAATAACTAGTTTTTCAACATTTATGACTTAACCTCTTTTACCTTAACACCACAGAATAAGGCAGTGACCAAGTAGCTGCCAAAAACTTAAAGTATGCATGGTTGTGTGGAAGCGAGATGGGCAGATTTTTTTTTTGCCATATAGAATGATGTCTGTCTGGATGAGACTTATCACAAGATCTTGGAGAAAGAGAGGCCTATGCCCAGCAGTGGTTGAAGTTGGTCTGTGGATGCTGAAAAATCAGTGCGAGATGAAGTATGTACCTATATTATAATCAATAGGACCTAAAGATTAAAATATGCATACATTCAAGAAAATAAAGTACTTACTTATTTGTTAAGGCTAAAAAATATTTATATGTAGGAACAATTATTAATTTATTACGATTCAAGTACTTAGCATAAAATATCGATTAAAACTTACGTCTTTCGGCCCATCCCTGTACACCTTATACAGACGAGGCGAAAACAAACATTGCCAAAATAATTTCATGGTGACGGTAAAACGATTACAGGCAATATTTTAATACGAAATCAAATCTACTTTCAGAAAAACCGTAACAACCCAAACTCAATCCGACTACTATTTTACCACCGAGTTAGACCGGCGTTCAATAACTTAACAAGTAACCGCTAGGCGCTAACAAGTCTATAGACAATTAACCGGTATATTAGGTTACTAGTATTTTTTACGAATTACATGAGAGTAAATTTTACGGGCAATAGTAATTAGAAATCGGACTTGCAGTCGGCAGTCGTGCACAGAACATGACCAAAGACTAAATTTATCGAAAATCAATAACCTCTTTTCATCATGAACAAATCACTACTTTTTTCTACACGGATACGAGCTATTTTGCTTAGTCTTCAAACAATTTACGATTTCTTGCTCAAAAGACTTTCACAAGTGTGTTTTTTAAAATAATTAGGTGATTCCTTTGTTTATAATTGGAGAGAGATAATATCAATTTATCCGGCTAGGTGTCGCTACGTCTCTGGTTGGTTTCTTCGTTTTGAACCAAAACTCTCTTTCCGTTAGCATGTGTTTTGCGACCACAACACACACTCGAAACTGTTTCGCTAAAAAGATCTCATGGAATGAACTGGAAGGCGCATTATTCAATATAATATGCATATACATCCTTAAAAACAGAAATCTAACAAAGCATCACGCAAATCGTACAGGGGCCGTACTATGACGTATTAATTCCATCATTGTTCCAGCGTGAAAGAGAGACGGAGCTATACATGACCGATAGCACTATCTCTTTTTCGCAACGGAATCATGATGGTGTTAACACGTCATGGTACGGCCCCAGTACCTCCGTTTCCAAACACTACCACTTTTACAGTTTTGGTGTCGTAATTTATACAAGCGACTAGGCGACTGAATAAAAAATATTAATAATAACTAATGTGTCCGAAAAAAAAAAATAAGATCAAATAGTCCTTCATACCAAGTTTCGGCAATGGCGGCCAATTTCAGAGTAGACTAGCCTTCGGCGCGGGAGATATTATACAGGCTGTTCGACAGAACGTTGAACATACGAAAATGGCAGATAGGGGCTATAAAAAAATCTATGGGGCCTAGGTCAAATCATTTGAGCTGGGTAGATAGCTGACGACCCCACCTATCTGCCATTTTCGTATGTTCAACGTTCTGCCGAACACCCTGTAGTACACAAGTGTATGCGCAGACACAGGTGCACTCTCTTCTCTCATCCATATAGCCCGATGGGACGGCCAACCAACAGAACCCCACGAAACACAATAGTAAAAACACCACTCAACATTGCTAATTTTGTTAAAAAAAAATAAGAATTACCTACGAGTGTTTGGATTTTTTTTTATATTCAACCGCCAACTGGATGAAAACTGTGATTGAATTGCTTGAGTCGATACTCGAAAATTGATACAAATAATCAGAAAGTCAAATAATAGAAACGAATTAAACGATTTTTTCTTTATTAACCCCCGTCACATTCCTGTGATTATCCATCATATGACTGTCCATCATCATTGGCACTAATACAATCAAGATCGTCATAATAAATTTTCCACAACTACCCTTCATAGGGGGTGGAAGGGATGTTGAATTTTTTATGGAAAGTCTAAAATCAAATGACGCTCATGAAGCAACTCACCCCCAAAAACTGTGTGAGGTCACCTCATCATGAAACAGTAGTGAAATCAAAACTTCAAACTATCACTTATCTTTATCAGCCACTAACTTTTATTGTATTAACGTGAATGGTCAAAACTCATAGAAAAAACAGTGAACGTAGTGCATAACGGCTGCGGACCTACATAATGTACACACAGCAGCAGGTCATGTTGTACACACGGCTACACATCAAGCTATACATTTCCAGTTTACACTGACCTTTCATTGTAAGGGAATCCTATACAATGCGAGATCAGCGTATACTGGAAATGTATAGCTTGATCTGTAGCCGTGCGTACCACAGACCCTTCAACATAATAATTTGGAGAAATTTGACAGTTTCGTATAACCAGGATGTGCAGGCGAATGTATGTATGTACACACGGCTACACATCAAGCTATACAGTTCCAGTTTACACAGACATCTCATTGTAAGGAAATCCTATACAATGCGAGATCAGCTTATACTGGAAATATATAGCTTGATCTGTAGCCGTGTGTACATACAATACCCCACAATCATCTGTCATCTTGAAACAAGGACAATTTTGTATCGACAAGAGTAAGTAATCCATACCAATCCATACTTTCATACTATAATAATTATTAATAAATTAAATATTATAAACTCGAAAGTAACTCTGTCTTTATGTTAATTACCTTTTACGGCTAAGCCACAAAACGGATTTCGATAAAATTTGGCAAGGAGATAGATGGCATCCTAGGAAAAGATAAAGGCTACTTTTTATCTCGGTAGCACGTTCCCGTGGGATGATTTAGTAGTAATTAAGAAATCCATGAACATATCCAAGTACCGAGCAAGTATGTACAGACGCCAGCAGGTCAAGCTACCCGAAACTGTCAAATTTTCCCAATCAACCTTGAACCTTAATGCTTTAGCGATAAAGTTGAAAATCTATTAAAGAAATTTGACAGATTGTAGTAGCTTGATGTGCTGGCGTCTGTACCATACTGGATGTTAGTCGCATTATAAACTTGATAGTTGACACATCCAGCCTTTCCGAACGAAGTACTTCGTTCAGAAAGAAAGAAAGATAGAAACAAGGTAATTACTTAATTACCTTGTTTCTTTAATTTTCTAGGAACTTACTTTTAGAGTTAGGTGTGGTTCACATATTAAAAACTAGCAGTATATTGCGTACAACATTCATAATCCCTTTCATTTTGATATTTCATCTTTCAATGTGCGCTTTCCGTTCTGATGTGACGATATTATCGTGAACGTTCACGTCCACATGGACGTGGACGTTCACGATAAAAAAAAATGAAAATGCGTTGTAAAGAGCAAGTATTCCCATACATTTTATGGACATCCATAAAATGTATGGAAATACTTGCTCTTTACAACGTTATCGTGGACGGAAATTTATTAGCGTCTTCATTTATTGATTATATAAATAAATAAATTAATAAATATCGTCTGACATTGCACACAGCACCATCTAGTTCCAAGTTAAGCACTTAACACTTAAGGCTTGTGTTATGGATACCAGATGGTTGATACACTACTTAAATACATTTTTTTTTTTTGTAAATACATACATATTATAAATATACATCCATGACTCGGGTACAAATGTCCATATTCATCATACAAACATTTGCCCCTACCGGGATTCGAACCCAGGACCATTTGGTTTCGCTGACTACACTTAGCCACTGTAGCCACTACACCAAACGTGTCGTCAAAGGAACAGTAGTCAGTAACGGCCCCGACTTTCAATTTGTAGGTCGTAGATTGGAACCCAGACAGGTGCTTAACTTTGAGTAAATTATTTAATCACCACTGCTCGAAACATAGAATACACAATAGTTGTTAATTATGACATATCAAAGCTCAGCCATAATTAACATTTAACATCGTCAGAAAACCGGCATGTCCTAGAGCCAAACATTCTAAGACATGTGACACCTACCAACTTGCTCTGGGCCCGTCTAAGTAGATCACAGCCCCAGTCCCTCTCATCGAGCGAAGGCCTGTGTCCCAGCAGTGGGAACATTATAAGTTGATTATGCTTCATATATTTCCATAAATCTGACCTCCCTGTTATCTTGACTCCGTGACGTGGACGTATATGCACATTGCGTTATTCAAGTTGTAGACCATAAATTTTTTGAAAGATTAAAAAGTAATGGATTAAGTTGTGTATCGTCAAGTCAAAACGAAGGAGGTTGTGTGTGCAGTTACGCATGCTGTCTTCGGCAGACTTTGGTTTGTCAAAGATTCGTGCGTTTCAAGTCAAACCAAATGTCCATTCACACACTTGCGCTTGAGGTTTTTACCTAGGCTATGTGTGTGTGGTGGTCCTTTACTTTTCATACGAAATCCATAGTCAAAAAGAAAGTCATAGACAATTTATCTTGTATGAAACTTATCTGCCGTGTTTATCTCCGTCACTGACTGAGGAAATGTTTTTGTGAGGAATTGGTATTTCGGACAGAATATAATTTAATATTACAATATTAATGCCGTCATGAAACATGATTTTTGTGGTGAAAAATGCTGTATTGTGCATCTTAGTGGTAGCTGCAACCGTGTCCTGTAGAATACACAAACTGCAACTTTCGGTAAGTTAAACTTATGACTTGTAACTGTAGGAAAATTATGATATTTACAGAGCAATCAATTCATGAAAACCATATGGTAATTAAATAAAGTTATTGTCGTGCTGTCACTGTTCTAGTAAATAATCTAAGTCAAAAATGTGTATCCTTGCATTGTCGATCGTAAAAGGTTGTTTGAATTGGACCAGTTTTGTGTGTACTCGTCTTGTAGTTCCTAATTATCGAATAATAGAGTACTTTTCTCACATATAATCCAACCGGAGCCTAGAATTTAGTGGTATATAACAAACTAAAAAAGTAGAAGAAAAAATCTTCCAAGTAACTATGATTCACATCTGAAATGAAATTACTGTTCTATTTATTTGGCTCATTTACATTGATAAGCATGAATGTTTATTACTCATGGATCACAGCTATCTCAAATTGTAAATTTGTCTATTGAAACTTTTTGTCTTATCATAAATAATATCTTGATAAATTTAATAAAAGTATCAAAAACTTAATGATTTTACAACCAACAAAGTATTTTTTTTAAATCTTTCTGGTATTTTGTAATCAAAATATTTAATTTGACACAAACATACACTGTTACAGTATTTTTATCTCACGAAGGGAAGTGTGTTTTACTTTGGTAACCAAGTGTACAAACACACTGTCAATGTGAAGTTAAGCGTTCATCTCTTCGTGAGATAAAAATACTATACTTATAAAACTTCAGAATGGGTTTCGTCGTCGTCGTACGGGTGGGAAAATCGATTGTTCAATCTACCCCAGCTCCTCGAGGAAGGCCAGCAAGACCTTGGTATTGCTGACAATCTCACATAGGGTTCCTGGGTTACCAAAGTACTTTGCCCTGTATGTGGCGACCACTGGGCAGTTTAGAAGCACATGCGAGAGATTGCTTGGTTAGTCGGTGAACCTGTTTTGTGAAGCGGCCATCAATTGTAGGGAGTGCTTCCCTAGCCTGCCTGCACTCACCTAGGTCCACCCATAGTTTGTGATGTTGGTCCCTCGTGCGTAAGTACCCGAAGGGGAGTGGCATGATGGATTCGGGACCTACTGGTGCAACGTTCGACTCTCTTCTGGCAAGTTCGTTGGCTGCATCGTTGCCTAGCTAACCGCTGTGTCCTTTGATCCATTGAATGGTTATGTTATTGAGGTGGCCCACCTGGTTGAGGTGCTGGTGGCACTCGTATATTAGCCCAGAATCAACTGTGTGACTGTTCAGCTCTTGCAGAATGGCCATGCTGTCTGAGAGTATGCGGATTGAGTGTTCCTTAACTTCTCTGGCCATGATGGCTGATTCGGCTAGAGAAATACCCATGCAATCGGCCTGGAACACTGTGTTATGGGCCCCAATGGTGTAGGCGGATATTGAAGTCCTCCGAGAAGATTCCGGCTCCTGTGCCACTACCTGTTATGGATCCATCCGTGAAGATGCGCAGCTCTGCCGGGCGCAAGTCCTCGAATCGGCGATCCTCGTGAAGTTGGATTTTGTATTTTTTATCAAATATAAATGGTTTGGGTACCAGGTCATTTATGGCTTTCGTAATGGGGAACTCCTTGCTGAGTCCCTCAAGCAGCGCGGTGTGTGGTAAGTCTCTCTTACCCCAGAGATCTAGTGCATTTAGACGAACCGCCGCCATCGTCGCTTCCTGCTGTATGAACAGGTGGAGCGGTGGTAGTCCCAGCATGGCTTCGATAGCTGCAGTCGGAGTGGTCCTCATGCAACCTGTGGTGGCCATGCAGGCTAGTCTTTGCAGGCGTTGTAGTTTGCTAGAAGCTGTACCCATCTCAGTACGGCGCCATCAGACCATGGCCCCGTAGGTGATCATGGGGCGTATCACTGTGGTGTACAGCCATAGTATAGTTTTAGGGGATAGGCCCCACTTCTTACCTATCATTCTCCTGCACTGCCAGAAGGTTATGCAGGCCCTGTTTAGTTTGTTGTCCAAGTGACTACTCCAGTTTAACTTACTGTCTAGAATGACCCTGAGATTCTTGACTTCGTTGGCCAACTGAAGTTCTGTATTGAAAAGTTTTGGTAGACGGAACGGGCCTGCTGCTCTTTTCTGGGTAAACATAACCAGTTCAGTTTTAGTGGGGTTCACTGATAGGTCAAATTCCCTGCACCATCTCTCTACGATTCGTAGCGCTTGCTGAGTAAGGTTGCAGATCGTACCCGTCACCTTCCCCGATACAAGGATTGCGAGGTCATCTGCATACCCTATTGTGTAATAACGATTGGCGTTGAGTTTGGTTATGAGATCGTTAATCACCATATTCCACAGAAGAGGGGACAGCACCCCACCCTGGGGGCAGCCTCTGGCTATCATGGCCAGCTGCTGCTCATCCTCAAGGCGAACTACTCGTTTGCTTAGCATGTTAGTAATCCAGTCCGCTAGTACCTGTTCAACGCCATGTCTATAGAGGGCGCCGCTGATGCTGGAGAAGTTTGTTTTGTCGAAGGCACCTTCGATGTCTATGAAAGTGCCCAGGCAGGTGCCTTTCTGATGAATCGCTTCCTCTATCTGGCTGACTACTAGATGAAGGGCAGATTCAGTCGACTTACCCGAGCTGTATGCGTGTTGATTACTGTGTAACGGTATGGTTTTCAGAGCGCCGTCCCTCAGCTCCCTGTCACACAGCCTTTCCAGAGTCTTTAGTAGAAAGGAGGTGAGGCTTATGGGTCTATGGGATTTGCCGTTTGTGTAGTCTCCCTTACCTGGCTTGGGGATGAATATTACTTTCACTTCCCTCCAACCTTTAGGAACGTATCTAAGGGCCAGGCACGCCCTCATTAGGGGCACCAGTCTTATTGCGACAGCGGTTCCACCCCACTGTAGTAAGGCGGGGAACACTCCGTCAGGACCGGCTGCCTTGAAAGGATGGAAGCTACGGATGCCCCATTGGAGTTTCTCCAACGTGATCACCCTACTTGCATAAAGCCACTCATTATCTGATGGTGTTTGGAGTGCATCTTGCCAGTCGATTACCTGCGCAAAGGTACAACCAGGGAAGTGAGTTTCCATAAGGACGCGTCTCGTTTCTTCTGGCGAGGAAGTGAGTGTATTGTCCGGTTTGCGGAGTGTAACGGGCCCAGGTGTGTTCTGCTGTGACAGTACTTTCCTTACCCTGTTAGCCTGCTGACAGGACTCAATGCTACCACAGAATTTGCGCCATCTCGTGGTACTCCTGAATCTGATGCATTTTTTGTAGCTGGATTTGGCTGCGTAATAGTTGTCCCAGTCCTCATCCGCACAATGTGTTCATGGCTCTGTTCAGAGCTTTCCTTACCTTACCGCGCTTGCGCTCCAGATCAGCCCCCCACCAGGATTGCTTACCCGGAGTGCTACGCGGGGTGGTCTCTGGGCAGGCAGTATGGTAGCTGTCTATTATTGATTTAGTAAGCTGGCTTACATGTACCTCAATCTGTGTCGTATCCGCAAATGTCGTCGGATTGTTTAGTGTCGTTTGCTTGGATACTAGGCTACGTGTATAGTTGGCTCGATCCGTGTTTCGCGGAATGCGCCGTGGTGGTGTTGGTGGAACACAGACCTGGATGTCGAAGCGGATCCACCTGTGATCAGAGCAGGAGGCCTCCTTGGAGACCCGCCACCCAGTGGTAAGTTCCGCCGCGCCCTCCGATACCAGCGTAAGATCTATGATTGTACGGCTTCTCCTGGTTACGAATGTTGGTTCGGAGCCAGTGTTTAGTAGGGATAGGTTAGTCGAGAATAGGTAGTCAACCAATGCCTTCCCCCCTCTCGTTTTGCGTTTCCATACCCCACAGCTGGTGGTGAGCGTTGGCGTCGGCCCCGACGACGACCGCAAACCCACCTTTCTCGCAATAGCTCACGAGGCGGGCGAGGTCGTGTGGAGGCGGCGCTTCCGCCTCAGGCATGTAGGCCGAGGCGAAAACGATCACCCTTTCCGTGGCGTCGTCACGCTGTATACGCATTCTTGCTGCAGAGACATCTGTGCAACAGAAGTCAATTAAGATCTGTGTTTTGAGGTTACCTATGACAAAGATGCACGATCTGGGGTGATCAAGATCTGTGGTGACCAGGAGCTTACCGCCAAGATTTGAGAGTCCTTGTATGCGGCCCGCCCTAATCCACGGCTCCTGGATCAGGGCAATGGCCGTGTACTGAATCTCCAGCCACTTGCGGAGCTGAGCCGTCGCGGTCTGACTGTGGTGGAGGTTAGCCTGGAGGACTCTACAGTCCAGTCTAATCCCGGCAAACAGGTCGCCCTCGTCGAAACCGTCCCGTCCCTGGCCCGAAGCCGGAGACAGGGTGATGTCGTCCAACTCCTCGCCCGATGAAGGGACGGCTCCCACGATGGCGGCATCAAACACGGCCAACTCTGCTGTGGTAGCAGCGGCCGCGGATGCTTCCGGGTTGCATGATGCTGGGGGAGTGGACTCCCCTGCTGGTGTCTGCAGTTCATTTGGCGCATCGCCAATGGTTCCCGTGATGGGGTCCCATCCCTGAGGGACGTCGGTGAACCTGCCGTTCCGACCCTGCAACTTCACGTACACCGCCCCCAATCCTATTGAGAGACGGCGTCCGGCCTTCATCAGGGCCGGGATTTGGTCCTCAGGGATACCGACCACCACGAACCACGCCGCGGCCTGCTTGTCGGCATGCAAGAGCACCCACCTCTTGATGTCTACCCAGGGGTTTTGGTAACTGAGAGCACGCCCAATATTGGTCGGCTCACCAATTACCCCTTGCTCGTCTGGGATCACGATCCCACATCGAGCACGTTTCATGATCTCCGCCTGACTCTTGACGACCAACGAGATGCTAGTCGGGAGAGAAAGGTCGGAGACAGTCTTCCTTAGCCACCCTAAGGTGTGGTCGTTACCGCACCACAGCTTCAGGACACCCCCGGCGAACAGCGGCTTGGCGTTGAAGGTCGGCCCTGGAGTGTCTTGTTTAGGGGAGCAGGCCTCGAGTATGATCTGCTTCTGGATAGCAGCGAGTACCTGGTCTGATACGTCCTTGCTGAGGATCCCCGTGCGGTCGCAGGTGATCGCAACGTCGAGGGTAGCACTTGCAGCTTGGGCGTAGCTTCGTTGATCAACCCTCTTGGATTGACCAAGCCGCGGCTGCTTATGCTCCCCTCGAGGTGTCAAGGTCTCGTTGAGAGCTCGCTTGGCCGCGGCCTGATCCTTCCAATCGGGTCGCTGTGTTTCGTTGCTACCTTTAGCCGATCTCTCCGGAAAACTGGTTGACGGTCGGCTGGGCGCTGGCCGGCTTGCGCCGGTCTCTGCCTGCGACCGCTTCCCGTCGGAGAAGTTCAGCTGGCCGCTTGCCGGTTTGACCGACCTAGCGGCAGTAGCCTGTTTACGGGAGCCCTTACCTGTCATCCAACGTGATTGGCGGCGCTCCTTCCTCGTCACTCTGTCCTCCTTCTTACCCTGTTCGGATGGAACTGAAGGGTCAGTGCAAGGGCAACGGGCTTGTTGATTGCGTTTCTGAACCTGCCAGGCGCGCGAAAAAGCGTCTTCGGCGCAGCTGGCCGTCTCCGTTTGACCGGTTACGGCCGCCTGTTGGGAGGAGGCTTGAGGAGCCACAGAAGGATGAGGATGTTTGGCAGGAAGCCCGGTGCTAGTATTACCCAGCTCCGGAGTCTGTGTGGGGAGGGTCGGACCGGCACTGGTATTAGTCGTCGCCGTCCTCGCCTGAGTATTGGAAGGGTCGGTACTGGTCCCAATCAGCGCCGACCGACGTCCTTTGTTTGTTCCGGGACTTTTTAGTTTTGGTCTTAGCTGTGGTTCTCGCCACAGCCGGACCTGCAGCCGCGCTGGTACCCACGGCGTTAGCCGCATGGCCACCAGGGGCGAGGGAAGTGCAAGCACCTCCCTTGGGAGTCTCATTGGCTTTCGCCTCCACTCCCAGGTCTGTAGATTTAACTGGCCTTAAATTTTCCATGTTAAATAGATTTATAAAATTCGTCTCTCTGGCTCCCACCCTCCATGGAGCCCGCAACTGGGAACGTCTCACTAATAAGAAGCTCGAACGTTAGGACTACCAGAGAGATATAGGGGCGCAAGGCTGGCTTACAGTGCGACATCGGGTGATCGATCGGGTTGGCGTAGGGGGTCCAAAAGGCCACCCCCAACGAACTGATCAACCCTCACTTACACCGTCAGCATGACCTTTACCTACCGCTTTGGCCGTCCGAAAACGACCTCAGCGGACCTCACGCACCTCGCCTGTGGCCCTCTGACGGGACACAGCGGCCATTTCCCTACCCTTGGCTAATGGGTAGGGCCACCGATTCGCTTGAAATCCAGACCAAAGGGAGCGTGTTGACTTACGGGCACATTACAACCAGAGCCGCTCGGCTCAACCCCCCAGGACTCCTTCATCCCCGCTCACGGCGCTCAACTGCGCTGGTCCTAGCGCAGGTGACTACTTACTCCTACTCGTCGTCAGCTTATTTTAGTGATGGACGAGCCCGCACCCACCCAGTCACTGAGGGGTCGTGGTTAGGAGTGGGAATTGGAGACATGGAGGTGGGAGGAATGGGGATGTGGGTAGGATGAAGGATGGGGAATCTGGGGAAGGGATGTGCTAAGTTAAATAGCGCCGGGAGGTTTTTGTTACGTCTATTTCTAAAGGAATTAGACCAATAACGGGGTGGCAAACTCGGGAAGGTGCATCTGCCAGACTTGCCTTGAGGATCATCACGATTGTAGCGCTCTCCCTCAAGACCCAGCCACCCTGCCACCTCTGAAGGAAGCGACAGGGTAGGCCTGCATCTATACTACCAAGCAAAGCAAAGCAAAGCATGTCGTTGCGCAACCGCGAAAGCATACATACAGACCCCCCCCCAATTTTAATATATATATATATACAAAAAAATTAATCCCTGTTTCCCTTGGTCACGCCATAACTTGAGAATAACTTTACCGATTTCATTCATCTTCTTTTTTTAAGTTTTCTAATACTTTGTAGAAGGTTCTTACGGAGAGAAAAAATAAGAAAATTTGAAATTTTCAGAAAACTTAACGACTATTAACTTCGCGGGTTTGACAGCTCGTGCGTATGATGAATTCGTAGCTAAGACAAGACAACGTCTGTTGAGTCAGCTAGTACTTAATAAATATGAGGAATGGTTTTTCAATGAGTAGCATGTTCGCAATTTTTTTTAAACTTAATTTTAGTTCAGCTTAATCGCAATGAGTTTAATATAATATTCAATTTATTTTGATATTTAGTTTTAATATTAATCATAGCTGAAAATCCCGCCTCTAAAGACTTCCATAGCTTCATTAAGTAAGCAAGAATAGTTGTCAGTAACTGAGGGCCAGAATTTCGTTAACTGCTTGCGATCAAAACTATTTTTCAGTGACGTACCTTCTGATAAATCAATGAGCTTTAGGTGGTTGGCCGGGTCGGTCGATATATCGTCCGATTTTTTAAGGCCCACCCAATATTAGCTCGCGACCCATCAGTTGGTTGCGCGACCCATAGTTTTGGAAATCCTGTCCTATGGAATAAAGTCGAACTTAGATGTCTAAAAAGTCTATAAAGTTCTCAGTTAAATGAAGATGCAAAAATACTTATAAAACTTACAGGAAAAAGAATTTCAAAAAGTCTGTTGAAAAAAAAAATCAAACAATGATACCAACTACTATTCTATTAATTAATACCTATTTGACATTTTATTTTATTACTGAGGTCCACAGGATCCAGAAGGAATTTATAGTGCCAAACATCTATCTTCAAAATAGACTGAAGATTTTTTATAGCTTTTTGTTGTGGACAGATTTAATTGGTTAAAAGTTGAGTTTGGTCAATTCCGTAACAGCCAACCTATTCTGTAGAAATCTCACCGTGAAAACTAAGGTGAAGTGAGCCGTGATTCCACCTTATTCTAGCAATTGACACTATTGACAAATTACTTCACCAAAGTTTTCATGGTGAGATTTTTACAGAATAGCATTACTGATTTAGGTGACCTGTCATAAAACATATTATTTAAAGACATTATATCGTATAATAACTCAGGCCCACAACTGAGTAACAATCGCACACTTGCTTAGGTCAGTCCTTGAGTGGTACAACCATCCATTTCATACCGAGGCCTCTCCATGCCTCAAATCACATAAAGCAGTTAGTCCCAGTTTGTTATTTGGCTGGGTCCAATCAATGTTTGGTAAATAGGTATTTCATAATCTCCTTACTTCACAATGTTATAATTAACTTAATTTGTGGTGCAATTGTTATTAAATTATACAAGCAATTTGCCCGATGGGTATTCCTATCGGCAAAAGTGATGACCTTCCATGCAAACCTTCACATTTCCGTACGATTTTTTAAATATTTTTCTTTCATACAAACTTGTCCTGACAATTACAAGTACAACTAAAAAGAATTAGCCAAATAGTTGCAACCGCTTTGAAGTGATGCGCGGACACACATCTAAGGCAATTGGGTTTTATTTAGTTACATAGATTATTTTGTAGCTTAATTGCCCAATGAACTAATAAAGGCCATCAGCAATCTACTAGTAATTATTAAAACTACTGTACTTTTACCTTGTTAACAAAATGATTTTGATTGAGTTTTCAAGCAATGTAATATCTGCCTGGCCTTTGCCAAGCAAAGGCAAGGCAGACATAGGCTTTGGCAAGGTACCGTCATAATCTGAATCTTTTTAAATAGTTCCCTGAGAGATTCGCGGTGACTTAGATTATAAATGGCTCTGACAGCTCTCTTTTGCAAAATAAAAGATGGATTCAACGTCAGCAGCCCGACGGACTGTGGAAGTAGCTAAAATAGACCAAACGCGCGGTTTCTACATCTTTCTAACAGCATAAGCCGCCGAGCTTAGCCGCCCCGTAAGAGATGTTATATGAGGTCCCCGTTGTAATTTCTCGTCTAGTTTGGTTCCTAGGAAATACGTGTCATTACTAAATTCCACTGTTTCTCCACACACACATTCGCTACTTCTAACATTAGGTCATTTAAATCTAATGCATTTGTTTTTTTTTCCATTGAATACCAACTTACTTACCGTAAACCAATATTGAACCTGAAGAATAGATCTATTCACGTTGTCAATATTTTGTGACCGTCGGTCTAACGGAAAGATCAGTGATGTGTCATCTGCAAATAACCCCATCTATAATGTATAATTCTATAATCTATCTATCATCTAATTCTATCATCTATAATCTATAATAATAATATCTATAATTGAGGTAAATCATTAACTAAAAAGAGGAATGGAACCGAACCTAGAGGAACGCCCATTGCCATTTCAGACCCTAATGTGTTTATGCCGTTTACTTAACTGTAACCTTTCTCACTCTCAGCTCAGGTATGATCTTAGTAAATCAAGAGCTGTATTTCTAATCCCATTGTGGTCTAGTTTCAGCAGAAGTGTCATTCTTTACGCAATCAAACGCTTTAGAGAGGTCGCAAAAGATTGCAATGGCATCTTGTGCTTCTTCCCAGGCGTTAAAAATGTTCTTTATTGGGGTGACACCAGCGTCAGTGGTACAACGCCCTTTGGTGAAACCGTACTGTTGTTCATGACAGATGGAATTATTATTAAAGTGACGTAACATTTGATTAAGCATCAACTTTTCAAATACCTTATTGAGAACTGCCAGAATTGACACAGGCCTATAATTGTCGGGTTCTTTACTATCACCGACGTTGAACAAAGGAACTACTTTTCTATGTTTCATGAGATCCGGAATTACTCTTTGGTCTACACTGGTGTTAAATATGAATGCAAAATAGGGCGCAATGGTTTCGATGATAGATCTATAGACATTTCCCAGAGATCTTCTGTTGATTTAATTTTAAGATCACTAAAAGCTTTTATAACAGCCTGGGGTTTGTATGCTGAAACCTAAACTCCATAGGGCATGCCTTTACATTCGTTCTAAGTAAGGCAGCAGAAAGCGCGTGTGAGGAATTTAAAGCTTCAGTTGTTTTAAGAGAAAAATGAGCAAAACTGTTTTCAAATTTCTGAGCTATTTCTACATCTGAGCTGAAGAGGCCACGTGCAGCCTCTAAATTAAATTCCGTATTACGCTATTTTTTCTACCCGTTTAATTATGTATTATTTGCCAGGTAATTTATATTTTATCACTAGCTGATTTTATTTTATGGTGATATAAAGAGCTTTAGCTTTTTTTGCACACACTTTTAAAAGTTATAGAATATTTTGCAACATACTGTTCAAAGCTTGATGTGTTGCTTTAGGCCATAAAGTTCAAAAAGTTTTCCCCTGCTTTAACGAATACCTGGAGTCGCCCAATCACTAAATAAGAACTTTGTATAAATACTTTTTGTCTTTAGTGGAAAAGTGTTATTAAATTCGCTTGTTTAATAGTGAAAAGAACTCGGCGCAGAACTCATTTAGGTCACATATATTTTTAAAACCCTGATCACATTATTTATTGGCCAAAGGATTATTTAATTTCTCTAAATTTTTACATGTATTTGGCCTAAACCTTATTTGAATGTTTTGTAAAGGCATGTAGGAGCAAAATGTTATTGTTTGTCCACTGGATGGCAACTTATTTACAATTTGTTTGTGTAAGTAATCACAATTACTAAAAATATTATCTTTACATGTGGCATAAGAAGTTGTCAACTTGGGTTGGTTCAATAAAAATATTTGACAAATCAAGTGACCTAAAAAGACTTAATACTCTGACAGTATTCGAGTTATTTTCTAATAAATTAATATTGAAATCACCACATACGATTATTGACTTACTCTACTAGCACTAGGTTTCTTTAGTACATCTTCCATTGCAGAATCACACAGATAGATTCTGGTAACTCGGAGGTCTGTGTCGCAAACTATAACATGCTTAGCAAGCTCAACACAGGACAATTCAATGGTGTGTTCAACAGACAGACGGATGGTGTCTTTTCGTTCTTTCGATTTAATAGAATTTTAAATTAATATTAATGACCCGCCATGTATCATACGTTTTCGGCTAAATTGGCTAACTACACAATAATTTTCATAGTTAATTGACATTACTTGATGATCTTTTAACCAATGTTCTGTTAAACAAATGACATCAAAATTGGTATTTTCTAAAAACAATTTATTTCCAGTAATTTGGAAGAGCAACCTTGGGTATTTTGATTAAATAGTTTAAAAGTATGTTGCTCTCCCTTTGGTTTTTTATTATTATGAGTAATTTATTTATTTTATTATTAGTAATATTGCCAGAAGATACCTTTTTATTATTCTCTAATAATAAGTGGTTATCTGAAGGGGTAACTTCTGTTATCTTACTAACTATGTAGTTTAAAGAGTTATCCGGAGTTACCTCCCCAACTATAACTGAAGTGTCTAGAATGCCCGTATGAGATCCATCAGGAAGAGAATACCCTATCTGACTGGTAGTGGCCTCCAAGGATGTTGGTATTATAGGTGGACTCACTTCACTCACTTCAGATAAAAGTTATCTGACTATTGAAAAATCAGCCCTTAGTTAACTTAAAACCACAAACTTGTTATTGTCAAAAAACAAAAAATTGTCACTATGACATGTCAGCATGTGAATAGTATTGTTCAATTTATAAATATTATTATTTTCATCATCTGATAAAGTATCAGAGTAAGGTAAATAATAATAATAATAAATTTATTTATTCAGATAACTTTGATCCATACATGAGACATAAATTAGTAACCAGGGACTTGGTCCGCTGCACTAAGATTCATGTCAGGAGACAATCGTGCCTAGCGCCAATGGCACTCAAGATGCTGTGGCGACTTCAACGCATCCGGCTAATTAATGACGCGGTCTTTTTGCGCCATAAAGCTGCAAAGCCATCTGTGTGTGCATCAGCAAACATTGCTGATGCGCTACAGAAACGTGGAAGGCGCAACACCGCCCTGAACGCATTATTAAATTGGACCCGCAGAGCATTGTACGCTCGTTGCGAGTAGTTAGCCCACAGACTCCCCGTGTACAGTGAGGTGCAATACGCATTAAATAAGGTAATTTTGACTGCGTCTGTACACCGGGAGAATCGGCGCGCCAATAATTATATTCGCCCGAACTGACAACGCTCTGCGTTACCTCTCCATATCAAATCATCTTTTAAATCATCGGTCACCCAGTGCACGAGATACTTAAACTTGTATACTCTGTTTAAAGACTCACCAGTGATTGTACAGGTGGAGTCTTGGGACCTGATTTAAAAACCATGTAAACAGATTTCATTACATTATACATGAGAAAAAATTTGGTAAGTAAAGAACACATTTTTTTTTGTTAATAAGATTAACAAAAAAAATGTGTTCTTTACTTACCAAATTTTTTCTGACTACAGACACGTACCGTCTTATTACAAAATACGATCTAACTTTAGCCCGAGCCTAAATCTTCGATTTAGTTTTTGTATTTGGAACTTTGTGCCGACTTTAGTAAAGTTCTTAATACAAAATAGACAATCTAAGACCAGACCAAGTTGTCAGTTTTGTAATAAGAAGTGTATTTCGATTTCTGTTAGGTTCTTATTTCAAAAACAGGTTCGATGGTTTAAACCATGTCAAAAGAAAAACCTTGTTTTATAATAAGACCAAGACGGTATTATTACAAAACACGATCTAACTATAGCCCGGGCCTAAAACTTCGAGCCAGTTTTTGTATTTCGAACTTTATGCTGACTTTAGTAAAGCTCTTAGTACAAAATTGATAACCTGAGACTGGACTAAGTTGTCAGTTTTGTAAAAGGAACTGTATTTCGATTTATGTTAGGTTCTTATTTCAAAAACAGCCTCGATGGTTTAAACCATGTCTAAAGAAAAACCTTATTTTGTAATAACACCGAGAGGGTTTTGATCAGTATGACCATGTCACCATCTATATATTTCTACGTTTAATACCTAGGTGTACAATTTTATATAATTTTTTGACCGTCCTGGACAAGGGAGCAACCAAGACATGCCAACATTAATATAGTTAAAACCGTTTTCCATTAAATAGTTACTCCTCTCAACCTCGTTCCGGACACATTCCGCTAAAATATGAGTACTTATCACACTCAGAACAATTTGGTGAATCACTCTTTCTCATTAAAAAGTCGAAGCTGTTCAACGGAATATGTCCCGAACGTAGTCTGAGAGCAGTCACAATCTCACTTCGATGCATATCTGCACCCACAAACCAAGGAAGGCGAGATAGGCTATGTTGAATGGTTCTATACCAAATTCCCTTACTTAGTGACCTCTCATCAAAGTATTCTTTCCATAATTCTAAAAACTGGTCGCGAATTCGATACAAGAGGTCACTAACTAAGGGACAACATTTAACAGATATTCCGTCCGAGATAGCCTCCTTTGCTAAACAATCTACTTCCTCATTTCCATACAAGCCAATATGGGATGGTACCCATTGAAGAACAATTCTTTTGTCTTGGATTTTACCAATAGAGTCTAAAATTGTATAGGCTATCGGTGCACCTCGATAATTCGAGGTGCATCGAGCCAGGTGTTGCAGAGCACTCCTAGAATAAATAATTCGCAAGTAATTGTTTACAGTTCTCTAATCTCTCTGTACTGACTTCATTCTGTATATCGAGGCGGACTTGTATGGGTTCATATATTTCACCCTTAGAATATCGGTAAAGCCGATATCTTTTAATAATCTGGCCAAAGCAAATTGTTTCGGCAATTGCTCACTATATTATATGTACTCGTACATCTCTATTTTATCTATCTCAAGCTTCCAGCCTCAAACAATCGCTTACTAAATTGTTGTTGTGAAGTTCACAAATGTTTCTCAAAAATATTCTTCAGCAAGTGCTCTTTGCGTAGGAGTTTAGTATCAATATCATACTTTTCCCTACATTCATCTAACTCAACTGTAGAACTATTTAAACTTTTTGAAAGGATAACTCGGTCCTTTCTAAGGGAACCATTTAATTTTAAAAGATTTTGTTTTTTAATTGCCCTCTGCGACCGTTTAAGTATTTTCTTAATTTTAATATGTTGTGACTCATAACAATAGGACACAATGGTTTGGTATCGTCACCAGTCCAATCTATTGTTACAGCTGGCTCACACACTGATTTTGACTTACTGCCTACAAATTAATAAAATGGGTTACTACTGGTGTTAGCAACCCGTTCACTGACCTTGACAGACTAAGAGAGTTATGGCCTTATGGGCTTCACATAATATCTCTTCAAGTTCTGAAATATGGTTCATAGCCAGTTCGTGGGTGTCACTGCACTCTTGAAATGTTGACACTTGGTGTTATAGATGACGGTTAGAACAATAACAAATATAATACTCTTTTGAAGACTGAGAACCTTTGTCTCTGTGGGGCATTTACTCATGTCCTGTGGCGGCGACTGTTCGCTAGCGTCGTTATTCAATGAAAACTGCTCGAGCATCCTGCTGCTCCATTTGCAGTGACCCTAAATCGCCTGATCTGGTACGGTAGACTGCACGTGTACAACACTCCATTGATAACCAGTTAACCACCATCTAAACAATCGACTACAATCTCTACGATTCGAGTGCGATAAATAAACGAAAAAAAAAAAAGTTAAATAGTAGCAGTTTACGAAACTTGTTGCAAGTTCCATTATACTAGTTCCGCTTCAACGCTTAGCTGACCGTATTTCTTGGTGTCACCGCAGACACCTCATTAACCACAGTCTTGTTTGTCATAGAGTTCTGAATACTCGCTGCTATGCAGTTATACTGTTTTCAAGGGTCAAACCGTTTTCCGTGAATCAATCAACTCAGCCTATCGCAGGCCACTGCTGGATATAGGCCTCTCCCAGGCTGCACCACAAGGTCACAACACCCTATCCTCCACCTTTCGCATGTCTGTCCCAGACACATTTTTAAGGTCGTTTGCCGTGTATGTAGATCCTTAATTCTGATAATAAGATCTGTCCTTTACTTCTAACTCAGTGTGCAGCCGACAACCACTTATCCAATTTACGTGTTTTAAGTTGCTGAAGTGAAACTTCTTAGACGGCTATTCGATATTTTACAAGAATTGAGGATGAAATTTCAAGAATGTGTCACGAGCGAAGTACGAAATGACTCTCTCTGTCTCTCCCACTAAATCTCGTATTCTTAATTTTTTTAAGAATGTTCACTACTGTCACGTGTATGGTGCTGCACGCGCAATTTTTAAACCTTGGATATATTATTGGCCCAGTTTTCTATATCATCCACACGAGTGCAGTCGCAGGCACTTCTTGTTTATCAATAACTATGTCGTAAGCAAGTAAAGTTCTGCTGGATTCTTTGGCAGTCTTTAATAAGCGACAAATATAGCAGCATTTGTAGTGTTTCTTTTACACGGTACTTGTACGTATCGTGTGGATAACATACATTTTATGTCCTTGATTTATTATGCCGGGCAGCCGTACCGACAGACAATTTCAGTTTGCCTACGTTTTTAATATTTCTCGGCATACGAAGTTAACTAGCTCTTCTGCGTAATTTATAAATTTTTTTCATTAAAAATAGCACCTGAATGAAAGTAAAGTGCCTTTTCAACATAGTGCCTATTATAACTGCTAAACCACTCGACGTATTTAGACAAACGAGGTATCGTTGAAAGCGCCATGTTGTTCAGCGGGTTATAGGCTAAATGACGTCACATAAAATCCAACATGGCGGACGAGAAGGTCAATAAGAGTACTTTATGAAAATATATTAATTATTTCTTTTCTATTCTTTCTTGACATTGAATACCCTTCTAAAATGATATGTAGGTCGTTTAAGAAGTCATAGTTATCTAATTCCACTTGCTACAACACTATACAAAATAATAAATAACCCCTATCCCCAAAATAGTTTACTCTAAATTGTTTTTGTTAAAAACTTAAACCGACGACAAAAACGCTAACTAAAAAGGAACAATCAAGATATCGATGTCGATTGTTTCCTGTTTTTGTATAGACGGCTTAGTCATGTGTTTGCAAATTAAATAGTCATAATCCATACTAATGTGTGTTAATATATTCATACTAATATTATAAATTCGGAAGTAACTCTGTCTGTATGTCTGTCTGTGTGTTACCTTTTCACGCCTAAACTACTGAACAGATTTTGATAAAAATTGGCAAGGAGATAGATGGGAAATGGAAATGCATGCATCATGGGAAAATCATCTTAGATAAAGAGGTTGTTGAAACTGTAGATTCGGCAGTTTTTCTGGGCTTTTGTTCTTCAAAAACGAGCTGTTCGAGCAAAAATGTTTCAGGTTCTACTAGTAATTTTTTAAAGTTAAAAAGAACTTCAACTTATAATCGTAAGAATGTAAATTTCTCACTTTCGAGAAAAAAAAATTGTAAGTATCTTGCACTAATGTTGGGAAGATATTTTTTTTAATACATGAAAGTGTAAAGGTCGCTGCACACAGCGGGCGCGGCGCGGCGGGACGGGACGGCGACGCGACACTGAGCAGTTGTAATGTACTAGATATTACGGACGACGCGCGACGCCACACAGAGCCGTCCCGCTCGGCGCGACGGTAACCGTCGCGCCACGCCGCCGCCGCGCCGAGCGGGAATACAAGATTATACTACATTTAGTAGAAATGTATACAAAATATAGGTGTTTTTGACGTGATCGCGCCCGCAGTGTGACCGATGCCGCCGCGCCAGCGCCGCGTCGCCGCCCCGCCACGCCGCGCCCCGCCACGCCGCGCCCGCTGTGTGCAGAGACCTTTATTCATGGTAGTCCAATCGCAAAAAAAATAAGCTATACATTTTTAAATATTACCCCTTGATTTTCCCAAAATTAAAAAAAAATAATAATATTTCCTAAACTATCAAAAATCGTGGAACATACATGGTATTTTCGGATACCTCTAGGTATGAGGAATCAATTTTTTTTTATTGACGTCACTATTTGGACCTTAAACTACATGGCTCTTTTTTTTCTAATCATCGCTGGCTGTAATATTTATTACTTATTACCTCAGGCCACGTTAGAACTGTGACCAACCACGCTACACCCAAGTTACATTATTTTTCAATAACTATATTCATGAAGGAAATTGCATATATTTCTTGCTGTAGAAATAAAGTTAATTAGCATACTAAAATTAATTTTACAGCTTGCACAAATTATAGGCTTAATCTGACTCACGATTAAGCTTATTAATTACCAATATTGCTGCAAACCAATTTTAGAGCTGCCAATATGACATTATTTGTTGATCAATTTTGTTATTCTTGGCCAATAGTAGCGTCTCAATTCTCAATATTTGCCGACAGAAAACATTTTAGAGCTGAAGACCAATTCCCGTAACTAAAATGGATCAAAATCTAGCCGCAATCTCATCTAAGCGACAATCAATGTCAAATACTTGTCCAAAAATGTAGGGAAGAGGTATTTATATATTAGTATATTTTTGACGACACGTTTGGTGTAGTGGCTACAGTGGCTAAGTGTAGTCAGCGAAACCAAATGGTCCTGGGTTCGAATCCCGGTAGGGGCAAATGTTTGTATGATGAATATGGACATTTGTACCCGAGTCATGGATGTATATTTATAATATGTATGTATTTACGAAAAAAAAATGTATTTAAGTAGTGTATCAACCATCTGGTATCCATAACACAAGCCTTAATTAAGTGCTTAACTTGGAACTAGATGGTGCTGTGTGCAATGTCAGACTATATTTATTTATTATTTATTTATTATTTATTTTTGACAGATTGAGACAGATCAGACTGTGAACGTTCGTAAAATTACCGAAATTACCAATCTGACTAAAAACCTCAATATTTAGCTGACCACTTAAATAAAGCCATTTTAATTTTCCGTCAGAACACAGCGATGAAGCTTGTTTAGTTCAGTCTCTTGAAACAATTTTACCAAAGGCAGCTAACCAAATAACAGTGGTAACTGTTAGCCTTGCCGTTCAAAGTATGAAACGTTTGATGCATCTAAGCAGCTTCCACTGAACTGCCACTGACGAGCTTGCCGATGCAAAATCGATTAGGTGGGGCATGAGGTTGCTAGTGACAAGTTATACCTACGCTAAATGAATCAAATGCAGCCCGCACTTGATTTACTTAGCGTAGGTGCTCTAACCGAGAGGAGGCCTGTGCTGTGACCCAGCAGTGGGAACATTATAGGGTGATCATGATATGCTGTGCTTTCATACTACGCTGGTAAAGAGAAGCCTGAATCATGTTATAGCCTTTGGCCGTCGATTCAAAAGAAGTTAGTAGGCTATTTCAGATATTTAACAATCAGAAAAACCTGGCCAGGCGTTTTCCCGTGCTTCTTGCATTTTCGTCATGTTGCCCAGGTGGAATATCTTTGTTTCGTCCAAGACCAATGTCTTTGACAACCTGACCTTGGGCCACACTACCTCAGTGTGGCCCAAGGTCAGGTTGTCAAAAGTTACTCTTGCAAGTCAATTATATTAAAAAAAATTAAATAATGTTCCTGACCATTGCAACAATATTTTTACTCCAATAAATAAATTATCTTCAGACACAATTTTTAAGTACTTACGCACAATACGAATAATACATTCTTTAGACGATCAGTAACTTCGAGTAGGTAAATATTATCAGAATCCTTGCCAATAAATCTAGAGAATACTGCTCCCACGCATCAAATAGGTACGTCTTCTGATAACACGCTTGCTTATAGTTATAACGAGAATTCATAATTATCAGATTTGATTCTGAGAAACAACTGAACTAGTTCTATGTAAAAGTACATAATTTCGTTAGTTTGTTGTACTTAATAAGGAAGCGTTGATCGATTGCATGGATGTATACGGTACTGCTGTGCCTAGAAGCAATTCTATTTTCTTGATGGCATTTAATGGCCTATTTGAAATAAATTATTTGACTTTGACTTCTTACTTACCTAGACATATAGAAACCTCGTGTCATCACCTCTTATGGTCTCAAGAGATGGTCTAAATTCTATTGTATTATCATCAGAGATCGAAATAGGTAGAGTTTATTTACCCTACGGAAGCCTAAAAAATGTTCTATGATTTTTCAAATCAATAATTTGTAACTATAAATAAAGTACCTACAATAATAGATACAATAAATAATTCGGGTTTTAAATCCCGGGATTTAAACGTCATTATGATTATCTATTCCAGGATTTTAGAGGAGGTATTATCCACTCTAAGTTACTTCCTTCCTCGAAGTTTAGGTAAATAAACTACCTATTCTGATCTCCGATCATCGGTATACCGCCGTTTACCCGAATTTTATTTGCCCTAATATCATTTGCCATAATAGTCAACAGCCATACTATCATACGACATAATACTCATTTGCCCTACTCTCATTTGCCATATTAGTCACGTGCCAGAATCATTGTTTCCCATAAAGTCACTTACCATAACATCATTTGTCATAATCATTGTAAGCCCTAATTATCACATGCCATAATTATGATATGCCATAACATAATTTGCCATCGACATCGGGTGTGTAACGGTTGTTTATATCAAGAGAAATTGGATGCAATTGGGACTTTAGGGCACCCCGACTCGGACAGGTTAGGTTAGAAGGGGATGGCGGGGTCGTGTGAGCGAGCGAAGCGAGCGAATAGGCCCCGCCATCCCCTTCGTGGTTATTTTTTTATAAACCACACAGAAGTAGGAGCCCCGCGAAGCGGGGCTCCGTCGACCTAGCCCACCATCAACCATGCACAGAAAAAAAAACCATGCACAGAATAAATATTATGCCATTTAAATATTATGTCTAATAATTATTATGGCACATAAAAATAAGGCAAACAATACTTATGGCATTCGTATCTTATGGTATCTAAAATTCGGGCAATTAAAAGTATGTCATATGTCTTTTAGGGCAAATGAAACATTCGGGCAAATGAAATTCGGGTAAATGAAATTCGGGAAAATGATGATTATGGCATATAATCTTCGGGCAAACAATAGACAACCCCGATCATCATATTGACCATAAATATGATTATGATAATTCATGCCCCTGCGACTGTTCAGTAAGTGTTTACAATGTAACTGGTTCTTTTCCTGTTTATGCGCATAGCAAATCGTTTGCCTGATACGAAAGTACACAATGTATTGTAATTGAATTGCCTTCTAAAGGAAAAAAGTGCAAGTTTGTCATTACATTACAACTAAACCATTTATTTGGGCACGCCTACGAAGAAATGAAGAGAGATGTCTTTTTTCACTAACAACACCTAAACTAATGTTTAAATAAAAGCGTGCTGTTGAAAATTTTCAACTTTCGGCGCAAAGCCGAGCGTAAAAAAATCAACAGCGCGCTTTAAAATAACGTGACAATGAAAAATGTTTCTAAAATTAATGAACCTCATAACTAGTTAAACAGTAATGAAATTTATACCGAATTTCCGCAGATGTCGTTTACTGAACATTCAAGCTTTATATTGGTAGTTCTAGTTTCCGTTGTCATGTTGCTACGTATCGAAATTGTAACACGCTATGTACATATAATGTATTTGGAACTATCATCTTCACAACGGGAATAGCTAACGCGAATTATATGTATAACATTTCTTGACAAAGGAGAGGGGCTAGCGAGAATTACGTTACAATACCGTTATATATAGATCCATACCTAAGTAAGTGCTACTGCTGTGGTCATTGATGACTTAGTGCAAGTATTTTTTTTATAGAGGCATGTACTTAATTTTAATTGAGGTGAAGGAAAACATGGTGACAAAACCCGCACGTCCAAGAACCAAAAAAATTAAGACATGTGACACTCGTACCTACTTAGCCCGCGTGGTGAATTATGCCCAACTCCCTCTCTCGGAGAGGAACCCTGCCCTGTGTTCAGTGGGAACGTTATATGTATAGGTTGGCAGGAACATCGACGCTCAGCTTGTTGCCATAGATTCTGTACCAACATGATTCAGGACCGACGAAAAATTCAATTAAAGTTGCCGTTGAAAGTTTTCAAAGTTCACTTATTTTAAAAAAATATTGCTATTCCATATATTTTGAATTATTTTTTGAAACAACTACTTATGATTGCCGCAGTACAGAGCACTTTTCTGTGAAACAGCTGTTTTTTTTTTTCACAACGGACGAAAAATTTATACTCATGGTCTAGAATCATGTGCTGAATTTATGGGTACACTTTGCGCGACAATGTCCCTGGCTGATTATGCTTCCTTATGCTATGTAAGATTATTTTATTTGCTTAAAACTGAGTGACACAAACATGTTTAGCTAAGAGAAAACATAGCATGCAAAAATTTAATGTTACAGAGTAATTTAGTTATAGCTCGTACTTTTTTTTCCACTTCCTTGCTTGCTGAGTATCGCTGTGCTTGCTTGGCTCTGCACTGCACCTGCTTTAATTATCAGTCCCGAGCTATAGGTATTCGTCCACCTTGCCCTGCGAACTTCCCTATTCATTATTATCGTTTTTGTGTCGTACTTTGCAATTGCATAATATATTTTATGAACCCTTGTGTTTTTGGTCTCTATTTATGTAAACAGTGTACCTATGGCTAAATTAAAATAAGATCCAGTACTTAATTACTGGCTCTTCAAGAAATATTTTATGTTCAGTTTGAATTTAATGAAAATTGTTATTGTTAAATAAAACATTCTTCATTCGCATCGTAATCGAGTGTTGCGAATGGATTCAACTTTGATATGAAATTATTGAAATTGACTTAGTCATTTGTGGCCAGACAATTTTTCAAGGACAAGGTACACAGGACGAAAGCAAGCTATACATTTCCAGTTTTAGCTGACCTCGCATTGTATATTCTTTTCGTTCAATGAGAAGTCAGCTTTTACTGGAACGTTTAGCTTCAAATGTCGTCGTGCGTATCCCAATTAGGTATTATTTGAAAAAGAATAATAATTAATTTTCATGATTGGAAAAAAAAAACTATTTCTGATCATAAGCTCACATTCAGACAGTTAAGCTTTTATTGAATCTTATAATAGAGCATATTTTCTGTAGAAAAATTTATAGACTTATGTTTTTGTGCAAAACTTTTTATGAATATTTTTGAAGCGAATCTGTATTATGGCAAAGTTACGCTCAAGCGAAGAGATTATTATAACGATCACCTAATATAAAATGACGTGCCTGCCTCACTACTGCGGATGAAAATGCATAGCAAATGTAGCTATAACTATTATGCAACTAGCAATATAATTTTATTATGAGTTGCGTTCCGGATTACGCCTATGTCTAATCTGATGCCTTATAATGAGTTGTTTTCCGGATTACGCCTATGTTTATTCGGAAGCCTTATAATGAGTTGCGTTCCGGATTATGCCTATGTATAAACTGATGCCTTATATATTTTTTTTGTTTTTATTATTTTTGGTTTTATGTAAGTATTTTATTTTCTCTTTTACTCTTATGCACGCTGTGTACATTTTTAAATCTACTATCCTATCGCAGGTATGCTGAAAGAGATTTCATTAGTTATTACTAATGAAAAAAAAAAATTGGTACAAAGGTGATGCTTATTAGCATCACCTTTGTACCTATTTTTCTGTTCTTTTCTTCTTGTCTGTTTATATATGTGTGTACATAAATAGTTAAATAAATAACTAATCTTCATACCATTTGAACCATGGTGAAATAACCTTGTAAATTAATATATTTCGAATAAAATATCCTACAGGAGTGTTGATATTCAAGTGTGCGTAAATGCCCGCATCCTGGTCAGCTTTGCCACCAACTTGCTGCTTGGCTCATGTATTTACCACAGAATATGTCAATAGATCATATCTTTGATATGCTAACATACGACGTACCGTTACGATAGTGAAAATACTTTCAACTTCTTAGTTTAGCTTGAAAACTAACCACAATAGTGTTATGCAAATGCCCAAGTGTAGGTATCTTCGAACGAGAGCAATTCCTTTGGGAGTATCAATTAGTTTACCCTATACGATGAGCTGACTAAGTGAAGCAACACCCTGTACACCATGATACAACATGCCTTACATCAATCCATATGCCATAGATTAACTATCCCCCTAACTACTACCACTATCGACACTATCGACTGTCTCCCTCCATTTGTGACCAAAAATGGAGGGAGATCGACAAAAAGTTTAGTCGGGCACAGCGTTATCTGATACACTGTAATTACAATAGATCTGCCGTATTTTCACGCCGTCTACTGGATACCGTATTTTTATATATACAGTAGAGAGACAGTTTTTTTTTTGGTAATAAAATACAAAATTTCGTATTATAATGAACGCTACATATGAAAAATACCGTAAATTATAAATGCGATGAATGCGACCGACCAACACTACAGAGAGAGTACGGTATTCCCCGAAAAACGGCCGTACCTTAGATGAATTAAAAATTAGTTGTAAAATATTACGTTTTATATTTTCTGCTGAAACTTAAATTAGAATATTATTTACTTTTTTAAAATGTCATGTCATTGCACTGTAAAATGCATTTTGTTCCATCTAACGCTGTATTTTTCTCGCAAAAACCTCCTTTTAATGTGGACAACACGGTATTTTCGAAAATCTATCTGGTTACACTGGTCGGGCACATTACGAAGCTCAGCAATGAGAAACCGTCGTATAACTAGTAAAAAAGAGCCCAAAAAATATTTTTCGTCGCATAATTCTCCATATTTTGAGCGTAAACTATTATATTTTATGTAATGTAATGATAAAAAAGGGATTTCAATCAATTAAAGAAATACCTCAAAATATTCTACTGAGTCGTGCGTTTGTTTATTTTAATTAAAACTGCATTATTTGGCGGTCATTTGATTTAACTATCATCAAACGCATCGCTGTTAAGAACCTTATTTGTTGCCGCGATGCTCTATTGTCAATTACCTAAAAATTTGCTTCTTACCGCGCCTAAATAATGAATTTAAGATTTTTATTAAGTAGAAGATTTGGGATTATTACTGCCCAACATTTATTGTAAAACATCTCCCATTCACCATCATGTTTTGCTATAATATTGATCCAGTTTGATGTACTGTTCCAGGACGATGAACGTCGCTACGTGGACCTCACGACCTTCGGGTTCTTCAATGGCGGAGTTCTCGACGTCAAGATGGTTAATTTCATGATGCCTTCGGGACCTGTTTATGGGGAGGTAAGATTTTCACAAATGCTTTATTGCAAGTATGTAAGATGCTCGTATTTGAAATAGAAATGAATCACTTCTGGAATCACTCCTTTGCTTGAGGTACACGTAGTACGCTACTACTACACAAAGTGCAGAGAGATGACGAGTAAATAATTATTTACTCTTCGTACCTCAGATCTTCGATGCGTATGCGGCGTCTCTCCTCAGACAATGGCTCACCTATTTGCGCTGCCCTGTCACCTGTACACGTGAGAACCTAATGGCTGCGTCAGTAAACAGTAATTGCGTTGCTGAATTTGGAACCAAACTAAAAAAAAATGAAATCGTTTTGCCATGGACATGCTAAGAAAAGGAGCTTCAAGGAGAGATCGTCGACTGACAAATTCAGTGACAAGAAACATCGCTCTCTAAAGTTCAACTTTTTATAAAACTTAATCGGCCTTATTACAAAACAAGGTTTTTCTTTTGACATGGTTTAAACCATCGAGCCTGTTTTTGAAATAAGAACATAACTGAAATCGAAATACAGTTCCTTTTACAAAACTGTCAACTTAGTCCGGTCTTAGATTGTCAATTTTGTATTAAGAACTTTACTAAAGTCGGCATAAAGTTCCAAATACAAAAACTAAATCGAATGTGTAGGTTGGGGCTAAAGTTAGATCGTGTTTTGTAATAAGACGGAATTTGTTTTGTTTCCGGTCTACTGTTGTACGTAGTCTTTATAATTCAAAGCACTCCATAACTTCCTACTTTTGCTTAGTAAGTATCGATCTAGTCGTCCACTCAATCGACGCATAAAGCTAAAATGTTTTGAGGCCGCCGCATGCCATGTCTAGGCATGGGCATCAATAATTAATAAACTGTTCAATTTGATCAATAATGCAGTGATGTACTGGGTCCTCGTTTAATTGACATTTTATTGATTCGAACACTTAAATTGGCGTCGAGAGTATTTAAGTCTGTCTAGAGCTTACATAACACTTAAGGGCATGTGCACACCACGTTTTTTAAACGCACCGTTGACGCGCGTTTTAGAATCGTGCGTCGACGGCGCGCTTTTATCCTACAGAGATCTACAGGCTACGTCTGACTCGCGTGCGTATAGCGTCTGTATAAAAACGTGGTGTGCTCAGGCTCTAAGAGTTCATCACAAACGCTTTGTTTCACACTACATACATTAGTATTCGCACACAGTCAGTATTTCTAAACCTCGATCAAGATATAAGTCAGAGTCATGACTCAGTAGTCTATTCGCGTGGGCCTTTGAAGAAAATACGTATATTAGTATAAAAGTACACATTATGGTAAAGCAATAAAGATATTGAGTATTGAGTATAGGTTATAGGAACAAGATGATATGTTCGTTGTTAAGTACTTTGATCTCAGTATGCGGCGTATGTACAAGAGGAATCTATTGTTTGTGCTGCCGATCATTTCGAAACAAACTATTAGTTAACGGGGAACAAAGGCCCGCACGCCTGTCTTTGTGTACAGTAAATGACGAGTCTATTCAGGAGTCTGATGGCAAACTGATAGAAGCGTTTGTCGGCTGATTGGGACATAGGCAAGTAGTATGTGTTTCAAACGGATATAGGTAGTGTTTCAGTATGTGTTTCTAGAGTGTGTTCCAACGGATATAGACAGAGTTGCTATACTTAGTATGTGTTTCAAACGGATATTGCCAGTGTTACAGTATGTGATTCAAACGGATATAACCAGAGATGTATTCATGTATGGTTCTAGTTACTACAGCCTAGTAAAGGAGACATCTTAACGGTCTAATTCTGATTGTCATTTAAGGAGTCTTTAAGTCTCTTACAGTTCCCGTCACGCTTAAGTGAATGTAAGGCCGATGGAGCTTTAAAATAAACTTGATCGTTTGCAGAATATATGTATTCGTTTTGTTTTTAATCTTAGAAAGTACTCGTACTATCACGTTTCCAACTTTCGCAAGATACTCAAGGGGCTCTCCATTCGACTTCGCAGGAATTCTCGGATATTGTCTGCTATTCAACCTCCTTTACCATCCTAAAACGCCATCCTATCTGAGGCAGCGTTTTTCACACGCCCGAGCTTCAGATGCGCCTTGCAGGTTGCATCTTAGAAACCTCCTTAAGTCCCCTCCCCACTCCACCGAATTTTACTACTACTGTGCACGCGGTGCGGTTGCAGAATTTACTTCCGTCTGACATTAGGGACTGCCAAACTGTTGCAGTTTTTAAAAGAAGAGTGCAAGAACACCATCTTTCCATTTCGTCATAGTTGCGTATACTATATTAATATACTAGTAATATTTATTTTAGAAGTATGTATGTTTCTATTTTTGTATGTATGTAACATACATAAATGAATATACATTATATTCTCACAATATTTGTTTTATTTTATTATGTGAATTGTTTTTATTTTATGTATTTTATTTTCTCTTTTACTCTTACACACGCTGTCTACATCTCTAATGCCCGGTTTCTGAAGTTCCCAGATAAACTCTCATTAGCTATTGGTTCAATAAAGTTAAGCTTAAGATAAACGTCGGTTAACTGTCACTGCGTTTCTGGATACGCAACCAACCATTCAATAACACTATGAAACCGATAACTAGTTTTTTAGTTGCCGCTAGATGGATCTGTATAACAGTTATTAATTATATTTTTCGAGGGTAATTATGTGGCTTAAATTAGTATTAGAAATTCGCCGACTTGCTATTATTTCTATGATAAATAAATAGTGCCTGTTTGTTCTACAATCAGCAAAAGCAATGAATGCCAAGGTTTTTTTTTTAGAAAAAAATATTTTTTCCTAAACTTTTTTTATGAAAAGTTTTACAGGAGTTAATTATTTTACTTTTGAAGTAATTTTACTTAAATAAAACAACAAGACAATACAAACAAGACGTCAATCATCACATCGTCCCTCAAAATAAAAATCAAACGTGTTCAATAGCTTAGCTGTGAAACAATGGGTGGGTCGACTTTTATGATGACCAGTAGTTATCGAACCGATAAACGACAAACATTGGTCAAGTTAACTTAAGTTTAAACGGAGCTTGTCCTACATTGCGGTGTTCGGAAACGCATTTTCGCAAGTTATCGAACCAATAGCGCTATTATATAAATAAACCATCGTTAAAAGTGCCTCAGAAACCGGGCATTAATCTACTATCCTATCGCAGGTATGCTGGAAGAGAATTCATTAGAAATAAGCATCACCTTTGTACCTATTTTTCTGTTCTTCTCTTCTTGTCTGTTTATATATTATAATATGTGTGTACATGAATGGCTAAATAAATAAATATGTAGAATGCAGACTAACGACGCTTTTTAAACTATTGTTTTATTAGAAGAAACATTTTAGAATCATATTTTAGATGGGTAAGGTCGATCCGCTGCTCGGTAGGCTTCCTATCCCTGTTTCCAAACTTGTCTGATCCCTACCAAGACTTACCTCGTGTCTAATGTACCTATAGATCATTTGGTCCTTTTAGGTACCTACCCTTTACTTGAGAGATTTATCACAATAGTTGGTTGTATTCCTTCACAGTATGGCTTCACTTTAGACCGGACGATAAACGCAGCGATAAGTCCGTACCTCGCGCAGTCCAACTCCGCAACATGCTTCCTCAAGGATAGCGACAAGAGCATACTGTCGCCGCAGCATCCAGCTATAGTGTTCTTAAAGATGGACTTCAAGAATCTCAGGTCAGTTTCTCTAAAATTACAAATTCATTAATCTTTACTGCTTAATCGAGTCCTATGGATTTCCCTAGGCCATTTAGGCTGCTTAATTGTTGCAAAGGGTCACACTATCACATCTGCGAAGGTATACGATGAATAACAAGTAACTCTCTATATAGGGTGGATTTTTGAGACGGGGCAGTAAGGGCAGGTACCTTTAACCGTAATAGCTACAGGAAAACGTTCGTAGGAGACTGCCCTTAACTGTTTTATCTGGGAAAGGTTTACATTTTGTGGCTTTTCTAGTACTCTAACCTCAGTTGGTCCAGAAAAGTCTTTTCATACTTATACAAAACAAACCAAAAAATAAAACGTGAGAATTGCAATCTTTCTAGGTGACTGTACCACTTTTCCAAAATCTGTTAATTCAGTTAGCAATTACTCAAAAAGTTAGTCACATCTGTGTCTCCGAATTGCTAGGGAGAAGTTTATAAGAATGAGTTATCCGGTGGCGACGAGTCGATCAATTTGTGAGTGTTTGAATAACAAATGTTTTCTTAATATTGCCAGCCTGCAAGACTTATTTGACAGGTCACCTTCACAGTTCGCCCACTTTTCGCCAGCTATCTTTCAGTCCCAAGTAATAAGGGGCGAGACAATTGCCATTATAAATAATAAATATAAAAAAGACTTGTTTCTTGCAAAAGTTAAATATATATAATATATTATTAGGTCGGGGAAAAAGTTCTTTCGTATTTTATATATAAATTCTAGACTAACAGTTCGTGTGGCACCCAAATCGCGAACTTTTTTTTATACCCCGACTTTTCTAAACGGGTCATTACTGTTTTATGGTTAACCCCACGGAGCAGAAACAAAGAGGAGGTGTTGCAATCAAAGTAGTCCATCAGCCACCAATGTAGTCGTTACGTCACACGGTAGTTGCACTACTTGCGACCAGGCGGCGCTTTCGTCAGTACAACTGTCGTTGTGAAGCGGATAGGTTGTCATGTATTTGTTTAGTCTTTTAAACGATTAAAAAGTATTCCCGACCCATACTCATTGTATTAACATGAAATGCTGTTTTATCTTGCAGAAGTTATAGGGATCAATCAAATTCAAACGGAATAAAGATTATCTTTCCACTCGTAAGTAAAATTAAAATTAAATTTGTAATTTATTTCTTCTCGAATGTTCGGTAATTGCCGCCCCCTATCGGCAAGTAGCGGAAGTACTGACAAATTGCAGGTCCGGACTCGAGACTTTTTTGATAAGCACATACCTACATATACAGGGTGGCCGGAACATTGACGTCCAAAAATAAAATTTCGGTCCCTCGTATCGTGGGGTATTCGAATCACCCCCATGTATGTTCCGCGACTTTTCATAGTTTTCGAGTTATGAATTTTTTTCTGAATGTTTGAAAATTTTCGACCTGACCAACCTAAAAAAATTCAAAAAAAAAAGTAGAGGGTTTTATCGAGTTTCTTTTTTTGCAACTGAATTTTCATAAGTAGTACTTTTATGCATAAAATAATCAGCTTCGTAACTGTGGTGAAAGTTATGAAAATGTTGATCTAAAGTGAAAAATTTACGTTCGGTAAATTATGACTTAAATTTTCAACTTCAAATTAAAAATCTAAACAGGTGACTTCATGGTTCTCAAGTAGGCTTCAAGAATGCGCCAGACTCTCAGCTTTCATAATCATTAAAAAACGTAGGACTTAATGGGGCTAACTTTGGCCTTAATCGGCCTTCAAAGACTGCGAAGTGGAAAATTCTTAAAATTAGCTATCTGATTAATAAATTTTTTTTTCCATTTTCTCGCTCCTAAGGTTATTTAGTTTGCTAACCAAAAATGACTGCAGGAAAGCTAAGATTTAAACACGGAGATTTTTTTAAATGTTAGTTTAATGAATTTTGCGCGATCCGTTCTCGTGGACTATGGGTTGTAAACGAGGGTGCAACTCTTTTACCTGCAATAACAATGGACCGAGAGGAAAAGAGACCGAATTATTGCTATCTCTCTCACGCAAGGCGCGCAACCGAAGCCAACGCAAAACAAGTACCTCAGTCGTACTCACATTGTGTTTACTGCTATACGCGTGTCGCCATTTTGTCTTTACCACACTCGCTTTGCCCACGGACTCCGCTGCCTACTTGTTTGACTACTTTGCTCGTTTATTGGACTGTGTTTTGCATTCTGATTTGGACTTTTTTTACGTGGAAGTGTAAAAAATGAGTTACACGTTAAGTGAATATGCAGAAATGCATTATTTTTATGGAGTTGCACAAGGAAACGGCCATGAAGCAGCGCGACTGTATCGCGAACAACTTCAACGTCGTGGTGGGCCGCAACCTGAGCGATATCCCGACCATCGTGTTTTTATTAACACGCACAACACTTTGATGGCAGGCCGCATTCCTGGTCGACGCGGCAGTCATGAAGGAATCCCTAGAGCTAACCCGGATCGCAGAGAAATGGTGCTGGAAGAAGTTCAGCGAAATCCGTCTACGAGTACGAGAAGTATGGCTCGTGCTCTGAACATCCCAAGGACTTCTATCCAAGACATTCTTCACGATGAAGAATACCACGCGTTCCACATCCGACGAGTCCAAGCTTTACTGCCTACAGATCACCAATTGCGCGTTGATTTTTGCCAAACCATGTTACGAAAAGAGCAAGAGGATCCTGGATTTTTCAATAAAGTTTTATGGTCAGATGAGTCACGATTTGAGCGATCCGGAATATTCAATATTCATAATTACCACACGTGGGCGAATGAAAATCCACTCGAAGTGAGAGCTTCGACATTTCAACATCGCTTCAGCGTTAACTTGTGGTCTGGTATTCTCAATGGCGAACTAATTGGTCCGTTTGAACTGCCGTCCAGACTTGATGGAGAAACATACAAAAACTTTTTGGAAAATGAACTTCCATTGTTGCTGGCAGATGTGAATCTCGAACTCAGACGAACCATGGTGTTGCAAAATGACGGCGCCCCGTGTCACTATGCAACCCAGGTCCGAAATTACTTAGATGAAACATACCCCAACAGATGGATCGGACGCAGCGGACCAATTAGGTGGCCTCCACGCTCACCTGATCTCAACCCCATCGATTTCTTTATTTGGGGCTATTACAAGGAAATAGCATACGCCCGAGACTGTTCAAGTGAACAAGAGCTGAGGCAGTTGATTGCAGAAGCTGAACGTGTTGTGAGAGAGAACAGAGACGCTTTTAGACGATTGCCAGACAATTTCTTACGTAGGTGTAGAATGTGTATTGCTGCTAGTGGTGCCCACTTTGAAAACCTTTTCTAAATGTTAAAAATAAATTAAGTACTTTTTTCACATTATCATCTGTGTTTTATTCAAAACCACTTTTTACGTAAAACTTTTCTTACCCAACTCTGAAACTATTTGTTGGTTAGTTTTCAGTATTCTTATCATTAATAAAATTAACCTTAGGAACGAGAAAATAGCCAAAAAAAAATAATTACTCAGATGGGTAATTTTAAGAATTTTTCCACCTCGCTGTCTTTGAAGGCCGATTTTAAACAAAGTAGCCCTATTAAGTACTTCATTTTTTTTATGATTATGAAAACTGAGAGTCTGGCGCATTCTTGAAGCCTACTTAGGAATTATGAAGTCACCTGTTAAGATTTTTAATTTAAAGTTGAAAATTTGAGTCATAATTTACCGAACGTAAATTTTTCACTTTAGATCAACATTTTCATAACTTTCATCACAGTTACGAAGCTGATTATTTTATGCATAAAAGTACTACTTATGAAAATTCAAAAATTTGACTTTTTACTCAGTCTGGAAGAACCCCTCCGCAGGTAAAGGCCTCCTACAAAGAAAATCAATTTTCTCTATCCTGAGCTGCTTGCATCCAGCCTGGGCCAGCCTACTCGACTATATCGTCTTCCCATCTCGCATACGGTCTTCCTCTGTAGCGTTTCCCTTATGTGCCTTTTGACTATTGCCGTTAACAGATGGCCGGCCTGTTAGTTGCTACTGAGTAATTTCTAATGAAAAAACCCAATAACACTGCCCGAACTGGTGATTGAACCCATGAGTTTTCTTCTATCCTTAACCTTTTTTTATGTTGGGAAATCATCAAATAACTTCTCCCGCTCTGGGAGGGGGAGAAGTTGCGGGAGGGCGCGACAGACTCTTACTGACTAAAACCCACCCGTGTTCCTTCAGTTGCCTGTGCGATGGGCCACCACGGTAACCCTTTCGGACTTCCCGCAACCCTGGCAGGCATCGGCCCTACCGGACCCCGTCATTGTTGCTGACATCTCTTTGAGTCGCGCGTGGAATACAACGCAACCCGGGCCTGGTCCTCGAGCTGCCCATTGCTCGCCGTCTGCAAGCCCGCGCCTACGGTGGCCGGGAATCGGCTTGTGATTCCCGACGCCCAGGGCGTCTCTTGCGGCGGCTAGAGGCGTGAGGGCGCAAATTTTGTCTCTCCCTCACGCGTTCCGCCTCCTTTTCTTTTTCGTTTTTTTTCTAACCTGTCTGCGTAAATATATAATAAGTGTAAGCGTATTATAGTGTGCGTTTACAGACCCCCAAATTATCAAAACTACTCTATATTTGAGTCAGTAATGGAAGATGTTTTGGCAAAACTTGCAACTGGCAATAAATCAGTAATTATCTGTGGTGACTTTAACATTAATATTTTAGAAAATAATTCAAATACCAGTAGATTATTAAATTTGTTTAAATCATTTAATTTGTCAAATGTGTTTGTAGAACCAACCCGAATAACTACAACTACAGCTACATGCATTGATAATTTTTCTTGTTGCTGCGACTATTTAGATAAAGCCATCATTAATTATCTCCCTTCCGATCACAGCGGTCAAACCGTAACTTTTGAGTCCAACATCCTAATACAAAAACTGCAGATACAATCCAGACCAATATCATCTGTTAATTTAAATAATTTTAATAACAGTTTAATTTGTAAGTTGAGTAATCAGGACCTTGCAACGAACAATGTTAATATTTTGTATAAATAATTCTTTTCGGTAGTCCAAACAGAGTTCAATTATTGTTTTAAAAGAACACTAAAAGTATCAGCCCTAAGTTTTTATTTAGTGACTGGGCAACTAAAGGACTTAGGAAAAGTAGGGAAATACTTTTTGAGCTATATGGCCTTAAGCCTTATATTATCACGGAAACTTTTAATAAGTATGTTGCTACTTACTCTAGAATTTTTAAGAACACTTGTAAGGCAGCCAAAGCCTTATACATTAGCAAGAAGGTCAAATCAGCAGACAATAAAATAAAGACTGTTTGGAAAATTATCAATAATGAAACGAACAGGAACAAAAAGCATAATTCTGATTATACACTAGAGACGACACGTGGTCTCATTTGCGATAGCAAAGAAGTTGCTCAAGAATTTGTAAATTTCTTTACCAGTATCCCAATTAAAACTACTGACACTTTAAATTCCTCGCCCACGCTCGCTTTTGATTTAGTAAGGGCGAACGTTTCGGTCTGCCCGATTGAATTTAACTTTAAGCATATTTAACCCCATAACAGTGATAAAAGCTTTTAAGCAAATCAAGATCAAATTGACTGAAGATCTTTGGGGAATGTCCATTAAAGTCTGTACATCCATAATTGACACTATAGCGCCTTACTTAGCCTTCATATTTAATGTGTGTGTGGATCAAGGAGTCTTCCCGGATTTAATTAAATACAGTAAGGTAATACCACTTTTCAAATCCGGGGACAGTAAAGACACCAATAATTATAGACCCGTATCCGTGTTGCCAGTTTTCAGCAAGGTATTTGAAAAGGTAATGCTTAATCAAATGCTCATTCATTTTAACACCAATAAAATCTTACACAATCAACAGTATGGTTTCACCAAGGGACGTTGTACGACTGACGCCGGGGTCACCTTATTAAAACACATATTTACGGCGTGGGAAGAGGCCCAAGACGCCATAGGAATCTTTTGTGACCTCTCCAAGGCATTTGATTGCGTCGATCACAAAACCATGCTCTTGAAACTTGAGCATTATGGACTTGGAATACTTGCGCTCAGTCTAGTGAAATCTTATTTAAATGATAGGCAGCAGCAAGTTCAAATAAAAGTGTCAATTCACTTAGTTTAAAAGTAGAAATGGGAGTACCACAAGGCTCGATATTGGGTCCTTTCCTCTTTTTAGTGTATATTAATGATCTACTCCATTTATTAAAAAATCAACCACAAATGGTGTTATTCGCTGACGATACTTCTTTAATTTTTAAGGTAGAAAGAAGTGCTACAAATGTTGACGACGTTAATAACGCCCTAATGCAGGTCCATAATTGGTTCACTGCTAATAATTTAGTATTAAATGGGAAAAAAACTAAGTGTATACGATTTTCTTTACCTAATGTCAAAAGTAGTGATTGTGAGATAGTATTGAATCAAGAGAAACTAGAATTCGTCGATAAAACTGTTTTCCTGGGGATCACACTCGACTCGAGGCTACAATGGGGTTCTCATTTAACATCTCTGTATCATGTCTTACGGTATTTTACTTTGAGGACGGGCTGCAGACGTCGATTCTATTTTTATTCTGCAGAAAAGAGCCATCAGAGCCATATATAATCTTCGTAGGCGCGATTCTCTTAAGGGAACTGTTTAAGGTTATTAAGATCTTGACGGTACCTTGTCAATATATCTATGAAAACATCATGTACGTAAGAAAAAAATGTACATCTTTTTACTAAAAGAGGTGATAGACATAATTATAGTACCAGAAATAGGGACCTATTAGTTCAACCAGGTTTCAGACTGGCTAAAGTAGACTCATCTTTCATGGGGTACTGTTTAAAATGTTACAATAAAATACCTCAACTGAATGAGACGTTTGTATAAAACGCACACTATGCAGCCAGGCATATTATAAGTTGGGGGATTATATCGCTGATAAAAATGCCTGGCTCAATGCTGGTCCTGCTCCACAACCACAACTAATTGATTAACATTTGAAAATACTGTTGGAGCTGCTGAAGATTGTAAGACTACCTTTGCTTTGTATAAACTCAATCTCCTTTGTATTATATAATTGCATAGGACTAGTGTGAGTACTATGTACTATCGAGCTACCATTCACCGGGTAATGTCTTTCATTGACTTGAATGTGCCCTGGCGGCTGATAGATGTCATGCTCACTCAAATGTCTCGCTGACGGTGGCGCGTGTGTTGGATCATTTAGCTCCCTTCAAAATGGTTGAGCTGAATGGTGCTGATCCATGCGTCATGTTCGTGAACGGGCGCTGTCAGTTGGGACTGGTCATCTCTTAGCCACCACGGCTTATTTTATTATGGATTGTTTTGTTTGAATTTATATTTGCTGTACACTGGACACTCAATGTGTACGTCTTATTTACATCGTTCTCACATATAATTATACCTATATACAAGATTAATGATGTAACTAATATTTATGTAACAATATAATTTAAAAGAGTGTCCATGGAGTTTCTTGCCCGTTCTTCTCCATAGGTACCTACTACGCTTTGGAATGGGCAATTAGATAATAGTAAATGGTTTAATTGAAATAAATGCTTTGAGTTTGAGTTTGAAATATCTATAACACACTATACTAAAAAACATAGCTTTATTGTTTGCAAACTTGCAGATTGAACGTGACGTGCAAAGCAAAAGTCCTGCATCTGTTTCCGAACAAATCTGCGATACCAAACGGTAAGTTAATTTTTATTTATTTGATACTAGCTTTTGCTTTCGCCCGCGTGGAGGAAGTTATCCCTCGAGAAAGTAAGTACTACCAGGATAAAATGTATATCCTATGTCCTAACCCAGTTCATCGTCAGCCTGTGTGTCAAATTTCATCGAAATCTGTTCAGCCGTTAAGGCGTGAAAAGGTAACAAACAGACACAGTTACTGTCGCATTTAAAATATTTGTATGGATTCATTGTTCATATGAAGTTGTCTCGATTATTCAAATCGGAAAGCTATTCTGTCATAATATGGATTTCGATAAACTGTATCAAAATAGCTTTCCTTTTAGTAGAGTCTGAAGGGTTTTAATTTTGTTTATTTATTTATTTAATACGGGAAAACGATACAGTTACACAAACTTCTTAATAAACAGATAGTGAGAAAAAAAAAGATATTACATAATGAGTAGCTCACGACGTTATCCACATCTTAAATACTTCATAATTGATATGGAACTATTTATACGAGTGAAAGTTGGACGGTAAAATCTAACAATTTTTTTAAAATAAATAAAATTATAATTTAATTTTGGTAGAGTTCACGCGATTGTCGATAGTTTAGATTTAGACAGTAGCGTGAAAGGCGACTCGGGTTTTAAGTATCTTCTAACACAAGAGAATGCTGCCCATCCTCTATAGTTAACAAAAAAAGTAACTATTGTGCTTGATCACTGTTGGATATTGACTATACCATATCAACGTGTCACAAAGACTTCAAAAATTATGATCACTTTGTATGACGTATGTGTCACACTTCAGCTCAATTCTTACGCAATCACATGAGTAACAATTTAACTGAACAGGGTTCGTTTACACTTTAACTAGATACTTTTGAATCAGACTAGTATCAACTTCGTATAGTATTTTTATCTCACGGAGCGACGCGCGCTTTACTTGTGGTTATCAAGCGTACAAACACGCTGTGAATGTGTGTGACAGCGCAGGAGCTCTCGGTACCGTCCGAGACAATGACGATGTTGGAAATGTGCGTGTGTGTGTTATGTACCGACGTTACTCGTCTTCACGCACTCATTCACACCGTGTTTATACACTGGGATACTACAAGTAAAGCGCGCGTCGCTTCGTGAGACAAAAATACTGTAATGAACTTAAAACGTTTCGTTAATCCTCTGTTGCGTAACATTTCTGCCGTTGACCCCCATACCTAGTAAATTGGCGAATATTGTACATATTCATATTTTTTTACGAGAGTTTTTTTTACCTTTTCACAGAAGTACCCGCTGAGGAGAAGTGCTACTATTCAGTTATACCTATCACGAAGGAGACGAGAAATGGATTCGACTACTACAATACTAGCGTGAGTTTCATTTTTATATTATTATACCAAAGATACTCATGTTTCGTGCGTCATGGACTATCCCAATAATAATGAGACAATACTTTATACGGTTCCGCACCCGAAGGGTATCAACGGAACCCTTAAACCAAGTCTTCGCCGTCTGTTCGTTATAAGGCTGTTTCTTTAGAACCTATTAGCCATGCAGTTAACATTCACAGAGAATACAATGTGACGATAGCCGTTGTCATTTTGAATAAAAGTCTAAACCGAAGTTACGGAACCCATAGTGCGCGGGTCAGGGGGCCTACTCTCTAAGTCCGTCAACGAGGATACAGGCCCGTCAAAAGTAATTCGATACTTAGAAGTGAACCCTACTCCCGATTAATTCACTTTACCGGACCGGCAAAAACACATCGGGAGTAAAGAGAACCCTCTAAACGTTTTGTCATAAATTTTTAGTTTTTTTTAGTGGAAAAAAGGCTAGGCATGTGTAAGCAAAATTGAGGTGTTTAATAAATTGTGTTCATCGTTTCAGTTTGCTCTGTACGTGGCGTCGCAAAAAGAGGAGGGTCTCTATAATTTGTACTTGAATAATTGTCCGAACGCCGAGTCAGGGGTGACCGCAGTCAACACAATAGTAAGTCTTTCATTACAATTTTAAGTTTTATCAGGCCACAATTGCATATAGCTTGATTGTAAACCTCAACACTCCAACATAAAGTTTATTATCGTTGGCAATATATTATTTACTACTACGATTGATAAATAAATGTGTTTTTAAAATAAGAACAAAAGTATTTATGGAAAAATAAAACATAATTTCTAAGCAATATGGTTGAAAAAACGATGTTACAAAATAAGTCCACAGCATTATTTGTGGTCATATTTTTCAGTCCGCTTTTGATGCGCTCGTCGCAAATCTAGCACTATTGTTGATCGAAGATGTCAAGACTATAATTCATAAAGGACCTTAGCAGATATGGCACTATTAGCTTCGGTAATCCACAAGCTGGCATCCACTTAAACGCGCGATTTTAGGCGCATTACAGCAGAGCGTAGAGAAGGCAGTTGCTCCATGTAAAATACTGGTACTCAGCTGTATCCGGTTAGACTGTAACTGGAAGCCGACTCCAACATAGCAACATAGTTGGGAAAAGGCTAGGCAAGTGATGATGATGACGACCGAACGACTCGCAAAATCGCGAAGCAGCCGTGATGAAGTCTAAAAACGCGAAGCAGCCGTGATGAAGTCGAAAAACGCGAAGCAGCCGTGATGAAGTCTAAAAACGCGAAGCAGCCGTGATGAAGTCTAAAAACGCGAAGCAGCCGTGATGAAGTCCATAAAACGCGAAGCAGCCGTGATGAAGTCTATAAAACGCGAAGCAGCCGTGATGAAGTCTTAAAATGCGAAGCAGCCGTGATGAAGACCAAACAACGCGAAGCAGCCGTGATGAAGTCCAAAAACGCGAAGCAGCCGTGGTGAAAACCAAACCGCGAAGCAGCCGTGATGAAGTCCAAAAAATGCGAAGCAGCCGTGATGAAAACCAAAATCGCGAGCAGACGTGATGAAGCCTAAAATGCGAAGCAGCCGTGATGAAGTTCAAAAAACGCGAAACAGCCGTGATGAAGACCAAAAAACGCGAAGCAGCCGTGATGAAAACCAAAATCGCGAAGCAGACGTGATGAAGTCCAAAATATCACCGATGCTAAAAGTAGCTCACTGCTATGGCTCCTCATCGTTCTCTCGTCCTTATCCCACTTACATTCTTCTCTATTAGTCGTCATCACAGTTGTCGCCGTTTCTAGCCACATCTTCCACACAGCATATCTCTCGTTTCTTTGGTCTCCCTTTACTCTTATATCCATCCACGTTCATACTCAAAACTTTTCTCACTTATCGACGTACTGCCAACGCTCTTAGAAAATAATTAAGAAAGAAAATTGCGTTTATTGGTGCGATAAATAAAAACAAACCTACAAATAAAATACACTGTGAAAAATAATTTTACGGAAGTCGGTGTCTTTCGTTTTGTATTTTCTTTTTTAGTCACCGACTTCTGAAAGTTATTTTTCACTTTGTAGTGTTTCTTTGGAAATCGGTTGTTGTTTTTGTATAAAACGTTTATATGTTTCACTTTCTAGCTGTGGTACCTACCCCACACAAAATCGTATACCACTACTTGCTATGTAAATAACAGCGACAGGTAGTTATTGTAACATCAATATACACTAAGTGGAAAAAATACGTATTATTGAAGCTAGCTGAAAAACTACCCAAATAAAATGTATATGGCCCTTGAGGCATACCAAATCCATTAAATAAAAATATTTTCGAAAGCTATCTACAATTGCCGGAGATATCACGTAACATACACAAAAAAAATGTAGTTGGCTAAAAACTAAACAAAAAACACTACACAATCTTGCGCTGTAAGCTGAATATCCTCTTGACTTTCTACATAAATCACAAAAGTTGAATAGAAATAGTTTCGATAATAGAGGGTTTGATAAAAAAAGGTTATAAGGGTTTATTCTCATTTCCAGATCCAAATCTACGAAAGCAACGACGGCAACTTTCTATCAGCTGGCGAGATGCCCCTCCCTGTGCTGTACAGCATGATGTCTTTAATATTCCTGACGAGCGCTGCAATATGGACGTTCATACTCCGGACCAGTCGCCAGCCAGTGTACAGGATACACATCATCATGTGTGTGTTGGTCTACTTAAAGGCGTTGTCGCTCGCCTTCCACGGAATCAACTACCATTTTATACAGACGAAGGGGGAACATGTGACTGCTTGGGCTATTCTTTTCTATATTACGCATTTGTGAGTATTCTTATAAAATGTTTTTTTTTAGGTTTTGTTTAGATTAAACGAGCATTTGCAAAAGACGATGGTACAGTATGTTAAGTTATGGAAATTCATTGTTCAACAACACAAAATCAAAAGTCATTTATTCAAGTTAGGCTGAGAATCAGCGGTGTTTAGACGTCAAAATTACGTGAGACAGTCCCCCAAAACGCCCGCCCTTCACCACTTCCTTGTGCTTACAGTATCAAATTAAAGGAAATTTCGCACTAAAAGAGAATATAATATCAGTTCAAAGAAATATAAATAACAAAATAGTAGCTCAAAAAACAAATAGCTTTGCAGCGTTGAAACTCATATATTTATTAATAAAAATGTGTTTTATAATACTAGTATAATACATAATATATTATACAAGGTGTCGTTTTGCATCCTCTTTAAATTCGAGAAGGTAACTATGCTAATGATTCTCGACACGAATCAATAATAAAATAAGTAGTTTTTTTTTATTATTTAATATAAATTTCGGAAATCGGCTCGAGTAGGGCCCGTGTGATACCGCCCTGTAACTGCGCTGTAACTGTAACGCACGCACACAGCGACATATTCGTGTGACATTGCCTACCGCATACGCATCGGGACGATTCTGTTAATTGAAAGTGGAGTATTCTGAAAAACTGTCAAACTTAAATATAAAAAAAAAACAAGTAAGTATTAATTATCGTAATTTTATTTGATTATTTATGTCTTTCATAACAGCCTCCTGAAAATCAAATCATGATCCTCATGAGGATGCAAAACGACACGTTGTATATAAAACAATCATCAGTAACAGTGAAGTATACTGAGACCGCTCCACTTCTTATTAGCAAAGGACCTTCTTTCAAATAAGGATAACAAACAGTGCTTTTGATTTGTTGGGGAACACTTAGAAGGCAATGGTCACACTGTGATTCATGCTACAGATGACAATACAGGGTAGTCACTGCTACCCTGTATTGTCATCGACGCGTAAACTGTAACCATGAATTCATCACATGATTCGAGACCCCCTAGCATAGGAATATTTCGATGCCTATCAAAAAAAAAAAAAACTGTTGTGTCATATAAAAGTGCAATACCGCGGTCTCCATAATTTTTTCGAATATCCGATGAAAGTTTTCATCTCAGGGGTTCAGAAGCCCGAAAGTCTGGCAACCAGTCTTACCAAGGGGTATCGTATTACCCATTAACTAGGTTCTGGAAGTCAGATAGGCTGTCGCTCCATGTAAAATTCTGGCAGTCAGCAGCATCTGCTTAAACTGGAAGCCGACCCCAACATAATTGGAAAAAGGTTAGGTAGGCAAGGATGTTGATTATTATTAATTTAGTCTTATTCTATTATCTAGGTAGCACTTATAATCTTCAGTTTCTTGGAAAACACTTCAGTTTCAGTGCACTATTTGTAGAATGAATACCGGAACAGTTACACCATGTCTCAGGGCTGTATATAATTGGGCACGCCACAATTGCGGCGATAAGTCCCCTCTTTGAGGAGTGGCTAGAGAGGCGCCACGGCGTCCTCATCTTCCGCCTGACGCAGGTCCTCACCCGACACGGTTGTTTCGGGAGGTTCCTGTTCCGGATAAGGCGGGAGGAAACGCCCGGGTGTCACCATTGTGTGGATCGCCCGGAGGACACGGTAGAGCATACGGTGGAGGTCTGCCCGGCTTGGGCGGAGCACCGCCGTGTCCTCGTGGCGGCGATTGGCGGTGGCGATCTCTCGCGTCCGGCTCTGGTCCAGGTCATGGTACGGAGCGAGAGGGCTTGGGAAGCCGTCACCTCCTTCTGCGAAGCAGTATAGTTCGCGAAGGAGGAGGCGGAACGCGTGAGGGAGAGGCAAAATTCGCGCCCTCACGCCCCTAGCCGCCGCAGGAGTCGCCCTGGGCGTCGGGAATCGCAGGCCGATTCCCGGCCACCGTAGGCGCGGGCTTGCGAACGGCGAGCAATGAGCAGCTCGCCGTTCGATAAGGACCAGGCCCGGGTCGACGGCGCGTTGTGTTCCACGCGCGCTTAAAGAGATGTCAGCACCAATGACGGGGTCCGCTAGGGCCGATGCCTGCTAGGGTTGCGGGAAAGTCCGAGAGGGATACCGTGGCCCCTGGCACAGGCAACTGAAGGAACACGGGTGGGTTTTAGTCAGTAAGAGTCTGACACGCCCTCCCGCTCTGCCCAGAGTATTGCCCAGAAGTTAATTGATGATTTCCCACCCTCAAAAAAAAAAACCTAAACTTCTTCCCATGAAACAATAATATGGACATTCCTTTCTGAATGAATAAGTAATCCCGGGTTCCCGGGATTGAACAATTTTGTAAAAAGAACTTTAACAAACTTTATGAAATTATAGCAAAGGTTATTTTGGTTTAGTATCTTTATTTTATTCAAAACAATTGTAATATCAATAAAAAATTATGTGCACAATGTGGTCAAGTAGTGGAAATTGATTTATCTATCTATCAGATAACGATTAGTGATCGAATCGACTAATTTATTGTATTCTAAACGAACAGAAGACTAAAAAAATATTTATATTTTTTTTCACAACAAGTTCTAACTATTATTTGTATGCAGGTAACATTTTTAGCAATCTCAGGAATTTCAAACGATTCCGGGATGCGGGATTCTGAATGGAATGTCCGTATTATTCTTTCGTGGGAATTAAAGTGAAGTTTAGGTATATTAACGCCCGATTATCCGATCACTGCTCATAAGTGAAACTGCAAAGTAAAGTAGTACAAATTTAACTATTAATTTTAAAGCAAACTTTTTATTACACTGTATTTACAAATATTAATATTAAGTAATTATTTTAAAACTTAATCGGAATCATCAGAATTTTCATCAACATTTATAATAAGAGAATTCTGTTCCGCGAGTTCCATAACATTGTCTAAGTCCCACATGCTATAATAGTCATTCGTCTTTCTCCGCTTAATATTGATCCACTTTTATTTTCACGAATAGGTGAGGTATTAATTTTCAAAATTCACAAAAGACGCGTCCGTGCTGTCGGAAGAGCTTACTTCAACTGGTCAATGTGAACACGGCTTTCTAATTTACTATGATCTAATTGGTCAAGGGGCTTGGCTAAGCTGGGTGACAACGATGAGTCACAATTTTGTTAATACAAGACTATAAAGTGGGTCTATATAGCCATACATGGTACATACCCCGTTCTAATACTATAACTTCGTTTCCAGATTGAAAGGCGCGGTGTTATTCGTTACGATAGTGCTGGTGGGCACCGGCTGGAACTTCATTAAACACATCCTGTCCGACAGAGACAAGAAGCTCTTCATGATTGTTATACCGCTGCAGGTGGGTGTTTATATTACTTCATTATTTTTATCTCACGAAGCGACGTGCGCTAACTAAGTATATAAACATGCTGTGAATGTATGCGTGAAGACGAGTAGCGTCAGCACAACACACGCACGCACACAAACACGGGTACACGCACGCACACAAACACGCGTACACGCACGCACACTAACACGCGTACACGCACGCACACAAACATGCGTACACGCACGCACACAAACACGCGTACACGCACGCACACTAACACGCGTACACGCACGCACACTAACACGCGTACACGCACGCACACTAACACGCGTACACGCACGCACAGAAACACGTGTACACTCACGCACACATACATTTCCAACTTCGCCATGGTCTCGGACGGTACCGCAAGCTCCTGCGCTTACACACACAATCACAGCGTGTTTCACTTGGTAAACACAAGTAAAGCACGTGTCGCTCCGTGAGATAACAATACTATACAACAACATAACACCACACCTGTAATCCCAGAAGGGTTAAGCAGAGGTGTACCAACAATCGTACACCCACAGTTCGCCAGTTATAAATGTCTAAGTCCCATGTAATAGGGGCGAGCCTATTGCCATCAACCGGGCACGAATCCAGACTTCGAGCTGCTACTGAGATATTATTATTACATAACTAGTTCCTGACTTTTAGGAAACGGCAAAGAATGAAGCGTTATAGTGACGCACAGCGCTAAAAAAATAAATCGGATTATTTAGGCTGGGGTCCCCTATTAAACGGTATCGATATCATATAGCGTCAGTCGTTAACTTCACAGAGTATTTTTAAACTGCGGTACGCGTTTTAAATTCAAATTCAAATGTTTATTGCTCAACACAGTACATAATCATACATTTCTAGATGTCAAGTGTCCGTCCAATTTCATAAATTCCAATCAGTACTCTATACAATGTCATAAAATCATTAATAATACCTTATCTATTATACAAGGTGTTGTTTTGCATCCTCGTCAAATTCGAGGAGGTAACTATGCTAATGATTCTCGACACGAACCAATAATAAAATAAGTAGGTAGGTATTTATTTTTATTTTTTGTATTTTTCGGAAATCGGCATGTGTAGGGCCCGTGTGATACCGCCCTGTAACTGCGCTGTAACTGTAACGCATGCACACAGCGACATAGTCGTACGACACTGCCTACCGCATACGCAACGGGGCGATTTTGTTCTTTGAAAGTGGAGTATTCTGAAATACTGTCAAACTTAAATACCCAAAAAAACAAGTATGTATTAATTATTGAGCAGGATCGTAATTTTATTTGATTATTTATGTCTTTCATAACAGCCTCCTAAAATTTGACGAGGATGCAAAACAACACCTTGTATAATATGTCTAAGGCCCGAGTTCACCAACTACAACATAATCATTGATTACGTAACCGTTCTGTTAGCATTTAACAGTCGTTTAAACAAAGCACGTTTTTTTCGAGTTCACCATTTATTTCTAACCAACGCACGGTTAAATAACCAAACGTTTTGGAATGAGTGAGTCGAAAAGGACTGAATGATCGAATGGTATAACATTTTTTTGTGAATGTTGAAAGTCAACGTCAATCAATTTCCATTGTCAAACTGTGTGATCAAACTCAATTCATAATTTTTTCGTGCTGCCGTGTTAGTTTTCTTTTATAATCAGTAAATATGGAAGATAAACGCAAACGTACTGTAAATTCGTACCGTAAATCCAAGAAATCGGTAGTAACGGAACTTGCAATAAAGTACAGAGACATAATAGAGAATAAAAAATCGGACGCTAACAACAAATGCCGAAAAAGCAAGTGGTTGGAAGCATCTGGCCGACGAATTGGATGCTCTTAGCACACACTTCAAACTTACTTTCTGGGAAAATATCAAACGCCAAACAAAAAAAAAAAACAATCAACAAGTCGGAAACGGGAGCTATTTATGACTGCTAAGCAAACGTGGTGATTAAATTACCTAATACTTTGTAGTTCCGGATTGTCGCGATATTTATACCGTAACACATTATTTTTAGGTGGTGGAAGACTACCTCCACCTCCTCCGAATGCCAAACTTCACGTCAGGTTGCATAAACCAATGGTTAAACTGAGTTGGCTAGTTCATTTAAGTTAATGATTCGATTACAGCACTTAATTAATGGTTAGTGCTTGGTGAACAGCAAAATATTGTTAAACACCCGTTTATGGTTTAAACACGTGTTTAAAATTTAACCATCTGTTGGTGAACACGGGTCTTAAACAGTCAACACGTAATTAACAATTCAAATAAAATATTTTTTATAAATATAAATCGGACTCTAAGTATTTACAAGCGTTTACATACACTGTCAGTACGACTGTTAAATATATCACATCAGTACATTTTCACATCTACTACCTTGATGCGATGAACGGCTAGATCTTGTTTGGAGCTGATGACATTCGCAGGAGACTCAAGCCTTGGTATCTGTCAAATATGCGACGGTATCCTGTCCTACTTGCTGCTCCGGTACTGTGCGTAGCTCCTAAAAGCTGCGCAGCAAGCACGGTGGTCTCTATATCACATTTTGGCTCCTTTTAATGTTACTTTGCTTATCCCCTGAAATTAGATCTGGTGTTTTGCAGGTGTTAGCAAACGTAGCAGAGATAATACTGGCGGAGAGTGAAGAAGGAGCGGCGGAACACAACGCGTGGCGGGACATCTTCGTGCTGGTCGAGTTGCTGTGCTGTGGAGCTATCATGTTCCCGGTCGTGTGGTAAGTAACGCACTAGTCTACTAGCAGACAGTACTGACAGAGAGTGAAAGGAGCGACGACACAGGTCTGATTGCACCCTTAAAGGTAGTTTTAAATTTATAATGTGATAACACGGAGAGACAGCGCAATACATTCAGTAACAATATTAAACATAGTTATCTCCCCTAAAGTAAAGCATTCTCCTCTTTATTATTATTTGTTACCTAGTAACAAGGTATCCGTACCTCCTTTTCTCTGAGGGACTTGGGCGAAATAGAATGGCTGCTACACACAGTGCATTATGCAGGGCATTGGCAGTGCGCAGTTCGTAAACCACTTCCTGCCAAAACATTTTGTCACACGATGTTCCTGAGACTGTGAGTAAACAAAATGGTTAACCAGCCTTTTGCTGGTCTAGAGACGAGGTTGATTTCATATCCATGGGATTACATTTCTTCATTGTTTAACGTGTGAGTTAGCAATTATTTTTCGCCACAGCCTGCGTGGATTCTATGCAAAAGAAAATTCGTTACTAAGTTTATAAAGGGTGCTATATTAGGTAAATTCTTTTGTTTTGGGTATGAACACTTTCAAAATATATGTCCATAACATGTTCACTGGCCGCAATCCTGGATTTTGCCCTCGGTTTTCGGTACCAGCACCGTCGAAACCCATCATTTGTCTGCGATTCTACAAAGGTGCCACCTTGTTACAGGTCAATACGTCACCTGCAAGATGCCTCGAGCACGGACGGCAAGGCCGCCATCAACCTTCGGAAGCTGAAGCTGTTCCGACACTTCTACGTCATGGTCGTCTGCTACATATACTTCACCAGGATCGTCATCTCTATATTGAACGTAAGTCTAGTGTTTACGCCTTTGCGTAAACACACATTGCAGCCACTTACTAATTATTCAGTTAAATGTATGAAGCTATGTTACATTACAAGATTCTTTAGTGGACCCGTTACAATCGTATTTCGTTGACCGGTCGCTGGTGGCGCGAAGACAAGTGAAAGAGCGCGCGGCGCTTGCTTCTGGAGCTCCCGTCCTCCGGCGCCTGCGCCCCGCTGGCGTTTTGGAGTTTGGATTTGTTGAGAATGGATGTTTCTGAGTTTGGGTGTTTTTTTTTTTTTTTTTTTAAACGTTGCCCCACACTGGGAATTTCTCCTGTATCGTGGGTGCGTTTACATACATTTAAACTCACTTACACAAACGGCCAGACCCGGAACAACTACTTGCAGGTCATACAAATATTTGTTCCGTGCGGGGATCGAACCCGCGACACGTAACGCAGCAGTCAATCGCTTAACCACTGCGCCAACCGTGAAAGTTTGTGAGTTTAGTGTTTGTGAGTTTGGGTGTTTGTTACTCTTTCACGCTTTAACGCCTAAACGAATTTGAATGCAAAGATACCGACGTAGTGAAATCGCAGACAAAAGCTAATAGTAATAATAATTTTTAGTGTCCGACCGAAACACGATTTTCACCCGTAACCGCTACCGTAACCGAACCTTCGGCTCCTCTTCTAGTTTCGGCCGAAACCGAAACTTATGAAGTTAAGAAAAAGTTAATTAATTAATGACATTATTTTCTTGATCCGTCGTTTTTCGTATATATTTGTATAAGGGCTGTTTTTGCAATCACCAGATTTCTTTTATCCAAAGAAAAAAAAAGGTGTTTGCCAGATTTTATGTGAAAAACCGTCATAATTTCAAAATGGCGATTGAAAAATGAGCCCTAACTTAAATAAGGGCCTTTGAAGATATGCTACCGTTAACTTTGGCGATTAGTAATTTAGTAATTTTTCAGATGCTCGATTCAACTCTTAACACCGCAAATTTTTTGGAATTATTCGAAAACTCAATATACCTAGCGACAGTAAATAAAAAAAATACAATACAATGCTTTATCTCTGCGCCAAACAATACAGCATCGTTAGAAAACGCAATTAAGAAACCGTACTCAAACGGAACGAGTTGCCAAACGTGGTGCAGCGTCGAAGTAATCGCTGAAACGTGTGATATTGCTAATGTGACTTAACGCACAGTCACTGAGATGCATCTTCTGTTGCCCGTAGAACTTGTATCAATCTTCCAGAAAGCGAAATAATCCCTACTCGCTGATACCAAAAGCAGCATGACTGCTAAGAACTTAAATTACTTATATTTATAAGTAAACACATATGTTTTTGGGATTTGTACAAAAAAAGGGTGAAAACGGGACCCCATTACTAAGTCTAGTACGCTGTCTATCTGTCAGTCGTTCGTATTCTATCAAACCAACAGCTCACAAACGCCATAATAAGCCAGCTTCGTTCAGGCAAAAAACTAGGCCACTTTTTAGTCAAAACCAAAACCTGATTTTTGGCCTTACTGGCCATAATCGAAACCCCAACCGAACCGTCGCCGCGTCGGTCGGACGCATATTTGCCCATTTTTTAAATTGTTTCTTTTTTATTTTAAATCTTGTAATACTTTTGACGGCACGGTTGGCGCAGTCGTTAAGCGATTGAGAGCAGCGCTGCGTGTCGCGGGCTCGATTCCCGCACGGTGCAAATATTTGTATGACCTACAAGTAGTTTGTCCGGGTCTGGCTGTTTTTGTATGTGAGTTTTAATGTTTGTAAACGAACTCACAATACAGGAGAAATACCTAGTGTGAGGAAAACTTTACTGAAAAAAAAAATAATTTGGCTTATCATTCGGGTTCTAGGCCTATTTAAATATATGTCCTTTGTTCCCAGATCACAGTACCGTTCCAGTACGCGTGGATCGACGAGATGTTCCGTGAGATGGCGACGCTGGTGTTCTTCGTGATGACGGGCTACAAGTTCCGCCCGGCGGCCGCCAACCCGTACTTCACGCCTACGCATATCGATGACGTGGAGCCTCAAGTGTGAGTTTATTATAAATATATAATGTAACACTGCCTGCCTAGTTGGTGTAGTGGTCGCAGGCACTCCTGCTGAGCGAGAAGTCGATTCCCTGGTCGGGCAAATTGTTATTGCGCTTTTCCACAAAGAATTTCCTAGTAGCAGCCCGCAGTCTATTTGCGCCCGGTTGATGGCAATAGGCTCACCCCCTTTTACATGGGACTTGAAAAACTTGTGTTAAGATAAGATAATATTTTATATATTAAATTACATATATATATTATATTATTTTTATGTATATAAAACGTGTACCATAATTAACGCAAGACCTCATACACCCCAATTATAGTATTGAGTTTAAAGCATAATATAATGACCAAAACAATTTTTTTTAAAGCTAACTGTTATTATTAAGAAAATCGTGTTGGCTCTAGCATTACTTTGTGCATTTAAAATTAAGTCTTATTGCCTTGAAATAAGATTTAATTTTATTCGACTCAATCGGCGGTCAGTATTGCAAAATACATATAAGACAATTTCGTCCGGGTTTATTAGGAACCGGCAAATTAAACAAATGTGTTGCTCTGAAAAGACAAAGAATTTATTTTAACATAAGTTTACAATTTTACGCTACATACAATCACACTTTAGTTTTAATATCATACCTGAAAAGACAAAGAAACGACATTTAAAGTATTTTAATTAGTTGGTCGATTCCCTGCTACGTTAATTTTTATAATATTATAGCTTTTCACTTATCACTCCCTCTATCTTGATAAAAGTCAAAACATTGACATTAGTACTTCCGTAGACAAGTGGCATCGTCTTTTCTAAAATATGTTGACAGTACAAAGGAGGCGCGTTTAGATCAACGGGAATAAAGAAATATAATTTCTTTACATCTTCCCCCGCTAGAAAGGAAATTTTTTAACTGAAAATTTTCCTAAAGCATAATTAAATAAAATTTAATAAAGAAATATAATTTATTTACATACTTACATAAAATAAAATAAAAAAACCTATATTAATAGTTACTGAAATCGATTCAGTAGTCAATTAGGAGCAAACTACTTCCAGGACTTGCTTTTATTCTGTTACACCTTGTATATTGTACATACATTTTTTTTTCTTTTCTTATCTATTTTATCTTAAGTGTCATGAATCGGCACATATTCAGACTCTTAAGCTAATAGAGAGAATGGAAATGGAAAATTCCAATAAAGGAAGTCCAAGATTCCAATCTCAGCAGTCGTGTCTTGGGATTATGCCCAGATCAATGGTCACACATTACGGTTGCCGATTCGCGTCCTCGTGAGATCTCATCTATTGCAACGGCCATTTTCTGGCCATGCAAAGACACCCAAAAAGCGAAAACGTCGTATAATTCCAGTCTTATGATATAAGACTTTTTATTATATAACGGTTATATAGTCGTATTTAGCTAACTATTACGTTACATAGACGTTCATCTTACGATGCTTCAGTCACGTGACTGTAATGTTTTATTATATTAGTTGAGTAATAGTGTGAGTGCATTATGTTGAGTAAACGTTTTCAAGAGTAATCTATACGACGTCGTATAATGGTGGCAGCTATGACGTTTCTTGGACAATGTATTGGTCATATAAACGTTTCGGTTTAAAAAGGTTTTCGTAAGACAACCGTCGTCGGGTGAAATAACTTTACATAAAACTTTTATACCATGAAAACGCCGCGTAAACGTATGTGCATGACCTATAAACTTATAACGAAACCTTTTTGGTCGTATGGAAGACTAAGACGTGTATGTGACAAAAAAATTGAATTTCAACGGTTAGATAACTTTAAGAGTTTTAAGTCGTTTAAAGGTCAAACGCACACTTTAATTAAACCCTTCCCTGATTTCATTAAAAAGTACCTAAGTAATGATTAGGGAACATTAAAGTCAACATAATAGGGCCGAAGCGCCGTGGTTTCATGAAGTCTATACGACCTTTTTGTTATATTAGTGTATTATATAGAGGTCGCCATATAACTTAGACAAGGTAGTTGGATTTTTATTAAGAAAACATATTTATAATTATTAACTAAAACCATTGAATTAAAAAAAATAGGGCGTTAAAAACTTCACAACAACACATAGTTGTAACACACGTTGTCGTAAAACTAAAGTTCCCTGAAAGATTTACACGACTATTATTATAATAATGTAGGTACAGTATAAACATTTTGTAATCATGAAAATTAACTTGATTTACTTTTTTCTGTTATCCTTTCATACATTTTTTAACATACGAATCAAAACGGTGGTCGTTGAGTCGTTGTTTGACACTATAGTCTTTTGCCATAAAATGAGTTCCCTGACAGTTCATTTTTTTCCGTGGCACGCATACGACTTTAGACGAATAAAAAATAAACTGCCAAAAAAATTAAAAAAGAAATGATAAAAAAAAATATTGCCTTTCATAAATTACTAAGTAAATTATTGTAGTTATAATTAACTGTTAATAAATTAAGTAAATAAAATAAAAAAGTATAAATCTTAAAAATGTCTAATGCGTTGAACGGAACGTCGGCCTATAGAGATTGACACTACTCAATACACTAATCAACAAAAAAATAGATGAATGGGAGCGGCCATTTTGTAATCGCGATCGAAGAAGATTCCGATTCCGATATGGATATGAGTTCAAGTCAAGAATCAAGTTCTGATAGTGAATAATAAATAAATAATTATTTTAAACAGACTGCGTTTCATTCACCACTAGCTGTCCCCCGCGGTTTCACCCGCGTTATGTCAGGTTTTCGCTCTGCTCCCGTGATGTTATGTAGCCTATGTCTTATTCTGATGTATAAGCTATATTACTGTAAAGTTTCATCAAAATCCGTACAGTACTTTATGCGTGAAAGAGTAAGAAACATCCACACACACACACACACACACACACACACACACAAACATACTAACTTTCACATTTATAATATTAGTAGGAAGTAGCATAACCAGTTTATTAAAAAAATATTTTGAAAATCTAAAATCGATAATCCGATTCCATTTTCTTGGCCAACTGAATCGATATTATAAAAAAATCGATTATATTTCGTTAGGTCACGTCACTACAATTGTCAGACAAGAACTGTCAGGGAACTCATCATAAGGCGAAAAGACTATAGCACAACATTTCAGTCGTTTGACAACGTCATCATGTCTTTTATTAATCATCATGTCATTAGCTTCATCTTATGGATTACTTTTTGCTAAATAACATAGTGTCACAAATAAAAGGAAGACCATTTTCACGTTCAACCATGTAATTATTTAAATATCTATGAATGCAGTTTAAATTGTTTTTTATATTCAATTATTGTCTTCTTTCAGTAAAATGTTCCATCTACAATATTCAAGGTACTTTCCCTCCATGTGGCATATCCGTGGGACGCCCAGTATAGTCCTCCCGACCGTATTTCGGCCATGGCGGCCAGTCTCAACGGATACTAGCCTTCGGCGCGGGAGATATTATATTGCACATTTGTGTGCGCAGACGCAGGTGTACTCTCTCTTCCCTCGCTCTCATAGTCCGATGAGCAGTCCGACACGACCGGAGAGATATCAGGCGCAGGACCAAGGACCAACGGCTTAACGTGCTTTCCAAGGCTAAGGCCAATTACTCGGAAATGGTTAACATTTGCATAAAGGTCATAGGGGGTCATTTGGTTGCAAATGACCTCCCCTACATCCCCTTAATGGATTGCCGACATATTACCAATAAGCCAGTATAACGTCCAGTGGTCATTCATTGGCTTGACATTGCTTGTCTAAGTAACTACTAAACGCTAACATTTTCGTGTAATTTGCGTTTTATAAACGTTTATATTTACGCTTATACGACCAATCTTCCAAAAACTAAATAAACATGTAAAACGTTAACTATTATAAATAATTTGTTATTTGGATAGCCAACAAGTCACTGCCCTTATTTCTTAAATAAACAAACTTAATTCATCTAAGTTTTGTGTTATTTCTCTATAACTGTGTAATACACTAGCACCTCTGCCTCTCACACCACAGAAAAATAGAATACGTACTGAAAAGTTGATTTATCTGTCCGCAGTCTCTCAGATATTGGAGTGCTTGAAGGAGTGACCCGGATATCTAACCGAGGCGACAGGAAACGGGAGGACCTACAACCACTCATGCAGGAGACTAACTATAATTCTGACTAGCTGTAAGTTTAGATATAATCTGTAGAATAAGTAAATGCTTGGGGAGGGTCGAGCCATAGATTTTATAAATACAACCCCCGGTTTCTGATAGGTTTGCCTAACAAACTCGGAATGACAAACCATTGCTTTATATGTTTGAAAAATTTGTCTGCTCAGCAATAATGAAAAACGTAATGAATGTCGTTGGATTGTCGTAATAAAAGGGATTGTCATTACGATCGTGTTACGTAATTTGGGTGTTGTATTCTAAGTAGTTTCCTCGAAATATATACCTTGATTCCACTTAAACATTGACTGTAATAAATTGGGATAGGCTTTCAGAAAACCAGGGGTCAGTAACATGTTTCTAGTATACCTTATTATTCCTATTTTTATTTTTAAGTTCTGAGGGGCGAATCCCGTATTTTTAAGAACGGCTTTGTTCTAAGTCTGTCAAAAATCCACCAATTAACCAAAATTTCTGACAAGTTTTTGACATTGATTGTCGTTGATATGAGATTGCGACTGGAATTTGAACGTTTTTAATTACGAGAATTAGCCTTCCGATGACAAGATGTTGGTATTTAATCATCTCAATTTTCATTGACATATTTCGGGATCTTGGGGTGCCGGACCTTTGGAAGGCGTACGAGTGGCTGAAGCTAACTCGCAGAGGCCCCTAGATAATTTTAAGTGTTGAGGCACCTATTATCAAAGGCAAAAGTAATAATAACAAAGTAAATAATGCAAAGAAAGTAAAAGGCAAGTTAACAAATCGAATAGGTACATTTTGTTTAAACTGCTGGTACAATATTATTTTTATATATATATATATTAATCAAGCTGTGCCCCCCCGCGGTTTCACCCGCATAAGTCTCGAACCCGTGAGAATATCGGAATAAAAAAGTATCCTATGTCCTAATCCAGGTCATGGTCTACCCATGTGCCAAATTTCATCCAAATCCGTTCAGCCGTTTTAGCGTGAACGCGTATCAAACATACAGAAAATAGAATCTTTTCTCTTTAAGATATTAGTTAAGGCGAATGCGCCAGAGTAACCCGCGAAATTCAAATTTTCTTTAGTTTTTTTCCAATTTGCAGGTCAGTATTATGTTGTATGTTGATCTAAATATGATTCGCGGCCGTAACAAGTATGTATTAACAGAATTATAATCATTAGAATCATCAATACAACCCTCTAAGTTAGAGTTGACCTCAGATGTTGTGTTTTCATGAAATAGTCTTATTAGAGGGCAATATGAACATATAGGATGGTATTGCTTATTTTAATGATTATAATTCTGGTACTGCATACTTGTTACGGCCGCGAATCATATTTTAATCAACATACGACCTAATACTGACCTGCAAATTGAAAAAAAAACGTAAGAAAATTTTAAATTCGCGGGCTAGCTTGACGCTTCCCCCTTAAGATTATGACATAATATAATATATAGAATTAAATCTACTTATTGTGATAATCCGTCTATGGATGTACCTTCCCCAAAGCCACGTTAATGCTAGTCCCTTTCTGATAGCATTTGTGTACATTATATGTGCAAGCTGCAGAAAAAGAAGACTTTCCATTTAACAAACTTAATTTAAGGGCTTATGACCGAATCCATTTTTGTAAAATTTTGTTTAGATTTTAGTTCCCATTTTATATCTATGTGTATGTTCTAACAAATTTATTTAAGATAATATACAGTTTTATTTGTAAGTATTTGTATTTATTTATTTGCATAAAACATGGTATACAAATGTGTTACATGAGTTACAAGATGAGATCATACATGTTTTGCTTAAGACTAAAGTCACAAGTTATATTCAAAGTATTCCTTAATGCTGTAAAAATTATTATCATTCTTTTTTATTGATTTTCTTTCTTGTTTTGAGAGCTAACAAATATTTTCTTACTCTTGATAATTTTAAATAAGTGTAGGTAGTGGAACGCCACTGCAAATAAGAAATCCAATATGATTAAGGCACTAGTGTTGTTGTTTCAGACAGCATTGGGAACTACACACAATGATAGCGGCGTCGTCGGTGTGATCTTGTTTCATTTGACATGCTTTTTATTTACTCGTTCGTGTGTATTGGCGGTTACTGTTTGTCATACATTTTTCGTACTACCTACGTTTATAAGGTTTTCACACAACAAATATAAGAAATAAATACCAGATAAATAAAACAAAAGCTCTTCAACTGCGCCTCGCCGCGCCGATCCTCATATGCAGAACTCCTCACTCGGGACAACACTGACAGACTGATCGAAATAAAGATTAAATTCGTATGAAAACTCTATAGAGAAATAAATTACTTGAATAGAACGTAGCCATGACGATGCCAATCTTTGAAATAGTACATAAATAAAACTACCTTCTTACAACTATTTGCACAGTCCCTATTTCAAAAAATGCTTTTAGAATTACATTTTTGGACAAATTCACAGTTTGGGTCGCCGTGTTTACAATGATCACTTTTGTATTACATAACCTGCTAAATCTGCTTCAACGTGGTTAATTCAAGTAGCAACAAAGCTTCTTACTAGAGTGCCAATCATTAAATAGTCGTGTGTATAAGACGTCTTTTCGGATGGCAATATTGAAATGTTTCCAAGCAAGCATTCAATAACAAAAACAACAGGTTAAGATGTTGTGATGGCAATTATTTTCCTTTGATTACCCACATAAAATTACTTCGGACTCTGTACAATAATAGAAGTGTTAAATTTTTTGCAAAAAAAAAAAAACGTTTCGATGCCAGGGGCACCAGTACCTATCCAAAAGTAACTCAGAGAACTCTTGCTGTGTACTGCATAGCATAGTGAACTTAATTTGAGAAATAAACAAATCCGTGCCTTAATTGAAGCAAGAACGGTCAGCCACAAGAAAATGTATACATCGACAAGTATTCATTTGAAAGTCTACAATTTGTGTTGTTTATTACCAAATGTTTCAATGTGTAACTACAATTACATATACATTATGTTTTTAACATGTTGGTTTCTCTAGTCCTGTCTAGTCCTGTGTCCATATTTCTCGCCAGAATGCCCTTACCGATCTGCTCCGACTTTTGGTACCTCGGGTCGCTTGCCCAAGGGGATCGCGAACTAGACCGAGACGTAACGCGCCGGATCAACTCTGGATGGATGATTTGGTGACTGGTCACAGAACAACTTGCGATCGACGGATGCCCTTCAAGTGAAAGGGGAAAATTTACTAGTCCGTGATAAGGCCTGTCGTACTGTATGGATCGGAATGCTGGGCCGTGAAGATGATTGGATGAAAAAAGATTGAATGGAGCGGTGACGAGAATGTGGTGACGTGACGACGTAACGAAAATGAAATTAATGTATAAGGGTAAATTTGAAAGTGGCGCCATTAACAGAAAAGTTTAAAGGAAATCCTTTGGCTTGCTATTGGGAATGTCATGAAGAGGATAAAAAGGCATGTGAATAAAAGAGTGATAATATAACCACTGCTCTCAAAACGGTGATGGAAAACATCGAGAGGAAACCGGCATGTCCTGGAACCAAAAATTCGAAGACATGTGACATCTACCAACCCGCACTGGGCCCGCGTGGTAGATTACGGCCCACTTCCTCTGACCGAGAGGAGGCCTGTGTCCCAGCAGTGGGAACATAATAGGCTGATGATGAAAATAAATATTGATGGACGGAGAGTGAGAGAAAATATGGGTGGATTGGGTGAGGAATGATATTAAAGAGAAGGGAGTGAATGATAGCCTGACGGTTGACAGAGAATGTAAGAAGAAAACGGGTTGCGCCGACCACAAGTAACGTGGAACCAGGGCAGGGAGATGATGATGGAACAAAGATTGTAGACAATTTAATGAATTTTTGTCTTAGTATACTAATCTAAACTTTTATAGGCTGACTGTACCTACCTGCCCTACACATTCAAACTGGCACCTAACAGTAACAGCACGCGAAATGCAAATTGTCTTACGTTTTCTCCAATTTGCAGGTCAGCATGGTGATCAAAATATGAATCGCGACCGTCACAAATATATATTGCCAGTATTATAATCATTAGTTTTGACCTTCGATATCATGATTTCATGAAATAGTATTTCATTTAGGATAATGTGAGCTCAGATGATTTTAATGATTATAATTCTGTAAATACATATTGGTAACGGTCGCCAATCATATTTTGATCACCATACAACGTAATACTGACCTGCACATTGAAAAAAAAAAACGTTAGAAAATTTTCATTTCGCGGGTACCGTGACGCTTTCGCCTTAATAAAAATACCTTAAAACCAATCCAAGGTGTACATACATGCCAGTAGCTGTGTTTTTTGGTCATACTGCCACTTAGCCTCTATGTATAACGACCTCGGTTCACAAGTGACCCACATTTGACGTTTGACAGCGTTGTGCTTGACCGGGTAGACGAGGGCAAATAGAATAAGGAATACATTTTATAGTAAGTTCTGTTCTAAACCCATTGTAGGACACTGAACGAGACGTAATAGAAGTTTTATTGTTTTTTACGTTTGTGGGCGTTTAGTGTCCCGCAAAGTAAATATTATGTCCGATCCATAATTTGTGTCAGTAAAATGAAAATTGAAATTTTTATGATATTTACACGAGGGTGGCCCAGCTTTTTTTTCGAACCTTTTTTAGGGCATTTTACCGTCTGAAACATTGGGACAGAAATTGCTGTAGTCTTAAATTTACAATATCCGCCAATGACCCGCGGGTAGCTCTCTTACCTTCAAGAAAATTTTATAATAAAACCATTCCTACATCACATTTCAAAAACACTTAAGATTAATTTATTTTTATTTTTAGGTTGTGAAATATTATGTTATAAATTATAATGTAATGCTTTACAAAAGAGTCTTTATTTCTTCACGAAGTCTTTAGTGTCTGGTTGTAAATAAAACTGTCACGGTAAAATTTAAAGTATATATTACGCCTTTCCTTTGTAGATATAAAGTAATCGAGAGTGTCTAGGATATAGTATAGAGATGCGACGCGGCGAATGATATGCGAATGTTTCGTATTAATCAACATTTAAACCCAAAATTCATGACAGAACGTATTTCTAGAATGTAATAGAGGTTTCAAGAACACAACGTCGTCGGCAATGGTACCTACCATATAGCTTTTATGGTGACCATATAGATTTTAAGACCGCCCAGGAGAAGTTGAGTCGGCTCTTGGATTGGTGCAGTTCAAAACAATATTTCCAATTTTTCCTTAGATTCAAAAGCTTAAATTTTTCTAAACTGGTACTTTACCAACGTCTGCCACGGTGGTTGCAGACATTCGCCAATGTTAAAGTAAAAGTACCTTATTTCGACAAATTGAATCTGAAAGATCGCCAACTATTATTAATGTTAATCTAAAAGACCGACCAGCAGCAGTTGCTATGGTTCGTTTAAATAATACAGTTTTAAGCCTTTAAAATTTCCAGACCTTTAACTCTGTCTATGTTAATATTCAAGACCACCAACTTCTTATAAAACACAAACATCACCTTCAATATTTTGCACTTCGCCCTTCAGACTTGAAGTGTTCAACAGCAGGAGGGATTATGTCGTTAGCTGCAGATCACTCGATTCGACATTATCTTCGCCATGTCCATGTTAATTTTCGTCCCGTGTGGTGCCTATGCCATTCAATCAATTCCGTCGTCGTCGTCGTCGTCGTTCAGTCATGAAAGGGTAACAGACAGACTATATTTCCAATGCCTTGAATCGCTTAAAAAGAGGTACACAAATATTACATGTGAATTTCGAAAATCATCCCCTATTTTACCCTCTTGCTCTTTAAAAACACAAAGAAACACGTAGGTAATACTTTGTTACTTACCAAAACATATATTTAAATTTTCATATTCCTAATTTAACAAAGGCCGGGCTACCTATACAAAATTTCATCATATATCACCCTCTTTAGGATTCTTTTTTGAGACAAAATGTAACCTATGTCCTTACTCAGGATGCAATGTCATCTGTCTCCTTGCCAAATTTTATCGAAATCTATGCAATGGTTTTGGCGTGAAAAGGTAACATACAGACAAACAGACAGACAGAGTGGTTTTCGAATTTATAATATTAGTATGGAGGGTTTTTAGTGGTTTAGATACCTATGTGGCTCAGTCCTAAACACGAAATATATGCATGTCATTCGCTGGTCGGTTTACTAATAAGACGATTATCTGCAATCACGGTGTTTGTATTTTCCAAGCACATTATAATTATGGACCAAAATAACATTCGCTAGACTACGATTTAATTAGTTGTGAACTATTTCCACTTTTGGGAATAATTCATCATTTTGAAGGTAAGTAATATGAACTCTCGAGAAAATTAAGCCAGCTTGCGATTTTTTTTTAACAAAACGTCGTAATTTTTTGGGTTCATTACCTACTTAAGAGGGCTATCACAATTTTTCTTGTATTTGAGTGTTTGAAGAGTAAGACACTCAAATACAAGAAAAAAATTGATATTTATTTAGAGCACTCCCCGAGAGATATAATCAAACTTTCTCAGCCATATATATTTTTAAAAATTTTGTGGCCATATCTAAACCATAATCATACATCTAAACTTAATTTTGTGGCCATATGTAAACCATAATCACACATCATAACTCCCAGTTTAGATGTGTGATTATGGCTTAGATATAGCCACAAAATTAAAAAAAAAAATATGCCCGAGAAAGTTTGATTATTTCTCTCGGGAGTGCTCAAAATAAATATTTTTTTTTCTTGTATTTGAGTGCGAGACTCTTCAAACACTCAAATACAAGAAAAAATTGTGATAGCCCTCAAGGGGGATGCGCTAAGGTATTCCACGACATTCAAGTTTTCGTATGTCTTTTGCAGTTTGCAGTAGTCATTAAATTGGGTAATTTGAAGTTATAGACTTGTAAGACACCTACAATTTAATGTGTTATCCATTTCCAGAGTGCAATCACTACCTCTTTGTATAGTTTCCAAATAGACGAAATTGTGTCCTGAATGCTTATGAAGTTGCATTTAGTTATAGTGTATCCTGGTTTGATGTGTGACTTTTGTGCACCTGTATTGTATATGTTACAGTTTTTAAACTGTACCCCGAAATTAAGAAGCACACAATAAGTTAAAACCATGTTTTATAGTGGTAGTTATTGCAATAAGGACCGGGTTTTTGATTCGTAGTGAGTTAAAAATAGTAACTATGATTAAACTTTGGCAAAATGTTTTGATCAACTCAACACATTTTGCCAAAATTTAACCATTAGTTAAATAGTTACCATTTTTAACTAATGGTTGAGTTAACTACGGATCAAAAAACCGGTCCTAACACGATTCGTTTTTGTGACGAAGAAAACGTGTCTTCGGTGTGGATCTTAACATCGGAGGCTCAACTGAAATCAACGTTTTGGAGCTATTCTTAATATTTTCATGGCAATCTTTAGTACTGAATGGTGAAAGTAAATTTAGTGTTATGCTAATAATTACTATATCGAATTGCAATAATAAATACAATAATTATTTATAATTAGTTTAAGCACTTTGTGTTGTTGCTACGATAGCGCCTTTCATTACGTCAATACTTGTTTTGTAGATGAGCAGCAAACCGATTTAGATGTTGGATTTGCGTTATGATGGATGTATAATAAATTGTACAAAATAAAATGATAACGATTATTTTAATTTTTTTATTGAAATTCCCTGACCCTTATTACTTCTTTGACCAACACGTTACAAGAAGATACGAGTCTTGCGTCGGATGTACCGACCGGACATAGTCGGAAGGCGCCTCTTGAGATCCCTCTTGGAACCCTTAAACGATACCTATACCGCAGCCTACACACTCCACATTTACTTCACAGATCGCACAAGAATTGTCACAGGTAGGTACATGGTAGGTGGTACCTTTAATAAAAAGAACGCATGGTGTCTCCCACCCAACGTCAATAACCAAGGTTTCTAGCCAGGCTAATAACCCCACCGCCGTATCTCTACGTTGACGTCGTGGTGGGGCTTGCGCGCTCCGAACTCTAGGTATGTACCGGTAGAGTTTATTTTGCTGGAACAGGTCTACGGCGAGGAGCCAGACCAAGAGGGATACAAAAACCCGCAGGGCAGCATGTGGCGAACTGTTGGGCAGTAGTGACCCCACGGACCTTACCTCCCGGGAGAAGTCTTGTCCCTCATCCCTGACTTGCCTTTATTGGCCGGCTGGAGTGAAAAATGACGAGGAACAGAGCTCCCACCTCTTTCTTGCCTTTATTTTCCGGCTTGAGTGGAGATTCGCAAGAGCAAACGTGCTCGGAGGAAGCAAGTATTCCAGTAAGTGCTGGTAGGGATATTGACCATCTTCCGGGCTCTGGGATTGTTCTGATAGTCGTGGAATACCTCTCCACTCCACAAGCACCTCAGGATATGTTGCTCCCTTGTCGCTACGTCACTAAGTGCTAGCGACAGTTTCCGGGGGCCCATTATTGATTGTGCAAGTCACCGTCTGCCATTTTTTCCGTGTATAATAAAACATTGATCAGGCAGGGGTCATAATCCTTCCATAGTTCTAGGTAACCAATACTCTATAGCCACCCTAACCCATAGCCCAATATGTTTTGTTCCCATGTTCCGCAATATATGTAGTCCTGCACCAACCGGAGGTTGTCCTTGGGTGCACTTGCATAGAGCATACAGGGATAATCGTCGGTTTTGTGCCTCAACACTTAAAATTGTCTAAGGGGCCTCTGCAAGTTGGCTTCGGCCCCTCGTACGCCTTCCAATAGTCCGGAACCCAAGGGTCCCGAGAAATGTCAAGATAAAAAAAAACCTTTATTTCAGGCAACCAAGGCCCATAAAACACAATACATATGTTAGTATATAACAATAACAGCTATAAACTAATACATAGGTATCTAAAAGTAAAGACTACTGCACACGAAGTGACGGCGTCGAGTTACACTGCGAGGTGTCGCGTAGCCGGCCTCGGAAATGCCGATACAGCACACCTTTCGGCCAAAACTCTTCCTTGAGGAAGGTCATCAAATAGTGAGTAGGAACGCGCACCACGAACGACTTGAAATTAGTGTCATGGCGCCCTTCCAACTTCTCCACCCTCAAGGTCCAGTTGGTCTTCAGCCGTATGTACTCTACGATGTCCTGAGCCTTCGTAGAGTGATGCAAACGGGACACGTTAGCAGCGTCGCCGGTAATCAAACATAGCCTAACATTAAAGATAATGTCATGTCGTTACAAGAAAGACACTGACTTCGATTCAGACTTGAATACCAAGAAAAAGTAGGTAAGTACCTATCTATTAGAAAGGTCTATCCACAAAACTCCGTGTCAGGCCCTGTCAGGATCCGAGCGGTCCGAGGCAGAATAGGTAATATACCGTCCAGAAACAGGGGTCGTGTGCGTCAAAATATGCTTCAAAATACTCGAAGAGCCAATACGACTCCCCGGAGCCCTGCAATATGTGCAAAATTTCATACAAAATGTAAGCATACAAGCAATATTTTCTCGACCCTGTCGGGACACTGAACGTACCAAATGTGGTGGGCGAAATAACGTAATAGTTTTAGTCAGCGATCTACGACAGCGATTAAATAAATAAACAAACACGGGCGTTTAATAAAATATGCATAATGTTTTACTACACGGAAGTGGAGCGGCTGAGAAAACATTCTAGTTTTAATGTTTAATTAACAAATTTAACACGTGCTTTTACGCTTGAAATAAATTTATTTGAAAAACATTTTTTTTCTTGACTAGACTGCCTCGTTGGTCGTAAGCACGAGTTGTCCTAGGTACGATTCCTAGGTTGTGCAAAATGTTATTGCGACAATATGTTTCGGCCCTATAATAATAATAAATACTTAATAATAAAAATCATTATTGCAGACCACAAGATCCAAAAAAATAAGATAATACAAAATAAGAAATACTATAAAAAAATTGCTTACAAACATAAACTCACGCCTTTCCTCTCTTGCACACCAAAAAACAAACATCTACCCACCTAACCTTACCGTACCAAGACCGTACACCGAACTAAACTATCACAACGTGACTATGAGAATTTATAGAGCAGTTCTGCAAAAAAAAAACAAAAATATAGCCGGAGGCGCACAGGGGATCCTCCTCGACTTGTTTTATTTATATGGAAATTTTCATATTTTTTTTTTTACTTTGCCCCACTAGGCATTTCTCCTGTATCGTGGGTGCGTTTACAAACATTTAAACTCACATACACAAACAAACAGCCAGAACCGGATCAACTATCTGCAGGTCATACAAATATTTGTTTTTTGTATGGAAAATATGAAAAATTATTACCTACTTACAAGTTGAGTTTTAAGGGTTTAAGGGGTCTTATAAAGAGGGTCGAAATTTTCATTATTCTTGCTATTGGACACACCATTTTCGTGAAAAATTGCAATATGGTTCAAGTACAGACGCCAGCAGGTCAAGCTACCCGAAACTGTCAAATTTTCCCAATCAACCTTGAACCTTAATGCTTTAGCGATAAAGTTGAAAATCTATTAAAGAAATTTGACAGATTGTAGTAGCTTGATGTGCTGGCGTCTGTACATAATAAATCCAACACTTATTTTGAAAATACAGACTTCTTACACGGTAACTTTGTTATACTAGAAATAAGTGGGTCTGAATAAAGAAGTCTGTTCCAAAGATCCATGGTAGTCACTTCTCGGGAATGTTTCATTGTTATCGCGTCTAAATAATTTAACTAATTTATTACAAGATTCGGCGGCCTCTTCAGACAATTCACCGATAGACAATATAGAATAGAATTATCAATCACCTCTGATCCGTGTATTGAAACCTTATGTATAGATGGAGGCAAGTTATACCAAGGATATTCCTCAACAAGCATTTTGGCAGTATTAAAAGCATAACTCTTAAATTGTTGTGAAATTATTTTATGTCCCGATGATAGGCTCTGCAGAAGGTGACTACATCTGTCTATTATCCATTTCTAATACCTGTTATTTCAGCAGAAATTTCAGAATTATGGAAAAAAAATCGTGCAGCGCTTCCATCATTGGATGCCACTTCCTCCACTTCGGGGTTTATCCCGAAGTGGAGGAAGTAGCATCCAATTTGCCTAATTTTTCCCTAAACTGCTGCGGGGCGAGCACGGCCTACTGTGAGACGCTTCAGTCGCACATTTTTATCACAGTTTGGGAGCAAAAACCGTGATAAAATGCGTGACTCAAGCCTGTCACAGAGGCCGTGCTCGCTGCCCTGCTGAATGAACTCTCCTCTGAGCGAGAGAGCCTTTATCCTCGGCCGAACGCACTTGCCAGTTTTTTAAATTAATTCGATAGGAAACGTGAATGAAATATTATTGTCGACGGAAGAGTAGACAAAAATGACACAATCACAGACTTTTCATTGAAAAACTTAAGTGAAATATAAAATCGAGAGTTGGTAACATGGGAATCACGCTTCAACTAAAAATAACTACGTCTTAGCCAGAGAATGCTTCTCTTGGTAGTGAGTGCGTAAAAATGACAATGCACCTGTCATTATGTCTGAAAGAGCACCACGAATTTTACAAGTAACCTGCTGACGAAAATATGCGCTACTTGGTAAAACTTCAGAAATATACCTACTTGTACGCCTGTGACAATGACACGCCTTTTTCACCACTGTGGTCATAAATAGCGTTTTCAGTAAATGCTGAGAGAGCAGTCTTCAGTTAAGTTCTTTTGAATTATTTGGAATTTCTTTATCAAATTATTGTTGGAGAGTTAGCCCACTCGTAGTAGCAGTTGATTCACTGTCTTCAGCATCCGTCGAGTGAGTCCTTATGAGTGTACTGACACTAACTGGCGCATGCACGCATATTGACTCTGGCAATGATATTGGTACGGTACGGGTTCGCTAGATAGCGCTACACGCGGTATCAGAGCAAATATATATATATATATACTATTCGTATGCTTGCGTCGTGAGTGAGCGCTGAACCACAGATACATTTTTAATAGTTAGGTACACACGGCTACACATCAAGCTATACATTTCCAGTTTACACTGACCTCTCATTGTAAGGAAATCCTAAACAATGCGATATCAGCTTATACTGAAACTGTATAGCTTGATCTGTAGCCGTGCGTACTACGTAACAGATAATAAAGCGACGATTTTTTTTTTCTAATTCCGATATTGGACTATTCAATATTGGAATTGAAGTAATAGAAAAATCTACCCGCGATTCCGGTATAACGAGATTCCGAGATTCCTATATTCATACCTTTGTCTCTCCACAGACAACGGCTCACCTTCTATCTTACGACGCATCTGTCCACACCTGTAACTTGCACACGTGAGGACACAATGGCTGCGTCAACAAACGGTATTTTCGTTGCTGAATTTTGGCACAAACAAATTAAAAATATATGGATTTTGTGTTATTTTGCCATTGATGCGCTTAAAAAATAGAAGCTGGCGAATTTGGTACCATTCTAGCGAATCGTGTGGCGGGTTGGATGTGTTATGTAAAAATTACACACAATCTGTAAAATTAACTGAATGGTTTACGAAAATCCTAACTGAATAGTACTAATATTCTAAGGGTAAACGCGAAAGTAACTCGTCTGTTTGTATGTCAATGTCTGATACCTTTTCACGCCTTAAACCACTAAACCGATAATTTGTCCGAAATCAATACCTACTATCTGTTTTCTTTTAGCTTCTAAACGATAGGTTTATGAATATGGCTTAACTTCCCACAGGATCCGGGATTACCGAAACGACCGTCATAAACAATATCGCCTCTTATTACCGACATCTAGTAAATACACTGATACCCGAAACGTTGTATATTGTTAACATCTTAACGGCAGTTGTCGTAACGATATAAAACTAAAACGGACCATTAAATTGTAATCGATTTACGTGCATCTTGTGTGAATACAGGAATAAGACGAAGTGGATTAGAGAACCATTTTGGAAGCTTGTCAATAAATCTCAAACTAAGCGAATAAAAACAAACGAGAGCTGGTGTCGTGACGGTTAAATGTCGCACTTTTTTCGGTCTAGCTCTCATTCACCAAGTGTGTAGAGTATAACGTGCGATAAGGAAGTTGATCCAAAAATTTAAAAAAAAGGGTGTCCCTTGCAACTCCAACAGTGGAAGATCACGATCAGTAGCACGGTGATTGGTGTGTTATCACAGCAGACAAAGACATAGCTTCACTACCAGGTCGCCAGTAAATGTAGGAGGTGTCAGAGGAGGAGTGTCTCTTCAACTTGACTATAAACAGACAACGGTTTTTAGTACTGGGGGCGTTCTACAAACGTATAGGTACCGATGTGCCGGTCAAGTATTCGTGTGTTACACTTACACCATTGTTTTTTTGGTGACAATGCTATTTAGCGACAGCAGGTGGGTGGGTCTGACTGTAGATAACTTCCTATACAGGGCGTCCCACGGATATGCCACATGGAGTGAAAGTACCTTAAATATTGTAGATGGAACATTTTACTGAAAGAAGACATTATTTGAATTTAAAAAAACAATTTAAACTGCATTCATAGATATTTATTTATTTAAATAATTACATGGTTGAACCGGAAATCGAACCCGTTACATGAGAAAAATAATCACCCTGTAGCTTTATCATACCCATCGAAAGGCTTCATCATATGGATTATTTTTAGCTAAATAACATAGTGTCACATTTAAAAGGAAGACCATAAATTTTAACATTTGATGTGAAATTTTGTTCAGAAAAATTAAAAGCTGACATTGCCTTGAGGCAGTGTTGGGCATTAATCAATTAATTTGTCAATTATCTTGTAAATTGACTAAAAAAGTAATTGCAATTAAATTAATCGCAATTAAACTTTTAATTGCACCTTGCAATTAAATTAATTTGATTATCGTATGTCGATTGTAACTCACAATTAAAATAATTGCAATTAACTTATTTAGTTGTTTTATGAAACAATTAAAACTAACAATAATTTTCATTAACTCTATCACCAGTGTCATCTCTTCCTGCGTCCATCTCTATGCCGACGATCTGCAGCTCTACAAACATTTTTTAAGGGAAGATGCAGACGCCACCGTGTCTGCTATGAACAGCGACCTGGATTTGATTAGCGAGTGGTCGCGGTCTTTTGGACTGCAAATCAACCCTAAGAAATCGCAGGCCTTGATTATCGGCGGCAGGTATATGCGGAATAGGCTCGATGTTGCGTCGCTGTCTCCACTCTGTCTGAATGGTGTTCAGATTGAATACGCACATACGGTCAAAAATCTAGGGGTGACCATGGATTCCTATTTATCATGGACTGCCCATGTTGCTCAAGTCAGTCACAAAGTGCACTACACGTTCCATTCGTTGAAATGTCTCCAGAGCGTCGTGCCCTTGAACACCAAAATCTCTCTTGCTCAAACTCTCATTCAGCCCATCATAGATTATGCCGATGCCTGTTATTTGGATGCCACGGAGGAGCTTTAAAATAAATTTCAGCGTTTGCAGAATATATGTATTCGTTTTGTTTTTAACCTTAAAAAGTATGATCACGTTTTCAACTTTCGCAAGATACTCAAGTGGCTCCTCATTCGACTTCGCAGGAATTCTCGGATATTGTGTCTGCTATTCAACCTCCTTCACAATCCTAAAACGCTATCCTATCTGCGGGAGCGTTTTTTCCTACGCCCGACCTTCAGATGCGCCTTGCAGGTCGCATCTTAGAAATCTCCTTAAGTCCCCCCCCACTCCACCGACTTTTACTCCTACTCCTTCACTGTGCACGCGGTGCGGTTGTGGAATTCACTTCCGCCTTACATTAGGGACTGCCAAAATGTTGCAGTTTTTAAAAGAAGAGTGCAAGAACACTATCTTTCCACTTCGACATAGTTTCGTATACATTAATATTGTAGTGTTATTTATTTTACAAGTATGTATGTATGTTTGTATGTATATTCTCATATTATTTGTTTTATTTTATTAAGTGAATTGTTTATTGATTTTATGTATTTTATTTTCTCTTTTACTCTTACACACGCTGTCTATATCTTATCAATATACTATCCTATCGCAGGTATGCTGGAAGAGATTTCATTAGAAATAAGTATACTTACATTTTGTACCTATTTTTCTATTATTTTCTTCTTGTCTGTTTATCTAAGTGTGTACATAAATGGTTAAATAAATAAATAAAGTAACTTCATGTTTCAAAACGAAATTAGTAAAAGGTTTAGGAAAATTAAGCTATAAGTCTCAGACGAATAACAAAAGTGGTCAAAGGCTGTAAGTATAGCTTAATTTTTCTAAATCTTTCTTTCTACATTAAAAAAACTGCTTGAATAGATGGGGGGCACTATTCTACTACCCGTGTGGCTACAATTTAATTAAAATTCACAAAACAATTGAAATTTAAATAATTGTTAATTGTAGTAAATCACAATTAACAATTAATTAATTGTTAATTGTTAGGTACTACTACAGTTAACAATTAAATAATAATTGGTAATTGTAATTTTCCACAATTACAATTGATTAATTGTTAGTTGTTGTGGTTACATTTACCAATTAATCAATTGTTAATCTTTAATTGTTCTTGCAATTAAAATTTGCCCAACACTGCCGTAAGGACATACAACTGACATTATCATAAGTACCTATTACTAATAAATGTACCCACTTGAGAAGTACGCATCATTTCCCTATTATAATTTAAGTGCATGATAAAATGATAAAGAGATACGTAATTAGTAGGTACATGGGTGTATGCAACAAATCGAATTAATCAAAAGAGTGCGACTTTGTATTCTACAGGAAGGGACTCATTTCGAGCATTTGATAAATTGATTAATTTTGTATTAAAAATTTTAAAATTCCTTGTTTCCTTTTATTTCTGACACTATGTTGTTTAGCAAAAAATAATCCTTATTATGAAGCCTTTCGATCGGTATGATAAAGCTATTTATGATTGATATTTTTTCTCGTGTAACGGGTTCGATTTCCGGTTCAACCATGTAATTATTTAAATATCTATGAATGCAGTTTAAATTGTTTTTAAATTCAAATAATGTCTTCTTTCAGTAAAATGTTCCATCTACAGTATTCAAGGTACTTTCCCTCCATGTGGCATATCCGTGGGACGCCCTGTATATGGCTATAAATACATGTACGTATAGGTAGGCGGGTCTCGAACAATGTCAGAAGTAATATTCAGTATTTTAAATGCTACTGGTACTTAGGTATCTCTGTGCTATACTGTAGCTTTATTGATGAATCACGCATCCTATCGTGGTTCACTGCTTGATTAGCATCTTCAGCATAATATGTCACGTGGTTTTAGTGGGCATGTGTAGGTACCTACAGACAGACCATAGTACGAACTTACACCGTAGCTCAGTCTCACTCGTGTTTGATACAGTTAGGGAAATAAATTGTTAAGCAAATTCACTACAGCCATGTCATACAACTGTCAAAGAATTACATGTGATTTGAATATTTGGACAATTCAAGTACTAAGTAAGTACTAAATAGCACTACTATTTAGTTTGTTCGAAAAAAACACTGAGTCTTACTTCTACATTGGGTAGACTATCTATGAATTTTGCCGATCACCGATTAGTTATAAGTAGTGACTAACCTTTTAGATATACTCGTAGATACACTCCTAAATCGAGCGACCGTGCGTTTTTATGTTGAAAAAAGCCTAAAACATCAAAATAATAATAAGTCACAGAAAAAGTTTTTATGCAGTTTTGAAGCTGACAATACATACTGGTCATAATTTCGGTATCAGTAATGATCCAAATTTGAAATAAACGAATTTGGAAAAGATAAGAAAATCGGAGATTATAATAGTCAATAGTTATTTCGTTATATGTTTTGTTTTGCACATAAAGTGTATCGAAATTGGTTTACCTTATTTTATTAGTCCATTCTGAAGTTCAACGTATGCACCTGTAGTTACTGCACCTGAAATAACAGCGCAAGCTTCTTCAGTCTGAGCTTAGTCAGCGAAACGTTAGTGCATAACTTCATACTTCATGTCGTTATGCCGTCCAAAGATTTTATCATCGATACCTGGAGACTGGCGGCTTAGTGCGCCATTGTGGAGGATCTTGAAACCGGGTCACTACTGCACGACACGATCGTTTTGTCTTTACCACCAGCCCGCGTAATCATCACCTGCCCTCAGTATAGGCGCAAGAACAGCTTCAAGACTGTCATGGACTGACTGTTTGCGTTCGAACTGTTAGAAGGAGACTGGAAGAACGCAAAAACCTCATAACCTGAAGTGGCCTGACACCTCATAAGCCAGCCAATGGTTCCAAACTGACACGAGCTCACAGAATGACGCTCTTACAGTTTGCACGCGAACATTTGCATTGGACTCAATGTCGATGGAGCCAGGTTCTTTTTACGGATGAAACCAAGATTATGCCGTTTGGCAATGATGGACGTAAGAAAGTCTACCGAAGAGAAGGTGAGTTGGCGGTTGGTCATGGGCAGTCGGGGCGGAATTTCCACCGAAGGAAAAATGGGCCTCGTCGAGGTTGTGACGGGACCACAATTGCCGCCATTAAATAGTGACCGATACATTCATCAATGCCTAGAGTCTCATGTGGTGCCATATGCTGAGTTTGTGTATCAGTATTTCATTTTTATGCATGATAATGCAAGGGCGCTCTCTGCAAAGATTGTTCGAGAATACCTGCATGACGTTAGTATCGCAGTAATCCCTGATATGAACCCAATAGAGCACCTATGGGATGAGCTGAAGAGGCGTGTTCTAACTACCTAACCAGCTCCAGAACCTTTGTAGTAGCTTAAAACTGCCGTCTTGGAAGCATGGGAGAACATTCCACAGCACGTCGTAGTGTCGTTAATTCTCTTGAAGGTAACACAAGTTACTAAATAAACGTTCTCTATGTAAACCATTGTTTTTTTCAAAAATTCCTCGCTAATTTTGTCCCTGAGAAAAAAAAGAGGATTTATTGCAATTCAGCTGTTTTTTTTTTTTGTATTCCGGTCTCAAATTTTACAATGACAAACGGACAACGATAGTGAGTGACTGGCTTCAAAACCAGGTAGTTTTTTTCTCTGTACTACCATTATTTAATAAAATAGAGACCTTTAATCAAAAATATGCATGGTGGCTCGATTCAGGTGCCCGGGAGTGTATTTGATTGAATTTTCGTATGCGGACTGAGAACGTCATTAGAAATTTATACGTAGTTTAATTATTATTGTATTGTTGTTTCCACTCTCCACCTTGTACCTATAGGTATCCTTATTTTAGGTAGAAACGAGCGGAGCCGTGGGCTTAGTTAGTTTATAGAATCTTGTTTAAAAACAACGATTATTCTGAAATATACAGGCATTTATGCGTTGACTTTAAATTGAAACTTTCACGTACCCTTGGACGGATCTGTACTAAGGACGTCGGTCGGTTTCAGTGTTACAAGCGCAATTCATTCAGTTTTTATTCTGACAACACTCCATTAAAACAATAATAAAGATAAATGTGAACATGACTGAATTTCGCAGCATTTGGTTCAGCCGTAACCGTGCCGTGACATAGAGGGGTTGACGGCATAACATAACGTCACGCCTGCATTCTCCGATGTGGTCAGCTGACATGACCATCAAACGAGCTCACCGAGCCGATCTGGTCAGCTGGGATGATCATCAGACGAGCTCACCGAGCCGATCTGGTCAGCTGGGATGATCACCAGACGAGCTCACCGAGCCGATCTGGTCAGCTGGGATGATCATCAGACGAGCTCACGAGCCGGTCTGCTCAGCTGAGATGATCATCAGACTAGCTCAGGAGCTGACCTTTTGCTTTGGTTTTCGTATACCTATCAATACGTTACAGTTTAAGAAAGCTCTCACCTCGCTAATAATAGAAAAAAAATATTGTTGTACCTACTGTTCCAGATTTTGTAAATGATAATTTTAAATATTTTTTAGTTTAAATTTGTCCTGTTTTATTGTTTGTTTTATATAGTTTTTATGTATTTTAGTTTTAAATTACATTTTACTTACTATTTGTACGCCTTCACGGCAAAACATAGCGCCCAACCTTTATGTAAATACCTATGTGTTACAAATAAATATTCAGATTCTGAAAAAAATCTACGTTAGTTCACTCTAGAATCATGAGCTGATCTCATGGTTTCAATTTCTGCGTCGATGTCCCGGCCACCCTGTAGGCATCCCTTTTATTGGGACTTGACATAACTGGAATGTAGGTACGTGTTAGTATACACTTCTGCCTACTATTTCGGTTAATTCAGGCGTGATATTACCTGGTCCTAACTGTAACAAGTACGTACTTATTTGACAATAGTTTTATTAAATGCTGAATATTGCATCCTAGTGAAGAATGAGTCGTTATTTACAGCATCTGTCTGACATTAATACTGAAATGAACCTTTTTGGCGCAGCCGTGAGGCACACACTATTGTTGTTAAAACATTATTTTCACTTTTTTATTTTGTTATTGTATTTTGTGTTACACGAACTGTGTCCCAATAAACGTTATTCTTTCTTTATTTTTTGGAGCAATGAGAAATGAGATTAAGTAGGTACCTATTGGTGATATTCTGTAAAGCTAATAAATAAAAGATAAACATATAGTTTTCCTTAAAAACATACATACGGTTCGATAGAATCTGGGACTGAATCAGCACATCTACTCGTAAACCGTGTTCAAGAGCGGCCAGTGTCTGCAAACCAGAAATCAAACGAAGGTGTCCATGTTTACAACGGTACCTACTCAGAAATCCAAGCCTTTAACAATATTATATTACTTACTGCAAACTATAATTACACGTGCAGTAAAACTGACAATAAAACATAACACTGAGTACGCACACGCTGTGCTTATACCAATTGAGTTGAATTGAGTAAAAGCGTATTACGTTTCGCATAATACAGTCAGGGAACATAATTGTTGATAAATTAGCACACTAGGTTAATTTTCTGTGTTAGAGCCACTTCATACATCTGTCGACGAATAACAGTTGTGATATTATGAGTAGGTATATACAAAGTGTTTTTAACTGGGGTAGTATGGGGAAATCCGAATCTATAAGAGACTGGCTTTAAATGCCCAGCATGCTTTGCAATGTCTTTTGTTTTTTTTTCAAATCACCACTTTATTAGAGCGAACAAAACAAAACAAAAAAATTCTAATCGATTAAGCCGTTTTTGAGTTTTAGCGAGACTAAAGAACAGAAATTGATTTTTATATATAAAGAAGAATAGATACATAGATACGGAGAAACTGTCGAATCATTAGCGCTTTTAAAATGTTTTATTGATTTTTTCATTCGATACAATGGAAACAGCATTGCGATTCTGTAACCATCTCACCGTGAACACTTAGGTGAAGTGAGCGTGGAGTGAGCTGTCAGTGTCGTCCTACTGATGCTGGGGATTGACCAAGCATTACATTTACAATCATAATCGAGATTTTAATTATAAATGTTTTTTAATGTTAGTTCTGTAGATAATTTTATGACACTTTTTTTATTTTTGTTGTTGCACTGACAGCTCACTTCCTAAGTGTTCACTTCACGGTCACATTTTTACAGAATCGACATACAGATACGGAGTGGAAACAATACGATTTTTGGCCAATTTTACTCATTCTTATGCACAACTCACACGACCAAAAAATGAAGTAAAAGTCCCAGTTTAAAAGACTATTTATGTTAGTAGTCAATTTGTTAATTAATGAATTTCCCTAACTTTACATCCTTTTTGTATAGGTAAGTATCTAATGGTGGCGAAACGTGGGTGTGTTGAGCTGCACGATTACTTACACATGCGTGCACTGACTGGACAGATCCACTCAATCTGTGTGGTTTTTCCTCAAAATACCATTCAGATACCAATCTACATGGTCTTCTCATGATCTGACTATGATTATGTCTGAACTTTAAAAGAGACTGTGACCTCTGACTTTGTTTCGGCCTTTCTTCTCAGAGTAGTCAGAAAGAAAAACGCCGACCTCATCTCATTATTAAAATACGATTGACGTGTAAAAGTTTTTGTACAAACCTACTTACAAAAATAAAATTATTTATCATTTATAGGTACACTTCTGACCCACCCTTCGCGAATACAGGTATGATGTTATGTTATTATGTGTTCAGGGATCAGAGGTCAAAGTTATTATGTGTTCAGGGCTTTAGAGGTCAAAGTTATTATGTGTTCAGGGTACAGAGGTCGCAGTTATTATATGTTCAGGGCCCCGAGGTCAAAGTTATTATGTGTTCTGGGCCCAGAGGTCTAAGTTATTATGTGTTCAGGGCCCAGAGGTCAAAGTTGCCTCCACAAGTGGTTTTACTAAAATGTAGGTAGGTACGTCCGGTGCACGGTGCACTCTGTGGACTGGCTAATATTTATACCTACCGTTCCCATGAGCTTGCTCGTTAGTCTTCGTAGCCATATAATACTTACGAATAAGTACCTAGCTACCTTTATCCAAGCCTGTCAATATCGCATCAATAAATAGTAATTATATGTACATATAATTATATAAAATATAGGTGGCAGCGACATTGAAGCGCTACCTGTTACCATGGGTTCAGTATATGATCCTGAACCATCCTGCGTCGAAATTTTTAGTCAGTTATTAAAAAATATATTTTGCTTTTCCATACATTTTGTCCGCGTAGGTGTTGCACTTTTCTATGAAACAGCAGATTTATTTTTTGATAACCGAAGAAAAATTCCTTCTATAGGGTTCTAGAATCATGTGCTAAATTCATAATTACAGTTTGCGCTACGATGTCCCCGCCAGCTCGTATAATAAGTTAAACCAAGCCAAACGATGCACCTATGTTTTAAAACAATGGTTTTTATGTAAAAAGCGCGTTCAAAATAAAACTAAAAATCGTTTATATAAATTAAGGTTGAAATTTTGCATTTTCTAATGTCACCTACGGATATAGAGACTGAAGACATGCCATACAACCGACCTTCACCACTTCTTAGTGTTTAGCTGGGAAAAAGAAGTGGCGCAATTAACTCCCACGTTCCCCCAGCAATAAGTGTCTATTAAGTACCTAATGGACAGACGAGAAACGTTGCATTAGCATTTAAACCGGAGTAAATAGAATAGAATTTCATTTTGCAAATATGGGTAATACACAATAGTTATTATGATATAACAAAGCTCAGCCATATTTTACAGGCATGCAAACTTTTAGATTATTTATGCAACATGCACTACGATATGCACGATTATATTATTATTATTACAATTATCATTCAATAGATCAGTTAATAAATTATTATCATTTTCATTACAATTATCATTCAATTAATAATTTATCATTTTCATTATAATTTATCCACAAATATATTTTTCTCTGTTAGAAACTCATTTACGCTATAGTACCTACACTTTATCTGTTAAAAAATTACGTAGTCTACTCCTTTTTTTTTTTTTTTTTTTTTGTGGGTGGGAAGTCATCAAATAACTTCTCCCGCTCTGGGCAGAGCAGAAGGGCGTATCAGACTCTTACTGACTATCACCCACCCGTGTTCCTTCAGTTGCCTGTGCCAGGGGCCACTTTAACCCTCTTGGACTTTTCCGCAACCCTAGCAGGCATCGGTCCTAGCAAACCCCGTCATTGGTGCTGACATCTCTTTGAGGCGCGCGTGGAACACAACGCGCCGTCGACCCGGGCCTGGTCCTTATCGAACGGCGAGCTGCCCATTGTTCGCCGTTCGCAAGCCCACGCCTACGGTGGCCGGGAATCGGCCTGCGATTCCCGACGCCCAGGGCGTCTCCTGCGGCGGCTAGGGGCGTGAGGGCACAAACTTTGCCTCTCCCTCACGCGTTCCGCCTCCTCCTTCGCGAACATTACTGCTTCGCAGAAGGAGGTGACGGCTTCCCAAGCCCTCTCGCTCCGTACCATGGCCTGGACCAAGGCCGGACGCGAGAGATCGCAACTCGCGATTGGTAGGAGGTACTTAAACTAGGTATCTACCGCATTAAGTCAATCGCTATGAACTTACTGGTACTTATGCTTCACATTAGCCCTGGATAGCAAACACATGAAGTCATAGGAAGACGCCTTTGCCCACCAGTGGGCAGTGTGAGACAAGCTCACTGCAGTAAACGTATGCGTCCGTACCGTATTGGGCTCTGTCTGTCACTGTGAATAGACGAAAACTTTCTGCATAATAAATGTGTTTATAGAACAAGCAAATGAATAACAGCACTAAGCTTTCTATAGAGGTATCTTCTTAACTGCATTGTAAAATGGTAACCAACATCTTTCCTACTTATGAGAGACATAATTATTCCGATCTGAATTGTTTTAGCAACCAGAAGAATTACTTTCATCATCATTCAGGCGCGTTCGCTCATCTGCAAGCTTTAAATTGACCACCTGCCTTCAACGCTGACATCAAACAACTGTTTAACATCGAGGCCTTCGACAAGTGTCGTCATCCGTCAATCAGCAAAAACATTCTGGAGCCGAACGTTAAAAAACATTGACGGCTAAATTACGTGCATATAAATTCCACATGATTAATACGCTGGAACATTTGGGCCCAAGTGGGAGTGATGCCCGTTGGCCTACCGCCATACTCAGTCGCAGTGAGGAAGCCGGTGTAAACAGGGCTATTTGCACGACTTGATCTTGGCCAGATCTTGACCTATTAACACGCAGTCCACGCAGTGGATGTCAGTGAGTGTCGCTCCGTGTATTTATAGATTGGGGCGCTGAAGCTTTTTGTTTCGAGTTCGCACGCAATCGGGGTACAGACGAAGTACGGACGCGTCGCGTCGGATGTAAAATGTCCGCGAGAGGGATCAGACGGAAGAAATCGTCGCTGTCGGAAGTTAAAGTCGCTGTGGTCGGTGCGCCATCTGTCGGCAAGAGCGGTACGTGGAGTGGAATGTTTGTTTATTATTTAATGCAGTATTGTTTTTATGTATTGTTGACATTTTCACGAAAATTGAAAACCGGATTTTTTAAAGTTTTAAGATAGATGTTTTTCTTAAAAACTCGAAGTGATCTAGTTGAAGTGATTCGCCGACACACGTTGCTCGGTATTTTAGTTTATATAAAAATAATCGTAAATGCGTAGGTACGGCATTACATTCTAACACCATTGCTGAAATAACGTTGATGGACTACAAGTGTTTTTGTCTCAAGGTCCTGAATATTTTCAGATCACAAATATTACCAATAAAACGGTGAGGGATCGATGAGTAATAAAACAGCAGAATTTATCATTGCCTATTATATTAGACGTTGTGCTAAACATTAGCAGACAGCGGATATTAAATAATATAATAAACTTTTTTTTACTGTTTCTATTTGCCAGTATTTTATTCTGAAAGTGTTACTTAATTTTATTTGTCTTTATTTTAAAATAACTTACAGAAGAGGTGGCTCGTGATAATTAATAATAAAAACTTTATTGCTTAAAAGGTGTTGCAGTAAATACAATAAAAAACAGTTGCACTTTACAAATGGACACTGGTATACAAAAAATGGTTGATTTAGTTCAAATATCATTTATTCAGGAAATATTGAATAGGGCTAGTAGATGAGCTTAATAATCTTGTACAAACTTCTCCAGAAGGACGTATAAATACACTAGCTACACAAAAAAATTAGTGGTACTTACCTACTTAGTCACCAAATTCTTCGTGAAAAGAGAGGATAGCGCTCACTAGAGTCGAAACAATATTTAGTTAACAATCTTGTCACAATAGATCTAACGACTAAACTTCTGAAGTTTCGGTGAACTATCGGTTAGAACTCATTCACACTAACGACAGGGTTGTTGGCATTATTAATGTACCAGGTTAACAAATTCATACCAAAATTAAGAAAAAATATGTGCCGATCGAGCTCCCCCCGTTTTCTGCCATCAGAGCTGCTAAGCAGCTGTGTTTCGGTTTGTGACCTGTAAGTGCCCAAGTAATCACGGGCACAAGAGGCATTTCAGCTTAGTCTCCAGAATGGAAAATAATCAAACTCAAACTCAACTCAAAGCATTTATTTAAAATAAATCAATTACAGGCACTTTTGAATTGTCAAAGGGCCGGTCAGTCAGAAAATGAAGCTAGTTGCCCATTCTAAATCGTACTAGGTTCCTATGGAGACGAACGGGCCAGAAACTCCTCGGGTACACTCTTTTAAATTAATCTTCTGCGATAACTATCCTATTGCAAATGTCTTCCTATAGGCGGCAGTGACCAGTTTCCATTGCACGTGGACAGTGGGCAGCATAATACAAAAAAAACCTTAGCTAATTAGTTTCAATTATTTCAGCATAAAACTGAATGAAGTTCTAGGTACCTCATTCCAGCGTACATTTCATGGCATATTAACTCAGTGGGTGACGTAGTGTAGTATTGTTCGTATATTTAGAGTCATTAACGGGCTTTTAAGAACTTGCCTCGTGTTTACACGGCAGAAGTGACGCATGCCACAGTTCCGCATTGCTGGGCAAATGTGACTGGACCGCTGAGCGGAATCTGTGTAGGTATTAGATAAAAAATTTAAAAGAATTTTGTTCAGTTAAATCCCCGTCTTATGGTTTAATCTCATGGACAAAGTTTTTATCCATTTCCCGTAATTCGATTGGGTTCTTATTATCTCTTAAGAGCGTTTATACCTTATGAGTGGCAACGTCGCAATTTAGTGTCATATTTCGTGGTTTTCAATTTTTATCATTTAATCGGAGCTATATTTTAAAAATCTGTTTATTTAACTTTATAGAATTACGTGAAAGTGTTTAAAAAGTAAGTAACCGTAATGCTTACAGTTATTTTACAATGAAAATAACGCCCTGCAAGTTTCCAATGTATTATTTGCATATATGTAAATAGCACTGTAAACGCAACGACCTTTTACACAGTTTTCACATAATTCTAAAAAGAACAAAACAGACAAACACAGAAAACACACAGATTAAACAGATTTTTTAAATATAGCTCCGATTAAATGATAAAAATTGAAAACCACGAAATATGAAACTAAATTGCGACGTTGCCACTCATATGGTAGGTATAAACGCTCTTAATTCTAATGACTATACAATATATTACCTACTTGTCTCTGGGTAAAACTATTTCGATGATCGAGACGGAACAGCTACCGAAATGGACCAGCGTCCATTAGTGCTAGAGCTACATGAGCGTAAAGTCGTTTAAAAAACAAAAATATTTAGTTAAGATCAATTTTAAGGGTCCTGCAGACAGGCGCGGCGTGACCTTTGTAGATCAATTTCCATGATAACCACATTATATACAATAATACCATTATAACGCTTCTGCGTACTTCGTCGGGAGTACGAGCGTGATATTATTTAATAAATTGTATGCTAGCTAGGTATCAGTCACATAAATAGTAGCTACATCGTTGCGGAATGTGCAACATTTTAATTGTACTGACGTTACGTACGTTACATACGTAGGTCGCTGTTCAAACACACAACACTATTAATATTTAGCTATACGATTATTAAAGTAATAAAACAGCACGAACGAGATGGAAATAAATATTTTTCACGTTTTCTTTCCGTTTACATGATACGAAAATATTCATAATAATTTCTATTTTACATGCAAATGAAGATAGGTATTAATTACTTACGACTATGCAAGTAGGTATACTTACTGTGATATTTTTACTTAGGATTTTAGGACAGTATATGTTAATCCGGATTCATAGGAGATACGGAAAAATTAAACTGAGTCGAATTGCATTATTTTTCTAATTGTTTATGGACGACTCTCCCTTCACCTGAAAGCTCTAAAATTGTTTTCATGAAAAAAAAACTAATAGTTCCCTAAGGCTTTTTTCCCGTCTCTCGTAGGTATGGGTTCAGAATTTTCCATATATAATTTAACTGTGACAATTAAAAACAATTGTTTATAATTTAATAGCTTCTACCCGTGAGTCCGTGAAATTATCGCCAGCCCGTGTTATTACTTCGTTTTTCCGGCTCCTAAGGGTCGCAGCGTGATGTTTAAAAGCCTACGACCTTCCTCAAGAGTTGTGCTATATCAAATGCAAAAAGAATTTATCAAAACCGACCGGCAGTTTCAGAGATTAGCACGTTCAAACAAACCAACTCTTCGGCTTTATAGAATAACAATAAAAATAGTAATAATATATTATATATTTTAAGTATAAATTAATCATCGTCATCTTTCAAACCAAATCAAATGCAAAATGTGTGTTTTGTGATAACATTTTCTTATTCCACTGCCATCCATCCGAGGCACGATAATGGCAACCATGAAACCCAGGAACTGAGCCACAAGGTAATCGAATGATTTTTTACCTATAACTACTTGAACTTTATACGTAAATGAAACTTTATAACGTTCTAGCCCTCCATATCTGACCCAAATGCGATTTCAAGTAGTGTTCGGTACTAATTTTAACTTCGCTTAGGTACTCCATTAAGGTGTCGTAATAGGGAAGTGTAATGTTTTGAATGGTACATGGTAGCTTAATATTTTTTCAATGAAACTCTTATTATTTACTGTACGTCCATAATTAATATCTGTCTGCTAAGTTACGTGTCACACTTAAACCACTGAACGGATTTCGATAAAATTTAGCGCGGAGATAGATGGCATCCTGAGGAAGGACAATATGTTACTTTTAGTCTCTGTAGCAAAAGCCGAAAGTCCGAAATAAGTATTAACGTGAGATACTTTATTATATCTACTTATGCCAGTTTTTACTAATTCTAGGCGAGACTTATATTAATGCCTAAATGAACACGCGCTTTTCGTTTTTCAACGCTTGGCTCTGCGCCGAAACATGATAGGTAATCCAACAGCTCGGAAGTAATAAGTCATGCCAAATACATAGATACCTACTTACGGCCGAGCTAGATGCAAAGCAGGGGTCTACTCCCTAAACATTTACCACTTCGAATCACTTACGGAGATAAGATTAGTCCGAGGCCCGAACTAAGAATTAATGACAACACGATGTGACAGCTGTCCCTAATCCCGACGCGTTTTAGTTCATCCAAAAAAATTAATTTGTGACTTGTTTCGACGGATCAACTAAAAGTTGAACTTGTAATCAAAGTAGGTACCTATATATTTATGCTACCGTAGTCCTATTCTGTCAAAATCTCACCGTATAAACTAAAGTGAAGTGAGCTTGAAGTGAGTTGTCAACAGTCTCAATCCTTAGCACTCACATCACCTGAGTTTTCTCGGAGACATTTTACCAGAATAGACCGGCTGGTAGGTAGGTATTTATTCAAAACCTGTCTACGTAGAAAATGCTTATGATATGATATTATTATGTATGACACAAAGCACATCCGAAACCATCTTCTATTATATTATATAGCTTCAAACCGTTATATTTAACGGTTTTGTTATTAGGTTCTATTAGAGAACCAATAAGCGTAAATCAACATATTATGCACCATTTTGAAAACCTGGGAGGTAATTACGTAACAAACTAACATATGCTATGCTTTTCATTTTGACAGTCCGACAACATTCATTGCGTTATTTACGTTGTCGAGGCAGACGAATTTCAAACAAATGCAGCAATGGATTAGGAAATTCCTTCAAACCTTTGGATTGTGAAAGAAAGTGTGTGGGGTGCAGCATAGTGTTATTTATGCTAAAGCTCTAAAATAAGCACTTACTACTAACTATGCGATGCTCAGCGATTGTTGTGCACAGCGAATGTTTGGAAATACCTTATAAATAGATGTTGACAATTAGGTGCAGTCAACGACAAAACTCACTTATAGGCTGACGGAGATAAGGCCGACCCGCAACGCATTGCGAAAATTCTGCTACATCACTATTTCGTACATGTTGAAAACATGCCTTTTTTTTGAGGGTGGGTAATCATCAAATAACTTGTAGAGCGGGAGGGCGTGTCAGACTCTTACTGACAAAAAACCCACCCGTGTTCCTTCAGCTGCTTCAGCACCATGCCTGATCCGTCTCCGGGCGGGTCGGATTGCCATCCCATCGGACTATGAGAGTGAGGGACGAGAGCGTGCACCTGTGTCTGCGCACACACTTATGTACTATAATATCTCCCTATCTCCTTCGCTGAGATTGGCCGTCATGGCCGAAAGTCGATCTGGCGGACAATTATTATAAACCATCGCACACTATCTAGTGTAGAGGTGGCTGTAATATGCACTTAGCTTTAGATACATTTCAGTTTTTAAATCTTAATTTGGCATTAGGTATTGGGCACAATGTTTAATTAAAATCGAAACTTTATTAGTACCTACAATGCACATTTTGTTAGGAGTTTTGGGCCCCTAAAAAACTACGTGTGTCACGGTGGTTTTAACTTGGTTTTGTAGACCTAGAATTACCTTTTCATATTCTGAAATCTATTCTCAAATGTTCACCCCAGTTTAAGAGAAATCGTATGTTTTCGGATTCTGAAATTGAGGTTATAAAACAAGTTTTTTTTTGTTCTAAACATCTTTGAAACTAAAATAATATAATTGCTTAGGTATTCATAATGATTCCTGAATTTAGAAAACACTACATAACTTCTTCTCTTGCTAGGTATTATATAGGTTAATTACTTGCGATTACAAATATCCCTTGCCGTGCCGTGCCGGCAGTCAGCGTTAAGTAGGCTGTGCCCTCACTACTAGTAGGTAGTGTTGTTAAAAATAAATACCTACGACTAAAGCGTTAGGTTCTTATTATAAGATCTTAATAATACCTTAATATTTTATTTATTATTTTTCATTAGCTCCTCTGAGCTCATGGCTAAATTACAACAAACACACGGAACAGTCTCAAGTTAAGTTAAGCTAATCTAAGGCTGCTTACGTAAAAAAAAACAACAATAAATAGTTTGTAAAACATTTATTCTTCAAGGAATATTATGGTCTAGGAATTGCGCTGGGGCGCTTATATCATGAAAACGACCCCCGCTTAATTACCACAATACAGTCATAGTATGAGCACAGCACCCCTACTGTACGATTTCCCACTAAGCAACTACAATGATAAGCAATGATACTCTCTAAAGAATTTGCCGTATGTTGCCGTATGTTTGCTACTTATCAATAATAAATATGAGTAAAACAAGAGTCCAAGGCTCACTTAAAAACTAAATAGAGTCAATGTGCTCACTTGTAACTAAAACAGGAGTCCAATATCTCAAGACAAATCCACTGGAGGAACGTAAACCCACAACTGGATAGCTTCAAATTGTAACGAACAGAAGTAAATAATTATGGAGAAATTAATACAACACGACGCAAAACGAACGGCACGAAGCAATTTGATTGACGCATTGATTTGACAGATAGATCTGTGTGTGTCCATGTTAAATTAATATTGGTGCCGATTCTGTTGTACACCGAACTAAACTATCACTAAAATTCCTTACGCTAACGCGAATGTTAACGCTATTCTGCAAAATAAAATCTCTAAATTTAAAAATAATTTTTACACACCTAAAATCTAATTTGGCAATTGTGACTCCACGTGGTACTTGTTTGCCGTACCACGTGATTTTTTTTTTAGAGCCGGAGGTGCGCATTATTTGCAGCCTCGACATGTTTTGTATGGAATTTTTCACTTTTTGTATGGAAAATATGAAAAATTATTACCAACACGTTGGATTTTAGAAGTTTAGGTGTTTTATAAAGGGGGGTCGAAATTTTCATTATTTTTGCGATAGGACACCGTTTTCGAGAAGCAAAAGAAAAGAAAAAAAAACAGTACTGTTTTTGCATCTGAAGTCGAGGTGTTGGTGTAAATTTTAGTTCATGACCACTAATTTTATTCCACACCTTCTTAATCGCGATTAAAAATAGGCAGATGTTGTTAGACAATCAAAATTTTTGGTAAAAACGTAAAATTTAGAATAGCAAAATTGCCATTTTCACTAAATTATAATCTCAGTGGCATCTTAGTGCTGTCAAACTAAAATTTAGTTAAAAGTTGTGTCACTTTAGTCAATTTCAGAATGGGAAATCGTCGTTTGACAGGAATAAACTACATAATTAAAATATGATTATAGACGCTATTTAGGTATGTACGGGAGGAACTAACCTGAGTACTAACCACAATAATGTATGTGGTACTAACTTTTGTTTTTTAAAGAAACTGTAGTGTACTGTGTTACTACTTTTATTTTCTTTATTTGAGCCCGCCCGTCGTCTACTTCGCGCCTAATCAGTTACATGAGAGTGTTAGCTATAATACGACGGGAGAAAACTATTGTAGCCTATCTCCGGTAATTTTAGTCGGCGGATTAGTAAAATATCGATATTTTCAATCGATTACAATTATTTAATTCACATGGTCTGTCGTCTGGCAACTTTCAGGTTAAGTTTTAATGGCGGAACTGATATAAATTCAATAGAATAAATATTAATTATGTTTTCCAATGCTAGGGTAAAAGAAAAGTTGATAAAAAATACTTGAACACGTAAAAATACGACTTAATTTTTGAGAAGTAAATAGTCTTGACACGGCACCAAAATTGGGGCCCGTAGTGGTTGTCTTTCTGTGAAATGTTATAAAGCAGTGTATTCAATCATTTACTGCAGTACATTTTGATGATAATTCTGTAGGTAAAAGTAACACTGATATGAAAACTGATCGTGTAAGTACCTACACGATCAGTTTTCTTTTTAAGTACCTATAGATAGTGTTCATCTTTGATTTATGGTAGTGTAGGTCCATAACCATGCAACAAACCGCTTGCGCTAAATATAACGTTACATTTTGATATATTACTAACATACCTAAACTCAGGCCTTCTTCTCATGGGGGGGTATACAGAAAGTACTTAACGCCACCTGCTACGATCCTTACATACTGCTCTTGCTTTGTTTACGTTCATTCATCTGGTCAGACACGCACGCCGGTTGCGAGTACTATGCTCCCGGCGCATTAATTTATACAAAATATTACAAAATATTGTTCTACCACCAAATGCAGTTAGTTAGAAGTTAAACTATTATTTATCATAACCTACCTACTGACTTCTAAAGTGTCTACTCGGTATAAAGACGCGGGAGACTGGCACGATGCGACAGCACGACTAGACTCTAGTAGAATATGATTCTATGAAAATGCTATGGAAATTCTTCTACCAGAATCGCGTCGCATCGCGCCGGTCTGTGGGGGCCTTAAGAATGATTCGTTATAATTTTTACAATTGTTAGATTTCCTTTTTTAACTTCTACCATCAAACGCGGAGTGCGTATAACAGGGTCAAATTAAATGAATTAGCAAAACTCCGAAGACTGGGTATCGATATTAAAACAAAAGCCAAACGGATTTTCTCAACTCATACTTCAATTATCTACACTTTAGGTGATCCCTGACCCCAAAAAAATTACATGTATTATATTTTTTTGGTTTTAATGTGTTTGAATATCGATACACGTCTTCAATCGAACGTCTCAAACGACAATCAAACCCTGATTTAGGTATCACATAAAGTATCGACTACTGAAGTGTACCTAACAAGACGGAATAAGACTGATTTACTATAATTTTCTAGCTGATAAGAACGCTGCGCGGTCACTGTCAGACTTCATAGAAAAGAAAGAGAAGCGCGATGACACAAAGCTGGTGATTTATTGCAAAATATGAACCAATTCTTTAGTTACAAAAAATCACTGCATGCATTTTGGCATTCAACATTGTATGGTATATTTTAAATTATAACTATAATTGTTGATGAAAGGATAAACTGCTTTTAAAGTCATTTAAGAGGTTTGTTTGAAGATTTTTTTGAAGCTTTTACATGTATATTTAATTATGTTTTGAGTTCCAGCAATTTCATCTCAACGACAATCAATGTCAAAAACTTGTCAAAATGTATGTAAATTGATTGCATTTTTGACGTCAAAAACTTGTCAAAATGTATGTAAATTGATTGCATTTTTGACAGATCTCAATCTGTCAAAAATGCAATCAATTTACATACATTTTGACAAGTTTTTGACATTGATTGTCATTGAGATGAGAATGCGACTTGAATTTGAACGTTTTTTAAGTACGAGAATTGGCCTTCTGAAGTTTTGTGTAAATACAAATCGAAATCAAACACAAGTGCACTCGGCAGGTAGGCGCTACAGACTCTTCTTACCAGTACCGAGTTACTAACTCATTCTATTTGTAAATATTCGTCCTTTCTACCATGCAGAGAGTGCTTCAGCGATCTAAATATTGAAAAATATCCGCTACCGGTATTTTTTACCCAATAAGTGTAAAACTCAGATTATAGAATAAATTTATTCTATAATCTGAGGTGTAACCATTCATATTTTGTTCATTTCATATATTTCACACGAGCTTCTGACACACTACAACATTCCCAGTTGGGAATGGGCAGTAATACACCACGCGGGCCCAGTGCGGGTTGGTAGATGTTACACGTCTTCGAATTATTGGTTCTAGGACATGCTGGTTGCATCATAATGTGTTCCTTCACTGTTTTGAGAGCAGTATTGATGAAATTAAATACACAAAGTGAAGTGCCTGCCTGGGTTTGAATTCACTACAACTCATAAGTCGGGCCGAAACCACTGGGCCACCAGTGCTCACGGTGTTCGCGTGCGTGGGGTTTCAAAATGATGCCACGGGAACGTACCTACTAGATACCGGGATGGAAAGTATCCTATGCTGTGTATCTGTGACAAATAAACCTATTCTTCCCTTCATTTATTTTCTATGTTCTAACCCATCAGGTCATGATCTATCCGTGTGCCCATCCAAATCCGTGTATCCATTTAGGCTTAAAAATAACAGACAGACATACCGACAGACAGACAGAGTTAAATAAAATAAATAAATATCGTCTGACATTGCACACAGCACCATCTAGTTCCAAGTTAAGCACTTAACACTTAAGGCTTGTGTTATGGAGACCAGATGGTTGATACACTACTTAAATACATTTTTTTTTTGTAAATACATACATATTATAAATATACATCCATGACTCGGGTACAAATGTCCATATTCATCATACAAACATTTGCCCCTACCGGGATTCGAACCCAGGACCATTTGGTTTCGCTGACTACACTTAGCCACTGTAGCCACTAGGTACACCAAACGTGTCGTCGTGAGTTACTTTTGCACTTATAATATAAAGTAAGGATCTACACTTAGGTACCTGCGCTATAGTTTCACTTCTTCAGTAGTCTTTCTAATTTCAAATGATAAAATAGTTGCTTTCACACAACAAGGTACAAACCAACAACAGCACCGCCCACACAACTGCGGAGCAATTGCGTAACACGCTATCGGTAGCAATGTTGTTGAACTGTCAAAATGAAAGCCATTTTGACAGTTCAACAACATTCATTGCGTTATTTCCGTTGCTGAGTAGACAAATTTTTCGAACATATGAAGGAATGGATTAGCGATATCCTTCAAAATGATTTAGATTATGATTGATAGTGTTTTACGCAATTAGGATGGCGATCCTTACAAATAAATGAATTCTGATTCTGATTCTTTCTTCGTTTTTCTGACGTTCAAGCGACATCTCAAACTAAAACAAGTCCTCTCACGCGTTAAAACATTGCTCACCCATCCATGAACTGGCAGCTTAACCTCGTACATCAATCGGTCTGCGCAGGCGCCATTAGGAGCGCTTGCCACAGTGTAAATAACAAGGGCGTTGACAACGAGTGTGGCAACTGAAGATTCGCAGACAATGTTAACAGTTGGCTGTCTCCCAGATCGTTCACATATTTTCCTTTTATAACCGACTTCAAAAAAGGAGTAGCAAACCTATGCATTCGTCGAGTTTTTTTTTATTTATTTTTTTCATGATTGTCCGACTCTCCAACACTCCGACTCCGACTCCGACTTCTCCGTGATTACTGGGCCGAGTTACGTAATTCTTTTTTCTTTTGGCAGAGGAGGCCCGCGATGTGGTTCCATAGAAATTTTATATTAAACTTTGCTTGGGTAGTTTTTGAGTTGAAAAAATCCTATTTTTTCGACTAGTGTTCGTGGATGATGTTATAATAACTTCCTGTCACAGTATACAAGCATGGTTTGTTGAAAGTGTATTGTAGAACTCGTGATCAAGTTCGATCAGGAATTCTATTAATGTAACGAGAAGATAAATTTTCGAGTCGAACGGATGTTTGATATCCGGGATTCCGCAGCGTTTTAAACTAGTGTAACTCAAATTGCAGATGAAAGCATGTAATCGATTGGTTTTTAGTTATTTTGGTAGGAGTCTGAATTCCTGACTTGTAAAGAACGTTTTGCAATATAAAATGAGAGAATTGAGACTCAGTGGCAGTCAAAGAAGCCCAAACCTTAAAGGAGAAGCGCCAGGTTTATCAATGAATAGGATTATATGAACTTAGAAGGTTGTATTGACGATTTTAATGATTATAATTCTGTAAATACATATGTACTTGTTACGGACGAGAATCATATTTTGTTCAACATACAATCTGACATTGCCCTGCAAAAAACGTAAGAAAATTTCAATTTCGCGGGAATCTTGACACTTCCGCCTTAAGCGCAAACTTGTGATCAAATTAAACCCATTCTATGGGATTTTCAATGAGAAATATGAGAATTGATAGATAATACCTCCTGGATAGCTTCTATAGTCGATTCAAGTGAATAATTTTACATTTGGTTAATAATATTAATTTGATTTGGTTAAACAATTATGCCAGATGTTTTTAAAGTTCCTCGGCAATGTAAGATTGCGTACGTACTCTCAATAGACAATCTACGGCCCTGCGCCCTACATGCCGTGAACATAACGATTATTTTATAGGCGAATGTAACTCTGTCTACACGGATTTCAAGGAAATTTGGCACTTATGTAGATCATGACCTGCGTTAGGACAAATTATACTTTTGTCCCGGTAGTATATTCCTGTGGTATTCCTGTGGAGTGTACCTACCACATGTCACTACGACATGGAAAGATATTGTTGATAGGTTATTTATTATGAAAAGGTAACGCATCCCACGGTTAGTTTTTTTGTGATTTTTGGAAGGTGATAGTATTACACATATTTTGTGATGCATCACAAACCGCTTATGCTGCATGCATCTATGTAAGGAGTATTAATAACACTAACGAAGTTATGGTGCGTTTGCTTACAGCAAAGAGTAGAGTGGCGCCTATCAAGCCAACTACAATTCCTCGGCTCGAGCTCTGCGCCGCCTTGGTTGGTGTGAGGCTAAGTATATGAAAAAGTGATTGATCACTTGGCGCGCCAATTCAAAGTAGTACATTTTGGAGTGATTCTACAATAGTACTAGGGTGGTTGAAAATGTCACCAAGTAAGCTGCAACCATTCGTGCGCAATCTTGTAGCAGAAATTGTTGAAAAAACTAATGCTAATAATTGTACCTGGAGACATGTTCCCACACAATTTAACCCCGCTGATCTTGTATCTCGTGGAATTGATTTAAGTCAAATTCAGAATCATAATTTATGGTGGACGGGACCTAACTTTTTAAACCAGGATACAAGCGAGTGGCCTTCTTGTCCAACCACTGCACTGGAATCGCTACCTGAAACTAAAACTGAGATTTCTTTATTATCTACTTCTAAGACTCTGATACCTTTAATTGATTTCAATCGGTTTTCAAATCTTTCTCGACTTAAGCGCACAGTAGCATATACGTTACGATTTATTAATAGTTGTAAAAAGCAACCACTAACCACTTTACATCTTAGTGAAGATGAATTACAAAATGCGTTAAACTTAATCTCTCAAATAGAATCTTTTCCCGAATATGAAATATTAATAAAAAATCAGTGCCTGCCAAAAGGAAGTCCGCTGACTCTAAACTTAACGTATTTTTAGATAAAAATAAATTTATTCGTGTAGGTGGTCGCTTACAAAATTCTTCATTCTCTTAAGAGAAAAAACATCCGATAGTAATACAGTCCACTCATCGATTTTCTAAACTATTATTTGAATTCAAACATAAAACACTAATGCATGTAGGACCACAACTACTATTGGCTTGTATAAGAGATACCTACTTACTGACCAATAGGTGGTCGGAACTTGGCTGAATTGTGTTATCACCGTTGTGTCATTTGCTGTCGCATTACAGCTAAACCAATTAGTCCCATTATGGGAAACTTGCCTGAACGACGGTTGGCGTCCGGTGGTCATCCATTCGAATGTGTTGGGGTTGATTACGCTAAACCTATATTATCAGCGTCTCGACAAGGTCTTGGTCGCAGAATTGTCAAAGTTTATATTGTACTCTTTGTTTGTTTTGCAACCAAGGCAGTTCACATTAAGTTGGTGGGTGACTTAACCAGTCAAAATTATTTGCCAGCACTTCGTCGTTTAATGTCTCGCAGAGGTAAACCTACGCATATATATTCCGATAACGAAACCTCGTTTGTTGGCGCTTATAATGAAATCGGCAATTTTTTTAAGGCTAACAGCAGTTCGTTGTCTGGTGACATGGCCGCTGAAGGGATCAAGTTCATTTTTATTTCTCCCTACGCTCCACATTTTGGTGGTCTTTGGGTGGCAGGTATAAAATCAATGAAGTTTAATTTAAAAAGAGTAATGGGAATAGTATATTCGTTCCACGACATAGTACTGTCGATAATAACACCAAGATATTTTATGTTGTTAGTTCGCATAATCACATTACAGCTACAGGAAGTGTTAGTTATTAAACAGCAATTGTGTGCATTTAGGCTGTAGGGTGAAGCCGGTTGGGACGCTATTCTTGGTGCAAACGTGATAAATTTAGTTTGGTCCAGGTTCAAGGTAAGATTGCTAGTTAACCATTTCATAACCACCTGCAAGGCAGATTCCGCGTAGGAACGAGTTTCAAGCCAATCATTGCCATGAACAAGTATTACAGTGTCATCTGCGTACATTATCATTTGAGAGTTTATTAAACACATTTTACAGAGGTCATTTATATAAATAAAAAAAAGAGTAGGTTAAAAAGGGTAGGTACACTATCCTGAGGGACACCGTAACTGAGTACCTCTTCATTACTAGGAAAGTTACTTATCTTAACAGCCTGAGAACGGTCACCCAAGTAACTCTTGAAAATATCAAGAGACAAGCCTCTAATGCCAATTTGTTGAAGTATAGTGAGCAAGAGGGGGACAGAGACAGTGTCAAAACCCTTAGAAAGATCAAGAAAGATTGCAATCTTTTTGGTCTTTCTTTTAGTTTTTTAGCAATAGTACTAGTTCCAAAACAGCGTCTTCTGTATTTTTTCCAGATCTAAAACCATCTTGATTCGCGGAGAGAATATTTTGGGAATTAAGATAGTTTATGAGTCTATTGTTAAGGACTTTTTCTAGGATCTTTGAAAGGGTAGTCAAAACGGATGTAGGTCTATAGTTGTTGACACTGCCTTTGTCTCCGCTCTTGTGTATAGAGTGTAAAACAGCCTTTTTGAAAACAGTGGGGAAGACCCCTGACAAGAGAGGAAGGTTTAAAAACATGGCACATAATTGGGACAAGGATATGCCTAGCAGCCCTAATTAGAACACCAGATATGCCATCCCAACCCACAGCGCTATCTAGTTTAAGACCCAAAACGATTCGCTGTAACTCTTCAACGTTCGTACTGAAGATGGCTATTGAGCCAGGATTGGCACTCGCATAAGGTTCAGAAGCAGCTTGAGTGTTACCTAACCCAGGCGTAATTTTAGATGCCAAAGTTTTCCCTACATTTGCGAAGAAATGGTTCACTGCATCAAGAGACTGGGAGGGGTCAGCCCTCAAGGATAAAGGTTCACTAGCTGATGATTTGTTATTTTTCAGGTTAGAAATAGATTTAATAAGTTTCCAGGTAGCCATTGGGTCCTTGCGGTGCCTCTGAAATTTGTATTGTGGCGTTTTAATCTTTTTAGTAGGTTGTTACATAAATTTTTAAAGTGCATATAAGTAACTTTAAGAATATAGTTGTCGGGATCTCTTTTAGATTTTCGATACATTTTGTCAAGGTTACGAATACCTACACCTCAAAAGCCCGGGCGTAATCCAGGGTTTAATAATTCGGTGTATACTAGAGATTACAGCAGAGCAGGTATTATTATTAACCACCGTGGAGATTATAGACACTAATTCGGTAGCAGCATTGTTTGCATCATTGCTGTCAAGAACATTCGAAAAGTCGGTTCTTTCTAGTTCGACCACGCAAGCACCTACATCAACTCGACGTGATGTTATAACTGACTTTGGGAAATTCATTTTATGGTTGCAGACAACTATTACTGGAGCATGGTCTGTAATATAAGAGTCCACAACCAGAGCAATAGTAGGCTTGTTGGTTTTAATAATCGCGTGATCTAAGCAACTGTTTTTACGCGTGGCGAAGAAATGACCGGCCAGCATTCCATGCGATGCAACTAAGGTCAGGTAAGTATCAGAATTTGCGTCAGCATTATCGGGTGATATATTTATGTTAATATCTCCTAAAATAATAAAAGTCTCAAAAGTTTTAAGCGAATTTAGAGTAAGGTCTAAACTATCAATAAAGTTTTGGATATTTCTGTGTGAAGGAGATCGATATATTGATACTAACGCAACATCGGAACCAAACCTGAGAATCAAACAATTAGCGCCACGAAAGACCGGTGTCTCAAGTGTGAAACCCATGTTACGCCTTGTATAAACGACAATACCTTCATTTTGGTTAGCATATTCAGACTTAAAAGATTCAAAGCCAGAAATCCCAAGAAGAAAGGGGCATTTGCTTAGCCAGCACTCCGTGAGTACGATGACGTCAAATTGTACTTTAATTCTATATAATAGAATAAGGAGGTTATTGAAGTTGGCGGTATTGCCTAAACTTCTTATATTTAAGTGGAAAAATTTTAAACCACTAGCGCTATTATTTAGGTATGTTACACATTGCTCCGGGGCACACATGAATGAATTTGAGATAGATAGATTCATTTATTTGCACGAAATATGGTAATTTACAGATATTTTAACGAAGATTTACCGATTTTAAGACCGAGAGATGTTCAATATCATCAACTGAATTTTCGTTATTAATTTTGCATTTTTAGAGATCAAGAAATAAACCATAATATTATTACACGGAGAAGCCAGATTGGTCTGGTACAAAAAAAATCTAATGATTACTAGATTAGTACTCTAAAGAGAGAGTGTAACACAGCAAGGCGGTAAGTTTTGTGTGTGTGTATATGAGTATGCATGTGTGTATTGTGTATTTATGTGTATGTTTAGTATGACCGTTTAGTATTTGTACAATGAGAACTGGAAAAAGTACAAGAACTATCTTATATAAAAATAACAGAAGACATAATTTAAATGAAAAAATTACGAGAAATAACATAAATGAAAAAAGTACTTACATTAAATAACACAAACGAAAAGTACAAAAAACGCAGCCTGTAACAATCGTTCTTACAAACCAAACTAATGACTGCAAGAACATGAGAGATGTGATGTGGATGATAGGGATATCATAACCGACTAGTCACTTTGGGTCGGCAGATTTTGGTAGATCCAATTCATTTTTGATCAAAATATGTGAAGCCCTCTCTCATTTTTGCGAAGGAAAATTAGAAAAAAAAAACTCGCTGCAATACCACCGCATTGACCTATATCCGGACTTCTCTATCATTGTGTTCTTACATAGGTACACACGTCAAAAGTATCTAAAGATAATTATGTAAAAAAATATATTTTATTGCCCTATTGAAATTAAATAAAAGTGTCTATTTAGATTGATTAAATAAAATGTTTTCGTATGTGTTGATCGACGAAGTTCTCTCTGCTTTTGCATTAATAAAGACTTTTCGCAAATTTAGCTTATGTTGGATTTATCACCTTAGTTAATCCTGACTTTAAACTGCGATAAAAATAAAGGTTTTTATTACGTAAAATAAACAATTAGTTCTGTATTTGCGCCAAACACAATCGCTGCGATTCGGCATACTTAATATGAGTTCATCCAAAGCGCGTTGCGGAATGGCTTCCAAAGTCCGTTCTAATAGGCGAAAAAGATTTGCTGGTGTGTGTACGGCGTCCATGTTGGCAGAGCTCTTCTTTGAACCATATCCCATGCGTACTCAATGGGATTCAAGTCTGGCGATTGAGCAGGCCATGGTAGGACGTTGACATTAGCAGCGGCAAGTCCGTTTGCAACGACTCTGGCAGTGTGGTGGACGTGCATTATCATGCATAAGCAGAAATGAAGCATCAAATTCGGTCCAAAAATGAATGACTACATCTAATAAAATCGTTTCCACGTAATTCTGTGCATTGAGAGGCACCATATCATGATTGTTCCACCGCTGTATGCATGGACTTCCTGGTATATCGCAATCGCTGTTAGAAATTTATCAGATCTTATGAAGAGCCAAGCCCCTAACTCTAGAAACATTACATATTGGTCAAAATATAGGCTTGGCCGTTCCAGTGAACTATTGCATGACATTCATCAAAGACCAGTGACTTAATTTCTTACCATGAGAACATAGGATTGTACTTAAGTGCGACGGCCGCGAAACGGCCAAACCGAAACCGTACAATTTGACCAGGCAGTAAGGTTTGTAGAATTAAGCCTTGTAGAGTTAAGGGGCTGGCTCTACATTAGACCTGAGGGGCAATTCCCGTATTTTTAAGACCGTTCGCATTCTAATCTCAGTCTCAATCTGTCAAAATTACAATCAATTTACATACATTTTTGACAGGTTTTTGACATTGATTGTCGCTGAGATGAGATTGCGACTTGAATTTGAACGTTTTTTAAGTACGAGAATTGGCCTACTGATAACTTTTTAACAGTGAAAGCGTTATGTAAGTCCTGGCAACCTACTTTACATTAAATGTTTTTGGTGGGTAACATATTCATCGTACGGAACCCTCTCCACGCCAGTTCAACTCGCACTTGTCCGGTTTTAATTGCTAGCTCTAGTCAATCCGCGGTGGGATGGTGCCTTATTATGACTGAAACTATCTCTCTCTGACTCATTGGGCCGTCAAAGTGCATGTAGTACGCATGTTCATATGCATCTCCACTTTTCTAATTGGATATTATTTTGTTGATTTTATTGCAAGAAGTAGAAGCGATGCCACGTGCTACGATTTATTTTGCTTAGTACACGTTCACACGTCCAAAAGTGGATGAGCTTCCATATTTGGATCTTAACCTATAAAAACCGCCTACGACAGCTAAGAGTGTCAGGTCATTTTGTGTAAGTATCTAAGATATTTTAATATAATTACAATAATTTGTATGAAGGTAAAGTTCGTATATAAATTATAATAAAACGAACAAAAGATAATACTGTACACCTAAACGTTTAAATTGCCTGTAACAGTTCAAGTGGACATTAAAAATAGAACGTTTCATAACTAAACTAATTTTAGGCGTTAACATTGTTAGCGCGCGTCCACACATGTGGGTCAATGGCTATGTACCGATAACATAACGAATAACATCACCACGACGGAGATAGGGGCAGAGGAACTGCTTCACACAATCTGCGATAAGGAGCCAATTACGTCCCACGAATTTCATGATTTCTGGGGTACCCCCCGTCCTTGTCACAGGTGGTCATATTTGTGTGACAATGAATATATGGGACGTCACTCCAGGTAGGGGTGTGGTGTGACGCCACATATATTGCAATTTTAAATTAAACCGTACAATATATTACAGCTAGAGCTGGTAATTATTTTAAGTTTCACGTTAGTGTTGAAGTTTTAATAATTTAGATGTACATGTATACACGTGACATCACGAAGCTGGTAGCTTAAGACTTGGCATACATCGTTGACCCCCGCTCCCACGTAACGTGTGACGTAATTTATGGATGGCCCCTACGGGCTGTGTTCAGTGGCAACGACTTTTCAACTCTTATCCACCAAAGGCTTCGTTGCATCATGAGCATGCATTATTCTGCGGTTTTTTTTTTTTGTATGTTTCTTTAATTAGAAAAAGTTTATAGCAGCTTTACCCTTAAAATTGCGCAAAAAAAAATCTCTCGTCTTCTCGATAATTCCATCCCTTTCCAACAATTCCATATTTCACATAATCCATCCATTGCGATTATTTATCTGGTCTCTCTTTCTTCTTATTCACATCCAAACCTACTCAAAATTTTCCTCATAATACATATATCCTTTATTAAGTACTTTGTGTCACATTCACAATCTGGATTCAGTTTGTTATCCTATTTATTATAAAACATTGCACTTACATATATATACGTAACATCCGCAAGTCATTTGGCTTCATTCTTATCTAACAATTGAGTGATACAGATGTAAAGATAGCAACATCCAGTTTTGTCCAGTTCTCGGCGGTCTTTTTTTAAATAGGACTCAAAGAGGAACTTCTCAATCAACTTTTTGGTGCAATAATGGTCCATATAGTATTGACGCGCAAATCGCATGATTTATGCAGAATATTGAAAAGCATTGTGAATGGTCTTGGCAGCTGACTAGTGAATATTGAGGCGCGAATCGGAGGTCGTGGATTATTTCATATATCTAGTTTCCACAGAACCAAATACTAGATGTAGGTATGTTACAGCTGGCTTAGTTTGGAGGTTAAAACAGGAGTATTCTGTATTAGTGACGCCTGTATGCGGCGTGTCTCCGCAGAGAACAGCCCATCTTCCGTCTTGCCACAATGTCTTAAGTAAAGACTGGCAAGTAAGGACTTATGATGGCGTTGGTAGAAGGAGTTCGCAAGGCCGAAATGTAGTCAGCCAAATTATGAGTTTTTATTTTTCCATCGACACGCTCAAATGTAGTGACAAGTACAAATGCTCATGCATTGAATTAAGGCATAATAGTAGATTATTCACTAAGGGGATAAAGCAGTGTGAGTATTTAGACACAGGCGATATTGAATCCCGAACGTACCTAACGAAAGATTCTATCTAGATTCTAGATTTAAGTTTAGAATACTGAGTGCAGCGAGCATGCAGCGAGGGACTCAATACTATTCGCACCTACTGCGACGCCATTAAAACCAATTCGTTTTTCGAATTAGTAGCTTATGGAACTGTTTGATAATAACCGGCGGATACCGAGTTATGTGCAGTTTCATACACTATTTTATATAAACTTATGCCATTTCATCAACCCATAATAAATCATGGCGTTGATGTCCTTTTTTTTTTTTTGTTTCCGGGGTGGAAAATCCTCATGGATGTCCGCCGCCCTGGGGCGGACGGCGGGGTCTGTCAGACTCTTACTGACTAAAAACCACCCCGGTGTTCCATCTCACACCTACGCCGGGGGTCGCGGGAACGTACGATCCTTCCGCAACCCCCGACTGGTGCCGGCCCGCCACTGCGGGCCGCGCCGCCACCTCGGGTCCTGGTGTGTGGGGGGCGACGGACGTCCCCGAGTCCGTCGCCCCTGGACCCATTTAGGGGGGCTGGAAGAGGGCGTTGTCCGCCCTCCGCCGACGCCCGGTGCGCCTTCTGCGGGCCGGGTGAGTGGCCGAGATCTCCCTCTCCCTTTCCGCAGCCTCCTTCTGCGAGACGACGGTCTCGCAGAAGGAAACCACCGCGTCCCAGGACTCGTCGCTGCCAACCATCGACTCGACTACGGCCGGCAGCGACAAGTCACTGCCTACTTCTGAGATGAGGGCACGGCGCGGCTCCTCCCAAGCGGCACACTCTGCCAGCGTATGCCGCGCCGTGTCCTCCCGGCAGTCGACGCAGCCATGCCCCGAGAGCACCTGCGTCACCCGAAACGACAGGGAGCCGTGCCTCCTCCCGAGCCAGCGCTCGAGCACCGGCCGGACCGCCTCGATGGTGACGAGGCCGGCGGTAGGGCGTGAAAGCCTGTCCCGCCATTCCGCCACCAGGACCTCGCGAAGCTGAGACCGACGCAGCTCTATGTGTCGCTGCATCGGTCCCTCGCCCCGCGCCCTCGCTTCCTCGCGCCACCGATACAACGACGCGAGTACTTTCGCCTCGAGGTCCCAGGGCGGGGATCCGGCCAGTACGCAAGCCGCCTCGTAGGAGATCGTGCGATACCCCCTGATGACTCTGACGGCCATCGCCCTCTGCGGCTTTCGCAAAACAGCGATGCTGCCGGCCGTCAGGTCAGAGGCCCACACCGGGGCCCCATACAGGGCCATGGATCGCACGACCCGACACGCTAAATTTGTTTTGGTTTTACCTATTCAATTAAATTATTCAAATAAAAATATAATAACCTAAACTAACTAAAACTATTAACAAATCAAAATATGGCGTCGTTAAATCCCTCCGCATCGCTGTCGACTGGTAACGTACCCAAGAGACTGGTGGCATTGCCACGTTGTATGGCAATGCCAATGCTGGCCTTTACCTTGGCCAGAGGCTTTCCTCTGGCCAAGGTAAAGGCCAGCCCTTGGGTCACAGGAAGTGTCAACAAGCCGTTTGGAGATTTCGTTTAACAAACCGTGAGCACTCGGACCCCACGGCCCGAGGGTTTCAACCCCAAACGGCTCGAAAATATAATTACCGATAAGGATATTATACTTTCGCCGCTTGAGGTTTTCCACAGCCACAGCAGCAGCGCCAGCACAGCCGAGCCGAGCCAGGAAGATAGGATGGCAAAAGAGTATCGACACACGTTGCGTCCCACACTAAGGGCCTACCCACTTTCCAAGGAAATAAAGACATGCCGTCCGGTCTCTTGCCATCGTCGCGAGCCAAGCCATTAGGTTCTAATACAGCTAGAACTCTGACGGTGACAAGAGCTCGTCGGATGATGTCATTTATGTTCGCGGTGTTCGCGTGTCGAGCTAAGCGGCCCGCACGTCGGCAGCAAGACAGGCCATTGTGTCCGAGGCTGTTGACAACTTCGCCATAGTGACAGCGATGAGGAGAACCACAAGGAGCTCCTAGTTGTAGGGAAGCAGCGAGGCGGAATGTAGTGTCGTCGAACAAAGTGTCTATGTTCGACGACCGTAGTGCATGAAGCCAAAGACCCGACTCCCACTTACCCACAGCAAGCAGGCCCGCACGCTCCGCAGTAGTAGCAGACGTGTAAGTAAATTGTTCTGTACTACTCTGCAAAGCGGCTCATCCCACTGTCTCTGGGAAGATGGATTATCGGGTTGATCTGAATTCGGGCAAGCGAGTCTCCAGGCATCCATAGCCTCGGTGAAACACGGCACATCTAAATTAATCAGTGTGGGGGCTAGAATTTTTCTGATTCATTTTTCAGTGCCGTAGACCGAGGATATGAAAGCCGGTAAACTAACACTAGAAATTTTGCGGACGCCGAGGCCTCCCATATGTATGGGAAGAGTAGCTTGTGTCCAAGCTCGGTCGTCCATGGCTACATTTAAAATCGAAGTTAATGTATGTCGAATAATTTGCTAAATTTTGTCTAAAAGGTGATTCCATAAATGGGAAGCACGAAGGAAATATGTTATATTTAGTTTATTTAATATTATTTGATTAAAATTATCAAAATAAAATGATTTATACTTCAATTAATATATTACAATATTGTTACTTATTATTCACTATAATATCTCTATTAAATTGCGTAATTTCATTATTTTGTTCGTCGACGACAACTAAAACCTTCGACCTTCGTAGGTTTTAGTTGAAGGAAGAAGTCTTTGATCAGCTCTACTTTAAAAGAGAAAATAGTTTTTGGACTGAAACTTCCTATAAAAGATGTGACCACACATAACATGCACACGTAGACAGAGAAATCTGTCTACGCATGCACATAACAACAGCCGCAGTGACGGCTGTCATGTAAATGATGACAGCGGCGCTTTACCACGTCAAAAGATGTCGCGTTTCTGTTTTGTTTTGACACCTCTGACACACAATGACGCAGTGACTTGACTTGATTATCATGGAAACACTATACAATAATGTGTGATCTTAATTTTCTCAGTTTGGACACTTTATCGCGTGACAAAGTATGGTGAGGGAAAATCTAGCGATTTAAATCTTTGGGCAGCGGGGTTTGACTTTACGGTGTCAAAAAAACTCTCTAGGAAAACACACCAACTTACTTTCATAAACAACGTTCTAGTGCCGTCATTCACCAGTAAATTGCGGACGCTATGTGGGCGGTCAGCATTTTTCTAGTAAACCGTAGCTTAATTGGACGAGAATTGAGAGTGAAATTCAAACTAAAACTCAAAGCATTTATTTCATATAAACCAATTACAGGCACTTTTGAATGGTCAAGCGGTCGGTCAGTCAGAAAGATGAAGATATTGGCCCATTCCGAAGCGTAGTAGGTACCTATGGAGAAGAACGTATGGAGAAGAATTTCAAGAACGCGTCACGTTTAGGTACATTTCGTTACATGAGAGGGAAGAAAGATATAACTTACTCTGTCTCTCGCACTAAATCTCTCTTAATTTCTCTTTTAAGAACTTTCAGTTCTATCACGTGACTGTACGGTGCAGCACGCGCAATTTTATTTGATGATAAGTGGTTTCGTATGAACTTTTTAGTCGAGGTTCCAAATTCAAATCACATTATTAACCAGCGGGTTAATATGAAACTCAGTACAATATTATTGCCCGATTTGACCCTAGGACTTTAATGACTCGCTTTTGGTTAGGTTTGCATGACATATAATTTGACATTTTCAAGCAGGTCGTCTGAAAAATCATCTAAAAGGTAGTGTTTAGGAGTGACTTTATGCTTGGTATCACCCTCAGAACAATAACTAAAGCATAGAAGGAAGCAAAATTTAACTAATATAGTCGATTCTGTTTTCTTACACACTCATAACAGCATTAGAAAGAGACAGATGTAGGTTGCTCAAAATGCAAATCGTCACAAAGCAAACGTCAATTTGGCTACCTTGGCTACCTTTATGATACTATGTTTAAAAGCTATTTAACGTCTCAGGTTTTTGTCTATGACTTTGTTCATCGCATTTTTTCGTATAATGCTTATGGGCGCATGGGAGTTAAAGTGCTTCGTTGATTTTACGTGTTTTTGTAAAAATAGGTACTACAAAATGAATAGTGATTTCGTTTAAATCGCAAAGCTTAAAGATTAAATAATGTCCTGCATTATAGTGGGATGTAAATCACATTCATCCCGCAAAGAAAATGATGCGGAAATCATAAGCTTCCATCGGTAAGTAATCAAATATGGTCATTTTATCGGTTTTGTATTCTCACTGTAGGTTATTTTGGCATTTTTTCAAATTATTGGAGATTAGTGTACACGGTAGTGTTTTTAAATCAATATTTTATGCAATTAAATAATTCGATTCTAGGGAAAATATAAAATTTAAATCGGCATATAAATATTTTGCAATAGTGCTTGCAAAAATAAACTATCGATAGAATATCGATAGAACTAGCGTCATCAAAATTATTACATTATTTTTCTTTACACGTAGTTTTGGGAAGGATTAAATATTTAAGAGTGAAATAAATACCTAAATACCTACGGTCTTGCCAGCAAATCGTACGTATGAGTAATGAAATGACAGTGGTCAAAAATCCGTGTGGCTCATGGTATAATAATTTAAACTCACGTGTGGCTATGATTTTTTTGTCATTTTCAGATTTCCCTCCGATATTGATATGAGGCAAAAATGGATCAACGCTATTGCACGTAACTACTGGGAATTGAAAAAACAACATCGTATTTGTTCCAAACATTTCAGCGATGACTGCTTTATTAAAATATTGCTAAATTTTTTGTTACTTGTTCCGTGGCCAATCGCTCTTTAAAAATTATTTAAGCGTTTTCTTGGTAATTTCAATTTGTTAATAATTTATCCTGAGTTTATAAATAAATAAGTTGATCAGACAGAAGTGAGTTCTTTATTTCACCTTAGCATATTTTAGATTTAAGAGTGTTTATACCTTATGAGTGGCAACGTCGCAATTTAGTGTCATATTTCGTGGTTTTCAATTTTTATCATTTAATCGGAGCTATATTTTAAAAATCTGTTTAAATAACTTTTTAGAATTATGTGAAAACTGTGTAAAAGGTAAGAAATCGCTGCGTTTACAGTTCTATTTATATGCAAATAATACATTGGAGACTTGCAGGGCGTTATTTTCATTGTAAAATAACTGTAAGCTTTACGATTACTTACTTTTTAAACACTTTCACGTAATTCTAAAAAGTTAATTAAACAGATTTTTAAAATATACCTCCGATTAAATGATAAAAATTGAAAACCACGAAATGTGACACTAAATTGCGACGTTGCCACTCTTAAGGTATAAACGCTCTTAATGCCAAGGAGCGATACCATAAACTAAGAAGTCGATATCGGTATTTATTTTATGCATAGTCACATCACTAGCTAATACACTTTTGTCTATGACAGCGTACACTTCAAATGTCCTAAAGCGCCTTCTATGCTTTAGTTATTGTTCTGAGGTATCACCCCTACTATTAAAACTAAGGCTTAGCATGCACAGCGTTTAAACGCAGGCGGTTTTGAAATAGCTGAGAACGCCAACCGCGTACAAACAGACACCACGGCTAGCGTTTACTCGATTTTATTTTTCAGTACCACCATGGTTTTCTGGCAGCATATTGTGTTGTGGCTAAGGTTTTAAAATTTAGAAAACCTAAGCAACGCCAACACCATTGGCACTGGGTACATCCACTAACTAACTGATCAAAGACATTTGAAAGGATACTTTTGCAAAATGCACAACAACATACGAAAGCATCCCGATAAATATCGATAGCTGCTTATGATAAATTATTACTTGGCAAGCTGTGGGCCAGTATCTACAATACGAAGACACTCTACATTTCGAAACGCAATTTATAATAACAAATTACGTTTTTAAAATTAGTTACTGAATAAAACCGCTAGTACGTGCACTTGTAGGTAGGTATAGAAAGCCATTCGTTACATCTTTCGACGGTTTCAAACCGCTTGCGTTTAATCGCAGTGCGTGCTAATCCTAAGATAAGACCAACGCATTAATTCATTTTGTTATTATTATTTATTCGGATCGTGTCATAATGTTGGCTGGGTTCTAGACAGGATGATAATTATTGAAAGTGGTCGATTGCCAAGAAATAGAATCGTCAATGAATGCTTGAGAAAGACATTTATGGATCGCGTGATCGTGTGAAAGCTTTGTTATGTCTGCATTAGAATTAAAAATTACGGTATTAGATATTAGCCGAAGGTCAATTAATTATCGACTTATAATCAGCTGTGTGTGCGAGCTTTTACTCTGCTGTGTAAATAAATATAAACGCCATGCAAGAGTAATTATTTGTCAGAAATGTCAAAACGCCAACGATAGTAAACGAAGTCGTAATGACGCGGCGCGGGCGCCGCGCCCGCGCCCGTGTAAAATTAAATTCTTCATTGTTCCACCAATTGTTTCGGTTAAAATTACAGCTGAAATTATTACGTATGAACCGTAGCCAAAACCTGTTACATTTGGCGTTATTTTCCGTATCTTAGTACTATATTCTTTTGACGGCGGCGAATATTTAATTTTAGAAAGGTTTCCAATGTTCCAGAAATAAATTTCTATAAATGAGACCGCGATTTATTTTAAACTTTGAAGTGTCCACTTTGTTCACTCATAAAAAGTTACAAAGAATGACGTGACGATGGCGTTGATGTAAATGATCAAATGTGATATGACACATATATATCTGTTTCGTTTAAAGTTGCCCACGTACAAGCCCACGCCTTAATGGTCGCCACAGTTTTATTATCAAATAAAATAGTCTTGTTTGCTATGCTTCGGCCGACAACGGATACCTAGGCGTTTTAATGTATCAATCTTGAGATGAAAAAATGCGAATTTATTATTAGCTGGGAATATAAAAATAAATTAATTTGTTTTTCATTACAAGCGTGTTGCGAATGTCAAGCGAAACTGTAACTCCACTAAAGCGTCACATGTAGGTATATTTGCGAAATGGTTTAATTATGTTTGACGCTCTAGTTAGCTAAACTGCTTATTTTGATACACTTTATTAAAAATAGTTTTTAGGGTTCCGTACCTGAAAAGGAAAAAACGGAATTGTTTATAGCCCTTCATTGTCCGTCTGTCTGTCTGTTAAGACCCTTTTTCTCAGGAACGCGTGGAGGTATCTAATTTTGATATTCGCAAATAAATCAAAACCTGTAGGATACTTCCCGTTGACCTATCGGGACCAGTGGCTCAGAAGGCAGGGTCGCTACCGACTGCAACATCCGGTCAGTCTTGGAAGTGGATCACTAAGAACAAAAGCTTCTGCTGTTTGTCTAGCTCGACTGTGCACCAAAGGTCCAAAGCTATTACTTTTAAAGTGAAATTCAATTGAGAGAGAGAGTGAGATCAATTTGCACACCCACTTAATACCTCTACAAGCTGACACACATATTTATCACATCACCAATTAAATTATAATTATTTGGTTTATTACTTCTACATTATTCGAGGTTTTCAAGCACGTGCTGAAAGCAAACATTTTTTAACCCAGCTTTGTCAAAAGACAAGAGTTTCCGTTTTAAATAATAACGTTACTTATGTCACATCACGAAAACATTAGCGCTCACGGTCAAAGCGTTAATACAGGGTCAAATTCAATTAGCTACTGAAACCCCGCAGACCTGATGCGTATCGATATCTTCAATATGATTAGATTTAAAAACTTTTATTGATAAATACGTTTATCACATTTTAATGTCAGGATTTCGCGAAAAGTCTATAATAATGCAAAATCAGAGAGTACCTACTTCGTCGATCTACACATACGAAATCATTGTATTTAATCAATCTAAATAGACATTTTAATTTAATTTCAATAGGGCAAATTAATACTTTTTCTTTCAACTACGTATTAATGTTATCATTATAATCACTACAAAACCGATCACAAAGGCCGTATTTTCTGCTTAGAACCAAAACAGTGCAGAAATGTTAAATATGAAATCTCATGGTTGCACAGTTTGTCTTTTATTTTTTATTTAGATATAAATTTACCACAGAGGTTTAATGTCTCCCATTAAGTTTAATAATTTACATAACTTTATATAACTATTTTATATTATGTGGAATATGTTGTTGGTTAGACATTTATACTCGCTGTTTAGTTTTAAGTTTCTGAAACAGTTAGCTTATTGCCAACATTAAAACAACCAGTGTCATAGTAACCATAATATCATCCAAACGAGTGTTATAATGTTGTACTAAATTTCATTGCAACTCGAACTCGATCCCTTCCTTACTCATCAAACAGACACATTCCCACTACTCAATTCGTGGTATCTTTATGAATTTCCAAAAAAGAACATTGTCATGCACGCGCATTTCACTACAACAGCTAAGAATTAAGAATAAAACATATCGATTATTCGAATTCACGGCGTATCCCGACATTTTGTTCGATATTAGTAGGTATTGCGAAAAATTAGAACTTTGTTGTTTACAAAAATGAGTGATACAAGCTTTGATAACACACACCCAGATATTTCTTAGTTTGTTTGTATTAGATACTCAGCAATTAAACCTTATGAATAAAATAAAACATGAATTTACATAGGATTCTTACAACAGTGTATACAACACCCTATGGTTTCAGAATCTTTTATAGAGGATTCATATCATGGGTGTAGATAAAGTCTTGTATGCAACATAACTAGGCATTAAAACACTCATGTGATACTATTATCACACTCGGCTGCCTTTTTGTTCATGTCGTTATGTAGGATGCTTTTCGGTGTTCCTCTAGGTACTATGTTTATATCTAAGTGCACTTAAAACCCTCTGTTTGTCCGGTAGGGGTAAAAATAGCTATGCTACGGTCTGTTTTCATACATTTCCGTTTAACTGCCACTAATTAGGATGGTACGTGAGCTGCAACGGACCGCAGTTCAACGTATTTTCATATAAAAAAGTGCGGTGCGGCCCGCGTTGGTTTAAAGAAAATGTACGTGGGTCACACTGAAAGTTTTTAGAATACGCCAGTAAGAAAAGCAGCCGTTGAAAAATTTATATGAATTTCGAATTAGGAACTTTTTAGAATCTGTAGATGTGCAATGAATTCATTTGTTTTTAAAAGTGGCGACAATTTAAAAAGTGTCTGGCGTGCGTCGAAATCAAAGATATTAAATGTATAATTTAATGTCTTTGGTCGAAATAGATATTACGAGAGAATATTTTCGACCAAATTTTTTATGATTTTCGTTGCGGTCGTACTCAACAACAATGTTACGATATACTTCGACTAGCATTTCATGACGAAGCCCCATCCCGTGCCACGGTTTAATGAGTTTAAACGTGGTCGAAGCAAACTCACTGATGATTCGCGAAAAGGACGACCTTCTACAGCGACTACTGAAGATAACGTGAGAGCTGTGTGGCTAATGATAGAAGCCGATAGAAGGGTGACATATCAACAGATTCGGGCAGCTTTAGGCATTGGTATGAGTCAAGTACAAAAAGTCTTACATGAGCATTTAGGCGTCAGAAAGCATTGTACTAGATGGATATCTCATAATATGACGGAAGATCAAAACGCCGTGTTTGGATTGGTGCGGCTCAATGCTTGAAAAGTATGACGGAGGTGACTCGAATGCTGTATATGACGTCGTCACACGTGATGAAGGCTGGATATATTGTTACGAACCCGAAACCAAAAGACAATCTGCGCAATGGATGTTTCCATTCGAAGATTTGCCGATAAAAGTAAAAAAGGGCAGAAGTCAAGAGAAAAAGGTGATTGCCTCATTCTTTGGACAGATGGGTCATTTCGCAACAATTGTCCTAGAAGATAAAAAGACTGTTACTGCAGATTGGTATGTCAGTCATTGTTTACCAGTTGTCTTGGAAAATGTTAGACAGCAGCGCCCAAGAAGCAGGATCCTCCCCCACCACGACAACTCTCCAGCTCACTCCGTCAGACGGACTATCGAAAGTGTGGAGTTAGTAAGTCATCCACCTTACAGTCCTGACGTGGCACCTTGTGACATTTACTTATATCCAAAAATAAAAGATAAACTTAGAGGCATTCGTTTTATGAACCCTGAAGAACCCGTGGCTGCGTTTGATTGAAAAAAACGTGGAAAATATCCCATAAAGAAGGGTGGGCCCACTGCTTCAGTCAATGATTCCATCGCATGCGACGGTGTTTAGAAAGGAACGGAGACTGCTTCGAAAAGCAAAAGAAATATTAACGGGTTCTTCCTTTTTTATTTTCTAAAAACTTTCAGTGTGACCATGTGCGAGAGTGTTTTGTGTGTGTGAGAGTACGAAAGTGATTAAGGAGAATTCTGGAATGCGTTGCGTTGCGGTGTGCCCTATTTTACGCTAGCCTTTATAGTGTGTTGTAGGCAAACATGGCATATTGTAGCTTCCGTATATTTGTAGAATATTTGCTTATTCACTCGATACGATTGTAGGTACCTATAATAAATCATTCCAGTACTCTAATTGCGTGACACACTATTAATCACAATCTGAATAATTTTGAAGGATATTGTTAATCCATTGCTTCATATTTTCGAAAAAGATGTCCGCTCAACACAACGTAATAACGTAATTTCCTAATGTTGTTCAACTGTGAAAATGAAAGCCTTACCTACTGCTAATGTGTTACGTAATCACCCCGCTGCCGCTGTTGTTAAGGAATTCGTAGATTTATTAAAATTACAATTTCTTTGGAAGCCTTAAAAACTGCCTACTTACTCAGTTTTACTTAAAGTTTGGCAATCCATGCGTCATTGCGAAACCTGGCAAAATTTAGAGGAATTTAGAGAATATTCCCACGTTTATATACACGAGTTTTATCGCTGGGTAACTTCTTAAGGGGAAGGGGAGTGTGCTCGTGGCTATATACTAACGGCCGATCGATGGTTAAGCTACGCTTGCTATCCAATACATAAGGAGACGTCTTCGTGCCTCGGAAAGCACGAAAGACCGTAGACCTTTGACAGTTTACGATTACTCAGCAGCCCGAAAGTCTGACAACCTGTTTTTGTAGGGGGGGGGGGGGGGTTATCGTATTACCCAGTAACTGGGTTGCTGAGGTTACGAAAAGGCTTATTAATGAGAATAGGTACATCATCATATATTATTTAATAACATAGATACCGTTTTGACAAGCAAGGAAATTCACGACCACTGTGTATGCAAACCTGTCGAATTTTAAGACATTATTATCTTACTTAACAGACACGATAATAGGTGAACCAGACAGATTGTGTAAATATTATACGAGGTGTCGACGATCTAAACATTTGCATGTGATCGCAATCAACGTCAGACAGACCACGTGTGGTCTCGCCACGATAGGAATAGACAATCCATTCACTTTTTGTGTGCATACAAAGGTAGTGCTCTTGTGACTGGCCAGCTAGTTGACTGCACTGCAGCAGCAAAGGAGTATATTTTATGTTGTCAAAATAGTATGTGGTCGTAAAGATGTTTGAATAAAAGTTATGCCATCTACATCTAATAGGTATTTAAGTACCTGTGCGAAGTCTCAGTCTCACTGATTCCTGAAAATGTTGTATATGGTAATTAAACGCGTCTTCAGTTTTGTGACGATTCTATCCCATGATGGAGTTATCTCATCTACTTGTTGTTATCAAGTCCCAGAACCTCGTCTTTAAGCTTTCAAACTGACACGATCCGAGGAAGTATATTTATGAGTATGACACAACCTAAAAACACAGTTTTACAAAATAAACTAGGTGCACAGTGAAAAATAGATTTAATTTCGGAATTCGGTGTCTTTGGTTCTGTATAATTTGCGTTTTTTGATACTGACTTCCGAAATAGAAGTTATATTTCACTTTGTAGTGTTTGGACGTAGGTTCTTTTTATTTTCTTGTTAGTTGTGGAACAGCTACCGCACACAAATTCTTATTTATACCACTAAGTACTTGATATGTAAAAAACAGTGACAGGAACTTATAATAACATCATAAACACATTTTTAATAATATTTATATTGTAATTCCAATGATCTGTCAGTTATCGTTAATTTTTAAATTGGAATTGGAACTTTTGCATGCCCATGTGGCGGTAAAATATGGAGAACTTTATCATAAAAAACACCTATGTACTTATACCTACTATACCCATGTTTGCAAGGAAATAAATGATTTGATTTGATTTAAAGATACACAAAGTAGATTAAACATGTATTATTGCTATCTCAAAATAATAAACATAATAAAATTTATGAGGGACCACCCCGCGAGCTTCCTTTACCAAATAAAAAATAATAAATAATATGGAAAAAAACTCGCCGAATGCATTTAATCTCCTTCTTTTTTAAGTCGGTTAAAAATAAGGTTCATTAACGAGTTGCAAGCTATGAAAAGCTTAGCCGTGGCTACACAAGGCAGGTAGCTACTGAAGCTCCGTGCGTCGGCCCGGCCCGGACACGGATGTGTGTGAACGAGTTCATATAAAATGTATACACCGGTTTTTTTTTGAGACCCTGACGTAGCATGGTCGTTCCACATCCTGGGCACGGCGCCGATATGTGTGGATAGACCTCTAACCTTGCTCTAGGTACCTTCAATTCCACATAAAATCGTGTATTCAGGTTTTACATTGAGAAATCCCCGATTACTCATTCTGAAAGTAATACAAGTTCGAGTTTTCGATTCGGCACGTGTTTTATACTTGTAATCGACAATGCTGCCATAAAAGTTTCAGTATGATTACATTAACGTTGTATTTATGAATCTGATTGCTACATTTATTCAAACGAATATCGATTCCGTATGTTTTATGTTTACATAGTACACACAGCAGCAGGTCAAGTTGCCACAAACTGTAAAATTTTCTCATTCGATGTTGAACTTAACCTTCAACATTTTAAGGTTTAAAATCATTTGGAGAAATTTTACAGATTTGTTTAACCTTATGTGCTGGCGACTGTACATAGGACCGAATTTGCTTCGCGTCGTCGTTCTGAACTGGGAGTCGGGTATTGCCAGATTGGCTTAACAAATGAGCGAAGAAAGTTACGAATCTTTACGAAATAAGTACCTTCAATCATAAAACGTATTTCTAATTTTATGAATAAGGTACCTACGTAGGTACCTATAGGTACCGCTGCTTGGCTTCTAATGACACTCGATAGAAAAGTAGATATAAAGCCTGATTTCCATGGCACTAATTGCCTGGCAGCATACCATAAGTTGAAGTAATTATAAGTGTCGAGATGGAGGGCATTTGTTCCTTAAACTTTATCCTTTGTCACTGGTTAGAAAATTACAGACCGTGGATGGCTATAACAGTAGGGTAAGACCAAAGAAACTAGTTTAAAGAGGGGAAACAAACTCTCACTACTCTGCACTTGCCGTGGCGTTACAAAGTGCCTATAGAACATTGAATTTTAGAAAGAAAGCTTTAAGTATGAATGTCGATGGCTTTATGAGTAGGGGAAGACCAAAGAAACGATGGATGGACTGTTTGAATGGTGATATGGCTAGAATGGGGTAGACTACCGAGATGACGACTGATAGAGAAGTATGGAAGACAACCACACCAATAAATTGGGATAAGGGAAGAAGAATGATGACGATGGCAACAATATTACAGCTAATAAATGGGATAAGGGAAGAAGAATGATGACGAGGGCAAGAATATTACAGCTAATAAATGGGATAAGGCAAGAAGAATGATGGCGATGGCAAGAATATTACAGCTAATAAATGGGATAAGGCAAGAAGAATGATGACGATGGCAAGAATATTACAGCTAATAAATGGGATAAGGCAAGAAGAATGATGACGATGGCAAGAATATTACAGCTAATAAATGGGATAAGGGAAGAAGAATGATGACGAGGGCAAGAATATTACAGCTAATAAATGGGATAAGGCAAGAAGAATGATGACGATGGCAAGAATATTACAGCTAATAAATGGGATAAGGGAAGAAGAATGATGACGAGGGCAAGAATATTACAGCTAATAAATGGGATAAGGCAAGAAGAATGATGACGATGGCAAGAATATTACAGCTAATAAATGGGATAAGGGAAGAAGAATGATGACGATGGCAAGAATATTACAGCTAATAAATGGGATAAGGCAAGAAGAATGATGACGATGGCAAGAATATTACAGCTAATAAATGGGATAAGGGAAGAAGAATGATGACGATGGCAATAATATTACAGCTAATAAATGGGATAAGGCAAGAAGAATGATGACGATGGCAAGAATATTACAGCTAATAAATGGGATAAGGGAAGAAGAATGATGACGATGGCAAGAATATTACAGCTAATAAATGGGATAAGGCAAGAAGAATGATGACGATGGCAAGAATATTACAGCTAATAAATGGGATAAGGGAAGAAGAAAGATGACGATGGCAACAATATTACAGCTAATAAATGGGATAAGGGAAGAAGAATGATGACGATGGCAAGAATATTACAGCTAATAAATGGGATAAGGCAAGAAGAATGATGACGATGGCAAGAATATTACAGCTAATAAATGGGATAAGGGAAGAAGAATGATGACGATGGCAAGAATATTACAGCTAATAAATGGGATAAGGCAAGAAGAATGATGACGATGGCAAGAATATTACAGCTAATAAATGGGATAAGGCAAGAAGAATGATGACGATGGCAAGAGTATTACAGCTAATAAATGGGATAAGGGAAGAAGAATGATGACGATGGCAAGAATATTACAGCTAATAAATGGGATAAGGCAAGAAGAATGATGGCGATGGCAAGAATATTACAGCTAATAAATGGGATAAGGCAAGAAGAATGATGACGATGGCAAGAATATTACAGCTAATAAATGGGATAAGGCAAGAAGAATGATGACGATGGCAAGAATATTACAGCTAATAAATGGGATAAGGGAAGAAGAATGATGACGATGGCAAGAATATTACAGCTAATAAATGGGATAAGGCAAGAAGAATGATGACGATGGCAAGAATATTACAGCTAATAAATGGGATAAGGGAAGAAGAAAGATGACGATGGCAACAATATTACAGCTAATAAATGGGATAAGGGAAGAAGAATGATGACGAGGGCAAGAATATTACAGCTAATAAATTGGGAAAATGGAACATATTTTCACGTAACTTGTTTTGACATATTTTCTCACAAATTAATTCAGTTGTAATTTGTTTTAGATAATTAATGAGTTGTCTGCAGGACGTTATAATGAACGAGACCAACAAAACGGTTCGGCGAAACTTTATTTTATAATCTTTAGTAGTTATGATCATTATTGGCAGCCTTGTTCAATCCCCTGCTGAGGCCTCCTCCCGTTAGTGCCATGCTTCCCTGGCCCGTGCGAGTCTCATTCAGATCAGGAAGATCTGCGATCTTCATAGACCCATACATAGCTAAATTAGTAAGTAATTACCTACCTCACTTTTTGCTCATGTTAAGATAATTGTTGGTATACTTTGATTTGACAGTTTGTTCCCTGAATTGCAACTTTATTGCTGTTTTGTCGTGTAGGTCGTGAGGTGACATACAAATTCTGCTTCCGTGGCCAAGAGTAACATAGGATTATTATTAATATTTTAGCGGGACTTTCACTGGCAGATAGCTGATGTTATAAGGAGTAACATAGGATTATTATTAATATTTTAGCGGGACTTTCACTGGCAGAGAGCTGATGTTATAAGGAGTAACATAGGATTATTATTAATATTTTAGCGCGACTTTCACTGGCAGATAGCTGATGTTATAAGGAGTAACATAGGATTATTATAAATATCTTTCCCGGTAGCACATTCACGTGGGATACTTTCTGACATCCACGCGGGCGAAGCTGCGGGCAGCAGCTAGTTCTTAATATAATGAAAGGTCCAACTTGACAGATTACCCTATCGATATTTTCTCCATGAGTTTCGCTTCTAGACGTTCTCTATTTAAACAGTGCAAAAAATGCACGTCTATTTAGCTCAAATGGGTTTGTTTTCAAGTGTTCTACATTTAGGTCTACAAAACCAACATTTTATTGTTCTTCTTTGTTTCTAATATTCATATGTCATACAAACCTAATTAAGACATCTATAATTTAAGACAGTGCCGTTGGTGGTGCGTTATTATAAATAAACAAAATAAATATTAATGTAAAGTAAAAAAAAATATATAACAAAATCCGTTCAGCGCTTCTCAGGAGCTGACGTAAACTCAGCCAAGGTCCCCAAAACTACGAAACAGAAAATATCACATAGTGACTGTTTATCCACATTCCTCAGCGATTAAGGAAACCGAAACACTAAAGTTATTCTTAGATCGATAAATCTATAATTTCTTCACATAAATGTTACAACATGCAATAAATATCGGAGTCGTATTATTTATTTGATCCAGAAACTGTTTGTAAAATTATAAATAAAAACTATTTTCGTTGGACACGGTCAGTGCTAGAGCCAAATCAGCTGTTTTGAGAAGAAATAGCGAGTCGTATAGGCGTGTAAATGGGACATAGGTAAACATAACCGCGAGGAATTACGGAACGGGAGCGCGGAAAGTCAATTTTATGGTTCATTACCACAGATTACTAAATAGTTACTATTACTTTGCAAACAAACACTGCGTCATTCATGAGTCGGCGATTGTCTAGCAAATCCTTTTTAAAGTATTTCAGTCTGTTACTGTATGAACGTACTTTTTTAGTTATTCCGCTTAAAACGCCAGGTGCTATAAAAAACACTTTTGAACGCGTTTTAGTTTAGACGCATTGAGTGTGTGGCATAGTGTGGACGCCAGAGGGGCAATTCTCGTACTTAAAAAACGTTCAAATTCAAGTCGCAATCTCATCTCAGCGACAATTAATGTCAAAAACTTGTCAAAAATGTATGTAAATTGATTGTATTTTTGACAGATTGAGACTGAGATCAGACTGTGAACGTTCTTAAAATTACGGGAATTACCCCTCTGATCACGCTACAATATTCCAATATGCTTCGAATTAAGCAATTATAAAGCATAATTTTAGTTTACAATACCAAACCTGTTTGGAACTAATAAAACAAATCCAAAAATTTTAGAGGATATTTTTATTATTCTGTCCATGCGTGTAATAAACGTTAGCTTTTGATCAACCGTAACACCAAGGTCTCTTATTTGTGTCCGGTTCCGAAATTTTTACTGCGTCCATTAAATAGTCTTGGTCTATTAGATAATGCTTTCGCATGTATTTACCATGGTATCATTGGATTTAGATGTATCTTGTTAGACTGGACTAACCAGATGCAGCTAAATGTCAGAATTTTACATGGAGTGACTGCCTATCTGACCTCCGGAATCCAGTAACTGGGTAACACGATACCTTTTGGTAAGACCAGTCGGTAGATTTTCAAGCTTGTGACTACCCGTAACGACTGTCAAAGATCTTCGAATGCCAGCCGGGGCCCATGGCTTAACGAGCTTTCCGAGACACGGCACGCGCAACTCTCTTGTAACCATAAAGGAACATTTTTCGTTATTTACGCAAAAATAACTCTCGTGTTAGTGTTATTTTAGGAACTGCCTTGGAAGCACATCGTTGTAGTGTTGAAAGTGCGAGCTAGACTACAATAGTGTTGCTCCGAAGAGCCTAGAATAAAGCTGATGACACACAGCTGTACAAAATGACATGACGTTGACATGTTAAGGGCAGCGCGCCATTGAGCTTGTTCTTGACTCGACTTCTCTGATAATCTGTCTAGTTAAGGTAATTTGTACAACTATTTAATAAAAAACCGACAGAAGACATGCGATAGGACACATTCCGACCATTTTTGTAAGTTTCTTTCATAACTTTCTGCTACAGCGTCAATCGTGTAAATGTGGAAATTTTGAATTTTAATTGAAAAATATGTCGCATCATCATAGACAGCCTATAATGTCCCCACTACTGGGACACAGGCTTCCTCTCGGTGAGAGGGCGTGGGCCATAATTCATCACGCGGGCCCAGTGCGGGTTGGTAGATGTCACATGTTTCGAATTTTTGGTCCACGGACTGGCCTCAGCAAGCGTGGCTTAACCTTAAAGAGCAACCTTTGTGACTGTTATTATTTAGTTACGAGTCCCTATCGTGCGCGTTAATGCGTGTTAATTTCCGGGCCGAAAAATCTCAGATTGCATTGGAACTATAATGCACGTAGTAATATTGCCATTCACTGGCAACAGGTGATACAAGACTAGTCTGGCAATTAATTTGGTTTCTCTATAAACACAAGTAGAATACCAAAGCCTCAAATCCGCTTACTCCAATGCATTATTTATGATCTCACCGCAAGCATGGTGATAGCAAAAAAATATATTGTTCAGGATTTCAGTTCGAAATCAGCATTACATTAACACCAAATGACGAAATAGTAACCTTGTTGCTATCTTCATTTACGTAATATTCAGTTTCATCATCTTCTGTAGGGTAGAGAGAGAAAATTAAACAAGCAGATAGATAAACTCATATACTTTATTTGATTATTCATTCATTTAATTCAATTATGAATTTATATGCCCGCCAGATGGGTTTTCCAAGCAGCCGAAATTTTAAAATTCCATGACAACTTTTACTATTTTAACCTCTACATTTAGGGGTTATTTTTTCAAATATTCAACTTAGTGCTCACCTTCGTTATAAAAAGGAACTCTTGTGCAACATGTCATGCCTCTAGACCCAGTGGTTTGGCTGTGCGCTTATTGAACTGAAGATTTATATGAAGTAGATTGTATTTGCAACAAATTATTGTTATATAAGGTCTAAATTAGTAGTAGAATACAAACACACACCCACACAAATTTATTGCAATCAAAAGATAAAATTTGTGAGTTTCCACTTTGTATGTAGGGTTAATCTTCGGAATTCCTGATTCGATTATGGAAAGAATTTCACATTCGTTTAAGAATGTAAGTCACAGCCATGCCAGCCAGCCAGCCGGCCATGTATACGTATTTAATCCACTTTGTGTATGTTGATGACGTTATAAAACTTCCTGTCACTGCTGTTTACATAGCTAGTACTTAGTGTTATACAAGCAAGTGGGAAGGTACGACAACTAAAAAGTGTATAATAAAAAAAACTGTCCTCATCATCCGCCCAGCCATTTCCCAAATATTTTTGGTGTCGGCTTACAGTGTAACCGCAAGCAGCTGAATACCAGTAAGTATTTTACATGGAGCGACTGCCTATCTGACCTCCACAACCCAGTAACTGGGTAATACTATACCCCTTGGTATGACAATCTGGCTTCTGACGACCCGTAACGACTGTCAGACGTTGTATTAAATAATAATATAACGACGTGTCGCTAGCTACGGAAGTTATTTCATAGAAATACATAGAAACTAGTAGTGTCGCGGCAACATGTCGCCTGCTGCTGCCTGCAGTCGGCTACGGATTTTAATTGTACCTTTAGCCGTACCTACTGCTGCATATGGCTGCAATTTAGTTTCTGTCGACGTTAATTGCCTTCCAGTATTCTGCGGACGCAATCAAGTGCATGGGAAATGTAGGGAAATGTCACGTTAAATGAAATGATACATAAGTGAAATGAAACAGCACGTGTTTGTTTGGTTAGGTAAGGCATTTTTAAAAGTATTTTTTATTATAAGTTTACAAACACTTGCTTATAAAATTGCATACCTTCAGGCATATGATGGAGAGACCAATGTACACATTATTTGCTTAGAATGTAGGTACACAAAAATAAGTTGTTAAATTATATAATAGGATCCATGTACATTCTGCCTTAATATAGCATGCAAATATAATATAAAGTAGAGGTCAATAAAGATATTACAAAAAAAAATAATTTAGGAAATCCTGCACAGAATAATAACATTTATTTACAAGTAATTCTGTGAAACGTTTTTTAAATTTTTGCAACGGTAAACTTTTAATTTGATCAGGTATTTTATTAAAGATTACAGGAGCCATACCCATTTTCGCAATAAATAAACTTGAACTTATTTTAAAGCTTCAAATCAAATCAAAAAAATCAAATCAAATCATTTATTGGTTTGCAAACATGGGGATGGGCAATTTTATTCAAATGTATTTTCTAAGTTGAGTTTTTCCTCCACACTGATTTTTTTTTGTGCTGTGCTTCGCCGAGGCTATGGAGGACGCCTGGAGACTCGCTTATCCGAATTCAGATCCACCTGACAGTCCATCTTAAGACAAAGATGGCGGGATAAGCTGTTCTGCAGAGTAGTACGGAATAATTTACTTGACTCGTCTGCTACTATACTGCGGAGAGTCGCGCCAGTTGGCTGGGGATAAGTGGGAATCGGGTCTTTGGCGTCATGCACTACCGTCGTCAAACATAGGCAATTTGTTCGACGTCACTACTTTCCGCCTCGCTGCTTCCTTGCGACTAGGAGCTCCATGTTGTTCTCCTCATCGCTGTCACTGTGGCGAAGTTGTCAACAGCCTCGGACACCACGGACGGGTTGCTTAGCTCGGCACGCGAACATTAATGACATCATCCGACGAACTCTTGTCACCGTCGGCCTTTCAGCTGTATTAGAACCCAATGGTTTGGCACGCGACGATGGCAAGAGAACGGACGGTATGTCTTTAATGTATGTCTTTAATGTATGTTCTTCTCCATACGAAACTACCTTTTGGAAGGGGCGACTAGAATCAATTCTATTTAAATGTAAATGTTGACGTTCAAAAGTGCCTTTTATGTGCCTATTTGAAATAAATGCTTTGACTTTGACTTTGACTTTAATGACTTTGATGTTTAATGAGCAATGGGTAGCTTGCTGAGGGTGTTAAGATCATATATAAAACAATATTTTAAACTCTTGATAACATACCATTATTATTTTGCCCTTGGTTTTATTCGGCCGCGGGTTAGAAGGCGTTTTAAGTGACTAACTGCTGCCTAGATGGCGTTAGCGTTGAATTAGATGTCACACACCTTTTGCTGCGGTGTACCCACAGAACAGATAAAACATGGCGGTTTCCTCACGATGTTTTCTTTCGCCGTTTTGAGAGCAGTGGTGATGAAATAATTTACACAAAGTAAAGCGCCTGTCTCGGTTCGAACCACAGAACAGCTCTTTTATCTGTTCTGTGGCTGTACCTACATCTGAGGTAAGAGAAGTAGGTACTATTATTACCTTCCAAGTCAGCACCTTTAACACATGGCCAATCACTGGGTATCTCATATACAGGTGTGTTTTGTAATGCTAAATAGTGAGTTTTATGAATGTAAGGTCCCACAAAAGCGTCCTTATAAAAAGTATGCAGACTAACGTCGTTTTAGTTACATTTAGGAAGAAGTCCGATATTACTATTATACAACGTGTAACATAATTAACGCAAGACCTCATACACCCCAATTAGAGTATTGAGTTAAAAGCATAATACAATGACCAAAACAATTTTTTTTAAAGCTAACTATTATTATTATGAAATACGTGTTGACCATAGCATTACTTTATGCATTTAAAATTGAGTCTTCTCATCATGAAATAAGATTAAATTTTCTTAGGCTCGATTTGCGGTCAGTATTGCAAAATACATAAAATTCGAAAAAAATACCTATGTTAATAGTTACTGAAATGGATTCAGTAGTCAATTATGAGCAAACTATTTTCGGGACTTGCGTTTATTCTGTTACACCTTGTATAACCCTGCGCCAACTCACACGATAGGTACTTTATCCTCTTTCACAAATTTTACATGAGTCGTCACAACTTTCTACTTAACAAAAATACATAAGAAGGAAGCTACCGTTTAAACTCCCATGATTATAAAATGGAAACTGGTCAAAATCCGTAACAAAATAAATGATAAGCATATCGCAGTACTTCAGCCAGCACTACTGCAGTTCAATTTAAATGGGCGCTCACTGCCAAAAGTTTAGAATAAATAAATCATACCTACAGAGAAAGCCCTAAATTACCTCAACGTCCAAATACGTTTAAGGCATAACAAGCTCATGTTATGTAAACATGTTTCCTATTAAAATCTACTGCAACACTATGAAACGGAATCCTCCGTACAATGTTTAAGAAACAAGGAACATTGTTGCAAAATTGCATTGTTGCTTATTTTATGTTTCGTGTAAATGCTAGTTAAAAACGTATGAAGATGAAGGAAACTGTTGGAATAATGAATACGACAGCATGCGTCGCATGGCCTCTATAGAAATGGAAGACAAAATGACAGATTGTAGAAAGATTTCTACGGCGCGATGTCAAAATTCAAGAAATGAATGATTTTTTGTTAAGAAAGTGAATAGTCTTCTCTTCGTAGAGTAGAGATAGAACATGGTCATGCTACGCGTGCAGCAATAGTGAATGACAAAATATGACGTATGTATTTATGTATACATTGGTATATACACCCGGCTATGTATAAACCAATACTTAATACATGTTACTACATAGATTATTGTAAATCTCAGCGGTCACAATATTTATGAAGGTACTGTGTGAGTCGCTCTATCCAATTTTCATGTTGAACTTTCCCATAATTTCATCCCCTAATTTACCCTCTTAGACCTTGCAAAATACCAAATCTACACATTGAATTAAATTAATCTACGCAATCATTTGAACTTATATCATGGTGATCGCTTGTATTAGAACTTGATATTAGGGGTAATATTTCCAAAAATCCTGAAACACTCGTTCCATAGTTTTTAACCGAAAGCTCAAATAACAGTTCTCTTTGATTATTGTTACGAAATAACGGGTTTTCATACAACATTTTATTCCCGATTTAACCGTTACCCGTTTACAAAAATCCATTCTTAGTGAATGTCTACGTCGGAAAAGGAACCTACTGTCCAAATTAAATGTTTTCAGCTTCAGTGGTTAGGCTCGCGCCTTGAATACTTTCTACAGTCTGTCATTTTGCCTTTAGTTTCTTCCCTTTTTACGGTGGTCATGCTACGCAGACATCTTTCTTGGTTTTGTGCCATATCTGAACCCGCCAGCTGTGCAAAAATTTGATAATTGCTTACTAAAGTTATACCCAATTTCAAAAAGGCTTTTCGCGTACATCCAGTTATATTAATTGTTAAGCAAATTGACAGAATACGTCAATTTGCCATGCTATAGCCATTGCATACCCCTGTCAAAGAATGACCATTGTGATTTGAATATAGGTACGAGCATTTTAAATTGGTAGTCAATTTGATGTGACGGCATTCGGCTGAAATGAAGACGATGATACCCCAATTCCGATTAAATGTGTATCCAATCACCAACAGTCCGTTTATAGATGTTTCACTTACCAAAATACGGTTCTGTTATTTTGGTTCAACGAACGACATTGTGCACGACGCAGTGACCACGCTCGGCACTTGGCAAGGTGATCGGCGATCTCTTTAACTCAATTTATGTCCAAATCTGTCAGTCAACCAGTGCATTAACCTATTTGGCATTCGTTGAGTGTGTTACATAGGTACTTTGTTTTTTTAAAGTACCTTCTTACACCTATCTACATAATATTGCGAGTTTAGAAGAGAAGAACACTATTTTCAAACGTATCGGATTTAAATAGGTACTTTCTAATACATGTCAGAGTGAGCTATCAATTATTTTGTCTCGTCACATATTATGGCAGTTCAGTCAGCAGTAGTCAGCCCCATTTGCCACCATGCTAACTAACATGGTGTTAACTGGGGCTGAATGGTAGGATTCCATGTACTTTTGGTCTTTGAGCTGACCTAAGGGTGTAGGTAGTAGGCAGGTAGGGTAAGCCTAAGGGTGTCCTAGGTCATATGATGCCAACAGAACCACACGCTGTGGTTGCGTGGCACCACTAAATGGATAAAATGTCGTTATAAGAAATACTTCAGTTACCATGTTTGAAAATAGTTCATCAGGAATTGTTTAGAATGTAGGTAAGTATACATGCTTACATATGGAGCTCCCGAATTTTCACCACGGTTGCAAACGACATTAATGCAAGGTTTTGGTAGGTCATTGCTACAAAAGGTTACGGAAGACCACAATATATAATTAATTTATAACTGTTATTACAAAAGTAAATTCGTAATACGCGTAGAATTTTCGCCAGACCGTGACCTCGAGCGCAGGGTCGCCGGTCGGGGAAAATAGAATCCGGATGTAACATTACAACTGTCGTATGAATGTTTTTGTTTTACGAACAATTTTAAGTGTTGGGATGTTCCTTCTTGTTTATTTTAATAGATCTCCTACGATAGGCTTAAGAGCATTTTGACGCGTAGATAAAATATAACGGGCACTCCTAATAAAACATCTAAACAAGTCTGAACTATCGGAACTTAGAAATTAAATGGGATAATGTTGTTTATTTCTCGCTTTTTAGGGTTTCGTAGCCTGCCGGAAAAAACTAAACCCACAACTAAACAATTTCGGCATGCCCGTCAGTCCGTCCGTCCGGATGTGAGTCAGCCATTTTATTCGGAGACTATTTGCACCATATCGATGAAAATTGGATAGAATGTGTATTATGTGCATCGTGAACTAACGGTGTAGTGAAATTACGAAAAAACCAGTCAGGGGTGGCGGCTGTCCCCACATAACAATAGTCCTCCAGATCGAATTTCGGCCATGGCGACTAATCTCAGCAGACACGAGATGTTATAGTGCACAAGTGAGTGCGCAGACACTGGTGCGCTCTCTCTTCCCTCACTCTCATGACCATGGACTAGGTAATAGGTAATACGGGCTGGTGTCCGCAACTCCACGTCAATGCGCGTGTTTTGCGTACTGGTGGGAGAATCAATTATTCGATCCGACCCAGCTTCTCGAGGAAGGCCAGCAACGCCTTGGTGTTACTGACAATCTCACGTAGGGTAGCTGGGTTACCGAAGTACTTTGCCCTATATGTGGCGACTACCGGGCAGCTTAGAAGCACATGGGCTGCTGTCTCGTCGTCCTCCATGCAGGCCCTGCACAGCGGACTGTCCGTGACTCCTAAGACAAAGAGGTGTTTATTAAATGGCCCGCGGCCAGTTACGGCTGCTGTGACTGTACGCAGCTGTTGCTTGGTTAGTCGGAGAACCTGTTTCGTGAAGCGGCCATCGATTGTAGGGAGTGCTTCCCTAGCCTGCCTGCACTCACCTAGGTCCACCCATGGACCATGGACTATGGGACATACTCGATGGGACGGCAATTCGACGCGACCGGAGAGAGATCGGGCGGAGGGCTATCGGCTTAACGTGCATTCTGAGGCACGGAGGTATTACACCGCCAACTTCCAAACTCCAGGCTGTTACTGAGAAATGCCTAATGGAAAAACCCAATAACACTTCATCCGACCCGGGGATCAGACCCAGGACCCCACGCTCAGGAGTCGTGCTTGCGATCACGAGACATACGGGGCAGTCAGCCCCCACATACTATGTTACCAAATTATGAATAAAAATATCAATGCACATTATGAAGCGTATGGGGTATCGTTGGATATAATAATTAAAAAGATTGTGGTTTTCCGAAGTGACTTTTTTATCTTCACTTGTGACTAACTTTTTATTGTGACGTTGCTAAAATCAATAATTAAAGCAACTAGTAGCGACACCTTTTTTGGGTCTGCTCAAGCTCGTGGCATGATGGTTTTGGTGAAATTGTGTCATGCGAATTAATTACATGTTTATTAGTTATTTAAATAAATAAACATATAGATATAATTTCCCACATTCTTTTTATAGACATTGTTTATCAAAATAATGTGGGAAATTATGTATATCAAGAATACGTCAAATCGATTGACGTAAGAATCACCCAAATCAGCCCACGCGTTTGGTCTCTAGAGCGCGCGAGTGCCACATAGGAACAAACATATATAATACATATAGATTGATAAACACATTACCCTCCTTTTCGTCGCGCAGTTGGGAAAATATATAGGCTGATAAAAAAATTACCCTACTTTGCGCAGCGCAGTCGGGTAGAAAGTACAGTTGGCTCTTTGTACTTTTCTGCCGTCGAATTATGCTGAGTGAACTATAAATACAAGTTCACTTCGTAAACAAGCATATTACAAATTAAAGGACTATATCCAAGATAAGAATACTTGGAAACATGCTGGTCCAGCTCCATAGGACAATCTAGGGTCCAGACAAAACCGAACTAGTTGCTAATTTAATTGTATAATTTATTTAATTTATTTTTATGACATTGGTTTATATTCTGTGATTACTTTAACTCACTTATTGACTAATAACTTGTTAAAAAAATTTAGGAAAATCATATACTACTTTTACAATGTTTGTAAATATGTGAGCTACATTTTTAATAATTATTTTTACCTATTGTGGTATAGTAATTTTATTCTAGGTGCATCGTCTTCACATATAATTATATAATTAATATACACAATATATTGTAACGCGTTTTAAAAGAGTTACGGTGGAGTTTCTTGCCCATTGTTCTCCATACGAAACTACCTTTTGGAAGGGGCGACTAGGAGGAATCAATTCTAATTTAATGTAAATGTTGACCATCAAAAGTGCCTTCTAAGTGCCTATTTGAAAGAAACGCTCTGACTTTGACATACAAGAGTCGATCGACAGCGCAGTACCGGCTGTTGAGGAACCGCCAGTGTGACCGTTTTAGTCGGTTTCAGAGTACCGCATCATCATAAAATACAATACAATCACCTGCTGTTGTCTGTTCTCCTGGTACATCGCGGTTCCTAATGAGTAATTAACGAGTGTTTTTCTCCTTTTCAGCTCTTACAGTCCGGTTTTTGACAAAGAGGTACATTGGAGAATACGATCATCAACAAGGTAATTGATATTTTGTTATTAATTTTGGACAAGTGTCATTGCAAATAGCTTTACTTAGGTACTACGATTTTTCTTGGGCGGTCCATCTTGTTTATTGTAGTGATGATTTTCGCGTGGTCGTTGGTAGTATGAATACGGTGGGATGCAATTTCATTAGAGAAATTCAAAATCCAAATTCATCACTGACTGCTATTGATATATTAACAGTCTCTTCTAGAAGCCCTTTTTAATGCCCACTTTTTGAAAATTATCAAAGTACAAGCCGTAGCCGTAGCAAGTAGATTTGTGTGTGCCACCACTGACTTACCGGCTTAATCGGATATTTTATTAGCATAATAGATAAAAGCTTAATCGTACTCTATCTGTTATATAGGTGCCTACTTTAGAATCTCTCCTTTTTATGCTTAAAGTTTCATTAAAACTGGGAAAATAGAAAGCGAATTTTGTTTAAAAATGTACCATAGTATTCTTTTACATTATTTTATGTTATCATTGTTCGGTTTACAGATAGCAAATACAAACACGAAGCGCTGCTGGATGGCGAACCGATACTCTTCGAAATTCTCGATACTTGTCCAAAGGTAAAAAGCTTTTTACATTCAATTTGATTGAAAGAATATACTATACAAATTCTATATAGGAGCAGTGGTGGTCTACTGATAACGACCCCGTCTCTTGTCTTATGTGGTGGGTCCGAACCCAGGCGGGCAATTTATACTTTGTGTAATTAAATTCGTCACCACTACTCTCAAAACGGTGACAGAAAACATCGTGAGGAAACCGGAAATCGTAGAACCAAAAAGTTCGAAGACATATGGCATAGCTACCAATCCGCACTGGGCCCGTGCGCGTGGTGGAATATGCTCACTCCCACAGAGAGGAGGCCTGTGACCCGGCTTAAATATAGCGAAGGAATAAAAGTGTAAATGTTAATATTTACCAAAACCGGAAAAGAAGGGAAAATCGTCCATGTTCAGAGTTAATCAATCACAAAAATAAACCAGCAGAGTATTAAACATTTACAATATTACGAATTACCACCCGTCACATTAAATAGACAGTCATTAAAAAATAATTGATTTATCGTTACAAAATTCGTTCTTTGCCAAAACGTATTTTACACAGTCTCACTTAGTGGAACGTGTTGTACACACGGCGACACTTCAACCAATACATTTCCAGTATATACTGGCCTCACATTATCTAGGCTTTCCGTACTAAGAGAGATCAGCATAAATGAGCTTGATATCTCGTCGTGGTTACGAGGCGTAAGCTCGCGTTCCATTTAGTAGTTTCCGCTTCGTAGTAAACGCTTGGCACGGTACCCCGGTAGTTTGAGACTGTAATAATCTTGTTCAACAATGTCTAATGTGTTCTTTTTATTGTCTACAACCTTGAATTTGATTTCACTTTGAATACATATGTTTGCTTTTGTCGAATTTACTTTTCAAACATACCTACTAGTTAGTTTCCAGGCCCTGTACGCATAGCATGTAAATAATTGTAACTGGAATCCATAAATCCTAATCAATTAATGATGATAAAAGCAAAGCAACTTGTTAAAATTAGGAAATGATCAAACATTTTTGTGGGGGGGGGGGGGCTTTGCAAGTAGACTGCGTAGGCGAGGCGGTTTACTAATAGGTAAAATAAACTAGCACTAGCACTGCTGAGAGATAAAATAAACTAGCACGTTTAGTTATTACATAATAATTGTTTAGGTAAGATTAACATGGAATACCTGGTGGCCTGTTAACAGAAGCTCCGCAGAGTAGGTCTTGTAGAACTGACCGTAGGACCGCAGATAGCGTGCGGTACAGCACAGCGTGCAGTTCCGTGCAGCGTGCAGTGAGATTAGGCCGTAGGACCGCAAGGAGTGAGCGTGAGGTTCGGCTGAGCGTGCAGTGTGTAGTCGTCCTGCCCTCAGAACCCCACATAACAAAGGGTTCTGGGCAAGCATCCTTTTGTACAGCTAGCAGTAGGTGAAATGACCGCCTAATGTCTCGTCTTTAGTGATGTGCTAAGACACTTACGGTCTTATTACCAGTTATCGGAATAGGTAGAGCTAATATACCTAAAGTTCAAAGAACAGAAACAAAAAAAGTGGAGTGCATTACTCTTTTTTAAAACAGAAACCGGAAATGAATTCGATAATTGTTTTACTTTATTAATTTTAGTTGTACAGACGCCAGCAGGTCAAGCTACCCGAAACTGTCAAATTTTCCCAATCAACCTTGAACCTTAATACTTTAGCGATAAAGTTGAAAATCTATTAAAGAAATTTGACAGATTGTAGTAGCTTGATGTGCTGGCGTCTGTACTTAAGTAGATAATGTTCCAAAACCCGGGACATTAATCCCGAAAAAATATTTAAACGAAAAGCGTCTCCACTTTGTCTCTGTTCTCTTTCAAACTTTAGGTATTTTAGCTTTGTTTTGAAATAATAACCTAACATAAATCAAAAATAAGTGTACAAAACTGACAACTTAGTCCGCGTTCTTAGTTGGACAATTTTGTATGAAGAACTTTTGCTAAAGTCGACATAAAGTCCGAAATACAAAAACTGGGTCAAGGTTTAGGCTCGGGCTAAACTTAAATAGTGTTTTGTAATAAATTATTAAATTCCGTTATTATCACTATAGGTACCCATAAAGTTGCAGCGTAACACGCTGCTACATATTTGTTATTGTCATTATAAGCGAATGTCAAAGATCTACGGATGACAGCTGGGACTAAAGGCTTAACGTGCTTCCCAAGGCACGGAGGGGTCTCGATCGCGATGTATGTAATGGATGGTCAGTCACCTCGAACCGACCGCAGCAAATGTAGCTTACTGTGTTAGTTATTTTATTTACTGGGAAGTAGATACGATGCAAATTTGTGGGATGAATTCGTTGAAGAAAACCTTCCCTCTTTCCACTTCTCCCGGTCTGCTGCGTAATATCACTTATAATCATTATAAATGAATATGGGTTTGGTAACCCAACCAAAAAAATAACCTCAACCACGTGCAAAACGAAACAAACAACAGCGTAACAACACAAGTAGCAACTGCCTCAACCTGCCCTCAAACGTTGACGAAGCCCAACTTGTTTCAGAGTATAGAAGAGTTGCCGGGTACCGAGATAGCGCAGTGGGCGGACGGCCTGTTCTTGGTGTACTCGATCACCGACCGGGAGTCCTTCAACTATGTGCGGCGCGCGAAGCAGAGCTTACAGCCTGAAATACCGCTCGCTCTCGTCGGGAACAAGGCTGATATGGTGCATTTGAGACAGGTTATTGTTTGTTTTATTGTTTTTTGTAACTGCAACAATCTATCATAGATGGGATATGTGCTTGATAAACCGGAACTGCACTCCAATTGCGTAAAACGCTTGCCATCACAACTTGAAGGATTATGAAGGAAATTCATAATCCATTGCTTCTTATCTCTGAAAAATTCGTCTGCTCGACAACGTAAATAATGGAATGAATATTGTTGAACTGTCAAAATGAATAGCATTGGGAATGTGAGTGTGTTAGGTACGCAGTTAGGTACTCAGCTGTTCAGTTAATAATTTGAAATGGTTTGTTTGCAACCGCAGTAGCACAAACAAAGCTATTTGGTACTGTCGAAATGCCTCAGGGCTGCTCGCTGGTGACAGGTAAGAAATATGAGTCAGTCATTCTAATCATTATTATCTCATCACAGGTCAGTCCAGAGGAAGGTGAAATCCTCGCTAAGGACTTCGAATGCAGTTTCGCCGAAGTCGCCGCCGCCGAGCAAGTCAACCAAGTTAGCGAAGTCTTCCACGAACTCTGCCGAGAAGTCTTAACACATAGACGGAGACCCAAACACAGTTTACTCGATAGAATGCTAGGCTCCAAAACAGCGTACAGAGTTTACTCACGAGGGAAGAGCGATAGCGCGTTACCAAAAGACTAGCTGCATTTAACTGTCTCCGGGACTAAATACAATGTTAAGGAATACGCAATGCACGAAGAACTGAACAGAACAAGGACACCGAAGCACGGGGCTTCTTTTTTACCTCTTTGGTATGAGACTACCCTAAAAAATATATTCCACGTTTAATGGCTTAATAGCTAGGACTGTAGGGGGGCTGTACTTTCCCTTATATCTTGAGGTATGGCCAGACAGTGCGAGGTATGCGCCGCAAATGCATTTCTATGTCAATTGCCTTAAACTGAGGCACGCGTCACATGCGGTCGAAGCACATGTTTCTTACGGCCTGGACGAATCTATAAATAAATAATGATATCATGTAATAAAATCCTGTTTAAAAAATTCAAACTGATGAGAAAAAACATACTGTGTACCTATTTTACGGTCAGAGGCAAACATTATGCTTGAATGGCAACCCTATTTTGAGCCAGGGGTGAAGTGATCCCCTCTTTAGAACAAGTATCAGAGATCGTTGCCGTCTCGTCGTCGTCGACTCAAATGCTCGTCGAGTGTAGAGAGGACGACTGATTCTAAATTCAGTTACTAACCGATCGTGTTTATATTAAGCTCTTTATTGAATTCCGATCTACAATAAATGCAGTACTAATCAATAGTGTTTACATAGCTCTTATTGTTATGGAATTATTATTTGACAAAAAAAAGTGTCTCTGATAAATGTATCTAGGACTTATAAATGTGTAGTACTTAGGTGTTATAGATAGGTCTGGCCAAAAATAAACCCATTAGGGTGCGGGGGGCACATAAATATTTAGTTACATACAGGGTTATTGGTAATATGTCGGCAATCCATTAAGGGGATGTACGGGAGGTCATTTGCAGCCAAATTACCCCTTATGACCCCAATGCAAATGTCAACCATTTCCGAGTAATTTGACATTTTAATTTTTTTTGTCGGTTGGTATGCAACTTCCAAAATTTAAAAAAGCATTGCGTGTTTTTTTTAATTATTATTATCTGCCTCTACTTCAAGACATAATAATCAACCGTAAAATGACAATTATCTTTAATATTTTTTAAATCAGAACACACAATTTTCACCATTTTGAGCAAGTTATTTGAATAAAACGGCTGATTTCTGCAAAAAAATCTGGATATACTTATCAACATAACATTAAAAAAATATGTAGGTACAACTTCTCAGCTATCCAAAGAGATACAATAAGATACCAGAGGGGTAATTCCCGTAATTTTAAGCACGTTCACAGTCTGATCTCAGTCTCAATCTGTCAAAAATACAATCAATTTCCATACATTTTTGACAAGTTTTTGACATTGATTGTCGCTGAGATGAGATTGCGACTTGAATTTGAACGTTTTTTAAGTACGAGAATTGCCCCTCAGAAATATAAAATGTCAAATTACTGGAAAAATTTTGACATTTGCATAAGGGTCATAAGGGATCATTTGGTTGCAAATGACCTGCCGTCGCCTTAATGGATTGCCGACGTATTACAAATAACCCTGTTTATCGAATGCTTAACTTAAATATTCTAGGCCGAAAAATGAGCCTGTGCTATAGGTACTTATTAAGGCTACGATACAATGTGTATTTAACCCTTGTAAATAAGTATGTCTCGACAAAATAAAGATAGGGTAGTACATTCATCTGCGAATCTTTTAAAGTTTTTCTGCTCGTGGATAGTAATGTAATACTTCATGGGTCGTCTATATAAGTACGTAATCATATTTGAAGTTAGAACATTACAATGTCCTATTAATTAATTGATTGTGTGATAAAAATACTCATGAAAATATCTCATGTTTGCTAAAGACAAAAGTGAATTTAGTTTTGTACTTAGATTGTGTTGTGTTTACGTTAATATAAGACTTGCTGTGACCAGATGTGGTTCTCCTAATTTTCAGGTTATACAATTTTAAGGCAACACACATTACGACAGTAAATGAAAACGTTCACTGGCAACAAATAATAATGCGAGTATTTTTGGAACTACCAAATAAAACCTAGCATCGTAATTAAAAAAAGTTACTTATTCAACCAAACAAAATATTTAGTAGTGATGGGCTGACTATAGATTTTGCCAATCTTGGACTAGCTATAGTGACTAAACTATTGAATATAATTGATTGAATTTTCGTATGTAGACGAACGGTATTAAATATACGCAGTTTAATTTACTGTCGTATTGTCGTCTCTCCTTTGTTTATTTTCCTTCTACATCCGCCTGTCGCTCAGCATCATCCTACGTACGTACGCACAGCTACAATTCAAAGCTATAATTTTCCAGTATAAGCTGATCTCGCATTGTATAGGATTTCCTTACAATATAAGGTCAGTGTAAACTGGAAATATATAGCTTGATGTGTAGCCGTGTGTACGCTACGCAGCAATATTTGCGGTGTTAACTTCCACACACGTCAATTTGGTTCGGCGAAGAGTGACAAGCCCTAGAATCGTAGACGTAGCATTGTATTGACCATTGCAAAACGTCAATGGCAGAATTTACATTTATTTTAGTCTCTCTAACTTTCTAGTCTCTTTAACTTTTAGCGCTAACATAATTTCTTATTCTTGGATAATCATGTCTGGTGACGACTTTAGCAAAAGTAAAGAGATTTAAGAAGCTCTTTTTTTAACCCTCGATGGAAGAAGACCGATATTATAAGTTAACGTGTGTATTGTGTGCCTGTCTGCGGCATCGTAACTCCCAAACGGGTGAACCGATTTTGTTTTTTTTTTTGTTTTGTTTGAAAGTTGACTCGAACGAGTGTTCCTAGATAAAAAATGAAAAAAATAAGGAAATCTGATTTGATTATTCAATGCTATACAGATCAAAGCGACCAAAAAATTTTGCGGCCGTAAAATTACTTGAAACTCTACACCAAAACCAGTTGAAACCATCCCTTTTTAAGTCAACTATCCATGAACACGACCTTGACCTGAACCAGATTCTTCTTCAAATCTTTGAATGAGAGTCTTATCTTATACGTCTTTCACAGCAGAGCATAGAATGGAGCTTCTTGTTCTTCATAGCTCTTGACTTATTGCCTTTAGGTTTAATAAACTGTCTACGCAGTGTATGTTAAGAAATGCACGAGTGAGTGATGTTTAGATACCGTGGCATTTTATTTTTTTAGCGAAAAAGTTGTTGTTTATTTTATAATATGACTATTTGTAACAATAAAGAATGTTGTAAAATCTTCGTTTTTTATTTTACTCAAACTGACAACCACAACTTCCCGTTGAGAAAGATCCTAGTAAAATCCACAGTTTGAGTGGGTCAATAAATGTCCCCGGAAAGATAAAATTAAATTGTACGCTAAAATTTAAAAGAAAAACCCTAAAGCCATTCATAATTATACAACACTCGTCGCTGCGATTTGCGGAGTCATTGATACCATTTGAAGCGCATCGCCCACCTGCCCCGTGATCGGTGCAGATTCATCCAAATCCGTCATCATTTGTTTATAAAATACAGCCGACCTCTCCAACTTCAGCCAGGAATTACTAGGTAGGTATTAGAAATATGTGTGTACGTACTCGTACATACAGATTAATCAGTCCATAATGTTCTCACTGCTGGGACACAGGCCTCCTCTCGGTGAGAGAGTGGGCCGTAATCCATCACGCGGGCCCAGTGCGTGTTGGTAGATGTCACATGTCTTCGAATTTTTGATTCTAGGACATTCTTCCGATTTCCACACGATGCTTTCACTCACCGTTTTGAGAGCAGTGGTGATGAAATAATCACCACTGCAACCGTACCTACAACTCGTAAGTCGGGGCCGTTACCACTGGGCCACCACTGCTTTGCTAATATGTGTGTGTGTGTGTGTGTGTACGATTGTCCAATGTGCATTGATAACATGATTTAGCTGGCCGACTGCGAGATATTATGATGTAGCAGTTTTCATTTGCAAAAGCCCTTACTTAACAATAATGAATCTTATGAATAAAACATAAAAGGCTTAATACAAAGGTCAATATTTAAATATACGATAAAAAAAAGTTGTACCAAACAAATGGTAATGGGGGACTAGAAACTCAGAACAAGTTCAACACTACTCCCAACGTTGTTGTCATGAAGGACTTCGTGAAGTTGACTTTCCTAGTCAGTTGAGAGAATGTTGTTTATTTATTTATTTATTGTTAGTTAGTTAGTTGTGATAAGATATGTAACAATCCTCAGCACAGATTACTAATTGAGAGTATGTATAATCACATTGTTTCTGTTTTCCAAGCGGCTGCGAGTTCTAGTCATTATACGTGTGTAAATGAAAAGTATCGCTACATTACTGGGCGGAATAAGCATGTGAAGGCGGCTCATGCGCTGGCACGGCGGGAGCTCGAAAGATGGATTTTACATGGGAAACCTACATGTGGAGATGTATATAAAGGGATGAAAATTTCTAGACAAATGTTTAAAAGTAAATTAAGATGGTGTCAAAACAATGAAGTCCAGATAAAAATGGACACCATTGCATCACTTCATGTTGAAAAAAAGGTTAGTTCATTTTGAAAACAAACTAACTCTCTGAATCCTCAGCCGAACCTGCCAGCGAGTGTTGATGGCCTATCGGACAACAGTGATGTAGCGAATATGTTTATGAATCACTTTAAGGTCAATCCGCCTACTATAGAGACAAATATGCGAGGTATTCGAAACCCGTGTGAGGGCGACGTATACGAACGTTTTACAGTCAAGCAAATTAATGCTGCGTTAAAAAATATGAAACGGGGTTGATCGCCTGGGCATGACGGTCTGAGTGTTGAGCATTAAAGGTTCGCTGGTGTACATCTGCCCAGGTCACTCACCATGTTATTTAATCTTTGTGTGGGTCACTCTTATTTACCTGAAGATCTTGTTAAAGCTGTCGTAGTTCCCATAGTAAAGAATAGCAGAGGTGACTCATCCGACAAAACTAATTATAGACCTATATCGCTAGCTACGGTCATTGGCATGGTGTTGGACAGTCTGCTTGAGAGGCAGTTGAATGCGCACATTAATTTACACGACGCGCAGTTTGGTTTTAGATCTGGTCTGTCTACTGAATGTGCAATTCTGTGTCTCAAGCAGACTGTGCGGTACTACACGGACAGGAAGACACCAGTATATGGTTGTTTTCTTGATCTGTCAAAAGCCCATGACCTGGTAAATTATGGCATTCTGTGGCAAAAAATGTCGGATGATAATGACCTTCCCAATGAGAGCATTCATATTTTTAAACATTGGTATGAGAGTCAGAAGAATTGCGTTAGGTGGGTAGATGCGCGTTCAGTTTCATACGAACTGGATTGCGGAGTGAGGCAGGGGGGGTTGACTTCACCCAGTTTGTTTAACCTGTATATAGACCGACTAGTGCGTGAACTGAGCAGCACCATGGTTGGATGATCTGTTGATGGAAGGATGATCAATAACATAATTTATGCTGATGACATGGTGCTGCTCAGAGCATCAATCTGCGGCCTAAGAAAACTGCTGGCCGTCTGTGAGAGTTATGCGGAGGCTCAGGGATTGAGGTATAACGCCACTAAGAGTGAGGTTATGGTGTTCAAAGTATCTAAAAATACACCTGCAAATATTCCACCTCTACCGTTGCGTGGAATTCCGTTGCAGGCGGTCACTCAGTTTAAATATCTCGGTCACGTGGTCACGGATGGTCTTACGGACGATCAGGATATTGATAGGGAACGTAGGGCGTTGGCGGCCCGATGCAATATGCTTGCTGGCAGGTTTGCGCGGTGCACGAAAGAGGTAAAGCTAACTCTTTTCAAAGCTTATTGCCTGATGTTTTACTCGTGCAGCCTGTGGGTTAGGTATACGCAGAAGTCTTACAGCACCCTGCGTCTCCAATATAATAACGGACTCAGGATGTTGTTGGGACAGCCTCGGTTTTGTAGCGCATCAGGCATGTTTGCTGAAGCGAGACTGGACGACTTTTATACAATCATGCGCACGAGAAGTGCATCTATGTTGCGGCGATTCCGAGGTAGTCCGAACAATGTTTTGGGTACACTGGCGGACAAAATAGATGGGCCGTTTATTAGACACTGGGCTGGGAGACATACAGTGCGTACAGACGTACATGTGCCCAATTAATTATTTTCAAATGTGATGTCACTTTTGTTTTAATTCATTTTTCATTAACAATAGGCTAAGGCAATACCAACAAATTATGGATCCTGTAATCTGAAATAAAGAATTATTATTATTATTAAATACTCTGACTCCTAAATTAAGTGTCAGTTCCTGTGACTTAGGAGTCACTGATTCTCCTTAGCATAAAAGCCATTAAATGTAATTTGGAAAATATAAGAATAATTAATGGTGGAAAACGACTACTATTAAAATAACAATAATTTTCTAATACATAAGTGTACATTCAAATGACTGAATGAATTTTTAGGTACAAATTTTTGCTGCTTCAATTGAATGACACCCTCCACAAAAGTTATCCATATAGAAACTGTCTTCCAATTCTTTTGCTGCGTCTGGAAATTTCTGCCGTTCGTCAGACGCCCATTGCTTCCGACACATTATCGCTAAGAATCCTGCTGGTTTTGTTCCGTGTGTAAGCGTGTCGAGTTGAAATGATTGTATAGTTTGGTTATTTGATTCCCTCCCTAGTACTATTTGATAAGCTTGATCTTCTTGGTGTACTCGGATCATTCTGTACATCTTCTCGATGTCGGAAGTATATACAAATTGATATTGTCTCCATTTCAGGATTAGCTCTTGAAGATCCTTCTGTATATTCGGACCCCTGTACATGACGTCATTTAGACTGTACCCTGATGATGACTTTGCTGAGGCGTTAAAAACTACTCGCAGTTTGGTTGTGGTAGATTCAGCCCGAATGACTGCATGGTGTGGTATGTAGCATTCTGGCGCCTGGTTAATGTTGCATGGTATTATGTGGTTTAATGTAAAATATTCGTCCATGATTTTTTTATAATCTGCTTTCAATTGACTGTTCTTCTCAAATTTTTTCTTTAAGTTTCTAAATTGAGCTAATGCTTGTGGTTTGGTTGCTCCCAACTTGTCTTTGTGTTCCGGCTTAAGTGGTAGTCGGACTTTGTACCTTCCGTCCTCAAGCCAAGCCAAGCTGGTTTCTTTAAAAAACTGTAAACACTCATGGGCATCGTTGGACAACTCTATCTTGTGGTTCATGTCTAAGTTCTAACTAAAGCCCTCATCTTATGCTGAGTTCCATCAGCTCCCTTTACTTTTATGATAGCGGTGGCTAAAATTATTTCAGACATGTCATCCCAAGACACGTGAGATGACCTAGATGTACTCTTTTTGGTTGCAACATTGTTGGTAGTTTCTACTGCTGATGCAGTTAGACTTAGACTTGCCAATGCTTTGTGAAGTAAAGTGTTATGTGTAGCTAAGCAGTTTTTTGTTATGACTGCATAGACAGTTTTGGCAGTCATTTAATTGCTCAATTTTGTTTAATTGATGCTCGTGCGTTGTTGTGCGTCATTGGCAAAAAATTAGGGCAATGCCACAATCCGTGTTCAGAATTGCATAATGCGCAGGTTATTGACCGCGACACATGTAATCCATTCCTATTATTAGACTTGGAATTGTCTTTGTTGTCTGATTGATGGTTATTTCGGTGAAAACTTTTCATCTGGTTTTGGTTGCTGTGTTTATATGGTTGATGCGGCGTGGTTTTTTGGTTGGCCGGTTCTTGCTTGAGACGAGACGCTTCTAGCGCTGTAAATTTTTTCTCCAGGAATTCCAGAAACTCCTGCAGATCGGGTAGCTCTCTAGGATTCTTGACCGATCCTATGTATTCGGTGAAGGTATCGTCATCCATTTTTGCGCTAGTAGGTGCACTAAAAGCGGATCCCAAGTTACTATATCCACTCCCAAATTCTGAATAGCGTGTAACGTTTCCTTGGTTACGTCATGCAGTGTCTTAATAGTGGCCAGCGATTGTTGTTGTATGCTGGGAAGTCCAAGTAGAATGTTAATATGGGACGTTAAAATCAATTTCTTGTCACCATACCTGTGGCTTAAAATCTCCCAACACACCTGATAATTATCAGAGCTAATCTGTAAATGGTGAATCAGACGCTCCGCTTCTCCAGTCACCTTACTCTTCAAAAACTGTTTTTTTGCGCATTAGACATTGACGGGGTTTTATCGATTGCTTCGCTAAACAAGTCTTTGAACGGGACCCACTGTTTGTAAGTCCCATTGAACACGGGGATGTCCATTTTTGGAGCTGACTTCTCATGGTGCTTCACTCTCCAGATCTTTTTATTGATGTCGTTTGTCAACTCACTGTACTTTTCCTCGTGCTTGCAGAATTCCATTTGGTACGTAATATCGTCGCCTCCATCCTCAACTTCAATTTCCCAATGAAGTTTGTCAATCTCACCCCATCGGCTATCCAGTGACTTTAGAGCGTTCTCGAATTGCCATTGATTCTCGAACTAGTCTACTTGTATATTACGCACAGTTCTCATGAACGCTTTGAAATTAATATTCTGCTTCTTTATAACCCGTTCAGCATGCTGCATGCTGGACCCTCTCTCTGTATAGAGAAAATGATCTCGCTGCGAAGACTCATCATAGCGAGACGGCGTACCTGGTTGTGGCTGCGCAGCGTCATCTTCCGGTCGACGATGGTCAGCGCTTAGCAGTTGCCAAGCCCGGATACCTGGTAATGGTAGTGCCTCTTCTGCTCTTGTCCTACGGAGGCTTTCTTCCTGCTGCTGCGTTGTGCCTAACTGCTCCAGGGTTTCATCAATAATCTCCTTAATTTTCAAATACACTTCCTGGACTGTATCGAAACAATCCTTTTTGAAGTAAATGTGGTCAAAATTTGCATACTGACACATTTTCTTACGGTTTTCTTGATAATCGCGCCAGTATGTTTCAAACATATTAGCCTTGCGCTTGTAATTATCGATGGTTTCCTCTCGGATCACTGACCTCTATTAAAGCGTATTTTAATAGAGGTCAGTGTCTCGGATCCATCCTTCTTTATGTTGGTTAAAAACTTGTTCAGAATTTCATAGAGCTCCGTTTGGTTGATGAGTAGAGAATCTGAATCCATATTTGTAGTTTATTTGAAAATGTTTTGTAATGGTTAGTAAATATAAATGGTTTGATCTGACCTTAAATGCCCCAACCAACCGTCGCGTCTCTGCAATTGGTGGTTCTCCAAACTGCAGCGATCTTCTGATTCGCGTGGCACTGTTTCATTTGGTAGTCACTGGTAATTAAATGCTCGAAGGACCATGTAGACAGTAGTGCTCGGCGCTATGGTGACCTAACACTCCTTTTTCGTATTGATAGGATATGGTATAATTATATGTTAAAAGTAATCTCGAATTATAAGGGATAAAATATTCAAAGTCAAAGTCAAAGCATTTATTTCAAATAGGCACTTAAAAGGCACTTTTGAACGTCAACATTTACATTTAAATAGAATTGATTCCAGATTAAATAGGTCAAAAGACAATTCGACACCCAAGAACTCTATAAAGCTGGAAATAACTTTAAGGTTCTTTGGGAAACTATAAAACGAATCACAAAAACAACAACATGCATCTACACAACTACTTTCACACTGACACTCCTTTTCAGTCCTGCAGTAAGCTTAATAAATTCTTTGCTGACAAAGGTAATCCCACCCACCCACCCAGCTCACCTTGCTCCCACACTACCTGTTCTTCATCATCATTTGTATAGGATCACACGGATATTGATGAGATCAAATCTGCAGTTAAGTCCCTTAGATCCACTGCAGCCACTAGATGGGATGGTATCTCTCCTGCGGTACTTAAGAGATACTGAAATACTCTAGCCCCAGTTTTGACCATATATTTTTAAGGCAGCTGTCTTTCCGCTTTAAAAAAGGCTATTATTATGCACCCACTCGGGTGGCGATGTAAACTATTTTAATATTTATCATCCTATAGCGGTACTTACGTCCATTTCGAAGGTTCTTCAGCGCCTAATCAGACTGGTAGGTATTTTCGAAAAAAAAAATTGTTGTATTCTCAGTAATTCGAGTTCTGAAAGGACAAGTCAACCTGTGATGACTGCATCACAGGTTGACTGGTTGATTTTCTCTACTATAAAATTCGTTACTTCATGAACTGTCATGAAGTAACGAATTTCATAGTAGAGAAAATCAACAGTCGCAAAATGGTTCTTGCCGAGTTTCTTGATCTCGCTAAGGCCTTTGACACTGTTCCCGTTTCTACCCTTTTACTTTAACTAGACAGAGCAGGCGTCAGAGGATTGCAGCTTGATCTTTTTAAAAGCTATCTGACTAATAGAAAGCAAGTGGTGAACATTGGTAGGTAACCATTTCAGCGACGAGCTCCCGATTTGTTACGGTGTGCCGCAGGGCAGCTAGATACTGCCCTGCGGCACACCGTAACAAATCGAATATGAGAAACAGCGTAGGACCTAGGTCATACGGTGTTTCTCATATTTTAAATGACCTCTGCAATCTCAACATAAAAAATGCAAAATTGTGTCTTTTGCTGATGATAGATACAGTTCTTACCTTTTTCGCTGACTCGTGATAAGAACATCAGATTATTACACATAATGGTTTTAATTCTGCCTTTAACGGGCTCCGATCCCACGCTTTAACACTTAACACATCCAAGACGAAATTGATGACGTTCTCTATCTCACCGACCTCATAACCTAATATTCCCATCACTTTAAAGGCTCACTCCTGTAACAGTTCACATTTACACACATCTCAATGTTCAGTCATTGACACAGTTGATAATATTAAGTACCTAGGTGTAACTTTAGATCGATACCTGAATTTATTAATAAGACACATTAATTTGATAACAAGCAGGGTCAGAAAACTAATTTAAAATATATATTTTTAAAACTCTTCGACACGTCGCGTCGCCGCGTCGGTCACTAAGCAGTCTATTATTCGCAAGGTGCATTACGCCTTGGTACCTTGTTAAGTACCAGGAACCTGTTGACAGACCTACACTGTCCTCCCATACCTATAAACACTGTAATTTGAAAACATTGTAACAGCCAATTATTTTTTAAAGATTAACCGTGGAGTTTCTTGCCGGCTGTTCTCCACAGGAAACGAACAATTGGAACCGTGCGCCTAACTTCTAAAGTTTCATAAGTGCCTATGTAGGTTTGTGTGAAATAAAATATTTTGATTTTGCTTCACCTAGCCTGAGGGTGACCTTACGTTTTCCGATTCGCGGTCTCCACTCAAGAACACGTCTACCCCAGTGGTCATTGGTTCTACAGGCTAATGTGGCCGGCCCATTACCACTTTAGCTTGCTTATTCTGTGAACTGTGTCGACAACTTTGGTTCTCTGCCGGATCACCTCATTCCGGATTCTGTCTCTCAGAGAGACTTCAACCATGGCTCGGTCCATAGCTCGCTAAGCGACCTAGAATTTATGGACCAGCCATACCGTGAGTGTCCACGTTTCGGCTCCGTTAGTCATAATAGGCAGGACGCACTGATTGAACACTTTAGTCTTTTGGCTCTGCGGAATACGCCACGAGAAGACTCGACGAAGCTTTCCAAACGCTGCCCAGCCCAGTTGAATTCATCGGTTCCCTCTTTCTCAAAGCTGTTCTTACCTAATTTTATTTTACGAAAGCACAACACAATGACGCTATACCTACCTACTCCCCCTAAAAGCATCACAGAATTGACAAACAAAGAAATAATGAGCCGCGATTAAAAAATGACTAGCCAGTCACAAAGGCAACCCCGGAGTCACACATACAAAGGGTAATCTCGGCAAAGTGGCCCTAAATTAAAATAAAAATGCTCCCCCAGTTTTGTGCGTCAAAAATCTACCAATCAGAGCATTGCTTTGATTTTGCGTCACGCTTTTGACAGCGTAGTGACATATTTTAAAGATGGCACCCTATTCTAATTGTCTGTAGATGCGGCTGGCTATGCATTGTCTGCAGTATTTTATTGTGGGGTATTATTATCGGCACTCGATCCCCCATGCACTATCTGGCTATAACGCATCTGCAAAGCAATGGTTTTACTAAAATAATGCGAATGCACTAATACAATATATATTATATTACTTACGATTCCTTTCGAAGATTTTTTCTGGCGCTTCACTTACTTCGGAAGAGTACTTAAGTAGGTAAACTGAAAGTTTTGTAAATAAATTCTCTTCTATAGAAGTGATTTATAAATGTATTCTGAATAGTCTCCTAAAACTGTTCAGTAAGATAGATGCTCAGATTTAGGCTGTAAATCTTGTTATAGGTACCTACCTATTTTAAGCCAGAAGTTGACAGGTTAGTCCGAGGTATAAGATGACCATGACAGATAAGCTTAGTATGTATGTAACAGCGCATATACCTAACTTAGAATATGTTCTAGTATTTAAGAGAAAAAAAAAAATGTCAATTTGGATTAATATTCTGAAACAGTCACACGTATCTACAATCATAATGGAACTTAAGTATAGGTATGATTTATTGGATCAAGACAGTTTTTCTCTAAATCAATTAGTACTTTAGTTATTTACTAAATGAAATAAGAATTGAGACTTACGCCATTTAGTTTCGTGGTCGAACACGATCAAAAAGCGCACGCGGTATTAAACTTTATTACTAACGCGTTAGCGTTTAGCACACAACGGCCTAACCGGTTTCTTAGTGTCGCGCTGTGCGCCGTCGTGAGAAGGTATGTGTAGGTATGTATCGCTCGAGCGCGCGGAAATTAGGTACTTTATTTGCGAGTTAATGCCAATCATGAAAGAAGCAAAGCAGTACCTAAGTATTTTTTACGTATTTATTTTTAATACTTTTCATACATAGATATTATTTTGACGACACATCCAATACCAAATTTACGTCAAATATCCAAAAATGACCACAATTGACATACATACTTCTAGATACCTCTATGATCTGATAAATTTGATTTGATTGCAGCTGCCCTAAATCATACCTACCGCTAATTATTGCATGCAACTGCAACCTAGCGCGTGGCTTCAAGGCCAGCTTATTACAGTTGCGTCGGCGATTGTGAGGACATAGAAAGCTATATAATTATATGTATATATAGTGTGTGAATGTGTGCGTGTAGTATCTAGCTATATATATAGTATTTAGTGTTAAATAAAATATCATAATTGCAAAAACTATTTTATTTCATGAAATAAATAAAGGTGTCTCCATTCCTTCTATGTTCGCTATTCTAAAATCAAAATAAATAAAGTTAACATTTTACGTCGACGCTCGGGTCGCTCGCGAGGCTTGAAGCGCGCGCGGAGTGCGGGGTGCATGGAGGCAGTGCTTGCGTGGAAATTATTTTAGAGTGCCTGGTCTTAATCCAGAGTACATAAAAGTTGCCTCTACTTTATTTTCATATCCTGTCCCACGTCATGAAAGCTAGTTTTTTTGCCGTCAGGCATTTGTGCATGAAGCAAACAGGATTACTGCCTCAGGCAAATAGCGTAGATATAGTCTGTTCCAAAAGTATTTGATGAGAATGTAAACAAACGGATCAGAAAACGTACCGTCTATGGACGCCAATTTGTAGTGCCGCACCACTTACGTGATTCAGTGCGTTGATTTGATTATATGAATACTTAAAAACCCGAATTTCTAATTATAAATCACTTAAGATGTTGTTCATTTGATATTTGATAGCTTTATTAAATAATAATACACGGATAAAATGGCAGGGGGTGACTTGCACACTCAATAATGGGCCCCCGAAAACGGTCGCTAGCACATAGTGACGGCAACAAGGAGGCAACACTTCCTGAGGTGCTTGAGGAGTGGAGAGGTAGGTATTCCACGGCTATCAGGACAATCCCGGAAGTACGGTCAAGATCCCTACCAGCACCTTACTGGAACACTACCTTCCTTCGAGCATGTTTGCTCTTGCGAACCTCCACTCAAGCCAGCCAATAAAGGCAAGAAAGAGGTGGGAGCTCTGTTCCTCGTCATTGTTCACTCCAGCCGGTCAATAAAGTCAAGCCAGAGATGATAAACAAGACTTCTCCCGGGAGGTAGGGTCCGTGGGGTCGCTACTGCCCAACAGCTCGCCACATGCTGCCCTGCGGGTTAATTATAATTAATATTATAATTATTATTTTTATTATTATTGTGCTTGACATTTCTCGGGACCCTGGGGTCCCGGACCTTTGGAAGGCGTACGAGGGGCCGAAGCCATCTTGCAGAGGCCCCTTAGACTTATATTATTATTTTTATAATTATTAATATAATTATTATTTTTATTAATGGTCTTGATTTTTTGTCGATTATTTTTAATTACAATTAATAATACCTAAGCTCTTGCGGTCTTTTCATTAAAAAATACAATTTAATCTTGTTATTCAAACATCAATTGTTGGAAAAACTGGTGAGATAGGTATAAAGTTAAAACGTTCTGGATACGATGAATGTGTTACCTACTAATTTTGGCTCCACTTTACTTTAGCACCCGTTTTTGAGCAGCTTCAATATTTTTTAGGGTATAGATGTCTCCAAGTAGAACGCTTTCGCAAAACTTCACAGTGCGCAAACGCCTAGATTTTAATGGTTTTTAGATTTTTTATCATAAATTTTAGATCTTTTAAGTTTTTAGATAACTAATAAATAATAACAACTTAAATTATTTTTTTATTAGCTGCTACGGCAATTAACTGAATTGTGACTCAATGAACAAATAATGAATTTAAAAATAGTAAAGTTCTTTTTGAACTAATAAAACGATTGATTGACGCCAAGGCGTCCCGGAAGTCAGTCACCGAACCTATTACACTACACAGCAAACCAACCTAATATAACACCTCGACTTAGGAAAACGAAACGGAAAAGGCAATGTTACGAGGAGAACTTGGGATGCATGAGCGAGCGAAGCAAACTCGGGACTTGGACACCCCGACGCAAACAGGTTAGGTTCGAAAGGGATGACGGGGGCTTAAATGAGCGAGCAAAGCGAGTGAACTAACCCCCGACATCCACTTCGTGTTAAACCCTGCAGACAGAAATAGATCCCGCTAAGCGAAGCTTCAGCGACCGCGCCTTATTATTATTGCTTAGAAATAAATTTAGCCACGTCTTCCTCACCCTTAATACTCCCACTATCCCACCAATCCCTAATGAAACTTTGCCGTTGTTTTTTCTCGGCACTAAATATAATGCTCACTTTGGGGTTTACAAAAATATACTAGAAAGGGTCTATTATATCTAAAGAAAAATAGCTACTATGAAAAAACGCCGAGTGGTAAACTACAGTGCTTCCTTAATTTTAGTTTAGGGAGTGATTTACCCTTTCATCAGATACTTTTGGAACATACTATAAATGCTACAGACAAAGGCAACAGGGTGGTGGCTTGTTATGGATGCTCTTCTATCAGTTTGTAGAATCATAGACAGGTTTCGGGTCTATAGCATGTAGGTATATAACGTTACAATGTTTTCATGCGTCACTTAAGGTACAAAAAAAGAACACTGAATTATGTCAAAATCAATCAACTGTTAAGGAGTCGGTCACAAATGTGAAGCTAGTTGCTGGTTTTAATGCGTATGGAAATTAACTTCTTATTGCAATCATTTCTATTTCAACCGGGAAGCGTTTTCAAAAGTTTTCCATGCCAAGTCGAGGTTTCTTCAATAATTGTGAAAATGATCATAGCTGATATCTCTTTCTCTTTCACTTTCTTATACCAGTTTTATAAAATATAAAACCTATTAATGATTAAAACATAGTCTATCTACAACTATAAGTACAGGACCATGGCGGAAAAGTCGCGGAAAGTGCAATAAAAAATAGAAAAAACCCTAAAGGCTTATTTCTTTGTTTGCTTATCGTAGGTTACTGTAGGCTTACTTAGAATTACAAATAAAAATAACTGATATGACAGTTCGACAACCTTAAATAAGAAAATAAGTTTTCAATTAATCGACCGGCTTAGTTACGTTTAAGAAAAACCAGCGACGAATAAATCCTTATCTATAGCCTAAACACATAATTGTCACGTGAACACGTGGCACTAATAAAACAGTAATCAATAAAAAAATAACTTCTATGATTTAAACAAATAATATAGGTATCACTCGTTATAAGACAAATAGTTAAAACTGAAAACCCTTAAAACTTCACAATTAAATATTAAAAGTCATGTAAGCATTTTCACAGGATGTGAGGAACACCAATACATAGTGTCTCTCGTTCCCACACGGGTCAGCAAACAAATTGAAATTGCACGTTGTATTGAGAGCGTCGAATTGGACATCCTCACTCATTTCACTTTACGACAACCTGCGGACAGCTGCGCCCTGCATGTAAGTAGAGTACCTTTACTAAATTATATATCGGTTTTATAGAAAGGCAATTAGCCTAAAATTATTGTACATAAATATAGTCCAATCATTTATCCATATATGTATTATTTGTGTTAATTCTGTATAATGTATTATTTGTGTTAATTCTATTCCAATTTTCTATTTCATTGCCAAAGCAATGCCTTTCAAACATGCCCCTTGTTCCCGTTGTGTTGTTGTCATTTCGATGCTCAGCTTGGGGTAGGTAATCAAACAGGTGCGATGTCCTGATAGGAGCAGCAACTAGTTAAGAGCCGATATTGTACGTAATTAAATATTGCAATCAGCGGAATGAAAACGGTGGAAATCAATTGATTTTCCGTCTGCGTCCACCCACCACCCGCGTAGGGCCCACTGCGTCATAGCAGTCCATATTTATCGTTCCAAACAATATCTACATTCGACTTTTTTATTTAGAATTTTGTGACTGGATTCACAATTCAAGCGAATTCGCAAATTTGTAAAAATATTTTAATGGGATGTGGTACATCACTAGCAAGAGGATAGATTAGAAAATTTTTGAGGGAGTTGGAAGATCCCGGACGTTTTTGTTTTTTTTTATAGACATGTAAATAGCAGCAAATTAAAAAAAAAACTAGATGGCTAATGTCACTAATTTTGAATTTAAAAGTACTGTAATACAATACACATCTAAATAAAATTACAGTTCAGAGTCTACGACATAAACTTTGTTTTTAATTTCTATTTTACTGTAAATTTTGGTTATTTTTTTAATAAATCAATAAAATGTCGATGAAAAAAATCCAAAGGGCATGAGATGTGTTTAGGGGTCTGAAAGGATAGCAGATGACCATTTCAATTTGGCACACAATGTACCAAACACCCTGTTTAAACCCAGACAATTTAACAAGATTATTGCTGAATTTTATTAGTTGTAACTTAGGTTACAACGTTACAAGGTAAAATTATTTCAATTTTTGTAGGATTGCAAATCTTTTAGAAAAAATTACTCACCTTACTGACTGTTCTTATACTTTCAAGAAAGTTTTATTTCATTGTGAACATAAATATCAGTGTGGGAAATTATTAATAAACATTGGCTATGAATTTAATGGTTAAGTAGGTATATTGTTTAAATCCTCTTTCAGACATTAAACAACGCATGTGTGTAATTAGAAAAAAAATTCAACAACAAAATATTGACACCTAAGTAAATACAAATTTTTAAAAATATACTTCTTCTTTTATTGATTTAACCACTGGTAACCATTTTTAATGGTAAATATGTTTTAAGCGACATTAATTAAACTGCCATCTTTAATCCCGCAGTTGTTACTTAAAAATTTGGTGTTTTAATTAGTTTTTCTTTAAGATTGATATATTTTCAAAAAGTGGCCACTTACTGAGTTAGGGTATGATCAAATAAATAATGAATTACCAACTCATTTTTTTTTATTGCATAGTGAATATAAATACCTAATACGGATTAAATGACGTGAGAATAAATGACGTCAAAAAAGTAGTTAGGCATTAGCACATAAAATTTTGTACATATTATGTACCTTTGTGACGATGCTCATCAATAAATCATTGATCGTTTCAAATATGAATGACTTCAAATGGACAACCCTTGGGGCGTGCCGCGCGCCCCGCCGCCGCCGCTGCCGCCGCCCCGTCCAACCCCGGCGGCCTGCGCAAGCGTCACTCAATCACCAACCAGCCCTCTGACGTAAACACTGACGTAGCCAAATAGATCAATATTTTTTCCTTATTATTTTTAATATAAGTGAAGTGCGAATTATTTAGTGAGAACTTTAGAAGTGAATAGTGACTTTAGAAACTTAAGTATATTTGTGAAAGTATTGATAGCAGATATATTTTAAAAGTAGTGCTAACTTTTATTCTAAAACAAAAAGCTCAATACACATTATAATAAAACTAGTAAGGTGATTAGAACTATCGATAAATAATAGTGTGGTAGCTGCTCTTGCTGTGGATATTGTGAGTGTTTTTTTTTTAATATTTAAGCTTTAACAACGCTGCGTTACTTACAACAGCTGTGCAAATTAAAATAAAGTTTTCAGTTAACAAAAATAGCTTGATTAGTTGATAACTAATGCTGTGCGCAATGAAAGAACCACTTATTGTTCAGCGTGTTCTAGTCATGTGAATGTGTGCGTTATAAGAAAATGCCTCTGTACCTACTTGTAAATACATTTTTTTATTTACTCTTTCATGCACAATAAGACAGACTTAATAATATAAGCCAAGCAATTTATCAAATAATGCTCAGCCATTTTATTTTACATTTGAAAATTTAAATTAACCATCATTAGGTTACTCTTAAGTTCCAAGATTATCGTTTGGAAAACTATTTGTGGTTGTGTGGTTGCCCATAACACATAATGCGGCTGGGGGATTTTTGCGTCACTTCTTCTTCTTCTTCCCAGCTAAATCAATAGGGCGGGTGTTTTGGGGGACAGTCTTATTATGTGGTTTTGACGTTCAAAAAGTGCTGATTCTCAGCCTAATTATTATAAATGACTTTTGATTTTGACTTGATAATACTCCAATCAATCTATCGATATACTCACCAGTATAAAAAAATTAGCATAGGCTCTGTACGTGAAAACTCGACCTGTCTTGAAATAGTAGACGTTCAAATCAACCTTTTTGTTTTGTAAATATTTTGTAACCCAAGACAAGGACAGTTTCCGTAAGTTAAGTGACCTTGACATGAAGGGTCCTGACCTTTATTGAGGGTAACTCTGTATACCTATAACTCATAATTCTCTTTGTGTACCTACACAAAGAGAATTATGAGTTATAGGTATACACTTTAAGATTCGCACCTTACAAGCATATTTTTTGAATTATCGAAGTCTTTGCATTGCTATTTAGTCTTGAGTGTAATGTTATTACTTAGGTAGGTACTTTTATTTATAAACTGCTAGCGGAATCTTTATTTTATAAATAACCTAGATTTGATTTTATAAAGTAGGTACTAACGACGCCCCTCTGCTTCGTACGGTCTTAACGACTTGACAAAACATCGAGATTTCTTTAGGTACCTAGTTTATGGAAGTTTAATAAGTAGTAAAAATATATCTTATTAAACTTTCCGGAATTAATTCTCTACTTGATGGTACGCACGGCTACGGATCAAGCCATACATTTCTAGTGCTGATCTCGCATTGTATAGGATTTCCTTACAATGAGAGGTCAGTGTAAACTGGAAATGTATAGTTTGATGTGTAGCCGTGTGTACAAAACCGCATCAAAATCCTTTGCCTAGTTTGTAAGAACAACTCGGTCACACAGACAGACTCGAAATGCGACTTTAATTAATAATAATGTACTCGTATGTATATAGATTTTGGGTTTCGCTCTACATCCTTATATTTTTTCTATACAATATTTCTCTATCTTCATTATTTTTAGATATTTATCGGCCACTAGTTGATACTTGGACCACCTATTATAAGCTGCGGTAGGTCGTGCCTATGCTGTCAAATAGGCTATCAAGTACATGCGGGTACCATTGAGAGGAAGATGTATTACTTTTGAGGAAACTTGATATTTTCGACTTGCTGCGAGAGTTGAGGGGTTGTGTTCATTTATGTTGTGATCCTTGAGAGAATTGGGTTAAGGAAATTGTCCGACTTGACTATAATTAATTTTTTGTATTAATACCTATTAGTCTAAAGACAGGGCATTTCATTGTTTACCAAATTGACTACTTACTTACCCACTTATTTTCGTATCATAATACGTAATTTTTTGACAGTTGTATAAGGCTGTAACATGGCAAATTGACGTAGTGTGTCAATTTGATAAGTTAGGTACACACAAACACCGAGAAGGTACCGACTGTACCAAGCATATATGCGCGGTACAGTCGGTACCTATAGATTACAGTACATACCTTTAACCATTAAAATAGCTCTGACCTTGCAATGTGCTACGACCAACACTCCTTTCAAATCCTACTAATATTAAAAATGTGAAAGTTTGTATGTTTGTACGTTTACATGTTTGGATATTTGTTACTCAGTCACGCAAAAACGGCCGAACGGATTTTGATGAAATTTGGCACACAGGTAGTTATTACCTGGATTAACACATAGGATACTTTTAATCCCGGTAGCATGTTAAAGCTTGTATTTCATAACGCAACGACTTATGGTCATGCCCAATGTTTTTTAAAGTCGTATAAGTCGTCGTCGTTGTTCGTCGAATCGTTGAGCTCCTTAAGTTCTGAGTTGAGCTGCACGATTGCTGACAATTGCGTGCACTGACTGGACAGGTCCACTCAATCTGTGTGGTTCTTTCCTCAAAAGACCATTTCAGACACCGATCTACATAGCCTTCACATGATCTGACCAAGATTCTGTCTGGACTTTAAAAGAGACTGTGACCTCTGAGTTTGTTTCGGCCTTTCTTCTCAGATAGGAAACGCCGACCTCATCTAGTTTAAAAAAAAATATGATTGACGTGTAAAAGTGTTTGTAAAAACCTACTTACAGAAATAAAGTAATTTATCATTTATAGGGGCTCTCTGGCTAAATTAAACTAACTTAATATTTGTGTGAGCACCACTGTTTTATAAAATCCTATTCATCATCATCATCTGTCTGGTCGGCTTCCAGTCAAATCGAATGCAGCTGAATACGAGTATTACATATGGAGTGACTGCTCTGACTTTCACAACCCAGTTACTGGGTAATACGATACCACTTGGTAACACTGGTTGTCAGACTTTCGGGCTTCTGACGACCCGTAACGACTGTCAAAGATCCACGAATGACAGCCGGGAGCAACAGCTTAACGTGCTTTCCGAGGTACGGAGAGGTCTTGGTATGTAAAGATGGTCACCCATCCACGGACCAACCGCAGCACGCGTAGCTTAACCTGACCGATCAACCCGTGCGGCTGTTATTATTAAACCAGAAGCCGCACTGTTATTTTTATTAAGTCTTATTATGATGACGCATAAAAACAAAAAGAAAGCTTCACTTCAGCGCAAAACGGCCATCACTCTGCGTAATGCTGCGGCTCTTGTGCGAAACAGAGCCAAAATGACTTTCATCATTCTCTTGCCCTTATTCCAATTTGTTTGTGGTCGGCGCAACATGTCTTTTTCTTCCATACCTACTTCTTTCTCTAATTAGTCATCTCGGTAGTTACCCCCATTCTAACCATATCACCACTAACACGGTCCATCCATCATTTCTTCGGTCATCCCCTACTCATAAAGCCATCGACATTCACACTACACGTTTGCTAACACGTTTGTTGAAACGTGTAGTACCAAACTACTTATGAAAAAAATTAATACCAAGACAATTACACAGGGTTATTTTAACATTTCAAAGTATTACCTGTTATCTGTATGTACGTACCTATATATAGTATCTGTAAGTATGTAGTATTTGTTCCTCATAGAACACTTTGTGCTATCAATGATATTCAAATCTATCTATATAAATAAAACAAAGACGGGTTTGTTACAGCACTTATAACTCGAGATCTGCTGGACCAATTATCATGGTTTTTGATTTGTCTCCGCCCCGAATAGCAGAATAACTATAGAAACGGGAAAAATTCAAGTAAAATATTATAATGAAGATAACATTCTGAGGCGGTACGAAGTTCGCCGGGACAGCTAGTTACAGTTAAATATGACGTGAATGAATACACGACAAGCCAAAACAAAATAACTTCAAGTGCCACGCAAATATAACTTTTATGGCAGGCGTACCGCTTCTCTCACAATGCCCAATTTACTAAACCAAATACCTGTAGACATTAGAGACTCAATGAATAGTAAAAGCATAAAGCGTAAGCTGAAGGAACATGACATCAACTCGATTAAAGCGTAACTGTTAATACCGCGTTGATCAAATCTCAGTCCATGGCATGCTAAGACAGACCCCAAAGATCTAATTGTGTGCTTTGTTTAAGTGTAAGGAACTTATTAATTTAAACTTTCCTCACGACATTTTTCTCATTCCTGCCTGACAACCGATTTCCACACAACTTTTCAGTTACCGGTTTCACTTTCAGGCTATCTTTTATATAGGTACTCATTTCTTATTCTATCCAATGATGTAACACCATACTCCACACTTGCCTCGTAGCATTCTCAACTCAGCTGCATGCAATTACCTTTCATTCATCCTTTTTGTGGCCCAACATTCTGATCCATACAAGACAACAGCTCTAACCATTGTTATATATCTTCCCCTTACGCCTAAGGGGCATGAGGGGGTCGCAGAGTGTTCCCGTAGTCTGCCGTATCCGCCAATTCATCCATCCAGTGTTAATTCTGTGCTTTACCGTCGCCGGATCTACTTCGCCATCGCTTTGCTCGAGGACACCGAGATACCAAAAGTCGGAGCAGACTGGAAGAAGCGCGCCATCAAGCGCTATCGTTCCAGAACTGGAGAAACCGTCGTAATCGTAGAACTCCTATTCAGTTTTAGTTCTGCTGATTTTAAAGCCAACACTCTCCAGCTTCTGTTATTTCTCCAATCTGCTCTGGATCTCAGATCCATCTTCACCGGCAGGAAGAATGTCATCGGCAAACAGCATGCTCCAGGGTGCCTCTTCCTGTATGTCCGACGTCAGAGCGTCCATGATCAACAGGAAGAGGTAAGGACTTAAAGCCGATCCTTGGTGCAAGCCTACAGCCACATTGAACTCGTCGGTATTGCCGCGGTAGGACGTAGGTACGACATGTACGAATTAACTCTACATACTTCCCTGGCAAACCTTTCTCTTTCAAGCCCCACCACAACTCATCTCGAGGTACAGTACCCGGCGATAAATATTGCACATCGACCTTTGGAAAGAGACAAATAGAAAAATTGGTGTATTTTATACAAAGAATAAAAAGAATTATCAAAAGAAGCAAATCATAATTGTTTTAACAGCTCCTAATAGATACCGGACTGTTTGTACTTCGTGCGACAGAGATAACGCTCTACGTCAAAGTCAAAGTCAAAGCATTTATTTCAAATAGGCACATAAAAGGCACTTTTGAACGTCAACATTTACATTTAAATAGAATTGATTCTAGTCGCCCCTTCCTAAAGGTATTTTCGTATGGAGAAGAATGGGCAAGAAACTCCACCGTTATTCTTTTAAAATGTGTTACAATATTTTGTACCTATAGGTACATTAATTATATAATTATATGTGAAGACGATGCACCTATAATAAAAATTACCCTACCACAATAGGTAAAAAGAATTACGAAGCCGAAATTAGCCGATTGTCTCTTTCCAAAGTCGATGTGCAATATTGATCGCCGGGTACTGTACCCTATCATACTAGATACTGGGTGCTGATGGGGCTGCGGCGATTCTGTAGTGTATCAGGGATGTTTGCTGAACATCGCGTAGACTGTTTTTACGCTACGATGCGTAAAAGGTGCGTCCTGCGATCCCTGGTGCGTAGGGTACGTGGCAACGCCAACAGCATCCTTAGCATGATCGCTAGTCGGCTGGACTGTAGTTGGACATTTGTCATGGAATGGCGCAGTTGTGACTGTTGAGTTTACTTTCTTTTATGTTTTGTTGTGGTTAGTTTTATGTATTACTAACACTAGTTTATAAGAACATTGTTACTATCAAAATGGACACCACGGTCTGAAATAAAGTATTTTATTATTATTTTACTATACGCTTCCTCCAGATCAATAAATACCATGTGCAAGTTCTTGTGTAAATAATGTTGTATTAATTTTAAATTAACGTATTTCACTGAACGGATGCAACCGCAAGCTCGGTCATTGGATTGCGCACTCATATTGGGTATCCGAAATAAATCTGGAAAATATAACAAAGAGCCTCGGTTATTCAATGAAGCTCTTCCTATATTAATACTATAGCAACTTTCAGACTAAAGGTACCTACATCTTTCTGAAAATATAGTAACTATCGTAATTTTATTTTGGCACTAAAACAAATTGTGTTACGATAGAAAAGATACCTAAGCTTTTGTGAAAACGCTGCAACTTAGAACATTTGGTTACAAAATACATACAGGGTGGCAGGGCCATAAACTCGCGATAAGTTACTATGGATTCAGTACATGACTCTGACCCCTATGTTGAATTTTTTTAAATTTAAAATAACCAATATCAAAAGTCATTTATTCAAACTAGGCTGAGAATCAGCACTGTTTGAACGTCAAAATTACATAACACAGTAGGTACCCCAGAACGCCCTCCCTTCACAACTTCCTAGTGCTTTAGCTGGGAAGAAGAAGTGGCGCAACAAACTCCCCAGCAGCACTGCTGTCTGTTTAGTTAGAAGAACTGGATTCTACACAGTTTTAAAAAGTTTGATGTTCCATACATTTTCACCGCACTTTTCTTTGAAACAACTTATTCTTTGTTTGATAACTGCAAAAAAAAAAAACAAAAAAAAAATAAAAAAAAAAAAACTGTATACGCTAGGGGGTCTAGAATCATGTGCTAGTTCTATGGTTACAGTTAGCACGTCGTGGTCGCTGCCACCCTGTATATAGGTACAGTAGGTTCTGTAGTCGCGCTGAAAGTCATAATCATTTGCATTGTAAGTCGACTGCAGGCGTTCCGACCACCGAAGGATCAAATCGGGAACCTATTATGACGTAGAGAGTACCATACCTATAACTGCTGTCATTTAATTTGCATCTACACTTAATACATACAAACTAGTTAGTTAGTTAGCCATTTAATTTAGTACCTTATGTAAAAAGTTAGTTTTGTAATAATTGTAGGTATACGTAATTAAACCTTTTAAACTCGCTAATCTCCTATTACAAAAATGTAATTTTAACAGGAGCTGGCGTTAAATGAATTTTCCGATAGAAAACTATAACCATGCCATTAATACTGAAATTAATTTTCGCTTATTTGTCAAGTTGTTAAAGTTTTCTATTAATGTGCTCTGGTCACGCTTATTGGCTTAATTTTTAATTGTTTTAACACGTCAACACGTCTGTTATCGGTTCTTTGGTGGCATTACACGGGAGATCTTGTAAAGCAGCGTAAGTCAGTTTTGTAAAATGATTACTTTTATATTTGATATTTCTTCAGTAATTTCTGCAGTTTTTCCTTTTGAATAGTATCTTATTAGGCCTACGGCATCTAATATTTAAGTAAAGCAATGACCATAGAAACGGACCTTCATTAAAAAAAAAGGATTAAACGCGACCCAGTACTCACTTCTGTATAATCAGTTTATAATGCATAGTTTCTCTTACTTTAGTTTCGGTACCTACTGTTTGTACCTTGTTCTATTAACTTTGGTTAGTTATCATTTTAATATTTAAAAAATAATGTTGGTAATTTTGTTAAGACTCTTTTTTATCGATTGTGTACCTAATAGGTATAATGATAAAAATAACTTCGAGGTAACTTGAGTGTCGACGTGACAGCAGAGGGGTAATTCTCGTAGTTTTAAGAACGTTCGCAGTCTAATCTCAGTGTCAATATGTCAAAAATACCTCTAATTTCCCGACATACTTATTTGACAAGTTTTTGACATTGACTGTCGCTGAGATGAGATTGCGACAAGATTTTGAACGTTTTTAATTACGGGAATTGTCCTTCTGGTGTGAGGCATCGTAACACGCAGGTACGCTCGTGATATATCGTGTACATATGTTAGAAGGGAGCAAACGACTCTATATACTTACTCCTTATCAGTCCACACCGTTCTTTCTATCTCTATAAAATCATAAAGTTATTTAGTTCATACAGGTTCTATTCACGTATAGCACATTAAAATACATTACATCCTAAATATTACAGATTAATAAACCCATAACGTACATGTTTGTTATTACAACAGCTGCATAAAGTCAAACGAAAAAAAATGGTCCGCAAATTCTCTTCGCTATTTAGTCCCAAACATTCAAATAACGTATTAGTGTTTTTTGCGCCATCTCAATTTTAAAAGCAAGAAGCTACCGACTTTCCGATGTTATTATTGCTTTCGCTTTTGTTGTTAACCCTCCGGCGCACACCAGGCCTTTTGGGCCTGGCCATAGTCCCGGCTCATCCGAGCCTTTGTCCCGGCACTTACCGGGATTATCCGAACGTAATTACCTGTTTTGCGAGCCCGTAATTACGTTTGCAAAAAGTATGCAATCCCAACATCTGAGTGACCGACAGACAAAGAGTGAGAAGTTCTGCTACTGTGGCTCGGGATCCAGGACTCAGCAGCTCTGTCCTTGACGCAAACATAATGTTTATTGTTTGATTTCGAAGAAAATGTTTTGTCTCCTTTGAGTAACTTCTGTTTTTTTATTGCGTTCTAATCTTTAGGTACTACTTTTAAGCAAATCGATTGTAAATATTTTTTTCATTACTCATAATGGGAAAATAGGTGTGAAATTGCCTGAAGAGCGGGTTGAAAGTAATACTTTTCAGCCCTAGGGAGAATCGCTTTCAACTGACACCTGTCAAATTATTTTAAAAAACTAGTTCTATTTTCACATTTCTATTGAAGCATGTTCCAACTTCTTATACAGCCACTCAATTACAGCGCGATGTAAAATTAAAATAACATAAAGATACGTATTAATTAAAGAATATTTTTTTAATGACTTTAGTAGGATTTACTTTCAACAATTTCTTTAAAATAACATAAATATAGGCAAAATATTTATATTTTTTTCAATAATGGAAATAAAAAATAATGGCTGAACAGCTAGTAGCCGGCCACAGAAAAAAAAATTGGCGGGAAAGCGGCAATCCGATCTTCGTTTGTTTTTTCGAGTTGTAGAGTTTTATTTATACTTCCGTATAGCAGAGATTTGTATTATTAACACAATGCGTTCATCTGATCTGATATGGATTTAATGCCTGCTAAAGAAAAATGAGCCTCTTCTCTTAAGAAAAGAGAAGAGGCTCATTTTTCTTTAGCTTAATCATGTTTTTATTTTTACTCTCCTTGTATTCGTAATGAAAAGCACAGTGTTCACCTCGGGTTAAAGACTTATTTAGCCCTAGAGTAACAATGCACTATTATGGACTTCCTTTTTTAATGTTATCTGTACTACATAATGCGACATTAAAATATGATAGGTTCTATGCAAATCTGCAATGCTATTTTATAACCTAGCTCTAGTCTAAACGAAGCAACTGCAACTTTTAACCATTCTAGTACACACGCCCAATAAAGAAACCAACAAATTTCTGTCTCAAAGGTCTAAAAATATAATAATCGAAAATAAATGCAAATACAATTTCAGTTCGCACGAACATACCTAATTGTAAGTGTAAGTACCAAATCAAACGGCAGTACTTGATGGCTTTCAATACCAATGGCCGTTTATAACAAGTGGCCATAAAAACAATGCGAATAATGAACAAAAATACAAGTAGCTCTCAGCTTTATGGCCAAAAGATGTCAGCCACAAAGCCAACATACAATGGAACTTTATTTTCTTACATTTGTTGCTATTCTTGATTGATTCTTTTCTTCGCATTGGGCTTGGAGTGCTCTTGAAAACCGCGAGCGAAAGATTTGCACTTGAGAATTACTTCGCGCGAGGGTTCCTGTGTGAAAATGTTTCTGATGGCTATGGGATTATTTTTAAAGTTGTCTTATCTATTTTCAGGTATTATGATGAAATAGCAGGTGTATCATGCACTCCGTTACGGCCTCGTCAAGTGAGTATTTCTTTGATTTCCTATTTAAGTAAATAGCCCCTTTTCATTAATTACATTTTATTTTATTTTATTCTATTCGGGAAACTGTGTAGTACCTACTTACCTATTATGTCTCAACATTGGTCACAGTGGTAACAGCCGTGACTTACGAGTTGTAGGTCGTAGGTTCGGACCTAGACAGGCGCTTTACTTTTTGTAAATTATTTCATCACCACTGCTCGCAAAACGGTGAAGGAAAACATCGAGAGGAAACCGGCATGTCCTAGAACCTAGAACCAAAAATTCGAAAGACAAGTGACATCTACCAACCCGCACTGGGCCCGCGTGGTGGATTAGATCTAGAGCCCACTATCTCACCGAGAGGAGGCCTGTGTCCCAGCAGTGGGAACATTATAGGCTGATGATGATGATGATTGGTCACACAACTTTTCATAATGCTCAAGAAAATCAATATTTGTAAGTTAACAGGTCGATGTATAATATATAAGTACCTACTTACACCCAAATAGGTTCACCTATCACCATGTGACGAGTGTACTAAAGTACCTATCTCTCACTAAACAAACAGCCTGGACATTAGTAGTATATATACACCAATTTATTACCATCACTAACCTCCATCCATCGTTAATAAAGCAGCGAACGAGATGACGTGTCCGGGCCAATTTGTCCCATCCGCGGTATTCCCACGAGGTGCGTGTGCGCATCTGCCGCTTACACTCCCCCACCCGGTGAACTGACCCAGTCAGTACTTACTGATACCGTTTATTAGCTTGTTTGGAAATTGGACTAATATTACTATTAGAGAAGAGTTCTTTATTGACACCCGGTTTTTAATAATTTTGTAAGTGAAAAAATTACCTAGCCAGTTTTTTTTTTATTTTAATTATAGGTACACACGGCTACACATCAAGCTATACATTTCCAGTTTACACTGACCTCTCATTGTAAGGAAATCTATACAATGCGAGATCAGCTTATACTGGAAATGTATAGCTTGATCTGTAGCCGGGCGTACCTACCTATGTTTCTTTGCTGAGGTTTGGGCTGTATGATTTTTGTTGGAGATAAAATAAATAACATACAAACATCTGATATGTGAATAGAGTTAACGGAAAAAGGTAATTTTAATATTAACAGTAACAATTTAACGGTTATGTTACACGGCTGTAAACGTCTGTTACCTTACCACAGTCAGCCTTCTAACCTTCCGCTACAAACAATGATCACATATCATATTCACAAATAGGGTTCGCATTACTCTCAAAAGTCACACCAAAATTGATGTGGGAACTCCATTGCTAGATAGTTCAAATAAATTGTAATTTAAATAGCATCCTTGATTAATAATCGTACGTTTGTTTTGACCCTAAGCTATCGAAGTCACGCCATGTCATGGGATCGGTCCATTTGACACAGGTGGGCGTTCACACGGTTGATAAAAATCGTTATGGATGATTCGGAAGCGATATGCCTAACGTAATGTCTGGTCGTAACTGCCATAAAAAATGCCGGGTTGAATTGAGAATTCATAGAGTCTTATGGCGCGAATTCCGCGTTGGTTAAAAGTGTGTTGTTGAAAGGGTTCACATTCACTTAGTATTATTTTGATAGAGTTCACATTCACTTGAAATAATACAGACGATGTTACTTATTATGATTTAATTATCATAGTAATGTTTACACACTAGTACCAGCACCTCATACGCATGTATGAAGTGTGCTTACTTATTCAATGGTTCGGACAAGAAGCGTAGTTCAATTTTATAAATAAATAGGTAGCAGCGCGTTTGTTCACAGGGTGAAAAATAATCGATTTCCGTTGAAATAATTATTGGTAGTTTATTTAAAATCTGTTTCCATACATCTTCAACAGCGATCAAGTGCTTGAGAAACACAAATAAATCGAAAAGCGACAAAAAAATAAAGCCGGGGACCTCAATCCACGGCTTTTATTATGGAGATGTCTTTGTATGATGAGAACCTATAATTATCTATCTCGACCGTTTTATTCCCTCTCTCGTTGTGCATTGTTTTGCCCGTTTTTACGGAACACTCGACACCGCGTTTCCTGTATCGCAAGTGTATTCACGTATTGAATAATGGAATGTCTTATTCAGTTTGCCTTTATGCCTTTTCGACTGGTCCCCTTTGGGCGGCGAACAGAAATGGCGTCTTATCTTCGCGGTCGTGGGATCAGACAGTGTTTTGTGTTGAGTTTAGGGTACCGTAGCGAAGGGAATAATTGGTGTTTTGGATTGGTACTTGAACTTGTCGTAGTAATCGTTTGATGGCAAATAATCTTACCTGCGGGGCAAGCACGGCCTACTGTGATAGGCTTGAGTCACACGATTTTATCACAGTTTGGGAGCAAAAACCCTGATTAAATCCATGACTCAAGCCTATCACAGAGGCCGTGCTTGCCCCGCTGGTTCTTCATGTCTAGTCGTCCAGTGTAGACTAGTTATTTTAAGATAAAAATTATCAATACAGAATAAGGAATAAGTACTTATTTATTTTGTTCTTTACTTTATTTAGGTAGGTAGTAATGATACTGAAGCAGTGTTGAGTAAAACAACGTATGACAGGTTTGAACAACAAATTACTTAACTCAGGCCTATTCTTTCAATATACTTAGCTATAAGTAGGTTACGAGACGTCTGGGATATTCAGGTAATTAAGTACCAATCATATAATCAGCTCCCATTCAACAAAATCCCCAAGATATCTACGGTTTTTCTAAAGTCTCGATATTATTTCAGAGCAAAATACTTATGGAAAAATATGTAATTGACTACATTATAAGAAACAAAAATATTCTGCTGTGACAGAAATACGTGCATATAAAAAAATATTAGTTATCTGTAATTACGATACCTACTTATCAAAACAAAAACATATTAAGACATAGGTAGTAATATTATATATAGTTACAAGCACGGATCCAAACTAAGTTCACAGCCTATTACTAAATTAATTATTTTTATTTATTAAATTGCTCTACATAAAACTAAACAAAACGAATAGGACTTACATCTTCTGTCCAATCCCAACTCCAAAAATGCCTCGATTTTAGACGGAACCCACATACAAAATAACCAAAATTACAAGTAAGTAGCTAGCGTGCTAACTTTTTACAAAAAAAGTGCATTCAATGGCGGCACCGGTAATCTTCGGTACTATTCACATTTATTAAGCTTTTAGAACGAACTGTGTTCAGAAAATATTATGACATGAAGATTTATATCTTTTGAACTGATCGTTTTAATAGAAGAAGAAAAACTACTGCTGTTTTACGTGTCGAGAAATGTTATGTATTTTATGCATCTATACATATTCTAATTAAGGTCGCTCTTCGTGACGGTCTGTGTAACCGCCTTGTTCTTCTAAGCTGCGCAACGGATTTTGATGCTGTTAGCACCATCATTCAGAGAGTTTATTCCGAAAGTTTGAGGGCAATTCCGATTGTATACCAGATTTTATAGAATGCTGTAACCTAACAAGCGACCGCGAATAGGTAAAACGAAAGAAATAACTAATAGTCTTTCGCTCAAATAATAACAAAAATCTACAAGCCTAGCCCCCGAAGGGTCAAGCAGAGGAGTACCTCCTATAGTACACCCACATTTCGAAAGTCAAGTCCCATGTAATAGGATTCCCTTCATGTAATAGGAAGTGAGATTTTTGAGAACAACCGGCCACAAATCCAGACTCCGGCCTGCCACTGATTAATTCTAAGGTTAATGAACCGACTTATAGGCACAGCAAAGGCACTGCACTACAAAATGTTTCGACTGTACGACAAACAAACGCTTTGTAAAAAATTTAATCGAAACAAGTGATCATCGCGCAAGCGCGCGAATATTTGATTGCGTGTAAATTGTTTTATAACACATTCGCTCGTAAAGGGTCTCTTATTTCACCAATTTCAATATCGCAATGTATGTCATCATTACGTACTTGTGCGTTATTGTAATGTAAAACGCACGAGTTTCTTTTTAATAAGGTAAAACGTACGGTTTATCAAGATGCTCCGTCTAAAACGAACGGTACTTTTTTTAATCTTAGCAAAGAGGTTTTACGTCAGAAAAGTGGTCAACATTTTATGAATAAAATTAACTTTGGGAGATTAATTAGAAAAATAAACATTTAATTCTTTAATTTAATTCATTTTGACAATTTTTACAAGCATTTATCTGTAACAAAAACAAAAAAAATATTAATTTACTTTATTAGTAATAGGTACCTAATGGCTGTTTTTGTGCCTTTGCCTTAAAAAAAAAAGCACTAATGAACAAGTAAAAAATATTCCGTGCGCTTTTTCTTTCCGCTGTATTGTTTTTATTTGAAAATGTCGTCAAGTAGATAATGATGAATTTATTAATTCGACACCGCCAGAAGTCTCAGAGGCAGCAAAAAAGGCTACTCTAAGCCTCTTGCCCGAAAAATCGACCGATAGATACAGAAAACAACCAAAGATGCAAATTCATTTTCAGAAAGTGTGTTTTTAGCCTATTTCATGGAACTTTCTCAAAAATATAAGTCAAGCTCATTGTGGTGCTACTATTCAATGCTAAAAAGCAATGTGAAAACCAAATATGGTATTGATATCAAGTCATACTCCAACTTGCTGGCATTACTAAAAAGACGCTCAAGTGGCCATGTGAGTAAAAAATCGAAAGTATTTTCGGCTGACAATGTCGAAGTTCCTTTAAGAAGCTCCGGATTGCCGATATTTGGCAACAAAGGCCAGTTGAAACTAAATTATTGTTATTAACTTATTTCACTTAAGTATTTCTTTACAATACAATTATGTGTTTTGTACGCTGCTATTATCTCTTTTCATGTTGTATTAATATTCAGCATAAATGGTGCATGTAGACGTCAAGAGTTGGCAAATATCACAACTAATGATGTCGAGAACCATGGGCGGGTTCTTCTTGTCCAGGTCAAAAACACAAAAAATAAAATTCCAAGATCGTTCACAATACAGGGGCCTTTTCACGACATAGTGAAGAAATAGGAACCGCTTCGTTCAACAAAAGCGATATCTAATAGATTTTTTCAAAATTACCGAAATGGATATAAATAAATTTGGAGCATGCCGAAACAAATTGCCACTTTCTTAAATTTGGATGATCCACATGAATACACAGGGCACAGTTTCAGAAGGTCCTCGGCTACATTGCTCGCCGATTCAGGTGCGAACTTTTTGACACTAAAACGCCACGGAGGGTGGCGGTCGAACAGTGTAGCCGAGGGCTACATAGATGACTCGATGAGAAATAAACAAGAAATTAGTTCCCGCATTACAAGGAATACAAATTTGGAGCCAAGTGTTGACTCTCAACCATCTACGAGCACACACGCGTACATTCCACCATCGTCGCTGCAGCCGCCTCCGTCGCCGCCACCGACTGCAGAACTCTGTGGTCTCGTTTCTCCTACTTTCACTCAAGAGAGTGAGAGAGAGAGAGAGACTGGTGAAATTGTAACTAATAATAATATCTTGACAACATTAAAAATGCCAACTGGTAACGTAATAATCAATTTTACAAATTTTTCAAATTTTTCTAACTGCTTTAACAAGTGATTAAAGATTTATTCGTTTAAGAAAGTCCGAGTTTTGTTTATTTCCTCGCAAATATGTTATATAACGTCGTATGACATACGTGCGCTTTGATAATTACAGCCTCTGCTTTCTTGTAGCTTCTTCAATCTCGCCTCGGCTGTAATTTCCAACTTACCGCACTTAATATATCATAATGTACCTACTATTACGTCCTACTCATTCACTCATAACGCCGGGTGTCGATTAATTATGCCTTACCAGGGGGGCGGGACCTCGGACCGAGTCGGTGCTCAATCATAGCTCGATCGGAGGCCTCGCACTGGGTGACTAACTTTTATTTATTGGTGGGTAGCAGATTTGTTGTAAGTACATAGATATGGAACTAATGGACAATAGTCCTTTACTTTTTGTTGGATTATTATTTCGGTATGTAAAAATAGATATTTATTATCCGACTGCGACAGCTTGTTTTACAGGATTATTGGTAATATGTCGCCAATCTATTAAGGGGTTGTAGGGGAGTTCATTTGCAGGGTTTGTGCAACCAAAATACTCCGTATGACCCCTATGTGACATTTTATATTTTTTTGGCGGTAGGATACAATTTTGATAATTTATTTATAAGAAACAATGCACGTTTTTTTTTTATTTTAATAATTATTTTCTGCTTCTACTTCAATACAAATAATCAAACTTAAAATGACAAATAACTTTAATATTTTTTAAACCAGGGCACACAATTTTCATCATTTTAAGCAGGTTATTTGAATAAAATGGTCAAAGTCTGCAGAAAAAAAAACTTTGTTGCAAATGACCTCCCCTACATCCCTATATGGATTGCCGACATATAACAAATAACCCTCCCTGTATATCCATGGTTAGTTTTTCGTTTGTAGGGCGCAGAAACCAAATAGGGCATCCCAAAGCAAAAAGATTAAAGAAAACTATAAATCTAACGAAATAGATACTTATATTAGCTCAAGGACCAAATCTCGGTGCGAATCATTGTTTTTTAATGAATCAAATAATTCCATTTATAAATCTAGAGTTTCTTCTACCAGGCCGCATCCTATACGACGTGCCGTGCGCCGTCTGCCGTGATCACTCATCTGGCAAGCACTATGGCGTCTTCGCGTGTGACGGATGCGCAGGATTCTTCAAACGATCCGTACGACGCGACCGGCGGTACACCTGCAAGGCACGTGTCGCGGGGGGTTGCCTCGTAGACAAGGCACATCGGAACCAGTGCAGAGCCTGTCGCCTCAAGAAATGTTTGCAATCAGGCATGAATAAAGACGGTTAGTTTAGAGCATATTGGGGGAATATAATGTCATAAGCGTTTTTTCTATGACTTTTTAACTAACATCCTGGACGTCATTCAGCTGAAATGATGATGGTGGTGATGATGTTTCTGTTTAGACGGAGAGTCACCGTTGTGTTAGTAAGGATAGAGGTAGGTCCTACCGTTAGCATCGGAGGGATGTTAACGGTAGGTACCGAAGAAAGTAAAACGCCGTTTATTTATTATATAGGTATCGCGTAATTATTCGGATCTTTAAAGCATTTTATATATTTTATACTAAGTCAGCCCGCTAAGCTGGCTGCTCCTATTTTTCTTCTATTATTAATATAAATAAATTATGTATTTATGCATCAACCTATAACAGAATCGCGGAGTTTGCGTGCTACAACCATGTCAGGTTACAGCGTCTATGTATTTCTTCTAAGAAATGAGATGGATTTAAACTGTTATCATGTAACATTTATTCCTTTTAAAATCGTACTTAGATTAGGATAAATAAAATAGTAAGATAAAATGTTAAAACATCGGAACTATTTACAAGTATTCTTTTCTTTACAGCAGTCCAACACGAAAGGGGTCCCCGAAACTCAACTATTCGTCGCCAAATGGCGTTGTTAATGCAAGACTCTCCGCCTCGCCATGACGTGGGAGGACCTGTCCCACCACCATTGAACCTAACTTTGCCGAAGCATAACCTAATACCGCCGCCAATGCCAATGTATAACCCTTATAGTTATCCCATGCTCTTTGACCCGCCGGTGCCACCTCAGCTTTTGCCCCCCTCGCCTGTTCAGAGCCCGATTCTCTTCACCCCCGCGTCGATCTGTGAAGCGGCTGCCCAACTGCTCTTCATGAACGTTAGATGGACCACAAACATTCCGGCATTCGCCCACCTTTCCCTGGAAGACCGACTCGTCCTTATAGAAGAATCCTGGAAAAAACTCTTCATTCTTGGAGCTGCACAATTTCTATACCCGATAGATTTAAACGTGCTAATAGATAGGAATATTTCAAATGTAGATAATAATAATAAAAAAGCAGCTGACATTTTTGAATCGGCTTTAATAGAGATTTGTAAAGTAAATCCGGATGCCAATGAATATGCGTGTCTCCGGGCGATCTCCCTGTTCAAGACAAGTTTGGGCAAGGATGGAGGGCGCAGCCCTGACAACATGAACGCAGACAGCAGGAAACTACAGAATGCAGCCGCCGTCGCTGTCCTGCACGACCAGTCGATGTACATGTTAACAGAGGTAAGAACCGTTTGAATGAGCATTACCTTAATGTGGAAGAAGTTGTTGATACTAAAAGTTCCTTAACTTCCAAAAGAACTATATAGGTATACGGAACAGGGCGTAAAATTTACTTATCATCCATAGAAAAGGGAGGATCTGCAGACCAGACGGGAGTTGTGTCTGCAACTGCCATCGTCGGGACGTTGTATATATGCTCATCGCACGGTAAACTCTGCTTGCGCGGTGCAGAACTTTGCGTGACCTTAGTCTGATGAGTAGTAGCGCTGTAGATGACACTAAAGAAGAATTGAACAAAGCCAGTATTAAATAGCAGAAATACAAATGTTTCAGATGTCAAGTCCTTAAAAGATCAAGATGTACCATTACTCTTCTTCAATCTCAACCGAAAGCACTAACAAACGTTTTTATTTCCAGTATTGTCGTCGTACATACCCGCTGCAGTTGAACAGGGCCTGCAAACTGCAGTATCTGCTGCCCATCATCAGAAGCGTGCCCAGTTCTGCCATCGTTGGGCTGTTCTTCAGAGCCACAGTTGGAGATACACCCATAGAACGTATACTTACCGATATGTACACAAGCGGCAAGGAATAATAGCACAAACCTCTTCGAATAGGTCCGTTGTACTCTGGATGCTTATCATACACTCTTATTTTGCAGATCAATAATGACAAGCAGTGAACTGCTACAGTGCACCTTATCTCGAAATGTTACCCTATGTAAAATTTCTACATTTGGGTGTATCTGTAAACATCAATATCTATTCGAGTCTATATTATACAGGGCGTCCCACGGATATGCCACATGGAGGGAAAGTACCTTGAATATTGTAGATGGAACAATTTAAACTGCATTCATAGACATTTAAATGATTACATGGTTGAACCGGAAATCGAACCCGTTTCACGAGAAAAATCATACCGATCGAAAGGCTTCATCATAAGGATTATTTTTTGCTAAATAACATAGTGGCAAAAATAAAAGGAAGACTATGAATTTGGTTTACTGATTATTTTTCTCATGTAACGGGTTCGATTTCCGGTTCAACCATGTAATTATTTAAATATTTATGAATGCAGTTTAAATGTTTTTTTTTAAATTCAAATAATGTCTTCTTTCAGTAAAATGTTCCATCTACAATATTCAAGGTACTTTCCCTCCATGTGGTATATCCGTGGGACGCCCTGTGTATTATACAGGCTATCTATTTGAGCCTTTATGAAAATTAATGTTATCATACTCAAACTTTCTTAAACTCATTCTTAGACGTATGTTACGCCACACTAAAGATATAAATGTTATATTTTAACGGTGTCGTTGTCAGATATGGATCTCAATGTAGAAACTGTGTACCATTGAAATAATAAAATATGAAAATACACTAAATGCACTGAAAGATTTATAGTAGTTTTTTTTATATTGTATATACCTAATGAAGTTTGTGGATTGATGGACAATGATAGTGGTTATCCATGCATTTGTAGATGCTTTCGAATCAAAAACCACTTTGCAGTGTTGTTCAACTCGTTTTCAAAGCCAATTAATATTGCGGCAATAAAGTATTGACGAAGATGCTCATTTGTTTGCAACTTTACTCTTTTTTGTTAAGACAATTAGTGGTACACTGTATAATTAACAGAGATATCTATGTATTATTTAAGCTTTTAACAGCAATTGAAAATATCTTATTTTAGTACGGGAAATTATTAATTAATGACTATGCAATTGTGGCCTACATGTTATGTACCTACTTAAAGATATATTTATTGCATAACTGTGAACATCAGTTCTCATTTAAACATATAAGGCGAATAAGGTGCTTATATTTATATTTTTTTTAGGTATATGTATTTATAGACTAAATAAGTTTATGCGTGTCTATATATTTAATCATATTAAATCCTAAAATATCATTATACGTTGCACCTGCCACTGTTTGTCTCTGCATCACCCAAAGGTTGACTGGTAAAAAATGCCTATGATTTGTGTGCTTATAGTGTCAAATAAATAAATAAGGTGAATAAGCAACCGATCCATTTTACAATATTGTGATTTAAATATTCAGAAAATTGCATTTTCATATGGTTTTCTAAAAACTCGTTGGATGTTGTAGCATTCTTATCAAATAGGTTTTTTAAATAAAAATCGTTTTCGTATAGATAAGTAGTTTCACATTAGTATATCCGAATTACATATCTAGATGTTAGTAGTTTGGTCGATTCTTTGGTAACTATATTATTATGTCCACTACATACCTACTACATCCAACAAGTACGATGATAAATAAAATATTGTTTAAATGTGGCTTATTAGTGAAACTACATACAAAAAAACGTAGTGTTTCGGAACTGGGCTCAATTAAAAACAATACTTTGATTTTTAAGACAAATCTCGATGTACATAAGTAGTTGTCAATGTTCCTATGTGACTGTCTTTAAATCTAAATCTGTACCATCTGCATCGATTGTTCTACATCTCCTGTATGTATTAGTTAATTTTTTTATATAACATTATTAGAAAATAAAATAAAGGAATTGTCAAATAGGTAAAGAAAAGTCTAGTCAAAATTGCCGATTTTCTTAAATTAAACATTCCTCAAAACATTCCGTTTTGTTATTCCGTTAATAATGTTGTAAAATATTAGTTATCGTGTTATATAATACTAGTAGGTATTCTGTCATTTTAATTTTTAGTTGGGTATTAGGTACTAGCAAAATTCCAACCCAAATAATGATATTACTTTACTTGCCTAGGTATATTGTTATTTGGAGAGAGCACCACAAGACAATTTAGGCATTATTAATACTAATATCAAATAATTATGTTTAGAATATTATGTAAGTATTACATAAATATATTTATAAGTGTTACTATGAAAATCTATTGTATATTGTATAGCTTCTTATGTCACAAGCTTTAAAATAAATGTATATTAGGAGTTGTGTTGTTAATTATTTTAAGCCGTAATAATGACTTAGGTAAGTAATTCCTTCTTCTTCAATCAATAGCCATTGAGAGTAAGTTAATTATGAACTGCAGGTATTTTTATAATTTCTAACGTGACGATATGCAATCGTGGACTGGACGTCCATTATTAGGTATATGTATTTCCACAGTCACAGTATTATTTTATCAGTCCCTAGAGTAAAATATGTTAAAAATGAACTCAGCACTCGATATAAGAAACCAATTATTATGATCACAGAAATACGTGCATATGAAAGTAGGTATATTAGCTAACTCTAATTATAATACATATCAAAACAAAAAGAAATTATAGTTACAAGCACGGAACCGAACGAGGTACTCAACCTATTGCTAAATTAATTGTTTTTATTTATTACATTGCTCCACACAAAACTAACAGGAGTTACATTTTATATCCAATACTAACTACAAAAAGGCTTCGATAAATTGAAGACGGAACAACGAACAACGCGGTTACACAGAAGTCACGAAAGGCGTGCTTTCGTGACTGTCTGTAAAACCGCGTTGGTCTTCTAAGCTGCGCAACAGATTTTGATGCTGTTTGCACCAACATTTAGAGAGTTTATTCCATAAGTTTCAGCCGAAAGACGTCCACTGCTGGACTTAGGTCTCCCCCAAACAACGCCACTTCGACCGGTTTTGTGCTTCTCGCATTTGTGATTCGGATTGTGTAAACTCAAACTCAAAGCATTTATTTCAAATAAACCAATTACAGGCACTTTTGAATTGTCAAGGGTTCGGTCAGTCAGAAAAATGAAGCTAGTTGCCCATTCCAAAGCGTTGCAGGTACCTTTGGAGAAGAACGGGCGAGAAACTCCATGGACACTCTTTTAAATCAAAATATTGTAACAAAAAGTGGTAAATGGTGGCAATGGTAATGGTGGGTGGTGTGTAAATATTAAATTTACAAATAATAAAGAAATCCGGATGTTTTGTCAAGTCATACAAGCCGTGCGAAGCCAGGGGTGGGTCGCTATTTGATACGAAGAAGATTTTATCCCATAAACTTACTACCTACGATTGCTTAGTGCGTAGACAAAGCGAGCGTAGCGTCGCGCGTCGTGTCGCTACGAAGCCTACGAATACGAACGTAGCAGTCTATCTTTACCTTCGTAATACCTTAACATCGCGCGAGCAATATTGTCTCAGGCAGAGTTTGGCAATTCCGATTGTAAACCAAACTTTATAGAATGCAGTAGCTTAGAAGCCACCGAGAATAAATCGAAAGAAATAATAGTCATCAGGTCAAATAATAACAATAACATAACACGCCTAGTCCCCGATGGATTACGCAGAGTTGTACCTATAGTACCTACATCCACAATTCGCCAGTTATGTTCAGATAAGTCCACAAATGTAGTATCTAAATGTAACCGGGCACAAATCCGGGTCCGAGCTGCTGCTGAGAAATTCAAAGGCTAATTAATGAACAGACTTATAGGCACAGCAAAGGCACTGCACTACAAAATATTTCAACTCTACGACAAACAAATGCTTTGTCAAAAATTTAATTGAAACAGGTGAACATCGCGCAAGCGGGCGGAAACTTGATTGCGTGTCACTTGTTTTGCGCACTCTTTCATTGACGATTCGTCACTCGACAGTAAAAGGCCGGATGTCGATAAATTATACCTCTCCTAGGGGGCGGGACCTAGGACCGACTCGGTGCTCAAACGGAGGCGTCACACTGTGTGCTGATAGTTAACTTTGATTTATTAATGGGTGGCAGTTTTTGTTGTGCAAGGGTAGGTAGGTACATAGATTTGGAACTAATGGAATACATAAGATAGTCGTTTACTTTTTGTTGGATCATTATTTCGTTTCGGTATGTAAAATTACACATTTATTAACGGACTGCGCGACCAGCAAAGACAGGGTTTCGTAAATGTATGTTTGGTTTTGTTTGTAGGCCGAAGAAACTAAATAACGCTTGACAAAGAAAAAGATTAAAGGGTTCATAAAACTGTAAAAATAACGAAAAATATGTATATTAAGTTGAAAGACCAAATCCCGGGGCGAAACATTGTTTTTCAATTAATCAAATATTTACATTTATAAATCTAGACTTTCTGCCACCAGGATGCATCTTATACGACGTGTCATGCGTCGTCTGCCGTGATCACTCATCTGGCAAGGGCTATGGCGACTTCGAGCGCAAAGACTGCGCATTATTCTTCAAACAATTCATGCGAAGCAACCAGCGGTACACCTGCAAGGCAGGAGGGAGAGGGATGGCTCGTGGGCAAGGCACATCGGAACCAGTGCAGAGCCTCTCGTCTCGAGAAATGTCTGCAATCTGGAATTAATAAAGACGGTGAGGCTCTTTCGTATTGAGGGACATAATGTCATATTATGCGTTATTGGTTTTCTATGGCTATTTAACTAATATTCTGGACGTCTTTCAGCTGAAATGATGATGATTAAGTGTGCAAGTAAACGTTGCAACTATTATTTCTTTACATCTGTTCATCATGAAAGGAAGCCTCTAAACTCAAGTACCTATTCCTCGTCGAATGGCGTTGTTAATGCAAGACTCTCCGCATCGCCCTGACGTGGCAGAACCTGTCCCACCACCATTGAACCCCAATACTCAATACTAAATTTCTTTATTGCGTTCCAAAATGTACATATTTAAGTTTACATTAGCTGGTAGGTTGTAATAACGACACAATTTTGGACCCTGTCGGACACAGCATAGAATAATTATGGGAGAGAGGAGGAAGAGCACTGAGTGTTTACACATTACGTTATTATTACTCATAAAGGTAAATCTTCTAGGTATTTATATATTATAATATAAGTTGGTATAGACATTATTATAGACTATTGCGGGGTTATTTTATTATAATACCAATATTTTACTAATTTGGTTATTATTATAATTATTTTATGTAGGTACATATTTATAATTTGTCATTTAAGTATTCATTTACACTATAATAGGTTTTATTTATTAGGAATGTTTTTAATTTATTTAAGAAAATGTTTTAGTTATCTATATTTTTAATGGATTCTGGCAACTTATTGTATAATAAATTTTATAGACATAAAGCAGGCACTGTCAGAGTGCATTAAGTTTTTAGTCGTGACGTTGGTAGATTGAGCCTATTTTTGTGCCTAAGTGTTATTTTTTTTTGGATATCTTCCCTTTTGGTGTAGAAGTCTGGGTATTTACGTACGAATTTGCATATTTCGAAAATATAGAGGGAGGGTAGGGGAAGAATTTTCATTTCATGAAAGTGTGGCTTACATCTGTCGGTTTCTTCAATATTAACTATGATTCTGATAAGTTTTTTTCTGTAAAGTGAATAGTGTGGGCGCGTCGGTACTGTTGCCCCATAAAACGACACCATATTTAAGCCATGCGTAGGCATATGCGTAGTACGTTACCAGAGCAGTTTTAAGGTCTGTAGTTTTTTTGATCTCACGGAGGGCGTACGAAAATTTTGAAAGCTTATCTTTTATTTTTTGAATATGTGACTTCCAATTTATATTTGTGTCAATGTCTAGGCCTAATAGGGAGAATTTATTAACTACTTCTAATTTAATGTTGTTAAAACTAAAGTTGATATTAATTGGTATTTTTTGTCGGGGGTGGAAGGTTATTAATTTAGTCTTGTTAAAATTGATTTCTAATTATAATTGTGTTCAGACATCCAATTTATTGTAGAGTTAAGTATGGAATTTAATTTGTCATTAATATTGGTGTTGTCTTCACATGAGGTTAAAATCGATACGTCGTCCGCGAATAGTACACAGGACTAATTTATGTTATTAGGGAGATCGTTTACATAAACAAGGAACAAGAAACAACCTATTACGCTGCCTTGCGGGATTGAAGCGGTGATTAATTTACTGTCTGATCTAACTAATTCAATTTCATTATTGTGATGGTTGTAATATTCTATTTCTACTATTTGTTCTCTATTTTTTAAATGGGATACGAACCAGTCATAACATTTACCGCGTAGTCCTATAATGTATAATTTATTTAATAATATTTGAAATTGTACTTTGTCATATGCCTTTGTCATGTCAAAAAGTAATCCTATAGCGTATTGTTTATTATTAATAATGTCAAGAGCTTTTTGAATATATTTATATACAGCTAAGGTTGTGGATCGATTTTTGCGGAAACCATTCTGGCAGTCGTTAAATATTTGATATTTTTCGCAAAACTCATAAACTCGGTTGCACATCGCTTTTTCAAATATTTTTGAAGCTGTCGGTAAAAGAGCAATGGGTCGATAATTATTCGTATCTGTTTTTGAACTCTTCTTATGAATGGGTTTTATGACGGCCTTTTTCAAGAAATAGGGAAAAGTGCCTTCTTCAAAAGATTGGTTTAATAGTTCGTAGAATGGTAAGGTTAATTCATCTGCGCACTGTTTCAGTACAATAGGTGGAAGCTCATCAACACCATGACTCATTTTATTTTTTAAGTTTTTTATCAATGACTTCACCTCATACGGGTCTATTGGGCTGAGAAAAATCGTGTTTTGTGTAGGGGACATGACAGGAGATCCTTTCGGTTTGTCGTTCTGTAAGTTTCTCTTAGCTTCTCCCATAGAAGCGAACAAATTATTAAAAATACTGGCCACCACCTCGGGCTCAGAAGTTACACCATTATTCGTTTGTAGAAATAAATTGCTTTTATCGCTTGCTATTTTCTTGTTTGTTCGCTCATTGATAATATTCCACATAGTTTTGATTTTATTATTAGATTTGATTATTTTATTTTTAAAGCGTAATTTTTTTGCTGTAATAACTGTGTTTAGACTTGAATTTTAATATATTTGTGTGGTTGTAGAATCTTTTCTTTGCATTCCAGGTGGTTTGTTTTATTTGTTGAGGGATATTAAAGTGCAAAATGGTACCGTTATGGTCCGAAATACCTAACTCCTCTACAGTTGCGTACCTATATGTCCTTATGCATAAAATTTGTAAATACTAGATCCAAACATGTGGCAGTCTTTGGTGTTATATCTACGTGTTGCAGTTTTTACGTGTTGGGTTAATTTATATTCATGCATTAAATTTAAAAATTGGTTTGATTTTTGGCTATCCGATAGTATATTTATACTGAAATCACCTCCTATAATGATATTTAGTTTTGAGTTTTTAACCTAACTTTACCGAAGCACAACCTATTACCCCCCGCCAATGCCAATATATAAACCATGGCCATCTCAGCCTCCGCTCCCTTCGCCAGTTCCGAGCCCTATTCTCCTTCCCCCGCATCTATCTGCGAAGTGGATGCCCGACTGCTCTTAATGAACGTTAGGTGGACTACAATCATTTCGGCATTCACCAACCTTTCCCTGAAAGACCGACTTATCCATTTGGTAGAATCCTGGAATAAACTCTTCATTCTTGGGGCTGCACAGTTTCTATATCTGATGGATTTACATGTACCTACTAATAGATAGGAATATTTTCTACACTTAATAATATAATATATATTATATAATACTATAAAGAGGAAAAATTTGTATTTATGTTTGTTTGTAATGGATAAACTCAAAAACTACTGGACTGGACTAAAAATTCTTTCACCATTAGAAAGCTACATTATCTGCAAGTAACATAGGCTATATTTTATTTTAGAAACAATAGGGGTCCGTATGATATTTGGGTTTTTCGGACCCAAGGTATAAAAAATCATCCAAAAAAGTTCCTTATTTGGCGTACGCCGCCTAAACTATAAAAAATAGAACCATAAAATGTACTAATTAATTAAAGACCTTAAAAATATCTACAAAAAAGTCCGCGACACACTATACCTATCTATTTCGAGTTAAGCACAACAACCATGTTTTTATTTAAAAATCTGTAATTTTTTAGGACTTCATTTAAACGCATTTATTTTACACATGTCATTACTCCTTATCAAAATAAACTGTTTTGTCACAAAGTACTGTTTATGTAGATAATATTTAGTTAACTCATTAAAATTGGACGCTTGGTTTGAAAGTTATGGCGAAATCAATATAATACTATTTCTGCGCTTCGCGGCCCGTGGCGACAGGCGAAGTAGGCGTCACCAAGGCGGGGGTGCGGATGCGGGAGGGGAGTTTAGCATCCTCATAACTATAAAATAAATGGGAAAGTATGTTTGTTTGATACCTCAAATTAACGCGAGCGAAGCCGCGGGCAAAAGCTAGTACTTAGATGATAATCAAAAACAAGCTGACATTTTAATACTCTCCGGTCACCTTGTCAAAATAAAAAGATCATCCTGTCCATAAAATCAAAGGCTGTGGGCTATGACGGCATCAGTCGTAGTATGGTCGTTAAGATCCTTAATTTCCTTCTCCCTCCGATTACATTACATCATAAACTTTTCTCTTGATTCCGCACAACTCTCATCCCTGTGGCTTATGGCCTATGTCCACCCACTCCCTAAAATTTCAAATCCCTCCCTACTCAGTCACTTTCGACAAATTTCCATTCTCCCATTCGTGTCTAAACTGCTTGAGGCCTGCGTACACAAGCAGTTTACGGGTGTGTTCACCGGAACCACCTTGTTTGCTACTTCCAATCTGGATTCAGGCATGGGCATGGGACAGTACAGCCTCCGCTCACCTAAAGGTGACTGGTGACATTAGAGAAGTGATGGAGGATAGTAGTTTAGGAGATATGAATATTTTTTAAATTTTCGGAGAAATTCTTCGGGGCCATCTTTAAAATTTATAATTTTATTTTCGACACGCTCTTTTTTGTATTTTTTTTGCGTTGGGACTATTATAAAATACCCTTTCCTATATAAAAAAATATATCCTCCTAACAAGATGTGTAAGATTTTTATGTAAGATTATTTTTTTTTTTATCGAAAGTGAGAATTTATTACGATTAAAAGTTGATTTTCTTTTACACTTTTAAATATTACTAGTAGACCCTGACACATTTGTTAACATTTTTATTTAGTTTTTATTTTAATAGGTTTGCTCAAATATTTTAAAAGTTATCGCATTTTTTATAAGCGACCCGCTTTTCTGCGGCCCAGTGTATCTAAGTATATTTAGAGGCCTAAATATTTATTTCACTCCTCTTGCTCAAAAAGACCGTCATTGTGGCGTACCAGACCGAAGAAAAAATAGCAATTCATCCTCTAGGGGAAAAAGTTTTATTTTTTTATTTTTGTGTGTCAAATGACGATGAGCCTACAAAAACGAAAAAGTCTTTAGTCATAAGTAGAATAATCATGAATATAGACTCGACTTATTACTGTTTCATAAAAAAAGAACTTCATTTTATTTTTGAAAATGGAACTAAAATCGGCGATCCCTTTGGTAGAATCACTGACCTGCGTATTTTAATAGAGGTCAGTGGGTAGAATGCATGCAATGCGTTGCGGCTGCAGAAGAAAAAACAAAAAAAAAGACATTGGCGCGAAATCTTTATAATTTTTCTCTAATTGCAAATTGAATTGGTAGTGACCGTAATTAATTTTACAATAGTGAAAATGTCATCATCTAGTGAGAATGGAGACCCTAATTTGCAAATAGAAGAGAAAGGAAAAGAACCACTCAACATTCATCTTCACAAGGACTGAAATTAAGTTACAGGGAAAAAACATCTCGTTAAATATCCAGAATTGTACAAATTGTACATTTAATTTTTAATAATATAAACTACATATTTCATATTGTATTGGATTGTTTTATTTTCTCGCAATCGTAGTGAAAAGTAGAGTGTAACACACGGCGCTAAAAACCCATTAAAACTCGGTTTCTATTTACTCCCTCGCTAAAGCTCGGAAGTAAAACTACCTCGTATATAATGGGTCATTTTAGCTCCTTGTATAACAATCTACTATAATGGTTTCAGTACGCCCTAGTACCTACGTCTAATCACCCGCGCCCCTGAGTTGAAATACTACGTCCGTTATAAAAAAAAAAAATCGCGGTTTAGTACATTTTGACCGCGTATGTATTGCACTTTTCTATGAAACAGCAGTTTTTTTTGTGATAATCTGCGTAAAATTTCTACGCTCATGAGGTACGCATACAGCGGGTCGAGCACGGCCTCTGTGATAGGCTTGAGTCACGCATTTTTATCACATTTGATAAAAATGTGTGACCAAGCCTATGACAGTAGGCCTAGGCCGTGGCTTGCCCCGCAGGTCTAGAATCATGTGCTGAATTTTATTCATGGTTACAGTTTGCGCGTCGATTGCCTGTCACCCTATATTTTTATTTCTATACAAAATGGCGATATGATCGCAATAGGGCTAGTAATAATCTCGTATAAGCTGAATTAATGATACTTTGTAACCTTTATTTAGAGCCTGTTATTAAAGATGCATGGTTTCATATTCAAAATAGAAAAAATATGCAATTTTATAAATTGCTTTTTTTTCAACACATGGCAATATTATTGTTTTTGCTTTCTACTATTTTCTTACAGACAATGGCTTCGACAATACTTTGATAAAAAAAAATTGGCAACCTTAAGTCCAACAGAACTGTAAGATGACTAAAATTCTGTACCTAATTGTTTGTCCAATCGTCTTAATCTCGTCGAATACTGCTATTTTGATAAGGAACAGTATAAAAAAGTGAAAAACAACCGACTTCCAAAAAAAATCCCTGCAAAGTGAAAAATAACTTAAATTTCGGAAGTCGGTGGCAAAAAACGAAAATACAAAACCAAAGACTGACTTCCGAAATTAAAGTTTATTTCACTTTGTAGGGTTTTTTAGATGTTATTTTTTTGTACAAAAGTTTTTTAATTTTGTATTTCTTGTTGTGGTATACCTACCCCTAATTGCTATGTAAGCAACAGTGACTGGAAGTTTTATAGCATCATCAACATACACCAAGTGGATTAAATAAGTAGGTACTTATCTATTATTTAAGCTATATCAAAAACTACCCAAGCAATGTTAATAAAATGTATATTTATGCTTCTAGCCCATTAAGTACCTATTCGGTGTCAGCGCGCAAGCTTCCTGCTACCAAATAAAAAAAATATTTTCAATCGGTCCAAAATTATGAAAATATTGATAAAAATACATACCGACGAATATAGAACCTCCTCCTTTTTAGAAGTCGATAAAAAAAATAAAGTAATGAAATGCCTAACTTAGCCCGCACTACGTAGGTACCTACCTACTGAGATCAATAATAATGATGTGCCCCCATGACAATATGACGTACAAACAGACGAACTACACGTCAGCGGCATGTGTGTATTGTGCCCAAATCCCCGATTAATCTCAAACTTTTATGAGCTTTTGTTACTCCCTATTGAGGATTTTTTTGTGGGCTCATCTCATCAACAAAAGAACCTCCGGTCTTTGCAAATTACAACGTTAACTAACAACAGTTAGAGTTTAGTTTTCTATTAAAAGCAAATTCAGCAGCACACCAGCAATTTTGAGCTTTCCAATCCATATGATTAAGCCCACATTGTATTGGCAAGTCCGTGCTGCATGCTCGCATTAACTTTTAAAGTTTATAGATTTCGGTCGCGTCAATCTGTGTATTGTCATATCAGACATAATAGCTATCCCATCCTCACGGATTTATTGGTTGAAACCCGATGACAGTTGCTACGGTTTTTGGCAAATTTGTTTCGGCATCCCTTTCGCACGAGGGGGCATTTCGGTTTGAGAGAGGGATGGGGACAGAATAAGGTCGGAATGAAAGACCTACTTAGGGAAATATGGCTGTTATTGAGTGAATTTAATGAAGTATAATAGGGTGACAGTCCTTTATGTCTGTGTCACCGTCAGGGTACGTGACAATATTTCTGAATGTGACTTATTGTCGTCGGTTAATGCGCCCCAAATATCTTGTAACCAATTTTACGAGTCACTTTTTTGAGGCTCTGGGTTACTCTCGATGCAGAATTAAACTATTGGGCCTTCCTACTTATGTAAATATAACATTCTATTGATCAGCGTTTAGGGAACGTTTAACTTCCGAATTTTAATGAAAGAGAATGACTCTGTTGCTATTAAGGCAGATGTTCCCACGCCAGACTGAATTAATAATAAGTAAAGGTTTAATAACACACTATACCGTAAATATTAGCATGACCTCTAAAAACACAAGTAGGAACCAACTTAGGTCCTTTAAAAAAATCCAATTGGTCGTTTCCGGTGGAGAAGAGACGGCAAGAAACTTCACGATTAGGTGCTCTTTTAAAAGTAATTGGCTTTTACATTGTTTTCAAATTTCAGGGTTAATAGGCATGGGAGGACAGTCTTCGAAGTCTAGTAGTACCTACTTATTAAACTCGATTAGTGACTCCTCGAATGGCGATACTGGGTTAATGGGTTGAAATGGTACCTACCATGATAGATTTTTAATATTTAGGTACCGTTCGACACATCCTACTAGCGGTCAGCCTCGCTTCTACGTTGCTAACTACTTATTTAATATTTTAAAAAGAAAATCATTTATGGTTTGAGTTAGCGTTATGCATTTGACAAGAAGACCACCTTAGTAGGTTTAGCCGTAGCGTTCATTCCCCGACAGGAATCACTATTCCCCGTGACACCACCGACTATTAGTGATGACCAGCTAATTTATTCATGCCTCTTCATCACATTTAAGACGAAGATTTTTTTTTATATCAGAATATTAATTTCTTTTATTTTCTATTACATTTTTTTATATACTGACCAGTTATGTTATTTCTTGCATAGCTACGCGTTGAAATTTTACCTTTATAGGTACCTACTTACGGTACCCATATAGCGCTAAGGTAGCCCGCGAAATTAAAATTATCCTACGTTTATAGGGTTCCGTAGCTCAAAATTAAAAACGGAACCCTTATAGGATTAGGTAGATAGGTACCTACTTCGTTGTCCGTCCTCCTGCCTATCAGTCTGTCAAGACCCTTTTTCTCAGGAACGCGTGGAAGCATCAAATTGAAATTAATATAAAGTAAGTCTACGGTCCCTTGTATCTCTATAAATATCAAGTTTCTAAGTCAACGCAATAACAATAAATTTGGCAAGAAGCAAGGTCTCACTGCACAGGTAAAGGAAAAAGTTCTAAAACCGTTATTTAGAAGTTTTATCACAATGAAAAAATTTTTTTTTGCGAATACAAACTTACATTTGCAGTTGGAGAATTGACTGTGACGTATATCGATGTATGGGAGAACATGTTTTTTAACTAAAATGTTAAGTTTGTCCTTGGGTTAAATTCATTTCAACTACGGAACCCTTCATTGTAGTCCGGCACGCACTTGGCCGGTTAACTTAAATGGAATACCTAGGTAGGTATTCCATTTAAGTATTTAGTGTATATTTTCATATGCCTACTAATAACTAATACTGGGCCGCAAAGAGAGCGGGTCGCTTATAAAAAAATGCGATTCGTTTTGAAATATTTGAGAACATGTTTTTTAACTAAAATGTTAAGTTTGTCCTTGGGTTAAATTCATTTCAACTACGGAACCCTTCATTGTAGTCCGGCACGCACTTGGCCGGTTAACTTAAATGGAATACCTAGGTAGGTATTCCATTTAAGTATTTAGTGTATATTTTCATATGCCTACTAATAACTAATACTGGGCCGCAAAGAGAGCGGGTCGCTTATAAAAAAATGCGATTCGTTTTGAAATATTTGAGCAATCCTTTTAAAATAAAAACTGAATAAAGTTTATCTTTATTTCATTAAAAATATCGAAAGAAGTAAAACTTTTTATTTATTTTTAGTCATTGTATTAAAAACCATACACAAAAAAAAAGACGATTATTAAAATGAAACATTTGTTTTTCTTTGTTACTGTTTATATAAATATGGCATTTTTTTGCAGAAATTCATTATTCTGATCAATTTCAATTAAAAACATGCTACTAACCCCTGAAGAGTGTACCAGAATTCTGACACTGCTTGAATACAGGCGCAGTCAGCGTTATACAGCCAGAACTGAGTTGGTGTATCGCTCTCAACCATTCAAAGGCTGCTCCAGCGATTTGAAGAGACAAAATCCAATTTTCGCAGACCAGGAACAGGCCGAACAACGTGCACGACAGCGCGGGATGATGGATATTATACTTATGGTGTCGCTATCACACGCTTGGAGTAGCCAGCACGCAGCCCAGTGGCCAGACACTGGTACGACGAGTACGACAGCGAAATTCCCCTCCAATCACGCTTCGTGAACTGAAAGAAGCACTGATATAGGAATGGAAGAATATTCCTCAGCATCGGCTCAGAAATATGGTGGAAGGCATGCCAAACCATTTTAGAGCTGTATTTACAGCTCGTGGTGGCAATACAAAATACTAAAATGTGAGTAAAAATTGCATACCTGTTTTATCTGTTCTGTGTTTGACACCGTAGCACATTTTTTAATTTTTACTTACTTATGTTAATTTTATTCAAAATGAACTTCTTATTTCTTGAAATTTGTGACATTGTTTTATGCACTATAAAATGGTCTTTAGTACAGTCTTTATTTCATAAAGGTAGCTCCAATAATTTGAAAGTTATTGAGGTTTTTGTTACAGTCGGATATGAAAAATTATTTATGCAGTTGATAGCCCAATTCTAGAGGAAGGTTATAGGCTATTTAACATCACGCTACTACCCTTAGGAGCCGATCAAAGAGAAAAAAGTCAGAAAGAACGCCAAGTGAAAATTAAGTAATAGTGCAGGTAGGCGATGTGACGGAACGGGGGTGGGTCGGTTGAACTAGAAATTTCAGAAGCTAGTGGGTACATTCATAAAATTTAAAATCACGCTATTTCGCAGTAACCGACCTACACTCACGTTTCGCAGTACCGACCTACACTCACATTTCGCAGTACCGACCTACACTCACGTTTCGCAGTACCGACCTACACTCACATTCGCAGTACCGACCTACACTCACATTTCACAGTACCGACCTACACTCACATTTCGCAGTACCGACCTACACTCACATTTCACAGTACCGACCTACACTCAAGTTCCACAGTACCGACCTACACTCACATTTCGCAGTACCGACCTACACTCACATTGCGCACTACCCTAGCTACACTCACATTTCGTAGTACCGACCTACACTCACATTTCGCAGTACCGGCCTACGTTCACATTTTGCAGTACCCCAGCTACACTCACATTTCGCAGTACCGGCCTACACTCACATTTCGCAGTACCCCAGCTACACTCACATTTCGCAGTGCCCTCTCTACACTCACAATTTGCAGTACCCTAGCTACACTCACATTTCGCAGTACCGGCTTACACTCACATTTCGCAGTACCCTAGCTACACTCACATTTCGCAGTACCGGCTTACACTCACATTTCGCAGTACCGACCTCCACTCACATTTCGCAGTACCAGCTTACACTCTCATTTCGCAGTACCCTACCTACACTCACATTTCGCAGTACCGGCTTACACTCACATTTCGCAGTACCGACCTCCACTCACATTTCGCAGTACCGAACTACACTCACCTTTGGCAGTACAGTCCTATACTCACATTTCGCAGCACCGACCTATACTCACATATCGCAGTACCGACCTACACTCACATTTCGCAGTACCGACCTCCACTCACATTTCGCAGTACCCTACCTACACTCACATTTCACAGTACCGAACTACACTCACCTTTGGCAGTACAGTCCTATACTCACATTTCGCAGCACCGACCTATACTCACATTTCGCAGTACCGACCTATACTCACATTTCGCAGTACCGACCTACACTCACATTTCGCAGTACCCTACCTACACTTACATTTCGCAATACTCTACGTACACTCACATTTCACTGTCAGTAAGAAGGGACGTCGCGCTGGCGAGCGTACCTTACCTACTGCTAGGGTTGCTACTCCACCCGGAGGTGCTGGCAGCGCCACGGCTGCGCGCGCCAGGCCGATGCGTGGGTGCGCGCCGCCGCACATTGGGTCGAAACTATGATTTTAGTGACTTAGGTACCAACTTTGTTTTTTTACTTGTTTCTTTATGCGGATGGATAGAGCTCATTCATCTCAATAATAATTGCCCTGATGTTTTTTCCTAAACTTTATACTTTGGGCAGAAAAATGTGTTTTGTTATTTTTTTGTACGGAACGGATCAAATTAAATTAAATTCCTGCAAAGTAGTGTGATACCCCGCTTTGTAACTTTATTTTTCTTATACCTTTTCTAGTCTACTATTATTTGATGCTATGGACAATGGACATGTGCATAAAGTTGCTACTCTACTCAATCTCTAACGGATATTTCTTTGACTTTTGGAGAAAGAACCATTACATTTTGTTTCACCATTCGAGGATCAGAAGACAAAAGAAGATTGTGTAAAATATCCTCATTTGTCATTTGTAATTTATTTATTCAATTACCGTACACCTCTTCTTATCCATAAAATCACGTCTGTATTGTGTTCTGTTGTCCGAAGGATTAAGTAGTGGTGTACCCAAGTACACCCACATGGCGCCTGTAATGTACCACGTGGGTCCAGTGTAGGTAAGTAGGTGTCTCATGTCTTCCAATGTTTGGTTCTAGGACATGCCGTTTCCTCGCGATGTTTTTCTTGACCGTTGTGAGAGCAGTGGTGTACACAAAGTAAGCACCTGCCTGGGTTCGACCCAACGCCCTACAATTCGTAAGTCGGGGCCGTTACCGTTACCACTGGGCCACCACTGCTCTACTGGACCACCACCACTATAATGGGCCACAAAAGCACTCAATTAAAAAAAAAAACAACTTAACTTTGCACTTCCATACTGATATTGTAAATTCGAAAGTAGCTCTGTCTTTCTATCTGTATGTTACCTGTTCACGCTTAAACCACAGAACGGATTTCGATAAAATTTGGCAAGGAGTAGATGGTATCCTGAGGAAGGACATAGGCTACTCTTTGTCTCATAAATAATCCTAAAAGGGGGTGAAAGTTTGAAAAATTTCAATTTTTGCATTAGGTAACAAACAAAAAAAATTGTTTCGGCGTTTTTGTAAAATTTTCCCCCAAGGGGGTATAATAGGGGATGATATCAAAATTCAAATGCTTATGGAAATTTTTGTGTAACTACCTCTTTTTAAGAGATTTTAGAATAAAAAAGTTTATACTAAAAGTTTTTAGAATAGGCCAGTAAGAAAAGCGGCCGAATCTGTAGATGTGTAATGAATTCATATGTCATTTGTTTTTAGAAATTGGCGGCAATTTAAAAGTGTCTGTCGTGCGTCGAAATGGATTTGACTAGAGACAATTTTCATTCAATGATTTATTACGACTTTCGTTGTGGTCTTATTCAACAACAATGTTACGAAACTTCGATTAGCATTTCATGACGAAGCCCATCCCGTGCCACTGTTTTCAACTGGTTTAATGAGTTTAAAACGTGGTCGAGGCAAACTCACTGATGGTTCGCGAAAAGGACGTCCTTCTACGGGGACTACTGAGGACAACGTGAGTGCTTTGCGGCTAATGATAGGAGCTGATAGAAGGGTGACATATCAACAGATTCGGGCAGCTTTAGGCATTGGTATATATGAGTCAAGTACAAAAGTCTTACATGAACTTCTTACTCATTTAGGCGTCAGAAAGCTTTGGACTAGATGGATACCTCATCATTTGACGGAAGATGCTCAATGCTTGAAAAATATGACATCGTCACAGGTGATGAAAGCTGGATAATTATACAGGGTGTTTTTGACAGCCCTCCACAAAAACACAGGATTGATTCAGCTCCTTATTCTGAATCATATCCCACTGGAAATTTTCTCAGGAAAAAAAAATTATGCCGTAACGTAACGTAATAAAAGACGTAGCCCAGGTGCGCCGGGGAGTGCGCGGGGGGCGGGGGCAGCCTCGCTCAAGCTCGCTGCGCTGCCGTCCGCTACGTGCGTTTTGCCACGGTATTGCGTGTGAGGTAAGTGATCACGATGTCCCCCCATAAAACAAATCTGGTTTTTTGGATTCCCTTAATGTTCCTGAAAGAATTTCATGTACCGGTCATCTTAATATGATGTACTGAAGCCACCCTATCAGTTTGCGGAGGGCTGTCAAAAAGACCCTGTATTGTTACGAACCCGAAACCAAAAGACAATCTGCGCAATGGATGTTTCCATTAGATTTTTCGCCGACCAAAGTAAAGAAGGGCAGTAGTCATGGGAAAAAGATGATTGCCTCATTCTTTGGACGGACGCGGGACGGGTCATTTCACAACAATTTGTCTTAAAAGATAAAAAAGACTTACTGCAGATTGTCAGTAAAAATGTTAGACAGGAGCGCCCAAGAAGCAGGATCCTCCTCCACCACGATAACGCTCCAGCTCACTCCGCCAGACGGACTATCGAATATTTTTTATTTGTTGAAACTGTGGAGTAAGCCATCCTTCTTACAGTCCTGACCTTGTGACTTTTATTTATTTCCAAAAATAAAAGATAAACTTCGAGGAATTCGTTTTATGAACCCCGAAGATGAAAAATGAAAAATTTCGTGGAATCCCTAAAGAGAGTGGGCCCACTGCTTCAGTCAATGGTGCCATCGCATGCGACGGTGCTTAGAAAGGAACAGAAACTACTTCGAAAAGCAACAAAAAAATTAACAGGCTCCTACGTCACTCCGTTTTTTTTTCTTCTAAAAACTTTCAGTGTGACGTAGGTAGTTATTACCTATTATTATCGTGGTCAATGTCGACGTTTTCCGTATTTTTATTCTTCTAAAAACTTTCAGTGTCACGTAGGTATTACCTAATATTATCGTGGTCAATGTTGGCGCTCTAATATTAAAATGAATTAAGTATTATTGTTTTAAAGTTAGACATTTTGTAATTTTTTATACTTACTTACCTGTTTAATAAAATGAAAAAAAGATTATTTGCATTTATATCTGTTTGTCTGTTATCTTTTCAAGCTTTAAAGGCTGAATGGATTTGGATGATAGGATACTATTATCCCGGTAACACGTTCCCGTGGAATAATTTCCGACATCCACGCGAGTCCGAGGGCAGTAGGTACCTAACAATTTCGGTTTTTCACTAAGAGCTCGCTTCTAGCCAAACTTCTTGAATCTATCTTCTTGGAAGTTATAGGTACCCTAAGTTATTGTTCTGAGGTACCCTACCTTTTGTTTATTTGTGAATGTCAACTTAAAGCGGCATTAATGGCAGTATTTTTTTATTGCAAGCCAAGGAACCGTAGATCTAAGTTTTTTATATCTATTTCAACTTTGATACCTCCACGCGTTCCGGAGAAAAATAACAAAATCATCCTGTATCGGATCCAATTTTTCATTTGTGGCACGGAACCCTAAAAATAATTATTTGAATTTATTATCTGCCCTGTCTGTTACTTTTTCATGCCGTACAGGCTGAACAGATTTTGATGAAAGGCATACAGATATGCCATGATCTGGGTTAGGACATAGGAAACTATGAATCCCGGTAGTACGTTCCTGTGGAATAACTTCCGAACTTTACGCGGGCGAAGCCGCGGGCAAGAGCAAGTAATATTATTATAAAGTGTATCATCATCACAAATCATCATCGACGATAAAAATGGTGGTAATAGCGCCATCTACAGCTATAGTGCAGAATCTTTCCTGCCAGCTTTTTTGGGTGGAGCTAGTGACATCTGTTAATTTGGTAACCAACTACGACCTATTTCGTTGCAAGTCCTTGCAGCTTGTCTTGAATTTTGAAACATTTAAAAGAAGTTTTGAAACTTCTCGTAAAATACCTACGTACCAACTGGGTTGAAACTGCTCTAATTTATTTTTTAAACCTACTAACTTGTGCCACTGACGTATAAATCATAATAGACGTCAGTGACTTGTGCAAAGTAAATTCTGAGACAGCCAAGCTAATGTTGCCATTTTCTTCCATTTTCATTGGTATAAAAAAGGAAAATATGAAATTACTTTTAAATTCTCCATTTCCCAATGCATATCAAAGACAGGTAGGTTGTTTAACATTAAAAAAGTGATAAAAAAGATAACATAATATTAGCACTAACGGTCATGGTCGTCGTAAATTTCTTTGGGCTTCCTGAAGTTACATCACAGCTATGTGTCCCAAATATAGGCAATCATAATAGCAATAATCTCATTTTTTTGTAAACTCCTCTAGAACATTCAGAAACTTATTTTTATTGTTTGCGAAATCTCAATAAAATTACCACAGATGGCGTTGCTCCAAGTTTTTGCCACACTATGAAATCTAGAGCACACAGTCATGAAAACAAAGTCAGAAGCATTATCTGCACTCTAGTTAAATTTTATTTTCTGTGCATCAAGGTTGCTATTTCATAGTTCATGTGAAAAATAAGGTTGTTTTGTCGAATAGTAGGACACGGAGCAGCAAGCTTTGCGAGTATTTGTTCATAGGCAGAGTTTTGTGCATGTAGGTGTGTATCTGTGTGCAGCAGTGCGGCAGCAAGTAGCTGTCAACTAACTACTGGATGAAAAACGAGTTCGCTTTTTCCTTTAAAAATGATTTCTATTACGTTAATAGTTTAGCCTAGAGTTATGTTTGCCTATAGATACCCGTATGAAATTATATTAACTTGTTATCTAACAAGCAGTACTTACGCCGACTCCAGGAACCATGGTTCAGTGTCATCCACCGTTACAACTAGAGGAAATACCAAAAGAAGACGAAGAAAGGCTAGAGAAATTGTTTTCTAAATTAGACACTGATGGAAATGGGAAGATCGACATCCACGACCTGTCCGCCGCCCTCAAGGAGCTGGCTCCGCACATCAACCGCAGTTATGCAGAGGTTAGAATGTACACATTTTCTATAATTTTTGCTAACGGTTTCACCTGAGGATGTGTTCGATTACCCGTCGACACGTAAGCCGCAATAAGTATGCTATTTCAAGTCCAATACTTTCTAAAGAGCACATTTTTCGTAGCCCAAGATTTTTTTCTTTTTCATTACATAAAACTTCAAAGTGAAGACCTAGCACTTTCGTACTTTTGTTTTACAACTTTTATTTTTGAAGGGTAACCTGTTGTTAAACTTTTTCATGAAAGTTAACAGTTTATTGTACAAAATTAGGTCAGATTTGTAAGCAATTCAATAAAAAAGGCAACACCCTCATTTCTGGTTGTAATTTTATTATTACATAGGTATTTGGGCTTTTAAATTCATATTAAATTATCCCTGCTGGTGTTTGTAAAGATGTTCTAAATTTGAAAAATGTGATGGTAAAAAAACGATAAATCACTGATAAAATTATCTTATGTCAAGATTTATTTGTTATGAGTCTGATGACAATAGATACCTTATCTCTCCTCATCACTGGTTTCTAAAGAAGTATATTAAAAAGACGAATTTCATGAATTATATTAAACTTATCTGATTATAATAACAATGAATAGAAAGGATCTTGATTAGAAAGGAAGTGATTTTTCTAAGAACCATACAACCTTATTACTTTTGTTAGATTTAGTCTCCAATGGTTTTATTGAGAGACTGGGTAGGTATTTTGTCTCCAAATGAGCAGGCCTTTATTTTTCTAAGAGAATAATTTTGACCCCTGTTTAGTTATTGAAATGAAGAACAAAATTGCCTTTGATAAACCAAAGTAATATTACTTTGGTTTTGTATATTATTATATTTTCCTAATATTTCAAGTACCTAGTCATAACATCTCATGCTCACCCTTGCAACTGGTTATGCATGCAAAAAAAAAAGTTATTTAAAATAAAAGAGGTTCAATAACTTCCCTTTTATTATGGTGTATTTTAATACATTTGATCAAAATACAGCACAATAAATGGTACACAGAAGCAAACAAAAAATTGTAGAAACTAACCTTTAGTTAAAAACACCATATCAAGAACCACAGAGCTGCTGACCTACTTTTCTACAATTACTTTGATTCACATACAATAATCAAAAGTGAGTGGTTACCATAATGAAGAACATTTAAATTTTGTTATACAAAACCATTTAAATATATTGTGACAATTAAGCAAACACTAATTAATGTTTAAATTGAACTTCCCGCTTCAATGACTTTGGTCTAGTTATTTTCACTGCAAATACACAATGTTAGTGGCACCAGTTCACATTTGGAACATGTTTTAACAAACTGTAAGCCTCCACAGATACATAAATAATAATGTTATTAATTTGTAATTAATTACACACAAATTGTAAACATTATTAAACTATCCATTTACACTAGGACTGCCCACGCCAACTCTTGTATAGACTGTGTTGTACTTAATGTCAAAATGACGAATATGATGATCTTGTTCAGTAATTAACATGCAATTTCAAAGCATGAACCAAGAGTATAGTTTCTGTTTTAATCATGGTCTGGCAGTTCGAGTAGTTTATGCTGCCTACCCAAATGTTGTTTCTTTGGTATTGTTTGCGTTGAATCGTTGAGCTCCTTAAGTTCTGAGAAGACCTGCATGGTTACTGACAGATGCGTGCACTGACTGGACAGATCCAATCAATCTGTGTGGTTCTTTTCTCAAATTACCATTTCAGACACCAATCTACATGGTCCTTATATGTATGTCTGGATTTTTATGTACACATTGAAATTTATGAATTTTATGACAATGACATGAGTATTTACTTACTTTGTAGAGTATTATACTATTTTAATTATCGTGAATATGGACTATGTGGGTAATTGCGTTTTTTTTTTGTCAGGTAGTTTTAATCATGTTCTGACAGTTTGAGTAATGTAGGTATGCGGCCTACTCAAATTTCCTTTCTTTGGTTTTGTATGCTGAATCATTGAGTTCCTTAAGTTCTGAGTTGAGCTGCAAGATTACTGTCAAATGCGTGCTCTGACTGGACAGGTCCACTCAACCATGTGCGATTCTTTCCTCAAAAGACCATTTCAGACACCAATCTACATAGTCTTCACACAATCTGACCAAGATTTTGTCTGGACTTTAAAAGACTGTGTCCTCTGAGTTTGTTTCGGCCTTTATTCTCAGCGTGGTCAGATAGGAAACGCCGACCTCATCTAGGTTATAAAGTATGATTGACGTGTAAAAGTGTGTACAAATCTACCTACATAAATTATTTATCATTTAAGAATCAATTTTAAATTGTAGTAGTATGATTACTAGGTACTAGAATTTAACGTCGATTCTCTTAAACTGTAGGTAAAATAAAAGTTGTCTTTAAAAAACCAGCAAAGCGCGGATTAAACTCACGCAGTAAAGTTTCTGCACCATAATAATAAAGCAAAACGTTGAAGACAGTTATATTTTTCGGGATAACGCGATCCCTTGTTGGTTTGGACTTTTTAGATACCTATTTTATTACTTGTCATGAAACAAGCATAGTAACAAGTATTCTAAGAAATTTTCAACTGGCTACCCATCCCTTTATGGATTAAGGGACTCCCTGTCACCTTTCTTAAGCTTTGGTTTCCTAAGAAAGCGGTGAGCGGTCGCACAATAACGGCTGTTCAAATACAGAGTTCATGACGGCCGTTATAATATGACGGGACCGCTTTCCTAGGAAACCAAAGCTTTAGGGTACAAAACATATATTATGCAGGAGTTTATAACATCATCTTAATCTTCGATATTCCTATTCACGCCCTTACGATTCGATCTACGTAAAAAACGCATATGTACAATAGTTATAATTGTTCCACCTACAACATTACCCTATTTAGCTTCCAACAGCTTCCCCATACAAAGGTGCGATATGATGCAACGATGTGATTAATTTAAAGCTCATTGTGTCCTAGTAACCTCACTTAGTTTATTAGTTTATAACGTCTGTCAGCGAACGATAACTAGCAGATTTTTGGCATGCATCGAAAGAATACCAAACTCTGTGGCAAATGTGTTGCTAACAAATGAAGCATTGGATGCTAAAGTTTTTAAGATTAATTCTCAGATTAAGACTTCTATTCTTTTTCTATCTTAGGGATCGGGAATAAGCAGAGAAAATGGTGGCATTTTCTCTGCTAATTCCCGATCCTTACTGGCTTTTTGTTTCAAGGCTCCATCAAACAGGCGCGACACACGACGCGAATCGTACCCGACAAAGGCCCCGCATTTCGCGCCTGTTTATAGGAGCCTTTATGCGGTGTTTTCCGTCTGACCTTCAATGATCGATATAATATCTTATTTGCTCACTCGCTGTTAAAGTCGTATTAGCATAAAATATGTTTACAGGCGGTCTTCCGTGTTGTTGGGCCTGATAAAATACATTGTTTTTTGTTAGAACTTAGTTAGTACCATGAATGATGGAACTGTTTAGGTATTATAATATGTTGTATGGATGACGTGTCACCCTGCGGTTAGCTTAGAATAAACGAGATCAACTTCCCCTATGCTGTAATAAGCAAATAAGTATGGGAAAATACTCTGAATCAGGTGAATAGAAGCGTTTATTTTCGTGCCGTTCTTGACAACGAAGTCTACCACAGACTAGGCACAATAACCTATTATGTCTCGTCAACTCACGTCCCTTATCTTCAAACGGATAACTGTATTATTGCTGATTACGTAATTTCGTTACGCCCATACTAAAGTTGATTTCATTTTTTTTCAGAAATTCCTGGCGAAACCTGGCTGGAAAGATGGCGGTGACGTCACTCTATCGGAATTCATCCACTACGTGCGCGAACATGAAAAGAACCTTAGACTCCAATTCTCTCATCTCGACAAGAACCAAGATGGTAAATTTCACACGGTCACAAAATGTTTAGCGGTGCCGTAGTTAAACCAAGCCGCAATCAGCACATTCGTTTACCATACGTGCCGGTTTTGCCGTGATTGTATCTGCAATTCTATGAGAAAACCATCACTTATTCAGGACACGTTGCTATATTAACAGGGAGGGTAGTTTGATTCAGGCCGAAGATATCGAGTCGTTATCTCCGCTCGTTAACATTGACATTTCTCGGCCAACGTCACTAGTTTACGCAATGCACAGACGATCGTCGATCGTTAGGTCCATTATATAACCTTTACTTCTATGTAAAAGATGGATGACGTAGCTCGCCCTAAGGCTTCGGCCCTCGACGACTGTATGGATTCATACTCACATTGATCGTTTTTCTGAGATAATTTCTTTCAAGAGTTGGTTTTATTCGTCGCCTGAAAATCACATTTTTCAAATTCAGCTGCAGCTATTTCAGTTCGGAGCGCAGTGCGAAATGACGGGCATTAACGTTTAATGAGCGTTTGGCTGTTTTTGCTAGTTGTTCATGAATCCATGTTTCTAATTCTGGGTGATTGTATATCAATCATTTGTTTGTTCAAGCGGGCACACAGACAGTTATCTATAGTTTCTGTAACTTTCAGCAAATTATGAAAGACAACGGCGACGCAGTAAGTGAGTAGTCGCGTTTTCATTTGGATGAGTGCCCATTCCGGCTGTTATGGCAGTAGTGAATCCACAACAGTTTTGATTTCCATTTTGTACTCTTCGCAGACAAATTGTATGCGTGACATTAGTACGTCCATTAATCGAATGGATTACAATAAGTTGCATAATTATTTTGCATGCAAAAGGAGTCGTATTCATATACTAAAATATGCACGGGTGGCTCCTTTGAATAAGCTAGAATATTTAAGTAAATCATAATTTACTTATGGCACAACGCTGTGTATCATATTATTATGTCCATGGCTGTGTATAGTGTTTCCTGAAGTCTTGAATTAATAATTATGACTACTGGCAAGCAGCGCGAGTTGCACGTGTGTATGCATAGTTATCAATGCTAACAGAATGACGCTCGGCAGTATCCGCCGACGCCGACGATGATTGCGTAGTCTAAACATATGGTTGCCGTTGTTTCACTCAATAGCTTTAGACTTTATAACAATGGGTGGATGAAAACTGTTGCTACTTAATCTCTCATTCGGGGTCTAAGGGCCGGTTTTTTTATCCGTATGTTTAATATTTTTAACTAATGGTTGAGTTAACTACGGATCGAAAAGCTGGCCCTTAGAGAATAAATATCAAAAATCTTACTTATTGTAACGACAGTAAACTTGGCCTTATAATCGTTAGTAGATTCTTTCCGATCTTATCCATAATTTACGAGGCTTACATAAATATGACCCATTTCTGGATTAAATGGTCTAATAAATATAATTTTAATCTCTTTTTTTCCAGGAAAAGTGGACATGGAAGAACTTATATGCGCGTTTGCCGATATGGGGATCGTGGTTGGCAAAAGTGAAGCTACTAATTTGCTGAAAAGGTACAAACACTTTTACATGCATGTGATGGCCACATGCTATCATTATTTAAAAGCACCGCGATTACAATATTATTGAGTATGTATTTTAAGATTTGTATGGTTTGCGATAGCGATTGTCGAATATATTTTGTTTTAAAAATATCCCAAGTTTTAATTTTTATTAAAATGTATCTTATCTTTTTCACGATAAACACAAGAACTTAATGCACAAGGCCAGGAAACCATAAAAGTAAAAATAAGCAGTAAAAAATAAATGTTTCAGAAAAGCGGTTTGGCCATTATTCTGGTGGTAAGTCGAAAAACCACAAGTAGTCAATGGCTTAGACTTGCTAAACATTTACGCTAAGATCAAAACATCGTCACTCAAGATTTTTAAATTACCGACCTTCGCTCGAAGCCTTCGACTGACTTATGACAATCGTTGACATGTCATTTGAATTTCGAATGTGACGAATTTTTCATATTTTTTCAACCAATGCCATATTTTGTCAGTTCTTTATATTTCAATGTGACTACAAGTTGCTTGGACAAATTCTTTGCAAAAAGCAAGATGACTAAAGGCCAATCTCGTACTTAAAAATTGTACAAATTCAAGTCGCAATCTCATCTCAGCGACAATCAACGTCAAAAATGTACGTTAATTTTATTGTTTGTATTTTTGACAGATTGAGACCAAGATTAGAATGCGAACGTTCTTAAAAATACGGGAATTGCCCCTCTGATGTTGTTTTTGACCATGTACATTCTTTATAAAATTTTCCTAATCCAAGCAGCTTGTAGGACTATAAAACTATTCAGAAATCACAAGCAACAACATAAAATCACAACTGCTTTATATTACGCTGCATATTCAAACCTGTGAATGTAGGTAGGCTTTTTACACAATTTCCATTTTATTTGTCGTCTGTCGTATGTTTATTAAAACTTGGTTGTTTATTTATTTTCGTATTTTTATATCAGCTAAATATTGTTCACTATCTCGTATCGATAATCTGACATAACATTGTAAAATGCCACACCTTCGTCGCCGAAAGCGTCGCTCATGCGTTACTTAAAAGTTTAAAACACTATCATTAGAGCTAACCTCGTTCCGCAGTAATGTTTCAAACACGGGTGTTAATACTTAAGGCGCTAATTTTAGTTTAAACTAATAACCATCTCAATGGCAACACAGATATTATTTGCTACTAACATACGTTCTTGGTCCATCCATAAACAGTGTTGTGAATCTGGGGAAAAGAATGTTCAGTGCTCTTTGGGTTGAAAGCCCGATTTTATTTTTGAAAATAGCTCGTGGCTCCTGTAGGGTACCTCTTACCTCAATGTCTTGCTACACTTTTGGGGAATAAGGAGCTCCTCAGCTCCACATACGCCCGCAGTGCGGTGCAGCCTATTCCATGGTTGCTGTTGTGCGGTCGTTATGATTTTGTTTAAGATTTTCAATTAATATTCTCTTCAAATTCTGTTTTATAGCAAGCAGCGATCGAACGATCAAAACAAAAGCTAGTCTCAAAGCCCCTGCTGTGGAACTCCAAAGGAGAAAGACGTTAAAGCTAAATATTGGCGACTGATCGCGTCACACGACGACACGAGACACTACCAGTTTTTTATTTTTTACTATCTAGAGTAGACACGTAGTCATTTGTGTCGTCGTTGAGATTTCTAGTTGTAGAAAAGTAAATGCGAAGATTAAAGCGTCCTCTAGTGTACTCAAAATTAAATATTCACAATAACAACCTACATTATGTATGTACTGCTTATGTAGTTAAAAACAGGCGATTGTATCATTATTTACTATAATTTTCTTTGTTACTCTTTATGTATCTCATAACTTCTAAAGAAGTAAGTAGGTAATTATAATGCTTTAAAGTCTTAAAAGGTGTGGCCCACGTACAAGCTAAGCTTCTCTTTTGAATTAAATAATTGAATTGCATTAAATCGTTATCGACAATTTCTAGTTTAAATGTACCGGCTGCACGAAACTCAAACGATGCTCAAACTGGCCCATAATCGTCTTCTAAATAAATGAACATCATAATCGATTTTAAAACGTTGTTGGTGAGAAAGTTCAAATATCGGTAATGCAAGTCAGCAACATTTTCGTTTATTAATCATTCAGACATTAAATTACTCCTCTATTGAGGGGCTCGTGGCTAAATGATAACAGCCGCACGGGTCGTCCGAAGGTAAAGCTACGCTTGCCTCGGTCGTTCGTGGATGGGTGACCATCCATTACACATGAGACCCCTCCGTGCCTCGGAAAGTAGGTACGTTAAGCCGTTGGTCCCGGCTGTCATTCGTAGATCTTTGTCGTTACGGGTATTCAGAAGCCCAAAAGTCTGACAACCTGTCTTACCAAGGGGTGTCGTGCTACCCAGTGACTGTGTTGTATAGGTAGGTATTCAGCTGCATCTGGTTAGACTGAAAGCCAAAGCCCTACGTATTTGGGAACAGGCTAAAAAGATTGGTTTTTAGGGTTCCGTCAGCAAAAAGGAACCCTTATAGTTCCGCCATGTCCGTCCGTCTGTCTGCAGAAAGCTGTAATTTGGCATACTTATATATACATATTTGTCACGTCGACATGGTGGCAAAATAAAACCTTGTAAATTTTTTTTTGTGTCGGATAGGTCTTTCAAAAATATTGCGGGATTGTGAAAACAATTTCTCGATGAAAGGATTCGTTTGTGAAATATTAAGCTTTAAATCGCTAGTTTTTGTTAGAGTCAAGTGCCCCCCGTCCTCTTGTCAGCGAAGTGGTGGTTTTTCGGTATGTGAAAAAATTTACAGTTTTAGTAGGTATATATAACGAAGTTAAATGGAAAACTATCACAGTTAAGTAGGCTTTACAAGTTAACGAGTAATAGTCGACCAAAATTACATTTGTAGTTGAAACGCATGGGAGAACATGTTTTTCAACTACAATGTTAAGTTTGTTCTTGGAATAATTCATGCCAACTACGGAACTCTTCATTGTGCGTGATCCGACACCGACTTGCCCGGTTTTTTTAAGTTACTCCTCTTTTAGGTAGGTAATTTTATTATCTCTAGTAGTATTCGTTTCGTTTACCTACATGTTCCCTATTGTACATACATACGAACATTTCAACTCTAATTTCATGTCATTTGTCTGTTTGTGTTGCTAATACTACGCAGTACCTACTACACATCTATTAGTTCGGGGCCTTGATCACAAAAACAATTGAACGCAAAGTTTTGTACAAATAGTTTAAAATCATTTAAAACACAGGCCTTGAATGTTCTTGCACATCAATAAGAATATAATTTGAATATTCCCACAGACACTAATTCCCAACAAATAGTTAAATTAGGGAAATAATTATTCTAACTAAATTATTATCATATTTTGTAATCAATTGTTGTTATAAAAATATAAGTATGACGTGGGGTCACATTTGACTAAGTAAATTAGTATTAAGTACTATTAATAAGTTATTAGAGGAGCATTTATATTAAATTAGCTAAGCTATAATGTTCATTAATAATGAAGTCTCTCCTTCATTATAAACCTTACTGAAGCGCTGCCAAGTGACGTTAGAAGTTTTGGCAGACCATCAGACAGATGGGCTAGACACCCAGGGGATCGCGGGCAAGACCTGCACCATAAAAATAAAAATAATAATGGCGTAACACAATATAAATCACAATCAGAATCATTTTGAAGGATATCGCTAATCCATTGCTCCATATGTTCGAAAATTGTGTCTGCTCAACAACGTAAATAACGCAATGAATGTTGTTGAACTGTCCAAATGAACGTCATTCCTACTGTTAGTGTGTTGTGTTTCGCAATGTTACCCCGCTGGTTGAGACTTGCACAGACCAGGGAAGAATAGAACAAAATGAAGGAGGCTTATCCTCAGTCGTGGGTGGAACAAGGCCGCCAATGATGATGACGAAGCTACCGAGCCGGGGAACCTATGGTCTTCTCAAGTTATAAGCTCACTAGCGGACAGAGAGGGATGCTCCTTTTTATAAATATGCTAACGAAGTAGAAGTTGACCACGAATTTTAAAACATGGAAGCTTCACGTCATATAAATTTGAGACCGCAATTTATGGAACGTTTAAGTGTTTATGTGATTATAAAGAACATAGCACGATTCATGTGCACTTGTATGAAATACTGCACGAAATAACACAGAGCACTTGAAAATATTTTTCACGTTTAGTATAAAATAAATGGTTCAATGATATCCTCGTGTGACATATTATTAAATTATTGTTTCTGATACGAAGTAACAAGACTTATTTACTCATTAAATAAAACTTATGTCTTCTCAACAGCTTACGATTATTGAAACCGATCCAAATCATTTTTAAAAACATATTAGAATACCATAATATTTCGTTAATTAAATCCATATTTTATTGGCATTTCTCCACACATTTCCAGTTGTACTTATTTTTTTTATAATAATGTCTTGAAAATTAATTAAGAATATATTTTAAAATAAATTATCCACCTGCCCGCACTGGGCCCGCGTGGTGGACAATGGCCCACACTCATAGGGAGGAGGCCTGTGTCCCAGCAGTGGGAACATTATAGGCTGGTTATGCTTATAATGCTAAAATAAATAATAATTTAGTTTTTTTTTTTAATAATACTTCTTGATTCATTATTTTAAGCAGGAGGAGCTTTCAACGTCTGTCTGTCTCCCTCACTCATTCAGTTTGTTCCCAGGATGGACCAGGATGGCAGTCTCACGATCAGCTACGACGAGTGGCGGGACTACATGCTGCTGGCGCCGGACACAGACATACACTCTCTCATACATTTCTGGAGACACTCTACTGTGAGTACTAGCTTTTAAATGTAAAGGGCTAACCGCACTCTTCCTACCCGCAGTGCCCCTAGTCAGAATTTCAGTACAATATCGTAAAAAATCTAAAGCCTTTTGCCACGGCAGTGACAGGATGTGTGCGGTTAGTCCTTGTAGCCCCTTTTGATCTGATGCAGCGATACTCAATCTAAGGCTCATGTGGTATACATGTGACTTGGCGTGTTCTCATTATTGCCCGAGTAATCAAGTAATCATAGTACCCGTGAAAACAAGATGATTGTAGTTGTTTCAAATTCATTGCTCGGACTGGCAGTCTAAATGTAAAATGTTGTGATCCTCTCGTAAACTCGATAACTAAACAAAAACACTAACTCATATTGTCGTCCGACCAGTGTTGAAGCCTGAGATTAGTGTTAGACATTATAATAAGAATCAGAAATCAGAATTGAACCAAAACGGCGTTATCACTTCCGATGTAAACTAAGTGTCAAATAACAGGAACAATTAAATAAATTAACAACGTTTCAGAAAACTAAACTAGAGAAAAACCCGCACGTCTTAACAACAGTAATATTTATACCTAGACATGACGCTTGTAAACAGATAAACACACATACTATAGCAAAAGTGTCGTGACGGTAAAAATATTACACTTTTTTCGGTCTTTCTCTTATTCGCCAAGTGTGCACTGCGATAAAGAAGTTGATCCAAAAACAATTTAGCATTGAATTTAATTATTATCCCGTAAACAAAATACTCGTAGATAGCGCTAGTCGCTCCTCTGTTTAGAATAGTTACATCATTTACAGAGCCTATACATATTAAAATAACAAAACAAACAAATACTTATTAATATGATAATTAATCATCTATAAATACGTCATTACTACGATTATGCACGGGAGCTGTGACGGAAGTATGACATTACGCTTCGCAATAATAAGGGTCGGTCAAAGTTCAAAGAGGTCAAAAATAAAGTACCTACCTATTAGAATTAGAGACTTACAGGTAAGTGCATGCTAATGGTAACTGTCAATTGTAAAGTTATCTCAATTGTAATGGAAAACAATTGCAGACTCGTAGTTAGTGAATTTCTTTTCAGCTTTTCGATTTATGGTTTTTCGCCGAATTATGTTTATTTTCGTGTCTAAATAACCAAAACCGGTGATTTTTTATGACTTTTTAAATTAAGTAACAAATTTTGATCGCAATTCGTCAGCTGGGCGAAATCCGCCTTTGCCCTGCTGTGGGCGTGTACACTGTATATACTAAATATTTATTTATTTAGATCACCCATCACAGAAAAAAAAAGATTGAGATATCGTTGCCAGCATGATGGCCCATGAGAGCGTACTGGATTTTGGGCTTATGATTGCCCAAATATAAGAAAATATGTAGCATAATTACATGTTTGTTGAAATACTACCTTTATAAATGGGTCACGAACTCTCGGCGGATGTTCTTAAGTCGTAGACAGTTCCTGTTTGTTCTGGTTTTCTTGCATCTGATGCAATGATGTCTAGAAAATATTGAGCTTCTCATCTAGCTTATCTGCGAATGCGAAAATCAAGCGCAATAAGAGGACCTTTGAACTGAACGTCAAAAGACAATCTCGATCATAATGCCTCTTATATACAATTGTGTACCAGAATAACTATAAACTACAATAGATCTGTCAAGTCATTTTATTTTTTTGTTACGAAATAACTGGCTTATCATATCGCGATCATAATATTCACAATACACCTTATAGGTAATGTCGTCTTTAAAAAGGTAATGACGTAGCCTTATATTATCTGTGTAAATGTTATGCGGGTTTAAAATTACGCGGCTTGTAGGTTGGTACGGCCCCCCTACAATGTAAACTAATGACTTGCTTAAGATCGCAAGAATCTGCTGGATGCGACGCAGGACAAAGCAATTCTTGTGAAAGGACCAAGTCCAGCTGTGGTGGTTTTTGTCTGAAGCGATGACGACTTCAGAAATGAGACGGCCTGGAAAATACTTAATCCATACTAATAAGTTATACACTGCAAGTTACCATCCTTACCTAGTTGCTATTCCACCAATTCGCACTAAGCGTTTCCAAATGTCTTTTGTTATGCGCACAGCAAAACAGTGGAACTCCCTACATGCGTCTGTGTTTCCGAACGCTTACAACCCTAATCTCTTCAAAGTGAGAGTGAACAGGCTTCTTCTGGGTAAGCTCACTCCATCGTCGTTTCTGTCACCACTGACCTAAACTAGAGTCAAGAGCTAACCCATTTTAAATATAAATATATACTGGGTGTTCGGCAGAACGTTGAACATACGAAAATGGCAGATAGGTGAGGTCGTCTGCTATCTACCTAGCCCAAATGATTTGACCTATCTGCCATTTTCGTATGTTCCACGTTCAGCCGAACACCCTGTATAAATATATAAATGCGAAAGTAACTATGCCTGACCGTCTCTCTACCTTTTGAAAGGATTTGGATGGGCACACGGATAGACTTGTCCTGGGTTACGACATAGAGTACTTACTTTTATCCCGGGAGTACGTTCCCTTGGGATAATCTCCGACCTCCACATGGGCGAAGCCGCGGGAAAAGCTAGTTGGTCATAAACTCTCGACGGAAATTCTTAAGCCTTACTCCGTTAATGCAAGAAAACAGGTAAATTACTGAACTTGACATCTAGATATCTACGAACGCGAAAATGAACTTTGAACTAAACGTCAAATGTCAAACGGTTACAATTCCTCTTGAATACAATAATTGTTACCTAAAATAACCATAAACTACAATGGATCTGCCAAGTCTTTTGTTACGATATAATCGGCTTATCTTATCGCCATCACCCGCATTTTTTTGTAATTTTAGCTATATACTTTTTATAGGTAATGATGCCATTTTGGTATGACAATGAGGCCGCGTCCTAAAAAAAGCGACTGAAGCTCGAATTCGCGAACACTCGATCGTTGATGTGAATTACGACGTACAAACGCGACTTGATTGATCGCGCGAGTACCTAATATTCATATTAACGCTTTCGGTTAGGACACAGGGTCACGGTTTATAATGATGCTGAGTGTAAGCATGGAGACCCCTTCTCAAAATGGACCAACGACCTGCTTAAAGTCGTTAGAATCAGCTGGCAAATGACCGAGCAATTATTGTGATATACCAAATTCCAGCAGAGCACGGTTTTGCCTGATATGATGACCAAGATTTACGGTTTTAGAAAATCTTTTTTTTTTTTTTCTAAACGTTGCCCCTCACTAGGACAGTCAATCAGACAGACTTGGAAATTCGTAATATGTTAGGGACTTGCGTGGTATACTCACTTTTAAATTCAAGTTAACTCTTAATTTCAGGGATCGCTGGCTAGCTTAGACCTTTAACGCGAGGCTAGACCAGTGCCCTTTCGTGCTTCAAAGCTTATGGCCTCATTAAAGTTTGAAATTTGTACTGCAAGCCTTAAAACTAATTCTATTTAAACACGATTAAGACATACTTAAGTCTATTCACTATCTATACTTAGTCTATAGTTTATGTACTAGACTAGAGTATTAATATAAGCGTTGTTATTGGTTATAAATGCACTATTCATAGGTTTTTGCTACCGCCGCGCCGTTCTTTGTAGTGTGTATAGGATCATTGAACCAAATAATAGGTTTCGATCCATTTCCATTCGATTTGGAAAAAAACCGAAAGGTATAAGCAACGTCGAAAATGTATGGGGACGAAAAAGATCAATTAATTCAAAACTGTGTTTTCTTCGCTATTCTTGTATCTTTATTGTACAATAAATACATTTTTATTACGTGCTTGCTGGCTCTCAAAGAGCCAATCAAGCGAGTAAATCCCCCTTCACCAACCAATCTACAGCTATAAGTACCAACCTGCAAGTGCCACGCACAACTTGCAATTTGCATCGTGAGTGAAGCAACATTTACAGCCATTTATGCGATTTCCTGCCATTGCGTTTGATCTCGGTGGTCCGACGGAAACGGGGTGTGGATCTGATTGTTTGTGACGGGTAAAACAGTTTTCATATTGAACGCCCAGTGACGGCTTCGAGCGGCCGCTGGAGTTGACAATATTTGTATAATTGCACAATAACAAAGTGTAAAAAGTATGTTTTTTATAGTTTCAGGCATTAGAGTTAGTAATCGGGTTTTCCTTAGTGACAGTCAGAAGTAATAACGAGTCCAGTTTATGGATCTGTTAAGCGCGCAGATGATAAGATCCCAGACAAGCCACGACAGTTTCAACAATTCTTAAAACTAAATTGGAAAAAAACACGCTCGTCTAAATTCAGCCCTGTGCGGAGGTGTGCCGTGTGAGCTGTGGCGTATGTATTACGACGCGACGATTTTCTTATGACGACGTTGTTCATCACTCGTTAGGGATGCCCAGACATTATATCTTTCAAAACAAATTGTTATACAAACAAATATTATAATTGGTCGGTGGGCCGCGAGGCTAAACCCAACTTTTAACAAAAAAGTTCAAAAACTAAAACACGACTACCGAACAATCACGCTCTAATGAGTATGAAACAAGAAAATATTCTCATCTGAAATTTTGATGTACAAACTATTCAATATTTATCGTCTATTAAATAAACAGCTTAATTAATTAAAGCTAAATTAACCTATATTTTAATGTATTTAATACATATCCATAGTGATGTTCAGAGGATAGCCGTGGTATACGACCACGGCTATGCTAAAGATCTTGATCGATTAATATTGTTAGATGTATGGTCTTGTTGACGATTGGGCTATAACAGTTCCGGTGCTTGCTTTCATAGGCAGCGGCGTGACTTGGTAAAGTGTGAAGTCTGCACCTGAGATCCATGGGAAGCTTGGTCAGACGTATAGAAGTTTGTTGAGTTCTTCGATGTCGTCCCTGATGTTTTGTACCGACCAAGACGAAGTGCTTGGGAGTTAGCCCGCAATTTCAGTCAACTGCTCGTTTCAAACAGCAGTTCTTAAATCTTCTCAAAATCGGTAATCAGTAGATATGCGGTTAGAGATCGGAGTTGAAGTAATTAGTAGCCATCACTAGCTCCATTGGCGCTTCGAAGATGTTGCGCAATGAATTCGAACAGTTCAAACAAGAACTATGACCAGAGTTCTTCAATGAGACTGGAAACATGGAAGTAGAGTGGCACTTCAAACCTCCCGCATGGCCGAGCGCTGGTGGTCTGTGGGAGTCATTAACCTGGCAACTTAAAATGCAACAATAATCGGCCGATGTACAACCTCCCAACCGCCCCCTGTGACGCAAATGTACTAGGTCAATCAAGGACCTCACATTTCAACGAGAATAATGTGACACCAAATAATACCTGTCGATTTGTTGCCGAACCTTGTGTGCAAAAATTACATCACTTCACAGTCCATGACTACCGGGATACTGGCCTAGGCACAGGGTTGCTGCAGTCCAGGGAATTCACGATCCACTCGCATACCCAATATACCTAACAGCAATACATGGACATTTAAATCTGAATTAAACGAATTGTATTTTATTTTATTACTATTAAGATAGATCTATCCTTGAACGTACTGTCGTTTATTACAATGATAAAAACATTGTAAATACCACACATAATGTGCGGTCAGAACCTGCTGATTTCGATGAAATCGACAAGCGATTAGCTACAATGAAAAGACAAGAAGACCACCTCCCATCGACTATGACCGCTCATGGTCTACACCGGTACAGCATCTGTTAGGTATACTATTTAGTATTTTGGGAGTACTTATCATCGTCCTGGTAGGGTGGATTGTAAAGAGATACTGAGGATCTTGGGATTCGAAACAAGGAGCGAGAAAGAACGAAGTTAAGTAGTCGCTTTAAAAGATTAGAGGCATGGGAAACGTCCACGGCCTGCAGACAACATCGCATTCATTTGTTCTTTTATGATACTGATTCTTCTTTTGAAAAGCTTTCATAAACTCACGCTACCCATCTTCGTGGGGTTGCCAACATGTACCGTCTCATCAACCATACACCGTAGGTACATTTTTTACACTTTGCACACGCAGCAACCCACTTGGATGTCATGCGTCACAAACTTTTCACTATCATTAGAACTAAAACAAACAAATAATACATATCGAGTACGACAACTGCTGTGGAACTAAACACTTGTCAATAGAATATAATATACACGGTTATTGGTAAAACACCATCAACCTCTAAAGGGGTCATTGTAGGTACCTACTCATCGTTAAGAACAACTTTTACTATGGCACCAAATATGAAATCGCGAAAAAAAATCAGCTGGTCCCTACATTTTATCGAGTTCCGCAAACATAAATGTAGGGAACAGTTGATTTTTTTTCGCTATTTCATAATATTTGGTCCCATAGTAAAAGTTGTTCATATTTATGAGTACAATGACCCCTTAAGAGGTTGATGGTGTTTTACCAATAACCCTGTATAAAAATATTAATTCTCCTTGTTAACTTTTACATACCAATATTCATAACTTGAAACTTAACTATTGACCCGTAAATAAGTAGCTAACTGTAGGTTAGCAATTATGCAAATTTATGTTAACCCTTACCCAGAGTGACCCATATATTATGGTCCGTGGCGATTCTAGTGAGTTTCCCCCCGACTGTGACCTCTGAGTTTATTTCGGGGTTTCTTCTCAGAGAGTAGTCAATTAGGAAACGCCGACCTCATCAAGCTTAATAATAAGAAAAATCTGATCCAGCCTGTCCCACCTTGCTGTCCCCCCCCCCCCCCCAGCGACGCCCTAAGCCGAGGTTCGTACCCCACAGGGGGTGCCCTTAGGTGATAGTCGCTTAGTATGTAAAAATACGCCCCTGGCTGGAGGCTTTGGGTTTCACTTAAGGCAACCACAGGATAGTCCGGTTAAGTAGTAACGACCTCTCTAGGTCTACTACGAGATGCCATAGTTAGGAAAAAAATAAAATAAAATCTAGTGAGTTTGGTGCCTACTTCACAGTGAAAGCGTCCATAAGACGGGACGATCACTAGCGAATTAGCTAACAGTACGTAAGTACTTATTCAGTTGAAGAACCGAACTCTAACATCGAAAAATTCGAACGATTTATAAATCGAAATTATAGAGATGCATATTGGTTTGAATTTAAGTACTTATACACATAACCCATAAATATGCAGTCTTAAAAGTAAGTACTTAAATATTATATGCGAAATTATTATTTTAAATGTTTCAATCATTTGAATAAGTGCACATTACGCATGGACGTACAAAAAAAGTCGGACAGATTCTCGCTAACAAAATACTGTGCCACCCAGAGTCAGCCACCTCACTGTACGTAGAGGCCACAGAACAGATAAAACAGGTTTTATCTGTTCTGTGGTAGAGGCCATAACACACACATTCACACATTAGTCAGCCATTACGCGCGCAAACGTCAACACAGTCCACACCTCTACGCGGCGAAAAATATAAAAATACAGCATGTCTTGTCGTGAAATGGTGTAAAAACCGTAGAAAAACAGGAATCACTTTTTATAATTATGTGAATGAATAATTTAATCACCTAGTTCCCGAATTTATACATTAAAATCAATCAAATCAAATAAAACAATAATCAATGGATAAAGGCAACCCTATAATTCATTCAACATAAAATAGTCGCCGACATACCGTTCACTTACATACGTCAATTTTTATGAAACTATTGTGTTTTCCATTATTGTCACCAGACGACACTACTTCAGTTTCAGTACAAATTGATGTTTACGTAAAAGCGATCAAATAAATATAAAAATGCGCACTAGGCCTGATGCCACTGAAGAATGAAGACAGCGTAAAGGAAAGTGTTGTAGTCATTGCAAATAATGAGCATGCAGCATGTGAATTCTGTCTCTACATATATTGTCATAAGGTTTAAATTACAATATTAAATACTCACTCGGTTGTTGTATTTTTTTTTTTTTTTTATTTATTTATTTAAATCGAACACACGTGATTCATATTGTTGTTAGTAATCCTTATAAAACTATGTTAGTAACATTTCTAATGAAAATAAATATAACAAAACAAAACAGAAACAAAAATACAACTAGTTCAAAAACCTATAATTATGACCGCTTCCCGCTGCACCAGACCTGCAGCTGTGCATACGGGTCCAGTGCCCCAGGAACGGGCAATCAGTATTATTATGACGTCATTGCTAGGTCACAAAGCTCCGCAACGTTGCTGTTGACAGCATTTGTAAACGAAAATACGTTGCCTATTTGAACTTTTTATACTCCAACGCGACGATGTGTTTCGCCTACAGCCTTTAATAAACGTTGTTTTATGCTTCATTGCCGTTAGCATGTTATTAAATGTAGGTTATAAAAAAAAACTTTGTATTTTTTATTTTTAATCCTGGCAATTGTGACTTTTCAATTCATATGTATTGACTGTCTGAGTTTATCTTGGACATTACAGACATCGGTGAAGGAAAACCTGGACTTTGTTAATATAAATCTGAAATCGCCAAAGCGAGCGTGGTGATCAATGCTCGTGCCTTCTCTGTGTGAGAAGGGGCGTTTGCCCTGCAGTGGGACAATTATAATAGGCTAACAACACGCTTATGTTTGCCGATAGTGGTTTTGCTCCGGTTTAGTAGATAAGTACCTACTGTTTATTTATTTATTTAACACTTTAAGCACACAAATGTTCAGAGGCGGACTTAATGCCATAGGCATTTTCTACCAGTCAACCTTTGGGTGATGCAGAGACAAACAGTGGCAGGTGCAAATTATAACAGATAACCTGTAACACAACCCTGACCCCCTGTCCCCCCCTGTCCCTGTCCTGTATAACAGATTAAACTTCAAAGCTAACATTTATTCCCTGAATAACGCAAATTGTAAGAGAACTCTGAATGAAGCTCTCCAAAATATGTCGTATGAAGAAACAGAGAATTTACTAACTGTGTTTAAGTAAATATTCACCTATGTTAAGTATGTTTCCTTTTTAGAAAATATGATTTAATAAGCTACTCAATATTTGTTAATTATTTGTCTTTTGTCAACTTTTGATTATTTATTAACTTTTAAAGACTATTTTAGCTCTTCTTGCCTGAAACACAGGATTACCTAGTTCAGGCGCGTAAGTCTTAGGAATATAATTTACATTTAAGCAAATCTGTACATATTTTTAAGCCATGTGGTTTCTGAATAAATATATTATTATTATTATAATGATATTTTAGGATTAAATAATTTTAAATATATACTTAGACACGTATAAACTTATTTAGTCTATAAATACATATAACTAATTATATATAAATATAAGCACAAATAAATGTACATAAATACACGAGTATGTTAAAAACAAATAGGACAAACAATGAGAACACATTACCGCTGTGATGATACCGCTAGCTTCTTACGAATGTGCTCGCGAACTTTAGTTTTAAAGGATAATCGGTTGGTTGCCATCCTGATTCCACTGGTTACTGTTCCGTAAAATTTCTTGATATACATAAGTAGGAATCGCGGATTCACCTTTCGTGCTGGGAGGTTATAATGCTTGGGGAGTGGCCGCCTACTGGAATGATAATTCTGTGAAAAAAGAATCCGTTACTCCATTCCCAGACAAAAATTTAGGAATACTTACAGTCTGCAACAAAGCGTAAAAGTATGTTGACATAACCGAGCACTACTGGTAAATTATTAAAAATCAAGAACCATTTATGTCAACAACGTGGTTTCCGCAAAAAAGTATTGAAATACTCGGTATTCGGGACAGCCCTAGATATAAAAATGACAACTATGATTCTGTAATTGGATCATCCATATAAAATGGAAGGCGTGGTCGTGCTATGCCTGCGGACTGCGTAGCTACGTCACTACGTCACTATTTGAATTGAATTTATAACTACAGAAGGTACACACGGATTGACTAGGTATCATTCTATCAGCGATAACGATGATGTACAAATCTAACGAGGATTGGCGTAAACTACCGAAAAACGATTTTAATCCAGTTGAAAATCGTACGAATACGAAACGCTCTAAAAGCGATCATCAAGATCCTCAGGCTTTATTAGAATCAGTGGTTAACCAGCACCCTAATTGCGTAACAAGCTTTCAATCACAATCTGAATCATTTTGAAGGATATCGCTATTCCATTTCTTCCTAGGTTCGAAAAGTTTGTCCGCTCAACAACGTAAATAGCGCAATAAATGTTGTTGAACTGTCAAAATGAAAGCCATTGCCACGGACACGGATCGTGTGTTACGCAATTACCGCGCTGGTTCCTGATAATCAAACGATGTTATCTATAGGGCAGGCTGACTAGTCGAGGCACAGGCAACGCATTACCACAGCAAAGCAGTGATAGAGGTATTATAACACAATGCTTGGCAAATGCCTTTTATGACAATACGTCACATGCAAACACGATTAGCACTCTGCAAGTACATACACTTGCTTTTGTGCTACAGACTGCAAGTATTCTGGGCCTGATGCCATTCGATCATAGATCCCTGAGAACTTTACCCCAAAATTATTAATTGGATTTGGCAAAAAAATGCCTCCATCCGAGAAACACTCGTGAAACAAGCTCCGAACTTAATCGTCTAAGCGTATTATATATATTTAATTGTGAAACCTTTTATGTATAGTTACTTGAAACTTCGTCACTAATAAACGTTAATATCGTTTATTAGTGACGAAATTCAAAGGAAGGATCTGCAATCACACTTGCGCTGCAATTCATTGGCGGCATTCGCTGATAGACTCCGTTCCGTAATTACAATAAAATTATGCAGCCAACTATAACTCTATTTGTTACAAAAGCATTCATTAAAAAGTTTTGCAATGCAATCTCCGATTACAATAATTTATTTTTAGCAACACTAAGGCGCGGCGACTGTTTAATCTCTCTTATTTGAGAACTTAAATTCAAATTGAAGTTGTGTTGTTTTTTATAACAATAGTAGGTATATCACAATCTTGGAATCACCATATTTTGCCGTTCGCCATGCAAAGTAAGAACATAAACAGTATCAGTCATATACTTAGCTAAATATTGTTTTTTGTGTAAAAATTAACTGTCTCAGCAATGTTGACATGCCGCTCCTATAGGTATATGATTCCTGTATTATTCCTGCTTGATTCTGTAAGTTCCTTCGATCCCATGTCGAACAGTCGTTGGTGGAAGTGGTCTTTCTGCACCTTTATTTGTGCAACTTTAAACCTAATAGCTCGATGCCTCTGGAAGTTACATGAGTTTATTGAACGGAATAGTACCTACTGCTATTACTTATACCAAATGTTATTGCTTTTATTGCACTTCATAAACAGCCTATAATGTTCCCACTGCTGGCACACAGGCCTCCTCTCTGTGAAAGGGAGCGGACCGTAATCCACCACGTGGGCCCAGTGCGGGTTAGCGGATGTCACATGTCTTAGAATTATTAGTTCTAGGACATGCTGGTTTCCTCGCGATGTTTTCCTTTACCGTTTTGAGAGCAGTGGTGATGAAATAATTTACACAAAGCAAATTGCCTGCTTGGGTTCGAACCCACGACCTACAACTCGTAAGTCGCGGCCGTTACCACTGGGCCACCACTGCTCTGTATTATTGCACTTATGAAAAATAAATTATCAAGTGTAGAAATGAACCTTACTTTAGCCAAATGGGGGCAGGCAGGGCTTGAAATACCTGTACTATTGGTTTTTCTAGTACCGGTACTAAAACCGGTACAAAACAAATATTTCCGTAAGTTAGGGTAAAGAAACAGATATGCATACCTACTTAGTAAGTAAAAAGGTTTAGAAATATAACTTAAAGGTACAAATACGAGATTCGTGGTACGCGGCGGGTACCTGAATTTGGTACCGGTACTTGTTAGGTGGAGTACCGGTAATCGCCCGCACGCATCTGAGCTTATATATATTGAACAAGCATTTTCTGCCACTCATGTCAACTGTCCTGTTGACGCCATATTCGTTGATTGTTGAGCAAATAGTCGTACACTCGCGGTCAAATATTACGGGTCAACGACGAAAATCCCTGTTACTTGCAAATCAATAATGCTACGTGCATGAAACTAACTTTATATTACAGATAATTTAAATTCGTATGAAATAAAACCTTAAAGATCTACAACGTAGGTAATATTTTTTTTTTAAACTTCGAATTTGGATATAAATTCAATTCGCGGTTGTTTTACTTTTGCTTGGTATTAGGTGTTTGTACAAACATTGGTATGTTTTATTAGCAATTATTATTATAATTCATTGAAAATATTGTGTGCCAACATTAGTAACACACACTGTGCTTAGTAATCTAATCTCATACAGGTTCCTATAGCTCTAGCCATCCATACCTGTCTATCATTGAGAGTTATAGCCTGAGCGCACTACAATCACTGTGATAAAGTGTTAATAATGATAAATCTGTTTCAAATAACTGTCTAGCCAGGATAATGGATAGCCTCACAGCTCATAGAGTAAGTACTGCTGGTCGATTCTGTAAAAATCTCACCGTGAAGACTTGCGTGGAGTGAGCTGTCAGTGTCATCCCAACGATGCTAGGGATTGACCAACGTTACATTTACAATCATAATCGAGATTTTATATCCAAATTCTATTGATCATTCTATATTATTTCAAAGCTAGGATGTAGCTAAGTGACTAACGTTTTTAAAATAAAATAGCAAAAAATAAATTCTGTTAGAAACTCAATGTTGTTTTTTTTTTAGACACTTAGGTATATACTAGCTGTGAAATAATATAAAATTATCAATAGAATTTGCATAAATAATATTATTGAAATCTCGATTATGATTGTAAATGTAATGCTTGGTCAATCCCTAGCATCAGTGGGACGACACTGACAGCTCACTCCACGATCACTTCACCTAAGTTTTCACGGTGAGATGGTTACAGAATCGCACTGCTGTACCTACTGTCGCTTCGCAAATCATTGATCCGATCCGATAGCTGAACTTTTATTTTTAAAAACATCAGAACCACAAAATTAATTAAAGAATTGAATCCTGGGGGCTCCCGTAGCACGGAGTCCGTAGTTTCGGCCAAAGCCACGGGCGTTTCCTACTCCTTATCACTTAGGGACATAAGATTAGACCGGGGCCCGAACAAAAAATTCATGACAACACGATTAGACAGTTGTTCTTACTCCCGAAGTGTTTTTGCCCGCCCGAAAAAATTTAATTATGGTTTAATATATTGGTTTACTTCTAAGTATCGAACTACTTTCGGACGGGCCCGTGTCGTCGTTGACGGACTTGAGAAAGTAGGCCCACTGGTCTTAAATGAATGCACTTGACGTGTGCGCTTCTTACGATAAATAAATAATAACTGCCACGCGAGTAAAAGGAGAGTGATCTGTATCTACCAAAGACATTAAATTATACAATTTAATCTCTTTGGTATCTACAGTGTTCTTCCATTCCCTTTGTTATCATTATCATCAACCAGAACCTGACTATACTCACTGCTAAGTATAGGCCTCTCTTTTCTTGCTCCAACTCCCACGCCTCTGTGGCAGCCACATCCAGGTTCTACCTGCGACGGTACGGTAATATCGTCCGCCCATTCGTATCGTATTAATAACGTACTTAATTAAATTTAATTACAGCACATGATTGGCTGGCGTATTTCACTTTATACGATGCACAAGTAGAGATTCAATCAAGTATAAATTATATTACATAACTTAACGATACTATTACCTACTGAAGTGGGCAAAGCTGAACTGAAACGTTAATTGGTAAGCCCCACCCAACATCAAATGAACGACTACCAGTAAGTTAAATTGTGTCCGTAGCGTACCTACCTTTTGTATTTCCGGAAAACAAAACCAAATTTGATCTTACTGCTTCACAACTATTCCAAAGTAGAAACACATCTTTTTCATAACACAAACTTTGATGACATCATTTAATCAAGGGATGAAGATGAACATACACTACACGTCGATTTTTAGAAAATGTACAAAAACTTTTTGTGTTTTTCTGCACAATGTTGATTTTCCATTGGTTCTGTATAATTAATTAAACCACCCCTAGACACACAAGTTCAGCTACTGTGCTGAGAAAACCATGTGAGACGTAGACGGACAGACAGACGGCAGTGATCTCTATAGGGTTTCCTTTTGTATCAATTTGTAACAGATGCTTAAGTGTATGGCTCCGTTCCACTTTGAGCAATGAAATAATTGAAAATGTTGATTTGTTGGAAAATCGTAAAATAATTCAAATAAACACAAGGTGCGAAAGCAAATCTTGATTTTAATATAGGCCGTCGGTAGTTTTGACGGGTTAAAGAATCGTTATCATTTTCCTACCCTTATTTATCCCAATTTATTTGTGGTCGGCGCAACCTTCCATACTTCTCTCTTAGTAGTCACCTCGGTAGTCACTACGGCATCTCTCGGCATCTTTCACACAGTCCATCCCACGTTTTTTTTTTGAAGTAATAATGTTATCAAACTAATAAAACTTCTTCTTTTACCCTCTGGAATTGAAGGCAGAATGTCGCATTCTTCCATAGCCTCTCAATCGGTCGTGTTAGCACAGTTAAGTATTAACGCCCTTTTTAGCCATATCACCTTCCACCTCCAACTTTTACTTTGTCTTCTCCGTTATTAATATTTGACTTTGCCGAAAACTTTCTATTAGCAATGTCTGTTAAGAAAGTCGCATCAAATTGATGTTTCTTATTTAATTACTGTGTACCGGTGAAAAGGCAAAAGGGGTCAACCGTCACAGATCCTAATGTTCAGGAGAACAAAAACAAAGTTTAACTTTGTTTGTCTCTTTATTGGTTTATGCAATAATATCACAACCTACAGAAAAGTTAACCAAAAAACAATGTTCTTCAATAATTTAACATCAAAATAAGTCTAAGATAGATGTCGTTTGACCCCAGGTTTTTTTGCATACCTATCGCATTTGCAAGGGCTTACGTAACAATTTTGAATGTTGCGATATTTTATTTTTGGCATAAACTATATGTAAATAAAATAACATTTTAATATATTTGGCGCAACAAGTCATATAATTATGTATCATTAAACTAAAACAGTACAAGGAACAAAGTTGAGATCAATTAATGGCTCGACGAGGTACCATAATTTTAAATAGGTACCAACCAATACAAATAAAAAATCCGTTACTTATCTCTAAGAAGCACACCATGTTTATCACATCACTGGAGACCGAACTACAATAAAATACCTAACACTTGATAAAATTAAAAAGTGAAAATCACCATTAAAGCCCAAAATACACAAAGAATGGATGTAGGTCCTCCCGACCCGACCCGCACCCGTTCTCGGTGGTTTTGAGCTTGATCCTAATGTTTTATACAAAATTATTAATACTTAGTAGGTAGTCTCTAGGCCTAGATTTGTGTTTTTACGAGTAAGTATTTTTTCCTCATCATCTTCATCAGTTTCAATAATTTCGTTTCTTTTTCCGTTTTCGTAAGGCATAGTTAGATTTTCTTCATGATAATATCTTCTCGGTATCACTCCAGAGTCACATGTTTGTTATGTCCACATTTACTGATTGGTAATGGACCCTTGCATAATGTACTTTTTTTTCTTGTATGTATATCCTGGCAGCGCGTAGTTGATTTGTATAGTCAAATCAAGCACCTGATTCTCTTCAGGTGCTTTATTTGCCTTTTGTCTACTGAATCTATGTAGCTATAAAGACATGAGTATTTTTTTTTGCTACCCCTCTTTTCATCACACTCATCCCAAATATATACCAACACATTTCTTGTTCTGTTGCTAATATATTTAACTTTCTATACAGTTAAATATATTGGCTATGCTCTGTGTATTTTGAGCTTTAAAGGTGATTTTCGCTTTTTTTAATTTGTGGTTCAAGGTAAATTATATTATTTCATTATTTTGTCACTGGCGTTAAGTGACAAATTATTTCTAACCTAATAAAATGAACATATTATAGATATTTGTACAAAATATTTTTTTTTATAGTGCCAAATAACAAGTTGGTGCAAAAATAGATTAAGTATACAAAAAGCTACCTCGACCAAACAAAGTAACTCGGTGTCGCCTGCACTCATTTAGAAAGAATTATATTTGCAAAAGCAAATATGATTCAAGTACAAATAAATTATTGGTGTAACCGCCTTTTTTCATGATAGAAAAATGAAACTAGGACCATTCGAAAGAGAGAAAAAAAATGTGACTTGTCAATAAAAATTTGAAATCACAAAATGTGGCGCTTGACCCCTTTTGCGTTTTCACCATTAATATGATTAAAACTTGCAAACGTATAACCGATAGTTATGCTAAATACAGGAACTAGGTATGTACCTGGCGTAATGACCACCAACCTGCTTGTTAAATAAAACTGATAACCTCCCCATACGTCATCATTTATCTCTCATAGCAAAATCGGAACGCTCGTATTGATGGTCATTACCTAACGATTTAATTATGTATGACCAAACTTGTTGCCTGCTTATTCCCTTTTATTTCACATCGCTGAAACTCAAACTCAATGCATTTATTTCAATTAAACCATTTACAGGCACTTTTAAATTGTCAAGTGGTCGGTCAGTCAGAAATATGAAGCTAGTTGCCCAATGCCCATTCCAAAGCGTAGTAGGTACCTATGGAGAAGAACGGGCAAGAAACTCCATGGACACTCTTTTAAATTATATTGTTACATAAATATTAGTTACATCATTAATGTTGAATATAGGTATAATTTTAGGTGATAACGATGTAAATAAGACGGTACACGTTGAGTGTCCAGTGTACAGCAAATATAAATTTAAACAAAACAATCCAAAATAAAATAATTAAAATAAGACGTGGTGGCTAAGAGATGACCAGTCCCAACTGACAGCGCCCGTTCACGAACATGACGCATGGATCAGCACCATACAGCTCACCATTTTGAAGGGAGCTAAATGATCCAACACACGCGCCACCGTCAGCGAGACATTTGAGTGAGCATAACATCTATCAGCCGCCAGGGCACATTCAAGTCAATGAAAGACATTACCCGATAAATGGTAGCTCGATAGTACATAGTACTCACACTTGTCCTATGCAATTATATAATACAAAGGGAATGAGTTTATACATAGCAAAGGTAGTCTTACAATCTTCAGCAGCTCCAACAGTATTTTCAAATGTTAATCAATTAGTTGTGGTTGTGGAGCAGGACTAGCATTGAGCCAGGCATTTATATCAGCGATATAATCCCCCAACTTATAATATGCCTGGCTGCATAGTGTGCGTTTTATACAAACTTTGAATTTCGTCTCATTCAGTTGAAGTATGTGGGGAGGTATTTTATTGTAACATTATTAACAGTACCCCATGAAAGATGAGTCTACTTTAGCCAGTTTGAAACCTGGTTGAACTAATAGGTCCCTATTTCTGGTACTATAATTATGTCTATCACCTCTTTTAGTAAAAAGATATTTTTTTTTTTTTACGAACATGATGTTTTCATACATATTATATTGACAAGGTACCGTCAAGATCTTAATAACCTTAAACAGTTCCTTTAGATAATCGCGCCTGCGGAGATTATATATGGCTCTGATGGCTCTTCTGCAGAATAAAAATAGAATCGACGTCTGCAGCCCGTCCCCAAAGTAAAATACCGTAAGACATGATACTATGAAAGTAACTAAAATAGACTAGCCTCGCAGTATCTACATCGGTAAATTGACGGATTTTTCTGACAGCATATGCTGCTGAACTTAGCCTTCCCGCCAGAGATGTTAAATGAGGACCCCATTGTAGCCTCGAGTCGAGCGTGATCCCCAGGAAAACAGTTTTATCGACGAATTCTAGTTTCTCTTGATGCAATACTATCTCACAATCACTACTTTTGCCATTAGGTAAAGAAAATCGTATACGTACTTAGTATTTTTCCAATTATTAGCAATGAACCAATAATTATGGACCTGCAGTAGGGCGTTATTAACGTCGTCAAAATTTGTAGCACTTCTTTGCTATAATATGCATCCATTTTTTTACATATTGCTATATGTATAAGTACGTATGCTCAAATCGTATATTGAGAAACCTTTATGGCAGCGGTTGTTTTGGTAAATCACTCCACAACTGACAAGTTTACCAGAAATGAATTGGCCGTGTAGGTACCTACCTACTAGTAATTTACATAAAATCTTTTCGGTACATTTAATTTTGTTTTTTTTTTGTGATGGTACTTAATTCAATAAATATCTCAATTAGATAATAAAATATGACGGAACTTTTTTTTCGTAAATGAGGCACTAACAAAATAATTTACTTAATTAAAACCCTTAAACAATAAACAATCGCCGTTAAGCTCATCTCAAGCAAAATAGTGAGTGACATAACAAATATGTGTAGCTGAAGCGGGCAGAAGGCGGTATGCACTAGGTCATTTCAGGCTCTATGAAACCCGGTTGCCCGGTTATGTCCCAGTTACAGCGACGGTTTGCGACGGGAGGGACGGCTGTAGGGACCGGAACCGGTCTCGGACCGGCGACTCTCGAACGTTCCTTATATATTGTTTAGACCAAAATGCATTATTTTAATAATTTAAGTATTATTTGGGTGGATATAAAAAAAGTTTTTAAATTTATTTTTCCAAGCTATAAGTACTTAAACTTTTAGTGGCAGATTTGTAAATAATTATTAAGAGCGTTTATACCTTATGGGTGGCAACGTCGCAATTTAGTGTCATATTTCGTGGTTTTCAAATTTTATCCTTTCATCGGACCTATAATTTAAAAATATGTTTAACTAACATTTTAGAATTACGTGAAAGTGATTAAAAGGTACGTAACCGTAATGCTTACAGTTATTTTACTATGAAAATAACGCCCTGCAAGTTTCCAATGCATTGTTCGCATATAAATAGAACTGTAAACGCAATGATTTCTTACCCTTTACTCACTTTTCACGTAATTCTAAAAGGTTAAACTGTAAGCATTACGGTTACTTACCTTTTAAACACTCTCACGTAATTCTAAAAAGTTAGTAAACATATTTTTAAATTATACCTCCGATTAAATAATAAAAAATGAAAACCACGAAATATGACATTAAATTGCGACGTTGCCACTCATAAAATATAAACGCCCTTAACTTTCGTTAAAAAAATTCAATTAACGCAGCTATTAGAAGATTCACAAATGTGGTTGAAATTGTTGTGAAAATGATTGACATAGTAAACACCGTGATTATATTTTTGATTAAATAGTTAATACCCTAATTATTTTTTGTTTTCGATCCTTTATGTTACTATAATGCCCTAAGTAAATAGAACTATGTTAGTGGTGGACGATATTAGCAACATTGCAGACGAATACTAGACGCAACCGGTGACAAAATGATACTCTTATCAGTGTTAGCGAAAATGGAGGACGTCTTACACAAAGAAGAGGTAAATGTAGAATGATCGTGACGAATTTGTGTTTTCATCAGTTTTTTATTCAATTGAGTTTATTTTTATTTAGTGTGATTTGAGTTGGTCTGCATTTAGAAATTAAAGATTTGTTTTACTTAAAGTTTTTGGTTTTTATACAAACCTGTTTTTTTCCATTTGTAAAATTAACTTTGTGTTGACAAGATACTCGTATGTAGTTTTAGGGCGTTTTCTGCGTCCGCTCTGTTTTTATAAAACGACTTTTTTTTACGAATTTAGTATTAAGTACTTATTCTGCATCATTAAGATTATTTGCAATAAAAACTAACATTATGGCGCATCTTTCAAGATGTAACCGTCGTCATAGTTTTCCGGATTTTTATAGAAAAATCTATTCAGTTCGTAATAGCACACCTAAACAATATTTGAGAAATGTGGGTTGGGTAAAACTTCCAGCTTGGGCCTCCGAATGTCGCCTAAATCATGTTGCAGCTTCATACAATACCGATGCTTGCACACGGATGGCTACACGCGGTCGATGCGAATGAATCGAACACAATTTCCTCATCTCATTATTCGCAATGCAAGAGCTCGCGGTTTGTTTTACCTTTATACCTACCTATTATAGCACAATTTCGACGGCATCTCGTCCTAAAGATAAACGACTGCAAGTCTGCAACAGACAGATGACGGCAAACCACAAAGTTTATTTGTTACTATATCTCGTAAACTTAAATGTTATCGCGACTGCCTCTCTTGTATCGGCACCAACTATACACTTTAAAGATTTTTTTTTAAAGGATTTGTACAAATAAATGTGACGGTTAAGTGTTTGTACAAACCTAAGTACTTACGATTACTAAAATTTAATTAAAAAAGCCGTGATCGACAAAAATGTCTAAAAACGGCTGAACAGATTTCAAAAATCCAATCAAATCATAAATGTTTATTTGTTAGGTTATGGTACAGACGCCAGCACATCAAGCTACTACAATCTGTCAAATTTCTTTAATAGATTTTCAACTTTATCGCTAAAGCATTAAGGTTCAAGGTTGATTGGGAAAATTTGACAGTTTCGGGTAGCTTGACCTGCTGGCGTCTGTACAATAGATGTTACAATATTGGTTCCAGCATACCCTGCCATATTATGGCGTACAAATATTTATATATAAAAACAAAGCGCAAGTAGTTAGTAGTGAGAGATAAATATGGTAAAAACTTGCGTTTATGTAAGTCTGTATAAAATTATAATTATAAATATATGACATATAATAGACTATGATGACGTTTGTTTACAATTACATCAAGATCTCTAGCTCTCAATAAAAGTAATATGTAACAACCAGCCTCACCCGACGTTTTGCAACGCGAATAAACGTGATCATATTTTAAGTGGGAAGCGCCAGGGTAACCCGTAAAGTTCAAATTTTCTTAATTTTTTAGAAATTTGCCGGTCAGTGTCAGGTTCTATGTTGAACAAAATGTGATTTGCGACCGTAACAAGTATGTATTAACAGAAAAATAAAATCATTTTTTTTTTCTATTGGATTTTCGTGAAAAACTCATTCAATGGCATTATAAGAACATAGAGGGTTGTATTGATGATTTTAATGATTATAATTCTGTAAATACATGCTTGTTACGATCCCGATTCGTATTTGGTTCAACATACAACTTGCCACTGACTTGCAACTTGCAAAAAACGTAAGAAAATTTGATTTTCGTGGCCATCCTGGCGGTTACACCTTAATATGGGTTGCTTGAACTCTCGTCAATAAAGACCGCGCCTCTTCTCGTCTTGATTTTACCTCCTGAGACTTAAACCGGTCATTATGCCGAACTAATCACCGGACAACAGCGGTTTAAGATGGGTACCCGAGAAACACCGCAGATAAGTGGATAAAACGTTAGATTAGGAGTAGATTCTGTGGTCAATCACATGAAAATTCAGCAGATGGTAATTCACCTGTATGCATACGTGCTGCCCAATTAATTGGGCGCCGACACGGACGCCCGCACGCGACACACAGGCACCGCTCGTCGCACGACAGGCGCGGGTGTCTTTGTGTCGCGTGTGATTCGCGTCGCGTGTCGCGGCTGTTTGATGGAGATTTTAGCTCTATCACCTGTCATCTCAGTATAACCCAGATTCCACTTTTGCATGTTAAGAGGATAGCATATTTACAATGCTCAATTAAAATATCACGTTCAAGAGACGACATAATGAAGTAAGCCTAATACAAAGGCATTCAGTGAATATTTTCTAGCATTCTTTACCCAGAGTCGTCCAGCTGCATGCAATTTAATTAGCCACAAGGTGTTTGTGCACTTATGTATTGAATCAGGTTCAGACAAACTAATAGATCATTTATATATTCTTCCGTTTTCATTTAGCTGTGGTTGTCTTAGTGGGAGTCTATTCTTCTACGCTAACTAAATTTCTCACAACGTGAACGACGTTGTCCTTCGCACTTTTCAATACTATCTTACCAGAGTTTTCCTAACTTCCCTCTGCTAAGAGGGAATTTTCGGAACAATAAAAAGTCGATGAAAAAATATCAACTGGGCATGAGAAGTGTTTAGGGGTCTGAAAGGATAGGAGATGACCCCCCCAGTCGACCATTTCAATTTCGCACACGATGCACCTGTATATATCCTGAATTCCTGACCCTTGTTTTACGATGTCAAGTTTCAGCTCATTTTTTTTCTCCTCTATCAATGCCTTGTACGTCGAGTCCGTATGAAATATGTAAAGACATTCCTTATAGTTTATACGGGCGTGTAGTGACGACAAGCCGAATTCATATAGGCCAGTGAACACAGTATTTGATGTTACAGCATCTAAACGGTTCATTTCTGTAGGTTTGGCTAAGCACAGGTAGCACGAACCGTGTTATTACAAAATACGTTCTAACTTTAGCCCGAGCCTAAACCTTCGACTCAGTTTTTGTATTTGGAACTTTATGCCGACTTAAATAAAGTTCTTAATACAAAATTGACAACCTAAGACCGGACTAAGTTGTCAGTTTTGTAAAAGGAAATTATGTGTTTCGATTTCTGTTAGGTTCTTATTTCAAAAACAGGCTAGATGGTTTAAACCATGTCCAAAGAAAAACCTTGTTTTGTAATAAGACCGGATGTGTTTAATCTAGCTTGAGAAAGATACGTAGGTACTTGCAAATTTTACCATCGATCATTGTCATCATAAATTCATAAGTATTGATGACTCACCTTATTAGTATTGCACTCAGTGGGGATAAGATCCTTACTATCGTCATCCATTTGCCTTGTGTGACTGATGACCAGTTCTTGGTTCTCCTTTACAAAAGTGTTCGTCCATAAAGTTTCGTCTCCAGCAGCTTGAGTGGCACCAAGGAGGTCATAAATATACTTGAATCATCATGTTCCCCCTCTATTTTCTGCTTGTATCGGCTTTGGTTGTAAGCTCTATCAAATCCCCACTTAGATATTAGCTTCCTAAATCCTTATTTTGCACATTGTCAGAAAGACTTTCAAGATTCCTCTTCACCGTGATATCGTGTAATGCTTGAAGCGTAATCCTAGTTGATGAGTTCGTTACCGACACTGGTTGTTTCAGAGGATAGCATTGTTGTTTGGGTTCTTGGACTTTGTAGTAAGACGCAGAAATATCCTTAGCACCTTCCCGAATAGTTGTCTCTCGCAACGTGATCACCACTTAGAAAGTTGTAATGAAATGAGCAACCCTAGTGCTTTTTCTGGTGTAAATATACAAGTTTAAACTGGTTTCTCAAGCATTTCCTTAATTTTTGCAGCTGCTTCTGGTTTTTCTAATTACGAATACGGTATCGTCACGACCATCTTCTTTTAAAAGTAATGCAGGTGAATTGGCCAATTCATTTGGATCTTTTCTTCTTCCGTTTGCTTCCCAGATCTTTAAATGGTTTTCGAGGTCTTTTTGTCATTGTACTAATAGACGACGATGTCGACGGTTGTGGGGAGATTAAATGTGCGCTAGATATCTCGTCATTTGATTCTTGGATGTCAAAACTGGTTGGCACGCAATTTGGCCATTCGACATTAGCCTGAAGCCAATTTTCGTAATGCTTTCCGAATATATCAAGGATACGGTGAGATTTCTTCCACCTCTGTGAAGCAGCTCGTGTGAATCTTCGATAAAATTGCTTGAGCATTACACTGTCTTCGTCAGAAAGGCGATAACCTAGACGAGCTTTCACTGCCCTGAACAATACTTCATGATCAAATGAAGTACTCCCGCTTCTTAGAAAAACAATTAAGTCAAAGTTGGTGGTTAGACTCGTTATAATATTTTACGATCATAGAATACAGAAGGGCAATTTCCGTAATTAAAAACGTTCAAAGTCTAGTTGCAATCTCATCTCAGCGACATTCAATGTCATTAACTTGTCAAATATGTAGGGAAATTAGAGGTATTTTCGACATATTATTGATACTAAGATTAGACTGCGAACGTTCTTAAAATTACGAGAATTACCCCTCAGATGTAATGTACGCAGTAAACATTTTGGAATACACTAAACTATTAAAATGTAGCATATTTATTGCTAGTTCTGATTGACTGATCTTTAAAACTACAAGCGATTAGCAAATTTACCTACTTTTTGTTAATTAACCTCGTTAGAGGGTTCCCTTTGTTAGCTCATTAAAGATGTGTTGGCTAAAGTGCTTAATGATTGAAAAAATTTACTATAACTCATAATTACTCACATTCCAGAATAACATTATAAATTATAATTTGTGTTGTTGCAAGGTGTCATGGTTAATACATAAAAATTATTAAATATCACTTATTCAGCTAATGAATGCTTGTTATTTTGACTTGGTCCTTTATAACGAGTCGTAGAGAATTAAAAATATATTATACTGTTTATTTTTTTTTTTACTTGGCCGTTATATGTGATATGTCAACAAAGAATAGGTAAATAATTTGTTCTAAAACCTCCTTTAAGGATATTACGGTTTAACTTGTCGTTCCAAAGCTAAGCGGATTTTTCACACGAAATTCATACAAATTTTTCCTAAATAAATTATAAGTCATCCGTTTATATGCTAACTTAACCATGTGTTAATATTTGAGCATAGTAATGTTAAACAAAGCCGTATTCAAGAGAAAAAAACGACAGTTAACAATATTTATTGAAATCCCTGTTTATGAAAGTCGATTTTCAGCCCACCGTGCGCCGTACAGTACCTACTTTTATTACTTTACTCACAATAAGTCCCTCCAACTATCATCGCTCATAACTTTTAGAATAGTTCACCTGGGAAGTACGATATTATCAACGCTTCTTCAAGAATCCACTACGGGACCTTTCTCGTTGTGTTTTACGGTTAGATTGTTCCTATTTCCCGACCTAAAAACCTTTACTCTCCCGGTCACATGTAGACTAGGGCAACGTATGGTCCGTAAAAGCTGTTCCATTCCACGTTACGAGATTGTGGTAACACAATCATTAAGGTACACGCAAGCACACGGTATAAAACATGCCTCCTTATACTATCTCATTATTTATGGTTGATGCCCTGAACTTTACTCTTGAAACTATCATTCCAAGAACACCCCATTGGTTTGTTATTGTTAGTCACAGCTAGTCCACAACGTTCTTAGAAAACCACAGTGAGCAATGATTGTCAATTGATAAGATTCGTGTATCCGTCTGTTATCTCGCTAAATTATTTGTTTATTTTTCTTACTCAAACAAAATGTAGTGTGTGATAACTACAATCAAGTGTATGTTTACAATTTATAGACACTACTTCAACTCCGTCTTCTACACACAATGGATTAGGTAATCGAATTTATATTTTGCGTCCTTTGTTGGACATGTCGTGTTTGTGTCAGTAGAATATTTCCATATTTCAAAAACGGATTACTTAAAGTAAAGCCTACAGGTGAATGCAACTGTCCATCCTATATGAGCGAAAGCGAACCTTCACAGCCTTTGACCCGACCCGAGTAATGAGTGGGATGACTGGGATATAAGTAGTTTATGCCAGTGATATAAACACAAAACAAGCAACAAATTTTTAGAACTTATTTTATTGTAGAGTTTAATGTTAGCGTTTCCTGCGGTCCAAACTTCAGCATGACTTTTCTAAACTAATAAACATCAATACTTATATAATAATATTATTATATATGTAAACAATGAACAAAATATTTTTGTTACGAACGCCATCTACCTACGTTTGCTATTTTTCTAATATTTTCGTCCTTCATTCAACAGTCTTCATATTTTCAGACAACAGCTGAGTATCAATAATACTTACTACTTACATAAGGACGCGAAGTAATTGCCTTCTGACCTCGCGATCCTATCAGCAAAATATTGTATATGGGGCTAAAAGTCAAACACAAAAACATTTATTTAAATTAAAACATCATTGAAGATGTATTGACGAGCTGTCGGTCAGTTACTCGGAAAATTGACGTCAAGAATTCTTAGTAACTTTATTTAAGAAATAATGAAAAATTGGTTTATTGGTCACAGAAACATGTGCATACAAAAAAGATAATTCGACATCTGTAGATACTTTCACTTTAAATAATCCAAAATTATTGGTAGTTTGTCAATCTATTATCTTACAGTGTTCCGGATATGTTTTGTTTGTCCAGGATGCGACATTTCGCTGCTTGTTGCGTGTACCGGTAGTTCGGCACACAGGAGGGAAACGTGTGACATTATCTGCAAAGGCAAACAATTATAAGCCTATCTCATTAAACTAATCAACAACACAATGAGCGTTATGTAGACGGTTTGGTGTTATCTCGAAACGAATGAATTATACATTGTGAGGTCACGCGAAAGGGGTCCAGCCTCCATCAAGAATATCACAATAACAAATTTTCCGTTCAATTAACTATTACTAATTAGTACTTGTCGATTGCATAAGTCGATTGTATGTAAACAAACATCATAAATTTTGCTTATGATAATATAGTGAAAAGAAGTGGTAAGTACGTATTGATTCGATTTTCTTTCTTTTGTTATCACCGGGATATCCGTTATAAGTGAAGACGGACAGACCGCCTGCACGTGAATCCATCCCAGCTAATATTATAAATTCGAAAGAAACTGTCTGTATTTTACCTTTTGACGCCTAAACCACTGAATGGATTTCGATAAAATTTGGCAAGGAGGTAAATGGCATCATGGGGAAGGACATAGGCTTTTGGTCCCTGTAGCACGTTCCCGTGGGATAATTTCGCGGACAAAAGCTAGTATAAGATATAGATCAAGGACTATAGTATTATAGGACGCTTGACTGCCCGCCATCCACATGGCATTTTCTCCCAGCTGTTTATACATCACACGCTACTCGTAATGAACTTACGCTGTAGGCACGCGCTGGCGAATCAGTCACGGTTTGTAGATAGGTTACACGCGCATGACCTACTGCTGTGTACTACTAGGTCCTAATCACAGTACAGCCTAGATTCTATAAGTTGACTTCTTATTGTACGAAATGCCTATACAAGCGAGGTCAGCTAAAACTGGAAATGTATAGCTTGATATGTCGTCGTGTGTACCGAGGCCGCCGTTGTTCTTGACAACGCCAGTCATTATTGCACTGAACTTGGAAACCTTCAGCTGTTTTTTAAGACCCCTAAGTCCACGTTCGCACGGAGGTAAAAATATCGCGGCGGGATTTTTTCGCACACTGGATATTCAACGCACTGCTTAACGTCGAGAGTTGAAAATCAAAACGGTGTGTTTTATCGACGCGCTGTTGACGCGACGCGATGCACTCTGTTGGATTCTCAATGCTCGGTACAACCCGGAGAGTTGAAAATCCAGAGACCAAAAAAAATCCGCCGCGATATTTTTACGTCCGTGCGCATGTGATCTATCCGTCTTATTACAAAACGACATAGCTAACTACTTCGAGCTAGTTTTTGTATTTCGAACTTTAGGTACCTTAGCCAGAATAAAGGTCGACATTAAAAAAATGGCTCTGTGGTTTAAACCCGGGTCTGAATAAAACCTTGCCGTAATATACGATACACCGTCTTGCTTAACTTAAAAGAACCTATCTATAGTTTCAAAAACAACCAAAACCGCTTTAAGAAAAGATACTGTAGTAGCTACTCATTCGTTTGTCACGTCTTGAGACATGGCGCCGTGCCCCCAGATCCGTTTTAGATGCGCAGCGACACTATACTTAGGATAGACTGTTGTAAACAAGATGATTAGAGTGAAATGAATGCGAGGTTATGATAGGATTGAAAGTAAACCACATGATGACTGTCTTCCCCTAAGAGACCGGGGGCAAAGGAGAGCAGACACTCCCACATTCAGCCAGATATAATATGTTGTTAGTCCCATGTGATTAAGCATTTTGTCATTAACCAGGGGCCGTACTATGAGCTGTTAACGCCATCATGATTCCGTTGAGAAAAAGAGATAGTGCTATCGGTCATGTATAGCTCCGTCTCTCTTCCACGCTGGAACAATGATGGAATTAACACGTTATAGTACAGCCCCTGGTACAAATTCAGACTCCGGGCAGCCACTTCTGAGACTTGAAAAAAAGCAGCGAAAAAAAAAAATTTTTTTGAGAAAATCGTCTACTTTTACAATATTTGTAAATATGTGAGCACCATGCAACTGTCTCATAAGTAATTAATTATATATATTATAGTAAAACATTTTAAAAGAGTAACGGTGGAGTTTCTTTCCCATTCTTCTCCATACGTAACTACCTTTTGGAAGGAACAACTAGAATCAATTAAATTTTCTTGTAAATGTTGACGTTCAAAAGTACCTTAAATGTGCCTAATTGAAATAAATTACTACGACTTGATGACACTTTTGACTTTGACTTTGAAAGCAGAAGCTAGTATTTAAATATAATACAATACGTTTATTTTCTCTGCTTAGTTATGATTTGACAATAGTGCACGTATTATGCAACTCTTTCGCTTGACGACAATCTTCAATCGCCAAGGAATTTAAACGTCAGTAACTGTATTAGCATTCGCTTTCGAACGCAAGAGGGGTCCATAGGTGGCATTCCCATACATTTTATTGACGATCCCATTCCTTGGCAAAGGAAACTGACAGTAACTCATTAATTCATTACCTAAATAATAAATATCCGATGAAAGAATTGATTTACGTCACAAAATTCACGTGACTAGTCGTTAACACATTTTCTTTATTTACGTAGTGATGTCGAAAATAAACGTGTACAGTTTATTTATATTGAAAACGTCATCAGACTACAAACGATGCAAGTGTTAAGTGTATTACCGTGCTTGTAATCATACATGTTGCTATGATTTAGTATTATTTACCTTATCCCGATCAAATTAAGTTCATAGTTGCACGAGTTACACGTGGTTTAATTACAATGTGGGTTGTTTTAAACACATTTGTTGAACACGGCACTATGAACACAGTACTAAAGTTTTAAAAGAAACGAGCCGCGTAGTACACGTCTCGAAATAAACTCAAGCTTTTTTATCTCTTGAACATTACTGTATATCATTACTATATATATTTTCCTTCACCGATGTTAGTAATGTCCAAGAGGACATTACTAACATCGGCGAAGGAAAACATCGTGAGGAAACCTGGACTTATTGTTATATTATAAGTCTGAAATCAATGGTGATCAATGCTCGTGCCTTCTCTGTATGAGGCCTTCGTACTGCGGTGGACAACAATAGGTGGGTATTATTATTATTATTATATATTTATTATCTCACCACTATAACATTCCCTCGCCAAACGACATCATACTAAGAACCCTATGATTACTTAGTCAGCAACTATGCACCAATACCAACATTTTCATGAATTTTTTTGCGACTGGGCAGGTATTGGCATGCAGTGTCCAGTGTGTCGGGCTGTATGCAGATATCTCCTCCTCATATATCTCATCTCATATATCTCCTAGAAACTCATGAAATTATTTTCTACCTCGTGAGCGCTATCCCCAGTAGGTAGGTAACCATAGCAGCTTCTAGTGGCTGCTTCTTAGAACAGCTGGCAATATTGAAGCCCGTCACATTTCCGAAGTCAGGACGTTGTGCATATCGTATAATTATACAAGCAACGTTGATGTACTACCGGATTGATAGATATAGATATTGATTTGAGCTTTGACTTTTGGTATTTCAGATATCCCTTCACGGCAGGATTCACTTAAAATCAGGAGCTCATATTTGTTTCCCAACCAATAACATTTAAAAAGTTTTCCTTTCACATAATGATAATCTCTTCAAGTTGTCATTGCACATTTTTTCGCGACAAATGTCGTTGACCTCTTATTAACATATAAACTTCACATTTCCTATTTCTACAAAATGCAAAATGAAAATAGGCTCAACAAAAATCTGCCTAGCTTTTTCCCAACTATGTTCGGTTAGGGTCGGCTTCCAGTCTAACCGGATGCAGTTTAATACCAGGATTTGACATGGAGCGACTGCCTGTCTGACCTCCACAACCCAGTTACTGGGTAGGTAATATGACAAGGGGAAAGACTAGTTGTCAGACTTTTTGGACTTCCGATATGTAATGGATGGTCACCCATCCACGAACCGACCGAGGGAAGTGCGGCTGTTATTATTTATTTTAGCCACGAGCCCCTCTAAAATAGGAAAATAGGCTCGACAAAGTATGATTCATGTTTCGATTAATCATCGATATGCCGAATAACCTTTGCACAGACACACTGATACAAATACTCGTAGTTTCCGAGTCACTGCCTAGTAGATAACGTAGTGCTTACCTACGTTAATTAAATTGCAGTAATTGTTTGTTGTGGAAATGTCTGTTCGCAGACGGGTTCAATTTTATTTGTAGACAGACTTTTCCACCATATATCTTACTATCTTTGTTGCGAGCTTCTGAAGCTTCTTCTGATAAGCTCCTAATTGGTACAATTGCATTGCGTTCGAAGATATCTGCTCCATGGTTCAGCAAGTTATGAACGGTCGATGACATGTAGATCCAACCATATAATTCCACGTCCCTTTGGGCTGTCTTATATGAAAAATCTTTAAATTTTGGTGACATCAATTATCTCTCCAGGTGTTAAGGCTTGCAAAATCACAGCAAATCTGCGGATAAGCTTCGTCCAACCCAGTGACGACCGCAGTCAACTAAAAAAAATCTTCTTGCTGTGTTCCCATCATTTGTAGTTCCCGATCATAGATCGATATCCGTGTTCCCGATCCTTTTTTAACTATATAAGTACTAAAAGATTAAGATCCTCTTTAAATCTGACCTGAATAATTTTAGCACGTTGCGTTTAATTTTGCCTCTGAAAGATAACTACAAATCTTACCATCAATCATCGTCAACATCATGATGATACACTTTGTTTTTATCGCACTCGGTCGATCGCACTTCCTTCACAAAACTGTGCACTGGACGACAATATGAAGCTGAATAATGTTTGGGATTTGTCCAAAGAAGTCTCCGTCATCGACGGTCAGCTTAAGTGGCTCCAAGGAGGTCACAAAGATGCTGGAGTCATCTTGGTCCCCGTCCACTTTCTGCTTATATCGGCTCTGACTGGAAGCACCATCAAATCCCCACTTCGATACAAGAGTCAACTGTTTGTCTTGAACATTGTTAGACAAACTGTCAAGGATTCTCTTTACCGTGACATCAAGTAATTCTTGGAGCTTAATAACACTGCCCGGGAATCGAACCCAGGACCTCACGTTTATAAATAGCGCGTATGATAATTAGAATATCGAGGCAGTCCCTTCCCGAGGTATCTCCTTTCTTTTCTCTTTAATAAACGTACAAAAGTACCACTAGAGAAATATCCTTGCTCAGGTTATCTCTCATTTAAATCAACTGCACTCTACCTGATCTCGGGTGCCTACCTTACAAGGCTGATCTATAATTATAGCATAATCAGCCTATAATGTTCCCACTGCTGGGACACAGGCCACCTCTCTATGAGAGTGAGTGGGCCATAATCCACCACGCGGGCCCAGTGCGGGATCGGTGGATGACACATGTCTTCGAATTTTTGGTTCTAAGACATGCCGGTTATCTCGCGATGTTTTCGTTCATCGTTTTGAGAGCAGTGGTGATGAAATTAAATACACAACGTAAAGTGCCTGCCTGGGCTCGAACTCGATACCACTGGAACATAAATAACAAAAAATAGGTTTTCAGATCTAGTAATATAATTAGTACCAGTATAGTAGTAACAGCTGATTGTGACACCAGTCACAGATGATTGAAAGGAAAGAGTCAAGGAAGGTTGCGACGTCGGGAGGTCTCGGGCTCGTAAGCAAGCGCATAGATCGGCTCCATTATCTTCGTAAAGTGGATGCCAAGACTAATGTCAGATGTGCTGTCTTTATAACAGTAAAGACACAATGTACTTGCCATAAGTACGATCGATAATATTACCCGGCAAAGGAAACCCCTTGCCCTTTGTAATAAGTTGCCAAAGGACGGTACATAGTTTAGTGATGCTTCAGGTGGAAAACATAGTACTGCGAAACCAATTCCAGAGCAACGTTTTTGCGGTCTTGATCGTTTTGGACAAAATTTTTGGTTTCCTCGATCCTCAAGTTGTAATAACATTCGCCTCTAAAAGTTGATCAGACTGAAAGATCTAAATTAGTATTTTAAAACTTATTTTTTTATTAATGTTTCGAAAAATCTATTCTTGCCACTGTGTTTTTATCCCATATTGATTTGCTAGATTTCCGTTGTTTTACATAAACATAAGACGGGAGACAGCTTCGTCAATATTACTGTCAAGTTGACATTGAAGTTTTATGCATATTATTCGAAAATTGTCTAAAAGTAGGTACCTACTTGATAAGTACTTACCTACATATTTGAAAAGATAATGAAGGTCGCTTTTTGCTTAAACATGCAAAACCTAATTATAAAAAAAAACTTGAACATTCAATAAAATGCCAACAATAAGTTCAATAGCCATATTCTAATAAACTAAGTAACCAGGGCTACACGTAACTATGTTGTATGTCAGGATCTAAAGACCGCGGGCCGTACCCCGGTCTTTAGGTTCTTCTTACTGACCATAGTCCACAGGGATTCCACGCTTGTGGAATGGATATTTTCAAACTACGACTTCAGAATCTAACATCTCAGCTTCATCTTCTACGTCGTGTTAATGATTCCAAAACAAAATATTAATCAATCCACTTCCTTATTACCAAAAATAATAACCATAATTCGTGAAAAAAGGAAGTGGCTCGATTTATTTGCTCCCAAGTGTACTTACAAACAAATTAACATCCATCAGAACTCATCCACATAGATAGTATTCGAAGTATTTCGAAGTGACCTCATAAGGCAGGTTAAACATAGTCAGCTGTTGGGGGATGTTCATCCGGCAAAGCATCTTTCCGCTTATTAATAAGGCTCTGAAGACCAACGTTTTGTCCACCGATTTGTCCATCCAAAGGCCAAAGATAAATCTGCCATCAGCGAGCGTCACCCAGTGCTAACTCTGCAGTCAAACAATACGCTGTTTATTCAGCGTGGTTACAACAATAGGCCTTTCTTCTATTTTTAGGTTTTCGTGTTTTTATTAATACGATAGAGTGAGGAAGTCATAATAATAAAATTACCAGGCGAACAATCCAGCAGAGCGCTAGAGAAACTCGTTAGGAGCAATCAGGTCAAAGTCAAACACGCATTGGCGATGTACGATGTCATTGACATATGAATGTAAATTCTAAGTGTCTTTATGCTAAGCCGACAGTCTGTGGACTTTGCCCGAACCGTGATCACTTTTTAATATCATACTCACTTAAAGGTCAAATTATACCCTCCTACATGCTGCTGTAGGCACGGCAGTCGCGTTTTATCGAAAGTCCGAAACACGAGCAGCGATTTTATACCGCTCTAACTAAGCTGCGCAGACGAGCGAGGCCATAGCAGGTTTCCTTTGATACAGTCACATCCAAACGTTTCGAACACAACCGAACCATATCACGTGGCTAATTGCTAGTGTCGCGTATTGCAGCGATGTAAACGCATGACTTGCCATTGTGTTAATTGATACAGTGTCGCTATGCAGGCGCCGATTCCCCGAATGTATTGAGGGCAAAAGTCCATACGTAGGGTCTCTCTACAAACAATGTGTATTTGTAAGAACGCGTGCTCTAGTTGCGTCTTGCGGGTCCGCATTAAATTTAGGAACCAATTTTTAATAACGCGGAAATAGACTGCGGTTTTACTTAGTAGTCAATAGACTGTATATTTTAATAAGCTAATGACATAATTAACTAAATAAAACTATCGGAGGTACCAGCAAATGATCATACATTATTTCCATTTACGTCAGTCAGTAGGTAGGTAATGTGTTCAAAACCAATATTAGTTAAATAATCAAACAAAAAATAAATAAAAGGAATCGCCCCGTAAAGTGTTTTAATTGTAGTCAATGAATATAAATAATGGGCATGTGTAGAATAAGGACTATTTTGTTTAGACCTCTACCATACGCCGCTAACTTCATTTAAAACTTCTGACATGAGTGGGAAAAAGGAGGAGGGGGAGGTCATTCTACAATGGCTGCACTATGATGGATGATACACGTCACGCATACGTCACCTGACATTTAAACAGCTGTTTATTACATATACCACATGACTGGTTGCTATCTCAAGGATTATACTTTTACTTTGCAAAGGTTCTGTCGTCAACCGCGTTGGTGGTCTAAGAGTCTCTTTGGTGAATGGAACGTTTTCCTGGCTTAGGAAGAGAATATCACTTCCTAAGCCAGGAAAACGTTCCAACAACAATGTTGCGTGATCTTCTCATAGAGCTTAATGAACTCCTTAACCCGCAAGTTTGAGGTAAGTAATTGCATTTGTCATAGCAAACTTCACCACTACCTAGTGTTTTATACTTAACGTCTGCTGGGACGAAGAGGTGGCACACAACAGACTTCCCCGCAACTTAGCAATAAGTATACTGTAAGTTCCACTCCACGATATGTGCCCTCTACATATCGTTTCCCATGTCAAAATTAGCAGAACTCATTGCAGGAACATATTAGTCTGACCTTCATTTTTTAACTACACTCTAGAGAACAATAGGTACTTGTAATTTTTTCGCAAGCAAATGTGTGGCAGTGAAACCCGCTTTTTCTGACGTCAAAGCTTGTACATGGCCTTCTATAGTCGATCCTTATGTAATAACGTATTCAATAGTCAAGGAGGTAACGCAGGTTAATCGAGAGTTCGAGAAATTTCTAGACATTTGCCGTTTGTTCGTCTGACAATAACATTCTTATCGGTAAGGTCGACGAGTTAATAAGTTTTAATTTGATAATTTAATTAGTTTTGTTTGACGTTAATTAATATTATAAATTCCAATATAAAATTCAAATAATTTTCCTATTGGAATTGATAATATTAATTTCGCAGTGCTGACCTTCCATAAATATTTCGCGAAGACTTCACGTTTTATCATCATCATCATCATCATCTGCCTAGCCTTTACCCAACTACACTGGTCATCAAAAAAATCGGCCCACCTGCATTTTTACCGCAAATCAGTTTTTTCCTGTCGCGAAAAATTTTTTGTTTTAGAACAATATATCATTTTAAACACGCTCTAATTTTTCAGTCTTATGTGTTATGACAATGTTGTAGTTTAATATTGAGTATTCCCCCCTCTTGCTCGAATGCGGCCTACATTCACCGTTTTAGTGACCTAATCAAGGTTTTGATGGCGTCTTGAGGGATATGGTTCCATTCTTCCCTGATAGCGGTTTTCAGGTCTCCTAATCTGGATATCGGGGTCTAATCTTTTGTTTTAGGGCGTCTCATATGTGCTCTATAGGGTTAAGATCAGGGCTTCTTGCGGGCCACAATATAACTTGAATACCGACCTCTTCAAGGTAATCGGTGACAATATGCGGTACGTGTGGTCGTGTATTATCATGCATTAATTCAAAATTTTCTCCAATATAGCCGGCATATGGCACCACATGGTCTTCCAAGATCTTTGTGTGTAGCGTAACGCAGTTAAAGCACCACTTATTTTTTAATATTTCTTATTTACTAAAACCAGCTCCGTGCGGCCAGTTAAAAGTAATCCCAGCCCAAACGTTACAGAGCCCTCACCATATATGACTGTTTCTCTTATCCTGTATCTTAAGAGACAGTGTTTCACAATGAAGTTCCAATTGGTATATGTATGAGTGGACTGTGTCGATTGCCATCAGAAGGGAAAAAAGTTATAATTTACTTTACTTTTTTAAATTACTCGTATGTATGAGAAAGTGCGAGGGAGAGAGTGAATGAATGTGATTGTAGGTGTTTATGTGTGAGTGTGGATATGTAGGTGATCTGGTGTTGGTTTGTAAGTGAGTGAGGGAATTGTGTGAGCGAGTGTATATGGATGCGAGGATAGAAGTATTCGTGCAAGCATGGAGATGGGTGTGTGCATATTAGGCGATGTAGGTAAGTAAAGTCTCCGTTGCGGCATAGTCCTGTTTAAGTAGCCATTCTTCGATTTGTTTCGATGTATAGGTAGGTAACGGTGAAATCAGCACTCAACAGTATTCCTGTAAAATAGTTAAATACTGTCAAGTGCAATAAGATTTATAACAAACAAGACGTCAACCATCATATGGAGCCTCATAATAAAAAAAAACATACACGTGAAACAGCTTATCTGTGAAACATTTAACAAAAAGTGGGTGGGTCGATTTTTTTTGATGGCCAGTGCATGTTGGGGTCTGCTTCCAGTCTTACCGGATACAGCTGAATACCAGTATTTTATATGGAGCGACGGCCTATCTGACCTCCACAAATCAATAACTGGGTAATACGATACCCCTTGGTAAGTTTGCTTGTCAGACTTCACGTTTTATGTACCTTCGAAATCGACTGATAGAAAATGCCTACAGCATTAAGTCTGCCTCTGTACATTTGTGTGCTTAAAGTGTTAAATAAATAAATAAATATTAAGGTTAACTTTATGCGAACAGATCAGCATTTAACAATCGCTGATCGATTTGCTCGTTCCTTTTGTTACAGTGCTGATTCTCAGCCTAGTTTGAATAAATGACTTTTGATTTTGATTTTACGATTAATTTGACAGCAGTCAGACTGTCAGCTATCTCCAGTGCCGTAGCATCACTGACCTCTATTAAATTTTAATAGAGGTCAGTGCGTAGCATCTATTCCCTTATAGCACATTAAAACCTCAGTGTTATTCATAGAAGAATTTGTATAGGTACCCACTTTTAGTGAGAATAAGAAAACTATACAAAAGTATAAATCTGTGACACCGGACTTAGCATTTCCTAGTTACGGGCGCGCCATTCAAACTGTTTCGAAAACCATTCACACAAATTTTAATAATTAATCCGCGACAGTCTACTTCACTGAACCGGTTGTAACTGGTTAGCTGGCAAGTTGCCGAGTGACGTCACTTTTAACATTATGGCCGTTAGAAACGTCGCGTCGTGACGCGACGTTCGGCGCGGGGCTAGTGCTATAGACAAAAACAAAGCTCCGTCAAGAGGCGCGTATCACCGTGAATAATTGTCTCATCAGTTCATCACTGACCATACCAGCTATTTGTGAAACTTAGCAACCGTTTAGTACTTTAACGAGGTATCCCAGATCTTTGTAATCCCACTGAAATGATAAGTAAGTACTAAAGATTGAATTAAAACTTGAAGTAGTTTCTTCTCCATCAAAAGTTATCACTGAAAACGCAAACAATTATGTTTTAACCGTAAATATTCACAATTAAGTATTTCTTAATTCGAACAAATGACTGACCTAAATTCTTTTAATTGGCAGTTTCTTCAGGCGTGAAAGCCCAAATTACCTTTTTTCCAATGAAGACATTTAAGCTTCGATCAATTATTGTTGATCGAAGCATTTAAGTGTATTGAAGAACAGTTGATTACTTCGTCATTTAAGTGTATTTAAGAACAGTTGATTACTTCGTATCGTATCGTAGATTATACGATCTTGACAGATAATTTACACGTAGCAGGTATTATACAGTAGGTATAATCTGATAAAAATAGAATAGAATTCATTTTTTTTGTGATTTTTCTTACTATTGACAAAAATCTGTGCACAGGTCTCAATTTTTTTATCAGCCTGTAATGTCCCAATGCTGGGAAAAGGTCTCCCCCATAACTTTCCAATATTCCTTGTGCATATAAAACGAATATATTAAGACTACAAGAAAATAGCAGTAAAACCCTAGAGTTTAATATTATTTTATTGATATTACTAAATTGAAAAAACACGTAAGTACACGCTGCTGCATTCAATAATGATTCGTAACAATACAATCTTATCGCATAATGTAATATTTTACTGTCAAACCAGACGAGACGGACAAGTCTCCTTGAAAAGAAATGTCCCCGATGAGATAGTTTTATGATGAATTGACCGGAAATTAATCCAGGTATACCACCAAATTAAATCTTGGTTAGTTTATTACTTCATTCGGTTGAAATGTTAAAGTAAAATGCTGCAGCTGAAACTCAGCGTCAGGTGGTAGACCTTGTCATCTGACATTATGCTGAGCTGAGGCCCTTTTGGCAATATTGATTTCTGTTTTTTTTTTTTGCTTAAATACAAGTAAGCACATTTTTATTTACTTCTTTCTAAATAAATGAATGTTCAGGTATTAGTTTCCGGAACCTGGTTACCTGGATGCCACTCCTGAAATTGATAATTTCCTTACACTTATTCTTTCTACGGGTGATGAGAAGGACGTAAACAACAATAGAACAAGAATGTAATAATATTATGGTTCTAGAGTTATTAACATTTTCTTATGTTAAATTTGGGGGCTCAGCCCTGAAAGCTTATCTCAATGACTCCTGTAAGCTAGGATAGTGAAATTGAGCATGAGCCTCGACTTGTGCAACCAACAAAGAAACTTATTAAATTGTTTAGTAACGTAAGTAGAGTTTAGTACTGGTAATGAAATTATATAAACTTAACATCCAGAAACCTAAGACCTTTTTTATTGGTCTGAGGTTAAGACGGCATTTTTCTGTACGAGAATAGAACTATGATTGCGGCTTCAAATTCTAGACTTAATTTTAAATATAACGTATAATATAATCTAGTATCTTCTGTACATTGGACTTGGATAGCTGACCTTGCGGAATACCTAGATCAATTAAATATTTTGTGATGATAATATGTACCTTTATCTTAGTTGCTTAATCTTTAACTGTAGGTACCTATAGTTTACTCAGTGAAATGTTTTTTCTGCGAATTATGTTTTAATAATGTCTTCGATCAAACACGAATGGAACATAAAAACTGGCATAGGCGATTATGACTCTGCACGGCGCTCCGTCGCGTAGGGGCGGCCATAGCCAAAGACTATATAACCACACACCACGGTTATATTCTCTATGGCCATAGCAAACAAACTGCGCGTCCCGCGCGCAGGTTGTGTTTTCTATACAATCAGCCCCACGACACGGAGCACGGTGCAGTGTGTATTTTGTGTGTGATTTGTTTTCTCTTTTTTTTTCACTTACACCTTTCCTCAATATATGAAATAATTTCACAGGTTCTCAAAATATGAAATAATTTCGCAGAACTCCTAAATAATATCTTAATTAACGTAATCATGATATAAACATTTTTTTTTACATACCGTAAATCAAACTGTAGACCCCGATATATTTGCATAGCTTGAAGCTCAATTAATAAATGTCCACCTACTTGCAAAGACAAAGTTATGGATTTGCAGTTACGGTATTTCATACATTTCCATTTCCATTTTAAGCTCGATACTCGGTTTAAATGCAATCAGATAAAATAGCCTTCCGAGTGACGTGGCTATCATTTCTGCGAACAATTTTCCACAATTCCATGATCTTTTCTCATATTGCTCGGACTTCAGTAAGATAAAGGCGATATAAATAACTGAAAATGCTTCGCATAACATTGATAAGTTCTAGTGGCACAAACATTTGCTGATAGAACTTAAAATCAACTGAAAATTTTACGCAACTAGCATAGCTATCGTTTGGGACTGCATTAGCAAAAGAGACAGATTACTAAAATTAATAAAGCAATGAAGTTATCAATTACACGCTCGTTACGAACGTCAAGATGAATAGCTGCCTTACGAGTGTGCCAATCTTGGCAATTTAGCAAACAGCCGCTGCCAAATCCCGACAAATGATATTTAATGGTGTAACCGCAGTCCAGAATCAGATGTAAAGCATTTAAGAGATCATGTCAGCCGCTTCATCAATCAATCAATTAAATATGTTGAACTAAGTTTAGTTAACAAATCCAGAAATGTGGATCTCTCAAATTTGGGAATCAATAAATCAGCCTAGCCTTTTCCCAAATATGTTGGAGTCGGCTTCCAGTCGAACCGGATGCAGCTGAATACCAGTATTGTGGCGCTACTGCCTAGATGATTTGCACAACCTAGTTACTGGATAATACCTTGGAAAAACTGATCTCACATTTGGGAATAAGCTACATATAAATCATACTAATAATGTTACTTCCATAGAACATGCTCTGCCTACGTGCTTGGGTACCATCATAGCCATGGGTTCGTCTTTTCATCCAAAATCATCCAGCGATGTAATGGAACATAAACGTAGTACAATTAAGATTGATTCATGGATGCAAACATAGCCTATTATGTCTTCTGGTAAAGTGTAAACCGGATTACATCAGCAGTTATTCGGCTCTAGCGGGTTACGTCTAGTAGTCTTTTGTGTAGGACTTTCGGTTCATTGCAGTAAGTCTTGCAAATCAATTGAGCTCTAATATAACCTGGTCAGCCTTGATATACCACAAATCTATACAGTATACGGGATGATTTAAGTACTTTGACTATTTGGTATTTGCAGGAATGTGCATGAAAGATGTTACGAGGACCTCAGTAATGTAGATTTAGTTGAATTGCTCAGTGAAAATCTGTTCATTATTTAGTGATTTTATCTATTTCAAGCATGCCTCCTTTTTATCAAGTGAAATACTTGTAACAAACCATTGGTATGGTATGGATGGTATGCCTTTAGTGACGTTATCAAGTGGAAGGTCGGCCGGTCGCAAAAATCCGTATAATAAAATCGGAAATATTTAACTGATCCTCTATAAGTAAACTTGTTGACACTTTGATGGACACTTTTTAAATTAATGAACCTTTAAAATCTTTTTGTGCTTCTATGATGCACACTTTTTAATAATTGAGCCTTTTTGTACTCTCTGGCCTTTTCTCATAGTTGGTCGCAGTAACTAAGCTAGGGTACCCCGACCAGTAGCGTTAGGTTAGGCTGGAATTGTGAGCAACTACGTGCGAGCCGATTTGGTCGCAGTAAGTAAGCTAGGGGCACCCCGACCAAATGGGCTAGGTTAGGTTAGAACTGTGAACAACTTAGCTAGCGCGAGCCGACCGAGCGAAGCGAGCGGTGCCGCGACAGACGCCGGCGAGGGCGGCCAGTGCTACATCCAAGTGAGTCGCTGTTACTTTTTGAACACCAAAATAGGAGTTATTGAAGGAGAAAGGAAAAACAGGCGTTATTATTATATTAGAAAGTCACAAAGTGGCTCTTGACATTGACTTACAATAAGACTGAAGATCTACTACAGATATCGATCGCTTAACCTAATGTTATTATATAAAATAAAGTAATATGTTCAGAATTATATTTATAATTACTTTCATAATACACAGGTTTTCATCATAATATTATCTCTCGCTCACACACATATACACAACCATATATAGGTAGATAAACAGGATACATCATAGTTGCATTAACTAAGTAATATATTATTATTATAATTTAATCATGATATTCTGTGCTCGTCTTACAATTACTGCTGTTTGTTCAAATCATAGGCGAGGACGCTGGCACCCTAAACACAAGTTAAATCTTACTTTGGGTGCCAGAGTTCATCGAAAACACTCTGTTTCCTTAGTTGTAATGCCGCATAGTGTTAAGATAAGTGTTTTTCTTGTACAACTGAAGTTAAATAAAAAATTTATTATATTATTATTATTATTAGAGTGTTGAATAATATTTTCAGGAGCGCAAAATGGGAGAATTATTAGAGGTTACATTGTCGAATAAAAAACGTCAAGAAACCGATTAACGCGACGGACGGGCTCTGATGTCTCTGTTATTTTTGCTTCTGAACAAGGGAACTTATTATTTCATATTTATGTAACAATACTGAAATACGTATTACAAATTCCTGTGAAATCTGAAGCATACTTCCAAAGTCAAAGTCAAAGTCAAAGCATTTATTTCAAATAGGCACATAAAAGGCACTTTTGAACGTCAACATTTACATTTAAATAGAATTGATTCTAGTCGCCCCTTCCAAAAGGTAGTTTCGTATGGAGAAGAATGGGCAAGAAACTCCATCGTTACTCTTTTAAAATGTGTTACAATACTTTGTATACATTAATTATATAATTATATGTGAAGACGATGCACCTATAATAAAAATTACCCTACCAAAATAGGTAAAAAGAATTTAATAAACGTAGCAATGATAAATAAGTTAATTAAATGATAGATACATGGTGTTCACTGTCTGGTGTCTTCTACTGTCGAAATACTGGAACGAAATGCTTAAAATAATAATATTTCGATATTTTTTATTGATTTTGTTAGAATTTCACTCTGATTTTTATGTACCTGAGTAGGTACCTACATAATAGCAGTGTTACGGTTATCACGTTGTTCCAAGTTCAATGAGGCAATAGGGTTTGCGTTTGACACGGTTTATGGCTTATCTCGAGTGCTGACAGCACGTGTTTTATTAACTTGTGTCTGGATACTAAAAATGTTTCATTATATGTATCAACATCGTGCATGGTCTATCACTCCAGCCCACACATGTTCTAACATAGTTCAATGGGCAGGCCATTGACTAATTTATTCAGAAGTTGGAAAATTGTAACCCTTTACTTCTTTGGGCTGATTAGTACCACAGTTAATTAGAAATCCTTTATTGTGCCCGAAGGATGTCTAGTAAAAACTATAATATGTTTCGTATGTCGAAGTATTAGACTACCGGCCTAGGAAATATCTTCAGCATAAAAAATTGTGAGATCTTCTAGCCTGAAACCAGCTGCCTCGTGGAGTGGAGTGGTGGGAATAAAATGTCAATCAATCAATGCTATTCAGCGTGGAGTGGGATCCACGATAAAAAACATTACCATCCTTCAGAGGCAGTCGGGTAAATACCCACAGCGTTTTCTACTCTAACTAGCATGTCTTCGCATTTTTAAGTGATTGCTATCTCGAGAATACTCTATTGAATGCACTATTGACGTGAAGGACTTATAGACTGTGTACAGACACAGTCAATATACCCTGCATGTAAGAAAAATCGTCATGTTTTTGCTAAAAGGTAATTAAATATAACGCTAGTACAGAGTCAAATAAATTAAGTCCTCGACTAACATCATGTCCCGAAATCTGCTTATTCTGATTATGTTACAAATTTACCACAAAGAGAGTATTGTCTAAATGCTCTGATTACGATACAAATGTGCCACAAAGAGTACCTATTGTTAGAAACGTAAAAACCCCGGACAATCTTGTTGAGAATGCGTATTCAGTCTACGTACCTAAAGCCCCTGCAAGAGTAGGAACTTGAATGCTCAAACTAGGTCAAGAAAGTCACTCACGCGATAGTTCATTTAATTCCGTCTGCACTCTGTTTATTCATGAAGTACATATTGATTTATTAAGCCTAGACACCTAACCTTCGTCGATTCGACGAGTTCGCGACAAAAAACTCATGACTTCAAGACAATTGCTATCTGATGAACATATAACGCGTTTGTTATTGGAAGAGGAAGATGTCAGTGCTTCGGAGGAATATCTGATAGCGAAACTGAAGATAATCTGCAGGTGGATGCTGTTGAAAGTGATAATCAGACAGAAGAATCTTCCGGTTCTTCCGATGATAAAGTTATTCAAGAGCGGGTTTCTCCTGCTTTGATGGATGATGTGCTGGAACCACAAACACCCCACCTCTAGAAGTGAGCTCGGGTAATGATCAAAGTATATTGTCCGTCTCAAAAAGCACGGTCCGCAGTCGGTCCCGCCACGTTTGGGCAACTAGCAAGGGGCGTTCTTCCAACAGAACAGCAGCAATAAATATTGTACGTTTTGCCAGGGGACCAACTCGCGCACTAAATGATATTGTCGATCCGCTATCGTTATTTGATCGATTCATGACTGATCGGATAATAAATGAGATTGTAAAATGGACCAACTCAGAGATTGCGATAAAAAGCAGACCTATGCTCAAATAACCTCTACGCAAAATGGCACTGGCAAAGAGGAGATCAGAGCTCTATTGGGTATCCTGGTGTTAACTGCAGCTCTGAAAGATAATCATCTGACCCTTGATGAACGGTTCAATACAGAATATTCTGGTACACGGTATGTATCGTGTATGAGTAAAGAGAGGTGCGATTTCCTTCTGCGATGTCAACGTTTCGACGATAAAACATTTCGCTTACAACGGCAGAAAGACGATCTCTATACGCCCACAACGGATATATAGGAATTGCTTATGATTCAGTGTCGTCTAAATTACGTTCCTGGAACAAATGTTACCATATATGAGCAGCTACTGGCATTCCGAGGGAGGTGCAAATTCCAGATGTATATTCCGAATAAACCCGCTAAGTATGGAGTCAAGTTAGAAATGATGTGTGACAGTGGCACAAGGTAAATGCTGGACTGTATCTTGGAAAAGGCACCAATACAGGAGGTTTACCTTTAGGAGAGTACTTCGTAAAGGAACTTACTCGCAATATACGAACAGAAACGTTACCATGGACAACTGGTTCACCTCAGTACCACTTGCAAAACAGTTACTTCGACAGCCTTACAAATTAACAATTGTGAGGACATTACGATCTAATAAAAGGAAAATCCCGGATGAATTGAAGAACCACAGAACGACTAATGGAACCAGAAGAGTCAATACGTCAATGTTTGTGTATGATGGACCCATTACACTTCTTTTGTACAAACCTAAACCTTCGATAACGGTTTACATGCTTTCATCTTATGATGAGCAGGCCTCAGTCAATCCGTAAACAAAAAAGCCACGCTTGATTGAATTCTATAATAAAACAAAAGCGGTCTTATTACAAAACAAGGTTTTTCTTTTGACATGGTTTAAACCACCGAGCCTGTTTTTGAAATAAGAACCTAACTGAAATCGAAATACAGTTCCTTTTACAAAACTGACAACTTAGTCCGGTCTTAGATTGTCTTGTATTAAGAACTTTACTAAAGTCGGCATAAAGTTCCAAATACAAAAACTAAATCGAATGTGTAGGTTAGGGCTAAAGTTAGATCGTGTTTTGTAATAAGACGGAAGGTGTTGTAGACACATTTCACCAAATGTGCTCAGTAATGTCATGCAACAGAAAAACCAATCGATGGCCAATATACGTCTTCTATGGAATGATGAATATAGCATGTATCAACAGTTACATAGTCTACTGCCACAATGCCGCTATACAGGGTCAAAAACTAATGAACCGTCGTGACTTTATGGAGAAGATGCATTCGCAACTTGTAGAACCATGGCTGAAAATCCGACTGGAAATTCGTACCATGCCGGTTCAAGGCATGATGAAGGTCAAGGTCAGAGTCAGCCACAATCCAGCAATGACCTTCAACCAACAGAGGCACCAAATAGCAGAAAAAAAAACCCGTGGTCTATGTTCATATACTAAAAGGCGCATGACAAAGTCATAATGCGCTAAATGTAATTCAGCAATATGTGGGAAACATATTAGGGTTGATTTTTGTTCAAAATGAGCTCTAAAAAATTAGTTTTTTCTATTTTTCTAAATAGTTTATAGTGTTATAATTTAGATACACCAAAGAAAAAAAGGCAAATTTTGTTTTTTTTTTATTAAAATTTTATAAATATGTTGTCTCCAGCGATCTCATAAAAGCTAGAGCCTTTCTATAAGAGTGATAAAAATAATATAATTACTAATAATACAGAAATTGATTGTTTCATTTTGTAGAGTAATAGTTGGACCAAGTATATGTGACGACAAGTATAACGAAAAGTTATATATTATTATAACTTGAAATTATAACACCCTAAAAAATATTCGTTGAACCGACGAATGGTTAAGGTTTATAGGGGGCGAGCAAACGTTAGGTGTCTAGGGTTAATGAAGTAGGTACTATCGAGGAAGTTCATATCTAAGCAGTTTTAAAACAAAATCCCGTGAACACGATGACCACATCTGTTTTATGCCCCTATTTGAAGCGGCCGAGGGCTGCAAGGAAACATAGTCCTTAAGGTGCATAGATATGAAATTATAGTATTAATATTACATATTAATAGTATATTTATATTTCCAAACATATATTAATAGTACATATGTTTGGAAATAATTCGATTTGCATATTCTACGCTAGAATTTACAGGAACTCATCCATCACACTTCGGCTAGTGATTTAGTGGCAGATTTTATTTGCAACTAAGTTTTTCGCCGGTGTTGGTGTCGGAAAATATCCCACGGGAATGCACTACCGGGATTAAAAGTACCCTATGTGTGTTAATCCAAGTAAACAATGTATTAATTCCGCAATACATTATTTTCATATACCTAGCTCTATTGGTTTACTCAGCGGACTCCAGTGAATCTCCCAGTGGGCATGATTTCTTCCGACATCTTCAACAATCGTCATATTTCACCGATTTACACTAAACCTTGTAGAATTATACACCTAAACCTTTGCCATGAATTATTCCGTCCATTGGTGAAAACCGTATAAAAATCCGATCGGTAGGTTTTAAGTTTATCGCGTTCAGACAGACAGACGCGGCGGGGGAACTTTGTTTTATAATATTTAGTGTTTATAAGGGCACTTAGTGTTGCAATAAAACTAAATCTTCAATTAAACTTGACCTGCACGCCTGGATGCGAGACCACCCAACAACAGAACCATAAAACGAACTCCACCAGGAACCTCAGAAACAATTAACCGTCATTTTGGAAATAGCCTATGTCCTCCAGTAACTGACTAATACTAGGTACTGCGACAGAAGGTCTCTCTGATCAGCCATATTAAGTCACAAAGCCGGTTAGAGAACCAAATAGAGACATCTCTGTTTGTTCATTTGTTTAACAACGAGTAACACATCATGAAATACCGATTGTTTACTGGGTAACCTATTATCATGCACGCATTCAATTTAGCGGAAGAGATTAAGCCTACCATTAGAAAACAATGCTCGCCCCGTTCCGAGTAAGGATGTATCAACACCTACGTACGTTTTCTACAAAACAATTGGGTGTGCCATATTTTGAAAACTCTGCACTAATGTTGCATTAATTCTGCTAAGATGGTTCAGTTGTAAATGATAGTGCGTTTGTTAGTTAGGCTTTTTGTTTTATAACTAAGGGATAATTTTGCGACTAAATTGATAGTTATAAGAGCCCACAAATTCTCATCTAATGAAGCTTTCTAAACCTCTCCTGCTGCAGCTGAATATCATTAGGATTTGACAGGAAATTTCTGAGCACTTGATTTCTGTTTCTGCTGTGCATATTTACACTTTATCCCAAAAATTTCCTGCTGTAACGTGGCTAATAATTACTTCATATACGTAGCACACTTTTGACGTTAATTTACAATTTGTTGACTCATAATGACAATCTTCGTTACTAATTGAGGTCACACATGGTCTCATTATCATTATACTAGAGTGCGGTGATCATGGCAGTATCTCGTTGTGCCCATGCATTATTACTTTCTAGGCAAACTGATAAAGCGTATAAAAAACCATTTTCTGTTCTGGTTCCGACAAGGATATAAACATTACGCACATATTCCAAGTTCCCCACATTTATTATAGTGAAAAACATACATTACGTCAAAAGCGACTCAACCTTGCTGGTGACACGTTGTAATTCTGCCAAACATTCTTTTCCTGTTTTTGCGCTGTATGTAATCTTAGTCATTACTGTCTCGTATATTACGATAATAATGATATAATTAAATAGTTATTCTATTCATGTTCAACTGATGGCGTTCATCTTAGCTCTGTTCCGACTTTCGACCTAATTGGTTTATTGCCAGAGTTCGTTCTTGGACCAGCGCTCCTGGCTCCTTTGCTTCAGCATTTTTAGCAATTAGTTCGTTCGACTCTTATTTCGGTTTTAACGACGTCTTGCCAGCGTCTTTCGGGCCTTCCGCATGGCAACTCTGTTTATTAAAACTGAGTAACGATTCTTGTTTGCCGAAATGGTAACGAGCGTTATTTCTTAGTATTATAATAATATATGGCCCACCCATAGCAAAGTCAAAGCTTGGCTTGTCTTTTGTTCGTAAAAATATAGGAATCGTATTTGTATGTCATGCTTTAACCACTCTCTTTTTCGTAAGAAATTGAAATAACCATTTCCTTATCATGTCTTTGCCATTCCTGTACATGTATTAATTGCAATGGTGCATGGTTGCTGAATTTGTTTACCTGTCATTCCTATGAACCATCATATTTTTGTTACGTGTTATTAAATAATTATTATATTATTCAATATAATGCACTGAAGCAGTTATTCATTGAATAACTGAATTGTAATAACAAAGGGGTACGCGATTATCCCGATGATGAGAAAAGAACTGTGGGTCAAAGCCTTACGCCCACGGATATCGATGGATATCTATGCTTACGCCTAATATATTGAAAACCAAGTTCAGCGGCAAGGCAAGGTATGAAGTGTCCACTTTAGATCTGAGGATTTTTCTTCAAAACTGCTGACAGTTACCAGCGAATGTGGCGTGTTCTGTAATATTGTTTACCTATCCCCCCTACAGTTCGGAAATATATACAGGGTGAAATTGAATTTATGGGCAATATTATAAAGGGTCATTGTACACATCATTATGAACAACTTTTACTATGGGACATAACTGACATCACAAAAAAAAAACAGTTGTTCCCTACATTTATGTTTACATAACCCTTCAAAATGTAGGGAACAGCAGATTTTTTTTTAGATTTTTTTTTTCGTTTGTTAGGAACGTTTTCGGCCCACTGTCGAATTTCCAGCAAAGTAACAATATTAAACAACATACAAGATAATGTTATCTAATATATTTTATATCAATGTCTATTTTCGTTTTCGCGATTATTCTTTACTCGTTAGTTAAGCGTAGTGATTGTAAATATGCCATTGTAAATGTTAAAATGAAGCCATGTCATCATGTGCAGCTCGGAAAACGACATTGAATTATCGAACACCCCTAAGATTCTTTTAATAGTTTACGAAGAAACGAGCAACATCAGCCGCCATGATTATCTAATCTAAACTTAATATAATAATATCAGATTGTTTGTATATTATATTGTTACGCTTTCACGCTAAAACGACTGAACGGATTTGCATGAAATTTTGCACATGGGTAGACCATGACTTGGATAAGGACATAGTATTATTTTTATCCCGATATTTCCAGGGGACCGAGACTTATGCGGGTGAAACCACGTGGCGCAGCTAGTAGCTTATAATCCGAGACCGAGGATACAAGCGATATCTGCTGGGATGCGTCATGATCATGATTGAATCTTATGATCTCATATTGATGTTATGATTATGATACTACCTACTGGTTACGGGTAACTTCAACAATCTCAAAGTGAATCTAAAACCTCGTTATTAACTGTGCCATTTATTGATATTCATCAGGCCCGAATTAAACGATGTGTGATATAAATGGGTATATAGTGACTTGTTTGAATCTTTTCAAACAACCAAACATTGGCGACAATGGGTGAAGCCGGGCATGAAAATTATGTTCTTTTACGCACAACGGCATGGTTGAAATTACCTGAAACAATAACAGCTTAAACATTTTCTCCCCTTTCTGCAATTCCACATCGAACCTTTAACATCATCATAATAACATGAGAATATCAAGAAGTTGTATTTAATAAATCTATACTAAATGGCCTGCAAATAAATACTATGGACCAGATGATTTGACGTCAGCAGTACAGCATTCCGTCATTTTATTATCAACACGTGCCTAACATTTGATAACATTACAGGTGTGACGTTAGACATGTGTGTTGAATTTCCTCGGAAGCGGTTTTGTTTCCACAAATAATCTATCATATTTTTCACTATTTGGGGCTACAAAACTAAGTACTCCATGACTTGGTATCTCTTAGCAGTCCCACGATTTATGTAAACACATTTGTCAAATCAAATGGACCATCTCACCATCACCAACAAGTCCGTCTTTCCACACTGGCGGGCACGTGGTCCTCTCTTTGGCACCAAAAACAAACTGTGTACGGTGTTTATGGAGCCATGTTTTAAAGAGGTTGACGACTGATGGTTCACTAAGTAGTATTAATGGAGTAGCATGACAATGCATAAATGGAAGGCAATGACACATTGTCCAATATCCAAAGCAATAAATAGCTTTCAAGACTCAATAGGAGATAAAATACTTGACTATGGTTTTGCATAATTCAGCCTTCTTCATCTCAATTTTACGCGGGCGCGGTTTAGAAATACGTATCTTAAGTACGTTTAAATAATTATGTAAAGGTTTGCCTTGTTCAAATCATCTTAATCAGCAATTCAGCATTGTTCTGGTCTAGTTTCTTAATAAATTCTTGTAGTACGACCACTTTCACCTTCGTTCACATTGCTTGAATACCATACCAACGCTCGGTCGCACGGTTGCTAACCAGCACCGCAGTACCCTGTCCTATCGCAAATCACAATACGTATGGGGCGAGCCCCCAGTGAACTTGTATATCGACCTGAACGCGCCTTCATTATCAGCTGTTTTTCTGCCCGTACCACTGTATCTGAATTCCCGTCGATTTCACTGCACGATCGCGTCCACCAGCGACTTGGAAAGCGTGCGATTCATGCCTTGGTATCGAGAGCTCGGTAATCGTCGACCACACTAAACCGGTGGCACGCGGTTCTCTGCCCGATCACGACGATCACAATGACGAAACCGTATCGTTCGTCGTGCAGTTCACGCCGAGTGCTCAGTGTGAGGCTGTCCGTTGGCCGAGTGAGACGCGTGGTCGTTGTGCCCCAGCCGCACGCACACTCGAATTTTAAATATACGATCTGATATAGTTCCAAAGAAGAAAATCGTCTGTGATCTTAGTTTTAAATAGTTTTATTATATTTGTCTTATTTACAAAAGTGTAAACTAGATAAAATGTCTCTGGAGATGGAAGAGTTAACCACCGGCGATGTCTTCGAGGATTTCCTGATCGTCTTTCGTCGATGTTTGGCAAAGGTAAATGCATTCTAAATTCGGGTTAGCTAGGACAGCTGGTCGAGACGATGCCAGTTACTAAATACGTTGCGTTGGGATCGGGTTCATAGTTTCCACTTTGACTTTCGCACAGATGGTTATGGAGTCTTACGACGACGCTTGGGAATGGTTTTTAAAGGTATGACCTAGCCTATCCATTCTTTACATTTTACATAAGTGCTTGCAATTTGGAACGTTTTCAATAGTTCAAGAATAAAATTTTGTATTACGTGTAAGAAAATTTCATATGTCCCGCTATTTGAAAAGCATGTTATCTCTTTCACACCCGACGTGCGCGTTCGGGAATATCCAATAACGGCATAAAGCGGGAAACACGTGCCATAGCGTAGAGTTTGGTTATAATTATGTAGTTGAAAAATGGGTTCTTTAGCTTCTAGTCGATTGATAAAGTATGAGGCATGCGGTACCTGTACCTAGTACCAAACTAGAACTATTCCATTACCTCTCAAAATGTTAATTACAACATTAACCTTGGAAGCGTGGTATTTGCGTTGCCTAGGCAACAACGGGCATGCGTGGGGGCATTGATGTATAATACTCGTTAGAGTCCTAGAATTATCTTTATAGGTACCTACTATCACCATGATTACATTTAAGTTTTATCAATGTTGTAAATGTTCAACATTTCATAGTGATGAATGATTTCTTTAACATTTACAATAGCCTACATTCCATGCTGGGCGTGGGCGCCGCTATGCGAATTCGCGAATGTTGATGAACTTTCTTTGATGACTATTCTACTTTCACTTTTTTGTGCAAAAATTTAGCGTGTTGAGTCACTTTACTTTGCTTTTTGTTTATTCTTCGCAATCATTAGATTTACATATTAAATCATATTTCTTATCTATCGGGGTAAACTTTTTATAAAAGTTATCATGAAAAACTTGCAGATAATTACTTAATAGTCTATCTGTGTTCATCGTCAGAGTCAGCTGGTTATCATGTTGATTAGTTCTTTACACGTGTCAGAATGATCTTGCGATTTCAGTCAGGAAATTGTCACTTACTTATCTTTAAAAAATCTTGTCTGAGCGTACAAAATTGACACACCCACCCACACTATTCATTAGCTCTGCTTAAACATGCCGTGCGAATTTCTTGTAATTGGTAGGTACTACGAAATGTAGAAACCAGTTGTGCAGGTAAAATATTTTCAATGGATTTTCCTTAATCTACGTCATTATTTTGTCTTATATCTTTCTTTTTTTATATACCAGTACTTCCTGACTTTTAAGTTGATTTTGAATATATATTTTTTTGTGTTGAATAACAATAAATATGATCATGACGATGATTCATAATTCCTTGCGTCGATTACCAATCTGATCGTCTGCCTTAGAAGGTTCTAGATACTATGCCCATATTCCTTCGTTTCTGACTTTTATAGGGGATAAGCGACCATAATGATCATTAATTGACAAAAAGTTAGCTTTAAAGTGTGAGAATAATGTCTGAATGAGCGCAAATTGTTGCTTTGTAGGTCATAATTTAAGTCTGCTATAGCGAATTACATAGACCGTTAAGTTTCAAGTTATATCAGCGCCAAAACGTATGCCCTACATAATATATCGCAACAGGTACCGTAGGCCGTAATGATAATAACTAGCTGGGTAGATATTTGTCAAATATATAAAGCCAGTCTACACTAACAATACGATTATTTAGTCGATGCCGAACTTCAAATTCAACTTCGACAGTTCAAATCGATGACGATTAAATCAGTGCACGCGACTGTTCAAATATTCTTGTACTACATAGAGTTGGCACTCGATGTATCGATTTATTTATTCAAGACACGCGAATAGAAAACTAACTTTTATCAGTGTAACGTCACCAGGATGTAACGTCGCGTCGGTCGCTAATAGCAAATGAATCGGGGGCGAGCACAATTAATTGTAATTATTATATGAATCACTTCTCTCAATTAGGTTAATGTTATATTAAATGGAACAGAAACTATCAAATAGTGGTGCTGTAACAATTGTAACATCATTTATTATATTATTTTAATCTAACCAAATCAACGTCAGTCAGTGTTTATGTGAACAAAAGCAAATAAACTTGTTGTATGGAAAGTCCAATTTACAGAACATAAAAATTAATAAAAATATAGCTCTGAACACACATTTGTTATCTCATTCTCCTATCACTGACTTTGTAAGTTTATTATTCATATCGTCGTTATTTTAAATTACATCATTCTGATTGCAAAAAAAACTATTATTATTAATGGTTTTATTTAAGTATTTGAGGCGAATTTAATATTTTTCAAGGACAGTGTTTTTTCAATGTTAATTTCTTATACATATTAATATTTTTTTTTTAATCACTAACTAACGAATCTCCTTACCAAATTCAATTCTGGCATCGTTGTTTTGCACGTGAAATTTTTTGTCAACTTTTAAGTATATCCGGATCAATGAACCTAGGGTAATTAATAAATATATTATGCACATCGGATCTACACGTCCGCCTAGGTTGGCATTCTTGCTATTTATCACCACCGGTGCAACTACATTAGGTACTACATAGTTGCTAGCGTTCTCCAAACATCATGGTCGCTCTTAATCAGAGGTGTATCGTGCCTATTTAGCAATTAGTGAATCGTGCAAAGTTAGCAATGAGTGAAACTAAGGGGTGAAGACAGGGGTGCAGGTTCCCGGCGGGATCTCAGGGCGGCATGGAGAGTGCGATTGTCGCAACCCAGCGCTGGACACGCCACAATTGCGGCGATAAGTCCCCTCTTTGCGGAGTGGCTAGAGAGGCGCCACGGCGTCCTCACCTTCCGCCTGACGCAGGTCCTCACCGGACACGGTTGTTTCGGGAGGTTCCTGTTCCGGATAAGGCGGGAGGAAACGCCCGGGTGTCACCATTGTGTGGATCGCCCGGAGGACATGGTGGAGCATACGGTGGAGGTCTGCCCGGCTTGGGCGGAGCACCGCCGTGTCCTCGTGGAGGCGATTGGCGGTGGCGATCTCTCGCGTCCGGCCCTGGTCCAGGCCATGGTACGGAGCGAGAGGGCTTGGGAAGCCGTCACGTCCTTCTGCGAAGCAGTAATGTTCGCGAAGGAGGAGCCGGAACGCGTGAGGGAGAGGCAAAATTCGCGCCCTCACGCCCCTAGCCGCCGCAGGCGACGCCCTGGGCGTCGGGAATCGCAGGCCGATTCCCGGCCACCGTAGGCGTGGGCTTGCGAACGGCGAGCAACGGGCAGCTCGCCGTTCGATAAGGACCAGGCCCGGGTCGACGGCACGTTGTATTCCACGCGCGCCTCAAAGAGATGTCAGCACCAATGACGGGGTCCGCTAGGGCCGATGCCTGCTAGGGTTGCGGGAAAGTCCGAGAGGGATACCGTGGCCCCTGGCACAGGCAACTGAAGGAACACGAGTGGGTTTTAGTCAGTAAGAGTCTGACACGCCCTCCCGCTCTGCCCAGAGCGTGAGAAGTTATTTGATGATTTCCCAACGTCAAAAAAAAATAAAAAATGGGTGCAGGTTCGAAGGTAGCGCTAATAACTTCAGACCGGCCATAAAGTTTTACGATAACTGTACACGCAGCATAGTAAACTTTAGTTTCTGAATACACATTTCCGTTAAAATGTCTACGGCTGTTGTCTTTTCTGAATGTTACCTGCTGAACTAAAAATATGAAAATTTTAATAAGTATTGACTAAAGAGGAGTAATTAGAGAAAATTTTGTGAAATTTTACAAAGAACCCTTTTTTATTTCATATATATATAGTCATTGTTCTTAAAATGCAATGACCTCAACTGAGTTGCACATTACCATAAAAACAGGAGTTCTTTTTTAAATTGGCATACCCGGCTCCTCAGAAGCCTGTATTCGCCTTCCCATTTCAAAAACAATCTCCAAACAATTTTAAGATTGTATTCGATAGTATGTCGATAAAGGACTGATCGAAAAGTGTATAGCGAGCCTACATATTCGACGCAAGCGCATACTTCGCGAGCGTAACGATGACGCGTCATCCGCGCATATTGCGTCACGCGCCCGAGTAAGTCGCCAAACGACATTAATTAAACACGTCGGGGAAATCCTAATAATATATTGTAGGACACACATCCTTATCGCAGTGATTCACACTTTCCTGTATGACTTTTTGCACTTATCAATTTATTCGAACAGCCAGTACTTACGTACGGCAGTTTTTTAATATGTCTGTGCTCGAGGCAAATTCTAGAGCTAATTTTAAATGCAAGGTCTAGACGGATGCCTATTTTAAAATATTTTGTCTGGTATTGGGGCACATCTATCGTCCAATCTCGAATATTTACAAACTGACGTAAGGTAGTCGCCGACAGACAAACAACTCATAATTCACAGTCTGTAAACAATCATGTGCGTAAAGAATGATCAACTTGTAAACTTTTGCTTGATAACAAGTAGTTAAATGCCCATCATACTGATGTAACAACGTGGTGACTGGTGAGTTAGTGACTAATCAATATTTATTACGAATTCCAATAATCAACAATTATCCATACTCGGAAAAAACTATGAGTCGGTTTAACTCTTGTCTAACGTATAACGTCGTATCGTGTCTATGTATAACGTTAAAGATCAATACTTAGGATCACGTTTATTTAAAAAATATGAACTTTGGTTTGGTATTAATTAGCATAGATCAACTAAATTAACATCGACTAAGTATTTATTTTAGATTGAAAACTGTGTTAATCAAAACCTGATTTCTCAAACTCATATAATATACTTTGAACTTGAGAGTTTAAAAGAACACTAGAGGAGAAGGTGTGCTCCACGGTCTTCCTTGATGTTGCACAGGCTTTTGATAAAGTATGGCATGATGGCCTCATATATGAACTAAGAACTATGCTGCCTCCACAATTTTTGGACATCATAGAGCCGTATAGATCGAACAGATTGTTTAGGATAAAACAAAGAAACGCCTATATAAACCTTAGGCATATAAAAGCTGCGGTGGCGATCTCTCGCGTCAGGCCTTGGTCCAGGCCATGGTACGGAGCGAGAGGGCTTGGGAAGCCGTCACCTCCTTCTGCGAAGCAGTAATGTTCGCGAAGGAGGAGGCGGAACGCGTGAGGGAGAGGCAAAGTTTGCGCCCTCACGCCCCTAGCCGCCGCAGGAGACGCCCTGGGCGTCGGGAATCGCAGGCCGATTCCCGGCCACCGTAGGCGCGGGCTTGCGAACGGCGAGCAATGGGCAGCTCGCCGTTCGATAAGGACCAGGCCCGGGTCGACGGCGCGTTGTGTTCCACGCGCGCCTCAAAGAGATGTCAGCACCAATGACGGGGTTTGCTAGGACCGATGCCTGCTAGGGTTGCGGAAAAGTCCAAGAGGGTTACCGTGGCCCCTGGCACAGGCAACTGAAGGAACACGGGTGGGTTTTAGTCAGTAAGAGTCTGACACGCCCGACTGCTCTGCCCAGAGCGGGAGAAGTTATTTGATGATTTCCCACCCACAAAAAAAAAGGCATATAAAAGCTGAAGTACCACAAGGGAGTGCACCGAGTCCGGTCCTGTATCTACGACACACCTGTGATATTTCTGAGCTAGATAACAATATCATTGCAACACTTGCTGACGACACAGCACTCATGGCTGTTGGAAATAGTCACGAGGAAGTTGTAGAAAAGTTCTAGACTCCATAAATCGTCTATATGAGTGGACTACAACATCGCAGCTTAATGAAAGAAAGTCTATCCACATTGACTTCACCAATGAAAAGCCAAAATACATCCCGGTATTCATAAATAACCAACAAATATCATACGCAAATATTGCTAAGTAACTGGGCATGACTGACATCATATACTTGGGAGACAGTCGCCATTATCAATATCTAACAAATTGTTGATATAAAAACAAGTTTTAAAGCCTGTATGAACCTACGGTACTCAGCTGTGGGGTTGCACCAGCCTAAGTAATTGTCAAACCATACAACGATTTCAAAACAAAGTACTAAGGCCTACGTCAACGCACCCTGGTACATTGGAAACAGCGACCTCCACCGGGACCTCAAGATGGACGCCTTAAACACAGTAATACAAAAATATGCAGAAACTACTGACTTTATCATCACGTGAATTTCGAGGCGATCCAACTCCTTAACAAAAGTGATCTAGTGCGAAGACTAAAAAGGGTAAAACCTTTTGAGTTAGTTTAAATGCATTGTGAGTGAACTTAAACTGTAGAGCAAGTGCTGACTAGTATTATAAAGAACACGTGAATCAAGTGTCTTCCCCTTAACTTACGAAGTAACTATTTAGTAATCTGTTCCCATAGTAAATAAGAAAGACGTTATTGGTAGATTTCTTAATTTTATAGCTTTACTCAGCAGTTAAAGTAATATTTAAATTACTTATTAGCTAATAGGCTAGATTGTAATACGAATAAAGTATCACCGACTGTCATATACATTATATATGTAGATTGAAGTCTGACATCTCTATATAGCTTGCACATGCGTGATCGCATATTCGCGTTCCGTTACAGTATTTTTATCTCACGAAGCAACCCTCGCTTTTCTTGTGGTTACCAAATGTACAAACAAGCTGTGAATGTGCGTGTAAGCGCAGCTGCAGCTACTCGTCTGCACGCTCACATTCACAGCGTGTTTGTACACTTGGCTACCACAAGTAAAGCGCGCGTCGCCTCGTGAGATAAAAATACTGTACTAATTAATTATAAGACTCGTAAATACGTCTCGACTTTTACCCGCCGCTGCGTCTTTCTTTAATGCCCGATTACTGAGGCACTATTAACGGTGGTTTATTTATCCAAAAGCGCTATTGGTTCGATAACTTGTGAAAATGCGTTTCTGAACACCGCCATGTAGGATCAACTCCGTTTTTTAATTAACCAATGTTTGTCGATTGTCGGTTCGATAACTACACTGTTCATCAAAAAAACCAACCCACCCATTGTTGCACAGATAAGCTGTTGAACACAGGTTTGTTTATTTTTATTTTGAGGGTCGTTAAGATGATTGACGTCTTGTTTGTCATAAATCTTATAGCACTTATTTAAGTAAAATTACTTCAAAAGTAAATTAACTAACTACTATATTATAACGTATAATTAAAAATATTTTAAGAAAAAAAACAATACTTATTTCTAAAAAATAAATACATAAACACTGGTATTCATTGTTTTTGCTGGTTGTAGAACAAACGGGCACTATTTAAAAATGAAAATGCTTTGCAATTATTCGAAATAATAGCAAGTAGCCTCGAAAAATATTATAAATAAAACTAGTATTAAAGACGAATAAAATAATAAAATCAATTTTAGACGCGATTTCTTATACAGACCCATCTAGCGGCAACTAAGGACCTAGTTATCGGTTTCAATGGTTTATTGCGTACCTATTCAAGAAACGCAGTACACTAACCGACGTATATCTTAAGCTTAACTTTATTGAATCAATAGCTTGTGAGAATTTATCTGGGAACTTCAGAAACCGGGCTTTAATTAGATAACTTGCAATTATGTAGGTAGAACAAAATATTCCACAGTTTTTGTTTTTTCGTAGGTACATACTCGTAGCTGACCTATATTTAATCTTATCGCGTGCCCACGTCTGTTCACGTCAGATATTTGGGATAGGATAAAAATGTTATGAATTGTCAAACTCAAAACTCAAACTTAAAGCATTTGTTTCAAATAAACCAATTACAGGCACTTTTGAATTGTCAAGAGTTGTTGTTGTTTTGAGTTGTTTCATCGATATTATTAGCACACACGACATAGTTTTAAAGATTTCGTTTACGACTAAACGTATAATATTATTCATATTATACAAACTGCACGTGGTGCAGTAACAACCCGCTTTTGCCCTATTGCTAAACAATTTAACATGACGTTGACGTTATATACGGTTAAACCATGTTATTGACCTTACAGGAAACTGAAAAATTTGATCATGAGTGAATGTCGTGACACTGAACCACGTCGCGAAAAACGCGCTATAAATTAACACATTAACGTAATAGTTGGCTGTTACCTAACAAAACGTATCATTTTTACTTCGCTTTGTGGAGTACACTGAGTGTTTTGCTTTCGAACAGAACATACGAACAGTACCTATCGTTTCTCCATTCACGTCGATTCTAGTATTTTCGCGTGTTTTGCGTCCTTTGAGTTTTCCGGAAAGATAAGGTAAACTCCGGCTTCGGGTTTTTAGACGTTCTACGAACTTTAATTGTTTTTAATGGATTTATCTAAATGTCATGATCATGACTAATTATGATAAATATGTATTTTTGGAATTTAAAATGCCACTTATTTGCCTTATAATATTAAGTGGTTTAACATTCCATATGGAAATGATATTCAAAATGGCAACAGCTACACATAATGACCTTTATTTCATTACCTGTTCGAAACAACTCAGATCTTTCTAGTAAGTACAGACTGGCAATTCCTGGGAAGTTAGGAAACCGGTTACATTAAAAGTCAATGGTCTATATAGAGGTGTTTCTGCCAAGAGCGTTTGGTAACCTTCAAAGGTCAATAGAACAAGTTCGCATCACCAGTTTCTTATTATCATTGTTCGACCGATGCGTTCTATCAGGACTGTAGTAAAAATTGTAGATATAGAAATAAAGGATGCCCTAATAATCAGTGCGCAGTCTTTTTGAGAAAACGACGCAGTCTCTTTATAAACATTTCCTTAAGCTATATCTATATCTATAGGAAGGAAGTCCAAAAATTAATGTCAAATAATAAGACATTCTCTCATCTTATGATTGATGAAATGATGATACAAGGCCAACCAGAGGCCTGTACTATACCTTTCTCGTTGTACCCTTGAATGACTTACACACCTTTCTTGCCTAGGCAGCCGGATACAATACCTGTACTCAAAAATCATCGAAATATAATAAATTAATAACGCTCCTATTTTAGAAGCCCTGAAGCTTCTAAAATAGGAGCGCGAGATAAGAAGAGCGAGCTGTACCGAGTTCTACCTCTAGAGACGTTAAACTGCTTTTCTATGACAGCAGGTGCCACAAATCTGGTACCGATTGACCAATCGCTTGGCTTTGACCGCATTACCTAAAAACTAGTATCGCAAGGTTAAGCTTAAGGCTCCGTAAGAAGCAAACTTTACAATAGCGCATCGCGGCAACAAATAAGGTTCAAAACAGCGATGCGTTTGACCGTATTAAGAGTAATTTTGCAGATTAAATTAAATAAGAAATAAATGCACGGCTCAGTGGAATAAGTTTTAGGTATTTCCTTAGTTGATTGAATTCCCTTTATTATCATTCATTACCTACATAAAATATAATAGTTTACGCTCAAAGTTTTGAGAATTCTGCGACGCAAAATATTTTTTTGAGCATTGATTTACGATGGTTTTATCACGATACTATTTTATTTTTATGAAATACTAGCTGACCCCGCGAACTTCATACCGCCTAACATTTTTTTTTTAATTTTTCTCTCCATGAACATCCTCGTACTTCAAGGAATATTCTAGAAAAAGAATTAGCAAAATCGGTCCATCCGTTCTCGAGTTATAAAATTACAACGAAAAGTGGCATCGATTTTTATAGATAAGGATTTTTGAACAAGTATTTTCTTTGACAGTGCCCAATTTTTTTTCTGGCCTGTAATATGGCCTAACAGGCAGTGCGACAAAAAAACTGAGCGTCTTACGGTGTCCTACGTTTAGGCTGCGCCTTAATAAATCTGAGAAAAGGTTGCTTATTCTATTGTTTGGTGTCATTAAAATTATACAAATACAGCAATACGTCCTAGGATACATTATTTGCTTCTTGTATCGTGAAGGTCTGAAGTTATTTTACAAAGACGAATATATGAACTAGTGTCAGCAATTGCTTGTTCGAAAAACTACTTTTCAGGAATGCAGCGACGTTCGATCAATGCCGCTCAGTTTTTCATTGATCAATACTATTGTAACGAATTATTCAATGCAATATTTTAAAAGGTATTTTATCTTTAACCTCGTGACTTACCGGCGTTAGGCAATGAGTTTCGACCGAATTCGAACCCACTGACGGCCACCCTTGACACCATTTTGTACCGAACCCACAATTGTAGCTAGTAGAATAGATAGTTCAATTAATTTTAAATATTACTCAGTTTTTGCTTTTGACGGAGTTTTAAAGTAATATGTTATTTTCCTTAAAAAGTCGGGAACAGAAAGTAATGTTACTATTTAATACCTAAGTTTTCCTTTTCGCGAACAATCAGTGCACAAATTAGCTAATAGATTAGCTCTTAACTTTTGCATATTAGGCACCAAATGCTACGCTTAGGATATGAAATTCACAATGCACTACAGCTCCATGAATGGGTGACCACGGTGACAGTCTGTCAATAGGTACCTACTACTAATCGAATCCCGTGAACTACTTTTACAATGATTGATAAGTTAATGGTTCTCATAAAGACGTCACGAGACTGTCTAGCCGATTATTTTGTAGGTCAGTGGGTGCGTTAGCACGATGACGACGCATCCATGCTATTTACTCTTGAAATTGTATCGATAAGGACGGGAGGTTTTAATTGTAGGTCTAGGTATGTTGTAATGGTAAAATAGTAGATATTAATAGGCAGTGTTTTTTCTCTTGTATACCGAACTAAACTATCACTCAAATTCCTTACTTTTGGCTATGAGAATCTTAAAGCTATTCTGCAAAAAAAAAACTAAAATAATTATATTATAATAATATTCTAATTTGAACACAACTAAAATCGAATTTGACAATCGCGACTCCACGTGGTACCTAATTGTTTGCCCGATTGGTTCCCTTTATGTCGAGTCCCTTTACATCGTCTCATTGAGTCTATTGTTCTTGCAAAATATTGCTATTTTACGTTTTCTAATACCGTTAGGGCCAGGCCACAACACTGCGTTGCGACGACGCGTCGCAAAAACGACGTCACACTACAATATACGATCCGTTGTGCGACGTCGTAGATTTATACGGTGCGTCGTCGCACCGCAGTGCTGTGGCCTGGCCCTTACGTCGAGTTTGGTTAATAGGTACGTACGGTCAGGACTGTGTTTATATGATCTGAGGGTCAGGACATAAATTAACAGCCAGTCTCATTAAAATATTGTTTTATTATTTGTTGTATTAGTTCTTCTCAAATAAGTATATTTCTTAATCTATATAAATCACAGTCTAATCATCACTATTACTGTAAATCAGCATTGATTTTCAGTATGTTGTAGTTAATAGTCTGATATGTATATATACTTTTTATTTAAATGTATATATGTTATTATTAGTAATTCAGTAGATTCGAATACACAAAACACCTAAACCTGACTGTACTTCAATATATGATATTATTAAGCTCGACTTAACGTAGACTCGACGTAAAGGTAGTAGAAACGGGACAGAAATTATAGACTAGACGTAAAGGGACTCGACATAAAGGGAACCTTTCGTTTGCCCTACCCCGTGGATTTATTTTAGAGCCGGTGGCTAGCTGTGCTTGCAGCCTCGACGCGCGACGTGTTTTATGGATATTTTATTTTTTTGTATGAAAAAAATGAAAAATTATTAATGATGACTAGAGAATCGGCACCATTGTTATAAACCTTGTCAGCTTTACTATTCAGATCTCTTGACGTGTGAAAGTCTTGTTTAATTTAATTAGGTATTTAATGCGGGTAAGCAATTTTATGTTTCTTGAGGGTAATAATAGTACCTACTTATTGATATAATTTTAAAACTTTAGAACTTATTGTAAACAATTCCCATTAAAGAATCTACTAAAAGAAACGAGTAACGTGAGATGAATTCGCATTTCAACTTTCTAATCAGCTCTCAGACGACACGTAATCGAAAAAAGATCAATTCACTTCTAGTTAACACTTAACTGAGAAACCGGATCCGGTTAAAGGCAGTCTCGGCACAGTTAAAGCTTAATAAATTATGACTGAAGCTATGATGAAAGGTCTTATGGAAAACAGCCTTTGTTTTAGCAACTTACTTTGGCAAAATAATCAAGAGGAGTTTTTTATAAAAAAAAAACATTATGACATTTTTATGCAAATACATTCAAATTTTAAACTAAAAGAAACCCATAGCACTGTGATTAGATTTATACTTTCACTAAATCTGCAAGCGATGTAATGTTTTTATTATGGCTGATATATCTGGTCACAAAGCCACAAACAGGTCAGTAGGGTCTTTTAACATATACAACCATTCATTTAAGGACAATCAACAGAATTTTTGTATTACATTTTACTTAGAGCATTAAACCAACATTTTACCTCCTTCACTCCGATAGTATGATTAACAAAAACTTATTAACGTTAATTAAAAACTAAATCTCACAGTACATTATTTTGACGTCTTTCACATAGTTTATCTGTCAAATACTCATCTTCGACCATAAAACAGTTCAAAATAAATAAAATGATTGTTTTCTGACTCTGATAGTCTAAATTATCTCGACAATGTGCAGGACGACCCAGTATATGCTGAAATTTTTCGTTCATACAGGCTTACTCAAGAAATCAAAGATGCGTTGGAAACTATACGTTGCTCTTTTATCACTCACGTTGGATTTGGATTTAGAGAAGCTGCTACTCTACAAAGATGCGGCGGTAACTAGTGTTCATTAAAAACTTAGCCCTCCACAACCGGCCACCGAGAACATGATCCATATTGCTCTGATTGTTGCTTTCATGTCCTGCCATGGACTTTTTGTTTTTGTTTACTCGTAAAACAAGGCATGTTGATCTGTGGCGACACACAAAATGATAAAGAAGTAATTTGGGGAGGCTTGTGGTTAGAAGAAAGTTAGAAGAGTCCAGTAAGGGAAAAATGTTGCAAATGCAAACTGATTGGATGATCCTTTGTTAGCATTTCCTCTATTTTTTAATGCAAAGTAACTTGAACCGATCAATAGGTTTCTGTAAAATGAAGTGAAAACCTGGAGGGATCGAGCTTGACTTTCAATATAAGTTTTAAATCAAACTTAGCAATAATATATAAGTTACTTAATTATATTTACAAATAAATTAATACTATCATTATTACGGCAGGCGCAACAACTTAAGTATGAGACCAAGGTATGGAACTTTAAGGAACCGGAAGAAAAAGAGCCGGAGCCAAGAAAAAAAGGAAAAAAGGCCGGTATTACTTACTTACACAATACTTAAAACCAGTTGGTTGGTTGGTTGTTTTAAGTAATGCTTGAGTCTTGAGTTAGGTTCTGTAATACCGGCCAAATACTGACATCATAGACATGATGATTCAGAATGAAACGTGTGTGGTCATAGCTCGTTCCGTAGGTGCAGCAGCGAAAATTTAAAATGGATTATGAATTTGTCACAATCACAGTATTAGCTCCTTCACATTAGTTGATATGCAAGCTGAGTGCATTTTGGACAAAAAGTATTTTATTGAAATCATAAATCTTTGTTCAAGAAGGTTTCACTTGTCTTGTCTAGAAATCTAAAACGTACTACAAATTTGTTACGTCTCTACCAATGATGTACGCACGGGGCTACAGATCAAGCTATAATAGTCCAGTATAAGCTGCTGATCTCGCATTGTATAGGATTTCCTAACAATGAGAGGTCAGTGTAAACTGGAAAAATTATAGCTTGATGTGTACGTTCCATTTTAAATAAGCACCTAATTGTATTTTACACAATCAACATTTTTCATTAAAAACTATGTTGGTGGTATGGATTCTGCAATGTAGATACAGATAGAAAGAAATGCTTTTAGCAAATTGACTCTTTGATTACAGGTTCAATTCTGATAAATCTTATTTTTAGTTAAGATTCCTAATTAACTACTTACTTAATTCTAAAAAATACTTACGTGCTCATTTTTGTTTCCAGTATCTGGACATTGGCGAGGACATGAATGTGCCCGATGACTTCACGCCAAGCGAGTTAAAAACGGGCAAGTGGTGGCGCCATCTACTGGCCGGGGGCATTGCAGGTGCAGTCAGTCGGACCTGTACAGCACCTTTAGATAGACTTAAAGTATTTCTGCAGGTATGTGTGTCTATTCTCTGTGTTAACTATCTCTTGAAAAAGCCAAGTGTTGAGCTAATACGCAGCTAAAAGAATTAGCACTGGTTGAGTATAGTGGAGGTCGCTACACCGACTCCGCCCAGAATTTAAGTTTTGGGTGGATGTATTGCTATATAAAGCAATCTTCTTATTTACACTGCTTCCTCGCAGACTGTATGGTTGGGTATGGTCAGTGTGTTCTTGAGCATCAAAGGACATTTTAATTTCCAGAATGAATGCATTTTTTTTTATTATTCAGGCAGTGCAGTACCTACCGATTCTTGCGGCGATGCTCGGGGGAGGCCTTTGTCCAGCAGTGGACGTCTTTCGGTGGATATGATGATAATGTTGCTAGTGACATTGCAATATAAACAACTTAGTGACTCCAGCTTCTGGCATAAGATTTTAGCAAAACGTAAAACCGGTTCAGTCCTTCGTCCTGATTTAGTATGTCTTTATAGGTCATCAAATTATAATAAACTAACATCGGATGTTATCTTTTTTCAGGTCAACCCTGTTAGAGAAAATATGAGAGGATGTTTAGGAAAAATGATTATTGAAGGAGGTATACGTGGCTTATGGCGGGGGAACGGTATAAATGTAATTAAAATAGCACCAGAATCGGCACTTAAATTCGCCGCATATGAACAAGTAAAAAGACTTATAAAAGGCGATAGGAGACCCAATAACCCATTAGAAATTCACGAACGTTTCGTGGCCGGCGCCACGGCCGGCGCGATGGCCCAGACTGTGATCTATCCATTGGAGGTGTTGAAAACAAGATTAGCTTTAAGAAAGACTGGCCAGTACAGTGGGATACTGGATGCTGCAAAAAAGATATATTTAAGGGAGGGGCTAAAGTGTTTCTACAAAGGTTACATTCCAAATATTTTGGGGATAGTACCGTATGCTGGGATAGACCTCGCGGTGTACGAGACTCTGAAGAAGAAGTACATATCCAAGTATCAGGCTCACAACGGACAGCCGGGCATGTTGCTTCTGCTGGCGTGTGGCAGTACCTCGTGCACGCTGGGGCAGGTCTGCTCGTACCCTCTCGCGCTAGTGCGGACTCGGTTGCAAGCTCAAGGTAATTGACGTTTTATTTTGTTAGAAGTATGATCGATTACGCAGAAAGCCGCCTTTAACAATCGAAAATGTCGCGCATGAGTTTAACTTCAAGAGGTCATTTGTTAGGGCACACACGTATCCAGAGTATATGATAGATTACTCTACGACGCTTCTTGTTCTATACAAAATCAAAAGTCATTTATTCAAATTAGGCTGAGAATCAGCACTTTTCGAACGTCAAAATTACATAAGACAGTCCCCCAAAACGCCCGCCCTTCACCACTTCCTAGTGCTTTAGCCGGGAAGAAGTGGCGCAACAAACTCTCCTGCAGCTCCATACTTCGTAAATTGAAAGCAAGAAAGTCTTACCTAGTCTAATCTTAACACAACGATATTCTAGAGTTAACATATTTTTAAAAGAAATCGGTAAAGACTGCTAACCGACGCCAAAACCCAACAAATCAAACCGAAATATACCTACTGAATCGTTAATACAGAACAATCAAATTATCCTTTATACAGCGGAGGCCACACGCAAAGGATCAAGTAGCGCTCAATCAATATTTGACTCCGACACATTGGATCGAATCACAGCCAATCAACGATCAAGTACTGATTCGATTTGTATTGGTAAGAACACTTTAAAGTAAGTGATCGGTTTCTTTGTCGAGTGCGAAGAGGAATGGCTTTCTTTCGTGTACAATAAGGACATAATGTAAAGAGATGTTTGTGTCTATTTATGTTACAATGTTCTCATTGGTAGAACTAGCCTTATTCGTTAATTCAGAAAATGCTCAACTTGAAGTCTTTTGAATAGAGTAAAAGTTTGTAGTTAAAGTCATCAGCATAATTATTCTGCTAATACTCATATATTCTACAAGTGTGTTTTATCTCTAGGCATAGCAGATACATATTTCAAGAGTAACCAAACTAGAATGTATACTTTCAGAACTTTCTAAGTGTTTTCAATACACTTTTAGCATAATTCGCCTGTAACGTTCCCCTTGCTGGGGCACAGGCCTCCTCTCTGTAAGAGGGAGTGGGCCGTAATCCACCACGCGGGCCCAATACGGGTTGAATGTCACATGTCTTCGAATTTACGGTTGTAGGACATGCCGGTTTCCTCTCGATGTTTTCGTTCACCGTTATGAGAGCAGTGGTGATAAAATAATTTACACAAAGTAAAGCGGCTGTCAGGGTTCGAACCTACGACCTACAACTCGTAAGTGGCGGCCAATACTACTGTGCCACCACTGTCCCAACACAGACCATTCATTATCAATATCAAATGCCCTACCTGATAACGTTATCACACGTCTGTCTTCGCATTGATAACAGTGTTAGTTGGCACTTCCTTGTCCGCAGATTATGCCTAGATACATTAAAACAGTTTCCCATGTTTTCATCAACGTGTCATAACGGTAACTACGCTTTACTTATTACATCATTAGAATATTTCTATACTTAAATGAGTTAGGGATGTGAATGCCAGAATTAGGAATTCGTTTTTATTATTAGCTGATAAGTCTTCAGTCGATAATTATCAGCGATAAAGAGCGTTCACGCGGGCAAAAGCTAGAGTGCAACATAAATATGAGCAGTAAATGTAAAGCTAACCTCAGTCGTTAAATTTTAACGTTGGAAACCACATCAGTCGTTTTCTGTTCACTAGTCACTTCATCAGCTTCCTACGTTTATCTTGACCTTTAACGTGTTCAAAGGGTTTCTCGATTGCCAGTTGCCACTCCAAGTCTGTGTGTTTTGAACAATCTTTAACAGAACTTTCTTGTTTTTTCCAGAGAAAGCAGCACAAGGCGCGGAGGGCACAATGCGCGGTGCGTTCCGCGAGATCGTTCAACGCGAGGGCTTGCGGGGCCTGTACCGGGGCATCACGCCCAACTTCATCAAGGTGATCCCGGCCGTGTCCATCTCGTACGTGGTGTACGAGTACGCCAGCCGGTCGCTCGGCGTCAACATGACGTGATCGCGCCGCGCCCCCCCGGCCTGTGACGTCACGCGGACGGTCGCCACTGAACCGCCCCAACGCTCGAGCTCAAACTCGCATCACATTCTAATTTAAGCATATTAGCAAATTGCATTTCGTTGTACATAGCTCTTGTGCATGTTAAGTCTTATTTATTCTACATACGTGACATATTCCAATTATTATAATGGTTTTGAACGGATATTGTAATCTTTTAAGCTTGTACTTGTGTAGCGAACCATTGGTTGCATTTGATGGTAAATTGAGGTGCATAGAGTAAAATGAAACACCGATTGAACGTCGGTCTCATAACTGTGATTACAAATAAATTATCATTTTTTTTTTAATTTTTATTTTATTTTTTACTCTTTATTACCTTGAGCGCTCTCTCTTATTAGACCGTCCATGTTGGTGAAAATATTTTAAGTTTCTGACAGTATCAGATAGATAAATCAATATAGAAAAAGTGCAGTTGCTTCAAAAGAAAACTTTCTATTTTTCTATATGAAATATAGAATTTATAGAAGGTTTCTATTTTGAATTCAAATGAGCATGGAAGTATATTTTAGTTGAATACGAGCAGCTATACTATACACGAGGTAAGGAACGAGCTGTGATTAGTATATTAATAAGCAACATGTTTGGCATAAATTATATAAGGTATAACCTTACGGATGTCTCTAAATAAGGTTTTACGCCGACGTATAAAGGACTGTTATAACTGAGGCGAATCCCGCGACTATTCGCGCCAATTTGAACACCTACTTACAAGTTAGTTGACACAAGCGCGAGCGAATTTGTCTCGTATGCCGCGCAGTATTGGCCTCAGTTTGACCAGAGCTTAATATGGACCGAATATCAGAGAAAAGATGAAGAACATTAGAAACAGCAGAGTACATATAAAACTACATACCTAGTACTTTATATGACTCTATCAATGGCCTTATGCTCCAATCCCGTTACCTATTTTATTTTTAGTCACGAATGCTCTCTAATGTATTTACATGTGCTAATTTTGTAGAACAGTAGAAAGCCTGCTATGTTGTTAACATGTAGTTCCTTAATTATTTTACTAACGAATTCAAATAGTGGGTGATGTTGTGTACATACTGGCAGGGACATCAATGTGCAAACTGAAACCATTAATTCAGCGCATGATTCTAGACTCTTTTTAATAAATAACTGACGAAAAATTTCAAAGCATGGTCGTTCAGAATCGTGCACTGAATCCATGTTACCAGGTTGCAGGCCCAGTATTTACGAATAAATTATACCATTTGATTGTGTTGTGCGTTTGTTTAGTAAAATTTACTGTAGTGTATTGTTGTCGTATTGCTTCTTATATATGTCTGAACACTAATAGGTTAGTCTGGATATTATAAATGTATAACAAGTTAGAAAATATCCGCTTCCAGAATATAACCAGTTTGATTCTAATCCATACTAAAACAAAAAACAAAAAAAAATTAAAACTACCTGTCTTCTTACTTTAATAGTAAAATCTTATTAAATTTATATAATTATTTATATAGATAGGCCTTTAAAATTGTCTTTTGCCTTTCTTAATGTTTATCCCTTAAATATTAGAATAAAAACTAGTAAATTTTTGCTCTCTTAATATTAAGTGTTGGTAGACTTTTCAAATTATTACATTTTAATCAAATATTATAGGATTATCGCCACCATTTGCCTATAAAATATGTACACTGTGTTAATAAATTGTCCGTGTTATATGTTATGGGCTACGTGTAGAATGTCCGTGAAAGATATATTTCAGCATTGTAAACGATCATTGGACACTCCTTATAAAAACATCCAGTAGTTCTGATTATCAATGAATGTTGAAAATGTATCATCACAAGACATTTTCTATGGATACTGTTGTGTTTGATGTTAACCTCTTCATAACCCTGAGAGATGGCTTCTCTCTAATGCTCGTTGACGTATATTTATATATTGAATATCTAACAATTTCACAATACTCCCCGTGATACAATATGGCAAGAATTTCTCACTTGCATATTTTCATTGCTAAAGGCTCATGAATAGACCAGGAGTGCTTCTTCTTTGCTGCAGTTTTTCAGACACCCTAAAATATGTACATCGGGTGAACGAAAAGAGATTGTTAATGCTAGCGTTAGCGAAATGCCTCGAGGGCTGTTGTATTTAAAACAAATATTACTTCAATCTATACGTTGTTCTAACTAGCGTGTATCACAAATTATATGTAACATTAAGAGCCCCTAACAATTTCGTCACGCTACTAGTTTAGGTAACTATCGGAGCGCAGTGTGTCTGTGTGCGTTCCGAGCTTAGCTGACGTAGTGTGTGTTGTCGTACGGTAAAGCGGGAACAAAATAATCTTGACTCGTAATCGCTACTATCAGTACTCTATATTTTTTACTTACTAGGTTCCGTAATACTGGATGGATTTTTTTTGTGATTATGACGTGTTACGTTACCTAGTATGGCATTCACTATAGTAAAAGCAAACTATAAAGCGTGACCAGTGTATGTGTGTATGTGTGTGTGTGTGTGTGTGTGTTAGGTCTTTACCTATGAAATTGTCGTTTAGTATACAGAAAGTTATTCATTTTTAAATAAATATTTTTTATTTGTCTATTTAATTCTCTTCAATTATAATTAACATGTTTTAAGATTATAGAAATAATAGTAAATTATAACAATTTTCTTAATTAAGATGATGGCAACAATAATGACCTAATAACTGCACATGCCTTTCGTGGTTTTTTACCTTTGATTTTTTCGTGATAAACTTCACTTTTTTAACCCATTTTCAAAAAAAAAAACACTATTTTACTAATAGTACAATACAAAACATTAAATAAAATGTATGAATAACATTAACAACTCACAAAGTGTAAAATACATTGCATGCATATAATAAAAAATACTCAGTCTCAAAACTGGTTAGGCAAAGTATAAAATCACGCGCGATTCGCAAGTTACGTCGGGAGCGGCGAACGTCACGGGCGACACAGGTCCATCGTCGAAAAGCCCTCGGGCGCGACTGAAATTGACTGAATGCCTCGAGCAAGCGCATCAGTTTATAAGGCATTATTTAGATATTTTATTACAATTAACTAATTAGTCAAAATAAAATATAAAAATTGAGTTTGATAGATAAACACCTCAAATTTTAATAATTATGTTTAACACTTATTGATATTTTCAATAAATTTATGCACGTAAACGACGGTTTTGCACACGATTTTATTGCGTTTTTTCAGTGCGGATCAATTTTTTTTTAGTACTAATTCTTTAATCTTTAAAAAAAATTTCGAACAATTACTAATATACCATATTCCCAGTATTTCCGATTTTTCTCAGAATGTTATTTGCTACCAGTAAGCTAAAAAAGCATCTGAAAAACCTGGTGTTTCGTGCTTACGTGAAAACGTATGTTAATATTTATTTTTTGTAATTTATATCGAGTATTTAGCTAAATTTAAATTCGTAGACTTACTAGATAAATAGTTGATGGTTGATTGTGCATTAAAAAAAATATACAGATACCTTAAGGTTATTGAGAAATTAGCGCTGAAAAAACTTGAATTTTTGGTTTTAAGACCGAGAAACTGATAGGGGCTCTTAAGCCTCGTAAAAAAATCAAATCTATCTAATGTTGCCTTTGTGCATGCCCTACATGCATTCTTGTTTGTTTATTAACAAGAATTGTGTGACTTAATTTATGCTTCTTCTTAGACTAAGGTGAAAAATATTCGAAAATGAAAGATATCTTCCTTTGTATCCAGCTGAAATATGTGGTTTGATTGAAGGGTAAATATCTACTTACATTAATGATAAAAGCTAAACCTTGCAGTTACCACGCCGAGGCGTCATGATGTATTATAGTGTGTACAATTTACTCTAAATGTGGTTCAACTACCTGCCTAATTTTGCCAAATCTTTTGTATGGCATTCACCATGCTTAACAAGTAGTTGAAGAAAGTGTTTCTGTTAACTTGACTTGAATCTCCATATAATAAAGATAATGACGCATTGTGTGGATCTTCCAAGATTCGGAAGAAAGCAGAGTTGATAAAAGCCTGTTAAAAAAGATTGCATGAAGACCTACTTTCCCTATCTACAATTGCAAAATAGCCATGATATTATTATATTATGTTATAACAATGAAACATAATAAGCATTATATTTACAACTATGTCCACACACTGTTGTTATTCATTTTAATTTGATAGGAATGCAATATTGTATGATGTGTGTATTGAATCTTAATGCAATTTTTGGTGTAATTTAGTTCTAGGCTATTGTTAGGATAGGTAGAAACAAATTTCGTATTGTGCTTATTATGTAGTTTTGCTAGTTTACATTGTTCCCTTAATAAATAAAATTATACATTATAGTTGAGGACGAAACGTATTTGTAACCTGTCTATGCCTTGCCTTGTTGATGCCGAGCAATACTACTATTTCATAATAGATAACTTAGAGGCGAGGTTTGTATGCATTAGCCAGAGTGGGGAGGCATGTAGAGGGAGGATTAAATACCGTTAATCTTTACACCTCTTAAAAGAATCAAGTACCTAGACACAGCATTTAAAAAAAATATTTTTGCTATTCAATCTCTAAGTCCATAATCCATATTGAATATTAAGAAAGAATATAGTATATAATAAAGTCTGTTAATCGTTGACATCGCATATAGCATATATACGCAATATTATATTATTCAATGTATATCAGCAATATAAAAGATTATGCGGGAACATAAGGTTCCCCTAAATCATTTTCCTACCCACAAGTATGTGAATGAAAATATAGTACACAATCGTCAAAGTGAGATATAAGCAATGTGCAATAAAACAAGTGTTCTTAATGCTAATTACCTGTTATTAATAAATAGTACGGATTCAATGTTATATTCGCAGTACGCCTTAGTCTCAAATACTTTATTCATTCATCATTCATATTAGTGAGAAATATATAATTATTTTGTTGAAATATTTGACTACATTATTATTGGCTGTTGATGGATATTTACCTGAATAAACAAATAAAACTATACGGATTTATTTAATTTTTAAATACCTACCTGTTAAATTGCGCGCTCGTTTGATTCTTTGAGTCAGCGCTGTCACTGTCAATCAAAACAACCATAGACCAATGTACTCTGTGCCATAGACATACACAGAATAAATTGATAATCGAAAATTTAAGTGATTGTGATGAAGTTTTCTCTGTCTACGTTTCAAAATCCCTGCAGAAACGCAAAGGGGTGACTACTATAACTACTCAGTTATTGAAATATTTATTTGTCAGAAATTTTATCTGAATATTGATAAATCAGTCCTATCTTCGATCAATGACTGACAAATTCATAAACTATGTAAATAAATGTTTCTGGGGCCGTACTATGACATGTTAATTCCATCATTTTTCCAGCGTGAAAGAGACGGAGCTATACATGACCGATAGCACTATCTCTTTTTCGCAACGGAATCATGATGGTGTTGACACGTCATATTACGGCCCTTAGTTGCACCATACACCTTGTGCAATAATAATTGATCTGTATATTTTTAGATAGGTACTCGAAGTTACGAATATATAGAAAAAAGTCACGAGAGCTAAATAATCACTAAATAGCATAAATTAAGAATTCGAATTTTGGAACCTCAGAACAATAACTTGGAACCAAACGTTGGTGCCGATTCTCTTGTCACAAAATTGTCTAAACTCGTAGACAGAGAAACTAGACTAAGTATCACCAAAATTTTGTTTATTCCTGTCAAACGACGAATTCCCATTCTGAAATTGAGTAAAGTGACACAACTTGTACTATATTTTACTTTGGCAGCAAGAGGGTGGCACTTTTTTTTTTGATCGTGGGAAATCATCAAATAACTTCTCCCGCTGAGCGGGAGGGCGTGTCAGACTCTTACTGACTAAAACCCACCTGTGTTCCTTCAGTTGCCTGTGCCAGGGGCCACGGTATCCCTCTCGGACTTTCCCGCAACCCTGGCAGGCATCGGCCCTAGCGGACCCCTTCATTGATGCTGACATCTCTTTGAGGCGCGCGTGGAACACAACGCGCCGTCGTCGACCCGGGCCTGGTCCTTATCGAACGGCGAGCTGCCGATTGCTCGCCGTCCGCAACCCCGCGCCTACGATGTCCGGGAATCGGCCTGCGATTCCCGACGCCCAGGGCGTCTCCTGTGGCGGCTAGAGGCGTGAGGGCGCGAATTTTGCCTCTCCCTCACGCGATCCGCCTCCTCCTTCGCGAGCATTACTGCTTCGCAGAAGGAGGTGACGGCTTCCCAGGCCCTTTCGCTCCGTACCATGGCCTGGAGCAGGGCCGGACGCGAGATATCGCCTCCACGAGGTTACGGCGGTGCTCCGCCCAAGCCGGGCAGACCTCAACCGTATGCTCCACCGTGTCCTCCGGGCGATCCACACAATGGTGACACCCGGGCGTTTCTTCCCGCCTTATCCGGAACAGGAACCTCCCGAAACAACCGTGTCCGGTGAGGACCTGCGTCAGGCGGAAGGTGAGGACGCCGTGGCGCCTCTCTAGCCACTCCTCAAAGAGGGGACTTATCGCCGCAATTGTGGCGTGCCCGGCGCTGGGTTGCGACAATCGCACTCTCCATGCCGCCCTGAGATCCCGCCGGAGCTCTGTCCACTGTACCCTGATTTCTCGCGGCAGCGGAGCTACGCCCCGGCGTTTCGCCTCCTCGCGCCACTCCCAAATGTGCGCGAGGACTTTTGCCTCCAGATCCCATGGTGGTAATCCGGCAAGGAGGCTCGCCGCCTCACCGGAGACCGTACGGTACCCCCGGACCACCCGGGTGGCCATGACCCTTTGGAACGCGCCCACAGCGGTGCCCCGTAAAGGGCCATGGACCGCACGACCCCCGCGTAGAGCCTCCGGCAGGAGGCGTTTGGCCCCCCTAGATTGGGCAAGAGCCGCTTCAAGGCGGCCCCGGCCCTTTCCAGCCTGGGAGCCAAACTTCGGAAATGCTCCACGAAAATCCACCGAATGTCGAGGACAAGTCCCAGGTACTTCATTATCGACTCGACGCCGATGTGAACCCCTCCTACCGTTATTTGGGAACCCGACGGTGGCGCGTTCCGAGGACCATGAAAACACATGGCCTCGGACTTGTGCAGGGCCACCTCGACTCCCAATTGCCGGATCCTCTCGACGATTGTCACAACCCCGCGTGTCGCTAGTTCGGCCGCCGCCTGGTGCGACCTCCCCTGCGCCAGGACCAGCGTTTCGTCAGCGTAACAAACCACGCTGACGCCACTAGGGAGGTCGGCGCGCAGCACCCAGTCGTAGCCGATGTCCCACAGATGCGGGCCCAGGACCAGTCCCTGTGGGACACCGCACGACATCTCTTGCCGGTTCCACACTCTCTGGTGACCGGGGTAGATGACGGCCCTGTCCGTCAAATAGGCCTCGACCACACGACAGAGGTAGGTCGGCATCCGGTGATACCGGAGTGCCTCCCTGATGCAACTCCAGGGCAGGGTATTGAAGGCATTGGCGATGTCTAAAGACACCGCCAAGACGACCCCACTCCGGGCCAAAGCATCCCCCGTCGTAAGGGCCCACACGCGCATGATGGAGTCCACCGTTGAGCGCCCCCTGTGGAAGCCAAGCTGGCTCTCCGCCAAATCCGGCCCCACCCGCACCAGCCGCCCGACGAGGCGATCTGCAACGACTCTTTCAAAGAGCTTGCCCACCTCGTCGAGCAGCACGATGGGCTGGTAAGCCGATGGAGAGTCCGCTGGGCGCCCCGGCTTCTTGATGAGGACCAGTTTCCCCGTCTTCCAACGAAGTGGGAACTGGCGCTTCTCCATGCATGCGCTTAGGAGCCCCCTTAGTCGAGGACCGAGAGCCTCCGAGGCCAGGACCCAGGCTTTCCCAGGTAAGCCGTCGGGTCCTGGGGCGGTATTTTTGGCACTCAGCCTAGGTACCGCCACTCGCAGCTCTACCTCGGTCACCTCCGGAGCATCGTCGTCATCCTCGGCGGTGTGGTCCGCATTGAGCACCGCAGTAGGCGGTGCCATGGGCGGGGAGATATGTTCCCCTCTAGAAGGGAACAGAGCGCTCACCACGTCCTCCACGAGCTGGGGCCGGAGACTTTGCGTCTGCGGGGGAGCCCATGGGCGGAGCTTATCTCGCACCAATTTGTAGGGGCGTTCCCACAGGTCCCTGTTCAGAGTCTTTAGCGACTCCTCGCGGGCCAGTCCCCTGGCCCGCAGGATCTCCGCTTGGAGGGCGGTCTTTGCCACTCTACCCCTCGTACAGCTCCGCCTGAATGGCTTCCGTATCCGGAGGGCGAATACGGTGCCTGCGGTGCCTCGTGTACCGGCGTCGCGCAGCGACGCACGCACTGCGCAGAGTCGTCAACTCTGGCGACCACCAGCACACCTGGCGCTTGGCGCGTGGCTGGGCCCGGGGCATTGCCACGTCACATATTTCGGACAGGGCCTCCCGGAACCACTCCGCCTCGACGTTGATGTCAGCAGGCCTGTCCGGTGATGACACCCAGGCCTGCACGATCGAGGCTTCCAGGAGGAGCTCCCGGTCCAGCTGCTTCAGCGCCCATCGCGGACCACTCGGGGCCTGTCGGACCAGCGCGCTCGAGGTCTGGGCGGAGACGTCAAACCGGATGTACCGGTGGTCGGAATAGGTCTCCACCCCCTCTATGACGCGCCAGTCAAGGTCACGCGGCGACAGAGCGGGGCTGGCGAACGAGATGTCCACTACCGATCCACCCCGCATCCGCACACACATGGGGACAGAACCCCGATTTAGGACGACCAGGCCTGTCTCCAGAGCCCAGTCCTCCACCATCCTGCCCCGTGTGTCCGTATACTGGCAACCCCAAGCCACATTCTTGGCATTGCAGTCCCCGAGGACAAGCACGGGGAGGGAACGGTACCCGACGACGATGACTTTCAACCCTGCAAGGGAGTTGTGGAACTCGGCAAAAGTTCGGTTCGGTTTAAAGATTATTTTATTCTAAAAGAACATACATTGTTCACTTAGCGACGGCCTTAGCAATTCGCCAAAGCGATAGATTAGACGACGTGGAAATGCTTCCTTCAGAATATCGGTTGTGGCTCGTGCAGTGTGCGCCGTTGCTCCGTCCTGTTGGAACCACATGTCCTTCAGTCCCAATTGAATCAATTGAGGCAGGACAAAGTCGTTGATCATGGCCCTGTAGCGCTCGCCGTCCACAGTGATCGTTTGACCAGATGACTCCTCCAACGTAAACAGCACACCATGCAGTAATTTAAATGGGTGTAGGTAATGGCTCTTTGACGAATACGCGGATTTTCGCTGCCCCAGAAACGATAATTTTGCTTATTCACGTAACCGGAGAAATGGAATGGGCCTCATCGCTCATGATGATTTTCGATGAAAAATCGTCCTCCTCTTGGTCGAGATTCAGGATGACTTGAGCGTAGGTTACGTGTTTGGCGGTCAACAGCCAACAGCTGATGTACTGTCTGCATTTCGTAAGGGAATATCTTCAGGTCTTTCACCAAAATTCATCGAAGGGACCGCGCTAATACCCATTGGCGTGTCACGTCGCTCGTCTGGTCGATATTCCGGGTTCTTCTTCGACATCTTCAGCAACAGCAGCGATGCTCTCAGCAGAATGGCTGCTCCGGGGCTGGCCACGCCTAGCAACATCTCGTGTTGTCCCAGTCTCTTCAAGGTGAGCGGCTAAACGCTGCACATTGGTACAAGGGCGGAAAAAAGTCCTTTGTTTCAACCTTGTTTAAAATGTCTACAATTTGGTACACACATACTAGAATGTTAGTAGAAACAAGTCCTAAAATTAATACGGATAAATAATTATACAGTATTTAATTATATGATGCCAAAGTAGGGTGATCGAGAATTTACAAATTTCGTGCAAAAAATATTGTTATTTCAAGTATGAATAGAACCAAAATACTATAATTATCAACTTTCATTTTTAGTTTAGTCATAAGTTTATTGTGTGTACTAATAAAATAGTAAACATAATGTTATAATATAATGAATAATTACTTACTATTACATTTTTAGTGAAGAAGGTCATTTGGAACCTTTTGTTTTCAATCATGAGATCATAACTAATCTCCGTTATCGACCGATACGTAATAATATACTTTCGGAGATTAATTAGACCCTATAGATTAAGAATACATTAGTTTTGGCTGCGATAACCTGCGATCTTGGAAATACCAGGTCCTTAACTAATGACGCTCTGTAATTAAGAAAAAGTGCATTATATTAATAAGTGTTTCTAATGAGGGTAATTAACATTTTATCATATCGTGTAAGTATAAATAGCATTGAATGGTAGTTTTAACTTCACTTACAATTATTTTCTCTTACGATAACAGTGTTATTATAGTGATGGATAGCTTTACTATTGTCTATGCCGATTTAGTGGAAATCATAATATCAAGTAATCGTGAGATACATAAATGCCTCGAAAATTTAAAACTTATGTATCCACAGCTTACAGAAAGTGTTTGGAATCAAGTTTATGAAAAGTTAAGCCGTAATTTTCTACCCGTATTTACAAAAAAGTGGCAAACTGCAGCGAGAAATAAAAATGCTTTTATGGCAAAAAATGAACAGTGGCTGAAAAATATTTTTACCGTTGAGACATCTTCGGTGCAGACTGATGTGGTGAATTGTGACAGTAATGTTCCAGGGCCATCAAAACGCTCTCATAGAGGACGACCAGAAAAATCATTTGATGAATGTTGCGATCGAACAAAGCGATATAAAGTTAAAAGATTGTGTGAAAGCGTTCCTGAAGAAATGATTAAGAAAGCTGCCTCTAAGGTACTCGTACAAGAAGGATCATCGGATACTATCAAGTTTACTCCAGAAAAAGCGTTGGCATTATTACTTGATGCATCACTTTCGAAACATCAATATCAAGTACTGAGAAATGCAGCAAAAAGTATTGGTTGTGATATTTTTCCCGATTATCATAAAGTACTTGAAGTAAAAAGGCAATGCTACCCCACGGATATTGATGTAACGGAAAGCTACGCTTGTGTAAGTTTGCAGTCATTACTGGATCACACAACCAGAACATTATTTGAAGTAATGTCTGAAGACGACCTTACACAGATTAGTGTAAATTCAACGTTTTTACACAAGTGGGGATGTGACGGATCATCAGGTCATGCTGAGTACAAACAGTCATTTATCGACGAAAATGTGTCAGATTCATATATGTTTTTGACATCATTAGTTCCACTGCGTCTGTATGAAAAGGAAAATAAATCTGTTGTGTATTGGACAAATGCAACTCCTTCTTCTACAAGGTGTTGTCGCCCGGTACAATTCCAATTTCAAAAAGAAACTACAGAATCTACGAAAAATGAAATTGCTAGAATGGAGTCTGAAATAGCAAACTTAAATGAAACTGTTATTAGTTTAAAGGAAAAGACTTACAAAGTCTACCATAAACTTGTGTTCACAATGATAGATGGCAAAATAGCGCAGACAGTTACGGACACATCATCATGTGCAGTGTGTTTTATATGCAAGTCAAAGCCATCAGAAATGAATAACCTTGACCAAGTGCGAAATAAAACTGTGGATACGGAGGCTCTCAAGGTCGGTTTATCCCCGCTTCACGCACGGATTAAATTTATGGAATGCATATTACATATTGCGTACAATATGTCATTTACCAGTTGGAGAACGAACGCAACTACCAAACAACAAAAAGATGAAGAGAAGAAAAGAATCCAAAGTGAGCTGTTTCAACGTTTAGGTCTAAAAGTGGATTTTGTAAAGCAAGGAATGGGAACATCTAACGATGGAAATACGTCTAGAAGATTTTTCAATAATGCAGACATTGTAGCTGAAGTCACAAGAGTCGATAAAGAACTTATTCATCGGTTTGGTATAATATTGCAAACAATTAATTCTAGTGCATTAGTTGATTCGGATAAGTTTGGTAGTTATTGTTACGAGACTGCTGAACTATACGTAAGCCTGTACAGCTGGTATAATATGCCAAATACTGTGCATAAAATCTTGCTGCATGGCAAAGAAATAATAAGTGTTGCTGCCTTACCTATTGGGATGTTATCTGAGGAAGCTCAAGAAGCGCGAAATAAAGATTACCGCAATTATAGGTTAGGTCATTCAAGAAAATGTTCTCGTCTATCATGTAATGAAGATGTTATGAATATGCTCTTAGCTACCTCAGATCCCCTTATCAACAGTTTACGTGCAGTACCGAATAAAAAATACTATCCTCTTCACGATGATGCCAAAGCTTTATTAGTGGATAGCACCCATCTCTCAATCAATGTCTTCTCTATTTAATATTTAGTTTATTAATTTTTATTTATTTAAAAATGCTGATTTAATTATATGAAATTCATGTGAAAAAATTTGATGAATATTTTCATGTTAATAAAAAAAAAATACGTGTTATATCTTTCTCTTTGTAAACTGGTACATCCATTATATCATTTTAATAAAGTATTATGAAGAAACGCAACGTCTTTTCATTTAAAAATAATATTTTCCGCATGCCCGTACTACCTGCACCACTGTGCGCTGCAGTGTTGGTCCAGTTGGTGCTGGACGGCCGGGAAATATGCGACGAAATTCACGCTGCGCCAATATCACAGACCAATCATTCCGCGTTCTTGAGGAGTATAGCGTTCCATGGCTTATTGACGTGTATTCTGCATCTGTTTACTTCACAAACGTCAAAACAGAATTGAAATTTGCCGCCATTTGCAAAAGTTATAGTATAAGTCAATGGATAAAGCGCATTCCAATAGGATGATTACTTTTGCCCCACCTTGTATGTATATATCTTTGGCACGCTCTGCACTTACACTGGGTTTATCAAAATTGAAAAAACAAAATGGCCGATATTTGGCGCCGTTGTCTTCAAAATTTTTTTTTTTACAAAATTTAGCGAGTGGCGTATCAAAATAAAGAGTTTCATAAATAGCTTGCAAAAATGTATGCATCTTGTATGTTTACATGTAATTTGGAATGAAAAATGCTAAAATAAAAGGTCATGCCCATGTTGCTTTGAGCCGTTATTACGCTTGAAGGCTTGGCTTTTTGTGCACTTGATCCAAAAAAGCTTTTAAATAACCCTCACGACCAAAACGCATTGCAAGTAAATCTACTGCGAAATCTTCCACGTTTTTAAACTAAAAAGCTGGAGATAACAAATTATAAAATAATTAAAGAAACAAACCCGACTGCGGTAAAAAACGCAAGTTAATAAAAACTGAAAAGCTAAAAACAAGCCCATTTTAAATGAAATAAAAGTTTTTCGTCCAAAAAAATCTAATTATCGAAAAACGTGACATCGGATAAAGGCTTAAACATCGAAGTGCAAAGTATCTAATGCCCTAAATATCGAAGTAAAGAGTATCGAATGTCCTAAATATTATGTGAAAACATTTCTGTGAGCAACTTGGAAGTAGCGCTCGCCGCCGGCCGCTGCCGCGGCGCCGCTCGCCTAACCTATTTCACCCAGTTCAAAATGACGAATCATACGATCTGCCGAAGAAATGTTTTTACCATTTTCGAATTATCTAGTCGCAGGCAGATTGTATGATTCGACATTTTGAACATTAGTGAAATAGGTAAGGTTAGGTTAAAACAGTGACCAACCGCGTGCGAGCCGAGCGAGCGAAGCGAGCGTGCCGAAGCTTCGGCCGGCGAGTGCCAAAAACTACTTATAATACAGAGTATAAATAACTACAAAATAGAATACACAGTAAACTGAAGGCGAGTTGTCCATTAGGTATTTCATACATTGTTGAAATATCCAATATCTGTTTTTTTAACGTAAATTTAATGAACTAAAGTGTATTAAGAGCGTTTATACCTTATGACTATGAGTGGCAACGTCGCAATTTAGTGTCATATTTCGTGGTTTTCAATTTTTATCATTTAATCGGAGCTATATTTTAAAAATCTGTTTTTAACTTTTTAGAATTATGTGAAAACTGTGTAAAAGGTAAGAAATATGACACTAAATTGCGACGTTGCCACTCATAATAACATAAGGTACCTATAGGTAATGTTGACATTTTGAACTTAGGTATAATTATCGATATTTCTAATCATTCGATATTTTTATCACTCGGCATTTCAATGTTATACATTTTAAGCATAATTAGGGTATAACAATTTTCGACATTAGGTACGATACCGTCGATATTTAAATTTTCGATGTTTTGAACGTTCATATTTTACCAGTAGGTATAATGTTCGACTTTCAGATATGTAAGTACCTACCCATTTTTGATAATTATAATGATGGCGATTATTTAATTTGGACAACACTTGATATTATAAACGTCGAGAGGGCGGCAAACGATTATTTCCGATTTCGGTCACGCGTAAACCTATTATGCGCGCACTCTCTAGTAGTACTTTATTTTGCAAATTGCGCGGTCAATGATTTTGTGACGTCATGGTTTAGGTGGCGTCGTCTCTAATAAATGTTATCCCCTTACCGAATGTTTTTTTTTCCAGAAAAAATATATTTGATAGTCCTTGACACGTACTAATAAGTTGGTAGTTAAGACAGTTTTCCAAAAGCCGATTACTTTTCGAAATATGATAAAAACCTTTTATTTCCCATATATGGCATAGTATGCAGTAAAAGCGACTACAACTAATTTGACGTAATTACCATACTAAGCACTGCAGTAAAGGCGACTCAAACTTATTGTAATGTTTGGCATCGCATGAAATGTTACATTTGATGAAGGATTTGCCCGAGCAACCATATATCTTACAGAGTTGTCGTTCCAGTCCCGTGTGTATGCTGGCAAATGATCTAAACCGTCAGTGGCAATTTCGGGGAAAGGTAAATCTATTCGTCGTTTTCTTCTTCTTTTAGGTACTTCGGCAGCAGGCCTTCCGCGATTTCCTGTCGGCGTGTAATATGCTTGGTTAGCTCTTGTTAGTGCTTCAGCCAATACTAATTTAAAATCCAGCAATGGCATATAAGTTTCATGCGTTTTACGCCACAAAATCCAACTATTTACGCATGTTAGATCGATCATATGAAAAAATATTTTATGATACCACTTCTTGCTCCTCTCTTTGATACGACAATAACCAAGCATGGAATCAAGAAGGTCAACACTTCCCATATGACGATTATATATTAGCACATCTTTTGGGCAAGGCACAGTCTGAAATATTTTTTCTTTCTATTGAACCTCTGAACCTCTCCCTCTGGATATTTTCCAACACAGGATGATGCCAAGTTGACCACTTTGTTATCGAGCCATGTAACCACGGATATATCTACGTCTTCTACCTCTAAGACTTTCTCAAGGCTATATCCTCTTCTTTTTTTGTCATTTGTCCAGCATTTGGTAGATCATGGTTAGGGAGGCGTTTCCGATTTACGGTACCTAACGGAAATGTATCTTTTTTATGTAATGCAGACATAAGCTGCAAACTTGTGTACCAATTGTCAAAGAATAACTTTACATAAAGTTCATATTTTCTGGAATACTGCTTGATAAGCGCATAGCTACATTACTGGTCACTCCCAAGTCAGGTTGAGCTTCTCGAACAATATTAGACTATGCCCCTGCATAGAGCTCAAAATCATATGTCAGCCCTGACGCACCACTCAAAACAAAAGCCTTATACCCCCATTTGTGTGGTTTTTTAGGGTTGTAGTTTTTAAAAGTGGACCTTGCTTTTGTTGGTATTACTTGCTCGTAAGTTACTTATCAAGTTACTTGTCAAGTACTCTTGTCTGGGTAAAAGCAACAAAATCTTGCGTATTTTGTTTATAAGCGGTCTGATTCTTTGCAGCTTGTCATAGTAGGGGTCATTAATCGGTACAGTGTCCTCGTTATTAGTAAAATTAAGAAACCTCTTCAATTCTTCAAAGCGATTGTAAGTTGTATCATTACTTATTCTTGGTGTGAAGTTAGAACAGCTATTCCAGTAATTTCTAGCAATGGGGAAATGCATGATGAGACATTTATTAGTACATATATAAACTTTTGAAATTCTTTGTCTATCATGTCATTTCTAATGCCGACCCCCGCGTTTGCTTTGAATAACGATTCATTTCTTGAGATAATTAATCAATCGTTTCTGGAGTGAATAAATATAAAAAAAAAACTAAAGAGGCGTATCTAAATCTTTCATTTCTGGAGGAATATTTTGGTCTCCCAAAAAGGCGCAATCAGCTTCATTATAATCTAGAGCTTTATCATGCCAATTTAAACAAACAGGTTTATTTTTACAAATATTGCGCGAACGCGATGGACCAGCAGCTAACGGACCAACAGACGCCTGCTCACTTTCATCTGACGAAGAATCCTCATCAGAATCAGAAGGATAAATAATTATGTTTCTTCGTCTCATAGAATTCCCACTGGGTTCATAGTCTAGATCATCCGGATCATCCCCGACTAGTTCATCGTCATCATCTTCCCTTTCATTTGGTAGGTACCTATATCAAGACCGTAGAATCGTATTGGATCCATTTTTCTGAAAAAAAAAACAAATAATGTTTCACTGCATAAATTCCCACATCTGGTTGAATGCAAAAATAACTAGTAATGCATACAATGACAAATATGGAAAACTAAATAACACGTTACTGCATACTATAAATATTCCATATTTGTCATGCTAAAGTTTGGCATGATTGTCGCTAAACTATTACTTTTTACTTACATGTTTGCAGTGTTTTGAGACCTTTGATAAGTCTTATTTGCACCACGTTATGAAGATCGAATGAAAAATCGATACACAATCACAAAACCAATTTTAAAAACTTAGCACATACTAACGACAAACAACGAGTATTATAAGTTCTCCGCTAGGAGTAATAGTGTTCTGTGTATAACACAGAGGTGTATAAGTTGCTCTGTCACTGACCTCTATTATAATACGCATAGAGGTCAGTGTGCTCTGTGCACTGTCCGTAGACAGGTAGACAGCAATTGTTTAGTCATTGGTAGACAGACACTGCACTGTCCTTTGTAGTCTGTGACGACCACCGACTGGTTTTGACAGGTTATAGTTTCGTTATGCGGTACACTAGATGGCATCACATGTATGTTTATTGAAGCTTGGACTTTGCTTGATCTCTCTTGAATGCCGTAAACGGTAAAATAACATATTTTTTTTATTTCTGAACGTTTGAAAATTAGTGTCCATATTAGCATTCTCTGTATACGGGTAGGTAGCTATGCGGTAAGGCGTTGTAAATTGTAAACCAGTAGCTTTGTGGAACAATGGTTCTTATGTGGTCGTATAGATGTCGCTACAAGTTCCAGGAGCAATGACTGTCTGCAGTCCGATGTTATTTTGCGGTCTATACTTGTAACAATAAAAATAACTCATTTAATTTTAAACAGTGTTGCTCGTTCAGCCAGAAGGGGGCCAATTATGAATAATTAGATTAGTGAGTAAATTAAATTACACAATGGATATAATTTCCAATGTCCAAGTCACTATATTGTTTCCCATCGATATAATTTTCCCGTGTTTTCCGATAGCAGATAGATAACCGTGCATTTTCACTTCCAAAATATCCCTTCAATGTATTTTTAAATGTTGTAATACCATTTCCAAAAAACAATCTTGTCTCTGACCAACGTTTGTTTATCTGTGATTTTTCAAATGTCTTTCTTTTTAATTCAGCACGTGTAGACGCTGACGACTTGCTTATCATCCCATAAAAGTAATTTAGGTAATATTAATTATTCCACCATAAACACGTGAATAAAACAAAGTGGTTGATTCAAAGGTTATTTCTTCAGTGTTGTGGGTTATCTAGCGGCGCCCTACTTTATAAGATTGACAAAATCAAAAGTTGATTTCGTAAATCTCAGCTAGCATTGCTACATTTTTTGTGTTCGTGTAATAAAAAATTGGCGTTGACTAGGTAGCCAGAATGCCGTCTGACGCAAAGAAAAGGGCCCAACAAAAGAAGAAAGACCAGGCGGGCAGCAGGAACAAGAAACCTGTGGCGAGAGTGACTAATGAGAATGGATCTGCTACCAACGGCAAGGAGGAGGAACGTGAGCTTACCGCAGAAGGTAAATATCACCATGAAATTTGATATTCCAGTCTTTTACGGCTGTACGAACTTTTATTCCTAAATACTTACATATTTGAACGTTTGATCTTTAAAAGTATGTGTCACCTAACCTTTGTTGTTGGGGTCTGTATTAGGATTGATTATAGTCTAAAATAAATTACGTTATAATAATTATACTATATGAAGCACATGGCACACTTATTTGCATTTACATGGTTGCCTTTGGTTGGTAACTTCTAAAATTTTGTGTAGTTACTGGAAAGTTATTTCGTGTCTAGGTTATTGAAATGACCACTCATGGGGAGAAGTTTGAAATACTCTGAAATGAATATTCATTAAATTATACATTTAAGTGTGCCGTTTGCGGTATTCCTTTGAAGTTCATGTATGAAAGAAAGTTTAAAGAAGTGTGAGATTATTTTGATGAATGTGAAGGTACAGAGGGCGCCTAGTTGTAAGTAAATATTGCCAGTTCAGTCAGGGTGGCGCTGCTTGCTAAGGCAAATGTCAAACATTTATGTCAAATTCAGTACAATAAATATTAGTTCCATATTTCGCCACCTAACATGATTTAGGGGGCACATTTTGCATGCAATGCCAATTTCTTTTAAAAAACCTTTTATTTCCTCTGACAGCAGTACAGCTTAATATTTCGTTTTATGCACGACGACATCTCAAGCTTATACATTTCCAGTTTAGGCTGTCATCTCATTATATGAAAAGCCTAAACAATGCAAGGTCAGCTGAAGCTGGAAATGTATAGCTTGATAAGTCGTCGTGTGTACGTAGGGATTGTCGTGAACTTATCATTGAATTTTTTTAAATTACAGTTTTGGCAGATTTAAGCACTATGCATGCAGTGCTGAATAATAACAAAATAAATATATTTCCCACTCCCATAAATAGAACAAAAAAATAGGTTATAAAATCCAACTGAAACTTTGGCCATAGTGTACATGCCAACTGCCATTATAAAAGCACTTACAGGATGAGTAAATCAGCTCGCTCTGCACAATCGGGCCATACCTTTGAGATCTTAGGCCTGTAGGGAATAAGAAGGGTTCGTCGAATTGTTGTGCTCCTTAAGTTCTGAGTTGAGCGGCAAGATTACTGACAAATGCGTGCACTGACTAGACAGGTCCGCTCAATCTGTATGGTTTTTCCTCAAAAGAACGTTTCAGACACCAATCTAGATGGTCTTCACACAATCTGACCAAGATTATGTCTGGACTTTAAAAGAGACTGACCTCTGAGTTTGTTTCGGCCTTTCTTCTCAGAGTAGTCAGATAGGAAACACCAACCTCATCTAGTTTTAAAAATATGATTGACATGTAAAAGTGTTTGTACGCACGGCTACAGATCAAGCTATATTTTTCCAGAATAAGCTGATCTCGCATTGTATAGGATTTCCTTACAATGTGAGGTCAGTGTAAAGTGGAAAGTTATAGCTTGATGTGTAGCCGTGTTTGTGTTTGTACAAACCTACTTACAGAAATAAAATCATTTATCAATAGTTTGTGTGCGTGAAATATCCTGTCATCACAATTTTTTGGCGAACAGTAAGATATTTTCCTGCAGTGTTGTAATAACCAGTCAACCTGCTGAGTTATAGCATTTAGTTCTGGCTGTTACTCTTTCAATTCAATGTCAAAAAGAAAGAATTATAGAAAACCTTGCATAAAATCTGATCATTACTTCAGGAATTAAAGCTTGAACTGACAAACAAATCTATTTGTAATGACGTGGCAGCTTCAATTATTTGGTGCAACCAAGTCATGGGCCACTGGCTAACAGTTATCTACTGTAGACTTGAGAAAAAATAAACAAAAAGTCACACTGCATTAGTCATGCTTTCACCAAAATGTTGGGAGTTCTGCCTCTTACTGACAGCAAGTATTGTTACTTGAGAAACATTTGGTACTTGTTGCATAATATTATCCATCATTGGTTTTTATACTGGCAACAATCTATTGCAACAGCTTTTAATTATATTCCAAATGGTATCTTATCTGCTTATAAATAATTTATGAACTGTTTGGGGTTTCCACAAAAAATATATGCCTCAATTTTTGCTTTATACTTACTGATTTCGTTGGAGTGTGCTGTCTTTTTGGATTAAAACTTCTGTGACAGTCATTTGCATCACTTCAATTCGATGATTTAGGAATAGGAATATTTAACATTAGGAATGGCTTTAATTTTGACAGTTCAACAACATTCATTGCATTATTTACATGGTTGAGCAGACAATTTTTAATAATATATGAAGCAATGTATTAACAATATCCTTCAAAATTATTCAAATTGTGATTGATAGTATGCTATGCAATTAGGGTGCAGGTGGGAGGTTCATGTTTAGTTTTTATTGTCAACTCACTTAAATATTGTTCAGCAACAACAAGAGTGTATTAAATCAGTGCCTAATAGTCAAGGCTTATTTATGCTAGCACATTATTTAGTGTTTGTGACTTGAAACATTGTTAGCTATGAGTGTAACAATCTTTGCAATGATCCTGAAAATACCTAGGGTAAAAATAAAACACGTAAATCAAAAAGATTGTGTATGAAATGCAGCTTAATAAAAAAAATAGTTTGTGGCAGCTATGAAATATTTGAATGATTTTGCTGACCTTGCTAACACAACACATGCACAGACTTTTCCAGAGGTCCTGGGTTCAATTACGCCATTAGGCAAAGTGTTTCTCAGTAGAAGTCTGGAGTCTGGATCTGTGCCACGTTGATGGCAATAGGCCCACCCCCTATTATGTAGGTCTTATACATAACTGGCAAAATGTGGCTGTACTATAAGTACACTGCTGCCAAATCCTTCTGGGCTAACAGGCGTGATGTTAGTGTGTGCAGTCTCGTAACTGGCACTAGTTAATTAGTAAACTTTCAAGAGCCTAATTAAGCAAAACATCTTAGTCATTATGTTGTCATTTTAAAAACCTTCACTGTCACAAGTTCTGTTCACATCGTCGAGTATGTTCATAGGCTCTAGCTTTATTAAGTGCATACAATAAATCTTGCCTTCACTGACTTAGCAAAACACTGAATGCTCATTTATTTTGGTAGTAGGCTCCTAGGCTCACCATTAGGTTTGACTTTGACCTAACATACTGTAAAGGGTGGCGAGTTAGTCACCAGCATCCGTCAAGGATGGGCTACATGGTTCTCACATTCTACTTAAGATTGTCTGGACTTTAAAAGAGATTTAGACCCCTTAGTTGGTTCCGCCGTTTCTTCTCAGGGGTAGATAGGAAATGTCGACTCCAACTAGCTTATTTTAAATTTAATATGACATGTAAAAGGGTTGCCAATATTCTATTTATAGAATAAACAATTTCATTTCACACTAAACAACTTTTGCTGTAAAAACTCATAACCGACTTATTCCGAACCAACTAACTATTTCGATGCATGTATGTGATGTTTTTTTTTCTTTCTGATTGGACATGAGTTTCATAGCGAAAGTTGTTTAGTATAATGTGTAGAATCCATAGTGATTGATGGTAGAATCGCCCTCTTGACGGATGCAGGTGATTAAATCGCCACCCTACTCACATTAATATAGTTATGGCTATGAGACAACAGCAGGACAGCAGCTGCAGGAACGCCGACAATTTAATTCCGTTAGGGCGTTGTTCGTTATGCAAATGTTGCGCATCTGTTGCGCAGGGCTGCGCGGCATTCACTTTGTGTACTTGTTGTAGCATTCACCTAAATTATACAAACAAACAAAATTCTTTCTTTGAGCTTGTACTTTGAGTCTTTTTTGAGTATGAATTTAAATCCAATCTGCTATGCAGACAAATAATTGACTCCATCATGTAGGCCAGTTGTAAGGCTCTCTCTTGAGAACTCACTATTTAGAAGCAATCACTGCTAAAGTACTCAACTGAATTTTATACTTGGTACCATGGAACATGCTGACTAACCAACCCCTTGACAATTCAAAACTGCCTGTAATTGGTTAATTTGAAATAAATGCTTTTAGTTTGAACAAAAACAGCCATCGAACCGCGTGCATACCCTGCGTTCTCAATTAAATTCTCTTACATGACATACATGTACACAAATATGTGGAAAAATACCTTTACACACACACATAAAGTTTAGTTTGTAAGGCTAAGCGCGCACTACGAATTTTAATCGTTGCGGATAATAATCGTAAATCTGTGAACAATGCCAATTTATTAGAGTCCGCACACTGCGGTAAAAAATCGTTTGAGAATTCGCTTGAAAAAATATTTTCGTTTGCGATTTTATTTCGCAGTTTAAAAATCGCAACGATTAAAATCGTAGTGCGCGCTTAGCGTTACAACTTCAACATTTTCTTATGACTTTCAATAGTTCTAGTCAATTCAATTCTTAAATCCACTTAATGTTCATTGGTTTTATGTTGATATTTGTTAAGTGGAAATAACATCAATTGAAAACCAGGATTTGAATATGGAATACATCAGAGTTCGTTTAAAAATGTGGGCGAATTTTCTCTGTTGTAGAATATATTTTAAACAAAAGAAAATACTATAGCTAAATCCATTGTTACAGAGGCACTATGCCTCAAGCTGGAAGAGGAAGCCAAGTTGAACTCGGAGGCCAGGTCGTGTACCGGATCCCTTGCCGTCCACCCGAGGTCCAGGGACATCAAGATCGCAAACTTCTCTATCACATTCTACGGAAGTGAACTACTCCAGGATACACTTCTCGAGTTGAATTGCGGCCGACGCTACGGCCTCGTGGGATTAAACGGATGTGGTATGTAATATTTTTCTCTTAAGTTTTTGTATAGTAATTGAGTAACACCTACAGGGGTAATACCTTTCATTTCGACAGTTCGACAAATTCATTGCGTTATTTACGTAGTTATCCAGACAAACTTTTCAAACATGAAGCAATGGATTAGCACTTCCTTCAAAATCTTTCGGATTATGATTGAACGTGTTTTGAACTTATGGTAGATTATTTTATACAAATGCTGTCCTATTTTGGAATTAAACTGGTAGATAAAGCCTGGAAAGACGCTTTAAAAAAGGCTCGTAATAGTATAAATTATGAGTAAGGACCATGTTCAGCAGTGGGCCATTATGGACTGATGTGACGACAAACTAATGTTTCTTTTACACAAAAAATATAATGCTGGCGAAATTTGGCTGAGGTTACGTCTATGAACTTAATCAAAATATTTTATGAAGCGTTGCTGCCATGCGAAAATAACTTTTGTCTCGACGATAGTATAATGTTGCTTGTTTGATTAAACTCTGCAACAGAGCATGTAAACTACGGCATCTCTGCTGAAATAACTTCGGTACCTATTTCCGATAACAAGCCTAACTATTCAGTACTTGTGGGAGGTTCGGCGTTTCGATCAGTCATGTGCTTTAAGTACATAATAATTATGTATATTAATCTATACAAGGTGTAACAGAATAAACGCAAGTCCTGAAAGTAGTTTGCTCATAATTGACTACTGAATCGATTTCAGTAACTATTAATAAAGGTATGTTTTTCAAAAATTATGTATTATGCAATACTGACCGCCGATTGAGCCAAAGAAAATTAAATCTTATTTAAACGCAATAAGACTCAATTTAAAATGCATAAAGTAATGCTAGGGTCAACGCGATTTTCTTAATAATAATAGTTAGCTTTAAAAAAGTTGTTTTGATCATTGTATAATGCTTTTAACTCAATACTCTAATTGGGGTGTATGAGGTCTTGCGTTAATTATGTTACACGTTGTATAATATATAAGTAAAACAAAGTCGGGATATTTACACCATTTATAATACAAACACGGCTGGAGCGATTTTTGTGATCTTTGATTTGTTGCATTTGTATCCGCCCCGAATAGCAGAATAACTATTAAAACATGGCAAAAATAAACGAAAAAAATTATAATGACGATAATATTCTAAGGCGATACTAAGTTCGCCGGGACAGCTAGTTAAATATAAAATCTGGTGTGAATATGTGAAACTAATCAGATGTGAGCTTGATAAGACCGTCTCAACTATAAAACAATATTTTCATAATCACAGCTAACTAAAACTATTTTCTATGCTTCACTGTCATAAAATGACGTGTTTCTAGCATTGTTACGTAATTAATTCGTCATTGTAGGTATTATTCACTATTAAACACTTCCGATACTCAGTTATGATTGCGTTTCTATTGTACAGCATTATCAGTTTTTCCTTGAAACAGAGTAAGGGCAAGAGTCGAATAGATTGTTTTATTATGTCCAGCGGGCAAGTTTTATTTATAGGCTAAGTGCTCGTTGAGTCCCTCGACTATTCAGTACTATTGAATCCTGCACTTTGTGCAGTCGTTAATTCAATTAGAAGTACCTACGTCGGAAAGCCATATCTGGGATAACTCGGCGATAAGATCGAATTTACGATCATCGAAATCATTGTTGCTCTAACTTGGTTGAAATTTCAATACGTTTTCTAAGTATACGAATTTGGTTTTTAACAATTTTGCAATGAAAACGCGCAACGGCTAGATGTTTCAGTCGGCTTGCATTTCTTATCGGTTGAATTCACCGCTATTATAAATTATTCTCAACTAAAAATCTGACGGACACAAACGTTGAACAGTTTTCCTCGTTTAACGAGCATAACAAAGGTGATGTAGGAAATATACCTATAAGTACCTACGTTCCTGTTATCGTGGAAATAGAATCATCAGAAACGTTCTTACTTGTTCTCGAGATGTCATTTAAAGAGTCCATACAATGAGTATGAAGGGGTGCCATAAAACAGTAAAAGTTTCAAGAAGTCTTGTAACGCCCAAACGTGCTGGGGGAAGTAACAATAAAAGTATTTTTTTTATAACTTTAACCACCGTATCGTAGAAGGAAAACAACGTGAGCAAACCTTAACAACGTGACCTGAACTTAAAAAATATGAGTTTTTAATGGCCAACCACCAATGAGCAAGCTTGGTGATCATGCTTGTACCTCCTCTGTATGAGAATATGCCTTTGTTCTGCAGTGGGACAATAATATTGGTTGGTATTGTACCTACGTATTGATAAAACACAACATGAAGAATGTTGCCGAGAAATATATAACTTCTTTTTCTAACTGCAACGACTATTATAGCAGGGAATATAATATTATGCTTGGCTGCAATTATTGATTAGCACTAACACACCAATGCCGCCGACCCATTTTTGTTTCATCTCAGTGTAACGGAGCGCTGTTTGAGAACTGTTCGCAGAAGTTCCAGGTTAAAGTAATTATTTTATTAAACTAAATAAAGCAATAGTGAAAATGCATGCATGTAATGTGTGAATGTTTTAATTAAAGCAATGGAAACCAAATAGGTACGAGCTTGTAGCCCGTGTTGCATTTTGAAACTAAATGTAAATACTTAACTAGGCCGTTATGTGGATGACGTAAACTTTACACATAATCAAAATACAGGAAAGACCATGACAACAAAGAAATGGCAGATTTATTAGTTCAAGTAAATATTAATTTAGCAGTACATCCACTGCGAATGCGACATTCATCTATTGACCTCACTCCATTTTTTAATGACTAGCCTTTTCTGGAAGCTCATAAAGGCTTCCGCAGCCAGGCGCGACGCGACTCTTGTAGAACACTTTCCATGAAGATTTATAGGAATTTTTCTACTAGAGTCGATGCGCGCTGTCGCGTCGCGCCTGTTTGCGGGAGCAATAAAACGGTCGTATGAATTCACATCGTCAGCGACTTTAGTAATATTTTAAAAGAAAAAAGCCTGGATGTACTAGAATGTTTAATTCGAAATGTCAAATCTAGTGTAGCAACAAATATACGATAGCAACGAGCTTGCTTTGCTTCGCAAGATTATGAATGGAAATTTTTACACGACGCCGCCTACCGACCTTGGTACTTCCGTATTTGCTACAAACATATAAGTGTGATACATAGGTCGAGAACACGATGAAGTAACAGCTATCATTATTTTGTTATAATACACTCAGGCACGGAAAATTGGCCACATATGGCCAAATTTTTGAATTTGCCAAATTGTTGCATTTTACTTACATTAAGGGTGGATGCATTCAATAAGCCTCTCTTATGCTTTTAGAACCTAGAAATCACTACACCAACAGTTTCGAAAATAACGCACTTTCACTCAAAATAGATTTTCACACTATCAATTTGATAACACCACAAAATGAAAAATAATGTAACGTTCTTAATAAAATTGTCTATACGTTTTAGTATCAGGTGTTTCCTCCTCTAGCCCTGCTAACCGCCTGCATTCGATCTGACATGCTTTGGACGACATGTCTGACTTGAACTTGCGGTATGCTGTCCCAAGCGGCTAGTGCTGCATTTCGGAGCTGGTTAAGAGTTTGAGGCGGGTTTGCAGTCGACTTTATCTTTCTTTTGAGCAAGTCCCAGATATGCTCTATTGGATTTAAGTCCAGGCTACGGGCTGGCCACTGCAATTTTTGAATACCGACGTCTAGAAGGTATTCTTCTACGCAATTTGCGACATGCATTAGGAAGAAATTGTACATGCGTGGAACGTATTCCTCCCCATACCATTACAGAGCCTCCATGAAATCTCACAGTTTGCGTGGTGGTTATGGGTAAACACCGTTCTCCTCCTTTTCTTCACACTCGCTCGCGACCGTTTGGAGCACGCAATGCTATTTGCCAGTCATCTGTCAACAGCACTCTAAGCCCATTGCTCTTGTTGCTTGCTCCAGTTGACGTGTTCTCGTGCAAATTTAAGTCGAGCTACTCGGTGCTGTCTGAGAAATTCTGGACCCCGGGCTTGGTCTACGAGCTTTTTAATTAACTTCCTCCATTCGTATTCTCACCGTACGCTGACTAACTTTACTCATCTCGCGATTTAGAGTCGCTGGCGTATCTCATCCGCGGTCAGGTAGCGATTCCTTAAAATTTCCAGGACAATAAATCGGTCGTCCCGGGCTGATGTGTATATAACGCTGCCACTGCTTGGTCTGCGGGTGTAGTGACCTGTCTCCTGATACCGTTTCAGTGCATAGTGCATTGATGAACGTGGTAAGTTAAGCACGACAGCAACTTCACGCTGGTCAGCTCTTCGCCGATTAATGCTACGGCTTGTGCAACCTGTGCTGGTGTTAATACCAATTTTATTGGTTTTAAAGCACCTTTAGTTATTGAATTAAAACACAATCACAATACATCATTGTTTGTCCTAACCCTAAACTTTTCACAACACAAATAAAACTGCAACTTCATCGTTCAAACGACCCAATTCAACTAAAACTTAAAAATAACGTCATGGTGGACTCAAACATAATGAAATAACCTCTAGAACTAAGGGTAAATCTTTTTTGACATACCTGAATAAGAAACATTCATTAGAATCACTTTCAAGCTTTTGCTATCGCGAGATAAGAGCTTGGCTAAGATTCTGTGCCGCTGAGTGTATGATCGTTTTATGTGCCGTTAATCGCAGTTCAAAGATTGCTTTTCTCCGATGCTGAGACGCGGTCCGGATATTCAGGTCACCGGTAATCGGGCGCGTGATTCTTGATGTTTTTAAGATCTTTCTAAAATGGCGCATTACAGTTGTTCGAGTGCAGAAACAAACGTTCGTAGAAGCATTTTATCAGAGCTGAGCGTGTCAAAATTGTTTAACGTTAAAAATCTAGATTTTATTTAACGAACAACAGATGAATCTCATGCGACGCGGACGGTCGAATGCGAATGTGAGATAGTTAGGCTGTCATGCATACTATGCTATTGTAGCAAAACAATGTAGTTTCATAGCCAGTCGGTATTTTGCCACCGATTATTTATATTTATGAGACGGGAGGGGGTTACCATGGGCACTGAAAGGCTTACAAATCACGACTGCACTTTATCATGCAAATAGAAAAAAAAAATTATTGACTACACAGTTTTTGAATATTTAAAACTTTCCTTTTTACTGACTTCAAAAAGGGGAGGCGGGAAGTTTTCATTTCGAGGAGGATAGTTTTAATGATGTGATAGTTTTAATGATACTCCATTTTCCCCTCAGATTCCTCATTTTTTCTTATCGAAAAAAAAGACTTCATTTCCCGATTCTTTCCATCACAACTAGCTTTACTTTTTGTAGGCAGTAGTTTAAGGTTATTTGTATTTTAAAATCGGTCTAGGTCCCTAAGTGCGGTTCAAAGTGCAAAGAACTGTCTGCTGAATCTAGATTATAGAATTAGACCTAACCCTCATGTTCTTATCACTGATACCTTACCTACTTTTAGAACTAACTGACAATTAGAACCTCAATAGAAGTGGAAACAGACAGACAGACACCTTCTAGGCTTTTGTTTGTAGAAATAGAATATTGTTCGATTTGTGCTAATTTGACTTCCTCATGTCCGGTAACTACAGGATGCTGGTCTAAATCCGTCTGCAATTGGAGCTGAAACTCACGAATAACCAAGTTTCTTTTCGTACATTATAATCAATCAATTATTTATTGTTAGGTACAAAAAAGCTAATTAGGTGTTCAGCCTGCTGAATAATTATAATATTATTTCCAAATGTTACAAAGATAAATTTAATCTAATAAAAATCTCATCTCGTCTATTTATAACCTTGCAACAATTTCAAATCAAGCCTGCCGATTTTAACAAGGCAGAACACCACAAATGCATTGGGATATGGACTGGAAGATGTAGATGCACAAAGTGTTCAGCATACTTTGATCACCAATGTCTTTGCTAAACGCGGTGACAGTTGCACCATTTGTATGTACCTGCAGGAAAACTTGCAGTTTGCTTACTAATATGATAATACCATTGATATACGGATAAATTCTCTTTATTCATGTAACTCTTTCCTGGACTATGGCCAGGTTTGCTTTACTTAAGGACTAGGCCACGGATATAACGTGAAATATTTAGCAACTAGATTTTACTGGTTGAAATTAATCGTTTTCTACCTTCGGGAATATCGAAGAGTAGTTTACTTTGCTTTTGAAAGATGATTGGACTCACTAATTTTAAAACATGTTTGAATAGGTTTTATTAAAAATAACAAAAGTGTGCAGCGTAAATATAAGTACTTACTTAAGGCCTTAACTCGGGAATGCAATCTCGAACAAGAGATCGCAAGTTCGAGATCTCGCGAGACTAGAAATTTAGATCTCGCGAGATCTCGGCATTTTCGAGATCTCGGGTACTTTTTGAAAAAACTCTATTGTATTTATTTGTGTGTATTTATTAAAACTAAAACGAAAACTAAAAAACAGAGTTGTCCGACAAATGGCATCTTATCTCAGTTTCTGGGTACCCAGCAGCTGAATAGCGGAATAGCTGAGCGGAGCCCTCTCAGACTCAACACTGGTTGGCACCGGTCAACCTGGTCACTAGCCGAAGAAACACGCAAAAAAAGACGTTTACATACACTTGGAGTCTCTTCTAATTCCTCTTGAACAGTCTTGTTGGCTTTTGCAGCAGGAGCACGTAAATTCAATTCAAATTCAATTCGCGACGAATCCACCCGGAATACATAGCTCAATCTCGTCAATCTTGCGAGATTTATGGTTCGGGATTGATCTCGTAAAATAGCTCGAGACCTCGCGAGATCGGGAACCACTAATTTATGCGGCCTACTCAAATGTCCATTCCTTGGTATTGTTCGTCGAATCGTTGAGCTCCTTAAGTCTAAGTTGAGCTGCACGATTGCTGACAATTGCGTGCACTGACTGGACAGGTTCACTCAATCTGTGTGGTTCTTTCCTCAAAAGACCATTTCAGACACTGATCTACATAGCCTTCACATGATCTGACCAAGATTTTGTCTGGATTTTAAAAGAGTCTTTGACCTCTGAGTTTGTTTCGGCCTTTCTTCTCAGAGTAGTCAGATAGGAAACGCCGACCTCATCTAGTTTCTAAAATACGATTGACGTGTAAAAGTGTTTGTTCAAACCTACTTACAGAAATAAAATAATTTATTTATCACTTTACAAAACCAACAACTTCTACGAATTACTTACCTATGATACATTCGTATGGCAATGAAAATAATGGTGCATTTTCCGATAGCTAGCCCCTCCTTCGATCGATATATGCTACAAAGAAATTAATCTGTCGACGCTGACGGACGGGACGGCCGTACTGCTACTACTTTTGTAATTAAAGACAATTATTAAATTACTGATACATATTCTAATCATCTGCTATAAGGGTGGGTTGTGTTGGACAGAGCTCTCATAAAATTTTCTTCATCATCATGGTTCGCGTGCGCGCCCATGTTTATATACTTGTGTCTGATCTTACGAAACCAGTGAAGCGTCCAGTGGATGTAAGATTTATAGTATGTGAATGTCAAAAGGACGGGAAGCGTATCTTCTCGAAGTCTACTGTTCGCGTCTGGGAAAACATCCACCTGCACGTGGATGTTTGTGAATGCGTGCCCGAATGCGAGTGCCAGTGCATATTCGAGCTCATACTCACGCCCTAGAAACTAGAAAATGCTTATCGTTAAATCCGATGTGAAGGAAATGAGCTCTTAATTTGAGAACTACAAGGGCAGATTAAAAACTGAAGATAATCTCAAAGATGTGATGACCTATTTGTTGCCTGTGTAAAGCCAAATCCGATTTGTCGATTCGACAAATTCTTCTGTTATTTTGGAATATACTGGGCCTGGAATGCCTTTTTGTCATTAAAATAGAAAACAAATTAGAAGAAAATAGTTACTTGAAACACTTTCGTTCGTCAAGCAAATTTTCGGATACTATCCATTTGCCAGTGACCAAAGTGGCGTTCAAAATGTAGTAAAGTTTATAAAAATGAGTCCTTACACTATTAAAATGTACCTTATACATTGTATACTAAAGTATAAAATACAAATAGCAGCCCTGTAGACGCGCTAGAATAAGAGCATCGAGGAAGTTAGAAAGTGTATTAGGAAGTAGTAACATATAGATGAAATGCAATAAAAATATGTAAGTAGTGCATTATTTGTGTTTTTCTTATCCGTAACCTGCTTCAGAAATATTTGATCTTATCCTAAACAATAATAATATGTTTTAAACCGACTTCCAAAAAGGAGGTAGTTAAATGTTCGGCTGTACGTACGTTTTTTTATTTTATTTTATTTTATCTATTGTTCACCGATTTCTCCGTCAATTGTGGACCGATTTTGAAAATTAATTTATTATTGGAAAGGATTATGCTCTCGAGATAGTGCCATTGCCACCAAGTCAGAATCTGATAAGGGTATGCCATAGAAATCGAGGGAAAACCTCAAATTTTATAGGCACACCAATAGCGATTTGGGTATTTTTTTTTGTAAATAACTCTTGCATTTGCTCTTGGAAAGCACCATTCGGTGAAGTGGAACTGATGACGATCCGAACGACATAATAAATAATAAGTATTTCACGACTTGCGATTCCATTCGGTCTGCAATTACATTTAAATATTAATTATTTTTTCTGTAAAATTTGATTATAGAAAAAAAATCTATTCATTAGCACCATTTTGGGCCAATAGAAGTCATTGCGATGTTAAAAAAAATATTTGAACTCTATTTCTACAAAAAATATGATTTCGTCATTTAAGAACAGATTTTGAAAATTGCTTAAACTTAGCTTGGGTAGATTTTGAGTTCGCATGTATCGTTAATACGTCTTTAATTCACTTTGTGTATCTTCAGGATGTTATAATACTTCACTGTTGTTAACATAGCAATTAATTGGTGTGGGGTAGGTACCATAACTAAAAAGTGTAAAATAAAAATCTTTTTACTAATAAAAAAGAACCGATTTCCAAAAAAAAACCACTAAACTGAAAAATAACTTTAATTTCGGAAGTCGGTGGCCTAACAACAGACTTCCAAAAAAACACTACAAACTACAAATTACTTTAAAATCGGATGGATCCGTGGATCTTTATTTTAGTTTTTTGCCACCGATTTCCGAAATTAAAGTGGTTTTTCACTTTGTAGTGTTTTTTTAGAAGTCGGTTGCTTTTTTAAAATATTTTGATGCGAAATATGTGAATATCAGTTACTACCTGTAAAAATATATTTGAAGGTGTTACTAACAGGGTTCCCCTCACTCATACAAAAACCTTAGGAAATGTATGCAGGCGTCACACACTGGAAATTAAACAGCTTATATTCTAAGCTTTCATGATTTCAATCTCCGAAGCCATAAAATCCTGGAAAACTCTAAACTCCAGATCATGTACGAAAAAATCAAGGTTGTACAGTAGTTACATCTATTATCGAGCGCGCGTTTTCGGTACGCGTCTATCGATATAGCACATCAAGCCGAGAAGGTTTAGTTGTGAAAACATACTCGTAAGTTTTCACAATTATACCTTCCATCGCCTTCGTCCATTCCATGTTGTAAAACCCCCTTTTTATGAAACACATAATAGGGTAACCTTAAATACATTGCTGAACGTAAAAGTAAACGTTTAACTCGGTCGTGGGTTAGTCTTATCCAGATGCTACGCTGCTAAAATCGTCGCTTCACCGCGCCCGAGGGCGAGGGTGTCCTACCTTACGATTCGCGGTGTTCACTCAGGAATACGTCATTAGTTCAATGGCTAATATGGCCGGCGCATTGCCACTCCTGCTTGCTTATTCTGTAGGGCAAGTCGAATTACTTAGCGTCATTCGACTTGCCCTACAGAATAAGATAGCTGAAGTGGGTAACATGGGAAATTTGAGGTGATCCTACAAAGAGCTGTGCGTAATACTCGCAACCGATGACCGTGAACGAAGCAAAAATAGTATATCAGGATCGTAGCAGATGGCGTTCTGTAGTTTCTGCCTCCCCCCATGGCAAGTCAGGCATGGGTTTATGTATGAATGTTTTGCTCTCTGTCGGGTCACCACATAATTCCCATTTTTGGAGTGGATATAAAGAAATCCGTAGGTACGGCAAAATTTGTACAGAACCCGTATACACGATACATTAATACGATATAAATTGTCGAAGGGCTGTACTGCACGTTGCTTATTCTGGTGGCTGAATAAAATATGACGATATTTGTACAGCCTGTTAGATCACACGCCATGACGCCAGCCCTGTGGTTGGAACGACTTTTTAATTGACAACGGCCAAGTGACCCTGGAGTTAAGAAAGTAGGGGAATGAAATGGGTTGGTGGCATTGCTACAAATGTCTCGCTGCAAGTGTCATAACGGTACAGACAGTGTTTGTGTTCATGAATTAGTAGGGTCCATCTACCCATTGTAGGCTCCTTGCTGTAGTGTCACGTCAGGGTCGGCAAAAGATACCATTTGTATGAACTTGATCACACATGTCCGTAAGACCCTGACACGAAACTGTTTTAAATAGAGCTTAAGGCCGTTTACTCAATGCTGCGCTGACGTGGTGGTAGGCCACGTCAAAGTGACGTCAACGAGAACGAGATGACGGCGCCGAAGTAGCGATACATACATTTACTGTGGCGGCGTGTCCACCGAACGCCGTCACCGGGACGTCACGCTCGGTTCGAATCATCTCGTTTCTCGTAGACGTCCCGCTGACGGTGGCTGGTGGACAAACGGTGTAACTACTCAAAATCCTCTAAAAGGCAATCTATTCGCTTGACTCCTTGGCACAATAAATATTTAATCAAACATGCGCTATTTGCATTTACGATGAGTTGGCAGCTTTAACGTGAGTCATCGTTTGAATTATTAATGCACTAGGTATTCTCGAATCAATAAGCGATTCATTCCTTCCATAAAGTTGTGGAAGGAATGAATCGAAGGATTGAATGAAAATTTAGAAACTATTCGGTTAAACAACAGTTGAATTACACAGTTTCGTGCAAAAATACTTTAACGTTGGGTTCTAAAAACGAATGTTTTGAGAATATTGTCCTAGTATCGATAAGATTGATATCGTTCGTAGTTATTTTGAGGATGAACTAATAAAACGGATTTCATAACAAGCTCTTAATGTAATTGTTAACCAACGTAGAACCATTTTCTTCTGAGAAATTATATGATATGATATTCACCATTGACACGGGAAGCTTATGTTGCACTTTTACCGGCATAAACACGAAGTGCTCGCTCTCAGCCATTTTGAGAAGGCTCCCCATTTTCTTCTGAGAAATTATATGATATGATATTCACCATTGACACGGGAAGCTTATGTTGCACTTTTACCGGCATAAACACGAAGTGCTCGCTCTCAGCCATTTTGAGAAGGCTCCGGAATGCCCGGTTGGACGCTCACTAGTGCTCTTGACCTATAAAACTTACGGACTTAGAGCCAACTAAGATGAAATGTGAAACGATAGCTTCGCCTATAAGCGCCTATTTTATGTTTAAAAAAATGCCAAAGCTTAGAAATTCACTTCATGCTTGCGTATTGCAATGCTAAACGAATATGTACTTGTACGTGTTATTACATTGTTATTATTATATTTATACATTAAATTAACGCTACCGTATTGCTTTTTCTAAAATGCTATTGAGTCTCAGTCTAGGTAATTGGCATCAGATCTCATAATATCTTGGTCGACGGGTTTATCTGAGGGCTGTCTGTAGGTTAAGATAATCCTCATGGTAATTTCCAAAGAACTGGACAGCACATCGTCACTTAAAAGATTAAAAACGGTCCAAATTCTATCACCGAAATTAAACAGCGAAAGTCTTATAAAAATAATTTATTGCATTTATTAAATTTCATTGTTACACCTTACCTTTTCAAATGCGTACCATTATTATTATTAACTTTTTGAATTATTATTTTTGTCACTTTAATCATAAATAGGAAAACTATGTAAGTGCTGTGCGCACCGAATGTTGTTTTTTTTTTTTGTTACTTGCACTGACAATTGATGATTAATAGAACACAACGAGTTGAATACTTACCTTGAGAAGTACAATTTATTATTTTAACTATTGTGAATGTGAGGACTATGTGGGTCATTGTTTCAGTTTTAATCATGATCTGGTAGTTTAAGTAGTGTACGCGGCCTACCCAAATGTCCTTTCTTTGGTATTGTTCGTCGAATCGTTGAGCTCCTGAAGTTCTGAGTTGAGCTGCCCGGTTACTGACAAATGCGTGCACTGACTGGACAGGTTCTCTTAATCTGCGTGGTTCTTTGATCTTTCCTCAGAAGACCATATCAGACACCAATCTACATGGTCCTCAAAGATTATGTCCGAACTTTAATATACACATTGACATTGATGAATTTTATACATACAATGACATGAGTATTTACTTTATAAACTAGTATAATATTATTTTAATTATTGTGAATGTGAAGATTGTGTGGGTTATTACTTTTTTTTTTGATTTCTTAGTTAGTTTCACGATCTGGCAGCTTGAGTAATTTATGCGTCCTACCCAAATGTCCTTTTTGGTATTGTTCGTCGAATCGTTGTGCTCCTTAAGTTCTGAGTTGAGCGGCAAGATTACTGACAAATGCGTGCACTGACTTGACAGGTCCGCTCAATCTGTATGGTGTTTCCTCAAAATACCGTTTTAGACACCAATCTACATAGTCTTCACATGATCTGACCACGCTTATGTCTGGACTTTAAAAGAGACTGTGACCTCTGACTTTGTTTCGGCCTTTCTTCTCAGAGTAGTCAGATATGAAACGCCGACCTCATCTAGTTTTATAAATATGATTGACGTGTAAAAGTGTTTGTACAAACCTACTTACAGAAATAAATCATTTATCACCTTGACAAGTTCTCTGTAGTATTTATGTTATAATAAGATATGCTCTCTCATGAGTCTCCTGCTTTTTGTGAACTAGTCGTTGGAGTGCCATAATAAATTAATATACCTAAACTAAATTGTTTTCGCGACCGATATCTTACAATTCTTGCCATTTATTTTCACTGCGAGTAAATATTAAAACACTGCATTGCTTTTCTTGTTTCTTTGTACGAGGAGGGGACTTAATTGCCTGGCAACATAGGTACCTAGTGTATTTGAAGTCGGAACCCGTTGAAGTATGACTAATGAATTTATAACATCGTTCGCGGCGCATAGTAAGCGCTGCTGACTTGCTGCGCGTGGTGTCCTGGTTTTGATATCTGGGTTAAGACAAGTTTTTTCACAAGGAAATAAAAAAATGGCGGGTTTCATGGCGACAAGCTTGCCTCCGATTTCATAAAACATAGCTGGTAAACTGTACTCTTCCTAAGTTTTCAGGAAAATAATATTATACTATGTACTAATACTGCTATTCAGCTGCATCCGTTAAGACTGAAGCCGACCCCAACTTTGTTAGGAAAAGGCTAGGCAGATAATGAGGATTATGTTGTGTTCCTTAACACAGTTTTTAAAAGGGCTTCGTTGTCAATGTTTGCAGGCAAGTCGTCACTGCTGGCGGTGCTGGGTCGGCGCGAGGTGACCATCCCCGCGCACATTGACATCTTCCATCTGACGCGAGAGATGCCAGCCTCCGATAAGACTGCACTCGAGTGCGTCATGGAGGTCGATGAGGAGAGGATCCAGCTGGAGAAGCTCGCTGAGGAACTGGCTCAGTGCGACGATGATGGTAAGACTATACAGATCTCCCAGAAAACGTATGCACTTCCGCATTCATCGTTTATTTTCGGAAATACGAACGTGCGATGGTGAGATATAATTTAGAGCTGTTACAACCATGGGCATCAGTACGTTTTAGTTGCCTGTTTTGCTTTACCATGAAAACAAAATTATAGATAAACATCTATATGTAATTCCAAAAAGATTCGATTTTTGTGCGAAATAATGAGGTGCGCACAGAGTAGGTAACCCGACAGAGACTAAACTTCTTATGAACAAAACTTCATAGTGACGCGCAATTAATGATAGGTTCACTATTACAAAGCGCGGCAGTACAAAACTTATAAGCTTTGTCTCTGTGGGTTACTCCGTGGCGCGAAGTTCATGCTAATTCGGAAACACAAAGATTACCGAAGCGCATTTCTGTTTTTTGTTTTCCTTTATGAAGTATCACAGTCGGTGATACTTTATTCACATTACAATCTAGACTATTAGCTAATAAGTAATTTAAATATTACTTTAACTGCTAAGTTACTATACAATTAAGAAATCGTTAAGCTCCGTACTCACATTCCGTATTACTCGATAGATTTACTCGGAAACCTTGTCCTCCATTTCGGGATTAACTGTACGTAATATGAGTATAGTTGACTGCTTCGTTGGTCTACCGGTATAAAGCCTTACTGCTAAGTGAATCGCCTCGGGTTTGCTCCCTGGGATGTACAGGGAATCCTCAGCGGCAGCTTGTAGTATGAGTGGCTGAACTATATACCTCTGGTTCCCTCTGGAGATTACAGGCGTGATGTTATAATTATGTATTTTTCATTGTCTGTGGTTTTCTAATCTTCTGTTTGGGTTATTCCGTTTAACTACCCATGATAATCTTTATCTTATAAGGATTCATGACGAACGTTTGCGGCTTGGCACAGAAAAAAAACAAAACTGGCCGTACCTAGTCGTTTAGCCGTTGTCTCGACCGGTTGTGTTTCGTCATGCCGTGTCATATATAAGCTCACGCGCTTTTTCTACGGCGCGGTTTATACGCCGTGCAGTACAGAAACCATGCCGTGTACAAAGGGTCTTAGATTGAATTCTCGGACATGCGTTACGCGAATCAACCTTTGTGGATTTTTTAGGATGGTTAAACGCAATAATTCTTCCGTTTCAATGTGTTAACATATTGCAGAACTTAGCTACGAGTATAAAGTTTTCTTTAAACAGGCGCGACACGCGACGCGACACAAAGGCACCGCTCGTCGTGCGACAGGTGGTGCCTTTGTGTCGCGCCTGTTTGTAGGGACCTTAAAGATATCAGTAGCCACCGTAAGTTCCTTTAACGTGCAGGTATCACACATTTTGTTAAATATCCCATCCATAGTATATTTGCATTACATTTGGACTTGTCCAAATTCCGTACATAAGCAGGAGCCAAAGATATTGTGACTGTTGACGACTTTGAATGGCAAATCAGTCAAAAGTTCACAATGGAGAGACCATTGAAACGTTTGTAAATTAGTTAGTAGGCTTGGCCCCCTAGTTTTGTAACTAACATGTTAATTTATACCTCTCCACAGATGCGCAAGAACAGCTAATGGACGTGTATGACCGCCTCGAAGACCTCAGCGCCGACACGGCGGAGGCACGCGCTGCCAACATCCTGCACGGTCTAGGCTTCGACCGTGAGATGCAGCAGAAGGCCACCAAGGACTTCTCTGGAGGTCAGCACCTTACTGTTACAGACAATGTGGAGACAACAATACAACACTAAATTAGTCATCGTATTTCTTATGACATTCTCGGCTTAAATACAAAAACTCGAATCAAATATATTCAATAGTTTAGCGATCTAGTTGACTGATCAGCAAAACCATATTTTTTTTCAACTTCGTTCATAATACTCCTATGCATCCTAAATGTTTTAATTTATTGTTTTATTGTTGTCAACCTATATTATGGCAATTAAAAATAACATTCATTCATTCCACATTGCATAATACAAACATTTAACACATACAAATATTCATAACTTGCATTACCTATATTTACAAAGGATTCCTCAAAGGGTATAACTATATGTAATGAATAGCTTAATGGGTCACGATACTACATTGTTGGTAGCAAACACTACTGCTGTGACCAGGATGAAAATGCTTGAAATGGCTTTTTGCTCACAGAAGTTTCGTGTCGTAGCCCGAAACAAAGACTGGCAAGATGTTTACTCTCTATTGCAAAATAACTGCCAAAATCTAGGTGAACTCCTACCTACCCTTTCGAGTTACACAATCTTCATGTTATGTAAATGTTGTAGTACACTCTCATTATCTTGTAGTTATAAAATTGTCTAAACACGCGTCGAGTTTTCATTGTTAACCGTCATTGTTAGATCTGGCGTTCATTGTCCAGGAACGTGTTAACATGGCATCTTGCGAGGCGAAATTTATCTGCACCACAATAATTTACATGGGTCAGAATACTCAGAATAGCACAGGTTGTTCAGAACTGTATCTTTTTCTTTTTACAATTAAAGTTAGGTTAGTGAAACCATAACTTTATTTGATATCAGACTAACACGCCCATTGCCATGCATAATCAGCCTATAATGTTCCCACTGCTGGGACACTGGCCTCGAGGCAATACCAGCCTATGTCATGGACAAAATGCTCAGGAGCGTACCATGTTACTAGTTTTATTCTACGGATGGAGAGGCCATGTAACATTTTTGTTTTGTGTTTTCTGATATGGCAGTGCATCCGCAATGCTTATATTATTATGCTGATTTGAAATCAACGATGCTGAACGAAAAAGCGACGATAAATTACGGCGGCCCGCCGCCTGATATTTTGTCACCTAGTCGCACAAAAAGGAATTTCACAATGCGATCTTATGGCTCATTTTGCAGTTTCGGAATAATTACATAATTCCGCGTCACAATTCACCGGTGTGTGGCCCTAAAAGCCATGTCTATCATGTATATCAATCTGCCTGGCCTTTTCCCAACTACGTTGGGGTCAGCTTCCAGTCTAACCGGAATCTCAATACCAGTATTGAAAGCCCTATTCAGGTTCAAAACCCAACTATCAAGAATCCGGTCATCCTACTAAATTAATCCTGCACATGTCAATAGACAACTCTTCAAACCAGCATTGTTCCCGCAGGTTGGCGCATGCGTATCGCGTTGGCCCGCGCGCTGTACGTGAAGCCTCATCTGCTGCTACTGGACGAGCCGACCAACCATCTGGATCTAGACGCCTGCGTGTGGCTCGAGGAAGAACTTAAACAGTACGTATTTATTCTTATATTGTGTTGATAGATAAACCATTTATTTAGTGCACGCAAAAGATATAGCACTTCACACAAAAGCACAATTAAATGATAACAAATTAAATGAATATGAACAAAATGAAGGTGCCAATAACAATGGTGGCCCAGTGGTAACGGCCTCGTCTCACGAGTTGCAAGTCGTGGGTTCGAACCCAGGCAGCCACTTTAATTTGTATAATTACTAATTTATATCATCAACACTGCTCTCAAAATGGTGAAGGACAGCATCATGACAAAACCAGCATATCCTAGAACCAACATTTCGAAGACATCATCTGACATCCACCAATTTGCACTGAGCCCACATGGTGGATTATGGCCCACTCCCTCTCACCGAATGGAGGCCTGAGTCCCAGCAGTGGGATCGTTAATAGGCTGATAATGCCAATATACAAAACCGAAAAACTCTTTTTATTTAATTTGGATCTCCAACAACAGACTGATATACACATTATGACACATAAATAAATGGCAACATCAGGACATTAAGGTTGAACCAGTCGCGAGCTCGAACTCACTGGTGGGCGTGAGTAAAAAGCATGCTGTTTCACCTGGCATTGTGTCCTTTTTCCTGACATTGAGTGAAATGCATGATAGTTCATGCAACGTTAACCTTAAGTCAGTGTACTCCTTCAGTTATAGCCTATAGGAGACCACAGCGTGCACAATAAAGTTAACAACTAAGCTGAAATGTTCAAGAAGAGATTGAAACAATTTAGGTGAATTTGGAAAAACTTAATACATTTTTAAAGGACGTAAAATAAAAGAAAATTGACAATAAGAGAAATCTGTTCTAAGAGAATTCTGTATCTGTTAAACATTTCCTATATTTAGACACACTTGCAGATGTCTAAATTCGTAGTTTTAGCTAACATGGTTATTGCCTACAAAGTGTTGACAAGAAATACAGTGACACTATGACTATGACAATAAATCCAATAACGAACATACAACGTGTGGTGGAGCTCGTGGTTTCACTCGCATATAGGGGAACTTCTTCATGCACTTAGATAAAACGTATCCAGCGAACAATACATAAATACGTATGTGCCATAGTCGTAATTTTGCACTAAATAATGACGTATTTGATAAGTACATGCTTGTGACGGTATATTGCTCATCCTATTCATCATGACAATCAGCTTAACCTAATGTCCATAGAATCGTACCCCATTACAATATTTTTGTATTAATATCAGAATTTTTTACAGTCTTCCATACAAAAACGGTCAAATTTCAATTTTATACCACAGTGTAAACAATCCTTTTTTTTTTGGTTGGGATATCATCAAATAATTTCTCCCGCTCTGGGCGGAGGGGGAGGGCGTGTTAGACTCTTACTGCCTAAAACCCACCCGTGTTCCTTCAGTTGCCTGTGCCAGGGGCCACGGTAACCCTTAACCCTTTTGGACAGTGCAAAAAATCCTGACTAAATCTTCATTATTTTCCAGCTACAAACGCATCCTCGTCCTGATATCTCACTCGCAGGACTTCTTGAACGGCGTGTGTACAAACATCATTCACATGAGCAAGCGCCGGCTCAAGTACTACACGGGCAACTACGAGGCGTTCGTCAGGACACGTATGGAACTGCTTGAAAACCAGATGAAGCAGTACAACTGGGAACAAGACCAGATCGCGCACATGAAGGTTTGTCACCACACATTTCAAGGGCATGTCAAAAGGCTCATGTTTACCTATTGTAACGTTCCATATTGTCTGTTGAAAGGATATAGCCGATCTTTCACACACGCACACGGTTACGAAGACGGAAACATGTGAAGACTTATGTTCTGTCTAACTAAATTTCTCCTTTGACCGCGCATTAGGAAGAGGCTTAAGTTTAGCAGTGGTCGTATATTTCCTGTTAAATGACGAACATTATGCTGAACAAAATTAAAGCGGCAATGTTGATGATGTTACGGCCTGCCACCAGTTAGTAATGCTGCCCACGTCATGTTCGTCGCGTGATCTATGCGTCGGGGCTCTGTGTTTGGGCTCGGCGGGACCTACGCCTGCAAGTGAGTCTATATGTGTTTGTGGAATTTGGATGTTGTGTCCTTTTATTTCTTTCTTTTGATTCAGGTTTATTTGCCAGTTTTTCTCTTGGGTGACTCGGGTGGCAGCGTTTGATTTGTACAAATAAGGATGCTGCTTGTTGCATCCACACAAGTTTTCTGTGAAATTGCTGAGACTCGTTCATTCTTCAATTTCAGTTTAAAAAGTATTTTAACTGAAATTGTTTCAACTCTTTATAACGAAGCATTTCATTTATATTTATTCCAACATATGGAATGACACAACTGCTCTAGTACAAATACCCCCCATGATTGGCCCACATACATTATGACGATTTCAAAGTCTATTTGTCCAAAATGTGAAACCGGCCCTTTCAGGCCCTGTTACCAGACCAAATCTCAAAATTACCTACAAATGCAACAATGCAACCATGTGTTACTGAAGAGAAAGATAAAAGAGAATTAATTATTTACTTTCTGTTCCTCTAGTACCTATACCTAGTAGTACCACCCTTCGACATTTTTTTCTTATTTAGATGTAACCCTTTGTGATAGTGGCGACTTTCGTGAAGGAAAGCGCAAGGCAAGCGCGTGTATTATTGTTCGACATTTACAGTTAAAACAGTTAAATAGAGATGCGCCGGGGTAGCCCGCAAAATCTAAATTTTCTTGTTCTTATTTTGCAAATTGGGCGAATATTCGAATATTTCATGAAGACTTGACGATTGCGGCCAATTCTAACTTAGAGTAAATACATACTTGTTACGGGGCGCGTGAAACTTTTTTGTTACCTGTTGTTAAAACCTGATACTGAGCTGCTAATTTAAAAAAAAATGTCAGGCTACCCTATCGCTTTCACCTTTTATAGACAGTAGCACAGTAGTTCTCACTTCCAAAGACTTCTACGCTCTTATTCGTGCCCTTTCTTCTGTACTTTATAAAACGATTTTGACAGAACCACAGCTATCTATAACTTTTCTATATCGACCAGCTTATTATATGCTGAGCGTGGATGGAATCGTATTTATATCTAGCAGTATGGAAACTTATCTATAATGAAATCAGAAATATAAAGAACACCTATCATCATCATCATCGTCATAATCTGGCTAGCCTCCAGTCTTCCAGTTTAAGTGGGCTATCACAATTTTTCTTGTATTTGAGTGTTTGAAGAGTCACACACTCAAATACAACTAAAAAATATATTTATTTAGAGCACTCCCGAGAGAAATGAAATAAAAATAAATAAACTTACTCGGGCATATTTTTTTTTTAATTTTGTGGTCATATCTAAACCATAACCACACATATAAACTGGGAGTTTTGATAAATATAAATTTTTTTGTTGTATTTGATTGTGTGACTCTTCAAACACTCAAATACAAGAAAAATTGTGATAGCCCTCTTAACCGGATGCAGCTGTATACCAGTATTTTACATGGAGCGACTACCTATCTGACCTCGACAACCCAGTTACTGAGTAACACGATGCCCCAGGGGCAAAGGACAGATCTATGAAACAAAATTAATAAAATTGGTTCTAAAGTTACAGGCACACTAACAAACAGAGAGACATTCCATTTTAATTATGCAATGTCAACTCAAAAAAGAATATTTAAAAAGAAATTATGACTTCACCATCTTAGACTTTAATGTAAATAATGTACGTAATGTTTTCAGAACTACATTGCGCGGTTTGGTCACGGTTCCGCTAAGCTGGCCCGACAAGCCCAGTCTAAGGAGAAGACACTAGCTAAGATGGTGGCTCAAGGGTTGACCGAGAAGGTCACTGATGACAAGATCCTGAACTTCTACTTCCCATCGTGCGGCAAGGTGCCGCCCCCTGTTATTATGGTGCAGGTTAGTACCTTCGTGTCAATAGGACATTTTATTTTTAATAATAAGTACAAACATATTTATTTCCTCTTCACAAATGTAGGTACTTACAGTGTAAAGCTACGCTTTCATAGAAGAGCGTTTCCATCACGTTCATAATGGACGTCATGAAAATCTGTCGTTTTCACTAGTATTCAAATACTAAGTGTCAAAAAACGCTCTGTATTTGGACATTACGGCCGCAAGTGGCGGTCACCGCTCTTCTAAGGAGCCTTAGCTTAAGTGCTTAAAAACTAGCGTAAGAAAAAGTTTAAATTTGTGAAAGACTGGTGCCTGAAACAGGCTATGCAAACGACGCCTGTGGTACAAGTCAAGATTATAACACTAATATTTTTTTTCCAAAGTATGGCGTCCATTGTGTTAGTAAAAATACAAAAATATCATATAACTAATAGAAACAAGCATAATTGATAATTTTCTCCACAAAATAGTGTAAGACTCTCCGCCACTGTTTTCAGGATATTGTTGCTGACCTGCATTCTATGCAGCAATGATGCGACTTTTTTGCGAATGCGGCATGAAAACCGTCAGTTGTGTTGTGTGCAAACATCTCTGATGCGCTATCTCAAACAAATCAGTATCGTATGGCAACCGTATATAAAGGCGTGGAAGTAGTAGTTTGGTACCGGCTCTTAGTGGTCCAACCAACTTGAGGATATCGCGAGCACCACCTAAATACAGTATCCTGAGTAGAATACGATGTTAGACTACCAACATATTATGAACAATCATCTATCTGTACATACAATACAAATAAATAAAATCGTCAATGTAATGTAAAAATAACAGCTTCTGTCTATCTGTTTGTTCCGGCTAATCTCCGAAACGGCCGGACCGATTTTGACGAAAGTCACATGAGCTCGGGAGCTGATGTTACAAGGATTAACTTAGGCTTATATACTGCTTACTTTTATTTTAGAAAAAGCATTAGGGTTCCGCGCACAAAAATTAAAACTTAAAAAGATTCTTCCTTTTCAATAGAGGAGTTAATATTCTGTAATGTTAATTACTTTGCATACTATTGGATAAAGTCAAGTTCTTGTAACTTATCAGACAGCTGTGCTGCTGGTAGTTGGTTGTGCCACTTCTTGCCACATAAAGCACTGGTGGAGGATATATGTAATTTTGATGTTCAAAAAGTGCTGATTCTCAGCCTTATTTGAATAAATGAATTTTGATTTTCAATTGCCAAAGGAGTCTAGAAAGGTGAAGCTAGTTGCACATTCCAAAGCTACAATATAATTATTAACATTATAGCCTGAATCACAAGATACAGACTTATTGTCGAGTTGGGGGCTCACTGGCAACTAACACTAAAGATACCTGGCTGTAGGTAATTTTTTAAGCCACTAAGACAGTTAAGTTATATTTAACCTGTTTACCTGCTTATGTATTACCCGGTATTAACTATTTTCTATTTATATCACTGTTCTTTCCAGAATGTGTCATTCAGATATACGGACACGAGCCCGTGGATCTACAAGAACCTGGAGTTCGGTATCGACCTGGACACCCGGCTGGCGCTAGTGGGGCCCAACGGAGCCGGCAAGTCCACGCTCCTCAAACTACTATACGGAGATGTGAGTACACAGGCTTTTCATCACCTGGACTGTTCTCTGTTGCTGTCATTCCACCTGATTCTAGGGAATGACAATATGGACAAGTTCACTTCACCACTACAAGTTGGTCTTAGGTTTCAAGGACAACATGGGGAACATACAACAGGGGTTTTATGTCCAGGAAAATCTCTGTCCATTCCAAGGTTGCCTGGAAGAGATCGCAGAAAGCGATAAGGCCGCCCATTGTTTAATAAGTAGTGTTCAATTTAATTTTTGTTGTTATGTTTTTTGTGGTGTACAAAGAATATATATATAAATAAATAGCGAGACAACTGTGTTGGTTGTTTCAAAGATACTGTACGGAGATGTGAGTGCATAGACTTTAGGCCCGCTTGCACCACAAATCAATCAATGAGTTTAGCGCAAAACATGTTCATTCATATTAGTTTATGCATCCCATATTGTAATTATAAGTAGTTACAAAGGGCACAGCGACAAGACATATATTTTTATCTACAAAAAATTAAATTAAAAGTAAGTAGCTAACTTATTAAAAAAATACCAAAAACTTGGGTGAATAAATATTCAAAATGAAATTAAATCTGGTGCTTATGAATTTTACTAATTGTTTTAATGTGTGGATACATAACAATTATATATTTTTTTTATTTCGTGTTTTGACGTTCAAACACAGGTAATGCGTCATGCCATCGTCATGTGATCCTCATTGTGATTGTCACGTTGACTTATAATGGTATGGACTGGAAATACCTCAGAACATAACTAAAGCATAGAAGGCAGCTAAATTTAACTAATATAGTCGTCTCTGTTTTCTTATACACTCATAACAGCATTAGAAAGAGACAGATGTAGGTTGCTCAAAATGCAAAGCGTCACAAAGCAAACGTCAATTTGGCTACCTCGGCTACCTTTATGATACTAAGTTTAAAAGCTACTTAACGTCTCAGGTTTTTGTGTATGACTTTGTTCCTCGCATTTTTTCGTATAATGCTTATGGGCGCATGGGAGTTGAAGTGCTTCGTTGATTTTACGTGTTTTTGTAAAAATAGTACAAAATTAATAGTGGTATACTGTAAATCGCAAAGCTTAAATATTAAATAATGTCCTGCATTATAGTGGGATGTAAATCACATTCATCCCGCAAAGAAAATGATGCGGAAATCATAAGCTTCCATCGGTAAGTAATCATAATCAAATATGGTCATTTTATCGGTTTTGTATTCTCACTGTAGGTTATTTTGGCATTTTTTCAAATTATTTGAGCTTAGTGTACACGGTAGTGTTTTGAAATCAATATTTTATGTAATTAAATAATTCGATTCTAGGGAAAATATAAATTTTAAATCGGCATACTTATAAATTTTTGCATAAACTATCGATAGAATATCGATAGAACTAGCGTCATCTAAATTATTACATTATTTTTCTTTACACGTAGTTTTGGGAAGGATTAAATATTTAAGAGTGAAATAAATACCTAAATACCTACGGTCTTGCCAGCAAATCATACGTCGTGTATGAGTAATGAAATGACAGTGGTCAAAAAGCCGTGTGGCTCATGGTATAATAATTAAACTCATGTGTAGCTTAGGTTTTTGTTTTTAATTTTCAGCATTCCCTCCGTTATTGATATGAGGCAAACATGGATCAACGCTATTGCACGTAACTACTGGGAATGGAAAAAACAACATCGTATTTGTTCCAAACATTTCAGTGATGACTGCTTTATTCAAATATTACTACCAACATCAATTTTTGATGATTTACTCGAACATTTATTTGATAATGATGTATTGGATGAACATAGAAATTTGTTGATTAAATTGATAAGCAAAGAATATTTAACAATTAGAATGCATTATATCGCGAAAGAATTATCTTCTCCTGTAGAAAAAGTAAGGACATTTCTAACAAAAACTATAATTTTTAAAGGACAGCGATTTAAATTTTTTGTTACTTGTTCCGGTGCCAATCGCTCTTTAAAAATTATTTAAGCGTTTTCTTGGTAATTTCCATTTGTTAATAATTTATCCTGTGTTTATAAATAAGTTAATCAGACAAAAGTGAGTTTATTTCACCTTAGCATATTTTAGATTTAAATGCCAAGGAGCGATACCATAAACTAAGAAGTTATTTAGTTAGGATATTGGTATTTATTTTATGCATAGTCACATCACTAGCTAATACTCTTTTGTCTATGACAGCGTACACTTCAAATGTCCTAAAGCGCCTTCTATGCTTTAGTTATTGTTCTGAGGGAAATACCTATAAAAAAAAGGTGCATACCTAGAACTCATAATGTCTCATAAAATGGCTGCCATTGCTAGGGTTGTGGCAATCAAAGAATATTGGTGTTACTATAACGAGTATCAATACGAGTCTTACTTGATATCACATTTAGATCATAATTATATACTTACTTAAAATCTGTTGTAACAGAAAAAGATGAGTAGTTTACTTACCGTCTGTTATCTGAGAATAAAACTCATATCACGTGTTTTTTCCTGTACAGAATTAAAAACTTTTGTATACAACATGTCTGTGTAACATAACGATTTATTAAAGAGTGAGTAGTGGAGTAAAAATAAAAATAATTAAATTAATTTTTTACTCATATTATGTTTATTGGTGTGATAATAATTATAAATGATAAATGATTTTATTTCTGTAAGTAGGTTTGTACAACCACTTACACGTCAATCGTATTTTAAAAACTAGATTAGGTCGGCGTTTCCTATCTGACTACTCTGAGAAGAAAGGCCGAAACAAACTCCGAGGTCACTGTCTCTTTTAAAGTCCAGACAAAATCTTGGTCAGATCATATGAAGGCTATGTAGATCGCTGTCTGAAATGGTCTTTAGAGGAAAGAACCACACAGATTGAGTGGACCTGTCCAGTCAGTTTCTTCAGAGTATTTTTTTGGTGCGGGTAAACCTTTGGACTTATTAATTTGTCTTTTTAAGAAGTCTATTGGTATTACAACAGTCTGTTCCATGTTGAAACAATTTATTCTTCGAAGGTCTTCTATAATGTCTTTCTAATTTTTTGTTGTAGATTGACACATTTTTCTTTTAAAGCCTTAATTGTTTTCAATTTGTACAACCTGAAAAAATAAAGAAAATTACTTCAATCATCAACTTGCGTCGAAAATGCTGCTTTGTAATATTTGTTTGTTTGCTAAGTCTAGATTCTAAAAAATCTGATTTATATTTATACTTTAGCACGAAGATCAGAAAACATACTGAGAAATCACTGACAGGTGGACCTGTAGTACAGCTACGGAACAGAGAGGATACGTCATTGGTACCGTAACCACACTTTAAATAAGAGAGGATTCAGCTCATTTCATCCCCACATTTCATTTTTGATAATTTATCCCCTGTATCCCCCTATAATCATCTGCCTAGTGTCTAGGCAGATGATTATAAGATTGCCGAAAAGGCTTAGGGCCTAGCCTTTTCTCAACAATGTTGCGGTCGGATACATGGAGTGGCTGCCTATCTGACTTGTTACTGGGTAACACGATACCCATTGGTAAGACTGGTGGTCAGACTTCTCACTACCTATAACGACGGTCAGAGATCTAAGAATGACAGCCGGGACCAACGTGCTTGCCGAGGCACGGAGGAGTCTCGGTATGTAATGGGTGAACACCCATCCACAGTCTGACCTCGGCAGGCGTAGCTTAACCTTTGATTGACCCTTCCGGCTGTAATAGCTTAGCCACGAGCTCATCTTGTAATGTGTGATGTGACAATTTGATTCGGAAGATGTATGTGTTTATTACATTATTAATAAACTTACATAATATAATTATGGAATGTCAATGGTGTATCAAGTCGTAAAAAACAGTGTAAAGCGGGGCCGGGTCCGCTAGCATTACAATAAAGCAAATAATATTGATTGACTACAAAAGTCGGGTATTCAGTCGGGCAGTCGGTTGTTTTTTTAATGTATTTATTTTTTATTATTTTTCACTTTTTAGTTGTGGTACCAACCTATAGTAAGATTATTAATTCCAGTCAGTAAAATGACATTTCCAGTGTTGCAGGTTTTTAGTCCCAAATAAATAGTGATGTGGTAGAATCGACTTTTTACAATTAAAAGTTAGTCGAGATTTCATTTTTTTTATTCAATATCAAATTGCCTTTATATAAATAAAAATATGTAATTTACGGTAATTAAACAGAAGACATACACGGTAGGTAATTAAATATTACATAAAATACTGTTATATTATTTGTTTTTGGTTATTGGAAGCACTATGGTCATCACTTGTCACGCTATGGATGCCATTTTGTTTTTCATTCTGCTCCCGAATTCCGACGGTGCCAGTGCCAGAAGTGTTTAATGTCCTCTTCAATTTCTTGTTTATTTCTTACTTGTTAACTTGCTATTTTTTTGTTGAGTTTTGTTACGTTGGTGTTTGAGATGGATCCCCAATTTTTAAAGGTTTGACTACAGGCCTAAAGGGCTCAACCGGCAAAGGTCGACGCCTAATAATTTCACATATAGGCAGTGATGAAGGTTTTGTAGAAGCCGGTTTACTTATTTTTGAATCGAAGAAAAATAGTATGGACTATCATGAAGAAATGAACTTGGACGACCTTATTACAAAACAAGGTTTTTCTTTTGACATGGTTTAAACCATCGAGCCTGTTTTTGAAATAAGAACATAACTGAAATCGAAATACAGTTCCTTTTACAAAACTGTCAACTTAGTCCGGTCTTAGATTGTCAATTTTGTATTAAGAACTTTACTAAAATCGGCATAAAGTTCCAAATACAAAAACTAAATCGAATGTGTAGGTTGGGGCTAAAGTTAGATCGTGTTTTGTAATAAGACGGGGAGTGTTTTGAGGAATGGCTTAAAAGCATTTTGCCAAATTTAAAGCCAAATGCGGCGCTGGTATTAGATAACGCACCGTACCATTCAAGAAAAGTCGAGCATATCCCCACTTCAAACTGGCGGAAGGCTGATATTATTCAGTGGTTGGATGAAAAACAAATTCAATATCAACCTAGAATGATAAAGGCTCCATTAATAGAAATAGTAAAATTACAAAAATCTAATTACGAACGCTATGCTGTGGAAGAGTTGGCCGCTGAATATGGTGTCACAATCCTGCGTCTGCCCCCTTATCACTGTGAGCTCAACCCAATAGAGTTAGTTTGGGCTCAAGCAAAGGGGTACGTCGCCAGGAACAATAAAACTTTTAAAATAAAAGACGTAAAAAAATTATTTGAAGAAAGCCTGAAGGAAGTGACGCCTAAAAATTGGAGACAGTGCATCAACCATGCCATAAAAGTCGAAGACAAAATGTGTCAACTCGACTACATCATAGATGAATATGTGGATTCATTCATTATAAATGTAGCTGATTCCGATTCCGATTCTGAATATACCGATTCAGAATCGGAGTAGGAATCAATAGCAACCGTAATGAATAAAAACGTATAAAATTACTTGTATTTTCCCGACTTTCTAGTGTTAATTCCTCTGAATCTCTATAAACATTTTTTTCCCAGCTTTTGTAATAATGTTGTAGTGAAAAATTTTAATATGCTGGTAAGGTCCATATTTCTAAAATCGTATTATTTAATACGGTATGTATTAAATATTTACAATAAAAAAAAACGCTATAATACCTAATAAAATAAAGTATGACTAAATGTCTAAGTCTATTGATTGCCGAACATCACTATTGTAGCGGGTCACCCTTTTTTGTATCAGTGACAGTTGCACTTGTCATTTTACTGACTGGAATTAATAATCGTACTTTAGTCAAGATTTTGGGAGCTTTATAATAAAAGAATAGGAATACGTGTGAGCAGAAGCGTATGCTCTAATGTATTAATCAAAACTAATCTTATCGTTTACATGGTTGGACTTACAGGTACTTAGAACGCTAAATTGACAAAATGCATGGAACCGTCTGGAAGGGCCACCCTAAACTGCTATCGTGCATTTTATGCTCTCACGGTAATTACTCGTTACTGTTCAGGTTGCATAACTACCTACCCCACAAAAATTCGTATACCACTACTTGCCATGTAAACAACAGTGACAGGATTTTTTTTAACTATATGAAAAAAAAAAACAATCTGTCTACAATTGATGAAAATATTGATGAACATCCTCTTTTTGAAGTCGGTTAAAAAGGCTTTAATTGACGGACACACATAATGTGTCTATAGATTCTATGGCGTATTGTTATAAAAGGACAGGAGTTCCTAAAAGATTGTTTATGAAGGAGGGAACCATAATATTGGCAAAAAAACAGTCTATCAATCAGAGAAGTATGGCGCTGTATGCTGAAATACAGGTTTTTCATCTAGTTCGGCTGCAAATTCTCCCATGTTGTATTATTTTCATTAAAGCCTACAGTTTTTTTTTTATAAAAAATGGTTGTTGTAATGTTAATATTTTAGGTGTGAATAAAAAAAAAAATACTAATCTAAAGCTTCCATTTTCCTTCACAGCTCGTCCCATCAACTGGCATGATCCGCAAGAACTCTCACCTGCGCTTCGGGCGCTACCACCAGCACCTTCATGAGCTGCTGGACCTGGACCTGTCCCCGCTCGACTACATGATGAAGGAGTTCCCAGATGTGCGAGAGCGAGAGGAGATGCGCAAGATCATCGGACGTTACGGACTCACCGGCCGCCAGCAGGTCAGTACTGAGTGGATAGAATTAGTATGTTAAATGTCATATTTGCATGGAGTTCACACAGATTTTGCACTGAAGAGAGTCAATTTATACAGCTGTGTAAATTCCATGCAAATATGACATTGGTTTACTTCATAAACGCTTCAATTTCCTCTGACACATTGTAAGATGTAGATCGACGCGCCGCCGGACGCTGTATATATAACATTATTGTATGCACCATGACAATTATAAATAGAAATGTTTAAAGTAACATATGTTGTCACAATGGGCGTCTTATTGCTAACCATAAACATAATAGTACATCATGTCTGTATTCCCATAGGGCTAGACAGAGCTCCCAACCACAGAAATTCCTTAGAGCCAAAATCTACAGTGGCGACCACCAGGAAAACGTCGACAGACCACAAACAGCCTAAGCCGCTGAGTCTAGAAGAGAGATTTTGCACAAGAGTTCCTTGTATAACGAAAGTGAGCATTACGGAAGGATTTTTGAAAATGAATCTCCTAAAGGGGTTAAATAAGGGATGAAAGTTTCTTTGGAAGTTCGTCATTTGTGAAGTTAGAAACGTGGTAGTTTGTGCCTAGACTACTGTATAAGTAAAAGTTAGTGGTCATCATTTTTGGAAATTCGTCCCTTAAACATCCATCCAGATTTTCTTCCCCTATTTAACCCCTAAATAGGGGAAGAAAGTCTGTATGGATGTTCGCGTATTTTATAGTTAGGAATGTGGCAAATTGGTTCTTACGCTTAGTTAGTTGTATCATTTTTTTTTTTTAACTCATCCCCTAAGGTTACAATAGAACAGAACCCATCGGGTACATGGTTTATACCAAACGAACTACCCTAGTAACTACCTACAACTTGTTTCCTCAGGTGTGTCCGATGCGCCAGCTGTCTGACGGGCAGCGTTGCCGCGTGGTGTTCGCGTGGCTCGCGTGGCAGACGCCGCATCTGCTGCTGCTGGACGAGCCCACTAACCATCTGGACATGGAGACCATCGACGCGCTGGGCGACGCCATCAACGAGTATGACGGCGGCATGGTGCTGGTCAGCCACGACTTCAGGCTTATCAACCAGGTGCGTTATCAAACAAAATAACTTTACTGTCTCATTGCTCTAGAAGTCGTAAGCGGTGATGCTAAGCATGAGGTCCTGAGTTCGGTTTCCCGGGGCGAGCAGTGTTATTGGGTTTTTCCATCTGGAATTTCTCAGTAGCAGCCCAGAGTGGATTTGTTCCCGGTTGATGCCAATATGCTCGTCCCCTGTTACATGGGACTTCATTAACGGTGAAATATAGGTGTACTATACAGGGTGGAAACTTTCAGCGGGGCAGTAAGGGGAAGTGCCTTATCCGTTGCAGCTACACGAAAATGGTCTTAGGAGATTATCCATAATTTTTTATGGATTTTGATCCCCATTCACAGATTTAATAAAAAATTACAGTTAGCAAGAAAATAGCCATTTTACACAAAAACTTCTATGGGACTAACCATTGCTGGAGTACACAAAAAGTCACAAATTGCAAAAAACTTTTCCCGTACATTTTGTATGAAAATTTTATGCAAAAGCTTTTTTAGTGACGGTTGAGATCTTTTTGTGATAAGTTTAAAAACAATTCAAATTTCGAACTCGTTATTATTAAATAAAAAACAATCTTGACAGAATTCATACAAATAAATTGTCAGCAGCCTACTGTACTGTACTGTACTTGGTCGGTACAGAAACGAATCAATTTATGTATTCGCCAAAATGGCGGTCACTTCGAGCACTTGATATCGTAGGGCAAGAAACAGCAAGATTTTAAATAAAAATAACCAAGTACCATCATCAAGTTATGTTATTTAATAAATAAAGAAAATTAATACGCCTTCTTTTTGATATGTGTAAAATATATTAAAAATTTATTTATATATTCATATAGAGATGTACCGACTAGTCGCCGACTAGTCGGTAAAGCCGACTAGTCGGCCATTTTTGTAGTCGGCGACTAGTCGGCGACTAGTCGGCTAAATCCGCCGACTAGTCGGCCCGCTTCTCACTCATGTTAATATGCTTAAAAAATAGAGTGATTGAAATGAAATTGTATCTTTACTCTTGTTATTTTTTATTATAAGAATCACAGTTTCAGTTTACAATACAATTTAATAATTGGTAGAAAATTTAAATAGGAACTCTTCCTTTAGTCTTTTATAAAATAACAAAATATAGGTTAAAGCAAATAATTATTGGTAATAACTTATTACTATGTTATAATTGAACCTACTTATTACTAATAAGTAGGTTCAATTATAACATAAAAAATAGGAACTCTTCCTTTGACATCCCCAAGTTATTCAATCTCGAAATTAATAAAATAAAACAATACTAGAAGTATCTAAGTATAGTAAGTAAGTATCAATTGGATCAACAAACTTTTTTAACAAAATATTAGAAATAAGTAGGTAGGTTTACTTTACACTACAACCTAGAAATAGGAAGTTGTTCTATGTGTACTTTATATATTATACATATAAAACAAGTTCCTATTTCAATATAATAAATTGTACTGAGATCTAGAAATCAAGTAAAATAAACTTCAACAACAAAAAATAACTATTATACTATAGCCTAATAAGAATCTAGTTAACAAACAAAACAATGTACAACACGGTCACATTAACTTGACGCATCTCTGGAATGCGAGGCCCCGCCCGCTTCCCCCCGCATTCCCTTAGCTCGCCCGGCAAGGGTCAGTATGGTCAGCATCTTTGTTACCGATACGCGCGTCGATAATTTGGCTAGATTTCTGTTGTTGTTATATTGTTTTTGGATATTATTGTTACGTTTTCATTATTGTTTTGTTAAGTTTAGACTATTTTTGGTACTGTTAATATTGTTTGGACTGTTGTTTGAAACCCGTAAAACATGGGGAAAACTATACACAGTGAAGGGAGAAATCTCGTTTTAAAAGTGCTACAGTTTTTCGAGAATGAAAAGAAAAATGGACGTTTTTGCATACCGGTGGATCAGGTTGAAAAACGAACCTGTGCCGCAACCGGGATTTCAAGAAGTACTCTTTTTAAGTACTTTAAGATTAAATATTTTTGACAATCAACATAAAATAGTTTTTTTACTACCTACACTTCCTGCAAATAAAGATTTGAAATTATATACATACATAATACATAATTTACATACATTTTTTTTTTCTTAAAAAAAAAAAACTTTGCCCCACACTAGAAATTTCTCCTGTGTCGTAGGTGCGTTTAGTTGTTGATGCTTTTTTGTCACACCGTACCCGAGTGCCAAAATGACGTCATCAACGCCAAGCGTCAAGTTAATGTGACCGCGTTGTACTACTCATCATTAATCAAACAATGGCAATAAAGACTAAAGTTTGACAAGAGTATTCCTCTAGTTTTTATATTTTTTAATAAGGGGCAAATTATGATGCAGAAAGACTAGAGCTTCTGCTCTTTCTGGCAACAATCGATTTCTTTTTGTTTTTTCTTTTTGAACATTTCCGACGTCACCCGGATTTTACCGAAAGTAATGATCGGCCTAGCCGACTAGTCGGCCGACTAGTCGGCCATTTTGCTGCCGACTAGTCGGCTAGTCGGCTAGTCGGCCAAAGTCATAGTCGGCACATCTCATTTGTCTTTTATTTTATTTTTTGTATTTGAGTTACACAAATTCTTTACAAAATCTAAGGGAAAAAAAAAGTTTTTTGCAATTTGTGACTTTTTGAGTACTCCAACGATGGTTGGTCCCATAAAAGTTTTTGTTCAGTATTAGAAACAGGATCGATTGGCATCAAAAATTTTTTTTGGTGTAAAATGGCTATTTTCTTGCCAACTGTATTTTTTTTTTAAATCTGTGAATAGGGATCAAAATTCCATAAAAAAATATGGATAGTCTCCTAAGACCATTTTCGCGTAGCTGCAACGGATAAGGTACTTACCTTACCTTACTGCCCCGCTGAAAGTTTCCACCCTGTATAATAGACTATAGGTACTCCTCTGCTAACACATCGAAAAAAACACGCGTTATGTGATGTTATGTTCAAATAAATTTATTCGACTCTGAATAAAAATATTTTATCAAATTTTATTATCGACGTTCTCCTCCCCGTAACCCAATTTGTTAGGGGTCGGCGAAGCGCAACTGTACTTCCAGATCGATCCAGTGTGATGCATGGTGGCCGGATTACGGTTCGGTCGTTCTACGTAGATCGAACTGTGCCGGTCGGGGCAGAGGTTAATTGCGAGAATTGGCCTTCAGTTATGTCGAGGCGATGAATACGTTACTGATCGACGCTCACCGACCGACTGCACCCGCGGGGCTAACACGGCCTACTGTGATAGGCTTGATACACACATTTTTATCACAGTTTAGGAGCAAAAACCGTCATAAAATGCGTGACTCAAGCCTATTACAGAGGCCGTGCTCACCCCGCTGCAGTTGCACCTTTATATTTACCTACCCAAATAACTTGTTGTCACAGGTCGCGGAGGAAATCTGGATTTGCGAGAATGGCACCGTCACTAAGTGGCAGGGCGGCATCCTGAAGTACAAGGACCACCTCAAGTCCAAGATCATGAAGGAAAACGCCGAGAGCGCAACCAATGTCCGGAAATAGTCCAATGCCTAGCTAATACCCTTAGTTTATGTTCGTCCGTCGCGCGACGCTCCGGCTCCACCTGCGACTGACAAACGGCTGCTGCAATCTGACACACTTCAACACCAGTGAAAAGGACACTTTATAACTATCATATTGTTAAATCGTGCATGGAACCGCCACAGTCCGCCCATTGTTGGCATCATGAATGCTCGGCTCTCAGATTAACATCTCCGCGTGAGTGTTAGCACTTTCAAAGCAATAAATTTTGAACTTGAACCAATAATGTCTGATCCTGAAACAATAATGTCTGAAACGAAGCTGTGTTACATAACAGTTAACATATTTACTTAATCGAGTTTACATATAGGCACTTAGAAGTTATTATATTGTCCGATATTTAAGAAGTTGTTGTTAAAATGAGTTTGTACACCAGCACGTACACTAGTTCGTCTAACTGTAGTCTAAATTCCCCATTAGGTGGTTGTTATAAGACATTAATGTTCCAATATTGAATATTTAAAGATACATTGTAATGTTAAAGCGATATTTAAATGAAATAGTAATGAATAGTCTTATATTGTTGCGAATTAATGTATCTGTAATGTTTGTTATACACTGAACGACATAGTCGCAGCTATATACAGGGTGGTAATAGCTGCAACGGTTAATGTAGCTGTCCTTAGTGCTCTAAATCAAACGAGCACCCTGTATACTGCGACTAACTGTCGCGGAGTTTACGTAGTCACAGGTGTAGCAGAGTGGTCGCTTAGTCCGTTTTGTGAATGACAATTATTATAGGCTTGTGATTCCTTAAGCTGCCTATTGAAGCTTAGTAATAGTGGTATTATAAATAATTTTGTGATATATTTCCCGGGTGATTGCAGCCCAATTATCGAGCAAAGTATCTTGCAATCACTTTGAATGTAGCTTAATATGGATTATATTTTTACACAAGTACTGTCGCCCGGTAAATGTTCACAGTGTCAGGGTACTTACATTTGGTCGTTCACAATTGAATTTTTTTTACCTTATTATTCCAATTTTAATACGGTTGTAGTTATTGTTTGCAATGGAGTCCAAATTCTAACTAATTTTCTTGCATAACACAGGTTTATAGGCTGTTTCGAAAAAAATCGATTAGGTACACTGGTATCTTCGTCGTGTTGATGGCACGACAGTGTATTACATTAATTATACTACTTCTGTAGCCGTGCTCTGCTTGTTACTAAATCAAACGAGAGTTTTCTAAAGGTAAGATGCTATACCTACCTATTAAATAACTGGATTTATCAATATTTTCTCTGAAGGAAAATATAATGTTTTAGTTTAGTGACAAAAATTGTATCTTTTATTTATAGAATATGGGATTAATAAATCAGGACAGATAACAAGTTAATTAAAAGCTTAAAAACTTGATACAAGTAGCTGGTCCCATGGCCTGCATCCTGCAGGCTCAACTGTCTGTGCTGTTAAAATCATTGCCAAGACCTATCCATAACCAGCTTACGGAAACTGATAAAAAAATTACACTATTTACAATGTAGTAGTGGGGCTCGTGGCTAAGTATTTGCTGCTTTCGATAAATACTGGGTGATTGGTAGTCTTCGTTCGTGCATAATATTCCAAGTACCTAATCATAACCATAATCGAAAAAAAAAACTTGTTGATCTTTCAAATGCTGTTTAGGTGATTTTTAAATGTTACCATGGTGTGTGCGAGACACCGTAACAAGTTTTGTGTGGTGATCGACCAAATGTACGTGGCTCGTACAGTGCGCCACGGCGGTGACTAGATGTAATAGTAAATGGTTCGGCTTACATAGGTAGCAACAGGGATGCCTTCTGAAACATATTTGACTACATTATTTATATTCTTCTAATAGTAATCATATGACTCGTCTATCGTTGACTCTCAGTCGCCAGACAAATATAAAGGCGTTAACAGTGATACCAGGGTTGTGATGATCGACTTCGACATCTCTTGCCCTTTCAGAAATGTATTCATGAAGCATCTACAGTGATAATCAAAATGTTCATTAATTATGTCAAAGTATCTGTGTGATTTCGATAATAGAGATTGTTTTAGCCATAGGCTAATCAGCTGTGACAAATAGTTTAGTCTTTTAAGATGAAATTCTTCAGCGAGTATGTTTATTTAGCAACACAAGGCTCGACAGTGAGCTGGTGTGGTTGTGTGTATTTAATACATTTCATTTGGCTGTCTGTCTTCAGAACTGAACTTATTTTTACAACAGTGCCTTCAGTTCGTAACTAACCCGCGTAATAGTATTAACTTGTATTCAATGGGGGAAAAATGTAAAATTTCCATTTTGTAAACTGCTTGATCTGAGGCAAATTTATACAAATCAATAAAATTAAACACATGGATATGTTTGTTTTCTTGCTTTATTTCTTGATAGTATCCCATGAAGATGACCTGCATAGCTATTCACAACCATTCGACGGGCTTCCGTATCGAAAATGATACATCTAGAACCCGACTGCAAATAGCATTGGAAGAATAGCGGTTGTTTATTTAGTTTAAACTCGAGATTTTCGGTTTTTGTGAACAGCGTTTAGAGAACTCCTTATAATACGAATTGATGTTCGATTCGGTACGGAACAGTATCGATTGTTGGTGAATAACTATGCTGATCAGTGTTGTGTGGCGAGTGCGACCCGACCTGCAGGTCACAACCCGTCATACTGTACGTAAGGCAGTCTGGCAGAACATTACTGACTGGACAGGTCCACGGGATCTGTGTGGTTCTTTCTGAAGACATCTAAAGACCATATCAGACAGCAATCTACATGGTCTTCACATTGTCATGATCCACTTGATGTCTGACCAAATTTATGTCTGGACTTTATAAGAGGCTGATCTCTGAGTTGGTTTCGGCCTTTCTTAGAGTAATCGGATAGGAAACGCCGACCTCATCTATTTTTAAAATATGATTGGAGTGTAATGGCTCGTTTACATTATTTCGATGACTGAATGCGTCGCCTGCATTCGGTATAACTGAATTCGTTAACCGAATTGACCTGTTTACATTAGGTCGGTGGCCGAATGCGTCGATCGTCACTGTAAAATTTTACTTGAATTTCAGACGTTCACGTTAAAATCACGTTGCAAACGTTGATAAGTTTCCACAAGTCTGTTATGTTATGACCGAATACGGCCAACCGTAACAACTTTTATACTAATACTATTAACACTATGTTTAACTATATTTGTATATAGAGGCACGAGGAACAGGGTGTAGAATATGGAAAAGGCATTTTACCTTGGGCATCTAATCTCGATAAAATCCTATCTAAAAAAAAGAAATCGACCGCAGAGTGAAGGATACGTGGAACAAATACTGGGCTATGAAGGAAATCTTCAGAGGCCCCATACCCACGTACAAAACTGAAAACGAAAGCGATGAACATCTGCCTTACGCCGGTTCTTACTTACGCATGCCAGACGTGGTCTCATAAAAAGTCACTCAAATAAAATAAGAAGCTTGCAAAGAGGAATAGAACGGAGCTACATGAACATTAAATTAAAAGATAGAGTTAAAAGTTCACTGTTAAGAAAAAGAACAAAGGCGAGGGATGCGGTCAAACAGGTGCTGACACTGAAATGGAAATGGTCAGGTCATATTCAGAGAGCTATGGATGAATGATGGTCACAAAATTATTTCGAATTGGTACCCAATATATAAAGCCAGACAAGCATAACACAGGCGCTGCTGACTGCCCCGCGAAAATAATGGCTGAAAAAAGGTACATCAATTCTGTAGATTATGGAGGCGCCTAAGAGCGCCGTAAATTAGTTATTTTTCTGACCTTCTTTTTTATATTTTTATTTTTTAACTACTATTGATAAATAGTTTGATTAATGATTTAGATAATTTCTCTGTATCCGAGTCCAAAGTTTGTGAAGCTGAAAACTTCAAACAATATCTATCCGGCTACAAAACACCGCTAACCATATTAACACAAAATATCCGCAGTGTTTTTAAGAATTTTGATAGCTTTAGTACATTTCAGCAACGGATAAACATACATTGTGACGTTATTGTTTTAACCGAATGCTGACTTTCTAAACAATATAACATACCACTAATCCCGGGATATAAAATGTATAGAAGTAATATCAATTACAACCAAAATGATGGGGTGATAGTTTATGCAAGAGATCATCTCAATGTCTCTGTTCAGGAACCTGTTATGCACGACTGTAACAGATTGTTAGTTAAAATTGGATCAGAATTTGCGATATTAGCGTTATATCGACCTCCGTCTTTTAGAAATACTAGCATTTTTACTGACTCTCTGAATGAGACCTTGCAAAACCTGTCATCCATCAAAAACACGATTGTAATTGGAGATATTAATATCAATATTTTACCTGGAAGTGCTGATGCGTCTGTTCAGGACTACCTCAACCTATGCGCCTTTCATGGCTTGCTCCCAGCACACAGCTTTCCTACACATCACAGTGGCTCCTGTTTGGACCATATTATGCTTAAATCGAATTTACCTTCACTTGCACTTGTAATTAACTCAACAACAACACATAACCGATCACAATGCTGCCCTACTAACCCTTAATTGTAAATTACTTAAACAAGACACTCGCAAAATTTCAAAACTGAATATAAATAAACTTGAAGAAGGTTTACGAGTCATCGATTTTGATCCAGTCGATAATTCCGCTGACCCGCAGTTTTGCATGTTGTATGTAATTGAAAACATACGAAATGCAATTCAGCAAAACACAGTCGTATCGCAGTTGAGTAACAAAAATCAGAACATAAAACCATGGATCACATCAGGTCTTATTCGCTGTATGAAACATAGGGATAAACTGCATATGAAAACTAAATCTAATCCTGACAATGCAGTATTGCAACTTTCGTACAAAATATATCGTAATTTCTGCAATATTCTCCTTAAAAAAATTAAAAGAAATTACGACAAAGTGGCATTGGAAAAGGCTGGAACAAATAGTAAAAATATCTGGAAATATATTAAAGACGCAACATATACAACAAAACAATATGACTCAGCTTCAGGTTTATTACAAGCACACTCGTCATCGCTGGAATCCGCTAACATAGCAAATAATTTCTTTGTTAATGTTGGAAAGTGTTTGGCTGAAAAAAAATCTGGATCAGTCCCAAAACCTAACGAGCACTCCTTTAGCATGCAGCACTGCAGCATCCTTTGCGCTGCTAGATACTGATGAGACTGAGGTAGAAAGTATAATTATGACCTTGAAAGAAGACTGTGCAGTTGGCTGGGATAACATATCGAATAAAATTATCAAAAAATTCAAGGACATTTTGGTACGACCACTGACTTATATTTTCCGCATTTGTTTATCTTCAGGTCATTTCCCCGAGTGTCTCAAAAAAGCTGTAATTGTCCCTGTCTATAAATCAGGCAGCAAAGCGCAAGTGACGAATTATAGACCTATTTCTTTACTGCCTTCCATGTCAAAAATATTGCAAAAAATTATAAACAAAAGGTTGTTAAAATATTTGGAAGATAAATCAATTCTGTCTGAGCGGCAGTTTGGTTTTAGGCCTAAAGTTTCCACTGCTGATGCGGTACACCATGTAACTGACTATCTAGCGCAAGAACTTGACAAGGGTAACCACACAGTAGGAATTTTCCTGGACCTCGCCAAAGCTTTTGACACAGTTTCCATTCCAATCCTGTTGCGCAAGCTTGAGATCGTGGGTGTAAGAGGCACCCAGCTGAAAATGTTCCAAAGTTATTTAGAAGATCGTTCCCAGTGCGTAAAGATTGGCAATGTTCTCAGCGCTGTTCAAAAAAACACATTTTTTGGTGTTCCTCAAGGAAGTATTTTAGGGCCCACTCTGTTTTTGATCTACATAAATGACCTTTGAATCTAAAGCTAGAGCATGGCACTATCATAACTTACGCTGACGACACTGCTCTACTTTTTTCGGCTGACTCAGAAAATGAAGTCTACAATCTTGCGCAACACGGATTGAATATTGTAAATAAATGGCTTCAAAATAACTCACTAACCCTAAATGCAGAGAAGACAAATTACATTAAGTTTTCGATGCGCAAGCAAATATCGAAGATCCCCTCAGCCTTGCATGCTCATTGTTGCCCAGCGCCTGCAGATAGCCAGTGTAAGTGTCCGAATATTAAAAAGACAGATAAAATAAAATACCTGGGTATTATAATAGATGAAACCCTTTTCTTCAAACCACATATGGAAGCTCTAAGCAATAGAATTCGTAAGCTAATATACGTATTCAAAAAGATACGATTTATTGCAGATCCAGAAATAATTAGGCAAGTATACTTTTCTCTTTGTCAGTCAATTTTGACTTACTGTATTACTTCATGGGGTGGGGCGAGTAAAACTTTGTTATTGCCTATTGAAAGAGCTCAAAGAGCTATTCTTAAGGTGGCTACTTGCCGCCCTTTTCTTTTCCCCACTAACATACTGTATCGTCAAATGGGGTTACTTTGATACTACGGGGTTACTTTGATAACAACTTTAGGCTTATGAAAAACTTAATTTTATAATAACTACAACGCTATAATACAAATAAACTATCAGTAGTGCCAAGTACTGATAGTTTATTTTTTAACTGGTGTTGTAGATATTATAAAATTAAGTTTTTCATAAGCCTAAAGTTGTTATCAAAGTAACCCCGTAGTATCAAAGTAACCCCATTTGACCGTACAAAGCTTGTAAAGTACTTACAGTTCGACAGTTATTTATAATGAGCACTGTACTAAAACAACACGCAGCGCTTCCATACAGCACTGAATTAACAAAAAGGAGACGGAAATATATAGTTTGCCCTCAAAAAAGTACAAAACATGCTTTCACAGCCAAATTTTATATGTACCTCGGACCGCTACTCTATAATAGGCTAAATGATAAAGAAAACATCTACTCCTTAAATCATAGTAACTGCAAGAAAATCCTTATGGAGGCTCTTCAAACTATGTCCTATGAAGATACAGAGAATTTATTACTTGTGTTAAAATAAATATTGTTCATATTATATAATTTTATACACCTTTTTACATGATAAGTAGGTACCAATAAGATATTATATATGATAATTATGTGATTATTTAATCAATTAATGTTACCTCCAATCGCCTGAAACACAGTGAAATTAGGTAAAATAATACCGTCGCTGATTTAACACGCTTTAAACAGTCTAAGAGTCAAGTCAAAAAAGTGTTCAGTTCAACTGCACACGATTTTGTTAAACCTTACCCAGCGCCACTTGATCACAAAAGCGTGCTCAGTTGACGCGAATTGAACACGGGATCGTAGGATTCCGTAGTAAAACAAAAGCGTGTGGATTTCGCGAGACCGGTGTCGCCAGTTGAACACGGAAAGGGAAATACGCCACAGGATTACCTAGTTCAGGCACAAATCATAGGTGAACTTGACATAGATTTAAGAAAAACTGTATTTACCGTTAGTCCTTATATTTATGAATAAATTATTATTATTATATAAAAAAGAAGGAAGGGTAGACCTTCTAAAAGATGGAGTGACGACATCATACTAACAGACGGAGTCTTATGGCCCAGACGAGCAAAGGACAGAGCCACCTGGAACAGTTTGGAGGAGGCTTTCACCGCAAAAGGCGGACTTTACACATAACAATACTAACCATATATAAGCACAATACTAACATTACTAACATATAAATAAATAAGTAGGTACCTGAGGGTATTAAGGCCTAGATAAGGGAAATTTGTAATAAAATGAATAATATCCAACATAATCAACCAGTTTTATTACTACTCAGTCATGTACTTAAATTACTACAGAGTTTAAACAAAAAATAGCATTTCTAGCTTAAAACCAAAACAATATATAACTTTTTTTTAAATGCAGTCTGTAGGCTTTATTATACTAGGGTAGGGTAAAAAGGCCTATACTTTAAACTATCCAAAAATCTGCTTATACTACGTAAATTGGTATTCTTGAGATCAATAATCATTAACATAAAGTAATAGGAAGCATAGTGGTCTTAGAAAATAAATTGCCTTTATTCGCATCCATCAGGACATTGAATGTCATCAGTATCTTCTGCAGTCAAACCGACACACTCTTCGTGGTACCACTTGGAGCATTGCGAGCATTGCCTCATTGCATCGTCCATTCTATCTTCTTTGCAGGCATGACAGTACCAACTCACTTGTTTTTGTGATTTAACTTTGACGGTAGTAGACTTTTTTGCAGATACGATTTTAGCTTTCTTAGGATTTAAAGTCTTTTTAAACTTCATTTTTTCTTTTCTACCTGTTTTAACATCAGTAAAGTTTTCGTCTTGTTTATTTTTCTTTCTTTTATTACCTTTCACTAATTACGAAGGCTGTAGCCGGAGGATTTAAAAAATACAAAATTTATTTAATAAAAGACAATTTAATTTAATAAGAATTACAATTCTAATTAATAGCTAAAGTAGTCGACGGTTGACCGATGTTGTGTCAAAAGTGTCGATTTCCACAAAAGCCGCGATGTCCGGTGTCGGGCTGCATCACGTTGTGCTGCGTCGGCGCCTCGTGTCCGCGGCTGATGCAATGCGCGGTAATTAGGTAAACGCTTGTCAGCGTTTTAGGTGCTATGCGAATATGTAACACCTCCCCCCGAAGATCAGCAACTATTTCGAAATCTTGTGTGTAAGAGATGATGAAATATTGCTGTGGTCCATCTTATCTTGCTGGGACTGATTCTATTTGATTCTTGAATTTCAGCATAATTTCCTGAAGATGTACCATCATCCGTTTCCATTGATTGATTTTCATGAAGAAGTTTCGTGCGATGTCGTCGGTACATCAGTGCGATGATGAGTGCACTTGCACCGGATAGTATCAGATAGATTGGGATCGTAGTATGGTAGAGGGCTGTATCAATTGCTTCATTAAGTTTAACTGGAGCCTGTAACATGATCTTCGTGTTTATAGAGTGCAGGCTTTCTAGGTTAGCAGAGTTTAGTATGATTGGTGCTTCGCTTGACGTTTCTAAATCTTCAATATTCGTAGGCAATTGCATAATCTCCAGAGCGAATTCTTTAATATGATTGTTAGAGTTAGCTATGGTGAATTCGGGCGTTTTGATATGACAATTGTACGGGATGATAGCCAAATAGCTTCCTTCAAGGGTTTTATAAGTTTCTTGTCTGCATGATATCTTGACTTTGGTTGGATATGGGAAACTGATGGTGTAATGTTTCTCGTCGAGTTGTTCTACAGCTTCTTTCTTCAAGACGACTGAAGACAGCTTACAAGATGGGAGGAGTTCTTGCTTGGAGATCAGATGCTGAATGCAATCCGGATCATCTTGAGTCTTGTATTTAGATTTTGCTTCGCAGAGGTACAGGGAGTTTACCTTCGGGCATTCAGCCTCCATGTACATAGAATCTTGTCCAGAAATCGCAATAAAAGGTGAGGTAGGTAAAAGGATCTTATTATTTTTGTTAGGGACAATGGACAGTTTATAAAGGTTATAGATTGGAGGGAAGGCAATCGGTACCTTAAATACTATAACTATCTGATTTTCTATACAAAAGTATCCTAGCTTAATTATATCGTAATAGTCTCTTAGTTCTAATTCAAGGATTTCATCCTTTGAGTATAAAATCCTTAATTTATTTAACATATTCTTCATCTCAGCTGTACTAACTACCATATGCGGTGTGCTTAATGCACGTATAAAGACTAAAGTGTACTCTAGTTTATGGAGCTCTTCTGACAAGTTATCTATGTTATCACTTAAGATAATTAAGTATTGAGCCATATGGGCGTAGTGGATGAAATAGAAGTCTGCCGTATTATTGATTATCCGATTTAAAACATCGCCCATTCTCTCCTGATTTTTAGTTATATTAGTTAACAAGTTGGCATTATTTGAAACCCAAGTTTTAGATAGACTAACGTGCTGATTAAATTGAGACTGTATCCTGTACCTACTCATTAACCTGAAGGATTTTTATAGCATTATCGTATTTAATTGCATCAGTTTGGTCAAGATTACCGGATATACTCTTGATAATGGAACCTAGACCATCGATAAGTCCTCTTTTATGACGATTATGTTCAAATGACTCTAACTGTGTAGATATTTTAGCTAATTTAGATGTAAGATAATGCATGTGCGGGTCGAATAATAGGGATGTCTTATTATTTAATTTGTGTCTGAAATCAGTTACTTGTGTGCTAACTGTATTTATCTGAGATTGTATACTATCGAGATTAACATAATTAAGAAAGGAATGATAGTGGGAAACGATACGCGTCGTTCCTAGATTAAACGGAAGTATGCAAGGGCCGTTTCCTAAAGGATCAATCGTTACTTCTTGTCCTTGCGTCATTTGGAGTAGCAGCAACAGTAACATCCTGTAACAATACGGAATCTTTAGGGCTCCTCTTTAGACGAGATTTTGCAACAGGACCTCGTTTTTTCCTAGTATAGATGTGTATGGGAAGATCGGCTAGGACTATGTCTTTATTAAAACGTGGAGCTAACTTTTGTCTGCTTGCTAGAGGATTACGGACAAATACTTGTTGATCAGGGCTATATTTTTTTTCAGGTTCGCGATCTTTATTCCTATTTTCGGTTAATTCGGTCCTATGGTGAAGAGAGGTTTCATTTATAATTTCGTAGACCTGGGTTAGTCGTTTTTTATGGTCTTGTAGGTAATTTTGCAGTAGGTGCTCAGATAAATTTAAATCCAAGGAATCGCGAGGATCAAAGTGTCCTGTGATTAAGTCTATAGGCCTACATTTAGTGAAGCTGTGTATAGAGCTGTTATAACCTAAAACTGCATAGGGCATTCGATTTATGGCAGGTTCATTACGTTTCTCTAGCTTCAGGATTTTGAGGTGTTCGAGAAGGGTAGAATGAAAGCGCTCTACTATACCATTATCGTTAGGGGTATGTGCAAGTATCTTATGATGCTGTATCTTATGAAGACGGACAAATTCAGTAAATAATGCATTAGTGAACTCAGGTCCCTGGTGTGTAACTATAGTATATGGAACGCCATGATGGGTGCAAAACGTTAGAAGAGCCTGAACGACACTTAACGCGGTGCCATCTCTGAGATGATATGCTTGCGCATATTTCGATAAGGCGTCAACTAAAGTAAGAAATTTCTCATTTTGTGCTGTAAAAAGATCAAGATGTACAATTTCAAAGGGTTTAGTTGGAGGAGGAACTATTGAGAATCTTTGCTTAATAGGGTTTCGATCGTACTTTGCTTGTCCACAGATACTACATTCATTGATATATTTCGATATACTTTCTTTCATCTTAGGCCAATAATAATTATGTGATAAAGCAAGGAAACACTCAGTTATGCCACGGTGATTTGTTTTTCCTTCGTGGTAATTACGAATAATTTCCTGTTGGTTTAAATAATTTTTAACGTTCTCTACCTCTTTTTTGTTAAAACCATGTTCAAGGCAGAGCTTTTAAATTTATCTTGCATAATCGGGATTATACTGTACATGGCTTGAGGGGGATGGATGAGAATTCCTGTTCTTACCTTGGGATTTACATATTCTTTTACAGCATTAATTACGTCCTCTTCTAGATTAGACTCCGATAATTGTATAATAGTCTTAGTGTGGGTTTCAAACGGTTTAGATACGGTTGGGCGTTTTTTAATATCTCCTACGATGACAAAGGATATTTGACGGTGGAATTTATTCAGGGGTTCATCGGATATCGGTATTTCTAATATGGGACTTTCGGCACTGGTATGAGCTGTTGCTGTCGTAGAATCGATCACTGAAGGTGGTTTTTCGGACGTGTTAACTGCTATAGAGTTTGCTTCTTCATTATTGATTTCAATGCGAGACAAAGCGTCTGCATTTGTGTTCAGCTTACCCTGCTTATAGACAGTAGTGAAATTATACTCGCTTAACTTTAATCTCCAGCGAGTTAAACGTGAATTGGGTTCTTTTAGATTCATGACCCATTGTAGGGGCCTGTGATCTGTAACGATTTTGAACTTTCTACCAAATAAGTAAGGGCGGAAGTATTTGGTTGCCCACACAATCGCCAGCAGTTCTTTTTCGATTGTGCTGTAGTTAATTTCACTAGTGTTTAATGTGCGGGATGCATATGCTATGGGCTTGTCGGTACCTATCTGTCCTTGTGAGAGAACGGCACCAATGGCAAGATTAGATGCGTCAGTTGTCAGAATAAAGTCTTTACTAAAGTCTGGGTATTGCAATATAGGATCGTTGATTAAAAGGGTTTTGCACTTCTCAAAACAACTGATATAATTTGGATCGGTTATGGTAATTTTTGAACCTTTCTTAAGACTTTGCGTCATAGGTTTTGTTATACGAGCAAAGTCTGGAATGAATTTCCTATAATACCCTAGCAGACCGAGGAAGCGTTTAATTTCAGTTGCCGTTTTGGGCATTGGGAATTTCTGGATGGCCTTAATCTTATCCGGGTTAGGTTTAACACCGTCTTTACTAATGATGTGTCCTAAATATGCAGTCTCTAATTTTAAAAAATCGGATTTATTCATTTGAATTTTGAAATTAGAGTCTCTAAGTCTCTGAAATACCTTTTCTAAATTCACCATGTGTTCCTGAAGGGATACTGAAAAAACGACGATATCATCTAAGTACACTAAGCACACAATATTTTGAAGGCCCCGTAAGACATTGTCCATCACCCGTTGAAAGGTTGAAGGAGAATTTTTTAAACCCATTGGCATGCGAAGAAATTCGAAGTGTCCATGCTCGACCGTAAATGCGGTTTTATGGATATCATCCGGGCTCATCTCAACTTGGTGAAAGCCACTCGCGAGGTCTAGGGTGGTAAAATAGTGGCAATTACCTAACTTGTCAAGGACGTCCGAAATGTTGGGTATAGGATAGCGGTCATCTATAGTTTTTTCGTTTAATTTCCTGAAGTCTATAACCAAGCGCCATTTGGTTTTTCCGCTGGCGTCGGCTTTTTTGGGAACTACCCAGATGGGGGAGCTCCACGTGGACTGTGAGGGGCGTATGATATTTTGTTCTAACATTTTATAGATTTGATCTTGAACCTCCTGCTTATGTATGAACGGGTATCGGTAACTTTTTGTATAGATTGGCACATCATCTGTTGTTCGAATAGAATGCTTTACTTGGTTCGTGAAAGATAATGGCTCGCCATCAATATAAAACACATCAGCGTACTGAGCGCAAAGTGCTTCCAAATTGGCTTTTTCCTCGGGGTTCAAATGATCTGTACGCAGACGAGACAAAACTTCATTTACGCGGTCGGACTGTTGTTTGGTGCGCATGCACTGAACATTGAATAAGTCAGCACTAACAGGGCGATCCATAGAAAATACTACGTCATGATGTGACGCATTTGTTACTTCTATTATACCTCTATTATTTTTTACAGTTGTAATACAATCGCCTATCAAACAATTTGAGACACACTGTTCAGGAATTAAAACGTCACCATCCTCAGAGTTTATAGGGACGTTAACTAATTTAGATGAATTAGCCGGTACTATGTCTTCGTATAAATTACAATTGCGGGAGTCGTACATCAGTAAAGGATTACTAGAATTACGAGTGACCAACAACCTGTTTTTCAGGTCAATATTAGATCCTAGTTTTTCTAATAAGTCATAACCAATCAAACCATCAAAGAAATTATGAAACGAATAAACGAAAAGAGTTATGTCATCTGGCTCATTAAATTCCTGAAAACACGGTAAAGTAATAGAGTAATCACTTCTAGTGGTAGCGTGAATATTCGTTACCTCAAAGGGATCATAGTTACACGGTATATGGGATAAGAACTTTGAACAACCGCTGGACTAACAAAAGACATATTTGCACCTGTATCAATTAATAATTTAAGCGGAGGGTTTGAAATTTGAATATATGGCACTTGCCTGTGCGTTTGCAAATTAATCTCTATTTTGACTTGTCTGATTTGGAGACCTTCTGAAAATCCTCCCTTTCAGCAGAAGGAATCGGGTCCTTTACTTCCTCTACTATAACATAAGAATCTGTAAACTGTGGTTGCTCATACGCGTATTCACTCGGATACGCGTAATCGGGATACTCAAAATGTCCCTGGGGGTAGTATTCATCATTAACAAAATAATCGCCGTAATAGTCATACTGAAATTGGTCGCTCAAATCATTATAATTAAGTTCCCGTGTTCTAAAATAATTTGCGGGCGGCGGATTTCCAGATTTAGACCAGTCATAGGTTGCACGTGGTGCAAATGGTTTAGCCGCATAATGACTTACGCCACTCATAGGTTGCGGGGTGTTACCAGCAGCTGGTCTAGGACCAGGCATTCTGGGGTGCATGTTGAAGAGCCTCCTCGTGGCGCAACGTCGGCTCCAATTTCTCCCAGTGCGGTTTTGGGGGACAATTGGGGCTGGCGGCTAATCTTCAACAAGCGGGGAAAGGTCACGGTTCCAATCACCGATCATGCTTGATGGTCGGTGAAGGGAACCGGGCTACAGAGGGCAGGTACGCCCACTCCTCCTCTGCTTACAGAGGGAGGTGAGTGGGCGTAGACTGGGCAGGGCCGCCGATGCGGAACAGGCGGTCGTGTTCCGGAGGAAGGCAGCGGCGCGCGCGCGGGGGGATGATTCTCTCGCGTGGCGCCGCTCCGGAGAGGGGAGGGGTCGAGGAAGACGCCGGTCTGGTAGTCACCTCCGGCTCCTCCCGGGTGGAGGCCAGCAGGCGGTGGGTGCGGGGGCGCCCTTTGCCTGTATTGCACGGGCCTCCACCAGTGTCGGACGGGAGTGGCCGGGTGTTCCCGGAAATTCCCGTAGCCCCCCAGTTAAATGGGGGGCATGCGGGGCCCGCTAACTAGGCGGGCATGCGCCGGGAGGGCTGTGGAAGTAGAGGCTGAGCCGATTTCCCATAGCCCTCCCATCACGGCGTTGTGGGAACACCGCTGAGTTTTAGTGGGTATACTGTCGAGTGCGGATTTCGACAGGATTCCCACATACCCCGTCTCGTCCCCCACGAGCGGGGATGCATAAAGCATTTCTCAGCGTCAAAAAAAAAAAAAAAAAGGACCAGGTATTCTAAAAACTTGACTCTGAGGTCTATAATTAGGCGGTGGTGAACTAAACTTTTGCTGCGTACGTGTAGGACCGCGATATTGGGAGGGTTGACCCTTCCAAATCGGAGCAGGTTGCTGTCCTTGAGGCATAAACGATCGCGAGGGTCCTGACATGTTAAAAGGCCCAAGGGGTGTCAAATTAAAGGGACGTTGTGTGGGTGGTGCCACGTGAATCGGTGGCATAAGGCCATAAGAAAATCTTGGACTAACCTGATGCTGTGGCTGCGACTTCCTGTCAGGAGCATGAACGTTGCGCTGCTGCAAATACAACGTATTCATCTCTTCGTGCACAAACTCTAAAGCTTTCTCAATTGTATCAGGCCGCATGCACCGAATGCGAGAACCCAGCGGGTCACGTAGACCACGTAAGTACGACTGTAACGTGAGTTTCTTGTACAAGGTGCGTTTCGATTCAATGGTACTCGCTATTGTTTCATGCAGGCTGATATATGTCATAATAGTACTAAAGAGGTTTTGACACTGTTCATAAAATTCCTGCGGGGTTGCTGAACCTTGCGTTAAAAGCGCTAAGTCATTGTATAAGGATGTCTCATCGCGTTGATCAGCGAAATTATTAACTAAAGCACTCCTAATTCCCTCCCAAGTTTCCGGGATTCCATTCGAGTTAATCGTACGCGATGCGGGTCCTACTACCTTATTTAAAATTCCGTTTAATAATGCCAAATTAGTTAATTGAGATGCCGGGTCATTCCTTACATACTCCTGTACTAATTGATCACATAGCTTTATGAATCGAGTTAATACGTTCGAGTTTCCGTCGAACTCCGGAACCAATCGTAGGGCTTTGTGAATTTGATCCACTGAGTCAGCCATAGTTGCTACAAATGAACTACTACTACTGCCCTCCTGTTCTGTCTCTAAATTTCTATTTTCGTCTAAAATACTAATTCTACGATTACTACCTAACCTAGGAAACCGAGATTGCCGTGGATGGAAAATCTTGGAAAGATAAAGGATAACAATTAAACATAAAAAGGGAAGCGACTCCAGAACGATTCTAAAGTACTTACTTGCAATGATTTTGTACCTCTACTGTATCGATGTCTGGATACTCCTCTGGACTGCAGCTCTTGTAGGTTCAGGATACTCGTACGGTGCCCGATGGCCACCCGGGTGACTCGCGATCCTATCAAATTACTCTCGCGAACCGGCCCGCGAGTATCCTACCGACTGCGCCAATTACGAAGGCTGTAGCCGGAGGATTTAAAAAATACAAAATTTATTTAATAAAAGACAATTTAATTTAATAAGAATTACAATTCTAATTAATAGCTAAAGTAGTCGACGGTTGACCGATGTTGTGTCAAAAGTGTCGATTTCCACAAAAGCCGCGATGTCCGGTGTCGGGCTGCATCACGTTGTGCTGCGTCGGCGCCTCGTGTCCGTGGCTGATGCAATGCGCGGTAATTAGGTAAACGCTTGTCAGCGTTTTAGGTGCTATGCGAATATGTAACACACTTCTTTACTATTTATTTTCTCTTGATTATATTTATCAAATAGATCTTTTGTGACTGGAGTACCTCGATTATTAATGGCTTTTCGTCTAACAGTTGGTGTGCATGTTTGAACTTTAACAGGCGTAGGCAGAAGATCATAAAAAACATTTTTTTTCAACCGACTGAGTGGTAAATCATCAGATTCATCTGAACAAGAGCTTGTTCCATAAACTGTGCGATAATAGCTGCGTTGCACGATCGATTCTCTTGAGACCTGACCTGTGCATGTTGATGCTATAGCTGGTGATTGCTTAGTTTGTTCTGGAGTCACTGGTCGAAGACAATCAACAGGTGAAATATTTCCAAGCGAGACATCGGGTATTGGAATCGGTGTAAAATTGATGGTGAACTAACAGCAGATTCTGAACTCTTCTGTTGATCACTATTAATAGGTGGTATATTTTCTTGATCACGATCAAGCGTTGAGGCTTCCGATAAAATAGACGGTGTTGTATCTCCGGATTCTGAAGCTTGTGCATGAGGATGTTCGAGAGCTGGTGCGTTTTCTGGTGCACCATCTGGTGCAGGAGCTTCCGTTAAAATGGAAGGAGAAGAAGGAGTATAATAAGGCCTATAGTAAAATTTTATAGGCCATAATATCCGCCAACCACGTGGTTCAGAAAAAAAAATTAGAACTACAAGTCCTTTAATACGGTAACCTAGGAACAAGCATACATTAATTAATAAACGGACAGTTAATACAGTTTTGTAAATATGATATTTCTAAATAACTTACGTTTTACTAGAGCCAATTTTTATAATTCGTGCCGCGTGACCGTACCTACCGATAAATGATTTCGACGACACTGGCGGGGGGAGAAGTGCAAGCGTTCGTCCGCCACTTCGCAGCGACTTGTATGCGCTCTGAGCTTGTGTGAGTGTAACCTTGATAGTCAATAATTATTGTATTTCGTACGTTTTTTGTTACTTAGGCCTTATTGCCCGACAGGCCTTAATACCCGCGGGTACCTACCGGTACACAACACAAAAACTAAATGTAAGGGATAAAATAAAGCTAATAAATAAATAAAAATAAAATTATCACGATATTTGTGCATAGAGGCATGAGGAACAGGGTGTAGACTATGGAAAAGGGAGGATTCTCCGACCAGACGGGCGTCGTGTCTTGTGGGCAACTGCCCAAACCCAAAGTGCCCAACGAATGATGTCGGTAAGTATAGTATATGTCACATCCGGCAATTGATGTTTACAACCAACGACCATATAGCCTGGTCGTTGTTTACAACGAAACAGGGCGCACCACCTAGCGGCAACTATCAAGACTCGAGTTGTCGCGCTTTGACAGAGTCGGGGCGTTTCCGCTCGGTTACGAGGTCGAGGAGAACGCGCCAGGTCGGGCATTCTGATCCTGGTAATCGAGCAGTGAAGACGCTTTGGAACTGTCCTACGTTTTGTTGAACCATCATCATCATACCAGTCTGTTATTGTGTCGCTGCAGGGCAAAGGCCATAATAGTAGATGATTATTATTAAAGTATAAAGTGATTGTTATGTGTCAAAGTAATTGTTATTTATTTGCACGATACCCACATAAACCCGCCTGATGGCTGATCGTAGCTCGAACCATCCGGATGATCCTTCATATATATACTAGTTGCGCGGTAAACTCTGCTTGCGCGATGCAGGATTTTGCGTGACGTCAGTGTAATGCGTAGTTCACATGTGGCGATGTAGATACCGCTACAACTCTTTCACTTGGCACACCACAGACTGTACTCCGCCTTTATGAAAGAATTTCCAATATTATCGTCCCAATAAATTTTAATATAGAAAAAATTGGTGCCGATTCTCTTGTCACAAAATTCTTTAAACAAAACTAATTAACACCAAAATTTAGTTTATTCCTGAAAATTTTTGTGTCATAGGTTTCGGCAGTTATGGAACCCGAAGCTTAAATTAGATGTGTCAACAGCATGCACATTAGGATGGATATAATTTGCAGAGCTATGAGTTTTTGGTGCATGTGTCGAGCTGCGAGAATAATTTTTAGAGTTTAAGTAATCCCTAAAGTTTTACCATGTCCGTCCGTCTGTCCGCAGCTTAGCTCAGAGACTTAGTACTAAAAAGCTGTAATTTGGCATGGATATACATATTAGTAACACATACATATCAGTTACTTAAGAATTTATAATATTATACAATATGTAACAAAAACCCTGTTGTTCCTTTTACCTACGTTTTAAGAATCGGTATACATACGTAATAAAGCATGTCATTTATAAAAAACTGTTCAAAAAAAGAATTAAAATAAATATTTAATTATTAATATTTGTAATGTTTAACTGATTTCTTACAAAACAACATATTAAATAATTTAAAATATCGTCGCAACCACTTTTGAATGCGTATCAAACGTCAAACTTTGTTTACCATTTGAAGTGCTCACCTTAAAATACGTGACACGCGATAAGGGATAAAAAGATATTAGGCTCTGTCTCTTTTCTTTACAAGCATCATAAATATATTTTTCTTTTTCTTGTGTTAGTAAGATAGAAGATGACCAGCAGTCCATAGTTTTCTCTGTCTACGACCACACTTAAAAATTGCAATTTTTTTTTAAATACATAAGATATATATTTGAAATAAAAAGGACTAGAAAAAATATAATATTTAAAACCTTTATAGTTGATAACCTAGGCTGAAAAAACTTTATAAAAAAAAAACACTTCTTATAAAATTGCTGTCTTACTTCTAACTTTTTTGTTTCTGTTTTCATATTTAGTTCTTGATCGATGGATTTTGATTCAAAAGCCAAACTGTCTACAGCACGTAAACTTTACTTATCATGCCTCTTTCATGTGAAGAATGTGCGAGAATCATGGCTTTTCTGAAATTAGGCATCAGTATGCATCGTACTGCAAGAATGGTGGGTGTAACATTAAGAAAGGTCCGGCAGGTGAAGCGAAGGTACAACGAAACTGTAAACCATCTGAGTGTACCAGTACCCGAGAAGACCGCTATATTGTCTACACTGTGTTGAGAAATCGCCACCTCATTGCAGTTGAAGTCCAGTGTGACTGTTCCTAAATAAGGCTCTTAAGCTGATAAAATTGTAGTTTATTCCTAATTATGTTAAAATTTGTTAAGGTCGGTTTCCCCCTTATGGGAAAAAGCTGCACTCCACCCCGTACGGCCATGTAGAGCTCGTCGCCAGAATGGACACTCTCCCACCGATAGCGATTAAATGAATTCCCAATTATGAAGAAGTTCGAGGCCTTGTCCTATTAATAAGGCAAGGAAATAAATGAAAGAAATGGTAGATAAGACTTTAGGAATTCATAGTTGTGAAAATACATTTGATGTGATTTTAGAAAGCTAAATAATACATCTGCGCTATTTACACAGACACGACTAAAGCCATTGACTATGTGGATCACAAAATACTTTAAGATAAATTACATAGTTACGGCATCAGAGGTAACGTTTTAAGATTACTGGAATCATATCTATGCAACAGGTTACAATGTACTGAAATCACAAGAGACAAAATTAGAACGAACATATCTGTCCAAATTCAGGACTATAAAATATGGAGTATCGCAACGTAGCGTGCTTGGGCCACCTCTATTTCTCATTTACATTAATGATTTGCCACAAGTGACACAACAACAAATGATTTTGTTTGCAGATGATAGCACTGCCATAGTAAAATGCAGACATTTAAATACAACATATCAATTTGACATTAACAATACACTTACTTACATAATTAATTGGATTAATATGAATAATTTATAAATAAACCTTATGAAAACAAAAGTAATGCATTTTCACCAAAAAATAAAGGCATGTATTTAATGCGGCAACTAAGTAAAATGAATATAGGTTTAAAAAAAAAATAGAGTGGGTACCATATGTATATAATAGGTTGGCAGCTAATAAGGAGTATCGTAATAAGTAATAGGTAGCATTTATTAATATATCAGTAATAAGCTCCGTTTTAATTTAAACTAGCATCAAGTTTTTCTTTTGGGAACAGAATTAATATCTAAGCGGAAACTTAATGGCGAAAACAAAATAGAAAATGGGCGTTCATGTTTGTCATAATTGTCACAGTTCTAACCAAACCTTAATTAAAATATTCTATGCATGGTCGATGGCAGGGCTTGGTCGACGGAGCCCCGCTTTGCGGGGCTCCTACTTCTGGGTGGTTTATAAAAAAATAACCACGAAGGGGATGGCGGGGTCTATCGACCCCGCCATCCCCTTCTAACCTAACCTGTCCGAGTCGGGGTGCCCTAAAGACCAGATTGCATCCAGTTTCTCCTGGTAACAAATTAAAACGGAGCTTATTACTGCTATATTAATATGCTACCTATTACTTATTACGATACTCCTTATTAGCTGCCAACCCATTATATATGGTACCCAGTCTATTTTTTTTGTTGCAAACATTTAGTCGACTTTTAAGTTATTAGTCACTCGGAAAATAATAAGCTAAAAATAAATACACCAAAAATGTGTGTTAACTTTAACGACAGAAGAGGTAAAAGTAACTGTGTTTTGGGTATCCATATTGATAACTACCTTAATTGGAAAGCACATATGGAACAGTAATGTAAAATAATAAATAAATCTGCCTAAATTTAATCTCTCTGAATTTAAAGTGAGCTCGCGACCGTTGGCTCGCGCTCGCGCCTCATGACGTCATTTTCCAACAATCGCTCAGTCCGTTTGCGCTCTTCCGTACCGCTGCCTTACGTTTCCCTTAAAACCATTGGATATGTCCAATCCTAGTTCTCGGAAATCCTGTGTTGTGCCAAAATGTACAAGTACTAACTACCAAGACGCCGGAAAAGTGTTTTTTTTTAGCTGGGCAACAAATTTACGCGAACCTTGAATGCTTGTAAAATCAATACTACTTGGTATTTTTAAATAAAACAAAAGCTAGTGTATTTGTATATATAAAAGCTTTACTGTAACGAAGTTTCAAGTGATTTTACATACCTATGAACATTCCTCATTATATTATTTTGTGGCAATTCTTCCGAAAAATTATTAATATTTAGGGCACAAAAAAGATGTATAAGAGCCATGTGTGGTCTGAAAACAGATGAGAGCTGTGCACCTCAGATTAAATTCATGAAAATTCTTACATTGCCGGCGTTATACCTACATATTATTAGAAGCTAATATTTTCGTCAAAACAAATTAAACCTTTTTGAAAAAATATCAACAGTACATCTCGTATGTCGTATGTTATTCGTAGTCAATACAAAAATTCCCTACGTAATACTAAATGTAAAACTGCATTAATAAAAAAGAGTGTTCTGGGTATGGCCCCACGTATTCACAATAAAATTCAGGACGCCATAAAAAAAATTAACACATTTCAAGATACAAATGAAATTACTACTTGTTGTGTTTAAATAACCTATACTGTGGACGAATACTTAGATGAAAAATTAATTTAAAATGATTGTTATTATATTATTTCTTTTTCTTTAATTACCGATCTATAAGAGTATCTTAAAATAATTGACATTAATCGTAGATATTTAAAATTTTCATTTTTAATGAAATAAGTTTTTAGTTAATTTGTACTAAATTAAATTTGAACACCATATTTGTACGCCTACGATAACAAATAAATAAAATAATGATTATGATACAGGGATGCAATAGTACATTGTTAGCCTAGGGGTGAAAGAGACTTATTTAGTGCCGAGACGGGTGCCAATAGTTTTAGGGACTAAATAAGTTACATTCAAATAAGTCTTTAACCCGAGATAAACACTGTGCTTTTCATTACGAATAAAAGGAAAGTAAAAATAAAAACATGAATTAGCTAAAGAAAAGTCAAAGTCAAAACGTTTATTGCGAACTAAGTGTACAATGTTGGTGTTATGTTAGTACTTATGACTTAGCAGCCTTTTACAAGCATTGCAATTATAATTCGTCTGCCCAGCATCCTAAATTTGCATGCATTAATAGTACATTGTTACCCCAGGGGTGAAAGTAACTCTTTCAAAGAGCTTGCCCACCTCGTCGAGCAGCACGATGGGCCGGTAAGCGGACGGAGAGTCCGCTGGGCGCCCCGGCTTCTTGATGAGGACCAGTTTCCCCGTCTTCCAACGAAGTGGGAACTGGCCCCTCTCCATGCATGCGCTTATGAGCCCCCTTAGTCGAGGCCCGAGAGCCTCCGAGGCCAGGACCCAGGCTTTCCCAGGTAAGCCATCGGGTCCTGGGGCGGTATTTTTGGCACTCAGCCTACGTACCGCCACTCGCAGCTCTACCTCGGTCACCACCGGAGCATCGTCGTTGTCGTCGGCAATGTGGTCCGCATTGAGCACCGCAGAAGGTGGAGCCATGGGCGGGGAGATATGTTCCCCTCTAGAAGGGAACAGAGCGCTCACCACGTCCTCCACGAGCTGGGGCCGGAGACTCTGCGTCAGCGGGGGAGCCCATGGGCGGAGCTTCTCTCGCACCAATTTGTAGGGGCGTCCCCAGGGGTCCCTGTTCAGAGTCTTCAGCGACTCTTCGCGGGCCAGTCCGCTGGCCCGCAGGATCTCCGCATGGAGGGCGGTCTTTGCCGCTCTGTACCCCTCGTACAGCTCCGCCTGAATGGCTTCCGTATCCGGAGGGCGAATACGGAGCCTGCGGTGCCTGGTGTTGTCTGTTTTACCTGCGACGCACTCACTGCGCAGAGTCGTCAAGTCCGGCGACCACCAGCACACCTGGCGCTGGGCGCGTCCGGGCTGGGCCCGGGGCATTGCCACGTCACATATTTCGGACATGGCCTCCAGGAACCACTCTGCCTCGACGTTGATGTCAGCAGGCCTGTCCAGTGATGACACCCAAGCCTGCACGATCGAGGCTTCCAGGAGGAGCTATCGGTCCAGCTGCTTCAGCGCCCACCGTGGACCAATCGGGGCCATTCGGACTAGCGCGTTCGAGGTCTGGGCGGAGACGTCAAACCGGATGTACCGGTGGTCGGAATAGGTGATCTCCACCCCATCTATGACGCGCCAGCTAAGGACGCCGCAATTGCGGTGATAAGTCCCCTCTTTGAGGAGTGGCTAGAGAGGCGCCACGGCATCCTCACCTTCCGCCTGACGCAGGTCAGTTCTCTGGACACGGTTGTTTCGGGAGGTTCCTGTTCCGGATAAGGCGGGAGGAAACACCCGGGTGTCACCATTATGTGGATCGCCCGGAGGACACGGTGGAGCATATGGTGGAGGTCTGCCCGGCTTGGGCGGAGCACCGCCGTGTCCTCGTGGAGGCGTTTGGCGGTGGCGATCTCTCGCGTCCGGCCCAGTGCCAGGCCATGGTACGGAGCGAGAGGGCTTGGGAAGCCGTCACCTCCTTCTGCGAAGCAGTAATATTCGCGAAGGAGGAGGCGGAACGCGTGAGGGAGAGGCAAAATTCGCGCTCTCACGCCCCTAGCCGCCGCAGAAGACGCCCTGGGCGTCTGTAATCGCAGGCCGATTCCTGGCCACCGTAGGCGTGGGCTTGCGAACGGCGAGCAATGGGCAGCTCGCCTTTCGATAAGGACCAGGCCCGGGTCGACGGCGCGTTGTGTTACACGCGCGTCTCAAAGAGAAGATAGATAGATAGAAGGTGGAATATAATTTATTTGCCTATTTTTCGTCTTACAAAATAAGTCTCTGTGGCCAGTGGGCCGTGCAGAGGTGAATCAGCTAACTTATGTCCTAATGGATCTCTGTTTGCTATGTTCTGTTATTCGTAGTTTTTTAGGCCATACAAACATATTACGTGTTTTATTTGGTTATTTGTGTTGTGTATTTACATTATTATTTACTTATTCATTTGCCAAAGTACATTTTATGTTGTTTTTTAAATATTTCTTTAAACAAATTTAAATAAATAATAAATATTATTATTATTACTGTAGGTGACTCACATTATATTATTAATATGTACATAATATATTAATACGCCCAACACTAATAAACACAAAGAAACAATAAACATTAATATGATAAGCATAAAACACAAAACAATATTTAGTAGCATTTATTATAAACACAGTGTCCGTCATTAACAAATTATAGTACACTGGACACCTTACTGGCCTTAGTCTAAGACGCGTAACTTCACGCGTCTTAGACTAAGGCACTCAACAGGCGACGCGTGACGTCGTGTGACGTATGCGCGCACGCATTCCTTCGCCGCGCATTCGCAAATCGGAATCGCCAGTCACGATCTATCTCAGACGCTGTGCGCACGCTCGCTTACTTGATTTTTCTATATTTCTACCTTCGCTAAATAGCTGTGTTAACCCTTAAGCATATTACTCGCTTGCTTTATCTGTGCCTTCTTAACAATATAATATAATTGAAAACATTATTGTGTATTGTGCACATATAAAGTGTTGGACTACCAAGAGGACTTTATTTTCTTCAGACCCAGTAAGTCTACCCTCACACACCGTACCACACAACCAAATTACATTACTATTATCACATTATTATTATTTAATTGTTATTATAAAATTTTTATTTCCTTTATTTAGTAGAAATACTTCTCAAAGAGAAGTCAGCACCAATGACGGGGTCCGCTAGGGCCGATGCCCGCTAGGGTCGCGGGAAAGTCAGAGAGGGATACCGTGGCCCCTGACACAGGCAACTGAAGGAACACGGCTGGGTTTTAGTGAGTCTGACACGCCCTCCCGCTCTGCCCAGAGCGGGAGAAGTTATTTGATGATTTCCCACCTCGAAAAAAAAAAATTTGTGAAAGTAAATAATTTAGTCCCGAGGCGGGGTTTGGCGCCCGAGCGTAGCGAGGGAGCCAATAGGTCGAGGGACTAAATAAGTCTTTAACCCTAGGTAAACACTGTCCTTTTCATTAGGAATACAAGAAAACTAAAAATAAAAACATGAATTAGCTAAAGAAATAATGAGCCTCTTATGAAATCAGGCGTTAAATCCATATCTGAATCAGATGAACTCATTGTGTTAATACAAGTCTTTGCTAAACGGAAGTATAAACAAAACACTCGAACTCGAAAAAAAAATTAAGATCGGATTGCCGCTTTCCCGCCAATTTTTTTTCTTTGGCCGCTAGCTATTCAGCCATTATTTTTCATTTCCATCATTGAAAAAATGGTAAATATTTTGCCCAAATCTATGTTATTATAAAGAAATAGTTGAAAGTAAATTAGAATAAAGTCATAAAAAATATAATTATTATTTAAACAATACTTTACTTTATGTTATTTAAATTTTACATCGCGCTGTAATTGAGTAGCTGTAAAGGAAGTTGGAACATGGTACAATAGAAATGTGAAAATAGAACTTGTTTTTTTTAATAATTTGACAGGTGTCGGTTGAATAAATTCTCCCTAGGGCTAAAAAGTATTACTTTCAACCCGCTTATCAGGCAACTTCACACCTACATTCCGAGGATGAGTAATGAAAAGGATATTATTACTTATATAAACTTGTGAGCAACATAATAAGCTAGCGTAACAGGTATTTGGTCAGTTATTATCAGTCGTTACTCACACGATACCTCACATCTACACTCGGAGTACTCAGAGCAACACTTCCGTAAAGTGACGCAAGCGGCTTTTCAGCAGCATTGCGTTGGCATCATGCTCTTTTGGAGACATGGTCCCTAGCAGTTATTTTGAACGAATAAACGTGATGAAGCGCCGTTCCCTGCGGCAACCGTGTGACCGTCCTTGTCTAGCAACGGAGCGGCTAGTTCCAGCGGCATTGCGTCGGCATCATGCTCTTGAGGAGACATGGTCCCCAGTCCTTAGACTGGATATGAGATAGATGTGGTCACCAAAACCCCTGGAAGTGCACTTTTTGCAAGACGAGCATATCTGCAAGATACGTGTTCATGTCAGTCTGACCGAATTAAGTATTGGTCTGAGATAAGAATACAATATTTAAGAATTACTAGATAATAAATAGCGTTGATAAATCGAAACTCAAAAAACATTATATAATAGAGTTTAAAGCCCTAGTATTGGTCGAAGGCAAGGAATAAGAATAAAATTCAAGACTATAGCTATTAGAGTAGGAAGTCAAAACTCAAGCATCATTAATTAATACAGTTGTGGATCAACTCTCTGGAAGGTCTATAGGCAACCCCGTAGAGCCCACCCTTCATCACTCCCTAGTGTTTAAGCTGTGGAGACGAAATGGCGCCACAAACTCCCCAACAACACGTCCCTATCTGATTAGTTATAAGAACTAATAACACTATCAGCTTAGGATAATTATTATACTCACCCACCACCCAGCCGCACCAACAAACACACACACACACATACCTACCATACACCAATGGCTTTAAAATGGTTACCCATTCGTCACGTGAGGGCTCTGTTTACATGTTGTTTTCTATTCTCGATAAACTCGCTTCGCGTTTTTACCTGACTTCCCATATTCAATATTTATGCTCTGCCTATAGTAAAATCTTCGTTCCACCAACAATCATCTTTTACGATGTCCTTCTGAGCGCACTAGTTTCTTTCACTCTTCTTTCTTCGAACAATAGGACAACAGCCAGTAGTTGTCTTTTAAAGTGAAGGCACGTGAACACTTACGTAAGAAGTTGGTAGAAACACCCCAGCGCTGATTTGCTGCATTCGTTTTCTCATTTGTTTCTCCTGAAAAAGTTTATATGTATGTATATATTTATGTATTTTATCATTATTTTCGTGTCATCAATCTCTTATGTTGCACCTGCCATGTTTTATCTCTGCATCACTCTAAGGTTGACTGGTAGAAAATTCCTCAGGCATTAAGTCCGCCTTTGTACGGTATTTTATTACTTGTGCATAAAGTTTAAAAAAATAATCAATAATTAAGTCGGAGCGATGTTTCAGGTATGCCATTTTCATATAGTTTATTTACATACCTAAATTAGGGCATGATATCCGGATATCCGTCGTTTATAATTATTATCCGGATAGTGCCTTTTTATATTTTATTATTTAAAAATCTGTAATAATTACACTTAACATTGTATTTTAATAAAATTAGGTATTTGCAATCGTTAAATTGTGAATATTCATGCATTATCTTCAAAAATCCATCTTATTGACACAAATTACTAGATACATCATAAAGATTATTCAAAAGTGCTTTTGTCCAGAGCTCGACTTCAGCGGACGACAGCGATGATGAGGTAGTCCTCAGTACCTACTATTGACGACACGTTTGGTGTAGTGGCTACAGTGGCTAAGTGTAGTCAGCGAAATCAAATGGTCCTGGGTTCGAATCCCGGTAGGGGCAAATGTTTGTATGATGAATATGGACATTTGTACCCGAGTCATGGATGTATATTTAATTATGTATGTATTTACGAAAAAAAAAAATGTATTTAAGTAGTGTATCAACCATCTGGTATCCATAACACAAGCCTTAATTAAGTGCTTAACTTGGAACTCGATGGTGCTGTGTGCAATGTCAGACGATATTTATTATTATTATTATTTATTACTACGTCATCATATGATTGTTTACCAGCAGCTGAGAGAAACTGAAAAAATATTTACTTTACCAGGTTTGACCAGCCGGTATAAAACACTAAATAGTCCGTAGGTAATGGATAAAACATTAATTAATATAATACGGTCTGACACATTCATTGTTTTTATAATATTTCAAGAATTTGCCGTTTCATGCAATTGTCAAAGAGTGACAGTTGCGATTAGAATAGATGAAAAATTAGGACGTAGTAAATTTGATAAGCAATGCATTTCCCTGATTTTACTACCCGACCCGCTTCGGTTCTGTACTGTTCTAATCTGTTTTTGCGACTTGCTTTATAACGCAGCTATTATACCTACATACATCCTAAACGTTTACAAAATACACCTAAGGCTTCCCCGAAAAATGCTTTATCTAATGGTGAAAGTTTTAATAAATCAATAAAAGAAATTACAGTTTTGACTTCGCTACGAGAATATTAACTGTATATTAGATGTTGGTTGCTTGGGCATAACAGCAGCCAGCTAGTACGTGGAACTTCGGTCGCAACAGCCAATAGCTGGAACAATACAGCAGACAACGTACTAGCCAACTAGAAACATGTCTTTTGTTTAACATATACAACTCATAAACACCGCTTGGTGGCAGGTTAATGTCTAACTTCCGTTGCCGTCTTCTACATTATAGGTACCTATTATGGTCTTTTATTTTGATTTACATATAGCGCCATCTGTTATTCCGGTTTAGTGAAAGTCTATCCATACCACGGAGTATAGTCTAAACTCCGTGATCCATACACACCTATCTACCTATTACAATTTCAAGCGTTGTGCTATTCAACCAGAACTTATATATCCTGTGATTTATGTGCTCCCAGTAGCGCGAGAAAGTTAAAAGGCGTTCAAATTCCAACTAAAGATGAGCTCCTGGACTATAAAATCCTCCTACGATTTTCATTATTATATTTTATTTATAAATTGTGAAAGAAAAAATTGTTATGAAAACGCTTTTTACTTTTTATTATTCTCAAACTTTGTAATACTTTATTTGGGTCACAATAAATAATAATATTCTATTCTATTCATATTAACAACTAACCATTTAAAACAACTATCTTACTAAATTAAATAACTAAGTACATAATATGTACTTAGTTATTTAATTTATGTGTGTAATAAACATATCGCAGGGTTTATTGGAAAATCGTTTTTTTGGGGTCCGGATTATTAAAAACCAAGAAACACTTTCGTAATAATACTTTGGTCTCGTCCTTCATATTACCATTGTACACTTGTAAGATACACTCTCAAGATATGGTACAATAGAACTTCACTTACAGGTAAGTTCGTTTAACCACTAATTATGCACTGATTGATGCGCTGATTGGTTAATAGCTACATTCGAGCTTCTTCTCACCAACTAGAATAAAGATGTTACTCTTGAAGTAGCCAACCAGCCATCAAGATTCCAATCGTCCCAAACATACTGGGTTTTTTTTCGAATATTCCTGATTAGCTTAGCTCGTGTATAAGGTTCCCAAAAAACCTATTTTTCCAGTAAATCCTTACTGGAAAAATAGTTTTTCCAATCGTCCTAAACAGTCTGGGTATTTTTGTAAAAATCCTGATTTTTGCTGGTATTTACGAACGTGTTTCTTGATTTTTAATAAACCGGACCCCAAAAAAACTATTTTCCAATAAACCCTGCGACATGTATAATAAACACATATAATATGTAGTTTATATAATTTAGTAAGTTAGTTGTTTTAAAAGGATAGTGGTTAATATGAATACAAGGGAATATTATTATTTATTGTGACCCAAATGAAGTATTAAAAAGTTTAAGAATATTAAAATGTAAAAAGCGTTTTTATAACAAAATGTTCTTTCACAATTTAATATTTCTAATCACCGTGAAAATCGTAGCTGGATTTTGTAATCCAGGAGCTCATCGTAAGACGCCTTTTAACTTTCTCACGCTACTGGGATCACATAAATCACAGGAGTACATTCTGTACATTCTGGTTGAATTGCACAACGCTTGTAATTGTAGTAGGTAGGTAGGTGTGTGAGGATAGACCTTCACCGAATGTCCAGAAGTCCGAAAAACCAGATGGCGCTGTAAGAAAATCAAATAATGGAAGACGGCAATAAAGAAGTTAGACATTAACCTGCCACAAAGCGGTGTTATCAATTGTTTAGGTTAAACATGCAAAAAGTCGTGAAAATAATGATGGCGCCACTATCGTGCGTGTTGTAACCATTGAGATATTATATGTCAATGGCATTGACTTATAATAGTATGGACTGGAAATATCAACAAAAAAAAGGTGCCTACCTACCACTCATAATGTCTCATAAAATGGCTGCCATTGCTAGGGTTGTGGCAATCAAGAAATATTGGTGTTACTATAACGAGTATCGATACGAGTCTTACTTGATATCACGTTTGGTTCATAATTATATACTTACTTAAAATCTGTTGTAACAGAAAAAGATGAGACCGTCTGTTATCTGAGGATAAAACTCATATCAAGTGTTTTTTTTCTGTACAGAATTAAAAACGTTTGTATACAACATGTCTGTGTAACATACCTAACTATTTATTAAAGAGTGAGTTGTGGAGTAAAAATAAAAATAATTTTTTTTTTACTTAAAATATGTTTATTGGTGTGATAATAATTATAAATGATAAATGATTTTATTTCTGTAAGTAGGTTTGTACAAACACTTTTACACGTCAATCGTATTTTAAAAACTAAATTAGGTCAGCGGCGGCGCTTCCTATCTGACTACTCTGAGAAGAAAGGCCGAAAGAAACTCCGTGGTCACAGTATCTTTTAGAGTCCAGACAAAATCTTGGTCAGATCACGTGAAGGCTATATAGGTAGATCGCTGTCTGAAATGGTCTTTTGAGGAAAGAACCACACAAATTGTATGTACCTGTTCAGTCAGTTTCTTCAGAGTATTTTTTTGGTGCGGGTAAACCTTTGGACTTTTTAATTTGTCTTTTTAAGAAGTTTATTGAGTCTGTTCCATGTTGATAAAATTTTTTCTTCGAAGTTCTTCTATAATATCTTTCAAAATGGCAATTTTTTTTGTTTTTCTTTCGAATCTTTTAGATAAGGCGTTTAACTTTTTGTTGTTGATTGACACATTTTTCTTTTAAAGCCTTAATTTTTTCAATTTGTACAACCTGAAAAAATAAATGAAAATTACTTCAATCATCAACTTGCGTCGAAAATGCTGCTTTGTAATATTTGTTTCATGCTAAGTCTATAGATCCTAAAAAATCCAATTGTATATTTATACTTTAGCACGAAGATCAGAAAACGTGCTGATAAATCACTGACAGGTGGACCTGTAGTACAGCTACGGAACAGAGAGAATACGTCATTGGTACCATAACCACACCTTAAATAAGAGAGAACTCAGCTCATTTCATCGCCACATTTCATTTTTGATAATTTATCCCCTGTGGGTAGATTTTGTTCCAAAAATACTTTATTTTTCTACTTTGTAAAAATGTCATTTGGATTTCAATGTTTTCTCATTATTATCGTAATGTTATAAAATTTTAATTTTCGTAAGAACCTCCTGTAATTTTCTAGCATCAAAAACGTTTGAGTAGATACACACCACTTTGTGCACTGTTTCGTCTGTTTCCACAATTCGGTGGGGAACTGTAATGGATGCATTACAGTAGATGATACGTGGAGAAACGTCCGTGTTTTGAATGTTTCTCGTTTAACATAATACAGATGACTCGTGACGTTGTTTTTTGCCAGGTGCCTGAAAAAAATAGATACTAATAAGCAATAAGCAATTTACAATATGATTTATTTATGTAATTAATACATCTATTTATTTATTTCAGGCCAAAGGGCCGGGCTATTATTAATCAATTATTATTTACACTTACCGAAAATACTGTGGGAACAGAGTAATCATGTAATCTCATTGCATCAAGTGTTCTATTGAAACTGCTTTCTTTAAAGTGAAGTGAACAGAGGTACCATTCTTTATGTCGCGGATTAATATTTTCTACACCAATAGCCTCTAACCACTTTTTCTTTAATCCTTCATTTTTAGGAAACCTATAAAAAAGGTAAGTATTTTGATCAATAAATCATTTTGGTTATAGTTGCTGCTAATATCTAACTAAAATAAATAACTAAATGTCGATGTCTTATTTTATCATCATATAAAACTGTCTCCCGGTGCTGTGACCAAGCAAAGTCACTCGGACCGGATTAGGACACGCAGAATGATTTATGTTAACATCGCTGATTGTACCGATATCGTTTCAGCGGAGGAACTAGTTTCGGAAACTATTACAGCAACGGTACGACACTATTCCACTATGACATATTATTGTAAACAAACGAATGAAATAATAAATAGGTCTGTTATACGAAAATGACCCCAAATATACCTTACCAAATATACTTTAGCCTTAAAATCACGATTAAGTAACAATTTGTTCATCGAACGTGTATGAATTTATGTAATAATGCATGAAAACCGGCTACTAACCTATGCAAAGACAATTGAGGTTGATTTCCATTATTTCTTGCACCACACTTCACAATACAACACATAGGCATGTTGGTTTGCTGTTTTCCAACATTTACATTCATTTTTAAAGGTAAACTTCTCGTAATATTCTCGCAAATCTCAATAACACAAAAAATAAACAACCATTTGACAGCACAACTACCACGAAACTCGTCGCCACAGACTAAATAGATGTCGCATAAGATGGCTGATAGGGCACCTACCTACAACTGTCCCTACGTCACGACAAAATGTTACCATAATGAGCAACAACTTAAATATTGTTGTCTCTTTTATCACATATGATTATTTCATTAGAAAGAATGAGACAAAACGATATTTCACAGTCTGTATCGTATTTCACTCATATTTGTATGCAAAGTGTATGTCAAATATAACGCGGCGCCTCCATGTTTTTCCTATCTCAATGCAATGGCATTGACTTATAATAGTATCTCAATGGTCAATGGTTGTAACCCTATATAGTACGACGAAAACGGTTATGATACTTATTTTTTTTTGACAATTAATGTGAATATTGGCGGGTTTTATGAAATCAGAATCAAAAATTTTAAATGTTATCCATTACTATATTTGAAGGTCTAGTCAAATTCGGTATTAGTTTCTCCTTAACCCATTTAGTGAAATTTGATTGAAATTCATCTCCGACTGGTAGTCTTCACATTTATTTTTCCCACAAAATATTAACAAATATTAAACCCATTTTCATTTCCTGCATGTATGATAATGTACCTGAGAAAAAAAACATGCAGAACGTGCAACACATGCAAAACACAACGCATTAAATAAAGCATGCTTCAGCAACAATTTACCTTTTGCCTTTGGACAAACTTTCTTTTATTCCACTGACGTTAAGAGACTGCCAGCATTTTTTTAATTTATAGGAGGTATGAATATAGCTTTCGTCTAGATAAATAAGGTCCTTTCTCAGATCATCCGGTAAATTCCTATTTTTAATTATCTTGTCCAAGTAGACTTCACGTTTTGCAATATTCGGCTTTTCCATCAAAGCTTGTCTGTCTGATTGGCACTTTTTGTATTTAAAGCCCAGGGCTATTAGAACCTTTTGTAAGTGTTCACGACTTCCGTTAAACCCAAGTTCTTCTCTAACCACGGGCAAAAGGTTTCGTAAAGTTGGTGCCTAAAAATAAAAATGGCCGTAAATGTCTCTCAGTGTACTTAATAAAACTAAAAAAAGATTGATATGAAAAATAAGTTTAAAATTCTACTTACAATCTTTTTTACAGTGTAAAAGAATTGAACTTTTTGTCTGATTGCACACGTCAAAATTGTCCAATTCTTTTTTATTTTTTCCTAATTGCTCTATGATTCCTTGGTGTGGAGAAAACGCCTTTGTTTCTTTGTCCTTCTATTGCAATTCGTCTTATAGTACTGATGGATTTACCTAAAATAATACTATAGTTATTTTTGTTCAGTGATATAAGCAATATTAACAAAAAGTATCAAAATTATATGAACGCGCTGCATTCAAGAAATGACAGAATATTTACCTTTCTCGACCAGAGCGAGTGTTGCCAATGATCAAATATTTTAGTTCCGTTTCAGGACTTTCTTGCCAAGCTGTAATTTACGTTTTCCTAGTACGTTGTCTGTTGTGTTGCTCCAGCTATTGGCTATAACGACAGAAGTTCCACGTACTAGCCAAGGTATTTCTCCAGCCGCTTCAGCCATCATGGCCAGGGAAGTTAAGGACCACTCGATCCGCATACTGTCAGACCGAATGGCTGTTCTGCAAACGCTTAACCGTCACACAGTTGATTCTGGGCTAATATAAGAGTGCCACCATCGCCTCAACCAGTTGGGTAGCCTCAATAACATAAACATTCAATGGATCAAAGGACACAGCGGTTCGCTATTTAATGATGCAGCCGACGAACTTATCAGAAGGGGGTCGAGCATGGCACCAGTGGGACCTACACCTATCGCGCCACTCCCGTTCGGGTACTTACGCACTCTGGTAAGGAGTCGCACCAAGGACCAACATCACAAACTTTAGGTAAGGTTTGGCTAAGGAACCACTCCATAAAATTAATGGCCGCCACGCAAAACAGGTTGTCCGACTAACTAAACAACGGCTGCGAACAACGGTAGCTATCACTTAAAACTTTGGGGCGGTACAATTTATCCTTTAGCAAATTAATGACCACGTATCGCATCGTTCAATATTCCGTCTAAGAATGGACTAGGCAAACAGAAATAACTGGGATACCCCGTTAAATCTAAGTATGTTTGAAAGTAAAATTAGAGTCAAGGTTTTCCTTTTTAAGAAACAGTCGCTTTTAATAAATAAATACAGGTGGTAAAAGTTGTATTGTTTCATTGAAACAATACAACTTATTATACTTTTATACAAAATTATCTTTATTCTGATATATAGTATGTATCAGTATAATGTTGTGTCTTACGATTTCCACGCGAACGAATTCGCGTGCACAAGATAGTAAAAAAATTATGAACATTTATTTTGCATTTTAAAACTGCTATGTGGTTTGTTGACCACAAGGAAGTGCTTGCAAAAAAAAACTAAAGGTTAGGTTTTTTAATGTAAAGTATTGGTTTCACGCAAATTTATTTAAGGTACAAATTTGTAGGTATTACAAGTTTATTACTTACCTAATTCTACACACAAATGAACTTAAACAAAATTCGCGTAGGGCCATAGTCCAAAAATTTAGTTTAAAACAAATACATATATATCAGATTAAAGATAATTTCAAAATTAGCATGTGAACAAGCAGCTTTTCAAACAGTATTTTAAATTTTTCCCCATATCAAGCTTATGGTTCGTTTGGCCACTCCGTCCTACTATATTGGCTATTAGACACGATTTTCCTGTATAAACTGTTATTTACTTATATGATTTGAAATTTCAGGCTGATTTTTATGTTAGAATATACGTAATTAGTGTAGAATATTGGTTTATTTTGTAACGAATAAGTTTCTAATATGGCCGCCAAGAAAATTAGGGATTTGCGTTTAACATATTTTATTTTACTGGAAAATCTATTCACCAGTAGCTTATAAAATTAAAGAGAACCGCGAAATACTTGTTATTTAAATTAAATATAATGTTCAGGTTCCATTAAAACGGAACGCTATGATCCGCACCTATACTAGGAGGTCATGATCTAAGAGAAAGTTGCAACGGCAAAATGTTCAGGAGTTCCCTCCCGCCAAAAGTACATAGCAGCATACATAGGTTGTAAAGCGCAAGTACTAATATATTTTGTCAATGATATGATAATGTTACATTATCATATCATTGACAATCCATCCACAATCAATTATTGCGGATTGCGGATTGATTTGCAATTGAAATGTACGGATGTGAACGAAATAAAAAAATTATTACCACTTACAACACAAACATTAACTCACGCTTTCTCCCCGTGGTGGTGGGCAAAAACTGCAGAACGCCACCTGCAACAATCCTTATATACTCCTTTTGCCTCGTTTTCGTTCTAACATCTAGTCATACAGGCACGCACGATCAATTCCAATGTACCTACCAAGAATAAGCAATTTTAAGATAGAATAGGTACATTTTCTCTAATACTGGGACCATTTTGGCTCTTTATATTATAGTTATGTCGTTATAAGACACATACAACGATAGTTCTATTGGAATTCGCACCGTAAACATTCATTATAAAATATTTGAAATTATATCCGAACAGCTATTGAAACAATATTATTCCGTAATACAGTATTATACAGTACCTATTATTCCGAATGTTCATTTATGGTAAAATTGCTTGCTGCATTTGCTAAAAATTTGGTTATAATAACAGAAACAAATCGCTGTACCTAAATCCGACTCCACGCAGTCTTGTATGCCATACCCCTAGAGTGTAATTTAGAATAGCTTAGGCGCGGAGGGGCGAGGCGGCCCGCGAATTGAGGAGCAGGTGGTTGTAACGCTTGCCGCCGCGGCAGAGGCTGGCCGGCGAACCCGGCCAGCAAGACGAAGCTGCGGTGGTGAGCGTTAAACCATCTGCGACGATAAGCTCGCGTGGGACCGCCGCGCGCCGGAGCCCCGCAGCGCCGGATCCGTGACAGAAACCATGCCTGCTGCATGCTTGCTGTATGCATGGTGTATGCTTGTTTGCATGCTTACAGGGAAATAAAAAACCCATGTTCACAATCAACTGTTTTATTGAGTGTGTGTTTTATTTGTAATACAAATTTGTTAAAAAAATATTATGAGGATAAATAAACAATAAATATTTTGAATTTAGAACTTTTATTAAAAACGGTTTTATATCTTTTGTATAATATTATTGATTGTAATATTTATGACAAACTAAATAGGATAATTTTCGAAAGGATTTCCACTTCCGCTCTTGATTCCAAGTCATAAAAAAGGAATTATCCTACGTAAAATAATTATAAAATCACTAAAATGTTCTCGATCAGTAGATGCTATTATCATTTACTCCAGCTAAGCTACCCCTGTGGACTTTGCTGAAGCATGCACTTCATGATTAACCGGGGTCATATTAAAATATTGCAACTTGCCTATGAACAGTCGAAGTAGCCATCATAATAATATAGAGTGCGGTTTCAGTTCTAAAAGGACTATGCTACACAGTTTTGTCTGATATTATCACATTTCATCTTATTTCATATTATTTAAGGTACATAGGTAAATAAATCTGATTGTATTTGGTTCACACTGTCATACATACCTACTCACAAAATCAAAATTTGATTGATATTAGTGACAGTACCAAGTGTCAATTTTGACATGTTTACTATTTTTTTGGGGTGTGGTCACTTTATTAGCCTAGATAATTAGAGACTTTTTGGCGGGAAGTCAAACGAGGCGGTAATTTTGATTTCACGAAAAGTTTAATAATTAATTAACTGTACAGAAATAACACATTAAATATCATCATACAAGACCTCGAACAACCATGAGTGTCACCAGCGGCGGTGAGGAGCCGGCAGAGCCGGGGGAAAAGAAGAAACGAAAATACAGCAACCATCGAAATTCTGACTCAAATAATAAGTATAACATTTTCACTAAACCAAATTATAAAAGACTGTTCATAGAAAACACCAATTCTGAATATGTAGTATACGTGGAGTCAACAGAGCAGGAGAAGGTAGGGAATAAAAATCCTATCACGCTCACCAACTTAATTTCCGATAATGTCAAAGGAGTCTTAGGAGTACACAGAATAAATGCGCATAAAATAGGAATAACATTCAGGAAGGCGGCTGCGGCCAACAATTTTCTTAAGATGGAAGACTTTTTATGGAAAAATAAGTTTAAAGCCTTTATACCATCGTATTTGACAGAACGGATTGGTGTATTGAGGTTTGTGCCCAAAAAACTCTCCAATGAAGAAATATATAAAAATATAGTGTGCGACTCTGAAGTAATTTCAATTAAACGATTCATGCGTAAAGTAGAGGGAAAATTAGTGCCTCTCAATACAGTTGCCGTCACCTTTGCATCAACATCTTTACCGCAATACGCTTATATAAAGCTATTTAGATACGAGGTGAAAACTTACATACCACCATTATTACAATGCTATAAGTGCCTTAAATTTAATCATTCTGCTAAGACTTGCAGAGGCGAGCAACACTGTTCTTCTTGTGCTGGTCGCCACTCCTACAAAGAATGCGATGTCGAACGGATCACGTGCATCAACTGCGCAGGTAATCATCTTGCCATTTCACGAGACTGTCCAATTAAAAAACAAAAAATTGAAGAGAAAAAGGCCAAATTTCTGCAGCAATCGTATGCCACTGTTGTGAAACCACCCCCTACATTTAATGAGAAATCTTTCCCTGTTTTACCCAAGGTTACTGATAAGGCTAAATCCAATGACATTTTAGATATTAAACAAGTAGCAAATAATGACATTATAATTAACGCAATTGTTAAATCGTTGGTTGCATTAGGAAACAAGAGTGACTCTGATGGGCCACTCACACATAAGAAAATAAAAGAAATATTTTTATCAAATTTAATTTAAACATGGACAGTTATCTAAATATTTTACAGTATAATATACAGAGTTTACAGAGTAAAAAGAGCCTATTACAAAATTTATTAATGGAAAAAAATATAGATGTCTGTCTTCTTAATGAGACTTGGTTTAAATCTAATTCTATAATCCCACACTTTCCCACATATAATTTAATCCACAAAAATTCCATAAATTCTCATAATGGAGTAGCCATTTTGGTGAACCATCGCTTAAAGTACAAAGTAGTTAATACACACTTCTCAGAATCTATTCAAAACTTATGTATCACTATAGAAACACAATTTGGAGCAATGGCAATACTTTGTATTTACAGCCCTCCAAGTATCAGGTTTGACTCAACAAAGTTAAAGGATTTAATCAATAACATACCCAAACCTTGCATAGTCATGGGTGATTTTAACGCTCATAACATAGCCTTTGGATGCCATAATGATAATAACAGAGGTAGATGTTTGTATAATATAATTGATGAATTAGACTTATGTATTTTGAATGATGGGTCACCGACCACTGTTCCTTATCCTAATAGACAAGCTTCAGCAATAGATCTTGCCCTTGTTAGCTCTTCAATAGCTCATTTATGTAACTGGTATGTTCATGACGATCCCATGGGTAGCTATCATCTTCCAACCTTACTTGAGATCAACATTCAAGCATCTATGTATGACATGTCACCTCCTGTGGATCAAGAGAAATATATTTATAGTAAGGCAGATTGGGACGAATATTATAGGCTATCAGAAACTTGTTTTTCCCATTTGGACTCAATAAATGATTCCCCTATCAATGCATATAATCATTTTATAGACACATTAAATGATTTAAGGAATAAAACAATCCCAAAACGAAAATTAGTTGCAAACACACTTATTAAAAAACCAGTACCATGGTGGAATACAAAATGTAGTGATGCTGTTGCAAAATCAAAAGATGCATTAAAGTATTATTTTTCTCAACCCAACATTGAAAACTGGATAAAGTATAAAAAACTAGATGCAAAAAAGAAAATAATTCTGAAGGAAGAAAGTTCTTCGTCTTGGCAAAATTTATGTAATAGCTTCAATAGGTTAACTCCAGTCTCTAGGATATGGGGATACATTAAAAAGTTTAAAAAAATTGGAACAAATCAAAACAAAAATATCAATGATGAGTGGGTTCCAAGTTTTTTAGACAACTTAGCAGATTCTACTGAAATAGATGACAATAGGCTTGAGTATTTGTTCGAAAATGCTACAGAAAATGATGTAAATGTATTTCTCAAGAATAATTTCACTATAGAAGAGTTGAAAACATCTTTAAAGAGTAGGAAAGATACTACACCGGGATTGGATGACATACCTTACATGTTAATCAAAAAATTACATTTAAATGCACAAAAAACATTACTTAATATTTATAATAAACTATGGGATGAATTAGAAATACCTGAGTCTTGGAAAACACAGTGTGTCATACCAATTTTAAAACCTAATAAACCTGTAAATAGTGCTTCTTCATATAGACCTATTTCCTTATCATCTTGTTTGGGTAAACTCTTTGAAAATATGTTGAAGTTCAGATTAGATTATTTTGCTGAATCACAAGGCTTAATTCCTTCTATACAGTTTGGTTTCAGAAAAGGTAAAAGTTGCTCTGAAAGCCTTGTATCTTTATTATCAGATGTAAGACAGGTTAAATTAAGTCACTCTAATGCAATCTGCGTGTTCTTAGATGTAAAAGGTGCCTTTGACAATGTAAATATAGAAGAACTCATTCAAGTGTCTCATGATATTGGTATACCTGGCCATATTCTAAAATGGCTTTATTCTTTTTTAAACAATAGAACTGTATTTGTTAAATATAATAATAAATTGCATGGATCTAGGACTGTCAACAAAGGCACAATGCAAGGGGCAACTTTGTCTCCTTTACTTTACAACTTGTACACTTCTGAAATATTAAAATATGTAGATGTACCAGATGTAAAAATCCTGCAATTTGCAGATGACTTACTTATGTACAGCATAAATCAAAACATAGATATAGCAATGGCTAATATCAATAAGGCTTTGTCTCAACTATACAGCTATTACCATAATAAACTTAAATTAGAAATAAGTCCAGAAAAGAGTTCAATTTTAATTATCAGTAAAAATGTAAATACTCATAGCAATGTTAAAATTTCCTATAATAATGTAGAAATTCCTGCTGTTAAGCAACATAAATTCCTAGGCGTCATTATTGATGATAAATTAAAGTTTGATGAACATATTGAACATATAAGTAACAAAGCACTGAATGGAATTAATCTATTGAAACATTTAGCAGGAACTTTTTGGGGATCCGACCCCAAAGTTATGAGTATGCTGTACAAAAGTATAGTGAGAAGCCATTTTGATTACAGCAGTTTAGCTTACATGAATGTCAATAGCACCTTGTTACGAAAATTAGATGTAATTCAAAATATGGGACTGAGACTTATTTGTGGTGCTATGCGCTCCACACCTATTAATTCATTAGAAGTTGAGACATGTATACCTCCCTTGACATTACGAAGGTTGTTGTTGGCTGAGAGATTTTTACTAAAAGTCACGGCATCAAATGATAATCCTTTACTTAAGAAACTAACAATACATCCCAAAATTTCACAGTCAATTGCTTCCAATGCCATCTCTGCTTCTTCTTTGGTTGGTGGAACTCTACCTGAAATGCCAACAATATTTGAACATGTAAATAATAATTTAAAAAATATTGTTAAAAATAATATTTGGCCTTTATACAAAATTCCTTTTAATAGTATTATTAACAGCTTGGCAATCCATTTAGACACGGTGCACAATAAATTTGATTTTTTACAGTTTAAAGACAATAGACCAGAACATTATGTTTTATACACAGATGGTTCTAAAACAGACCATAATGTAAATGCAGCTTTCTATGATTCACAGCTAGACTTCACTAAATGTATTAAATTAAACAAGGTGTGTAGCATTTTCACTGCAGAATGCTATGCAATTTATTGTGCACTGCAGCATGTAAATAGTCTTGTAAATAATGTACATAATGTTTTGATAGTTACAGACTCCAAAAGTGTTTTGTCTGCTCTACACAATGTAAATATTTCTTTTAAGTTAAATTATATTATTTATAATATTAGACTTATAATCCAGAAACTACTTGATAAGTGTATTAAAGTAGAATTAGTTTGGGTACCTTCACACAGTGGCATTCGTGGAAATGAAGTAGCTGACACTGCGGCCCGTTCAGACCATGACGAGGATCGATCCGAACTGCTCAAGGTTCCATTCACTGATTACTATAGTATTTTTAATGAACTTAATAGACAGTTATGGAAACAGTATTGGGACATAACCCTGGAAACGAAAGGCAGATGGTATGCTGGAATACAAAATGAATTACCGATTAAACCTTGGTATCATAACTTCAAATACATCACAAGAAGATTTATAACTAATATAACACGCATGAGATTGGGACATTGTTTAACACCAGCTCACCTGAATAGGTTCCGCATAATTAACAATAGCCGATGTCAACATTGTGGAGCAGAGGATGCTGATTTAGATCATGTTATTTTGCAGTGTTCAAGTTTTAACATTCAACGTTTGATTTTGGCCAGTGAATTGAGAGAAATAAATGACAATGACAGTGAAAGTGAACGTCAAAGTGTTCCCCGCAGCGTTCAGGATTTACTAAAAAATAAAAAATATTTTAGTGTGTTGTTTAAGTATATTTCTAATACAGTAGAAAAAATCTAATTCATTTTGTAATCTATGTATTTAAGTTAATTAGTTGTAATTATTTTAATTAGTATGAAAACGATATCACTGAGATGTATTCACCCAATCCGAAAAGGAGGCAAGTGGATAAAAGAACAGATTGTTAAAATATTATTATTTACATGAGGAAAATGTGTCTTAGTAACATAATTAACTACTGTATTATCCATAAATATCTATTGTAATAAATTATAAGTTAAAACCAATCTATGTTTGCGACTGAAAGACTCGTATCTATGGTCATGAATAAAACATTATTAAAAAAAAAAAAAGATAATTAGAAAAGTTTGTTCGTTTTAGGAGTAAATTCTCACTAAAATACTAAAACGATTTTGCTCAAAATTGAAGGTCTTCAAAAGTGTATGATATACATAGTTAAACCGCTAGTTTTTTGGAGGTCTATCCAAACAAAATTAACTTATCCAGCACCCTAATTGTGTAACACACTATCAATCACAATCTGAATTATTTTGAAGGATATTGCTGATCCATTGCTTCATATTATGTTCGAAAAATTTGTTTGCTCAGCAAAGTAGATAACGTAAGGAATGTCGTTGAACTGCCAAAATGAAAGCCATTCCTACTGTTTGTTGTTACGCATTTACCCAGCTGGTTAATAATTAATATAAAAATACCGTTTTTGAACATGTACTTTGCCCATGAAACGGCGAATACTTAGCCGAGTACTAGGAGCCCATGAAGATCAGAAGGATACGAAAACTTTGTAAAGGTTGAATGGGACACGTTCAGCGAAATCCAGTTCCCGCAAAAACACAATTCTCCAGAGTTATAATTTTGACGGTGACGTCATGATTTCATGAAATAGTCCTAATTTCGACCAATTAGAACTCGGACATTTGTAATTTTATGTTCTCGAAATAAAATGATATACTTATATTGTATTTCGTAAAAATATGATGGAATGGATGTAAAACAGCGCTGTAATTTACAAAAAACATAAGAAAATTATAAAATGGAATACAAAATACCAAGTACTGTTAGAAATAAAAGGAACTATGCAGGTACGTGGTGAGAAGTTACAAAAAAAACACAAGCGAAAGATGCCGCTGACACTTAGACGTAAGTTCCGCTTGGTCTTCTTTCTGTGAAACTGATTATCACACAAGAACACTAAAACATGATGCGGAGCAATGATGATATGTATGAAGTGATACGTGGGAAGTGAGTTCTGAGATGATGGTCAATAAAAGTGTAAATGAAACAAAAGGACGAGGTACGTTGGCTTCAAATAAAGTAGGAAATTAAATAGTCAGGAAGATTATGACGACTTTGGCCTATTTTTACAATAGTGTAACGACAATTCTTTAATTACTGAATAACTTCAAATTTAAACTAGATGCAGTGAGTATAATTTTGTTTTTATTAAACATAATATCTTAGTTTCTAAATAACTACAAAATATATTATATTATGATAGCGCGCCCCAATCAGTCGAAACAGATACTCGTTGGCCCCAAACACCAGAGTAGCAGAGATGAGAAGATTAATGCATTTAAGTGGTAGACCACTGTAGCTATTTAGGTATAGGTCTATCATCTAGTTTGAGCTCAAAATCTATTTATGCAGTGACTAGGATATCACGAACTTGAGTGTCTGGAGACTTTCACTTTCCACTCTCACGGTCTTTGAGTCATTGGAGAGGTAGGTTATATGGTTATATAGTTACTTAGTGCATTAATAGTCGGTGTTTATGAATGTGCCTATTATTTTGTAAATTATTGACATGAGTTAAGGTCGCTGGTACTTTTAGTTACAACTGTTACACAATGATGCATAAACTGTAAAATATGCGTTTCAGTCCATTTTTGGGATTTCCTCTGAAATTGTTCTATTGCTGTTTGCTTTACTCGAATCATGAAAGGTTTCAGTTTGCCCGTAAGTTATTTAAATGTATTGTACAAAATAAAATAAGTTTAATTTAATGCATCCATTATTATTGAGTCGCTCGCTTAGCTAGTTAACTACCGGAGACACTGCCGAAGGTTTTTAAAAAGAAACAAATGAGTCTGGTCACGGAGACATTTTAATTAAGACGAACTAACATAATAATAAATCTAATACAATGTTCTTAATGCTAAGTCCGTATCTCTACGGATACGTGTCGCCGAGTGCTAGACATAACATCCCGAAGCTACCTCGAATGCTGTATCAGCGTGGGCCGCCCAAGGCGTATACCAGCTAACACTTTGTTATAATATTAGGAGCCGATACTGCATGCATAACTAGCTAGACAAACGGTTATATCTATAATGGCCGCGTAGCTGTCGTAGCCATGACGTCGAGACACTTCGTAGCAGTTGCTACGAAGCGTAGCCTTTGCTCACTTTGAACTCGGAAAAGAAGTTTTATTGCGCCTATATTTTTTCTAAGTACAAGAGATATACAAACTTACTTAACTTAGTTATTATTTAATTGTTGAAAGCCCGCCGTTCTATACTTTCCAAGAGTGGCACTTACTTGAGGCATATTCTTTTTACAAACACTAAAGGATCACTTTCATTTATCATCACATCGATATCGAAGGCGTCTTGTTCGTAACACGAGTCTTTAGTCCGGACTCGAACGAAGACTTCTAGCGGCTTTGGATCAGTGAAGCCATGTTCGGCCCGGCTGTTCAAAGATGCATTTCAGTTGCTGTAAGTAAGTCACAATAATAAGGGAACAAAAACCTCAGAAATGGTAATAATAATTTAATACAAAAATCACAACTCAAATCACAATCCGATCTCAAACAGAACATAATGAGTGGTTCTAGTAAATTAAAATGAAAGTGAGAACTTTCATAGTTTTGAGTACGCGATTATTTTTCTTAATTTATATTCCAGGTGAGACTTAGTTTGTACGTCTTCAGTACTTATAATTTTTATATATTTTTTATGTAATCTGGGATGATCGTCCACAGAACGTCGAAATAGTCCCTGGTATAAAAAAATAGAGATCATGTGAAATAGCCTATTAGGGGATTGCCTCATTCATTGACCTAGAGGCCAGCCACCTTACGAATATGAAGGTCACCACCTGGCTGGACATAACGAAACAGGTTGGTTATTTATTAGCTAGTAACTCTTCCTGATTCATGTTGTGCTAGTACTCCTGGCAGGCGCACCGTTTCCGTGGCAACAAATGCGCCGCGCGTCTCCGTGCCATGTAGGTAGGTAGGTATGTGTTCATATTTGATTCTCACAAACGCTATTTGTAGAATCTCTTTTGTAAGTATGCAGCAGAGAAAAGTGTTATGAAAAATGTTTTGGAGCGTTGATAAATTAATTGTATTCTTAGGAATTGCCGATGGAATTTTGAGGTAGGACGATGTTATTTATATTATTGTTTGTTGTGTATTAAATGTGCTGTAGTGTTTGTGCACTACACGACATTAATTTTATGTTACATGAATTACTAGTATTGACTGATAACTTGTATGTGTGGTGAAAACTGTAAGTTGGTTATTTATTAATAATAAATGAATAAATTCATGAAACAACAGTACAAAACCACTCCTTTTCAGTTATGCTATCCTGGTATTTTAATAAAACGGTAATAATATGAAAGCGATAATGAGCATTATTATCTCAGGTATCTATATAGCTATTAAATCTTCAGGCCGCGGCATTGCTTGTACAAATTTCGTGCACACATAAGTACATGCTTGTGAGTGTTGCATTTTCCCCTGGATACTGCTGTCGCATACCTTCTCGCAAATTTTTAATATTGCTGTCGCACGACTGCATACTACACGTCGGGGGACAGATGACTACATCCTAGTATTCATCAGATCCTGGTTCACTGAATCTATTTATAGATTTGACTTGCACGAGGCAGGAAACCTTCAGAAAATTGATTGCAATAAAATAAAAGAATACTTACTGTAAATGATAAATGATTTTATTTCTGTAAGTAGCTTTGTTACAAACACTTTTACACGTCAATCGTATTTTAAAAACTAGATGAGGTCGGCGTTTCATAACTGACTACTCTGAGAAGAAAGGCCGAAACAAACTCAGAGGTCACAGTCTCTTTTAAAGTCCAGACATAATCTTGGTCAGATCATGTGAAGACCATGTAGATTGGTGTCTGAAACGGTCTTTTGAGGAAAAACCATACAGATTGAGCGGACCTGTCCAGTCAGTGCACGCATTTGTCAGTAATCTTGCCGCTCAACTGAGAACTTAAGGAGCACAACGATTCGACGAACAATACCAAAGAAAGGACATTTGGGTAGGCCGCATAAATTACTCAAGCTGCCAGATCGTGAAACTAACTAAGAAATAAAACAAAAAAAAGTAATAATCCACATAATCTTCACATTCACAATAATTTAAATAATATAATACTTTACAAAGTAAATACTCATGTCATTGTATGTATAAAATTCATCAATGTCAATGTGTATATAAATATTCGAACATAATCTTTGAGGACCATGTAGATTAGTATCTGAAATGGTCTTCTGAGGAAAGAACCACGCAGATTAAGAGGACCTGTCCAGTCAGTGCACGCATTTGTCAGTAACCGTAGAAATACCGTAACCGTAACCGTAACCGTAAAAAGTGTAGAAATGATAGAGAGAAGGTATTATGTCAGCTTCTAAGAGTAAGTTCTCAAATAAGCACTTTAAAACGGTTATAAAAGGACATCCAGACTTCAAAAAGAAAATGTAAGCCATATTATATACTCATAATGTTAGAGCAATGATACCCAAAGTGGTCTCTATCGACCCTCAGAGGTCCAAGACGATCTATAGACAACGACAAAATTCATCAACTTCAATTGTGTTTTTGTTTTAATTAGATTATTTAACTTGCTTTAATGATAATTCTATTTTTAGTGCTTCAATTAAATGTTAGCTTTTAAACTTAATTTTAAGTAATATCATTTTATAACTTTTCGCTGCCTATAACTTACTTAATTGTAACCCAAATGGCTGAAGTCACTGGCTCCTGAAATACAGGTACTCTACCTAGCTCTGGAGCCAGGATCTCACATTTTTCTGTAGCCTGTTTTTATGGCAATAAAGAAATTTATTTATTTAAGACATACATAAGTGGTATATTTAGCCTAAAGTTTCTGCAAACTATAATAAATTCCACATTTTGCACGTGGTATAGGTAAAATTAAAGTTGAGAAAGTGCGGTCATGTTATGGTTATTATATTATTATTATTTATCATGTTCCTTGTTATGGCGTCGCTGCCATGAATGGAATCCAAATCATTGCCGTTGCCATGAAGCGCCAGGATAACAGAAAGCTGCGAGGGTGTATTCAATGTGACGTATTTAAATTTTTATGAAGGTATGCATCTGGACTGATCCCGATCGCTATTTATAGAGCATGTCGCTAGGAGATCAGCAAACATGGAGGTTCGTACTGCCTTCCGATGCAGTGTGCAAGACGTATTTACGTTAGTGGTAGGAATTTTACGTTTTATGAACTACTCGTTCAAAAAAGGCAGAATCCTTCGATACTACTAGTAGATCAATATTTAGGAAAGGATTTGTAAGTGTATGGTCAATAAAAGTAAAATTTAAATGAACTCAAAGGGATCAAAGCAAGCCGGGGAAAGTATGGCGCATAAATAACATGAAAAATAATTAATTACCTGTGTACGTTCTTAACCTAAGTAATTCCTAAAGAACACCATCATTGTCTGTAGTCATGTATGGGTCCTGATGATGGGTCTGTCCAATCATCATCCGAACAGCTGCTCAGCCTCTGGCCTTTGGATACTAAAGAGCTATTGTACTATTTTCTCTGCTATTTTGCGAAATTAAAGCTATTTATTCTTTCACGTTGAAAATCCGACCATTATAGTTGGTCCTTCGAGCCGGATCTGAACCAGGGACCTATTCGCATTTTTAGGTGAACAAAATACTATCGTAAGGTAAAAAGTAAACTGAAAAAACAACCTCACTGTCACGCTTTGGCTGTGCGTGCCACGTTGGCTGATTTATGAGTAAGCCGGGTGAATTGTGGCCGGTATGTGAGGCCACCATCGGGTACCAGCGGGCAGTCTGAACGTTTGAAATCGGGCTAGGAGTTATACATGTAAACTTGCAATACAGTCCTATCTCAAAGACGCCATTGACATTTAATAAAAGTACCTTTTGAAGATGCCATATATTGCGCCTAAGTGTAACATTTTATTGCTCAGTTCAACGTGCGAGCAGTGTATTCGGTGTATGAGTGAGCAGGCTGTTAATTGTAAGGTGCTTGAATTTCAGCGTTATGTTTTGTCAAGTCGAAAAAACCATACAAAGCAGGGCAGGTTGCTAGTTTCAATAAATAATTTCATTGTATAAGTAGTATGAATGGAAATGTCACTAGATATCGTGTACGTAGTCGCAGCGGAAAAATGTCGAATTTCTTAATTGAAATGAAGAAATTCGACATTTTTCCGCTCGAAACTCGATTATCTTCGCAGTTTTATGACACACAAATTTCATTTAAACATTTACCTCACACTAATTATTTAATGTATTTTTTTCTTGTACGTACTTAGGAAAAAAAAACTGCCGCTAGGATGACGTAGTTCCAGCGGAAACAGTTTTTTATTGAATAACTCCCCAATGGTTGGATGCACAAATTTGTACTTACCATACACAATTACACGACGTCATACACTATATATCTGCTAAACTGAAATTAAGAAATTCGACATTTTTCCGCTGCGACTACGCACACCTAGATCCACCTAACTAATTCCATAGGCCATGTTTGTAGGTCAAAACTAGGCTTTTTGTCAACGATAAAAAAATGTTTTGCTTCCGGTGTTACTAGGACTCCATAAGCACGGAAGCTATGTTTTTACTATCTAGGCACGACGTATCGTGACGTCACAGATCGATTGAAACCAATCAGTGACTGGTATGAGAGCAGCTGCACACATGCATGACATACCGACATGAATATTTACCCACATACACCTTTTAACACGCCCATACATTGCGGAGTGGCAGAATTTGGAACAAACATGTTGTTAGCTTTATTTTTATTAACAAGCAGCGCCTTGACTCGTTTCACCGAGAAATTGGTCTATGTATTAATACTAATGTGGATTTGGAATAACACAGTAGTAAAATTATGTACATAATTATAGATATATCCTAGTCGAGCGATATAAATAAAATTATTATGAAAAATTTTACCGGACGTCACAAAGGCGAAAATAAATTATATTAATTGCAAAGCTTCAATTTACTGTGTACGATACGTCTGTTTAGCGTGCCGAATATTTTGAAAATAATATTACAGCAAATCTATTTAATAACCCGCGTGCCATTACGCCTTCAGCATTAGTTAAAGTGACCATCATCGCGGGGTGACCGGATAAGAGTTGGATAGGCGTAGCCGAGGATCAAGATATATGGCGTTATATTGGAGAGGTCAATGTCCAGCTGAGGTCTGCAGAGGCTGAAAATGATAAATACGTAGAAGTTTTGAAACACGGGTGGAAAAACAACAACGTTTAGCTATCTACTCAGCTACGAGTGCTACGACCGCGTAGCTGCCGTAGTAATGACGTCAGTCACGTCGTAGCCACATAACGTTATGCTTTTCATTCAATTTTGTGTAAAATACTAAAGCAGACAAAATTGAGGCATACAGTACTTAATCCCAGTCTAATCCAATATATCCAAAGTTATTTTTATTTGAAGATAGTCGTTTCGTTCTCATTAATTGTACGGGGGCGCTAACAGAGTCTGTCGCAGTTTGTATGAATGTATTAATTGCAATTTTGATCCCTCAAGCTTTGTAATAAGGACTGTTATGAACGTCATACCATGAAACCAAAATCATGCGTCCAGCTTCCGTTCATTCTGTATCCCTAGTATAGCAGGGGGCGCGATATCGATCCTGATAGCAACAGTTTGGCCGTGGTACGTGGTACTGATAATAATATATATAAATCAGCACGCAACGGAATGAATACTAATACCATAAAGTAGTAGTTCTATAGATTTGTCATTGCTACATTTTTTCGATTCTTTTTACCTATTGTGGTAGGGTAATGTTGTTATATGTGCTTATGTATAATTATAACACATTTTAAAAGAGTAACGGTGGAGTTTTTGGCCCATTAAGTATTCTCCATACGAAACTACCTTTTGGAAGGGGCGACTAGAATCAATTCTATTTTAATAATAATATGAGACAACATCCACACAAAGTCTTCAGGTCCCGAACTAGGTAGAACCTGTACTACGGTAACCTGATGACTGATATACATACTTAAATACATATACACACCCAGACACAGATCAAACAGAAATGTTCATGCACACAAATGTTTGACTTGTCCGGGGATCGAACCCGGGACCAGCGGCTCAGAAGGCAGGGTCGCTACCAACTGCACCAACCGTTCAGTCAGTCAATATAAATGTTGACGTTCAAAAGTGCCTTTTATGTGCCTATTTGAAATGAATGCTATGACTTTGACTTTGAACAGTAAATATTGCAAAGATTATTGTAAAGGCACTACATTTAAAAATAAGTTATTATAAAGAAAGAAAGGGCAAATGAGTCAACTTTGGTCTGCCTTTACAGATAACATTCAATTTGATAAGTTATAAATTATTATTATTGTTATTTTATCACCATCATGCTTATAAAATAACAGCTTACCTTTGATCTAAATATTATTAGTAAGTACAATAAAAAAAGTATGCATACAAAGGTTCTTTCTCCTAATAAAACTATTTATATTTTCTCTAAGTTCTCTAAATCTTTATTGTTGACCGTTAAGGAGTTCCCCCGTTTGGAGCCAATCCTGGTAATAGAATCAAGTCATGCAGCTTGCAAAAATGCATTGTCTTTGAAACTGAATCAACGTGAAAAATGTCAACTCCGTAGGATAAGAGGAAGTGCAATTCAGCTTGCAAGGTTTGACCAATACATAACAAGCCAAGTTAAATAAAAGCTTGTAATAAATCACGTACCTATATCAGCCAAGTAATCACGGAAACATGCTAAATTGCACTGCTGAATTGTTTCATTTACCAAGCGTATACCAGCTGAAGGAAAGCGTCAAATGTAAGGAAGTTATGTTCATTTTTATGTCTTAATATTTTAATTTATACTGCATTCCTGATCCGGTCTACGCCCCCTCCCTTTTTTTTTAGTTTGGGATGTCATCAAATAACTTCTACCGCTCTGGGCGGAGCGGGAGGGCGTGTCAGACTTTTACTGACTAAAACCCACCCCTGTTCCTTCAGTTGCCTGTGCCAGGGGCCACGGTAACCCTTTCGGACTTTCCCGCAAACCTGGAAGTGCCCCCCTCTCCCTCACCCTTGTGCTGTTGTTCAAAGCACAGTTATCTGTTCTGTGGTTCAAAGCACGTGGTCTCAGTTCGTTTACTGCTTGACGTCAGCTCAAATACGTAGTACAATATTAGGAGCACATGGAGATCACAAAGGTGGTTCGCATTTTTTTAGATCGCAATAACGTAACAAGTATTGCCATAGTACTGTAGGAAATTTATTCCTAACGACATCGAGCTAAAATCTACCTTTGCTTGCATTCTGTAGTCACTTTGATACGTGACTCTTTAGTTCCAATCACGGTGTGCCTGGAAAAGACAGATTTTCCGACTTTATTAGCAGTTTTCTTGAGAAATATGACAGGAAAGTTAAACAAAATAATATGAAAATGAATTGTTATAAAATATTGAACGAATATCAGTAAATTCTGTCTGTGTAAACCATGTCGTTCAGTCTATGTTTGTTTTATTTATTGAGAGCAGCGCCTCAGAATAGGGCTGTTTAAGGGTGGTTTGACATTTTCTTGGCAAATATCTTACGAAAAATAACAGGATTGCAATGAGAAATGACTTATAATTGGAGTAGAATTAATCACTGAATAAAATGGAATAGTAATCAATCGGGATACACATTTGTTTATGTTGTAATTTTTATTTTTCTCAGGGTGTGGGAGCAAACTCCACGTGTACAGCGTACTTCACTCTAGTTTCATCGTTGTCATGGAAACCTCTTTGGCATGCCATGTGCTCGGCGGACAGTATTGATCCATCCAGACCGTACAATATTCGAAGCACTAGGCTTTCATGTAACACTAAGGGCGATTTTCACCAATCTTTTATACCTAGAATAAGTCTTATCGTGAGAATAAATTTTGGATTTTTGACAGTTCTTCCATACTAGAACTGTCAGACGTCAATTTTATTCCACGGATAAAATATGTCTGACTTTGGTGAAATCAGCCCTAAGAGGCTTGCAGGAATGTGATTTAAAAAGTCGCAGTGTTCGCGCCATAAATACTCGGTACGATGATATTCATATAGTAACATAATTACAACAGTATTTGTTTAGAACCACCAATTCATTGTGTCTTTGCAACCTATAGCGCGTTTTGAAATAGTTGTGTAGTAGCGAGATGGCCGAGAGGTTAAGATGTCAGCGTTTCAGGCAAAAGGAGATGCGGGTTCAAACCGGGCAAACTAACATATTGTGACTTATTCAAGTACACTTTCTAAGTTCTATCGCGAAGAAACTACTATACGGTAAATAATAAATCTAACACTGTCAATATGTCTATCGCTTGAAAAACCTTCTCCCATCACACATAAAAGCAATGCTTGTACAGGCCCTTATATTTCCTATAATTGACTATGGTGATGTGTGTTACTATGACCTGAATGCAGATCTCCTCAATAAACTTGACCGCCTTCTCAATAACTGCATTCGATTCGTGTTCAATCTTCGTAAGTATGACCATGTATCTGCACACCGACTGCTTGTAAAATGGTTAACCATTCGTCAGCGCAGAGAGTTGAGGGCTCTGTCTACGTTGTTCTCTATTCTGGACAAACCCACTTCCCCTTCTTACCTGAATTCCCAAATACAATATTTATGCACTGCCCATAGTAAAAATCTTCGTTCCACCAACAATCGTCTTCTACGATGTCCTTCTCACCGTTCTAGTTTCATTCATTCTTCTTTCTTTGTCCAGGCGGTTTTTCTTTGGAATGCGCTCCCTCTGAAAATCAGGACAGCAACCAGTCGGTTATCTTTTAAAGTGAAGGCACGTGAACATATCCGTCAGAAGTTGGCTGAAACATCCCAGCGCTGAGTTGCTGGATTTGTCTTCTCCTCTACCGATCGTTATTTCTCCTGACCAAGGTTTATTTTGTTTATATGTTTTTTTTGTTTATATTATTATTTATTCTTGTATTTTATAGTCATTTCCGAGCTATCTATCCCGTATGTTGCACCTGCCATGGTAAACCTCTGCATCACCCTAAGGTTGACTGGTAGAAAATGCCTCAGGCATTAAGTCCGCCTTTGTACAGTATTATTTTTTACTTGTGCATAAAGTTTTAATAAATAAATATGTATTGAGCACGCGTGTGGTGATCATTGCTCATGCCTGCTCTGTATGAGAATAGGCCTTTTCATCCCATCTATTCGAAAAGCTTCGTTCGTGATTCTACTCTAGAATCCCTCACTTTGCTCTGGATTCAAAAAAGTGCCCTCGCTGTAAAAATATTATTTTGCTCCCTTATGATACAATCTACTATTGTTCCGCAGTGAGGCAATACTACTAGGCTACTATTATTTCTAGAATTTATATTATGTGTATTTGTGACCGTAAAAACTGAAGTACATTATGCCTGAACTACTACTGCTAACCTTCTTCATTGCTTTTAGAAGCGCTTGGTACATAGAAACACCAGCAGTCATAAACTGATCAGATTATGTTCATATTTTCGTCCTTCACTGCACAATAAACCTCTCCTTGATCACTAATAAAAAGGTAAACAAAAGCGTCATCATGAAAATAAAAATACGAAAATCAATGCCATCTGTCTCGTACGGTTTGTCTCTGGCCTTTAAAATGGTTTATGCGTGTGTTCGTAGTTCAGCGTCTGTCCGCAGCTGCAACCGTTTATTTTGAAGGCGTCGGGCGCTGTTGTCGCTGAATGCACTCAGAGGGACGATACAGGACGTGAATTTGGAATCCATTTGTAGTGGCACATTAGCTCAGCTGGGTGGCATAGAGCGTCCCGTTTTCTGAAACGTGAAGGTCGTGGGTTCGAGTCCCACATGTGCCCTTTTGAACTTTAAATCTTTTTTGAATGATTTTTGTACTGGGTTTACATTATAAATGCATAAGACCAATCATAAAGTTTGAGGCACACTTAGAGCATTAGCTCTAAAGAGGCACATGATTAGAAACTGGTTCCTGTTGAATTTCTACGTTTTTATAAATTTTGGTTGCTTTAATAATACACGTTTGTTTCTATTTAATTACAAAATGTTGTATTACTGTTGATAAAAGTAAGCAGCATGAAATTACATTTTGGAGCTTTTAGTAAGATACAAACATACACGAGTGTGTACGTTTTGGCAATTCTACCTCTCGAGGTTGAAATGGAATACCACTTTTAGAAGCATGTAAAAGTAGAAATTGGTTTATTTAGGATAGATAAGGAAATAAACTCATAAGGAGTGAGACAACTCGATATGCTCGCGGACAATTAGCAAGTGTAGTGCTAGTAGCATACATTAAACTAGAAACATATCTGGTAAGCGTTTAAATACCATCCATAATTTTCTGTCAACTGAAAGTTATTTTAACAGTGTATGCCGATTTCTGAAGAATTTGAATCATTTATAAATACGTTATGATTTAACATAAAAAAAATGTTGTAAATCTTCTTGATGCGTCATTTATATACAATAACCTCCTCATATGTTAGGTTGCCCTTTTTTTTTTTTTGTGGGTGTGAAATCATCAAATAACTTCTCCCGCTCTGGGCAGAGCAGGAGGGCGTGTCAGACTCTTACTGACTAAAACCCACCCGTGTTCCTTCAGTTACCTGTGCCAAGGGCCACGGTATCCCTCTCGGACTTTTCCGTAACCCTAGCAGGCATCGGTCCTAGCAAACCCCGTCATTGGTGCTGACATCTCTTTGAGGCGCGCGTGGAACACAACGCGCCGTCGACCCGGGCCTGGTCCTTATCGAACGGCGAGCTGCCCATTGCTCGCCGTTCACAAGCCCACGCCTACGGTGGCCGGGAATCGGCCTGCGATTCCCGACGCCCAGGGCGTCTCCTGCGGCGGCTAGGGGTGTGAGGGCGCAAATTTTGCCTCTCTCTCACGCGTTCCGCCTCCTCCTTCGCAAACATTACTGCTTTGCAGAAGGAGGTGACGGCTTCCCAAGCCCTCTCGCTCCGTACCATGGCCTGGACCAAGGCCGGACGCGAGAGATCGCCTCCACGAGGACACGGCGGTGCTCCGCCCAAACCGGGCAGACCTCCACCGTATGCTCCACCGTGTCCTCTGGGCGATCCACACAATGGTGACACCCAGGCGTTTCCTCCCGCCTTATCCGGAACAGGAACCTCCCGAAACAACCGTGTCCGGTGAGGACCTGCGTCAGGCGGAAGGTGAGGACGCCGTGGCACCTCTCTAGCCACTCCTCAAAGAGGGGACTTATCGCCGCAATTGTGGCGTGCCCAGCGCTGGGTTGCGACAATCGCACTCTCCATGCCGCCCTGAGATCCCGCCGGAGCTCTGTCCGCTGTACCGTGATTTCTCGCGGCAGTGGAGCTACGCCCCGGCGTTTCGCCTCCTCGCGCCACTCCCAGACGTGCGCGAGGACTTTTGCCTCCAGATATGTTATGTTGCCCTGGTGTGCTGATTTTGATGAAATCCTATACATTGCCCGGTACATAATATTGTAGTAGCATTTTGGTGAAGCGATGTTCATGTGTAGACAGACATACGGATTGTTAAATAGTATAAAAACTGTTACTATAAAAAAATAACTAACTACTATGAAAACACATGTACACACAGCAGCAGGTCAAGTTGCCACAAACTGTCAAATTTTCTCTTTCCATTTTGAACTTAACCTTCAACATTTTAAGGTATAAAATCATTTGCAGAAATTTGACAGTTTCGTATAACCTGATGTGCTGACGACTGTACACAGCGTACAAAAAAAGAATTCCCACTAAAACAATTCTTGTAAATGTAACATAACATCACGCGTATATTTTGAAGGGGTGAGCAATGTCTGCCTGTACACGCCGCATGCAGCGCGCTCTCACATTTTATTGATGGGCATTTCAATTTTGATGGCATGTGCCAACATATTCTGGTCAATTAATTTTTTGATCTGTAACAGTCGTTACGGGCGGCTAAAAGCCCGAAAGTCTGACACCCAGCGGTATCGTGTTGCAGTCACTTCATGTAAAATACTGGTTTTCAGCTGCATTCGGTTACACTGGAAACGGACTCCAACGCAGTTGTGTGTTCGTGTTGTGTGTCAAACAAATGATTCAGGAATTATTTGAAATGATTTTTTGTAACGAAGAATAACTGATAAATAATGAAAATTTTATTTTATTTAATTAAAACTAGCAACAGTAAATACATTTAATAATATACATAGTTCACACATATGCATTAGTTTATATAACAGCTCACTTTATACACAACACTGTAGGTTAAGCGTAAGTTGTAAGTTCCCTCTCTTGTCACACCGTAGACAGAGAAACGTCACACACACGCAACTGTTGGATGACAGTACCAACCTCTCCGAAAATGGGTTGGTACCATCTGACGGCCAACTCTACCACCGCGCGCGCTCTTTGGTCAAATCAAATAGCGCGCGCTTCCCCAGATTCCTGTTACACACTTCCGTCGCATTTCACAAAATCACTCACAGATTGTAGGAAAGCGAGAGGAAAGATATTACACATCAAAAATACCTGTTATATATTTTAGATTCCAAATTGAATGACCAACTTAACTTAGTAGTTGAGAAAACGTTCTCTCATACATCAATATACGACACAGTTAATTTGTCCAGTTGCAACTGAATTTGCAACACAAGGCCACTGCTCATTAATAATATTTGTTGATATTCATATTTTTTATTATGTTTCCTATTTTATTTTATTGAATAAAAACACTTTAAATGTTTCGACGGCTGGTGGGGTATTGCACGACTTCAAAATAAGGAGGAGGTTCTCAATTCGTCTGTATATTTTACTTCCATATTTTAATCAATTTTATTACGGACCAATTTTCAAAATAATTTTATCTTTTGGTAGAGGAAGCTTGCACGCTGTTCTAATACGAATTTGATTAAGTTTGCCTTTTGCATGCCTTTGTGTATGTTGATGATGTTATAAATGACATGATGTCATGATGCGAGTCCTTTCATTTAAGAACTGTTCGTTTATTGAAAATTGTTATTCCAACAAATACATAGTAGTATAAAATTTGTAAAGTATTGTTGTAATATTATCGTTGACATGCAAGTTTTTAACTAACTCTATGTACTTACCTACATTTTAATGTAAGCCCTAAGGGCAGGACATAGCTGTTCGCAAAACACTAAATGGACACCTATTATGTACACTTTCCTATGATCCACAATAAAGATGAATTGTGAAATAAAGATGATGATGTGTTGCCAGTATTCAGCAAGGTGTTCGAAAAGGTAATGCTCAATCAAATGCTTAATCATTTTAACACCAACAAAATCTTACACGATCAGCAATATGGTTTCACCAAAGGACGTTGTACGACTGACGCCGGTGTCACTTTATTAAAACACATATTTACAGCGTGGGAGGAGGCCCAAGATGCCATAGGGATCTTTTGTGACCTCTCCAAGGCATTTGACTGCGCTGATCACGAAACCTTGCTCTTAAAACTTGAGCATTACGGACTAGGTAAACTCGCGCTTAGTTTAGTACATTCTTATTTAAATGATAGACAACAAAAAGTGCAAATAAATGGTATCAATTCACTTCATTTAAAAGTACAAATAGGTGTTCCACAAGGATCGATATTAGGTCCCTTCCTCTTTTTAGTATGTATTAATGATCTACCCCATTTATTTAAAAACCAACCACAAATGGTATTATTTGCTGACGATACTTCTTTAATCTTTAAGATAAATAGACGTGCATCAAACCTTGACGACGTAAATAATGCCCTACTGCAGGTACATAATTGGTTCACTGCTAATAATTTAGTATTAAATGGGAAAAAAACGAAATGCATAAGATTTGCTTTACCGAATGTTAAAAGTAGTGATTGTGACATAGTATTGAATAACGAGAAACTAGAATTTGTCGATGAAACTGTTTTCCTGGGAATAACGCTAGACTCAAGGCTGCAATGGGGTCCTCATTTAACATCTCTTGCAGGACGGCTAAGTTCAGCAGCATATGCTGTAAGAAAAATCCGTCAATTTACTAATGTAGATATCGCGAGGCTAGTCTATTTCAGCTATTTTCATAGTATCATGTCTTTTTTTTTTTTTTTTTTTTTGAGGATGGGAAATCATCAAATGACCCCTCCCGCTCTGGGTGGAGCGGAAGGGAGTGTCAGACTCTTACTGACTAAAACCCACCCGTGTTCCTTCCTTGGCCCTTTATGTTCCGGGTCAGCGGTACCCCTTTTGGATGATCCCGCTTTCCCGGCAGGCTTGGGCCCTAGTGGGCCCCCTCTTCGATGCTGACATCTCTTTGAGGCGCGCGTGGAACACGTACGCGCCTTCCAGCACGGGCCTGGTCCTGATCAGACGGTGAGCTACCCATTACTCACCGCCCGCAGGCCCGCTAGTATCATGTCTTACGGTATTTTATTATGGGGACGGGCTGCCGATATTGAGTCTATTTTTATTCTGCAGAAAAGAGCTATCAGAGCAATATACAGCCTCCGCAGGCACGATTCTCTAAGGGAACTGTTTAAAGACATTAACATCATGACGGTACCTTGTCAATATATTTATGAAAACATCATGTACGTAAGGAAAAAATTAAATCTTTTCAGTAAAAGAGGTGAAAGACACAATTATAGGACTAGAAATAGGGACCAATTAGTTCAACCAGGTTTCAGACTGGCTAAAGTAGACTCATCCTTCATGGGGTACTATTTAAAATGTTACAATAAAATACCTCCCCACATACTCCAACTGAATGAAACGAAATTTAAATCTTGTATAAAACGCACACTATACAGCCAAGCATATTATAAGTTGGGGGATTATATCGCTGACAAAAATGCTTGGCTCAGGGCTGGTCCTGCTCCACAAGGGCGCGTAAACTAATTAATTAGCATTCGAAAATAGTGTTGGAGCTGATGAAGATTGTACAACCTATCTTTGCATTGTATAAATTCAATCTCTTAGTATTGTATAATTGCATAGCACATGTGTGAGCACTATGTACCCACTATAAAGCTTACTGGGTTCGTCTTTCATTGACTTGAATGTGCCCTGGCGGCTGAGAGTATGTCATGCTCACTCAAATGTGTCGCTGGTGGTGGCGTGTGTATTGGATCACTGAGTTCCCTTCAAAATGGTTGAGCTGAATGGTGCTGATCCATACGTCATGTTCGTGAACGGGCGCTGTCAGTAGGCACTGGTCATGTCTTTGCTGCCACGGCTTATTTTAATTCCATAATTGTTTTTATCTTTTTATTACGGACGCTTTTAACGTGCACGTCTTTCTACATCGTTCTCACATGTATAATTACAACATGAATGATGTAACCACTCTATTGTAACAATATTTTGATTTAAAAGAGTGTCCATGGAGTTTCTTGCCCGTTCTTCTCCATAGGTACCTACTACGCTTTGGAATGGGCAACTAGCTTCATCTTTCTGACTGACCGACCCCTTGACAATTCAAAAGTGCCTGTAAGTAATTGGTTTATTTGAAATAAAGGCTTTGAGTTTCAGTTTGAGTTTGAATTGAATTGAAAACTTCCTAACACTTCTGTTTACCTAGAAAGTAGTGGAATATGAATTTCTGTGCGGTAAATACGACGGCTAAAACGTGAAAACAAAAAAATATTATAAAAAAAAGAAAAAACAACTGACTTCCAAAAAAAACCCTTAATTTCGGACGTCGGTGGCAAACAACGAAAATACAAAACCGAGGAAAGTTTATTAGTTTACCTGTGTTTATATTTCAACGCATTCAGCGTGACGGTGACTGATTAACCGACACTGTGTGAAATCATTCTGAATACTGGGAGCCCAGACCTATAAGAAAATACCTTTTAATTTTTCATGGTCGAATAATAACAGTCAATCTGTTTCATGGACAATGTCACTTGTCCAGTGTCACTTGAATGATCCCTGAGCATTTATAAATCAATGTCCCTGAGTCTTATTTTGAGAGTAGAACCTTTTTTATTGGCCATCAAGAACGTCATATTAGTATTTCGAAACTCGTGTGTAATAAAAAAAGCCCTAATATTTCATTTTCATGTTTATTTCTTACTTCGGAAATGCTGAACTTCCATACAAACTTTCATCCCCTAAGGGCAATTTTAAAAACGCTCAAACGCATCTATTAATTCTAACTATAACAGTAAAGGGCGGATCCAGCCACAATCTAGCGGCAAAACAAAATGAGACCCTCTCGGTCTTCTCCGTTTGTTTAGATATTTCTAGAGACATTTTGCAAAAAAATTATGCTTATGCGATCCTAGTAACTCTGAAGCGATTTGTGGGTTTCGTCGTTACGGCCAAAACCATTCATAGCCAGAACATAAAAGTTTAATAACCTATTTTGTAACAAGGGCGGTTTTTGTAGTTCAAGATACTATGTGAGTTCATATTGACGTGCGGTTGACCTTTCATCAGTGACCGCGAAATTCTTGGCAAGGCTTTTATTAATAAACCAACACTGCTCACGTGACTGTATATTCTTTTGGCATAGTTAGTCAATGGAAATATGAGGTACCAGTAACTTTTACGCTTTATTCAGACGGCCCGTATTGTTACAACTGCGCAGCTCTCGTAGCCTCACCGTAGCACCACGTAGCACGCTTAATAACGCTATAATAGGGAAAGATTTGGCCATATTTCTTATCAACACGCTAACACAAACTAAAAAAAAAAACAGTTTTGTAAATACAATAATAATTGTGTTGATCTGCTTATTTTTAGACATAATACACGTTTCTAGCTTCGTCAGTACATTTGTTTTTATTTGTTGTACATACATTGTTATGTAAAGGTGAAGTGTAATGAAATATTTAACTGTCTGGGAAAAGCTTGTCGTAAGTAAAATTTTTGCTAAAGGATTTATTGAGGTCATTTTCTGGTTTCTATTATTTGTTCTCGTCATCTGCTTCTCTTGTAGTACTCGATACTTTAGAAATTTATAATTATAAGGTTGCTGCTTCAGTTTGATTGAAATAAATGCCATCTGTCTGGCCCGTGTGAATTATTTCCCCAAGCTTCAAAAGCGTTTTGAGTGCGCTAGTTCCGTGTCTGGCCGCTACTGAAAATGTCAAGGGCGTAGGGCGCTGTTGTCGCTCCATGCACTGCAGGACGATAGAGGTTGCGAATTTGGATGCAGGTTGTACTTGGCACATTAGCTCAGCTGGATAGACTAGAGCATTCGCGTACGGGGTTGAAACGCGAAGGTCGTGGGTTCAAGTCCCACATGTGCCCGCCAACCTTTTGCAGTTTTAACTTCTTTATAAACAAAATTGATGAAGACTGCTAGTAATTTAATTTTTTTCATCCCATTTCGTGCGATGCATTTTTGTAAGAGGTTGTTTTTAGCGAGAAGGCTTTTTCCTGTTGATTGGTTGGAGTAGTATATAATTGGGGCATCTGGATCAAAAGAGATCCAGATACCCCAATTTTAAATATTCAAATAGATAAAAAATATCTATTCAAATAGAAGAAATCTTGTTTGTTGAATTGATGGTCTATTAGAATATACTGTTTAATTCACCGGAACCCAGCTATTCAAATAGATGAAATTTAATTTATTGAATAGATTGTCTAATCAAATAGACTATTGATATTACATTAACATTTCCATTCAAATAGATCAATGTTTATTATTCAATCGTTCTTCTTCTTGCGTAGAAATGATGGAGGGTCGTGAATTGATGAAGATTGAATTATTCATCAGCTAAAAATTTATTATAATTGGCTATTTAAATGAATGGAATCTTCAATCTACACAAATATTATTTATTGACAAATTATTAAGATCAAGTATGTGTTTGTTTCGGGTTTTAAACTAAATGTGAAGGAACGTTGGTATTTTACATGAAGCGATTACAAGTTGCCTCCACAGCATATTCTTGTCATGCAGTCTTTCAAGTGTGACAATTTGGGACTTGGGACCAACCGCATGGTGTTCTTTGAATGGCAGAAGCGCAAGCATAGCAAGTACTTCGCGTAGAAAAATGTCGATTCAAATAGAAGAAATCTGTTTTTTGAATAGAAGGTCTATTTGAATATACTGTTTAATTCATCGGAACATATCTATTCAAATAGATGAAATTTTGTTTCTTGAATAGATTGTCTAATCAAATAGACTATTGAAATGACATTAACATTTCTATAGAAAAGATCCTGAAATATATTCAATGTAATAGATGGATGGTACAAGCACGTTGGCTTAGGGGCATTACAAATCAAATAAAATACATAGATAGTAATCAGTTTTTTTATTTCTTTTTAACGTCTACTCTTATATGTCTACAGCTAACCTAAAACACTGTACCTACTACACAAATTCACTTTTGCGCTTAACGTAAGCACACTGACTAAACCACTGAACATGTTGCTGCCAAGGATCATCATCATCTTCCCAATCTTTTAAGCATCCACCACAATGAAAACACATGGTTCTGTCTCTGTATAAAAGAAACCGGCATCAGCAAGTTCTTCCGGCTTCTGACGCATACTTATAGGCCAGGTTTTGAAACTGAGCAATCGTTTTGTTTTTGTGCTGAAGTGCGGATGCTGAGGTCTGTTGTCTCTTTTATTTTCACTCATCAATGAGGCTATTGTTCTGTTCACCTGTGATGAACCAATACCACACTCATCCCTTCCCTCAGGATCATAAACATCACTTCCTTCATTTATTTTAAATTTTTCTCAATCATTTTGTATGTCGCTAATTCGAACAAATATACGTGTAACCTCACCGTCACTCTTGAATACAAGGTATTTTGTGTTTTCAATATTCTGTTTCACCGAATCTTCCGTACGGCTTGCATCGTTGTCCTGATGTTTTGATGAATCTGAGTTTGATATTTTCTGAGCAGTCCGCATACTTTTAGTAAATATTATTTCACCATTAACATTCTTGATAATAATTTCATGAATGCCTTCTATATCAGATTTCACTGAATCGACCATTGTTGATATTAATTTTAAATAATAGCGTATAGAGAACAGTAATTTAGAACCTTCACCCAGCAATGGTGAGATCTAATGAAGCTTTGTATCTGGTGTTGTTAATTTTTAAAGATGCGGTGCTGCGAGTCATAATGGATAGGATTGAACTTTTAAATTGTAGCATAGTTCGTTGTGGTTGTGGTATTGTATATATTATGTATTTTATTTTGTAACGAAATAAAACAATAAAACATAAATCAAAAAATGTATTCTCTTCTGTACACCATTTTCTCAAACACATTACAGTTTTTAAAGCATATACATTCGAATTATACACACAACTAAATATATTATTAGACATTCTATACTTATCATGAAATAATTTTTGTAAACGAGGACAATTCTTATCTTCTAAATTATATATTTTATCGTGTTTCACAATGTTTTTTAACCACGATACTTTTTCACATCCTTTAACGTAAATGTTTTTATCTTCCAGATAAGGTACAATATATCGATATAAGTTTAGGTATGGTATAAAACCCTCTTTCCAGAATTTTTTTCTGTTTCTTTCTATCCAACTTACTTGCAATCTTTATTTTTTTGTAAGATTGTAAAATGGGAACGGTGGTTTGATTAATAATACCATAATTTGATTTCCACATGCTATTGCTATTTCTTTCACGATAAACTCGTTACTTTCCATATTAAACCCTTGCACATCGACTAAAGAGTTCATAATATTTTTTTTACAATACCACTTAAGGGTTTATATTCGAATAGACGATCGTTGATGATTAGAAAATAAGCAGATGTATTTTCTGGTATATCTTCAGAACTTTCTATTTCCAGTCTCACATCTACAGCCCCAGTTTTCAAGGCCTCGTTCTGTCTTGAGCAATCAATTACAAATAAAGGAGCCTTTTCTTTAAATTCGTCCAAAACAAGCATTGGTTCAGACCGAGTGTTATAATAAGACTGGCGAAATTTGGTGAACATTTCATATAATATATAATACTTATCTTCAGAAAATTTCGCATTCACCGATTCGTATGGATAATATTGAGAATTAAAAAAAAGAGTAACATTAGTTAATTTATAATGGTCAAATATTGAGCAGTCTTTACTTTTCATATTTTTCTATTTGTCTGCAAACCAAAGATCACATACCTTGGTTTTTCGAGTTGTGAAGCAGTTTTAACAACCCAGGAATGTTTTGTTGGTTTAGGTAATAAAGGGTATTCGTACAAATCCCAATATCTAAAAGTTATTTGAATAGGACGATCCTTTTCTAAATGTTTAAGTAATGTTAATCTTTCCCGATCTGAAACTTTAATATGAGGCATGCGCCATTGCAGTCTCTCTATATTTACTTCAATAGAGTCATTATTATCAAGTATAACACTATTAAGATTCGAACTGCTTCTTTTAAGTATAAGTTCATGTTTACAGTTAATAATAATTTTATTATAATCTTCTGCAAATCCTAAAACTTTATTCAGAGGTATAAGGGCACTAAAAATACCATCATTATCTTTAATCCCTTTCAAATTCCAACCCCAAATAGCGGCAGCCTTACTTTCCCCCTCGCCTCGCTCATTGACACATATGATTTTAGAGATGTAGAAATACCTGCATTTTTTCTTCGGTCTATCTCTACACCATTAATTTCATATCGAATGTCTAGAAATAGTAATGATATATTATGGTTATTGGTAAAATTTACAGCCTTTCGTGTTAGTTTTCCTGCTCCATCTTTCGAAAACGTAGTGGCTCGACCTTCAACGTAAATGTAGCTGGCTGAAGGTAATACGTACAAATCTTGCTGATTTATGGGTATACGTATTTCATGATTTTCATTAAAACTGTTGCTATAAGGATTATAAGTGTGAATTTCATAACTCACTATAGAGTTGTCGAATTGTGGTAAATCATTCACTTGAATAATACTCATAATATAAATCCCAAAGCTCGAAGAAATAATCTATTAGTTTTAGTTATTTTTTTAATAGTTCGTACAATATGTCTTCGTCTTTTGATGGTACGAGAACGAGTAAAATTATTAACTTTGGCAGTTGATTTTATATTGTAAATTATCATTTTTTAATTTTCTCTATTCTAATTGACATTCATATCTTGTGACAGATAATGTCAAAGTGTTGTCTTTTATAGACTTAGAGCATTAAACTAATGCTCTAAGTTTATAGACGACACCTAACATTTAAACCATTTTTAAGTACCCAATGAGTTGATAAAACCTTGCTTTTTCCAAAACTCTTTAAGAAATTTAATGCATAAATGTCTGCAATTGAATAAGTTATTATTTTGAAAATTACTGTAATTATAAATATTGTCAGAACCTACATAGCGAACAAATTCTATTGGAGGTTTCAAGTTGCCGTAACTGTCAAAGTACTCAATATATTCATTTAAAATTACATAGGCTACCCAATGTGTACCAGAATTTTTAGAATTATCTAAATTTATGATTCCACACTCTTTAGAAAACGGAGACTGCGGTAACGTATCTCTCATATACACTCCGCGAAAATATGGAACGTTTTTGGTAAAATGTATTATATCTATATTACTAAGAGCACGATTAGGTAGCCTATGATTTAGTTTTTATCTTTAAATTTGTATATATCCCAAGTCCATCCTTGAACACTTTGTTTTCGTTCGATTTTGATTGAAATATCTCTGTAGTACTTTAGTTTTATTGCTACGATTAACTTGAGCAGGTGGTAAACCAATTGTTCTGTGTATTGTATTGTTATATCTACTAATGGTTTTTGCAAGTGTCCCGTCAATCCATTTATAATTCCCCTTTAAACTAAATTCCTTGAAAAGCTTACTCTTTATCGTCCTTATTAATCGTTCTACAATTGAAGCCTTTTTCGTTGAATAAGTGCAGTAGTGGTTGATAGAATTGTTTACTAATATTTTTTGAAAACTTTTATTGTAAAATTCTTTTCCAAGATCTGTTTGCAAGTTTCTAGGGATGCGTTTTTCTCTACTCAATAACGTAATAAAAGCTTCAGATTTTTCTCAGAGATTCTTTGTTTTTTTGTTTAAGTGGAATAGCCCAAGCGTACTTAGAGAATCCGTCAATGATAGCTAAAATGTATTTGTTGCTGTTGTTGAATTTGGAGAAACTTTGCATATCCATTATATCAGCTTGCCAAAGATCATCAATATCTTTTAATATTACATGCCTTCGAGGAAAATTTATTCTTGCACTTCTATGAATTTCGTTTATTATATCTCTTTTAACGTTGCTCATTCTTTCAACTGTCTCTCCTGAATTACAAAATTATACTGATATTCAATTTATATGATGAGTCTTTTTATTCTTTTATAACACCCGCTTCTTTTAAATCTTCAATAATTGTTAAGATTTCGTTGTCAAGATAAGTATTACCTGCAGTTTTAGATGCTATCAAAAGTTTAAGCCTGTCCACTAATTCATTAGGATCATCCCAATATACAAGTTCAGTATTTTTTTTAAATATTTTTTAAGATACAGCAGATCAGCTCCTCGTTTTTGTTTAGATTTAACTTCTGTAGGTTCTTGTAAACGTTTACTAGACTCAGGAAATAATGGTTTGATCACTTGAGAATATTTTAGACCCTTATCACCTTTAACTTGATCTGCAGGGTCAAAGTCTCTTTTATGAGCATTAGTTGTGATGAATATTTCTTTGTAAACTAATTTATCTTTTAAATTGACTAAACTTAAATCAGGCTTCTAGCGAAGCAATAATTCTTTTAGACCAGGTGTTATTTTATATTTTTTATTAGCTACGCGAATAAACACACACAATTTGTTACGCACTTTGTCAGAGTTCTCGCGAGTGGTAGAGAAATTAACTATAGTATTTCCAATCATATGCTTATCATTCTCACTACGTACGCCAAATGGTATATTCACATCGTCGTATATTTCAAAAATATCTTCTTTGTTCAGCGACATATTATTAACTTTGTCTGATTCAGATGTGTCACCTTCTTCGTCTTCTGAATAAAACTTTTCTGATTCAGATGATTCATGTTTGTACTTATCATATGATTTATCACGCAAAAACATTTTTGAACCTATACCAGTGATTTTAGTTTGGTCATCATAAGTATCTTGTTTTTTTATAACAGGAAATTGCTTGTTAGCTGCTATAGCATTAAGAGGGTCAGTAAGAGGTTTAAAAAATACTTCAGATGAGTGTCGGTACTAAATTCATAATCTTTCATTTGTTTCACCTTTTCCTTTATAGCGTCCGCAGACTTTATTAATTGATTTTTAATGTTATGGTCCATTATACGACTTGTACGCTGAAGTATTTATGCTCAAATGATTTATTTTTTGTTTTTATTCATAATTTATATAACCATTAATCAAAATAAATAAAGTTGTCAAAAGACTGTCTGTATCTGCCTTTGTTTAATTCACAATCCTTATTAATTGTTAAAAAATCATAAGGATGCATCCAGATTTTAGAACACATATCTTTGAACCTGGACCACTCTATATCAGAACTAACATGTTCATCATATATATGTTTCATGTTAACTTCATCTTGCTTGAAAATGATCAAAAAGTTAGCATTATCACGTATTAACTGCTTTGGGATTTTAGAATACGTCTGAGATAAATAAAAACAGTCTATAACTCTATGTCTACCCATTGTAAAATAATTACGTATGTTTATTTGTTTTTCACAAACTACATCATCGAATATGATAACAGAGTTCAACAATGCGTCGTTAGGATGAATAACATCGTCATCAAAATTATAAACAAAAAATTTTACCTCTGGAACTCTTTGCAATACTTGTTTTAGAAAACTGTATTTTGGCTGAAAGCTGGTCTTAGAATATAGATAAACATTGTTAAACTTTAATCCGTTAGCATGAATTAATAAACTAATCATGACATTCGTTTTCCCACAATTCGATGGACCACATATTATGCATCGAATATTATTTGTGAGAAGTACGCTGTGTTTCGGGCGTAGTGAATTTTCCTTTACATCAATATTTTTAACATCTAAAGATACTTGTTGCTTGATCCACTTCATGTTTGTATCTGTTACGAAAACAATTCAGGCTCTAGTATTTATAATTCATAACAGAGTTATTGATCGAAGTAATATCTGAGTTCTACTACTTTAAAAAAATGCGTGGATAGTATATGGGTAAATAAATTAATAAAACAAAATGCGTTTAACAGTTTTATTAAATAAAATTATACCTAATACATTATACACATTTTGTTTAATAGATTATATTTATAGACAAATTTCAACATACTCATATTTCTATTTTTAAAAACAGGACAATACACAGCTATAATCTGACACTTTGTTTAAGTAGATACATTTATAACTGAATAATATATTATAAGAAATTGTATCGCAATGACCAATGGTAAGGTTTCAATTTGATTTGAAAGTATTTGTCTTTTATCGTCACTTCTATTTAATGCAATTTTATTCACTTGTTGTGAATATAGAACGTGTTTAATTGATTTAATTACATTCATCTTACGTTTGATAATTTTGTTATTGTGTAGGGCAGCATTATAATCAGAAAGCTTTAATTGGTTTGTTACGGGTTTTGTTATACCTTTTGCCTTCTTTAATGTTGTCTTTACACTTTTCAAACAATAAAGTTTAACCCTTAAGCCAATGAATTCATAAATTACTGAGCCTCCGAGTTCATCTTTAAACAAGCCTGGTACTTTTTCATTAATTTTAGGTATTCCATATGGATTATCCTCAGCAAAATTACTGGTGTCAAATTCCGATATATTATCAACCATATCCTTATAAAAATTATTCGTTTCTACTAAGTAAAGTAGGCTATCCGTGTCAGTGTAACATAGTTTAGCTTTCGTGCCATATTTGTTTTTGATAAAATCGTAGTGGAATTTATATAAGTGTTGTTTAGCATACTCCAATACAGTAAAACCAATGTAAATTGGTCTATCCAATATTATTTTGTCAGGGCTTAACTGAACAGCCGCAAATTTTTCTGAAAAGATTGCAATACTTTTCAAGTTGGGTTGTGCAATAAGTTTTTCAGCGCCTATAAATTTATTTGTTTTATTATTAGAATCTGCCCACATTGTTACTAACTTTACATTTACTTGCTTGCGTTTATTTTCTATTATTTTTCCAACAGGATTATTCAAAAGTTTGAAAAAATCTTTTTCGAAGGCTGAGGTAGAAGTTTGACGCAAACGAGTATTTAAATCGATGTACTTTTGCAAAAAATGATCTTGTCTAAATCTGAGAATGCGATGTATTCGGCTTAAAATCAACCCATTGTTCAAGCATTGTTTTAAATGTATGTAGTGAATGACGTAATTATATTTGTCATATAAATTTGAAATTAGTTTTGTAGTTTTCCCTCCAGGAGGTACAAATTTTTTACAGCCGATTTTTCAGGACCAGGATGTACGTTGTCAGAGTGTTGGAGATCATTGTGACTTCTGTTGAGTGTGAGATATCGCGTATTTTCAATGGTGGATTTATTGAGTTTTGCTCTGTCTTGTTTTTATTGTCCTGAAGTTTTGATTAACTGATGTTCATTATTTTCTGGTCAGTCATGTCTTGACACACACTACGATGCTAAGAGTTTAATGTTGTGATGGAGGTATGCGTATTTATTTATATATTCTTTTCCTTTCACAGCGTTCAAATAAAAACATTGAGGAAACCGTATAGCATGTTGCATCCAAGGATCATCGCAAATCTCCCAATCTTCGATAACCCCTCCACAAGAGAAACATGCTGCTTTATCATTTACACTATTTCCACAATAAAAAAATCCAGCGTCAGCCATTTCGCTCACCAATCTTCTCCTTGAATCAGCCGTTGCCCAATAATAACTAAATGAAAATTCGCGCATTTTATACGCATTATATATATCGTATCGAGAATAGTATTTATTTTGAGACATGTTCTGCTTACTCACTTCCTAGTTCTTGATACCGATAATTATAAAAGTGTAATGACATCGCACATCTGTTACCAGCAACTTATAAGGATTAACATCGAACTAGATTGGTAGGGATAGGAAACTGAAACATATTACCCAATTTTGAAAAATTATACAAGAAAATATTTATTTCAAATATTTATTATATATAAACCATTTATTTAAACATATTACATTTTTTAAAGCACATATTTTATCATGATAAATACAACTAAACACATCATGAGAATGTTCATATTTATTGTACAAGCTTACTAAATTAGGACAACCTTCATCTTCTAAATTATTTATATTATTATTATTATTCGAAATATTTTTTAATCACAACACTTTTTCTAAACCTTTGTTATAAACACTATTATCTCTTAAAATATCTACAGTTAAATTCTGATGATTTGAGTAAGACACAAATCCTTCACTCCAGTATATCTTTCTAGTACGTTCAATCCAACTGACTTGCCGTTTTTCTGGTTTCGTCAAATCGTAAAATGGAAATGGTGGCATAATTAAAAAAAACACAATTTTTTTATTACTTCAGCAATTTCTTTAACGATAAATTCATTTGTTTCTGTTTTAAAACCTTGAACATCTACAATGGCAGTCATGATAACCTCCGCACAATGTTGCTGAGAGGTTTGTATTCCACAAGTCGATCGTTTATAATCAAACAATATGCAGTAGTCTTATCTGGTATTGCTGTAGAACATTCAATCTCCAACCTCACGTCTACTGGACCTGCTTTTAGGCTATCGTTTTGTCTTGAGCAGTCTAAGATAAAGAGAGGGGCTTTTTCTTTGAACTCCTTTATGCCAAGCAACGGGTCTACTGGACAATTGTAATACGACTGACGAAATTTCACAAACATTTCGTATAATATACTATATTTGTTCTCAGAAAACTTTAAACCTAAAGGTTCATATGGATAATACTGTGAATTCAAAAAGAGCGTAACGTTTGTTACTTCGCAATGATCGAATACTGAATTGTCTTTAGTTTTATTATTTTTTCGATTCGTTTGTAAACAAAAAATTACGTATCTGGGTTTTTCCAACTGTGAAGCAGTTTTAACTGACCAAGAATGCTTTGTGGTTTTAGGTAATAACGGATACTCATATAAATCCCAATTTCTAAACGCCATTTGAATAGGTTTATCTCTTTCTAAATGTTTTAAAAGTGTCAGTCGTTCTCGGTCTGATACTTTTATGTGTGGCACCCTCCACTGAACTCTTTGTATGTCTATTTGAAAATGAGCAATATAAATATTATATATTATATTTATAGTAAGAATAACACTATTAAAGTTAGTGTTACTTCTGTTCAATATAAGTTCATGTTTGCAATTTATCACTATTTTATTGTAATCCTCTGCAAACCCTAAAACCTTATTTAATGGTATCACAGCACTAAAATATCCATCGCTTTGAAATCCCTCTAAACTCCAACCCCATAGAGCTTAGGGGCTTTATTTTCTGCTTCATTTAATGAGATGTATGATTTTATTGTTGACGTTATTCTTGAATTTTTAATACGGTCTATTTCAATACCATTTATTTCGTACCTGATGTCTTGAAACAAAGACATAACAGGGTTATTAGTCAAAGTAACATTTTTCTTGATCGGATTCCCATCTTTTCCGAAGAGTTTTGCTTGTCCTTCGATGTAAATTGAACTGGCTGATGGTAGCACGTATATGTCTTGTTGGTGTATGGGAATTCTGATTTCATCGTTTTCTCTAAAGCTGTTATTGTAGGGATTGTATGAATGGACTTCATAACTTTCAATCGAAGTGTCGAAATGTGGCGATTCAGTAATCTGTAGTATATTCATACTTTAAAACCTAAGGCTTTAAGAAAATCTTTATTTGCTTCAGTCAATTTCTTAACTTTTTTCTTACGTCTCTGCACATTGGCAATCGTAGAAGAACTAAGACGTTTTGTTTTCACGGGGGTGTTTTTATAGTATACTATCATTTTGTTTTTCTTAAATGAAGACGTAGTTGAATATATTCTTCTCCAAAGGTAATACAGTGATCAAATTGATCAACAATACTAACAGATATAGATGAAATCATATTTTTGTATACTGGGTAGTAAATAACGTTTTGCGGTATTTCAATGCACTGGTGACTTGGAGCAATATCAGATACAAATTCATGAATGAAATGAGTTGGTAATCCGTTGCAGTACGAACCGTAAACAAGATCACATTCGGTTCTGATCACAGACAGACTGCCGTTACCAATGGAAATATTTGGTTTTGAATTTAATACTGAAAAGTATAGCAAACCGCACTCATATTGGTCAGATAAAAGTAGTGGCGGTTGAAAGTATGTAACCAGTTCCGATTTATTTCCAGAGATGGTAACCGTAATAGACATGCTTGTATACTGAACTCTTATACAAGATTCTGTTTATTTTATTCTTTCACTATACCAAAAATTCTTCAAAAAGTTTAAACAAAGATGTCCACAAGTGAAAATAAAAGAGACAACAGACCTCAGCATCCGCACTTCAGCACAAAAACAAAACGATTGCTCAGTTTCAAAACCTGGCCTATAAGTATGCGTCAGAAGCCGGAAGAACTTGCTGATGCCGGTTTCTTTTATACTGGTTATGGAGACAAAACCATGTGTTTTCATTGTGGTGGATGCTTAAAAGATTGGGAAGATGATGATGATCCTATGCAGCAACATGTTCAGTGGTTTAGTCAGTGTGCTTACGTTAAGCGCAAAAGTGAATTTGTGTAGTAGGTACAGTGTTTTAGGTTAACTGTAGACATATAAGAGTAGACGTTAAAAAGAAATAAAAAAAACTGATTACTATCTATGTATTTTATTTGATTTGTAATGCCCCTAAGCCAACGTGCTTGTACCATCCATCTATTACATTGAATATTATTTCAGAATCTTTTCTATAGAAATGTTAATGTCATTTCAATAGTCTATTTGATTAGACAATCTATTCAAGAAACAAAATTTCATCTATTTGAATAGATATGTTCCGATGAATTAAACAGTATATTCAAATAGACCTTCTATTCAAAAAACAGATTTCTTCTATTTGAATCGGCATTTTTCTTGAGAGATTGCATGACAACAATACGTAGTAGAGGCAACTTGTAATAGCTCACATTTAGTTTAAGCTCCATCATTTCAACTCAAGAAGAAGAACTGTTTAATAAATACATATTAACTAATTGAATAGAAATGTTAATGTCATTTGAATAGTCCATTTGATTAGACAATCTATTCAAGAAACAAAATTTAGTAGTATATAATTGAGGCATCTGGATCAAAACAACCAGATACCAGAACCAGAATACCAGATACTACCAGAACCAGAAATACCATATACCCTACCATATAGACCTGGATAGAACCAGATACTCCAATATTCAATATTCAAATAGATAAAAAGTATCATAGAACCTCACGTTTGGCATTTCCACTTGTCAATTTGTGCCAGCTTCATCAAAGAGACAGTTATACAGATAAAATAATTATAACTATAGTAAACAATGCATGTCAGGCGTCATGCAGTTGCAGGTGTAAGATAGCTTGACAGATATGGTATTGGATTAAATAGTTTCGCTTCTCCAATGACGTTACTAACTCAAATCGTTTCTTGTCTGATCGTGTTTGTTGGTTCCAATCAGGCATGAATCAAAATGCCTGTTTTTAAAGCCCATATTTCAAGAGGTAATTCAGTTGTAATCGTCACACAAGCGCCATCATACTCATAAATATGGTCTCGCTTCCTATCTGCCCGACTGTGACAGCACGATGCTTACCTACGCGAAGTACTTGCTATGCTTGCGCTTCTGCCATTCAAAGAACACCATGCGGTTGGTCCCAAGTCCCAAATTGTCACACTTGAAAGACTGCATGACAAGAATATGCTGTGGAGGCAACTTGCAATCGCTTCATGTAAAATACCAACGTTCCTTCACATTTAGTTTAAAACCCGAAACAAACACATACTTGATCTTAATAATTTGTCAATAAATAATATTTGTGTAGATTGAAGATTCCATTCATTTAAATAGCCAATTATAATAAATTTTTAGCTGATGAATAATTCAATCTTCATCGATTCACGACCCTCCATCATTTCTACGCAAGAAGAAGAACGATTGAATAATAAACATTGATCTATTTGAATAGAAATGTTAATGTAATTTCAATAGTCTATTTGATTAGACAATCTATTCAATAAATTAAATTTCATCTATTTGAATCGGTTCGCCGGTGGTCCGTGTTGCTCTATGATTTGAATAGATGGGTTCCGGTGAATTAAACAGTAAGTATATTCTAATAGACCATCAATTCAACAAACAAGATTTCTTCTATTTGAATAGATATTTTTTATCTATTTGAATATTTAAAATTGGGGTATCTGGATCTCTTTTGATCCAGATGCCTTAATTATATACTACTGGTTGGTTGTTAAATACTAACAGATACAAAGAAAAATAATGAAGAAAAAATATTTGTTTTTCCTAGATTATTATCGTGAATGCAGATTATTTCTAGATTTTGAGATGATGAGTAGATTATGTCAAGGCAAAAGTTTACAGTGGCACCACATGGTACAAAAATGCAAAATACTTTACTCTCCGTGTAATATTGACCTGTTATAAGTTCTATGACTCTGACGTTATTGACCTGAGTCACCGTTTACCACTAACGTTTGTCACGGTTTTGCTATTTAGCTACTTAACCCGGTGCCATCAAAACATCCAACATTGCGGCCGAGGAAAACCCAAGAACATAACTTACAAATGTTGTATCGGTAGGTAAAATGATACAGGAATTTCCGCCGTCTCCAGAGCGAACGCTGCGACCTTCAAAATCCACATTCCTTAAAGCTTCTTAGTGGCTTATGAAAACCTAGTGCTTCAAATATTGTACGGTCTGGATGGATCAATACTGTCTTCCGAGCACATGGCACGCCACAGCGGTTTCCATGGTAACGATGCAGATAGCGTGATGTTCGTTGAGAACAGGAAGTAAATAAACTTAATAGAATAATATTACCTCCCTAAGTTATAAATAACTACATACATAAAAGTGTTAGGTACCATATAGAAACTCATTGCAACTAATTCAGTCTTTAATAACGGTTTAGTTATACCTACGTAATTTCTCATTGTGCTTCTGTTATTTTTTATAAGTTATTTGCCAATTATGCGCCAAATTACCGAAAAAAACCTAAATACCTAAATTGCCTAAATATAGCTATTTTGAAGTGTCGCCCCGATTAACTATACTAATATAGCAATAACGGCAAGGTCTTCCAACATAATATTTACTGATAATCGTTCAGTTTTGTTTGACGCTTCGATTTTTTGAATATTTTTGTCATATTTCAGTCATTACTCCTATGAAATCAGCTATCGAAGTCCTAGAAAATATTTTTTCGATGCAATTCGTGACAAGAGAGTCGTACAGAAGTGCCTACGTAATGCAAATAATACTAGACTTAAAACCAAGCTAGTGAAAGTTGAGTATAGTACAGTACTTCAGCAGTTCTTATAACGTTTTAGTAGTCACAAACTCTCCGACTCACGCTTGTGGTGTTCATGGGCTCCCAGTATTCTTTCACGTAATTGAGCTGACTTCACACTAAACTTTCACGCAAGCGCATTTAGCACCAGACCACGTGCGTCGGGCGCCCCGTGGCTAGTGAACAACGTGGTGGCTCTTGGTAGCCGTGTTGATGTTCCTTTGAGGTTCTATTGCTTTTCTATTGCTATTACTTTAACAATAAAAATGAGTCGACTAAGTTCTTGTCGATATTTGTATTGCATGATTAATTTTATTTCAATTACACACACCTATAGCGGATATTCTGCGGCAGCAAACCTCCGAAAATATTTCTTTATTGTAAAAAAGGAAAGGAACGAGACTACGTGAATCCGATAGTGAAGGGGCAGCAGATTTTTTCCGCATCGTAATGTACTAGCAGAGCATAAATGTAGAGATATCATGGTGTTATAGCTAACACGAATCGAAACCAACTAACTGTAACCTATTGGATCTCATTCGAAATAGGCACGATTCAACTTTAATCATCTTAAAAGATTACGGCATATTATGAATAATAGGTAAGTGCATGGTTTTTGTTTAACAGTCATCAACAGACGTAGGATGTACGCAACCTATTAAAAATTTGAGAAGAGATGAATAAATGCAAATTATTTGGTAGAAAGCTGTTATGAATGATATGAGACAATGAAGGCACATAAGACCTACTTACTTTATCCCACTACATAAACATTCTCCTTAATTTGACTACACACTGCTATCTATGAAAAATAAATTGTATAAAAACTACCTATTATAATTATGATTATATATTTTACACAAATAATTAGGTTCTCAGACTTTCCATGATATCCTGACTGAACCATAGATTTAATGGTTAGATAATACATACTAAAGTATCTTATATTAAGTAGACATCTCATTTAATGAGATATCTGTTTTTTTTTTAATTTTCTCGAGTTCAAGTTCTGAATGTAAACTTGAATTATTGTAGAAATTCGATTATCTACTGAAAAATAACGACCTTTATTAAACGCTTTATCTTTCTGATTTATACCTCCCTAGTAGTTTTGCGACGGAACAACGATAGGTCAAGAACGCAGTTGTTTACGCTATTTTTACGTCAACAGAGTTCGTATGAATGAGGTGGCAAGCGGTGACAGCAATATGGTCGTTTCACTCTTGCTATCTTTGTCTAGTAGATTTTGTGTTAGCATTGGTGTAATCTGGCTAGAACCTGTATTGAAAAAGCAACAACTCATACAAAACAAATACAGGTATTTCGATATATTATTAAATAAATATATTTATCGCAGTTTTTGGCTTCTTGCCTCAACTTTGGTATAAAGTAGTTGGTAGTTGGTCTTTTCGGAATCAATAGATTTAATCTGTGACGCCAATCCTTGTCTTCCGATATGTTGGTGGTACGATGGCACTGACCTGCACAACTCAAGATGGACGGACTTATTCTGTGCCATTGCTTCTCGAAATAATTTCCAGACTGGTGCATTGAACAGACGGCTTCTATTTTTGTCAAAATTATTTGGCAACCCTCAGGAATACTAGCAGCTGGCAGCAAAGAAAAAAGGATGCATATACGAAATATTTGCCTGTCTTTGCTTGTTGTAATAACATTCATGTCTTTTGCTTTTTTCGACACCACCTTTTAATAGTGGAAATAACACCCACTGTCTTTACTCACGCCTTTACTCCTTTCATTGTTGCAACTGCATAGTCACATAATTTTTTTTTTATTTGATTCCATAACTTTTTATTATTTCGAACAATCATACGTTATATGTTTATAGAGTTGTGAGAAAGTTCACTCTTACCTCCATAGAAGAGGGAGGAGCCTCCGACTAGACGGGTGTCGTGTCTGGTGGGCCACTGCCCGACGATTGAGGTCGGGACGTTGTAAATATGCTAGTCGCGCGGTAAACTTTGCTTGCGTGATGCTGGATTTTCGTGACGTCAGTGTGATGCGTAGTTCGCATGTTGCGATGACACGTTATATTTTTTTATACCTGGTTTATGACTTATTTGGCAGTAAAGCGTATAAAACGGGAACCACGATGGTTGAGTTTGTACGGTGGTGACGGCGTGGTGGCGGTGATTTGGGCGGTGGCTTAGGCCTTCGCTCGCGCTGGCTTTTATGTTAGGTAAGGTTTTGAAGTACGCGCATAACAACAATCACAACAAAAACACAACATTTTTATATTCTCGATGTGTCCCCCCATTCATGACGCACAAAAATTATACCGACGAAGAATATTGTTCTTTATTTTTCTAATTCAATCACTGTCCGTTGCTAAGCACTTTAATTTGTGAAATGCTAAATAATCCAATTTTTTAGTTCAACGATTGTATTTACCTACAGAAACCAGAACCTACGCGACACATAAGTCGAGGGGGGGAGGGAGGGGGCTGGGCCACCACCACTCTCATTCTTTAAGCAGAGATCTGTTTTTTTTACGTAAGTCTTGGTGTTATTTATATAGCTAAAATAATTACGGAAATCCCGTTGCGGACTACCTACGTACGGTACTCGCAGTAACATCGTGCAACAGGCAGCTTTGGTACTAGGGTAGAATACATTGCGAGAGTTTCCCCAACTGTTATCGATTTTTCAAGAAAAAAACACCATAGCTCATCGTTAATACTTACTATTACAATATTATGTAAATGCCTTCAGAATATTTCTCGTCTCCTTTTCTTATAATTTTAACCTCAGATCACTGTGTTTATATGATCTGTGATTTTAACTATACGAATATGATTCATTTTCTGATTCTTAAATTAAATCAGCAAAACTTCTTAGCTATTGAATTAAACTCATGCCACTAAAATGGACGTTATCTTATTTCATACAAAAAAAAATTAAGCTTCTGTTTTGTTTTCCATCACTTGTTTAACTAGCGCTTGGAAATTACCCAAAATATTATGAGTAGTTTGAAGGCAATATTAATTTATATGCATTTTCGATAAGGATTAGACAGACTGTTAAGTCTAAAACTAGATTAAGAACTAAGGTACCCACACAGTTATGCAAAAATAATAATATCATAATCTTTAAATGAATAGTTGGGTAAAGTTTTAATAAATAAATATCATCACCGTTTAAACGCGTTGTGGAATACGCAACGAGTACTGAACGTTACTGAAGCTGTAACGCTTTTATACCAGGAAAGAAAAGGTCGTAGGAGGTGAAGCATCGGAAAACTTACCGCGGGCCAGAGAGGGATGGAAAGTGCATGTATTCGCTTTCCCGCCAGAAACACCCCATCCCACATCGAATTTAACGCCTTCATCATGCGGAAAGATGAAGCTACACTGAGTTACCGACCTATCAAGTCGGGGAAAAAGTTATTTCGTATTTTATATGCACATTCAAGACTAAGAGCTCGTGTGGCACCCAAATATCGAGCAATTTTTTATAACCTGACTTTTCCGAATGGGTCATAACTGTTTTGTGGTCAACCCCTAACTCTTCAGCTATGAGAATGTCGTGACTATAAATACGCCAATAATGCTCCACTTTTTAAAAATGGCATCGACTTTATCCATAACAGCGCGACCAGAGCGAGCTGCATCTTTAACATCAAAATTCCCGAACTGAACACGCTTGAACCAAACTTGTACTTTGTGCTACTCTTATTGACACTGTGTTTTTAAGACTTTTTTCTAATAAAACTTCAAAATGTATTAATTCTTCGTTAGATTCACTCATTTTGACGGACAAAAAAAAACACAACTGAAAAATCGGGAAATCGTACGTATACCCAACTTTTATTTTTTTAAATGTCATCTATTTAATGGTATCAAAACCAGCCAGATACAAACAGTACAGCTAAAGAGATTTTGCTATAACTTTATACCTATAAAATACAAAAAAACTTTTTCCCCGACTAATAGACGGATAAATGTTAATAAATTAGTTGATTAAGCCACAGGCTATTATTTCTATTTTAAGATTTTGGTTCATTTTTTATGGAGTATGTAATCTAATCTGCTCATCATAACGTCTAAATGTGAACACTTACGATTTAATTACTTTAAATTGTGCCGTGAGAGCAGTGGTGGCCCAGTGGTAATGGTAGTGACTTACGAGTTGTAGGTCGTGGGTTCGATCCCAAGCAGGCACATTACTTTGTGTACATTATTTCATCACCACTGCTCTCAAAACGGTGAAGGAAAACATCGTGAGGAAACCGACATGTCCTAGAACCAAAAATTTCGAAGACATGAGACATCCACCAACACGCACTGGGCCCGCGTGGTGGATTACAGCCCACTCCCTCTCAAAGAGCACAGCAAAGCAGTGGGAACATTATAGGCTGATTATGTAATTTGTGACGTGTGGCACAGAACTTGACACAAACAGTAACTAACCATTCAATAGCTGATACTTCTGATAGATACCATTCCAGTACGATTCGGTTTCATGTATTAATTTGGAAATTACATTGAAAAGTTCTGGCTATTTAACCACAGAGGTCAATTATTTGTTGCTAAGAAATCTTGGAAAAGCTCACATAATATGTAGGACTCACGCGCCCAACCAAAAGGTATATTATCCCACCAAAACATTTCTTTTACAATTAGTTGCCAAGACAACGCTTTCACTGTTAAAAATATTAGATCTAATGTAGAGCCAAGCCTAACTGTATAATCCTTTACATCTTGCCATATTTTATTGCCCGTTCTTCTCCATAGGCACCTACGCTTTGGAATGGGCAACTAATTTCATCTTTCTGACTGATTGGTTAATTTGAAATAAATGCTTAAGATTTTTATGTTTAGTTTCTTACCTTGCAAGATGTACGGCGGATGATAATAAAGAAGATGAGTGAGAAAAGTTGAGTGCTGCAATACTGCCCGAAGTCAAAAGAAAATATTCAACCACTAACTACAAATATAATAATAATACATAGGTATACCCTACGCTATTATTCCAAGTCGCCTAGTCGCTTGTTAACAATGTTTTTTAACTAGATCGTATTTGGTGTACCAGGGTAGCAGATTTCACAACAGGTGTATCGCAATCTAAATAAAACGAGGTTGAAAGATTGTAGTAACATTTAGATAGTACTTATTCAGAAATGGTTCAGAAGACATTCGGACTAGCAGCTGTATTCATAAATATTAATGTTCTTTAAGTCATGATTGTGCATGTTACAACTTTTAATTCAATCAACTAAAACATTGTAGAACTATAAAAATAAGCAATTATATTTTGACGAGTATAGAAAGGGATGGCATGATGCTGTATGCTTCATCCTTTACTTGTCTGATATCGTGAATACTAGGGGTTGAGTTTATCTGACGTCTCATATTCGCTGTCCATCATAGGCACGGCTATCGACCGGAAAATCAATAGGCTGTTCAACTTTAGTATTGACCTTGGAACGTAGTTTGAAGACTTTATTTTGGCTTTACGTGGGTTCTTCAGTTCGTATCCCCTGAATAATAAACGCGGAGTAGTAAGGTCTATAACCAGACTAAAGATATTTTTTTGGGATTTATGTTTGGCTCTGCGTTTATTTATAAGGGGGTTAAATTACAAAAACATTATAACTTATGTTTTATAGACAGTGAAATAAAAATATATTGCCTTAAATAATAAGTGTCCAAAAATCGTCGACTTATGTACGTGTAAAAAGGCGCCATTTATCCCAAGACTTGATTATGACACTAAGCGCAAAGGTTATGTGTAAAATAAGTGTAGTCTAAAAGGTTATGTGTAAAATAAGTGTAGTCTAAAATACACCAAATGTTACCAATTATTATGTAACAAAGTGACAGCTAAAATCTGTTAAAAATCCAATGAACATTACAAAATGCTTTTATTACACGAGGGTGCGATTCCCAGTTCAGGCAAAGTTTTATTGAAATTTTCTTTTAGGAATTTTTCAGTAGCAAATCGGAGTCTAGATTCGTGGGCTTGGTTTGATGGGACTTTGACATAACTGGCAAAATGTGAAAAACCAACTTTAAAAAGAAAAAACCGACTTTAAAATGAATAAAAATCTATAGCATCATCATTAATCCTAAACTGATTCACACTTTATGTGTGGCCTTGCCTTGCCTTTTCTTTAAGTTCATGGTAATATTATTCAAAACCTGCGTTGTGGACCCTTCCTTATTGAGAGTTTTTTGAAAGTGCGGGCTCATGCAAGTAAAATATATGAATAAATTGGTTGTACCAGGATACTATGACTACCAGGATGTGGGGACAACTGCTATTTCTGGACGTGATGGTATGCACTTGTGCGAAAGACATAATGAAAATTCGAAGAGGAAATGCAATACCTACATTTATTCATTGGTGGGATCTGTATGTATGTTAATACACGATTCCATTTGTATACAGGGTGGCAGGGTCATCGTTGCGCAAACCGTAACGTAACGTATGGGTCAGTTCATGATTCTGAAGCTTGCCCCCTGCCTTGAAATATTTCAAAGGTTATTAAAAAAAAAATCGTTGTTCCATACAGTTAGATCGAGTAGGTCACTTATCTATGAAACTGTAGATTATTTTTGGTAACCGTTGAAAAACGTTTACCTTAGGGCGTCTAGACTCCCCTCTTTGAGGGGTGGCTAGAGGGGCGCCACGGCGTCCTCACCTTCAGCCTGACGCAGGTCCTCACCGGACACGGTGGTTTCGGGAGGTTCCTGTTCCGGATAAGGCGGGAGGAAACGACCGGGTGTCACCATTGCATGGATCGCCCGGAGGACAAGGTGGAGCATACGATGGATGTCTACCCGGCTTTGGCGGAACACCGCCGTGTCCTCGTGGAGGCGATTGGCGTTGGCGATCTGTCGCGTCCGGCCCAGGCCAGGCCATGGTATGGAGCGAGAGGGCATGGGAAACCGTCACCTCCTTCTGCGAAGCAGTAATGCTCGCGAAGGAGGAGGCGGAACGCATGAGGGAGAGGCAAAATTCGCGCCCTCACGCCTCTTGTCGCCGCAGGAGACGCCCTGGGCGTCGGGAATCCCAAACCGATTCCCGGCCACCGTAGGCGCGGGCTTGCGGACGGCGAGCAATGGGTAGCTCGCCGTCCGATAAGGCCCAGGCCCGGCTCTACGGCGCGTTGTGTTCCACGCGCGCCTCAATGAGATGTCAGCACCAGTTATTTGGATGATTTAACAACCTAAAAAAAAGGGGGTCTAGACACATGTGCTAAATTCATGGTTACAGTCTGCGCATCGATGTCCCTGCCACCCTGTATAACTAATTATAAAGCCAAAAGATTTTTAATTAATACTTATTTTTATACTCAATTTTCAGTACGTGGTCTTATAAACAGAGTTTTTTTTTGGTAGTATGTTGGACAGCTTGCGATTCAAGTTTTATTAAACTCATCTCAAGAACTGGGAAGCTGGCTAGTCAGTCAGGAACCATTCTTACTCTTCTAAAGCTTCTACTACTCTCTTTATTTCATATTATCCACATTAAGATTCCTTTAATCGAGGAGAAGCAAACCTTTGTAGCGCTGGCAAATAAACAGTAAGTACCACAAACTACTGATGACGTATAACGGAAACACGAATCGGTGCACTATATAAATAAATGATTTTGCATTCAATTATAAAATCGCATTAAATTAATTATTGTTATCTCTATGTTGGTTTTTATTTAAGTATTAATTTAATGGGCGTTCCTCAAGGTTTGATATTGAGTCCATTCCTCTTTTTACTTTATATTAATGATTTACTCCAATTACTTCAAAATCAACCGAATATTGATGACATTTGCATATTTGCAGATGACACATCATTGATCTTTAAGATAGACCGACGGTCACAAAATCTTGACGACGTGAATAGCTCTATTCTTCAGGTCCAAGATTGGTTTACGGTAAATAATTTGTTACTAAATGGAAAAACAAAACCAAATGCATTAAATTTATATTACCGAACGTTAGAAGTAGCGAATGTGACATAATATTGAATGGAGAAAACTGGAATTTATTAATCTCACTGTTTTCCTAGGAATCACGCTAGACGAGAAATCACAATGACGACTTCATTTTCTCTTGCGGGGCGGCTAAGCTCGGTCGCTTATGCTGTTAGAAAGATAAGATAGTTAACAGATGTAGAAACCGCGCGTTTGGTCTATTTTAGCTACCTCCACAGCATTATATGATTTTATTATGTATTTTACTGTGGGGTCGGGCTGCTGATTATTATTTTGCAAAAGAGAGCAGTCAAAGCTAATCTACGTCACCGCGAATCTCTCAGGGAACTATTTAAAAGGATTAATATTAAGACGGTACCTTGCCAATTCATTTATGAAAATATTATGTATGTAAGAAAAAATCGGATTTTTTAAATCAAATAGACATAATTTTAATACTAGAAATAAAGATAAAATATATCAACCATTTTTCAGATTAGGTACAGTACATACATCTTTTATGGGGTACTGTGATATATGCTACAACAAAATACCTTGTCATTTATTGCAATTAAATGAAAGAAAATTTAAAAACTCATAATATAAAAAGTTCACTTTGTGAACAAGCATAATAATATTACATTAGAGGATTATATCCAAGATGAAAATGCTTGGAAACATGCTGGTCCTGCTCCATAGGACAATCTAGGGTCTAGACAACATTAAACTTGTTGCTACTTTAATTGTATCGTTTATTATTTTTATGACATTGATTTACATTCTGTGATGACATATTACTTGTTTACATAATTTGGGAAATCGTATACTTTTACAATGTTTGTAAATATGTGAGCACCATGTATCTATCACATAATTAACTTATTTGTCATTACTACATCTTTTAATTATTTGTTTTCAAATAACTATATAAACTAACCAAACAAAAATATAAAATATAATAACCTAAACTAACTAAAACTATTAACAAATTAAAATATGGCGTCGAAAAATTCCTCTGCATCGCTGTCGACTGGTAAAGTACCCAAGAGACTGGCGGCATTGCCACGTTGTATGGCAATGCTAAGCCTCTGGCCAAGGTAAAGGCCAGCCCTTGGATCCCGGGAAGTGTCAACAAGCCGTTTGGAGATTTCGTCGAACAAACCGTGAGCACTCGGACCCCACGGCCCGAGGGTTTCAACCCCAAACGGCTCGAAAATATAATTGCCGATAAGGTTATTATACTTTCGCCGTTTGAGGTTTTCCGCAGCCGCAGCAGCAGCGCCTGCACAGCACGCCGAGTCAGCAAGATGGGATGGCGCAAGAGTATCGACACAAGTTGCGTCCCACACTAAAGGCCTACCCACCTTCCAAGGAAATAAAGACATGCCGTCCGGTCTCTTGCCATCGTCGCGTGCCAAGCCATTAGGTTCTAATACAGCTGGAACGCCGACGGTGACAAGAGCTCGTCGGATGATGTCATTTATGTTCGCGTGCCGAGCTAAGCGGCCCGCACTTCGGCTGCAAGACAGGCCATGGTGTCCAAGGCTGTTGACAACTTCGCCACAGTGACAGCGATGGGGAGAACAAGAAGGAGCTCCTAGTCGTAGGCAAGCAGCGAGGCGGAAAGTAGTGTCGTCTAAAAAAGTGCCTATGTTCGACGACGGTAGTGCATGAAGCCAAAGACCCGACTCCCACTTACCCACAGATGAGCAAGCAGGCGCGCACGCTCCGCAGTAGTAGCAGACGTGTTAAGTAAATTGTACTGTACTACTCTGCAAAGCGGCTCATCCCACTTTCTCTGTGAAGATGGATTATCAGGTTGATCTGAATTCGGACAAGCGAGTCTCCAGGCATGCATAGCCTCGGTGAAGCATGGCACATCAAAATTAATCAGTGTGGGGGTTAGGATTTTCCTGATTAATTTTTCAGTGCCGTAGACCGAGGATATGAAAGCCGGTAAACTAACACTAGAAATTTTGCGGACGCCGAGGCCTCCCATACGAATGGGAAGAGTAGCTTGTGTCCAAGCTCGGTCGTCCATGGCCACATTTAAAATCGAAGTTAATGTACACACATCAAAAGTGTCTAGGGATCAACATATATTTTTGCAATAACTTTTCTCCTGATTGATATTAATTAAAATTTTCTTTAAGGATTCATAAAATAAAGTGTTTTCGTTTGTCACAGTAACGATAAACCAAGTCACCTTTGCATTAATAAATAAATTTGCCATTTTCCTAATAAAGGGATTTTTGACATTTGAACCACTAACACAAAAGTTCGAAAAAAAGACTGAAATAACAGTTTTCTTTAAAATTTTATTGGGTAACTTAAACAATTAATAATCCGTGTTTCTACCGCGAACACTAACAACACAAGAACATCGGTTTGGCATACTCAAAATGAGTTCATCCAAATCACGCTGTGGAATGGCCGCCCATGTTCGTTGCAACAACAAAAAAAGGTCTTCTTGCGACTGGATACCCTCCATATTCGGCAGAGCTCTTCTCTGTAGCATATCCCATGCATGCTCAATCGGGTTCAAGTCTGGCGACTGAGCAGGCCAGGGCAGGACATTGATGTTAGCTGCGGCGAGAGTCTGTCTTACAACTCTTGCGGTGTGCGGTCGTGCATTATCATGCATTAACTGAAATAAGGGACCGATTTGCACTTGTAGAGGAACGATGACGTCTGATACAATCGTCTCAGCATAAATTTGAGCGTTGAGGTTGCCTCTGATCCAAATCAACTCAGTTCTTCCGCCGATCCAAATACCCGCCCATACCATGATGGTTCCACCACTATAAGGATGGACTTCCTGGTAGGATTTTAATCGCTGTTGGCGTCCAGGGGTTCTCCAGTGTCGTATACGTCTTGTATCCGGTCTCATACCAAAACGAGACTCATCAGAAAAGCACACGAAACGCCATTGTTCTTCTGCCCAATTTCTGTGTTCAAGAGCCCATTGATATCGAATCCTACGATTGTGCATTGCTATAGGTGGTACCCGTAGCGGTCTTCGGGAATGAAGGTTCACTTCATGCGAGCGGTTTCTGACTGTTTGGTCGCTAATTAAGTTCCCTGAAGAGTGATGAAGCCTCACGGCTAACATCATGGCGGTTATTGTTGGAGCTCTTCGAGTTAAGATTTGAATGTATCGGTCTTGTCTCCGTGTGGTGCAGCGATACCGTCCTCCATGGCGCTCAGCCACGGTACCAGTGCTTCGGTAACGTGTCCAAAGTCGACTGATAACACTCTGACTTGTATTCAGAGCTAAAGCCACAGTACGTTGCCGGGAACCAGCTTCTATCATTCCCACGGCTCTGAGCATTTCTTCCCTGCTTAAATGACGTCGCCGCTCCATAATAACGTTGGTTTTAATCAGTAGTAGGGAAACAGTAGCACTAATAATGTCTTCAATGCGTTATATGTTTTTATAGGGAAAATATTGACAGCTGATTTTCATCTTTTACTCGAATTTGATTCACAGTTCCTGATTCAAATTATGAAATGCACCAAAAAGGATCCATATAAATTTATAAAATCATAAATTTATTACAAAGCCACATCTTAATCTCAAGAAATCCGCATAAAAATGCTTGATCCCTAGACACTTTTGATGTGTGTATGTCGAATAATTTGGTCCATTTTTTCTAAAAGGTGAGTGTGCTTCCATAAATGGGAAGCGCGAAGGAAATATGTTAATTTAGGGCCGAAACAGCAATAACGGATTAGGGTTAAGGCCGAATGCATGTTAATTTGGAACAATCTTTCCGAAACGTCTTTGAAATTTTGTATTTTTTCTTCAATAAAAACGGGAAAGGAATTCTCGAAGACAGGAGACCCAAGAAGACGAAGAGAGCTTTTTTCAATAATTTTGATTTCTGGAGCTATTGCGTTAAACTTGGGGAGTGTCAGATGTCTGTCAGTATTGTCCGCCATATAAAGTTCACATTTCGAGTGGTTGAGATCAAGGCCAATGGAATGAAGTTCATTTTCTAAGAATTGTAGATCTTTTAAAACGGTTTCTACATCGCCTCCCAAAGTTCCATCGTCAGGATACCAAATGTTAAATTTGGAATTTAGCTGTCGAATAATTGGGTGAATGGCTAAACTAAAGATCACTGGTCCGAGGGGGTCACCTTGTTGACAGCCAACAGCAGATTCCAAAAGGTAGTCCCGATACATTAATTTAGAAGGATGTCTGTAGCATTGCCAAAGGAAACTATAGATTTGAGGTATTTCTTTTTTAGTTTCTGCCAGCAAGGTGTCCCTATAAACAGAATTGAAGGCATTCTTTATGTCAACCTTCAGGATGACCTCTCCTTTGCCAGAATTTAGGTAGGTCGACAAGGCGTGTACGGCAGCCTCACAGCCCCCTTTAGAGCCGTATCCTAGCTGCAGGGGCTGAAATTTTTTCGAAACAACCTCACCATAAAATTTACAGCAAATCTTGGCTGCCATACGACGGTAAGTAGTTCCCACAGCAATTGGACGAATGCCGCCATCCCTCTTACGCAGGGCGCATAGATTTGCCCCGTACAGAACGTCGATGACGGCTTCGTTCACCTTGCCGGAGAGCATAAGGTTAATCAGAGCCGTAAGCTCCTTCAAGAGCAATTCACCAGCAGCCCCGGCGCCTGAACAGATAAGGTCCTTAAGGTGCTGCGGACTCAGGCCGTCGAGGCCGCCAGCGGAGCCGGTCCGGAAGGAGGAAACGGCTGTGACCAACTCTTGACCTGTAATGGTGAGGGAGTGATTATCCGGATTAGGGGGGTCGGGGAAAGAAAGGCCATCCGCTGGGGCAGGGTGTTTGCTCTCCAGAGCTGTGATTGTTTCTGGAGAACACGGTGCTACCACATCATTACTAAAAAGAATCCTGGCTGCTCCGCTAATGTCACCTTCCCCTAACTTAGATTCGATCAGATGGGACATACCTCTTGAAGAGGTATATTTCTGTGTCGGTAATTTGGAATCTAAATTATGAGTCGAAATATTACAGTTTTCTTTATTTTGTGCAGTTAATGTCTTTTTGGTTGCCAAATTCTTTTGTACATGTAGAATTCTGTAAGGGAAGGTGAGCAGTTGTACCCAAGCACTTAGCGAGTTCTCCCGGGCGGCAAGACGAACGCAACCTGCTAGATGTTGTGCCACTAAAGGTCTAGCGCCGCGGGGAACTCGTTTCAAAACAGGAACAGAGTTTTTGAAATTTGAAAGTGTTTTCCAAAACGAGTCAAAAGTGGATGTAGCTGGTGTAGCAGGTGTAGCTATTGAGACAGGGTCTGAGGTGGGTGCATTGGGTGGTCTGTGCACTTTGCCAATATGCACATTCAGACCCCGCTTACCTTTAAAGAACCGTGTCTGGGTACACAGCGGACATCTCTCCAGTATGCTCAGCGATGTTGAAGGTTGACAAGCACTACCACTATCAACCACATCACTGCTGCCACTGAGCATTTATTTAATTTTATAAATTACGTAATAAGAATAATAATAAAAAAACTAAATGAACAAAAAGAATCCTTGAAAAATGCACTGATAAGTCTATTTCACACCGTTTGACACATGACAAATTTTTGACCGGAGCGGCGCAATCGTACTGGCGGCCTGGAGCGCCGCGCGCCGCGATGCATTTCGGCGCAGCTCTGGCAACCGTGATCCTTTCTTTGGTATTGTTCATATATACACACATCAAAAGTGTCTAGGGATCAACATATATTTTTGCAATAACTTTTCTCCTGATTGATATTAATTAAAATTTTCTTTAAGGATTCATAAAATAAAGTGTTTTCGTTTGTCACAGTAACGATAAACCAAGTCACCTTTGCATTAATAAAGAAATTTGCCATTTTCCTAATAAAGGGATTTTTGACATTTGAACCACTAACACAAAAGTTCGAAAAAAAGACTGAAATAACAGTTTTCTTTAAAATTTTATTGGGTAACTTAAACAATTAATAATCCGTGTTTCTACCGCGAACACTAACAACACAAGAACATCGGTTTGGCATACTCAAAATGAGTTCATCCAAATCACGCTGTGGAATGGCCGCCCATGTTCGTTGCAACAACAAAAAAAGGTCTTCTTGCGACTGGATACCCTCCATATTCGGCAGAGCTCTTCTCTGTAGCATATCCCATGCATGCTCAATCGGGTTCAAGTCTGGCGACTGAGCAGGCCAGGGCAGGACATTGATGTTAGCTGCGGCGAGAGTCTGTCTTACAACTCTTGCGGTGTGCGGTCGTGCATTATCATGCATTAACTGAAATAAGGGACCGATTTGCACTTGTAGAGGAACGATGACGTCTGATACAATCGTCTCAGCATAAATTTGAGCGTTGAGGTTGCCTCTGATCCAAATCAACTCAGTTCTTCCGCCGATCCAAATACCCGCCCATACCATGATGGTTCCACCACTATAAGGATGGACTTCCTGGCAGGATTTTAATCGCTGTTGGCGTCCAGGGGTTCTCCAGTGTCGTATACGTCTTGTATCCGGTCTCATACCAAAACGAGACTCATCAGAAAAGCACACGAAACGCCATTGTTCTTCTGCCCAATTTCTGTGTTCAAGAGCCCATTGATATCGAATCCTACGATTGTGCATTGCTATAGGTGGTACCCGTAGCGGTCTTCGGGAATGAAGGTTCACTTCATGCAAGCGGTTTCTGACTGTTTGGTCGCTAATTAAGTTCCCTGAAGAGTGATGAAGCCTCACGGCTAACATCATGGCGGTTATTGTTGGAGCTCTTCGAGTTAAGATTTGAATGTATCGGTCTTGTCTCCGTGTGGTGCAGCGATACCGTCCTCCATGGCGCTCAGCCACGATACCAGTGCTTCGGTAACGTGTCCAAAGTCGACTGATAACACTCTGACTTGTATTCAGAGCTAAAGCCACAGTACGTTGCCGAGAACCAGCTTCTATCATTCCCACGGCTCTGAGCATTTCTTCCCTGCTTAAATGACGTCGCCGCTCCATAATAACGTTGGTTTTAATCAGTAGTAGGGAAACAGTAGCACTAATAATGTCTTCAATGCGTTGTATGTTTTTATAGGGAAAATATTGACAGCTGATTTTCATCTTTTACTCGAATTTGATTCACAGTTCCTGATTCAAATTATGAAATGCACCAAAAAGGATCCATATAAATTTATAAAATCATAAATTTATTACAAAGCCACATCTTAATCTCAAGAAATCCGCATAAAAATGCTTGATCCCTAGACACTTTTGATGTGTGTAGTTGTAATATTGTCACTGCTAGCAATCTTCTCAAAAATCTGGCGAAGTAGATGCCGCCGCAGTATAAACTACCACTGGTAATTTAAAGATGTACAGATATATATTAAACGTGGTATTTACACAGACAGATTAATGTATAAAACAAATAATAATTATATCGTAAAAATAACGTTTTGACATCGTATGTGCCAACCAAGTTTTTATTATGATCTGGCAGTTTGAGTAATTTATGCGGCTAACCCAAATGTCCTTTCTTTGATATTGTTCGTGGAATCGTTGCGCTCTTTCGGCCTTATTACAAAACAGTTTAATTATTTTTTCCTAATGTGGTAGGGTGATTTTATTGTAGGTGCATCGTCTTCACATATAATTATATAATTAATGTATACAAAATATTGTAACACATTTTGAAATAGTAATTTCTTCATTCTTCTCCATACGAAATTACCATTTGGAAGGTGCGACTAGAATCAATTCTATTTTAATGTAAATGTTGACGTTCTAAAGTGCCTTTTATGTGCCTATTTGAAATAAATGCTTTGACTTTGAATTTGAATACTCTAAAAAGGAAATTGGAACATTGTAACTGTTAGTTCATTTAAATAAAATTATTGTTAGTTATTTAAAGGACAATGGGAAATGAATGTATGGAGTCTGGGCCCACCCTTCAATAGTAACATCTGATATACCGTTGGATAGGGCTTTTTAAGTGGAACATTAGTTACTAATATAACTATGGTCAAATGTTAGTACTTTCGGAGATACGACGTCTTAAAGTCGCCAGTCTAACATATTCTTTATGGATACTTATAAGGTAAAATAGTAATAATAAGTACACTTAAAATAAAAGAGAATTATTATTCGTCTTGGACATCAAAGACTATTACATCATTTAAAAAACCCACGGGGGCCACGAATGGTTGATGTCTCCTAACTCCTAGGTACCAAATCAAAGAAATAGTGTGAGCGCAACTTCCTACAGTTCGCCGTCCGGTCAAGCAAGAGCAATAATATTGTGATATCGCGTTTCTTCCAACTTGGTTTCGATCAATTAATATATAGCAATAGTATATTCTTGCTCTTACGTGGCGTGACTGTATCCTACCACGCAGCAACCACACATTCTCTGCTGGTATATTATATTCTATTAAATCATGTAAATCGTTTTGTCTGTATATTTCTATAACGTATAAACCGTCTCGAAGATGTTCACTGCAATATGACTGATCGCCATTTGCAAATGCGCCTGGACAAGCGGCGGGCGCAGCGGGTAGGGTGGGGGCGCAGGTAAGGAGCAAGCAGATAGATGCCGTCCGTTTTGAGTCTAGCCATAGTTTAGTTTAGTTATCTTTTAACGAAGTAGGTAAACTACGATCACTTTTATGGCAGTATAATAAGTAGTATAACTCCGAAAGTACTGACTTTTGACCTTAGTCGTAATAATAAGTTTTATTCTGCATAAACATACCTATTCATTTATGAGTGTCTTATTCCTATTGAGAGGTGGGCCCATCATTACTCATTCTCCTTTACAATATAAAGTATTTAAAAAGTGTTATTATTTACAAATCAAATATTGTGCGCAATTACATTATTTTAACTAAATTCAATCTAAATTTTTAACCGACTTCAAAAAAGGAGGAGGTTTCTCAATTCGACCATATATTTTTTTATTTGTTGTTATACAATTAATGTCAACGGAAGTCGTTGCTGCGGCACGTTGATAGTTGTTTAAATGTATGTCATAGGCCGCTCTAGTCACAGAGCGCTGAGTATTCAATTGTATTTGGAACTGTGAGAATCTCGTTATAAAATTAAGTTGTTTGAATAATTGTTGGTGGTGAGTGATAAGAAGTGTTTTTTTACAAGATGTCATTTGAGATCCCCGACCCCTCCCTCTCTTACATGCATAAAACCTTACAGGATTTAGTTGCCATGGATAGCGTACCTACGCGTGCCAGGAGCACCAGCACAACAAAAGACACGAATAGTAAATCTAGGATATAACCTGGCTAGTACGCTAGTTGGAGCGGCAATACTCAAAAAGAACCGTAGCTGATGGATAAGCTGATCGAGGGTGATTTAGTAACTTGGATTGACATATTATAATATTAACCACAAAGCGAGCAATTGAACATAATATTGAAAAGATAAACAAAGGTTTTTATTAAGAAGATAATATTACGGTGATGTGGTGGATCCTGAGTGAGAATCCTCCCCACTGCGAACATAAGTACTTACCGATGTGTCAGCACTGCTGATGCGATTACAAACTTATGTTTCTTGTACATAATAGATTTTATTTCGAAAATTAACTCCACAGTTCCTAATAAAATAAAATCCGTTCGACATCCGTTAAAAAAAATACGATTTGGAATACAATAGTAGGTACATCATTATTTCGAGACATTATTATTTCATTCTATCTATCAGATATCTTGAATATATTTTTATTAGCGTTCTTTTTATTTGTATTTTTTTTAATTTCGAACATGCATATAACTAATGAACAAGATGATCAGCATTGCTTTGTTCTCAAACCATTTGCTGATGCGACCATGCACAATCTTTGCCATATTCGACAGGTGGATAATCTTGGATGATGACTCCTTCTGATTCCTGTTACGCTAGTGATATGCACGCGTTACGTATCCATGGCAACGAACGGTCTCGCCGGGCGGACGCTGTACAGAAATGGAGGAGTAAACTAAGTTGGTGCGCTATGGTAGCCCGCGAATTTTTTATTTTTTCTAAGTTTTATGCAATTTGTGGCTTAGTCAGTTTGTGTCAAAATAATTATCCCTATGAGTAACAAATATATATTTACAGAATGGGCTCCGCACACTAGGCTAGCTCAAGTTCAGTGGTCAGTTTTTGCAATAGCAATCAATCAGCTTTAACTCAATATTGATGTGGTTGAGAAGAATTTTTGTATTCATTAGATTTTTGGATTCTTTCCAGTAGGATTCCGGAATATTTTATGTAGCATCGGACTGCTTGAAAAGTGAAGTATGACATGCCGCGAGAGTTGCGCCGCCATTATGAGTACCCTTAGCTAACGCATTACCGTAGAAAAGTTTATTTAAAGTAAAATAAGTGATGTCTATCACTTATTTTGCTTTAAATAAACTTTTCTATACAACATATTATTATAACAAATTAAACTTATTCCCGAAAGAAAAATTCATGCATAGGTAAGTTTAATTTTATTCGTATTTTTTTTTTAATGCGAGTAAATATTTTCTTCATGCCTTCGGGGATCGTCAGGCACAGAACCACGTACGAGTAAGTGTCGGTGTAGTTATTTGATATCAGCCACGACCGCGTAGCTCCTGTACCAATAACGTCAGATAGGTCATAGTTTAGTAATTTTCACTTTCGCTCTTGAATGGTTTCGTTGTTGCCTATCTTACTTATCGATTACTTAATTTTTATCCGCTCATACAGTAAAAATCTTGCGGTTAATGTTTCTCAAATTTGTATTTTTTTATTGTAGTTTCAAATTTGTGCAAAATTGCGGTATATGTCGTTTGTGTAAACTCATTGTACGAGGCGGGCAAAGTTAACAGAAATCTGTTGCAGTTTGAATCCATAGTTTAAATGCAATTTTGATCCTACGAGCAATGTAACAAAGACTTCAATGAACGCCATAACTTGAATATAAAATATGTATCCATCTTCCGAACATCCTGTGTCCCTAGTATTCACGGGGGTGCAATATTGTGCAAAACTGTCGGTTCCGTGGTACGTGGTAGCTGCCAATGTTGGTAATAAAACAATGTGATAATTTTAAATGGATTATTATTTTCCGAGTGACTAATAACTAAAAAGTCGACTAAATGTTTGCAACAAAAAAAAAATAGAGTGGGTACCATATATAATGGGTTGGCAGCTAATAAGGAGTATCGTAATAAGTAATAGGTAGCATATTAATATATCAGTAGTAAGCTCCGTTTTAATTTGTTACCAGGAGAAACTGGATGCAATCTGGTCTTTAGGGCACCCCGACTCGGACAGGTTAGGTTAGAAGGGGATGGCGGGGTCGACAGACCCCGCCATCCCCTTCGTGGTTATTTTTTTATAAACCACCCAGAAGTAGGAGCCCCGCGAAGCGGGGCTCCGTCGACCAAGCCCTGCCATCGACCATGCATAGAATATTTTAATTAAGGTTTGGTTAGAACTGTGACAATTATGACAAACATGAACGCCCATTTTCTATTTTGTTTTCGCCATTAAGTTTCCGCTTAGATATTAATTCTGTTCCCAAAAGAAAAACTTGATGCTAGTTTAAATTAAAACGGAGCTTATTACTGATATATTAATATGCTACCTATTACTTATTACGATACTCCTTATTAGCTGCCAACCCATTATATATGGTACCCACTCTTTTTTTTTTTAAAACCTATATTCTTTTTACTTAGTTGCCGCATTAAATACATGCCATTTTTAATGGTAGAAAGTAAATAAGCCGTCTTGTTAAACGTCTTTACTTGCTTTCAGACTTCAACCAAAAAGCAAAAGTTATGTAGGTAGGTATGAAGGTATCTGTTTTTTGTCGGCCTTATTTTATTTACACACAAATTTAATTTGTTTAGGATTTTAGAGCAGAACGAACCTTCTTTCTATTTTACAGGTACTTCAGTTAAGAAGTTCCAACCTGGGTTCTCAGGAGTACAGCACATGTTTAGAGGCGGAAAGGCAGTATCGGGTTGCATTTCCGTGTTAGTAGTAAACCCCGACATTCTTCTGGCTTATAAATTCCTAGTAAGGTCCCTATGATCAGTGACTAGAATTTTACCTACTCCCTGACTACGTTTAACAGTTTGCGTTGCCTTATTAGCTACTACCGCAAACACGAAAACACGCCGCTAACGTTTCTGTGAAGTTGTAGCACCACACATCCTAGCGCTTACTGTGTAAAAGGTAAGAAATCGTTGCGTTCACGGTTCTATTTATATGCAATAAATACATTGGAAACTTGCAGGGCGTTATTTTCCTTGTAAAATAACGGTAAGCATTACGGTTACTTACTTTTTAAACACTTTCACGTAATTCTAAAAAGTTAATTAAACAGATTTTTAAAATATAGCTCCGATTAAATGATAAAATCAAAATCAAAAGTCATTTATTCAAATTAGGCTGAGAATCAGCACTTTTTGAACGTCAAAATCACATAAGACAGTCCCCCCAAAACGCCCACCCTTCACCACTTCCTAGTGCTTTAGCTGGGAAGAAGAAGTGGCGGAACAAACTCCCCAGCAGCACTGCTGTCTGTTCAGTTAGAAGAACTGGATTCTATACATATAGTAATAATTAAATTAACATTACGAAACACAAAAATATTAAAATTATTTGCCATATGTCAGCTAGCACACGCCAATATTTAAAACTATACTCAAGCATAAATAAATAATAAAAACAAAAACGCAAACAGAACTTAATACATAATAAAAAGCCTCCTGACATAAAGGGCGTGCCCGCTTACATATGCAATGCTGCATTATGTTTATATGTATATAGCTGTAACTAGTAGCCACAAATGACAAACTAGGACCTTCGAAGTAAAATAAAGAAACATTAATTTCTAATAACAATAACAAAACCATAGTCAGCAAGCTGACCTGTCACCACAAGCAGCACCCGTTCACGAGCATAACGCAAAGATCAGCCATTACCCCCCTCGCCATATTTGAGGGAAGGAGGCAACCCGACCCCCGACGCTACCGCAAGCATTGACATCTAAGGGAGCATGACGAACTTGCTGCCGGTTGCTCAAAAGAATAATATGATGAACTGTCGAGGTCACTAGCTAACCATATATTGCAATACAACTCATTAAAAAACATTGAAATGAGTAGATTATGTCAATAATAAATAAAAATTAAATTAAACTAAGGTGACTAATAAATATAGTCAAATAAAATAAACAATTATATGAACTCGTATAACTTGTCAGTAGGTAAGCTAATTTTGGAGAAAGAACATAAACATTGTCTTGAGTTAATCACAGCGACCAACTATTTTTATCGTTTAAGTAATCGTTGATTGTATAGTATGCCTTTGAACAAAGGTTGGATTTTACTTTAGCTTTAAACGCATTAAAAGGCAATTCTAACAAAGAAGAGGGAAGCTTGTTATAAAAGTTTATACCAAGCCCAACAAATGAGTTATGGACCTTATGAAGCCGGTGAAAGGGAGCACGTAGTTTCTCCTTGTTTCTAGTGTTAATATTATGAATATCACTGTTACTTGTGTATAATTGTATATTTTGCCTAATATATAAGATGTTGGCGAAGATGAATTGTGAGGCCACCGTGAGAATACCAATCTCTTTAAAAAAATCTCTCAGAGTAACTCTAGCACCTAGCTGGTAAATTGCTCGTACAGCTCGTTTTTGAAGAACAAATATATTTTGAATATCAGCGGCTTTGCCCCACAGCAGAATGCCGTAGGACATGACGCTATGAAAATAACTGAAATAGACTAGCCGAGCTGTATCAACGTCAGTGTATTGTCTTACTTTCCTGACGGCATAGGCGGCCGAACTGAGCCTTCCCGCTAGGCATGATATATGTGATCCCCACTGAAGCTTGGCATCAACTGTTATGCCCAGAAATACTGCCGAGTCTACAGTTTCAAGTACCTCTTTATCTAAGACGATGTTGGGTCCTAGATTTCTAACATTCGGTAAGGCGAACTTTACACATTTCGTTTTCTTGGCATTGAGAACTAGGTTATTTGTGGTAAACCAATCTGTAACCATTGATAGTGCACTGTTTACGTCGTCAAAATTTTGTCTATTCCTGTCTACTTTAAAGATAAGAGAGGTATCATCAGCAAATAGATATTAAAAATATAGATAGAATAAAAATTGAAAACCACGAAATATGACACTAAATTGCGACGTTGCCACTCATAAGGTATAAACGGTCTTAACCTTTATCCGTGGAATGGAAAACTGACAACTTCTGTATGGAAAAACTGTCAAAATTCATAAATGTTATAGGTTATGGAGTTATACAATGAACACCGCTACAATGTTATTGTGGCGCGTGGCCAAAATCGGAACTAACGCCGCCATCTTGATTTGCCGATACCTAATGACTTTGACAATTTCACTAATGTTTACCAACAACGCCCCCTTGTCAATGTCATTCAGGTGCCAAAATATCCTTTGTACTTGTACACTCTGTCTACGATTTAGGTAGTTATTTAAGTTTGATCGAATTCGTCCTTACATTAATAAAATTGTTGTCTGCAAGAAGTTGCTTTTAATAGTCAAAGTCAAAGCATTTATTTCAAATATGCACTTAAGGCACTTTTGAACGTCGACATTTACATTTAAATAGAATTGATTCTAGTCGTCCCTTCCAAAAGGTAGTTTCGTATGGAGAAGAATGGGCAAGAAACTCAACCGCTACTCTTTCAAAATGTGTTACAATATTTTGTATACATACATTAATTATATAATTATATGTGAAGACCTAGATTTTGTTATAGGTGCATATATGCACCTATAACAAAATTACCCCACCACAATAGATGAAAAGGATTAAAAAAATGTAGCAATGACAAATAAGTTAATTCTGTGATAGATACATGGTGTCCACATATTTACAAACATTGTAAAAGTATACGATTTTCCAAATTATTTAAACAAGTAATATGTCAGTGTGTGAGTTAAAGTAATCACAGAATGTAAATCAATGTCATTAATGATGGAGCATCGTTCTATATTTTGCGACACAATAGGAGGAGGGCCTTAAAACTCAAAATAAAAGGGACAACCCTTTACAAATAAAACTGGTTAGAGTTATTGGTGACATTAGAAGTATTTTAGTATAATATAATAAGTATAATATAATATAGTATAATATAATATTCAATAATAAGAATTAATTAAATAACCATCTTAGTCTATATTAATACAAGAAAACTGAGATCGAGAGAGACAGAGCAGTGCACTAAAAATGCATTCTATACATTGCACTCTACCAGGAAAATATAAAAACTAGAATCTCTTTATATAACACACACGCTCACAGATACATTGTTCTACCCACATGTATATTCGTATCGCAAAATGAGGTAAAGCGACCGCTAGCACTACAAAGGTGAAACAAATAATTTACTGCGCCATGTTTTCTATGAATACAGAAACTCAAATCTGAAACAGATTTGGAAAAGACAGAAGATTGAATTCAAGCCTAATAATTTATTCTCAAGCCTAATAATTTTACTTAAATATCCTGTTCATTATTAAATTCGGGTAACATTGTTAAGGTTCTGGAGTGGCAACCGCGTACCGGAAGACGTAGCGTTTGAAGCCTCCTACAAGGTGAACCGATGACTTTGTGAAGACCGCAGGAATCCAATGGTTGCGAAAAGCTTAGAACCGGTCGAAATGCCGATGCTTGGGGGAGGCCTTCGTCCAGTAGTAACGTTGATCTAATCATGCTTGTCTGGTATAGTAGCCTGTTGATATAAACATACTCAGTTCCGTTAGTACGGCAATTCTTACAAAAAATGTCGCATCTGTGTTTTATAAATGCTTTGATGTTTCCAATTTTTCTTGCCAAAGTGTTCAACAAGCCGATAGAACCAGACGTTTTGTGAAACTAATCCGTATTATTAAACTTTCATTGACTTACACGTAAGAAATGCATTCAAATCATTCAGCAGTCGGTCTTAACTTGTTTTACCGAAGATTTCCCGCCTGATTCCGGACGCTTCCAGACTAAAAATTGCTCTTCCTGTGCGCCTAGTCGTTCCCTCTATTAAGTAACTACAACTGGCATTCCCCGACTATCCGGCTAGTCAGCTCCTCCCATATTGCTAGGGTAGTGCATACATGCAGTCACGCCCCTAGCGTTTCAATGTAGTTGTTGTTTGTGATACACTTCCTAGCGTTTATGCTGTCCTGCTGGTATAGAATGAATCTAGAAATTCAGTCAATAACAGCGGTTTGCCATGCTTACACAATTTTTCTGTGTACTACGTACGCTACTAGACAACACAGTCTATCTTAAAAAAACTTTAGTCTTTGTCGACGACCCCCATAAACGACGAGTATCTTTCGAAAGTTCAACGATGTCAAAAGTGCGGTTATATACTTATCACAAATTATTTAGGGTCGGCGCATGTCTTCTTCGTCCATACTTCTCTATTATCTATTCACTTCACTTCTTTATTAATAGTCGCCATCTCAGTTGTAGTAACCCACCCTCTTTCTAGCATTTAACATAGTCCATACAATGTTTCTTTGGGCTTCCCCTACTCTTATAGCCACATTCCATATCCATAGTCATAATTAAAACTTTCCTTATTCCTCCACATCACATGCCCATACCATGCAACCGATATCCACACTATTTTGCAGTCGCCACTTTAAGACTTTCTCTTATATAATAATTTTTTTATCTATCCATTCGCATAACATCACACATCCCTTTTAGCCATTCCTGACTCCACGTCACACCAGGTTGTAACACCAGTGTGACGACAAGTATGTATTTTCATTCCTCGTCGTCACACCGCTAGTTTTACTAAACAATTGTATCACATCTTTAGTGTTGTGCTTGTAATAGATAAATCCCCCATCTACGTATACTATCTAACGCATATTGGTCGACGCAACTACTGTTTTACTTACTCAATTTTGATGAATCTAAAATTAATCGCACTAACGAACGATTAATCTAATGTTTTTTTAAGATATTGGATATTTCAACTATGTATGAAATACCTAATGGACAACTCGCCTACAGTTTATTAATACTGTATTATAAATCGTTTTTTGCATAGGGGGTCTCAACCTAACCTTTTTGCGAGTAAAGACATCTGGATAGAAAAAAAAAATCTGATGGGAACAAACAGTCCGAAGAGTGATACGAGTATTTTAAAATATACTTATACTCGTACCTCGCTATTTATTATTTATTTAATTTTTAGGAATTTGCGTAATAATAAGTCAATATGTAAATCGTACATATCCCAAACGTTGTTTTATGAGATAAAATGAAAAAAAAAAATGAATTGATTGTAAAATAATACGTTATTAAAGAAAAGTTTATCGGATAATTACTTGGCAAATTTATTTTTGTATAGTGATGAAATGACAAATAATGTTTTTGCCAATCGTTGCTTGTCAAGTAAAAATTTGTAAATTAAGTTTTGGTGAACTGACAGGTTCTGAACTGTTATTTATAAAAGGTGTTGTAAAACCAACGGTGAGACGACGAGGAAAAGAAATACTCGTCGTCACACGGGTGTAACGTGGAGTCGGTCACTCTTTTAGCATTCTAATCTCAGGCTTTTATTCGTCACTTTTGCGGCCTAGCATTCTGAATAAACAAAGTATTTTCGATACAAACTAAAACAGAGTTTTTGTCAAACAAAGGTTATTCTGTCTTTTTTGGTTGCAGTAGGTAATATTCACGCTAACCAATTTTAATTGCAAAAATTAAAATTGGTTAATGGAAGTACAAAGGTTAAAAGGTTAAATATATAAAATGTGAAATAGGCTTGTACAAATTATTGTAATAAAATAAATGTTAGGTTTGGTTTCTTTATTTGGTCTTTTGAGGCATACTCATAACGAATCTATGGTTGGATGCTTCCCGGAAAAGGAGCTAACTTACAAATATATAGTTCGTACATTATTTGAATTTTGCTAGCGCAAGTTTAGACAGAGTTAGTGATAGAGTGCTACAGCCGTATTTTCAGCAATTGCTAGTATCACGACGAGCACCAACCAACAGATCATACAGTAATCATATATATTATAATCCAACGATCTTTACTGCGAAATTCTCACCGACCACGATCCATAGGCGTGTCGCTTATCATAAAATTTTAAAGCTCTGGCCACACTGAGGCAAAACCCGCGCGGGACGTGGAACGCGACTGGGTGTGTGAATTATTTTGCTGATTATTAAGTCACGCGACTATTAGCGCTAGTTTGAACACCTTCATCATACAAGTTTGTTGACGCAATCGGTGCGAACAAATTTCATCCCGTAAAGCGCTCATGGTTCGCTTCAGTTTGACCAGAGCTTAAAACAACGTGCAAGTTTTTCCAAATAAAAACTGTCAAATACCTTTTTATTTCTCGCATAATAAACAAATGACGATTAAAAAATCAGAGCGTGCTTGAAGTTAAATAAAAGAGAAACATATTTGTAATTTCATACAATCTCAATCAAATCAATCAATCTCAATTTCTTTTATTTCATCGGTTATCAATACATTGCCTATTTAAAGTTCAGACAGAATAGGTGTACGAAGTTGCTACGATGAAAGTGACGTCATGGCTACGACGGCTACGCGGTCGTAGCACTCGTAGCAGATTTTATTATGCTACGACCCTGAAAATTAACGCACTGTAGTAATAATAATTGTGTAATCATCATTAAACCTCGTAAAACTGAACTGCAAATTGCAAAAAAATGAGAAGAAAATTTGAATTTAGAGGGTGACCCTGGCGCCTGCGCCTTCGCCTTCAGACCAGATACAAAAACTGAGTTGAGTTTAACACGCATTTCAGTTATATTTACTGCATTTACAACATCCAGTGAATCATTTAGCAGTCAAAATACAAACGCCTTTTTTAATTATGTAGGTAGGAAACTTTCACTCATGCAAATACCGAATAAAAGGAGGGAAACAGTTTTTAAAAGCGTTCGTATGTACCAAGAAAAATTTATAAACACAATTTAGTAACACGAAATCATACCGTTTTCACGGACACGCTGTGAACTGAGAACAACTCTATGGTTGTTTTGAACTCTTTACAATTCCTGCCCTCCTGGTAAAACGCTCGCGTAGCGTTACCATAGTTACGGATTCTCAGGCTCGACAACGAGCGCGGCAGAAATATAAATTATATAGGTATAAAGGGTTTTTCTCCATGGTTTTTAAGAACTCTTTACAATTCCTGCCCTCCTGGTAAAACGCTCGCGTAGCGTTACCATAGTTACGGATTCTCAGGCTCGACAACGAGCGCGGCAGAAATATAAATTATATAAAGGGTTTTTCAACAAGAACTTTGTTTTTTAAAACCAAATAAAACAAAGAATTTAGATGAAAATTATTCAAATTTTTATTGTATTAGAAAGAGTAAGGTTTGGCAATTATGAATGAAAAATTATATCGGACAAAATATGAGTGAAAATACGATTCGCGATCGTAACAAATATGTTTTTCATAATTAGAATCATGAATCATCAATACAACTCCGTATAATAAAATAAAAAAGTGAATTTCACGGGTTGTCTTTGCGCTTTGGGCTTAAGTCGGAAAGCCACTAATAAAATATGTTTTTTCAAGCAACTACCAATCTCCATTGATTTGGCGTAAAACCTTTAAATTACTATACATTTGTGTGGTAAATAAACCAAGAAAACCGCAAAAAAACCGTTTAAAATATATTTATCTATACTAAAGTAGTTCTACGACCAAAGCCGGAAAACATGCGTGGATTTTTGATGTGAAACATCTATAGCCGCATTAGCCGCACGTAAAACCGATTGCTGGCGTGGCGACGCATGCCGTGGCGAAGCGTCGCCGTTCTTCTTCGTTATTACCGAAGTCAATGATTAAAAGAATTGAGTTGTCACAATATTTTGAATTAATCATAGAGCAACACGGACCACCGGCGGACCGGAGGAATTAATGATCATTTTGTTTTATAGTATATAGTTTTCGTTCCAGGCACGTAGATACGTAATATAATCTACGAGTGCGTAGCAACCTTTGGCGCGAGACTGTTCTGAACAGTTTGCCGTTGCAATCTACAGTACGACACAACTTAGATGTAGCATCGGCAAAATTCGTAAAACCGATCACATCCGAACTGAGTGCGCCTTCAAAATCACTAATCTTTATTATTGCTTTAGGAGAAAATGATCTTTATGCAAACTCCATAACTTGTAAAGTCATATAACAAAACACATTACTAGCTTGCAAAATAAATGATCACTTAAATAAAGTCTATGTTTTTTAGATTCGATTTGAAGAATACAAGGCTAGAATGATGAATATCACAAATCAAACTTTTAGACATGTTTATTGTTAAAAACTTCAATTATAATTTATTAAGGGCATGCAATAAATGGAATGTTACATTAAAAAAAAATATGGCTTTGAACGACACCAGATATTATTAAAATTGTTTATTCTTATTCGAATACACCTTTGACATCCATACTTATATCCTCAGTCTCAACAGCTCCATTGTAGTCGTTAAACGATTCGTCGCTGTCTGATGATGAGTCTTTTAAATTTATGATGAACTGATCCAAATATCGGTCTGTTCTATCCTCGTGTCGCATATGCTCTTTTTCGCATTTTATCGCGTGATCGACTATTTTTCCCATTCGGATACGCCAATAGATTCGAATTTCTCCATTAATAGTTCTTTGACTTTCGTTAGATTCATCGAGACATTTTTAGAACTAACGTGGCCTTTCACTTGGGCCCAAATATTCTCGATTGGGTTAAAAATCTGGATGATAAGGAGGTAACCGTAAAACAGAATAACCATGTTCCGCCATTATTTGGTCAATTGAGTATTTAATGTGTTCAGATTTGTGGCGTTTAATTATTTCATACAATTCTGGTTTCAGCAGATTTGACGCAAAGGGTATATTTTTAGATGTAAGCCAAGATTGCATGGATGCTTTTAGAGAATTGGAATTCGGTGCGTTGTCTATCTGTGTGTTATAGTAAGAAGCGTTATCTACGACCACGACAGTATTAGGTCGTAGATTCGGAATGAGATGTTGTTTTAACCATTTTTCGTAATTTTCTTTATTCATCTCGTGGTGATAATCGCCAGTACTTTGAGAAGATTTATAAACTAAGAGAGTGCCAGGTACAAAACCTCTTGAGCCACCAGCGTGGACAATAATTAATCTTTCACCTTTTGATATCGTGTTTTTTAAGCCTTTCTTAGAACCATCCGTCCAACTACTTTCCTTTGTATGTGTGGCGTGTATGTAAGTCTCGTCAGTATAAATTATATCCCGACCTTCACTTCTAAAGTTTTGTATCTGTCGAAGATACTTAATCTGCTGAAGTCTTACTTCATCTTTCTCGGCCAGTAAAGATCTATTATTTTCCATTTTCTTGAATTTGAAACCCAGTTCAAGCAATATTCTGAGCAAAGTTTCTCGACTGCCTGTGAAATTTATATCTTCCCGTAATTTGGTTAGCAACGATTTTATTGTACGCAACCTTTTTTCAGTGACATGAAAGTCATACATCGTCCTTCTAATGACATCATAATCAAAACAGTCTAAATTTGCTCGATGTTCTTTCTTTTTTCTGGACTTTTTAGGCGAACGTAAAGTTGCACGAGTTGAACTAGTCGAAGCCAAGGCATTGTCATGCTCTTTCAAAACAGCACTTATTGTTCTACGTGACACACCAGTTGCCTTCGCAGTTCGCTCTTGAAGGTTTTGAAAGTGATCATTCCCAAAAACCCTATTTTTAGACTCCGTAGCCTCTCTTAGAGGAATCTTCGTCCTCTCTCTAGAATTTATAATTATTTCACGACTTTGGCTATTATACGGCTTACAACGTTTCAACGAAGTCATCATGAAAAAAAAAACAGCAACAAAAAATATATTATTCACTTTCCTATTAAACTGTCACGAAGTGTACGAAATGATTCACTCACGTGCATTCTCAACGCTGTCTCGAGTTGAACTGAAGCGGGAATATATAGCGCGAATAGCATTGAATGGCGCGATAGTGAGCGATTTCTATTGGTTGTGTAAATCGGAAGTTATCGGTTTTACGATGCTACATATAAGATGTGTCGTACTGTACTCTACTATTTTAGGTGTGTACCTAGTACCTAGTGTAGGTGTTGAACAATTGCGTTTTGTTTCTGAACTGGAACTGATACCAAAGCAAGAGCTGATCCAGAGGGCGGGTCATTGGGGTCAATAGTGTTCTGTGGTCATGACTTCCTGGGCTGGGTCTAGGTCGAGCACTGATAATTTATCTAATCTCATTGATAAATTTAATACAATAAATACTTTGTATGATCGCAAACACAAACGCGAACGACATGCATAATACGACTATGTGCTGTTATTATAATTAGGTCCGGGGCACCCGATGTGACATGATACAATGATTGTCAACAAAAACGGGAAAAAGCGAACGTAGTTTTCCCGCAGCTTTTTGAAGGGGCAAAAAATTTGCTGAGCAAATATACGTAGAAATTAAATGCCCCAGAATAGTGTCAAGACAATTATTTTAGTAATTTGATAACCGTGTCAAAGGGTCCTTCTTTGACTCGTAGCCATAAATAAGCCATGAATAAGCCTAATTTATGACTAAGATTAGTTGCTATACTATCGCGCCGCTGACATACAAATTTGACTAGCATTGTTATAATAAGATGATACAAGGTATTTTGTCCTTGCCTGTCACAAAAAAAAGGATATATAAAGTGATCCTATAACTCTAAATAATCAGCAAAATCCTAAATTCTTACAGAACTCCCAGTTTATTTTAGTTTTTTTTTGTTATTTAATATAGGTTTGCTCTTGACGTTAGTCTACGTCAGCGGTGACAGAGACAAAATATTCAAAACGGTAAGTATGTATATATCTATACATATATATAAATGAAAGTCGTGTTAGTTACACTATATAAAACTCAAGAACGGCTGAACATATTTGGCTGAAAATTGGTGGCGAGGTAGCTTAGAACCAGGAGACGGACATAGGATACTTTTTTTTTGTTATTGATTATGCCATATTTATTTTCTTTTATTAAACCATTCTTTCATACTTATTTACTAAACTATTTTGTATCTATCTTAATAAATATAATTCTTCTGTACGTGTGTTTGTCACCTAATTTCTCCTTAACGGCTGGACCGATTTCGTTGAAATTTTGTATGTATATTTCAATGGGTACCTGTATGGTTTGAAAACACAATTGGACCCGGTAGGTGGCGCTGCTGTCAGCATGTCGCCAAATTTGATTTGCTGTACAAGAGAACATTAAATGATAAATGATTTTATTTCTGTAAGTAGGTTTGAACAAACTCTTTTACACGTCAATCGTATTTTAAAAACTAGATGAGGTCGTTTTTACCTATCTGACTACTCTGAGAAGAAAGGCCAAAACAAACTCAGAGGTCACAGTCTCTTTTAAAGTCCAGACAAAATCTTAGTCAGATCATACTCAATACTCAATATCTTTATTACTTTACCATAATGTGTACTTAGGTTGTAACTATATAATTTAGATCATTATGGACCCTGTAGGGCAACGCAAAAGGGTAGGAGAGAGGAAGCCTTGCTTTAGGAGATTTAAAATACTGACATTTCGCTTGTCTATTAGATACTTAACTATTAGTTTTACTGCAAAATGTACTTAAATATAATAGATTATTTTTACATTCCTGTATATAATTATGTAGATAGCATAATTATGTTTATTCATTTATATAAAAAGTTTTTCTTTGAATAATTATTATTGCTATATTATTAATTTATTATTATTGCTATTTTATATATTTTTCCTATTGTTATATTATTAATTAATTGTTATTAGTAGGTATATTATTTATAAATAATTATCGTATCATTAATATATTTTAGACAACTATAAATTGCGTGTATATCGTTAAATTATGTTATCAATTAGTATTATTATATTATTAGTAATTTATATTAGTAATTTCCTTTACATACCTATAGTATATAAATTACATTATTATTGATAATGATAATTGCTATAATTATTATTAATATTTTTACATAGGTATTATTTATGTTTATCATTTAAATATTCATCTAAGGAGTTTATCAGTAATTTAAGTTTTGTTATAAATATATTCAACTTTTCTTCTTTCTTTAATAGGTCAGGTAGTTTGTTATATATTTTTATACACATTACGTAGGGGCTTGTAGAATGCATTTTTAGCTTGGATGTTGGTATGTTTAGCCTAGATCGGTGCCTAAGTGTGTACTGTGATTGGATGTCTTCGCGTTTTGTGTAGAACTCCTGATGCCTACGGACAAATTTACATGTATCTAAAATGTACTCGTAAATCATGTGAAGGCTATGTAGATCGGTGTTTGAAATGGTCCTTTGAGGAAAGAACCACACAGATTGAGTGGACCTGTCCAGTCAGTGCACGCAATTGTCAGCAATCGTGCAGCTCAACTTAGACTTAAGGAGCTCAACGATTCGACGAACACGATATATACACAACACGATATCAAAATATTTTTGAGCGGTACTTTTTATTGACTTAATATATATAATTCGTTCTTCGTCTGAACTTGTGAATATCTTAAAGTACTGGTACAGCAATCAAAGTAATATTGTGAGGGTTGCGGGCACCCTCTCAGATCCGTATAAATTGGAATGTGGCGTGAGACAGGGTGGCTTGTGCTCGCCCCTTCTTTTTAATTTGTATATAAATGCTCTAATCGAGGAACTCAGCGGCCAGCGGGTCGGTTGTCGCATAGATGATGTATGTGTTAATAATCTTAGCTATGCGGACGATATGGTCTTGCTGAGCGCCTCGGTTTGTGGCATTAGGAAACTGTTACAAATTTATGAAACTTATGCAGATTATCATGGCTTGATGTATAATATAAAGAAACGCGAGTATGTTGTCTTTAAGGCTGGTACTAGGTGTCCCTCTAGCGTGCCCCCTATAAAGCTCAATGGAGATGAATTGGATAGGGTACGTCAGTTCAGATACCTGGGTCATCTAATTGCTGAGGACCTTATGGACGACCTGGATATTGAACGTGAACGTAGGGCGCTGTCCGTGAGAGCAAACATGATAGCTCGCAGGTTTGCCCGATGTACAAATGCGGTAAAAATCACTCTCTTCAGAGCCTTCTGTACATCTTTTTACACCTGCAGCCTGTGGGCAGTCTATACTCAAAAAGCGTACAGTGCCCTGCGGATACAATACAATAATGCTCTTAGAACGATGTTGCGGCTGGATCGTCACTGTAGTGCGTCAGGTATGTTTGTTATGGAGGCGCGCATCGATGGCTTTTGCGCTACTCTGCGCAAGCGGTGCGCGTCAATGTTGAGCAGAGTACGGGCTAGTCGCAACAGCGTTTTAAGTATGATAGCCAGTAGACTTGATTGTTTGTACATGGGTCGATGTATTAATGCTCATATGAGTATTGATACATCGATTCGTGGGTCGGGCAGGGGGCGAGTAGCTAAAGATTATATTACTAACACTAGTTGTAAGTTATTGTACTACTAACACACTGGATCCTATAGTATAGTTAAAATCTCGCTGCAGACTCGGTCATAAATCATTCGAGTGTTTCGCTCTCTTTCCCACTCACGGGCCTTATGGGCAGGCCACGCCCACACGTAGTCCTGTGTGAGCCATTCCGTGAAAAACTGTACCGTTACTAAGGGGACAAAATGGACAATTTGAAAATTTTCTTTTTTAGATTTCTTTATGAATCGATGCAGCATTTATCAAAGTTTAAGAAAAATATATAGTTTATAGCTAAATAGTACAGAGTTTAAAAAAAACGGACTTTCAAACATGATCCATGACAAGCACTGTCCATTTAGTACCTAACGATCATTAACGTAATATTTTATCAGCAATGTGAACTATAATTCACAAATTCTTAACAGTGTTAAAATACATAAAATCTTTTTGAAATCAATTTCGTTTTAAACCCTATTTGAAATATATTTCTAGCTTTAAATTACATATAAAAATATTTTCGTCACGTTTTAGATCAGTGCGACTTATATTTTTAACTTTGTAGTTAATTTGGCTCTTTGAAAATGATTCAAACTATTTTAAATGAAAATGAGCATCATATTCTATTATATTTCATCCCAAAAGAAACCATTACTAGTAATAAATTCCACTTTACAGCCTAAAACTTGGATTATAAAATTGTGACAGTGACTTCGTAGGAAATGTCATCGTGACTAAATTGAAACATAAGCAGTGTTCATAACAAGTTTAATCAAAAATATTATAAAAAAATCAAACATTAACAAACAAACAAAAACAAAACATTTTTCATTTACAATCAACTAAGAAAATTTTGATATTATATAATACTTCTTATTATAAGCTTTATTTATTACTTTCTGATGTGTTCACACATTTTTTGGTATTTTTTTAAAGTTAAATTAAATTAATAGAAACTTTTTATCTACGTAGGATATAAACCTGCTTATCTTAAAATTTACTTGTAGCTGCTATTCTTCACATTTTTTTGATAATAATCAATTAGAAACGTAGATGCTTAGATTCTTTATTTAATGATTTAGTGACATGAGTTTAACTTAAAACTATAAATATTATATATAAATATAATATAATATATATATAAATATTCCCATTATTAATAAGATCGCGTAGTTACTCTGAAAGGGAAATATAAAAATACAAAAAAAAATGAAAATCCTAATTGACTATTATTTATTAAATTAAATACTTATGGTTTTTAGAATTATACCTACGATAATGTAAGCTAATCTGTTCCGTAAATCTATTATGATATGATTAATATAATTTAACAGAAACACATAACTCATCTTAGTTGTTGTGGGTAAAACATGCACCACGTAAATTTAGCCTTATGTGTCCATTTCGTCACAATTATTGTTCCGCTAATATGTCACGACACTAAATGGACGTGACGAACTCTGCCAACTAATAATAATGACGACAACACTCAATATTCTTTGTTCTTTTAGAGGAAATCATTATTTCACGACATACAACACATCATTAGGCATAATTCGCAAATAAAAGAATGTTTTAAGAACATAACGGTATCACGTTATTGCTGTAACTATAGTGGACTTCTTAATTGACTACGTGTTAACAACACGGCTTTCTTCACCGATTACTGCGTCACAACTGCACGAGGGGTAAAAATAAATGGCTGATCTACTATAATAATGTTACCATGATAATAAAATAACTTGTTTTGGTAGTTTTTTAAGACTGAAAGCAAATAAAACAGTAGTGACTAAAATGGAATGTCCACCTTGGTGCTAATTTGATTATCATTTAATTTCAAGATTCTGTTGTAATGCAATAAGATTTATGAGTAAAATTAAGGTTATAATTAAGAAATAGCAATATTCTATAAAATCTCCCAAAAACGCTGAAGTTTGTATAAAAAAACCATGAACTTCGGTTAGTTAAAGTTACGGACAGAAGGTGTGACACGCTAAAATCATCTGTTTTGCTTCTTATTTTATTTTTTAATCGGTTAAATTAATAACAATTGACTCCATTTTATATATTTTTTTAAAGTTAATGAATTATACTAAACATAGAAAAAAATTGCATTCAATAGAGTATGAGCTCGTCTTGTAAACTGTTTGTAAAATTTTGTGACAGTTATTTTTTCTTACGTTCAATTTTTTACGGATTGGCTCGTGTATTACTGCAGTCGATGAGTGATATCGATAGTTTTATATATTTATAAATGGGTGATAGAAATAAATACACATTTATTTTTATTTTATTACCAAATTTACTACAAAGCATATTAAATATATAAACAAAAGAACGTATATATAAAACTAAAAATAGAAAATTAAAATTCTTCGTCTGAGTCATCATCGATAATGGCCTTGAGCGCGCGCAACTAGCGCACATCCCTACTCCGATTATGATTTATGACCAAGTCTGCAGCGAGATTTTAACTATACTATAGTTGTCTGAAACAAACGTTTTATTATTCAGTTATTATTATTTAAGCGTGTTTGTCACCTAACTTCTCCTAAACGGCGGGACCGATTTGCTTGACATTTTGTATATATATTTCAATGGGTTAATTAATGTATGGTTTGAAAACACAATTGGACCCGGTCGGTGCAGACAATTCCCTTTACTACGCAATAGTTATTCTACAGTCTGACACCCAGTTTTACCAAGGGGTATCATGTTCCCCAGTAACTGGGTTGAAGAGGCAGTCGGTCCATGCAAAATACTCGTATTTCAGCTGCATACGGTTAGACTGGAAGCTGACCCCAACATAGTTGCAAAAGGCTAGGCAGATTGATCGATACAGTTGATGGAAAAAATAGACATTATTTGTTTTATTTTTTCACTGTAACGAGTAGAGTCTTGCAGGTAGATAATTAAGAATATAAATAAAAACTAAAAATGGAGTTAAGATAACAAATGCTTTAATTGAGTACCTGAGATGAGCTAAATTACAAGGTAATTTTCACTCCAGCAACTAACTGGCGTGAGTTCTCGATATTGAGCGCGGGTTAATTCTATCCCGCTTAAAGAAAACCACTATCCTGATAGTTTCCAGAACTTAGGTGACTGGTGCAGCTAGGTCGGTAGGTCTTCTATTGGCGGTTAAGGCAGCTAGAGGGTTATCCAGCCACAGCCCTCGCAGCTATGGTGTTCCAAATCCGGTACGGAAGAACCCTGGAATTTCCGGAATTGGATTCAGAAAACTCCAGGGTTCTTCCGTACCGGATTTGATCCATAGTGTTCTTTAAAAGAATTGAGAGGACACACAGACAGACAATGAACTTTGTATTGTATTTATTATGCATAATTTTACTTGCATTTACTATTTTAAGCTAAACATTATATTCGTTTATTACATAATTTCAACATTTATTAATTAATCATTTATTTATTTTAAAAGTCTGTTATAAATAGGGATGAATCGCAATACTTAAGAAGACATTACAGAAGAGAATTGGTCATCCAAGCTAGGTGTCATAGTAACCTGTATTAAGGTTTGCCATTTTTCCGAAATGAAATTAGCTAGGTATTAATTATTTACCTGTTTTTTGTTCGTCGCAAAAATTGAATGCATAAGAAAAGCGTTTGCGATGGATACCGCATACCCCATTCAAAGTAGCGAGCACCCTCTGACAGATGACTTGAGCTACAATGTTGTATTATAAACAATATAATCTTTTGAATATCACCATTACACCCGAAATACGTCCTCCGCTGCTGGTTATAGGTCTTCCTCAAGCGTTGCCACATCGCCACTTTTGAAAATAATATTATCAAGCCTTTGAAAATATATTATAAACGTTTTTTTGTTTCCCAAATTCATGTATGATTAGTGATTACATCGTCTAGGTCATGTTCAAGAGAAATATTGTATGAACCTATGGACCCAAAATCTAATTGCATATCAGGATGGTGGGTACATATATAATAATATTTATATTTTCAATACATACGTACTAATTATGATTAGTTTGAACTTTACGCCATATCTTAAACAAATAGGAACAAGACAAAAATATAAATAAACAGACGACAAGTTTTTCTAAAGGTTTCTTTCTTACGATTATTTTTCTGTTTGTTAGATACTATTTTGGGCGGTAGCAAAAAAAAGGGGTGGACCCCGGGACGTTCGGACTACGGAAGCAACAGAATTTTGTTTTCCCGAAGTACTAGCATGTCATAAATCTACAGGAGCACTGCGAACGTTTACAAACTTACGTGATACATGTGGTTAAATGGAGAACTAACATGAAACGCACTGGTTTTACCATCCTTCCTTAACTAGCAGCGCCACCATTAAACGTACAAAATGTTTGTCGGTCGATATTGTTGCGGGATTGGCATGTTTCGACGGTTGGGAGGAACTTAAAGTAGTCGTCCCACAGTACTAGCACGTCATAAATGTCGAGGTGCATACTCGTAGATGACGCAGATTTATATTTATTAACCAATTTTATTGCCGTTAACCTAGTAAAAAATCCACTACTGATTTTGTACTATCTATTTATTAACAACAATTTATTATAATTAAATAATAAAACAATGCACAAATTATTAAAACGTGCAGAAAACTAAACTATATTTTTTCTTTTACTATTAACGAGTAATACAGTTACGAGATTTCCCGATTGCGGAAACTATCAAAGGTAGCTAGTGAAATTCAAATCGCTTTACGTAATTTATTATAAACGCAAACGCTTTTTGCAAATACTTGTTGGGAAATGTGCTTTTAATGACACATTTCGCACGATAGGCTTCGCTCACAAGGAGGCAGGCACTCAGCAGAATTGAAATAACTAATCAGTTCGATACATGAAGAGGTACCGGCCACTAACAGTTGTAGTTATTAGCCGGTGCAAATCGTGCGAAAAATATTCATACTTATGCAAAGACTTCGATTCCATACTTTTATAGTTTCACTTGTTAGAATTGATCAAACAAATAAATTAGCTGCCCAAATATTCGTTCCGATAAGTTAATGAGACGTCAGTGACCGATATCTCGGTCTTATCAGCGCCTTCCTTGAAGTAGATCCGGCACTGCTTCAGTCATTCGAAGTCTTTCGCCGAACGGATGTTCAAGCGACACTGAAAATATTTGATAACTTGCACAATATTTAAGCATGCTATATATTTACTTTTAAATACATTATTTATACTTTTTGGGTCTGGTACCTATAGTGCGTTAAGTTTCTAACGGGACTGTATATTGACTGACCGGTTGGCGCAGTTGGTAGCGACCCTGCCTTCTGAGCCGCTGGTCCCGTGTTCGATCCCCGGACAAGTCAAACATTTGTGTGCATGAACATGTCTGTTTGACCTGTGTCTGGGTGAGTAAATGTATATAAGTATGTATATCAGTCATCAGGTTACCGTAGTACAGGCTCTATCCCCCTATTCGATGGACCCGAGGCGGAGGCGCGCGCGGGTCTCGTCGCGCGCCTCTGAGGCGATGCACGGGGTAGTTAAACACCTCACTACTCCGTGCAGGAGACGAGGCCCGGACAGACCGGGCCAGCACTAGTGTGGGGCTGCGGAAGAATTTGGATTCCCGCAGCGCCCCATAAAAAAAAAAAAAGTACAGGCTCTGCCTAGTTCGGGACTTGAAGACCTTGTGTGGATGTTGTCTCATATTATTATAATATTATTATTACTCTATTCGGCTATTAAGGACGGTTTCAGACTTAGTGTTTCAAGAAGTAGTTTCTAGGCGATTTTACTATGCGCGTCCACGCGCACTCAGACTTAGAGCGATGGTAGCAGTATCAGATTGTTTGTAAGCGTGTCTACGCTCGCACGAGACGCGCTTGTAGCAAAGGCGCTCTTTTACGAGAGCCTATACTATGAGTCAGTCTATCCTTACAACCGTAAGATACTCGTATACCGTTGAAACTTGCACAGGATCCGCTTTACAGTGCCCTCTGATATGAAAAAAGTCAACGGTACCTATCTACAAGAAACATATCAAATGCATTTTTTAGTTTGCTGTTCCTGCAAATTTTTTTTACGATCTAGTGTTCGAGTTCAAAAGGCACTGCTTGGGCGGTTATTTTTATTTAATCTACGCAACGTCGATTTAATAAAAAAAAGTAAAGTGTATTTAATTATTGTCAAAGCTGTGCTCAGTACCGATGGCTTTTAACAGCAGACGTAGACGATGGTAAAGTGCATTCGTGGTGACGTACTGTTACTAAGCCGACCCCGTTTGTCTTTTCAAAAAAAAGGCAATAATTCTACTGGAACCACTTTAATGAACCACAGTACAAAAACACAGATACACAACTTCTTAGTTACATATATTTTGGCAATGTCCCTCTTAATTGCTCCCTTAATTTGGGCACACTAGATTACGCGACGGCGTCCAGAATCTAACTAACTAAATTACACATATTATTTCTATGCACTGGGTAAAAATGCAACATCAGTACTTTAATAAAGGAAAAGTACAGTGTTTGTAAGTAAAAGCTAACTTAGGCTTTATTGCCTTGTAATAAGGGTTATAACAGCTCCCCCTTTTAAACGAAGCTGTATCTCATCAAGATGAAGCGAAGTGAGATTGAAGATGTAACTATTAAGAGAGACATTTTACAGTTTTATTACATTAAAAGTTACATAATTTGGAATGAAAATTGACAACATAGTGCATTACATATTACATTAAAAGTTTAGGTTTCTATTTGACGGAAATCTGACTTTATTAATCTTAGTGGATTTATAATTTGCGTAATGAGTAGGCAAAGATTGAACGGACTTATTGTCTTCTTCAGAAGTTGAAGATACTTCCGTCATCTCAATACTATTTGAAATTTTGGACTTGCGTTTGGTATTTTTATTATAACATTGATTAAATATTTGCACGCAGCATCCAGCATGAGAAGAATTTTTGTTCTTAAAATACCTATATAATTTATAAACTAAGTATAAAAATAAACACACAATTAGAATATAAGTTAAAGTAGAATAATAGGGACCATATTTGATAAAATGAGATTCCTTTTCCAAATTATTCAATTCTTGCTCTAAACTATCCATTTGGTGAGTTGCATATTTGAGAGAATCTAAGTTAATTTTGCTCAAAGAGATTGGCGACAAATGTGGTAAACTTTTATTAAATATGTCCTTCTTACAGCAGTCATCCGCTGTTATATCAAAGCTTATATCTAAAGGAGACTTAGTAAATAAAGAATAAGAACTAGTCGGTATCAACTGAACAGTTTTAGAATACCCAATACAATTAGGCAATAGTTTTACAATTCCTGTACCTGTAATTAAATGGTCATTAATGTTTTCATCACATTTAATAGTCAATTTATTTGCATTTGATTGAACATATATCCATTTGTTATTTCTTAATTTTTGCCAAATATCAATCTGACCATATAATATTTTAGCATTGCATTCTGTAGGTAATGACAATGTTATCTCAGTTAGGATTTTAGATTCACAATTAGGGTTACTTATACATGAGTATATAGTATTTAATTCACAAATAGAAAAGTTACTATTTATTATTTTACATTTTTCAAGAGTGTCCAACATAGCATAATGCATCCTGTCATCACTTAATGCAATATAGGAATTAGAAGGTTGAATTAAAGCAAATGTATTATGTGCGTCATCGTGAGGTGTAGGTAGTGGTATGTTTTTATAGGTCATGAACTTATCAGGAGTGATCAAAGGGATTTGTAATATAAAAATGACCTTATCGTTGTAATAATAGGAACTAAATTCGGAAACATCAATAATAGAATGAATATTTTGAATGGTTAAGGGAACTGGAAAATCTAACCTTTTGCTCACTTGACTACTATGCTTAGTTAATTCTAAATAAAGATTTAAGGGACTTATAACACTAGGATGTAGTACATTAACCTTCGAAAATAAAATAGAGTTTAGTGTAGTATCTAGTAAATTAGTTATAGCAAGTAAAGAACCTTCGATAATGTTAAGAAGGTTGTTTAACTTTGAAGTATATAGTAATAGGTTATCGGTCTTCGTAATTTGGGAAAATATTTCATTCATCTGATTAATTTGGGCGTTTAATTTCATCTCATTTTGATTAAGTTTGTAAATGGTAGTATTAAAATTATTTATAGTAGACTTGATAAGAAAGAAAGAAAGAAAAGAAAGAAAAAATGTTTATTCTGCACAAACTAAACGCACATTACAAATAAAAAAAATAATAAAAAAAAGACAAGTATACACATCCAACGTTATCAAAAGCCTCATATTCAAGCATACATATTGCCGACAATTAATATTATATTATATTATTATTGCCGATAATGTGAATGTTATCTCTCATTAAATGAAATACTTCCGTTTCACTCTTTTTGCATGATTCAATTGCAGCATCATATTTTCGGGCGTCATCTGCATCTAATGTGCCGAAAAAGAACTTTAAGATTTCACCTCCGAATTCTAAAGATCGTTTAACTTTACTTGTCAATTGATTAGAGATGATATGCGATAATGATTGCAATTTAATAGAACTAGACTGGATTAAAACTTCGATAGGGCTAGACATGTCTTTGCATGTACCTAACTCTTGTGGTTGAATCTTGTTGCACAAATTTAGAGTATCGTGTAACAGAGATTCAATTTTATTAAGATAAGGTTCTAGAGAAACTAAATCTACGTGGGGTTATCACCTTCCAATGATCAGTATAAAAGTTAATATTAGTAGTTGGTTCAAAATAAATCCCGGGGCTATGATAGATTGGGATGATGCTTGATTCGGTGCGGCTGAGGCATAAAGTGCCATGGCAGCACGTTATTCTGAAAATAAATATAGTACATAGGTTAAGAAGTAGAAGGCTTAATTTCATTGGTATGGTATTTAATAGCCTTGCGACCAACTTGTAGGGTTACATTGTGCTTGTTATGAACTTTGATAATTTTATAAGGGCCTTTCCATATAGGCGATAAGGCCTTACGGAGCCTATGATGTTGTTTGAGATAAACCATATCTCCTACTTTATAAGTACCGTCACGGGAGCTTGCATCATAGTATTGTTTTGATTTTTCTTTACTATTTATAATGTATTGAATGGCTTTCTCGCGACTAAAGCGCATTCTATATTGTAAAGCTCGAATATATTCGTTGTATGTATTACCAGAGCTTTCATATAACGAGTTTGGAATGGATGGTTTATAACCATATAATAACTCGTGAGGAGTAAAGTTAGTCGTACTATGAGGTGTAGTATTATAAGCTAGAATTGCAGTGAATAAGTAACAATGCCAGTCGTTCTGGTTCTCATTAACAAAAGATTTTAGGTACTCTTTTAAAGTAGCATGTGAGCGTTCAAGAGCTCCATTCGTTTGTGGATGATACGGAGTAGTAAAAAGGGCTTTGACCTTTAGTATTTCGGTTAATTGTTTAAATAATTCGGATGTAAAACATGTACCTAAATCTGTTAGGATGGTTTTAGGAAAACCGAAAAGAGACATGAAATGAACAAGGTTTCTGGCTATTTCTTCACTAGTAGCCGTAACCATTGGGTAAGCGCTAGTGAATTTAGTTAAGTCATCTTGTAAGGTTAAGATGAATCTAAAGTATTTGATAGCCTGCATCGGGTAAGGGACCTACGACGTCAAGGGCCAATCTTTCAAACGGCCTAGTAGATGTGGAAGTTATCTCCATCGGAGCTTTATTTGATTTCCTTAAAGGCTTATTAATTTGGCAAAGCTTGCATTTCTTTACGTATTGTTCTATGTCAGACCGCATGCCTTTCCAATAGTAGGCAGCTTTAATACGCGAATACATTCGTTGTGACCCTGGGTGACCAGCTATAACAGAGTCGTGGTTTTCTTTTAATATTTTAGGAACTTCTACAGGAGTAGGATAGATTAATTGATTTTTATATATGTGAACTTTTATATTGGTATCGTGGAAAATATAGGAAATCATATTATAGATTTTAGTATACGTAAGTTTTGAAAATGGGTCCGTGAAATCTGGTAGTGCCAGGTTGGTAATATTTTGGCAATCAATTAGTGAGTTTCTAAGCTTAATTAGTAAGTTATAAACATCTTTATAACTAGTTTCTTCATAGTGATGTACTTTTGTAAATAGAAAATAGTAGGTTTTATTTTTGTCATTTACACAATGTATTGTAAGTGGCTCGCGTTCGGAGTTTAGTAGATCAGCAGAATTATCTAGCTGCGATAATATTTCCTCGCAATGAGGCATAGAGTAGTCAAAGTCTAAAGAGACTGGACACGCAATTGTGTTTAATTTAGACAAGTGTAGTCCTTGAATACACTCTTCGATGATGGTATTTGGGACTGGAATTTGATTAGTAAATTGAGCTTTGAAATACTGTTCGTAAGAAAAATTATTTAAATTGTTTACATCAATAGCATTGATAGGGCAACGGGATAGCGCATCGGCGTTAGAATTGAGACGACCTTGTTTATAAACGATTTCATAATCGTATTCCTCGAGTTGAATGAGTGTGAATGTGAGTGAGAATGAGTCTACTACCCGGATCTTTTACATTAAATAGCCACACGAGGGGCCTATGATCTGTTATTATTTTAAATCTATTGCCATATAAATATGGTCGAAATGTTTTAACGGCGAATATAATTGCTAATAACTCTTTTTCCGTAGTTGAGTAATTACCTTCAGGCTTATTTAGAGTGCGCGACGCATAAGCGATCGGCTTATCTTTGCCGACGGGACCCTGAGACAGTATTGCGCCAATGGCAAAGTTACTTGCATCAGTAGTAACATTAAAAGGCTGTGAGAAGTCAGGGTACTGTAGAAGAGGGGCAGTAACTAATTTTTCTTTTAGAATATCGAATGCATGTTGTTGTTCTGTGTCCCAGTGGAACACTGTATCCTTTTTTAATAGAGACGTAAGTGGTTTAGTTAACTTAGAAAAATTTTCAATGAATCTGCGATAATAGCCTATTAGGCCTAGAAATGACTTAATATTTTTAGGATTTTTAGGAACTGGAAATTGCGATACAGCGCTGACCTTTTCAGGATTGGGAGATACAACTTTATCGGTGATAATATGGCCAAGGTAAGTTACTTCATGCCTTAGGAACTCGCACTTGTCCGGTTGAAGTTTTAAATTGTATTCACGAAATTTGTCGAATACTAGTTGTAATTTTTGTATGTGATCCTGTAGATTTTGACTATATACTATACAATCGTCAAGATAAATATAGCAATGAAGGCCTTGTAAGCCTGATAACACAGTGTTCATAAGACGCTGAAACGTGGCAGGGGCATTTTTCAGCCCGAAAGGCATTCTGGTAAATTCGTAATGACCAGACATGTCTGAATTTGTGTTAACTGTGAAACCTGTTTTAGGCGCGTCCTTGGGACAAGTTTTCAGTTGGTGGAAGCCACTTGTGAGGTCTAGCGTGCTGAAATATTTAGAGTGACCTAATTGGTCTAAAATATCAGTGATAAGAGGCAGTGGATAAGATTCGGAAACAGTGACGTCATTAAGACGGCGATAGTCAATGACTATCCTCCACTTTTGTTTGCCGGAAGCGTCCATTTTTTTCGGGACTACCCAAACTGGGGTGCTCCAAAGCGAAGTGGAATGTTGAATAATATTTTGGTTTAGCATTTTACGAATTGGGAATCGACTTCCTCCTTGTGGCATTCAGGGAAACGATATGATTTGACATTAATAGGTGGGGCATCACCTGTGTTAATAGTATGCTCAATAGCATTCGTGAAGGTTAAGGGTTCACCTTCTACATGAAAAATATCTGTATAGTGGGAACAACATTCTAAAAGGGTCTTTTTCTCTTCATTATTTAGATGAGAGCAACGGATAAGATTTAGTACTTTATTTATGCGATCACTTTTCGAACAAGAAATAGCATTAATATTATAAGAATCAATAAATGAACAATCAAGTTCAAGGGGCGTCGCTGTTACGTAATAATCTTTTATTTCAATGTCACAGTCTGTAGTGTTTAAAATGGTCACGTTTGTTTTCCCGTTTAGTTTAATTGAGACAATGCAATTAGCGACATAAACGCCTTCACGTAAGATATGATCTAGTATGAGAGCTTCATTGTTGTGATAAAGTTTAGGAGAGTAATTTGATACAGTGCACTCGATAACTACTTCAGATCGAGCTGGAATATTATATGAAGGTTGAGTATAAATAATAGGAATAGAGTGATTTAATATGGAAATTGATTTTGAAGAGTAATCGATGTTTGTTTTAAAATAACTGCAAAAATCGCTACCGATTATTCCATCATAATTAATAAGATTGATGTCATCTTTAGTGACATGAAACTTGTACTTATGTATACTGCCCGATAAGTTGAACTCCATTTGGAAGGTACCTAGAGTTTCAACTGGAGTTTCAGAACTATTAATGCCCTTTAATTTGACAGTTTCAGTAGATAGACTTGGAAGTTTTTGTAAACATGACTCTTTAACGATACTAATAGTTGATCCTGTATCAATAAGGAAACATAACTGTTCACGAGCGTGATTAGTATGTAGGTAAGTATGAGGTAAAGCTACCTTTTTACAGTAATCATTAATTTCGTATATAGGTTTAGGATAATTATAAGATGGCTGTAATTTTTCGGTACATAAGTGACATTTTGTTTTATCACTAGGCGTACTAGAACTCAGTTTAATTGACTGAGATGAAGATTTGGTAGGACTCATCTCTTTTGGATGAGATGCAAATTTAGTAGAACTCATCTCTTTTGGATGAGATGCGAATTTAGTAGAACTCATCTCTTTTGGATGAGATGCGAATTTAGTAGAACTCATCTCTTTTGGATGAGATGCGAATTTAGTAGAACTCATCTCTTTTGGATGAGATGCGAATTTAGTAGAACTCACTCTTTTGGATGAGATGGGAATTTAGTAGAACTCACCTCTTTTGGATGAGATGGAAATTTAGTATAATTAGTATAAAAATTAGCATAGGTCGTGTCATTTATAGCTCTGTTCGATTTCGGCAGACACGGTACCGAAATCTCGCTTAGTTTAAATTATCATCATTAATTTTAGCTGTACTTTCACACGTGTGTGTAGGTGCGTCATTAGAGTTAGTAGGTGCCGAGTTACGGTCACGTTGTGCATAGTCAGCGGCTTGCCGTCGCTTCATATTATATTGAAGCTTGCGACACTCTTTGATCAAGTGACCAGCATTTTTACAATAATTGCAAGTTTTAGGATTACCTTCGAGATTAGTATTAGAATTAGGAGACGGTGAATTATTGTAAATTTTAGAATCTCGATCATATTTTTTATTCTTAAAACATTCTGATGGATTATGACCCAGCTTGTTGCAAATAGAACACTGTTTAGGAAATTTTAGATTAGATCTAGATAAGTTGTATAATTTTTCTTCATCTATAGTATACTGTATAGCTTCATTGAGATTAGAGGGATTTTTGCAACGGACAATAGTCGATATGGAAGCGTTTAACCCTAACATAAAGGTGTTTAAGGCAAGGTCCTCCATGGCTGCTATTCTGCCAGGCAGTTCTTTGTCATGTTTGCAACTATAATGTATGTCTGACTGTATACGAGTCAATATTGACTCCACCCTTAAAGAATAAATAGTGACATCCTCATTGGATAATTGCTTACAGTGTTGCAGATCTGATAATAAATGTGTGGCATGCTTTTTCTCCCCGAAAGTAGCCTTCAGGAAGATCTTTAGCTCTGACCACAATGAAAATGACTTAAGGCTACATGCAACCTGTGCTTTACCTTCTAGCTGTGAAATGACAAATTTACATAGCACAGTTTGTTGGTCTAGAGAAGCCAAGGACATGGCATTCTCGCAATTTGTAAGAAATGCAGGGAGGGTTTCCCTGTCACCATTATATGGTTTAATAAATTTGGTTAAAAAAGATAGTGTAATTTTGTCTGACATTTCCTTTGATTTAGTTAACTCTCGTTTAACGGACATAAAAGATTATGATGTGTTGGACAAAATTAAGTTAACAGTTAAATAACAATGTTAGAATAACAAGAAATAGAAAAGACAAAACAATTAAAGTAAGTGAAGATAGAAAAGCAGTACTTATAGTGTTAAATTATTTAAAATAATTGAATATCAAAACAGAGACACGAATTCAGAGACACTTTGAATTAGAAAAATGGTATTACACAAGAAACACTCACAGTAACACGATAATTGTTGACACCTGCATTATCGGGTGCGCAGTGGGAACTCGGAGTCCGGAGTCACGTTGCGCTGTGACGTATCGGAGTTGAATTTTCACACGGTGGTTGACTGTGGAATTTCTTGAGTTTGAAGGTTGGTGAGTTAGACCTGGAACCGCTGGTGATTTTGATGCCGTCTGGAGCAAACTCACACTATACAGTGGAGGCTGGCTGTCGTCCAAGTGTCGATGTGGCTGGAGCGGGCTCAAGCTGCAGAGCTGAGGCTGACCGTCGTCCAATTACTGATGTGGCTGGAGCGGGCTCAAGCTGAAGAGCTGAGGCTGACCGTCGTCCAAGTAGTGACGCAGGCTTGACCTTGGGTCAAGTCTCACTGTCGGTCAATTGAACAGGGGGCTGTAGATTCGGAATACCAGTGTCTGTTTGACTCAACGTCGTAAGACTTCGTCTCTGGTATCCCACTTCTGACACCAATTTGTTACTAAGCCGACCCCGTTTGTCTTTTTAAAAAAAAGGCAATAATTCTACTGGAACCACTTTAATGAACCACAGTACAAAAACACAGATACACAACTTCTTAGTTACATATATTTTGGCAATGTCCCTCTTAATTGCTCCCTTAATTTGGGCACACTAGATTACGCGACGGCGTCCAGAATCTAACTAACTAAATTACACATATTATTTCTATGCACTGGGTAAAAATGCAACATCAGTACTTTAATAAAGGAAAAGTACAGTGTTTGTAAGTAAAAGCTAACTTAGGCTTTATTGCCTTGTAATAAGGGTTATAACAGTACGTTGAACAAACATATTTTAGTTAAGTTGGACTAGTCCCGATCGTTATTTACAGAGGCAGTGACTAGGATAACATGAACAGGAAGGTCTGACTATAGTGAAGTAGTTTCACTTTCTATGAACCCGTGTTCATGAATGGACGTGTAGATAGAGATCGGTTCGTTGATTCCACTGTTTTAGATGAAGTTAGCCATCAGCATATCGAAATGAGAGTCTCAAATTTAATTTTCTCTATCTTCAGTAGGTTCCATGGTCCATCAGCGTGTTCAGAAACTTCAAGAACTTATTGTTGGCTTCCATCATTATCTTTTTGTGCTGGTGACCTGACGTTAGAGCTATTTCAGCATCGTTCGTCATCCGTATCATCGTCACTCGTCACATTGTATACCCAAGAGACCAATCGGTGGACAATAAAAATTGATCGACTTTAAAAACCATTTGTAATAAATACAAAATTAATGTCAAGGACCAGTTCAAAATCAGCGCTGTGCTTTCATACATGCGAATCCCTTGCTACACATAATTGTTCAGAATGTCTAACGGCTTCAAATTAACAATTTCCCAAAATATCCAATTCTGAAAAAGTTATATTCCCGAAATGTTTGATAACGTGGTAAATTTATTCAATAAGTCATAAAAAAAAAACATCTGTTTTCTATGAAAATTAAACCCATTTTTTTATTCTAATCCAATTCGCAGATTCGCCCCCTCGATTGTCAAAAGGTTAAAACATAGAGCAACACGGACCAGGTGGTCCGTGTTGCTCTATGGGTTAAAATAATTGCGATATTTAATTTAAGAAATGTTGTGATTTAATTTTATTCGATTTTTTAGATTAGATTTAGTTGTAAGTAGTGGTCCACCGTTCAGGATTCGACGAACCAGATGAATTTTGGCCATACATATGGGGGGTTCAATTGGTTGCTTTTTGGCCCCCCTAGCAGCTCTGACGGATATACGTCGAATCACAAGTAACCCTGAATATGTTTTATGTGGACTAGAGACTGCAATCTAACACAAGATTGAACGTTTCAATTAGGGAAATCTGGTCTAAACTTATATTAAGCTTTAAATCGTATAATAAAACAGACTAAAACGAATCTCAGCTCAGTTTTTTCTTTTATGATAACGTCTTAATGTGTACCATGATGGGTAAGTTTAACAGTAAAGTTTATAAGCCAATACCGACGTCAGCTCTTCGCGAGTGCACGCACACAAGTGCTACTAATTAGAAAACCACAGTCGTTTGCCAAATTATGAGTAATATAATATAGCAATCGTATGAGGTACACATACAAGCATGTGTGTACATTTCCCCCTTAATACTACTGTCGCATACCCTCTCGCCAATTAAGCATATCGCTGTCGCACCAGTGCATACAAGTGCGGGCATTCAGGTGTATGAATACTACACGTGGTACACTAAGGTGACTGGAGGATTAAATCCTGTATTCATTGGATTCTGGTTTACTGAATCTATTTATAAAGAAGCCCTGAAGCCAAAAGTCATAAGATACGCAACAATGGGAAGAGCTTTTCAAGGAGAACCTTTACTACAATCACGACTTTTGCCAATTTCTTGTCAGTTCGGAGTTAATGACCTAATAAGTTACTGAAGTTACTGTAATAAAGGTATAGGCCACTGTAGAAATAAATAAGCTTCTAAGAGTAAGTACTCAAATAAGTTAGTGAAAACGGGCATAAATCTTTCATTTACGAAACCCAGACTTCAAAGTAACATGTAAGAGTATTATCTCCCATTCTAAAAATAGTGCAGAAGTCAAGTAAGTATTTAATATGCTTCGGAACAGTGTGTGCAACCGAAATGAAATTTTAAGTGAGTAGAAAGCAGTCAATCGGGGCTGACTGCTCACAACTCACGTGAAGGGTCCACGAAACGATCAATGTTTACGTGAATGAAGATTTCAAATGATAGACGAATGAAGCTCCAATTGAAGGTGTATCATTTGCACGCTTCATACGATTTCTGAACTGTGCTAAGAAAAACCGCGTCACTCACAAACAATATGATTTCAAACGCAAATAAGATAATGCATTTTTGCAATAACTGTTGCGGTTTCAACGGGTAAAAAAGAAAAGATAGACGTTTATCAAGAAAGACGTTCAAAAATAACAAGATGCTTTTTATGTTTGTGTGCTTTGTAAATTAGTTATTTATTTCTTCATGCATCACGTTTAGTGCAAATAAATGTATTTTCTTAAATATAATATAATAATGTTAAGTAAATGATGTTTCTTGTTCTTCTTTGGTGTTAACCCATGGGTTTTTATTAGCTATCACGACGACTAGCTTAAACGACTCAGAGAAAACAAAAGATGCGTAGTAAACAACACCTGAACGTGTGCGCGAATATAGATACCACACGTATACAAGCAACTATTACAGATACATCGGTTGACAGAATTTTGCTCTGCGCAGTTTGCAAAGTACGAGGATGTGCCGAAGACCAAGATGTACAAGGATTCCATACAAGCTGAAGAGATACATAAAATATCAAGGATGTTATCCTGAATTCGTGACGCCACCAAGGTCGTATGCTAGCCATTACTGTATGCAGTTGTGCACTCATACAAAGATTAAGTTTAAGATTGTTTATAATTGTTCCTCGTTGAGGCTATTGTTCTACTTATTGAGAATAAAATATACCAGGTAACAGGTAACGAGTCGTGATCACAACGATGTTGTTCCGCAGCAATCTAAAAGCTCAGTATTTTTTATTTAAAAAAGGAAATTATTCAAATAATTGTGATATTACACAAAGTAATCACCTGCACAATGATGTTATTATTTCATTGATAAACTCGTTCGCTCAAACGCGTATTTTTATCACTGTATCAGTTCCGGCTCCAGACAGGATGTACGTTGTACCTTGCAATCTATGTCGCAACTTTTAGCGGGAGATAGTTCTGAACAATTTGCACTTGCCACCTTCTCTATTGTCATGGTCTCCTAGTATAGGTGCGGAATGTAACGTTCCGTTTCCATGGAGCCGAACCAAACCGAACTGGGGCCGTACCATGACGTGTTAACACCATCATGATTCCGTTGCGAAAAAGAGATAGTGCTATCGGTCATGTATAGCTCCGTCTCTCTTTCACGCTGGAACAACGGAATTAATACGTCATAGTACGGCCCTGAACTAACGTGTTGTTTGTTATAAGGGGCTGGCTGAATGTTTGTTTTGAAATCCGTCATCATCTTCAAAGTAAAAAATATGATAGTTGGCATGGCATAGTACGCCAATCAATACAATAATAAGCTACAAGAACTGTTAATTGTTAAATACTAAATACTTAGGTACGTTATAAGAAAATGAAGTTTGTAAACATTGATAAATTATTTATCATTTATTTACGAAAATTTAAGAAATTATTGTTTCAAATAATTCATACTAGTTGATATAAGGCTACACTGTATATAATCAAACCCGTTATGGGTCCAAAGTTTGATGCCATTGCCATAAAACACCAGGAAATCAAGGGTGCATTCGGAATGACGTATCTGGTATTATAATTATTACCAAGGTGTAACACACCTTGTGTGACACAACACACCCACACGGTGTGTGTGTTGTGTCACAAGAAAATCATGCATAACGGAGGTTCGTCAATTAGCAATACACTTCTCTACAGTGCATGTGCGAGTAGTAGTAGTTAGTTGTAGTGGTACGGAGTCTCATTTTCTATGAATCACACGTTAGACAAAATACTATTGATGGCTATCAATTTCTAAAATATGGTTTTCGGATCTACAGCTTTTATATACTAACCTACCTCAACGGATCATACGATCGCCAAGTTAAGTGAACTAAAAAGAAAATTAAAAATGTTGTTACCTCGTAGTCGTTACACCGTTATCGTTTCTGGTGACGTGTAGTCATCGAAACAGCCGCTCAGCTGTCGTGACTTTTGGATTTATGTGCAGGTCCCTGAAAATGTATACGTTTTGTAAGTTAAAAAAGATAAACTGAGAACGAAGGCATGAAAAACATGAAGACTTACAAAAAAATCCCACCCATGAGTCCCTACGATACAAATAAATGTCGTGGGGTCTTTAATTCTTATTCTTTCAACTACGTAGTAATTTTATCATTAAACACTACAAAACCGATCACAAAGAACGTATTTTTTACTTAGAACCAAAATAGTGCAGAAATTTTATATGAAATCTCATGATAGCACAGTTTTTATAAATGCACTGTTTTTTTAATCTTTTGTTTAGATATAAATAAACCACAGAGGTTTAATGTCTCCCATTAAGTTTAATATAAAATGTATGCATTAGATCAAAAAGATACTGGCTAAAATAAAAGTCGGCTGAATAAAACCGACTTGGTGAAATAAAAACAAATGGCGCGCATTTTGTACCATTGTAAAACTTTGATACTTCATATTTAGCAAGAAAGGTTTTAAAAAATGGAAATAGACAGCGATAGCGAAATGAATCCAACTCCAGACATATTATTATTCACAAATAAACCAATCAAATACTGGAATAAATGTTCCAAGTAAAAGTGCAACTTTCACTTTTAATAACTGCATATTTATTGATTGGTGACGAGAAGATGAATTAAATTGAGTTTTTATTTTGAGTAGGTATATTTTATCACGGTAGGTAGATTGGTAGTTGAAAGAAAAGTAGATTACGCACCTTGCTAAAGTGAATTATTAATGCACTCGTGTTATGCCCTCGCATGCGCTCGGGCACCAACATAAGACTCGTACATTAATAACTCACATTGCGCTCGATGCAACAATCTACTACTACTTTACACTTTCAAACTGTGCGCACAATTTAAAGCAAACCATAATATAAGAACTTTGGGAGCATGGAATACTCGAAGGCATTTACAGCTTTAACAAATTGCGAACACATTAGGAAATTAGCAATGTAGGTACTGTAATATTACAGTGAATAAATACATCATCGTCATCATCTGCCTAGCTTTGTCTCACATTTGTTGTGGGTTGGTTTCAACTGAAACAGGGATGCAGCTTCTGCCGAATACCAGTTTTTTTTTATAAAAAGCTACTGCCGACTTCCTCAACCCAGTTACTGGCGATGTGGGGGCGAAGTATGTGAGGCGAATGCGGAACAAATCACTCAAATTACTTTTTGTGAATATTGTTTAAATGCATCTGTAATTTAGAAAAAAACTGAAATGTAGTGGACTTTAACTCTGAGTATCTCAACACAGTGACACCTTATCTTTCGAGCCACTGCGAACGCCAGAATCGATTGTTAGTTTAACCGTTTTGAACGTAATTCATAATGAACCCAGATGATAATGATAAAGGCCTAGACAGGTGTCTTTATTATTGTACTAGCTCGTAACCCTTATGTACCGTCTTTATGTTTCTTTAGTACGTTAGTCACCCAACTGTAGGTTTTAGTTACGTTGTGAGCAAATCCACGTGCTAGCTTGTTGTTACCACCTGCCAGGGTTGCAGGAAAGTCCGAAAGGGTTACCGTGGCCGCTGGCATAGGCAACTGAAGGAACACGGGTGGGTAAGTCAGTAAGAATCTGACACGCCCTCCCGCTCCGTCCAGAGCGGGAGAAGTTATTTGATGATTTCCCAAGATAAAAAATAAAGCTAGTTGTTACCAAACGGTTGTTAAAGTTCACTCACTTATCACTGTTTATTCATGTATGTATGTCATTCATTCTTAACTATCGGAATAATTGTCAAAACAAAATAAACCAAATGTGAAACATGAATTAATTAGTGAACCAATACAATGATGTTGGATTTCGGCGAATTTCTTCATCTTCATGCAAGTGTTCGTGAACTTCACCGCATTCGATGAAGTATCATGCAACAACAACCGCTTCCCTCCCACAATGCACTGAAAATTCTACCCCCAACTCTTTATGCGAATGTGTGCATCGTGTAGGTATGTTGGGAGTTTACTTGTGGTTATTGGAGTGGCTACCGAAAGCTTATGGTTTCCTAGTACGTCTGATGCGTTCAATGCAGTCCAGGCATAATGCAACTTCAGGTCGGTGGTTGCTGCAGGTACCGGACGTCGACATCGAAACACCTTACATAACCTATTGATAGCAAATTTTAGTATAAAGATGCATGTCTTAATTTACATCTTTAATTTTAAAATAAACTTGCTTTTCTTCTCCGTCTGTGTTACCATTTTGTTCTTTTAAAGTTCTAAAAATGTTGGTTAAAATCGTTTCAAAAAAATGCGGTGCATAGACCGGATTTTAACATCATTCATTCATCATTTTACCCATCATTTAGAGAATTTATTCCGTAAGCTAAGCTGGTGTAATTATTTTTCATCTCATTCACGCCGGAATAGGAAAGATTGAGAACATTTCAATTTTGTTGATATTAATTGCTGGTCAATAAAATTGAATATTTTTACATAGCGCCCCTGAGTACACTACACACACATTACGATCAAAAAAATAGCATTCCAGAAAGCCTCGTAAGTATTTTATGACAGCATAGTGCTACAAATATTGCACATGACACGTTACTGTGGTTTATAGGAAAACAATGCATGTGAAAGATGTGTTAGTTTTACCAAGACAGCCATTAAGACAACTAACAGCTATAAGGCAATGGCGTTTATTTGACCCTTAAAATATTTATAGTAATGTATACATAATCAGCCTATAATGTTCCCACAGCTGGGACAAAGGCCTCATCTCTGTGAGAGGGAAGTACGTTGAATCAATTATTATGCACACTGAGGTTATATGCTACTGGAAGTCAACTAAGTTGACATTGTTGATTTGAACGATGCAAATAAAAAAGATTAAAATTAAATGTCATGTAATAAAATTCGGGTTATTCCCTGAGTACCCTGTCGTCCCGGAGAACTTCGAATACGATATAATATATATGACTACATTTTTTATTTTTTTGTTTTTCCATTTTTTTCCCTTGTACGGTCGATATAAAATAGTAGATTGTTATACAAGGAGCTAAAATGACCCATTATATACGAGGTAGTTTTACTCCCGAGCTTTAGCGAGGGAGTAAATAGAAACCGAGTTTTAATAGGTTTTTAGCGCCGTGTGTTACACTCTACTTTTCAGTACGATTCATCATCTGCCTAGCCTTTTCCCAACTAGGTATGTTGGGGTCGGCTTCCAGTCTAACCGGATGCAGCTGAATACCAGTATTTTACATGGAGCGACTGCCTATCTGACCTCCACAACCCAGTTACTGGGTAATACAATACCGCTTGGTAAGACTGGTTGTCAGACTTTCGGGCTTCTGACGACCCGTAACGACTCTTTAACTCTACTTTTCAGTACGATTGCGAGAAAATAAAACAATCCAATACAATATGAAATGTGTAGTTTATTTTATTAAAAATTAAATGTACAATTTGTACAATTCTGGATATTTAACGAGATGTTTTTTCCCGGTAACTTAATTTCAGTCCTCTGTGAAGATGAATGTTGAGTGGTTCTTTTCCTTTCTCTTCTATTTGCAAATTAGGGTCTCCATTCTCACTAGATGATGACATTTTCACTATTGTAAAATTAATTACGGTCACTACCAATTCAATTTGCAATTAGAGAAAAATTATAAATATTTCGCGCCAATGTCTTTTTTTTGTTTTTTCTTCTGCAGCCGCAACGCATTGCATGCATTCTACCAAAGAGATCGCTGATTTTAGTTCCATTTTCAAAAATAGAATGAAGATCTTTTTTTATGAAACAGTAATAAGTCGAGTCTATAATCATGATTATTCTACTTATGACTAAAGACTTTTTGTTTTTGTAGGCTCATTGTCATTTGACACACAAAAATTAAAAAAAAAAAAACTTTTTCCCCTAGAGGAAGAATTGCTATTTATACTACACCTGCTTGGAAAGTACCTTGATACTTTATCAAATTTACGGTAGAAAGTACGTCATTGCATATCGAACAAATATGCGGGGAGAAAACGCATCTGAGCGCGAGAGAAAAGTGTATGAAAATCCATTTCTTACGTGGTTTTTCTTTTTTAATTTTGGGTAAGACTATGCGCCGGTAACCTAAATATCAAAAGCCAAAAAGTTTTTACAGTGAGTTTTTATCTCCAAGTTCGCAAAATGACACTGGTCACTAGCTGTGTGTTGGATGGTGTCGGGCTGGCAGTGCGACCCTGCGGCGGCAGGATAAACAATTTGGAAAAAGAACATGTGAAAATTGCAGACGCCATTGGCGCCATTTTCAATTTGTGTGTTGTTTGAGGATTCAGTTTTCGTAGAAAGTAAAATAAAACTATCAAAATGATAAGTAGTGATAGTGAAGTAAAGATTTAGTTTTTTATTTTCCTCGTAGGTGTAGTATAAAGGACTATGTATCACTCGAGAGAAAGTGCGATTCCCGATCTCGGGTGTTTTAAAGCCCTCGCCTACGGCTCGGGCTTCAAACGACACCCTCGACGGTAATCGGTCACTTTCTCCTCTCGATGAACAATGTACTATTTTTCTTCGCTCTGGTACGCCACAATGACGGTCTTTTTGAGCAAGAGGAGTGAAAAATGCTTTTTTATTTTATTTATCTTTACACAGTTCTTAATAAATAATTAACTGGCTAGCCTGGCACTAAAGTGGCCTATGATACAAAATAAACATTTTTGAGCTAACAAACGAAACGCGTTTGAAGTCACTGTGTACTTATGAATGTATGTTATATTGATAATAAACATTATGTTACATAGAGCCAATGACTAGTCTTTAGTCATTGCATAGAGCACTTTCGTTCCAGGCTAGTCAACTTAATATCTATGCCCCGCAAAACAGTTTACACGGTTTGTCTTAAATGTATGTGTTTGAAATACATAATACGAAACTAGATTATTTTAAATTTTATACAATCTCGAATCATACTAATAGAGGTCGTTACAGTTTGAATAAAAACTATCAAAAATATAAAATATATGTTACAATATTATCAAATCATACCTACATAACAAATATATTTTACAATTTATGAAAACAATCATTATTTCAAATTCGAAGCGCAGCCGGCGAGAAGGGCTGCAATTTTTTTTCCTGAGCACTTGCCACTTATAATAAACAATATTTATCTATATCATTGTTTATTTGATGATCTGGATAATTAAAACCTACCTTAAAGTTAAATTGTTGTTTAAGTACGAGTATTGTAAATGTACATTTACTAAATGATTATTTATTTCTGATACAAAAAAACTCAATTCATGTAAAACTAGATCCTTTTTTTTAACTTTCAATAAAATCGTTATTACATTTATTGTGATTATCTAATCCAAGAAATCATTATTAATTTGGTGCCACAAGTCTTTACTAAAGCACTTTCAAGAACCGTTATATTTTTTATTTCTTTTAACTTTTCTTCTGACCTATACGCGAGACGAGGGTATTAACTAAAGGGAAAAAAATGTCGCGTTCGTCAACACTGTTAACCAGTACAACCTTAGAGTAGAACGCATCATTCTCATTGTTAAACACGCGGTATTAACCAGCGGGCACGACTCTTTGTGCCCACGTGGTTTTCCCCTCAACATGCTTGCGTAAAATGGGGTATTACATGAAAGGGTGATATGATAAGTGTTTGACTAAGCACCTCCGCTGTAGATACTCGGTTTCTTTGATAATATGCCGTCAAACAATCGGAATGATCACGAGTAGGTACAAGACGCGATGCGCGATTGCCAGTGCGCGAATTTACACGTTGTCGTTCCGAGTACTAACGTAAGCCAGCTAGGTGAGTAATTTCATGAATGAATGTTTGTAAGGATGATCCCAATTTTAGTAGCTTTTGTATTATTTAGTTTGTTTGATATATTTTTTTAATTTTCAGAATTATTTTAACCTATACATTTTTTTATGAATAATGGGCACTAGATCTTTTTTTTTTGTGGGTGGGAAATCGTCAAATAACTTTTCCCGCTCTAGGCAGAGCGGGAGGGCGTGTCAGACTCTTACTGACTAAAACCCACCCGTGTTTCTTCAGTTGCCTGTGCCAGGGGACACGGTATCCCTCTCGGACTTTCCCGCAACCCTGGCAGGCATCGGCCCTAGCGCACCCCGTCACTGATGCTAACATCTCTTTGAGGCGCGCGTGGAACACAACATCGTCCCGGGCCTGGTCCTTATCGAACGGCGAGCTGCCCATTGCTCGCCGTCCGCCGGGAATTAGCTTGCGATTCCCGACGCCCAGGGCGTCTCCTGCGGCGGCTACGGGCATGAGGGCGCGAATTTTGCCTCTCCCTCACGCGTTCCGCCTCCTCCTTCGCGAGCATTACTGCTTCGCAGAATGAGGTGATGGCTTCCCAAGTCCTCTTGCTCCATACCATGGCCTGGACCAGGGCCGGACGCGAGAGATCACCACCGCCAATCGCCTACAGGAGGACACGGCGGTGCTCCGCCCAAGCCGGGCAGACCTCCACCGTATGCTCCATCGTGTCGTCCAGGCGATCCACACAATGCTGACACCCGGGCGTTTCCTCCCGCCTTATCCGGAACAGGAACCTCCCGAAACAACCGTGTCCGGAAAGGACCTGCGTCAGGCGGAAGGTGAGGACGTCGCGCGTCGTGGCGCCTTTCTAGCCACTTCTCAAAGAGGGGACTTGTGCCCAATGGGCACTAGGCCTACCCGTGTGATAAATTAATGTCACCATTGTAGCGCCACGTTGTATACCTCTTAAATGATAAAATACATAAGGCGTGTTACATGCCATTGGATTCCTTATAAAATTCCCTATCTCCTTTTAATAAAAAATGTTTTACAAGTTATTTTGCATGAAAACTACTGAACCTATTTTAAAAATTATTTCAGGTTCTTCAGACTGGTCTAAAGACCGAAAACAATTTAATACTTTAAATGTTACAACTATATTTTTCAGGGCGTGACGCGCTCTGAAACGATGATTAACAAAACAAAATATCAACAAATAGATTTCTATCGTAGAATAACACTTAAACCTCAATTAAATGAGCTTTTGAAAAGGACTATATATGTAAAAGTTGGGTCCATGGCTAGGTCTTGATCTAGGTTGCCTGGACACACTAAAAAAACTATAAATTACGGTTATATAGCCCACTCAATTGAGGTTGATAGGTGTCGTACTTACGGTTTTATGTAGCAAACACTATTTTCACCACTGTTTACAATATGTTTAATTAACACTATTAACACTGTGAGTTTAATTTTATTTAAAACACAATATATCACTGTTTGGTGACGTATTGTCGCGAATAGTAACGCTACTTTTCTGGAATGCCTGCTGTGATAACGAGGAAACATTCATCGAATTCACGTAAAAATTATTGTTTCCTGATTGATTGCATGGTTTATTTTATTTCAATTACGTACCTGTAGCCGATTTTCTGTGGAAACACCCCAGAAAAGACTCATTATGGTAAAGGAAAGGAATGCGACTATACGTAAAACAGGCAGTAGGTACTAGGGCAGTTATTTTTTAATCCGCACCAAAATGTACTAGTAGAGCATAAATGTAAATATATCATGGTGTTTTAACTAACACGAAACGAAACAGCAACTGTTAGTGATTTAATCTCGTTCAAAATAAGCATGATTCAACTTTATCTTTTAACTTTTTTTTTTTTTTATCTATCTTTATCTTTTTTTTTTTTTTTTTTTTTTTATCTTTTTCTATCTTTAATCTTCATGAATAATTATATAAGTGCATAGTTTTTGTCAACAGATATATGCTGTAACACAAACTATTAAAACTTTCAGAAGAGGTTAACAAATTCAAATCATTTGATAGAAATTTGTAAGAAGTTTGTGTTGAATTGAGTTTGTGTTGAGAAGTAATTTAATACAATGTTGGTACATAGGTAATACGTACTTAACACACTACTTAAACACTCACCAAATTTTTACTACTCACTGTTATATAATTATGTCAATGTAAATTTTTGGTATTGTTTGTTTTAAATTAAAGTGTAGATAAAGATTTTGATCAAGTCTACCTATTATAGTTATGATAATTGTTGTAAACATGTAATGAGGTTTTGTGATTTGGTCAGACTTTCAGTGACATCCTCACTGGACCCTAGATTTGGTCGTTAGATAATAAATACTAAAACATCTTATATTATTTATATGTAAAAGTTATCAAGTTCAAGTTCTGAATGAAACCTTGAACTCTTGTAGAAATGTGAAACTGAAAACAAAACGAGCTTTGTTAAACGTTTCACCTTTCTGATTTATACTTCCCTAGTAGTTTTGCGACCGAACAACGATCGATCAAGCACGCTGTTGTTTACGCAATATTTACGTCAACGTTTACGAATTTCAATCAATATGTTCAAACAAGTTGGTAGTATGTATTAGGTGGCAAGCGGTGGGAGCAATGCGGTCGTTTCACTCTTGCTATCTTTGTCTAGATTATGAGTGTATGTAAGCATTAGTCTATGTAAGCTGGACCCTGTATTGAAAAATAAACTTTAATGCTTTTTTTTCTCTCTCTGAACTCAACACGATATCGGTTATAGGTGAGACAAGAGCGTCGGTCACCATGGTAAAGCAACTTGCACAAATAACAAGCAGATCTGGTACACTTGCGCGAAAGAAATTTACAGAAATGTGGAAAGAAATTTACAAAAAATCAATAATGATTAGGGAATAAAACGTAGGATAAACTTTAATAGTAATATAAACAGATCTTGAAGAGATTTTCGATTGATACAGGCCTGTTTCCAGCGATATCACGTTGTTGTTACGGATTATAATGTGTAATCATTGAAATCGTATGGAAAATTAATTGCAAATAAGCAGAGCGGACACATGCTTGCGGAAAAAATATAAATAATAATATAACTTTGATAAGTTATGTAATATGACTTTGATAAGTTTTAGGCCAGTCACTGTAGACACATATCCTATCATCATTATCTTCTAAAAGGTGCATTTTTAAAGTATACACAATGTTATACAATTTGAGTGCAGCCGTAGCTCTGTAGAACCAATAAAACCTGAGATACAGCACTTTAAACATAGGCAATTTTTCCAAAACGTTAATTATTAAGAAGTATAGTTTTAGCCGTCTTCCTAGCAGATTATTGATTATTGTTGTTTTAATTATGTTTTACACTGATATCTATGTCATGGGGCACCCCACTTGCGTTTTTCCGCAGCTTGTTAAATCCGCACGAGTACTAGGGTGGCATAACTATGAGAAAGTGAAATGTGCGATATTCTCAGCTGGCAGACAAGTCGCAGCTTTTACTACACCTTACTACTGACTTTTAACCTTATACTATAATTGTCGCTAGTAAATATTTCAACTAAATAGTTTTGTGCTCGGTTTATTATTTAAAAAAAAATATCCGTGGTTTTTAGCAGGCAAGAAGGCAGACGGCATTACCCACAGAAATATTATCTTTATTATATCTATGGCATTACCAGAGTAAAACGTACCACATCATATCAGAGGCCTTCTCAAAGCACCGCCACTTTGACCGGTACTGGGGGCCTACTCTCTAAGTCCGTCAACAAAGATACGGGCCCCGTCCGAAAGTAGTTAGTTATTTAAAAATTATCTCTGCTCCCGATTAATTAGTTTTTCCGTACGGGCAAAAACACATCGGGAGTATGGACAACAGTCAAATCGTTTTGTCATCAATTTTTAGTACGGGGCCCGGACTTGTCTCGTGTCCGTAAGTGATACGGATTAAGAAAAGTCCGTAACTTCGACTGAAACTACGGACTTCGTGTTTAGGGAGTAGGCCACCAGTGCTTCCCGAATCCATCGTACCTTGTGAAGGCTATCGATCCACCTTGTGGGAGGCCTTCCAACGCTACGTCTTCCGGTTCGCGGTCGCCACTCCAGAACCTTTCGGCTCCGTTGGCCATCTGTTCTGCGAGCAATGTGCCTTGCCCACTGTCACATAAGTTTGGCAATTCTTCGGGCTATTTCGGTGACCTTGGTTTTCCGTCGAATCTCTTCATTTCTGATTCGATCACGTAGGGAAACTCAAAGCATAGCCCTCTCCATTGCCCTTTGGGTGACTTTTAACCTCCTAATAAGGCTCCTTGTGAGCGACCACGTTTTAGTGCCGTAGGTTATGCCATAGGTCGTCTTGAGACACTGCAGCGTGTGGGACGAGAAGAAATAGCGTAGATAGGCGCGTCTAAATTAACGAATGGCAAATAAAATTAAAATGCACGATTCAAAGCTTACTGCTTTATGTCAAGCATTAGGCTTAGCTGCCTAACAATATGGCATCTTTGGGCATTAGTTGATAAGTCTTTAGGCCTTCTCTATTACTCGTCTAGTTCATATTATTCTGAACTAATATCCATGTCTAAGAACGTCTTGCCTGGAAGAGATCTCAGAAAGCGATAAGACTGCCCACTGTATATTATGTAACGTTCAATTTTTTTTTGTTATTTACTTTGTGGTGTACAATAAAAATATAAATTAATAAATAAACTATTTATTAAAGAATTATCATAATTATCAATAGATATAGAATTATAAATAGATCAAAGCTATTTTTACCTAAACTTGTTTTAAAACTAAGCGCGAGACATAAAAACCAAGCCTGTCGCTAGATAAATAAGCATTGCATTTGAAGCCAGACACGCTTTAATAGTTATTTATGCAACTGTTGTATAATAAGGGGTACTAGAACACGAATGTGGGTTTATCACACGAGGCGAAGCTGTGTGTGATAATAGTAACACATGAGTGTTTTAATACCTAATTATGTACAGTTGCATACAAGACTTTAAAAGATTAAGAAGATGAGAAGAATCCTCTATAGAAGATTCTGAAACCATAGGGGGTTGTACACTGTTGTAAGAACCCTATGTAAGTTCATGGTAAGTTTAATTGCTGAGTATCTGTTACAAACAAACTAAGAAATATCTGGTGCTGTATTATCAAAGCTTGTACAGCTCGCGCGATAAGAGTTTGGCTTTGACCTTCGGATAAAATACATGAGATAAAACATATTATAAATGAAATTTAGTACCTACAACATTATAACACTCGTTTGGATGATAATATGGTTACTATGACACTGATTGTTTTAATGTTGGCAATAAGCTAACTGTTTCAGAAGCTTTTAAACAGGATTTATAGCATGGGTGTAGATAAAAGTGTTTTTAAATTATTTCACTACGTTCGGTGTACATCTCAGTGCATGTGTCACGTACTGTACCTCTCACCTTATCAAGTAAAAGAAATTATACCCACCAACTGAAACGGAAAGACAACATCAACTTTTTAGTGCATTAGAAAAAGACGTATATGATAGCTTGTGCATATTTTTATTTTGTGTTTTGTACCAACACTAACGTTCATTTCAATGTTTGATTGCCACAATGTCTTATATCAGATTTATTAATATCTACACTCGTACTTTTGACATCTATAATAAACTTTTTTAAGAGGAATCATCGGTATATGTCTAAAATGCTTTTATAAGTTCAACGGTTTCTAAACACGCATTTTTATAATTTTCATCCCAGGCACACAAACAGCGCCTTCAATACCCTGCCCTGAAATTGCATCAGGGAGCCACTCCGGTATCACCGGATGCCGACCTACCTCTGACGTGTGGTCGAGGCCTATTTGACGGACAGGGCCGTCATTTGCCCCGGTCACCAGGGAGTATGGAACCGGCAAGAGATGTCGTGCGGTGTCCCACAGGGATCGGTCCTGGGGCCGCATCTGTGGGACATCGGCTGCGACTGGGTGCTGCGCACCGACCTCCCTAGCGGCGTCAGCGTGGTTTGCTACGCTGACGACACGCTGGTCCTGGCGCAGGGGAGGTCGCACCAGGCGGCGGCCGAACTAGCGACACGCAGGGTTGTAACAATCGTCGAGAGGATCCGGCAATTGCGACTCGAGGTGGCCCTGCACAAGTCCGAGGCCATGTGTTTTCATGGTCCTCGGAACGCGCCACCGTCGGGTTCCTAAATAATGGTAGGAGGGGTTCACATCGGCGTCGAGTCAACGATGAAGTACCTGGGACTCGTCCTCGACAGCCGGTGGGTCTTCGCGGAGCATTTCCAACGTTTGGCTCCCTGACTGGAAAGGGCTGGGGCTGCTTTAAAGCGGCTCCTGCCCAATATAGGGCGCCAAAACGCCTCCTGCCGGAGGCTCTACGCAGGGGTCGTACCGTCCATGGCCCTTTACGGGGCACCGGTGTGGGCGCCTTCCTTGAGGTGGCGGCCAGCCCGCCTGTTGAACGCGCCCCAAAGGGTCATGGCCACCCGGCTGGTCCGGGAATACCGTACGGTCTCCGGTGAGGCGGCGAGCCTCCTTGCCGGATTACCGCCATGGGATCTGGAGGCAAAAGTCCTCGCGCACATTTGGGATTGGCGCGAGCAGGCGAAACGCCGGGGCGTAGCTCCGCTGCCGCGAGAATTCACGGTACAGCGGACAGAGCTCCAGCGGGATTTCAGGGTGGCATGGAGAGTGCGATTGTCTCAATCCAGCGCTGGGCATGCCACAATTGCGGCGATAAGTCCCCTCTTTGAGGAGTGGCTAGAGAGGCGCCACGGCGTCCTCACCTTCCGCCTGACGCAGGTCCTCACTGGACACGGTTGTTTCGGGAGGTTCCTGTTCCGGATAAGGCGGGAGGAAACGCCCGGGTGTCACCATTGTGTGGATCGCCTGGAGGGCACGATGGAGCATACGGTGGAGGTCTGCCCGGCTTGGGCGGAGCACCGCCGTGTCCTCGTGGAGGCGATTGGCGGTGGCGATCTCTCGTGTCTGGCCCTGGTCCAGGCCATGGTACGGAGCGAGAGGGCTTGGGAAGCCGTCACCTCCTTCTGCGAAGCAGTAATGTTCGCGAAGGAGGAGGCGGAACGCTTGAGGGAGAGGCAAAATTCGCGCCCTCTCGTCCCTAGCCGCCGCAGGAGACGCTCTGGGCGTCGGGAATCGCAGGCCGATTCGCGGCCACCGTAGGCGTGGGCTTGCGAACGGTGAGCAATGGGCAGCTCGCCGTTCGATAAGGACCAGGGCCAAGTCGACGGCGCGTTATGTTCCACGCGCGCCTCAAAGAGATGTCAGCGCCAATGACGGGGTCGGCTAGGGCCGATGCCTGCTAGGGTTGCGGGAAAGTCCGAGAGGGATACCGTGGCCCCCGGCACAGGCAACTGATGGAACACGGGTGGGTTTTAGTCAGTAAGAGTCTGACACGCCCTCCCACTCTGCCCAGAGCGGGAGAAGTTAGGTGATGATTCCCCACCCTTAAAAAATAAAATAAAAAAGTCACCCTCACAATCTGTTTCAGTTTGTATATCAGGTGTGAATTAGAGGGCCGTTTCTGGCGACTGACTCAGACCTACTAAAACCTAATTTGTTTCAGAGGGCTAATACCACTTGCCATACGCAACGTTTCGATAGAAACTGGTAGCCAATCTAAAGGGTGAATCAGAATGAGACAGGGGGAAACTGGGCGATTCATTACAAGTAACCTTCACAAACATTGAATCTTTGCGATAGTCTGCGATCTTTATAGCAACAGTTATAATAAATTTTTCACTCCTCTTGCTCAAAAAGACCGTCATTAAAGCGTACCAGAGCGAAGAAAAAATAGCAATTCTTCCTCTAGGGGAAAAAGTTTTTATTTTTTTATTTTTGTGTGTCAAATGACAATGAGCCTACAAAAACGCGGTTTTGCAGCGCTTCTACGATGTTCGCGCAGGCGCAAACTGATGACTTTTACGCTATTATTAGGAAGCGGAGCGCCTCCCTACTAAGTCGCTTCCGTCGCACCTGCATGCTAGTTCGTCACCATTTATTAAGTGACTATTGTTTTATGTAATTAATTGAATTTTAACCTAATAACGATTGTACTTTAACTTATTTTATGTTTTGTTTTTATTTAAATCTTTATTTTTATTTTTTGAGCAGTGGTGGCCCAGTGGTAACGGCCGCGACTTACGAGTTGTAGGTCGTAGGTTCGAACCCCGACAGGCGCTTTACTTTGTGTAAATTATTTTCATCACCACTGCTCCGTGCCTCGGAAAGCACGTTAAGCCGTTGGTCCCGGCTGTCATTCGTGGATCTTTGACAGTCGTTACGGGTCGTCAGAAGCCCGAAAGTCTGACAACCAGTCTTACCAAGGGGTATTGTATTACCCAGTAACTGGGTTGTGGAGGTCAGATAGGCAGTCGCTCCATGTAAAATACTGGTATTCAGCTGCATCCGGTTAGACTGGAAGCCGACCCCAACATACCTAGTTGGGAAAAGGCTAGGCAGATGATGAAATCTTTATTTTTTAATGCAATGGTTTTAATTTATATTTGTCAATTTAATTTGTAGTGCTCTTTATGGGAATAATTTCCTGAAATAAATGAATATTTAATTTAATTTAATTCAAAAACGAAAAAGTCTTTAGTCATAAGTAGAATAATCATGAATATAGACTCGACTTATTACTGTTTCATAAAAAAAGAACTTCATTTTATTTTTGAAAATGGAACTAAAATCGGCGATCTCTTTGGCAGAATGCATGCAATGCGTTGCGGCTGCAGAAGAAAAAACAAAAAAAAAAAGACATTGGCGCGAAATCTTTATAATTTTTCTCTAATTGCAAATTGAATTGGTAGTGACCGTAATTAATTTTTCAATAGTGAAAATGTCATCATCTAGTGAGAATGGAGGCCCTAATTTGCAAATAGAAGATAAAGGAAAAGAAATAATTTTAATAAAATAAACTACATATTTCATAATAAACTACATATTTCATATTGGATTGTTTTATTTTCTCGCAATCGTAGTGAAAAGTAGAGTGTAACACACGGCGCTAAAAACCCATTAAAACTCGGTTCCTATTTACTCCGTCGCTAAAGCTCGGGAGTAAAACTACCTCATATATAATGGATCATTTTAGCTCCTTGTATAACAATCTACTATTATGTTATTGTGCAGTGTCATTTTATTAAAACGGTAGCTACCAGTGCTCTGTGGTTCTAAGTTTGTGGATGAAACGCATAATGTTGGCGTATCTGGGGAATAATGTGAATAGAGTGTCTCACTGGGACTGGGACTGGACTTGCATTGATAAAATTTACAGGTATTAACAATTTTAGACATCAGAGAAAATATAATTTAGATAATATAATATATTGTCGTTAACGCATAGACACGCTGTGACACGCACTGTGACTGACAGTCTAGCAGACACGCTGGGTTTTCTATTGTATAGCTTTATTTTCTTTTATTAACTGGTTATATGAATTTGGTCCATTGATGAATGGGGAATTAAATTCTCAGGCAGCTGCAGAACCAGTTTACTGACTCTGTCTGGACCGGTAATATGGCGACAGTAATATTGTGCGCAATTTTATTCAATAAGTATGTTAGGGGGATGAAAAAAATTGTGTGGATATTATCCCTTCTCTGGTTCTTTTGCATGGGTTACCCCTTTCAGCAACTCAGTCCACTTTATACCAGTCGGCAAGCAAGGCCTAAATAGTAGAGACACTTAAAAAAATACAGACATTTTTTATCGGTGCATTTCAGTTGGTGTTTGAAATGAACTCTTAAATAAAAAAAAAAAAAACCAGACCATCGAAGACGGACTACTACGTGATACGCGAAGGAAATCAATCAGTTTTACTTAGGCCGGAAGACGTAAAAAAGTAAGTATATATTATACTTGACAAGCGACCGCGACCCTCTTGCTCCGCACGGTTTTTACTACTTGATAAATCATCAAGATTTCTTTGTAATGTTTAAGTTTACTATTAATGTACACATAAACCTCCCAGAATAAATTCTTTATCGTGGATTGGTATCCTCGGTTTTGCGATATGGTATAATTTTCTGGGGACAGTCTTAAATCGGGAACTCATATTTATGAGGCAAAAGAGATGTATACGGTCGATGTTTGTCAAAGTCAAGGCATGTATTTCAAAAAGGCACATAAAAGGCACTTTTGAACATTTACATTAAAATAGAATTGGTTCTAGTCGCCCCTTCTAAAAGGTAGTTTAGTATGGAGAAGAATGGGCAAGAAACTCCACCGTTAGTCTTTCAAAATGTGTTACAATATTTTGTACATTAATTATATAATTATATGTGATGACCTATGTACCTATAACAAAACTACCCTACCACAATAGGTAAAAAGAATTTAAAAAATGTAGCAATGACAAATGAGTTTATGTGATAGATACATGGTGCTTACATAATTACAAACATTGTAAAGGGTTTACGATTTTCCAAATTATTTAAACAAGTAATATATCAGTGTGTGAGTTAAAGTAATCACAGAATGTAAATCAATGTCATAAAAATAATAAACTATACAACTAAAGTAGGAACAAGTATGATTTTGACTAGACCCTAGATTGTCTTATGGAGCTGGACCAGCATGTTTCCAAGAATTCTTATCTTGGATGTAATCCTCTAATTTGTAATATGCTAAGTGAACTTTTTATATATGAGTTTTAAATTTCCTTTATCTAATTGCAATATATGACAAGGTATTTTGTTGTCACATTTAACACAGTAGGTACCCCGTAAAAGATGTATGTACTTTAGCTAATCTGAAAAATGGTTGATCTATTTTATCTTTATTTCTAGTATTAAAATGATGTCTATCACTTATTTTATTAAAAAGATGCAGATTTTTATTACATACATAATTTTTTCATAAAAGATTTGCAAGGTACCGTCATAATATTAATCTTTTTTATTAGTTCCCCGAGAGATTCGCGGTGACGTAGATTATAAATGGCTCTGACAGCTCCTTTTTGCAAAATAAAGATGGATTCAATGTCAGCAGCCCGACCCCACAAAAGGTTTTATTTTATAATTTTTTGTGGCTATAATCTGCTAATTACTACATCCTTATCCTCATTTAGGTATCTTATATTGCTTGGCACCGACTCCAATTTTTTTTTTAATTTTTACCCCCCTGCCCCCCCCCCCATCCCTATTTTCCCACCCTTAGTTTAGGATTTTTTTTTCCAAATTTATATGGGACAAACTTCAAGGTATACCCTATTCATTAAAAAAAAAGAATGATCAAAATCAGACTAATCTGTAAAAAATTATGCGTGATCAAACATTACAATCAGTGAGTGAACACTCAATCATCCCCAGATTTCCTTCACTTAGGGTTGGAATATTTTATCCAAATTTATATGGGACCAACTTCGGAGCTTACCCTTTCCAATAAAAAAAGAATTATCAAATTCTAACTACCCTGTAAAAAGCTATGCGTGGTCATACATAAAAAAAAAAAAATTATACGCGTCGACTTGAGAACCTCCTCCGTTTTTTTCGTCGGTTAAAAATAATCCCCATTTGTTTAAAAAACTGGTTGCTGTAAAGAAACTGCCGATACGTGCTCAATACCTAACCACATAATGCCATGTGAAATGTTAAACCGCATTAATGAAGAACAGTTTCATTGGTATTGCTCCTCGAGTTTATAATAAAATATTTGACGCAAATAAACTAATGCCAATACAGAAGTTCAAAACTACCCTACACCAGCTGCTGCTATTACTCAATAGAAGAGTTTCTGAATTGTTATAATTAACCGGAATTGTAAAAATTTAACTTTCCTATTTTTAATATAATACACGGTGATTTTGAATTCACTAAAATACACGAAATAACTCATGATTGTGAGTTGAGTGAGAGTTGTTTATACAACTCTCATTATGAGACCAAATACGAAAAAGGAAAAAAAAAAACATCTGCAACCGATGTATTTTTTTTCCTTTTTCGTAGTTGGTCTATATACATTTTCATCGGGTAAATATTGCATTTTGTATGAAACAGCTGATATTTTTTTCGACATGTCAGAGTTGGTCCCACAGTAAATGTTGCGCATAATCATGAGTACTTTCACGCCCTGAAAGGTCAACAGTGAATTAAAAATCACCGTGTATATTATCTTTATAATTAACAATATTTTTATAACATTGTATGTCATTGTTGACAAAGCACAGCGCAATTTGTACTATTTATAATATCTTTATAATGTAATTGCCTATGTTTGACAAATAAATGATTCTGATTCAGATTTTTTATAAAAGACCCGTTTTCGTTGCGGCCTAGTGTATGTATACCTATACGATAAATACTCTAAGGTTCTTCTGAAACTATTTGTTAATACTAAAAGAGAATCATCTGTTTTTTGTTTTTAAAATAAAGCAAATGTACACCAGAGTACTTATAGCACAGAACAAATAAAAGAGGTCTTAAAGTGTGTAAATAAATATCGAATTGATTAAAATCAATTTTGAATAAAGCAATACTTTCAGACTAAATATATTATAGCCGGAGAGCAACAGAATAAGTACTGCTGTGTATTCGCCGAGTATCATTTACACATACATACACACACATTCACAGTACATTCTACGTAGCGCCAGATATGACAGAACATGACAGATTTCAACTATAACTGTCATGTGACATTATTGACGCAAGAGCATTCCTTTTATCTATGATAATACATCTCTGTAGAAAATACTATCGTTATGAATAAAATACATAGATGGTAAGTCATTTTTATAAGAAGCTAGTTTAAGCGCTAGCACAGATTACTAAATAGTTACTACGTAACAGATACTTCACTCAGTAGAAAATTTCCAATACCTATTGAGATAATAGCCTACTCCGTCGCCTCAGCAACCACTGCATGCTAAAATGTGCCTAAATGCTCAAGTGATTGCTTCGCACCGCGTGATCATACAGCAATCGCAGGGCTGCCTCTTCGATAAAATTAAATTAATAAAAATTGGTGCTGAGTGCTGACTGTGCAATACGTCTAGATAAAAGATAATTATATAGGTCACTGTGTAGGTAAAATAAAAAACTTTAAAAGTTACATGTGTATCACAAAGCATCGTAGGTACGCGTACGAACGAACGGAACGATTATAAAATTGAGAAACGTGCGTGCGCTTCGCTTGTGAAAACCGCACAAACGGTCCGAGAGCGCTCGCTCGAGCGGTAGGTAATTATAGCGCGCAAGTACATGGAGTGACGGGGGCCTGGCGCTAGTCCAAATAAGGTGTACACATAGCAGCGTGGGTCAAGTCACCACAAGCTGTCAAATGTTCTCATTCTTTTTTGAACTTAACCATCAATATTTTAAGGTTTATAATCATTTGGAGAAATTACATAGTTTCATATAACCTGATGTGCTGGCGACTGTGCTTTGTAAAATATGATTAATAATGATTGCGTTCGGTACATTTCAGGTGGACAATGGAAGGCTACAATGCGACACAGTCACATACTATTTCTGGAGTCTTTGATGCTTCAAACCTGTGCTGAACTGCTATGTGCTTCAATCCTGTGCTGAACTGCTATGTTAAACGACAACAGTGCCTCATCCAGTCTGAACTGTGAGTAAAATACACTTTATATCCCGGTCGTTGACTATCTAAAACCGAGCAAATCCTGAGAGACGTGAGTTTGTGAGTTTCAGTTAGCTAGGGTAAAGTGATGTGAGTTAGTGCGCCCTTAAGCATGTCGGACGGTCTTACCGTGTCACCTAAAACTCCAGCCTATCTTCTGTAAAAATCACACCGTGAAAACTTAGGTGAAGTGAGTTTGAAGTGAGCTTTCATTGATTGACACTGTTGACAGCTCACTCCACGCTCAATTTATCTAAGTTTTCTCGATGAGAAGGTTACAGAATAGCACCGCATGTTTTCATGAATGTTCGCAATAATCTCGCTCTTTTAAAGGTTCTATACATTGAAGTTTGTTATATTTATAAATTTTACAGAGTATTATCTCTCTGTAAAGGAACCATTTTAATTGTCATTATTAACATGAGTCCAGAAATAGTCGGTGCCTGTCTTTCTTTATTTTTGTCTGAATTGTTTGTGAGGCTGCAAATAGATGACTTTTTTTTTCCTTTTTTTTGGTGGGTGGGAAATCATTGCAAATAGATGACTGCAGTCAGCTATTTGAGATTCAGGATATGGTCACATTAAATAATGATGGATGATATTTCAATTATATAATCAAATAATAAAATGGAACATAGTAGATAATATAAAGGAACGAATTATAATTGAGGGACTGATCAGTGATCATTGTATATGTCATAAAACGAATAAAACTGGTTTAAATAATAAAAAAGTGCGTCCTCCGAATGCACGACATGTTCTACATAACTGTAGATGCAGAAAAGGACGCAACATTAAAACTCTACACGAAACAGTTTTGTACTATAGCAACACTGTCGCGATGAGTTACAGTTTTATATGTTACTAGCTTCTGCCCTAGGCTTTGCCTGCGTGGATGTGGATTTCATGGGTTTTAATTATTTCGCGCGGAACACTAATTCTTTTCCAAAATAAAAGTAGTTTAAGTTACCCCTTTTAACATCAGCTATCTGCCAGTGAAAGTCCCGTCAAAATCGGACTAGCCGTTTTTGAGATTAGCCAGAATAAACAGACAGACAGAAAGACAGGCAGACAAAAATCTAATTAAAAGCTGTAATAAGTAATAAATTGAGTAAATACAGTATAGCCGTGCTTAATTTCCATCCACCACAACAATTCGTCGCATAAAATATACGAGTTCAAGTATATAAGGACGCCAAACAGCCATCAAACCAGTTACACGTTGGCGTGGCTATCGAGGCGCCTTAACACAGCTCTCTACTGTTCATTATATACAAAACGTTACATGCATCAAAACATCATGATATTAAATGAAAAACCGGCTCCTTACAACTATTTAGAATTATAGATTCGGTGACATCGGTAACACCTCAAAAACGTTTAAATATAAGGCTACTTTGTAGCTTAGGTCAGAAAAGACACAAATTATCAAAACCTGCTAATCTGTAGAAATATCTTAGTTTGGTTACTCGTATTAGAACGCACTGAGTACAACAAAAGCGAATAAAACGTGAATAAAAACGTCAGTCAGACAGCAAGATCACAGGTACAGAGTCGGCAACCAAGTAAGGGTGCAATGAACGAAAATGTATGCATCGCCTCTCGTGGTATCACTTATATTAAGTACACTATATATAACATTATTACGACAAACACCTTGATAATGTGCAATACAATCTCACAAAGGATCCTAAATCCTTCTGAAAAACAAAAAGGGTATCGTCAACCGTAAAAAAATCACAAAAATGGTCAAATTTTATCGGACACCGAATATGTTCACGAGTTTGCTAACTTTTTCAAGTCCGTATACAGTCCCCTGAAAGCAAAACTAGACGTGCAAGCCGCCGTGGCCGAGAGTAACACAGGTAGTTCCTGAGTACATATAGGGAGTATTGATAGGAGCCAGGAAGGGAGGCGCTAACTAAGCTTAAACCTAAGCGTTCGGTGGGACCAGATGGCATGCCACCATTTATTATAAGAGACTGCAGGGATTATTTAACACAACCGTTATTATACGTATATAATGTATTTATTTATTTATTTAACCATTTATGTACACACTTATAAAAACAGACAAGAAGAAAATAACAGAAAAATAGGTACAAAGGTGATGCTTATTTCTAATGAAATCTCTTCCAGCATACCTGCGATAGGATAGTAGATTTAGAGATGTAGACAGCGTGTGTAAGAGTAAAAGAGAAAATAAAATACATAAAATCAAAAACAATTCACTTAATAAAATAAAACAAATAATATGAGAATATACATACATACATACAAACATACTTCTAAAATGTATGTTTTGAACGGTCATACTTTTCGGAACGCTGGAAAATTACACGAGTAATACCAGTACCCAAGGGCGAAGCAGGGAGTGAAGTTAGTAGGTATAGGCTGGTGGCGCTGCTGTCGGTCTGCTTCGGCCAGCGAAGATATTTGAGTCAGTAATCCTACATTGTGTCTGTTTCAGGAAGACGTTACCTGCACATTTGGGAGCAGACACCTGATGGAAATATAACCGATTAATCGAATAGGCCGCAACGCTCAAGGCATCCACCACCAAAGAACCATAAAGATTGAGTGGACCTGTCCAGTCAGTGTACGCAATTGTCAGCAATCGTGCAGCTCAACTCAGAACTTAAGGAGCTCAACGATTCGACGAACAATACCAAAGAAAGGACATTTGAGTAGGCCGCATAAGTTATTCAAACTGACAGAACATGATTAAAACTGGAACAATGACTCACATAGTCCTCACATTCACTATACATAAAATAATATAATACTTTATACAGTAAATATTCATGTCAAAGTATATGTAAAAAGTTATAGATACTTATAGCAAAGATTAAAAGTACAATCCTTAGCCAAAACTAATAAAATAAATCAACATTCCCTGTGTTAATTTATTGGAACAGCTTAATCCCAAGCATTTTTGTCCTCAATAAAGTCTTTGACAGTACTTTATATATATATACATATTATATACAATAAAGTTTTTGACAGACTTTGACAGTTTGACAGGCAGGCTTCCTCGCATAGTTTCCTCTTTATAAAAAAATTGAATTTATTAAGGCTTAGTTCTTGAGTGTGGTTAGGAACTTTATTATAAAAACGTATACATTGGCATCTAAACGAGCCATCTTTCTTGAGCCTGGTTGTAGGAACAATAAATTTGTGCTTGTTCCTAGTATTTATATTATGGATATCACTGTATTTTTTAAACAGAATAATATTTTTTTGTGCATACAAAAGATTTTTATAAATATACTGAGAAGGCACAGTCATTATATTAATCTCTTCAAATTTGTCTCTGAGGGAGTGTGATATGTGATAATGTGATAGTGACTTAATGTATAAATTGAACGAATTGCCCTTTTTTGGAAAACAAAAATCGTCTGAATATTGGCGGCATTTCCCCACAAGAGAATACCGTACTACATTACACTATAAAAATAACTAAAGTTCACGAAACGGGCCGTCTCTAAATCAGTTATACCACGAATTTTTCTGACGGCGTATGCTGCAGAGCTAAGCTTTTTTGTAATTTTATCTATACGGGGGCCCCATTGCAGCTTGGCATCTAAAGTTATGCCTAAGAATACTGTGCTATTTTCGGGTTTCAACCTTTATGAGAACACTTGTTTCTACTTGTCTAACATGAGGTATCGTATCGTATACATTTCGTTTTTTTCTCGTTAAGAAGAAGGTTATTAACGTTTAACCAGTTAACTACTTATGCGAGGGCGCTATTTACATTGTCAGTAACCAGCTGCTGACGTTTGAGTTTAAATAAAAGTGAAGTGTCGTCTGCAAACAACACTATATCATGTTTATCCTTTATGAGGTAAGGCAAGTCATTTATACACGAATAATTTTACATCGTTCTGGAGCCGAAACATAGTAACTCCAGACGATTAATAGTTACTATTGGCATTGTTATAATTTTTTTAAAACATCTAATATAGAAGTTAGAAATTTATCACCTTTATTCTGTCATTCGAGTTAAATCTTAGTAGCCCTTCCACTATTTCATTAATAAACGCTAGATCGTACGCAATCCACTCGGTGATGACGTAGCGCGGAACAGCTGTGCGATAGCGCGCTCGTGGTGGGTCAACGGACGTTGGACGAATAACCTGCTGCAAGTATGTACCTGCAAGTAGGTATTTTATTTCAGGTAGGTACGATTTAGGTTGGTGTTAGTTCATTTACCTCTGTTGTCTCTCGTTTGTATTGGAACTTAATTGGAAGCACGGCATGGTGTTTACCACTATCACATCTCGTAAACGAGAGAAATTAATTGAAATTTCATTCGCTACTCTCGCATCACGAAATCACTAGTAATCGTACGATCTATTACCTCAACTAGACATGACGAGTACGCTTGTGAGTTGTATTTAAGGCCTTGAATCGAGTGTCGACCAATCGAGCTAATAGGTACTTAATAAGCATACATACATACATACATAACCTACCATAATTATTATTAATAAAAATAATACTGCCTAAACCAATTTGTACAATGTTTGCTTGCGGCCGCGGTGCAGCGGCTTCTACAAAAGCAGGCAATTCTAACAGAAAAATGAATGTTTTAACTGTCAAATAGAGTTCATTATAAGTTGGTGGTGCCCTTTTCTATGAAAATATTGGACCAAATTAAGACCTTATTTTTATTTAAAGTTAACCGCTGAATTCGGTTGTGCATCAATTCTGTGGCTTCTCAGAATACTTTTAGTAAACTGCGTACCTACGTTACCCTGTACCTAGTTTGGTGAAATTTCTATTTGTTACCGTTTACGGTTATGAAATAAAGTCTGAATTCGTTTTTCGTATTTTTATTTGTGTACCTATTTATCTATTGCGTATGTATTTTTATTTATGTTTAAAGAAGTCGGCGCGTAGGCAAAGGTACGGCGATCGGCGACCTCTGAGAACTAGGTACCTACGAATAGATTAAATAGACATAGTACTACGGCCATAAGTTTAGAGTATAAATAAGTTTAAATCCGCTTAAATAGTGGCGGTACGTCCAAATGGCAAGCAGGAATTTTAATGTAATAAAAAGTTTTTTTTTCCACTAGGTACATTAATACTAAAAATTTGCTAGCCAGGATATTATTGAGAAACCTCCTTGTCCTCCCACGGTCAAAAAAGATTGTTTTGATGTAGGTAGGTACGCAATGAACAAGAAGTACACCTTTCACTGTGGTGTTCAGTCACCAGTCGCGGTCATCAGTACCTACTTGCACTTTATTGCTGTAGATACCTAAGTACCCGCGACAATAATAAATCGGTTGATTCCGCATTCATAACCATTGTTTGCTTTAAATTGCGTTTATCTACATAACAGTTAAATAACTCTAATTTATGTGTTCCTACTTTGATATTACAGTTGATATTACCTACCTACCTACATAATACTGTAAATGCCTAATGTAACTTACAGACTTAAAATGAGTGAGTCTTGTCTCTACATGATCGAATTGTAGCTGTAAAGAGTCCAGTATCAAGTGTTAATAATAAAAATATGATATAATTTATTATAATAGTGTTAAATTCATTTGTTGCAGCGAAAACTGCGGCTTACACCAGTTGATTTTACTGAAGGAGATTCGGACGGAAAATATATAACATACGATGGAAGTAAAAAGTGACAAGCAGATGATTGATACGGTGGGCAGCATCAAAAAGCAGCGCGTAGATTTAAAGATATTTTTTTGTAATCATTTTTAATGTATGTATCTTTGTCTTATCTTTCATCGGCCCCAGTGGACCCCGTCGTTCGTGCTGACATCTATTTGAGGCGCGCGTGGAACCCAACGCGCTGTTGACCCGGGCATGGTCCTTATCGGCCGGCGAGCCACCCATTGCTCGGCGTCCGCGAGACCGCGCCTACGGTGGCCGGGAATCGGCCAGGGATTTCCCGACGCCTAGGGCGTCTCCTGCGGCAACTAGGGGTGTGAATTTTGCCTCTACCTCACGAGTTCCACCTCCTCCTTCGCGAGCATTACTGCTTCGCAGAAGGTGGTGACAGCTTCCCATGCCCTCTTGCTCCGTACTATGCCCTGGACCAGGGTGGGACGCGAGAGATCTCCACCGCCAATCGCCTCCACGAAGACACGGCGGTACTCCGCCCGAGCCGGGCAGACCTCCACCAAATGCATTACCGTGTCCTCCAGGCGATGCACACAATAGTGACACCCGGGCATTTCCTCCCGCCTTATCCGGAACAGGAACCTCCTAAAGCAACCGTGTCCAATGAGGACCTGCTATAGGCGGAAGGTTAGGACGCCCTGGCGCCTCTCTAGCCACTCCTCAAAGAGGCCGCAATTGTGACGTGCCCAGCATTGGGTTGCGACAGTCGCGCTCCCCATTTCGCCATGAGATCCCGCCGGAGCTTTGTCCGCTGTACCGTGATTTCTTGCGGCAGCGGAGTAACACCCTGGAGTTTCACCTCCTTGCGCCACTCCCATATGTGCGCGAAGACTTTTGCCTTCAGATCCCACGGCGGCAATCCGGCAAGGAGGCTTTGCGCCTCACTGGAGACCGTACGGTATCCCCGGACCAGCCAGGTGGCCATGTACCTTTGGGACGCGTTCAACCAGCGGGCTGGCCACCTCTTCAAGGAACGCACTCACACCGGTGCCCCGTAAAGGGCCATGGACCGCACGACCCCCGCGTAGAGCCTCCGGCAGGAGGCGTTTGGACCCCCTAGATTGGGTAGGAGCCACTTCAAGGCAGCGCCGGCCCTTTCCAGTCTGGGAGCCAAACGTCAAAAATGCTCCACGAGTTTCCACCAGCTGTCGAGGACGAGTCCCAGGTACCTCATCGTTGACTCGACGCCGATGTGAACACCTCCTACCGTTATTTGGAAACCCGACGGAGGTGCGTTCCGACGACCATGAAAACACATTGCTCGGACTGGTGCAGGGCCACCTTTTTTATCTTAGATGGGTTTGCTCTTTACTTTTACTCTTTACCTCGAGTCCCAATTGCCGGATCCTCTCGACGATTGTCGGAACCCCGCGTGTCGCTAGTCCGCCCACCGCCTGGTGCGATCTCCTCTGCTCCAGGACCAGCGTGTCGTCAGCGTAGCGAACCACGCTGAAGTAACTGTATAATGATTAATACCTACGTTAGGTGCTTGTTATTATCGATACCAATATAGTCGATATAATGAAATATTCAATCACTACAAAACAATTGTTCGAGCATCCGCGATAACGGGGTCTGTTAATAAGTATAAGTATTTAAAAAAAAAAAAAACGTTTATTGAACAAGTTCAAATTTCCCTGGAACTCTTTGTATGGTTTTTCTGTAATAATGTAGGGCATGTATTTCTTGGTTCTTGTCCTTATATAAAATTATTATTTTTATATACATACAAAATTAGGTTTAGCACATAGGTAAGTAGGTTCGTTTTGGTAAGGTAAATCTTAATAAATAAAAAATATACAATGTGATATTGAAAAAATAGTAGATTGTTATACAAGGAGCTAAAATGACCCATTATATACGAGGTAGTTTTACTCCCGAGCTTTAGCGAGGGAGTAAATAGAAACCGAGTTTTAATGGGTTTTTAGCGCCGTGTGTTACACTCTACTTTTCACTACGATTGCGAGAAAATAAAACAATACAATATGAAATATGTAGTTTATTTTATTAAAAATAAAATGTACAATTTGTACAATTCTGGATATTTAATGAGATGTTTTTTCCCGGTAACTTAATTTCAGTCCTCTGTGAAGATGAATGTTGAGTGGTTCTTTTCCTTTCTCTTCTATTTGCCATTCAAATTAGACCATTCTCACTACATGATGACATTTTCACTATTGTAAAATTAATTACGGTCACTACCAATTCAATTTGCAATTAGAGAAAAATTATAAAGATTTCGCGCCAATGTCTTTTTTTTGTTTTTTCTTCTGCAGCCGCAACGCATTGCATGCATTCTACCAAAGAGATCGCCGATTTTGATTCCATTTTCAAAAATAAAATGAAGTTCTTTTTTTATGGAACAGTAATAAGTCGAGTCTATATTCATGATTATTCTACTTATGACTAAAGACTTTTTCGTTTTTGTAAGCTCATTGTCATTAATTTTGACACACAAAAACAAAAAAAAAAAAGTTTTCCCCTAGAGGAAGAATTGCTATTTTTTCTTCGCTCTGGTACGCCACAAGGACGGTCTTTTTGAGCAAGAGGAGTGAGAAAACATTACAATTGAATAAATTCAATCTCTTAGTATTGTATAATTGCATGGCACATACATGTGTGAGCACTATGTACCTACTATAAAGCTTACTGGGTTCGTCTTTCATTGACTTGAATGTGCCCTGGCGGCTGAGAGTATGTCATGCTCACTCAAATGAGTCGCTGGTGGTGGCGTGTGTTTTGGATCATTGAATTCCCTTCGAAATGGTTGAACTGAATGGTGCTGATCCATACATCATGTTCGTGAACGGGCACCGTCAGTAGGCACTGGTAATTTCTTAGCTGCCACGGCTTATTTTAATTCCTGAGTTGTTTTTATCTTTTTATTACGGATGCTTTTATCGTGCACGTCTTTCTACATCGTTCTTACATGTATAATTTCAACATAAGTGGTCACACACTTTTTTGTAACAATATTTTGATTTAAAAAAGTGTCCATGGAGTTTCTTGCCTGTTCATCTCCACCTACCTACCTACTACGCTTTGGGATGGGCAACTAGCTTAATTTTTCTGACTGACCGACCCCTTGACCATTTAAAATTGCCTGTAATTGGTTTATTAAAAATAAATGCTTTGAGATTTATTTTTTTGAATAGTATTTTATTTATTTAGTGTAAGACACGACAAAACCAAATTCAGATGCTGTCGGTAACCTAAACACAAACTTATTTACAGTATAGGATAATTAAATAGAATACCCTATTTAAAGTATTTTCTGTTAAAACTGTAGTCGTCGGCTGTTTAAAGAATTAAAGAAAGAAGAATGTTTTGTGAAACAAATCTTTGTAAGATACGCACTAACAAACAAAGTGAATATCTAAATAAAATAAGTTATTGCGTTAGTGAACGCATATAATAAAGTTGTGTCTCAAAGATTTCAAATTTTGGCGTAAACATTTAAAATGTTCCGAATTTGCGAATGTGCCGCCACCTAGCGAGAAAGTGTCAGAGAGCTCTTCTAAGGATCCGCCTTATGGTATAAATTGGAATGTTTGACGCGTGTTCATGAAATATAACATCTCTAGGTGCCACTGAAAATCTCAAATCGTTTATTGCAATCCTTATTGTACAATTACAGGTGGTAGATAAAAGAAAAATAATAGAAACAATTATGGACCCTGTCGGGCACAGCAAAGTTAATAAGTAGAGAGAGGAAGAGTGCTTTATTAATTTTCTTTGTTATTAAGTTAGAATTAATTTTTATCCTATATTACCTATGTATTTATATTTCCATTCATTCACTTATTCTATTAATACTTTATATGCACGATTATCTATTCATTTATCATTTATTTAATTATATTTAATATTGCTTACTTCTTTACTTGCTTAATTTTTTATTATTATTATTAATGTAGTATATTTATTAGGTACGTATTGTTATATATTTATTTTACTTGTTAAAATAAATATCTTTTATTCATAGTTATGTATTATTATTATTGAATTTATCCGTTTGATATTCTTGTACTGCGTAATAGCTTTTTTTAATTAAGTATTACTGCTTTAGTTTATTTAAAAATAAACTAGTTTTATTTTATTGTATTATCTTTTTTGGTAATTTGTTATATATTTTTATTGACATTGAATAGGTATGGACTAGATGAATGTAATTTAAGGCGGGAGGGAGGCATATTTAGTCTATTTTATGGCGAAAAGAATAATTTGTTTGTATGTCTCCCCGTGTGCTATAAGGATCTGGATATTTAGGTACGGACTAATTTAAACAATTCTAAGATATAAATACCAACTAAGCTGAGAATCTTGTGTTTTTGAAAGTAAGGTTTGCAACTATATGTTCGTTCTATATTGGTAATTATTCGTATTAGCTTTTTTTGGAGGGTAAATAAGGAGGGAGCGTCTGTGCTATTTCCCCATAAGATGATGCCATAGTTAAACCAAGCGTGGGGCATACGCGTAGTATGTGACTAGTGCGGTTTGTAGGTTTGTAGTCTTTTTTATTTCGCGGAGAGCATAATTAAAACGTTCAAATTTTTGATTTTACTGTCTGTATATGTGTTTTCCAGTTTATATGAGTGTCTATTGTTAAACCTAGGAGAGTGAAATTGTTAACTGTTTCTAATTTATGTTGATTAAAAGTAAAATCTATATTTATTTAATTTTTCTGCCAGGGGTGGAACGCTATTAATTTGGTTTTGGTAAAATTTATTTCGAGGTTATGGTCGCTCATCCAGTTTACAGTTTTTCCAAGAATAGTCGTAAGTTTTTCATTTCAGTTAGTATTTGTTTGGCATGAAGTCAGGATCGAGATATCATCCGCAAAAGTACACAGGCCCGTCTATGGTTTTGGGGAGGTCATATAAATATTTGAGGAAAAGGAGGCAACCTATAACACTACCCTGGGGAATTGAGGCATGTATTGATTTAACATCAGATCTAATGAGCTGTGCTTCTTTTGTTTTTTGATTGTAATATTCAATCTCAACTAATTGTTCTCTTTCTTCTAAAATGACGCGAACCAGTCATGGGCTTTTCCGCGTATATATAAATATACATATAGCTTATTTATTAATATTTTTAATTGCACTTTGTCGTAGGCCTTGGTCATGTCGAGTAAAATACCTATGGCATATTGTTTATTTTTTATAAAATTTAAAAACGTACGGTGGGCTGCATCAATTGGGTACCCCAGTAGTATTAAAATTAACTTTGAAGGGGGTTACCCGCATTGTGACGCTGACTGTACATGGATCTTTACCATGTGATTTGTGAACAGAATATTAGTCAGTTGAGTCGGTTAGTTACACTCTCGGAGTAATCTATTGCTTTATAAATGAAATTGATACATTAATCAATTATTACTATCATATTTTTAACAGTATACCTACCTGGTCATTATTCAGTACGCTTTAAATATTAATTTAAATATTTTATATTATAAAATAACTACAAACCTAGCACGCTCTGGAGTATTTACATTAACAATAATTCTTCTCTTCTTGTTCTCACACACTATTGTCTACATTTCTTTTTCCTATCGACTTTCGCGGGTCTGCTAGAAGAAATTTCTTAAAAAATAAGCAGTTCCTCTGTGCTCAATTCTAATATGTCGTATTCTGTATCTTTTTTACCGTGTGTACATAAATAATAAAATAAATAAATAATTAAAAATACATGTACATAATGGAATCTCTAATAATTCCCATTTTGTGTTATAAATGTTTTGAACACTCTACTATTATAATGATTGCGCCTCTTTTGCTGAACCTCGAATGACTCCTTTAAAAAGGTCTTAAAAATACTAAATCGCCAAGTAGCTGCGACCAACTTGGATGTAGTGTTCGACGTCCGCTGCCGCGGTACCGCTCGCTTGGCTCGCTTCGCTCGCTTGGCCCGCGCTGTTTGTCACAGTTCTAACTTAACCTTATCCGGTTGATCGGGGTACCTTAGCCGGGTTACTGCGAACAACTGTGAAAAAAGGCCAGAAAATTAAAAAGAGGTTCATTTATTTAAAAAAAGTTTGCGTTATTAGAAGCGGAAAAAGTTTGAAGAGGTAATTTAAAAAAAATTGTGTCCTTCATCAGAAGGTCAATCAGTTATGCGCGGGAGGCTACGAAATGATTCGCAGGGCGGCGGGTGGCGGGGTAAAGGGAGGGCGGGGATAGGTAGGCACGTGGTACCGACACAGGGGCCCGTGCGCTTTTTTTTTTTTTTTTTTTTTTGTGTGTGGGAAATCATCGAAAAACTTCTCCCGCTCTGGGCAGAGCAGGAGGGCGTGTCAGACTCTTACTGACTAAAACCCACCCGTGTTCCTTCAGTTGCCTGTGCCAGGGGCCACGGTAACCCTCTTGGACTTTTCCGCAACCCTAGCAGGCATCGGTCCTAGCAAACCCCGTCATTGGTGCTGACATCTCTTTGAGGCGCGCGTGGAACACAACGCGCCGTCGACTCGGGCCTAGTCCTTATCGAACGGCGAGCTGCCCATTGCTCGCCGTTCGCAAGCCCGCGCCTACGGTGGCCGGGAATCAGCCTGCGATTCCCGACGCCCAGGGCGTCTCCTGCGGCGCGCGGCGGCTAGGGGCGTGAGGGCGCAAATTTTGCCTCTCCCTCACGCGTTCCGCCTCCTCCTTCGCGAACATTACTGCTTCGCAGAAGGAGGTGACGGCTTCCCAAGCCCTCTCGCTCCGTACCATGGCCTGGACCAAGGCCGGACGCGAGAGATCGCCACCGCCAATCGCCTCCACGAGGACACGGCGGTGCTCCGCCCAAGCCGGGCAGACCTCCACCGTATGCTCCACCGTGTCCTCCGGGCGATCCACACAATGGTGACACCCGGGCGTTTCCTCCCGCCTTATCCGGAACAGAAACCTCCCGAAACAACCGTTTCCGGTGAGGACCTGCGTCAGGCGGAAGGTGAGGACGCCGTGGCGCCTCTCTAGCCACTCCTCAAAGAGGGTACTTATCGCCGCAATTGTGGCGTGCCCAGCGCTGGGTTGCGACAATCGCACTCTCTATGCCGCCCTGAGATCCCGCCGGAGCTCTGTCCGCTGTACCGTGATTTCTCGCGGCAGCGGAGCTGCGCCCCGGCGTTTCGCCTCCTCGCGCCACTCCCAAACGTGCGCGAGGACTTTTGCCTCCAGATCCCATGGCGGTAATCCGGCAAGGAGGCTCGCCGCCTCACTGGAGACCGTACGGTATCCCCGGACCAGCCGGGTGGCCATGACCCTTTGGGGCGCGTTCAACCAGCGGGCTGGCCGCCGCCTCAAGGAACGCGCCCACACCGGTGCCCCGTAAAGGGCCATGGACCGCACGACCCCCGCGTAGAGCCTCCGGCAGGAGGCGTTTGGCCCCCCTAGATTGGGCAGGAGCCGCTTTTAGGCAGCCCCGGCCCTTTCCAGTCTGGGAGCCAAACGTCGGAAATGCTCCACGAAGTTCCACCGGCTGTCGAGGACGAGTCCCAGGTACTTCATTGTCGACTCGACGCCGATGTGAACCCCTCCTACCGTTATTTGGGAACCCGACGGTGGCGTGTTCCGAGGACCATGAAAACACATGGCCTCGGACTTGTGCAGGGCCACCTCGAGTCCCAATTGCCGTATCCTCTCGACGATTGTCGCAACCCCGCGTGTCGCTAGTTCGGCCGTCGCCTGGTGCGACCTCCCCTGCGCCAGGACCAGCGTGTCGTCAGCGTAACAAACCACGCTGACGCCGCTAGGGAGGTCGGCGCGCAGCACCTAGTCGTATCCGATGTCCCACAGATGCGGCCCCAGGACCGATCCCTGTGGGACACCGCACGACATCTCTTGCCGGTTCCATACTCCCTGGTGACCGGGGCAAATGACGGCTCTGTCCGTCAAATAGGCCTCGACCACACGTCAGAGGTAGGTCGGCATCCGGTGATACCGGAGTGGCTCCCTGATGCAATTTCAGGGCAGGGTATTGAAGGCATTGGCGATGTCTAAAGACACCGCCAAGACGACCCCACCCCGGGCCACAGCATCCCCCGTCGTGAGGGCCCGCACGCGCATGATGGCGTCCACCGTAGAGCGCCCCCTGCGGAAGCCAAACTGGCTCTCCGCCAAATCCGGCCCCACCTGCACCAGCCGCCCGACGAGGCGTCCTGCAATGACTCTCTCAAAGAGCTTGCCCACCTCGTCGAGCAGCACGATGGGCCGGTAAGCGGACGGAGAGTCCGCTGGGCGCCCCGGCTTCTTGATGAGGACCAGTTTCCCCGTCTTCCAACGAAGTGGGAACTGGCCCCTCTCCATGCATGCGCTTAGGAGCCCCCTTAGTCGAGGCCCGAGAGTCTCCGAGGCCAGGACCCAGGCTTTCCCAGTTAAGCCGTCGGGTCCTGGGGCGGTATTTTTAGCACTCAGCCTACGTACCGCCACTCGCAGCTCTGCCGCGGTCACCTCCGGAGCATCGTCGTCGTCGTCGGCGGTGTGGTCCGCATTCAGCACCGCAGTAGGCGGAGCCATGGGCGGGGAGATATGGTCCCCTCTAGAAGGGAACAGAGTGCTCACCACGTCCTCCACGAGCTGGGGCCGGAGACACTGCGTCAGCGGGGGAGCCCATGGGCGGAGCTTCTTACGCACCAATTTGTAGGGGCGTCCCCACGGGTCCCTGTTCAGAGTCTCCAGCGACTCCTCGCGGGCCAGTCCCTTGGCCCGCAGGATCTCCGCTTGGAGGGCGGTCTTCGCCGCTCTGTACCCCTCGTACAGCTCCGCCTGAATGGCTTCCGTATCCGGAGGGCGAATACGGAGCCTGCGGTGCCTGGTGTACCGGCGTCGCGCAGCGACGCACGCACTGCGTAAAGTCGTCAACTCTGGCGACCACCAGCACACCTGGCGCTGAGCGCGTCCGGGCTGGGCCCGGGGCATTGCCACGTCACATATTTCGGACATGGCCTCCCGGAACCACTCCGCCTCGACGTTGATGTCAGCAGGCCTGTCCGGTGATGACACCCAGGCCTGCATGATCGAGGCTTCCAGGAGGAGCTCCCGGTCCAGCTGCTTCAGCGCCCACCGCGGACCACTTGGGGCCTGTCAGACCAGCGCGCTCAAGGTCTGGGCGGAGACGTCAAACCGGATGTACCGGTGGTCGGAATAGGTCTCCACCCCCAAAGTAACGTAAAACGTAGTAAAGTAAGTAGGTCTCGCGCCAGTCAAGGACACGCGGTGACAGAGCAGGGCTGGCGAACGAGATGTCCACCACCGATTCAACCCGCATCCGCACACACGTGGGGACAGAACCCCGATTTAGGACGACCAGGCCTGTCTCCAGAGCCCAGTCCTCCACCATCCTGCCCCGTGTGTCCGTATACCGGGAACCCCAAGCCACATTCTTGGCATTGAAATCGCCAAGGACGAGCACGGGGAGGGAACGGAACCCGACGACGACGACTTTCAACTCCGCAAGGGAGTTGTGGAACTCGGCAAGAGTTCGGTTCGGGGAGAAGTATACCCCCACCACTACAATCTCCCCGAACCGTGCTGCCACGCAACCCCGTCCCCTCGTGACTGCCTCGAGGGACGACCCACCCACTTCACCCACTGCTGCAGAGTCTTTACTTAAAGATAGCATTCCAATTTGTGATTCTGAATTTAATTTCGAATATGTCACTTGTAAAGATATAATTAAAACCTTTCACACGTTAAATGTCAAAAAGACTGCAGATCTATGGGTAAATCTGTAGACGTTGCTTAGTCAATTCTAAATATTGTAGCACTTACTTTAGCTGTTATTTTTAATAATTGTATTGACCGTGGTGAGTTTTCTGATCTTATGAAAAACAGTACAATAATACCGTTGTTTAAATCGAGTAGTACATCAGACTCTACTAGTTATAGACCTATTTCAGTGCTACCTACATTTAGTAAAATTTTTGAAAAACTTATTTAATCAAATGCAAAGATTTTTTAATGTACATAAATTACCGCATAACAAACAGTTCGGTTTTACAAGGGGTCGTTCAACTACCGATGTCGGGTTTGAACTTTTAGGGCATGTGTATAATGCATGGGAGGACAAATGCGATGCGTTGGGCATCTTTTGCGATTTCTCCAAGGCATTCGATTGTGTACTTCATGAAACATTAATCAGGAAACTGCACCACTACGGAATCCGGACGCCTCTCTGGATCTTCTTACTGCTTTATTAAGTGATAGGATTCAGAGAGTTAATGTAAACGGAAAAAGATCACCCGGATCGGTAGTAAGAATGGGGGTCCCTCAAGGCTCAATTCATGGTCCATTTTTATTTCTTATTTATATAAATGACTTGCCTTACCTCATAAAGGACAAACATGATATAGTGTTGATTGCAGACGACACTTCACTTTTATTTAAACTCTAACGTCAGCAGCTGGTTACTGACAATGTAAATAGCGCTCTCGCAAAAGTAGTTAACTGGTTTAAGGTTAATAACCTTCTTCTTAACGAGAAATAATAATAATAGTTCTTTATTTCTCCTCACAATGACTTATTCTAGGTTTCACATTATTATAGGTATTTAAAAAAAAAACAAAAAAACGAAAACAAACGAAAAAACGAAATGTATTAATTTTACGATACCACATGTTAGACAGGTAGAAACAATTAGTGTTCTCATAAAGGGGGAAGAGTTGAAACCCGAAAATACCACAGTATTCTTAGGCATAACTTAAGACGCCAAGCTGCAATGGGGCCCCCATATAGATAAAATGTCAAAAAAGCATAGCTCTGCAGCATACGCTGTTGGAAAAATTCCATGGTTTAACTAATTTAGAGACAGCCCGTTTAGTATACTTTAGTTATTTTCATAGTATAATGTCGTACGGTATTCTGCTGTGGGGAAATGCCGCCGATATTCAGACGATTTTTGTTTTACAAAAAAGGGCAATTAGTTCAATTTATAAATTAAGGGCGGCTTGCGCATCGTCGTTAAATACAGTTTAAGAGCGACGTAAACGCATTTAGTCTGCTAATTATAATTAGCGTCTTGCACAACAAACATTTAGGCACTAATCACGTTTAACGAACTGTCAAAGTTAAATACCCAAAGATGGCTATTTAGCGTCGCTAAATACGTTTATCAGCAATCGCGCGTCATCATTTTGAGGTTATAGAAATTTTACTATTATTTTATAAAAGATTGTAAAGAGTTCTGTAGGAAGTTTGTAAGATGGATTTGTGGGAATTGTATTCTGACGACGATGAAAATGATGAATGGAATTGTTTGAGAGAGCAGACTTATTTGGAATGTATTCGGACGGCAAATTCTTCAGATGGTTTCGTCTAACGAAAGAAACCACTATAATTTTCTTACAGCAAATAGCCCCACATTTAAAAACCAGCAACAAGTAAGGAAATGTACTCATTATTAATGAATATTCAATAAATAGATAGGTAGCTAATTAGCTATTTTTGTTTGTTTTGCAGGATCAAATCAGTCACTCCTATGAACCAACTTTTATGTACGCTGAGATTTTATGCGACAGGAAGTCAGCTAATAACTTGTGGTGACATGATTGGTGTACATGAAAGCACAGCTTGTAGAATAGTGCATCGTGTTACTCATGCCATTGCATTATTGTATAAGATGTAGGTATATAAAATTTCCAAGGACAACAGAAGAGCAAAATAAAACAGCGAATGATTTTTATAGAATTGCAAAGTTCCCTAGAGTAATTGGTGCGTTAGATTGCACTCATGTGAGAATATTATCTCCAGGTGGTGATAACGCTGAAATATATAGAAATAGGAAAGGATATTTTTCAATAAACACCCAATGTGCTGCAAACCTTATGTTTTTAGTAAAAGTTCTTTTTTGTACATTTGTTCATTAAATTCCTTTTTTTTTCATTAAATTATCCAACTCTATTTCATATATTTTTTGTTTATGTTCTATTTCCATTTCCAGTGACAGTTTTTGTAATCTAACCACCAAAAATTACCACGAGAAATAGCACGAGAACACTTCACAAATCACAACAACACAATTTGTGTGACTTGACAGCTCGGTTGACTTGATGTGACAGTTAAAAGCTCGTAGGTCCATATCACGCATTTTGTTTTAAGAAATGCAACCATTTTGCTCTAAGTCAAGTGTACAACGCACGAAAACGTAAAAAGGAACGCAAGAAACTGCTTAACCGACTCTCTAACTACGATTAGTTAAATTACCATCCAAACGGACGTGAGCAAGACCTTTTTAATTGTATTTAGGCTAAACATATTTAGCAAGATAAACGCATTTAACTAAATTCTGTTTAGACCAAATGTTGCGCAAGCCGCCCTAAGTCCCAGACACTCCCTCAGAGACAAATTTGAAGAGATTAATATAATGACTGTGCCTTCTCAGTATATTTATGAAAATCTTTTGTATGCACATAAAAATATTATTCTGTTTAAAAATACAGTGATATCCATAGTATAAATACTAGGACCAAACACAAATTTGTTGTTCCTACTACCAGGCTCAAGAAAATAGGTGGCTCGTTTAGATGCCAATGTATACGTTTTTATAATAAACTTCCTAGCCACATTCAAGAACTAAGCCTTAATAAAGTCAAATCTTTTATAAAAAGGAAACTATGCCAGAAAGCCAAATACTGTCAATTACTTTATTGAGGACAAAAAGGCTTGTGAGTGAGCTGTTCCAATAAATTTACACAGGGAATGTTCATTTATTTTATTGGTTTTTGCTAACTATTGTATTTTTAATCTTTGCTATAAGTATCTATAACGTTTTACATATACAATGACATGAATATTTACAGTAAAAAGTATTATACAATTTTAATTGTTGTGAATGTGAGGACTATGTGGGTCATTGTTCCAGTTTTAATCAAGTTCTGGCAGTTTGAGTAGTTTATGTGGCCTACCCAAATGTCCTTTCTTGGGTATTGTTCGTCGAATCGTTGAGCTCCTTAAGTTCTGAGTTGAGCTGCACGATTGCTGACAATTGCGTGCACTGACTTGACAGGTCCACTCAATCTGTGTGGTTCTTTCCTCAATTCAGACACCGATCTACATAGCCTTCACATGAGCTGACCAAGAGTCTGTCTGGACTTTAAATGAGACTGTGATCTCTGAGTTTGTTTCGGCCTTTCTTCTCAGAGTAGTCAGATAGGAAACGCCGACCTCATCTAGTTAAAAAAAATATGATTGACGTGTAAAAGTGTTTGTAAAAACCTACTCACAGAAATAAAATCATTTATCATTTATATGACAATAACAACTCTTTTTATACAATATATAACCGACACATCATTATCTTTATGTTCTGCTATGTCCTTCGATATCAAGCGCGAAAAATCTCGTGCCGTACAAAATAATGTATACGCTGCGTCCCATTTACTTTCAATGTGCGCAGGTAGCAGTATTGATTTTCCTCCTCTGAGCTAAAAGCCCCATACTAGCGAGCAGCAAGCGACCAGGAGTTTATAATGCGACAAGAGGTCGCGTGGCTGTTTCCATTGTTGTATGACTAGTTTTTTCCCGCGGCTTCGTATACATTTTCTTTTTTTAGTTAATTAAGGAATTAACCTTATCCGGCGACTAGCTGTGCCCGCGGCTTCGCTCACGTGACTTTGTATTATTTTGGTATTATAGGTCAAGGGAAACGTGAAGTCCGTAGCAGAATGACAAAAAAGGAACCCTTATAATTTCGACCTGTCCATTTGTCTTTCTGTCCGTCCTTATGTCACAGCCATTTTACTTATAGGCACTAAAAAGACACGATATTACAAAGTAAAAAATTACTTTAATTTCGGAAGTTGCTGTCTTTGGTTTTGTATTTTCGGTTTTTGCCACCGACTTACGAAAGTCAATTTATTTTGAAATTACTAACGCTAACCCATAGTTTAGTGACTTAACCCTCCCACATCGGTGAGTTAAATATTTAAAAGTTTAACCTTAGATTTACCTCTAACTCTTGGTTGCGCAAGATGAATTTATTTGATTAACCCTGAGTTAGCTGGTAACTCTAAGTTATTTAGTATAACCCATGAACGTGTGTGGGCCTAAATGAAGTAATATTATCGAGTAAAGTTCTTTGTTTTTCTTCGTTCCTTGTGTTATTGTCGTCTGTCACAGAACTATGTGGCAGTGTAGCTATTTGGTAGCAGCCACGGCCGTGTAGCTGCCGTAGCAATGACGAATTCAATTTACATAGGTAGTAATTTTAAATTTCTCTCTTGAAGGTTTCGTTGTTGCCTAATTTTGTTTTATTCATAACGTGTTTACCAGTTACCTACTTTACGATTACCTGATATAGGTGAAAATATTTATTTTTAATCTTAAAACCTTGAGGCTTACCTATCTTTGAGTGTAAGAACGTTCACACCTCAAGCTTCTGAAAAAATACTAATGCTTTATGTTTCCGTAACTTTTATTTATTACATTTAGATGATTAAAAACTTGTTTAAAATTAAGATTATTATTATTCTTATATGACTTTTAGTCACATGTTTTATGAAACAATAGAAATGATGTGGGTGCAGTTCATCAGAAAACTTTTCTGATGAAATAAAAAGAAGTGTTTTGTTATTATTATATTATCAAATTTTTATAATATAATACAAATAACTTTGGATACACACCAATGACATGGATATTTACTTTGTAAAGTATACATTATTTTAATTATTGTGTATGTGAGTCTTTGTTTTGTTTTAAGTTAATGATGGTCGCGCAAATTGAGTAATTTATGCGGCCTACCCAAATATCCTTTCATTTCAAATCGTTGAGCTCCTTAAGTTCTGAGACATAATTGGTTCACTGCTAATAATTTAGTATTAAATGGGAAAAAAACGAAATGCATAAGATTTGCTTTACCGAATGTTAAAAGTAGTGATTGTGACATAGTATTGAATAACGAGAAACTAGAATTTGTCGAAGAAACTGTTTTCCTGGGGATAACGCTCGACTCAAGGCTGCAATAGGGACCTCATTTGACATCTCTTGCAGGACGGCTAAGTTCAGCAGCATATGCTGTAAGAAAAATCCGTCAATTTACTAATGTAGATACCGCGAGGCTAGTCTATTTCAGCTATTTTCATAGTATCATGTCTTACGGTATTTTATTATAGGGACGGGCTGCCGATATTGAGTCTATTTTTATTCTGCAGAAAAGAGTTATCAGAGTAGAAGACAGCCTCCGCATGCGCGATTCTCTAAGGGAACTGTTTAAAGACATTAACATCATGACGGTATCTTGTCAATATATTTATGAAAACATCATGTAGATACGTAAGGAAAAATTTAAATCTTTTCAATAAAAGAGGTGAAAGACACAACTATAAAACTAGAAATAGGGACCGATTAGTTCAACCAGGTTTCAGACTGGCTAAAGTAGACTCATCCTTCATGGGGTACTGTTTAAAATTTTACAATAAAATACCTACCCACATACTCCAACTGAATGAAACGAAATTTAAATCTCGTATAAAACGCACATTATACAGCCAAGCATATTATAAGTTGGGGGATTACATCGCTGACAAATATGCTTGGCTCAGGGCTGGTCCTGCTCCACAAGGGCGCGTTAACTAATTGATTAGCATTCGAAGATATTGTTGGAGCTGATGAAGGTTGTACAATCTATCTTTGCATTGTATAAATTCAATCTCTTAGTATTGTATAATTCCATAGCACATGTGTGAGCACTATGTACCTACTATAAAGGTTACTGGGTTCATCTTTCATTGACTTGAGAGTGCCTTGGCTGCTGATAGTATGTCATGCTTACTCAAATGTGTCGCTGGTGGTCGCGTGTGTATTGGATCATTGAGTTCCCTTCAAAATGGTTGAGCTGAATGGTGCTGACCCAATTTGTTTCAAGTGAATTAAAATTGTTTTATCTCTCACACCGAAGCCTGTCGCTAACTCTGACGCAGTTTGCGATGGATCCGCTTCCACGATCACTTTTAATTCTTCATTATCAACTAGGGTCTCCGGCCGTCCACGGGGTTTGTTCTGTAGGTCAAAAGTTCCAGAGCGAAAACGTTGGAGCCAAAAACGTACCGTGTTTTCTTTTACGGTAGTTTCCCCATATGCAATTTAATCCTTCGAGCTGTTTCTGCAGCGCTTGGAATTCGAAGATCCGCGGACGGTGAGCAACGGGTAGCTCGCCCTCCGATAAGGTCCAGGCCTAGGTCGACGGCGCAGTGTGTTCCACGCGCGCCTCTTAGAGATGTCAGCACCAATGACGGGATCCACCAGGGCCGATGCCTGCCAGGGTTGCGGGAAAGTTCGAAAGGGTAACCGTAGCCGCTGGCACAGGCAACTTAAGAAATAAATGATAAATGACTTTATTTCTGTAAGTAGGTTTGAACAAACACTTTTACACGTCAATCGAATTGTAAAAACTAGATGAGGTCGGCATTTCCTATCTGACTACTCTGAGAAGAAAGGCCGAAACAAACTCAGAAGTCACGGTCCCTTTTGAAGTCCAGACAAAATCTTGGTCAGATCATGTGAAGGCTATGTAGATCGGTGTCTGAAATGGTATTTTGAGGAAAGAACCACACAGATTGAGTGGACCTGTCCAGTCAGTGCACGCAATTGTCAGCAATCGTGCAGCTCAACTTAGAGTTAAGAAGCTCAACGATTCGACGAACAATACCAAAGAAAGAACATTTGGGTAGGCCGCATCAACTACTCAAACTGCCAGAACATGATTAAAACTGGAACAAAAACAGACATAGTGCTCACATTCACAATAATTAAAAATAATGTAATACTTTATACAGTAAATATTAGTGTCATTGTATATGTGAATAAGTATAGATACTTATAGCAAAGATTTGAAGTAAAAATAGTTAGCAAAATAAAATAAATTAACATTGCCTGTGCTTTGTTGGAGCAACTCAATCCCGAGCCTTTTTCTGCTCAATATAGTTTTTTACAGTATAATAGGCATTCTGGCATAGTTTCCACTTTATAAAAGATTTGAATTTATTAAGGCTTAGTTCTTGAATGTGGCTAGGAAGTTTATTATAAAGCGTATACATTGGCATCTAAACGAGCCAACTATTTTCTTCAGCCTGGTAGTAGGAACAACAAATTTGTGTTTGTTCCTAGTATTTATATTATGGATATCACTGTATTTTTTAAACAGAATAATATTTTTATGTGCATACAAAAGATATTCATAAATATACTGAAAAGGCACAGTCATTATATTAATCCCTTTAAATTTGTCTCTGAGGGAGTGTCTGGGACTTAATTTATAAATTGAACGAATTGCTCTTTTTTGTAAAACAAAAATCGTCTGAATATCGGCGGCATTTCCCCACAACAGAATACCGTACGACATTACACTATGAAAATAACTAAAGTATACTAAACGGGCTGTCTCTAAATCAGTTAAACCACAAAATTTCCTAACGGCGTATGCTGCAGAGCTAAGCTTCTTTGACAATTTATCTATATAAGGGGCCCCATTGAAGCTTGGCATCCAAAGTTATGCCTAAGAATACTGTGGTATTTTCGGGTTTCAACTTTTCACCCTTTATGAGAATACTTGTTTCTACTTGTCTAACATGAGGTATCGTAAACTTAATACATTTCGTTTTTTTCTCGTTAAGAACAAGGTTATTAACATTAAACCAGTTAGCTACTTTTGCGAGGGCACTATTTACATTGTCAGTAACCAGCTGCTGACGTTAGAGTTTAAATAAAAGTGAAGTGTCGTCTGCAAACAGCACTATATCATGTTTATCCTTTATGAGGTAAGACAAGTCATTTATATAAATAAGAAATAATAATGGACATAGAATTGAGCCTTGAGGGACCTCTATTCTTACTACCGATCCGGGAGATCTTTTCCCGTTAACATCAACTCTCTGAATCCTATCACTTAAATAAGAAGTAAGAAGATCCAGAGAGGCGTTCCGGATTCTGTAGTGGTGCAGTTTCCTGATTAATGTTTCATGAAGAACACAATCGAATGCCTTGGACAAATCGCAAAATGTTATTATGATAATGTTAATGCATGTTTATCCTTTATGAGGTAAAGCAAGTCATTTATATAAATAGGAAATAACAATGGAACTAGAATTGAGCCTTGAGGGACCCCCATTCTTACTACCGATCCGGGAGATCGTTTCCCGTTAACATCACCTCTTTGAATCCTATTACTCAAGTAAGAAGTAAGAAGATCCAGAGAGGCGTTCCGGATTCCGTAGTGGTGTAGTTTCCTGATTAATGTTTCATGAAGAACACACTGGAATGCCTTGGACAAATCGCAAAAGATATCCAACGCCTTGAATTTGTCCACCCATGCATTATATACATGCCCTAGAAGTTCAACTTCATCAGTAGTTGAACGACCCCTTGTAAAACCGAACTGTTTGCTATGCAGTAATTTATGTACAATGTACATTAAAAAATCTTTGCATATGATTTAAATAAGTTTTTCAAAAATTTTACCAAATTAAATTAAATTAAATATTCATTTATTTCAGGAAATTATTCCCATATAAAGCACTACAAATTAAATTGACAAATATAAATTAAAACCATTGCATTAAAAAATAAAGATTTAAATAAAAACAAAACATATAAAAAATGTAGGTAGCACTGAAATAGGTCTATAATTAGTAGGGTCTGATGTACTACTCGATTTAAACAACGGTATCATTTTACTGTTTTTCATAAGATCAGGAAACTCACCACGGTCAATACAATTATTAAAAATAACAGCTAAAATAGGTGCTACAATATTTAGAATTGACTTAACAACGTCTACAGAATTACCCCATAGGTCTGCAATCTTTTTGACATTTAACGTGTGAAAGGTTTTAATTATATCTTTACAAGTGACATATTCGAAATTAAAATCAGAATCACAAACTGGAATGCTATCTTTAAGTAAAGACTCTGCAGCAGTGGGTGAAGAGTTTAGAGATTTAGTAGTCGATACGGGAATCTCTGCAAAGAAATTATCAAAGGCCGCGGCGACTTGAGAATCTGATTTAATTATATTGTCATCATTAGCAAGGCTGTAGTCACTACATCGGTTGCATGACCTTCCCGTTTCGCAATTAATGATACTCCATGTCATTTTTATTACATTACTACTATTTTTAATTTTTGAACTCAAATAACGTGATTTGGTCATACTACAAACTTTTAAAAATAATTTTGAATTATTCTTGTATGTAAACCAATGGTGGCCCAGTCACTGAAGGAAGCGTTACTATGTATTAACAGAGAACGTCATTGGAATGAACGTGTTATTGAATTGTGTGCATAACATAATAAATAAATCAAAATAATGTTGATAAGGGTCATCATTAGAAAGAAAGAAAGAAAGAAATTTTAGTCACCAGAAATGGTAATTTACTTAAAAGTTTAGGTGTAAATGTATCCAAGCGATTAGTAGTTATTAGGTTAACAGTGATATCTTTATTAGTAACCTGTTTGTTTAAATTTGAAATAGTTATTAATTTATTGTCCACAATGATCTGATCCTTTTTTAGTAACTTTTTTGTATAAATTTGAAATAGTTATTAATTGTCCGCAATGATCTGAATCTATTAAATTAATAATTTCTTTGTCTGTAAAAATGTTATCTAGGCATGTGGCACTAGTGGGAGTTATTCTAGTTGGCTCCAGAAATTGGTTAGCAAGATTGTATGACTGAAACAGACTTATAATTTTAATACTTAAACCAGAATTTTCTAACAAATTAACATTAAAATCACCACAAGTGATCATAGACTTGTTTGAATTACAGATTTTGTGCAACACTTCATCCATAACCTTTTCAATACAATCATACAATCCTGAAGGAGGTCTGTACACACTTAATATAATGAGCTGCTCCAATTCTACACAGGCTATTTCAATTGTCCGCTTTACAGAGAGGCTCACGATTTCCTTGCGGTCTTTGAATTTAAGCTGGTTATTTACCAGAATTAATGAGCCACCATGTATAGCATTTACTCTGTTGAAAGAACTACCAACCTGGTGATGACTAAAATTGAACATGAACTGATGGTTTTTAAGCCAATGTTATATTATACAAAGAATATCTATATTGCTACAATTCAGGAATAACTCTACTTCTAAATATTTGTTCAAAAACCCTTGAATGTTTTGATGCACCACACCCCATCTCAGTAATTATTTATAGTTCTAATCTATAAATAATTGCTGACATGGGGGAGAAATACGATAATTCAGATGTAATGCCACTTTAAGGGCAATGTAACACCGAATACAACTGACACAAGCCATCATAGTAATAAATCTTCTTAATTATATCATTATCATTATACATATAGTTATATATATTTTTAGCTAGACAGCTTTTAATATTTTTTGGGAAATTCTCACTTGATCTAAGACCGTTGCGGACTACGTACGGTACTCCTATTCGTGGTAGCATCGTGGAACAAGTGAATACGCTACTAGGGTACAATACATTGCGAGAGTTTTTCTTACTGATAACGTCTTTGCAGTAATAACAAACGTCCGGTTCACTTTTCTGACCGATCGCGATGGTCCAGACGAGCGCTTCTAGTTCTTCATTAACTATAAATGTACGATTAAAATGAAATACTTTCACAATATTTTTGTTAGTTAGATAGACTGTTGCTCAGATCATGTCATAAACACAGGACTGTTGAGTCTAAAACTATAAAAAGAACTAGTGTATCTACACAGTTATGCAATAATCTTATTAACATCATAATCTTTAAATATACCTACCTATTTGGGTAAAGTTTCATACGTTAAATTCGTATCTTAATAGTAAATTACTGCGGCGGTCAGCCAAAGAGGCATTGATGGACGAACGTGTAAATGTGTGCCTCGTTCGTCCATCAATGCCTAGCCTAGGCTTATATAGTACTTTTCTCAAATAATGCACGGAAATTAAAATACAATTACTTTTCAAAATCAATGACGAACAACGAACAATAATAATTTTCCCGCGTTAAAGTGTTCATTCGTTTTTTTTTTCAATAAACAGTCTTCTATTTGCAAGCCAGTTCGAAATTTAAATCAAACCTTTAAAACGTTACCTCCTTGGTTGCGATATTCCGGAGTAGAAGATCGTTTTATTTTTAAATTACACGATAGATATGAGTTTACTTTGTAATTTATTTGGCCGCTAAACCACGACAGATATGGATTTTCATACAACTTTTGCGGGCCGCTGCTCGCATGTATTTGGCCAGTACAGCAATTTCGATTTACCTCGAAGAAGATTGTCAAAATAATGCTCAAACCAAGCATGTTTAAGAAATAAATATTAATTGTCCTTTTAGTCTGGATGTGCACTGTTACAAGTTTTAATCTAATCAACTAAAACAATGTAGAACTATAAAAATAAGCAATTATATTTCGACGAGTATAGAAAGCGATGGCATGATGCTGTTAGCTACATCCTTTACTTGTCTGATATTGGCTGATGACGTCATTCGAATACTAGGGGTAGAGTTTATCTGACGTCACTATATTCGTAGTCGTACTAGGGCGGTAGATTGTAGGCCTGCGAGTCAATCGACCAGAAAATGAATAGGGTGTTGAACTTTTAGCATTGAACTTGGTCGTAGTTCGAAGATTATACTTGTATCGTTGTCCGGGCACTTCAGCTCGTATGACCCCGGGTACTGCAGTCTGGATTTATTTATGGGCTCGGTTGATGGCAAAAAGCTCGCCCCTGTTCTAGGGGACTTAAAAGACTTAACTGGCGAAATGTGAAAAACTAACTTAAAAACATAAAATGAATAAAAAATCGCATGCAATTACATAAGTCCTAAACTGATTCACATTATGTATTCATTTACTTTAAGTTTACGTATAGTTATCTTACTCTTCAATAGCTGCGTTGTTAAAAAACCTTTATTGAGAAAAGTTTTTGAAAGTTCGGGTTCATGCAAGTAAAATTTATGAATAGATTTTTCGCACCAGGATACCATGAATACCAGGATGTGGATCCCCTTGCTATCTCTGGACGTGTTTGTAACCACACCAGAACACGGAATAGTTAATATTCATTAATAATAATAAACAAAAAAAAAACGTATTATTAGACATTTACGACCAAACTAGTAATAGAAGGGGAACACATACATTCATTCATTGTTGGGGTTAGTATGTATGTTACTAGACGATTCCATTATCATAACTACAAGTCTTAATAAAAACCCTAACGATTACAAAAAAAACTTTTTTTCATACCCTATTTGCGACAGATCGGTTTTTAGGTCGTTTCATAAAAATAAAAAATAATTTGGATAATTAATTATATAGGGCAGCTCGCGCTTCAATACTGCGTTTAAATTTATACGAGTTTTATGAAACACCTCTAAATTTAAGAATTTAAAAGCTGGTTAGTCGGTCAGGAACCGTTCTTACTCTTCTAAACTTATCACGCTCTCTTTTTTTTTCATATTATCCAAATTTAGATTCTTCTATTAGGAAAAGAGGCAAGCTTTATAATGCAAATAACCTTACACGCTCTGGAGACGCTTTTGTTGCCATGGATAGGTTACGCGTGCCAGGAGTACCAGCACAACATAAGACACAAGGAGTAAGTCTAGGATATAACCTGGCTACTTCACGCTAGTAGGGCGGCAATCCTCAACATCCCGATGTGTCAGCTCTGTTGATGCGTTTTCATTTCTAGTACCTAAAGGCTTTTTTTTTTTAAGTAACCTTGCCCCATTGAGTATTTCTCATACAGGTCATACAAATATTTATTCCGTGCAGGAATCGAACCCGCGACACGCAGCGCAGCATTCAATCGCTTAACCACTGCGCCAACCGTGCCGTCAACTCAACCACGTCACTCGTCATTTTGAAACTTAACATGTAATCCAGTCCATAGCTGCAAACATGTAAGAAATCGCACGTTCAAAAAAGTTAATTGTGATTACAATAGTGGATCATACATAAATCGGAAGAAAGCCTTGGTTCTGAATCTGATTCCAACTGTTTTAGCGATAACTTCACATACAAGATGTTCAGCTTTGTTTTTAATTATACCATATCTTCCATATTTTGTAAAAAAAAAATGTCCCTGGGATGCGCCATTTTGGATTCCCGCTTCTCGAAAACCTTACAAATATAGGCGCAATAAAGCGGTGTCCCACATATTTTTTTACTGAAATTCTTTCAGTATTTATTAACGCATGTTTTCACTAAGATATTGCATCCAATTTCAGTCATAATTCGGAAGTTATCAGCTAAAAAAGTCGAACACTTTCATTTCACCACGGGTAACTATGATTGAGTCTGCGCGTTGGAAAATCAATATGCTAGAACATGGGATTCGATTTACAAACCTAAAATGATGAAAATACGGCGAGTTATGCACCACGCTACAGCGGTAGTTGTTACGTTTTGACAGCTGAAATTTCTCTATTCAAGCTCGTAATGTTTATGGGCTTCTAGTATCTTGCATCGTATTTGAACCGACTTCGTGGTGATTTGTGAGTTTGACGCAAGCGCGTTGAGGGGAAAGCCACGTGGAGCAGCCAGCGTACACCACGTGGAAATAAAGTTTATTTATTGAACTCATACTTTGCGCATGCCGACAAGTCTGAGTAAATAAACATAGTGTTTAACACATGAGTAGTTGTTTAGACCATTACAGAACAGTTATTGAATGTATACAAAATTCTAGAGTTCGCAAAATGCACTGGTATCGTTTTTATTACATTTGAAATACATATTCATTTTTAATACGTTTTAGTATAATGTTTACATAAAAGCTAACAGTCTTAAGATAATAATAATACGTACAAGTATATAAAATGAAAGGGAAAATAATCATAGGACATCAAAAAACTCGTCCGCATCGCTGTCAAAAGTGCCCAAAAGCTGGCAGCATAGCCACGTTGTATGGCAATGCTGATTATTTGATCAGTCATTTTTGTTTAGTTTTTTGATGATGTTCACCGCCCAAAACCCAAAATAAGTAAAACACCCACTTAAAACATATGAAAACTACGACTGTTATGGGTGAAACAGTTTTGGAAGTATACTTTTGATTTATTATGATTTAGGAAAAATATGGCAGCGACTGAGCTTGCGGTACTAACCCGCTCGCCCTTTAAAATCCCGACATTGGTGGTTTTCTGTGTTCGAGAGACAGTTAAAAAGGTGAACAATAACAATAGAGAAAGAACAAAAGCATTTTAAGGAACCTGTTGCACCTGCTTTTCCTTAATCCAGCTGCTTTGAATTTAACCTGAAACGAAACTAAAAATATTGACCACGTGTCCCCAACCTCAAAGTGAATGCGGGTCAGTGTGTCAGTTAAATAGACTTCCTTCACGGTCATGTAGTCCTGGCAGATATCTTTCTGTTGCTTAGTAAGGGGATCCCTACTATCGCACATGCGCAGTAACGACTACTAGGGTTACGGGTTACTGGCTGACAATGGGCTTTACCTAAACACAGACCAGCAGCCGCCACTAGTACAGGTCATATTATATTTGAACTTTTTGATTGAAAAGTGGTTGTGGTGGATTGGATGGGCACGTCATACGGAGGAATGTGGAAAATCTTGTGAGGAAAGTTTTGAGTATGATTGTGGATGGCCATCAGAGTAGGGTAAGACCCAAAGAACCGATGGATTTACTGTGTGAAAGATAATATGACTTGAAAGCGGCTGACTACTAAGTTGTATTTATTTATTTAATAAGTACACCATCAGCATCCGTGTGACCGCGTATAAATGATGAAAATGAATAAAATGAAAATGAAATGACGCAACGGATTTTCATGCGGTTTTCACCACCATTCATTCCATAATATACATTTAATTTCGATATAGAACATAAATCTTGATTTCTTGTCGTAACATTAAATGATAATGATAAATGATTTTATTTCTGTAAGTAGGTTTGAACAAACACTTTTACACGTCAATCATATTTTTTTTTAAACTAGATGGGGTCGACGTTTCCTATCTGACTACTACATTAATAGATTACACTAGTTCGCAGCAACATGTTAGGCACATAAAAGGCACTTTTGAACGTCAACATTTACATTAAAACATAATTGATTAGTCGCTCCTTCCAAAAGGTAGTTTCGTATGGAGAAGAATGGGCAAGAAACTCCACAGTCAACGACTGAAATCAAAGTATCAGTGAAAGGCTGAGATGAAAGGCTTTGAACTGACTGACTGACTGGCTTTGACTGGCTTTGGCTTTGAACTACTTTACAAAGTAGGTCGTTAGAGATGTTTAATTCCACTCTGTTGCCTGTTCCGTTCTCACCACGGACTATTCAATGCTCTCATGATTTATAGACTCCTAGTATTGGAAAGCGTATTTGCCCCAACGTAGTATTTTCCACGCAAGCACAATAAGTAGCACTCTACGTGGTCCGAACACCACGTGCCGGATTTATATAATGAATAACAGACAGACGGTGAGAGTGTTATGGAAATGGGTAGCTAACCCATTCCTCTAACGTCCTCACCCCACTTATTTGTAGCTACCATAAATAGTAAAACAGGAAAGTTGAATTAAGAAAAAAATTAAAACATTTTGGAAATACCATACAAAATAAAAAGTCAAACAAATCCTTTTGATTGTAGGTTCTTGTTGAAAATTTGTAACTTTATAAGTTCCTAGTGTCAAGCATGGCATTAGCGCTGTGTTTGTCTTAACGCAAGCTCGCCTAGGACACCGTCCACGTGGATACTTGCATCGGGATATCAAACCACGTGGCTCGAGTGTATAGTTATGCTGAAACATGTCATCAAACTTACTCATTATACTATTACAGTTGGTATCAATATCATGAAAGCGTGGATATTTTTAGGGGGAGAAGCTATAAACTTACCAGGATTGGGAAAATTGGCTAGAGGGGTGAGTTATGATGACGAAGATTGAAGATGTAAATTAATACAAAGACATCCACGTCTTGATAAATGATTTTATTTCTGTAATTAGGTTTGTACAAACATTTTTACACGTCAATCTTGACTTTCTCAGTCAGTTTTGGGCCTCAATGTCAAGCCATTGCCAGTTCCTGTGCCAAGGGACAATGCTCGGAGGCTGAGGTCCGAGGTTAACTAATAAAGGCTCGTGGTTCGTTGGTGCTAAGCCTGACATGGGATTACTCGGTAGCTCTTTGATATACATGGGTTCCTAGTCTTTTTCGAACAGAAATTGCCTGATCGGGGACAATTATAGTCACGCCCCACTAACCACGCCCCCCTAGCCACGGCCCGCTAGCCACGCCCAAATGCTTAAAAAGGATGGACTGCTGTGAAAGAGTGATAACGCAGCATTGGTGTATTTGGCGCAAAACCGCTGTCAGTGGTAAATTTCACCTTAGGAGCTCATGTTAGTCTAAGTTCCTAGTGATTCGGAGTATATCTTAGGGCCTGTGTACACCACGTTTTTTAAACGCGCCGTTGACGCGCGTTTTAGAAACATGCGTCGACGGCGCGCGAGAAACATTCGGTGTGGTCGGAACGGTTAACGTTAAACAGTACTTACTTTTGTTATTCTCGGCAAAAATATTATTAAAATATGTATTAAGTAATAAATTGAGTAAATACAGTATAGCCGTGCTTAATTTCCATCCACCACAACAATTCGTCGCATAAAATATACGAGTTCAAGTATATAAGGACGCCAAACAGCCATCAAACCAGTCACATGTTGGCGTGGCTATCGAGGCGCCTTAACATACTGGTCCTTCGAGCCGGATCTAGAAGAGTTCCAGTTCTGCCTGTAGTGGATATAATAATCTTCAAACATTCGTCGCATAAATATACGAGTTCATGAAGAAAATTCAATCGGCGTTGAAAACTTATTGATCAGAGGGATTGGAGGAGTGGCGGGTCTCCACTTCCTACCCAATTCCCCATCCTGTCATTCGGTTTGTGTTAATTTTGTGCTGTAAGTCCAGTTGTTGAGTGGCGGTACCTAGCCGGTTGGTGCGGGCCCGACAGCCGTAAACTCGTGGGCGGCGGCACGTGGCACCGGTGGCATTCGTGCAACACAAAGGGTTTACAGTGAGTACTCTTGTTCTTATTTTTCCCTAAAAATGAGTGAGCCTAAGAAGGCTGAGTTTATAAAGAAAAGAGCAGTGATCAAAGGTCGGATAACTATACTAGAAAACTATATTATAAGATGTACTAGTCCGTTAAGTGATCAAAAATTACTAGAGTTAAGGTTACGCGTTGAAAATAGTTCGAGTTTCTTAGAAAACTATAGTGAGTTACAAAATAAAATTGAGGAAGATACAGACGTTCTTGATCTTCCAAAACAACTGGAAGAGAGAGAGCGTTTTGAAAATCAGTATTATATGGCTGTAGCTTCCGCCAAACTCTTGCTGCATAAAGAGGTACCTGAAAATAGTAATAGTTTAATCACTAAAGCTAAAATAAATGTTAAGTTACCGGACATTAAAATACCTACCTTTGACGGCTCGTACGATCAATGGTTGGAGTTTAAGAATTCGTACTGTAGTATGATCCATGATCGTGAGGATTTAGGTGGTGTACAGAAATTCCATTACCTGCGATCGTCATTAACGAATAGTGCGTCGCAGGTAATTAGTGCATTGGAATTCACAGCCACCAATTACTCTCACGCGTGGGGGCTGCTACAAAATAGGTATAATAATCCACAATTATTGCAGCACAACCACGTCAAATCCCTCTATACGATACCTTCCATAAATAAGGAATTTGCTTCACAAATTAGGAAACGAATAGACACTGGACTAAGAAACTTACGTGCGCTTACCTCACTAGGGGAACAAACGCATACGTGGGATACGTTAATAATATATTTGGTTGTTTCTAAACTAGATCCAGGTACCGAACGTGAATGGCAGCAGTAAAAAGGTACACTTTATCATGCTGATACGAAGCCATTCTTGAAGTTAGACGATTTGCTAAAGTTTCTCAAGGACAGGGCGGATATGTTAGAAATGATTAAGGTGAACCACACACCACAGCAAACATTCACACGACAACAAAGGTAATGAACTCAAACTCAAAGCATTTATTTCAATTAAACCATTTACAGGCACTTTTGAATTGTCAAGTGGTCGGTCAGTCAGAAATATGAAGCTAGTTGCCCATTCCAAAGCGTAGTAGGTACCTATGGAGAAGAACGGGCAAGAAACTCCATGGACACTCTTTTAAATTATATTGTTACATAAATATTAGTTACATCATTAATCTTGTATATAGGTATAATTATATGTGAGAACGATGTAAATAAGACGTACACATTGAGTGTCCAGTGTACAGCAAATATAAATTCAAACAAAACAATCCATAATAAAATAATTAAAACTAAGCCGTGGTGGCTAAGAGATGACCAGTCCCAACTGACAACTTGATAACAAGAAACAACCTACTCATAGTTACGTCGCTACGCACGCTGGTGATAATAATAGTAACCATACGAAAACTATCAATCGAGGTCCGCGCGTATGTGAAATGTGCAAAAGTAATCGTTCGCTATATACGTGTTCAAAGTTTATAAATTTACTTGTTCAGGACAGGATTAACTTTGTCATCAAAAATAATATATGTAAAAATTGTTTACGGACAGGCTACGCAGTCAAGGATTGTAAATTCGGTCCGTGTAGGCTGTGTCATCTTGATAAACAGAACAGCTAGATTCATGTCGATCTTCCTTCTGTCGCACTACAAGAACAGGCGGCGGTGTTTGTATGCTTCTACAGGAACATATCGAATGCATAAATATAAATTATATTTCAGAAATGTCTAAAGAATACATAATTGAACTATGCGCCACGGAATTACTGAAAGAGAATTTATTGATAGTAACTATGTACTGGAATAGAAGAGAGGAGGAAGTTTTTTATCAGCAATTCAAACAAATTCTTAAATATATAAACAATAAATACTACAAACAAAATGTAATAATAGGAGGCGATTTTAATATTAATATAATTTCAGACAATTTAAAAACAAATCAATTTTTAAATCTCATACAGGAACATAACTACACTCAACATATAAAGACCCCTACACGTATTACACCAAACACTGCAACGTGCATAGATTTAATATTCACAAAATTTAACAACAAAGACATGTACACAACCACTGAAGAGCTAGGTTTTTCTGACAATCAATTCGACATTTAAAAATACCTGAACAATCAGAAAAATACAACTGGTAAACAATGAAAAGACTATTTAATAATACAAATATAACAAAATTCAAAGAGGAAATACAAAAACTCAACTGGAACGATATTCTTACAAACAATAACAACATTAACATAAATTATAAAACATTTCATGACAAACTAATTTCTATTCTAAATCAATGTATGCCGATGCATAAAATAAAACTAAAAACAGAATATAAAAAATACTGGCTAACTGTAGGTATAAAAAAATCTAGTTTAAATAAAAGACTATTAAAGACATTGACAACAAAAACAAAAAATCCAATAATAACAAAATACTATAAAACGTATGAAACAACACTGAAAAAAGCTGTAATAGTCGCAAAGAAACTACACTTTAAAAATAAAATGATGCAATCTAACAACAAAGTTAAAACAATGTGGGAATTATCAATGAACGCACAAACAAGAAACTAAAGAGTGAAAAGCATAACATAACCCTACAAATAAATAATAACCTAACTTCAAATCCTCAAGAGGTAGCCAACATATTTAATAAATTCTTTTCCTCTATTGGTGGGGACAGCACACTAACTACTGCCAGCACACCAAAACGCTCCCCGGTGGTTTCAGCTACACAAAATACATTACATCTTAGCCCAGTAGATCCTTACGAAGTAAATACAATAATTAAAAATTTTAAAACAAAAGAAGCCATGGAATTGACGAAATCCCACCCACCCTATTAAGACAATGCGCTAACGAATTAACCTTGCCATTTTACATACTAATTAACCAATCTTTTGAAGAAGGCGTTTTTCCCGATTTGCTAAAAAAAGCTCTCATAAAACCGATCCACAAGAAAAATATAAAGACTGACCCAAACAACTACCGTCCCATTGCTCTCCTACCAACAGCCTCAAAGATATTTGAGAAAGCTATGTGCGTTCGTGTATATGCATTCTGTGAGAAATACAATATATTCAATGATAGCCAAAATGGTTTTCGCAAAAACCGATCTACCGTTTTGGCTGTTTATAAATATATACAAGAGGCACTCAATACAATAAACAATAAAAAATATGCTGTTGGATTGTTATTAGACATGACAAAAGCCTATGACAAGGTTCAGTTCGATACACTATTAAATAAACTGTACAACATTGGCATCCGCGGGAAAAGTTACGAATGGTTTACATCATATTTAAAAAACAGAGAACAAGTTGTAGAAATAGAACACTGCAATCATAAATTAAAAGAAATAGAATTAATACGATCCCAAAGCATACCCGTAAAAGCATCTATACCACAAGGAAGTGTAATAGGGTGTCTGCTATTCCTTGTTTACATAAATGATCTCCCCAACCATATCAATGAGTCATGCGTATTATTCGCCGATGATATCTCTATTTTACATCATGTGACAATTATTAATAACAGATAATAATAATAATTATTAATTTTCTGGCCGCACCGGGGATCTCGAGCATCCGGGCCCCAGTCGCCGTGAGCCTCACCCGGATGCCTTCGGTGGCGCCGATCTCCTCGAGGCTCACCGCATTCCCCACCTTGGCTAGCACGTCGCGGTAGGACACGCCCTTCTTTTCCGCTTCCGGCTGTAGCGTAATCACTACAGCTGCGGATTTCGGGGCGCGGAGCCTAGCCGTAACGCTTCGCGATTTTTGCCGCTGCCGCCTCTCCTTCCTTTTGGCCGCCCTTGCCACCGGCCGGCTGGCTCGCCGCTAGTGGGGGGCGCAAGACAATGGCCTCCAGGGCGGAAAACCGACCCTGGAAGGCAGCCAGCTCCTGCCGCACCAGGGTCAGAACCCGGTCTTCCGCAGGCACGGGCCATCCCTGCCCATGCTGCTGCGCCCCCTCCTGCGGCACCTCCCTGGGGCCGGCTGCTCGCAGCCCGGCCAGGTCTGCTCGGAGCTCCTCATTCTCCTTCCGGAGAAGCTCCAAGGCGGCTGTCAAGCGGGCGACCTCTGCCCGCATTTCGGACATTACGTCCGACGGAGGCCCAGGTTGAATGATCTCCGCTGCCGCTATAATGGAGGCCGTGGCCGCGGATATGGCCTTGTCTTTAGAGGACTTAATCCTCTTCACGGCCACATCCTTTATCGCGGCTGCCACGACCTCCGCAAACCTGGCCGCTCGCTCCGAGTTGGAGCCGCCAGCGGCGACCGGCTCACCACCTGAGGACTCTGACATGGCCGCCCTGCGGCCGGTCACTCCTGGGTGGTTCTCCTCCATGGCGGGTCGCTGGGCCGGCTCGGCAGGGCTGGCTCGGCTTAACTCCTTGGCCTCCTCCTGGGTGGCGAGCCCTCTGCCCAAACCTTTTTCCCGGGCCCCACCCCGCCGGCTGGAGTGGATTTTTTTGGGGCCCGAGGTCCACTCTTCGGAGGACGACCCCTGGCCCTCCCCCGATTTGGGGCGCTTCAGGAAGAACCTTCGGTTCCTCCCAGCAGCCCCCTCCAATTCGCGCTCCGAGCTCTGGCTGGAGCCCTTTGCGCCAGATGCGGCGTGGGACTCCAACCCCGCATCACTCCCCTCCTCTACGTCCTTTTTGTTTTTTTTATATTTATTTTTCATAGTTAATCCCACGAGTAAATATAGGTAAATATGTCCACCGGGCAGAGCCTAGATGCGGCAGGTGCTCTGCAGGGGAAGCGCTAACGACTGGACTCCCTCCAGCCATTCATCCTCTCACCGCGCTTCGAAGCTTAGGATTGGGTGGTTTTTTATCTTAGCGGTAGCCTTCCTCTGGGCCAGGCAATTAAGCCAAGCCCCCGGCGGCGGCATTAGACATGCCTCCGTTCGCTGTCCGGCCAACCCGATTCAGCGCTCCCGCCGAAAGTTCACTCCTCGAGGACTACTCCTCAAGGAGAGAAACACGCGCCGCTTTGGTGCGCCTGCACCGCAGCGGCGGCCCTTCTCCGTCTACGCCCACTCAACTTACTCTGAAAGCAGAGGAGGAGTGGGCGATTTGACCCTCTGTAGCCCGGTTCCCTTCACCGACCATCAAGCATGATCGGTGATTGGAACCATGACCTTTCCTCGTTTGTTGAAGATTAGCCGCCAGCCCCCATGGCCCACCTAAACCTGGTGGGAAATGGGAGCTGACGTTGCTCAGGGTGTGCCACGAGGAGGCTCTTCAACATGCACCCCAATCAACATGCACCCCAATCTCCATGTCGATTATAAATTTTATTAACACATTCATTCCAAATACGTTCTCAGTTAATAGTAACGCTTCCTTCAGTGACTGGGCCACCATTGGTATACATACAAGTAGAAAAAGACTTTATGAATTGTATGATGAACGGACTTGTATAAATATAAATAATATAAAATAAAAAAAATAAAATATAAAATAAATAAAAATAATATAAGTATAAATCAAATGCAAAGATTTTTTAATGTACATAAATTACTGCATAACAAACAGTTCGGTTTAACAAGGGGTCGTTCAACTACCGATGTCGGGGTTGAACTTTTAGGGCATGTGTATAATGCATGGGAGGACAAATGCGATGCGTTGGGCATCTTTTGCGATTTGTCTAAGGCATTCGATTGTGTTCTTCATGAAACATTAATCAGGAAACTGCACCACTACGGAATCCGTAGCACCTCTCTGGATCTTCTTACTTCTTTATTAAGTGATAGGATTCAGAGAGTTAATGTAAACGGAAAAAGATCACCCGGATCGGTAGTAAGAATGGGGTCCCTCAAGGCTCAATTCATGGTCCATTTTTATTTCTTATTTATATAAATGACTTGCCTTACCTCATAAAGGACAAACATGATATAGTGTTGTTTGCAGACGACAATTTACTTGTATTTAAACTCAATCGTCAGCAGCTGGTTACTGACATTATAAATAGCGCCCTCGCAAAAGTAGGTAACTGGTTTAACAAGAAATAAACGAAATGTATTAATTTTACGATACCACATGTTAGACAGGTAGGAGCAAGTGTTCTCATAAAAGGGGAAGAGTTGAAACCCGAAAATACCACAGTATTCATAGGCATAACTTAAGACGCCAAGCTGCAATGGGGCCCCATATAGATAAAATGTCAAAAAAGCATAGCTCTGCAGCACACGCTGTTGGAAATATTCCGTGGTTTAACTGATTTAGAGACAGCCCGTTTAGTATACTTTAGTTATTTTATATTCTGCTGTGGGGAAATGCCGCCGATATTCAAACGATTTTTGTTTTACAAAAAAGGGCAATAAGTTCAATTTATAAATTAAGTCCCAGACACTCCCTCAGAGACAAATTTAAAGAGATTAATATAATGACTGTGCCTTCTCAGTATATTTATGAAAATCTTTTGTATGCACATAAAAATATTATTCTGTTTAAAAAATACAGTGTCCATAGTATAAATACTAGGACCAAACACAAATTTGTTGTTCCTACTACCAGGCTCAAGAAAATAGTTGGCTCGTTTAGATGCCAATGTATACGTTTTTATAATAAACTGCCTAGCCACATTCAAGAACTAAGCCTTAATAAATTCAAATCTTTTATAAAAAGGAAACTATGCCAGAAAGCCAAATACCGTCAATTACTTTATTGTCGACAAAAAGGCTTGTGAGTGAGCTGTTCCAATAAATTTACAAAGGGAATGTTGATTTATTTTATTGGTTTTTGCTAATTATTGTACTTTTAATCTTTGCTATAAGTATCTATAACGTTTTACATATACAATGACATGTATATTTACTGTATAAAGTATTATACAATTTTAATTGTTGTGAATGTGAGGACTATGTGGGTCATTGTTCCAGTTTTAATCAAGTTCTGGCAGTTTGAGTAGTTTATGTGGCCTACTCAAATGTCCTTTCTTGGGTATTGTTCGTCGAATCGTTGAGCTCCTTAAGTTCTGAGTTGTCCTGCACGATTGCTGACAATTGCGTGCACTGACTTGACAGGTCCACTCAATCTGTGTGGTTCTTTCCTCAAATTACCATTTCAGACACCGATCTACATAGCCTTCACATGATCTGACCAAGATTCTGTCTGGACTTTAAATGAGACTGTGACCTCTGAGTTTGTTTCGGCCTTTCTTCTCAGAGTAGTCAGATAGGAAACGCCGACCACATCTAGTTAAAAAAAATATGATTGACGTGTAAAAGTGTTTGTAAAAACCTACTCACAGAAATAAAATCATTTATCATTTATATGACATTAACAACTCTTTTTATACAATATATAACCGACACATCATTATCTTTATGTTCTGCTATGTCCTTCGATATCAAGCGCGAAAAATCTCGTGCCGTACAAAATAATGTATACGCTGCGTCCCATTCACTTTCAATGTGCGCAGGTAGCAGTATTGATTTTCCTCCTCTGAGCTAAAAGCCCCATACTAGCAATCAGCAAGCGACCAGGAGTTTATAATGCGACAAGAGGTCGCGTGGCTGTTTCCATTGTTGTATGAATAGTTTTTTCCCGCGGCTTCGTATACATTTTCTTTTTTAGTTAATTAAGGAATAGACCTTTTCCGGCGACTAGCTATGCCCGCGGCCTCGCTCACGTGACTTTGTATTATTTTGGTATTATAGGTCTATACCTATATATATATTTATAGTCCGTAGCAAAATGACAAAAAAGGAACCCTTATAATTTCGACCTGTCCATTTGTCTTTCTGTCCGTCCCTATGTCACAGCCATTTTACTTATAGGCACTAAAAAGACACGATGATACAAAGTAAAAAAATACTTTAATTTTGGAAGTAGCTGTCTTTGGTTTTGTATTTTCGGTTTTTGCCACCGACTTCCGAAAGTCAATTTATTTTGAAATTACTAACGCTAACCCATAGTTTAGTGACTTAACCCTCCCACATCGGTGGGTTAAATATTTAAAAATTTAAAAGTTTAACCTTAGGAACACGGGTGGGTTTTAGTCAGTAAGAGTCTGACACGCCCTCCTGCTCTGCCCAGAGCGGGAGAAGTAATTTGATGATTTCCCAAACACAAAAAAAAAAAAAAAAAGATTTACCTCTAACTCTTGGTTGCGCAAGATGAATTTATTTGATTAACCCTGAGTTAGCTGTTAACTCCAAGTAAATGTGTGAATTGTTTTTATCTTTTTATTACGGACGCTTTTAACGTGCACGTCTTTCTACATCGTTCTCACATGTATAATTTCACCATAAGTGGTCACACACTTTTTTGTAACAATATTTTGATTTAAAAAAGTGTCTATGGAGTTTCTTGCCCGTTGTAAATTGCCTGTAATTGGTTTATAAAAAAAAATGCTTTGAGATTTATTTTTTTGAATAGTATTATTTATTTGGTGTAAGACACGACAAAACCAAATTCAGATGCTGTCGGTAACCTAAACACAAACTTATTTACAGTATAGGATAATTAAATAGAATACCCTATTTAATTTGCAACCAAGTTTATAAATAAACGCCATCTTATTATTCAATTTAAATTATTTTCTGTTAAAACTGTAGTCGTCGGCTGTTTAAAGAATTAAAGAAAGAAGAATGTTTAGTGGAACAAATCTTTGTAAGAGACGAATTATCAAACAAAGTGAATATATCTAAATAAAATAAGTTATTGCGTTAGTGAACGCATATATTATAATAAAGTTGTGTCTCAAAGATTTCAAATTTTGGCGTAAACATTTAAAATGTTCCGAATTTGCGAATGTACCGCCACCTAGCGAGAAAGTGTCTGAGAGCTCTTCTAAGGATCCGCCTTATGGTATAAATTGGAATGTTTGACGCGTGTTCATGAAATGCAACATCTCTAGGTGCCACCGCTGAAAATCTCAAGAGCTATAATAGATATCAAATTGTTTAAAGTTTTTCATTTTCATTGTAAAATTGTTGCCAAATCAACACCGAAAGTTTACTGGATCATCCAACTAGTGCCATCTCTTAGCATGACATGACGTCATTGGAGATTCGTGCAGTAGGCGTCCCTAATGGATAGGCTACTGTCCTCTCGTAGTATTCATGTGAAACGTTAGATGTCTCTCTTCGGTAGAACTCACGAATAATTTTATTGATGTGGAAGACCTCCTACCGTGTTCTGCGCTCCTAGTACAAATTGACGACGAGGCGTACGGCCTGCCAATGCAGCGCTTCCGTTTTCATAAAATATTTCTCCTTGCCTACCCTCCATACTCAAATCTCAAATCGTTTATTGCAATCCTTATTGTACAATTACAGGTGGTAGATAAAAGAAAAATAATAGAAACAATTATGGACCCTGTCGGGCACAGCAAATTTTTAAATAAGTAGAGAGAGGAAGAGCGCTTTATTAATTTTCTTTGTTATTAAGGTGGATATATTTTATATCCTATATTATTAACCTATGTATTTATATTTCCATTCATTCACTTATTCTATTAATACTCGTATGTTATATGATGCACGTTTATCTATTAATTTATCATTTATTTAATTATATTTAATATTGCTTACTTCTTTACTTGCTTAGTTTTTTATTATTATTAATGTAGTATATTTATTAGGTACCTATTGTTTTATATTTATTTTACTTGATAAAATAAATATCTATTATTCATAGTTATGTATTATTATTATTGAATTTATCCGTTTGATATTCTTGTACTGTGTAATAGCTTTTTTTAATTAAGTATGACTGATTTAGTTTATTTAAAAATATACTGGTTTTATTTTGTTGTTTTATCTTTTCTGGTAATTTATTATATATTTTTATTGACATTGAATAGGTATGGACTAGATGAATGTAATTTAAGGCGGGAGGGAGGCAAATTTAGTCTATTTTTATGGCGAAAAGAATAATTTGTTTGTATGTCTCCCTGTGTGCTATAAGAATCTGGATATTTAGGTACGGACTAATTTAAACAATTCTAAGATATAAATACTAACTAAGGTGAGAATCTTGTGTTTTTGAAAGTAAGGTTTGCAACTATATGTTCGTTCTATATTGGTAATTATTCGTGTTAGCTTTTTTTGGAGGGTAAATAAGGATAAATGATAATGATAAATGATTTATTTCTGTAAGTAGGTTTGAACAAACACTTTTACACGTCAATCATATTTTTTTTAAACTAGATGAGGTCGGCGTTTCCTATCTGACTACTCTGAGAAGAAAGGCCGAAACAAACTCAGAGGTCACAGTCTCTTTTAAAGTCCAGACAAAATCTTGGTCAGATCATGTGAAGGCTATGTAGATCGGTGTCTGCAATGGTCTTTTGAGGAAAGAACCACACAGGAGGGAGCGTCTGTGCTATTTCCCCATAAGATGATGCCATAGTTAAACCAAGCGTGGGCATACGCGTAGTATGTGACTAGTGCGGTTTGTAGTCTTTTTTATTTCGCGGAGAGCATAATTAAAACGTTCAAATTTTTGATTTTACTGTCTGTATATGTGTTTTCCAGTTTATATGAGTGTCTATTGTTAAACCTAGGAGAGTGAAATTGTTAACTGTTTTTAATTTATGTTGATTAAAAGTAAAATCTATATTTATTTAATTTTTCTGCCAGGGGTGGAACGCGACGCACGAGGTTATGGTCGCTCATCCAGTTTACAGTTTTTCCAAGAATAGTCGTAAGTTTTTCATTTCAGTTAGTATTTGTTTGGCATGAAGTCAGGATCGAGATATCATCCGCAAAAGTACACACGGCCCGTGTATGGTTTTGGGGAGGTCATATAAATATATGAGGAAAAGGAGGCAACCTATAACACTACCCTGGGGTATTGAGGCATGTATTGATTTAACATCAGATCTAATGAGCTGTGCTTCTTTTGTTTTTTGATTGTAATATTCAATCTCAACTAATTGTTCTCTATCTTCTAAAATAATGCGAACCAGTCATGGGCTTTTCCGCGTATAAAAATATAGCTTATTTAATAATATTTTTTATTGCACTTTGTCGTAGGCTTTGGTCATGTCGAGTAATATCCCTATGGCATATTGTTTATTATTTGTTACATTTAAAAACGTACGGTGGGCTGCATCAATTGGGTACCCCAGTTGTATTAAAATTAACTTTGAAGGGGGGTACCCGCATTGTGACGCTGACTGTACATGGATCTTTACCATGTGATTTGTGAACAGAATATTAGTCAGTTGAGTCGGTTAGTTACACTCTCGGACTAATCTATTGCTTTATAAATGAAAATTGATACATTAATCAATTATTACTATCATATTTTTAACAGTGTACCTACCTGGGCATTATTCAGTACGCTTAAAATATTAGTTTTAATATTTTATATTATAAAATAACTACAAACCTAGCACGCTCTGGAGTATTTACATTAACAATAATTCTTCTCTTCTGGTTCTCACACACTATTGTCTACATTTCTTTTTCCTATCGCCTTTCGCGGGTCTGCTGGAAGAAATTTTTTTAAAAATAAGCAGTTCCTTTGTGCTCAATTCTAATATGTCGTATTCTGTATCTTTTTTACCGTGTGTACGGTATAAATAATAAAATAAATAAATAATTAAAAATACATGTACATAATGGAATCTCTAATAATTCCCATTTTGTGTTATAAATGTTATTGAACACTCTACTATTATAATGATTGCGCCTCTTTTGCTGAACCTCGAATGACTGCTTTAAAAAGGTCTTAAAAATACTAAATTGCCAAGTAGCTGCGACCAACTTGGATGTAGTGTTCGACGTCCGCTGCCGAGGTACCGCTCGCATCGCTCGCTTGACTCGCGCTGTTTGTCACAGTTCTAACTTAACCTTATCCGGTTGATCGGGGTACCTTAGCCTGGTTACTGCGAACAACTGTGAAAAAAGGCCAGAAAATTAAAAAGAGGTTCATTTATTTAAAATAGTTTGCGTTATTAGAAGCGGAAAAAAGTTAGAGGTAATTTTAAAAAAAATGTGTCCTTCATTAGAAGGTCAATCAGTTATGCGCGGGAGACTACGAAGTGATTCGCAGGGCGGCGGTTGGCGGGGTAAAGGGAGGGGGGGAGGGGGTAGGTAGGCACGTGGTATCGACACAGGGGCCCGTGCGCCGCGGTAGCTTTGGCGGCATCTTCTATCGCTTCAAAGAAAGTCGCCGAACTCGTAGGCTATTTAGCGATACTAAGATATACTTGTAAAATCAGATACTCTAAAAATTTTTTTGAATGTGCCGATTTTAATAGTTATTTGTTATTGACCTCTTGACTGGCCAATGTTCATTTTTTTTAAATTATAATTTCATCAATGTTGTTCTTGTAGGTCAATGTATACGTCCCTAAAAGGAACAACAGGGTTTTTGTTACATATTGTATACAAAAAAAAAATCTTTAATAACCATATCCAATTTCAGCTTTTTAACATTGGATAGTTTGCTAAAATATAGACTTGCTGTTAAAGCGTACTACATTTTTGCAGCAAGAGTGAGAAAAAAAGAAAGCGTCACACGTGTTTGAAAACTTGAGACTACTAAGATAAGTGCACAAAGATTTAATATAAAATTTTGGTTTGGGATAATTTTGATGAGATAGACGAAGGAGCTTCATTATCGTTTATAGGTTAAGAAGTATAAAACGGCTTATATCCAATGGGAATAAAATTATTTATATCTTTGTATGTCTTTTTTTATCAACGAATAAAAGGATGTATAGATGATTACACACATGACATGGTGATGTTACACTTTTTAAGTCGTACTGCCAAACACTTTACACAAGTAGCCCGTGGGTTAACTACACACTGGGAGCATACAGCGCCCTGCGTGTTCAATACAACAACGCGCTTAGGGTGTTGCTGGGGCTACCACGATTCTGCAGTGCATCGACGATGTTCGCGGAGGCGCACACTGATGGCTTTCATGCCCTAATAAGGAAGCAATGTGCGTCGCTGCTGAGTCGTGTTAGGTCCAGCAGCAACAGTTTATTAAGCGTGTTCGCGGACAGGTGGGACTCTTCACTGCTGCGCCACTGGATGCGCTTGCACACTGCCTTGTGAGCCGTGGGAATTTCCTCCTCGTCAAATTTAATGTGTTGCTTCTTCTGTGTTGTCACAGCTATTTTATTGTTTGTATTGATTATTTGTATCTTTTTGTGTGTTGTGTATTTTTGAGATTTTGTTAGTTTTTGTTAGAATTTGTATTTTACTGTATGTTTCGTTCATTTTTGTAAGTGTACCTATGGACAGAAAGTCTGAAATAAACGTTTATTTATTATTATTTTATTTTATTATAGAAAATATATATTTTTTATACTCATGATAACACAGATAAGTAGGTACGCTACATAATGGTTTAATAACAAACAAACTACCATCACCACACATTTTGTGTATTAGCGTGTTAGACTTTCAACTTTCTTTAAACAGCTCTCCTGAAAAATTACTAAATCTGCACTAGCCACTAGTCTTCTAGATCTAGACAAGAGGTCCCCAAACTTTTTTGTGTCATAGACCACGTGCCATGTTTTTGGCTTTGGGTAGACCCCCTGCTTAGCTAATATTGTTCTTTTTTTTTAAATTCATCATCTTCAAATGTATTTTGACTTATGTCTAATTGTAGTGAGATGTAGAAGAAAAACAAACAACCAAGGGCCTACAGGTCGTCGTCGACCCCTGGAAGTCGATATAGACCACTTTGGGTATCACTGATCTAGACCATCGATATGTAGATTCTAAGGCACAGTAGAGTAGTCATAGTAGAGACGAGGTAGCATTCTGCGTTTACCGGTAATCCCGAAGCTCTGCCGACACCGTGTGGTTTAGTCGACAAGGTATTGATTATACTAAGGATTTTACAAAAAGTAACAGCTCATTTTGAATCTCCACCTCTACCATGTTGATTATAAAAATTGAAAACACATTCATTCCAAATACGTTCTCAGTTAATAGTGACGCTTCCTTCAGTGACTGGGCCACCATTGGTACACATACAAGTAGAAAAAGACTTTACGAATTGTTTGATGAACGGACTTGTATAAACACTGCTGCATTTAATTTATCAACAATTATTCTTTATTATTTAATAAAGTTTGTAGTAACCAAGTCACGTGATTTGAGTTCAAACATTAAAAATAGTGGTAATGTAATAAAAATGACAGATTCTCAAGTTGCCGCGGCCTTTGAAAATTTCTATGAAGAGATTTCCGTATCGACTACTAAATTTCTAAACTCTTCACCCACTGCTGCAGAGTCTTTACTTAAAGATAGCATTCCAATTTGTGATTCTGAATTTAATTTCGAATATGTCACTTGTAAAGATATAATTAAAACCTTTCACACGTTAAATGTGAAAAAGACTGCAGACCTATGGGGTAATTCTGTAGACGTTGCTAATTCAATTCTAAATATTGAAGCACCTACTTTAGCTGTTATTTTTAATAATTGTATTGACCGTGGTGAGTTTCCTGATCTTATGAAAAACAGTAAAATAATACCGTTGTTTAAATCGAGTAGTACATCAGACCCTACTAATTATAGACCTATTTCAGTGCGACCTACATTTAGTAAAATTTTTGAAAAACTTATTTAAATCAAATGCAAAGATTTTTTAATGTACATAAATTACTGCATAACAAACAGTTCGGTTTTACAAGGGGTCGTTCAACTACCGATGTCGGGGTTGAACTTTAAGGGCATGTGTATTGTGTTGCATGGGAGGACAAATGCGATGCTTTGGGCATCTTTTTCGATTTGTCCAAGGCATTCGATTGTGTTCTTCATGAAACATTAATCAGGAAACTGCACCACTACGGAATCCGTAGCACCTCTCTGGATCTTCTTAATTCTTTATTAACTGATAGGATTCAGAGAGTAAATGTAAACGGAAAAAGATCACCCGGATCGGCAGTAAGACTGGGGGTCCCTCCCTCAAGGCTCAATTTATGGTCTATTTTTATTTCTTATTTATATAAATGACTTGCCTTACCTCATAAAGGACAAACATGATATAGTGTTGTTTGCAGACGACACTTTACTTGTATTTAAACTCAATCGTCAGCAGCTGGTTACTGACAATATAAATAGCGCCCTCGCAAAAGTAGTTAACTGGTTTAACGTTAATAACCTTCTTCTTAACGAGAAATAAACGAAATGTTTTAATTTTACGATACCACATGTTAGACAGGTACAAACAAGTGTTCTCATAAAGGGGGAAGAGTTGAAACCCGAAAATACCACAGAATTCTTAGGCATAACTTAAGACGCCAAGCTGCAATGGGGCCCCCATATAGATAAAATGTCAAAAAAGCATAGCTCTGCAGCATACGCTGTTGGAAAAATTCCGTGGTTTAACTGATTTAAAGACAGCCCGTTTAGTATACTTTAGTTATTTTCATAGTGTAATGTCGTACGGTATTCTGCTGTGGGGAAATGCCGCCGTTATTCAGACGATTTTTGTTTTACAAAAAAGGGCAATTAGTTCAATTTATAAATTAAATCCCAGACACTCCCTCAGAGACAAATTTAAAGAGATTAATATAATGACTGTGCCTTCTCAGTATATTTATGAAAATCTTTTGTATGCACATAAAAATATTATTCTTTTTAAAAAATACAGTGATATCCATAGTATAAATACTAGGACCAAATTGTTGTTCCTACTACCAGGCTCAAGAAAATAGGTGGCTCGTTTAGATGCCAATGTATACGTTTTTATAATAAACTTCCTAGCCACATTCAAGAACTGAGCCTTAATAAATTAAAATCTTTTATAAAAAGGAAACTATGCCAGAAAGCCAAATACTGTCAATTACTTTATTGAGGACAAAAAGGCTTGTGAGTGAGCTGTTCCAATAAATTTACACAGGGAATGTTGATTTATTTTATTGGTTTTTGCTAACTATTGTACTTTTAATCTTTGCTATAAGTATCTATAACGTTTTACATATACAATGACATGAATATTTACTGTATAAAGTATTATACAATTTTAATTGTTGTGAATGTGAGGACTATGTGGGTCATTGTTCCAGTTTTAATCAAGTTCTGGCAGTTTGAGTAGTTTATGTGGCCTACTCAAATGTCCTTTCTTGGGTATTGTTCGTCGAATCGTTGAGCTCCTTAAGTTCTGAGTTGAGCTGCACGATTGCTGACAATTGCGTGCACTGACTTGACAGGTCCACTCAATCTGTGTGGTTCTTTCCTCAAATTACCATTTCAGACACCGATCTACATAGCCTTCACATGATCTGACCAAGATTCTGTCTGGACTTTAAATGAGACTGTGACCTCTGAGTTTGTTTCGGCCTTTCTTCTCAGAGCAGTAAAAAAAAAGTCATCTAGTTAAAAAAAAATATGATTGACGTGTAAAAGTGTTTGTAAAAACCTACTCACAGAAATAAAATCATTTATCATTTATATGACATTAACCACTCTTTTTATACAATATATAACCGACACATCATTATCTTTATGCTCTGCTATGTCCTTCGATATCAAGCGCGAAAAATCTCGTGCCGTACAAAATAATGTATACGCTGCGTCCCATTCACTTTCAATGTGCGCAGGTAGCAGTATTGATTTTCCTCCTCTGAGCTAAAAGCCCCATACTAGAGATCAGCAAGCGACCAGGAGTTTATAATGCGACAAGAGGTCGCGTGGCTGTTTCCATTGTTGTATGACTAGTTTTTTCCCGCGGTCTCGTATACATTTTCTTTTTTTAGTTAATTAAGGAATGAACCTTATCCGGCGACTAGCTGTGCGCGCTGTGTGTGCGCTCACGTGACTTTGTATTATTTTGGTATTATAGGTCAAGGGAAACGTGAAGTCCGTAGCAGAATGACAAAAAAGGAACCCTTATAATTTCGACCTGTCCATTTGTCTTTCTGTCCGTCCATAAGTCACAGCCATTTTACTTATTACTTACTAAAAAGACACGATAATACAAAGTAAAAAATTACTTTAATTTCGGAAGTTGCTGTCTTTGGTTTTGTATTTTCGGTTTTTGCCACAGACTTACGAAAGTCAATTTATTTTGAAATTACTAACGCTAACCCATAGTTTAGTGACTTAACCCTCCCACATCGGTGGGTTAAATATTTAAAAGTTTAACCTTAGATTTACCTCTAACTCTTGGTTGCGCAAGATGAATTTATTTGATTAACCCTGAGTTAGCTGTTAACTCCAAGTTATTTAGTATAACCCATGAACGTGCAAGTGGGCCTAAATGAAGTAATGTTATCGAGTAAAGTTCTTTGTTTTTCTTCGTTCCTTGTGTTATTGTCGTCTGTCACAGAACTATGTGGCAGTGTAGCTATTTGGTAGCAGCCACGGCCGTGTAGCTGCCGTAGCAATGACGAATTCAATTTACATAGGTCGTAATTTTAAATTTCTCTCTTGAAGGTTTCGTTGTTGCCTAATTTTGTTTTATTCATAACGTGTTTACCAGTTACCTACTTTACGATTACCTGATATAGGTGAAAATATTTATTTTTAATCTTAAAACCTTGAGGCTTACCTATCTTTGAGTGTAAGAAGAACGTTCACACCTCAAGCTTCTGAGAAAATACTAATGTTTTATGTTTCCGTAACTTTTATTTTTGTACATTTAGATGATTAAAAACTTGTTTAAAAAAAGATTATTATTATTCTACTATTATATGACTTTTATTAACATGTTTTAAGAAACAATAAAAATGATGTGGGTGCAGTTTATCAGAAATGAAATAAAAAGAAGTGTTTGTTATTATTATATTATCAAATTTTTATAATATATACAAATATAATATACAAATAACTTTGGATACACACTAATGACATGGATATTTACTTTGTAAAGTATACATTATTTTAATTATTGTGTATGTGAGTCTTTGTTTTGTTTTAAGTTAATGATGGTCGCGCAAATTGAGTAATTTATGCGGCCAACCCAAATATCCTTTCATTTCAAATCGTTGAGCTCCTTAAGTTCTGAGACATATTTGATTCACTGCTAATAATTTAGTATTAAATGGGAAAAAAACGAAATGCATAAGATTTGCTTTACCGAATGTTAAAAGTAGTGATTGTGACATAGTATTCAATAACGAGAAACTAGAATTTGTCGAAGAAACTGTTTTCCTGGGGAACGCTCGACTCAAGGCTGCAATGGGGACCTCATTTGACATCTCTTGCAGGACGGCTAAGTTCAGCAGCATACTATGCTGTAAGAAAAATCCGTCAATTTACTAATGTAGATACCGCGAGGCTAGTCTATTTCAGCTATCTTCATAGTATCAGGTCTTACGGTATTTTATTATGGGGACGGGCTGCCGATATTGACTATTTTTATTCTGCAGAAAAGAGCTATCAGAGTAATAGACAGCCTCCGCAGGAGCGATTCTCTAAGGGAACTGTTTAAAGACATTAACATCATGACAGTCTATCTTGTCAACATATTTATGAAAACATCATGTAGATACGTAAGGAAAAATTTTAATCTTTTCAATAAATGAGGTGAAAGACACAACTATAGGACTAGAAATAGGGACCAATTAGTTCAACCAGGTTTCAGACTGGCTAAAGTAGACTCATCCTTCATGGGGTACTGTTTAAACACCTAGTCCAACTGAATGAAACGAAATTTAAATCTCGTATAAAACGCACATTATACAGCCAAGCATATTATAAGTTGGGGGATTACATCGCTGACGAAAATGCTTGGCTCAGGGCTGGTCCTGCTCCACAAGGGCACGTTAACTAATTGATTAGCATTCGAAGATATTGTTGGAGCTGATGAAGGTTGTACAATCTATCTTTGCATTGTATAAATTCAATCAAGGTGTTTGTATATTTTTAAAAGAAAATATTGAATTTAAGGTCCGACATGACATAGCAGACATGTCAGTTGAATGCATTTTTGAAACCTGTGGAGTGGAGATACCTAAACTTAATCTTTTACTTATAGTTATTTATTGGCCGCAGAAGAACAGGGAAACTGAAATATTTTATACTTCCCTAGGGAAACTCTTACATAAACTTAACGTAAAGAATAAACAAAGAGATATAATCATCGGAGGAGATTTTAACATAAATATTCTAGAAAAAAATAGAAATTCTTTTGCTCTCCTGAACTTTATGACTAACTACAACCTCCGACAGCTAGTGACGGAACCTACGCGAGTAACAGCCACGAGCTCAACATGTATCGACCTAATATTCACAAACAACCACATTCATGATTTTGACCTGGAAGTTTTAAACCTGGGACTCTCAGACCATAAAGGAATAACGCTTTCAATACCTATAAACGACCCTATAATAAACAATATGACACAAATGACAACTCAAAAGAGACTTTACAATAAACAAAACATGGAAGCGTTCAAAGCTGAACTACGGAAAGTAGATTGGAGTAATAAAATTGACACAGATCAAAACACTAACACAAATTACGTATCCTTCCATGGCCATCTACAAAAAATGTTAGATCAGTGCATCCCGAAGAAAAACATAAGAATTAAAAGTACGCCCCCTAAAACGTGGCTAACTACTGGTTTAAAGGTGGCATGCAAACACAAAAGGTTACTAAAAGCACTAATAACTACAACCAATAATGATATACTACATAAACATTACAAACAATACGAAAAAATACTCAAGAAAACGGTAACACACTCCAAAAGACTAAATTATATAAAAAAAATAAACAAATCTGAAAATAAAACCAAAACAATGTGGCAAATAATTAAAAAGTGTACAAATAGACAAAACAAAAAAAAACAACAGGTAATATGCAATTGCGCGTGAATTAATTACCTTACAGATAATGCGAAATTCATAGCAAACGCTTTCAATTACTATTTCATATCAGTTGGCAAATCGGACAGTACAATCGGAGATAATGCTGCAACTGGCCGCCCAGGGCCCTCGCAAAGCGAAAACTCTATTTACATTAGCCCAGTGGACCCAAACGAAATAAAACTTATAATTAAAAAACTTAAAAATAAACGAAGCTATGGACACGACGAGCTAACGCCAACACTAATAAAATTATGCGCTGAGGAATTATTAATGCCACTGACTCTACTAATAAATCAGTCCCTTGACGAAGGATGTGTTCCCGACCTGCTTAAAGTAGGTAGCAGTAATAAAACCGACCCATAAAAAGGGAGATCAGACCGATACAAATAATTTTCGGCCTATAGCCGCACTACCTACATTCGCGAAAATTTTTGAGACAGCAATGTCAAAACGACTTTACTCATTTTGTGAAAAGTACAAAATCTTCAACGATAGTCAAAATGGTTTTAGGAAAAATAAATCTACTACACTGGCAATATTTAAATACATACAAGAAGCATTAAATATAATAAATAATAACAAACACGCAGTAGGGATTTTACTAGACATGAGCAAAGCCTACGACAGAGTGTCTCACAAGATCCTTCTAAATAAACTATATGAAATAGGTGTCAGGGGCACAGCTTACAAATGGTTTTGCTCTTACTTAGAAAATCGGGAACAATATGTACAAGTAGATTATCAAGATGCACAGACTGGCCAGATATCGCGTGTTAAATCTGGTAGAGCAAAAGTAACCATGTCAATTCCTCAAGGTAGTGTTTTAGGGTGCCTATTGTTCCTAATATATATAAATAACCTCCCTAAAGAAATAAATTCATATAGCGTCCTATTTGCTGACGACATTTCAATAATTTTTCCTTATGATAATAACGGGACCATAAATGAAATCATAAATGACATTCTTACTAATATAGTGGCATGGTTGAAAGACCATAATTTAGAAATAAATTTCTCGAAGATGAAGCTGATGCAATATAGACCATATCAGAAAGAAAAGGTAGATATCGACTTCTCATATAATAATACAAAATTACAATGTGTAAACGACTTTTCATTGCTAGGCCTGACTGTCGATACAAATATAAACTGGAGAGGTCATATACAAACCCTATCAAGTAAATTGGCTAGCTTTACATACGCCTTAAGAGAACTAAAAAAAGCAACCGACTTCAAAACAGCTCTTTCAGCCTACTACGCATACGCATATTCGTGGCTAAACTATGGAATTATATTGTGGGGAAATAGTGTAGATATAGAGCGACTATGTATTTTACAAAAAAAAATGCGTTCGAATCCTAGTAAATATAGAACGTACGGAAAGTTGCAAACAATACTTTATAGAACATAAAATTCTTACGCTAACAGGTATTTATATCCTAGAAGCTAGTAAATTTGTGAGAAAATACCCATCGCTTTTTCCGCTAGCAAAACAGCAACGCCCACAGCAACGCAGTCTTAGAAACCGATATCTAAAGGAATTAGCGGTACCAACTTCAAGACCAGCTATATTTCGTTCTGGGCCTCTGGCCATGTGCGTTAAAATCTATAATAAACTCCCGAATTCAGTTAAGGATACAGAGTACGACAACAAATTCAAAAATGACCTACAAAATTACTTAAACTTAAAATCATATTATAGCCTAACCGCTGGAGTGGATGAGGTGACCAAAGTCGCCGCATAGAAAGTGGCGCCACACGTTAGCGTCCACTCGCGTAACCTTTTAATTAATCGAAATCCGATAAACTTTATTCAATTTTTCATTTTTAAAAGATCTGTGGCACACTGTATCCGATTGCTTAGTCGATTTCGTGCTTAAAAGCCGCGTATTCAGATGTATGATAACACTACAAGCGTTCAACCAAAAAAATCAAATAATTAAAAAAATATGGCGTCTTGTCAGTGACGTACGGACTCGCGCGTGTTTTGTTTACATGATAAATAATTTGTGTTTTAAGTGGGTTTTCAAGTGTTTGAAGTGCTATGGCCTGTTAAGTGTGTGATAAATATTATAGTGAAGTGAATTACTGCAGGATTTCAAGGTCGGTGAGTGAAAAAATATTACGTAATTTCGGTTTTATTCCACAACCGGCGCTGACCGATTCATGTTTATTGTTATTACGTGTATGTGTTTTCAGATCCTTATTTTAGTACAGTGTGTTATTCTAATACCACTACTTTTATAACAAAGTTGAAGCATTAAATAAGCTTTCCACAGGTACCAATATTTTTATTCTACGTATCAGATTTATATTTATAAAACAACATTTTGTTTCCATTGTCTTGGCGGCCATTGTTATTTTTTTGCCGTCGGCAAATATTTTCAACTTTGCACGCTCGTAAATAGTACATATTGTACTAATGCTATGTGGTTTTATTAGTGTTTTGCGTTAAGTATATACACATAATGTATTTAAAACCTTAAACAATATAGGTCAACGCTCGTTTTTTCGAACTATAACCATTTATTTGAAAACAAAGTTACGTAAATACTATCGTACGTACGTATCGTACGTAGTGTTTGCGTAAATACTATCCTATTTCAAACGAAACTCCGCTATCTTAAAGCCCCGTTCCTTACCATAACAAAAAACACAAGTGTTAGCACCATTCAAACAAACCCAAGTCGTAAAAATGCTTTATTTACATTATCGGGCGGCCGAGCGGCGCCCCGCCGCGCCGCGCGCGCCGGTGACGCATCTGGCATTCATCTGGCTCGATTATTTTTCCCGCGCTCTGCGCCCGAGCGGCTAAAATAATTTTTAACTGAGAAATAAATAAATTACTATCGACTCGAACACATTACACAAACATAGCTGGTACTCTACAAGACATCAGTCAGAAAATGATAATTTATTTATTTAGTTCGTAAGAATGACATAATGTATAATAATAATTAATATTTTTTAAATTAATCTATATCAACAAATTGTATTAATAATTAATAATGATAGAATGTGAAATTAATTTAAACCTGTCGCCTATACATTGCTGTGCCCTAGCAGGGTTCATTGTTTGGAACTATCATAATGTAACAACCTGTAAACAACATGAAATGCAATAAATGAATATGAATATGAATCTCTTAGTATTGTATAATTCTATAGCACATGTGTGAGCACTATGTACCTACTATAAAGGTGACTGGGTTCATCTTTCATTGACTTAAGAGTGCCCTGACGACTGATAGTATGTCATGCTCACTCAAATGTGTCGCTGGTGGTCGCGTGTGTATTGGATCATTGAGTTCCTTTCAAAATGGTTGAGCTGAATGGTGCTGATCCAATTTGTTTCAAGTGAATTAAAATTGTATTATCTCTCACACTGAAGCCTGTCGCTAACTCTGACGCAGTTTGCGATAGATCCGCTTCCACGATCACTTTTAATTCTCTCTCTCTCTCTTTTAAGTCTCCGGCCATCCACGTGGTTTGTTCTGTAGGTCAAAAGTTCCAGAAACAAAACGTTGGAACCAAAAACGTACCGTGTTTTCTTTTACGGTAGTTTCCCCATATGCAATTTAATCCTTCGAGCTGTTTCTGCAGCGCCGGGAATTCGAAGATCCGCGGACGGTGAGCAATGGGTAGCTCGCCGTCCGATAAGGTCCAGGCCCGGGTCGACGGCGCAGTGTGTTCCACGCGCGCCTCTTAGAGATGTCAGCACCAATGACGGGATCCACCAGGGCCGATGCCTGCCAGAGTTGCGGGAAAGTTCGAAAGGGTAACCGTGGCCGCTGGCACAGGCAACTGAAGAAATAAATAAATAAATATCGTCTGACATTGCACACAGCACCATCTAGTTCCAAGTTAAGCACTTAACACTTAAGGCTTGTGTTATGGATACCAGATGGTTGATACACTACTTAAATACATTTTTTTTTTTCGTAAATACATACATATTATAAATATACATCCATGACTCGGGTACAAATGTCCATATTCATCATACAAACATTTGCCCCTACCGGGATTCGAACCCAGGACCATTTGGTTTCGCTGACTACACTTAGCCACTGTAGCCACTACACCAAACGTGTCGTCAAAAGAAATAAATGATAAATGACTTTATTTCTTTAAGTAGGTTTGAACAAACACTTTTACACGACAATCGTATTTTAAAAACTAGATGAGGTCGGCATTTCCTATCTGACTACTCTGAGAAGAAAGGCCGAAACAAATTCAGAAATCACGGTCCCTTTTAAAGTCCAGACAAAATCTTGGTCAGATCATGTGAAGGCTATCTAGATCGGTGTCTGAAATGGTATTTTGAGGAAAGAACCACACAGATTGAGTGGGCCTGTCCAGTCAGTGCACGCAATTGTTAGCAATCGTGCAGCTCAACTTAGACTTAAGAAGCTCAACGATTCGACGAACAATACCAAAGAAAGGACATTTGGGTAGGCCGCATCAACTACTCAAACTGCCAGAACATGAATAAAACTGGAACAAAAACAGATATAGTCCTCACATTCACAAAAATTAAAAATAATGTAATACTTTATACAGTAAATATTAGTGTCATTGTATATGTAAATAAGTATAGATACTTATAGCAAAGATTTGAAGTATAAATAGTTAGCAAAATAAAATAAATTAACATTGCCCGTGCTTTGTTGGAGCAACTCAATCCCAAGCCTTTTTGTCCTCAATATAGTTTTTTACAGTATAATAGGCATTCTGGCATAGTTTCCTCTTTATAAAAGATTTGAATTTATTAAGGCTTAGTTCTTGAATGTGGCTAGGAAGTTTATTATAAAGCGTATACATTGGCATCTAAACGAGCCACCTATTTTCTTGAGCCTGGTAGTAGGAACAACAAATTTGTGTTTAGTCCTAGTATTTATACTATGGATATCACTGTATTTTTTCAACAGAATAATATTTTTATGTGCATACAAAAGATTTTCATAAATATACTGAGAAGGCACAGTCATTATATTAATCTCTTTAAATTTGTCTCTGAGGGAGTGTCTGGGACTTAATTTATAAATTGAACGAATTGCTCTTTTTTGTAAAACAAAAATCGTCTGAATATCGGCGGCATATCCCCACAACAGAATACCGTACGACATTACACTATGAAAATGACTAAAGTATACTAAACGGGCTGTCTCTAAATCAGTTAAATCACGAATTTTCCTAACGGCGTATCCTGCAGAGCTAAGCTTCTTTGACAATTTATCTATATGGGGGCCCCATTGAAGCTTGGCATCCAAAGTTATGCCTAAGAATACTGTGGTATTTTGGGGTTTCAACCTTTATGAGAACAATTGTTTCTACTTGTCTAACATGAGGTATCGTATCGTATACATTTCGTTTTTTTCTCGTTAAGAAGAAGGTTATTAACGTTTAACCAGTTAACTACTTATGCGAGGGCGCTATTTACATTGTCAGCTGACGTTGCTGAAAAAGTGAAGTACCGTCTGCAAACAACACTATATCATGTTTATACACTCTTATATACTCTCCACCCTTGATGAGAATACTTTTTTCTACTTGTCTAACATGAGGTATCGTAAACTTAATACATTTCGTTTTTTTCTCGTTAAGAAGAAGGTTATTAACATTAAACCAGTTAGCTTCTTTTGCGAGGGCACTATTTACATTGTCAGTAACCAGCTGCTGACGTTTGAGTTTAAATAAAAGTGAAGTGTCGTCTGCAAACAGCACTATATCATGTTTATCCTTTATGAGGTAAGGCAAGTCATTTATATAAATAAGAAATAAAAATGGACCTAGAATTGAGCCTTGAGGGACCCCCATTCTTACTACTGATCCGGGAGATCTTTTCCCGTTAACATCAACTCTCTGAATCCTATCACTTAAATAAGAAGTAAGAAGATCCAGAGAGGCGTTCCGGATTCCGTAGTGGTGTAGTTTCCTGATTAATGTTTCATGAAGAACACAATCGAATGCCTTGGACAAATCGCAAAATGTTATAATGATAATATTAATGCATGTTTATCCTTTATGAGGTAAGGCAAGTCATTTATATAAATAGGAAAAAACAATGGAACTAGAATTGAGCCTTGAGGGACCCCCATTCTTACTATCGATCCGGGAGATCGTTTTCCGTTAACATCAACTCTCTGAATCCTATCACTCAAGTAAGAAGTAAGAAGATCCAGAGAGGCGTTCCGGATTCCGTAGTGGTGTAGTTTCCTGATTAATGTTTCATGAAGAACACAATCGAATGCCTTGGACAAATCGCAAAAGATGTCCAACGCCTCGCATTTGTCCACCCATGCATTATAGACATGCCCTAGAAGTTCAACTTCATCAGTAGTTGAACGACCCCTTGTAAAACCGAACTGTTTGTTATGCAGTAATTTATGTACATTAAAAAATCTTTGCATTTGATTTAAATAAGTTTTTCAAAAATTTTACCTAATTAAATTAAATTAAATATTAATTTGTTTCAGGAAATTATTTTATTCCCATATAAATCACTACAAATTAAATTGACAAATATAAATTAAAACCCTTGCATTAAAAAATAAAGATTTAAATAAAAACAAAACATACAAAAAATGTAGGTAGCACTGAAATAGGTATATAATTAGTAGGGTCTGATGTACTACTCGATTTAAACAACGGTATCATTTTACTGTTTTTGATAAGATCAGGAAACTCACCACGGTCAATACAATTATTAAAAATAACAGCTAAAGTAGGTGCTACCATATTTAGAATTGACTTAGCAACGTCTACAGAATTACCCCATAGGCCTGCAGTCTTTTTCGTCGGCCGCCCCCGGTACTCCGTCCCTCGAGGCAGTCACGAGGGGACGGTGTTGCGTGGCAGCACGGTTCGGGGAGATTGTAGTGGTGGGGGTATACTTCTCCCCGAACCGAACTCTTGCCGAGTTCCACAACTCCCTTGCGGAGTTGAAAGTCGTCGTCGTCGGGTTCCGTTCCCTCCCCGTCCTCGTCCTCGGGGATTTCAATGCCAAGAATGTGGCTTGGGGTTCCCGGTATACGGACACACGGGGCAGGATGGTGGAGGACTGGGCTCTGGAGACAGGCCTGCTCGTCCTAAATCGGGGTTCTGTCCCCACGTGTGTGCGGATGCGGGGTGAATCGGTGGTGGACAGCTCGTTCGCCAGCCCCGCTCTGTCACCGCGTGTCCTTGACTGGCAAGTCATAGAGGGGGTGGAGACCTATTCCGACCACCGGTACATCCGGTTTGACGTCTCCGCCCAGACCTCGAGCGCGCTGGTCCGACAGGCCCCGAGTGGTCCGCGGTGGGCGCTGAAGCAGCTGGACCGGGAGCTCCTCCTGGAAGCCTCGATCGTGCAGGCCTGGGTGTCATCACCGGACAGGCCTGCTGACATCAACGTCGAGGCGGAGTGGTTCCGGGAGGCCATGTCCGAAATATGTGACGTGGCAATGCCCCGGGCCCAGCCCGGACGCGCTCAGCGCCAGGTGTGCTGGTGGTCGCCAGAGTTGACGACTTTACGCAGTGCGTGCGTCGCTGCGCGACGCCGGTACACCAGGCACCGCAGGCTCCGTATTCGCCCTCCGGATACGGAAGCCATTCAGGCGGAGCTGTACGAGGGGTACAGAGCGGCGAAGACCGCCCTCCAAGCGGAGATCCTGCGGGCCAAGGGACTGGCCCGCGAGGAGTCGCTGGAGACTCTGAACGGGGACCCGTGGGGACGCCCCTACAAATTGGTGCGTGAGAAGCTCCGCCCATGGGCTCCCCCGCTGACGCAGAGTCTCCGGCCCCAGTTCGTGGAGGACGTGGTGAGCACTCTGTTCCCTTCTAGAGGGGACCATATCTCCCCGCCCATGGCTCCGCCTATTGCGGTGCTGAATGCGGACCACACCGCCGACGATGACGACGATGCTCCGGAGGTGACCGAGGTAGAGCTGCGAGTGGCGGTACGTAGGCTGAGTGCTAAAAATACCGCCCCAGGACCCGACGGCTTACCTGGGAAAGCCTGGGTCCTGGCCTCGGAGGCTCTCGGGCCTCGACTAAGGGGGCTCCTAAGCGCATGCATGGAGAGGGGCCAGTTCCCACTTCGTTGGAAGACGGGGAAACTGGTCCTCATCAAGAAGCCGGGGCGCCCAGCGGACTCTCCGTCCGCTTACCGGCCCATCGTGCTGCTCGACGAGGTGGGCAAGCTCTTTGAGAGAGTCATTGCAAACCGCCTCGTCGGGCGGCTGGTGCGGGTGGGGCCGGATTTGGCGGAGAGCCAGTTTGGCTTCCGCAGGGGGCGCTCTACGGTGGACGCCATCATGCGCGTGCGGGCCCTCACGACAGGGGATGCTGTGGCCCGGGGTGGGGTCGTCTTGGCGGTGTCTCTAGACATCGCCAATGCCTTCAATAACCTGCCCTGGAGTTGCATCAGGGAGGCACTCCGGTATCACCGGATGCCGACCTACCTCTGTCGTGTGGTCGAGGCCTATTTGACGGACAGGGCCGTCATCTACCCCGGTCACCAGGGAGTGTGGAACCGGCAAGAGATGTCGTGCGGTGTCCCACAGGGATCGGTCCTGGGGCCGCATCTGTGGGATATCGGCTACGACTGGGTGCTGCGCGCCGACCTCCCCAGCGGCGTCAGCGTGGTTTGTTACGCTGACGACACGCTAGTCCTAGCGCAGGGGAGGTCGCACCAGGCGGCGGCCGAACTAGCGACACGCGGGGTTGCGACAATCGTCGAGAGGATCCGGCAATTGGGACTCGAGGTGGCCCTGCACAAGTCCGAGGCCATGTGTTTTCATGGTCCTCGGAACACGCCACCGTCGGGTTCCCAAAAAACGGTAGGAGGGGTTCACATCGGCGTCGAGTCGACGATGAAGTACCTGGGACTCGTCCTCGACAGCCGGTGGAACTTCGTGGAGCATTTCCGACGTTTGGCTCCCAGACTGGAAAGGGCCGGGGCTGCCTTAAAGCGGCTCCTGCCCAATCTAGGAGGGCCAAACGCCTCCTGCCGGAGGCTCTACGCGGGGGTCGTGCGGTCCATGGCCCTTTACGGGGCACCGGTGTGGGCGCGTTCCTTGAGGCGGCGGCCAGCCCGCTGGTTGAATGCGCCCCAAAGGGTCATGGCCATCCGGCTGGTCCGGGGATACCGTACGGTCTCCGGTGAGGCGGCGAGCCTCCTTGCCGGATTACCGCCATGGGATCTGGAGGCAAAAGTTCTCGTGCACGTTTGGGAGTGGCGCGAGGTGGCGAAACGCCGGGGCGTAGCTCCGCGGCCGCGAGAAATCACGGTACAGCGGACAGAGCTCCGGCGGGATCTCAGGGCGGCATGGAGAGTGCGATTGTCGCAACCCAGCGCTGGGCACGCCACAATTGCGGCGATAAGTCCCCTCTTTGAGGAGTGGCTAGAGAGGCGCCACGGCGTCCTCACCTTCCGCCTGACGCAGGTCCTCACCGGACACGGTTGTTTCGGGAGGTTCCTGTTCCGGATAAGGCGGGAGGAAACGCCCGGGTGTCACCATTGTGTGGATCGCCCGGAGGACACGGTGGAGCATACGGTGGAGGTCTGCCCGGCTTAGGCGGAGCAACGCCGTGTCCTCGTGGAGGCGATTGGCGGTGGCGATCTCTCGCGTCCGGCCTTGGTCCAGGCCATGGTACGGAGCGAGAGGGCTTGGGAAGCCGTCACCTCCTTCTGCGAAGCAGTAATGTTCGCGAAGGAGGAGGCGGAACGCGTGAGGGAGAGGCAAAGTTTGCGCCCTCACGCCCCTAGCCGCCGCAGGAGACGCCCTGGGCGTCGGGAATCGCAGGCCGATTCCCGGCCACCGTAGGCGCGGGCCTGCGAACGGCGAGCAATGGGCAGCTCGCCGTTCGATAAGGACCAGGCCCGGGTCGACGGCGCGTTGTGTTCCACGCGCGCCTCAAAGAGATGTCAGCACCAATGACGGGGTTTGCTAGGACCGATGCCTGCTAGGGTTGCGGAAAAGTCCAAGAGGGTTACCGTGGCCCCTGGCATAGGCAACTGAAGGAACACGGGTGGGTTTTAGTCAGTAAGAGTCTGACACGCCCTCCTGCTCTGCCCAGAGCGGGAGAAGTTATTTGATGATTTCCCACCCACAAAAAAAAAAAAAAAGGTCTGCAGTCTTTTTGACATTTAACGTGTGAAAGGTTTTAATTATATCTTTACAAGTGACATAATCGAAATTAAATTCAGAATCACAAACTGGAATGCTATCTTTAAGTAAAGACAGACTCTGCAGCAGTGGGTGAAGAGTTTAGAGATTTAGTAGTCGATACGGGAATCTCTGCAAAGAAATTTTCAAAGGCCGCGGCGACTTGAGAATCTGATTTAATTATATTGTCATCAATAGCATGGCTGTAGTCACTACATCGGTTGCATGACCTTCCCGTTTGGCAATTAATGATACTCCATGTCATTTTTATTACATTACTACTATTTTTAATTTTTGAACTCAAATAACGTGATTTGGTCATACTACAAACTTTTTAAAATAATTTTGAATTATTCTTAACATATAAATTAAACTCAGCAGTGTTTTTACAAGTCCGTTCATCATACAATTCATAAAGTCGTTTTCTACTTGTATGTAAACCAATGGTGGCCCAGTCACTGAAGGAAGCGTTACTATGTATTAAACGAGAACGTCATTGGAATGAACGTGTTTTTGAATTGTGTGCATAACATAATAAATAAATCAAAATAATGTTGATAAGGGTCATCATTAGAAAGAAAGAAGAAAGAAAGAAAGAAATTTTAGTCGCCAGAAATGGTAATTTACTTTAAAGCTTAGGTGTAAATGTATCCAAGCGATTAGTAGTTATTAGGTTAACAGTGATTATTCGTAACCTGTTTGTTTAAATTTGAAATAGTCATTAAGTGTCCACAATGATCTGAATCTTTTTTAGTAAATTTTTTGTATAAATTTGAAATAGTTATTAATTGTCCGCAATGGTCTGAATCTATTCAATTGGTGTGCATGTGAGTAGTGGTGGCCCAGTGGTAACGGCCGCGACTTACGAGTTGTAGGTCGTAGGTTCGAACCCCGACAGGCGCTTTACTTTGTGTAAATTATTTCATCACCACTGCTCCGTGCCTCGGAAAGCACGTTAAGCCGTTGGTCCCGGCTGTCATTCGTGGATCTTTGACAGTCGTTACGGGTCGTCAGAAGCCCGAAAGTCTGACAACCAGTCTTACCAAGGGGTATTGTATTACCCAGTAACTGGGTTGTGGAGGTCAGATAGGCAGTCGCTCCATGTAAAATACTGGTATTCAGCTGCATCCGGTTAGACTGGAAGCCGACCCCAACATACCTAGTTGGGAAAAGGCTAGGCAGATGATGATGGTCTGAATCTATTCAATTAATAATTTCTTTGTGAGTTAGTATAACATCTGTAAAAATGTTATCTAGGCATGTGGCACTAGTGGGAGTTATTCTAGTTGGCTCCAGAAATTGGTTAGCAAGATTGTATGACTGAAGCAGACTTATAATTTTTATACTTAGACCAGAATTTTCTAACAAATTAACATTAAAATCACCACAAGTGATGAAGTGACTTGTTTGAATTACAGATTTTGTGCAACACTCCATCCATATCCTTTTCAATACAATCATACAATCCTGAAGGAGGTCTGTACACACTTAATATAATGAGCTGCTCCAATTCTACACAGGCTTTTTTAATTGTCCGCCTAACAGAGAGGCTCACAATTTCCTTGCGGTCTTTGAATTTAAGCTGGTTATTTACTAGAATTAATGAGCCACCATGTATAGCATTTACTCTGTTGAACGAACTACCAACCTGGTGAAGACTAAAATTGATCATGAACTGATGGTTTCTAAGCCAATATTATGTTATACAAAGAATCTATATTGCTACAATTTAGGAATAACTCTACTTCTAAATCTTTGTTCAAAAACCCTTGAATGTTTTGATGCACCAGGTTGATACTATATAACTTTTTCCAAAGACTTTCCAAAACACCCCCATCTCAGCAATTATTTATAGTTCTAATCTATAAATAATTGCTGACATGGAGGAGAAATACGATAATTCAGATGTAATGCCACTTTAAGGGCAATGTAACACCGATTAAAACTGACACAAGTCATCATAGTAATAAATCTTCTTAATAAGCATTATAAATCGTTATACATATAGTTATATATATTTTTAGCTAGACGGCTTTTAATATTTTTTGGGAAATTCTCACTTGATCTAAGACCGTTGCGGACTACGTACGGTACTCCTATTCGTGGTAGCATCGTGGAACAAGTGAATACTCTACTAGGGTACAATACATTGCGAGAGTTTTTCTTACTGATAACGTCTTTGCAGTAATAACAAACGTCCGGTTCACTTTTCTGACCGATCGCGATGGTCCAGACGAGCGCTGCTAGTTCTTCTTTAACTATAAATGTACGTACGATTAAAATGAAATACTTTCACAATATTTATCTTAGTTAGATAGACTGTTGCTCAGATCATATTACAAACATAGGACTGTTGAGTCTAAAGCTATAAAAAGAACTAATGTATCTACACAGTTATGCAATAATCTTATTAACATCATAATCTTTAAATATACCTACCTATTTGGGTAAAGTTTCATACGTTAAATTCCGGTATTCGTATCTTAATAGTACATTACTGCAGCGGCCAGCTAAAGAGGCATTGATGGATGAACGTATAAATGTGTGCCTCGTTCGTCCATCAATGCCTAGCCTAGGCTTATATAGTACTTTTCTCAAATAATGCACGGAAATTAAAATACAATTACTTTTCCAAAATCAATGAAGAACAACGAACAATAATAATTTTCCCGCGTTAAAGTGTTCATTAGTTTTATTTTTCAATAAACAGTCTTCTATTTGCAAGCCAGTTCGAAATTTAAATCAAACCTTTAAAACGTTACCTCCTTGGTTGCGATATTTCGGAGTAGAAGATCGTTTTATTTTTAAATTACACGATAGATATGAGTTTACTTTGTAATTTATTTGGCCGCTAAACCACGACAGATATGGATTTTCATACAACTTATCGGGCCGCTGCTCGCATGTATTTGGCCAGTACAGCAATTTCGATTTATCTCGAAGAAGATTGTCAAATAATGCTCAAACCAAGCATGTTTAAGTAATAAATAATAATTGTTCTTTTAGTCTGGATGTGCACTGTTACAAGTTTTAATCTAATCAACTAAAACAATGTAGAACTATAAAAATAAGCAATTATATTCCGACGAGTATAGAAAGCGATGGCATGATGCTGTTAGCTACATCCTTTACTTGTCTGATATTGGCTGATGACGTCATTCGAATACTAGGGGTAGAGTTTATCTCACGTCACTATATTCGTAGTAGTACTAGGGCGGCAGATTGTAGGCCTGCGAGTCAGTCGACCAGAAAATCAATAGGGTGTTGAACTTTTAGCATTGAACTTGGTCGTAGTTCGAAAATTATACTTGTATCGTTGTCCGGGCACTTGAGCTCGTATGCCCCCGGGCACTGCAGCCCGGAGTCTGGATTTATTTATGGGCTCGGTTGATGGCAAAAAGCTCGCCCCTGTTCTAGGGGACTTAAAAGACTTAACTGGCGAAATGTGAAAAATCTTAAAGGAGACGTCTCACTTTATGCAGATGATACAAGCCTTTTTTACTTCGGCCAGTCGATCGAAACTATAATACCGCATATCCAAAAGGATCTTAACATTCTAAATGACTGGTTCCAATCTAATCTCCTGACCATTAATACTTCCAAAACGAATTATGTTATAATAGCCCCTAAAAATAAAAAAATAACAGATAATATAGAACTTAAAATAAATGATCAAATAATACAAAGAAAAACTAAAGAGAAATATCTAGGCTTAAATTTAGATAACTCCCTGAGTTGGAAGCCGCACATTGATAAAATCAGAAGTAAACTAACATCACTTACAGGAGCTCTTCATAGTTTAAGAAAGTGTCTTCCTCGGAAAGTTCGATACATTATTTATAATTCCTTAGTTAAACCACACATTGACTACCTAATTGAAATCTGGGGGACCGCAGCAAAAACCACTCTAGGATTACTACAGACAGCACAAAATAAATTAATCAAAATTCTTTTCAATTACAAATTTAGAACCCCAACTAAAAGGATATACGAAGATACCAATAGTAGATTATGCACCGAGGGGCTAAAGTTGTGTCTTATGTCACGGGCGTCATATTGAATCTCGAGCGCAATGAAGGATTCGGGATTTAACTCCCGAGCGCAGCGAGGGAGTTAAGAGTTTAACTCACGAGCGAAGCGAGGGAGTTAATACAAGAATCCTGAATGCAGCGAGGGATTCAAGCTAGCCCAAGGCAAAGACACCTTTAGCCCAGAGGAGGATACTCTACTTTTTACACCTACTGTGAGAAAATAATTTTAATGTTATTCCATTCCTTTTAAAAAATGGTTCGTAGTTATCTTATTATTCTTACAATATTATGTCTCCGAAAACATGGCAACGATATGAAGAAGCAGTCGTTATGATTTTGTAGGAAATCGAGAATATCATCCACGCGTAGTAAGGGTTTCGAGAATAGCTTTCCTCTTTCTGGCACCAAAGGGTGTTTGTTAGTACTATACTGCCAATTTAGCTGAGCATGTGAGATTCCAAATTCAAATTACATTATTGACCAGCGGGTCATAATGAAATCCAGTACAACATTATTGACCGGCTGTGCCCCCGGCCATTAATGACTCACTTTAGGTTAAGGTTGCTTGACATATAATTTGACATTTTCGAGCAGGTGGTGTGAAAAATAATGAACATTTCCCAAACATACATATACTATACGTGTATTCTTATACGAAAAATAATACATAATGATATTCATACAACGCTAAATTTTACCAAAAAACATCAAATCCAAAAAATTAGACTGCGAAACTCCCACTACTTAGTAACGCGTCCACCCAGAACAGTTAATTACGGAAAAAGAAATATTGAATATGAGGGTGATAACTTAGACAATAAAATACCGATGGACATAAAAGAACAGAAAAGTATGTCTGCATATAAAAAACAATTAAAATCATACATTATGAATAAATAAAAAATAAAATATATATATATATATAAATATATTATTAAAAAATTATATATACCTATGTGTAAAGTATAAACATCGCATGAAAAAACTCAAAACTGATGAAATGATATAAAAATAAAATAAAAATATCCAATTGGTCAGTACGCTGCCTTTTGTGCCACATCTAGTATGTTGTAACTTTTACTTTTGTATCCGTGTTTGCTCGGTTGATGTTTCGTTGTAATATGTGTATAGCCTACCCGCAAAAAAAAATGTTTTTTATTTTATCTCTGTACGCTAGTAACCTAAACATTAATTGTAAATCTTGTTTCTCAGTAAGTGAATTATTGTTAATTCTTATGAGGAAATAAAGTTCTTAAACCATTATTGAGAAAAGTTTTTTGAAAGTTCAGGTTCATGCAAGTAAAATTTACGAATAGATTTTTCGCACCAGGATACCATGAAAACCAGGATGTGAATCCCCTTGCTATCTCTGGACGTGTTTGTACCCACACCAGAACACGGAATAGTTAATATTCATTAATAATAATAAACAAAAAAAAACGTATTATTAGACATTTACGACCAAACTAGTAATAGAAGGGGAACACATACATTCATTCATTGTTGGGGTTAGTATGTATGTTACTAGACGATTCCATTATCATAACTACAAGTCTTAATTAAAACCCTAACCATTACAAAAAAAACTTTTTTTCATACCCAATTTGCGACAGATCGTTTTTTAGGTCGTTTCATAAAAATAAAAAATAATTTGGATAATTAATTATCTAGGGCAGCTCGCGCTTCAATACTGCGTTTAAATTTATACCAGTTTTATGAAACCGTTCTTACTCTTCTAAACTTATCACGCTCTCTTTTTTTTCATATTATCCAAATTAAGATTCTGCTATTAGGAAGAGAGGCAAGCTTTATAATGCAAATAACCTTACACGCTGGAGACGCTTTTGTTGCCATGGATAGGTTACGCGTGCCAGGAGTACCAGCACAACATAAGACACAAGGAGTAAGTCTAGGATATAACCTGGCTACTTCACGCTAGTAGGGCGGCAATCCTCAACTTCCCGATGTGTCAGCTCTGTTGATGCGTTTTCATTTCTAGTACCTAAAGGCTTTTTTTTTTAGTAACCTTGCGCCATTGAGAATTTCTCATACGGGTCATACAAATTATATTTATTCCGTGTGGGAATCGAGCCCGCGACACGCAGCGCAGCATTCAATCGCTTAACCACTGCGCCAACCGTGCCGTCAACTCAACCACGTCACTCGTCATTTTGAAACTTAACATGTAATCCAGTCCATAGCTGCAAATATTTAAAAAATCGCACGTTCAAAAAAGTTAATTGTGATTACAATAGTGGATCATACATAAATCGGAATGAACGCCTTGGTTCTGAATCTGAATCCAACTGTTTTAGCGATAACTTCACATACAAGATGTTCATCATAGCTTTGTTTTTAACCCATTTGCTGATGCGGCGAGTTTACGTTCAGTGAGTCAGTTTTTCCAAAAGCAAACAGCATTAACTCATCCCTGATGTGGATGAGAATGATTTTCGCATTCATTACATTTTTCCATTCTATCCAGTAGGATTCCGGAATATTTGAACTAATATGTAAGTATGACATGACGTGTGAGTTACATCGCCGTTATGAGTTTCTAGATAAGTAGTCATAGCTGACACATTACCGTAGAAAAGTTTCTGCTTCTTCTCATAACAAACATATTTTTACTTCTTCGTGGTATTTTTCTTCTGTGAATAACTTTCATTTTATTCCTTAAAGCTTTTAAATCCAAGTAAAGTTTTCCTTGATCTCTGTCTTTCTGTCACAGAACTACATATTATGTAAGTGACTGTGTAGCTATTTGTTAGCAGCCACAACTGCGTAGCAATGACGACACAGATGTCGTAGTTTAGTAACGTTAATTTAGTTGATTTAATTTAACGTTTAGTTTTTTAGCTACCCTTTGACCGCGTTTTGGTCGCGACAGCGTGACCGAATTTTATACGTAAATAAATGTCATAAAACAGCATTTTTTTGTTCATTTCCCTTGTTAATTAGGTACCTTGACTCTTCGTAATTTATTTGAAGTGAACTGCTTTCGTTAGATTTAATTTTTAGTAACGTAAGATGACAAAAACGAAAACCAGTCATAAAGTTCGAAAAACATAGTGCCCTCGACGCCAGTCACCATAACAGGACACGTAGTGATGCAGGTAGTAGTCAATATAACACGAATATCGACCTCGACGGCAACTTACGTTATATTTAATTTACTCTGAATTCTGCACTAGTAAATAAATAAAACATTTCATACTGAACTTTACGTTCGAGAAATCAATTTTTTTTTATAATACTGAACTATGCACTATCTATAAATAAGTCGAGTGTTAGTTGATTATCGATTAATCGTAATGACTGTAATGCCAATCTCTATCACACTGTTGTATTGTCTGTGCTGGGAACGCCACAGTCGTCTATGCTTGACAGTTCCATGGCGTCATGCGGAAATTTTTTGAATAGAGTAGTTCGTTTACTGTTATTAAATATTATTAATAATGGATGACTATAATATGAGTAGTGAAGTGAAGTGAATATCTCCAGGCGAACATCAACCACTGCGCCTGCGCTCAGGACCTGTTGCTCCAGAGCATGGCGCAGTGGTCGATTAACATTGCCGTGGTCGCTGAGCCGTATTTTGTCCTGCCCAGGGATGACTGGGTTGAGGACCTGAGCGGCTCAGTGGCCATAATTTCGTCGGCCGCCGCCGGCACCCCATCCCTCGAAGGTGTCACGAAGGGACAGGGGTGCGTAGCAGCACGGTTCGGGGAGATAGTAGTAGTGGGAGTGTACTTCTCTCCGAGCCGAACTCTCGCCGAGTTCCAGAACTCTATAACAGAGTTAAGTGTTGTCGTCGCCGGGTACCATCGCTTCCCCGTGCTAGTGCTCGGGGACTTCAACGCCAAAAATCCGGCTTGGGGTTCCCGTTACACTGATGTGCGGGGCAGGATGGTGGAGGACTGGGCTCTGGAGACAGGCCTGGTCGTCCTAAACCGGGGTTCTGTCCCCACGTGTGTGCGGATGCGGGGTGAGTCTGTGGTGGACATCTCGTTTGCCAGCCCCGCTCTGTCACAGCGTGTCATTGACTGGCGCGTCATGGAGGAGGTGGAGACCTACTCCGACCATCGGTATATCCTGTTCGACGTCTCCGCCCAGACCTCTAGCGCGCCGGTCCAACAGGCCCCGAGTGGTCCGCGGTGGGCGCTGAAGCAGATGGACCGGGAGCTCCTCCTGGAAGCCTCGATCGTGCAGGCCTGGGTGTCATCACCGGACAGGCCTGCCGATATTGACGATGAGGCGGAGTGGTTCCGGGAGGCCATGTCCGAGATTTGCGACGTGGCAATGCCCCGAGTCCGTCCAGGAAGCGCCCGACGTCAGGTGTACTGGTGGTCGCAGGAGCTGGAGACGCTACGCAAGGCGTGCGTCGCAGTGCGACACCTGTACTCCAGGCACCGTAGGCTCCGCATCCGCCCTCTGGATGCGGAAGCGACGGAGGCGGAGCTGTACGAGGGATACAGAGCGGCGAAGACCGCCCTCCAAGAGGCTGTCCAGCGGGCCAAATATACGGCCCGCGAGGAGTTGGTGGAGACTCTGAACGGAGATCCATGGGGGCGCCCTTACAAAATGGTGCGGAATAAACTCCGCACCTGGGCCCCCCCGCTGACGCAGAGTCTCCGCCCCCAGCTGGTGGAGGAGGTGGTGAGCGCTCTGTTTCCTTCACGGAGGGAGCATACTCCCCCGCCCATGGCTCCGCCGCTCGCGGTGCCTGAAGCGGACCACGCGGACGACGACGACACCCCTGAAGTGACCGGGGTAGATCTGAGAGTGGCGGTAGGTAGGCTGAAGGCCAAAAATACCGCCCCAGGACCCGACGGCCTGCCAGGGAAAGCCTGGGTCCTGGCCTCGACGGCTCTTGGGCCTCGACTGGAGGCGCTCTTAAGCGCATGTATGGAGAGAGGCCAGTTCCCACTCCGTTGGAAGACGGGGAAGCTGGTCCTCATTCGGAAGCCAGGGCGCCCTGCGGACTCTCCGTCCGCATACCGGCCCATTGTGCTGCTCGACGAGGTTGGCAAGCTCTTTGAGAGAGTAATTGCAGGCCGCCTCGTCGGGCACCTGGTGAGGACGGGGCCGGATCTTGCGGATAGTCAGTTCGGCTTCCGCAAGGGGCGCTCGACGGTGGACGCCATCATGCGCGTTAGAGCCCTCACGACGGGGGACGCGGTGTCTCGGGGCGGGGTTGTCGTGGCGGTGTCACTCGACATCGCCAACGCATTTAACACCCTGCCCTGGAGTTGCATTGGGGAGGCACTCCGGTATCACCGGGTGCCAACCTACCTCCGTCGAATAGTCGAGGCATATCTGACGGACAGAGCCGTTATCTACCCCGGTCGCGATGGGGAGTGGAACCGGCGAGAGATGTCGTGCGGTGTCCCACAGGGATCGGTTCTAGGGCCGCTCCTGTGGGACATCGGTTACGACTGGGTGCTGCGGGCCGACCTCCCTGATGGCGTCAGCGTGGTGTGCTACGCTGACGACACGCTGGTCCTGGCGCAGGGGAGGTCGCATCAGGCGGCGGCCGACGCGATGACACGCGGGGTTGCGATAGTCGTGGAGAGGATCCGGCAGTTGGGTCTCGAGGTGGCTTTGCACAAGTCCGAGGCCATGTCTTTCCATGGGCCCCGGAACAGGCCACCATCGGGATCCCAACTAACGGCAGGAGGGGTTCACATCGGCGTCGAGTCCACGATGAAATACTTAGGACTCGTGCTCGATAGCCGGTGGAACTTCGTGGAGCACTTCCGACGTTTGGCCCCCAAACTGGAACGGACTGGGGCCGCCCTCAAGCGGCTCCTGCCCAACCTGAGGGGTCCAAACGCCTCCTGCCGGAGGCTTTACGCGGGGGTCGTGCGGTCCATGGCTACATACGGGGCCCCGGTGTGGGCGCGTTCACTGCGGCGGAGAGCCGCCCACTATCTGAACGCGCCCCAAAAGGTGGTAGCTGTAAGGCTGATCCGGGGCTACCGCACGATCTCGGGCGAGGCGGCAAGCCTCCTTGCCGGACTGCCGCCGTGGGATCTGGAGGCGATAGTCCTCGCGCGCCTGTATGAGTGGCGCGCGGAGGCACTACGCCGGGGGGAAACCCCGCTTCCGCGGCAAATCGCGGCGGAGCGGACGGACCTCCGGCGCGATCTCATGGCGGCATGGAAAGAGCGACTGTCGCAACCCAGCGCAGGGCACGCCACGATAGCGGCGGTAAGACCCCTCTTTGAGGAGTGGCTAGAGAGGCGTCACGGCGTCCTCACCTACCGCCTGACGCAGGTCCTCACCGGACACGGAAGTTTCGGGAGGTTCCTGCACATCATCAGGCGGGAGGAAACGCCCGGGTGTCACCACTGCGATGATCGCCCCGAGGACACGGTGGAGCATACGGTGGGGGCCTGCCCTGCATGGGCGGAGCACCGCCGTGTCCTCGTAGAGGCGATCGGCAGCGGCGGCGATCTCTCACGCCCGGCCTTGGTTCAAGCCATGGTCCGGGGCGAGGGGGAGTGGGAGGCAGTCGCCTCCTTCTGCGAAGCAGTCATGCTAGCGAAGGAGGTGGCGGGACGGGAGAGGGAGAGAGCCTCCCGTCCAAGCCGCCGCGGTGGACGCTCCGGGCGTCGGGAGCCGCGTGACGACTCCCGGCCACCGTAGGCGCGGGCCTGCGGGCGGTAAGTAATGGGTAGCTCACCGTCCGATCAGGACCAGGCCCGTGCTGGACGGCGCGTACGTGTTCCACGCGCGCCTCAAAGAGATGTCAGCATCATAGAGGGGGTCCACTAGGGCCCAAGCCTGCCGGGAAAGCGGGATCATCCAAAAGGGGTACCGCTGACCCGGAACATAAAGGGCCAAGGAAGGAACACGGGTGGGTTTTAGTCAGTAAGAGTCTGACACTCCCTTCCGCTCCACCCAGAGCGGGAGGAGTCATTTGATGATTTCCCATCCTCAAAAAGAAAAAAAAAAAGTGAAGTGAATATGAGTGGTGGCCGGATTAACTTCCGCCATTAAAAACATAAAACATTTATAACATTACATTACATTTTTATTAAAAACATACTGTAGTTTAAAAAATAAATAGTTAGTGCTTTATCGATATAATTTCGAACTCACTACTGTTTTGTAGATCAATTCATAGCTTGGCGCCGAGGGCACGCTTTTTCTTTTTTGACGTGGCGGTCAAAAGGTTAAGGATAAAACCATTAGTGACAGACAGCTCCATATACTTGCTGATGGAAGTGAGCAAGCGTACTCTTGTGTCGCATACTGGCGATTCACTTTCTTAGACGGTTCGGTGAAGCTGTCACTCATTGGTGGAAAGGCGCGCTTAGCCCCTCTAAAACCCACATCTATACCACGGTTAGAGCTGCAAGCAGCTCTGATTGCTGCTCGTTTTGCTAATACAATTACCTATTACCGGTCACGACGTTCAAGTTGACCATACATACTTTTGGTCGGATTCAACCACCGTTTTGAGTTGGATTCGAAGCGATGCTCGAACTTTCAAGCCATTTGTAGCCAACCGTGTCGGTGAGATTACTGAGTCGACAAACGTAAATAGTTGGAGATATGTGTCCGGTAGTTTGAACGTAGCAGATGATGCGACAAGGTTAAAAGATCGTGACACTGACTTAAGCCGTTGGCTATCCGGACCTGAGTATCTCTTACACCCAGTCCGAATGGCCTAATCCACCATCAACTTTTGAGACCTTAATCGGTTCAGAGGAACTGAAACCCTCTAAAGCAATTGTGGGTCTCACAAGTTGCGATCAGACTCTTTCGCCGGCAATTCCAAATCCCTTACGTTTCAGTAAGTGGAATCGATTGGTGCGTGCAACCGCGCGCGTTTACCAATGCGCGTATAAATTTCGATCTCTTTTAGCACGTTTTAAAGGTCAAAATTCTAAATTGAACATTAATACCTCTTCTTCCAAGCTTTCACCACTGACTGGTTTAGATATGCAAAAAGCAGAAAACGCCATTTTAAAGAAGGCTCAAATGGATAGTTTTGGCCCAGAGTTGACCGTGTTGCACGACCCCAAGCAATCCAAGATACCTAAAACGAGCAAACTGCACTCCTTGGCTTGGTTCTAGACGAAGAAGGCTTACTAAGGCTGGACAGCCGGGTAAAATATATGAAGAATATGGACTATAACACTTTGTCTCCGATTATACTTGATGGTCGTCATCCAGCTGTTCGCCTCCTAATACAGTTTTACCACCTCAAAGCTGCTCACGCTTTTAATGAACTAGTCTGCACCTCAAACGCCGGCTACAGGCGATTTACCTGATGTTAGACTTGATTGTTACAGTCGTCCATTTACCAATGTTGGTTTAGACTACTTTGGTCCTGTAGACGTGTCTATTGGTCGTCGTAGAGAGAAGCGATGGATAGCACTGTATACATGTTTGACAACGCGAGCAGTGCACCTAGAGATTGTTGCAAGCCTTTCTGCTGACTCTGCCATCTCCTGTTTGCGTCGGTTTATGGCCCGTCGAGGTATTCCACGAAAAATCCTGTCAGATAACGGCACCGCTTTTATTGGGGCAAACCGTCAATTAATTGATTTTTTTTTGCGACGCTGTGCAAGATTTTGTCGCCAATAATCAAATTGAATGGAGCTTCATTCCACCTGCGTCACCTTTTATGGGTGGCTGTTGGGAGAGGCTCATACGTTCCGTGAAGACAGCTCTTCAGGTGACTTTAAGAGAAAAAGCCCCACGAGAAGAACTGCTACACACGCTTCTATTAGAAGCCGAAGCAATTGTTAATTCGAGGCCTTTGACATATGTTGCAGCTAATAATGAATATCAAAGCCTCACACCTTTTCATTTTTTAATAGGCAGCTCATCAAATCAGCAGTTACCTACCCGTCTGGATGACGGAGTTTTTTTCATTGAGAAAAGAGTGGAAAAAGGCTCTTCGCCTCTCTGAAATTTTTCGGTGTAGGTGGCTCAAAGAGTACTTACCCCTTCTCAAGACAAAAAGACAGCAAGGACACGGATATCGTAATTTGGCTGTTGATGACGTTGTCCTAGTCGTGGATCCTGACCTACCCCGACTAGGCAGAGCCTGTACTACGGTAATCTGATGACTGATATACATACTTATATACATATAAACACCCAGACACAGGTCAAACAGACATGTTCATGCACACAAATGTTTGACTTGTCCGGGGATCGAACCCGGGACCAGCGGCTCAGAAGCAGGGTCGCTACCAACTGCGCCAACCGGTCAGTCATATGTATGTTATATAACAAATGCGTTTGTAAATTACGTGACTGCAAAAAAGCAACTCACAAAACTGCAATCGCTTGGGCTCACTTGTGGCGACACCGCTTTCTTGGGAATCCAAAGCTTTACAATGAATTTAGTAGTAACACCATTTGCTTAAGGCTGATAATTATAAGGTATTAGTAATATATCCCTTAAATTTCAAACGTTCAGGCAGCCCGATGGGGATAGTATGGTAAACCGGGTGAGATCTGCCCGTTCATGTCAAAGCTATCATACTCTAAGGTCCGTATTACAGAATACAAGACTGAGGCATTACTTAAAAGTAGTTTCAACTTATCGAATGTCTTTAAACTAGTTTTAAGTTCAACTTGGTTCTTGTCTTATGTCATAAATACACACAAACTTTTCGGAATTAATTCTCAAAATTTTGGTTTAAACCGCATCCAAATACGTTGTGTAGATTAGCAGAACAGCGCGATCACACAGGCTGACACGAAAAGTGTCAGCGTTTCGAAGAACATTTCGCGGGTTGTTGCGAGTGTGAGTTAAAATTGGACGTTTCTAAGATGTGTTCAAGCGTTTGTAAACGTAAACGTGTAGTAAAGTCACTCACTTGGTGTGTGACAGGTGAATCGTTGTTTATAATAGTTCCGTTCGTATTATTTGCGTGTTGAGGTAAATTGTGTTTAATAATGACAGCACGTAATTTTTTATAATATATTACATACTTATATTTTGTTGCAGTAAATACTGGCTGGGTTGTTCTTTGGCCAAAGAATTAGCATTGCCATTCAACGTGGCAATGCTGCCAGTCTTCTGGGCACGTTTTCAGAAGACAGCGATGCGGACGACCTTCTTCCATTTCTCTGTATTCTTGTTTCCACAGTGGGATCAAAGTAAGTAACGATTTAATAATGTTATCTGGGATAATCGAAATAGAAAGTAATGTATCACACACGCGCGAAAAACTTTGATGGCAGAAGTAATTTTAAATAGTTACATGACGCCCGCCACTTGAATGATGACGCCGCACACAATTTATTTCACATCTCTCTTACTCACTGCATGTTAAAACGAAATAGGAATACCTCATTCATATAAAATATTATTCGTCTAAATTACTTAGGGCCCGCGTAACTTAGTTACTATTCTAAGACGCATAACCATCGCATAACGCTTGTTAACATGGTTGCGATAAGATTTGTATTTTAGTCGTGTTATCTCGCCGAAACCATTCTAAAACAATAACAAAACGTTCGGCATACTTTCGGACAAGTGACGATACGAGCTGTGGTTCGTATTCGACTCACACTCGGACCATTTTTAAATACCATCGCTTATTAGTTAGCTCGATTAACTTAATCGTCACGTATTTCGTGATACGGCAAGAAACTCACACTCGAGCGGTCGCACCACTTTACGAATACCTTAAATTTGCCCATGAAACGGCGAATACGTAGCCGAGTACTAGGAGCACATGAAGATCAGAAGGATAGGCAAACTTTTTACATTTTCATTGGGACACGCTCCGCTAACGCTGCTATTAAAGCGAGGGTAGCCCGCGAAATTCAACTTTCCCGCAAGAAACAACTCGTCTGTCATAATTTAACGCTATCGTCATGTTAACACGAAATTGTCCTATTTCCAACCAATTAAAACTCTGAGATTTATAATTTTTAGTTCTCGAAATAAAATTATGTATATTTTATGGACAGTATTTCGTAAACATACGACGAAATGGATGATTTTAATGATTATTATTTAGTAAATAATATATTTATTATAATTGTTGCAAGAAAATTTTAAAACTGCATACAACAAACAAAGTACTAAGGAACTATGTAAGTACCTACGTGGTGAGAAGTTAAAAAAATACACAAGCGAAAGATGCCGCTAACTCAATGACGAAAGCTTGGCTTGGTCTTTTTTCTGTGAAACTGATTATCACACATTTAGAATACTGAAACATGATGCGGAGGAATGAGGCACATTTGAAAAGAAACGTGTTAAGTATGATTGTAGGCTTTAAGTGAGGAGGAAGACCTACAAAAAGGTAGGGATGTGTTGAGTGAAAGATGATAAATGTATGAGGTGATAGGAAGGAAGCAAATTCTGAAATGACGGCCAGTAAAGGTTATATGAAACAAAAGAACGTGCTTCGCTGGCTTCAAATAAAGTGGGATCACAAATAGTCAGGAACACTATGGAGACTGATAGTATTTTTACAAAAGTGTGACATTAATTAAGCATTCTCTACTTCTTGATTAACTTGTACGTATTATGTGGAAGTTATTTTAAATTCCATATTTACTGAATAACTTTAAAGGATGCTCATCAAGTATGAAAAAAAAAAACCCATAGCGAACAGATACAGGATGTAGCTCAGAATTCAGATTTTAGTAATATCATTCTGTAAATATGTCAACTTTATGATTCGATGGCTAAATGTGTGATATCGCTATTTGTTTTGGCGTAGCATGACGCTTACTATTTCTACGAAGAATAGACATAGCTTTTTCTATACAAAGTGACAATTCGTTTCTTCATTATTGACATCGCACCGTAGAAATCCTACAATCTGTCATTTTGTCTTTCATTTCTATCGATCTTTGTCTAGGTATTTTTACGGTATGTATACCGGTTATAGGTATGTACACTATTTTGGAAGAAAGTTTTCGATCCTTACTGTCAAAATCACACTGACAACTGACAATTATTGTTTACGGTAGTGATGACAATTTGATTTTGGAATCGCCAGTAGAAACTTTTTACTCGACGGCCACAAAGTATAGACAGTTATCTACAAAATCATGATTTTACAAGGGAGCGATTTGAACGCAAAGCTGTGATAATTAATAGAAGAACAAAGCTATCTTCTCCTTTTTTACATATGTAATTTAGTTAATAGGGGTTAATATAGTTATAATAATAGTTAATAAGTAAAATTGTTTGATCCAAAATACAGTACTTCGACACTTTGAGAAAAATTATTGTAGTTGACGTGACGTGAAAAAAAATGAATTCTGAGTCAAATTATGCTTAAAAGAGTGAATTTCGTAAAAAGTGCAGTTGACTCTTTTTACTTTGCTGCCGTCGTACTGTCTACACGGAACGTCATTTTTGTCTACTCTTCCGTCGACAATACGGTGCTCATGCTAAGCCTGCGAGGGTGTTTTTTTTTTCGTTAAGATATAAGGTAAGTAAGAAGTTTATAGTTTTAAGTACGTGATTATTTCCTTTATTTTCTAGGTAGGTAAGTGTAAGTTTATTTGTCTTTAGTACGTACTTATTATTTTCATGAATTTATATATTATAGCCTATAGCAGTTGGGGGATTGCCTCAGTAATTGAACTGAGGCAATCTCCAATTTCAATGTTATAATACACAGTTTATTTGGCTTCTCTCATTGTTCTCTTACTGGAGCCACCTTGTGCAGGTCTCCACCTGGCAGGACACAAGGAAGCTGGTTGGTTATTTATTAGCGAGTAACTGTTACTTATTCATGTTGTGCTAGTACTTCTGGCAGGCGAACCGTTTCCGTGGCAACAGGTGCGCCGCGTGTCTCCATCCCATGTGTTCATATTTGTTTCTCACAAACGCTATTGAATAGCCTCTTTTGTTAGTTTGCTTTAAGTTTTATGAAATATTTTTTGGAGCGTTGTTGTGTGTGGTAAACAAATTATAATATGTTATTTATATTATTGAAAATGTGTTTTTCACACCACCTGCTCGAAAATGTCAAATTATATGTCAAGCAACCTTAACCCAAAGTGAGTCATTAGTGGCCGGGGGCACAGCCGGTCAATAATGTTGTACTGGATTTCATTATGACCCGCTGGTCAATAATGTGATTTGAATTTGGAATCTCACATGCTCAGCTAAATTGGCAGTAGGTATAGTACTAACAAACACCCTTTGGTGCCAGAAAGAGGAAAGCTATTCTCGAAACCCTTACTACGCGTGGATGATATTCTCGATTTCCTACAAAATCATAACGACTGCTTCTTCATATCGTTGCCATGTTTTCGAAGACATAATATTGTAAGAATAATTAGATAACTACGAACCATTTTTTAAAAGGAATGGAATAACATTAAAACTGGCATTAATAATACCAAATACAATACATTGTTTTTCGTAGTATGGCTATTATTTTCTCACAGTAGGTGTAAAAAGTAGAGTATCCTCCTCTGGGCTAAAGGTGTCTTTGCCTTGGGCTAGCTTGAATCTCGAGCGCAATGAAGGATTCTTGTATTAACTCCCTCGCTTCGCTCGTGAGTTAAACTCTTAACTCCCTCGCTGCGCTTGGGAGTTAAATCCCGAATCCTTCATTGCGCTCGAGATTCAATATGACGCCCGTGACATAAGACACAACTTTAGCCCCTCGGTGCATAATCTACTATTAGGTTTTAGTGTTTGTGCACTACACTACATTAAGTAATTAATTAAACTTCACCTTTAGTACTAAGGCACTCCTTTTTAGTTTTGCTATCCTGGTAGTTTAATATAACGGTAATAGTGTAAAACCCATAATGAGTGTTAATCTACAGCTTCTGCCCACGGCATCGCTCGCACACATTTCGTGTAATACAGCAAGCGTATAATGCACACATGTACTTGCCTGTTAGTGTTGCATTTCCCCCTTGATAGAGATAGTGCAATTCACAAAGAAGAATTCACACCTCACCACCACACCACCCTTTAAGACCATTACAGTTGATCCTTAGAGCCGGATCAGAACTATTCGCATTTTTCGGTAAACAAACTTCTGTCGTAAGGTAAGAGGTAAATTGAGAAAAAGCCCCTTTCACACTCTTTGGCTGCGTGCATTGTGGCCGGTATGTGAGACCACCGGGTACCAGCCAGCAGTCTGAATGTTTGAAATCGGGTTAGGAGCTATGCATGTAAACTTGAATAAAAATCCTACCCCAGAGACCTTTAAAAGTACCTTTTAAAGGTACCATAATTATATTCCACCTTTTTTCAGTTCAATGTGCGAGCAGTGTATTCTTTGTATGAGCGAGCAAGCTGTAAAATGAAAACTGTACGGTGCTGTCCTGTCAAAGTATTTTTGGATTTCAGTGTTATTCATAAATTACGTATAATAAAGAAAAAAAACCATGCGAAGCAGTGGCGGGTCGCTAGTTTCAAAAAATAATTTCGTTTTATAGGTAGTACGAATGGAAATGTTCCAAGATATCAAGCACATACATACCTCAGACTAAGGAAAAGATACACACCTAACTGCACAGGCCATATTTGTAGGTCAAAAACTAGGTCTGTCAGTGATATAAAAATGTTTTGCTTCCGGTGTTACTAGGATTCCATAAGCACGGAAGCGATGGTTTGCCTATCTAGGACATGACGTATTGTGACGTCACAGATCGATTTAACCCAGTCAGTGACTGGTATGTGTAAAGCTGCACACATGTAAGGCTTACCGACATGAATATACACCTACATACACCCTCTAACACGCACATACAAAGAGAGAGAGAGTCCCCACCGTAGACAGAGAAACTAATAGACGCAGTGACGATTCCTTTCTCTCTTACACAAGAAAGAGAGCGAAAATTACGCTATGAATATTTTAGACAGAGATACAACTATCCATTTTTTGTTTCTTACCGTGTAACCTGTTTTTTCAAGGTCAGCAACTCAAATTGCGAAAGAAACTTTAACACAAGCTTCATGCCATCATTGTGTTTGGTGTTAAAGTTTTGCTTATTTTTATGATAAAAACGATTTTAATCCAGTGAGAAGACAGATAAATTATCCGTTATTTCACATTGACGATGATACAATGATGCGTTGTCGTGTTATTTCATGTAAAAGCGATAGTGAGAAGAAAATTGCCGGTGTGTCTTTTCATGCGTAAGTACGACGGTTTTGTACCTAATTATAGTTCCTTAGTGATGATTATTTATGCCATAGAATGACGGAACGATATGTCTCATTAAGGGGCTTACAACAGCTAAAGCGCGGTCACTGTCGGATTGCATAGAAAAGAAAGAGACGCGCGATGACACAAAGCTGGTAATTTATTGCAAAATATGAAGCAATTCTCTGTTTACATAAAATCTATTGATTGGACAAAAAAATTAAAACACAATCACGTACATAAAATCTATTGATTGGACCAAAAAATTAAAACACAATCACGTTAATATGTTGCTTAAAGAACAATCTGAAAAAAGAAACAGAATGATTGGATGTATATTAGTCTGGTTTTTAATCGTTAAAAGAACTTTTAAGAGGTATCTTTGTGACTTTTTTCTATCGTACCAAATCCGTTGTATTATGTTTTCAACACACTATCTAACTAGCATATTATCCTGAAGAATATCATATATTTTTTAGATTTTGTTTAATGCAGTGGATCATATACTTTTAGGCATTATAAAACTTGCGTTTAGGTCATGTAGTCCCCTTAAAACTGAATATAATAGGATTTCTTCGAGTTTTTAACATTCATAACCAATAAATTATATCATGTAAGTGTTGCCAGCGTCAGCTCAAAAATGCCCCGAGTCACGATAAAAAATATTGACTCTACAATGTAATGAAAACAATAAATATTGGATCCAATAATAGCATGGTATCTTTTAGGGGAAGCTTCGTTATTTATAAATATATTAATTTAATTTATTTTTTCTCCTATTTGTGATCAAGTAAGAATGACACATCTATCGTTACAGAATGACGTTCAGTCAGTACCTGTGAGTATTAATAATATAGCTAAGTTTATCGTTAGTTTAACAGACGATCAAGACCTACGTATAAAATGGATCGAAGCAACTGGAAGAAAAGATTGGATTCCCACAAAATATTGTAATATATTTGGTTTTAGGGTTTAGTTGGAAAAACTAAAAAATATTCTCCTTCATTTAGAAAGTTCGCATTATGTTTACATTTTATTAGTCCACGTGCGTATTCTTATGTAAGAGAACCATACCCACAAACATTGGTTAGTTGGTATCGATCAGTAGATAGTAATCCCGCACCTATAACTTATAATAATGTACAAAACAGCTAACAGCATCATTAGTAGATTTTTTTATTATTCTGTACAAGATTTCTTAGCCGATAAGTTAACTGTATTGAAATTTAGTTTTTGTAATTTATTTAAATGTACTAAATTAGCCTGCTATATTAGGTAGAATGTACATGGATTCCTCACAACTGTAGCAACTGACTTTAGTATGTGTATTCTTTGTAAATAAATATTCTATTCATTTTATTCTATTGAAAATAAATAACGCACAACCACAAATCATGTTTTCAACTTTATTAAATTTCCATTACGACAATCATATCCTAAGTTCCTAATAATCTAGACACTGTTTACACGGGGCGTTTTGCATACCTATCGAAAAATCTTTATCAAATGAAAATGTAAACTTTCACTATTCACTTAGTTCAAATTGTTTTCTTCTTCTTCTACGTCATGCTCTCACTACAAGAGATAGCGACCACAAATGATGCATCTCCAAGCTATGCGGCCTTCTGAAGTGTGGGCCGCTTGCTTCATGCTGCCTCAGAGACCTCCATCAGCCTTGATATGTTTATGAGACTGCAAATCGCACAAAAGTGAAAATCCGTTGAAATTTTTCATTTCCGTATCTTTACAGAATAACATGAGACGTGTTTATCGAGCTCCTAGGTGAACGTTAGCCATTTCTTCAAATGCTACAGCATTACGGAGTTGCTGTAGTCCAGTGTCATATTACGCAACTCTAAGCAGTGGGGTTACCGCTTGAGCCAAATTGGGTTAGCCGAGTAATTAGTGACTAAATACCATTGAATTGAAAATACATCATTTGCTTGCAATGACAACCAATAAACAATTTACAATTCCATAATGACTTGACATTGACACTTGACAAGTTTGGAATTAGGTTAACAATGTTGCAAGAACGCAGATTTTAATGCCCTTAGATATTTAACAACTTATTTTAATTCTTTAAAATGGTTATCGCTACTTAATAGTTTTTTTATGAAAAATAGTGTTTCCAAGGTATGGTTTACATAGCCACCATAACATTTTCCAGAAAAATAATTATTTTTATGAAATCATGTTCACTAATTTTGACTGTATTCAAGGTGAATTTGTTACGGACATAAATTTTCTTTGAAAAAACCGAACTATGAATACGCTTTTCGCTGGCGTACCGACACCGTTTTGTCAAAGTTATGTACGATTTTGCGCGTTATCTCGGGTGTAGAGACTTCCATTTGTCGAAAGCATCGTTACGGCAAGCAATTCTTTTTGATATTATTTATCGCTCGATAGTTTGCGACAGCAGTTTGCAACATGTCGAGACTGCAGGCCCAGGTCTTTGAAAGTTAACCGTGTAAATAATTGGAAAGTTTCAATTTATTAGTAACTGTTAAGTGACGACTCACTTAACGGTTACTGCGTACGTCTACGTATATCTAGCGTGCTGAATATTTTCAAAATAATATTACAGCAAATCTATTTAATAACCGTCGTGCCATTACGCCTTCAGCATTAGTTAAAATGACCATCATCGGGAGGTGACCGGATAAGAGTTGGATAAGCGTAGCCGAGGATCAAGTTATTTGGCGTTATATTGGAAAGGTCAATGTCCAGCTGAGGTCTGCAGTGGCTGCTGATGATGATTACGTAGAAGTTTGATAGTTTTTTATTAAACACGGGTGGAAAAACAACAACGTTTAGCTATCTACTCAGCTACGAGTGCTACGACCGCGTAGCTGACGTAGCAATGACGTCAGTCACGTCGTAGCAACATAACTTTACCCTTTTGATTCAATTTTGCGTAAAATGCTAAAGCAGACAAAATCGAAGCATAACTAATTCAACATATCCAAAATTCTTGTTTCAAGGTGTCGTTTTATTCGCATTCATTGTACGGGGGTGCTAACAGCGTTCTGTTGTAGTTTGCATTAATGAATTAACTGCAAGTTTGATCCCTTAAGCTTTGTAATAAGGACTTTTATGAACGTCATACCATGAAACCAAAAACAAGCGTCTAGCTTCCATTCATTCTGTGTCCCTAGTATTTCTGGCGATGCAATATCGAACCTGGGAGCAACAGTTTGGCCGTAGTACGTAGTCTGGTAGGTCTGTAAACGTAGACAGAGAAAACTATAGACTGCGGGTCATCTTCTATCTCACTTGCACAAGAAAAAGAAAAATATATAAAAGATGCTTTTAAAGAAAAGAGACTGAGCCTAACATGTTTTGTCCCTTATCGCGTGTCACGTTTTGTAAGGTCAGCACTTCATTTGATAAACAAAGTTTGACGTTTGATACGCGATCGAAAGTGGTTGCGACGAAATTTTAACGTTGTTTCGAAAAATACGGAGTTGAGGATTGACTTTGGAGCTGTTGCTGCAAAATGTTATGGTGCAGTGTTCTTGGTTGCAAAAGTGATAGTGGGAAGAAAATTGCCGGATTGTCCTTTCATTCGTAAGTAGCTAAATATTTTGGTTTATTCGGTGGAAGACCGTGAAAGTTTTCAACTAACATGGTTAATAAACTGTTAAAATACACATTCAGCTATTTCAAGATAAAATGAGTCCTGAATTACGTTTTTATTACGTATTGTTTTTTACATAACCTCCAAGCTCAATGCAATAAATTACCTTCTTCAATCATTTCTGATGAATGCATTTAATAGAGTGTGTGTATAGCGCTCGCAGCAAATTTGTTCCACTTTTCGCCGGGCGTAATCTTTACTTTTTGTACCTACTTATTTATAGTTTAAAATATTGTATTTAGTAGGTAAAAAGTGTTAAAAACTTTCAGATTTCCCGCCAAACCAGAATCACGGGAATTATGGAAAAATCAACTATAATAAATAACTGGGTACCAATTCCTCTTGAGGTAAGAAAGAAGTGTGATTATTTATATACTTACTAATATCTACTCATCAAAATCATCATCAATTGATAATATTATGGTATTTATTGAAATAACAATTACTGTCGGTAATTGCTTAATTTAGCATATCCCATGTTTTGTCTGAATTATACATCTTTTCAATACTAATTTCTAATTACTTTTATACCTATTAAATATTTTGTTTTAAATATAACTAATATTGACTATCGCTACGATTGTGTTATACGCACGGAGCAGAAACAAAGAAGGTTATACGCTTTAACGCCGTAAATACAGACTTTACTAATTGTTTATTTTACGCAATAAAAAACTTAAAAATAAATCTTTTCATCTTTTTATCACATTTTGATGTCAGGATTAACCTGTTTTTTAATATTTCTGTGGGATTAACTAAGGCGAAAAATCCAGCATAAGCAAAAATCGCGAAGTCTTTATTAATGCAAAAGCAGTGAGTACTTCGTCGATGTACACATACGAAAATATTTTATTTAATCAATCTACAGAAACATTTTTATTTAATTTCACCAGGGCATTAAAATATATGTTTTAAATACCTTCATCCCTAGACACTTTTGATATGTATTTGGATAAGAGTGAAGTAGTCACCAAAATGCAATTCTAAAAGTTAGGAATAACTAAACTGACGCAATACAGGGTTGGTAGCAGGATTCTTTTAGTTCATCTTTCGAAACCTAGAAAACAACTAACTTCCAAAAAAGGACACTACAAAGTGAAAAAATTCTTTAGGTTGGCCTCTTTACTGGCTATGAATTTGTAACTTCGTTTTTGCTATCGACTGCCGCAATTAAAGCTATTTTTTTTTTGTTGTGGTACCTACCTCACACATATTCCTACTTAAACCACTACTTTCTTTGTAAATAACACTGACAGGAACTTATGATGTCATCAATATACAAAAAGATAATTAAATACATTTATATATTATTATTAAAGTTACTAATATTAACTAATTCTTAACTAATCCAGTAAAATAAATACAATTTATTTAGAACCACCCGCGAGCGTCCTCTGCGTAATACAGTGTGAGTCTTTATAATGTGCACATATCGAAATGAGGGAATCTTTGTTTAATTTTATCGACGGAAAAAAATATTGAAAAAATCTAAATATTTTTTAACACTTTCCGGGACAGACCGCCTCTAAACGTTATCTCGGTATATCGTTACGTGACAGTACGGCTAAGGGCGTTGAACTTTATTTCATGTAATTTGGCAAACCGTCGATAGCCGTTGCTTGCCCATAACATTCCTACGAAGCACATGATCTAGTGTCACATCACGCGACTTTATTCGTTCGTAGGTGTCACGGCAAACTCTTTTCCAGTCATTTTTCAACACATTCATACGCAGAGCTTGTGCACCAAACCAACACGTTCACACCGCCGACAGGCGTAGACATACCATACAATCTGCCAACGTGTCAACGTCTGTGGCCGTATTTGCTGTATCAAGAAATTAAGAATATAATTTAATATGATAGTACGGCTGTAGACGGTATGATAAAATGTATGGCATTTTGAAGTGTCATATTATGACATTTGCAAAATAGTCAGTGTCCCGGAACGTGTTAAGGATTTTTTAACAAAAATTGTTCGCTACTTTGACCCCAGTGTCAACAAAACGGTGTAAATTTTAAACTTTTTTTTTTTAATTTGGAACATTCATAACTATAATGAACAAGATGTTCATTGCTTTGTTCTCAAACCATTTGCTGATGCGACCATGCACAATCTCGGCCATATTCGACAGGTGGATAATATTGGATGATGACTCCTTCTGATTCCTGTTACACTAGTGGTATGCACGCGTTGCGTATCCATGGCAACGAACGGTCTCGCCGGACGGACGCTGTAGAGAAATGGGGGAGAAAATTAAGGGGGGTCCGCTATGGTAGCCCGCGATTTTTTTAACTTCAATTTGTGGCTTAGTCAGTTTGTGTCAAAATAATTATCCGTATCAGTAACAAATATATATTTACAGAATGGGTTCCGGACACTAGGCTAGCTCACGTTCAGTGAGTCAGTTTTTGCAAAAGCAATCCATCACCTTTAACTCAATATTGATGTGGTTGAGAAGGATTTTTGTATTCATTAGATTTTTGGATTTTTTCTAGTAGAATTCCGGAATATTTTATGTAGCATCGGACTGCTTGAAAAGTGAAGTAAGACATGACGCGAGAGTTGCGCCGCCATTATGTATTATTGTTACATACAACATATAACAAATTAAACTTATTCACGAAATAAAAATTCACGCAAAAGTTTAATTTTATTCGTAAAATCTTTTAAATGCGAGTAAAGTTTTCTTCATGCCTTCGGGGTAATATCGTCAGTCACAGAACCACGTACGAGTAAGTGTCGGTGTAGTTATTTGATTACAGCCACGACCAGCCACGACCGCGTAGCTCCTGTACCAATAACGTCAGATAGGTCATAGTTTAGTAATTTTCATTTTCGCTCGTGAAAGGTTTCGTTGTTGCCTAATTGTTATTCGTACCCCGTCCGTGTTTACCACTAACTTATCGATTACTTAATTTTTATCCGCTCATACAGTAAAAAACTTTCGGTTAATGTTTCTCAAATTTGTATTTTTTTTATTGTAGTTTCAAATTTGTGCAAAATTGCGGTATATGTCGTTTGTGTAAACTCATTGTACGAGGCGGGCAAAGTTAACAGAAATCTGTTGCAGTTTGAATCCACAGAACAGATAACCTGTTTTATCTGTTCTGTGTTTGAATCCATAGTTTAAATGCAATTTTGATCCTACGAGCAATGTAACAAAGACTTCAATGAACGCCATAACTTGAATATAAAATATGTATCCATCTTCCGTACATCCTGTGTCCCTAGTATTCACGGGGGTGCAATATTGTGCAAAACTGTCGGTTCCGTGGTACGTGGTCGCTGCCAATAAACATGTATCTGGAAATAAAACAATCTGATAATTTTAAATGGTAGAAAGTAAATAAGCCGTCTTGTTAAACGTCTTTACTTGCTTTCAGACTTCAAACAAAAAGCAAAAGTTATGTAGGTAGGTATCTATTTTTTGTCGGCCTTATTTAATTTACACACAAATTTAATTTGTTTAGGATTTTAGAGCAGAACAAACCTTCTTTCTATTCTACAGGTACTTTAGTTAAGAAGTTCCAACCTGGGTTCTCAGGAGTACAGCACATGTTTAGAGGCGGAAAGGCAGTATCGGGTTGCATTTCCGTGTTAGTAGTAAACCCCGACATTCTTCTGGCTTATAAATTCCTAGTAAGGTCCCTATGATCAGTGACTAGAATTTTACCTACTCCCTGACTACGTTTAGGTTTAAAGACTTAACTGAACGTTTTCTTAAACTTAACGTTTAGATTTAACTGTTTGCGTTGCCTTATTAGCTACTACCGCAAACACGAAAACACACCGCTAATGTTTCTGTGAAGTTGTAGCACCACACATCCTAGCGCTTACACTTTCCTGCTGATTATAAAGTTTTGCATTTAAATGTTATTGTTAAAAACTACACATTTCTTAAATAACGTGTTAACACTAGGCGACACCTAAATTATTGCCTAGTGTTAGTCTAAACGGGCATTACATTTTACCAAAGTCAGATAGATATATTTTAACCTTTATCCGTGGAATGGAAAACTGACAACTTCTGGGTTTAAAGACATTTATTTCTCAAAAAAGAACATTACGGGTCACTTACATATTGAGAAATGTATAGAAAATACAGATACAGACACATACAGATAAACAAAACAACAGAATTAGAAGATATAGGTGACATTCGGTGTTAGTACTTCATTCTAACATATTCCTCTAGGGCTTTTTTATATGTATTACAACTGTTAAACACATCATCAGGTATTTCATTATAAAGTTTTGCTCCCTCATATAGTATATTTTTCCTACCATAGTTAGTTCTAGGTTTTCTTAATTCTATTTTGTCTCGTCGTCTTGCGTTAAATGTGTAAGTTTTCTTTTTAAAGTTAAGTTGCGAATGTGTGTCTTGTGTTATGATTTTGTGTATTAGAGTGCATGTTTTAAGTGTATAGAGTTGGTTAATTTTAAGTATTTTAGTGTCATTGTAGATTTTGGTGGTTGGTGTAAGGTAGTTCTGTATGGAAAAACCGTCAAAATTCATAAAGTTTATAGGTTATGGAGTCATACAATGAACACCGCTACAATGTTATTGTGGCGCGTGGCCAAAATCGGAACTAACGCCGCCATCTTGATTTGCCGATACCTAATGACATTGACAATTTCACAAATGTTTAAGTGTTTACTTAGTTATTGTTCTGAGGGGTTTACCAATAACGCCCCCTTGTCAATGTCATTCAGGTGCCAAAATATCCTTTGTACTTGTACATTTAGGTAGCTACTAAAGTTTGAACGAATTCGCCCCTTACATTAATAAAATTGTTGTCTGCAACAAGTTGCCTTTAATAGTCAAAGTCAAAGCATTTTTTTCAAATAGGCACATACAATGCACTTTTGAACGTCGACATTTACATTTAAATAGAATTGATTCTATTCGCTCCTTCCAAAAGGTAGTTTCGTATGGAGAAGAATGGGCAAGAAACTCCACCGTTACTCTTTTAAAACGTGTTACAATATTTTGTATACATATATTAATTATATAATTATTATTATATGTGAAGACCTGCACCTGCATCTGTGCACCTATAACAAAATAACCATACCACAATAAGTGAAAAGGATTAAAAAAATGTACCAATGACAAATAAGTTAATTCTGTGATAGATACATGTTGTCCACATATTTACAAACATTGTAAAAGTATACGATTTTCCAAATTTTTTAAACAAGTAATATGTCAGTGTGTGAGTTAAAGTAATCACAGAATGTAAATCAATGTCATTAATGATGGAGCATCGTTCTATATTTTGCGACACAATAGGAGGAGGGACTTAAACCTCAAAATAAAAGGGACAACCCTTTACAGACAAAACTGGTTGAAGTTGTTGGTGACATTAGAAGTATATAAGTATAAAATTCAAACTCAAACTCAAAGCATTTATTTCAAATAAACCAATTACAGGCACTTTTGAATTGTCAAGGGGTCGGTCAGTCAGAAAGATGAAGCTAGTTGCCCATTCCAAAGCGTAGTAGGTACCTGTGGAGAAGAACGGGCAAGAAACTCCATAGAAACTCTTTTAAATCAAAATATTGTTACAAAAAAGTAGGTACATCATTCATTTTGTAATTATACATGTGAGAACGATGTAGAAACACGTGCACGTTAAAAGCGTCCGTAATAAAAAGATAAAAACAATTATGGAATTAAAATAAGCCGTGGCAGCTAAGAAATGACCAGTGCCTACTGACGGCGCCCGTTCACGAACATGACGTATGGATCAGCACCACTCAGCTCAACCATTTTGAAGGGAACTCAATGATCCTATACACACGCCACCACCAGCGACACATTTGAGTGAGCATGACATACTCTCAGCCGCCAGGGCACATTCTAGTCAATGAAAGACGAATCCAGTAAGCTTTTTAGTGGGTACATAGTGCTCACACATGTGCTATGCAATTATACAATACTAAGAGATTGAATTTATACAATGCAAAGATAGGTTGTACAATCTTCATCAGCTCCAACACTATTTTCGAATGCTAATTAATTAGTTTACGCGCCCTTGTGGAGCAGGACCAGCCCTAAACCAAGCATTTTTGTCAGCGATATAATCCCCCAACTTATAATATGCTTGGCTGTATAGTGTGCGTTTTATACAAGATTTAAATTTCGTTTCATTCAGTTGGAGTATGTGGGGAGGTATTTTATTGTAACATTTTAAACAGTACCCCATGAAGGATGAGTCTACTTTAGCTAGTCTGAAACCTGGTTGAACTAATTGGGGCCTATTTCTAGTTCCTATAGTTGTGTCTTTCACCTCTTTTACTGAAAATATTTAAATTTTTCCTTTCAATTATAAGAGTTAATTAAATAACCATCTTAGTCTATATTAATACAAGAAAACTGAGATCGAGAGAGACAGAGCAGTGCACTAAAAATGCATTAAATACATTGCACTCTAACTGGAAAATATAAAAACTAGACTATTTAACTATTGGCTATGGGTGACGAGCATTACATTTTCGTCATTAGAATCGTTCTCAGACCTCGCAAAAATTACCTAAAAAAAAATAATATTAAATGAATAGTTTTGCCTTCGCTACGATTTTAATATATTATGTATAGATAATTTTCGTTTTTACCGCATTCCTGAACCAAGTTATTTGATGATCTCTAACCACAAAAAAGGCTACTGACGTGCTGTCGAAATCACGTGGGTAGTCTCAGTTAGTTAACAAACGTTTAAAGTCCGTTCAAATACGTAGTACAATACTAGGAGCACATGAACCTAACAAGGGTGATTTGGAAATGTTGAGATCGTAATAACGTACTAACAATATTGCCATTGTGCTTTAAGAAATTTATTTCTAACGACATCAAGCTAAGTTCACCTTTGCTTGCATTCTGTAGTCCCTTTTATACCTGGATCTTTAGTTCCAAGCACGGTGTGCTTGGAAAAGGTAGGTTTTCCGACTTTTATAGCAGTTTGCTTGAGAATGCTGACAGGTAAGTTAAACAAAATAATTTGAAAATGTAGCGTTATAAAATACTGAACAAATATCATTAAATTTTGTCTCTATATCGGGTCGTTCAGTCTTTTTTTTAAAGAAAGTTTATATTTGTATTATTAAATGAGGGCAGAGTTGACATTTTCATGGCCAATATCTTTAGAAAAATAACAGGATTGCAATGAGAAATGACATAATTGGAGCATTAAATACTGAATAAAATATAATAGTTTTCAATCGGGCTTCGCATTTGATTATGTTGTAATTTATATTATTCTTTGGGAGCAAACTCCATAATTATGTACAGCGTACTTCACTCTCCTAGCATCGTTGTCATAGAAACCGCTTTGGCATGCCATGTGCTCGAGAGACAGTATTGATTCATCCAGACCGTATAATATTCGAAGCACTAGGCCTTCATGTAACACTAGCAGGCTTTCAGGAATGTGATTTTAAAGGTCGTGTTCGCACCATAAATACTCGGTACCAATGATATTGCTCGGTACGATAGTATTCAATATTCCTAATTAACATTATAACAGTATTTGTTTAGAACCACCTATTTATTGTGTCTTTGCAATATTGGGCTCGTTTTGAAATAGTCATGTAATAGTGTGATGGCTCAGTGGTGAAGGCGTCAGCTTTTCAAGCAAGAGGATGCGGGTTTTAAACCGATTTTAAACCGGTTTTAAACGGGTTTAAAAAGCTTTCAGTGTGACCTGCGTATTATGAATGTTTATTTAATTTTATTATTTTTTGTATAGATTGCGATTTCAAACACAAAGTAAATTGTTTGTGAATAAATAGAAATGAATATTCAATTGAAATACGTTTTACAAGATTTCATATTTACCGTTTTAAATTATCCGCTTTTTTTTCTGTTTCGTGCTGATGTTATCGGGAGCGACCACATACCACGAGTCGACAATATTGCAAGATATTGCTTCCTCGTGAATACTACCGCTACCGATCTCGGACGACGGCACGCGCGCGCACTCCATACGCTTACCAACATCGATAATATTGTACCTATTTGGATTACACTCTTTTAAATTACAGTCCATTGCATTTTAGTTTAGTCCTTAGTTAGGTCCCTAACATATGGTCCTTCGAGCCTCCATAAAGTCGCGTTTTGGTAGGAACCAATTTCGTCGGCTGCTGGCATTACGACTCGACGTTGGTGAACTTTGGACTCCTAGAAAATTTGAATTCGCTACGTCACCGGAGCAACGGTTTTTTCTACCGAAGTCGTTTGAACACGAGAAGAACAAGAACTGGACAATACTACATTTCACCAAGTCTTGATAACGACGCCGGCGCTTATTACATCGACTAGATTGTACGATTTACGCCGAGTCATCGCTTGGAAGCATTTTAGTCAGGTTTCTTGTGGATAAAGATTCGGTATTGGGTGAGTTCGTTCCAATTGTTTCCTTCCATATCCTTTTCAAACAAATATTCAGTGTTTTATTCTGTTAAATTCAAATTCTTTTCCGTTTTCACGTTCATATTTGAGTCAATACGTGTTAACATTATAGTCATCTCTTTCTTATGCACTGCTTGCGCTTGTGCACTGCTAAATCCCAAGGCCATTTACCGTTAATTGGGTGCATAATCGGTTGTGTGCTTATAGTAATAATTGTAACAGCTGATCACGTTGACCGGTGTAGCTCGCCGGCTCCTGTGACATTCATCAAGGTCACGCGGCTATTCATTTGTTTTGTTTAACTTATCTGCCAACTTCTGTACGAAACTTTGCTACGCTTAATCAATTAGTGTTAATATTACTTATTACTTTTCTTACTGGAATACGCTATGGCCTCTTTAGACTTATTGCTGAGAAAGCGAAGTGCCGTTAAGGCAAAACTTACAAATTTCACAAATTACATGAATGTGCTTCTTAGTTGCAAAGTTATTTCTGACATTCAACGCTTAGAGCTGGAGAGCCGTTTTAAAAAATTTGAGGTTACATACGATGACTTTGACAAATTACAGACGGACATCGAGGTGCTTTCGGATGATCCTGGCGAAGCGTATGCAGAGAGAGCAAAGTTCGAGGACCGTTACCACGCACTTGCAGCGCAGGCGCACGGCCTGCTTGCCAGTAACGAGAGCGGTGACGGCGGGTCTGTAACAGGCTCGGTAAACAAACACTCAGGTGAATCGTTCCAACAACGTAACTTTATACGCTTACCTAAAATTGATTTGCCTAATTTTGATGGTGGTTATCAGTACTGGCTTGAGTATAGAGATACATATTTGTCACTAATTCATAATAGTAGTTGCATAGATGCCATTAGTAAGTTCCACTACCTCCGTGCGTCACTTAAAGGCGATGCTTTGGAAATAATAAAAAATATTGATTTCAAAGGTGATAACTATCAAATGGCGTGGAAGTTACTATGCGACCGCTTTGATAACAGTAGGCTTTTAGTAGATACCCATGTTAAGGCCTTGTTCAATGTAGACTGTATTACACAAGAATCATCCACTTCTTTGCGTCGTTTAATTGATCTAATTAATAAGAATATCAGAGCCCTCAATACAATGAACGAGCCCACGGACAGTTGGGACACCTTGATTATTTATATGATGGCAATTAAACTAGATCCTATCACCAGCAGGGAATGGGAAGCTCATCGTAATACCATACCAACAAAACCAACAGTTTCACAATTTTGTTCTTATATTAGTAAAAAAGCAGATTTATTGGAGACATTAGAACATAACAAACTCGCACTTAATATAGAAAATAACACTAACACTCATAACAATCAAGTAGGAAGCAAACATAAATCATTAATAATAGCAACTAATCAAACCGATAATTCAAATCAAAAATATGTAACAAAATGTCCCTTATGTAATCAAAATCATCTATTATACACTTGTGAAGGGTTCCGAAAATTAAACTTAGAACAACGTATATTAAAAGTTAAAGAATTTAAAGTTTGTTTCAACTGTTTGCGTAGTGGTCATGTAACAAAACGATGTAGATTGGCAGGTAGTAATTATTGTAAAGGTAGACATAATACCCTTTTACATGTTGAACAGTCCACCCATTACCAAGATCCTATGCCCAGTAGTGTAGCATTGCCCACTGATGTTTCTGGAGGTGCCGCTCCACACAATGGCACCTCAGAAAATATCTCCTTGTCGAGTGACGCTCGGTCACAACATACTACCTCTCATATTTTACTGTCCACAGCGTTGGTGAGAGTGGTGAACCATCAAGGCATCAAGGCCGACGCCAGGATCCTGCTCGATAATGGTAGCACAGCTAATTTTATTACGCAGAAACTATGTGATCAGCTAGGACTTCCTCGACGTAACACAAGTTCCACGGTGACAGGTATAAACAGTCATACTACGTTAAGTACACGGTCTTGCAAACTAACTATTGAATCATGCAGCGGCAGCTATTAAGACGGACATAAATTGTTTCATATTACCTACAATTACCAAATTACTGCCGTCTACTTTAGTCGACATAAGTAGCATTCCCATACCGTTAGATTTAAATTTGGCCGATCCGTCATTCAACGTTCCATCAGAGATTGACATACTAGTTGGTGCTGAAATATTTTGGAATATTCTAGGCAGTGCATCTATCAATTTAGGAAAAAATCAGCCCAAGTTACACGAGACAAAGCTCGGATGGATAGTATCAGGCTCTGTGGCTCTTCCAAAACTTCCATCCAAAAATATATATTCACATTTTTGTAACATCTCCATGAACGATTTAAATAACAGCCTAAATAAGTTTTGGGAGCTCGATTTCGTTTCTTCTGAGCATTCCTTGTCACAGGAAGAACGAGCCTGCGAAGAAAGTTTTCGCGTTAACACTGTGCGTGATCAAAACGGGCATTTTATAGTTACAATGCCTCTTAAAAATGATCCCAGTGAGTTAGGTGAGTCTTATGAAATGGCTAAACGTCGATTTTTAGCATTAGAACGCCGTTTCCAACGTGATCCTGCTTTTCAGGAAAGATATGTTGCATTCATCGAGGAGTACGTGAGCCTAGGGCATATGACTGTGAATAACTCATCAAGGAAACCTCATTCAGGCAACAAAAATGAGTATTTTTTGCCACATCATGGAGTCATCCGAGAATCAAGTACCACAACTAAGCTCAGGGTAGTCTTCGATGCATCAGCAGCGACTACTTCTGGAGTGTCGTTTAATGACATCCAAATGGTGGGGCCCACTGTCCAAGATGATCTCTTTTCTATATTGCTGCGTTTCCGTCAGCACAAGTTTGTTATTTCTGGTGACATAGAGAAGATGTATAGGGCCATTCAGGTAACACCATCACAACGTAACTTACAACAAATAATCTTTCGCGCTGACCCTAAGCTACCACTTCAAACGTACAGTCTTAATACTGTTACTTATGGTACAGCTTCCGCCCCTTATTTAGCCACAAAGAGCTTAGTCAGTTTAGCAACAACTGCCTCTAATGACGTTGTAAAATCGTCCATTGAACGAGATTTTTACGTCGACGATTATCTGAGTGGTTGTGACTCGGTTTCCGAGGTGGTCCAGATGGGTAAAGAAGTTGCATCCATTTTAGCGTCAGCTAACTTTCATTTGAGAAAGTGGCAATCTAATAGTTTAGATATTTTAACAGAAATAGCTGGTGTTTCAGGGCATTCTGGTAGGTTGAACTTGTCTGAGGATAGAAACGTGTCATCTAAAACGTTAGGCCTATATTGGCTATGTAAATCTGATTCTCTCGAGTTTTCAATATCGGTCGATACCAGCAAACCAATCACAAAGCGCCACATTTTATCTGTGATTAGTCAAATATTTGACCCATTAGGTCTGGTAGGTCCTTGCATTATCGAGGCTAAAATTATCATCCAAAGTCTATGGATGGCTAAGTGTGACTGGGACGAGCGAGTACCAGATAATATACATACCTCCTGGTTAATGTTCGTGAATAGTCTACCATGTTTAAATACCCTTAAAATATCCCGGTGGATTTCATGTGACAATTCAACTATAAATGAAATTCATGTGTTTACAGATGCATCCGAAAAGGCCTACGGTGCATGTATTTATATAAAGTCTAGTACTAAAGATGGGTTGGTAAAAGTACAGCTGTTGGTCTCTAAAAATCGTGTTGCACCGATCAAACCAACAACCATCCCTAGACTTGAGTTATGTGGGGCTTTATTAGGAGCAAGACTGTGTGTTAATGTACGGAATTCCTTCACCAAACCCGTTAGTAAGTGCTACTTTTGGTGCGATTCGACCATAGTGTTAAGTTGGCTCTCCATGACACCTAATTTATTAAAACCTTTTGTTCGTAATCGCATTAACGAGATACAAGAATGCACTATAGGGCAAACGTGGAGCTACGTGCCGTCGAAGGAAAATCCGGCGGATCTTGTTTCTCGCGGGCTGAAGGCTGACCTTATCAGCGAGTGCTCCTTATGGTGGTCAGGTCCTCAATTTCTGTTAAATGATGAAATATATTGGCCAAAAATGCCCAATGGGAACTTGAAACAAGATCTACCTGAAGTTGTATTATCACACTTTACTGATCACTCATCCCATCATCAATCATACAATAATTTAACTTCAAAGCATTTGTCACATCATAATGATAATCATTCATTCATTAAATCACTAATTCACAAATATTCCAATTATAATCACTTACAGAGAATCGTCGCTTATTACTAAGATTTATTTACAATTTAAAGCATACACATAATAAATTCCTTGGTTCCCTTTCCTGTGAAGAACTTACAAATTCTACAAATTTTATTTTACGTCACGCTCAAATGGATATGTGTCCTGTTCCCTGTTTCCTGTAAAAAAAAATAGGCTTATTTCTTTGAGTCCTTTTACAGATTCGAATGGTCTCATACGCGTAGGAGGGAGACTTGACAATTCACCTTATGATTATAATGTCAAGCACCCCGTACTATTATGCGGTAAGCACCATACGGAACACGTACGGAAGTACAGCACGTACGGAAGCTGGATATATATTTTGATTCAAGTTATGGCATTCATTATTGTGTCCTTATTAAATAGCTCGTAGGATCAAAATTGCAAATACACTATGGATTCAAACTGCAACAGATATCTGGTAACGCTCGCCTCCGTACAATGAGTTTGCACAAACGACAAAAATTGCGATTTGGCACAATATTGAAACAATTATAAAAATAAATTGAAATAACAACCCCCAGTTATTTCGCGGAAAATTCTATTACTTTCTATAAAAAAACAAGTAATCGTAAAGTAACTGGTAGACACTAACGTGTTACGAATAATACTAAATTAGGCAACAACGAAATCGTTACTAAACTACGATATATAATAATGTCGTCATTGCTACTATAGCTACGCGGTCGTGGCTGCTAACAAATACCTAGACTTTCATTTACATAATTGTAGTTCTGGGGCAGAAGACACAAGACAAAGAAGACACAAGGCGTCAAGAAAAACTTCACTAGCATTTAAAAGGGTAAAAATTTCGAAATACGTCGCCATTTTAAGAGGTTGTGAGTGGTTGGGGGAGGGGGGGGAGGGGTCGGATCCCCCCCTCACCATTTTCACCCGCCGGAAGTACTTGGTTTCCTTAGAAAAAATAAAAAACAGAAATTTGTACAAAAATTGTTTATTCCACTTTATAGACATGTTTTATCGCTTTTATTAATTCCATGAATGGATCTTTCTTGTATTTCACGTTATTTCGCCGCCACAAATATTCAAAAATAACATCTGCAAAATTTTCTGTGTTATGAAAATTGTCCTTCCTAAAAAATCTTTTAACAGCCCTCCACTGGGACTCAATTCGTTGAGTATGAGTCCCATCTTCAGCTATGAATGGGTTGTCACGATCCGAGTGGTTGACTTTTTTGTGTATGTAGCCATGTTCTGACAAGCAATCATATGCTCTCCAAAAATCAGTGTGGATGGTGGTGCCAACTTCTACATTCTTTAATATAAGTGGCACCAAAACCTCAGCAGAGCGAATATTGTCTGGGCATGCTTCCAACCTCAGATCTTGAGATCCATCCTCAATCATACCGAGAACCCAATGGCCCTCAATATGGCGACCTATAACAAAAAAAATATATATATACACGGTCAATTTTAGGTCGTTCTGGAACCGAAAGCCATATACTCGATCATCGAATTCAAAACGATCGGGACTATTATTTTCAAAAAGTTACAATAAAACAAAATCACGAAAAATCTAATTTATTGTTTTTTTTGTGTAATAGTGAGAACTCGTAGTAACGCTTCCTTGCGATTAATGCATATGTGTGTAAAACGTATCGACGAAGTGCAACACTTGCGAACGGTACCCACCCATTGAAAAATTCATTCATCGATCAGACAGCATGATCCGTAAGCCACGCCCCCGGCCCCATACAGTCTAGCCGACCGCCCGCGCGCCCCCGCCACGCGCCATTCCTAATTTCTTATTCCTTTCTCTAGTATTGTCTCGCGTTTCGTTGTATTAGGTCACGCACGCGCAACCTAATTACGCGCCAAAAATTTGAGTTTTGGGCTATGGTAGATTTTTATGTGACATGGCGAACCATAACTTAGAAGAGGCCAGACGTTTGTATGCTCAGCCGGAACACCTGACCTCACTGCGCGCACGTGGAATCACTGACCCTCAAGTTCCCTTCACCTCCACCATCCTGGCTGTAACCCAGCGCCTCCTCGATCATGGACAGTTTCGAGCGCCCACACACGCGCAGGGCCGCGGTAGACTACCATACTCGGCGGAATTGGAGGAAGACATACAGGAATACCTACTTCGAACGCGACCCACGCGGCCACGTCGTAGTACCATAATGGCGGCCAGGCGATTCAATGTTAGCCAATATTATGTATCTCTCTGGCACATTAACGCGGTCTGTTCTATCAGTTCAGTGCGTGCGTATTAAACAGTGTGTTTGGTGAGCAGTAGATAGGTCGTGGTGGCCTTGTGGTTTGGCGCATGAAGCCCTGACTTAACACCACTGGATTTTTATGTGTGGTTCGAGATAAATAGCGTACTTACTACTCGAGGTGACTTAAGAAGTGCGACAGTGGACGCTTTTAATATTGTGAAAAGTGAAGTGAATAAAAGAGTACCTACAAGTAAGTAAGTATTTACCTACTTAGATACGAAACATGTACTCGTACTTACTTATTACTGACGCGACGGTCCTAAGCCCGTAGAAATTATGAAGGAAAAATTAGAGTTATTTAACTGATAGGTATGTAGGTAGATAAACGCAATTTAAATCAAACAATGGTTATGAATGCGGAATCAAACGATTTATTATTGTCGCGGGTACTTAGGTATCTACAGCAACAAAGTGCAAGTAGGTACTGATGACCGCGACTGGACACCACAGTGAAAGGTGGACATCTTGTTCACTGTGTACCTACCTACATCAAAACAATCTTTTTTGACCGTGGGAGGACAAGGAGGTTCCTCAATAATATCCTTGCTAGCAAATTTCTAGTATTAATGTACTTACCTACCTACTGAAAAAAAAAACGTTATTACATTAAAATTCCTGCTTGCCATTTGGACGTACCTACCGCCACTATTTAAGCGGATTTAAACTTATTTATACTCTAAACATATGGCTGTAGTACTATGTCTATTTTATCTATGCGTACGTTGAGGTACCTAGTTCACAGAGGTCGCCGATCGCCGCTAACATGCAATAGATAAAATAGGTACACAAATAAAAATACGAAAAGCGAATTCAGACTTTATTTCTTAACCGTAAACGGTAACAAATCGAAATTTCACCAAACTAGGTACAAGGAACGTAGGTACGCAGTTTACTAAAATTATTCTGAGAAGCCACAGAATTGATGCACAACCGAATTCAGCGGTTAACTTTATAAAAATAAGGTCTTAATTCGGTACAATATTTTCATAGAACAGGGCACCACCAACTTATAATGAACTCTATTTGACAGATAAAACGATTCATTTTTCTGTTTGAATTGCCTGCCTTTGTAGAAGCCGTCGTACCGCGCAGCTGCGCTGCAAGTTACATTGTAAAACTTCGTAGGCAGTATTATTTTTATTCATCATAATTTTATTATGGTAGGTAGCTGTATGCTTTTTAAGTACCTATTAGCTCGACACTCGATTCAAGGCCTTAAATACAACTCACAAGCGTACTCGTCATGTCTAGTTGAGGTAATAGACCGTACGATTACTAGTGATTTTGTGATGCGAGAGTAGTGAATGAAATTTCAATTAATTTCTCTCGTTTACGAGGAGATGTGATAGTGGTAAACACCGTGCCGTGCGTCCTATTAGGTTCCAATACAAACGAGAGATAACGGAGGTAAATGAACTTACACCAACCTAAATCGTACCTACCTGAAATAAAATACCTACTTGCAGCAACGTCCGTTGACCTACCACGAGCGCGCTATCGCACAGCTGTTCGTTTATGAATGAAATAGTGGAAGGGCTACTAAGATTTAACTCGAATGACAGAATAAAAGTGATAAATTTCTAACTTCTATAATAGATGTCTTAAAAAAATTATAACAATGCCAATAGTAACTATTAATCGTCTGGAGTTACTGTGTTTCGGCTCCAGAACGATGTTAAATTGATCGTGTATATATATAAAAACTGGCTTCAATTATGAGTCGACGGAGCCCCGCTACGCGGGGCTCCTATTTCTAGGTGGTTTAAAAAAAAATAACCACGATGGCTAAGGCGGGAGCTTCGCTGCGCTACGCTCCCGCCTTAGCCATCTAGCCTAACCCAATGAAGTCGGATTGTGCCAACTCGGAGTAATAATTATATAATTACCTCGATTGTATTTTCTTTTTCCAAATTTAAATTCATCGATCTGGACTATTTTTCCGGGGCCACCAATCTTTCCAATTGCTTCATTTTTGTCTATTTGGTATGCCACAATGGTTTCTCGGCAATAATTATACCAGTCACATAAATGGTGACCCGGCCCTGGCACCTTTCAAAATTTCCCTTGTAGGGATCTTCATTTATGGCGTCGTTGTAGCTCCATTTTTTTGAATATGCATTTAATAGATAGAAAACATACACCAAATCAATTTTTATATTTTCAAAAAATGTCCCGTTTTGCGTGGTATTTTAGATTTCGATTTACAATTACCTTTGGTGCAACACCAAGAACCAAATGACGTGTTGGTCGATTTTGCTATTTTCATGGGAGTGCGATGTTTTCTGCATAATTTTTGAGTCTGCACCAATCCATTTTCTTCGGCGAATGCCACACACTGCTCATTGGTGCCCAATTTTTTTATTATTCTCGCCAAATTCCAAATCATAAGCACATCTTCTGTGTAGAGATGTCAATCGAGAAAGGGCCCGTCGTCCTCGAAAACATCTTCATATACTGCCGATGCTGATGCTCCACCAAGCCCCGAACCCGTGGACGGTCCCGGTTCCGGGTGTCCACTTCCACTACTTCCAGACGCCATTGCAAGCTGCGATAGCGTTATTTCAGTGTCCAAAAGTGAGTAAGCCGAGGTCGTACGTAAAGCAATCCAAACAGAATCCAAGAACGTAGCGAAGTCGTAGAAAAAACACAAATCGATACAGAAGAACACATTCACTTATACTCGAAAGCAAAGGAATGACGCACAAATTTGACATTAGCTGTCAATATCATCCATCCAAGATGGAGGTTTGCGTTTCGTTTCACGTTTTTCACATAAAACCTAAAAATTACATTTGAAAAACTGTACTAAAGCATAAAAATTACGTTCCATTTTGCATAATTGCAATAGTATTTAAGAATTTTTGGAAATTGTTTAAAAATATTTAGACGCAACTCCGGCAGCCAAAATTACTTTGGGGGGATTAAGACTAACTGCCTTAAGCCCCCTACACCACCAATACCCTCAAATTCAGGCGACTCGTTTTAAAATCCAACCCTTTAAAAGCTTTGAAAAATTAAATGAAGCTTATAAAGACTACAAAGAATTAAAAACATTTTGTTATGAGAAGAAACAGAAACTTTTCTACGTAATGTGTTAGCTATGACTACTTACGTAGAGACTCATAACGGCGATGTAACTGACACGTCATGTCATACTTACATATTATTTAAAAATTCCGGAATCCTGCTGGAAAGATAGAAAAAATTTAATGAATGTGAAAATCATACTCAGCCACATCAGGATTGAGTAGTGTTTGTTTTTCAAATACAGACTTACTGAACGCGAATTGGCCCCGTGTATGGAGTCCATTAATGATATTATTCTGTAAATACATATACTTTACTGATGCGAATTATTATTTTGAACTGACTGAGCTGCAAATTGCAAAAAACTTAAAAAAGAAAAGTTTCGGGGACATAACGCATCCCACTCAGTTAACTGTTACTTTTTTGTACAGAGTTCGCTCAGCGAGAACATTCGTTGCCATGGATACGTAACGCGTGCATATCACTAGCGTAACAGAAATCAGAAGGAGTTAGAGATGTATCCTGTGGGGTATGGCCGACACTTGTGTGCATAGCCGCGTCAGCAAATAGGTTGAAAACATAGCTATGATAAACAACTTGTGAAGTTATCGCTAATCAATGGGGTTCATAACCAAGGCCTTAATTCCGTTGATGTATGATCCATTATAATCCCAAAAAACTTTTTGAACGGGCATTTTTTCTAATATTTGAAGCTAGGGACTGGACATAACCCGGAGGTTATATTTCACAATAAAAGCTTTTAGGTACTAGAGACATGAGTTTCTAAACGCATCAGCAGAGCTGACACATCGGCAACTATGCTGGGTACGGTACGCAGTAAGGAGGATTCTCACTCAAGATCCACCACATCATCGACACTAACTTCTTCATATACCCTAAGGCCTACATACTTTTGTTCATTCTTTAAAATATTATGTCAAATTGCACGCTTTTTGGTTATTAATAAACGAGTTATATTATTAGTTATTATTATCCATCCAAGTTACTAAATTATCCTCAATCCCGTGTACCCAACCACAACGGCTCCTTCCGAGGATTGCAGGCCCAATTAGTTCGAAGTAGCCAGGTTATATCCTAAATCTAATCATTGTTTTCCATGTTGTGCTGGTATTCCTGACATGCATATCCTATCCGTGGCAACAAAAACGTGGCATCTCCATCCTGTAAGGTATTTATTTGCATAAAAAACGTACCTCTCCTCCGAATAGCGGAATCCTTATTTGTATAGAAAAAGAAAGCCGGAAGGTGTCATGGGACACCAGATTTTAACGAAGTACCTTGCGCTGTATATTATGTATTAAAACAGAGCAATCTAATATGGTCTCAAGTTTCAAGTTTCAAAAGTTTTTCTTTTTTAATTGCCGTCTAGTATAGTTTTAAACTAACGTTTTCGGGCATAACGCTTTTTAGTTACGCGACGATTTCTGCCAGTTTACTCTTACAGTAAGCCACGTTAAAAACTTTGTTCCAAATAGAGAGTGTGATAATCTCGAAAAGTGTAAGAATGGTTCCTGACCGACTAGCCATCTTCCCAATTCTTAAATTGAGAGGAGGCTACTTAAACTTGCGTAGGAAATTTATTCTCAGGGTATGTGTTGGGTCAATTTAAATGATTTGAACACACGTTTATAAGTTGAAAGTAAATAATTGAAAAACACAGTGTTAGGTAAATATAAAAACAGTGAAAATTTTTAGGAGTGAGTCGCGAGCTTGGCGTACGGACCATATACGGACTCGGAAGTCGTCCACTGTTGGATTGTTGTTTGTCGGGTTTTCACGGGGGCGTGGGCGGGAATGAATGCTCCCCGTAGCTGCGCTTAAAGGCGCGTTCGCTGGTACACATTCAACAAAGGCCGCGTTACATCCTCCCCCTCTGACCTAAACATGCGTCCGCAAGCGACAAAAAAACTTTTCTCAATAAGGTTTTCACAACGCAGCGCACAACTTTTAAAGAGTATGAAATACCAAAAACTGAAAGAAAATGAACACATAATGTGTTAATGAGTTTAGGACTTAATGATAACGCATGCGATTTTTGATTGATTTTATGATTTTAAAATATTTTTTGATATTGCGCCTGTTTAAGTCCCGTGTAACAGGGGCTAGCCTTTTACCATCAGTCGAGCCCAGGAATCAAGGGATCCGAGCTCAAGTGACCAAACTACGATACAAGTATAGTCTTCTAACGTCCAAGTTCAATGCTAAAAGTTTAACAGCCTATTGATTTTCTGGTCAATCGACACGCAGGCTTACGATCTGCCGCCCTAGTAAGACTACGAATAATACTATAGTGACGACAGATAAACTCGAACGACGTCATCAGCAACGACATCAGACAAGTAAAGGATGAAGCATACAGCATCATGCCATCCCTTTCTATGCTCGGCGAAGTTATAGTTCTTATTTTTATAATTGTACAATGTTTTGGTTAATTGGATTAAAACTTGTAACAGTGTCAATCCTGACTAAAAGAACATTAATATAATATTTATTAATTAAAACTGCTAGTCTATATACAGTCTAGGGGCTCGTGGCTAAATAATAACAGCCACACTGGTCGATCGAAGGTTAAGCTACGCTTGCCGAGGTCAGTTCTTCGATGGGTGACCATCCATTACATAATATCAAGACACATCTGTGCCTCGACAAGCACTTTAAACCCTTTGATCCCGGCTGTCATTCATTTATCTTTGCCAGTCGTTGCGGTAGTTAGAAGCTTAAAAGTCTGACAACCAGTGCCCCCCGGTTAGACTGGAAGCCAATCTCAACATAGTAGGCAGATTGATAACTACTAGTCTATCTAAGCGTTACTGCAATCTTTCAATCTCGTTTTATTTAGTATGGCGTTTGATTGCGATACACCTGTTGTGAAATCTGCTTTCCTGGTACATCAAATGCGATTATATCGATTGTATCGTACAGAGGAATCGCATATAGTAAGAATAGAATTGACATACACCAACAACAGTACATAGAAAGTACATTGAAGCGTTTTGTATGGAGAAGAACCTATGGAGAAGAACGGGCAAGAAACTCCATGGACACTCTTTTAAATTACATTGTTACATAAATATTAGTTACATCATTAATCTTATATATAGGTATAATTATATGTGAGAACGACGTAAATAAGACGTGAGTGTCCAGTGTACAGCTAATATAAATTCAAACAAAACAATAAAATAATTAAAATAAGCCGTGGTGGCTAAGAGATGACCAGTCCCAACTGACAGCGCCCGTAGTACTTTTCCGTGTCTGCTGTGTGACCACTTATTTCTTATAAACTACACAATGGGTTTTGATGCGGTTTTTTCCATCGTCTAGAGAATTTATTTCGAAAGGTATATGTGTCCGACACATTTATTTTTAACTAAGGTATACTATAGCACAGAAATCTCGAGACCTATTCGCCATTGCACCCATGTGAAACAGGGGCTAGTTATAGACAAATAAGTAAGAAGAAGAAATAATAATGTGGTGGGGAAGAAGCGTTACAATATGGAAGGAACGGGAGAGGCGTTTGTCCTTAGTGGAGCTTATATAGCTCATTGCTGGCTTAACTAACTAACTGGCTAACTGGCTATATTATTAAGAACCCATTCATTTAAATACATTAATCCTTTAAACTTGCTGCATATCAATAAACCAGATTGACAGGTTTCAGGAAACATTCGGGTGTCTAACAAAGAGGAAACTACGTATCATTCCTGTCTCACTTGTATAAAAGGATCCGTACTATGCACCGTACGGCAGTGTTGGGCTGGGAGCCAACCTAGCCGTTTGGTTGGTCCCCGTTTAACACTGATATTCAGTGCTTTCTTCAGGGTGGGGCCAAGCACGCACTTATTTAAAGTAGCTCACTCTGAACGTTTCCAAATTCAAATCAACAGATGGACATTGCATCAGATAGAATAGCTTAGTGTCGATTAGATCATGTCTAACTATCTACATAATAGACTAACATACAACGCCTAAACCTAAGCATGATATTGTTCATAAGATTTCCATATATAATAAAAGTGAGCACTGAGGAAGTTGAGCAATCCTTAGTTTTCAGGATATAGCTTTTAAGATAACAAAAATAAAATTCCACAAAATACGTTTCGTATCTAAAAACTGCACGATTTTTTTTCCCGGTGTTATAATTGAATTTGTAGGAAGTTAACGGAAACAGTTACATTTTTTTTACAAAGGACCTGTCTGTGCCATTCAATTCAATAGTAATTATGTATTCTACGGAAAATAACAAAATATTCTAAGGTGATTGAAGCGGGATTAAGTCGAAGAAAACCAAATGTTTTCACTGGATATAATAATACTGGAACCCTTCGATAAGCAGGTCCGCTTCGTTGGTTATATTTTATTCAATTAAACTTCAGGCTATTTATGTAAAGTTAACTACCGTTTACAACTAACGTTGTAGGATTACAAATTCTAAGTAGTTCTTAAGGAAAATAGCTAAAAGTAACGTAGAATAAATAATTATTAAAAAAAAAACATAGACAAACGTTTTTTTTTGGAATCATGACGATAATGGTTACGTCGCGGCGTAGCAAAAATCCAAGACGGAGTAAATGTCGCGGCTACGCCGTAGCAGATATTGTGGCTACGTGTGTGGCGCACCTGTAGCATATATCAACATCCAACGGTTTCAATAAATCGTCAAGATTAAAGTGGTGACAAACTCTATAAAATATTTTTTATTCTTTGATTTCATTTAGTTATGTTTTAAACCAAACAAACATAGAACCAGAGCAGAACCAGACCAAGAACATTCTTTACTTATATTTTTGATATTTTATTTTGCATGCCGACAGAAAAATGTTTACTGAAAATGAATTCAGTAGAGTTGAGTGATTAATTGATTCGTTCACCATTTTTTTTTTTGATAAGTAACTGACACTTGTACTTCATTGGATTTACATGTAACGGTTCCTTCAAAAACGAAGTCTAGGATTAACGACAGGGATTCCTAAAATTTCACTTGAATTTCACTTTTGCACAAAAATATAATAGACCATACAAAAGTTAAGTCATTTGAAACTTTCAAATCAAATGATAAAAGCCACGTGTTCCTATTTGTTTGACTTACGCCCGGACTACACCAAAGCGGAGATGGGGGAAGCGGAGAAGAGAGGAGATGCTTAACAGCTAGAGCCTATCCACCAAAGCTGTGCTGAGATGCCTACTGGCTAGAGACGCAGAGCTGATCTGCGTGTGGCGAGCGTTGGATGTGGCGCGGGCTGCGAGTGCGGCGGATGGGTAGTGCTACGCGCTGGGGAACTAGCGGTGCCGCTTGCCGCACGCCGCTCACATTTCCTCTCGTTTCCACTGCGCACCGTTGCTAGTTTGCGAGGCACACCTCACATCTCTGTTTTGTTCGCGCTAAGCTCGTGCTTAACTGTATCCACTGAAGCTATGGAGACGAGATATGTTAATAACAAAATCCTATTGGTTATTGCTAGCACATCTCTTCTCTTTTCGCCTCGGTATGGCTTCCGCAATGGAATTCAAAGGTTATTTAAAACAGATACATGGAATCTTTTACAACGAAGGTACTCGGTACTACACTTTTATTGTACACACATCAAAAGTGTCTAGGGATCAAGCATTTTTATGCGGATTTCTTGAGATTAAGATGTGGCTTTGTAATAAATTTATGATTTTATAAATTTATATGGATCCTTTTTGGTGCATTTCATAATTTGAATCAGGAACTGTGAATCAAATTCGAGTAAAAGATGAAAATCAGCTGTCAATATTTTCCCTATAAAAACATACAACGCATTGAAGACATTATTAGTGCTACTGTATCCCTACTACTGATTAAAACCAACGTTATTATGGAGCGGCGACGTCATTTAAGCAGGGAAGAAATGCTCAGAGCCGTGGGAATGATAGAAGCTGGTTCCCGGCAACGTACTGTGGCTTTAGCTCTGAATACAAGTCAGAGTGTTATCAGTCGACTTTGGACACGTTACCGAAGCACTGGTACCGTGGCTGAGCGCCATGGAGGACGGTATCGCTGCACCACACGGAGACAAGACCGATACATTCAAATCTTAACTCGAAGAGCTCCAACAATAACCGCCATGATGTTAGCCGTGAGGCTTCATCACTCTTCAGGGAACTTAATTAGCGACCAAACAGTCAGAAACCGCTTGCATGAAGTGAACCTTCATTCCCGAAGACCGCTACGGGTACCACCTATAGCAATGCACAATCGTAGGATTCGATATCAATGGGCTCTTGAACACAGAAATTGGGCAGAAGAACAATGGCGTTTCGTGTGCTTTTCTGATGAGTCTCGTTTTGGTATGAGACCGGATACAAGACGTATACGACACTGGAGAACCCCTGGACGCCAACAGCGATTAAAATCCTGCCAGGAAGTCCATCCTTATAGTGGTGGAACCATCATGGTATGGGCGGGTATTTGGATCGGCGGAAGAACTGAGTTGATTTGGATCAGAGGCAACCTCAACGCTCAAATTTATGCTGAGACGATTGTATCAGACGTCATCGTTCCTCTACAAGTGCAAATCGGTCCCTTATTTCAGTTAATGCATGATAATGCACGACCGCACACCGCAAGAGTTGTAAGACAGACTCTCGCCGCAGCTAACATCAATGTCCTGCCCTGGCCTGCTCAGTCGCCAGACTTGAACCCGATTGAGCATGCATGGGATATGCTACAGAGAAGAGCTCTGCCGAATATGGAGGGTATCCAGTCGCAAGAAGACCTTTTTTTGTTGTTGCAACGAACATGGGCGGCCATTCCACAGCGTGATTTGGATGAACTCATTTTGAGTATGCCAAACCGATGTTCTTGTGTTGTTAGTGTTCGCGGTAGAAACACGGATTATTAATTGTTTAAGTTACCCAATAAAATTTTAAAGAAAACTGTTATTTCAGTCTTTTTTTCGAACTTTTGTGTTAGTGGTTCAAATGTCAAAAATCCCTTTATTAGGAAAATGGCAAATTTCTTTATTAATGCAAAGGTGACTTGGTTTATCGTTACTGTGACAAACGAAAACACTTTATTTTATGAATCCTTAAAGAAAATTTTAATTAATATCAATCAGGAGAAAAGTTATTGCAAAAATATATGTTGATCCCTAGACACTTTTGATGTGTGTAGTTTTGCAAGTTTATCTATGTAAAAGCATATCGCTCATCTAACATCCCTTTCTACCACTAGTTTTCTCTTTTCCCCTAAATCAGGTAACGCCCCCGGCCCGCCCCTGATACTTGCCTTTCACTTAAATATTGCCCTTTCAGCTAACTTTCATGCCTGGTCTCACGACTCTCGACATCTACCGTTTCCTGTTACACTGGTAGGTTATATGCAATAACAACTTGTTGTTAAGAGCGTTTATACCTTATGAGTGGCAACGTCGCAATTTAGTGTCATATTTCGTGGTTTTAAATTTTTATCATTTAATCGGAGCCATATTTTAAAAATCTGTTTACCTAATTAACTTTTTAGAATTTTGTGAAAACTGTGTAAAACGTAAGAAATCGTTGCGTTTACAGTTCTATTTATATGCAAATAATACATTGCAAACTTGCAGGGCGTTATTTTCATTGTAAAATAACTGTAAACATTACGGTTACTTACTTTTTAAACACTTTAACGTAATTCTAGAAAGTTAATTAAATAGATTTTTTAAATATAGCTCCGATTATTGATAAAAATTGAAAACCACGAAAATGTCACTAAATTGCGACGTTGCCACTCATAAGGTATAAACGCTCTCAAAAAGTTAATATCGGTTCACACGCTCATTCGTTCTAACAATTTCTGACTTAAGTGATTTATTAAGTTGAAAGCCATTGTGTTTGTTTATTTCGTTAAATCATAATGATATCATGCTTGAAAATCAGTGTGATGTAAAAATATTTTTTTTTTTTTGCATTTAGGTAATAGTATTTAGGTCACCTACAAGAAGACGAAAAGGATGTTTAGGGTCTGGGTGTGATTTCCGGCCCTGGTCCAAGCCATGGTACGAAGCGAGAGGGCATGGGAAGCCGATACCGCCATCTGCGAAGCAGTAATGCTCGCGAAGGGGGAGGCGGAACGCGTGAGTGCTTGAGGACGGCGAGCAATGGGCAGCTCGCCGTCCGATAAGGACCAGGCCCGGGTCGACGCGACGGCGCGTTATGTTCCACGCGCGCCAAAAGAGATGTCAGCACCAATGACGGGGTCCTCTAGGGCCAATGCTGACAGGGTTGCGGGAAAGGCCGAAAGGGTTACCGTGGCCCCTGACACCGGCAACTGAAGGAATACGGGTGGGTTTTAGTCAGTAATGTTATAATTTAATATTTTATGAAGAGGTTTTTTCAATGAAACAAACGTGCTCGACTGCAAAAATGGAAGAGAATATATTTTATCTCACATACATTACATTTAATGAAATCTTAAGACTAAGGAAACAATGTCATACAGCCTATGACGCACACCTGCATATTATAGGTAGTATGTACTAGTAATTACTAACTAACACATGGAATTTTGAGCAAATTACAACAAGTAAGAGTCAGACACGCCCTCCTGCACCAGAAGAAGAAGAAGAAGAGAAGTTATTTGATGATTTCACAACCATAAAAAAGGGTCTGGGTTTGATTATTCTGCTGCAGCGAGCCGACAGTTAAAATATGTTAAGGAGATAGAATACCACTTTCCATTACACTTTGCCTATCTCAGCATTGTTAAATCAGATTGTCGTGGTGAGATGATGTTAAATAATGTAAAGACAAGAAAATATTTTTTTAATTTAATTGCCTAAGTACCAACGTGAAACTTACTGTATGTAACTATTCGAAATATCATCTAAAATTATGTAGTAAATAGTGAATATGTATTAGTAGAACAGCAAAATATTAAAAGCTACATATAGAACAATGATGTTACCTCTCTTGTAAAAACGTCAGTAATTTCAAAGGATGATGCCAGAGTTTCTATGAAATCTGGTCCCACCTTCCAATAGCTATGTGTGTTACATCGTTGGATAGGTAATTTTGAGCTGAATAAAAGTTACTATGGCGCCAAGTTCCAAATCTTAGTCCGTTCAGAGTTATTCTTTATTAAACATGGTAGTTTTATCAGTAGCCAAGTAATGCTATTTTTACGTAATAATTACATTTGTGCTATATACACGTATAGTACGATTATTAATTCCAGTCAGTAAAATGACAAGTGCAACTGTCACTGATACAAAAAAGGGTGACCCGCTACAATAGTGATGTTCGGCAATCAACAATCGACTTAGACATTTAGTTATGCTTTATTTTAATATGTATGAAAGCGTTTTTTTATTGTAAATATTTAATACATACCGTATTAAATAATACGATTTTAGAAATATGGACCATACCAAGATATTAACATTTCTCACTACAACATTATTACAAAAGCTGGGAAAAAAATGTATAAAGAGATTCAGAGGAATTAACACTAGAAAGTCGGGAAAATACAAGTAATTTTATACGTTTTTATTCATTATGGTTGCTATTGATTCCGACTCCGATTCTGAATCGGTATATTCAGAATCGGAATCGGAATCAGTTACATTTATAATGAATGAATCCACATATTCATCTATGATGTGGTCGAGTTGACACATTTTGTCTTCGACTTTTATGGCATGGTTTATGCACTGTCCCCAATTTTCAGGCGTCACTTCCTTTAGGCCTTCTTCAATAATTTTTTTACGTCTTTTATTTTAAACGTTTTATTGTTCCTGGCGGCGCATCCCTTTGCTTGAGCCCAAACTAACTCTATTGGGTTGAGCTCACAGTGATAAGGGGGCAGACGCAGGATTGTGACACCGTATTCAGCGGCCAACTCTTCCACAGCCTATGGTGTTCGTAATCAGATTTTTGTAATTTTACTATTTCTATTAATTGAGCCTTTATCATTGTAGGTTGCTATTGAATTTGTTTTCCATCCAACCACTGAATAATATCAGCCTTCCGCCAGTTTGAAGTGGGGATACGCTCGACTTTTCTTGAATGGTACGGTGCGTTATCTAATACCAGCACCGCATTTGGCTTTAAATTTGGCAAAATGCTTTTAAGCCATTCCTAAAAACACTCCGAGTTCATTTCTTCATGATAGTCCATACTATTTACTTAGTATATACTATTAACTTATTACTTACATACTTCGATTCAAAAATAAGTAAACCGGCTTCTACAAAACCTTCATCACTGCCTATATGTGAAATTATTAGGCGTCGACCTTTGCCGGTTGGGCCCTTTAGGCCTGTAGTCAAACCTATAGAAAACGCTTGTTTGGAAGTTTGGGAAGTTCGGGAGCAGAATTAAAAACAAAATGGCGTCCATAGCGTGACAAGTGATGACCATAGTGCTTCCAATAACCAAAAACAAATAATATAACAGTATTTTATGTAATATTTAATTACCTACCGTGTATGTCTTCTGTTTAATTACCGTAAATTACATATTTTTTATTTATATAAAGGCAATTTGATATTGAATAAAAAAAATGTAATCTCGACTAACTTTTAATTGTAAAAACTCGATTCTACCACATCACTATTTATTTGGGACTAAAAACCTGCAACACTGGAAATGTCATTTTACTGACTGGAATTAATAATCTTACTTTAGTGTAGATACTAACCTACGGTTATCAATTGCGTCACTGAGTCGCAAACCTTATGACAAAAAGTTAAACAGATGTCAACATTGACAAAATGCTTTTTTTTTTTTACAAATAATACACGATAGCGTATTTTTAAACCTATACATTTATTTAATCATCGTTGTCTACAATGACGTTATTTAAAAATAAGGCTGGGCCTACAAATCCCTCATGCCTGGCGTGCCCTAGGTACCAAACGATTGAACCGTATGCGCACACCTTTGCGCATATCGTCACACAGACTTCGTCGTTGTACAGTACGTCGTCCCGTCATGCAGGTACAATATCTTTGGATAATATCATTATTGCGAACTAATAAGTAACAGTAGTACTTTCTAGCTCTCACGTGTCGCGACTGTATACGACCACGTAAGAGCCAAGCATCCTCATCAATGCCAAAATCAGGTAAATACTCCAGTGCAGCTTCTCGGTATATTTCTATTGTATACATTCCATTTTGTAGATGTTCGCTTCAGTAAGATTTCGCTAACTTCAGTCGGTAGGTTCCCAAACCTAACAAAATGATTTGTTCTTCACTGAATCTCGGAAAATCAATATCACTTGCTTGTATTCTTGTAAAATCAGCTCTTCTGCTGTTTAAACGTTTCCGTTCCACATATTCATATAAAATATTAGGGGTATGTAACTTCAGCCTTATTTCAGTGACGATAGCTTCTGCATATTGACTATCTTCGATGGGTATATGAAAGTGGTAGATATCCTAAACTCAGAAAACATATGCAGCAACGCATTGTTGAAATATTTTTGGCGAAACAGTTTAAAATCCCGTTTGAACCTGCCGTTAACCACTTCCACTACCCAGCGACAAATAGTGACCAATCGAGATTCGTTGGCTTGGTCAGTAGTAAGTTGGGATTCGTGTCTATCCTTTGAAGGCGGGACATGGTATTCATAACCACAGCCTTCTACATCATCCAAGCTGTCCCTAAATCCGCGATCCAAAATAAATACGTCATTAGTTTCAAGGAGACAGTGAATTGGATGTTCACCATTATTCATAATATCGCTCATTATGTTTGCGTCTGTTTTTGTAGCAGCATGGGGCCCTGTGACGTCAATTATATAACCATCCGTTGTGACTATAACAAACGGCTTTAAAAGATTTTGATACTTGTGTAAGCTATAAGACTGTCGTTGAAACAGGAAGATTATTACGTAAAAATAGCATTACTTGGCTACTGATAAAACTACCATGTTTATTAAAGAATAACTCTGAAAGGACTAAGATTTGGAACTTGGCGTCATAGTAACTTTTATTCAGCTCAAAAATACCTATCCAACGATGTAACACACATAGCTCTTGGAAGGTGGGACCAGAATTTGCATCCTCCTTTGTTTGTTTTGGCTTCTACTGCCTCGTAGTAAGGGCTAACTTGGAAAAATAATTTAAATGACGTGTTCATTTATTTTCACAAATCACAATCGCGTTTTCATTATTCAATAACAAAAAAAAAAAAACATTTTCCTTGTAAAGAGGTGGGCTTAATAAAAGTATCATGAATTACTATTCAGCGTAACGTTTAAATTTAACGTTTTGACCGCGTTTTAATGATAACCGATGATACTGTTGACGATGGTGTGACTTGTTTCTTCTTTTTATGTGTCTCTCCGACTAGTTGAAACTTAATTCCCATGTCATGTTTTAAGGAAGCTAAAATATTGACAGCACTATCATTTTTAAGTTTTTGGCGATGATACGTTTTATGATTTGACAAGATTTGTTTTTCAGATGGTAATGATGGAACTGCTAGCCTTCAAAAGCTAGCTGAATTTTTATGCAAATAGTTCAATGTAGTAATAAGCTAACTTTCAGGTTTTGTGTTCTATTAAAATATAAGTTTGTATCAGGAGTTTTTATTTTATTGTTATAAATGGATACATTTTTAAACATTAAAATGATAGAGCACTTTATGTTTTGCACAGTAGGTACCTACTTATGCGAGATTTCCGTGTCAGTATTATTAGTTCCCTGTCCCTCCTATGGCCCCTTAAATTAAAAAAGGTTGAATAATTTATTTATTATTACGGTTTTTTTAACACAAATAATAATGTTTGTACCTAAATTCAAATTTGTTTATTCGTTGAAGTTTGCATGCTTTAATTTTTAAGTAAAACATGTATCATCTCATATGCTTTAATATCACCTATGTATACAATGCTTTACGCAAATAAATTATCTTATCATATGCCACTAAATAAAATATTCAAAACTATGCCATTGTCTTTTAACACTGAGAGCAATAAATTAATAATAATAAATAATATCGTCTGACATTGCACACAGCACCATCTAGTTCCAAGTTAAGCACTTAACACTTAAGGCTTGTGTTATGGATACTAGATGGTTGATACACTACTTAAATACATTTTTTTTTTGTAAATACATACATATTATAAATATACATCCATGACTCGGGTACAAATATCCACATTCATCATACAAACATTTGCCCCTACCGGGATTCGAACCCAGGACCATTTGGTTTCGCTGACTACACTTAGCCACTGTAGCCACTACACCAAACGTGTCGTCAATTGATTTATCCTTTTAGCATGTACATCAGTGAAGGGGTGGAATTAATTTCTTAGGCATTTCTAACAATAGTTAAACAGAGGCAGAGGGGTTTGTGAGGCAGAGACAAACATTGATTATATATAATAAATTGTAGTTTATTTAGATATTTTTTATATCGATAAAATGAGACTTTTGATCGAGTAAGCTAAAATAATTAAACGTTGTAAAACGTTTGAGTTTAATGCACCAAAAGTGACTAAATAAGTACATTTAGTGCTAAACTTAATAGAATTCATATTTCTGTTTCTATCAATCGGTTGAATGGGACAGAGACAGATTGATGTTTTAAATATGTTTAGAGCTAAACGATGTGTTGTGCAAGCACGCCAAAACGAAAAATAAGCCGTTCATAGAGTAGGACCACAAAAGTATGACAAGTCTAATTGGCCGCTGAAAATGATACTGATAAATATTTCACAAAAGTATAATTTTAAACTTTTTCAATTATATTTATAGGTAGGTGTAAATTATTGTTTTAGTTTTGCTTTAGGGTAAACGCGGAGTAAAGTCAAGCCAGACATAATCCTCCGAAATTTATGATTAATCTGAAGGTGGTGTAATTTTATTTTTATTTTTATAAAAAACTTTGCCCCACACAAGGAATTTCTTCTGTATCGTGGGTGCGTTTACAAACATTTAAACTCACATACACAAACAGCCAGACCCAGAACAACTACTTGCAGGTCATACAAATATTTGTTCCATGCGGGGATCGAACCAGCGACACGTAACGCAGCAGTCAATCGCTTAACCACTGCGCCAACCATGCCGTCATTTAATTCAATTAATACTTTAATCCGCGCTTATTATTATGGGGTAAGAGACGAGAGACGATACGACACCGAGTTGACATTACCTTATTTCCCTAGCAAGGTACTGGGTTCAATGCCCGGCTAAGCTACCTGTCATTGATTATTTCAGTAACATTTATTTGTTGGACTTTAAAAGAGACTGTGACCTCTGAGTTTGTTTCGGCCTTTCTTCTCAGAGTAGTCAGATAAGAAACGCCGACCTCATCTAGTTTAAAAAAAATATGATTGACGTGTAAAAGTGTTTGTTCAAACCTACTTACAGAAATAAAATCATTTATCATTTATGTACTGATTCTAAGCCCATTAGTAATAATCTAAGATGATAATAACCTAACATATAACTACTGAATAAGACTGAAAAAATCCTGTACCTATCTTCAACAAGACGAACAGGCGCCGTCAGTCGGGTCTGGTCATCTTCTAGCTGCCACGGCCTATTTTAATTTATGAATTGTTATTTTTTAAATCTGTTTTTATTACGAACGCTTTTAACGTGCACATTGTTCTCACATGCATAGTTTCAACACGAATGACGTAAACAATTTTTTGTAACAATATTTTAATTTTAAAAAGTATCCGTGGAGTTTCATGCCCGTCTTCTCCATAGGTACCTAATACACTTTGGAATGGGCATCTAGCTTCATCTTTCTGACTAACCGACCCATTGACAACTCAAAAGTGCCTGTAATTGGTTTATTTTAAATAAATGCTTTGAGTTTGAGTTTGAAGTAACTTCATAGCAGAAGTTGGAGTAGATCTGGTAGGCAAACCAATTTAAGGGGGATCCGTCAATGTAGCGCACAAAATATCAAAATTTCTCACGTTTTCTGCAAGTTGCAGCCTGTAACAACGGAGAACAGCACAGCACATGCAAAAAAAAAAATTAAGATTTCCATTTCCTGGCCTAAATTGAAGGAATCGGCTTAATAGAAAGTTAATATGTATATTATTATTTTAACGTCTTTTGACATTTTTCTGGACCCTAGGGTCCCTCCCGTATCTTTGGAAGGCATAAGAGGCGCCGAAGCCAACTCGCAGAAGCCCGTTAGAAGTTTTCAATTAAATGAGGCACCAACCGACAATTATCCCTCTTTGCACTATGCACGTGTACCCAATGACAACCCGTGATTGGTATAGGACTATTACAGGATATAGAAAGACAAATATTGAATATTATAGGTTTGGGTGACCAAATTGGACTGGTTTTCTCGTAGACAGGGTTTTCTAGAACTACGGAAAGACTATGGTCCCTGGCTGGCCAATGTTTTTTATTTTAACTACTATTACCTCTTTATGATTATAACTTCCTGGTGATATAAATTTTTTGAAATATTTTTTATAAAATTTGAGGGATTAAATGAATATTATATTTTACTGCCTAATCTCCTTGCATGTTATGCTGTCCTAGTATCTACAGCGCCACTTTAACGCCCCTACTTGGGGTTGGCAATACCAAAGCTACGATGTTACACGTAAAACCTTAAGCGCTCCTGCACACGATGCCGCCACCGCGCCGTCGCCGCGCCGACGCCGCACAACTACACTGTACATACGAGTCGCGCGAAGACCGCCACCGCGCCGCCGCCGCGCCGCCACCGCGCGCGTTCCCAGTTATTTCATTATCCTGATTCATTCCATTGCCGGCCGCGTATGAACATGCACGTGCATAACTTTTTAAGAAATTATCATGGAAAGTTTTGATTACGAAACGTTTATAAGTTTAGTGGAGGACAGAGAAGTTTTATGGGACAAAACTTTGGAAGTATATAAAGACAAGCGTAAAAGTTTAAAAGCTTGGTTTGATATCTGCCATATAATGAATGAGAACTTTGCAGAACTACCTGATACGGAGAAAAGTAAATACGGTAAGTATCTTATTACAAAATTTTATTAATTCTTGTTAATGTGTTTCTATCTAGTGGGGCCAATTGACAAAATATATAAGTAGGCTCTGACTTAAAGGAACTTTGGGACAAGATATGAATAATTTTGTTTTTAATTAAATTGTAATGCAACAGAGGGTACTTCTATATACTTCTAACTGAATAAAATTAAAAGTCGGGGTATGGTAGCAAGTGATTGCTTGTTTAATGTAGATACGTAGGTACCTATATTAAACAACATTACAAATTCATCCGTCATTTTACTTTTGTTTTACTTACGAAACTGCTCACGAGATATACTATCCACACACTACTCTGGATAGTATATCTCGTGAGCAGTTTAGAGTGATAGATACCTAAATTAAACAAGCAATCACTTGCTGCCATACCCCGACTTTTAATTTTATTCAGTAAGTTAACAAGTTTTGATAAAAAAAACGATTGTGAGGTGGTGTTAGAATGAACTAAAATGAATGAACCTAAGAATGTACTTATAAGCACATTTTGTCTTATGTTTAAAAACTATTTTAAAAACACGGTTAAAAGGTTTAAATATTGTTTATATAATTTTGTTTGGGTTTTTTTTAATAAAGTAAAACGACATATTAACAATAGTTATTTTGCCATGGTACATTGCCATATTCAGAAATAAAATACTCCTTATATTTGTCACGTATATCATTAGCTGTTGAAGGAACTATTTCTGTTGAATCAAATGGCAAAAACTCCTCTAATCCACACCCGCTTAGAGATTCTTGCATCCCTTTTACGCCCTCCTCTTTGTGTATAAAATTCTGCAGTAAACAACAAGCTTTCACAACATCAACAGCCAAATCCAATGACACATTTAAAGGTCGATGAAAAATTCGCCACTTATTGGCCAGTATCCCAAAGGTACATTCTACATATCGTCTCGCTCTTGTTAACCGATAATTAAAAACGGATTTTTCTGTATCAAGCTGTTGACCATTATATGGGCGCAGTAAATTCTGATGTAGTGCAAATGCTTCATCGCCTACGAATACATATGGCAAGACAATGTTAGTATTAGGTAAGGAAGCAGGTTCTGGCAAGTTCAAAGTATTGTTGATCATGTTGTGCCAGAAAGCTGTATCTTTTAAAACACCTGAATCACAATCCTTTCCATAAGCACCGACGTTGATATAAATAAAGTTGTAGTCACTATCGGCGACTGCCATCAATACAATCGAGAAGTAATGTTTGTAGTTCAAAAACATCGATCCACTTTTATTTGGTTTAATTACTCTGATGTGCTTTCCATCTACAGCACCGACACAATGAGGGAAATTAGCAGAAACTTCAAATTTATTTGCTATTGCTAGCCAATCGTTCCTACATGGCATTTTCATATATTTTGGGTAAAGTTCAGACCATATTAGAGAACATACTTCTCGTATGATTACGCTTAAAGTTGATTTTCCAATTCTAAATCGATATTCAAGATCGGCTAATGAAGTTCCGGTTGCTAAATATCTGCAATTGAAAAAAAACCATTATAAAAATATAATGGATTATTAATATTAATTATTTCAGGTAAAATATTATCTCAGAAATGGAAAAATATAAGAGACGCGTGGATGAAATGCGACAAAAAGATACGTGAATCAAAATCTGGATCAGGTGCAAAACCAATACATAAATATCAATATTATGATAATTTACAATTTTTGAAAAAAATTACCCCACGGCCACCCCAATCTGGATCAAACATGCCGGAAGAAAAAAAAACTGAAGTTACTAATATCAACAAAAGAAAGAAAAACGAAGAAATAAATCCTGTAGATAAGAAAATGATTAAGTTTATGGAAACGTTAGAAAAAGATGACGATAGTAGAATGATGTCTTTTTTTAAAGGTATAGCTCCTACCGTGGAACGCTTCAAAGACGAAGACATTGTTGAATTCCAGTATCAAGTATTGAATATTATAAGAAATATTCAATATAAAAATAGTTATAGCGCTCCACATCATTCACGCACAACAGATGCAATGGACTCCCCGGCACACTATGGTTACAATACTGCTGCTGGACCCAGTACGAGAGTTCAATCACAGGCTTCGAATTATAGCATTGAAAACGATTCATTACAAAGCATCCCAAGTCCATCTACATCAAGCTTGATTGATTTTGATTTTTCTACATTAAATCAGAATAATTAATTAAATACTTTACCTCAATGTAACAACCAATCTCTCCTTAGCAGATATAGTTGCTCGCATATTTGTATTTGTGTGTTGCAGTTTGTTCTTTAATAAATCTAATAATTTATCAAATGTCTTGTAATTCATTCGAAAATAATCACAAAACTTGGCCTCGTCTTTTCGGAGATCTTCGTAAAGTGTATGAAATTCACCATATTGCTCCCGTGCTGACAGCATAGGATGTACCCACAACTTTCCGACTCGACGTTCTTTTTGCCATTTTCTATACATGTAGTAAGCAAGCACAAACTTCTTTTTTTTCACTAAATTAGACATACTTGTGTCACGTGCGATCTCGCGGCGTGCACGTTCGTACGCGGCCGGTAATGGAATGAATCAAATAGATGCGCGGTGGCGAGACGAGGACCGCGCGCGGTGGCGGCGCGGCGGCGGCGCGGTGGCGGTCTTCGCGCGACTCGTATGTACAGTGTAGTTGTGCGGCGTCGGCGCGGCGACGGCGCGGTGGCGGCATCGTGTGCAGGAGCGCTAAGCGTAAAACCGATGGAAAGTGGTGATACGATTTTGTTCCTACTCTTTGTAATGACAGTTTGTAATGTAAACAATGGGTTCTGGGATTCTATTTTTGATGATTCTGTTTAACTTTGACTTTTTTTGTCAGTACAGTATCCGAAATAAGATCGACGTTCACCTATCTGTTTACCTGATGTTTTTTTTTCCGCGTCTGTCCACCAGTTCATCCGCGTAAAATTTCTTGTTCCCCCAACGCCTCACAACATATTTTACTATGCCTTTTTGGAAATTAGATTATTTATTTGAACATTTTTGATATTAGAGCTAGCGCGCATGGGTGACTTTTGTCACCATGACGGGTTTGTCCCTCTTTTCCAGTCTGTGGATAAGTATGGAGATGGCGCACATGTTACGACACGGTGACCTGGAATTACACTTTGGCCCGCCAACCCGCGAACAAGCCCGTGCCATAATTGTAACCGCATTGCTTCTTTTTTATTTTTTCATTACGTAGGTAATGTGGTTCTAAACAACCACGATGAGATTCAGAAATTTTGGGAAGTTGAGGAAATTTTAGAACCTTCAAATCTATCGATAGAAGATCAGGAATGTATGGAATTATATTCAAAAACTACAAGAAGAAACAGTCAGGGTCGCTATGAAGTCAGAGTAAGTTTTCCAAGGCCTTTGACCACTTAAAAACGGTAAACATACAATAACAAAAGTAGTAACTTTTTTTTATAGCATTTATAAACACAAATTTTTCAAAATAATGATACACAACCACAAACTGCTATAACAATAGAAATAATGGAAAAATTATGTTAAATTAAAATAATTTACAGGGTGGCAGCGACATCAACGCGAAACGCATTGCCATGGATTCAGTGCATGATGCTGAACGCCCCTGGGTTGAAATATATCGTCGGTTATTAAAAAAAAATGCTGATTCGTACATTTTGACCGCGTAGGTCTTCACTTTTCTAATAATCAAAAGATGATATTTTTTTATGATAACTGACCAAAACATTCTACGCTAGGGATTCTAGAATCAAGTGCTGAATTCATGGTTACAGTTTGCGTGTATACCTACGGAGTAACCATTTGGTTATCACATTAAATAATGCAGAGGTTAATACAAGTTAATAAAATGTCTGAACGTGCTAAAAATAATAGAAAGCATATTTCAAACAAAATAAAATTCGTAACAATTGTTACGGAATAAACCTACCTTCATGTATTACTTTACTGACTCGTCAAAGCGGTAACGGGCGGTGCTCACGCGGCATTATGGGTGTATCACCACATTGAATTTAAAAATCGAAAAAAAAAAAAACAAACGGTACACAATTCTCGCACGGTAAACAATTTCACACAAACTATCATCACACCACTTCATTAAGCAACAACAGATGCTATGGTATTAATTTATTTTTCCTTTCACAAACAAAAGAAACTTTTCAAAAAGTCTTCAAAACAAAAAAAAAATACATCAACAATAATAACAACACAAAGGACACGTGCACAAAATATCCTCAAGAACACCGGCGTCGTCGCACTATAAATCATCAAACTGTCGCGTCGCACGTGCCTTAAAATACGAATCTCGAGTACACTAATACTCATCTAACACCCCGTCCCACTTCGCGCATAGAAAAAAATAATTATGCTTTAAGACATTTTCAGTAAATACATTTTTGGATTGATTTTTTTTGCACGCGCGGTCTTTTTCTTTTCGTTTTGAGCACAGAGAATTTTGCCTTAAACTGTTCGCAGTGAGAGGGCCGCGTAAGTACGTTTATCTTTTGTTTTTTTATTATCTTATTTGTTATTTTATAGGCTTCTTGTTTCGCATCATATGGAATCGAGAGCACAACCTCTTTTGAAATAAAGACATCTGTATTTTATCTTAAAACATAGAGTTCTGAACTACGCCATAGTTAAAGACTGACTCGCACGCGGCTCGTGATAATCAATGCGAGTGCAAGTGCGGCGGGCATAGTACTTGCACGGTAGTGTAGGTGAAGAATATATGCAATGTAACTAAGAAAGAGCTGCGTACCGTTACAGCAGCCTTAACTGGCCACGGTTCATTTATTAAACACCCCCTTGTCTTAGGAGTCACAGACAGTCCGCTGTGCAGGGCCTGCATGGAGGACGACGAGAGTGACAGCTGCTCATGTGCTTCTAAACTGCCCGGTGGTCGCCACATACAAGTCAAAGTACTTCGGTAACCCAGCTACTCTACGTGAGATTGTCAGTAACACCAAGGCGTTGCTGGCCTTCCTCGAGAAGCTGGGGTGGATCGAATAATCGATTCTCCCACCCGTACGCAAAATACGCGCATTGACGTGGAGTTGCGGACACCAGCCAGTATTACCTATTATCTATCACTAATTTACCCATAAAGCTGATACTTTATTCAAAAATACAGCGCAATCTGTTAGCCCGGTTCAGATAAAGTTTATCCATACACTTACACACCTACCTACCTACTACAATTTCAAGCTTTGTGCTATTTCTTGCAAAGAACAAAATTTATTATTATTTATTTGTTGCAAAGAACAAAATTGTAAGATACAGCAATTTCCGTATAATATTGAATTGCTATAAGTTCTATGTCGCTGAGTCGCGTTACACTAACGTTTGTTATTATTTTGCCATTTAGCTACGTAACCCTAAAAAACTGGTGCCATTATTTTCATGACACCCATCACTGCAGCCGAGGGAAACCCAAGAACATAACTTTTCAATGTTATATCGGTAAGTTCAATGATACAAGAATTTCCGACGTCTCCAGAGCATAGAGCAACACGGACCACCGGCGGACGTGTTGCTCTATGCTCCAGAGCGAACGCTATGTCCTACAAATACACATCCCATAATGCTTCTTAGTGGTTATGAAAACCTGGTGCTTCGAATAATGTATGAATCAATACTGTCTCCCTAGCACATGGCACGTTAGAATGGTTACCATGGTAACGATGCAGCTATAGTGAACTTCGAACACAACGACGCCTTAGAGTGAAAACTTCGTAAGTGTAATAAAAGTCGTTACTTTTGAGGACGAAGCAAAATGCGTGCCGTAAAATTTTTGTACGGCGTCTTTTAAGTTTATAATAATTAATTATGGAAATTTAACCCGCTTTTATCAACGAACAAATTAGTCAGATCAGGATGTGCGTTGCGAAGTTTTCTTCCTAGAAAGGCAATAATATAAATTTGACTAAAAATGCGCTCCCGAGGTTTTCACTCTAAGACGGCGACAATGTTAATATACCAGGTTGAGGCATGAACGAAATCAAATAATGCAGCAAATTTTCTAAATAAAATACTTACTTACTGTAATTTTGTGTCAATGTAACAATTACGTACTCACAGCAGCTGCTGCTGTGTGTACGTAATTGTTACTTTGACACAAAATTACAGTAGCAGGTCAAGTTACCACAAACTGTAAAATTTCCTCATTCCATTTTGAACTTATATAATTTGAAGAAATTTTATAGATTCGTATAACCTGATGTGCTGGCGACTGTACTTAATAAAATTCTTAAATACATTAATTCATTCATTCAATGACAGACAATGCACAGCCTAGAAACATGGAATTTTGTACAAGACTTCCTTTTATAACAAAGATGAGCAGGAAAAACAAAGTTCATTCCATAGAGGGGTTAAATACGAGAGGGCATGGGAAGCCGTCACCTCCTTCTCCGAAGCAGAGCTGCTCGCAAAGGCGGAGGCGGAACGCATGAAGAGAGGCAAACGCGCCCACACGCCCCTAGTCGCCGCAGGAGACGCCTTGGGTGTCAGGAACCCCAAGCCGATTCCCGGGCACCGTAGGCGCGGGCTTGTGGACGGCGAGCAATGGGTAACTCAACGTCCGATAAGGACCACGCCCGGGTCGACGGCGCGTTGTGTTCCAAGCACACCTCAAAGAGATGTCAGCAACAATGACGGCGTCCACTAGGGCCGATGCCTGCCAGGGTTGCGAGAAAGTTCGAAAGGGTTACCGTGGCCCCTGGCATTGGCAACTGTAGGAACACGGGTGGGTTTTAGTCAGTAAGAGTCTGACACGCCCTCCCGCTCCGCCCAGAGCGGGAGAAGTTATTTGATGATATCCCACACAAAAAAAAGAAAGAGGGTTTAAATAGGAGATGAAAGTTTATAATATTTTTAGTCAGAAATGTAGACGTTGGTTTCTGTCCATGAGAAAAAGTTAGTCGTATCATTGTTTTATTGGAAACTCATCTCTTAAGGCTCCTGAGAAGTTGACAATGGGAAACCCCCCATAGGGCACACGGCGTGTTGTTAGTAAATACCAAGACAGAAATAACATTTGATTACGAACACGTGGAAATATTGAACAAATCGGATTACCTACATTCTACTGGAACGAAGCTAGCCGCATGTGTGTCTGTAACAGCTCCCTAAGAAACATAAATAAAAGTGTAACCTTACAGACAACTCATTGCAACTCATTCAGTGTTTAATAACGGTTTAGTTATAATGTAATTTCTCATTGTGATTCTGTTATTTATTATGAGATATTTGCCAAATAAGTACTAAACTACCCCTAAATATCGCTGTTTTGAGGTCTCGCCCCGATTAACTATACTAATATAGCAATAACGGCAAGGTTTCCCAACATAATATTTCCTGATATTCGTTCAGTTTTGTATGACGCTTAGATTTTTTATATATTTTTGTCATTATTTCAGTAATTACTCCTAAGAAATCAGCTATCAAAGTCAAATATAATTTTATCGATGCAAATCGTGACTGGAGCTCAAGAGAGTCGTACAGAAGTGCCTACGTAATGCAAATAATACTAGACTTAAAAGCAATGCAGTGAAAGTTGAGTATAGTACAGTGCTCCAGCAGTTCTTATAACGTTTTAGTAGTCACAAACTCCCCGACTCACGCTTGTGGTGTTCATGGGCTCCTAGTATTCTGCCACGTAATTGAGCTGCCTTCACACTTTCACGCAAGCGCATTTAGCACCAGACCACGTGCGTCAGGTGCCACGTGGCTAGTGAACAACGTAGTGGCCACGGAATAGAGTGGCTATTGGTAGTCGTGTTGATGTTCCTGTGAGCTTCTATGGCTTTTGTTATAATGTTTACTCCTTTACTAACAATTTCAATCTACAAAGTTCCAGTCGATATTCAATAACTATTACTTTTTTTTTATAAAAATAAAATAAAAATATTTATTGTTGACAATTCTGACATACGGGTTTTTATAGGTTGTTATACTGTAGTTTTTTTTAACTTATCCGAAAATATAAGCCGTTTAAAATCCATATACAGTGAACCCTATCGGTCCCTGCGTTAAGATGAAATTTACATTGTAAGAAATAATGAAACCGTTTTAGATAAGGTAGTGCCATCTCGCCAACGATTTAAGAGATGCAACTGCACTATTATATCTGGCGTAGAGTAATGGAACTTGTTGGCAAAACAGCTTACTTCACGTTTTGTTGGTTCATTGAGCCTGCGGGCGCTGTTAACTAGAAATATTAACTAACGAGTCACCAACGAGTTAGTGGAAATGTGTAATGATGAGACCGCTAGAGCGGACCCGGTGACTATGAGCACTTAATGTTCTTGTCAAAGAGAATCCAACCTTGAGGGTCTCCATCCTGAGGCAACGGAAGACCCGTCCCAGTCTGGAAGTGATCAGGTCTCTATTCCCAATCAAGATACACCAGATATTGAACAAGGTTCATTGCAATTAGTTCAGACAGAAGCTAGTTCTGTCCCCTGTAGAAGTAAAGTTTATTATTGCTTCATTTTGTTTTCTGAAAGTTTTGGAAAACTTAGTTAGGAAACTTAGCATCAATCTGAGTCACTCTTCTCAAAACTATCTATTGTATACCTCAGCCTTCCTACAAACAAATAATGTCTTCAATAACTAGGAACGAATATGATCCTATTGCCATTATTTCAGTACTTATAGGTAATAGTTTTAATGTTAAAAGAGATGATATCACTAATAGCCTAGCAGCTAATACCAAACTATTGAAGTTAAATTGTAAGAAAATAATTTGGTGTACTTTTCCATACTTTGAGCACTTGGCAAATAGGCAAAACAACTACATTCACATGTCAAATAATTACATGCATTTCTTAGTTAGTCACCATAGTGACAAGTTTATATTTTTTGACACCATTATTTTTGTTGATCAGCTAAGGTCGACTAGGGATACCATTAGTTTTAGACGTCAAATAGCTAGGTTATTAGCTTTTAATATTAACCCAGACATAATTAGTATGTCGAAGTCATCTTTAATAATAATAATCGATGAGTCTACTTTAGCCAGTCTGAAACCTGGTAGAACTAATAGGTTCAGTGAGTTCAGTTCAAGTGAGTGACGTGATGAGTTCGCAAGCGCCACGCCTTCTTGCCATATCTCCTGTGTTTATATGATCTGAGCTCATCTTTCATGGGATACTGTTTAAAATGTTACAATAAAATACCTTCCCACATACTTCAACTGAAGGAGACGAAATGCAAATTTTGTATTAAACGCACACTATGCACACAGGCATATTATAAGTTGGGGGACTATATAGTTGATAAAAATGCCTGGCTCAATGCTGGTCCAGCTCCACAACTATTACTTACTTCACTTCTAGCTTCATCTTTCTGACTGTCCGACCACTTGTCAAGTGGTCGGACAGTCAAAAGTGCCTGAAAATGGTTTAATTGAAATAAATGCTTTGAGTTTATTATTTCTATTAAAACGAGTACACGATTGTGTTTTTTCAATTTTTTATTTATTGTTCGTCTAAATACGCAAATCCTGATACTCACTAAGCACTAGCCAATATCATCAAATGCATAAGCCAAAATCTAATCCAGGTTTAAAGTTCTTCTTTTTTTTGTAGAATACTTTATCCTCTATTACAATTTTGAGATAATCTCTCTCAAAACTTTAGAGATTTTGAAGATGTTTTTGTGGTATGATCTGTATTAAAATTTAGACATACCTACATAATATAGTGTTAGTGGGAATTTCAAAGTATTTACTGGTGCCCAGCGTGCCACTTTCACCTATAACTAAAAATAAGATCACCTTGTGAAAAATCATCACCTTCCCAAAATGGTAATGGTTTAACGTTTGACTGCTGAAGTCACTTATCTAATGTAGGGAGACCTGTAAATGCTTGTTATGGTTTTCGTTAAGTACACTTTTGATTGTCAGTCAGTCAGACAGCTTATTTTTTGTATGTTGGCGCACCTTGTTTATATATTCATGTTTATTATAATTTAATTGTGCTTTTGTATGTTGTGCTACGTCTTTCGTGTGCACTGAATTAATGATTTATCTATCTATCTATTATATCTCCTAGTACTCAAAAAAATAGATAAAATATATAACTTAATATTACTAACTAATTTACTAACTTATTTATTAACTATAGATAATTTATAGATAAAATAGATAACTGTACTGTGTACTGTGTGATACTGTTGTATTGCATGATTTATTTTATTTTGGGCTATATGGTATAGAAAATAGTATTTTCTATACCATATAGCCCAAAATAAAATAAGTATTTTCAAAATACTTATGAAATAGTTAAATCATGGCTAGAGAAGCACAATCTACAAATTAATGCTGACAATAGTTATTTGTTATACAAGAGTGCAAAGTTGCTTTTTAACCGCGTGTTCAATTTTGATGACCGAGCAAGCGAAGGATTCTAAAATTGAATCACGAGCGCAGCGAGTGATTCAAAATTAGAATCCTGAGCGTTAGCGAGGGAATCAAAAGAGCACGAGGTGAAAAATCTTTGCACTCGAGTGCAACACGTAACTTTTCATTCCACCTCAGCGAGGAAATGACTAAATGCAAAAAAAAAACGTTTACAATCACAAGATAGGTACACTTTTATTTCAGTTTAGGTATTAATTACTACATTATGACAGGTAAGTATTACAGAATAATCTTTAAATTATAACAAAATAATACTAAGGTATAATTAAGAAAATTTTAAAGTAACGTTGCTACAGTTATTTAAATTGAGTGTAATATTTTTGTTTGGTACTGTAATATTGGTGTTAGTCACTTGTGTACTGTTTTTCGGTAAACTATCTGTCATACTTAATAGTTGTACCGATTCATCGGATTCCCTTGGCGTGAATGTTGGAGAGAGAGGGAGATGGTTAGGTGTTTCATAACGGCTTATTTTTGATGTAGAAGGGCCAGTCCAAGGATCCGATTGAGGCTCTTTCAGTGTAATGGCTCCTACGATGCCTTCACATATTTTAGACTTATTTTGGATGGAATCCTCTATGTATCCCTCTACAACTGCATTGGACTTCCAGCCTCCGTGGCGCTTAAGGGACAGGAGATCAGCTCCGGAATCAGCCAAAAGTGTGGCTGAAGTTCGTCGGAAACAATGACCCGTGTACAACAGGGGTTCTGGAAGTTCAAGAAATGTTGCTATTTCTCGTGGGATACTGCCAATTTTATTAGTACCCATAGGCTGTCTAACACACTGTCCATTGCGATACTGTAGAAAAAATCGATTGATTGGAGTGTTAGGCGGGCGTAAGGCTTGATATTTCTCAACAATCGTTACGTATTCCTTGCGAATGACGAAGTTGCGGTCTCTTTTTGTCTTTGTATTAGGTAAATTAATTAATAGTAAGTCATCTGAATGTTTCTCAATGTTTTTGACATTAAGTTGTGTTAGTTCATTAGTTCGACATGCTCCGTTTATTCCAATAATAAGAACAACCTGTAACGTAAAGAGTATTGTAGTAGATAAATGAATAAAATTGATATGAACGCATAATTATGCCTATCAACATCTACTAAGTATACTATTTAATTGAGATTAATATACTTAAGTAGATACTGAATGTGCAACTGACTTACTTTTGCCGCCAAATATACGGAATCGGGTGCTTCGTTAAGAAACTTTTCAATATCAGATACTGTGAAAACCTTCGATTTTTTTGGTTGATGACCAGATGAGGCTCTTTTTAAAAATGCCACTAATTTAGGATAGGTATCGATATGTTTGTCTTTTTTCATCTTTATTGTTGCTTTTAGCATCGAATACGTACTCCATAGAGTGCTTGCTTTCTTGTTCTCGGATAATTCTATAAAATATGCCAGCAAAACGTTTTCTGAGAAAGTTTTGGCTCCTTTTGCTAGTCGCCACGTGTTGAACATATCGTACTGTTTTAAATACTTCTCGCGTGATTGTTGAGGGAGAAAGCTCATTTGCGCATTATTAACAGTTTCAGTCAATTCTGTTGGCGTCAAGCAAACTTCCTCGTCGCTAGAATCACTCATTTTAGTTTTTTCACTTGTTTTCAAGTTTCTTGTTTTTAATATAAGGTTTAACAATGACGTGAAAAAATGCCGCGTAAAGAACCGCGTACAAAGCAAATTGAAAAAAGAACACCAAGAAGGTTCCGAGTCTGAGTTTAAATTAAAAAAAAGTTGTATGATATATTCGGCACCATAGAGGTAGCAGTAAATAGGTTTAATGTTTTTTTTAATTCACAAACTTAGTGCACACGATGTTCTAAATTCAATTTACTTTATCCTCTAGAGAATAAAAACGGCTTTTCCACTCAGATATTGAAGATTAAAAATACTCTTTCCGAGATGGTGGGATGAAAATGTAATTTACTACAATTTAGGACATACCAACGAAAGCCGCTAATCATAAATAGTCTTAGTAATCAATTAAATATACCAGAAAGAGACGACCTAACTCTTCTTGGTTTAACATTGGACAATAATCTAACATGGAAAAAGCATGTCGAAAATCTAAAGACTAAATTATTAAAATTAATATTACATATTCAGAAAATTAAAAACAAATTATGAGACCGCGCTTTCAACATACTATGCCTATGCATATGCATGGTTTAACTATGGCATAATATTGTGGGGTGAAAGTACTGACTTTTATGATATTTTCATCATGCAAAAGAAATGTATACGCATCCTAATGAACATTAAGCCATGGGAAAGTTGTAAACCACATTTCATAAGAAATAAAATAATCACGTTACCCTCCCTTTACATATTACAAAGAGTTACGTTCGTGCAAAAACACAGAGATTTTTTTTCGATCAAACATAGAAGCAAATCTAAATTATAACCGAAGAAACAAAAACAAGTTGATTACACCAACACCAAAATTAAAAATAATGAAAAATAGCCCCAACTATAGAATCGCAACAATTTATAATAAATTACCAAATTACATAAAAGATGGCGACAACACAAATTCATTGTATAGCAAACTAAGATTACTCTTAATAGGGAAATGTTATTGCACAGTAGACGAATTCATGACGGATAAAACTTTATAGATGTAATGTAGGTACCTACTTAATTCATAACTTTTCTTTGTTAGATCCGGCCTGATCCAAGACATAAATTTTGTATATTCCAGTGACATTTACGAATCCATTTTATTTTTTGTATTATAAAATAACATACCTTAATTCAATTTAATCAATAACTTGACATGACATGATTGTAATTATTACCTATTCCTTATTATTATTTTATTCTACTATTTACTACCTACCTACTAATGCAATCTGACTAAATATGACTTTATGTGTGTTATTGTTGTGTATTGTTTAGTACTGTTAATTGGACATCGTAACAACTTCTAGACATGTATTTTACTTTTATTTTTGTTCCCGAAATGAATTGTATTGTGTTAACTTGATAATTTGACTCAATATATTAATTTATAAACTCAACAGCAAACCGAGATTGTGCTTTGCAGTGACAGGGTTCATGTACAAAAACCGACAGTAATAAATTGTAAAATGTGTGATGTGCATGAGAGCAAATAAATAAATAATTGTTATACTATTAGGTAAGTATAAAATGGTTTGTAATATTGCGTACGGGTCTTTTTTTTTGTAAATTATCTTACTTATAGACTGTGGTGATTTATAACATCGCCTTGGATGAGTCTGTGTCTTATAATTATTATTTAAATAAAATGAAACAACCTACCAACCTCTTATTGATTAGGCTTGAAATTGTTCTTCTGCCGTTTGGCTTCACTCAAATCATGAAAGGTTACAGTTTGGCCGTAAGTTATTTAAATGTACATTGTACCTTATCATTAATAGGATGTTGAATTGAGTGCTTTATAAAGCCAAACAGTTATCTGCTACGGCCGCGTTGCTGTAGTAGCCGTGACGTCAGACTTTTCGTAGCAGCTGCTACGAAGTGTAGTCTTTGCTGGTTTGCTCACTTTGAACTCAGAAAAGAAGTTTGATTGCGTATTTTTTTTTCTAAGTACACTATAATAAAGTTAATGTAATAGCGCCAAGAGATATACGAAATTACTTAACTCATTTACTATTTAATTGTTGAATGTCCGCCGTTCTATACTTTCCAAAAGTGGCACTAACATGAGGCACATTTCCTTTAACGAACACTAAACAATCACTTTAATATGTCTTCACATGATCTGAACAAGATTATGTCTAGAGTGTGAAAGAGATTGTGACCTTTGAGTTTGTTTCAGCCTTTCTTTTCAGAATAGTCAGATAGGAAACGCCGAACTAATTATTTTTTAAAGACATTCGGTCTTATTACAAAACACGATCTAACTTTAGCCCGAGCCTAAACCTTCGACTCAGTTTTTGTATTTGCAACTTTATGCCGACTTTAGTAAAGTTCTTAATACAAAATTGACAATCTAAGACCGGACTAAGTTGTCAGTTTTGTAAAAGTAACTGTATTTCGATTTATGTTAGGTTCTTACTTCAAAAACAGGCTCGATGGTTTAAACCATGTCAAAAGAAAAACCTTGTTTTGTAATAAGACCGTTTGTGACTATCCGTCACCTATTAAGTACTATTTCATAACAAAATATTATACTTGTCCTAAAATTGTCACACGGTATCGGGCATGTTAGGAACACATTAAATCCTTATTAGCTTGACACATTATCCTATTTAATAACAAAATATCCTATTTCCTTGAAACTGCGAAATAATATTGAACCTGTCAGAAACCCTTTCCATTTGTATTTTATGGTTGGCACTTATGCCAACTATTAGTCGAAAGTCAATATTTTACGTCAGTTAAGATGCAATGTTTTATGAATTCTAATGTGTTTTTATGGTCTGAGAATTCTAAGAAACGAGTAAAATATCCGATTTCTAATTTTGACTCACAATGCAAGTGCTTCATCTGGCAACGATAAAATACCCAACCGGGCCCTTAAAACAATTGTACGGGGGCACTAACAGAGTTCTGTTGCAGTTTACATGAATTTATTCATTGCAATTTAGATCCCTCAAGCGTTGTAATAAGGACTTTTATGTACAACATACCATAAAACCAAAAACATGCGTCCAGCTTCCATTCGTTCTGTGTCCCTAGTATTGCAGGGGATGCGATATCGATCCCGGTTCGCAACAGTTTGGCCGTGGTACGTGGTCCTGTTATACAACGTGTAACATAATTAACGCAAGACCTCATACACCCTAATTAGAGCATTGAGTTAAAAGCATTATACAATGACCAAACCATTTTTTTTAAAGCTAGCTATTATTACTAAGAAAGTCGTGTTGACCCTAGTATTACTTTATGCATTTAAAATTGAGTCTTATTGCCTTGCAATAAGATTTAATTTTCTTTGACTCAATCGGCGGTCAGTATTGCAAAATTCATATTATTTTAAAAGACCGTTTCAGACACCAATCTACATGGTCTTCACATGATCTGACCAAGATTATGTCTGGACTTTAAAAGAGACTGTGACTTCTGAGTTTGTTTCGGCTTTTCTTCTCAGAGTAGTCAGATAGGAAACGCCAACCTGATCTAGTTTTTAAAATATGATTGACATGTAAAAGTGTTTGTACAAACCTACTTACAGAAATAAAATCATTTATCATATTTTAATTTGAGACAAGAAGTTTTTAGAGAAATGTGATACTTAATTCTGGGAAATTTTCTAAAATACACGTAAATACGGTCTTCTCGAATTGAATAAATTTCCGCTTAGGCATAATGAGGTGCTGAATTGTTTTGATTTGGTCACTGGTCCTGGAAGTTAAGCCTGAAATTACAAGTCCTTACATTTATGTTTGCAGAACTCGTCAAAATGTAGGGACCTGCTGATTTTTTTTTCGCGATTTCATATTTGGTCGCGTAGTAAAAGTTGTTCATAATGATGAGTACAATGACCCCTTAAGAGGTTGATGGTGTTTTACCAATAACCCTGAATATCGTGAACCCTAGTTACTAGGACATCAAAGCTCTTGATAGCTGCATTGGCGCGGTCTATGAATTCTCGCCAGTCGTCACCGGTCCAACCCACAACCGGAGGCCGGGGAGTAAGAGAGACGACAAGCGTACATCTTCTAGGAGAAAAAGTGGGCGAACCTCGAGTTTTACACACCGTCCGCAGTACTAACCAAAATAAAAAACCTAATTATTTTATTTTACACTAGCTGTCCCGGCGAACTTCGTACCGCCTCAGAATGTTATCTTCATTATAATATTTTTCTTGAATTTATCCCGTTTCTATAGTTATTCTGCTATTCGGGGCGGAGACAAATCTAAAAAATCAAAAACCATGATAATTGGTCCAGCAGATCTCGAGTTATAAGTGTTGTAACAAACCCGTCTTTGTTTTATTTAATTAATATAGATATAGATAAGCCTACATGGCATGGGTATTTATATATCGACAGAAGTTAGTTAAGTTCCAATTGGTCGTTTCCTATGGAGAAGAGCCGGCAAGAAACTCCACGGTTACTCTTTTAAAAATAATTGGCTTTCACAATGTTTTCAAATTACAGTGTTAATAGGTATGAGAGGACAGTGCAGGCCTGTCAACAAGCACCAGATTCTTACTATTAAATAATTATGTGCATTGAGATTGCCACTGATCCAAATCAGTTCGGTTCTTCCGACGATCCAAATACCCGCCCATATCATGATCGTTCCACCATTATATGCATGGACTTCCTGGCTTGTTTTTAAATGTTCTTGGCGTCCAGGCGACGCCCTCCAATACCGTGTACGTCTACTATGTCACCTTATACAAAAAGCGAGATTCGTCAAAAAACACACCAAACGCCACTCTTTTTCTGCCAAATTTTTGTGTTCGCGAGCCCATTGTAAACGAGATTTGCGATTGCGGGTCTCAATAATTGGTACACGTAACGGCCTTCGGGAACGGAGATTGACTTCATGCAAGCGTTTTCTTATGGTTCGCTTATTAACAACCCTGAATAGCTATGAAGCCTCGTAACCAACATTACTGCGGTCAATAATTCACTATACGATTTTGCCGAACAGTAGTTTGTATGTAACGATCTTGTTTGCGTGTGGTGATACGAGCTCGTCCTCCATGTCGCTCTGCCACGCTGCCAGTGATTCGTTAACATGTCCAAAGTCGACTCATAATACTCTGCGTAGTGCCTAGAGCGATTGCCACAGCGCGTTGCCGAGAACCAGCTTCCAAATTTCTCACGGCTCTGATCGTTTCAACTCTGCTCAAATGACGTATTCTCTCAAAAATAACGTTATTTGTATTGATTCTACTCAGAAGTATGACAGAAATTTTACTGATTTGGCCTCAAACCCGTTGCAGGATTGTATAGGAATACGACTTGACAAAAGATTTTCATATTTTGGCTGACATTCAAAAACTATTTCCTTTTCAAATGACGAAATTTACAAAAAAAATATCCATATAAGTTTAAAAAAAATATAATAAAAAAACCAAATTTTTTGTTTCTAGCAAAAACCTGCTTGATCCCTAGGACACTTTTGATGTGTGTAGATAACTGAAACCTCAACAATTAAACTGGAAGTGCTGATTGTGAACTTTTTGTCCGAGATTAAAACTTAAACAACTGAAGCAGTAGACTAAAACATTTTACCTTCAGTTTAGGCCCTAAGCGTAGCTGGCTTTACAAGTTTACACAGACGCTGTTTACTGCATAAAAGGCAGGCGTGGCATCGCGGACGCATGGTTTAATGGTTAAGTTTTGCTTTAATGGCCGACTTAAATTTCCATTAGTTAAGTACCAACTTTAGTTCAAGTAACAAAAGTTGTGTTCTAAAGCTGGTCTAAAAGTGACCATTTTTTATTGTGAAGTATCACGTATTATAGGTGTTAAGGGACAACATAACTAACGGGAATGTAAATCAGCTTTAAGAGTTAACTGCTGAAATATGAGGACTACGAGACTAACGTTGCTAACGTCATCGCTACGGAAGCTACGCTACCGAAGAAGTCGTGGTACCTATAATAATGAATGAAAGATGCGTTCGTAAGGAGATGTTACAGAATGAAATTAGCTTGCACTAGAAAAAAAAATGATTTAACTGGTGTTAGTTAGGGCTATCCTTACCCTAGAATTATAAAACCATAATAAAATTGTACATATCAGCCTCATTGGTCAGCATGATGTGATCGTAAGGTAAGAGGTTCCATTCTCAGATGGCATGGCAAAGGGTCCCTGGCAAAGATGACTAAACGTGGGTGTTACACCACTGCCAACCCCTTCGGTAAAAAGGCGTGCTGTCATGAAACTATTTCATTCTCTCACACCACTTAATGTTCATGTCATCCTAGTCACAACCTCTATAAATAAAATTTCGCGCCAGACGACAACAAATATACCACCTTTATGTATACCTAGCATATTACATTCATCTATTGCCAATGCACTGTCATATTTCTGGTGCACTAGTCTTTCTGGTCAGTGATTAATGCACAGGTCGGTTCTTAACGTTTCTGCATTATAGTCAGAATTTAGGATTCGTTTCTCTCAAGTGGGACTTAGATTGGAAAGTTATAGTTTTACCAAAAACCATTTTGCTCGCATTTTGCAGGCTAGTAAGAAAATACAGATATCTACAATTACTTTTAACTTCGTATCTGGTCAAGCATTAATAATTCTATAGTTCGGTGACCTAGCTGCTGCTTTGGAATGGAAATAAAAGCACGTGAAATAATTTCACAAAAAATATTTCGCTTGATGTTCGCTGTACCTACCATGACAAGAATCTCGTGAAAGCCGAGAACGAAAAAAATCAAGTATCTTGACTTAGCACACGGAGTTGTCGATCTTGTCATGTGGGACGTGGACTTTGCAATCATTGTACCTATAAGCGTTACAGTAAATGGCATATTCTAACGAAAGCCTTTTAAGCTTATAGTCGAGACTTTTCACTACAGGTTTTCATTCGGGTCGTATCACAGAACCTTACTTAAAACTTGAGCCTAAGATATTTAGCCATAGGAAACTTGCCAACATCACCACAGCTGGTCAGAAACCTTTTACATTCTGTTTCTATGCTCACCGAAAGTGACATTGCTGCAGTTACTGTCAACATCTTCATATTTTATTTATTATTTATGTACACACAATAAAATACATGAGATAAGACATAATTATAAATTGAGTACAAAGGTACTGCTTATTTCTTAAGAAATTTCTTCCAGCAGACCTGCGAAAGGAGAAGTAAAAAGAAACGTAGACAATAGTGCGTGAGAACAAGAAGAGAAAAATATGAATGTGTGAAGTCTAAAGCTAAAATATTAAATATACCTAAATAAAAATAATTAACATGTATACTTAAATAAATACATAATGCTAAAATATATAAGCATATATATATTTATATATATATATATAAATACTCACAGTATAGAGGAAAGGTAATGCTCTTTTAATCGAAATTTAAATAGAGAAATAGTATTTAAATCACGAATGCTAGGCGGGAGTGCATTCCACAGTCTTACAGCATGGACAGAGAAGGAATAAGAATAGTAGCTGGTTTTGTGAGGCTGAGATTTAAGGAGGGATCTCTGGTGTGATCTACATGGTGCCGCGCTAGAGCGAGCGTAAGAAAAACGCTCACGCAGGTAGGAAGGATAAGACGGGTTGTGTAAGATGTTGAAGAGGAGACATAAAATCCGAGTGTTCCTGCGAAGGCGGATTGGGAGCCACTTGAGTTCCTTGCGAAGGTGAGAAACATGGTCATACTTCCGAAGACCGAAAACAAAGCGAATGCACAGGTTTTGCAAGCGCTCAAGCTTGTTTAATAGCTCCTCAGTAGCATCCAGGTAGCAGGCGTCGGCATAATCTATAATCGGCTGAATAAGTGTTTGTGCCAAAGAAATTTTAGTCTTCAAGGGCAGAAGACTTTGAAGGCATTTCAGCGAATGAAAAGAGAAATGCACCTTTCGGCTGACCTCATTGACCTGAGCACGCCACGAAAGATTGGAGTCAATAACTACACCCAGATCTTTAGCGGTTTCAGTGTAGTCAATGCGAACACCATCGAGATATAAAGGCATCAGTGATTTAACATCAACCGCATTGCGAACGAATTTGCTGCCTATGATCATGGCCTGGGATTTAGTTGGGTTAATTTGCAAACCAAATGACTTAGCCCAATCGCTGATGCAAGCCAGGTCATGATTCATTGCAGCAATAGCAGAACCCGCGTTAGCTACAGTAAAATGTCGATAAAGCTGCAAGTCATCTGCATAGAGATGAAAACTAGAGGAGATTACTCTGGTAACAGAGTTTATGAAAATTGAAAAAAGAAGAGGAGAGAGAACGCTGCCCTGAGGAACACCCTCAGTGAGACTACACCAATCAGAGAACGAATCCTCCAGCCGAACACACTGAGAGCGTCCCCGAAGATAAGAACTGAACCAGGCTAAAGTGGAAAAATGTCGAAATCTACTGAGTTGAAGGCGCTACTAAAGTCAAGCAGTACAAGAACGGTAAGGGATTTATTCTCCATAGCCCAGCGGATGTCGTCAGTCACCTTCAAAAGCGCGGTTACAGTACTGTGACCCGAGCGAAAACCGGATTGAAAAGGGGATATTATCGAGTTTGACGTCAAGAAAAATGTTAATTGTCTATGAACTATGTGCTCAAAAACTTTAGAGAGAAATGGGAGAATGGGGGAAATTTTATGTTCGCATAACAACCGGTTCTCTTTAGCAATCAGGGCCCATCGACGTGAATATATTTAAATACTCATGGCACAGTGTGGTATCAGTATACGTCATATGAAATGCATCCTGCTGCATTCCTGCTGTTCTGGTGTTTTGAATCGGGGTTAGTATTGATCTTATCCTGGCGCGTTTCGACTACGTCTATAGGTTGGTATTTCAAAGTCCGGTAGGAGAACATTACAGAGTATTACTCTGTAAGGTTGCAGGAAAATTAAAATTTAACAACAAAGGCTATAGAAAATGAAATTTAAAATAATTCCAGCCGTTTTTGGCATATTTTTCTAACCTATGTCTTCGTTTTATCGTTTCAGCGGAACAATTACCAGAATATACTTTTACATGATACACATATATTTTACACTTTCAGAGACGTTACTTAAAAGTTTAGTATCCATCATCATAGTCTGCCTTGCATTTTCCCCGACTGTGTTGGGTTCGGCTTTCAGTCTTACCGGATGCAGCTGAAAACCAGTATTTGACATGGAGCGACTGCCTCTCTAACCTCCACAACCCAGTTACTAGATACTGGGTAACCCGATACCCCTTGCTTGCTTGGGTATCAGTTTTTCAGGCTTTTAGCCACCAATAACGATTGTCAAAGAAAGATTTCTAGGAACGACAGCATCACAAATTTTAATTGAACATGGCACATTTTTTTGCCATCAAAATTAAAATGTCAATCAATAAATTGTAAAAGCGCGCTGCATCATGCAAATTGTGCAGGCAGACATTGCTCACCCCTTCGGCATATAGGCGTGTTGTTTGTATATAATGTTACATTTTTACAAGAATTGTTTTTAATGTGAACTCTTTTTGTAGGTTGTGTAGATGTGTTTTATAGGTTAACTGCCTACCTAATAGTACCTGTCTAGTACTAATTAACAATCCGTCTAAACCACACACCGCCGCTTCACCACATGCATGTATACTGTACTGGGCAATGTATAGGCGTTCATCAAAATCAGCATACTAGGGTAACATAACACACGAGGGCTTATTGTTTATAAATGACGCGTTAAAAGCTGATTCACAACAATTTTTACATGATAAATCTTATCGAATGATCGTACCTCACTGCTCATAATAAATGGTTCAAATTCTTCAGTAAACACTGTTAAGATAGCTTTCAGGTGACAGAAAATAATGGATTAAACGCTTGCCAGAAATGTTTCTAGTTTATTGTATGATACTAGTATCCCGAGTATTTCGAGTTTTCTCATTCATAAGGGGTTTATTTTCAAAAAAACATTTCCTTATCTGTGCTAAATAAAGCGATTTCTTCTATTATATGCTTTTAAAAGTAGTATTAGGTTTCCCATGCAAACTTCCAACCTCTATTTTTCACCAACAATAGAATTGCCAAAACGTATAAAAGTCATGCATCTAACCAAAAGCTCCAATATATTTAATTCCATGCTGCTTACTTCTATCGTGACGGGGCTTCCATCCTCTATTTCAACCGTCTAAGTATTATATTATTAGCGTAAAAACGTTATTTTAAAACTACCGTGCGGTGGTGCCTATAAAAGCGGCGCGCGGCCAGTACTCGCCCCTTCCCCGTTGCACATTAAGACCGGCAACAGGATTACTAGCTTAGGGCTCACCAATAGGTACACACCCCCTCTGTCTGCACCCGACAGGGAGGGCTACTCATCCCCGGGCCAATCCACCCGGGGAGATAGGTATAGGGTTAGAATGGAAACATAAATTCCACCCCCCCCCCCCCACTCAAAAAGTGAACATGGACGCACTTATCGTTGCGTTCTTTAAGGAGGTCCTCCTCAAGGACCCCGACTTCATCGCCAAATATGGCGCCAAGTTAGCTGCTCTGCAGCAGACCTCCCCCGTCGCTTCCTTCAGCGACGCCCTCGATACCCCTTCTCCCGCTAGTCAATCCGACGTAGCGATGGACGTGGCCGAAGCTTCCAGTAAGCGCGCCCGTACCCCTACCCCAGTTAACCACATCGAGTCTCAGAATTCTTCCCTCTCCTCAGAGGAGGAAGAATTTAAGACTGTATCCAGAAAGAAGAGTAGGAACAAGTGTCCCTCCTCCCAATCATCCAAGGCAAACAGGAAAGACGCCGATGTCTTGTCCCCTGCCCCCGTGGCATCCCCCGCCACTGCCCCCACCCCGATCGCTTCATCCTCTTCGCAGGATTTACGCCCCAGCCCCAGTGCTGCTAATGTCACCTCAAAAAAGGTACCCCCTCCCCCCCCAGTGTTCATCCAGGACAAGGGGAAATGGTCCGATGTGTCCAAATGGTGCACCGATCTCGAGATCGGTATCACCAAGGCGCAGGCAACCCAACAGGGAATAAAAGTGACGGTCCCTACGTCCAAGGACTATAGGGAACTCACTAAGCTCCTGAAAGTGAGAGGTGTCTCTTTCCACACCTTCACTCTCCCGGAGGAGCGTCAGATTAGGGTAGTGATCCGCAGGATCCCAAAGGAGATTCCTACCTCTGACATTAAGGCCGACTTAGAGTCCCAAAATGTCCCCGTGCTTGAGGTCCACAGGATGCACCGCTCCAGAGGGAGAGAGGCATTCGATATGGTCCTCGTGGTATGTCCCCCCACTGAGGACCATCACCCGATCTTCCGGGTTAAGTCTATCTGCCGCCTCACGGGCCTCGAAATAGAGAGGCCCAGAAAGAGCGGCATCATCGGCCAGTGCCACCAGTGTCAGCACTACGGCCACGCCCAAACTAATTGCTTCGCCAAACCCAGGTGCGTCAAGTGCCTGGGAGAGCATGGCACCTCGGACTGCCCGCGTCCGAAAGATCGCACCCTCTGTGCCGATCCTCCTAGCTGTGTGCTGTGTGGTCAATCTGGCCACCCGGCTAACTACCGGGGCTGCTCAAAAGCCCCAAAATCCTCCTCAAAACTGAGGAAGCGTGCTAACGCCCATCAGCAAAGGGAATGCCCCAGCTACCCCCAGGTGACTCCCTCGTCCCAGCTCCCTGAGCGACTCGGTCCTCAAAGACCAAGTCCGTGGAATAGGCTAAATCACCAGCAGGCCTTCTCTGCACTAGCGCCCACTAAACCCCACCCCCCGCCTATATCGGCGCTGATGGATCCTCGTATCCGCATACCCGCCCCCCCTGCCATGACAATCGCTCCGAAAGCAGCTCCCGCTGCACCAATGACGCCCCGTCAACCCGTAACCACCCCCGTGATGGGCCAAAACCCCCTCGATGCCTTCAACATCATTTCAGGTACCTTTAATACCTTTCTAACCCCACGCGCCAGAAAGATGGCTAGCGAAATCGTCGCCGCAAGAAATGCCGGCAACCTATATTTGATACAAAGTATCTATAACGCGTATCCTGAAATTACGCATGCCCTGACGTCCTTCGTCACCAAACCCAACCCCTATCCCACTAATGGATAATACACCAATAGCGAGATACAAACCCCGATCCCTAAAGCTAGGCTACTTCAATGCCAATGGCATAAAAGGTCAACGCGACGAAATCGCCACGTTTTTCCGTGACCATCAATTAGACATTCTTCTCATTCAAGAGACCTTCCTAAAACCCATCCACCGGACCCCTTCAATTGCCAACTATCGCGTAGTTCGCAATGACAGGTCCCGTTGTCACTTGGGCGGCACCCTAATCTATTACAAGAAGTCACTTTACTGCATCCCCTTGGACCCTCCCCCTCTATCACGACTTGAAGTGTCTATCTGTCGACTAGGCTTAACAGGCCACCAACCGATCACCTTAGTATCGGCCTACCTTCCCCCCACTAATAGTTCGGAGAACTTCCAACTCCTATCCAACGACCTCTCTGCCCTGCTTGGCTTGAGTGACTCCGTTATCATAGCGGGTGATCTCAACGCCAAGCATTCCGCCTGGAACAGTTCTAGAACCTCCGCCAGAGGAAAACATCTGTTTGACCTCTGCCCCGTCCTTAATTTCGATGTCATCGCCCCGATGACTCCCACGCACTTCCCCCACAACTCTAACCATACCCCCGACGTCCTCGATGTAGCGCTTCTAAAGAATATCAACCTACGGTTGGACTCTATAGAAGCGGTGCAAGAGCTCACCTCGGACCACCGCCCAGTTGTCATCCAACTGGCCCCCCGCATAGGGCTCCCTGACCCCAACCAACCCCCATCTACCAAAGTGGTAACGGACTGGAGGAAAGTAAGCAACTGCCTGAAATCCAACACGTCCCCCCACTTAGACTCCATCCCCGACCACTTCGACTCTATCGCTGACACGACGGCGGCGATCGACTCATTCACTGGACACGTACAATCAGTCCTGAACGATTGTTCAAGGGAAGTTCCAGCGACGGATGACCGTCGCTGGAAATTGCCGGACGATGTACGTGAACTGCTGAATGAGAAGAACGCAGCTGTCCGTGCTTACAGCAGCTTTCCCTGCGACGCGAACAAAGCCCACATGCGCTACTTACAGAGATCTGTAAGGAAACGCATAGCGGAGCTGCGTACTGCGGGCTGGGACAGGATGCTGAGCGAGCTAGAGCCTACCCATCTGGCCTTCTGGGACCTTCAGAGGAAACTCAAATCCCAGGAAGTGGTTTCCATGCCCCCCCTGATTCGCCCCGATAAGACAATCGCTTATGACGATGTCGACACAGCTGAATGCCTCGCCATCAGTCTCGAGGCTCAATGCACACCCAGCTCTCAACCAGTCGATCAAGCTCACCTCTCTGAGGTCGACGCTGAAGTTGAACACAGAGCTTCCCTCCCCCCTGTCGAAGACCCTGAGTATCCTCTGCCTCCAGTCACTCCAGACGAAGTGCAGGATATTATCAAGGCACTTAAACCCCGGAAAGCTCCCGGCCTAGACGGAATCACCAATAGGGTGTTCCAACTATTCCCTGCCCACCTAATAATGCTAATGGTTACCATCTTCAATGGTGCCTTAAGCAACAATATCTTCCCACAACAGTGGAAAAAAGCTACCGTCATCGGTATCCCAAAGCTTGGGAAGCCAAAGTCCGAGCCCACCAGCTACCGCCCTATCAGCCTGCTCAATGTTCTCGGTAAGATCTATGAGAGACTTATTTATAAGCGACTCAGAAATTACGCCGAAACAAAGGGCCTCATCCCAAACGAAAAATTCGGTTTTCGAACCCAGCACTCCTGCGTTCAACAGGTCCACCGTATCGTCGAGCACATAAGCGTTGGCTTCCAACGTGGCTCGATGACGGGCGCCGTATTCTTCGACATAGCCAAAGCGTTTGACAAAGTCTGGCACAACGGCTTGTTATACAAGCTTTACAAACTTGGTGTGCCAGACCGTCTCGTCCTAATCCTGAGAGACTACCTGACAAACCGCACATTCCGCTATCGCATCGAAGGCGCGCTATCCTCCCCTCATCTCATACGCGCAGGAGTCCCCCAGGGCTCTGTGCTTGCCCCGCTCATATTCACCCTTTTCACCAGCGACATCCCAAAGAGCAAAAAGGCTCAGCTGGCTCTGTTCGCAGACGACACGGCCATTTACTACACCGGTAATGGCAAAGTTCCAATAGCTCGTATCCTTCAAACCGCAGTCAACCAACTCGGCGAGTGGTTTAAAAAGTGGAGAATAGAAGTCAATCCCGACAAAAGCCAAGCGGTCCTATTCACAAGACCGAGACACGGCCTCAGCCCCCCCCAACCGATCACTATGTCAGGCAAGCCGATCCCTTGGGAGAAGCGAGCCAAATACCTCGGTGTCATCCTCGATGAGCACCTATCCTTCGCAGAGCATATAAGGAAGGCCCGCTCGCGCGCCGCCTTCGCTCTTGGTAGACTCCACTTCGTTCTGAATGCACGCAGCAAACTATCCCTCAGGTGTAAATTACGCATTTACACAGCTTGCATTCGCCCAATCATGACCTATGCTAGTGCAGTCTTCGCACACGCCAAACCCCATCACACCCATAGGATGCAGGCCCTACAAAATCGTGTCCTTCGTAGGGCAACAGGTTCCCCCTGGTATGTCCGTAACGAAATACTCCACCTAGATCTCAAAATCCCCACTATCCATCAATTCATGAAACGCAACTCCAAGCGTTTCTTCGACACCTCCGACAAACATCGCAACCCTCTGGTTGTCAAGGCCGCAGGCTATGTCCCCTCTAAAATCAGCCACCTCCGCCGCCCAAGGCATGTCCTTACCGACCCCGATGACCCCATAACACTCCGCCAGGAGAGCAATAAGGCCACCAGTACAGTGCACAAATTACACAAACCGTCATTCCGTCCTCGCCGCCGAGGTACCTCGCGAATCCCCCGACTTAATCGTCCCCCCCGACCCTTGCCCGACGAAGCGCCAGCTCGCGTCGTAGCTGAGCCCGTAAATATAAACCCCCCCGACTGTGACCTCTGAGTTTATTTCGGCGTTTCTTCTCAGAGAGTAGTCAATTAGGAAACGCCGACCTCATCAAGCTTAATAATAAGAAAAATCTGATCCAGCCTGTCCCACCTTGCTGTCCCCCCCCCCCAGCGACGCCCTAAGCCGAGGTTCGTACCCCACAGGGGGTGCCCTTAGGTGATAGTCGCTTAGTATGTAATAATACGCCCCTGGCTGGAGGCTTTGAGTTTCACTTAAGGCAACCACAGGATAGTCCGGTTAAGTAGTAACGACCTCTCTAGGTCTACTACGAGATGCCATAGTTTAAAAAAAAAAAAGTACTCGCCCCTTACTACGCCTCCAGCAGTCGTCGTGATAACATCGTCTTCATAATATTCGTTATTTATCAGGAAGTATATTTTAAAGTTTGAAATTGTATTTGTTTTAAATTGATTGAAGACTAGTGTTTAGTCATTTCGTTTATTTTTTTTAATAAAATTGATATCAACCGCCATTAATATGAATACTAATGAAAATAAATAAGTACGTACCTACTATTTTCTCAGAAAAATGTTGTATGTTTTAGGCATTTTTGATTTCAAGTTTAATTAATTAGAAATAACTTAACACCTCTGTAATACAATTTTTTTTTTTGTTAAATTGAACTAAACGTGATATTAAGCATCAAAAATATAAAAAAATCACGAAATTAACAGGAATTGGTTTCTTAGACACTGCATCATGTGCCTCAAACGTTATGATTTGTCTTATGCATTTATAATTAAAAACTTGTACAAAAATCATTCAAAAACTTTAGAGTTCAAAAGGGCATATGTGAGACTCGAGCCCACGACCTTCCCCTTTCAGAAAAAGTGATGCTCTAAGTCTATACCATCCAGATGAGCTAGTGTGCCACTACAAATGGCTTCCAAATACGCGTCCTGTATCGTCCCTCTGAGTGCGTTCAGCGACAACAGCACCCGACGCCCTTCAAAATAAACGGTTGCAGCTGCGGACAGACGCGGAACTACTAACACACGCATGAACCCATTTGAAGATCAGGGACAACTCATACGAGACAGATAGCGTTGATTTTAGTTTAATTTTGACGCTTTTGTCTACCCCTACCCCTTTTAGAGTTAGAATAAAGTTTATGCGCAGTGAGTGACGACAATATAAACGTAATCTGTTCAGTTTATGACTGCTGTGTTTCTATGTACCAAGCGCTTCCATAAGCAATTAAGAAATTTAGCCGGCTAAGTTCAGGCATAACGTACTTCACGTTATACGTTCACAAAATAAAATAAACATTATAATATAAACATTAGTTATAATAGTAGCCTAGGTATTCTCCTACTGCGGACCAAAGGCATGAGATTCTTCTTCTTTGAACTGTTCTTGTTCACAACACCACACACGTGTTCAATTGACGGTTTCAGATTAATATTTACAGTCCAGTTTCTTCACGAATGAATTTAGAAAGTATATCTGTATTTGAATAAGTCACAATGTGGTATTTTGCACAGTTTCGAACCATACTGTTGCTTGAAAAGCTGACGCCTTAACATCTGGGCAATCACGTTGCGACCTTTAAAATTAAATTCCTGAAAGCCTCTTAGTGTTACATGAAAGCCTAGTGCTTCGAATATTGCACGGCCTGGATGGATCAATACTGTCTCCCAAGCACACGGCACGCCAAAGAGGTTTCCATGACAACGATGCAACTAGAGTGAAGTACGCTTTAGGTACATGGAGTTTGCTCCCACTCCCCGAGAAAAATATAAATTACAACATAAACAAATGCATAGCCCGATTGAAACTATTCCATTTTATTCAGTGTTTAATTCTGCTCCAATTATAAGTCATTTCTCATTGCAATCCTGTTATTTTTCGAAAGATATTGGCCAATAAAATGTCAAACTATCCCTGAACTGCCCTATTCTATGGTGCTGCCCTCGATTCATAACACAAATATAGACTGAAGGACACGGTTTACAAATACCAAATTTACCGATATTTATTCAGTGTTTTTTAACGCTTCATTTTCATATATATTTTTTAAACTTTCCTGTCAGAATCCTCAAGAAAACTGCCAATAAAGTTGGAAAACCTACCATTACCAAGCACACCGTGCTTGAAACTAAAGGTTCTCGTATCAAAGTGACTACAGAATGCAAGCAAAGTTAGACTTTAGCTCGATGTTGTTAGAAATAAATTTCCTACGGCACTATGGCAATACTTGTTACGTTGTTACGATCTCAACATTCCCGTATCACCCTTGTAATGTTCATGTGCTCCTAGTATTGTACTACGTATTTAAGCTGACTTCAAGCGTTTGATAACCGTACACGTGCTTTAGTAATGAAAATTACAAACGAAAAATTATACATACAATAAAATAGTGGCGAAACTAACTGTACACATAATATAATATTTTATGTAATTTTGGCGAGGTCTGAGAACCATGGTTATGCCGTAAATATGTTTTTTACAATTTTGGTCTCTTTGTCTGTCACCTCTGCTTTGGCAGAGATGTACACATAAAATAAAAGCAGGACAGGAAAGATGAAGGTGTAAATATTTACGTGTGTATTCGCCGAAGGACCACCATTCAAACATAAGGAATGTTTGAATGGTGGCCCTTCGGCGAATACACACGTAAATCTTTTGTTTTTTTGTCAAGATCATCAATACCAAGTTTCAAATTAATTAGTTTCAAGTTACTCGTCCGTAAATCGTGGTTCCTAAGGAAGCTTACCTGCATACTCCTCGACAGTCCACCAGCCTGACCGGGAAGCAGCGGCACTTCATTCTTGTGCCGTCATTCGAAGAACACCTTGCACGGCAAGTCTTTGACGTTTACTTTTGCTGTTTTGCACTTACCTGAAGACAACCAAATATTTCGATGCTGAGTTTGTATCATGTTAACATGAAATATTTACTGCGCAAAAAGCTAGAAATGCATTCGCTTTACTACTGCAAGCTACTCACATAAAATACTTTAAGAATAATACTACAAATCAAATAAAGGAGATTGAGCTTTCTAAAGCCGGGTCCAGACGTGTGTAATGTAATGTATCGTGTAATATAACGCAAATTTTACGTGTGGATGGCATTACGAGCATTACATCTAACGCTTGCGCTGATCCATCGCCTGTTGGTTTTATCGCAAACACAAAGACTCTCGCAGTCGAACACATACAGAATTATCGTTGAGTTTGTATGCCGTCCACACTAATTGCATTTTATATATTACCTACCTACACGATACATTAAATTACACGTTATACACTTCTGGACCCGGCTTAATATGTAGCATTATAACCAATGGCTGTAATTGGTATTTGTGAGAATACGTGTGTACATTTTCTTTCTACTTTATATTTTTCTAGGGTAAGAGTACACCTGGAGAACTGAGCAAAATGGGGTTAAAACTTTCCAATTTCGATAATAATATATGATCTGACACTTTGTTTAAATTGACGATAATCTTATCATAATGCGCACTAAGTTTGATAAAAAGATGGTTATATAATTATTTTTTATTTATCTCTAAGTATGAACCGTAATTACCATTTTCAGTAAAATTTTGGAGAAAAGCGCCTTGCAGTGGCAAATATTTAATAATAATAATCATGTATTTGCAGACGTAGAAGTCCATAGAATTAGATTAATAAATATTGACATCAAAACATATTCATGAATAACAAATAAGCATAATAACAAAAATAACCTAATCGAAATACATCACAAATAACATAAAAATAACACAATACACACACATAAAAATCACAAATAGGCATTATGATAATAATAACATAATAAAATGAAATAAATGCACGTACAACTATCTAGAGCCGATCTGTGTGTGCAGTCTCACCCATCGACCAAGCATCGGGCAGTCCCACCGGTCACTCAATGCTCTCAACATGCAGTGGGTGCTGATATCTGTTCTGTGCCGGAGAGAAGCGCATCGTTTTCGAATAATGGCATAAAAATCATCCACTTCTGCATCCGCAAACATACCAGAAGCGCAACAGTACCGCAGCAGCCCCACAAGCATCCTGAAAGCATTGTTGTACTGTACACGCAGGGCGCTGTATGCCTTCTGCGTATACTTGACCCAAAGACTGCAGGTGTAAAAAGTCTGACAGTAGGCTCGAAAAAGCGTCATTTTAACGTCGTAAGAACACCGTGCAAACCTACGGGCCAGCATATTACTTCGAACAAACGGTGCCCTACGCTCTCTCTCGATATCTAAATCGTCGCACAGGTCCTCAGTGACCCAGTGGCCCAGATATTTAAATTTTGAGACTTGCTTCAAGGGTGTACCTGTTAATGAGATGCATGGGACATTTAAGTATATTTTGGCACCACCATTGAAAACAAGTAACTCATTCTTAGTGACATTATACCTAAGCCCCTGAGTCACCGCATAGTTCTCACAGACCTTCAGCAAACGTCTTAATGCACTGATTGATGGGCTCAGCAAGACCATATCGTCCGCATAGCTGATGTTGTTCATAGCAACTCCGTCAATATGACAGCCGACACCAGTATTGCTGAGCTCAACAATCAGTTGGTTTATATATAAATTGAAAAGGCGATGGGAGGTGATTCCCCCTGTCTCACCCCACATTCCAATCTATACTCTTCGGACATAGTCCCTTCTCAACTAACATTGTTTATTTGATTCTCATACCAGAATCTTAACAATGACGTAACCTCAAAATCTACTTTTTTCTCATTACTTAGCTTATCCCACAGTTGGTCATAAGGCACAAGGTCGAATGCCCTGGACAGATCTTAGAAGCACGCATTAATTGGTGTTTTCCTAGCCGTATAATACCGGACAGTCCGCTTTAAACACATAATGGCACTTTCAGTCGACAGCCCAGGCCTGAAACCAAACTGTGCATCATGCAAGTCAATCCTGGGGGCCATGTATGTATCCAGCAGACTATCCAGCACCTTTCCTTTGCTATGACCGTTGCCAGGGATATTGGTCTGTAATTACTGGAATCAGCAGCATCACCGGTTTTATTCTTTATGACAGGTACAACTATAGTCTGCATAAGTGCACTGGGCAGATAAGAATGACTCACACACAGTCTAAAAAACATCCACAATACTCTTGGCAAGTGTACACCTGCATACCTAAGGTGCTCGACACTAAGGTGATCATGTCCCGGGGACTTGCCTCTAACCATATTTTTTATCACTTTCTTGACATCTTTAGTAGATAAATTCAATCCCCGCGCCATGACCACATCAGTGCCTGTCACCTCCTGCGTCACATAACCAGCAGAGGAATTTGCCAAGGGCTTCACTTTAAATTGGTCTACAAACATATTAGCAATTTGTGTGCGATCATGCTTACCACCAACACTTACGGGGAGGCTCAACCTAGGATTCAGTTTATTCGAGTTTTCTCAAAAATTTACAAAGTCCTTAGATTTATGATTTCAGCTATTAAATTTAGTTTAATTTGTTTCTCATTATTACGACTCCATTTTAATTTACCTTTGAAAATTCCCCGCGTATCACGCATTTTATTATATTCAATACCTGTATCTGGTCTACCACTTATCTGCCAACCGTGAAAAGCTAAGCGAGCCTCCTCGTAAGCTATTTTTATATGTTTTTTTCACCCTGGCACAGGTTTATACATTCGGGGCTTATTCGCCGCCGCACTACACTCAGCAGACTGTTGGAGAATACATATTATGTTACTGTATAAATCATCCAGAACAATATTATGGGTCACATTCCTACTATGAAAGTCTGCACAGTGAGTGAATGCGTGCGGAAAATCTATTTCCCGTAAACCCACATTACACATTTCCTCATACATACTTATCTGAGTCGAGTCACGTTGCCCCCAGACAATGTTATTACTGTTAGGTTTAGGTAATACTATATTAGGTGTAATTAACTTTAGATTACATATATCGTACAGTACTTTAACATTAACAAGTGTCCGTTGCGCGGCCTGTGTCGTAATACAGTGGTCAAGCCACGTTAATAGGTAGGTACGTTTAATTTACAATAGACAGTGCTTTCATCAAAAAATTATTTCGCACAAATATCACTAGATTAACGGAAATTATAAAAAATATTCGATCAGTTTTATGTATGCTATCAATATTAATTTGAATAAATAATATAATTTAATGATCTGATATTTTTATTTGCTCTTTATTCATTTTTTTCTATGGCAATAGGGACGTAGACAGAGAAAACTATAGACTACTGCTCAGCGTGTCGCTGTAAGGGACAGAAAATCAAGGTACCTGAAACTTTAGGGTTACCCCCTCCAATGTGATTTTACCCTGAATATTCAGATGTTTTTTAAATTCTTTTATCTACTTTGTACAAACGCACAGGCTTTATAAATAGAAATAACACATCAAAGTCAAAAAAGTTTATTCATAGTAGAAACTCTTTCACCTGCGGGAAAAAGAACATTTAAAGAAAACAAATACCATAAAAATAATCTTTTTATCACCTGATTTCCATAAAGGTATAACTTTGCTATGTTTCATTAAATCTAAACAAGATAAAAACATATTTAATAACCGACTTCAAAAAAAGAAGGAGGTTATCAATTCGACACGTATGTATGTAATATTATTGGAATTATAAGTTAACGACATATGATAAATAATCTATTAGGGATTATTAATGATTCCGCGGTGAAACCAGGGCTTCCGTCTATGCTTTTATACCACGAGCGCAATGTTGTGGATGAGGCAAACAAGATTTAAACGTTTTTTGTACGGAAGAGTAAGCACGTGGGCTTATACAATTTAATTTAAGCAAAGCGCACATTTTCTCAGTGACGGAGAATATTTTCGTTTCTGATCAGTAGAATTTCAAATTTTCTTTAGGGCGTCCTTGTTTAAAGTATCCATTGATGCTAACAATTCGCAATCCTCTGATGTAACCAGTAGTTTTGATTTTAAGTCCCCTTAGATATTTTCTAAGTGTCCCTGAAGTGGACTCAGCGGGAGCTGCCAGCTGTTATCTGAAATATTGCTTATGAATTTCAATTTCCACATAATAAACATACTCTGGTAGTATCTGGTAATACTGGTACTACCAGAGTATGTTTATTATGCATGCGCAATCGTGTAATTTTCAATAACTTTTTTATTAAATATTTTGTTTTAAATAGTTTATTGAATATGTAATAAATACTATTTAAAACAAAATATTCAATAAAAAAGTAATTGAAAATTTGTATTGAAAAGATGTATAATTCAGACAAAACATGGGACAGTAATTGTTATTTGACTGACCGGTTGGCGCAGTTGGTAGGGACCCTGCCTTCTGAGCCGCTGGTCCCGGGTTCGATCCCCGGAAAAGTCAAACATTTGTGTGCATGAACATGTCTGTTTGACCTGTGATATTTATTTATTTGCTTCAAGTTTCACTTCATTGCTCATGTGAACAAGCTGTGATTTGAAAGCTAGGCTAGTCAGCAAGTTTAAATTGTTTCACTACTTAGTTCTAGTTTGGAAGAAGATAACTATTGAGTCACCCTTCAATCTATTCATTTCCCACCGTATAAATCTTGCTGCTAAGATAACACTTAAAATTATTATTATATTCAACTTTATAAAATTAGGCAAACTTTCAATAAAACATCGTTTTAGCGATGTACAACCGTTACACTTCAGATCTTCAGTTAAAAACCAGCGTCGGGCACAAGTGGCCTGGCATTTTAGTTAAATAAACCTCATTGTGACTCACATCGTGAGTTTCTAGCCCATCCTTCTCCTTAGGTACCTACTACGCTTTGGAATGGACTACTTACTAGCTGCATCCATCCGACTGACCGACCCCTTGACAATTCAAAAGTGCCTGTAATTAATTTATTATCCTAATCCTAACTAATATTATAAATGCGAAAGTAATTTTGTTTGTTTGCTTTTACGCTAAAAACGGCTGAACGGATTTGGAATTTTATATTTGAAATTTGACTCACAGACCATGATCTAGGTAAGGACATAGGCTACTTAACATCCTGGATCGCAGACGAAATCGCGGGCAACAGCTAGTTTAAAATAAATGCTTTGAGTTTGAGTCATGAATAAAGTTTGCTGCTTATCACTCTGACACAATATTATCTTTTATTTTATTTTCAGCTGCGCCTCCCATTGCTGGTGTTATAGTCACAGAACATAAATATTTCAAAAACAATGGCAGACATCAAATAAAGCTACTTAACGGAGACAAAAGTAAGTACCATTGTATTTACTTACATAGGCTTTAAAAAAAATGTTGTTAAAATTTTATGCATACAGGGAAATACAAAACTCAATAAGTATAAATTTGCTTGATATTTCACAATAAAAGCAGCTTGTCTGTCTTTATTTACAATATACAATATTGGAAATTAAATGTGAAATATTCATTAATAAATATTTACATGCTACTTTGCAGCAATGATAAATAATGATTTGCTTAAGATCAATAACAAGTGTACATTTTGTCAAGTTGTTTGTAGGCATGAACGAACGCCCTCTAATTATAAATATAATATCCCTTAACAGTATAGGTATGTACCTATACATGCAGATAAATTTAGGGGGACGATACCATAATTATGGCGCTTCAAAAGACACTTAGAAGGTTGCAGAAAAAGCCAAAGTTCGTTCTCTATTCCCAATCTATTACCATACTCTATGGTATAGTGTTTTCTAAGGTAGGTTCGCCAGGCACGTGGTCTGAAAGTACAATGATACACTCGATAAGTTCCTAAACTTGTAGCGACACCTATACCACAACATGTTGCACTAAGTAGTCAGCCAAGAAGGTCTAGACACAACTTTTTATTTTGCTGGCTGCCATCTGGCTACATTCTGCTGAAATCTACAGATGGAGCCTCTTCTACTTATCCAGATAGCTCGTCGCACGGTTCATAATTCAACAGTATTGTATGCGATGTTTTAGTGTCCAAGGAAAAACACTCTCTTATGAAATGGGAGATCAGCCGTCACAACGAGTCACGTTAGGTTTCCCATTTAACTCAGTGCCAGGCCTTTCTGTTTTAGTTTCGGACCTTGTAAATTATGCAGCCACGACCAGGGCCAGTCGTGGTCATGGCTGCCACTTTGGTCGTACACATTCCAACCAGTATGTGGCCAACACGCAACCAAATTGTAATTTCACAAACGTAGTGTTGAGGGTATTAAGATGAAAATAGAAATCGCAACGCTACACTTATTTGAGGCGGAGAAACGTTTTGCTACAAAAGGAGGTGTTGGATACCTCAGTCCACCAGTGATTGTTGCAATATACAGCATAGCAACCCATCGTGCGACCCACTGTGTGGCCAGGTGGCGGTACCGGCGCAATTGTCGATGAATTTATATAATCCTGTGGCCACTGACCAAAGTCATGGCCATACAGTGCAGAAGGTCATGAGTTTATTGCGAAGCGGTCAGTTATTATGGGCGCATTAACGCAGTTTCTTTAACAGAACAAAACAAATAAGTATTGTCCTTTATCCATGTGTTGTCTCTTTAATTTCATATCTTGCGGCTCATTGATGACATACGTACGTAATATTTTATATTGGTTTAGATTATAGTCCCTCGGTGATGCGTAGCTACTTTGAAGCAGATTCTTATCTCATAACTTACTACAACGTACCAAGATCCAAATTATTGTTTAAAACAATAAGCACAACCTACTGGGGTGCAACCCCTTTACCAAGTATGAAGGTGCCACTGTTATTTTCTACACTACGTACGAGTGTTCTATTATATTCTAGGACAAGCGAGTTCAGCTATTTTATTTAAAAAAAATTGTTACAAAATTATTTCGTTTGAAAATTATAATTTATGATGGTTCAGGATTCATCCTTGAATGCTCTATTATCAAAACGGTGTTTAGACTCTATTTTCTGTACTCGCCTGCCATCTTTAAGGCAATTTGCCAATGTTTGTCGGCGACGTAGCGTCGCGGTTTCATTACTTCCATATAAATGTTATGCTACCTACGTCTATGTTCGGCGGGAGCACAGAACAGATAAAGAGGTGTGTATTTTTATCCCGTTGACTTGTTAAAAATGAATCATAAAATTTGGCAAGAAGTAAGCTCTCACTGCACAAGTAAAGGAAAAGTCCGAAAGTCGTTAATTTGTATTTTATCACTTAATTATTATTTTTGCGATTACAAGATTATTGTTGCAATTGGAGAATTGACCGTGACGTACGACTATATCGATGAATTGGAGAACATGTTTTTCATCAACAATATTAAGTTAGTTTTTGAGATAAATTCATCCAACTACGGAACCCTTTACCCTTCTTGTGCGTGGTCCGACACACACTTGGCCCGTTATTTAAGTTATGAAACGTGGAAGTTGGAACGTGGAAGGAAAACGTGGAAGAAAAAAAATGCTGTATTATCGAAACAAATCTCCGTAGACCTTTGTTACCTATAGGCAATTATAGGTATACATAAATAAATAAATCTCAAACGTCATGCGTCATACGTACGGAGACATCACTTTATTCCCCACGCAGAAAAAAATGTAAGAGCAAACGCATTATGATGTCGCCTGATCCAGTCTATTCATTATTTTTTTCGAGACTCAGACTATTTTCGAGTGTAGAGTCGTGGGCCATTCATTGAACGGCATTCCTCTATCAGTCGTCTGTGGTTCAAATAAAGTTAGTCGAGGATCATTTTATAACAAAACGACTCATACAAATTAATTATCTAGTACATTTTGACGTCCAAAAGTGCCTGTACTTGAAATTATTGATTCGACTTCTTTGAGTCGGTTAAGTTTTTCAAAATAAACTAAAAGAATTTATTTCAATTAAACCATTTACATGCTGTTTTGTACAGTCAAGGAGCCGGGCAGTCAGAAAAACGAAACTAGTTGTCCATTCCAAGTCGTAATAGGTTCCTATGTAGAAGAATGGGCAAGAAACTCCAAATTTTCAAATTATGTTGAATAATGCACTTTATAATGTTGTTACATAAAGTAAAAGGTCGTACAAGCATCGACGCTTGCATCAAACGAATCCTTTGTTGTACCACGATCGGGGTCGCTCATGCTATTGTTAATTTGGCTCTCTAAGACACTGATACAAATGGTAGGTAGGTTATTGGATACTGGAAGTTGGCATGATCTAAGATCAGTGCTGTAATTGCATAACACACTTATAACGATAATTCCTACAAAACCCTTGGATAGTGATTGAAAGGGTGTTATGTAACGGTAACGAGGGGGGGGGGGGGGATAAATCGTGAGCACAGCTTTAGAATAAAAAATAAAACCATGGCAATGCATATTAGGCGTTTATTTTTATTTATCACAGTAGTTAGCAAATAGGTACATGACATGTTAACCATAACAAAAAGGTTGCGCTAGCTCTTTTTGTCGTTTCTACAGTCGACGGCACGTCAGTGATAACATTTTGACCTCTAGCTGGCCTAGCGAAGTACGGAGTTTCAATAGTATGCAAGGTCAGCTTACACTGATTTTGTTACCACTGATGTGTGGTCGATTGTAAAGACGACAACTGTGAATAATGAAAGGTTCTTTTGCAAACATAGTTTTCTCCTATAGCCGTTGCTAATTGAAAGCGCGTCATGTGACTTTTAGTTACACTGAAAAAGTTTAAATTACATTGATTGACGCACGGTCGTGACACGTATCAACTTAAACATTGTTACCCCGCATTGTTAGTTGGTGTCCATACGGCGCGCTAGTTCAAAGATGAAGTTAGTATAGATAAATATGATTTGGAAAAATACTCACCTACGCTTTGACTTAGGAAAGCGATGCAGCCGAATAAATGTTGCAATAACAATGACAAAGACTTCTATAAGACCATTGCTACATAGAACAGTGACGGCATTGCTATATGACGGCCGACATTTTTACATAGTGCCTTGTTTTGTTCGCCGCAACATACCGGCCATTTAAACGAAGGTAAACGAGCATAATTTCAGTCATGTAACGACTAACAAAATTATAATCATTTGGCCACACTTCTTTGGAATCCAAAGCTTTACAATGAATTAATTAGTAACACCATTCGCTAGCCGATAATTATAATATCTATAATATACATTTTCAAACGTTCAGGCAGCCCGGCAGCGATAGTATGGAAAACCGGGTGAGATCTGCCGGTTAATGCCACGTAGTACAGAGTCCAATTCTCAGGTATTACTTAAAACTAGTTTCAATCAATCAAATGTCTTTAAAACTAGTTTAAAGTTATGTTTGAGTCTTGAGCGAGGATTGCTACGGGCTTTAGTCTTAAGGCGCCCCCAACGACAATAGTTTCTGCAAATTGTGGCTATAATATTTTCGAGTATGGCTCGGCCCTATCAGCAATACTTTTGCAGACTAGCGACCCGCGCCGGGTCGCAATGGTTCGCACGGGTGCAATGGCATCATGTCAAAAGATCGCGATTTCTGTCCTATATCTATACCGGCGCAAGGTAGTAATAGTGGTGGTGATGTAGTACAAGGTGGTGTAGTAGTGTATAACCATATACTACTACACCAACATCCTACTACCTATAGGTAATACACCACCACCATGCTACCCTCCGCCGGTTTCCCGGCAGTCTGAACGGGGGACTAAAGCAAAGACAAAGATTAATTACGACTTAAAATATTTACATATGTTAATCAATTGTGAGGACTAAGCACAGTCATGGAAATTAATTGTTTAGGAAATTGACACCCTACATCAGTTAGTTGCGCTTAAAGCAATTTCAATCAACTATCAAAGAATACGACCCCACGGTTGGCGCAGTGGTTAAGCGATTCGGGAGGAGGCACTGTCCCTGTCGTTTCGGGCGACGCAGGTGGTCTCGGGGCATGGTTGCTTCGGGAAGTACCTGTGTCGCATAAACAGGGAGCCGGACGCCCGGTATCACTGCGTCGACTGCCGGGAGGACACGGCGTGGCATAGGCTGCCAGAGTGTGCCGCTTGGGAGGAGCTGCGCCGTGCCCTCATCTCAGAAGTAGGCAGTGACTTGTCGCTGCCGGCCGTAGTCGAGTCGATAGTCAGCAGCGCTATCGATCGATCTCGTTATCATAAATATGTCCTATATTGATCAGTTTAAACCGCACCAGACTGAAACTATATCAACGACTGTGTGAATTCTATATTATATTGAATAAACCTCTAGAAGGAATTAATGAAGAAGCCTGTTCGATATCATATTGTGAGCACAAAAGAGGACTTTCGTTATAGAAAGATAATTTAATAATGAAACTGTCAGATGGGTTGATGAGCGGGTTTTATACCTATTGAAGTAAAATGAAAATGAGAATTCACCACATTAACATGTTAAATAATTTATTAATATTCAAAACGAATCAGATCTAAAAAAGTTAAATACAATATAATTTAAGAGACTACGAGAAAACTTAACATCGGTACATCGGATGGTAAATCTTTGTTAAGCATTTATAGACCTAATATATATTATTATTTTTTCATTTATATAATAAATAAGAACAAAAAGGACCAAGGATTGAGCCCTGGGGTTCATCCATTCCTACTACAGATCCGTGTGATCTTTTTGTACCGTGTGCAGTAACAGGTACTGTAGGAAATTCATTTGTAACGACATCGAGCTAAAGTCTACATTTTCTTTATAGTCACAAACGGTATAATGTTATCTCTGGTAACAGTGTAAAAGTGTAGTCTGGTAACATCTATGCAAAACTTTAACAAAATCTATCTGGTGGTTTTTGCGTGATGCTGTAACAAACAGACAAAGAGACAAAAAAATCAAAAAACCATATTAACCGCATAACCATGGTTCTCAGACCTCGAAAAATTACATTTAAAATTATATTCAGTTTACAGATATTCTTTCGCCACTATTTTAATCAATGTATAAATATGTTTCGTTTGTACCGCATTACTAAAGCTCGCGGCATAGTCTAATGCCCGGTTCCTATATTTGAAAAACGATCCGTTTTGGTTACGAATGGTAGTTTAATCTACGAGGCGTAAGCTAAAACCGTTCCTATAATAAACTTCTCGTTAGGCAACCTACAGACGGCTAGTTACTAACGGATGGGAGGGTTACCGATAGCGGACAGTAAGCGTTTAGTATGGATATGTCAGTTTATATCGTTCCTATATTTTTATCCGTCAGTAGACTGTTTGATTACTATTCGTAATGTCACTTGGTTACCCCTCAATTTCCGTCGGTTAAAAGTTTTCGTTTCACTGCTACAGTAATTTTGAATATGTCCAGTTCATCAGAGAGTGATAGAGAAGTGTTTGATATCATATCGAACTCCAGCGAGATTGATGAAGAAGATAATAGGCGCCAAAGAATATTCAGAGAAAGAGTGAATTATTTGGTGACGCTTGATTCGTATGAGTTTCAAGTTAGATTCCGTCTAGATAATGAATCAGTTGAGCAGGTACTCATAGAAATCCATCCACATAGGAGCAAGGTTAGTATCTTGAAGGCTTTGACAACCCTAAATTCAACCTCAGTAAACATAACCTAAATTATGTATTGTTTTTTTTAGGAAATATGGGATATCTACTCTGCTTCAACTATTTTTGACATTATGATTTTACGCATTAAGTACCTACAATGCTAATAATATCAGTGGCAGACTTTGTTGGCGTCTCAAAATCGTCAGCTTGTCGCATTGTGCGTGACATTAGTTCTGCAATTGCTAAGCTGTATAGCAAATATATCTATATGCACACCGACACAGAAGGGGAGTTCTATAATATAGCTCGGTTCCCACGAGTACTTGGTGCAGTTGATGGTACACACATCAGAATCCAATCCCCATGTAGGTATTAATAAAATTAATTAGGTTGTGTTACTTCCAAAAGTAGGTGTGTACTTATTCATAATTTCACCAGTATATTACTAGCCTTTTTTTCAACTAGGTGCTCAGATTGGAGAAGAATTCAGAAACCGAAAAGGATACTTTTCCCTAAATGTGCAAGGGGTATGCAATGCCAATATGATTTTCATGAATGTGGTGGCTCGTTGGCCAGGCTCTGCTCATGATGCAACTATATTCAACTGTTCAGAACTGCGTGGTAAAGAAACGATGCATGCTCAGCGATGGCACGGGAATAATATCATAATATTACCGTGGCTCTGGGTTGCTGGGAATGCACCCAATGTCGAGTCAATCAAATGTCGCACTGAACGTTCCGTTCTTGTTGTGTATTGTTTATGCATTTATAAAGTTTGGTAAGGAAAATAATTATCACGAAGATGCCTGTGACAGTATAGTTCTAATAAACAGCATAAGTTATAAGAACTATAATTACAATTCGTAGGTATGTAAATCCTTATTTCGTCTTGAACTTTATCCAATCATAAAGTTCAATCCTGCTTATAACGAAACGCACATCTGGGAGAGAAGAGGGCTCGTCGGTAATTCAATGACATCTATGACCAACGGATATCCGTAGGTAACAGGTACAGAAAATAAATTGTGGAACGCTATTAACGACTCGTAGTTGGTAAGGGAAAAACGGACAGTTACTTTTACGGATGACGATCCGTTAAATATAGGAACCGGGTATTAGTTAGTTATAAAACGCTAGAAGTTAGCTTTAATACGTAGTACAATACTAGGAGCACATGAACATTACAAGGATGATACGGGAATGTTGAGATCGTAACAACGTAACAAGTATTGCCATAGTGCCGTAGGAAATTTATTTCTAACAACATCGAGCTAAAGTCTACCTTTGCTTGCATTCTGTAGTCAATTTGATACGTAAATCTTTAGTTCCAAGCACGGTGTGCTTGGTAAAGGTAGGTTTTCCAACTTTATTAGCAGTTTTCTTGAGGATTCTGACAGGAAAGTTAAAAAAATATATATGAAAATGAAGCGTTATAAAACACTGAATAAATATCAGTAAATTTTGTCTCTGTAAACCGTGTCCTTCAGACTATATTTGTGTTATGAATCGAGGGCTGCACCTCAGAATAGGGCAGTTCAGGGATAGTTTGACATTTTTTTGGCCAATATCTTTCGAAAAATAACAGGATTGCAATGAGAAATGACTTATATTTGGAGCCGAATTAAACACTGAATAAAATGGAATAGTTTCAATCGGGCTACGCATTTGTTTATGTTGTAATTTATATTTTTCTCGGGGAGTGGGAGCGAACTCCACGTGTACAGCGTACTTCTCTCTAGTTTCATCGTTGTCATGGAAACCGCTTGATGATGTCATGTGCTTGGGAGACAGTATTGATCCACCCAGGCGGTACAATATTCGAAGCACTAGGCTTTCATGTAACACTAAGAGGCTTTCAGGAATTTGATTTTAAAGGTCGCAACGTGAAAGCCCAGACGTTAAGGCGTCAGCTTTTCAAGCAACAGTATGGTTCGAAACTGTGCAAAATACCACATTGTGACTTATTCAAATACAGATATACTTTCTAAGTTCATTCGTGAAGAAACTGGACTGTACATTTTAATCCGAAACCGTCAATTGAGCACGTGTGTCGTGTTCACTGCTCATGCCTTCTCTGTATGAGAGAAGGCCGTTGGTCCGCAGTAGGAGAATACCTTGGCTACTAACATTAATAATATTTATATTATAATGTTTAAGTATTTTATTTTGTGAACAGATAAAGTGAAGTACGTTATGCCTGAACTTAGCCGGCTAAATTTCTTAATTGCTTATGGAAGCGCTTGGTACATAGAAACACAGCAGTCATAAACTGAACAAATTACGTTTATATTGTCGTCACTCACTGCGCATAAACTTTATTCTAACTCTAAAAGGGGTAGGGGTAGACAAAAGCGTCAAAATTAAACTAAAATCAACGCTATCTGTCTCGTATGAGTTGTCCCTGATCTTCAAATGGGTTCATGCGTGTGTTAGTAGTTCCGCGTCTGTCCGCAGCTGCAACCGTTTATTTTGAAGGGCGTCGGGTGCTGTTGTCGCTGAACGCACTCAGAGGGACGATACAGGACGCGTATTTGGAAGCCATTTGTAGTGGCACACTAGCTCATCTGTATGGTATAGACTTAGAGCATCACTTTTTCTGAAAGGGGTAGGTCGGGGGCTCGAGTCTCACATAATTATGCCCTTTTGAACTCTAAAGTTTTTGAATGATTTTTGTACAAGTTTTTTATACGTTTGAGGCACATGATGTAGTGTCTAAGAAACCAATTCCTGTTAATTTCGTGTTTTTTTAATATTTTTATTGCTTAATAACACGTTTAGTTCTATTTAACAAAAAAATATGTATTACAGAAGTATTAAGTTATTTCTAATTAATTGAACTTGAAATCAAAAATGCCTAAAACATACAACACTTTTCTGAGAAAATAGTAGGTACGTATCTATCATTGTACCATGTATTTCAGCTGACTTCAAGCGTTTGCAAATGAACCGAGACCACGTGCTTTGAACAGCACGTGGGTAGTCTGGATCAGGAATGCGGTAAATACGAAAAACATAAAATTACAATAACCATTAAACATTATAAAATTGAACCTAACTTCTTTAAATCGGACGCTTTCATTCATTTGGTTTACTTACGCTTGGCAAATGACACAATTCAGTAATGCAATTTAGGTTATACTTTAAAGCACTTAAAACTTCGCCGTTTTAACCGAGTTCAAAAAGGAGGAAGTTATGAATTCGATTTCCCGTGATTACTGGGCTCATTTACGTGATTAATTCTTTGGTAGAGGAAGCTCGCGGTTGGTAGCATATCGGTTTTCACTCATAAAGAAAATCCAAATAGTTTCATTAGTAGAACCCTTATACCCTTACCCTTATTTTTTTTTTAATTGTGTTAACCTAGAATAATTAGGTCAAAGGTAAGCTGTTATTTGCATGATAGTGATACTTTAACTTATCAAACTGAATATTTTGGCTGTTAGGGCAGACCAAAGTTAACAAATTTGTCTTTTATTTCTTTTTAATGATTTTTTTTAAATATAGTGCCTTTACAATAATTCCTTGCATTATATTGTTTTATTTCCTGATTTTCAAGACATTTGTTTTTCTACAGACCTCCCTCTTAATTTTTTTCGCATTCATTCCATTGCGTGCTGATTGATATACAACGTGTAACAGAATAAACGCAAGTCCTGAAAGTAGTTTGCTCAAAATTGACTACTGAACCCATATCAGTAACTATTAATATAGGTATTTTTTACAGAAATTATGTATTTTGCAATACTGACCGCCAATTGAGTCAAAGAAAATTAAATCTTATTGCAAAGTAATAAGACTCAATTTTAAATGCATAAAGTAATGCTAGGGTCAACACGATTTTCTTAATAATTTTGTTTTGGTCATTGTATAATGCTTTTAACCCAATGCTCTAATTGGGGTGTATGAGGTCTTGCGTTAATTATAATATTACACGTTTGTATAACAGGACCACGTACCACGGCCAAACTGTTGCGAACCGGGATCGATATCGCATCCCCTGAAATACTAGGGACACAGAACGAATGGAAGCTGGACGCATCTTTTTGGTTTTATGGTATGTTGTATATAAAAGTCCTTATTACAACGCTTGAGGGATCTAAATTGCAATGAATAAATTCATGTAAACTGCAACAGAACTCTGTTAGTGCCCCCGTACAATGAATGAGAATGAACACAAACTGTAATAATTCCGTTGACTTTGCAAAATCTTAATACAAGTATTTTGGATACATTGTATCAGTTTGGGATTATTGTAGGCCTCAATTTTGTCTGCTTTAGCATTGTACTCGAAGTCCAATAAACATTGAGATTGAGGTAAGGTTAAAGTTATATTGCTACGACGGGACTGGCGTCATTACTACGGCAGCTACGCGATCGTAGCACTCGTAGCTGAGTGGATAGCTAAGATGTCTTTCTTCCCGTGTCTTATGAGAAACTATCAAAATTCTACGTTATCATTATCAGGACTACAGCCTGCAGACCTCAGCTGGACAATGAACTCTCCAATATAACGCCGTTTAACTTGATTCTCCGTTATGCTTATTACTTTATAAGTTCCTAGTGTCAAGCTGGAAGTATCCACGTGGTCAGTGCCATAAGCGAGCTTGCGTGTAGTCAAACTAAGCGTTAACTATCTATTTCTTTCCCACCGTATAAATCTTGCTGCTAAGATAACACTTACAATTATTAATATATTCAACTTTATAAAATTAGGCAAACATTCAATAAAACATCGTATTAGCGATGTACAACCGTTACACTTCAGATCTTTAGTTAAAAACCAGCGTCGGGCACAAGTGGCCTGGCATTTTAGTTAAATAAACCTCATTGTGAGTCACATCGTGAGTTTCTAGCCCATTCTTCTCCTTAGGTACCTACTACGCTTTGGACCGGGCTACTTCTTCATCGTTCCGACTAAACGACCCCTTCACAATTCAAAAGTTTCTGTAATCCTAACTAATATTATAAATGTGAAAGAAAGTTTGTTTGCTTTCACGCTAAAAACGGCTGAACGGATTTGGATGAAATTTGACACACAGACCATGACCGGGTAAGGACATTGGCTACTTTTTATCCTGGATCGCAGATGAAATCACGGGGAACAGGTAGTTTGAAATAACTGCTTTGAGTTTGAGTCATTACTAAAGTTTCCTGCTTAAAGTTTTCTCTGACAAAATGTTATTTTATTGTTTTATTTTCAGGTGTGCCTCCCATTGCTGGTGTTATAGTCGTAGAACATAACTATTGCGGAAACAATGGCAGATATAAAATTCAGAAACTTAACGGTGACAAAAGTAAGTACCATTGTAGTTTATTACTTATGCTTTTAAAAAATGTTTTGAAAATTGTATGCACACAGGGAAATACAAAACTCAATATAAATTTGCTTGATATTTCACAATAAAAGTAGCTTGTCCGTCTTTATTTTCAATATACAATATTGGAAATTAATTGTGAATTAATAATAAATCATTATTTACATGGTACTTTGCAGCAATGATAAATAATGATTTGCTACATATCATTATCAAGTGTACATTTTGTAAAGTAGTTTGTAGGCATGAACGAACGCCCTCTAAGTATAAATAGAATATCCATATACAGTATAAGTAGGTATTTGTGTATGTAATTGTGTACATAGACATGCAGATAAACTTAGGGGGACGATACCAGATGGCGCTTCAAATTACACTTAGAAGGTTGCAGAAAAAAGCCAAAGTGGGTTTTCTATTCCCAATCTATTACCATACTCTATGGTGTAGTGTTTTCTAAGGCACACCATTCACGTGGTCTGAAAGTTCAATGATGCAGTTGAAAAACTCCTAAACTTGTAGCGACACCTACACGACAACATGTTGCACTAAGTAGTCAGCTAGTAAGGACTAGACAAAACTTTTTATTTTGCTGACTGCCATCTGGCTATATTCTGATGAAATCTACAGATGGAGCCTCTTCCACTTATCCAGATAGCTCGTCACACGGTTCATAATTCAACAATATTGTATGCGATGTTTTGTATCCAATGCACTCTCTTATGAAATGGGAGATCCGCCGTCATAACGAGTCACGTTACATTTCCCATTTAACCAGGCCTTTCTGTTTAGTTACGGACCTTGTGAATTATGCAGCCAAGACCAGGGCCAGTCGTGGTCTTGGCTGCCACTTTGATCGTACACACTTCGACCAGTTTGTGGCCAACCACGCAACCAAATTGTAATTTCACCAATGTAGCGATGAGAGTTCAAGATGAAAATAGAAATCGCAACGCTACACTTATTTGAGGCGGAGAAACGTCTTGCTAGAAAAGGAGGTGTTGGATACCTCAATCCGCCAGTGCTTGTTACCCAGTGCTTGTTGCATAGCAACCTATCGTGCGACCCACTGTGCGGACGGTACCGGCGCAATTGTCGATGAATTTCTATAATCCAACCTGCTCTGTGTGGCCACTGGCCATAGTCATGGCCGTACAGTGCGGAAGGTCATGCGTTTATTGCGAAGCGGTCAGTTATTAGGGGCGCATTAAAGCAGTTTCTTTTTCAGAACAAAAATATAAATTGTTGTCCATCCATGTGTTGTCTCTTTAATTTCATATCCTGCCACTCACTGATGACATACCTACGTAATATTTTGTATTGGTTTAGATTATAGTCCCTCGGTGATGCGAAGGGCAAAGCTTGCTCAAAATGCATTGAAATAATTTACCGTGACTTACGAGTATATCGATGAATTAAAATATATATATATATAATTTATATATATATATTATGTTTTATGTCAATAAATATATATATATATATATGTATATATATATATATTGACATAAAACATGTTTACAACATTTAATAGAATTCTCTGACTTCTGCACTAGTTAGAAACTGTGTTGCAGGAGCCAGCGTCCTCCCGTAATAAAAGACACAATTTTGTTGTTTTATGACAAGGCAAAAACAAAATTAAAAAAAAACTAAGAACAAAAAGAAAAAAAAACTATAAAAACATAAACCATAATTTTTTGGTACTTATCTTGCGCGAAAGTATGTTTTTTTTTGTGTATGCGTGTGTGTGTAATTGTATTTGTGTGGGTGTGTGTATGTTTATTTGTTTGTGTGTTAATGTGTGAGTTTGCATGCCCCAATTGTTTGTTAGGAAGAGGGTACCAACTCAGAGCAATGGCTTTCATTTCGACAGTTCAACAAAATTCATCACACTATTAACTTTGTCGAGCAGACAAACCTTTCGAACATAATTATGAAGCAATGGATTAGCATTATCCTTAAAAATCATTCAAACTGTGTGTTGGGGCGTAACTCCCAACAGTGAAAAATGTTATGTTGGTTGTTATGTATGTTGGAAATGTTATGTTGAATGAGTAGGCAACCGAATGGTATAAAGGTTTTATTGCTACTAAAAATAACATTGTATAATGTACACTTTATGTTATAAAACAAACTGCAACGTTTCATTGAAAGTAGGACGAGTTAGTTAGGGTCAATGTACAGCGTAGCTCGTACATATTGCCCACTCACAAAGGTAACTTAAATGTACATCGGAAATTGTTTCAAAATCAAGTTAAAATGTAAAAAGGTAAATACAAACACAGTCATAAGTTATTATGGTAACTCACAACGCGCAATAGGCGACGTTGCTTTATTGAGTGTGCGTGTACTCGATAAGTGCGCTACGCTGTTATCATTTGTGACGTCAAATAAGGCGTTGTCCACGATGCTCGCTGTAGACCTTCTTCGGGGCATCGGGTTGGGGACAGCTGAAGCTTCTGGTTTCTGTCGACTTGCCCAATGCTTGCGTAGGCGGTTGTAAGCGTATATTACGCCCGTGAATGCTGCTGCGGCAGCTAATAGGTAGATGACAACGTATTGGTGGACATCGTGGTGTGTTGCTTGTTCTGACAGGATGTCTTCTGATGTTGCAGCTTTCAATTGCTCCACTTGTTTGCCAAGCTCTTGTAGTAATGCTCTCTGCTCTGTTACCGTCTCATTCTCGTGCAGATGTTTTAAAACCGGTACAGGTAGGTTTATGATATTGTTGATTGAAGGAATTTCTGCAGGATCTGAGTCGACCTGGGCTTGGATTTTGTTAACTTGTTGCTTTTGCGGATAAACTGCAAAAGATTCACTATTAATTATGCAATCGTCATTGAGTGTTATGAAGCCGGCCTTGTGTAGTAGCTGCGTTGAAACTTGATGCTCACAAATAATACGTATTTTGCATTGTTTACAGCAAAAATATAGGTAATTATTTACATTGTTCAATTCCAACCACTTGTCTCGGCAGGTTTCATGTTTAGTTTCGCAATTAAGAGATTCCTTCTTCTTCAGGCAGAGGCTCTCGTCAGACTTCATGCGGTATACGGGTTTCTGTAGTGAACACAATCGAGTTGTCGCGTCATGTAGCACGCATTGATGTATTTCCGATTCCGACATTGGTATGTAGGAATCCTTTTGAATGTTTATTGCCAACATTTCAGCAATAGGTATAAGGGTGACCATATCCACGTCATTGTTTTTTGGTATTGGTATTGTTCGGTAGATCTCGAAGTTATCTCTGCTGATTAAGGGTACCTTTACCTCGATTATAAGGTATCGTTCAGTCATTTTCGCCTTTACTTGTAGAAGATGATACAGGCGAAACAACTCTGTTTGAATGTTGGTGATGGGTAGGACTAAATCCTTGGACAATTGTCCCGAGATAATGTTTAATTCGTCCCGAAGCTGTTCCGGTGCGATGAGGTGTAAATTCATCTTGCCGTTATAGATGTTTGTTACAGTATCTATAAGGGTCTCCTGGACGTTTCTGAGATGTTCAATCAGGCTATTTGTCGTAATAGCGGACATCAGAAATTCGATGGACAGTTCTTGAGAATCCAATTCCTTCTGGAGGTTGTTCGTAAACCTCTCTATGTTTAGCAGATGTTGGTTAAACAGTTTGTACTGTTTTTCGACTGCATCTTCCGACCTCTTCAGTAAATTATATTCTGCTTCGATCACGGATGTCTGATTTCTTAACAACAGTCCCAGATGTTTCTCGTTTGCCTTGACCAGGTCAATGTCTTCTTGATATTGTTTTGCAAATTCATCATCTAATACACCGAACAGGGAGCGCGCGATGGAACCGACACCGTTGATAAGCCCACGTTTGCTTCTCGTATTCACTCGGCCTTGCGGATTCAGCAACATATGGTTGTAGTGTCTTATTTCGTCGGTCGCGTGCTGTAATTGTGTTAATATTACGTTACATTGTGTTCTCTGTTTTATTTTCTCGCAGATGTTTTGTAGATGATTGGTGAATTTGCTGGATACTGATATACCGTGCCAGTAGGGCTTGACGTCATAGTACACGATAATCTTCCACTCGCCACGTATTAGTTGCATATTGGTCACTTTATCGAAGTATAGACCTTGTTTAAGCTCGACAATGTTTGTTGTGTTAGCGGCCGCGACAGGATTTAGCAAATACAGCAGTGCCATGACCAGTCCAATAAAGTTTATTTTTCTGTTTGTTGTTTTGTATCGTCGTGAACTTTGTGACTCGCTGTTTGTCTGTACGTATGACTCACTTTCGTTTGTATTTGACGTATTTTGCTGTTCGGTGGTTTCGTCACTGTTGATAGGTAAGACGGATAGTTTTGTAACAGGTCTTTTGATATGACCATTTCTTGTTTTTAGGCTAACAACCCGAACATATCCATCGTTCCCAGGGTGAAGCTCTGTTACTCTCCCCATGAGCCATTTTCCGGCTGGTATATGATCATCATGAATAATCACCAGATCGCCTATTTTCAGATTTTTCTGTGGTTGCTGCCACTTCGATCTAGCTAGTAGTTGGCACAAGTATTCATTCTTCCATCTCTTCCAGATTTCTACGAAGATCTTTCTTGTTAGTTCCCATCTTGTTCTTGCATCTTCTCTTGTTTCGATTACTGTCAGCCCCGGCCTACCCGATAAAAAGTGTGCTGGCGTCAGACAGTCTAGGTCGTCTGTGTTTTCACTAAGAGGACACAGAGGTCTGGAATTCAAACAGGCCTCCAGTTTTGTTAGGATTGTGGTGAACTCCTCAAATGTTAGTTTTTGTTCGCCTACTACACGTTTCAAGTGGTGTTTTAGGCTTCTGACTGCTCGTTCCCACAATCCTCCCGCTGATGGCCAAGCGGGGGCATTAAAATGCCACTCAATTTTCATCTCCGCGATTTCCTTTTGTAGTTGTTCGCTTTTGTATGTTTGTTCAATTTCTTCGTATTGCTCCACGAGTTGGCGGTTTGCGCCGACAAAGTTTGTCCCGTTGTCACTGTACAAGTGACGAGGGGCGCCTCTTCTTGCTGCCATCCTGTTTAGGGCTGCCAAAAATGCTGAACTGGTGAGATCTGATACCAGTTCTATATGCACAGCTTTGGTCACCATGCATATAAAGACGGCTATGTAGCCCTTCGTTGTTCTTGCTCCTCTGCCTTTGTTCATTTTGACGTCCACAAATCCAGTGTAATCCACTCCTGTATGGTAAAAGGGTGGCGCTTGATTTGCTCTTGCGCTCGGTAGGTTACCCATCAACTGGTGTCCCTTCGTTGGGTTGTTCTTGCGGCACGTCACACATTTTCTAATTTGCATTTTCGTTGTTCGGTTTCCGCCGACGATCCAATATTTCTCACGTAAGTGTGATACGGTGAGTCTCGGGCCGCCGTGAAACGTCATTCGATGAGCTTGGTCGATGAGAAGATGTGTTAGTCGACTGTCATGTGGAATGATCATCGGATGTTTCATGTTTTCGGTCAACAAGGCGTTTTTCAATCTTCCTCCCACTCGTAGGATATCTTGATGGTCAATGAACGGAGTGAGCGCTTTTATTTTGCTGTTAGACTGGACCGTGTTATGTTTTTGCAAATAGCAGATATCTGTGTCAAATGAATTTTGTTGAGTTTGTTTAACGAGCACCTTCATTGCGTTATCCAATTCGTGCAACGTCAGATATCTCGGTAGTTGTCGCCGTTTCGGGTTCAATGGTCTGAGTATCCATGCAACAATCCGAATAATATGTTCGATAGAGCTGTGATTTTGCAATAATTTTTCCACAATGCTCGGATTTTCTTTGTTATGTTGGGTTACATTGGCTTGTTTCCGGGCTGTTTTTTCTTCTTGGTCAGTGCTGTAATTATGTTTTTCTATGTTCATTGTTTTAAGCGATGGTAGCCATGTAGGCCCTTGCCACCACAGTTGATTTTCTTTCAGCTGACTAGCGTATTGGCCTCTGCTTGCGGCGTCAGCGGGATTTTCCTTTGTTTTGACGTAGTTCCACGACGATCGTGGTATGACGTCAGTAATACTTCGTACTCTGTTTTCCACGTATGTTTTCCAGCGGGATGGGTCTCCTTGTAACCAGCCCAGGACCACCATGGAATCAGTCCAGCCGTAGACGTGTACTTCATATTGATTCAATGACTGTTTGACTTTGCGCATTAGTTGTGACAGAAGATGCGCCCCATTCAATTCCAGTCTTGGTAATGTTGTTGTTTTTCGGTGTGGTACAATCTTTGACTTCGCGGCTACAAGTATTGTTGACGAGTCGACTCGTGCGTAGATGACACAGGCATAGGCATCCAGGGAGGAGTCACTGAAACCATGTAACTCCATTGTCTGCTTTTCGCCACACTTTAGCCATCTAGGTATTTCGCAAGAGTTTATCGCCCTTACATCCGCTTGTATCTTGCACCACTGTTCATGTATGTTGTCGGACACTTCGTCGTCCCATTGTAAGTTTCCATCCCACAGTTTTTGAAATAATAATTTCAATTTTGTTGACACGGGAGCCAGCCAGCCGAGTGGGTCAAATAGTTTTGATATTTCGGCTAGTAGGCTGCGTTTGGTCTGTTTCTTGTTCACTTCCGAAATTGTGCAATGAAATGTGAATTTATCCTCTCTTGAGTTCCAGCACAAGCCTAATGTTTTTTGTGTATTTTCTGTTTTGAAATTGAAGACAACCTTGTCGTTGTTTTGTTGTTCGGAGATGTCTTCCAAAAGTTCTTGATTGTTTGCTGACCATTTTCGAAGATTAAACCCTCCGTTTTGTAATAATTGTTTCAGATCGGTTATCAATTTCTTTCCTTGTTCGATTGTATGTGTCCCATGAACGAGGTCATCCATGTAGAATGATTCTTCCAGCACCTTGGAAGCCTCCGGGAACTGTTCCCGTTCATCTGTCGCCAATCTCCTTAGGGTCATCATGGCTAGGAACGGCGCTGCCTTGGTACCGTATGTTACGGTTGTTAGTTGGTATGAGCGGATAGGTTGTTCCAGTGATTCCCGCCATACAATTTGTTGCAGTCGTTGGTCTGCGGGGGCTACCCAAATAGCACGAAACATCTTCTCAATGTCCGCTGTGAACGCATATTTGTATTGCCTCCATTTTATCAGTAATGTTTGTAGGTCCTGTTGCAGATTAGGGCCTTTGAACATGAGGTCGTTCAAACTGTATCCTGTAGATGTTTTTGCTGACGCATTGAACACCACTCTGTACTTTGTTGTTGTTGATTCAGCCCGTTGCACGCCATGGTGAGGCAGGTAACATTCGAGTGTTTTGTTACTAACTGTTGATTGTTTCATATGACCTAGATTAATATATTCAGTCATGAAGTCTTTATAGGCCTTTGCCAAATGTGTTTGTTTTTCCAACTTTCTTTCTAAAGTTTTGAATTGGGCGATAGCCATTGGCTTAGACGAACCCAGTCTGCTCTTAAGTTCATTCTTCATCGGCAATCTGACTTCGTATTTCCCACTCTCCAGGCGTTGCGTAGTGTTGGTGTAGTACTCAATGCATGTTTCATTTTCCACCGATAGGTTGGATGGATCCGTAATGTCTTCGGTTTCCCAGAACTGTTTGATATCTTCTAGATTGTTTATGACCACATTGCAGTTGAAAGTTTTGACGTTTCCGCATAAAAGCCACCCTAGGTAGGTTTGTTGTGCGATAGGTTGAGTGACGTCATCGCCTTTTATTATTCCTCCTAGCATGATTTGCGAATAAATGTCTGCTCCAAATAGTAAATCCACCTGACGGCTGTCATGGAAGTCTGGATCTGCTAGATGGATGTTCTGTATGTGGGACCAAGATGGTTTTGCAAAGGTCTTATTTGGCAGGTTCTTAATCAAGTTGTTCATAATGAAGACAGATGTTTGGAACTTGAAGTCGTTGTATACAGAACTGCAAGTAATTGTTGTCATTCCTTTGCAGTGATTTTCTTTCTGTCCAACTCCAAAAATGACTCCTTTGCATCTCTCGCGCTTGACACCGAGAAGTTGAGCGGCATGTTCCGTGATCAAAGATATCTGAGACCCTTGATCGATAAGGGCTCGCAACTTGATTTGGGTCCCATCAGCTGTTTCTATGTTTACTACAGCGGTCGCTAGTAGTATCTCCGAGGTATCATCATCTTTTGATACATGGGAAGAATTTGTTTGTTTTTCTGTGTTGTCCTTAACACATGCATCGTGTAGCAATGTATTATGTTGACCCGCGCACTTGCGACATCGGTGAGCTGACGTACATTTCTTTCCATTATGGCTGAACAGGCAATTTACACAAACGTTCATTTTATTTACTGTGCTAAGTTTTGAGTGATTCGGCATTTCTAAAAACTTTGCACATTTGTACATGCCATGTTCGTCATCGCAAAGAGGGCATCGGAATGTTGACGCATGAAACGATTTCGTAATTTTCTTGTTGGTAGTTGCTTGATTGCTGCTGTATTGTTTTTTGAAGTTCGAAGAACTTTGATGTTGACTCGATGATGTACTTGGTTTTTGATTGTTTTCTTGTTTGCGGCGCGATGCTTCTAACGATGTGAACTTCGCTTCTAGGAAATTTAACAGATCTTTTAGTATTGGCAGCTGTCGGCAATTCTTCAGCGAGTCGTTGTACTCTGAATGTGTGTCTGCGTCTAATTTCTGCGATAGTATATGTACAAGAATCGGATCCCAAGTGTCGACATTTACTCCTAAATTCTTTATCGCATGTAGGCATTCTATGCTGACGTCATGGATTTTCTTTATTTGGGCCACTGACTGTTGTTGCATGCTTGGCAGATTGAAAAGCATGTTGATGTGCGATGTGAAGATAAGTTAGTGATAGAGAGTAGAAGATAAGTTAGGTTCTTCGTGTTGTGTAACCTTTCCCCTCTACGATATGCGCCTTCTCAATTGGTTACTGGGGCGACTCGCTTCTGAGAGACCAGTCCAACCGATTCGCGACCGTAAAAGGTGTAAATCACACAGCACTAAGTTGCTCGAAGGACCATATGTTGGGGCGTAACTCCCAACAGTGAAAAATGTTATGTTGATTGTTATGTATGTTGGAAATGTTATGTTGAATGAGTAGGCAACCGAATGGTATAAAGGTTTTATTGCTACTAAAAATAACATTGTATAATGTACACTTTATGTTATAAAACAAACTGCAACGTTTCATTGAAAGTAGGACGAGTTAGTTAGGGTCAATGTACAGTGTAGCTCGTACACTGTGACTAAAGTTTGTTACGCAATTTTGGGTGCCGTCCCATAACAAAAACCGTAAAACTCCGTACCGCCGGCACAGGTAAGCCCCGAAACGATTATGAGTATTGTCAATTCGAATCCCATCCATGCCAGCGCGGCACGAAGATTCACTTTGGCAACAGTAAACAGGTAATTAATACTAATTATGTAATTTATTTAAGTCACCACTGAGGCAATGAAGTTAAAGTGATTTTGTCCAAAAGCTGTTCTTTGGCGAGGCACTGGACAAAGTTCAACTCGCTTGACTGACACAGGTAGGGTTTGCACATACTTTTTGTGGTATCTACGTAGAATTTCGTATACAAACATTTTCCTTACAGTGAGTTCACCAGCCTTCTCGTAAACTTCAAGTGTTGAATGCCTGAACGGCAAATGCATTAGCAGTGTCAACACCGCACGCTGTGCCCTTTCTGCTTCTATAAGAAATGTCTTGTTTGAAACGCCCCAAGCGCAAATACAGTATCTGACTATACATTCACATATTGCTTGATACGTACGAAGTAAGAGCATTTTGTTTGCTACATTACGCAACTTTTTGAATACACACGGTGATATTTGAATCACAGTATTGCTAGAACAAACATTGTTCAGACCATGGTCTACTACTATTCTACAGCATCAAATATGTTATTAAAACAAACTAATCTAGGAGTTCTCAAATTAGTCAAACGTGTAATAATGTTTGAAACGTTAACCGTAACATCAAAGTACTCATCACGGTAACGATATTGCATTCAAGACGCGAGCGCCACGCGTCGCAGCCGCAGTGTCAGTGTTGTAGGGCGTAACGATAATCCCGACATTTTTATCATTGCCTTTTTTGTGTTTTTTTTCAAAAACCAATGACGTTTTTTTTTCTATTGGATACTATAGAATGGTTGTAGACCATGGTCTGAACAACGTTTGTTCTAGCAAAACTGTGATTCAAATGTCACCGTGTATATTTATCATTTTCCTGATCCTGGCTGCTGAATTGGAGAACATGTTTTTCAACAACAATGTTAAGTTAGTTTTTGAGATAAATTCACCTCAACTACGGAACCCTTTACCCTTTTTGTGCGTGGTCGGACACGCACTTGGCCCGCATTTTAAGATAAGGAACGTGGAAATTGGTATGTTTTTAAGAAAAAAAAAATTGTATTATCGTATTTTGGAAACAAATCTCCGTAGACCTATGTTATGTATAGACAATTATAGGTATACATAAATAAGTTAATCTCAAACGTCATGCGTCATACGTACGGATACATTTTTTTCCCCACACAGAAAAAAATTTAAGAGCAGACGCATTATGATGTCGCCTGATCCAGTCTATTCATTATTTTTTTCGAGATTCAGACTTTTTTCGAGTGTTGAGTCGTGGGCCGTTCATTGAACGGCATTTCTCTATCATTCGTCGGTGGTTCAAATAAAGTTAGTCGAGGACAATTTTATTACAAAACGACTCATACAAATTAATTATCTAGTACATTTTGACGTCCAAAAGTGCCTGTACTTGAAATTATTGATTCGACTTCTTTGAGTCGGTTAAGTTTTTCAGGATAAACTAAACGCATTCATTTCAAATATACAGAAAGAAAGAAAGAAAAAATGTTTATTCTGCACAAACAAAACGCACATTACAAATAAAAAAAATAATAAAAAAAAAAAGACAAGTATACACATCCAACGTTATCAAAAGCCTCATATTCAAGCATAAATATTGCCGACAATTTTGTCCATTGCTTGATGTGTCAGTGCATGGTCAGTGCCAGTGACCAAAGACAAGACACCTTAGTTGACATCTCTAAGTAGTATGTGACATTGACAATACAAATCAATCCAGAATCCAGATGCGTCTGCGACACTGACAGTTGACAACAAAAGTTGCAAAACAATCACAAACGAATCAAAACAAAATCAAAATGCCAATTGCAGAGTGGAAAAATAACTACTTTTGTAACAAAAAAAAAAAACAACAATAATATAAGCAATTATGCCGTGCGTCGTATCTGTGCAAGAAAAGGTCGTTGCTCAGCAAAATGCTGTGACTTCGGACGAACTTATCGTCAACAGCGCTGATTTTCAGCAACTACCTCTCTATACCATTATATACCATTTACAGGCTGTTTTGCAGTCAGTCAGAGTGAGTTTGTTGGCAGTCAGAAAAACGAAGCCAGTTGTCCATTCCAAAGCGTAGTAGGCAAGAAACTTCATAATTACTCTATTATTAGCGTAAAAACGTTATTTTAAAACTACCGTGCGGTGGTGCCTATAAAAGCGACGCGCGGCCAGTACTCGCCTCCTCACTCCGCCTCCAGCAGTCGTCGTGATAACATCGTCTTCATAATATTCGTTATTTAACAGGAAGTATATTTTTAAGTTTGAAATTGTATTTGTTTTAAATTGATTGAAGACTAGTGTTTAGTCATTTCGTTTATTTTTTTTAATAAAATTGATATAAACCGCCATTACTATTAAATACGAGCGCTGAGCTATGGATTTTCAAATTATGTTGAATAATGCACTTTATAATGTGTGTGTGTACATAAAGTGCAAGGTCGTACAAGCATCGACGCTTGCATCAAACGAATTCTTATCATCATCATCATCAAATTTTTTATAACGAGAGGTAAGTCAGTTAAAACGCAAGGAGAGTGTAAGTAAGAAGTTTAATAAATTTGAACGCGATTATTTTCTTTATTTTTTTTGGTAGGAGTCTCCTATACTCCGTATAGGAGACTCCTACCAAAAAAAAAATCTCCTATACGGAGTATAGGAGACTTCAGTACTTATTATTTTCATGAATTTTATTGTTATCTTGGATAGTCGTTGATCAAACGTCGATATAGACCCAGTGTAAAAAAAAATGACATAACGTGAAACAGCCTAAAGCGGTTAGGGGGTTGACTCATTAATTGAGCTAGAGGCGATCTCCAATTCCAATGTTCATACACGGTTTATTTGGCTTCTATCATTGTTCTCCTACTAAATCCACCATGTAAAGGTCACCACCTGGCAGGATACAAGGAAGCAGGTTGTTCATATTAGCTAGTAACTCTTTCAGATTCATGTTGTGCTAGTACTTCTGGCAAGCGTACCATTTCCGTGGCAACAGATGCGCCCCGTGACTCCATCCCATGTGTTCATTTGTTTCTGACAAACGGTATTGAAGAGTATCGTTTGTTAGTATGCCGCTGAAGAAAAATGTGTATGAGGCTAGTATTAAAAATCTAATTATCTCTTAAACGCATTGAGCTAGGATTATAAGTCAATGCTTAAACGGCAGGGAAAACGGTAATATACTTACAGGTGGTTATAGTACTAATTATTTATGGTTTTTTGACATACTCCACACAACGGTTATCACAACCGGTTTTTTTTCTCTTCCAAATATGTTTATTTATTTTTACTTATGTTTAAGTTGAGAAACAGACTTTTAAAAACACGTAACATAAATAAGCATTGCCCCTATATTCCCGAAGGAGTAGGCAGAGGTTTATAGTACACCCACACTTAGACAATTGATAAATGATAAATGATTTTATTTCTGTAAGTAGGTTTGTACAAACACTTTTACACGTCAATCATATTTTAAAAACTAGACGAGGTCGGCGTTTCTTAGCTGACTACTCTGAGAAGAAAGGCCGAAACAAACTCAGAGGTCACAGTCTCTTTTTAGTCCAGACATAATCTTGGTCAGTACATATGAAGACCATGTAGATTGGTATCTGAAACGGTATTTTGAGGAAAAACCATACAGATTGATCGGACCTGTCCAGTCACGCATTTGTCAGTAATCGTGCAGCTCAACTCATAACATAAGGAGCACAACGATTCGACGAACAATACCAAAGAAAGGACATTTGGGTAGGCCGCATAAATTACTCAAGCTGCCAGAACGTGATTAAAAATAACTGAGAAACAAAAAAGTAATTACTTTTTTTGTCACATAATCTTCACATTCACAATAATTGAAATAATATATCTATAAAAATCAATGGCATTTTTTGTTGTAATTTTATAACTCAAGAACGGATGGACCGATTTTACTAATTCATTTTTTTAGAATATTCCTAAAAGTACGAGGATGATTCATATGGAGAGAAAAAAAATGTTATGCGGTACGAAGTTCACGGGGTCAGCTAGTAATATAATACTTTACAAAGTAAATACTCATGTCCATTGTATGTATAAAATTTATTAATGTCAATGTATATAAAAGTTCGGACATAATCTTTGAGGACCATGTAGATTGGTGTCTGAAACTTCTGAGAAAAGAACCACGCATATTAAGAGAACCTGTCCAGTCAGTGCACGTATTTGTCAGTAACCGTGCAGCTGAATTGTTTATTGTTAATTAAAACGGTAACACCAATTACAATAATTAACATATAGATTTAAACAGGTATGGTAGGAATACAAAAATATTTCAAATACTAACATATAATAGAGCATACTTCTTCTCAACATCAGACTTATACGCATAATTCTACTCCATTCATCGGCAAACAGATCACATATAGGATTGGTGGTCAGGAGCGCATTAAGCATCCTTAAAGTACGACACACAGGGGACTCAGCTCTGGCGACAGTTTTAGATGACGGCGGTGTGAACAGATTGTGTCGACGGCTTTGGCGATGTCCGATATATTTGTCGGGAACAAATACCCGACAGAAAAGATTATGGAGTTCGGGACTGACGATGCGTCCTCTGAGAGTTTTGCAGGCTACTGTGAGCTGTTGAAAGCCACGTCTTACCTCCAACGAGTTAAAGCCCAACACTCCTAGGAGGTAGTTAGTAGGGTACATGAAAGGAAATAAGTGATACGTCTTTTTATATAGAAATCTCAGGAATGTTTTTTGTACCTTTTCTAACGTTAACGTTTGAGTCGCAGTGTAGGGATGCCAGATACAGGCACCAGCCTCAAGTTTACTACGAAGTGGCGTACAGAAGCTTAATTACATTTGGGTTGTGAAAATCACGGGCATTTCTCAAAACAAAACCCAAGCGCCTAAAAGATTCGTTGGCAAGAGAGAGACGTGATCTCTAAATGTCAGGCTAGTGTCAAAGGTCACGCCTAGGTCCTTTATTTTGGTGACACGACTTATTACTTCACCACCCAATCTGTAGTTATAGTGGAGTGGTTGAAGTTTTCGACCGTACGTCATGACGTAACACTTACTGGAATTAAAAAAGAGTTTATTCACCATGCTCCATTCATATATGGCATCAATGTCTCTTTGTAGGAGTATGCAATCAGCGACCGTATCAATTCTAACTAATAGTTTTAGGTCGTCGGCGTAGAGCAAGCATTTTGAAAACATAACCTTATTTATAAGATCATTGATCATGATAAGGAAAAGCAATGGACCAAGCACAGATCCCTGACTCACACCTAAGCGGGTGTTATAAGGTTCAGACTCAAAGAAACCATGCCTTACAAATTGCCTGCGGCCTCGCAGATGGTCCGCGAAGAAGTTCAGAAACTTTGACGAGAAACCTGATGCCTCCGATTTCATCAAGAGCACGTCATTGTCAACCCTGTCAATCGCTTTACAGAAATCAAAATAGAGGTCATCCACTTACCCGCTACTGTCCAAAACCCTAGAAATGTAATTAACATTAGTCATCAGATTCGAATTGACAGAGCGGCCCTGGCGAAAACCGTGCTGGGCATCAGATAGAAATGCATTCATACGTCTGTAGATGTACGTGTGGAGTATGTGCTCGAAAACCTTTGCTAGGGTTGGCAGGACCGCAAGGGGCCTGTGTTCCTCTACAGATGATTTGTCACTGGTTTTTGGGATGGGAATGACGCGCGAGATTTTCCACTGCTCAGGGTATACACCGGACTGAAGGGCTAGGTTAAAGATATGGCAGAAAGGAGTTGCCAGGATATCATGGCATCCTTTGAGGATAAAAGCAGGAATGCAGTCAGGGCCGATTGAGTTATTAGGTTTTAGTTTAGCAATACCTTTAACCTCCTGTGGGGTGAAAAGTGGAATAGGAATATTATTCCCTGAGTAGTAGGTCGGCCTGAGATTATTTAGGTTTAATTCAGGAGAGTCAGGCAAGAAAACGCTAGAAAAGTACTGAGCAAACGCTTCCGCTGCTTTGATACCCGAGTAAGCTATACCGTTGTGCACAACTTTTGGTTCGAACCCACCCTTAGATCGCAGGCTCGAGACATGGTGCCATAACTGTCGTGGATTACTTCCTAAGTTGTTTCCTACAGTAAAACAGTATGATTTATAGGCCTTTTGAGTTCTGATTTTTAAATCCGAGCGTAAAGCACTAAATTGCACTAAATAAATACGGTACATAAAACATCAGTTATACGTTGGCAAATCTATCGCTTATCCTTGCAAAACCAACGCTTCGATACTACTACATAATACAATATAGAAACCGTAGATATTTAGCTACCAGGATGTCATAAGCTGTACACACGTGACGCGGTGTCGCGGTGTGTTCAGTCTAGGGCACATTGTGACATCACAGTGCACTCTGGTCTAGATGCATTATTATATTGCGTTGTATGTAAAACTAGGCCACTTATAACCAATATACTACTAAACGCAGGTAAAATGACATTGCAACTTGCCATTAATTACAATAACATATTTTTTTCTGAAAATAGTTTAAGAACAAGCCATGCAAGATATTGATTTAAATTTTGGATTGCAGTTCAGACAGGCTACCTTGCCTTTTGGATATAATGATTTAACCTATGGTACAAACAAGATCCATAAAGTTTATTAAATATTCTGACCAACCTGTTTCGTCAACTGTTCCTCACACAGTTTGTATAGTGTGTATTAAGTACTTCCTGGCCAGGGTGATGTTCTCTAGAAACCCACAAGACGCGAGTTTCACCCTGATGATGATCTGTCTGTCGGGCACCATCATAGCCACCATACGGAACTGGATCTTCAAGTTCTCTGGTAACTCTTTACGACAGGCATACCCGGGGTTCTACACTAAAAAAAGTGACACATGACTACGGATTAAGCAGTTACTCAATACTCATCATCAATACATCATGGGTACGTATGGCGGTAAGCAAACCTTCTCCCAATCTTATCCAGTCCGATCTCAATTGCGTAGAATCGAATAATCATCGACGACTATGTATCATCTGTCGATACGGGCATGTGATACCGACATTTTGTACATGTCTCTTGCAGTTTCTTATGTCCTATTAAATATTTTAACATCTTCTAAATAATTTTTCTACCACGCTTTCATAATAAGCTTATTAACCCAGATACAAAGACGAAAACCTAACCACAACGCGTTAGTAAGAGCTTACTTAGTACCTAAGAGCAACCATTATGAGCATCTGCTTTCCAAGCTTCCAACGCCTTATGCTCTCCTGGTACCGATCACGGGGCCTGAGCGAGGGTGGTAGCATCTGAAAATATAGGTGGACGAGTCTGAAACATCCTGTTTTTTTTTAAATCACCAGCGACACGCCTTTGCTTCTTACGGGTGCGATCTACTGGTGTCGCAAGGGCAAGATATCAAAACCTCAAGATGCACATAAACCTTCCGGAAGAAACTCTCTAAATTATGGTGAAAACCGCATCAAAATCTAATGTGTAGTTAAGAAGAATTAAGCGCACACACGACTTACAATGAACTTTGTATTGTACTAAAATGCATTTTTAATTGCATTCTTACTACTACGAGTATTATAAACTTATTCCATTCGTTTATAACATAACTTAAACTTTCTAATAATTAAATCATGTATTCATCACGTCGCCACATCGCCACTTTTGAATATATATACATAACATTAAAACTAAAAAATATTTTAAATAAAAATGTTTCCCAAATTTTTTTATGATTTGAGATTACAACGTCTATGTCGTATTCAAGAGAAATATTCTATGAACCCAAAATCTAATTTCATATCAGGGTGGTGTACGCAAGGATAAGACTTAGTTATTATTATTATTTTGAAATATACGCCGTATCAAAATTAACTAATAGGAACTGGACATACATGGAAATAAATACACATTATTGTTTTGCTAAAGGTTTATTAGCTACTACCATTTTTTTTTACTTGGTAATACTTTGGTAGGTAGTAAAAAGAGGGGCGGACCCCGGATGATTGGATTGTTGCATGGGCGGAAACAACTGAATTTTGCTGTCCCGAAGTACTAGCATGTCATAAATCTACAAGAGCACTATGAACGTTGACTAAGTTACAGAATCATGTGGTGAAATCACAATGGAGTACTAAACTAACATGAAACGCACTGGATTTGCGAAGGAGCAACACCATTAAACAGTGACGGTTGGGGCGAACTGAAAGTGGTCGTCTCGCGGTACTAGCACGTCATAAATGTCGAGGAGCATACTCGAAGATGGCACATTTATATTTTATGATCAATTTTATTGCTGTTTATTAGTGGATTTCGGACTATCTATTTATTTACAACAATTTTTTTTATTGAATTATATTACTAAATTTTAAAACATACAGTGCCCTGAAACTATTTTTAAAGTGAAAACTTCTTTAGCCCCGTTGTGATTTGAAACTTAAGAGCGTTTATACCATAAGGCCTCGTTTACGGAGACGCGGGGCGTCGCGCGTCGAGTGCGGCGTGGCGTCTCGAATCTCTCTCGGTCTCATACAGCGTGGTCGAGAGCGAGAGAGACGCGAGACGTCACGCCGCACGCGACGCGCGACGCCTCGCGTCTCCGTAAATGAGGCCTAAGAGTGGCAACGTCGCAATTTAGTGTCATATTTCGTGGTTTTCAATTTTTATCATTAAATCGGAGCTATATTTAAAAAATCTGTTCAATTAACTAGAATAAAAGAATAAATTTAAAAAAATAGAGTTCATTATAAGTTGGTGGTGCCCTTTTCTATGAAAATATTGGACCGAATTAAGACCTACTTGATACTTTGATAGTTTTACTGTCAGCTGTGAAGCTAAGTACCTTATAATATATAAAATAAATAAACTGACTTATAACGCAAAGATTTTTTTTATTGAGTGTGGGAAAACAAAAAGCAAAGCCTTTATTTCAAATAAACCAATTACAGGCACTTTTGAATTGTCTAGGGGTCGATCGGTCAGAAAGATGTAGCTAGTTGCCCATTTCAAAGGTACCCATGGAGAGAACGGACAATGAACTCCACGGATACTCTTAAATCAAAATATGGTCACAAAAATATTGGTTACATCATTCATATTGAAATTATGCAAGTGAGAACGATGCAGAACTTTAAAGGCGTCCGTAATGAAAATATAGAAAAAAATCCAATATTAAATTAAATTAAAATAAGCCGTAACAGCTAAGACATGACCAGTCGCTACTGACGGCGCGGGCCAGTTTACGAACATGACGAAGATAAAATTGTATTCTTTCACTCGTTTCAAACAGTATCAACCTACTAAACAATTCAACATTATGCATTGTTTATTTTTGGGTGATGATCACGCTGCCGATGAAAACGCTAATATAATAATATGTAGTTGGACTTGCATGGGAAAATTAACAACATATTTTTAATAATCATAATGTACTTAATCGTTTTTTCAGAATTTCATAATATAGTATACAGACTACAAAATAATAGTGCGCGATAATTCTATGTTAAGTTTATTATGATTATTCACATAGGTGTTAGATAGAAATAGTATTTAGGTTATATTACCATATTATCCTACAACATTAGACCACTGCTGGGACACAGGCCTCCTATCTTTGAGTGACTGGGCTATAATCCACCACGTGGGCAGTGCTGGTTGGTGGAGGAAGTCACATGTCTTCGAATGTTTCATGCAGGTTTCCTCACGATGCATGTTTTGTTGAAAGTTCTGTTTCGTGTTTCTTCACTTGTTTAACATAAAATTTTGGATCGCTTGGGAAAGAACCCAAAATAATTTGAATAGTTTAAAAATAAAATAAAATAAAATCTTTTTATTTCAGACACATTCGGCCCATAATATTGTTAGAAGCACGACTTAAAATCTATGTTACGTTTTAACATTAAATATGAATTTAAGTATTTGCCGCCCTCTGGGGCCCCGGGCACACGCACTTGTGCTTGAACCCAGTGCCACAGCAGGGGGCTGTCCAGCTTGTGGCTGAGCACGCTCAGGATGGTGTAGGCGCTCCCACGCGTGCGGAACATCAACGAAGCGATGCGGCGCCGCAGCACCGTGTGAAAGCCGTCTGTGTGCGCGTGCGCAAACATCGCAGATACACTACAGTAGCGTGGGAGCCCCACCAGCACCCTTAACGCGTTATTATATTGTATTCGGAGAGCGTTGATGTCCCGCTGCGTGTAGTCAACTACACGCAGCGTTGCAGGTTGCAGGTGTAGAGAGTTTGGCAGAATGCTTTAAACAGAGTGATCTTTACCCCTAAACTACACCTCGCAAATCTGCGTGCCAACATGTTACAGCGGACCGCCATCGTTCTCCTCAATATTTCTATATCCCCATCGTCTTTTAAATCCTCGGTGACCACATAGCCGATGTATTTAAACTCTCTCACTCTTCGAAGAACGACAGCATTAAGCAGCACAGGCGCCACATCCCAAAGTTTACACCCCTGCCATGAAATACCAAGAACACAATTTTTTGTACATTGTACAGGAGACCGTGTTCCGTCGCATACACCTCACACACGCCTATCAGTTTTCTGAGCACAGCTATTGATGGGCTGAGCAACACCATATCATCTGCATAACTGTTGATACAGTGACCATCAATCGAGCACCCTACTCCGATGTCGCTCAGCCCACCAATCAGCCCGTTCACGTACAAGTTGAAAAGTGAAGGAGATGTTAAACCCCCCTGTCTCACTCCGCACTCCAACCTGTACTCGTCAGAAAGTTTAAATTATAAAAAAAGTTTAAAATTGAAGTTTCGCCAAGACCTGGTTAGTTTGGCGGTCATACCAATATTTAAAAGTATTAATTAACGCACTCGGCACACTATACTTCAATTTACGCCAGAGAATATTATACCTAACCAGGTCAAATGCCCTGGAAAGGTCAAGAAAGGCTGCATACCCGTGCTCCTATCTGTGTAATATCTGACAGTCTGCTTGAGAGACATAACCGCTTGGCCACCGCGGCTGCCGTGCGCTTCACTCACAAAAGTATAGGTATTAGAATTCGAGCCCAACATCTGTGGATATGTCCATTTCTGCTCATTGCAAAAATTTTGGAGCTCATTGCCGAACAATTCCCCGGGATGAGCATTAAAGTCCCCCGTGATAAAAACATTTTCAATACTGTTACTCTCAACTATTGACGTAATTTCGGTTAAACATTGACCAATTCCAAAAGATGGTTTCTTTCACACGGAATCACAGACACATAATTACACTTGCTGTTTCTACATAGAATTGCTACGCTGCAATAAGGCCGCCCACGCAGAATACCGCTTGTTAGGTGTAACGCAGATTTGCCGCAAAGATCGCAAGAAATTTTCCAATCCAAGAAATCCAAGAAGTTTAAATTGCAATAATCATTTTCTTGATGCATTTTTGATATGGTTTAGTTGAGTCTTAAAAACTAGAAAAGGAACTAATGTACCTACACAGTTATGCAATAAAAATAACATCATAATCTTTAAATACAAAGTTGGGTAAAGTTTTAATAAGGTAAGTATCCGTTTAAACGCGTTGTGGAATACGCATTGAGTACTGAAGTTGTAACGCTTATATACCAGGAAACAATAATTCGTAGAAGGCGAAGCGTAGGAAAAGTGACAGTGGGCCGGAGAGGGACGAAACCAATGAAACGCGCAAGTATTCGCTTTCCCGCCAGAAACACCCCATCCTACTACAAATGTACCGCCATCTTTCGGATAGATGAAGCCATACTGAGCTACCATATTATTAACAAATACCTAATTTATTATAATTTATCCGTAGGGTAGGGGTATAAATTATAATAAATAAGTTGATAATGTCACAGGTTATTTATTATTTTTAAGGTTTTGGTCTTTAATAGAGTACGTAATCATATCTGCACATTATGAACGTCTAAATGTGAACACTAATGATTTAATCACTTTAAGTTGTGCCGTGCTGCACAGAACTTGATACAAATAGTAACTAACTATTCAATAGCTGATACTGCTGATACATGCCATTCCAGTACGATTCGGTTTCATGCAACACGTCACATTAGCATGTCGACGAGACGTTAGCATGTCGGTGACGTGAACCCATAAGTTTTGCCCTTACCAAAAATCGCTCAACGTGATTAAATAAGTTTTCACCTCCTCCTTTTTTTGAAGTCAGTTAAAAATAACCAATCACATATTATACGAGTATAGAAAGGGATGGCATGATGCTGTAAGCTTCATCCTTTAACTGTCTGATATCGTTGCTGGTGACGTCGTTCGAATACTAGGGCTTAAGTTTAACTGACATCACTCGTCGTTGTCTTACTAGATCAGCAGCGTCCATCGTAGGCACGCCAATCGACCGGAAAATCAAGAGGTTGTTGAACTTTTAGCATTGAACTTGAAAACGTAGTTCAAAGACTATACTTCAAGTATCATGTGAAAAAGCGCCATTTATGTCCAGATTATGTTATGACCCTAAACGCAAAGGTTATCTGTAAAATAAGACAGTGTTGTCTAAAATAGAACAAATATTACAAAATATTATGTCACAAAAAGACAGCTAAAATCTGTAAATTTACGCAACTAAGATGTTGATTCTGAACTCAATGGTTTAGCCATACCTTGAAGATAAACAAGAAAAAAATCAATGATAAACTAGATGGTCATCATCGCTCCCGCTTGCTGACGTGCCAATGCACACAGGTAGATCGGCGATATTTGGCAGGTGGATAATCTTGGATGATAACTCCTTCTGATTCCTGTTACACTAGTGATATACACGCGTTACGTATCCATGGCAATGAACGTTCTCACCGGGGAGACGCTGTACTGAAAAGGGTAAACTAACGGGGGTGCACTATGGTAGCCCGCGAAACTTTTATTTTTATACGTATTTAACAATTTGCGGCTCAGCAGTTTGTAGTAAAATAATAATTAAGCCGCGTCAGTAATGAACATTTACAGAATAATATAATTAATAGGCTCTGGACACGAGGCCAGTTCTCGTTGTGAAAGTCAGTTTTTGCAAAAGCAAACAACATTTGCTGGTGCGATACTGATGTGGCTGAGAATGATTTTCGTATACATTCGAGTTTTTTATTCTTTCTACCCGGATTCCGGGATGTTTTTTACTATTTAAATATGACATGACGTTATTAGTTACGCTGCCGTATGGGTTTCTATGTAAGAACTCTTACGGCCGAAATTAATAACCAATCTAATCCAATATCTCTAGATTTAAGATTGAAAATTCAATCCAGATTTGTAGTAAAGTGTAGCTAAAAACGATCCACGGATTGCAATAGCAATCTTTTCAACCAACGAGATTAAATTGATAGCAAATAATTTAATGTCTTTGCTACAGATTGCGCTCTGTTCGAAAATGACAGTTTGAGTTTGTCAATAACCTATCCGTTGAATTTGACGTCTGTTTTGATCGGTGTAAACAATCCAAATCTTAATATTAGAATTTCGTAGGTTATCAGATTAACTTCACAGATTTTATTTGAAAAATGGCACTGTCGATATTGTCCAGTGATAGTGACAGTGATATGGAAGTTCTGGCTCAATTATCGGATTGGGATAGTACTGATAGTGACGCTGCGCGCTGGCGTCAACGCGCTTCTTCGCGGAGACTTAAAAGGGTGAACTATATGCAAAGTCTGGATGATGCGGAGTTTACCTTTAGGTTTAGGCTGTCAAAATTAGCAGTAAATTTACTGTTGACTGAAATTATGCCTCTCGTCCGTGTAACTTCATCAAGGTAAGTTGCAAATAGTACTTTAGAAAAACAGCTAGGTAAGTACGTACTACCTACCTACCAAAGAACGTAAGAAGCTAGCAGTATCATCACAGCGGTAATGTTTTCTCATTGTTTGCCCTATTTGTTTTTAACATACTCGTGTATTTATGTACATTTATTTGTGCCTATATTTATATATAATTAGTTATATGTATTATATGTATTTATAGACTAAATAAGTTTATACGTGTCTATATATTATTTAAAATTATTTAACATATAATATCATTATAATTTGCACCTGCCACTGTTTGTCTCTGCATCACCCAAAGGTTGACTGGTAGAAAATGCCTATGGCATTAAGTCCGCCTCTGTACATTTGTGTGCTTAAAGTGAAAAAAAAAACTGGCAACACTGCCTGAGTGACATGTCAAAATTTTGTTCCGTATTTTAAAATTAGTTTTATTTAAGTTTTAAGTGTAATTAAGGTGTAATAATATATCTAAATGTAAAAAAACTACATAAATACTCAGGATTACTGTTTTCCTGCAAATTTACAAAGTATAACACAGTGTTTGGTTGTCTACCGTTACCGGCAACCTATTACGAACAGCTGATGCTCGACCTGCGGACTTAAACGGGGAGTATTGTTACTTTTATTCTATAATAAGCAGACAATCGTCACTTAGACTCTTTAACACATTGGTATCACAATTTTTGCTAGATTTGGCACCCTACACGGGACTTAAGTCACTGCTTACCTACATAAATCTTAACGAAACTTGTTATTGTGAAATATAAAAATACTGTAATTCTAATAGTGTTCTATTGTACATAACGACAAAAGCGTTGACTATCGTTATTTTCAATTGCAATCTTTATGCAAAACTAGAATTAGAATAGAATTTAAATCTAGGCACCCTACCCACATAAGCAAAAGTAAAATCATAAGACAACAGAATCAATGTAACTATGTACTTGATCTAATCATATCAGTTGTATTTCAATTAGATTCAGCAGCCTACCTCATTTACCTTTAAAGCAACACTAACTTCTGCTATTTTTCCTTTCATTGCTAGCTTTCCTTTTATTTAATTTTTTTGTTAGGCTCTCTAATTAGTTCTCACCGTTTCCTTAATTCTATTTTCAGTACTTATTCCTGAAACCATGCCCGTGATGACCCGTAAGGCCGTAGCTCAGGAGTTGGAGCTTAAATTGAAATCGACCCTTCAAGATCTTAAGGCTTCAAACAGTAAATGTGAACAGCTGTTGCAGGAAATAGATGATAGTGAGAAGGAAGTCGAGAAAGTCGTTTACAAGAACACAAGCTTAAAGCAGGAGCTAGTAGACCTACACCGACAATACCTGGATGTTGTCGATGAACGGGACAAACTACGGTTGGTCACGGATGGTTTCAATAACTGCAGTAACTTATATGAGGAGGCTTTGTGTAAGGTTAGGGACCTAGAGGAAGAATTGATTCATGCAAATGTACAAATTGCTAAGTTACAGAAGCAAAAAGAATGTACTCTAGCTAAGGAAACTAATAACTTATATAGTGAATTATTCAATAACAATTGCAACCCTAATTCCTTAATAACAATAGATCTTACTGAAGATTCTTTATTGAAACAAAATATTAGTAGTTATATAGTAAGTCAAAATAAAATTAAAAAATATGCTAAACTGAATAGAATAATAAATAAATGCAATAAATTCAGGAAACAACAAAAACACAGTTCCAATAATATTAAACTAAGGAAAGAACGTGTTTTTCTAATAAATAAATTAAAAAACTATGAAATTAAATTAGAGGATAGTAAAAGCATTTATCAAATTGACACTCAACGTTTACAATCTGGAATAGAGGTACTTGAAGAGTCACTACATCTACTTTATATTAAGTATGTGAGCTCTCAAAACCAAATAAAGGAACACATTCTTGCTGCTAACCAGTTAGTGGAAATGTGTAATGATGAGGCAGCTAGAGTGGACCCGGTGGCATTGAACACCACTCAATGTTCTTGTCAAGAGGAATGCCCGCGCAGAATACCGCTTGTTAGGTGTACCGCAGATTTGCCGCAGTGATCGCAAGAAATTTTCCAATCCAAGAAATCCAAGAAGTTTAAATTGCAATAATCATTTTCTTGATGCATTTTTGATATGGGTTAGTTGAGTCTAAAACTAGAAAAGGAACTAATGTACCTACACAGTTATGCAATAAAAATAACATCATAATCTTCAAATACAAAGTTGGGTAAAGTTTTAATAAGGTAAGTATCCGTTTAAACGCGTTGTGGAATACGCATTGAGTACTGAAGTTGTAACGCTTATATACCAGGAAACAATAATTCGTGAAAAAGCGCCATTTATGTCCAGATTATGTTATGAACGCAAAGGTTATCTGTAAAATAAGTGTTGTCTTTAACCGCTGAGCTGGGCTCATCTGCGGGCTGTGAGTGTAACTGTTTGGACTGGATGGTAATGAATACATAGGGCTGACATTAAGGCTCAGTGGAGACATAGGGCTGCTAATATTTGTACGCATAGCGGTCATATTAGGATTGTTGTTAAGTATTATTTGTGGTTTGGTTGTCATCCCTTGTAACAAGTTTATTACAGGCAAAGGGTTAATAGAACTTATATTACCAAATATTATGTCACAAAAAGACAGCTAAAATCTGTAAATTTACGCAACTAAGATGTTGATTCTGAACTCAATGGTTTAGCCATACCTTGAAGATAAACAAGAAAAAAATCAATGATAAACTAGATGCTCATCATCGCTCCCACTTGCTGACGTGCCAATGCACACAGGTAGATCGGCGATATTTGGCAGGTGGATAATCTTGGATGATAACTCCTTCTGATTCCTGTTACGCTAGTGATAGGTATACACGCGTTACGTATCCATGGCAACGAACGTCTCACCGGGGAAACGCTGTACTGAAAAGGAGGAGTAAACTAACGGGGGTGCACTATGGTAGCCCGCGAAACTTTTATTTTTTATACGTATTTTACAATTTGTGGCTCAGCAGTTTGTGGTAAAATAATAATTAATCCGCGTCAGTAATGAACATTTACAGAATAATATAATTAATAGGCTCTGGACACGAGGCCAGTTCTCGTTCAGAAAGTCAGTTTTTGCAAAAGCAAACAACATTTGCTGGTGCGATACTGATGTGGCTGAGAATGATTTTCGCATACATTCGAGTTTTTTATTCTTTCTACCCGGATTCCGGGATGTTTTTTACTATTTAAATATGACATGACGTTATTAGTTACGCTGCCGTATGGGTTTCTATGTAAGAAGTCCTAGTGAACGCATTACCGTAGAAAAGTTTCTGCTTCTTCTCATAACAAAATGTTTTCAAATCTTTGTTAGTTGTTAGTCTTTTCCTTACTTGAATAAGTTTCATTTTATTCCTAAAAGCTTTTAAATGCGAGTAAACTTTTTCTTCACGCCTTGGGGTAATGTCATCTATCACAGAACTACGTAAGTGTTGATCTAGCTATTTGATATCAGCCACGACCGCGTCGCTCATGTAGCAACAACATTAGACACGTCATAGTTTAGTAATTTTCAGTTCCTCTTGCACGGTTTTGTTGTTGCCTAATTTCGTTTTATTCGTAACCCATCAGTGTTTACCCGTTACTTTACGACAACTTAATCTGTATAGTCTTCAAATGATTCACTTGTACAGCAAAAAACGGACTGCTAGTGTTCCTAACTATTTTTTTAATTATTTTTATTTGTGTCGTTTGTACGCATTCATCGTACCCATTGTACGAGCGCGATTGGTCCAATTAGCGGTTGGTCCAATATAAAGTAGTTCCGATTTTTTTTTTTATGTATACAGGGTGTTTTTGACAGCCCTCCGCAAACTGATAGGGTGGCTTCAGTACATCATATTAAGATGACCGGTACATGAAATTCTTTCAGGAACATTAAGGGAATCCAAAAAACCAGATTTGTTTTATGGGGGGACATCGTGATCACTTACCTCACACGCAATGTATCGTTACCGTGGCAAAACGCACGTAGCGAAAGGCAGCGCAGCGAGCTTGAGCGAGGCTGCCCCCGCCCCCCGCGCGCTCCCCGGCGCACCTGGGCCGCGTCTTTTATTACGTTACGTTAAGGCATATTTTTTTTTTCCTGAGAAAATTTCCAGTGGGATATGATTCAGAATAAGGAGCTGAATCAATCCTGTGTTTTTGTGGAGGGCTGTCAAAAACACCTTGTATATATTGTACTATATTTATTATTTTATTGATAATCATATTTATAACAATTAATGATATCTTGTTTTACTAGCTCATTCCCAAAAGCAAAACATTAAATTCTCATGTGTCAAAACGGACCCTGGCACTCGCCGGGCGCTGCTGCGGCACCGCTCGCTTCGCTTGCTCGGCTCGTGCGCTGCGTGGTCACAGTTCACTCATATCCATGTTAAAGGGAGCATCCTCAGACCAGACGAGAGCTGTGTCTGGTGTCAACTGCCCGACGATTGATGTCGGGACGTCGTATATATGCTAGTTGCGCGGTAAACTCTGCTTGTGCGATGCAGGATTTGGCGTGACGTCAGTGTGATGCGTAGTTCGCATGTGGCGATGTAGATACCGCTTTAGAATATCCGTCAGGAGCTGATAGGGAGGCCAAAATGCTACAAATTGAACCGAATTGAAAATTGAAAGCGAATGGAAAGACATGGCAGTGTTTTGGACCTCGGCTTAGGGTATCGGCTGGGCTCGATACCCTATGCCGAGGTCCGTCGACAGTCGAAGTCCCCCGTAAAGTCGATAGTCAAATCAAAATGAAAATCCAAGATGGCGGCTTTTATTAAATATACTCTTTCTCTCTCTCTGTCTCTTTCTATTATAAGCGAGTGTGTGTGCGTGCGAGTATCGCGTACCTGGCGTAGGTCCCAACCAGACAAGTTTTTTAAAATTTCATAATATTATTTTTGAGCAACATAATATTATGTTATTAAAACTAGTCTGTACAAGTTTCTTTTACATGCAAGTATATCAATACTTTATTGCTCCACAAACGGTTAATTGCGGACTCGCTACGTTTCTACTTATCAGGAAACCATCAGACATATTTTAGTTATGCTTAGTGTAATGAATACCTAATGAAATATTAGCAATGCATATTTAAATATACAGTTACATTTCTAATCCATTTCTCACCACCGAAAAAGAATCTTCATCTATCTAATGGATAGTGAGTGATGTGTTATGAGTGTTCGGTTTTAGTAAATTTATTTCTTAAACAAGTATCAAAACTAGGTGAGATTCTCTGTAATCCCAAAAATAAATTTATAGTGACATTCGGGGCACGTAATCTTCTTCGTGAGCTTTTTATGTTTGTAAAGTGCTTACCATGCTTATTGTTTAAGTGAACGTTTTGTGTTTTTATGTATTTCTGTGTTTCTATGTAGGTACCAAGCGCTTCCAAAAGCAATGAAGAAAGTTAGCCGGGTAAGTTCAGGCATAACGTACTTCAGTTTATACGTTCACAAATAAACAATATATACATTTTAGAAATAATAGTCACCTGATATTCTTCCACTGCGCACTGCGGCCCAAAGGCCTTTTCTCATACAGAGAAGGCATGAGCAATAAACAACACCACACGCTTGCTCAATATGGTTTGACGATTTGAAATTAATATAATTACCGTTCAGTTTTATCACGAAACAACTTAGAAAGTATAACTGTAGTCGAATTAGTCACGATGGTAGTTTGCCCGGTTCGAACCCGTATCCTCTTGCTTGATAAGCCTAGATAGATAACCTCTGGGATATCACGCTACAATATAAATATTCCAAAACACGCTTTAAGTTGTAAAGATTTTCACATTCCAGAAAGTCTCTTAGTGCTATATGAAAGCCTAGTGCTTCGAATATTGTACGGTGTATGGATCAATAACTTCTCCAGAGCACATGACAAGCCAAAGCGGTTTCCATGACAACGATGCAACAGAGTGAAGTACGCTGAACTGCTGGGTAATTGCGTATCACACTGACAGTAGGAATGGCTTACATTTTGACAGTTCAACAACATTAATTGCGTTATTTACGTTGGTGAGTAGACAACTTTTTCGAACATATGAAGCAATGGATTAGCAATATCCTTCAAAATGATTCAGATTGTGACAGATAGTGTGTTACGCAATTAGGGTGCTGGTGTTTGCTTCCACTCCCTCCCTGAGAAAAATATAAATCACAACGTAAACAAATGCGTATCCCCTGATTGAAAACTATTCAATTTTATTCAATCTTTAATTCTGCTCCAATTATAAGTAATTTTTCATTGCATTCCTGTTATTTTTCGTAAGATGTTTGCCATATTATGTCAACCTACCCCTGAACTGCCCTATTCTGAGGTGCTTCCCTTGATTAATATGAAAAATATAAATATACAGAACGACACAGTTTACAGAGAAAAAAATTACTGATATTTATTCAGTATTATAAAATGCTTCATTTTCATATTATTTCGTTTCAATTTCCTGTCATAATTCTCAAAAAAAAACTGCTAACAAAGTCGGAAAACCTACCTTTTCTAAGCACAGCGTGATTTGAACTAAAGGGTCACGTAACAAAGTGACTACAGAATGCAAGCAAAGGTAGACTTTAGCTCGATGTCGTTAGAAATGAATATACGAGTAGCATAGCGTTAGATATGATATTTTGTCTGTAAAGGCAGACCAAAGTAGACACATTTGCCTTTTCTTTCTTTTTCATTATTAATTTTTTTACTAGAGTGGCTTTACAATTCCATGCATTATATTTTTTATTTCTTGATTTTCAAGACATTTGCTTTTTCTACAGCACTTTATTTTTTTCGTATTCATTCCATTGTGTGCTGATTGATATAATCAGGACCATGTACCACGGCCAAACTGTTGCTATCAGGTTCGATATCGCATCCCCTGAAATACTAGGGACTCAGAACGAATCGAAGCTGGATGCATGTTTTTGGTTTTATAGTATGTTGTTCATAAAAGCCCTTATTACAACGCTTGAGGGATCAAAATTGCAATGAATAAATTCATGCAAACTGCAACAGAACTCTGTTTGAGTGGCCCCGTACAATGAAGGAGAATGAACACAAACTGTAATTCCGATGACTTTGCAAAATCTTAAAACAAGTATTTTGGATACATTGGATCAGTCTGGGATAATTTTAGGCCTGAAATTCGTCTGCTTTAGCATTGTACGCGAAGTTCAATAAAGAATGAGATTGTGGTAACGTTAAAGTTATGGTGCTACGACGTGACTGACGCCATTACTACGGCAGCTACGCGATCGTAGCAATCGTAGCTGAATGGGTAGCTAAGCATTGTCTTTCTTCCCGTGTGAGAAACTATCAAATTTCTACGTTATCATTATCAGGACTACTGCAGACCTCAGCTGGACAATGAACTCTCCAATATAACGCCATTTAACTTGATTCTCCGTTGCGCTTAATACTTTATAAGTTCCTAGTGTCAAACTGGAAGTATCCACGTGGACTGTGCCATAAGCGAGTTTGCTTGTTTGCGCGAATACTACACGCAAGCGCGCAATCTGAATACTAAACCACGTGGCTCGTGTGTATAATGCTGAGACATGTCATTATATTTATTAATTATCAGCTTCTGCTTACTACTGCGTTCGCACGGAAGTCGTAAGACACCACAACCACACTGTACTAAAATAACAGCCATATTTTATTAAAAAAATGTTGTACTATGTTTGTAGTTTTGGTCTCAGCAGCCAAAATATGAAGAGAGTCGGGTCTGGTGACGCGGGAACAAGTAACGTACAGCCGGTCGATTCTCTAGCAATCTTGCTGTGATAACTTAGGTAAAGTGCTAGCTCGGCTATTGTACGTGTGAGAAGCAGCTCGTCCGGAGGTCAACACCGCAGCCTTCAGTAGTAATTTCCTATGCTTGAAAATTTTTATGTTTTTCGTAAATTATTGTGAGTTTGCGTTCCTGCTCAATACTGATACACTGACTTATGCATTCTTACTGATTATTCCTGACGATCAGCTGTCATTATAATAATATTGTAAAAGATGACTGTACGAGTAAACACAAGGAACTTCTCATTAACAGTCAGTCGCCTAACCATAGATAGTTATTTTTAGTAAAACCAAAAAATGACAGAAGAGGCCTAAACTTAATATTTTTTGTATACGTTCTACGAATTTAGCTTAGCTCCTTGAAGGTTAAGCAAGATCATAATCATTTAAAAGGTTAAATCTTTAACTATCTGCTTTATTCGTTCCCTATTCAGCCCCGTGAAGTAATGGAATAATTCGACTTTTGTCATACACTGGTATAGTAGTGTTCACTCTCATCTCCGCGTTATTGGCAACGGATTATGGAAGTCACCAATTAAAACTTCGCAATAACGAAGATTTAAGCTTGAAAAACATTTCGGAAGCATTGCCTAATAAGAAAGTGTTGAGGTAAGACTGATTTTTATGTTTCGCTGAATTAAAGAGAGATCAGTGGTGGCCCAGTGGTAACGGCCGCGACTTACGAATTGAAGGTCGTGGGTTCGATCCCAAGCAGGTGTTCGTCGCGTATCTCTATTTAATAACAAAATATTATATATGTTTTAAAACCGGAAAATCGTTCAGTCCACTTAGGAATGCATCAATTTTTTATTGAATGGGAAACAAACTAACGACAAACACCGACGGCGGTGGCGGACAGGTCTAATACAATAAGAAGGTCTAAGAAACGAGTAAAATATCAGATTTCTAATATTGACTCACAATGCAAGTGCCTCATCTGGCAACGATAAAATACCACAATACAATACAACTACTATAACAATTGAGAAATGGTAAAAAAACGGGCATTAAAGATATTCTGTGAAAGCTACCGAGCTTTCACAGAATATCTTTATGCCCGTTTCCCGTTCGACCCAAAGTACCGACTTTGGGTCGAAGTTACACAAAGACATAAGGCTGGGTGCTGAGTGAAGTGATCTTGAGGGGATGGAACTGGGAGTTTGAACGGATAAGTTGGAGGCAGTTGACATGGTACCGTGAGAAGCGACAGACACTAGAATCCAGGCTATTAGACCGCGCATTATAAACAAGTTAATAGTGAGTTAAAGACCACGTTAGGTAGCGTAGCGGACGACGTAGTCTAAGACAAAGTCTAGATAGTTTAATTTTGTGAGCTGTGAGGAGCTGTGCCCAAGGTAAAGCTGCACGTGCTGTATTTCGTAAGCAAGTTGTGATCGAATAACCACCGAGGAGATATTTGGTCAGTGTCAACTTAAATCTTTAGTAATAGTGTGTAAATTGTAATTACGGACTTCTTCATTATAATGTTCTCACAGATTGATTTGTATTGTGATTTATAGCCAACAGGTTTTACAGCTGACGAGCTATCAATGATCATTGGTTCCAGCATGGTGAAACTACTCTTATTTAGTATTGTAGTTTATAATTAACGCTACTTTCTCTTGTACTACGTGACCACCTGCCAATCCATGCTATGACCCGTGGCTATGACAGATATTTGTCACCAGCGTTTAGCTATCAATGATCGTTGTTTACAGCATGGTGAAACTACTATTATGTAGTATTGTTGTTTATAATTAACGCTACATTCTCTTGTACTACGTGACCGTCTTCCAATCCATGCTATGACAGATATTTGTCACCAGCGTTTGATGATACGGGTACGGAGAATGCCTTCCGCTATACTTGACACTGAGCACCAACGCTCCTGACTCTTGATGACTGTTGACCCTTAACTGACGCACCACATGTGTAAAGCAGAACCGTAAATACGCAATTCATATAAACCAAACTAGGCTATAAAGCCGACCTCTAAATATATTTTAAACAATCAAACGTTAGTGAAGATTACTGCTTCCAAAAAGGCCTGGCCACAGAACCCGCTGCGTAAGGCTTCATGCAAGTACATTTCCAGCAGAAGGGGGTAGGCTTCACACACAATCAGAAACTGGATTGGTACTCGTTCTAAGAATGCTAGGGACCGTATCTCGATAAAACCCACACCCGGCCGCTGGTAGGCCAATTACTGAATCGACACAATTTTCGAGACACGACAATATGGATGCTTTGCGGCTGATAGCTGCACTGCATCCTCTAAATGGGGAAGATTAAGGAAATGTGAAGTGACGAAATACCACTTCGGTGTGCACCAAGTACGATTGCAATGAGTTTTGTTACAGACTGAGTCTTCGGTGCGCTTGTGCTAATTTTCTATTGTTTTAGTAAAAAAGGGCTAGCCCGCCGTAAGGGTATCATTAACTTCAGTACGCGTTTAGAACTACCCAAAACTTGTCTCCCTCAGTGGTGGTTGGACTTCGCAGTAATATGTCTCTAGGATTGAGTAAGACATTTATATAGTGCATAGGGAACGTGTTTTGTTAGAATCGTATTAATTAATTAATTATTAATTAATCGTATTTAGCGGCTCTATGCGTAAGGTCTAGCAGGACACGTATAATGAGACAAACGTTGCTAAACGGTTCCCGGTCTCACATTTTGGGTACATTGTAAACGAATAAATTAACGTAGCTAGAAATGATTCATTATTGCGCAAGCGTAACGATTCCTTTAACCCCTCCACACTATTAAGATTCTATAGCAGATGCGAGAAGGGGCGATCGGCGGTACGTTATTTCTAATATGAAATCATAGTATATTGTATAACTTTGCAAATCCTCTCGTCTTCTTAGCTTCACATATTTATAAGTATAATACTTAGGTATGTTTCTTAACTGTAAATTCCCAATATTAACATCACCTTGTATCCTCTCCTTGTCCCCTAGCTTTCTAAGTCGGGACAAGGTAGTTTAGTTTAAGGGAATTCATTTCTTATATCGGTGGAAGAGTGTCCAGTCTGGAGACGAGCTCTAAAGGGCCGTATAGGGTGGAGTGCGGCCTTTTCCCCAAAAGGGGAAACCCACCTTAACACTACTTATACATAATTAGGAAAAACGAAATTTTTATCAGGCAAAGGGCTATTTCGCGAACAGTCACACAGGCACTGTACTATGTGTACATTATTTCATCGCCACTGTTCTCAAAACGGTGAAGGAGAACTTCGTGAGGAAACCGACATGTCCTAGTACCAAAAATTCGAAGACATGTGATATCCACCAACTGGCACTAGGCCCGCGTGGTGGATAACGGCCTACCCCTCTCACAGACAGCAGGCATACAGATCTGGGATTCAGATCCCAGCGGTGGGAACGTTATTAGCTAATTATGGTGAATTAATAATCGTGATTAATTTAATGCGAGAAGCTCGTTCTAATCACGTACCCAATTGTTAGTGTAAAGACAAACTGCATTTATGCAACATTCAAGGAGTCATCACCATTTTACAATAGGAGACTTTATTTTCAAACTTTACGAGTAGAATTAGATGAAACACCCGCTGACCTTCATAACCAATCAAAAGCACGACTACGCCCAAATTAAAGCAACCCTTTTTTTTTTTTTTTTTTTTTAAAAAGCATAAGGTGCTGTGACCCCTCCCAACGCCCGCGCGAATGTTAATGGGCTACCAGGACTGCAATACCTTTGAAGAGTTTAAAAATTAAATTGACTGCATCGTACTTTACAGCTACCTCGGTTGCCTGTATAACGTACAATTGAGAACCTTGAAAGGACGTATATTATAATATCTGTAAATAAAATATTATATAAAAGTTAAGCTTAATCATAAATCAATCATCACGTACATTTTATTAGTACCAAATAGGTACTGTGATGTCCCTAGTCAAAACACAATGCCGAAACTTAAAAAGGCAAGATTTAGATTTTTCGGTTTGAGTGTCTTAAGGCAACATCTGATGGACCATTTACATTTATGTAAACATTTTCTGTGTCACTTTCCGTATAGCTCAGTCAAACCAGAATGATATGGCGTAATTGCGGAATGAGAGACTATAAGCTGTTTTTTTACACACAATGGTGTTTCCAAAAATACAGCTTCTTGTCTCTTTTCCTCCTACTTCGTTGGTTTAGTGGTCGTTACTGCTGAGTATGAGCTCCTGGGTTCGATTACCGAGTCGGGCAAAGTGTTATTCAGTTTTTCCATCTGGAATTTCTCTGCAGCAGCCCGTAGCTGGATTTGTGCTCGCTCGGTTGTCGGCAATAGGCTCCCCCTCTATAACATGGGAATAGCTGGAGAAAACTAGGTGTTATAAGTACTCCTCTGCTTTGGCAGAGATGTAAACATAAAATAAAAGCAGGACAGGAAAGATGAAGGTGTAAATATTTACGTGCGTACGAAAATTTGTACATCGCGTATGTACGTAACGCATGCAGGAAGGCCACGTCGTAAGTAGCGTTGTGCGCTAAAACCGAGTCGTTTCGCAATGTTAATGTTACTAGGAGCCCATAAAGCAGCAGAAGATTTAAACAAAGGAAAAGCATGGCCGAAACACGTGGACAACTTACCTATGCGCATTGCGCATGCGTGAAAATACAAAATCAACGTCACGTTGGGGAAAAGAAACATCAAACTAATAATAACAAAAGGGAAGAACGTTTATCACTAAATGTAGATATGATTTATCATTAACACTTAACCGGTTGAATGCCGTAATTACAGAAACAATTCAAAAGTGATTGTGTCTCGCGTCGATCCACGTTCCATCATACGAAGGGTCAATCACTGTTAGAGGTGGTGGTGATAGGGCTGTCAGATTCCCATAGAAGAAAACGGCTGCTGTTTCGTTTTGGTATGCGTGTGATTGTTGTACGCCTGAGTACCTTCACGCCTTCAAGTTGGTCATGAGCCTCGTATGACGAACTCAGTTGCCGTCAAACGTAAGTCATCTGCGTTAGAGTTGGGCATAATACTTTAATATTAAATTACATATAGTAAATAAATCTTTGTTTTGTCATGTCGTACAAACCGTGGGGAGAAGGGGCAAGTCGGTAGTTTCAAATAAATTTAGGCTCACGGATGTTGAGCACAACGTGAGTATTATAAAATTCTCTGTTACTATGTGACCCTAAAGTTCTGTATCGTTGAAATCCGTCGTTGTTGAAGAGATACTCAAAATATCAAGGACGTTATCCCAAATACGTGACATCACCAAGGTCGTACGTTAGCCATCACTGTGTGCAGTTGTGCACTCAAACAAATACTTTATTTGCATTGGTTCAGAATACAATACCAAATTTAAGATTGCTGATACAAAGTTTTCCTCATTGAGGCCATTAGGGCTGTACTTGCCCTGAAGTATACAAGTTAAGAATAAAATATAACAACTCGTGATCACAACCATGCTGTCCTGCGCAATCTAATAAAAGCTTGTAATTTTTAATTAACATAGGATATTAAAATAATTATGAGGTAAAAAAAATCAATCATCTGCACAATAATGTTATTATTTCATAGTTAAACGCGTACATGTCACAATATCAGACTCATAATGTACCTACGCTGTCTCATGATTTCCAAATATTTATAAGATTGATTAATTAATATTGTATTGATTTTAAATACCAAATAAAAAAAAATAAGTAGGTGATTTGCATCAAATGATTTTTGTATCAGTGTAGTCATGAAGTTTAAAAGTTTTTAATTTGACAGATACCGAAAACGTACTGGTTTTTAACGAAACGGAATATGATTAGAGCATCGCCTAGCTTCTAAGTTAGTTCTGTTCAATCTTCGAAGATACTGTATATATTCAACCAGGTTTGTATATGTGCAAGAATTGAAATACAGAAATGATTATACTGGAAAAGGTGTGCTCATTTCAGTTGTACATTTCAATCTACATAATTTATGTAGCAACTTTTGGCGCGAGATCGTTCGAAACAATTCACCCTTGACACCTTCTCTAATATCATGATCTCCTAGTATAGGTGCGGAATATTGCGATCCGTTTCCTTGCAGCCGGAACTAACACTCTAGGTGCTTAAGATTATTAGTTTCTAAAAAGGGACTGAATGCTTGTATTGAAAGGAGATAGATAGTATTTCATGGCCCCATTGTATCGTCTATTTATCGCAATATACCTAACACAAAGTAACCAGTTTATCATTTAAAATGTTTTTTTTTTTTAATAACGGTAACCTGGATCACGAAATCTTTATAAAAAGAAAATGTTTTGATAATGCACTCAATTGATTCATTCAAGATAAGGTCGTCAATGTCATGAAAAAAATGAATGATATTATTTAAAATAAGTTAATAATACCTAATTATAGTTTGAGGGATAACCAAATCTATTTAGTTAAGTAAAAAAAATTACCATTGAGGCTGCGGAAGGTCCTCTTGCGTTTAATCCCATTTTTAAATTTGCTTACTCTCGCGTAAAGTGGTTTAAAATCAACGTGAAACGGATTGTAGGTTTTGGTTGCTTGTCAGTTTGACTCTAGTGATGGTAATGATAATGATTATTGTATTTCAGCAGTTAGGTTTGTAAAATCACTTTTACTTGCCAATTATAATTTTAAAACTAGGTATAAGGTCGGTTACGTTACGGTTAGGTCCGGCGTTTGCTATCTGACTACTCTGAGAAAACCGGCCGAAACAAACTCAGAGGTCAGAGTTTTTTTTTTTAAGTCCAGACATAATCTTAGTCAGATCATGCGAAGACCATGTAGATTGGTGCAATTAGATTAGATGATTGCAATGGTCTTTTGAGGAAAGAACCACACAGATTGAGTGCACGCGTTTTTGTCAGTAATCGTACAGCTGAACTCAGAACTTTAGGAGCTCAACGATTCGACGAAAAATTCTACATTCAAAATGCCAGATCATGATTAAAAGTAACTGAGAAAAGAAAACAAAAAAGAAATGACCCACATTGTTAAACACTCATAATTATTAAAATAATATATTACTTTATACAGTAAATGTTCACGTCATTGTTTATGTAAAAAGGTACGTATTATAGTATAAAAATTATTAAAGGTAAAAGTAGTAATATTTAAATAACAGCAAAATAAAATAAAAAAATCAACATTCACGGTGTAAGTTTATTGGTGAGCTCAGTGCCAAGCCTTTTTGTCGTCGATATAGTCTTTGACAGTATAATAAGCTTTTTGGCATAGTTTCTGTTTTATTAAATATTTGAATTTAATCAAGGCTTAGTTCTTGAACGTGGTTAGGAAGTTTATTATAAAAACGTTGACATTGGCCTCTAAACGAGCCACTTGTTTTCATGACTATAGTTGTAGGAACAACAAGTTTGTGCTAGTTCCTTCTATAGAAAATTAATATCTATATAAAATAAATATGTATAAAAATATTTATACATATATTATGTATAAATATTATTCGTTTGTACCGCATTATTAAAACTCGTGTGCGGCATAGTCTTTTTTTTTTTTTTCAGTTCGTTATCAAACGCTAGAAGTCAGCTTAAATACGTAACACAATACTAGGAGCACATGAACATTACAAGGGTGATACGGGAATGTTGAGATCGTAACAACGTAACAAGTATTGTCATAGTGCCGTAGGAAATTTATTTCTAACAACATCGAGCTAAAGTCTACCTTTGCTTGCATTCTGTAGTCACTTTGATACGTGAATCTTTAGTTCCAATCACGGTGTGCTTGGAAAAGACAGATTTTCCGACTTTATTAGCAGTTTTCTTGAGAAATCTGACAGGAATGTTTAAATAATATATATGAAAATGAAGCGTTATAAAACACTGAATAAATGACAGTAAATTTTGTCTCTGTAAACCGTGTCGTTCAGTCTATATTTGTGTTATTAATCGAGGGCAGCACCTCAGAATAGGGCAGTTCAGGGATAGTTTGACATTTTATTGGCCAATATCTTTCGAAAAATAACAGGATTGCAATGAGAAATGACTTGTAATTGGAGCAGAATTAAACAGTGAATAAAATGGAATAGTTTCAATCGGGCTACGCATTTCTTTATGTTGTAATAAATATTTTTCTCGGGGAGTGGTGGCAAACTCCATGTGTACCTACAGCGTACTTCACTCTAGTTGCATCGTTGTCATGGAAACCTCTTTGGCGTGCCATGTGCTTGGGAGACAGTATTGATCCATCCAGACCGTACAATATTCGAAGCACTAGGCTTTCATGTATCACTAAGAGGCTTTCAGGAATTTGATTTTAAAGGTCGACACGTGATAGCCCAGATGTTAAGGCGTCTGCTTTTCTAGCAACAGAATGGTTCGAAACTGTGCAAAATATCACATAGTGACTTATTGAAATACAGATAAACTTTCTAAGTTCATTCGTGAAGAAACTGGACTGTAAATTTTAATCTGAAACCGTCAATTGAGCACGTGTTTATTGCTCATGCCTTCTCTGTATGCGAGAAGGCCTTTGGTCCGCAGTAGGAGAATACCTAGGCTACTAATATTAATAATATTTATATAATAATGTTTTATTTTATTTTGTGAACGTATAAAGTGAAGTACGTTATGCCTGAACCTAGCCGGCTAAATTTCTTAATTGTTTATGGAAGCGCTTGGTACATAGAAACACAGCAGTCATAAACTGAACAGATTACGTTTATATTGTCGTCACTCACTGCGCATAAACTTTATTCTAACTCTAAAAGGGGTAGGGGTAGACAAAAGCGTCATCATTAATGAAAACCAAAAATACGAAAATTAAACTAAAATCAACGCTATCTGTCTCGTATGAGTTGTCCCTGACCTTCAAAAGGGTTCATGCGTGTGTTAGTAGTTCCGCGTCTGTACGCAGCTGCAACCGTTTATTTTGAAGGGCGTCGGGTGCTGTTGTCGCTGAACGCACTCAGAGGGACGATACAGGACGCGTATTTGGAAGCCATTTGTAGTGGCAAACTACCTCATCTGGATGGTATAGACTTAGAGCATCACTTTTTCTGAAAAGGGGAAGGTCGTGGGCTCGAGTCTCACATTTATGCCCTTTTGAACTCTAAAGTTTTTGAATGATTTTTGTACAAGTTTTTTATACGTTTGAGGCACATGATGTAGTGTTTATGAAACTAATTCCTGTTAATTTCGTGTTTTATTTAATAGTTTTGTTGCTTAATAACATTTTTAGTTCTATTTCACAAAAAAATGTTGTATTACAGAAGTATTAAGGTATTTCTAATTAATTAAACATGAAATCAAAACTGCTTAAAACATAGAACACTTTTCTGAGAAAATAGTAGGTACGTACTTATCTATCATTGTACCATGTATTTCAGCTGACTTCAAGTGTTTGCTAATGAACCGAGACCACGTGCTTTGAACAGCACGTGGGTAGTCTGGATCAGGAATGCGGTAAATACGAAAATGAATTGACATAAAATTGAACCTAACCTGCAATTTAGGTTATACTTTTAAGCACTTAAAACTTCGCCGTTTTAACCGAGTTCAAAAAGGAGGAAGTTATGAATTCGATTTCCCGTGATTACTGGGCTCATTTACTTGATTCATTCTTTGCTAGAGGAAGCTCGCGGGTGGTAGCATATCAATTTTATGTACTTCGCTTGGGTAGTTTTTGAATTAGCTAGAATATAACGTATTTAATTAATTTTGTGTATATTCCATTGTTTACATTGCAAGTAGTCGTTTATGTACGAATTTTTGTGGAGTAGATAATAACAAAAAAAAATGGAATAAAAAAAATTAGGCTTCTGTGAATAATAACTTTAATTGCGGAAGTTGGTAGCAAAAACGAAAATAAAAAACCAAACACAGTAAAGAAACCGACTTCTGAAATTACAGTATTATCTTACTACTTAAATTATCACACTGAGTGTTTTTTTTTTGTTTTGAAAAAGAACTAAAAATTATTCTGTCACCTACCCTGCAACCTTTCAGTACAGTTATTCCTAACTTTTAGAATTGCATTTTGGTGACTACTTCACTCTTAAAGAAAATCCAAATAGTTTTATTAGTAACCCTTGTGTGAATATATAAAAAAAATCTAAATAATTTCATTAGTTGAACCCTTGTATGAATATTTATTGAAAATTTAAATAATTTCATTAGTAGAACCCTTGTATGAATATATAAAGAAAATTTAAATAGTTTCATTAGTAGAACCCTTGTATGAATATATAAAGAAAATTTAAATAGTTTCATTAGTAGAACGCTTGTATGATTTTTTTTTATTGTATTAACCAATAATAATTAGGTCAGAGGCAAGCTGTTACGTATTTATAAGCATGATAGTGATTCTTTAACTTAACAAATTGAATATTTTGTCTGTTAAGGCAGACCAAAGTTAACACATTTGTCTTTTCTTTCTTTTTAATGATTCATTTTTATACATAGTGCCTTTCCTTGCGTTATATTGTTTTATTTTTTGATGTTCAAGACATTTGCTATTCTACAGACCTCCTACTTAATTTTTTTCGTATTCATTCCTATGCGTGCTGATTGATATACAACGTGTAACAGAATAAACGCAAGTCCTGAAAGTAGTTTGTTCATAATTGACTACTGAACCCATTTCAGTAACTATTAACATAGGTATTTTTTACAAAGTTTATGTATTATGCAATACTGACCGCCGATTGAGTCAAAGAAAATTAAATCTTATTGCAAGGCAATAAGACTTAATTTTAAATGCATAAAGTTATGCGAAGGTCGACACTATTTTCGAAATAATAATACTGCTTTAAAAAAATTGTTTTGGTCATTGTATGATGCTTTTAACTCAATGCTCTAATTGGGGTGTATGAGGTCTTGCGTTAATTATAATATTACACGTTTGTATAACAGGACCACGTACCACGGCCAAACTGTTGCGAACCGGGATCGATATCGCATCCCCTGAAGTACTAGGGACACAGAACGAATGGAAGCTGGACGCATGTTTTGGTTTTATGGTATGCTGTACATAAAAGTCCTTATTACAACGCTTGAGGGTTCTTAATTGCAATGAATAAATTCATGTAAACTGCAACACAACTCTGTTAGTGCCCCCGTACAATGAATGAGAATGAACACAAACTGTAATTCCGTTGACTTTGCAAAATCGTGATATAAGTATATTGGATACATTGTATCAGTTTGAGATTATTGTAGGCCTCAATTTTGTCTGCTTTAGCATTGTACTCGAAGTTCAATAAATATTAAGATTGAGGTAAGGTTAAAGTTATATTGCTACGACGAGACTGATGTCATTACTACGGCAGCTACGCGATCGTAGCTCTCGTAGCTGAGTGGATAGCTAAGCGTTGTCTTTCAAAAAGTAGGATTCAGAGATTCATACAACAAAAGAACAAGAAACAAATTCAAAAACAAACAACCTTAATACAACAAAAGGTCTTAGTGAGTTCAAAAGCTCAAACTGGTTTCCTGTCAACAATGTTTCCAGTTCCAAAACCCAACAACAAGGTGCGGCCAATAATCAATCTAAAAGGCTTGAACAGATATCTTTCCCTGAATAAATTCTGTCTATTGAATCATTTCAAAGTACCTCAATTCATACAGAGGGGAGACTTTTTCATAAAAATATCGACATTTCTCAAGCCTACTTCCATATTCGCATAACTAACCGTCATCGAAGATTTCTGTCCATAGTTTACAAGAACAAAATTCTACAATTTACCTGTCTCCCATTCGGCCTATCAACGGCATCTCTAACCTCTAATCTATCTGCTTTCAGATGCGTGTTTCGCATGCACGGCTGAGGAGAGCCGTGTTGGCAATACCGAGTATAGCTAATTCAAGCGTTCACAGTGAGGTTTTTGAACAAAGGAACATCCCATCATTATTCTTTTCTCAAGCCGCGAAACGCGTTTGATTTTGTAATTGTTATTATTTTCGGAATTATATACAGAGTGGCATTAAATTACACTAAGTATACTATACGTGTTTAGTATTAATTTGATACGGTATAAAAATAAAAAGCACAAAAAATGAGTATTTTTATTCAAACAAACTAAATAGCTTACAAATCAGAGTAAAACGCAACCACCCTTTGTAAATAAATTTAACTGGCCTTTGATACCTAGGTAACAAAGCGGCAACGTCGCACGCGCCGAAGCGCGGCAAGTGTTACCTCGTGTTAAAGGCAGCGGGGGCGCGGGCGGTGGCTTAGGCCTCCGCTCGCGCTGGCTTTTATGTTAGGTAAGGTTTTGAAGTACTTGCATAACAACACTCACACCAAAAACTCAATTTATTAAAATTCTTGATGTGTCCTCCATTCACATTAACGCACAAATTATACCGACGGAGAATATTGTTATCTATTTTTCTAATTCAATCACTGTCCGTTGCCCAAGCACTTTAATTTGTGATATGCTAAAATCATCCAATTTTTTAGTTCAACAATTTAAACCAGAACCTACGCGACACATAAGTCGAGGGGGGAAGGGAGGGGGCTGGCCACCACCGCTCTCATTCTTTAAGCAGAGATCTGTTTTTTTACGTCAGAATTGGTGTTATTTATATAGCTAAAATAATTACTGTAATCCCGTTGCGGACTATCTACGTACGGTACTCGCAGTAACATCGTGGAACAGGCAGCTTTGGTACTAGGGTAGAATACATTGCGAGAGTTTCCCCAACTGATATCGATTTTTCAAGAAAAAAACATCATAGCTTATCGTTAATACTTACTATTACAATTATGTAAATACCTTCCGAATATTTCTCGTCTCCTTTTCTTATAATTTTAACCTCAGATCACTGTGTTTATATGATCTGAGATTTGAACTATACGAATATGATACATTTTCTGTTTCTTAAATTAAATCAGCAAAACTTCTTAGCTATTAAATAAAACTCATGCCACTAAAATGGACGTTATCTTATTTCATACAAATAAAAAATTGAAGCTTCTATTTTGTTTTCCTTCACTTGTTTAACTAGCGCTTGGAAATTACCCAAATTATTTGAGTAGTTTAAAGGCAATATTAATTTGTATGCATTTTCGATAAGGATTAGACAGACTGTTAAGTCTAAAACTAGATTAAGAACTAAAGTACCCACACAGTTATGTAAAAATAATACTATCATAATCTTTAAATTAATAGTTGGGTAAAGTTTTAATAAGTAAAATACCGGTATTCGTATCATCACCGTTTAAACGCGTTGTGGAATACGCAACGAGTACTGAAGCTGTAACGCTTTTATACCAGGAAAGAATAGGTCGTAGATTCGTCCCCATCTGAAGCTGAAAACCTTTTGCATAATAGTGTACCTAAATGTAGTCGCTTATTTAGCTTCGAACATGTAACACCTCGTGATGTAATTAGTGTTTTTAACACACTCCAGTCAAAAAATACTGGTGATTACTGGGGCATCTCAATTAAACTTGTAAGTAATATAATCGATATCGTAGCCCCCTATCTAGCTGTTACTTTTAATAAATGTGTTGATTTAGGAACTTTTCCTGACCTCATGAAGAGTAGTAAAGTCATACCATTATTTAAATCGGGTAATAAAAATAACGTTGGCAATTTTAGGCCTATTTCTATCTTACCTGCATTTAGTAAAATATTTGAAAAATTAATACTCAAGCAGTTGCTAAGACATTTTAATTTAAATAGCCTCCTTCATGATGAACAATATGGCTTTACAAAAGGTCGTTCTACTACAGATGCGGGTGTCGCTCTGCTGAAACACATATTTAGCGCATGGGAGAGCTCACAAAATGCTCTTGGAGTTTTCTGTGATCTCTCCAAAGCCTTTGATTGCGTGCACCATGACACACTTTTGCGTAAACTAATTCATTACGGTATTCAAAACGAAGCTCTTAACGTATTCATATTTACATAATAGGCACCAATGTGAAGATGTTAATGCTGTGAAATCTTCCGGGCTACCAGTTCAGTTAGGTGTACCTCAAGGCTCTATACTGGGCCCATTTTTATTCTTGGTGTATATAAATGACTTACCATTCTATTTAAAGGGCATCTGAGACGTTGTACTATTTGCTGATGATACCTCTCTTATCTTTAAAGTAGACAAGAATAGACAAAATTTTGACAACGTAAACAGTGCACTATCAATGGTTACAGATTGGTTTACCACAAATAACCTAGTTCTCAATGCCAAGAAAACGAAATGTGTAAAAAATCAAAATCAAAAGTCATTTATTCAAATTAGGCTGAGAATCAGCACTTTTTGAACGTCAAAATCACATAAGACAGTCCCCCCAAAACGCCCACCCTTCACCACTTCCTAGTGCTTTAGCTGGGAAGAAGAAGTGGCGGAACAAACTCCCCAGCAGCATTGCTGTCTGTTCAGTTAGAAGAACTGGATTCTATACTTATAGTAATAAGTAATTAACATTACGAAACACAAAAATATTAAAATTATTTGCTATATGTCAGCTAGCACACGCCAATATTTAAAACTATACTCAAGCAGAAATAAATAATAAAAACAAAAACGCAAACAGAACTTAATACATAATAAAAAGCCTCCTGGCATAAAGGGCGTGCCCGCTTACATATGCAATGCTGCATTATGTTTAAATGTATATAGTTGTAACTTGTAGCCACAAATGATAAACTAGGACCTTCGAAGTAAAATAAAGAAACATTAATTTCTAATAACAATAAAAAAACCATAGTCAGCAAGCTGACCTGTCACCACAAGCAGCACCCGTTCACGAGCATAACGCAAAGATCAGTCATTTCCCCCCTCGCCATATTTGAGGGAAGGAGGCAACCCGACCCCCGACGCTACCGCAAGCATTGACATCTAAGGGAGCATGACGAACTTGCTGCCGGTTGCTCAAAAGAATAATATGATGAACTGTCGAGGTCGCTAGCTAACCATATATTGCAATACAACTCATTAAAAAACATTGAAATGAGTAGATTATGTCAATAATAAATAAAAGTTAAATTAAACTAAAATAACTAATATAGTCAAATAAAATAAACAATTATATGAACTCGTATAACTTGTCAGTAGGTAAGCTAATTTTGGAGAAAGAACATAAACATTGTCTTGAGTTAATCACAGCGACCAGCTATTTTTATCGTTTAAGTAATCGTTGATTGAATAGTATGCCTTTGAACAAAGGTTGGATTTTACTTTAGCTTTAAACACATTAAAAGGCAATTCTAACAAAGAAGAGGGAAGCTTGTTATAAAAGTTTATACCAAGCCCAACAAAATTATTTATTCCATTGCTAAGAAATCTTGGCAATAGTTTGGAAAAGCCCTACATAATATGTAGGCTTAGAGCATTTAGGTATGCTCTAAGTATGTAGGGCTTATCACGCGCCAAACCAAAAGGTATATTATCCCACCAAAACATTTCTTGTAAAGTTGGTTGCCAAGACAACGCTTTCACTGTTAAAAATATTAGAACCAATGTAGAGCCAAGCCTAATTATATAATCCTTAAATCTTGCCTATATTGCCCGTTCTTCTCCATAGGCACCTACGCTTTGGAATAGGCAACTAGTTTCATCTTTCTGACTGATTGGTTAATTTGAAATAAATGCTTAAGATTTTTAGGTTCAGTTTCTTCTTACCTTACAAGATGTACGGCGGATGATAATAAAGAAGATGAGTGAGAAAAGTTGAGTGCTGAGATACTGCCCGAAGTCAGAAGAAAATATTCAACCACTAACTACAAATATAATATAATAAATAATACATAGTTATACACTACGCTATTCCCAGTCGCCTAGTCGTTTGTTAACAATTTTTTTAACTAGATCGTATTTTATGTACCAGGGTAGCAGATCTCACAACAGGTGTATCGCAATCTAAATAAAACGATTTTCAAAGACTGTAGTAACATTTAGATAGTACTTATTTTGAAATGGTTCAAAAGACATTCGGACTAGCAGCTGAATTCATAAATATTAATGTTCTTTTAGTCATGATTGTGCAATGTGCATGTTACAACTTTTAATCCAATCAACTTAAACATTGTAGAACTATAAAAATAGGCAATTATATTTTGATGAGTATAGAAAGGGATGGCATGATGCTGTAAGCTTCATCCTTTACTTGTCTGATATCGTGAATACTAGGGGTTGAGTTTATCTGACGTCTCATATTATATTTTATTATTATTAACTCATATTCGTTGTCCATCGTAGGCACGGCTATCGACCGGAAAATCAATAGGTTGTTCAACTTTAGCATTGACCTTGGAACGTAGTATGAAGACTATATTTAGGCTTTACGTGGGCTCTTGATCTCCCCTGAATACTAAACGCTGGGGAGTGTTTTTTTATTTTTTTTAAAAACGTTGCCCCCTACTAGGAATTTCTCCTGTATCGTGGGTGCGTTTACAAACATTTAAAGTCACATACACAAACGGCCAGACCCGGAACAACTACTTGCAGGTCAAACAAATATTTGTTCCGTGCGGGGATCGAACCCGCGACACGTAACGCAGCAGTCAATCGCTTAACCACTGCGCCAACCGTGTCGTCGAATGGAAGAAGGTTTTATCCAGACTAAACATAATTTGTTGGGATTTAAGTTTGCCATAACAATTGTCTGCGTTGATTAATATGGGGGTTAAATTACAAAAACATTATAACTCATGTTTTATAGACAGTGAAGTATAAATATATTGCCATAAATAATAAGTGTCCAACAATCGTCGACGTACTCGTACGTGTAAAAAGGCGCCATTTATCCCAAGACTTGATTATGACACTAAGCGCAAAGGTTATCTGTAAAATAAGTGTAGATACAGTCTAAAATACACCTAATGTTACAAATTATTATGTAACAAAGTGACAGCTAAAATCTGTAATAAAAATCCAATGAATTGACAACGTTACAATATGCTTTTAATACACGAGGGTGCGATTCCCAGTGCAGGCAAAGTTTTATTGAAATATTCTATAAGATTTTTTTCAATAGCAAATCGGAGTCTAGTTTCGTGGGCTTGGTTTGATGGGACTTTGACATAACTGGCAAAATGTGAAAAACTTACTTTAAAATGAATAAACATCTATTGCATCATCATTAATCCTAAACTGATTCACACTTTATGTGTGGCCTTGCCTTGCCTTTTCTTTAAGTTCATGGTATTATTATTCAAAACCTGCGTTGTGGACCCTTATTGAGAGTTTTTTGAAAGTGCGGGCTCATGCAAGTAAAATATATGAATAAATTGGTTGTACCAGGATACTATGACTACCAGGATGTGGGGACAACTGCTATTTCTGGACGTGATGGTATGCACTTGTGCGAAAGACATAATGAAAATTCGAAGAGGAAATGCAATACCTACATTTATTCATTGGTGGGGTCAGTATGTATGTTAATACACGATTCCATTTCTATACAGGGTGGCAGGGTCATCGTTGCGCCCGCCGGTTGAACGCGCCCCAAAGGGTCATGGCCACCCGGCTGGTCCGGGGATACTGTACGGTCTCCGGTGAGGCGGCGATCCTCCTTGCCGGATTACCGCCATGGCATCTGGAGGCAAGAGTCCTCGCACACATTTGGGAGTGTTGCGCGGAGGCGAAACGCCGGGGCGTAGCTCCACTGCCGCGAGAAATCACGGTACAGCGGCCAGAGCTCCGGCGGGATCTCAAGGCGGCATGGAGAGTGTGATTGTCGCATCCAGCATCCAGCATCGCAGCGCTGGGCACGCCACAATTGCGGCGATAAGTCTCCTCTTTGAGGAGTGGCTAGAGAGGCGCCACGGCGTCCTCACCTTCCGCCTGACGCAGGTCCTCACCGGACACGGTTGTTTCGGTAGAGTCCTGTTCCCGCATAAGGCGGGAAGAAACGCCCGGGTGTCACCATTGTGTGGATCGCCCGGAGGACACGGTGGAGCATGCGGTGGAGGTCTGCCCGGCTTGGGCGGAGCACCGCCGTGTCCTCGTGGAGGCGATTGGCCATCCGGCTCTGGTCCAGGCCATGTTACGGAGCGAGAGGGCTTGGGAAGCCTTCACTTCCTTCTTCGAAGCAGTAATATTCGCGAAAGAGGAGGCGGAACGCGAGAGGGAGAGGCAAAATTCGCGCACTCACGCCCCTAGCCGCCGAGACGCCCTGGGCGTCGGGAATCGCAGGCCGATTCCCGGCCACCGTAGGCGTGGGCTTGCGAACGGCGAGCAATGGGCAGCTCGCCGTGCGATAAGGACCAGGCCCGGGTCGACGGCGCGTTGTGTTCCACGCGCGTCTGAAAAAGATGTCAGCACCAATGGCGGGGTCCGCTAGCGCCGATGCCTGCTAGGGTTGCGGGAAAGTCCGAGAGGGTTACCGTGGCCCCTGGCACAGGCAACTGAAGGAACATGGGTCGGTTTTAGTCAGTAAGAGTCTGACACGCCCTCCTGCTCTGCCCAGAGCGAAGGAATTATTTGATTATTTCCCACCACCAAAAAAAAAAATAAAGTGTCATCGTTGCGCAAACCGTAAGTTCATGATTTTGAAGCTTGCCCTGCCTTGAAATATTTCGTAGGTTATTAAGAAAAAATTCGTTGTTCTATACATTTTGATCGAGTAGGTCACTTTTCTATGAAACAGCAGATTATTTTTTGGTAACCGTTGAAAAATGTTTACCTTAGGGGCTCTAGACTCCCCTCTTTGAGGAGTGGCTAGAGGGGCGCCACGGCGTCCTCACCTTCCACCTGACGCAGGTCCTCACCGGACACGGTTGTTCCGGGAGGTTCCCGTTATCATGAGTAATCATAAATATTATAATCCAACGACCTTTACTGCGAAATTCTCACCGACCACGATCCATGGTAGGCGTGTCGCTTATCATAAAATTTTAAAGCTCTGGCCACACTGAGAAAAGCCCGCGCGGGACGTGGAACGCGACTGGGTGTGTGAATTATTTTGCTGATCAATAAGTCACGCGACTATTAGCGCTAGTTTGAACAGCTTCATCATACAAGTTTGTTGACGCCATCGGTGCGAACAAATTTCATTCCGTAACCGCGCATGATTCGCTTCAGTTTGACCAGAGCTTAAAACAACGTGCAAGTTTTTCCAAATAAAAACTGTCAAATACCATTTTATTTCTCGCATAATAAACAAACGACTATGAAAAAAATCAGAGCGTGCTTGAAGTTAAATAAAAGAGAAACATGTTTGTAATTTCATACAATCTTCTTTTATTTCATCGGTTATCAATACATTGCCTATTTAAAGTTCAGACAAAATAGGTGTACGAAGTTGCTACGACGAAAGTGACGTCATGGCTACGACGGCTACGCGGTCGTAGCACTCGTAGCAGATTCTATTATGCTACGATCCTTAAAATAAACGCACTGTAGTAATAATAATTGTGTAATCATCATCAAACCTCGTAAAACTGATCTGCAAATTGCAAAAAAATGAGAAGAAAATTTGAATTTAGAGGGTGACTCTGGCGCCTTCGCCTTCAGAGCAGATACAAAAACTGAGTTTATTTTAACAAGCATTTCAGTTATATTTACTGCATATTTTACAACATCCAGTGAATCATTTTGCCGTATCATTTAGCCGTCAAAATACAAACGCCTTTTTTAATTATGTAGGTAGGAAACTTTCACTCATGCAAATACCGAATAAAAGGAGGTAAACAGTTTTTAAAAGCGTTCGTATGTACCAAGAAAAGATTATAAACACTATAGTAAAACGAAATCATACCGCTTTCACGGACACGCTGTGAACTGAGAACAACTCTATGGTTGTTATGAACTCTTTACTATTCCCGTCCTCCTGGTAAAACGAACGCGTAACGTTACCATAGTTACGGATTCTCAGGCTCAACAACGAGCGCGGCAGAAATATAATAATAAATAAAGGGTTTTTCAAAAAGAACTTTGTTTTTTTAAACCAAATAAAACAAAGAATTTAGATGAAAATGATTCAAATTTTTATTGAATTAGAAAGAGTAGTTTGGCAATTATGAATGAACAATGATATCGGACCAATGTCCACCACGGCCACGCTCACAGAATGTCGATTCTTTCATCAATATTTTCAATCACTTTTTGACAAAATGGCGGGTCTATTTCAAGAGATGTTAACAACTAAATTTTGGGCTGTTATTGATGATATTGATATCACTGACATGTATTGTGGTTACAACAGGACGGTGCCACAAGTCACACAGCCAACGAAACAATGAATTTATTGCTAACCAATAGTTTCACGAAATTCAGCTGTTAAGTGATTTAACACCACTGGATTATTTTTTGTGGGGCTATGTTAAAGTTGAGAGTCTATACGAAGCTACTCGAATCGATTGCAGCCTTAAAACTCTAAATCCGTGACGCAATTAACGAAATAGACCCGCCATTTTGTCAAAAAGTAATTGAAAATTTTGATGAAAGAGTCGACATCTGTGAGCGTGGTCGTGGTGGACATCTGTCCGATATAATTTTTCATTCATAATTGCCAAACCTTACTCTTTCTAAATACAATAAAAAATTTAATAATTTTCATCTAATTCTTTGTTTTATTTATTTTGTTTTAAAAAAACAAAGTTCTTGTTGAAAAACCCATTCTATATTACATCAGAATCTATTAATTATATTGATAATTATTGAAATTCATGCGTGTTTTGTTATCAGAATCAAGTGCCCAGACAAACCCTATACCATCAAACTTTCCATTATTTCTAATGCCTAGGCCGCACTCATCGCGATAACATTCGCCGCGAAGCTTATCGTGACTTCGCTCTACAGCGAAGGTGCGTGGCCATATTACATCGCTCGCAGATTCATTGCGATAAACCAACGATAAACTAACACAAAACTCAAAATGGACGCCACGGTTGCTCTATATTAGATGGCAGCGAATAATTATATTTTACATTTGTGTCATCTAAAAAACAAAATGAAAGCAAGAAAAAGGCGACAGTGGACGATAGCTATTCACAAATCAAGAACTACGTAAGTGGACAGCCTTTATTAAATTAAATCTCATTTAACATTTTAAATAATAGGTATAAATAAATAGAAAAGTATTTTTAATGTATTACACTTTGTTCACAGATACTTTATAAACAACATGTTTTCTGATTTAATTGCTGAGCCTGCCCAATTTTTCAACTTTCTTCGAATGACTTCGACGGATTTTGAAATATTGCTACAGAAAGTGGCACCACTAATCACAAAAAAGACACACATTTCAGAGAAGCAATTCCAACAAAAGTACGCCTAGCTTTAACACTACGTTACTTAACTACAGGGGACAGCTTTCGAAGCCTGCATTATTATTTATTCAAAATGTTTCATCAAATTATATCCGAAATAGTGCACGAAACCAGCAAACCCATCCTAATGGTTTTACAGTACAAAGTTAAGGTATGTAAATAAAAGTCTATGTCAAAAAAAAATTATATTACTAAGTCATATTTCAGATATAAAAACAATTTTAACAAATGTCAATCATCAACAAAGGTTATTTCACCTGATTCCGATATTATAATTTGCGAAGCTTTTTTCGGTGGCAGTACTCTAATATTCTGAACGGACATTGAGGTTTGGTCATCAGACTGAAGTGGTGTCGATGGTATCGGTTCTGATAATTGGGGCGATTGATATGGCTCGTTGTGTGGTAATGGTGATTGGGGTGATAGGTGTTGCTGGGTGTATGGTGAGTATGGTGACAGGGGTGACTGATTTGGCTGGATTCAGCATACGGTGAGTGAGGTGACTGGTTTGGTAGGCGGAATGATAATTGAGGTGACTGATATTGCGGGCTATATGCTGACTGGGGAGATTGGTGTGACTGATTGGGTGTATGGTGCGGCTGATAAGGTAAATTGGGTATTTGTAGGAAGGAGTGAGGTAATACTGTAGACGTATCATTTAATCTGTCCACCATGCATGCTTTAAAAACAATGTTTTGTATATCATTCATTAAAATTTCCTTTATATTAATATTTTGCAGTTTTCTTAATTTACTGGCTATTAATTTGCCAAAAATTTCATATTCGTCATTCAAATTATTATTTTTAATATGGTTGAAAGCTTTAGTCATCTGTTGTCTGGCACTGCTTAATTCTGAAGCAAAATCCTGACGGGGTCTTTTGGCTTGATGAGTATTCAATACGTCTACGGACTTATTTGTACTTTCTTCAGCGGCCATAGCTGTCATACCCTGTTGCTCTTCTTCGTAAACCTGTTGAAAAATATATAATATAATTTTTTTTTCAGATGCCTACAAATGAGCAAGAGTGCTTATAAAAAGAAGATGATTTCCATAACGTGTTTCCACATTGCGAGGCAGCTATGGATGGGAAACATATAGTTATATTGGCACCGCATCACAGTGGAACTGAATTTTACAACTATAAACATACTTATAGCATTGTACTATTAGCATTAGTTGATAAAAAATACAAATTCATATTTGCAGACGTTGGATGTCAGGGAAGAATAAGTGATGGGGGTGTATTTCGGAATAGTTTACTATTCCGAAGATTAAGTCGAGGTGATCTTAATTTACCAGCTTCATCACCGTTTCCTGGTTGCGACGATGCAATGCCTTATGTATTTGTAGCAGATAATGCATTCCCACTACATACAAATATAATGAAACCATACCCAGGTGATCACCCAGAAGGAAGTTTAAAGAGAATTTTCAATAAAAAATTATCACAAGCTAGAATTGTTGTGGAAAATGTTTTTGGAGTAATGTCTACTATTTTTCGAGTGCTAAGAAAGCTTCAACTCACTTCAACAGCTTTGAAATTATATAAAATGTTCAACAGAAATAACATTAAAAATATAATAAAAATCTCGATTATGATTGTAAATGTAATGCTTGGTCAATCCCTAGCATCAGTGAGACTACACTGACAGCTCACTCCACGCTCACTTCACCTAAGTTTAAGTTTTCACGGTGAGATGGTTACAGAATCGCAATGCTGTTTGATCTGACAAGTAAGCGTACCCCGCAAAATTCAAACTTTCTAAAGTTTTTTGCAAGTATTAGGTTGTATGGTGATGAAAATATGAGTGAAAATACGATTCGCGATCGTAACAAATATGTTTTTTCATAATTAGAATCATGAATCATCAATACAACTCCGTATATTAAAATAAAAAAGTGAATTTCACGGGTTGCCTTGGCGCTTTGGGCCTAAGGCGGAAAACCACTAATAAAATATGTTTTTCCAAGCAACTACCAATCTCCATTGATTTGGCGTGAATCTTTAAAGTACTATACATTTGTGTGGTAAATTAACCAAGAAAACCGCAAAAAAACCGTCCAAAATATATTTATCTATACTAAAGTAGTTCTACGACCAAAGCCGGAAAACATGCGTGGATTTTTGATGTGAAACATCTATAGCCGCAGTAGCCGCACGTAAAACCGATTGCTGGCGTGGCGACGCATGCCGTGGCGAAGCGTCGCCGTTCTTCTTCGTTATTGATAAATGATAAATGATTTTATTTCTGTAAGTAGGTTTTTACAAACACTTTTACACGTCAATCATATTTTTTTTTAACTAGATGAGGTCGGCGTTTCCTATCTGACTACTCTGAGAAGAAAGGCCGAAACAAACTCAGAGGTCACAGTCTCTTTTAAAGTCCAGACAGAATCTTGGTCAGATCATGTGAAGGCTATGTAGATCGGTGTCTGAAATGGTCTTTTGAGGAAAGAACCACACAGATTGAGTGGACCTGTCCAGTCAGTGCGCGCAATTGTCAGCAATCGTGCAGCTCAACTCAGAACATAAGGAGCTCAACGATTCGACGAACAATACCAAAGAAAGGACATTTGAGTAGGCCGCACAAGTTACTCAAACTGCCAGATCATGATTACACTAATAGTAAAATACAAAAAAAAACAATGACCAACATAGTTCTCACATTCACAGTAGTTAAAATAATAGCATAATACTTTACAAAGTAAATACTCTTGTCATAGTATATGTATATAAAATTCATTAATGTCAATGTGTATATAAAATCCGGACATAATCATTGAGGACCATGCAGATTGGTGTCTGAAATGGACTTTTGAGAAAAGAACCACACAGATTGAGTGGACCTGTCCAGACAGTGCACGCACGTATTACCGAAGTCAATGATTAAAAGAATTGAGTTGTCACAATATTTTGAAATAATGGTTTGAATTAATGCTCATTTCGTTTTATAATATCAGTTTCCGTTCCAGGCACGTAGATACGTACTATAATCTATGTAGCAACATTTGGCGTGAAACTGTTCTGAACAGTTTGCCGTTGCAATCTACTCTACTAGTTCATGATCTCCTAGTGTAGGTGTTGAACAATTGCGTTTTGTTTCTGAACCGGAACTGATACCAAACCAAAAGCGGATCCAGAGGGCGGGTCATTCAATTGGGGTCAATAGTGTTCTGTGGTCATGAATTCCTGGGCTGGGTCTAGGTCGAGCACTGATAATTTATCTAATCTCATTGATAAATTAAATACAATAAATACTTTGTATGATCGCAAACACAAACGCGAACGACACGCATAATACGACTATGTGCTGTTATTATAATTAGGTCCGGGGCAGTGGTCCAACTGCTCTGTCCAACTAGTTGGACCATGGGTCTTTACTAGGGGCAGTTGTCCAACTTTAAACACAGTTGTAGTCCAGATCCTTGTAGTCCACAATACTGTTTTATGTCGTATAGTTTTAGACCCGCCATACCGCCAGGGGTATGGCCAGTGGTATGGTGGGTCCGCAATTTGCGTAGCCTGCATATTATTAGATATATTTCATTGAATGTTTTAATTTATTTATTTAATTCAGACACAGCGATCCATATTTATGTTAGTATACTTAAAAACTATGTTAGTAGGTTACCAATAATACATGCATAATAAAAAACAATACATGCCACAATAAAACTAATACCAAAAAAAAAAAACAATTCGTCCTTAGATTAGTTACTCTTATTGAAATGCAACCGCACACAATGCCACAATATTGGACAGACAACTTTACCAGCCACAATGCTAAGAATGTCGTTGCCACTGCCGCGGGCACGACTAAGCAATGATGCCGCCCTCTTTCTGAGGATGCCATGAAAGCCGCCAATGCGAGCGTCGGCAAACATGCCTGACGCACTGCAGTGCCTCGGCAAAAAGGTTCAATATAACCGTAAACCAGTAGGTACATTCTGTTCCGTGGTAGGTACCATACACACATAAAGATGCAGTTGAGGTTTTTAGAGTTGGCAAGTTATTTTTTAAATGAATTGGACCACGGAACTCTCAAAAGGTGCTGTGGTCCAACTATTTTTTTAATTACCGGTACGGTATCCGTACGGTATACATCCGTACGGTATATATATCCGTACCGGATTTGATCCATAGTGTTCTTTAAAAGTATTGAGCGGACACACAGACAGACAACGACCTTAGTATTGTATTTAGTATGCATAATTTTACTTGCATTTACTATTTTAAGCTAAACATTAAATTGGTTTATTACATAACATCAACATTTAATAATTAATCATCTATTTATTTCAAAAGTGTGGTACTATCTGTTATAAATAGGGATCAATCGCAAAACTTAAGAAGTAACACATTACAGAAGAGAATTGGTCATCCAAGCTTGGTGTCATAGTAACCTGTATTAAGGTTTGCCATTTTTCCGAAATGAAATTAGCTAGGTAATCATTATTTATCTGTATTTTGTTCGTCGCAAAAAGTGAATGCATAAGAAAAGCGTTTGCGATGGATACCGCATACCCCAAACAAAGTAGCGAGCGCCCTCTTACAGATGAATTGGAGCTACTATGTTGTATCATAAACAATAAATATTCTTTTGAATATCACCATTACAGCCGAAAGAAGTCCTCCGCTGCTGGATATAGGCCTTCCTCAAGCGATGCCACATCGCCACTTTTGAAAATAATATTATCAAGCCTTTGAAAATATATTATAAAAGTTTTTTTGTTTCCCAAATTCTTCTATGATTAGTGATTACATCGTCTAGGTCATGTTCAAGAGAAATATTGTTTGAACCTATGGACCCAAAATCTAATTGCATATCAGGATGATATTTATATTTTCAATACCTACGTACTAATTATGATTAGTTTGAAATTTCTGCCATATCGTAAGAAACAAATAGGAACAAGACAAAAATATAAATAAACACACGACATTTTTTTTTAAAGGTTTCTTTCTTACGATTTTTTTTCTGCTTTGTAAGATACTATTTTGGGCGGTAGCAAAAAAGGGGTGGGCCCCGGGACGTTTGGATTGTTTTATGGGCGGAAGCAACAGAATTTGGTTTTCCCGAAGTACTAGCAGGTCATAAATCAACAGGAGCACTGTGAACGTTTACAAACTTACGTAATACATGTGGTTAAATGGAGAACTAACATGAAACGCACTGGTTTTACCGTTCTTCCTTAACTAGCAGCGCCAACATTAAACGTACAAAATGTTTGTCGGTCGATATTGTTGCGGGATTGGCATTTTTCGGCGGTTGGGAGGAACATAAAGTAGTCGTCCCACAGTACTAGCACTTCATAAATGTCGAGGTGCATACTCGACGCGAAATTATATTTAATGACCAATTTTATTGCTATTTAACGGTAGTGGTACTATCTATTTATTTACAACAATTTATTATCATTAAATAATAAAACAACGCAAAAAAAATGTGCATATAACAAAACTACATTTTTTCTTTTACTAGGTTAACGAGTAATACAGTTACGAGATTTCCCGATTGCGGAAACTATCAAAGGTAGCTATCGAATGAAATTCAAATCGCTTTACGTAAATATAAACGCACACGCTTTATGAAAATTGCTGCTCTGTAATAGGTCGTATGGTGATACGTGGCAGTACTGAATGAATTCGACATATTCCTCTAAAATAATTGTTGGGAAATGTGCTATTAATGACACATTTCGCACGATAGGCTTCGCTCACAAGGAGTCACTCAGCGGATATGAAATAACTAATCAGTTCGATACATGAAGAGGTACCGGCCACTAACAGTTGTATAAGCCGGTGCAAATCGTGCGAAAAATATTCATACTTATGCAAAGACTTCGATTCCAAACTTTTATAGTTTCACTTGTTAAAATTGGTCTAACAAATAAATTACATAAAAGCTTGCCTCATTAGTTACCTGTCGGTCAAAGGTGTAATAACATGCCTGTCTCTGCAGCCTAAATATTCGTTCCGATAAGTTAATGTGACGCCAGTAACCGACATCTCGGTCTTATCAGTGCCTTCCTTGAAGTAGAACCGGTACTGCTTCAGCCATTCGAAGTCTTTCGCCGAACGGATGTTCAAGGGACACTGAAAATATTTGATAACTTGCACAATATTTAAGGATGCTATATATTTACTTTTAAAAAACATTATTTATACTTTTTGGGTCTGGTACCTATAGAGCGTTAAGTTTCTAACGGGACTGTGTTCGGCTATTAAGGGCAGTTTCAGACTAAGGGCTGATTTTTCAATAGTCAGATAACTTTTAACTAAAGAATAAATATGACATTTTGACAAACTTATTGTCTATACAAAAGCTGTCGAATCGCCATATTTATTCCTCAGATAAAAGTTATCTGACTATTGAAAAATCAGCCCTAAGTGTTTCAAGAAGTAGTTTCGAGGCGATTTAACTTTGCGCGTGCACGCGCACTCAGACTCAGAGCGATGATGGTAGCAGTATCAGATTATTTGTAAGCGTGTTCGCACGAGATGCGCGTGTAGCAAAGGCGCTCTGTTGGGAGAGCCTACACTATGAGTCAGTCTATCCTTACAACCGAAAAATCTACCGTTGAAACTTGCACAGGGTCCGCTTTACAGTGCCCTCTAACATGAAAAAAGTCAACGGTACCTATCTACAAGAAACCTAACAAATGCATTTTTTCGTTTGCTGTTCCTGCTCAATTTTTTTTACGATTTAGTGCTCGTGTTTAAAAGGCACTTCTTGGGCGGTTTCTTTATTTAATCTACGCAATGTTGATTTAATTAACAAAAGTAAAATACCTAATTAATTATTGTCAAAGCTGTGATCAGTACCGATGGCTTTTAACAGCAGACGTAGACGATGGTAGAGTGCATTCGTGGTGACGTACGTTGGACAAACATATTTAGTTAAGTTGGACTAGTCCCGATCGTTATTTACAGAGGCAGTGACTAGGATAACATGAACAGGAAGGTCTGACTATAGTATAGTAGTTTCACTTTCTATGAACCCGTGTTCATGAATGGACGTGTAGATAGAGTTCGGTTCGTTGATTCCACTGTTTTAGATGAGGTTAGTTACCAGCATATCGACAATGTCTCTTTGATGTACATGTATAGTAATGAGAGTCTCAAAGCAGACGGGTGAAAGCCCATAGAAAGCTGTGCCTGATGCTACAGTAACAATTACTGCATTATTTTATTTAGCTAATAATACCATTTCAAAAACCAAAAACTTTTAAGACTGCTCCATGGTAGAAAAAAAATATAGAGTGTGATTGGTTTGTACAAAAACACCGTTGTTGCTTCAAGTTATTCTTACACCGAGCTCTCGCGTTATACTTTAAAGAATGATCAGACTTAATTTTAGACTAGAATTTGCCAGAATTTATTGTAGGGCATTAATACATTGAGGATTCAGACGCCGTCCATATAGATTCTAGAGGTTTAAGATAATTGTAAAAAGCAGAGGGAGTATGAATTAAAAACACTTTCTCTTTTATTGATTTATTCATCATCCACTTCATCATAAACTATTAAAATATCGTCTAAAAACTGTGCAGGTGGTATTAAACTCTGTTGATGCCTTGCCCAGCTTGGGTACAATATTATGGACATTATGTGACAACAGCAACCCACTGTTCTTTTCCATATCAAGCAATTACAATATTATTATATTATGCATAATTATATTGCTCAATGCGTTAGGTAATCCTGTTATTAATATAAAAAGAACTATCTTCAGTACGTAAAGACTTTGTGGCTTCGTGTAGTCTTTTATCTAACAGAACTTTTGAATGATGAAGTAAGGTCCAGCTAAATATTAACTTGTAATGAAATAAACCACTTATTACTTCAGGTGCAACCCATTGCTGTATAACTGAAAGAATGCCTTCGTCTTCTATTTGATGTAATCCTGTAGAAGGATTACGCCGCCAAGTAGCTATGTCGCAGTTGATACAATGATGACGTTGATCACTCATTGTACTTTGAAATCCGGTAGTGAAGCTGAGGTAAATCAAGTAGGCAAGTTATCTAAGTTCGTTGTAAGAAATGCGTGGGTCGTTCGTCAAAGTAACAATAACCGCCAGAATCCTTTATACGTAGCCAAAATCAACAGAAGATATAAACTACCGCAAGCTCGGAGCCAAGCGAACGAAGTTAAATGAAAATGATTTGTTTGTCGGTTGACTTGACATTGACGTGATTTCCACTTTGTTGCCTATATAGTAAAATATGGTGATCAATTGTGAAATCGATTTCAACCAATTTATTATATCGATTCAATTCCACCAATTTATTTTTACGTCTTTTTTAGAAACGTTGATAAGTGTCACTGTGTAACCATTATGTAAAAAATAAGTTTTTTTACCGTATCATCGTCACTCGTCACATTGTATACCCAAGAGACCAATCTGTGGAAAATAAAAATTGATCGTACGTATAACTTAACTTTCTTGATATTGAGTGCGTATACGGTTGGGTATTTATTGCCCTCAGCTTAACGAGAGATGTCGGAAGATAGTGGTAATGATGACGATAAAAGTGATTCTTAGATAATTGATGAGTGTGCGGTGGAGATGCATAGAATGCAAGAAAAATCGGTTGGGGTTAAAAGATTGCGAGAAATAAGTGAAGAAAGTAGTGAAGAAGGCTTCATTACTGTTACGAGGAGCAGGGAACCGAAGAGGTTACTAAGAAGTGATTCTTTATCAGCTGATAAATCGATAGAAGATATAGAACATGAAGATACTTGTGAAAAAATCGAGGTATGTTTAACTTCTGCAGAGATGTTGCCTAAACAAATGGCCTTAGCAAAGGTACTCAGAAATGAACAAATTAATAACATTATTCGGATTCATTACAAAAACCCATTTAAAGTATTTATACAATTCAGCGATAAAAAACAGGCAGAAAGTCTTATTAAGTGTCAAAAACTTGAACAATTAGGAGTGCGAACTCAATTCACTAGTGGGCTTACTTTTTCGTTTGGAATTGTTAAAGGAGTGGATTTAGACATATCGGAAGAGGAATTTTTGGATACTTTGACCAGTTCACGCGAAATACTGTCCGTTAAAAGGCTTAAACGCATAGATTCTGAAGAAAACTGGATAAATAGTGAGACTATAAGAATAGGCTTCAAAAATCGCTACCGTCCGACATTTGTGTATGCTTACGGATGCAGATTCCCAGTAGAACGTTACACATTCCCAGTGAATCAGTGCTCTAATTGTTGGAAATTTGGTCACATGAAAAGATTTTGTCCAAGTAAGAATATTGTATGCCCGAAATGTAGCAAACATCACATGAACTGCGAAACAGTTACTTTTTCATGTCCTAACTGTAAAGGCCCTCATATGGCCCTTGACAAATCTTGTACGGCTTATTTGAGGGAGAAAAAAATCCGCTTAATTATGGGAGACAAAGATTTGTCATATAAGGAAGCATATGAAGATTATCTCAGATCTAATAAAGAAATTCGCAACGACAATATAGATGACACGAACACCGCATAAATTAGGGAAACTATGACATCATCTGATCAATGTCAAGCTACAACTAGTCAGACACAGCCTAATATAATTGTTAATTATCCGAGCAACCAACGTCTGTAATTCAACAAAATAGTCAGCGGAATGTTCGCACAGTGGGAAAAATGGAAATATTGCTAAGAAGGGCAGAAAGAAACAAAATAACCATGATTCTGAGTTTTTAACTATGGAAATTGACAATGAAGCATCAGGTACGACGGAAGCGGAACAATTACCAACCAAAGAGGACTCAAAGAAAGAGGAGAGAGAAGAAAGGAGAAAGAAAATGAAATCCCTTATGCGAAAAACTGAAGAAGTTATAATCTGCGAAAACTTCACGATTTTTGAGAAAATAATTATGCTGATAAAAAATATTTATGAAGAATTTAAGTCTTATTTTGTTAATATGTTTTGTGGGAGGGGAGCATTAAGGTCATTATTTAATATGTTTGATGGCTAGCACGAATAAACAAGTATCGATTAATTTATTATGTCAATGGAACGCACAAAGTTTAAAACCGAAACTATCTAGTTTTGATGCTTTATTGGTTCAAGAAAAAATACATATATCTATCGTTAGCGAAACGTGGTTAAACTCAGAGTCTGACGTGTACATCAGTGGTTATAGCGTATATAGGCAAGACAGAGATGACTCATATGGCGGGGTAGCATGTTTTGTCCATAAATCATTACAATCCAATGCTTGCACCATTCAATTATGTAATCCAGGAATTGAAGCGGTTCATGTTAAAATTCATAACTGTAACAATTTAGAGAACGTAATAGCCGTTTACTGTCCACCTACAATATGTACACAACAAACTGATTGGGACAATTTATTTTCTTCAGCATCAAACAAGACTATGATCGCGGGTGATTTTAATGGTCATCATAGTAATTGGTCATACAAAACTGACCAAAGAGGGAATCAGTTGCTGGATTCGTCACTGGATTGTGGTTTCATTAGTACAAATAACAGAGATGCTACTAGAGTAAAACTGGTAGGTGGTGTCATGCAAAGAACTTCTCCTGGTATAACTTTTGTGTCTACAGATTTAGGAATTAAAATGAAATGGCAAGTTTTCAACGAGAATTTAGGTAGTGATCACCTCATTCTTAAGATGTCTTTGAACTTTGAACAACAGTTTCCTTTCATAGAAAATCGTAATTTTAAAAGAGCCGATTGGATAGCATATAGTGACTACCTCCAGTTCCATTTTTCTGATTATAACTTTGCAAAGGATAATGTCCAAGATATGTATGACTATTAAGAAAAAAAACACATCAATATATCAGTTAATAAGCATGTTCCCAAAATTACATTATGTAATAACCCGTTAAGAAACTTTAAACCAAAAAAATATTGGAACCCTCAATTATCTAAGGCGGTAGCTTTAAGGAGACTAGCACTAACAGAGGGGCAATTCCCGTATTTTCAAGAGCGTTCGCATTCTAATCTCAGTCTCAATCTGTCAAAAATACAATCAATTTACATACATTTTTGACAAGTGTTTGACATTGATTGTCGCTGAGATGCGATTGCGACTTGTATTTGAACGTATTTTATGTACGAAAATTGGCCTTCAGAATTTAGACAAAACCCAACTCCAGATAATCTCACGAAATTGGAAAAGACAATTGATGAAGCTCGTTTACTAATTACTCAATACCGTTCTCAAAATCATAAAGATTTCTGTTCAAGTATTGACGAGTGTATTTCAGCGTCAGATATGTGGAATAAAATGAAGTGGCAAAAAAATCATCGCAAACCTACATTCTTTGTGCCGACATGTAAAAATAAAGATTTGTTGTACAGTCTTACACCAGATATTGCATCGAATAAGCAACACATAATTGTTTCGAATAATCAATCGCTGGATGTACCATTTAAAATGTGCGAGTCAATTAAATGGTTAAAAAAAAAGGATACTGCTCCCGGAATTGATAGGATAACATATTCAATGATATATTATTTACCAAATAGCAGTAAGATTTTTCTACTAAGATTGTTCAATATGATCTTTGCAACGAGCTCAATACCAGATCAGTGGAGAACCTTTCTGATTATCCCAATACCAAAAGCATCAAATAATAGCAATAGCTCAGATCTGAAACTAAGACCTATCTCTCTGATGTCATGTCTGAGCAAAATATTTCATAACATGTTTTTAAAAAGAATGGAATGGTACGTAGAAAAGAATCTTATTTTGTCCCGTAGTACAACAGGATTCCGCAAAGGTCAATCATGTTTAGATAACTTAGCCAGAATCATAACACATATTCAAATTGGGTTCGCGAAAAAGTTATCAACAGTTGCTTGTTTTTTAGACGTGGAAAATGCATACAACAATGTACTTACAGAAAAGCTTGTTAAAAAGTTGGATGAATTGAAATTTGGTTATCGCATCTGTAATTACATATCGTCTTTTTTAAGTGCGCGATGCTTAACTATAAGGATAGATTTACCAATGACATTATTTTTACTAGGTGGACAGGTATGGGCCTAGCCCAGGGAGACCCACTTTCTCCACTTTTAATGACACGTTTAATGTGGTAACTTATGATGCATATCTAGGTAATGAGGATCCACAGATTATGATATCGCAATATGCAGATGACTTCGTCTTTTATTTAAGTAATAAGCATTTAGATAATTGTAAAACCAAGTGACAAATATTATTAAAGTCAGTAGTGGATAAATTAAACTGTATTGGACTTGAGATCTCGCCAAACAAAACCAAAGTGTGTATATTTACCCGGAAGCGCGGACCCCAAATGATTGATGTGACGATAAATGGTAGCATTATTCAGTCTGTATTTAGGTATGTGGTTAGACAAAGCTTTACTTTGGAGTAAACATATCAATGAAGTAGGTCAGAAAACTTTAAGAAATTTAAACTTATTAAAAATGTTATCAGGCCCCTCATGGGGCGTGCACCCTAAACATCTGCGTAACCTTTATATGGCCTTGTTACGCAGCAGGATCGATTATGGCTCATTCTCATACGACCACAGTGCAAAATCCCATTTATACAAGCTTGACAAAACTCAAAATCAGGCACTTAGAATTATTGGTGTATAGTATATCAGGAGTACTCCCATACATATTATGGAGGCTGAGCTAGCTATACCTCCTTTATTTAATAGAAGATTATATCTCGCTTTTAAATATTCTGTTAAATGTATGTCTTGGACTAATAATGATACAATAAACTTAATAAAGGACTTAACCACTTTAGAAAATTGTCAGTACCTACTGGCGGAATAAAAGAAAGCCGTTATTTTGTACTGTATATCAGGATTGTAAACTATATGACATCGATTCATCCTACCCACTTAACATGTTTTCACTAGATATTTGGACAGCATATATAGATGAAAAAGAAATAGTACAATGTAACCTTGATTGTGTTAAAGACAGTAAGAGAAATTATGAAAATTCAGTGATTCATTCAGAGGTTATCAAGGAACTAAATGAGAAGTATAACGGATGGTACAAAATTTTCACTGATGGGTCCAAAACTGAGAATGGTCAGGGAGCCGCTTATTACGATGTGAGTCAGAAGACCTCATCTATGTTTAAAGTGACTAATTGTAATGCATCGATTATGACGCTAGATTGATGAAGCTAGTTCATTGCAGTTTTAGAAGCAATTAACAGTATTAATCATTTGTTTTGTAATAAAGTGGTGATCTTCACTGATAGCAAAAGCGCTTTACAGCACATAGCTCGTTGCGCATCTGGCCCCAGAGGTGCATCGCTAGCTTATGCAATATTAAAGCAAATGTATATTTTAAAAAACTGCGGCAAGGATCTAAGACTGCAATGGGTTCCTTCTCATATCGGACTAAGCGGTAACGAGGAGGCTGACAGGTGGGCAAAATTAGCAACTACTGACGGTCATGACTACAATGTAAGATTATTTTATACTGAATATATAGCGCAAGTTAAAAATAAATGTTATGATATATTTAAAGAGTACTTTGATGAAAGAAGTAAAGAGAAGGGAATTTGGTTTAAAACAATTCAATGCCAGCCTCCTCGAATACCATGGTTTGTTAATTATAAAGTTTGTAGGAATGTGATAGTCATAGCAAATAGGTTACGATCAGGACATTATCCCACTAAGAAATTTGGATATCTAATGAGAAAAGTTAATTCCCCTAATTGTGAGGTATGTGGGATGTTGGATGATGTACAACACCAACTTTTATACTGTGTAAAATATGAGAGAGACAGGGAATTACTGATGCATGAATTTAAATTAAATATAATGGATGTTGGTACATTTACATCAGTTCTAGCAAATCCCACGTCACCTGCTGCCGCCACTTTATTTAAGATGTTCACGCGTCAGTGAGCTCTTGTTACCGATACCTTTTCCTTTACCTTGTAATGAAACTATGTTATTTGTGATGTTGTATAATTAGATGTGACTTAACGGGGCTGACATGTTCTCGCAAGAACAACAGTCCCTAAAACAATAGATAAAAAAAAAAACAATTTATTATATCGATTCAATTCCACCAATTTATTTTTACGTCTTTTTTAGAAACGTCGATAAGACGTGTCACTGGGTTAACCATTATGTAAAAAATAAGTATTTTTTTTTAACTTATAAAAAGAAGAAAACATTGAATCATTTTATATTGCTTTTTAAAAACTTATTTATGAATCCAATAAATCAAATAATTTATTTCACTTGGCAACATTATTTAAAAGTGGAAGTCAATAATATTTTAATTAATTTTATATCATTTCTTATGCCATGATAAAACTGCTTCACATTTCATGATTAACTAACAAATAAAAAAAAATTGTTTTGATAAATATTTAATTTGTGTAACGTTAGGCCCAGATTCACCCGTCTCCTCTAATTTTCTCTATCTTCAGTAGGTTCCATGGTCCATCAGCGTGTTCAACCATACCTAAAAAAGACATAGAAGTGATTGACGTTTTCAGGGGGCGACGCCTTTTGCAATTCATAGACGTCTGGAAGAAGGAAGGGGCACCACTAAGTATTTTGCAAACCATAAAAGGCTACACTATTCCCTTTGTAAGGAAACCTCCACTAATGCCTTTTCATTCGCGGATAATTACAAGATTCGAGACGAAAAACTTGGATTCAGAGATTCATACCTTACTACAACAAAAGGTCTTACAGAGTTCAAAAGCTCAAACAGGTTTCCTGTCAACAAAGTTCCCCGTTCCAAATCCCAACAACAAGGTGCGGCCAATAATCAATCTAAAAGGCTTAAACAGATATCTTTCCCCGAAGAAATACCGTCTATTGAATCATTTCAAAGCGCCTCAATTCATACATTGTTGTAATTGTTATTATAAGGTTGTATCAAGTAATTTTGTATTAATGTATAGGGTAATTGTTAGTAATAGATGTTATTTAAAATAGTTCATATTATATGTAGTTCTATCTATCGCATTAGGTTCCAAAACCTGTAATGATAGTATGTGAGTTTTAAATAAATAAATAAATACAGAGGGGAGACTTCCTCATAAAAATCGACATTTCTCAAGCCTACTTCCATATTCGCATAACCAACCGTCATCAAAGATTTCTGCCAATAGTTTACCAGAACAAAGTTCTACAATTTACCTGTCTCCCGTTTGGCCTATCAACGGCACCTCTAACCTTCGCAAGGGTAACAAATGGGATAGCGTCGCGATCGCGACAAATGAACATAAGAATCGTCGTATATCTCGACGATTATTTGCCTGTGAATCAGGTTCCAATAAAATTGCAACACGACGCCACCATGACAATACAATTCCTGGTAAAACTAGGCTGGATAATAAATATGGACAAATCTCTATATAACCCATCTCAACGAATCGAATACCTAGGAATAGAGTGGGACACAGTCCACACTACAAAAGCACTTCTGAAAAAAAAACTCTCTGAGAAAAGACCTCGACAAGATTTTATCAAACCAGATGTGGAGTTGGAATTGCGCAAAAAGTTTGTTGGGCAGAATGAACTTTGCCTCTTTTGTAATACCCCTCGGAAGGCTTCACTCCAGGGAAATACAAAGGGCAGCCAACATCTTGCCAGAGGAGTTAGCCAGGAAGAAGTTCCGCATCTCATCAAAAGCAATACAACAATGCAAGTGGTGGATCCGAAATCTCGTCTCTCTTAAAATCTGTCTCGGGTCTCTTTTAAAATCTGCCGAAACAATTTTCATCACATCAGATGCTTCAGACAAAGAATGGGGCGCCCAGATAAACGGAAAACACATCAGTGGCATCTGGGACGCTCATCAGATCAGGTGGCATATCAACAAAAAGGAGTTATTTGCTGTAATCCTAGCCGTCCTTTCGAACAACATTTAATAAGGAACAAAAGAGTCATTGTACAGTCAGACAATCGAACTGTAATCGCATACTTAAAGAATCAGGGCGGCACAAGATCACCACGACTGACAGATCTTGTCTCCCAACGGTCAAGCCTAGGCAAGACATGAATTATATCGTTGTTATCCCTTCGGGGGAAAAAACGTTTGTTATTTTAATTATAATTATATTTTTATTATATTTTATAGTAATCTATATAATTTTTCGGATACTTCTTTTCAAGAAAAATTGCTAGACAAGTCTCAGCATTTATGTTTAATAGCATGAAAGTTAAAAATAAAAATAACGGTCGTGATGTTACCAATACCATAAAATTCATAAATGCCTTCGTTATTATTATTATAAACAAAACAATTATTATAAATAATGTTGGTGACGATATTGATCTCAAATAAATAAATTAATATGGTTTACATAAGACAACCCTAGCTGTCGCGACAATGCCTAGACGTTGTCGGCATTTACCATGAGATCAAAGTCATCGTCCTACTGTATCTTTTTACACTGTGTTATTACGGAGTATGCAATAATGCATGGAGTTTGCAAATACCATCAACGTGTTGTCAAATTAGTTGAGTTAAAAGGTATGCCATAGGCAGAGAGACAGGTTGGTAGATCTCAGTATAAATGTCGTCGACATTCATTGCAGCTTTGCAGCCAAGCACAAGCCATCGACGCGCGACGTCGTGTAGTTGCATTGTACCTGGAGTGCATTGAGTGCATGAGACATACTAGGAAACAATAGGCACTAAGTAGTCTAGCCAACAACCACGAGCTCAACACGTTGCACACTTTCGTAAAATAAGGAGTTGGGGGTAGGAAGTTTCAGTGCATTGTAGGAGGGGGTAGTCACTGTTGAATGAAACTTCATGGAATGAGGTGAGGAGAGAACAAAATCTCGACCGGTTGCGATTATAACAAACGCATTGCCAGCCAGCCCCCACTTTTTAGATGTGTATCCACATCCTAACGATGAAATAGTGTTCTTATTAATCATTTAATAAATTGACAGTATTATTTTTATACAAAATATGCAAGCTATTTAATTCAAATATTTACAATAACATAAAACTAAACGGTTATAATTTTGGCGACAGCGAAAGATATCCCCGTACCTCCATTAGCAGGACTAGAGACCAACAGGCTATCTTTGAAAAAACAGAGGCGTAGATCTGCTCTTTAAAGTAAAGTTGCCCAATTCTTGCCCTCATTTAAGCAAATTTTCCTTTTTATTCGCATGATTAAAACTAGTAGAACTTTTGAAGGAAACTTGACTGGTTATTGTTAGACCCGACAGTTGTTACATTTCACACATCGGCCTTCGGTCACGATCATCACTCTCATTGTTTTCTATTTTTCCTTAATACCTGCTTATCTACCTACTACAAAAGTATGAATATAAAAACAGCGATACAGTTTAAAGAAGGAGGTTAACAAATATCCACATGGCGATAAACTAAAGTCCGTAACTATTCCTTTTAATTCCATTGCCGTCGCTTCGTCGTACAACGACAAAGCAATTAATTGTACGTACGGAAAATGCATCAGCATATGAAATTATACCAGGAAACTATGAAAACTAGGACGTTTATCAAAACGCACAGTCTAGACATAATTATTCATATAAAAAACATGCATTCTAACTTACTAATACTTGTGGTTTTATGTATTATGTATACACAGTGGTATTCAAGTTGCAGCGTGATAGGCAAAGAATCCTAGAAATCTTATTTCGTACATATTGCACCTCATTTTACTCGTTTAGTCTGTGGGTAGATTACACTCAAAAAACGTACAGCGCCCTGTGCATTCAATAAAATAATGCGTTCCGGATGTTGATGGTGCTGTTCCGCTTCTGTAGCTTATCAGAGATGTTTGCTGAAGCTCGTGTCGATTGCTTCTACGCTACGATGCGAAAAAGATGCACCTCGCTGGAACAGCGCGAGCCAGCACCAACATTATAGGTACTGTTACGGGTGTGTAGAATAAGTTTACTAAAATAATTGTTGAGAAATATTGGTTCGAACATATTCAGTCTTATTTATAAACGTCTCTTAAATTTTAATTAATTGCTAAGCAACTGATTAGCAAAATTCTTATTTATAAGTGCTATTTCGCGCTAAGAGGTCGCTAAGCAAATGATTAGTAGCTGTCAAAATTAAACACCACCGGTGCACTGGAGGATGCTAAGAGTCAAGATGGCGGATTTTATTTCAATCAGCTGATAGTATTTTTTTTAATAGTCCTTCTAAACCAAAGTTTGGCTATGGCGGCCAATCTCAGCAAAGACTAGCTCTTCCGTAGACATAGCATTCTCTGTCTACGAGATCTTCCCTCGCTCTCACAGTCCGATGGAACGACAATTTGCCACGTCTGGAGAGATGCTTTCCGAGGCACGGGGGTATCAATCCGCCAACTTCTAAACTCCGCGGAGCTTCTTAGAAATTCCTAATTAACCTAATAAGACTTTACCCGGTCTGGGAATCAAATCCAGGACCCCCGCTCAGGAGACGCGCCCCGTGGGTCTCATGGTCACATGTGACATTGTATCTACACTACAAATTATAATACATCGACGCGTAAGCCATGGTACTAGGATACAATAAATACTAGGATGTGGATCAGTGAATGATCTCGCTCTACACTATACACGATATTCAACACATACATGCTTTCGACTCTCCTGAATGCATGTGAGAGTTCGCTTGAAATAAACACGACTTTGACCATAATAAAGTAAAGTATTATTGAAGAACGAGTGCAAATAGAAATAATGATCGTCCATCGCTCATTGATCTTCTTGTGTACCTAATGTTTTTTAAATGTTCTTTTCTTGTATCGTCATGAACTACATTAATCTACACACTTGCAGTTACTTAAATGCCAATTAAAATTAAAGAAAAACCAACGCAAAGAGAACTTAAAGGGTTTTTAATATTAGTACGAACCAAATATAAAAATATACTCTGTGCCAACAAAGTAACACAGTTCATTTACCAAGTCGTTTTGCTTTAGAAATGCATATTAGCTCTAGTCCGACTGACAGAGCTGACCTGCTCAATCTTGCAGTGTTTATCCTCCTACGGCAAAACAACTGGGCTTCTGCCCTGGGATATTGTATTGTACATCGGGCTGGTGTCGGCCACTCCACGTCCAAGGCGCGTATTTGGCCCAAGTAGGTACTATTAAGTACTCCGAAACCACTCTCTAAAGAAACAATAGTGCAGTATTCATCGTTGTTATATTAATACCGTCCAATTTTCTTGATAGCGAGTGTACACTCGCTGACTAATTTCGAAACTTTCTGGTGAGTGTTAAGCACCCAAAGGGGTGGTTTGTATACTTGTCTGTTGGTTATCTGTCTATTCGTCTACCTGTCGCAGTGCAATATCTCATTAACCCTAATAGGTAGCCTGTTAGATAGTCTCACAGGAGACGTGTTACATGGCCTCTATCGTGGCAAAATTACTTAAACAAAATAACAAAAAAAAATACCCATATTTTAATTGGTTTAGTACAGAACCCTCAGTGCGCGATTTCAACTCTGACTTAGGCAGTTTTTTAAATACAATTTAATTTTAGTTTATGAAATTTTTTATTACATCTATACATATTATAAACTAAGTTGTACTTGTAAACCATGTGAATCAAGGGTCGGTCGCTAGTAATTAATTAAAGTGTTCTCATCTCAGAAAAAAACTAATTAATAAGAAATCAGAATGGCTTATTAATTAATGCAGACCTGGTATTGTATATCGGGCTGGTGTCCGCAAATCCACGTCTAAGGCGCGCGTATTTATTTATAGCTCAGCCGTTTTTTATACCCATGAAGTTGTCAACAAAGTTCAGTATTTGCACATGGACGATACTAGGAACACTGCACTAAGCAAGAGGCAGGTCCTCTCTTCCACGTACATTCCATATGCATACGTTGGAACCTTATCACTATGTATTAAGGGTCAAAGTCGAGAGGGTCCCAACGTACAAACTGTAATTTACTTGAACACTCAGTACCATGCAACTGGCTAAAGCAACGTATGACTATAATGCTTACCTACCCCACCCTACTGTTTGTTGGAATACTTTTTCGCAAGTCCTAAACATAATTAGAAACTCGTTTTTATTAAAAAAAAACCTTATTTAAATTAAAAAGAACTTCACAGGCAGTTTATTTTATCTTTTGAGAGCTATTTTTTTCCTGATAATAATGTAGCTTTGCAGGTGTTCATTTAAGCTTTTAAAACTTAATAGATGATAAACTTTGTGTGTAGTCTATAAGCATCGTTGCCATGGTCGCAGTAAAGAAATTGCGGTATACACGAACCCATGACAATGCAAATCGGTGTTTTTAAGTGATTTGATATAAAATTAAACTGGTTGGGGTGTGATAATATAATTATGTTGTTTTATTTTTCTGCAGTGCCTGGGACTGACATAATCAAAGAAAATGATTTATTTGTTGAAAGTTATAACTCTGACGTTATAATCAGTCTGCACTCCGCTACTCCACCCAAGTTCAGCTTCGACCCATCTTCCCTATAAAGCCCTCATTTGAACAGCTGAACATACGGTATATTGACTAACGAGTTGGTTGACACCATAACAACTCCAATTATTGTAACCGTGTTTGTAACCTTGCGCTGCACCGCTAACGACAAATGTTTAAGAAATCAAAAGGTTTAGTAGTCCCAGTTCCATGGCATAATAGGCATTCATTCAGTCGCAATTTCACGCCAAAAAAATAAGTTTTCAATCAATGTATACTATTTACACACATAATTATAAACTCACGCTGCTTCCCATGGGGGTAGGCATAAACGACAGAACGCCTCTTGCTACGATCCTTTCATACTTCTCTTGCTTCATTTACGTTCAATTAGAATTATAATAATTAAAATCAACAATACTACTTTCGTTCCAGTTACCACCCCTTTGAATGACTTTTTCGTGAAATCATGACATTTGAGGTCAATTGTAACTTAGGGAGTTATATTGATGATTTTAACAATTATAATTCTGTAAATATACTTTTTTTACTGCCGCGAATAATATTTTGATCAACATATCTGCAACCTGACACTTACCTGCAAATCGCAAAGATCGTAACATAATTTGAATTGCCTGGGTTGCCTTAGCGCCCAAAATCTGTTCACATCACACCTCGGACCAATTATAGAGGATAAGTGGTCCGAGCATCACACTATACCATAGTTGGCACGGCAATGGACCTACCTACTCCGTAAAGTACATAGATTTTGTAAAGTATGACATTTGTTTTTTTTTATTTTTCAGTCTTCGTGGTTCAGAAAAAAAAATAGCAAATAAAATATTTTTTGTTAGAAACGAATTCCTGTGTCAGTCAATTCAAGGGTGTGTTTGCACTACTAGTAGTTTTTTTTCTTGGTATGTTTTACGATACTGCATTACGTATAATGCTATATAAGCTGCTGAAAGACAACATTCGCCACTTATATTGGTGGAAATCTACCTATGGGCTTTTTGGACGTTGGCGCACTAGGATAACAGAACTAACCAAGACATCTGTGATTGTAATAAAATGTTGGCTATAAATAAGTATTGTAGTTGTAGGAATCTTTCTTTATTCATACGTAGCTCGTGTTTACTGACCGATTATAATAATTATAGACTGGTGTAGCCATAATATTCCCTGATTTCATAACCAGGATTCAGAAATTGAATTAAAAAGCTAAAATTGCAAACAATTTATTGTTGTTTAATACCTCTCCACAAACATTCAGAATTTTTCAGATTGTGATTCAATAAGTACTGGAACTCAGATCACGGACTCCTTAGACTCTTTGACATTATTTGTATGTAGTGTCAAGTCAACCCATTAATCAATATGTGAAATAGATAATGAAATAGATAATATCTTGTAATGTTTGTATGTTAGCGGCATCAGAATCGTTAATTCTGATTTGTTTAGTTCTTAATATTAGGTCCATACGCATATAAAATTGGCGTTTTGTATGGAAAAAGCAGAATGAAATTATTTTAATGAATCAATCAAAGTACGTACCATTGTTATCTTTGCACTTTTATCGGTACCGCCATTTTATCGGTAGTTTATGATTCCTTTGCTGGAAATTTTGTGGGAGCGAGAATCAATCAAATCTTTGAAGGCGGTTTTGACAGCCTTATCGGAATTGAATATTTTTCCTTGCAAGAAGTTGTCCAAATTCCGGAAAAAATAGAAGTCTGTCCGCGCAAGGTCTGGTGAGCACGGTGGATGACGCAAAACTTCCTACCCTAGCTAGTAGCTTAGAGACCGTCTGTTGTACCGTATGAGGTCGAGCGTTGTCGTGTAGGAGCAGCGGGGACGAGCGATTAACCAAGGCTTGTGATTGTTTGAGATTTGCGAGCTTCTCCATAATTGTGTCCAGTTCCTCACAGTACACCCTGATGAATTATACCGGCACTAGACCACCAAACAGTGACAATGACATTTTTAGGAGTAAATTTTCGTTTGGGGCATTGCCAAGGTGCTGAACCAAGGTCTAACCAACATGATGACCGCTTACGATCATCAAAAAGATTCCATTTTTCATCGCAAGTGACAATGCGGCTTAAAATCTCTTCGGTTCTGTGTCTGTTAAGCAACACGAGGCATACATCAATGCGTTCGTCGCGCTGACTACCGTTTAGTTCGTGCGGCACCCACTTAGTTTTTGTACCTTGCCAATTCGATGCAAATGGACCAATATTGTTTTGATACTAACGTTGAAAGCTGCTTCTAACTATGCCGTAGATTGAGTATCGTCGGCTTCCACTATCGCCTTTAATTCGTCGTTGTTGAGTTTAGTTTTCGGACGACCACGGGGTCCATTTTTTAGATAAAAATTTCCATGTCCGAAGCGTTTAAACCAATAACCAGTCGAACGTTATTTGTAATGTTCACTCCGTACACGTAATTAATGTTGCGAGCCGTTTGTGCGGCATTCTTATCGCGACAGAACTCATATTCCATAATTACTCGTATTTTTATCGTGTGATGAAAAAGATACATCCAGTGAAAACAAAACACTAATCAATAAACAACTGACTGAATTTGAAAATAGAATTCCATATTTTTCTCGTAACATTAATTTGAATTTTATTGTTATTGCCAGCCATACATAAATTACGTTTCAAATGGCCAGTATTACAAAACGGCAACTTCATAGGTATTATACCTATTGTGTCCTTACTCTAGTATTAAGTCAGTCAAAATTAATTCTAAAACGCTAATTACTAAAGTAAAGCATATTAGTAGTAAATGGTGTTTGTACGTAATAGTGGCATAGCAGTGCTACGTTTTTTAATACAAAATGCGATGAAATGGCACCATGCAAGCTACAATGTACCACTGGCCCACCAGGATTTCATGAACACTATGAAGTAAGTTGTTTACGTCTGAATATAGCTCCAATACCATTTAAATTGAATTACGAAACATGAGACGTATATATGTCTCTTTCACTCTTGTAATAGTGGGCCCTTCAACTAGAGAAGAGCTGTGGTAACGTTTGCTACAGCAGACCAAACCGAACCACTCGGCAACTAACTATTCGGTACTAACTTCACTGTCCTATGACTTTATCGGAGACTATTCAAGACTCATACGAGTCAATTTCTGAAGTTTTAGGACTAGGTGATCATAATGCTTAAAATACATACGTAGGGTTTAGCAACCCTCTATCTTATTTTATATCTTTCATACAGCAATAAAACCAACAAACAAAGAACTGAGTCTGTGTATGTATCAGAGTCTTCAACAGAGTATACAAAACTGCTAATTAACGCTGGGATTGGGTTGAGGTAGTCAAGAACGCATAATATTATATTTTTAGCTGTTAGTCTTATGACTAACAGCGAAAATTACGAGTTACGAGTTTATACTCGTAACATAACAAAGCAATGGCAAGTATTATTATTCAAATTTAAATTCATTATTTACATCAATGTTATTAAATACACGGAAATGCTGCTGATATGTCACCCTTCTATCAGCTTCTATCATTAGCCACACTGCACTCACGTTATCTTCAGTAGTCGCCGTAAAAAGACGTCCTTCTCGCGAATCATCAATGAGTTTGCTTTGACCACGTTCCAACTCATTAAACCAGTTGTAAACAGTGGCACAGGATAAGGCTTCGTCATGAAATGCTAATCGAAGTCTATCGTAACATTGTTGTTGAGTATGACTGCAACGAAAGTCGTAATAAACAATTGAACGAAAATATTCTTTAGTCAAATCCATATCGACGCACAACAGACACTTTAAATTGGCGCCAATTTATATAGATAAATGACATAGCGAATTCATTACACATCTACTGATTTCCAAAGAGTTCCTAATTCGAAAATTGAAATAAATTTTTCATCGGCTGCTTTTCATAATGGCCTATTTTAAAAACATTCAGTGTGACGCCCGTATGAGCCACCACCGGTTGGTGCTGAATAGTACACAGACATTGTCCTGCACACTTTTGAAAACAATCGTAAGTCAAAGTCAAAGCATTTATTTCAAATAGGCACATAAAAGGAACTTTTGAAGGTCAACATTTACATTAAAATTGAATTGATCCTAGCCGCCCCTTCCAAAAGGTAGTTTCGTATGTAGAAGAATGGGCAAGAAACTCCACCGTTACTCTTTTAAAATGTGTTACAATATTTGGTATACATTAATTATATAATATTATATGTGAAGACGATGCACCTATAATAAAATTACCCCACACCACAATAGGTAAAGGGATAAAAAATAGTAGCAATGACAAATAAGTTAATTATGTGATAGATAGATACATGGTGCTCACATATCTACAAATATTGTAAAAGTATACGATTTTCCAAATAAAACACGTGATATCTCAGTGTGTGAGTTACGTACAAATCTGTTTCGAGTCAGCACCTTTTTAATGGTGGAGTTTCACCCAGTAACTGGTTTGTGGAGGTCAGATAGGCAGTCGCTCCACGTAAAATACTGGTATTCAGCTGCATCCGGTTAGACTTGAAACTGACCTCAAAAATAGTTGGAAAAGGCTGCTACACAGAGTTTGGCCTCATATGTTTGCAATAGAATGGCAATAGACAATAGGACAATCATATTCGCTCTCAACACTTTTCTAAAGCCACGCGCGATATCGCAACGGTAAAGTTTTAGTTACTTATGAAAGCGGTGAACGGTCACACAAATCACAACAAAATGTTGCGGCTCGGCTTCTTAGGCGTTGGTTGGGTCATACACATGAATTGGCTTTACGCGCATCGACGCCAGATATAACAACAATGGTGCCACTTTCGCAGTTTGCGCTTCAATGACCCAATAGCTGTCGATCGATATACGTGTGTGTAGTGCACTTTTCATGTGTGTTGGGAATACTAGGATTTTTTGTTTTAAAGTATAATAACATTTTTTACTATACCTTAATCCACAAGTATAAGAAACTTGCATCCTTCTTCTTATCTTGCTTAGGAGAGTCATGAACGAACTGTGCCATAAACTATTTTTTATGCAATGTTATTTCTTATTATTTTTTTAAAAAAACCTCTCAGTCGAATAAAATAAATAAGATTTAAATGATAAAAATATGGGTGCTGCGTTTTTCCTTCTAATAATTTAATAAACTCTCATAATAAAATCGAGTGATCTATGGCCAAAAATAAGATTTATTCATCTTTGAATTTTCTCACGGTACCAGGGACACATAGATCACATGTAGGTATTCGATCCAACTGAAATCATATCTGCAAATATTGTAGTACGCAACTATATGTTGTGCACTGTCCGAATACTTCTAAAGATTTTCAGGCAACAACACGTGGATCTAAACCACAACAACAAAACGTCGTGATTTAATTAATCACTATGCACTGTAAGTTTAGTTTATAAAATATTTTTATATAATGTAATTTTCTAAATTACTTACCGACATCCCGTTTCAACGTTTTCAATAAATGTGTCTACTGACCACGGCGTTTCTTCTGTAAAATATTAAAATAAAAATAACTTGTCTCCTGATTAGAAACTCGTAAAATATATAGAGCTTTTATGTTATCCTAGAAAGAGACCACCACACAATTTTGTATCATTTAAAAACGCAACAATCGAAAGTCTAGCTGTTCTGAATACCAAGCAGATGTGTGTATCGAAAATTATCTGCTAATCTAGCCTTAAACCTAATTTAGACTAAGGGGTAGTTATTTTTGAGTTTCTTATAATACGGAATTATTGAATTTAGTTCAAAATATTACTGTAATTAAAGTAACGTCTTGCATTCCACTCAGCATATATATTATACGGTTAGTATATATATCGTGAACCCTAGTTACTAGGACATCAAAGCTTTTGATAGCTGCATTGGCGAGGTCAATGAATTCCCGCCAGTCGGCACTTGTCCAACCCACAAACCGGAGGCCGGGGAGTAAAAGAGACGACAAGCGTACAACTTGAGGGAGAAAAAGTGGGCGAACCTCGAGTTTCACACGCCGTACTTTGCGAAGGTAGTCCTCTAAGAGGAACTGAAAAAATATAGGTATACATTAAGCTACATGACATCCATTCATAAATATTTTTGACGATAATATCACTGGATATCACTGGTGCTAACCACTCAACTAAACTGAACTATAAAATGTATTTCCAACTCACTTGTAAAGATTCATTGACGAGTGTAAAGTATTTTTTCTTAGTATACAGCGAGTGGCACACAATGGGTAAATCGACTCCCATCTTGACGAGGCAGTCTGATTCTCTGATTAGGAGTCGTACTGTGTGGTCGAGGTTTACGACGACGCAGCCACTTTCATCAATCCTCAGTAGCGTGTTGTTCAGGCTGTCATCCACATCCCACAACTAGAAAGAATAAAACTATAATTAATTCAAGTCGTGTAGTTAAACACAACAGACACCTATCTGCCGATGTCTTAAAAATCCACAGACGTAATTATTTCTTAAAAAAATAACATTGCGAGTAAGTTATTTAAAGCACAAAACTCCGTTTTAAATACTTCTACTACGCAGCTACGGCGTAGCATAGTCAAGGCTACGCTTACTACGTACTCGTAGCAGATGTCGCCTACGCATCTGAGTAGTTACGTAGTTCATACTTTTGCTACGCGAGCGACGTAATCAGAATGGAATAAAGTTCTAGCTACCGGAAAACATATCTAGGTATCTATTGTCGATAAAAATAATAAAGTTCATAAAATGAAAAGGTGTTTGCTCAAATGAATATTCTGCAGATTTGTTAAAATATTTTTTGGTAAGAATCGCTCCAAGAATGTTTAAGAAAATGTTTGTAACAAGTGTTTTATATTACATGTAAAATATTTAAACTTATTATATTATTTTTAATGTTAATCATACTAACACACCTTCTGTAATTCTGTGGATGTCTATGTGTGTTCTTGTCAGCTTTTATACCTAAATAGTACAGAGTTATTTCATTAGTACCACGGAATAACAAAAACATAATTCGCATGCACCAATCATCCCCAAAACTAATATTGTTGCAACGTCTCTTCATTTTGATGCTACCCTTACACTGGCACGGGTATAAATAGTGCGGATTCCACTACAAAACTACTATTGATATAGTATAATTATGCGTCAGCATTGCTTCTGAGTAGTTATGACGTCATAGTACTCTGGAACGACGTCGTTCAAGTTATTCCGCCTGCTGAAACCATATTGCGACTAAGCACCTTTTTTTCTATGTAATATCTATCTACTAAGTACATATTAATAATTATTATTAATTTGTTTAACTTGTGTGCATTAAAAGAAAAAAAGAAATAAAAGATTTATCTATTTTACCTACTTCTTTTCTTCTTTTAATAATTTTCATTCATTAATTAAATACATTACAAAATAATGTAATCTCTTCTTCTTTTCTTCTCTATTATAAATTAAACTGAATTTTCGTGTCTGTCTTTTTACCGCGTTCGTTGGTCTTCTAACTACGCAAATGATTTTGATAAAACTGTTGTTTAAAAGTTATTTAGCCCGTAATCAGGCCAACTTTTTCCACCACACACTTAATCCATATTATTAACAATAGGTATACATTTTTGGTTGCCATTCTAAGCGCATAACTATGCCCATCGTGTTGTTTTTGATCTTGAACATACTGAGGAGTTAATTGTTAGTAATAAATGGTTTAATAAAGGCACCAGTCTAATGACAAAGATGTAACAATATTTACTTGTTGGTAGTTATGTTATCCTAGTAAGTCACCTCGTAGTGCTCACACCTGTTGAATGTAGCGTTTCAAGTACTTTTGTGTTGGTTGTATGTTGACAAACCGTTTACTATAAAATCAAGGTTCTCATTTGAATCAATACCACTTTTATTAAATAGATACTAAACCATTTTAAAATTAATGTTGTAGGTATTTGCGTGTCTAGAGAATTAATGAGTTTTCATTAAAAACAAGTTACAATCTCTGTTCAAACTTAAATTTTATAGTCACGGAAGAAAGGTTTTTTGGGTAAATAAATCACTTACTTAGCTACTATTTTACACGCAGAATAAAAAGGAAGACCAATGATCACAAATGATTTTCTATTTTTCTTATTCCGTATTGCTACAGTCTAACTTATCTCTAACTTACGACGCCCGCCCGCGCTGTTATTTAGTCTTCGCTTAGCGTTCTTTCTGGCTTTATTTATTTTTGCTCAGCTCTTAAGGAACGTAGCGTGATGTTTAATAGCCTATAACCCTCCTCAAGAATTGGGCTATCAAATGGAAAAAAAAAACAATTCCGACTGATTGTTCCAGGGATTACCGAGTCCAAACAAACAAACGCTTCAGCTTTAATAAATTTGTATTGATTAATTGCTTATCAGTTTTATTTCAGTCAAAATATATACGCAACAACTGGAACCTCGGAATCTCTTTAGGGAAATTATAGGAGTGGCTAAGTATTCATTAGACAACAAAATCTATGTTTTCGATTGTCCTACTACAAGTCAAAGGGCTTATTTCCCTACTTTATATTCGTCTACCGTAAATGCGGATACGTTATAAATAACCTTAAACATTAGGTTGGCATTGTATTTGCTACGACGTAGCAGACGCCAGAGCTATGAAAGCTACACGGTTCTAGCAGTATCAACCGCAACCCGTCCTAACCAAAACGGACAGTCGCACGAATACGCGATCGTATGTATGAACTTTGAGCTACAAACAGCGTCACTATGTCCCCTCAAGTTTTGAATTATTGTACTGCTATAACATTGATTTCGTTACGACTATCAGAATACTTTTAAAAAGACGGAGATTTGAACTAACGCTTCGCCCAACAGCGCCATTCAATACGGCAGTTTTTGATAACTGGAGTCATCTATTATACCCATCATTGCGTATTTGGATGGCACCATTTTAAATTTCTTGATCGATCTCCTAAGAACTTATTCTATCCTGGTACCCCTATTCGAGTTGCAGGCGTTTTTGAACAATAAAGCGCCACGTTGTACCACCACCACGTGTACGCCACACGAAAGACACAAATTCATTTTCTCGAACATTTGCTTTGCATTTGGGGTTTAGTACTAGGTTATCAGAATCAGTCAGGAGGTTAATTGGCTGGACCCGCCATTACTTCGATGGACTACGCTACCTACGTCACTTTCGTTGTGATAATAGTAATAACAATAACTTTCAGTAGCGCCATCAGGATGGAATTTGGTGTGGACAAATGTGCGGTCATGCATGTAAAGCGAGGGGAGATTGTTGAATCCGTGGGAACCCAACTCTCGGATTCCACAAACCTTAGAGCCCTCTCCGCATCCGAAACCTATAAGTATTTGGGTATGTCGGAAACGTTAGGTATCAATGCTACTGACATGAAGCAGTCGTTGAGGGAACGCTTCTTTGGCCGCCTGAAAAAAGTACTTAATAGTCTTCTATCAGGCGGAAACAAGGTGCGCGCCTTCAACGGTTGGGTCATGCCAGTTTTGATGTACTCTTTCGGCATACTCAAATGGACTCAGACCTAACTCGACGCCCTGGATAGGAGGGTCCGTACGCTGCTGACTGCAAATCGAATGCATCACCCACGATCATCGGTAATGAGGCTGTATATCCCGCGAAAGTGTGGAGGTCGAGGCTTTTTAAACGCTAAGACCCTCCACAATCGCGAGATATGCAGTCTCAGGGAATATTTCCTAGAAACCGACGTGGGTATGCATCGAGATGTAGTCACGGTGGACAAGGGCCTCACCCCGCTCTCCTTGGCTAAAGAGAACTGGCGCAAACCTGTAGTGCTTGACACTAATGATCGCATGGAGGTATGGCAGAGTAAGGAGCTCCACGGACGCTTTTTCCGGGCCCTACATGGACCGGATGTAGATCTACTAGCGTCCGTTGCCTGGCTGCGTTTCGGTGACCTCTTTGGAGAAACCGAAGGTTTTGTCTGTGCAATTATGGACGAAGTTATGATGAAGTTATGTTCAGTATCTTGGTTCACTCGTGCAAAGCGATGGCGAAGTAGATCGGACGGTTAAGCACAGAATGAACACAGGATAGATGAAATGTCGGCCGATCACTGTAATAATCTGCGGCACCCGCATTCCCCTTAGGCTTAAGGGGATGATATATAAAACAATGGTTAGACCTGCGGTATGAATCAAAATGTTGGGCCACAAAAGGGATCAATGAAAGGCAATTAACCTTTGTCTTACTTAGTAAGACGTGGAGAGTAAAATTTATTTTCTCAAACATGCTTGGAGAGCATTATTTTGACAACCTTCTGCGATATACATCGAAATTGCTGTACTGGCCAAATACATGCGAGCAGCGGCCGGCAAAAGTTGTATGAAAATCCATATCTGTCGTGGTTTAGCGGCCAAATAAATTACATAGTAGTAAACTCATATCTATCGTGTAATTTAAAAATGGAACGATCTTTTAATCTGTAACATGGCAACCAAGGAGGTAACTTATCAAAGGTTGTATTAAAAATTCGAACTAGCTTGCAAATAGAAAGCTGTTTATTGGAAAAAAAACAATGAACACTTTAACGCGGGAAAAAATATTGTTCTTCGTTGTTCGTCGTTAGTTTTTAAAAGTAATTGTATTTTATTTTCGCGCATTATTTGAGAAAAGTACTATACAAGCATTGGCCACAACTAGGCATTGATGGACTTAAAGTATGTACATTTACACGTTCGTCTATCAATGCCTATTTTGCTGGCCGCTACAGTAATGTACTATAAGCTGCATTACACTAACTTTTAATCACTGAAAGAACGGTGGCCATGCATGGGCACGGACAATGCTTTGGCGTCGCAAAAGGCGTTACAATAAACCTCGACGTACTAGGATATCAGAGAGCAAAGAAAATATACTATCAGCCTGAACCGAGTTCAGTCATCGCTGTCTATAGGGGTTGATAAAGCAACCCTTGTTGTTGAAAACGTATGATTAAGCTGTGTATGTCTCTCTCTAACCAACACCGTACAATCTTCAGTGAGCAGGACATAATCAACCCCCATAGTACGTAGTAAAAACTTCACACATGAACGTTACCAGTGTGCGTGCATCTAGTAAATCAAGTTTTACTCTCAGTTTCAAAGAGAACTTTAAACAAGTGACATCTATATTTTATTTCATTCTTTTCGAAATTAAACCCACCACCGATTATTCGATAAATAACATTACATTTTAGCAACTGTAATATTTTTTTTATTTTTTTTTATAAAGTATTTTCTCTTTAATAGCTTAATGAAAAAACACTTTAAAGCAAATGTAATTTAATTTAACGAATAATCGGTGGTGCGATTATTCGATAAATAAAATTACATTTGCTTTTAAAGAGAAAATACTTTATTAAAAATATCGCAATTCTAAACTATTAAGGAGACGGATAATAGTTGTCAAGGATCGAGTTCGCATCGAAATAGGAAGGTTCAATAAACAACTGTTATTATAACAAGTTCGTATAACATTATGCAGAAACCATCTTGCTATGCTATTTTAATGAACACTTTTTTACAATGAAAGTTGTGTTTTACATCATTATCGTTAGCTGAACTACTGAACGAGTCTCAACTCAAATTAGTCTCAGTAGTCCGGCCCCAAAACAACCGAACTAGTGAGACTAGCGGTATGTGCATGGGTATTTATATATAAGATGTAGGAACTACCAAATGTAAGAACGTTAACATGAAACAAAAGACTCCACTCTTTGGGTGAACTAGTATGACACCTGTAACTTAGTTCTTGTATCGCCATCCTATTCCAGCTCTCATTGTCTGTTAGTAAAATACCAAAATTGCCTTATTTCAGTTAAGTTTATGAACGAGCGATTCGGAACCACTGTCATATTTTTTATATAATGACTAGCTTTTTGATCTTGGACACGTTGTATGGGACAAAGTTAAGGGTAAAGTGTTTCTACATTTTATTAGTATGATACCTTGTACAGTCACGAGCACTAACACACACTACACATCCTACACACAAACATACACCTTAGCAAAATTTAAAAGCGAATTTCTCGTGGAATATTGATTGCAACTTTGAAATAGGACCTATTTCATAACACTATAGGTCCCAAAATACTATGTTCATAACATCATAAAATTGCAATCAATAAAGTAGGAGAAAATCACATTTAGAAGTTGCTAAGTGTATACATATTAGTGCTCGTGACTGTACGACCACTTTAGGAAAACGTTGATTTCGTAAGGTGGACACTAATCTTATACTACACTTCTGGATTTTGTCATATTTTACTTCTTTGCCAATTGATGTAATACCGACGTCACATTATTAGCATCTCCATTTGCATCGTGTTATTAAATTTTGATGTCAAGTAAGAATGGTTAAGGTTTATGTAAGTCGATCTTTCCAATGTTTTCTCCAATACCAAAGACCGACAGAACATCCCAATCGCCTTTATTCCTATGGGAATCGTTGCAGAAAAAAATTTAAAATCATAAAAATCCCCTTGCAGAAGCTGCTGTGCTCATGTACCTTGAATCTATGCTTCCCTGATACCAAACGCCTCTCGAACGCCCAAATCGGCTTCCTTCGGTCGTTAGTGTGGCGTTCCAACGAAGAACACGGGAACTAAAGATTGGAACCGTGAATGGGAAAAGATAGTGTTTGATAGACGTCTAGTACATTTAACACTTTCTAATTTTCTCCTCTTTATGAAAATGTTACAAAGGAAATTCAGTTAATCTAGCAATAGAACCAGCGTTTACTTTAAATGCTTCACCATCTTGCAGAATCGTAATAATTCTGTATTATGGAATTTATGGATCCATCTTATTAAAATTATTTCTAGGAAGTAAATATTAAAATTTATTTAGTATAATATAATATTTAAATATGTAATATAGATTTATTTATAAGTGGTTATCGTTATTATCTATAAGACTATTTGATTACGGATAAAATAAATTTTGTTTAAGAATTGAATATCTCCATTTATTTCCTGCGCAGGGCAGGATAAGCAGTATTATGGATCGTGAAGTAGCCATAATAATATTATGTCACATTATTTAAGTTAATTCTTATTTATCTGTTAGCCGCTAGCTTGCAACGATAAAAAACCGCGCGAAAAAAATCCCCGTGCGTGAAGGACGCGATGACGTCAACACAGCGGGCGGTCGCCGGGCGTCAGATGTTTATATTTTTTCCACATGGTAAATAGTCATCCGTTATATACCTACATAAGCATTTTTTTTTCTATAAATGTGTATCAAATACTCGTTGTACATAAATTGTCGATAATTATTACGTCACTCACATCACATAATTGACAAAACGACATTTTGACGAGACAATTCGGGTGTCAGTCGTTAGACGTTTTATATGAATTCAAAATTAGTCCTGTATTTTCGCTAATATTTAATATATTTTCTAGTTTTCTGGTGATCCACAGGATAGAAAAGCGATTGTTATAATATGTGTCCATTTGCGCGTTATTAATCAGCGACGCGCAGAAATATCGCTATTACTAGGCATTCAATGTTACTAGGTAATTTTGACCATCCATCTTACAAAGATATTTGGAAGCAAATTAGAAATGGATACTTTTCTCTTTTTATTTGTCTTTTATGTCGAAAACTGAAGTTATTTTCATATATGGTGCACGTCATTTCCTGCCAGTTTTCAAAAACAAATACTTCAGTTTTGGAAGTCGGTAGCATGAGACCCCTGTACCTCGGGAAGTACGTAGGTAAAGCCATTGGTCCTTCGCCTGATCTCTCCCCGGTTGTGTAGGATGGCCGTCCCATCAGACTATGATGGTGAGGGAAGAATAAGTGCCCCTGTGTTTTCGCACACTCTTTGGCACTAAAATATATCCTACGGACTTGGCTCCGTTGAGATTGGCCGCGGTGACCGAAATTCGGTTGGGATTAGTGATCAAATAAATTCTTAGAGATCTCACATTTTGGTTCATCCACACAGCTTTCATGGTCTCCTCGTAGTTATTAATGAGGGAGCGGGTGTTGGAGTACTTGAGGGTATTTCATACATAGTTGAAATATTCAATATCTTAAAAAATCATGAGATTAATCGTTCGTTAGTGCGATTAATTTTAGTTTATTCAAAATTAAGTAAGTAAAACGGTACTTGAGTCTATCAATATGCCTTAGATAGGATAGGTAGATGGGAGCTTTATCTAAAACAAGCATAACACTAATGTTGTGATACAAAAGGTGTGATACTAGCGCTGTGACGACGAGGAAAAAAAATATTCGTTGTCTCACTGGTGTTACCTTTGTATTTGCTCCGTGGGTGTTACAACCTGTGTGACATGGAGTCGGGGATGGTTTTATTTAGTATGGCGTTTGATTACGATACACCTGTTGCGAAATATGCATGCACATTTTTAATCTCCACCTTTACCATGTCGATTATAAATTTATATGACATTAACAACTCTTTTGATACAATATATATACCGACACATCATTATCTTAATGTTCTGCCATGTCCTTCGATATCAAGCGCGAAAAATCTCGTGCCGTACAAAATAATGTATACGCTGCGTCCCATTTCACTTTCAATGTGCGCAGGTAGCAGTATCGATTTTCCGCCGCCCACTTACTCTGAGCTAAAAGCCCCATACTAGCGAGCAGCAAGCGACCAGGAGTTTATAATGCGACAAGAGGTCGCGTGGCTGTTTCCATTGTTGTATGACTAGTTTTTTCCCGCGGAATCGTATACATTTTCTTTTTTAGTTAATTAAGGAATGAACCTTATCCGGCGACTAGCTGTGCCCGCGGCTTCGCTCACGTGACTTTGTATTATTTTGGCATTATAGGTCAAGGGAAACGTGAAGTCCGTAGCAAAATGACAAAAAAGGAACCCTTATAATTTCGACCTGTCCATTTGTCTTTCTGTCCGTCCTTATGTCACAGCCATTTTACTTATAGGCATTAAAAAGACACAATAATACAAAGTCAAAAATTACTTTAATATTGGCAGTAGCTGTCTTTGGTTTTGTATTTTCGGTTTTTGCCACCGGCTTCCGAAAGTCAATTTATTTTGAAATTACTAACGCCAATCCAGAGTTTAGTGACTTAACCCTCCCACATCGTTGGGTTAAATATTTAAAAGTTTAACCTTAGATTTACCTCTAACTTATTTGACGAATTTATTTGATTAACCCCGAGTTAGCTGTTAACTCCAAGTTATTTGTGTGTGCATGCATACCCATGAACGTGTGTTGGCCTAAATGAAGTAATGTTATCGAGTAAAGTTCTTTGTTTTTCTTCGTTCCTTGTGTTATTGTCGTCTGTCACAGAACTATGTGGCAGTGTAGCTATTTGGTAGCAGCCACGACCGTGTAGCTGCCGTAGCAATGACGAATTCAATTTACATAGGTAGTAATTTTAAATTTCTCTCTTGAAGGTTTCGTTGTTGCCTAATTTTGTTTTATTCATAACGTATTTACCAGTTACTTTACGATTACCTGAAATATGTGAACATATTTATTTTTAATCTTAAAACCTTGAGGCTTACCTATCTTTGAGTGTAAGGAGAACGTTCACGCCTCAAGCTTCTGCAAAAATACTAATGTCCTATGTTTCCGTAACTTTTATTTAGTACTTTTTACATTATTAAAAACTTGTTTTAAAAAAAGATTATTATTATTCTACTATTATATGACTTTAATTCACATGTTTTAAGAAACAATAGATATGAGGTGGGTGCAGTTCATCAGAAAACTTTTCTGATGAAATAAAAAGAAGTGTTTGCTATTATCATGTTATCTAATTTTCATAATATAATACAAATAACTTTGGGTACACACCAATGACATGGATATTTACTTTGTAAAGTATTACATTATTTTAATTATTGTGTATGTGAGTCTTTGTTTTGTTTTAAATTAATGAAAATAATAATTCAATTTTCTGAGATCGGAATGACCTACACTTCAAAATCACACTTACAAAGAAAGTTTTAGCAGCTCTGAAAATAAACAACTACAGTCCTGGAGAACATTAAAAACAACTCTGGCATACATTTTTACACGAGTCGATTTTAAGTCACTTTTTGACCGAATTTCAAGGCGTTTATAATATTGTGTCTTACAGTTGGAATAAAATCTTTAAACGTTAGCATGGTGTCCACGTTTTCACATCATCTTATCCTTACGCAGGTCTGCTAGCAATAGCCTAAGACATAAGCAGTACCTACCTTTTGTACTTAATCTTTTTCAAATCATATGATCTATTTCAGATATAATATCCACAGTAGGTACCTACTTAATATTTTTCATAATTAAGTTACCTTTATTGTTTTATTGTTATTATTATTGTTTATACATAACATAATATCACGGCTGCTTCCCCGAAAGGTTAAGCAGAGGAGTTATGTTTAAGTCCCAAGTAATAGGAAGTCAAAGCAAAGCAGGCAGTCTATTGCCATAAACTGGGCACAAATCATGACTCCAGGCTAGCAACTGAGTAATTCCTAGTGGAAAACCCAATTACACTTCACCCAATCAAGGTTACGATCAAAGTAAAACATACGTCGTAAGCTTGGTTGCCCTGCAGCACAAGTGCATTGGTAGCGTGATAGCGTCTGTATCAACAGCGCATCGGGTACTGTTGCAACGCACCACTATCATGCACGAAAATGGGTATAAAACATCTCCTTGTGATTCATACAATCCTAATATCCTACTCTTGTACTGGAATGTCTATTTGATTATTGAACATGCGCATTACGCCAATGGTCACGTGGACTGCTACTATATTTTCTATATCTATTACCACGTTCTTTTGTAGTCTGGCGTCCTAGTGTATCGCCTTGTGATGGCGACCCTGTCTAAGGTTATTTATTTATAGAATGGGACTGGGTCTAGGTCGATAAGTCATTCATTTGTATGTCAGTGTCAGAGTTCAACCGGTAGAGTAAAAAGCATCGCATTTGTACTCAAGACTATGTTAAATGCTGAGTTTTACTAAATATTTAGTAATAGCCTAAGATCCGATTAGATACGACCTTCACCTTTTCTATCAAATTGAGTATGTTAAAAATATATCGCGAGTGGGTTGGCTAAAAATTCCTGACCAGACTATGATTTATAAAAAATTCGAAATGACTTTTTTGAGACATTGCACTCATTAGTATAACGAATAAATTTAATACCAATCGAAAGTGTGAAGCCGATAGAATATATAAACGCTGGGTTGCACATTTTTTTCTGGCGTAACTAAGCGGTAACTAACGGTAGGCAGGTAAATAGTTACGTCGATACTAGTAATTTCAACCCATTCTTTTATCATAATAAGCGGTACCTCATAGCGAAGACGATGACAAAGGGGCTGCGAAAAATCTGGTTTGAATGACGGTTGTGAAATTGTGTTCACAATACAGCTCTCCCTGCCCTTTTTGGAAAAAAAGAAAAGTCTTGTCTATGTACCCATAAATAGGTATAACCAACCTATAGATGTTGTCATGTCACCACCGCTACTGAAGAATAAAGATCGTCTCACTACGTGAAAGAAAATCGTGCAAGTGCCACCCTCAACGTGTGTGTTGTGTTTACGACTAAGAATAGCATAATATCGATTTTTCACTAAAATAATATGCTCATAACAAATTACCAACAGTACGCGTGACTTACATTTGCGATACGTCATAAAAGAGTGAAACGGAACGGAACGAGCCGTTGACTTTATTCTAAAGCGGAATTGAAAATGCGGAACGTAGACAGAGAATGCTAAGATTAATTAATTTTAACTTCTTTATGTTCATGCATTCCTGGTGACGTCATTAAACTTTTCGACGGCGTTTGAGTTCTTCTTGTTCTGCCCCAGAACAAGAAGAACTCAAACGCCGTCTGACTGACTATACAGCCATCGGATCGAAATATTCATATTTTGAGGGACCACAAGGAACATCAAGTAATCATCAAGTGATCATTAGGTAATCGGTTTCTCAAAAACTGCCAACTAGTCTTAGGGTTCAAAGCTATTGTAATAGGTCAAGGTCAAAAGACTGAGAGAATATCTAGTGGGTATCAGCTAACGAAACGGGTGCATTTCAGGGGTTACCAAAAATGACAACGCGTTTCAAATTGGCTGTTAAAATCCTCGCTAGTAGGTATAGAGGCCAGTATGTCATGTCCAACTCTAACGAAAACGACCGGGGTTTATCATTCGACACTCACGACCAACTTGATGTCATGAAGGTACTCAGGCGTACTACAATCTCACGCATACCAAAACAAAACAGCAGCAGTTTTCTTTTATAGGAATCTGTCGGCCCTGTTACTGGTGATACCACCTTTAAAAGTGATGAAGGCATTACGATTCTTCTCTTTTGTCATTTAGTTTGGTAACTTTTCCCCAGCGACTATCTGGCATTTTACCATGATTCACACACAGACCATTTTTTTGCCATGTGCAGAGATGGCACCGGAGGCATTATTTCCAATCCTGATGTCCGTCCACCCTGTACGATGCACAACGCAAAATTCTATGCCTTCGCAGCAAAGCCCTCCCTAGAAAATACAAAATCAACGACACGAGCACACGAAGCGCAGCCCTCGCGTCCTTGATTTTGTATTTTAACGCATGCGCATTGGTAAGCAGTCCACATGTCGGACGTCCTTTTCCTCTATTTAAATCTACTGCTGCTTCATGGGCTCCTAGTACATTTCTACCATTGTTAAACAACTTTGTTCCAGTGCACAACGCTAATTGCGACGTGGGCTTCCAGCATGCGTTACCACCATACATACCCGCGATATTGAAAGTTTCTATCGGTTTGCGTAAATTGGAGCTGAAGAGTTTGTTTATTTAGACGCGCTTATCTCTGGAACTACTGGTTGGATTTGAAAAAATATTTTTGATAAATCTAAATCTTGCGTGATTAAGCTTTACTGTTGTGTTTGGACTGTAGCGAATAACATCTCAGTATTTTGTATGAATAAAGTGTGCGTGATTATTGATTTATGATTAAGCTTATCTTTTATACAATATTTTATTTTCACATCTTCTAACATACGCCCAAGGTCCTCTGTAGTTTGTTATACAAGAACCACTGTAGGTGTAAGCACGATGCGATCATATTCATTTAAACTCTTCAAAGGTATGCTGTCCTGGTAGTATATTAACGTTCGCGCGGGCGTTGGGAGGGATCTCAGGACCTTATGCTAGGGTTGCTTTAATCTGGGCGTAGTCATGATTTTGATTGGTTATGAAGGTCAGCGGGGGTGTTTCCTCTAATTTGACTCGGTAAAGTTTAAAAACAAAATACAATAAAATAGAAATATTATAATAAGGTGAAGCCTCCTTTTGCAAAAATGCAGTTTTACTTTACATTAAAATTGGCTACGTGATTAGAATGAACTTCTCGCATGCAATGAATCCCGATTGTTTTACCTCAATATCCTCCTTATTAGGCAGGAGAGGTGCTTCCAAAATGTTCTTCAAGCAAAAGTCTTCGTTGTCCAACTCGAAGTTGTATTTGGTGACTTCCATAATCCGTTGCCAATGGCACGACTTCATCGCTTTGTTGGCCATCAGCTCCAAGAGTGGGCACATGTCGTTGAAGTCATCTATGGTTTTCTGAAGAGCGCAGAATTCAGGCCATTCTTTGAGCCTGCGAAAGAAGGTTGAAGATTTTAGTTGATATGAATTTTATAATGTAGGTACGTAAATGTTTAAGGTTTACCAACGACTGTATCCAGTGTGTCTGAGTGTGTCAATCAGGTTTTAGTGGTAAGTAACATTTCTCTTTACCCCTTTGGCAATTTTCTGCATCTATTCTGGAACTCCATAAGCTCATTGTTGATCACTTCAATGTTCACTTCTCCCCAAGGAATATCATAATAACTGCTGACCCTGTCTATGACGTCATTGTATAGTTAGTACAGCTTCTGTAGAAGATTCAGTTCTTTTCTATTCTGGGCAAGTTCCGGATTCTCAGTGTGGGGTAGGCCGAAAAGCTCCTCACCATTTTGGTACGTTAGAACCTTTCGCCACATACCATCGAAGCGGTTCTAAGAAAATATAAATATGTGTGACAGTTTCATTTACAAGTAACAAGTTGGTAAAATAATAACATGAAAAACTGTAGGGTTCTGAACCTGGAATAATATCCGCCTATCAGAAGCGTCTCTAGGACTCAACCCTGGGTGCATAGGGCCCGCATATCGGTACTCATGGACATACTCCGAATTGTCTTCTCTAAACCTGTCCAGGTTACTGTTGAGATCGGCTTCCAGCTGCGGTTGCATCTTTAGCAGCGTGAAGTGTGAAGCAAAGGCCCTAGCTTGCAGCTGCTGCCAGGTGTAGCGGAGATTGTCCACTTGTTCTATGTCTTCTTTGCTGACTGGTAACTCGTAACGGGTTATAATGTTGAATGCTTCCTGTAATTATTGTTTGTTTGCTTAATCTGATTGATTTGATGAGAAAACCTAACGTTGCGCCAATTTAAATCACAGATTAAATTTAACTATTTAGCAACATTACAAATTGGTTGGTAATATATCCCTATCTCCCATCCCTTCCTTGCACGGAACCTATCGTACTTGTGGAAGCGAGATGGCAACGTACGGCGGAAGTGATCCGTCATTAGACATTCATAAGATTTTTGTTCGTTGGCTATGAACCTTTGTGTCGAGAACATTGCGTTCCTAAGAAAAACTACAAAACTGGTGAAACTTGGTGTTTTGTGCGTGAAAACCGCTGTGAATCTTGCTGAGGAGCTGCCGACGACGAAATCAAGGTACCGTGCACCCCTGTAACCCTTAAGATAGACCGATTTCACCCTGTGTCTCCACGCGGTCTTACAACGTCCCGTTTCATTATTTTCTAAGTTGATTTTGTTGCTTTTATTTTGCTTTCCCGCGAACCCATTGGTCCTTCGTACCGGATTCCACCTGGAATCAGTGAATAGCCAACCACCTCCCTATCCTGGGTCAATTTGTCGCAAATTCCGCAATTGTAGCCGCGCAGGACGCATGTGCCGGTGAGTTAGGTTATATATCGTAGATTCTAGTAAACCCCGCTAATATAGTAGTAAATTCGCATTCTTGTTCATATCGTATCGCCTCGTCGTGTCGTATCGTCGTAATCTAGCAATTAAGTTAGATTTTTCGCAACCGCAAACCTAACAAATAAGTTAAACAATCGTATTACAACAAATAATTATTTCGTGTCGTGACCCAGGAACATAACAAACATCTTAGTGATTTCGTATTAAAATATCGTATATTGTTTCGTATTGAACTGCATAATAAGTAGGTAATTATCTCGTTAGTAATATCCAGTCAAAACCGGTTCCGTAAACAAAGAACCACATTTCATAACTTCACTTGTCCTGTTGATTACATAATCGTGCGTTCACAAAATCATTTATTGTAATTTGTGGAGTGTAATCGATTCACAGTCCTTTCAGAACTACTTGTCGTAGATATTTATTTAGTCGTAAACCGCTAATAAAATATGGCGGACGCAACTCTAAAAAGATTAATATCGAAACGCGATCGGATATTTGCTCGCATGCAAGCCATATCTGACCAGGCAAAACGAATCGACTTAGAAGGATTCGATAAGGAGTCCTTCTTCTGTGACATTAAAACAGTTGATTCATTGCGTGTGGACTTTGAAAACATATTGGACCAAATTGTTGCCCATGAGCTCAAATTAAATCCTGACTGCGCTGTCTCCTATCAAGCGCTGTCTTCATTCGAAGACCTTTTGGGCCGTGTAAAGCGAGCTGAAGAAAAACTACTAGTTCAATCTCGTAATGAGGTCAAAAGGTCACCTCGATTACCTCCTATTGAAATCCCCGAATTTAACGGAGACCATAGAAATTGGCCATTGTTTATCGCTAGCTATAAAAACGCAGTGCATAATAATATTTCTCTGACAGACTGTGAGAGGTTATATTATTTGTTAGGAAAGTTAACAGGCAAGGCTCGTTCAATATGTGCGGGTATAAATCCATCAGCGGAGAACTACCCTCTTATTTTCGATTCGCTTTGTAAAAGGTATGAAGATAAGCGTCAGTCCGCAACTTCATACTTAGATCAATTATTTGAATTTAAATCTATTTCGACTGGAACCCCAAATAATTTAGAATCATTTCTCGATATATTCTCGTCGTCTGTAGCCGCTTTAAAAAACACAAAGGTCAATGACCTCGCTGATTTTGTTTTGTTACATATCGCTATTAAGAAAGTCGACCAAGATACTGTGCGTGCCTTCGAAACTAATTATCAACTAAGATCTAATAGTTCCGAAATTCCATCTTTTTCCGATTTGGATTGTTTCGTTCGTGACCATATAAAAATGTTAGAACGTACTTCATCATCTGTTGCTAGGGTCACCAATAATAAGAAACCACTCGAACGTAAGTCTACCGTCGCGTACGCCAGCACCTCTGGTCCCGAGAAAACAACATGTGGTCTATGCAGTGAGCAACATGATTACATTTATAAATGTAAGATATTTAATAGTAATAACCCTGATCAGCGTTTTAACTTCGTAAAGTCTAACAATTTGTGCATAAACCGTTTAAGTAGTGGTCATCGTGTCTCCGCGTGCGAGTCAACTTCTAGATGTAAAAGATGCCACCGCAAGCACCATACATTATTGTGCTTTGGGGCCCAGCAAGCCGCGTCTGCTAATGTTGCCAATGCGGCACCTAGTGACGCTAACGCTGCCTCCGCTCGCGATGACGTCACGCTGTGTGCGTTATCAGCTAATAATGAGGTTGACCATTTATCTCGATGCCCCACGACGGTTTTGATTGCAACTGCGCGTATTATTGTCGTGGATTCTCATGGTAATAAGCACTTTATTCGTGCATTGTTAGACAGCGCTTCTCAAAGTAATTTTATCACACGTGAGTGTTGTCAACGCTTAGGTTTAAACATAAATAATCGACCTACTTGTTCCGCCGTGAAAGGAATAGGCGGTTCAAGTAAAACAATTCAGGGTTCCGTAGAATTTAAATTTCATTCTCGCTTTGATCGTAACATAAATTATAGTGTCGACTCTTTGGTAGTAGATAAAATTACTGAACATCTACCAACTGCCACGGTTAATTCTTCACTCTTGTCTAACTTCAAAAACTTGCCGTTGGCAGACGACACATATTTTTCGCCAGGCCGGATTCAAGTATTGATCGGTGCTTCGATTTACCCACACTTACTCTTGTCGAATAAAGTTCAAGGACAGCCGCCATATGTATCACCGCTTGCTTTAGAAACTGTCCTTGGCTATGTTATAGTAGGTGACGCGCCGGTCCGTGTTGATAGCAACTCGACCGTTTCATATTGTTGTACAGCGGACCCGTTGGACTCTGCGGTCCGGAAATTTTGGGAATTGGAGGAGGTGGATGTTCCCCCTGTAGTCAGCTCGGATGACAGGGAGTGTGAGGAGTTTTACACACGCACTACTACTAGAGATAGTGACGGTCGATACGTGGTAGCTCTGCCTTTCAAGGGTGATGTCGAATCCCTTGGTAACTCACGTCAAGCAAGTGAACGTCGGTTTCACTGCTTGGAAAGGTGCAAGCTTCTCCACAATTAAAGGTCGCGTATGATAGCGTCATCCTCGAATATTTAGAAAAGGGTTATATTTCACCTGCAAATTCTGATTCTTCAGAAATTTCGTATTTTATTCCGCATCATGGGGTGATCAGGGATGATAAGGTCACAACCAAACTTCGTGTCGTTCTCGACGGTAGTTGCAAGACTACCTCCCGCATTTCGCTTAATGACCTCTTGTACGGTGGGCAAAACCTGCAAGGGAGTTTGTTTAATATTATCGTTGGTTTTAGTTTGTTTTCCATTGCACTCTCCGCAGACATTCGTCAGATGTTTCTTAGCATTGGAATCCGAGAATCTGATCGGCGTTTCCAACGCATTTTGTATCGCTTTTCCCCGCAAGAACCTTTACAGGTTTATGAGTTTAATCGTGTTGTTTTCGGGCTTAAGTCTAGCCCCTTCCATGCGCTGCGAACTATTAGGCAGCTGGCAGAGGATGAGGGTGACTCCTACCCTCAGGCTAAAAATATCGTCACTTCAGGGTTGTACATGGATGATTTCGTCCATTCCGTCCTCACGGAAGAGCAGGGTATTTCCACTGCCTCGGAGATGATAGGTCTCATGAAAGCTGGTCAGTTTGAATTGGTTAAATGGACCAGCAACTCCCAAGCCGTTTTAGACTCATTCCACCCTCGCCTCGCCTGCTAGCTGTCAAGGAATTCGACGAGTCCGACCAGCAGAAAGTACTAGGCTTATGTTGGTCGCCTACGTCAGATCACTTCAGCATGAGAGTCAATACTCCCGCACAAAATTGTACGAAACGAACAATATTATCGTGTGTCGCTTAATTATGGGACGTCATGGGATTTGTCGCACCTGTCGTCCTGTACGCTAAACTTCTTATCAAGCAGCTTTGGCTGCGTGATTGTGACTGGGATGATACCCCACCTGAGGATTTAGTCAGGCTGTGGACTCGCTTCAAGGAAGAGCTCCCATTGCTCTGTAATATTAAAATCCCACGTCACGTTGGTATCGTCGCCGATAGTGTGGTCACTATCTTGGCCTTCGCAGACGCCAGTGAGAAGGCATACGGGGGAGTGATTTACTTCCACGTCCAAAATAGCGATAGCAATATTGTTTACTTGCTAACCGCTAAATCGAAGGTCTCACCTAAGAAAGTCGTTTCTCTCGCTCGTCTGGAGCTTTGTGCTATTCTTGTGCTAGCTCAACTTATAAAAAATGTCATAGTCGCTTGTCAACCCCGCATTGTTCTTCGAAACATATTCGCATTTTCGGATTCGACAGTCGCGCTCTGTTGGGTACATTCGTCGCCCCATCGGTGGAAAACCTTTGTGGCCAACAGGGTGTCGTAAATACAAAGCGACTTGTCGCCACAAAATTTGTATCACGTGTCCGGTACGGACAATCCCGCAGATTGTCTGTCACGTGGTCTCACGCCTTCTCAAATTGTTGACCACACGCTTTGGTTCAGTGGTCCTCCGTGGGCCCATTTGGACGTCTCACAGTGGCCTGTCGTTCCCTTCAGTCCTTCGTCGGTGCCTGAAGCGCCCGAAGAGAAGAAGCTCTCGTTACTATCCGCTGTACCAAATGAAAGATCTCCTATTGTTTCTTTGGTCGATCGCATATCGTCCTGGAGTAAATTACTTCGAGTAGTAATTTACGTCTGTCGTTTTGTCGGGTTGTTACCTGTTAGATATCGCATTTCAGCGTCGGATTATTACTTCGCTGAACTACTCGTTCTTCGTGAGCTTCAACGCCTTTATTTCTCCACTGAGATTGCTAGACTCGGGGAAGGCAAGGATTGTAGTCCTGCTCTACGACACTTAAAGCCGTTTCTCAAGGACGGACTCATTAGAGTCGGAGGCCGTTTAAGAAATTCGGATTTAAGTTATGAAGGGAAATACCCCATTTTGCTTCCAAACAAGGATCCCGTTTTGAATTTACTAGTCGAATACCATCATACATTAAACTGTCACGCAGGTCCCGACCTGCTGATGTCACTCTTACGTCAGAGGTATTGGATACTTACTGCCCGTAATTTAATTAGGAATAGAATCCATAAATGCATTCCCTGCTTTCGACTTCGTCCTAAGACCAGTTTCCCTGAAATGGCGGATCATCGCTCTTGTCGTGTCGTCCAATCCGCTAAGCCGTTCGTTCACACGGGCACGGACTATGCCGGGCCGTTTAGGGTTACAATGGTGCCGATTCTGTTGTACACCGAACTAAACTAACTAAACTATCACTAAAATTCCTTACTTTTGGCTATGAGAATCTTAACGCTATTCTGCAAAATAAAATCTCTAAATTTAAAAATAATTTTGACACATCTAAAATCAAATTTGACAATTATTGCGACTCCACGTGGTACTTGTTTGCCGTACCACGTGATCTTTTTTTAGAGCCGTAGGCGCGCATTATGTGCGGCCTCGACTTGTTTTGTATGGAATTTTTTACTTTTTGTATGGAAAATATAAAAAAATATTACCAACACGTTGAGTTTTATAGGTTTACGGGTCGCAAAGGGGGTCGAAATTTTCATTATTTTTGCGATAGGACACACCGTTTTCGAGATATAAGCAAAAGAAAAGAAAAAAAGATAGGTACAGTACTGTTTTTGCATCTGAAGTCGAGGTGTTGGTGTGCATTTTAGTTCATGACAACTAATATTATTCCACACCTTTTTAATCGCGATTAAAAATAGTCAGATTTAGTTAAGACAATCAAAATTTTTGGTGATAAACGTAAAATTCAGAATAGCAAAATTGCCATTTTCACTAAATTATAATCTCAGTGCCATCTTAGTGCTGTCAAACTAAAATTTAGTTAAGTTGTGTCACTTTAGTCAATTTCAGAATGGGAAATCGTCGTTTGACAGGAATAAACTAAATTTTGGTGATTTTTAGTCTAGTTTAGAGAATTTTGTGACAAGAGAATCGGCACCATTGTCTCGCGGTCGAGGTGTTCGTTCGACCAAAGCCTACGTGTGTCTGTTCGTTTGCATGACTACACGCGCCGTGCACATTGAACTTGTTGGTGACCTTAGCACAGCAAATTTTATGGGCGCTTTCAAACGGTTCTTGTCAAGGCGTGGCCCAGTGAGTAGGATTTATTCGGATAACGGGACTAATTACATAGGCGCTAAACGCAAACTTTCGGAACTTCACGAATTCCTTTGTTCGAAATACCATAATACTGAATTTGGTCACATGCTAGCTGAGATTCGCATAGATTGGTCCCTCAATGTCCCGACTGCTAGTCACTTTGGGGGCAATTGGGAAGCTAATATTAAAAGTTTAAAGTCGCACTTGTATCGAGTCATAGGTGACACTATTCTCTCATTCGAAGAATTAAGTACCGTTCTTACCCAAGTCGAATCGGTAATGAACACTAGGCCTCTATGCAGGACACTGTCTAGTGATCCTTCGGAACCGCTAGCTTTAACTCCAGCGCATTTTTTGAATCTCACACCTTTAAGATATTTGCCTGCCGAGGAAATAGACGAGAGAACTACTGTTGCTAGACATGAATTGTTAGATAGACTGGTACAGTCGTTTTGGCGTTTTGTTCGTTGGCTATGAACCTTTGTGTCGAGAACATTGCGTTCCTAAGAAAAACTACAAAACTGGTGAAACTTGGTGTTTTGTGCGTGAAAACCGCTGTGAATCTTGCTGAGGAGCTGCCGACGACGAAATCAAGGTACCGTGCACCCCTGTAACCCTTAAGATAGACCGATTTCACCCTGTGTCTCCACGCGGTCTTACAACGTCCCGTTTCATTATTTTCTAAGTTGATTTTGTTGCTTTTATTTTGCTTTCCCGCGTTCCCACACCATTTTCCAGTAAATTGAATTTTTTATTTTTTTGAACATATTATCTGGTATATTATTGTATCTCGTTGGAGAGCTGAGAAGTTGTACATATTTTTGGAATGTTCTGTCAACAAAAACGAAATCAACCATTTTAGTCAAATAACCTGCTCAAAATTATGAAAATTGTGTACTCTGATTTAAAAATTATTAAAGATAATTTTTATTTCATGGTTGATTATTATGTATTGAAGTAGAAGCAGATAATAATAAATTTTAAACCATACATTGTTTTTTTTATAAGTTGAACTATGACATTTCAATAGATAATTATTTGTGTTGCTTTCGCCTTAACGTTTCCCTGTGATTTTCTTCAATTTACCATTTTCCAATTTACTTTCAACAGATAATTATTTGTATTGCTTTCGCCTTAACGTTTCCCTGTGATTTTCTTCAATTTACCATTTTCCAATTTACCTCAAACAGACGAATATATCAACGAAATACCAGAGCCGCATGAAAGTGAAGAAGGTGGTTGGAGAGCGCAAACTTGTCATGCCAGCCATTTTGCGCCGAATTCAATAATGCTGCGTTATCACTCTTTCACAGCAGTCCATCCTTTTTCCATATGGGCGTGGCTAGGGGAGCGTGATATTAACCGCCCGCGATCAGGCACTTTCTGATCTAAATTACTAGGAAACCATGAATATCAAAGAGCTACTGAGTAATCACATTAATGTCAAGCGTAGCCCCAACGGACCGCGGGTCTTCATCAGTTGACCTGGGACTTCGGCCTCCGAACGTTGTCCCGGCTCAACAACTGGCACTGGCTCGACATTAAGGCGCAAGACTGACATAGAAAGTCAAGACGTGGACGTCTTCGTATTCATTTACATTGTAGTGACACAGAGCCAGTCACTTACCTCCAGTACCAGAACCAGCCCATACCTTTACCTCCAGTACCGTACCACCTGCATAACATAACCGATACCTACCCTGCGTTGTTTGACAAATTAGTTAAAGAAACAGAGAAAAATACCGCCCTGAAAAGGACGTACGTGACTCCGTTAAGAAATAAGATCGCTCTGAAAAGAACGGTTTGGGCTCAAGGCTGACGACATGCGTGAAGACATCGAAGCAGCAGAGGTGGACGCACGACGCGGTAGAAGCCGCGCGGCGCGACACGGAGGCACACGACGCGAAGACACGCAGAGATGTTCACGCAACGCCGTCAGCCCGAGGAAAGGACGCGCGCGGCGCGCCCTCATCTACTTATAGTCTAGCGAGGCGCGCGCCGGACGACGTTGATTGGCTGTGCTATTATGCGCGGCGCATCGAGCGACATCTGACGAATGTGGGAGTTAGGAATATGTAAATATCTTAGGCTAAGCAATACTTGTACCAAAATGAATGAAACACCCTCCCTCCTGTCCTTAATTCCCATCGGTCCCAGAGGAAGGGTAACCTCGATTCCAAAAAAGCCCACCCCCTCGCCAAATGAAAATTCAAAATGCAGAAGGAAGAAAACACTACCCAGGTGGGTCCCGGCCAAGCCGGGGAATCCCACACCGCTACGGCGGTCAGCCCTCATCGTATTCTGGGGAGGGCAACCAACTGCACTTCATTGTCTTCGCCGTGCTATTCAGCACGGCCGGCTGCTGATTCAGCGCCCAAAACACAGGCAGCGACCCACGCGCCCATTGTCACAACTCCGGCTGCGACCAACGCGCCAACCAACCCTACCACGGCTGCGACCCACGCGCCAATACCCACTACGAGTCGTATGCCTCCCGCGAGCATCTGGCAACAGAGCATCGTGAGGAACAGCGTAAGCTACCCTGACGATGACCCCGGCGACCTTACCACTCTCCTGGGTGCCGGAGTACGACTGCTGAAGAAGCGCGGAAAAACCACCCGGGGGAAGAAAGTAGGCGACCGAAAGCGCTACCCTCGCGAAGGCACTAGCCAGCGCGAAGCGCGATCGGACGCCGAAGAGTTAGTACGCGACCAGCCACGACTCCGCGACGGGGAAACCCGGCGCGAAAAGGGGCCGGACGCGGAAAACAGAGAACGGCTGCAAGTCCGCGAAGGGGAAACCCAGCGCGAAAAGCGGCCTAACGTGGGACTACGCGACCGGCCGCAAATCCGCGAAGGGGAAACTCAGCGCGAAAAGCGGCCGGACGCGGAACCACGCGTGCAGGGGCAAGTCCGCGAAGGGGCAACCCAGCGCGAAAAGCCCATGCACCCGACAGAGTCTGCCGGGGGCGCTAGTCAACCTTACGCGAACACCGACACATCCCGTATTAATCCCAGACCCAAACACCGCAGAGGAAAACGAGGTGGATCCTTGCACCCTAACCCCGCCACTTTGCCGGGCACCTCCAAGTCGCAGCCTGGACCGAGCGGTACAGGGCCGGCGAAGAGGGATCGCCCTGACGACACGGCATCACCGGGTACGCTTCAGGGGGATGCAAAGCGTGTAAGGATCCACTCCGCCCAGGAGGAGCCGAGGACCTATGCGCGGGCCACCAAGGATATTCCTGCGTGGCTCGCCGTAGCAATCTGCTTCCCTCCCCCCTCCAGAGACTTGACAGCAGAAGAGGCCGAGCAGGTTAAAGTAGGCCTAGTAGACCTACTCATGGGCGGTGACCCGTCGACACCACTCCCTTCAACACCACTCCCTGCCTTCCGCGGATACCCACGGGTAGCGGAGGGCACAGTGCAAATGTGGTGTGAGGACGACTACGCCCTAACCTGGTTGACACAGAACGTACCCAGAATTAAACTCCCAGACACAGACGTCACACTGACGGTACTCCGACAGTCGGACGTGCCCACCCGGGTGAGAGCCTCGCTTTTCGTCCCTCGCTATCGAGGAGACGTGCTGAGGCTCCACAACATCCTGATACGTCAGAACACCTGGTACGACATAGCCAGGTGGTCAATGTACAGGGCAACCAGGGTCGGTGGTGAGAACTATGGGACATATTTGACCCTGGGTCTACCACCGACTGAGGCGGAAAAGGTCCTGGGTCGGGAGCGTCGCATATCGTACCTGCTAGGTTCGATATACGTGCGCTTCTGGCCCACGGCCCAGCCCACGGACAGTACGACGGACACGGAGCCCGCACCGACAGGGACACGGACGGAGGACACGGAGATTGCCCAGCTCGAGGAGGTCATGGCCCGCGCGGCGATGGCTGACGTTGAGGCCACCATACCACCTACATCTCCCGGCTGGAGCGAGAGGCTGTTAGCGTCGTCACCGGTTGACACACACGACAACCTATACAGAGAGGGGGTAGCGGAGGAACTGTCCGATGGATCCACCACAGACTAACACCTCCCCCTCCCCATCGCCATCAACACCACTCCACATCATCCAGACAAACCTCCAACACAGCCAAACTGCCACGGCTAGCTTACGCAGGGCACTGGAGGTTAACCCCCATACAATCGCACTGATCCAAGAGCCGTGGATCAGGAACAATAGAATATGCGGCCTTAGTAACATCGGAGGTAAGCTAATTCTCAACACGCATAGCACAGACAAACCTAGATCCTGTGCATACATACCAAAAAACATCCCTACCACGCTACTTACTCAATTCTGTTCCAGAGATCTGACAGCCGTCAGACTCCAGACCGTAGATGATCTTCCAGATGTTGTACTGGCCTCGGTATACATGCCGGGCGAGGACACAGACTGCCCGCCGAAAGAAATGGCCGACCTGGTACAGCACTGTGAGCACACCAAACTAGACCTGATTATCTGCACCGACTCGAACGCCCATCACCCGCTCTGGGGTAGCGATGCATCGAACTCCAGAGGAGAGGTATTATCCACTTATTTATTCTCCACTAACCTTAACATTATTAACCGAGGCTCTGAACCCACTTGGGTCACAGCCCGAGGACAAACTATCATAGATTTAACTCTTGCTACAGAAAACGCGACCAACCTTATCACAAACTGGCACGTATCGGGAGAACCTTCTTGCTCAGACCACAGAAGGATCCGTTTCGCACTAACTACCAACACTAAAAAACCCATGCCGAGACGAAACCCGCGGCACACCGATGTACCCGGGTACAAGCGCCTCCTGGCAGCCTTACTAACCAGGCACCTATCACAGACAACCATAAAAGACACCACACAACTAGAATACACTGTAACAAAGCTAACAGAATACCTAACTCAGGCATACCATGCATGCTGCAAGCTAAGGGCGCCTCAAACTAACTGTGAGAGATGCCCCTGGTGGAACGCCGAACTAGGTAAACTCAGGAATACACTAAGAAAGCAATTTAACAGAGCTAAGAACACCAGACTACCGGAGGATTGGGAGCTATACAAAGAGACCCAATACACTTACAAAAAGCAAATCAGAACCGCCAGGAGAACAGCTTGGCGAAAGTTCTGTGAATCCATCGAAAACAACAATGAAGCCGCAAGAGTAAGGAAGATACTGGCAACTGACCAGGATCGAACCCTCGGCGCGCTGAAAAGACCCGACAACTCGTACACACTGACGGACCAGGAAACCAGCAAGGTCCTCCTTGAGACCCACTTCCTAGACTGTAAACTCTTAGACGACAGGACCTGGGAAGCTGAGCTAGACTGGATCCCAACGGAACGCGACTGGTCCAGAGCCCACAGTCTAGTAACAGAAGACCGCATAAAGTGGGCTATCAACACCTTCCAACCATACAAGTCCGCAGGTCTTGATGGCATTTTCCCGGCCCTGCTGCAATGGGGGGTTGACTATATTACACCATGCCTGACGGCTATCTATCGGGCATCCATAGCACTCAGATATATACCCCTAGCCTGGCGCGAAGTGAAAGTCATCTTTATACCTAAACCTGGCAAAGCTGACTACACACAACCCAAGGCGTACAGACCCATAAGCCTTACATCCTTTCTACTAAAGACCCTAGAGAGACTCTGCGATCGGCATATCCGAGACGGACCTCTTCGGGCAAGACCACTCCACAAACAACAACATGCGTCCTCCACAGGCAAATCAACGGAATCCGCGCTGCACAGTGTGGTATCCAAAATTGAATGCGCGGTGGACTACAAATGCTCAGCACCGGCCGCCTTCATTGACATCGAAGGCGCCTTTGACAAAACCACTTTCAAAAGCATCAGCACGGCCCTGGACAGGCACAATATAGACCCGTCCTTGAGTGGCTGGATCACTAATATGCTCAGACAGAGAGCCGTACAAGTAACTGTAAATGACACCACAAGGGCCATTGTAGCGAAGGGCTGCCCGCAAGGGGGCGTCCTATCACCGCTCCTATGGAACCTGGTCGCAGACAACTTAATAAAAGAACTCAACGACAAAGGTTACTTCACCGTAGGCTACGCCGACGACCTAACCATAATAATAAATGGCGCCCATGAAAACACCTTGTGCAATCTAATGCGCCAGGCCCTGAAGATAGTGGAGAATTGGTGCGGCAAACACCAACTCTCAGTGAACCCCACAAAAACCGAGTTGATTCTCTTCACAAAAAAGAGGAAATTAACGACACTACAACTACCACGTTTCTTTGGTACCACCCTAAGCCTATCAACTGAAACCAAATACCTGGGCATCTTTTTGGATAAACAGCTGAATTGGGCAAAACACACCAACTACATCACCACGAAGGCCAGTATATCCTTGTGGCAGTGCAAGCGTTTGCTTGGCAAGAATTGGGGGATTAGCCCACGGGTTACCCACTGGCTATACACCACAGTCATCCGACCAATCATTACATATGGCTCAGTAGTCTGGTGGCCCAGAACAGAACTGAGCACAGCCCAAAGAGACCTCGAAAAGCTGCAGCGGCTCGCGTGTGCGGCGATCACCAGCTGCATGAGAACTGCACCCACCGCTGCCCTACAGGCTATGCTTGGGCTACCGCCCCTACACCTCACTGTGAGGGAGGAGGCGACCCTGGCTACCTTTAGGCTACATATAGCAGGAACCCTGAGCAACGACTCCAGGGTCAAGCACAAACGTTTAAGGGAAGAGGCGATCAGGCGTCAGCCGATGATGGCATCACCCTGCGACAAGGCCCTGAAACAATACTGCTTTCAAAAGCACTACAGCATAGTGCTTGAAGAGGAGCAGTACGACCATTCAGGCCTAAAGGAACTGAGAATTTACACCGATGGATCAAAAACCGACTGCGGAACTGGAGTCGGAGTGTTCTCACACGACCTCAACATAAACATATCCAGACCCCTGGGAATGCTCAACACGGTCTATCAGGCAGAGTGTGTGGGCATAATACAGGCGGCTTATGCCATAGCAGCCAGAAGAGTTGCGGACACCCGAATTCGCATACTCTCTGACAGCGCCTCAGTCCTCCAATCCCTAGGGAAAAAATGCATTACTTCGAATCTAATACTAGAATGTCACAATGCGCTTGAACGGGTAACCGTATCAAACCGCAATACAGTGACGCTACAATGGATAAAAGGACACAGTGGATCGCTAGGTAACGACGCAGCCGATGAGCTGGCCAGGAGGGCATCCAGCACGTCGGTCTGTGGACCTGAACCTATCGTGCCCATCCCCTTCAACCAACTACGCAGGTGGCTACAGGAGTACACCCACACACAAGCAGAGAGCTGGTGGACGTCGTCACCGGGCTGCAGGCAATCCAAGGAAGCCATGCCATCACTAGACGGCAAGCTAACCAGGCGGTTGCTACGCCTGGACAGGAAGGGCATGCGCCTGGTGACGGGGACCATCACGGGACACTGCTCGCTAAACAAACACTTTCACACAATAGGCATAACGGACAGTCCTCTATGCAGGGCTTGCATGGAGGCTGACGAAACTGTCGCGCATGTGCTCTTCGAGTGCACAGGCGTCGCCCAAATTAGGTCAAAAACCCTCGGGACACCCAGATCTTACACAGATGTTCTTAATAGACCAGGAGACCTAATCAGCTTCTGGAGGGAGGTGGGCTGGTTGGAATAACCACCGACGGCCGACATGGCTCACGCACAATGGTCCACTGTAGGACTAAGTGCGGAAACCAAACCTATAACATAGAACATAACATAGAACGCCATTCGGTCTCTTCGAGTTTACATGCATGCCGTTTGGCCTACGCAACTCGGGTCAAACATTTCAACGTTTCATGCACGAAGTACTGCGAGGACTCGACGATTTCGTATTTTGTTTCGTCGACGATTTACTCATCTACTCAAATAATGAAGAAGAGCAACAGCGACACCTACATCAAGTGCTCAAACGATTGAATAACTACGGCATCACACTAAATATCGAAAAATGCGAGTTCGGCACGAACAAGATACAATTTCTCGGATATGAAGTCACACAAGAAGGAATCAAACCCACACAAGACCGCATCCAAACAATAACCAACTACCCAAAACCGACAACAATACAAGAATTACGAAGATTTTTGGGAATGCTAAACTTTTACCGCAGCTGCCTACCTCATCAAGCCGAACACCAAAACCTTCTCAACAAATACCTACATAACAGCAAAAAGAACGATAAATCACCAATTGCCTGGACACCAGAAGCCGAAGAAGCGTTCGAGAAATGCCGCCAAAGCATACTCGAGGCAACTACGCTAACGCACCCGGTACCTAGCGAACCGCTATGTTTGTTTAGCGACGCATCGAACACTAGCATCGGCGCCGTTCTTCAACAAAAGGTCGACGACGCATGGAAACCTCTCGCGTTTTACTCAAAGACAATGAGCGAGACGCAGCGACGCTACAGCGTGTACGATCGGGAATTATTGGCTATGTACACCGCTGTCCAACATCTACGACGGCTAATAGAGGGCAACGACCTAATAATATACACCGATCACAAACCTCTAACGTACGCATTCACAAGAACGCCGAGCAGTACCGACACGCCGAGAAAAGAACGACAAGTTCACTATATAAGCCAATTCTGCGCAAATATCAAATATATACACGGCAATAAGAACGAGGCAGCTGACGCATTATCACGGATAGAAGAGGTCGAACTACTAAACTCGACTATCGACTACAATCAACTTGTGAAGACGACTCCGAACTACGATCGTGCCAGAACAACCCCAAGCTGAAGTTCACCCGACTGACTATGCCTGGAGTTCAACGACCCATACTATGCGAAACATCAACAAACAACGTTCGACCGTATTTACCACAAACTTATCCTTTTGCTGCCTTCAAAGCGCAACACGACTTAAGTCACCCCGGGGTACGAACATCAAGAAAAATAATGGCAACAAAATTCTTCTGGCCATCCATGAACAAAAACGTCACTACATGGGCAAGGGCCTGCATCGGCTGTCAGCGTGCGAAAGTTCAACGACACGTGAAGAGCCCACTCGGTAAATTCGAAGAGTCAACGCGCTTCGAACATATTCATGTTGACATCGTCGGACCACTACCTCCATCTAATGACTACCGATATCTCGTCACGATGATCGACCGCTGCACCAAGTGGCCCGAAGCGATTCCGACGCGTGACGTCACCGCTGAGACTGTCGCCAAAGCCGTATACGACGGGTGGATATCACGATTCGGATGCCCGTTACGACTCATAACAGACCAAGGGCGACAATTTGAGTCAGCGCTATTCACATCGCTGATGAAGAAGTTCGGCATCAATCAAATTCGCACCACTGCATACCACCCACAAGCGAATGGTCAAGTTGAGCGATGGCACCGCACACTAAAGTCAGCATTGATGGCGAGAGCAGCCGCGACACGGTGGAGCGAGGAACTACCCACAGTTCTCCTAGGATTAAGTACCGCACTGCGTGAAGATACCTCCGTCAGCGCAGCCCTAATGACGTACGGTACAACACTACGCATTCCGTCCAATTTCTTCGTGCCTACAACGCCGAACATTGAAGACGCAGAATTCGTACGTCAGCTAAGTGAAACAATGTCGTCGCTATCGCCGGGGAAAAGAAACCAATCAACAAACGCGAAAACATTCGTGTACAAAGATCTCGCAACATGTACGCACGTGTTTCTGCGAAACGACACTGTGCGCAGCCCGCTCACACCACCTTACGACGGCCCGTTCGAGATACTACAACGCAGCGAAGAAGGAAAGTTGTTTACATTGCGCCTACCTCGTCGCACCGCCATCGTGTCAGTCGACAGATTGAAGCCGGCGTATATGTACAACGTAGACGACACAGAAACAACAACGTCGAACTCACCGTCGCGTCGCCTGCGACACATTCGCCGACTCAAGGACATCGAAACGCATCAGCAGACACGCACACATCGAACGTACCGAGTAAACATACCTACGTCACAAGAACCGGCCGCACTGTGAAACCGAACGTACGCTTCACTTAGGGGGGAGTGATGTAGTGACACAGAGCCAGTCACTTACCTCCAGTACCAGAACCAACCCATACCTTTACCTCCAGTACCGTACCACCTGCATAACATAACCGATACCTACCCTGCGTTGTTTGACAAATTAGTTAAAGAAACAGAGAAAAAGACCGCCCTGAAAAGGACGTACGTGACTCCGTTAAGAAATAAGATCGCTCTGAAAAGAACGGTTTGGGCTCAAGGCTGACGACATGCGTGAAGACATCGAAGCCGCAGAGGTGGACGCACGACACGGTAGAAGCCACGCGGCGCGACACGGAGGCACACGACGCGAAGACACGCAGAGATGTTCACGCAACGCCGTCAACCCGAGGAAAGGACGCGCGAGGCGCGCCCTCATCTACTTATAGTCTAGCGAGGCGCGCGCCGGACGACGTTGATTGGCTGTGCTATTATGCGCGGCGCATCGAGCGACATCTGACGAATGTGGGAGTTAGGAATATGTAAATACCTTACGCTAAGCAATACTTGTACCAAAATGAATGTAAATATAAATAGGACAATTTACCGAATAAACTCAGATCATCTGGACACGTCTTTGAATCAAGATACCCGATCACTCCTTAAAACATCTTCATCATCATAACCCACTCCAAGGCAATTTCCCTATCTCTCTACTGCTAGTTCATAGCTTCTCCTCGTATAATCCACGCTTTCATGATATTGATACCAGCTGTAATAGTATGATGAGTAAGTATGATGACATGTTTTAGGATAATAGACACACAAGCCACGTGGTTTGGTATCCACGTGTACTGTGCCCTAAGTGTGCTTGCGTGAAAACAAACTCAGCGCGAATGCCATGCTTGATACTAGGAACTTATAAAGTTAAGTGACAAATTTTTAACATTAACCTACATTGAAATGTATTTGTTTGACTTTTTATTTTGTACGGTATTTACAAAATTATATTTTTTTAAACTCTTATCAACTTTCCAGTGTTACTTTTTATTGCAGCTGCTTTTGGTGAGGGTGTTAGAGGCATGGATTTTCTACCCATTCCTCTAACACTCTCACCCTCGGCTCAGTCTGTTATTTATTTGTATAAATCTGGCACGTGGTGTTCGGCCCACGTGCAGTGCTACTTATTGCGTGCGTGGGAAATACTACATCGGGGCAAATACGATCTTCAATACTAGGAGCCTGTAGGATAATCAACAATCATAGAGAGTACTGAATCCATTGAATAATGAACGCAACAAGCTACAGAGTGGAATTAAATATATACCTACCTACCTGCATATGCACATAAGATCAAAGCCTTTCATTGACACTGATTTCAGTCATTGTCTTAAAATTATGAGATGTATTATTATCATTCTACTGCCCTAGTCCCAATTTGTTTGTGGTTTCGCCGATCCCCTGTGTGTATTTTCCTTCCATACTTCTCCATTAGTCGTCATGTTCTAAACTAATTGTATATGTAGGTCGTAGGTATACTAACGATCCGCCCTTGCTCCGCACAGGTTTAATCTACTCATATTGCGACATGTCAAAAAATCAAGATTGTTGTGCTTTTTAGTAGTAGTTAATTATAAACCTCCCAGAATAAGTTTTGTAAATCATCATTTACAAAATTTATACCGGCGCACCATTACGCCATTGTTATTTATTATCGTGAAAACCGAATCACAATACGTTGCGCAGCTTAGAAGACCAACGCGGTCACACAAGACTTTTTTATAATATGTATATGCTGTTGGTGTACTTATTAAATATATCTTAGTAGTCCGCCTCTTTCTAGCCATAATCATCTTTCAAACAGTCCGTCCATCATTTCTTTCGGTCTTCCTACTTTCATACCTCACCCGCATACTCCCAACTTCCCTCATGACATTTTCCACATTCCTCCGTACCACATGCCCATAACCGTGACAACTAATTTACACCCGACTTTTCAGTCAACGGTGCCTCCTTTAGACTTGCTCTTGTAACTAAACTCTTTTCTTATTATTTCCATTCGTGTAACACCACACATCCCTCCTAGCATTCATGTCATGTCAGCCTGCTGCAAGCAATAGTCTTTCATTCATTCCTTTTCTGGCCCAACATTCTGATCCACACAAGACAGCAAATCTAAATCTTATTTATTAAAACTCTATTTGTTACAATAACAGGACTTAATCTCAAACCGTTCTAAATTTTCTAAAGATGTAAACAACAATGGCCGCTCCAAATTTAGTAATTTTTATTTGATTTAGTGTATAAATTTTAAATTAGTAAGTAGGTATTTCCGCGCCAAGAGTAGGTACATTAAATGATTTGGGTTTTTATAATTACCGCTTGTTTTTATTATGAAAAGTTGACACATAATTAGTAGTTTTATTGATAGATCACTAATGTAAAAATAAAAAAAAACTGTAAAAATAAAGTTTCAAAATTTCTACGCCAAATGCTTCTTCTCCGCCCTTCTATTATACCCTATTTTTTCCAGACGCTAATATAGTCATCCAATAAACACATAGGGCTTTATAATTTTTCTATATATTATGTGTATTAAAATAAAAAATTTAGTAGGTAAGTATATTGTTCTATAAATACACAATACAATTTACAAAAACTTTTTATACACAAATTATCAAAAATTAAAATATAGTAATCTAAACTAACTAAAACTATTAACAAATTAAAATATGGCGTCGAAAAATTCCTCTTCTTCGTTGTCGACTGGTAATGTACCCAAAAGACTGGCGGCATTGGCACGTTGTATGGCAATGCTAAGCCTCTGGCCAAGGTAAAGGCCAGCCCTTGGGTCACGGGAAGAGTCAACAAGACGTTTGGAGATTTCGTTTAAGAACGTGAGCAGAGTTTCAACCCCAAGCGGCTCGAAAATATAATTACCGATAAAGTTATTATACTTTCGCCACTTGAGGTTTTCCGCAGCCTTGCAGCAGCGCCAGCACGTCCAATCAGGAAGATGGGATGGCACAAGAGTATCGACACACGTTGCGTCCCACACTAAAGGCCTGCCCACCTTCCAAGGAATTAAAGACATGCCGTCCGGTCTCTTGCCATCGTCGCGTGCCAAGCCATTAGGTCCTAATACAGCTGGAACGCCGACGGTGACAAGAGCTCGTCGGATGATGTTATTTATGTTCGCGTGCCGAGCTAAGCGGCCCGCACTTTGGCTGCAAGACAGGCCGTGGTGTCCGAGGCTGTAGACAAATTCGCCACAGTGACACCGATGAGGAGAACAACAAGGAGCTCCTAGTCGTAGAGAAGCAGCGAGGCGGAAAGTAGTGTCGTCTAACAAAGTGCCTATGTTCGACGACGGTAGTGCATGATGCATGTGTATTTAGATACTCTTTGTAATACTGTCGATAATTTATTATACCAACAAATAGTTCAATTCCAAAAAAAAAATTTCGGCGAGACAAAACAAAACGGATGTCAGTCGTTTGAAGTTTTGTATGAATTCAAAAATCGTCCCAGATGTACACTAATAATGATGAATATATAGTACATTTAATAGTTTTCTGTTATTCCACAAGATAAGAAAGTGATTGTGACATTGTGTGTGCTATTAAGCGCTTTACAGAGGCTGGTGTCCCACAAATCAACGGCAAGCCGGAAACAGGTGATATATACAGGGTTATTGGTAAAACACCATCAACCTTTTAAGGGGTCATTTTACTCACTATTATAAACAACTTTTACTACGGGACCAAATGTGACATCGCGAAAAAAAATTAGCTGTTCCCTACATTTATGTTTGCAAAACTCGTCAAAATGTAGGGACCTGGGCCTGCAGTCTCGACATAGTTAGCAATCGTTTTCGGTTGCTAAGTCCTAACAATCCACATGTAAATGTTGATGTAAATGTTTGGTAGTCTCGACACTCAAATTTATCGGTTGTTACCTACCGGTACCTACCTAAATTACCAGTAACAACCGATAAATTTGAGTGTGGAGACCACAAAATATCGTTACAATCTGGATTGTTAGGACTTAGCAACCGAAAACGATTGCTAACTATGTCGAGACTGCCGGCTCAGCTGATTTTTTTTTCGCCATTTCATATTTGGTCCCATAGTAATATATGAATTTATGATATACTATAGTTTAAATATAGTAATGATGAGCACTATGACCCCTTTAAGAGGTTTATGGTGTTTTACCAGGGCTGTATAATAGTCGTGACAGTTATCAGAAAATATAAAAAAAAATCTTTGCCATGTACTTTTCAATTTATAAGTAGGTAGGTAACTATCAAAAAATAAATCAGTAAAACTGACACCCTGTAATGATCTTTTAAGTGCTGTGGCCACAAATATTAACTTTTTTCGATTTTTTACCTGCAATGTAACCAAAAAGAAAGACTTGGACACTTTTTAAAATTTCCTTCTCTTTATTCTATTAATTTTCCATCATTTTGGTTTGTTTTTTGATATAATCGTAAGAAGTCATAAAATATGAGCGAGTCCAGCAGCGCCGAAGATATAAATGTAACACCTGCAGAGTTCGTGCAAGCAGTGCTTATTGCCGAATAGAGTTTTCATCCGGAAAAATCGCGTGAAAAGTACATAAAAGCGTAGAATTTGTTCAATGCATTCTAGAGGCAAGACATTCTAAAGGCGCGAAAATGTTTTCGGAAACTATCTAAAACAAGGGAATCAAGCACTCTTTGGAGCATTTACTCGATACTAAAAGCGATCAAAACAAAAAATTATATACACATAGAAAAATGTTCCAAACTATTGGCTTTTTTCAAGAAAACGTCAAACCGAAAAGTATAAGATTTTCACCACAACTAACATTGAGCAGTTTTTCAACGAAGCACTCGACTCCGAACTTCTCGCTACAAAAGTAAGTATTTCGCATTTTTAATATAATTTATCTTTGTTCAAATTGGGTACTTTTATGTCAAAGTATGTACTTACTATCTTACTGCTGTAAAACTAATTTTCTTCCTTTGAGATACAGGTTGTCCTCATTATTAGTATAAGTGGGACCTAACGAACTTGGACATGGACTAACGAATTCTCGTATCTTACAACGAAAAATATTTATAAAAACTTGAGAAAATTGAGAAGCATTCAGAAAAGTTGCTACTAGTTAACCAAACACGATGATCAATATTGATAGGCACGAATATTTCATAATTGTACATAAATATCAAGCCTTGCACTCTGCTAATACACCAATCGATCGTTTTTTTTTGCAATATTACAAAGGAAAATGTATTAGACAGCTTTTGGGAAGTACATACTATAATAATTGGTGGTTTTCCACGAGAACTTGCCACTTTTCTTGGACTACAGAAACCAAAACAATAATCCGTGGCAGAAGAATATATAGGGGACTCTGTAGAAAACAAGTCAAAAATATGCAAGGGCATCGTTGGAGGTAGAACTTTAAAACAGTCTTGCCCAGATCCTTGGACTCGTCCTTCGACTTCCAAAGAGCACGATAGAAAATCGTCTTGAATCGCCTGCCAATCCGTCTGTCTCCAACATTAACAATGTAAATCAATACAATTGACCAATGTTCCGCAAAGTTGCCAAATAATATACCTAGTAATAGTACACAAGTGACAACAAAAGCATAACAGTACATAGGTACCAAAAAAAAAAACAATACACCAATAAAATTGTAGTATTATTACTTTTATTTTTTTTAAATAAATAAACACTATTTTAATATTAGTGTATATTTAGAGAAGCTGTTCTTCGTTCACCTAGCATTTTCCTCGCTGTAGTGAGGTGGAAAGTTGTGTGTTTCGCTAGGCAGCAGTTATTCTGCGTCTCGTACCTTTGAAACCCTCGCTATTATCAGGATTCTATATTTGAACTAAGCTCCAGTTTCAATACAAGTACTCGCGCCAAAAAACAACTTTTCTCAAACATGCTTGGAAATTTAAGCATTATTTTGCAACCTTCTTCGAGAAAAATTGAAATTGCTGTACTTGCCAAATACATGCGAGCAGCGACCGGCAAGTTGTATGAAAATCCATATCTGTCGTGGTTTAGCGGCCAAATAAAATACCTAGTAAACTCATAACTATCGCGTAATAAAAAAAATGGAAAGATCTTTTACTCCGAAACATGGCAACCAAGGAGGTAACTTATCAAAAGTTTTATTTAAATATCGAACGGGCTTGCAAATAGAAAGCTCTTTATTGAAAAAAAAAAACAAATGAATACTTTAACGCGGGAAAAATTATTGTTGTTCGTTATTGATTTTGAAAAGTAATTGTATTTTAATTTCCGCGCATTATTTGAGAAAACATACAAGCCTTGCATAACAAATAACTATGCCGGGCTACATAAGCAGTCTCGGTTTAATATCGTTCTTACTCCAGGCAAAATTTAAGAGATGTATCTCAAATTGGTTTAAGAGATTTATCTCAAATTGGTTTAAGAGATTTACCTCAAATTGGTTTAAGAGGCCCTAAACGTGCGCTGCGACACGTAGACTAGTGGCGGCTGCTGGTCTGTGTTGAGTTCAAGGCCATTGTCAGACAATAACCTGTGACCCAAATAGGCATTACTGCGCATGCGCGATGGTAGGCATCCCCGTACTGACCCCACGTAACAGACAGATATCTGCCAGGACAACATGATCGTGGAGGAAGTCTATTTAACTGACACACTGACCCGCATTTCAATTTGAGGTGTTGGAGACGCTGTCGATATTTTTCCGTTTAATTTTAGGTTAAATTCATGGCGACTGGTGTTCTTTGTATATTATAATTTTTCACACAATTTTTAACTCTCAAACTCAGAAAATCACCAATTTTGGGGTCTCAAAAGGCGAGTTAGGTGGAACCATATGTTCAGTCGGTGCCATTTTTTTGGGTTCCGTACCCATAGGGACCCTACACTAAGTCTCCGCCCGTCAGTCCGTCCGTCTGTCACAGCGCTGTATCTTTTGAACAGTAATAGGTAGACACTTTAAAAATAAAGGGTGTTCTATACAAGAACCGCGTTTTATAAATATTGTACGGTGGAACGGAAACCGTCGTGTGCGAGTCCTACTCGCACTTGGCCGGTTTATCCTTAAATCTTAACTAATTGAAGGTATTTACTGCCTAAACTTTTTCACCCATAACAGTCATAGCTTTCATCTTTTTGAAATAGGTTTTTTACTTATTAACTTTAGTAAAGTTATTGAACAAGATAAGATAAGATAAGATATTTTTATTTCGCAAATATGGGTACAGTACATGGTGTAAAAAAATATAATTAAACAAGTTCAGCCACATTTTACCACTAGGCATGCGAAAGGTACAAGACCAGCAACAAATACAAAAATAGAAAGATTACAGGCACACACATTAAATCAAACATTTTTCTTCATTCCAACATAGATAGGCATATTCATAACAAAACAATTACACAAATGCATTTTCCTTTTCTGCTAAAAACTCTGAAATATTGTAGTAGGCTTTATTCACTAGAAATGTTCGTAGCTTTTTAAATAAAGGTAAATTTAAAGATTTCCATGATTTAGGTAACTTATTATAAATGAATGGAGCCATGCAGAAGACACTTTTGCGCATGAGTGCTGTTTTTGCGGGTTGCATACATAATCTACTATTATCGCGCCTATTCCGAGGAACTATGTCTGCAAGGCGTGTAAAACGATTTGGGTTACTTTTTACAAATACAGCTACTTCAAGAATGTAAAGGCAGGGCAAGGTTAATATTTTGAATTCTTTGAAATACGGAACACAACTGTCGGTAGACTTTAATGTAAACATAGATCGTATGCACCTTTTTTGGGCTTTAAATATCGTTTCCTTCTCAGTTGAATTGCCCCAAAATATTAGACCATATCGTAAATGGGATTCTGCTATACCATAATAGGCAATGAGTAGTGCGTCTGTAGATATTATCGGTGATAGGGAACTTAAGGCAAATGCTGATTTATAAATTTTCTTACTTAAAATATCTAAATGTATTTTCCAATTTAACTTTTTGTCTATTTGGAGTCCTAAGAATTTAGTATTTTCAACTTCTTCTATGATATTGTTATTGTGGTGTATTTTAAATTGACTTTTCAAAGGGTGTCGTTGATTAAAATAAATTATTTTGGTTTTATTTAAATTAATGTTTAAATTGTTATCATCTAACCATTTTATAACTGAAGCTAATGTGTTGTTAATATCATTCTCATAAGTTTCTGTGTTTCTACAGGGTATAGTCACGGTGCTATAAACTCAAACTCAAACTCAAAGCATTTATTTCAAATAAACCAATTACAGGCACTTTTGAATTGTCAAGGGGTCGGTCAGTCAGAAAGATGAAGCTAGTTGTCGTCAGCAAATAATGTTAGTGGATGTTGTATGCATTTTGGAAGGTCGTTTATGTACAATATAAACAATAGAGGACCCAATACGCTGCCCTGCGGTACACCAAAAGTGACTTCACGTTCTGATGATCGATGAATTTCTTCTCGATTATTTGTTAAATTATTTTTTTTTAATTTCTGTAATTTGTTTTCGTTTTGTCAAATAGGATTGAATTAGTTTTAATATATTGCCTCTAATGCCGCAAGCTTCGAGTTTGTTTAAAAGAGTAGGAAAATGTACGTAGTCGAAAGCCTGCGTCATATCGCAGAATATCCCACAAACAGGCTTCCGACTATCTACGGTTTTAGTGATATTGTACAGGAAATCGTATATGGCCATATTGATTGTCTTATGTTGTCTAAAACCCTTCTGTTCCTCACATAATATGTGATTTTTTTCAACATAAGTATATATTTCTTGATTTATGTATTTTTCGAATATTTTTGAAATTATTGGGATTAACGCGATAGGTCGATATGATTGCATCAGCTCTCTATTATCTTTTTTAAATAGTGGCTTTATAATTGAAGTTTTTAGAGCATCTGGATAAATACCCGCGCTGATACTGAGATTGATTAAGTGGCTGAGGTGTCCGCAGATCTCCAATGATACGTGTTTTAGTATTTTTGTATTAAAACCGTCATGGCCTACGCTATTAGTGTTTTTTAAAGAAAGTATATGTTTGTGTATATCATGTGGACTGCAAGGAGACATGAACATTGAGTTACTAACACTGTTTGTCACATAGGATTTAGGTTTGCGATTTGCAAGAAGTTTGGCCTGAATTTTATCAATGAAATAATTGTTGAAAGCTTCGGCAATTTCTAGAGGATTTGTTATAGTCTCATTCTCTACTTTGATTGTATTGATACTACATTTAGGTATGTTGTGCTTTGTACGGTTTATGATCTGCCATGTAGTTTTGGATTTATTTTTCGAAGCTTTAATGTTAAAATTATTTTGTGATCTTTGTGTCAAGTAAATAATTTTTTTATACAATTTAGAGTAGTTTTTGAAAATAGTTTTATTTGATTTATTAGGGTTTAATCTTAGCTGCCACAACAGTTTTCGTTTTTTTCTATTGCATAATTTAAGGCCTCTCGATAGCCACTTTATTTTTTTTGTAGTATTTATTTTAATTAGTTTAGTAGGAAAACACAAATCGTATATCAATTTAAAAGTAGAAAGAAATTCATTGTATGCTAAATTGGGATCATCTGTATTATATATGTCAGAAAAAGAAAGTTCGCTCAAGTGTTTCTTAAACTTTACAATATTTACCAAACTGTAATCTCTTGTAACTGTAGACCAATAAGCACTAATACATATTTTCTTGACCGGACAGTGAAGTAACTGGGCCGTGTGATCAGACAGTGCAAACTCTAGAACATCCGTTTTACAAACTTTATTAAAATTATGTGCAAAATTATCTATGCATGTTTGGCTGGACATGCGTGTTGGTTGTTTTAATGCTAGTTTCATATTCAAGCTCAATAGAAGGTATGTAAATGCATTTGTTTGGGCATTCCGCTTAAGTATGTCTATATTAAAGTCTCCAGCAATTACAATATTCTTACTTTTGGTATATTTTAATGTTTGCATGAGAGATTCGAGTTTGTCCAGGCAGTCATTGAAATTTTTTACATTTGGTACCCTATAAATACATACGATAATTATCTCGTAATAGATCAGCTCTATAGCGCAGCATTCAAAAACACCTGGTATTGATAATTTAGCTATTCTAGGTAGGTCTTTCCATTGCAATTCCTTACGTACAAGTATACACGCTCCTCCCCTTTTTTTATCTTTACGACAATATTATGCAGCTAAACAGTAGTTTGGTATGTACAATTGACTTTCATATCCTTCCATAATGAAATGCTCTGTTATACACAAAATATCCACATCAATTAATTTTTCCTTTAGATCATCTAAACAAATAATGAGATTATTAGATTTATTTATTAAGCCTGCGATATTTTGATGTAATACATTAATATATTTATTCGAGAAAAAACTGTCCATTAGTGTTGGTAGCTGCGCACGAATTGAACTCCAAGTCAGGGGAGTCGTACGTATATGGATACAGAAATTCGTTGATCATTAGTTTAAGGTTAACAAATATATTCGCGATTCCAATATTATTAACTGTGCCACTTTTGTAGCGAAACATTTTATAATCATATGTCAGATAGTAGTTGGAATCGAACAGATACGTGTAATCATAAGTACATGCATCCAAATATAACAAACTATTAAATGTCTCTATTCTTCTGTTGAAAACCATAGAATAGTTATCCATTTTAAACGTAGGGGCACATAAAACAACATTTGTGTGTTGTATTTTTAACAAAGTTTGACATACATTTACAACCAGGTCGACGTAGTTATTTGTTCGTTTAAAATCCTCTTCGCCAATGAAAATTAGGCAGTAATCATCCATTGAGTAATGTTTTAATTTAGCTTCTATGTTGTTGATGAGATTTGTTAGACCGCAATCAGGTGTTAAAAAGTGGCATATTTGAGAGTCGGCGAAAGTGCTCTTTGCTATCGAATATATTTTGTTCTTGTTGTTACTGCTAATTATACATATTTTTTGTTCTTTTTTAAATTGAGAATTTTGTTGTTCTGTTTGTTGACTCTTAATTTCATTATTTTGAAGCTCCGTTTTTTGGTTTTTTGTTTCGTTTAGTTGACCTGGTGTTTGTTGAGAATTTTGTTGTTCTGTTTGTTGACTCTTAATTTCATTATTTTGAAGCTCCGTTTGTTGGTTTTTTGATTCGTTTAGTAGACCTGGTGTTTGTTGAATATTTGTAATTTTTCTTGGTGTGCGTTTTGTTGTATTTCTCTTCGGTGTCATAGAACGGTCCTGAACAATATCCGTACAGGTCACTTTTTTATACGTGCCAATAATTTTCTCATATTCATTGATTTTATTTTTCAAAGAGGCATTTTCTTCACTAAGGGTAGCTACTTCAGAGTGAGCTATCTCAAGCTGTCCTTTTAATTCTTCGATTTGTTGCCGTAAGTCCACGACTATTGATTTATCACATAGACCAGCATTTGGTAAGCTAGACCCCGAGAGATCGTTGTAACTAGTGGAGTTAAATAAGTTGTCTTCGGTTGCAGATAGGTCACATAAATTATCGTCTGATTTGCTTCGTTGTGTTAAATCTTTTCTTGGTTTTCGTTGTGTGACATTACCAAATAAAGAAAGCATCGTTGTGAATTTGTTTATCTGCGGCGTATGCTAATGTTGTTGAATTCCGTGACATAAGCTCAATATGTTATAAAGCGAAGCGATGGCTGATTGGCTATACGTGATTCAAGCGAATACGCGTTGCGTTTGTGTGCGTAGAAGCGAGCGAGCTGCGGGTTGCCCTAGGTCAGGGACGACAGTCGTTGCAAATAATTTTGAAAATGTTTTTGATTATTACTCACTGTATTGCACGAGTCCAGTTGAGATGTATACAACACTAGTTAGATCCTTTCCATAGCTTTACAATGATGTATAACACATATAAGATTATTCACTTTTAACTACTTTTTTAGAATTTTTAAACGGAAAAAAAAATAAATAACGATGTTCACTGTTAGAGTCTTCAACTGTCATTTTGTAAATTTTTTGTTCCGGTTTACTCAATTTAATTTACTTTTCTACCACAAGGAAGATTATTTTGTGAACTGGTATCCCCAATCGCTATCTAGCGCCTCTGGTGGGCAGTAGCGTTATTATTTTAGTTCACTTTTTCGCCACGTGAACCGTTTTGTACGATGTTATGGCGCTAGTGGTCGTTTCAACGTCGCTTAGGTTGGTAGAACTGATATGGTATCTTGCTGTCACTTTAGTACGTCCATTCGCCACTTAGGCGGTTACATATGACGTTTTGGCGCTAGTTGTATGTTTTTAAATAAAATAAACGAACTCATAAAAGTTAAGGTCTTACTTGGGGTTGATAAAGTGGTTACGTTCACTGTTTATAGTTTTCTTTTTCTTCTTTTGATGCACTAAGAACGTAATAATTGATAAGAATTTGCAAAAAGTCACTTTTCACTGTTTATTACTGAGTTTTGGTATTCACTATTGTTCTTTTCAGCAACTGTCCTGGAACTCGATAGTTTCACTTGAAAACGTTGTCACTGGTTTATTATGTTGTTAAGACTTTAATGATATTATTTTTCGAGTATTATACGCATATTAAAGATTTTAATTCTTTTTTAACTGAGGAGCCTATGTTTACATTTGCCAGGGTTGCCAATGTTAAGATAAAATACAAAATATATAAAAGCGCACAAACTTTGATTTTGATAAAGGCAAATTCTAATTTTAAACCAACTCACGTAATAAAGAGCGGTTTTCAAAATCAAAAAATAAAACAAAATGAGTGCATTTTCCGAACGAGATTTTTTTTAAACACTCAATAAATAATCAGATCTTGTTTAAATGGTCTAAACACTATGTTTATTTACTCAACGTCGGCGTCGCATTCGAGCCCGATATAACGTATTATATACATTTTATGTCCACGCGGGGAGCTAGCTGCCCCACGTGGCTTTCTTTACCCTTAACGCGCTTGCGTCAACCCTCAAAGTCCCGCAAAATCGGTTCAAATACGATGCAAGATACTAAGAGCCCATAAACATTAAGAGCTTGAATCGGAAAATTACAGCAGTCGAAACGTAACAACTACCGCTGAATCGTAACGCTTAACTCGCCTCTGTATTCATGACTTTAGGTTTGCAAATCGTATCCACGTTTAATTTTTTTTTTGTTTGTTTCAGTGTACTAATATTCGTCAACAAGCTTCACATTAAATTCGATTATTTAATAATCAAAGTGTATTGGATTTAGGTTTTTTTTTTGTATTTAGTCCTTCGTACGTTCTCTCTTAGCACATCTGACATTGGCAGAATTGTCGACATCGGCACCTTTCTACTCAAATGATGTTGATGAAATGTATTATTATAACAAAATCGTTATATGTAATCTTTTACCTTCAGCATTTATGTCTGAACTAAATTGTTTGATACTGACGTCAAGAATCCTTCTGGTAACCTTGATGAGTACGTCCACAACTTTTCTGCTATAGTAGCGGCGCATCTAACTGACTGCGTTTTTCACCATTTCCTGAAAATTGGAAAAACTACTTTTAGTAATACACTCACCAAACATAGCATCACGCCCGTATTGCCCTAATGCTTCAAAGTCAAAGCATTTATTTCAAATAGGCACATAAAAGGCACTTTTGAACGTCAACATTTACATTTAAATAGAATTGATTCTAGTCGCCCCTTCCAAAAGGTAGTTTCGTATGGAGAAGAATGAGCAAGAAACTCCATCGTTACTCTTTTAAAATGTGTTACAATATTTTGTATACATTAATTATATACAGTGAAGACGATGCACCTACTCGTATAATAAAAAATTACCCTACCACAATAGGTAAAAATAATTTAATAAACGTAGCAATGATAAATATATTAATTAAGTGATAGATACATAATGGTGTTCACATATTTACAAACATTGTAAAAGTATACGATTTCCCAAAATATGTAAACAAGTAATATGTCAGTGTGTGAGTTAAAGTAATCACAGTATGTAAATCAATGTCATAAAAAATTATTAACTATACAGTTAAAGTAACAACAAGTTTAATTTTGTCTAGACCCTAGATTGTCCTATGGAGCTGGACCAGCATGTTTCCAAGCATTCTTATCTTGGATATAATCCTCTAATTTGTAATATGCTTGTTTACTTTTTATATAGGTTATAAATTTTCTTTCATTTATTTGCAATATATGACAAGGTATTTTGTTGTAGCATTTAACACAGTACCTCATTCATTTAGCTAATCTGAAAAATGGTTGATCTATTTTATCTTTATTTCTTGTATTAAAATTATGTCTATCACTTATTTTATTAAAAAGATGTAGATTTTTTCTTACGTACATAATATTTTCATAAATGAATTGGCAAGGTACATAGTTCCCTGAGAGATTCGCGGTGACGTAGATTATAAATGGCTCTGACAGCTCTCTATTGCAAAATAAAGATGGATTCAATGTCAGCAGCCCGAGCCCACAGTAAAATGCCATATGACATAATGCTGTGGATGTAGCTAAAAAAGACCAAACGCGCGGTTTCTACATCTGTTAACTGTCTTATCTTTCTAACAGCATAAGCTGCCGAGCTTAGCCGCCCCGCAAGAAGAAGGTTGGGCAGAAGCATTATATTGTAATAGTATAACAGTAGTGCGGTAAGTTGAAAATTACAGCCGAGGCGATATTGCTAGCCCGAGCCGTAGGCGAGGGCTACAAGAAAGCAGTGGCAATAAAACTCGAACTTTCATAAACAAATAAATCTTTAATCACTTGTTAAAGCAGTTAGAAAAATTATAACAATTTGTAAAATTTATTATTACGTTACCAGTTGGCATTTTTAATGCTGTCTACTTATTATTATTAGTTACAATTTCACCAGTCTCCCTCTCACTCTCTTGAGTGAAAGTAGGAGAAACGAGACCACAGAGTTCTGCAGTCGGTGGCGGCGTGTAACAGCTGAATGGTTGTAATTTATTGTCAAAATTAATTAAATTACAGAATTAAATGTTTATCTATATCTATAAAAATCAATGCCACTTTTCGTTGTAATTTTATAACTCATGAACGGATGGACCGATTTTGCTAATTCTTTTTATAGAATATTCCTTGAAGTACGAGGATGGTTCATACGGAGAGAAAAAAAAAGAAATGTTAGGCGGTACGAAGTTCGCGGGGTCGGCTAGTTTTTTTTTAACATATATCTCCCAAAGTTAATTTTATTCATAAAATGTTGACCACTTTTTTGACATTTTTTTGAGTTTTTATGTCAGAAAAGAGGTTAACATTTTAAGCTTTATTTGCTAAGATTTAAAAAAGTACCGGTAGACGGACCATCTTGATAAACCGTACGTTTTAACTTATTAAAAAGAAACTAGTGCGTTTTACATTACAATAACGCACAAGTACCTACGTATTGACATACATTACGATATTGAAATTGGTGAAATAAGAGACCCTTTACGAGCAAATGTGTTATAAATTACATAATTATATAATACACCCACATTTCACCAGTTATGTCTTAAGTCCCATATAATAGGGCCTACTGTTATGACCCGGGTGCAAATTCCTGACTTGGATCTAGAATGCTACTAAGAAATTCCTGATGAAATTTATGTCATTTAATTGTTTAAAATATTTTTTATAGGAAAGTTTAAACATTGTTTTGAAAGTTCGAGCGGGCATGCCATAAATATTTATTAGATGGAAGTTATACTACAGGATCGTTCTACCGGGACAACAAATAGCCATGTTATGCCTAAGTATCATCAGCTATGTGCCAGTGAAAGTCTTGTCAAATCGGTCCCGCTGTTTCGGAGATTAGCCGGAACAAACAGACAGACTGTCGAAAAATTTTAAAACTATATTTTTATTATAAGTATCGTTTTCATATGTATTTAGTAAAAAGCTGTTATTTCGACATTACTAAGAAACACTGTTTTGTCTTTTTGTCAAATTTTCAAAATATGGGAATGCACACAATATTATTTTACTACAATTTAACTTTAACAACTCAGTTACACATTCAGTGATTCCTTCCTTTCCTTATCACTATTACCTAAAAATACAGTTTAGATTAAATACATGACACCCATGACCCCGTCCTGGATCCGCCCTTGAGTGCTAATTCGAATAAAGTTTTAAAGGAATAATATTTTATTATGATTGTTGATTCCACATTAAGTTGTAGGTATAATATGTCCAATATTAATAAAAGTAAAAACTACGTACCTATCTACTGAAAAAGTTGTTTCTGAAATTCATGAAGTGGCGAAGTTATGAATGAAATAAATATTTACCTATTAAGCACTTGTATAGAATGAACAGTATGGAAATCATTTCTTCGACGAACTGTTAAAGCACTGTTAAAGCTTCTAATATATTTTTATGGTAACTTTAATTTCCATCAGCTGTATTGTCAGCGGACTTCGCGAACTTGACGCGGTTGTATCGTTGCCATAGAAACCGCATTGGCGTCGTGCCATGTGCTAGGGAGAAAGTATTGATCCAGGCAGACCGTAAAATATTTCAACACTAGGTTCTCATAAATGAAGGAGAGGTTTACAGGAATGTTATTTTCGAGGTCGTAGAGTCGCGTGTTGCCGTAAACAGCATTTGTAGATGTATATAACGCTACCCTTATGATATCAGACGGCCACAAGCTTCGGTTGCTATATTGTTATGTATAATGCCTTGTTTTTTTTTGCGTAGAAATAAAGAAATAATAGATTTTTCATCGATGACAATAAAATAATACTAAATCCCTTATAGAGGTCTTCTATTAGGACAGACAATAATTTATAGACTACAAAAAGCAGACTAAATGCCTTATGGAGTTAATTGCTGATATTCAGCCGCTAAGACTAGAAGCCAACTAATAAGACATGACGAATCGAAATAATTAGTGATATGGCTCATAATAGGAGTACGGTAGGTACTTAATTACTTCTTAACCCCCTAGGAAAAGGGCGTGAGTAAGTACATATTAAGGTGTGGGGTAGCTTAGCTACCTGCATGCTCTTCGACAGTCCACCAGCGGGCATGGACAGCAGCCGGTGAGGGCTCTCGAAGCACTCCCAGACCGCAGACCAATCCTGTTGACCGCTCAACGACGAGTCGTTGACGGTTGAGGTGGCCCCACTACCCGCTTGACTGTCATCTGTGGAAAATTGATGTTAATAGTAACTTATTATGTCATAATGGTAGCCATTTATTTATCCATTCATCGTATTGCGGTTTAGTTAAAAGGTTTACAGACACAAATCGCACATACACAAATATCCAGACATTAAACACTTACTTTACACACACTAAACACTTTTGCACTTACTTCTATAAATCAGTCGCTCAGGCTGCGTGCCGATCGTGCATTCAATGATAAAATAAACACTTTAAGGGGCTGACAACAGCTAAAGCGCGGTCACTGTCAGGCTACATAGAAAAGAAAGAGAAGCGCAATGACACAAAGCTGGTAATTTATTGCGAAATATGAAGCAATTCTCTATTTACAAAAAAATCTATTGATTGGACTAAAAAACGTTATCCATCACTGCATGCAGTTTGGCATTTGACATTTTATGGTATATCTTCAATTATAATTGTTGATGAAAGGATAAACTGCTTTTAAAATCATTTAAGAGGTGGATTTGAAGATTTTTTTGTTGCATTAATGTATATTTAATTATGTATTGAGTTCCATCACATTATAACAGTGGTCTTTCGTTATTATTATTATAAACAAAACAATTATTATAAATAATGTTGGTGACGATGTTGATCTCAAATAAATAAATTAATATTGTTTACTTAAGACAACCCTAGCTGTCGCGACAATGCCTAGAAGTTGTCGGCATTTACCATGAGATCAAAGGCGTCGTCCTACTGTATTTTTTACACTGTGTTTTTACGGAGTATGCAATAATGCATGGAGTATGCTAATACCATCATCATGTTGTCAAATAAGTTGAGTTATAAGGTATGCCATAGGCAGAGAGACAGGTTGGTAGATCTCAGTATAAATGTCGTCGACATTCATTGCAGCTTTGCAGCCAAGCACAAGCCATCGACGCGCGACTGCGTGTAGTTGCATCGTACCTGGAGTGCATTGAGCGCATAAGACATACTAGGAAACAATAGGCACTAAATAGTCTAGCCAACAACCACGAGCTCAACACGTTGCACATATTCGTAAAATAAGGAGTTGGGGGTAGGAAGTTATAGTGCATTGTAGGAGGGGGTAGTCACTGTTGAATGAAAGTTCATAGAATGAGGTGATGAGAGAACAAAATCTCGACCGGTTGTGATTAAAACAAACGCATTGCCACCCAGCCCCCACTTTATATATTATACAAAGTGGGCGTTACGAAGTGCATACACATATTATGTGTATGCATTTCGTAAAGATGAAAAAGTGTTCTTTTCAATAATTTCAGAAAACAGTATTATTTTAATACAAAATATGCAAGCTATTTAATTCAAATATTTACAATAACATAACACTAAACTAAACGGTAATAATTATGACGACTGCGAAATATATCCCCGTACCTCCATTCGCAGGACTAGAGACCAACAGGCTATCTTTGAAAAAGCAGAGGCTTAGATCTGTTCTTTAAAGTAAAGTTGCCCAATTCTTGCCCTCATTCAGCATAATATTTTCCGTTTATTCACATGATTAAAACTAGTAGAACTTTTGAAGGAAACTTGACTGGTTATTAGTAGACCCGACAGTTGTTACATTTCACACATCGGCCTTCGGTCACCGTCATCACTTAGCTCATTGTTTTCTATTTTTCCTTAATACTTACTTATCTACCTACTACAAAAGTTTGAAATTAAAAACAGCGATACAGTTTAAAGAAGGAGGTTAACAAATATCCACGGCGATACCTAAACTAAAGTCCGTAACTATTCCTTTTAATTCCATTGCCGTCGCTTCGTCGTACAACGACAAAGCAATTGTATGTACAGAAAATGCATCAGAATATGAAATTCTACGTTCTTGACGTGTATCGAATCGCACAGTCTAGACATATTCATATAAAAAACATGCATTCTATCGTACTAATACGTGTGGTTTTATGTATTATGTACACACAGGTATTCAAGTTGCAGCGTGATAGGCAAAGAATCTTAGAAATCTTATTTCGTACATATTGCACCTCATTTTACTCGTTTAGTCTGTGGGTAGATTACACTCAAAAATTGTACAGCGCCCTATGCATTCAATAAAATAATGCGTTCCGGATGTTGATGGTGCTGTTCCGCTTCTGTAGCTTATCAGAGATGTTTGCTGAAGCCCGTGTCGATTGCTTCTACGCTACGATGCGAAAAAGATGGGCCTCGCTGGAACAGCGCGAGCCAGCACCAACATTATAGGTACTGTTACATGTGTGTGTAGAATAAGTTTACTAACATAATTATTGTTGAGAAATATTGCTACGAACGTATTCAGTCTTATTTATAAACGTCTCTTAAATTTTAATTAATTGTTAAGCAACTGATTAGCAAAATTCTTATTAAGTGCTATTTCGTGCTAAGAGGTCGCTAAGCAAATGATTAGTAGCTGTCAAAATTGAACACCACCGGTGCACTGAGGGTTGCTAAGAGTCAAGATGGCGGATTTTATTTCAATCAGCTGATAGTTTTTTTTTTATAGTGACCAAATTTTGGCTATTGCGACCAATCTCAGCAAAGACTAGCTCTTCTCTCGCTCTCACAGTCCGATGGAACGACAATTTGCCACGTCTGGAGAGATGCTTTCCGAGGCACGGGGGTATCACACCGCCAACTTCTAAACTCCGCGGAGCTTCTTAGAAATTCCAAATTGATTAACCTAATAAGACTTTACCCGGTCTGGGAATCAAATCCAGGACCCCCGCTCAGGAGACGCGCCCCGTGGGTCTCATGGTCACATGTGACATTGTTGTATCTACACTACAAATTATAATACATCGACGCGTAAGTCATGGTACTAGGATACAATAAATACTAGGATGTAGATCAGTGAATGATCTCGCTCTACACTATACACGATATTCAACACATACATGCTTTCGACTCTCCTGAATGCATGTGAGAGATCGCTTGCAATGAACTCGACTTTGACCATAATAAAGTAAAGTATTATTCAAGAACGAGTGCGAATAGAAATAATGATCGTCCATCGCTCATTGATCTTCTTGTGTACCTAATGTTTTTTAAATATTCTTTTCTGTATCGTCATGAACTCTATTAATCTACACACTTGCAGTTACTTAAATGCCAATTAACACAATAGTGCAGTATTCATCGTTGTTATATTAATACCGTCCAATTTTCTTGATAGCGAGTGTACACTCGCTGACTACTTTCGAAACTTTCTGGTGAGTGTTAAGCACCCAAAGGTGTAGTTTGTATACATGTCTGTAGGTTATCTGTCTATTCGTCTACCTGTCACAGTGCAGTATCTCATTAACCCTAAAAGGTAGCCAGTTGTTAGTGTCACAGGAGAGGTGTTACATGGCCTCTATCGTGGCAAAATTACTTAAACAAATTAACAAAAAAAAAATACCCAAACTTTAATAGTTTTAGTACAGAACCCTCAGTGCGCGAGTTCAACTCTTAAACAGTTTTTTAAATACAATTTAATTTTAGTTTATGAACATTTATATTACATCTATACACATTATAAACAAAGTTGTACTTGTAATGTGAAGCAAGGGTCGGTCGATAGTAATATTAATTAAAGTGTTCTCATCTCAGAAGAAACAGAATTAATACTCTGAAATCAGAATGGCTTATTAATTAATGCGGAACTGGTATTGTATTGTACATCGGGCTGGTGTCCGCAAATCCACGTCTAGAAACATGTTTATATTAAAAAGACCTTATTTAAATTAAAAAGAACTTCACAGGCAGTTTATTTTATTTTTTGAGAGATATTTTTTTCCTGATAATAATGTTGCTTTGCAGGTGTTCATTTAAGCTTTTAAAACTTAATAGATGCTAAACTTTGTGTGTAGTCTATAAGCATCGTTGCCATGGTCGCAGTAAGGAAATTGCGGTATAAACGAACCCATGACAATGCAAATCGGTGTTTTTAAGTGATTTGATATAAAATTAAACTGGTTAGGGTGTAATAATATAATTATGTTGTTTTGTTTTTCTGTAGTGCTCCAGGCACTGACATGATCAAAGAAAATGATTATTTTGTTGAAAGTTATAACTCTGACGTTATAATCAGTCTGCACTCCGCTACTCCACCCAAGTTCAGCTTCGACCCATCTTCCCTATAAAGCCCTCATTTGAACAGCTGAACATACGGTATATTGACTAACGAGTTGGTTGACACCATAACAACTCCAATTATTGTAACCGTGTTTGTAACCTTGCGCTGCACCGCTAACGACAAATGTTTAAGAAATCAAAAGGTTTAGTAGTCCCAGTTCCATGGAATAATATGCATTCATTCAGTCGCACACGCCAAAAAAATAAGTTATAAATCAATGTATACTATTTACACACATAATTATAAACTCACGCTGCTTCCCATGGAGGTAGGCATAAACGACAGAACGCCTCCTGCTACGATCCTTTCATACTTCTTTTGCTTCATTTACGTTCAATTAGAATTATAATAATTAAAATCAACAATACTACTTTCGTTCCAGTTACCACCCCTTTGAATGACTATTTCGTGAAATCATGACATTTGAGGTCAATTGTAACTTAGGGAGTTATATTGATGATTTTATAGATTATAATTCTGTAAATACACATTTTTTACTGCCGCGAATCATATTTTGATCAACACATCAACAACCTGACACTTACCTGTAAATCGCAAAGATCGTAACATAATTTGAATTGCCTGGGTTGCCTTAGCGCCCAAAATCTGTTCAAATCACACCTCGGACCTATTATAGAGGATAAGTGGTCCGAGCATCACACTATAGCATAGTTGGCATGACAATGTACCTACTCCGTAAAGTACATAGATTTTCTAAAAGTATGACATTCGTTTTTTTTTTTTAATTTTTCAGTCTTGATGGTACAGAAAAAAAAATAGCTAATAGAATATTTTTTGTTACAATCGAATTCCTGTGTCAGTCAATTCAAGGGTGTGTTTGCACTACTAGTAGTTTTTCTTGGTATGTTTTACGATACTGCATTACGTATAATGAAATCAACAAGCCTGAAAGGCAACGCCGCATTCGCTACTTATACTGATGGAAATCGACATATAGGCTTTTTGGACGTTGGCGCACTAGGATAGCAGAACTAACAAAGAAATCTGTGATTATAATAAAACGTTGGCTATGAGGTACCTTTCTTTATATATACGTAGCTCGAGGTTACTGACCGATTATAATAATTATAGACTGGTCTAGCCGTAATAGTCGCTGATTTCATAACCAGAATTCAGAATCTGAATTAAAAAGCTTAAATTGCAAACGATTTATTGTTGTTTAATACCTCTCCACAAACATTCAAAATTTTTCAGATTGTGATTCAATAAGTACTGGAACTCAGATCACGGACTCCTTAGACTCTTTGACATAATTTGTATGTAGTGTCAAGTCAACCCATTAATCAATATGTGAAATAGTTAATATATTGTAATGTTAGTATGTTAGCAGCATCAGAATCGTTAATTCTGATTTGTTTAGTTCTTAATATTAGGTCCATACACATATAAAATTGGCGTTTTGTATGGAAAAAGCAAAACTAAATTATTTTAATGAATCAATCAAAGTACGTACCATTGTTATCTATGCACTTTTATCGGTACCGCCATTTTATCGGTAGTTTAAGATTCCTTTGCTAAAAAAATTGTGGGAGCGAGAATCAATAAAATCTTTGAAGGCGGTTTTGACAGCCTCATCGGAATTGAATATTTTTCCTTGTAAGAATTTGTCCAAATTCCGGAAAAAGTAGAAGTCTGTCGGCGCAAAGTCTAGTGAGTACGGTGGATGACGCAAAACTTCCTCCCCTAGCTCTAGTAGCTAAGAAACCGTCTGTTGTGCCGTATGAGGTCGAGCGTTGTCGTGTAGGAGCAGCGGGGACGAGCGATTAACCAAGGCTTGTGATTGTTTGAGATTTGCGAGCTTCTCCATAATTGTGTCCAGTTCCTCACAGTACACATCTGCAGTAATGCTGGTGCTATTTGGTAAGAAGCCCTGATGAATTAAACCGGCACTAGACCACCAAACAGTGACAATGACATTTTTAGGAGTACATTTTCGTTTGGGGCATTGCCAAGGTGCTGAACCAAGGTCTAACCAACATGATGACCGCTTACGAACATCAAAAAGATTCCATTTTTCATCGCAAGTGACAATGCGGCTTAAAATCCCTACGGTTCTGTGTCTGTTAAGCAACGCAAGGCATACCTAAACGCGTTCGTCGCACTGGCGATCGTTTAGTTCCTGCGGTACCCATTTAGTTTTTGTACCTTGCCAATTCGACGCAAATGGACCAATATTGTTTTGATACTAACGTTGAAAGCTGCTGCTAACTATGCCGTAGATTGAGTATCGTCGGCTTCCACTATCGCCTTTAATTCGTCGTTGTTGACTTTAGTTTTCGGACGACCACGCGGTCCATTTTTTAAATCAAAATTTCCATGTTGGAAGCGTTTAAACCAATAACCAGTCGAACGTTCGTTTGTAATGTTCACTCCGTACACGTAATTAATGTTGCGAGCCGTTTGTGCGGCAGTCTTATCGCGACAGAACTCATATTCCATAAATTACTCGTATTTTTATCGTGTCCATATTGATGAAAAAGATACATCCAATGAAAACAAAACACTAATCAATAAACAAATGACTGAATTTGAAAATAGAATTCCATATTTTTCTCGTAACATTAATTTGAATTTTATTGTTATTGCCAGCCATACATAAATAACGTTTCAAATGGCCAGTATTATAAAACGGCAACTTCATAGGTGACGACTACTCGTACCTATTATGTACTTAAATCTAGTATTAAGTCAAAATTTATTCTAAAACGCTAATGAGCATACGTAAAGCATAATATTAGTAGTAAATGGTGTTTGTACGTAATATTGCCATAGCAGTGCTACGCAATTTAATACAAAATGCGATGAAATGGCACCATGCAAGCTACAATGTACCACTAGCCCACCAGGATTTCATGAACACTATGAAGTAAGTTGTTTACGTCTGAATATAGCTCCAATACCATTTAAATTGAATTACGAAACATGAGACGTATATATGTCTCTTTCACTCTTGTAATAGTGGGCCCTTCAACTAGAGAAGAGCTGTGGTAACGTTTGCTACAGCAGACAAAACCGAACCACTCGGCAACTAACTATTCGGTACTAACTTCACTGTCCTATGACTTTATCGGAGACTATTCAAGACTCATACGAGTCAATTTCTGAAGTTTTAGGACTAGGTGATCATAATGCTTAAAATACATACGTAGGGTTTAGCAACCCTCTATCTTATTTTATATCTTTCATACAGCAATAAAACCAACAAACAAAGAACTGAGTCTGTGTATCTATCAGTCTTCAACAGAGTATACAAAACTGCCAATTAACGCTGGGATTGGGTTGAGGTAGTCAAGAACGCATAATATTATATTTTTAGCTGTTAGTCTTATGACTAACAGTGAAAATTACGAGTTACGAGTTTATACTCGTAACATAACAAAGCAATGGCAAGTATTGTTATTCAAATTTAAATTCATTATTTACATCAATGTTATTAAATACACGGAAATTGTTGTTAGTATGGTTAGTAAAAGGCACCACTCCCGGGATATTAAAAAAATATTTAATAATTATATTTTTTTTGTACATTTGTAGTAAAATACCACCAATATTATTGACATGAATTATTCACCCTTATTTACCAATCGCAAATGCTTATTATGAATACAGAGTTAGAATATAGATTACTTAGCATTAGTCATCAGCTTAAATCGCTTGTGCATAGGTTAGTTACATAGGCCAGCAATATGATCGAATAATAATTTTACCTTAAAGCCAGAAGAATGAACTTAAGATACACTCTAAATATGACAGACAGTTATATCTCTATGACGCCTAAAGTTACCGTCACTTAATCTGTACTATGATCTACTTAATATACATTCGGAGTCCCTTGGAAACCACAGGTAATTTTTGTAATAAATCAAATACATATTTTACGAATCTCGAATGCTCGAAACACACAAACGTGCTTCTTCTACAAGAACTGTGCTACGACTAAACTGAACAAAATGACAAGATGCTCCTTCCATGCTCATGGCGACTCGTGAATGTTTTATCCTTTTCTCTCTTCAGACAGTTAGATATTGCTTATTCGGTCTGCTTGTACTAGGGGTTACCGTAGCCGGGTCGGGATCAGTTTGCCTGTTGTTGTTTCTACAATTCACGGTTAGATTATTTTGCTGCCGCGAATAACTTTTGCACTACAGCTAGCTATCAGGAACCGGTTATTTACCTCTATGTAACAATGTGGACTAGCATTGCAAATAATATTTTTTTCTTTCGTGTTCCGGGGTACTTATGTGTTAATAAAACTTCAACTCACCTTCAGCGATAAGAAACTCGAAGTCCGGGTTGATTTCAGGTTGGCTTGATTTGCTGAGCCGCTTTCTTTACCAAGTCCAAAACTTCTTCAACTGCCTCCTCTACCACGAGACTCTTGCGGTTCAGCTCTACGCACGCATTGCTGAAAAGTAATACAGTGTGGTAAGTTTGTTTGTATAACAATCGTCTTCAAATGCGTTCTGAAGAAATTAACTTTAAACCGCCCATTGAATAATTATTAACATGACGTATGACATCAATCTTTATGATATAATAATCAGTCTTTAAATATATTAGTTCTAAAGCTACTGATTATATCGAAGAATAGTATAATTGGTAGAAATAAATCTTTTCTGATGTCCTGAACAAGTATTGATCTGAGTTACGTACCCTAGGGGTTCAATTTAGTTCAATATTTCTCCATCCAAAGTACTAGCGTAGCAGAATAAGTTGAAGGTGTACGAAAACTTTTTATCAATTTCAAATCGAATCAAATTGATGAAAGTGTTCATGAAAGGCAAAATATTAAAGAGGTTGCCGAATATAAAAATAATAATCACTATTAAACAGAAGGGGTTTTCTATTTAAAAAATAATTCTGAAATGTGCATTAAATGCAATGCATAACTTTATAAGTAAACTAGTTTCTGCCCGCGACTTCATCCACGTGAAATCTTTTGTTCCCTCGGCCCACCCCGTCGCATCGCATCGCACGCCCGCGCTATTACTTCGTTTTCGCTAAGCGTTCTTTCTAGATTTTTCATTTTTGCTCAGTTCCTAAGGGTCGCAGCGTGATGTTAAACAGCCTATATCGTTCCTCAAGAATTGGGCTATCAAATTCAAAACGATTTTTTCAAATCTCAGTGGTACTTCCGGAGATAAGCGCATTCAAAAGCTTTATTATATTATTATAGATTTAATATAAGAATTCGGGACAGTTTTTAAGGTAGTAGATCAGTTGAATAAGATTTTTCAAATAAACAGTAGGTGAAAAGGAAGGATGTTCACCACGACAGGGCTTGCTTTAAAAAAGCGTTTGATACGTTTCCATTTAACATTATTTATACATATTTTCGAGTTATTTGAAGCAAGCAGTGAAATCAAAACTTTTTACCCGTTAGGAGTGGATTTCAGAAAAACCCTGAACAATGTACTTTTGATTTTTGGTTTTAAATAATAATGACTACATACTGAGTTTCGAGTTAATCCAACAGCGCGTTTACTTACTAACTTTGACAACCTGTAAATCCTCTGTAAAGTGCTGTTTTAAAAAACTTAAAGTGCCAATCTTTATTATTTACTGAGGAAAATATTGCAAAATAACATTATTAACCAAAGGAGTAAGATTTTTCATATAAACATGTATCCCTACCTAACACAATAAAAAAATTAAAAAAAATTTCTAACTTTGAAAAATCGTTTGGGGTGTCTCCATAACTTAAACTTAAGTTTATTCATACTAATTTTTGAGTTAATCTAGTCACGCAGTAAAACCCTCGACTTAAAAATTTTCCCCAGGGGGTCGGAACGCGCCACCGTTGGCTTCCCAAACAACGGTAGGAGGGGTTCACATCAGCGTCGAGTCGACGATGAAGTACCTGGGACTCGTCCTCGACAGCCGGTGGAACTTCGTGGAGCATTTCCGACGTTTGGCTCCCCGACTGGAAAGGGCCGGGGCTGCCTTGAAGCGGCTCCTGCCCAATCTAGGGGGGCCAAATGCCTCCTGCCGGGGTCTCTACGCGGGAGTCGTGCGGTCCATGGCCCTTTACGGGGCACCGGTGTGGGCGCGTTCCTTGAGGCGGCGGCCAGCCCACCGGTTGAACTCGCCCCAAAGGGTCATGGTCACCCGGCTGGTCCGGGGATACCGTACGGTCTCCGGTGAGGCGGCGAGCCTCCTTGCCGGATTACCGCCATGGGATCTGGAGGTAAAAGTCCTCGCGCACATATGGGAGTTGCGCGAGGAGGCAAAACGCCGGGGCGTAGCTCAGCTGCCGCGAGAAATCACGGTACAGCGGACAGAGTTCCGGCGGGATCTCAAGGTGGCATGGAGAGTGCGATTGTCGCAACCCAGCGCTGGGCACGCCACAATTGCGGCGATAAGTCCCCTCTTTGAGGAGTGGCTAGACAGGCGCCACGGCGTCCTCACCTTCCGCCTGACGCAGGTCCTCACCGGACACGGTTGTTTCGGGAGGTTCCTGTTCCGGTTAAGGCGGGAGGAAACGCCCGGTTGTCACCATTGTGTGGATCGCCCGAAGGACACGGTGGAGCATACGCTGGAGGTCTGCCCGGCTTGGGCGGAGCACCGCCGTGTCCTCGTGGAAGCGATTGGCGGTGGCAATCTCTCATGTCTGGCCCTGGTCCCAGCCATTGTACGGAGTGAGAGGGCTTGGGAAGCTGTCACCTCCTTCTGCGAAGCAATAATGTTCGCCAAGGAGGAGGCGGAACGCGTGAGGGAGAGGCAAAATTCGCGCTCTTACGCCCCCTGCGGAAGCCAAACTGGCTCTCCGCCAAATCCGGCCCCACCCGCACCAGCTGCCCGACGAGGCGGTCTGCAATGACTCTGTCAAAGAGCTTGCCCACCTCGTCGAGCAGCACGATGGGCCGGTAAGCGGACGGAGAGTCCGCTTGGCGCCCCGGCTTCTTGATGAGGACCAGTTTCCCCGTCTTCCAACGAAGTGGGAACTGGCCTCTCTCCATGCATGCGCTTAGGAGCCCCCTTAGTCGAGGCCCAAGAGCCTCCGAGGCCAGGACCCAGGCTTTCCCAGGTAAGCCATCGGGTCCTGGGGCGGTATTTTTAGCACTCAGCCACGTACCGCCACTCGCAGCTCTACCTCGGTCACCTCCGGAGCATCGTCGTCGTCGTCGGCGGTGTGGTCCGCATTCAGCACCGCAGTAGGCGGAGCCATGGGCAGTACAAAGACCCCTTAAGAGGTTGATGGTGATTTACCAATAACCCTGTAAAAGTTATTAAATTATACGTTTGATTTTACGACCACCAGCGACACATTTGTGTGAGCATGACATACTCTCAGCCGCCAGGGCACTCTCAAGTCATTGAAAGATGAACCCAGTAACCTTTATAGTAGGTACATAGTGCTCACACATGTGCTATGCAATTATACAATACTAAGAGATTGAATTTATACAATGCAAAGATAGCTTGTACAACCTTCATCAGCTCCAATAATATTATCTTCGAATGCTAATTAATTAGTTTACGCGCCCTTGTGGAGCAGGACCAGCCCTGAGCCAAGCATTTTTGTCAGCGATATAATCCCCCAACTTATAATATGCTTGGCTGTATAGTGTGCGTTTTATACAAGATTTAAATTTCGTTTCATTCAGTTGGAGTATGTGGGTAGGTATTTTATTGTGACATTTTAAACAGTACCTCATGAAGGATGAGTCTACTTTAGCTAGTCTGAAACCTGGTAGAACTAATTGGTCCCTATTTCTAGTACTATAGTTGTGTCTTTCACCTCTTTAACTGAAAAGATTTGAATTTTTCCTTACGTATCTACATGATGTTTTCTTCATAAATATATTGTCAAGTTACCGTCATGATTTTAATGTCTTTAAACAGTTCCCTGAGAGAATCGCGCCTGCGGAGGCTGTCAATTACTCTGATAGCTCTTTTCTGCAGAATAAAAATAGAGTCAATATCGGCAGCCCGTCCCCATAATAAAATACCGTAAGACATGAATGATACTATGAAAATAGCTGAAATAGACTGTCCTCGCGGTATCTACATTAGTAAATTGACGGATTTTCCTTACAGCATATGCTGCTGAACTTAGCCGTCCTGCAAGAGATGTCAAATGAGGACCCCATTGCAGCCTTGAGTCGAGGGGAAGGGTTATCCCCAGGAAAACAGTTTCTTCGTCAAATTCTAGTTTTTCATTATTCAATACTATGTCACAATCACTACTTTTAACATTCGGTAAAGCAAATCTTATGCACTTCGTTTTTTTCCCATTTAATACTAAATTATTAGCAGTGAACCAATTATTTCTCAGAACTTAAGGAGCTTAACGACTTGATAAGAAAGGATATTTGGGTAGGCCGCATAAATTACTCAATTTGCGCGCCCATCATTTACTTAAAACAAAACAAAGACTCACATACACAATAATTAAAATAATGTAATACTTTACAAAGTAAATATCCATGTCATTGGTGTGTACCCAAAGTTATTTGTATTATATTATAAAAATAAGATAACATGATAATAACAAACACTTCTTTTTATTTCATCACACAAGTTTAAGTTACGGAAACATAGAACATTAGTATTTTCTCAGAAGCTTGAGGCGTGAACGTTCTTCCTACACTCGAAGATAGGTAAGCCTCAAGGTTTTAAGATTAAAAATAAATATTTTCTCGTACTAAAAAACGTTCAAATTCAAGTCGCAATCTCATCTCAGCGACAATCAATGTCAAAAACCTGTCAAAAATGTATGTAAATTGATTGTATTTTTGACAGATTGAGACTGAGACTAGAATGCGAACGGTCTTAAAAATACGGGAAATGCCCGTCAGGTAATCGTAAAGTAACTGGTAAACACGTTATGAATTAAACAAAATTAGGCAACAACGAAACCTTCAAGAGAGAAATTTAAAATTACTACCTATGTAAATTGAATGTCTGGCGTCATTGCTACGGCAGCTACACGGCCGTGGCTGCTACCAAATAGCTACACTGCCACATAGTTCTGTGACAGACGACAATAACACAAGGAACGAAGAAAAACAAAGATCTTTACTCGATAACATTACTTCATTTAGGCCCACACACGTTCATGGGTTATACTAAATAACTTGGAGTTAACAGCTAACTCAGGGTTAATCAAATAAATTCATCTTGCGCCACCAAGAGTTAGAGGTAAATCTAAGGTTAAACTTTTAAATATATAACCCACCGATGTGGGAGGGTTAAGTCACTAAACTATGGGTTAGCGTTAGTTCAAAATAAATTGACTTTCGGAAGTCGGTGGCAAAAACCGAAAATACAAATCAAAAACAGCTACTTCCCAAATTAAAGTAATTTTTTACTTTGTATTATCGTGTCTTTTTAGTGTGTAAGTTAAATGGCTGTGCCATTATGTCGGACAGAAAGACAAATGGACAGGTCGAAAATATAAGGGTTCCTTTTTGTCATTCTGCTACGGACTTCACGTTTCACTTGACCAATAATGCCAAAATAATACAAAGTCACGTGAGCGAAGCCGCGGGCACTGCTAGTCGCTGGTTAAGGTTCCTTCCTTAATTAACTAAAAAAGAAAATGTATACGAAGCCGCGGGAAAAAACTAGTCATTACGTCAATGGAAACAGCCACGCGACCTCTTGTCGCATTATAAACTCCTGGTTGCTTGCTGCTCGCTAGTATGGAGCATTTAGCTCAGAGGAGGAAAATCGATACTGCTACCTGCGCACATTGAAAGTGAAATGGGACGCAGCGTATACATTACATTGTACGGCACGAGATTTTTCGCGCTTGATATCGAAGGGCTTAACAGAACATTAAGATAATGACGTGTCGGTTTATATATTTGTATAAAAAGAGTTGTTAATGTCATACTTTATAATCTACATGGTAGAGGTGGAGATTAAAAATGAGCTGTTACTTTTTGTAAAATCCTTAGTATAATCAATACCTTGTCGACTAAACCACACGGTGTCGGTAGAGCTTCGGGATTACCGGTAAACGCAGAATGCTACCTCGTCTCTACTATGACTACTCTACTGTGCCTTAGAATCTTTATATCGATGGTCTAGATCAGTGATACCCAAAATGGTATATATCGACTTCCAGGGGTCGACGACGACCTGTAGGCCCTTGGTTGTTTTTTTTCTTCTACATCTCACTACAATTAGACATAAGTCAAAATACACTTGAAGATGATGAATTAAAAAAAAAAATAACAATATTAGCTAAGTAGGGGGTCTACCCAACGCCAAAAACATGGCAAGTGGTCTATGACACAAAAAAGTTTGGGGACCTCTTGTCTAGACCTAGAAGACTAGTGGCTAGTGCAGATTTAGTAATTTTTCAAGAGAGCAGTTTAAAGAAAGTTGAAAGTCTAACTCGATAGTACACAAAAATGTGTAGTGATGGTAGTTTGTTTGTTATCAAACCATTATTATAGCGTACCTACTTATCTGTGTTATCATGAGTATCAAAATATATATCTATTAAACATCCTTTTATTCGTTGATATAAAAAGATAAAAATATTTTATTCCCATTGGATATAAGCCGTTTTATACTTCTTAACCTATAAACGGTAATGAAGCTCCTTCGTCTATGTCATCATAATTATCCCAAACCAAAATTTTATATTAAATCTTTATGTACCTACATATCACTTGTATTGTCTATGTATGTATCACAGTCTCAAGTTTTCAAACAAAAGCGTGTTACACTTTCTTCTTTTCACTCTCTTGCTGCAAAAATGTAGTACGCTCTAACTGCAAGTCTATATTTTAGCAAACTATCCAATGTTAAAAACCTGAAATTGGATATGGTTATTAAAGTTTTTTTTTAAATATATTTTTTTATTTTATTTTATTTGGGAGAACAAACAATTGTACATTTTGTCTTACATCTAAGTATACAATAAAATAAGTAGTATAATAGTCGACCAACTTAATCCTCAGACTCTAAGAACCAGAGTTTCCGTCAAGACAAATCAAAAGAACTCAAACTCGATAGGGTTGCGTCGTTTTATTACAGAGTTCCCATAGCCGCCTTCCAGGGTGCCACCTTCTGGCTCCATCATGAGTCCCTGGATATCATCTAAGACCACAGTTCTTGTACATAGACGATTTAAACGAGCCCAAACTCGCTGGGGTTGGGTTGTTTTATCACATAGTTCCCATGGCCACCTTCCGGCTTCATGTTCAGATCAATTCCATGTCATCATAATATTGCATTGTCATCCGATTTACATCTTGCAATATTGCAGCTCCACCAGAAACCCGCAAGTCGGTCCAATTTAACTTGCAAGATTTGATTACAGACAGACGGCACAGGCAACTTGTATTAATAAAATAAGAATTATAATGTTTGATTTTGCAAAACCTACTCAACGAACGTAAACTGGCCTTGTGTCTGGAACCCATTAATGATTTAATAATGAAAACTACTTAAGTTTTATAAAAAATAATTTATCTTTCAGGAAATGGTGATTATTGCAGCCAGCATAATGCAATGCTTACAGCAGAAAAGTTGTGGACGTACTTATCAAGGTTACCAGATGTCATTATGACATTATTTACTTGTGATATTTTACTGTTGAAACTTCGACCAAGAATACACAGTATCAAGAACCAAACTCATTGCTTAACTGGCCGCGATAGATATTAGATACTAATAATAATTCAAAAAAATATAAAATGTTAATTTTTAATGGTAACTTAACTGATGGAACTTAACTAATGGAAAGGACCACAGGCAAAAATGTATGGGCCCTGGTCTAATATACCAACAGTGTTACAACCTATGCCAAATGTAAGGATTTGGAAGAGTAAAATATTTCATGCTATAGCGCCAAGCCGAAATTGAGCGCGTGGTGTTTAAAACCTAACATTATTTTATTTAAATATTTTAATAAAAATGGCCAAGTATTTGATCACAGTTTCGCCTGGTGGTTACTGTCAATATTTTAAAGATTACTTATATATATTACATAATTTTTAGGGTTACGTATTTCCAGCAGAGCAGATGGGTAGAACTTAAAGTATAAAAGAAACAAAAAATGTTATATTGTAGCTTTATTAATAGTTCTGTATTATCAGTGTTATCTCTTAAAATAATTACAAAAACAGCTTAATATAATATAATAACTAAATAATTATTCAACAATAATCTCATCTAAATGTAGTGCCGGTCTATGAAATCCTTCCAGTCTACCCAGCCCCAAGTACCATATTATAGAGATTACATGCGCACAGCTCCCTATAGTGCATCTACCCGTAAGACATGTACATTATGTACAATAATAATGTATTATCGCTTCTCGGCCTACTTGATCGCGGTCAATTAATGTGTAAGTGTATTATGTTTTTGATCTAACGTGTCGAGATTGTACTCGTCCTCTGAGTAGCCATACGTTAGTTTGCATAATATTACATTGCTGCAAGTTGTGCAAGTTTCTCTGCCGATATATTTCTATTGTATAGAGACCGCTTTCACGCATGTGTTTGCTAGCGTACGATCGTGCAAGCTTAAGCTGATAAGTGCCAAGAGAAATGAGAATCAAATCATCTATGGTTAATATGGGAAAGTCTTGCAACTGGGGAAGATTTGCTTCCATTGTTTCAAACGCGACTCGCTGTCTATTAAGATTTTTTAATGTTACGTAAATACTCATATAATTTATAAATATAAATCTGATACGTAGAATAAAAATATTGGTACCTGTGGAAAGCTTATTTAATGCTTCAACTTTGTTATAAAAGTAGTCGTATTAGAATAACACACTGTACTAAAATAAGGATCTGAAAACACATACACGTAATAACAATAAACATGAATCGGTCAGCGCCGGTTGTGGAATAAAACCGAAATTACGTAATATTTTTTCACTCACCGACCTTGAAATCCTGCAGTAATTCACTTCACTATAATATTTATCACATACTTAAACAGGCCATAGCACTTCAAACACTTGAAAACCCACTTAAAACACAAATTATGTATCATGTAAACAAAACACGCGCGAGTCCGTACGTCACTGACAAGACGCCATATTTTTTTAATTATTTGATTTTTTTGGTTGAACGCTTGTAGTGTTGTCATACATCTGAGTAAGCGGCCTTTAAGCACAAAATCGACTAAGCAATCGGATACAGTGTGCCACAGATCTTTTAAAAATGAAAAATTGAATAAAGTTTATCGGATTTCGATTAATTAAAGGGTTACTTAGGTGAGAGCATGCACTCCGCATTACTTTTTATGCGGCGACTTTGGTCACCTCATCCACTCCAGCGGTTAGCTACTTAATAAAACGCATTAATAAGCGCAGCTGCAATTTTAAAATCAACAAACATGTGAGGCAACGCTCTATTAAAATTATCTTGCCGTAACAATTTGAATCGGTTCTTAAAGTTGCCATTAACCACTTCCACCACCTAACGAATGATAGTCACTTATCTAGATTTATTGACCTGCTCTGTCGTCAATTGGCTTTCATTCCTATCCTTTGTCTCAGCACTTTTTAACTTTGAAACATTAGTGAACCTGTGAGTCCACAATAGATTAAAGTTTACCTAATTTCCAAAGAAGCACAGTGATAGGTCCAAGTGATTGCATTATGCACTTGTTTTACTCACACCACATCGTCTCAGCACTTGCTCTATTTCAGGTCTAAACTTGTCACCAGGCTAGTTTATTTTAAGTACTTACAAAGTTGCTTATCACTTTTTCAAGCACTGACATATCCATTTTGCTAGCTTTCTTATTATATCCGTAGTACAATTTAATATAAGCAATGGTTTACAACGTTTTATTACGTGGAATGCAAATGAAGGTGTACGTTGGTACTATGAATTAGGTTACTATAATATATATCATCGTGTTTGCACAACAGATATTTCCGAGCTATATCGATTCTCACGAACTAGATTTTGTTGCGAAACAGTTTCAGTCTGGTCTGATAAAAATATAGAAAGTAAATAAATAAATATCCTTTGTCTCAGCACTGACGTCACAGCAGTTTGTATCGCGGCCGAAAGAAAACTGTTACTTTGAGTTTTCTGTGACCTGAACTATATAGGTTACATCTGATTGTACGTATTGCTTGTTTTTTATCTGATATGAAAGCAAAGTTACCTTGGCAGCCAGAAATATTGCGGAATGGAAATTGAGAATCTGTTGGTGGTTAGTAAGATATTTTTTACCAACGAATTTGGAAATAAATAAATGAATCCGAATCGTACTGGAATGGTAGAAACTTATCAAGTAATTATTGTTGTTAAAGTTCAAGGTTATGCATAATACCTAAGCATGTCGGCCTATAAACTTCCCTCTGCTGAAACACAGGCCTCCTCTCTGTAAGAGGAAGTAGGTAGGCCGTAATTTGCCCCGCGGGTCTTGTGTGGAATGGAGGATGCCACTTATATTTTTTGGTTCTAGAACGCATTCTGGTTTCCGTAAGATGTTATGTCTTCACCGCTTCCAGAGCAGTAATTATAATATAACTTGCACAAAATAAAGTGCATGCTACCAGGGTTCGAACCCATGAACTACAACTCGTAGCTCCGTCTAACAACGCTGCTCGTTTAGCAGCCAACTGTTGCAAGTGTTCTAAGCTTTAGCGCAGGCTTCGAGTACATCAGGTACCATTTTTTGCAGGCATACAAAAACTACTTTTTAACTTTGATATTCTTAACTTAAGTCTACCGCTTACTAAACTGAGACTACTACTTTTGTTTGAAAAAACCTAGTAGCGCCATCTATCGGAACAAATTGATAGCTTCGTAGCTGCATCCACTCGCAATATGGCATTACTTCCATTGGGGGATGGGGTGATTGTGGCGGGAAAGCGTATGCATGTGCTTTCCATCTCTTTCTCGCCCGCTGACATTTTTCCGACTCTAACATCCTCCTGCGACTCCTTACACCCTGGTACAAAAGCGTTACAGCGCAGCAACGTTTTATTTATCGGATACCAAATTAAACGGTTATTATTGTTAGAAGGACTATGATATCACAAGGTTGAGTTGTTTATTTGCTTTTTTTGGTTAAAAATATATTTTTTAGATTTCTTTGCCTGATATTATTAATCATTCATGTATTTTAGAGAGAAAAACAATTACTTGGCGAAACAGATTATTTAAAATTATCTATATATATTGATGGGTGTGCAATTTTAATGTATACTTATTATAGATTTAGTTTTAAAGTAGACATTTAGATTCACTGATCGACAAAGTAAACATGAAATAAAAAAAAAACTGAAAGCCCGTAACTAAACGTAAATAAATTTGTATTAATGAAGAACTTACTATGGTTGTAATTAAACCGACTAGAAATAATTGAACACGACTCTATTTCTTTTAGAATTCATGTCCCCGTGACTCTGAATGAGATAATCTTGCGTAGGCTGGCAATGGATAGTTCACAAAAAACAAAACAAGCAAGATGTTTTGCGAGATCTTTGATATACCTTTATGTAAAAGTCGCTTTTTGTGTGCCATTACCTACTTTGAAAGTCACCCGCAGTAACAATATGCATGTATTCTAATCAAATCAGGAGGAGACCTGAATACAGGGCATCCCTATAAACAAAAAGAGCTATGACACCCGAATTATATAATAGAGTTCGGCTGAAATGCATAAGCATGAAATACATGATTTTTACTTGAGAAGATGTCTTTCTAGTTGTAAAGTTAAATTTTAGCATGCATTTCCGCCATTCCGGCGTGACAGAGACGGTCAGATAACAAGACTTTTGTTAATACTGAAATACTATTATTGTTTTTACATCAGCTGGTCAAAATGATTACCTGCAATGTCGCTCCTTCCGCGTACTAGCAGATCCACAAGTAGATAAGACACTCGCAATGTATGGTTCCCTGGTACTATGCGATGAATATTGCGTTTCGTTAACGCGTCTCGGTAACGAAACTGTCGTTACCACGTCGTCACTCTCATTCGAGCAGTACCACCAAACACCATTATTTCATATGAATAAAATAACTACTGTTCAGTTGTACAGATACCATTTTTTATTTAATTATGCACTATTGTACCCCTTTTCAAATTAAATCGGCTTTTTATAAGTTAAATTTTGTGACAATAATAATGATTCTAATATAATCAATTTAAACAAAATAATTAAATTCCAAAAAAAAAAGTACTATTTTATCAAGAATTGTCTACATAGCAAATTACAAATGTCAAAATAATTAAATTACCAATTGGTAATTTAATTTCGACAGCTCTACTTACGTCATCGAGCATTGTACTGAGGTCCACCCATTGACTTATATAGCTCGATGGGTCCACCATAGTCACAGCCATGACACCTATATAGTCAGCAAACCGAAGGTGTGTGACATACTCGCCATTGATGTTGATGCCTACTCCTTTTCAGTCCAGAAACTTGAAGCCATCCTCTAATGCAGTGGTGAACCGTTTCGGGGAGATAACGTGTCCCTGTCTCACACCTCGCTGCAGAAAGATAAGTTTCGAGGTCTGGTCCTGGGATCGGGTATATAGTAGTATGGATTTAGTAGTGTTGGGATATAGTAATGTTTTCATACAGACACTTCAGCACCTCAATTTACCGATAGTGAATGTGGCACATCCACTTCCATTCCTGTGGCGCTTTACTCACGAGTATGACGGAATCAAATAGCTTCTGGACGGCCTTAAGAACGGATCTTCTACCGGCCTCTAGCTACATTTTCTTCAATCTTTTTGTCGTTATTTTTTTCAAACCTTTTATATGTTTGTCATACCTTACTATAATCTACCGCGCATGTCCATTTCTGCCATAGGCAAAAAAACATCCAAAACCAAAACTACATTTTTTTTTGACAAATATACATATAATTTTGGGTACCTACTTTTGAACTCAAATAAAGTTGATATAATGAAATGTCACTACAAAACAATTGTTCGAGCATCCGCGATAGCAGGGTCTGTTAATAAGTATAAGTATTTAAAAAAAATAAACGTTTATTGAACCCTTAGAGCATTAAACCAGTTAAAAATTCCCTGGAACTCTTTGTATGGTTTTTCTGTAATAATGTAGGGCATGTATATCTTAGTTATTGTCCTTTAAATAAAATTATTATTTTTATATTCATACAAAATTAGGTTTAGCACGTAGGTAGGTTCGTTATGGTAAGGTAAATCATAATAAATAAAAAATATACAATGTCTTATTGAAAAAAAACATTACAATTGAATAAATTCAATCACTTAATATTGTATAATTAATTGCATGGTACATTTGTGAGCACTATGTACCTACTATAAAGCTTACTGGGTTCGTCTTTCATTGACTTGAATGTGCCCTGGCGGCTGAGAGTATGTCATGCTCACTCAAATGTGTCGCTGGTGGTGGCGTGTGTATTGGATCATTGAATTCCCTTCAAAATGGTTGAACTGAATGGTGATGATGATGATGATGATGATGGGGACTCCCTTTTCCGCACTTAGACTCTCATTTGGTCCGTTGTGCGTGGGGATACTGGCTAACACAGCCAGCCTAGCTCCGCCCAAAAGCACAGAAGCCTCCTGGGGGCTTCACAGGCTTCGCGGAGCGACCTCACTGTTCCGAGGATTTCTTCCCGTTGAGAAGCCACAGCCTCGCACTCCAGGATAACGTGGGCGGCTGATTCCTCGGCGTCAAGGCAGCCCCTGCAAAGGGGGCTATTTGTGGCGCCTATGTTAAAAAGATGTTTGTTAAGGGGGTTATGGCCCGTAATTGTTCCTATAATTATTCTGAGGTTATTTCTACTCAGGTTGAGAAGTTTTTTGGTTAACCGCGGGTCTACAATTGGTAAAGTCAATTTGGACTGTCTACAGTCTGTTGCCCGTGACCATCTGTTGTTATGGAGTTCGGTCGATCTTTGGCGAATCCACGCACGAAATTGTGAGAAAGGCAGAGGGAGAAGTGGGTACGGGCCTAGCACTTCCATATCAGAGCCTCTCTTCGCAAGTTCGTCAGCGGCATCATTGCCTAAGGATCCACTATGCCCTTTGATCCATTGGAGGGTAATGCGATTAAACGTCGATAACCTCTCCAGAGCTAAATGGCACTCAAAAATTAGTTTATTGTTAGTTTGTTTGTTTTCTAAAGCTTTGAGCACAGATAGGCTATCGGATAGGAATTTAATGCCGTAGTTCCGGATGCCTAAGCGCTTTACTGCTGTTGCGGCTAGTGTTAAGGCAACACATTCACATTGAAATATCGAACTGTGTGTGCCTAGTGGTATGTGAAGGTTAATGTTGAGGTCAAGGGAGTGTACGCCAGCACCTGAACCGTTTTGTGTTTTGAGCCGTCTGTGTAGATGCGCACTTCATGGGCTCCTGACTGATCCCTTTCCTCCTGAACTGTTTGTATAATATAGTTTTTGTTGAACATGGGTTTGTTTGGTGTTCTATCACACGGGGCAGCGATGAGCGGTTGGTACTCAATCGCCCGGTCCAGGATGTTAGCGTGTGGGCTGGTATGGTTTTTGCCCCATATGCCCAGATGCATTAGCCTGATGGCAGCTAGCGCCGCCTCCTGCTGTATGTACAGGTCAAGGGGAGTTAGTGTAAGGGCTATCTCCATGGCTGCAGTTGGGGTGGTTCTCATGCAGCCAGTGGTAGCCGTACAGGCCAGTCGTTGGAAGCGTTGTAGTCTGGTAATGGTGGTCGAGAGTTCAGTCCTTGTCCACCAAACCAGAGCGCCATAAGCCAACATTGGCCTGATTACCGCTTTGTATAACCACAGAGTTATCTTCGGAGAAAGCCCCCATGTTTTCCCTAACATTCTTTTGCATTGGTAGAGTGCAATTGTGCTTTTATTAAGTTTGTAGTCAAGGTGCTTGTTCCAGAGAAGTTTGCTATCAAGGATCACCCCCAAGTACTTGACTTCGTCTTTAAGTGTTAGTTCAGTGTTGAAGAGTTTTGGAAGCCTATGGGGTCCAAAGGTTCTCTTGTTGGTAAACATTATTAGTTCTGTCTTCGAGGGGTTAACCGATAGTTCGTGCCTCGTGCACCAGCTCTCGATTATTTTGAAAGCCCTTCTCATGAGATCACATGAGATGCCTTCAAATTTCCCCGAGATCAGAATTGCTATATCGTCCGCGTATCCCACCGAGTACAGACTGCTGGCGTTGAGCTCTGCAATGAGCTCATTTACGACTAAATTCCACAGCAGTGGTGACAGCACCCCACCCTGTGGGCAGCCTCTACTCACGATACCTCGCGTGGTGGTGTTCACGGTAAACTGAATAGCACGGTATTTTAACATGTTATTGATCCATTCTATGAGTGTTCGCGCAACACCGTGCCTGGCAAGTGCCTGCTCGATGCTGACGAAGTTTGTTTTGTCGAAAGCACCTTCTATATCAATGAAGGCGCCTAGGGTTGGGTTTTTGGCTTTAAGAGCATTTCCAATGCGTGAGACTACGCTGTGGAGTGCTGATTCAGTTGATTTGCCTGCACAGTAGGCGTGTTGATTCGGATGTAGAGGTCTCTGTACCGAAATTTGGGTTCTGATCCTCCTATCCCCCAGCCTCTCCAGTGTCTTCAAGAAGAACGAGGAGAGGCTTATAGGTCTAAAGGATTTGGGCTGGGTGTAGTCGCCCCTACCTGGTTTCGGTATAAAGATTATTTTTACTTCCCGCCATTTCAAGGGGATATAGCGGTGGGCCAGGCTGGCACGAAAAACCTTAACCAGGTAGTCAGCCAGTACATCTTGGCTCCACCTGAGCAGAGCCGGGAAAATACCATCCAGTCCTGCTGCCTTGAAAGGTAGGAAGGTGTTGATTGCCCACGTTATTTTGTCTTTGTCGATTACTTCCAACGCCATTTCCCAATCTAGGCTGCTCGTGGCCCTCTCCGTATGTGGTTCCCAGCTTTGCTGGGTGGCAATCTGGCATCCTGGGAAGTGGGTGGTTAGGAGTAATTCGCTTGTCTCAGCGTCGTTTGTTGTGTAGGTGTTATCTGTTTTTTCCAGGCATCCTATTGAGTGGTCTGTCTCTTGAGCTAGACAAGTTTTGACCCTCGTTGCCTGATTGTTACTTTCGATGTTAGTGCAGAAACGCCTCCAGCTATTCTTTCCTCTGAGGCGTATCAGTTTTTTATAGGTTTTACGAGCTGTTGTATAGCGGCTATCTACTGGCGACCGTGTGTTCCTAGCTCTGTTGAACAGTCTTCTCAACCTGTGTCGGTGTCTTTCCAGTTCTGGACTCCACCAGGAATGGCGAGCTCCCTGTCTGGGTACCGTGAGGGGACACGACTGTTCATAGCTAGATAGAAGGATGGATGTGATGTGGTTTACATGTTCGTCTATGTTGGTTATTGGTATCTCAGCCGGAAGGGCGTGTAATCTGCTTAGTTCAGCCCTAACCAGTTTAGTAAACTTGGCTCGGTCTGTGTTGCGCGGAACCCTTCTTGGCTTTGGTTTAGTTAGGTTGAAGTTAATAGTATAGCGGATCCATCTGTGGTCTGAGCATGATATCTCAGTGGACACATGCCAGTCCTGTATGGAGTTGGATATACCTATGGTTGCTACAGTTAAGTCTATTATTGTTTGCGATCTCGCGTTTATGAAGGTAGGCTCGGAGCCCTTATTTAGTAAAACAAGGTTATTACTAAGAATAAAATCAAGCATTACCTCACCTCGGTTGTTTGTTTTGACATTACCCCAGAGCGTGTGATGCGCATTGGAGTCTGTCGCGATGATTAGTTCCAGTTTCTCCTTTTCACAGTACTCAACCAGTGAGGCGAGCTCTGGCAGAGGCACCTCCTCGTCGCCTGGCAGGTATGCCGAGGCTAGTACAATGTCCGGGAGTTCCTGTTCGGTTCTGAAAAGCCTGACTGCTGTCAAGTCCCTCGAACAGAATTCGTTGATTAAAAGGTTAGGTACATGTTTTGGGACAAAAATGCAGGTACGCGGGTTACTTGCGGAGGTGTCTAGTAGCAACTTACCCCCGATGTTGCCCAGACCGCATATTCTGCCACCCCTGATCCACGGCTCTTGGATGAGGGCGATGGTTCTTCCTTGTTGGTTCTCCAGCTCTCTGCGCAAGGTAGCCGACGCAGATTGGCTGTGCTGGAGGTTAGTCTGTAGGATCCTAGTCCCGCAGAGGAGAGGAGCAGAGGCTGCTGTCCTCGCCCTCACTTCTCTCCCCCGGCGGAAAGCAATCCTCATCCGAAGTCAGACCGGACGAGGGTGGATCCCTTGTTGAATCTGCTGTTGAGACAACCTCCATTGCTGCCATGGAAGTCGCCAGATCCACCGCCTCCCCAACAGTCCCCACCGCGGGAGGCGACGGGGAGCGTTCAGGAAGCGGCGAAACAGACTCCCCCTGGGGCGCAACCGAGGCTGTACGTGATGTTGGCGCGGCAGCATCCTCCCTGGCACCGCCCTCGTCCAGGAAGCGGATGTATATACTACCCATGAGGTAGTATACTCGCCGTTGCTGATCCTTAATGGTTTTGACCATGGGCTCCGGCACACGAAAGAAGAGACAGGTACCCGGGGGCTCCTGTCTAGCCCTTTCATGTGTCAGAGTCCAGGTGTTAATTTTTAGGTTCTGGTTCTGCCTCGCCAGCATCCTGAGCAGCTCCGTTGTGTTCTCGCTGTTCTCGGGAACAAACAACATACACATTGCCTTCTTCGGTATGTCGGCTTGAGGTCGAACGGTTAGCTCAGTCCCCGGTAACGGGGACGATAAGTTATGTATGACCCTTTTCAGCCAGGCCAGTGTGAAGTCGTCCTCACACCATGTCTTAAGGACTCCTTCAGCGAAGTGGGCCCGACCTCTAAAATGGATCGCGGTGCTGTCGTTGGTATCGGTTGTGTCGGTTGGTTCAGGAGCCTTTAGCAGGGGGTGCATGTTGAAGAGCCTCCTCGTGGCGCACCCTGGGCAACGTCGGCTCCAATTTCTCCCAGTGCGGTTTTGGGGGACAATTGGGGCTGGCGGCTAATCTTCAACAAGCGGGGAAAGGTCACGGTTCCAATCGCCGATCATGCTTGATGGTCGGTGAAGGGAACCGGGCTACAGAGGGCAGATACGCCCACTCCTCCTCTGCTTACAGAGGGAGGTGAGTGGGCGTAGACTGGGCACGGCCGCCGCTGCGGAATAGGCGGTCGTGTCCCGGAGGGAGGCAGCGGCGCCCGCGCGGGGGGATGATTCTCTTGCGTGGCGCCGCTCTGGAGAGGGGAGGGGTCGAGGAAGACGCCGGTCTGGTAGTAACCTCCGGCTCCTCCCGGGTGGAGGCCAGCAGGCGGTGGGTGCGGGGGCGCCCTTTGCCTGTATTGCACGGGCCTCCACCAGTGTCGGACGGGAGTGGCCGGGTGTTCCCGGCCATTCCCGTAGCCCCCCAGTTAAATGGGGGGCATGCGGGGCCCGCCAACTAGGCGGGCATGCGCCGGGAGGGCTGTGGAAGTAGAGGCTGAGCCGATTTCCCATAGCCCTCCCATCACGGCGTTGTGGGAACACCGCTGAGTTTTAGTGGGTATACTGTCGGTTGCGGATTTCGACAGGAGTCCCACATACCCCGTCTCGTCCCCCACGAGCGGGGATGCATAAAGCATTTCTCAGCGACAAAAAAAAAAAAAAAAAAAAAAAAAAAAAAAAAAAAAAAAAAAAAAGGAGCCTTTAGCAGAGCCCGGAGCTGGTTCTCGATCGTCTGACGGATCCCCTCCGCTTGCTCCTGCGTCATTTCCAAGAAAGGCTCGGTCATGACGGCAACGCATAGCTCATTGCTCCTGAAAGACGCGGCCGCTTCGGCGTAGCTCACCAAAGTTCCGTCCACCATACGGGAGCGAGCAGGCTTGCTCTTCTTGCCTACCCCAGTTGGTGTGACGGTATCTTCGGGACGCGAACGCTTCTGCGCCCTGGCCGGTGGTTCTGCGTTTGGTTTTGTTTGGTTTTTGCGTCCTCTTGGCCTCGCGCTGCGCTTGCGCTTAGCGCCGGCGGCAGCCTCGTCTTTTGGCATCTCTGCCGTTGTCGACACCGCTTTGAGGGACGTGTTTTTCTTGGACACTGTGTGCCCTTTTTTGGCGTTCGATGCTCCTGCCAGTGGGGCTTTAGCCAGACTCGTCAGGTCCCTCTCAGGGTCCGCAGCCATTGACGCAGCCCGTGTTTTGGGCGCATCCACATTTGCAGTACTCCTCGAGTCGCCATGAGCGAGTGCTGTCCTTGGCCTTTCGGTCAGGTTCGTGTTAGAAGGCGCATCCATGGAAGCAGACGAGGTTGGGGTCGCTCGGGACGCAGCCTGTTGTGGCGCATCCCTTACGGGTGCCTTCCTCGTCGCATCCTTGGACGCAGCCGGGCGTTTTTTTGTTTTGTAGGGTGCATCTGTAGATGCACTCTTGGGCAGTTGCTGCTTAGGTGCATCTTGAGACGCAACCCTTGTTTTAGATGTGGAAGGCGCATCTGAAGACGCGGCCCTTGGTGCGTTTGTTTGTGTAAGCGCATCCGACGAGCGGGACGCAGCTTGTGGTTCGTTTGTTTTAGCTTGTGGTTCGTTTGTTTTGTGATAAGTCTCTTTATCCATAGGTTTGGACGTTTATGTTTCACCGTTGGAGCTCTCCACCCGCCACGGAGCCCTCAGTCGGGGACGTCGCCCGTTCAACGAGCGTACGCCAGAGCTACTCCTTCGGTATAGGATCAACCTAGTAGGAAGTTGACGAGCCCGCACGCGACGGAAGATCACGGAACTGTATACGACACGAGACTATGCCGCAACTCATCCCGAGACCCCACGCCACGCCGGCTGCCCCCCCCCCCCCACTAAGCCGACCCTCGCTTGACATCCCGCTTATGGGATGCCTCAGCCGATTGGTCGTGGGTAGCTACCCCACGATCTCCCGTGTAAGAGGAAATCCGAGCCAAAGTGATGTGTTGTGTGCAACCTGCTCCACTCAACCACCAGGATTCCTTCATCCCTCCGTACGGGTCCCCGCGCACGGCACAAACACGCGGGAGGTCATTGCTGTCCCTCATCTGCTCTTGTTCGATGGTGGACACCCAGGGGCATGACCTCGCCACCCCTGAGATAAATCGTCCAGTGATTTCTGTTACGTCTAATTCATATGGAATTAGACCAATAACAGGGCGGCAACCTCGAGAAGGAACATCACTAGACTTGCCTTGAGGATCTACACGACTTTTGCGCTCTCCCTCAAGACCACGCCACCCTGTCCCCTCTGAAGGAGGAGGCAAGGTAGGTTTGCGTCTACAAAACCAAGCCAAGCAATCAAGCAAGCGAAGCGTGTCGTTGGAAGCCAAAACATAAATTTGCAAACGACAAACCCTCCCCTGAACTGAATGGTGCTGATCCATACGTCATGTTCGTGAACGGGCGCCGTCAGTAGGCACTGGTCATTTCTTAGCTGCCACGGCTTATTTTAATTCCTGAATTGTTTTTATCTTTTTATTACGGACGCTTTTAACGTGCACGTCTTTCTACATCGTTCTCACATGTATAATTTCCACATAAGTGGTCAGACACTTTTTTGTAACAATAATTTGATTTAAAAAAGTGTCCATAGAGGTTCTTGCCCGTTCATCTCCACCTACCTACCTACTACGCTTTGGGATGGGCAATTAGCTTAATTTTTCTGACTGACCGACCCCTTGACCATTCAAAATTGCCTATATTTGGTTTATTTAAAATAAATGCTTTGAGATTTATTTTTTTGGATAGTATTTTATTTATTTAGTGTAAGACACGACAAAACCAAATTCAGATGCTGTCGGTAACCTAAACACAAACTTATTTACAGTATAGGATAATTAAATAGAATACCCTATTTAATTTGCAACCAAGTTTATAAATGAACGCCATCTTATTATTCAATTTAAATTATTTTCTGTTAAAACTGTAGTCATCGGCTGTATAAAGAATTAAAGAAAGAAGAATGTTTAGTGGAACAAATCTTTGTAAGAGACGAACTAACAAACAAAGTGAATATATCTAAATAAAATAAGTTATTGCGTTAGTGAACGCATATAATAAAGTTGTGTCTCAAAGATTTCAAATTTTGGCGTAAACATTTAAAATGTTCCGAATTTGCGAATGTACCGCCATCTAGCGAGAATGTGTCTGGGAGCTCTTCTAAGTATTCGCCTTATGGTATAAATTTTAATGTTTGACGCGCGTTCATGAAATGCAACATCCATAAGTGCCACCACTGTAAATCTCAAGAGCTATAATAAATATCAAATTGTATAAAGATTTTCATTTTCATTGTAAAATTGTTGCCAAAACAACACCGAAAGTTTACTGGATCATCCAACTAGTGCCATCTCTTAGCATGACATGACATCATTGGAGATTCGTGCAGTAGGCGTCCCTAATGGCTGGGCTACTGTCCTCTCCTAGTATTTATGTGAAACTTTAGATGTCTCTCTTCAGTAGAACGTACGAATAAATTTTATTGATGTGGAAGACCTCCTACCGGGTTCTGCGCTCCTAGTACAAATTGAAGACGCGGCGTACGGCCTGCCAACGCAGCGCTTCCGTTTTCATAAAATATTTCTCCTTGTCTTTACCCTTCATACTCAAATCTCAAATCGTTTATTGCAATCCATAATGTACAATTACAGGTGGTAGATAAAATAATAATAATAGAAACAATTATGGACCCTGTCGGGCCGAGCAAATTTTTAAATAAGTAGAGAGAGGAAGAGCGCTTTACTAATTTTCTTTGTTATTAAGTTAGAATTATTTTATATCCTATATTACCTATGTATTTATATTTCCATTCATTCACTTATTCTATTAATACTTTATATGCACGTTTATCTATTAATTTATCATTTATTTAATTATATTTAATATTGCTCACTTCTTTACTTGCGTATTTTTTTATTATTATTATTAATGTAGTATATTTATTAGGTACCTATATTTATTTTACTTGATAAAATAAATATCTATTATTCATAGTTATGCATTTTTCTTATTGAATTTATCCGTTTGATATTCTTGTACTGTGTAATAGCTTTTTTTAGTATTACTGCTTTAGTTTATTTAAAAATATACTGGTTTTATTTTGTTGTTTTATCTTTTCTGGTAGTTTATTATATATTTTTATTGACATTGAATAGGTATGGACTAGATGAATGTAGTTTAAGGCGGGAGGGGGGCAAATTTAGTCTATTTTTATGGTGAAAATAATAATTTGTTTGTATGTCTCCTTGTGTGCTGTAAGAATCTGAATATTTACGGACTAATTTACACAATTCTAAGATATAAATACCTAACTAAGGTGAGAATCTTGTGTTTTTGAAAGTAAGGTTTGCAACTATATGTTCGTTCTATATTGGTAATTATTCGTATTAGCTTTTTTTGGAGGGTAAATAAGGAGGGAGCGTCTGTGCTATTTCCCCATAAGATGATGCCATAGTTAAACCAATCGTGGGCATACGCGTAGTATGTGACTAGGTACTGCGGTTTGTAGGTTTGTAGTCTATTTATTTCGCGGAGAGCATTATTAAAACGTTCAAATTTTTGATTATACTGTCTGTATATGTGTATTCCAGTTTATATGAGTGTCTATTGTTAAACCTAGGAGGGTGAAATTGTTGACTTTTTTTTTTTTTTTAAAACGTTGCCACACTTGGAATTTCTCCTGTTTCGTGGGTGCGTTTAAAAACATTTAAATTCACATACACAAACAGCCAGACCCGGAACAACTACTTGCAGGTCATACAAATATTTGTTCCGTACGGGGATCGAACCCGCGACACGTAACGCAGCAGTCCATTGCTTAACCACTTTTTTTTTTTTTTTTTTTCGGTGGGGAATCCTCATGGACTACCTCCGCCTGGGGAAAAGGCAGAGGGGCGTGCCGGACTCTTACCGGCTAAAACCACCCCAGTGTCTCCTCGCACGTGCGCGCTGGGCCGCGGGAATCCAAATTCTTCCGCAGCCCCACACTAGTGCTGGCCCGGTCTGTGCGGGCCTCGTCTCCTGCACGGGGCAGTGAGGTGTTTGACTACCCCGTGCATCGCCTCAGAGGCGCGTGCTGACACCAGCGTGCGCCTCCGCCTCGGGTCCATCAAATAGGGGGCGAGGACTTCCCCAAGTCCCACGCCCCTGGACCCATTCATGGGGGCCGGAAAAGGGCGTTGTCCGCCCTTCTCCTGCGCCCGGTGCGCCTTCCGCGGCCGGGGAAGGGAGTCAAGATCTCCCTCTCCCGTTCCGCAGTTTCCTTCTGCGACATCACGTCCTCGCAGAAGGACACCACCGCGACCCACGACTCTGCGCTACCGACCATCCTCCGCACTACGGCCGGCAGCGACAGATCGCCTCCTACTTCATTTGTGAGGACACGGCGCTGCTCCTCCCAAATTGATTAACCACTGCGCCAACCGTGCCGTCATACCGTCTATAACTGTTTCTAATTTATGTTGATTAAAAGTTAAATCTATATTTATTTAATTTTTCTGCCAGGGGTAAAACGCTATTAATTTGGTTTTGGTAAAATGTATTTCGAGGTTATGGTCGCTCATCCAGTTTATAGTTTTTCCGAGAATAGGCGTAAGTTTTTCATTTAAGTTAGCATTTGTTTGGCATGAAGTCAGGATAGAGATATCATCCGCAAAAGTACACACGGCCCGTCTATGGTTTTTGGAGGTCATATAAATATATGAGGAAAAGGAGGCAACCTATAACACTACCCTGGGGAATTGAGGCATGTATTGATTTAACAGCAGAGGGGCAATTCCCGTATTTTTAAGACCGTTCGCATTCTAATCTCAGTCTCGATCTGTCAAAATTACAATCAATTTACATCAATGACTAAAGAATAAGAGAGGACATGAACTAAAAGATCGTATCGCGTGCCGGCGTGGAAAGTAAAATGGCGTAGGCTCCGCCCATTACCTAGTGTTGTCCTCTGCTTAATCCTTGCAATGATTTTGTTCATCGTGTTGATTACAAATCGATTAATCGAAATCACATACATTAAAATAAGGTTTTTGATTTTAAGTAGATAGTAGGTAAGTAGGTTGTTATTCGATTCTCATTCTAGGACGTCGCATTATGGATTAAGTACAAAAAAGCCTGTTGTTGCGTAATCTGACTGAAAAATTGCAAAAATCATCAATTTGGCGGTTCATTTAAAATTAATTGTACTTGATATTATTTACTCTATGATAAATAGTTGCTCGTGATAATCAAGCTAGAAGAAGAGTAAATAAAACTGCAACAAGGAATTCAAAACTATACCGATTATTAACAAAATAAAACAACAGAAATCGATATTATGCATTTAATGGGAGAACCGTTTTATTTCAAATAGATACAATAATATCAGTTTGTAATTAGTATTAAGTACACCAATAATGTGAAATACAATAAAGTCTGCCTGTCTACAATAAATGTACAGGGAAATAATAATGTATTATGACTCAAACTCAAAGCATTTATTTCAAATAAACCAATTACAGGCACTTTTGAATTGTCAAGGGGTCGGTCAGTCAGAAAGATGAAGCTAGTTGCCCATTCCAAAGCGTAGTAGGTACCTATGGAGAAGAACGGGCAAGAAACTCCATGGACACTCTTTTATATCAAAATATTGTTACAAAAAAGTGGTTACATCATTCATGTTGTAATTATACATGTGAGAACGATGTAGAAACACGTGCACGTTAAAAGCGTCCGTAATAAAAAGATAAAAACAATTATGGAATTAAAATAAGCCGTGGCAGCTAAGAAATGACCAGTGCCTACTGACGGCGCCCGTTCACGAACATGACGTATGGATCAGCACCATTCAGCTCAACCATTTTGAAGGGAACTCAATGATCCAATACACACGCCACCACCAGCGACACATTAGAGTGAGCATGACATACTCTCAGCCGCCAGGGCACATTCAAGTCAATGAAAGACAAACCCAGTAACCTTTATAGTGGGTACATAGTGCTCACACATGTGCTATGCAATTATACAATACTAAGAGATTGAATTTATACAATGCAAAGATAGGTTGTACAATCTTCATCAGCTCCAACATTATTTTCGAATATATGGGTAAATGTAGGCTTACAATGAAAATGTGATAATTTACCTTAGGGAGCCTTGTCGGTATTGCATTGTCGTGAAGTCTCACTATATCAAGACTTCTATTAATACAAGACTCTTCAAAATGTAGTGAACAAACATTTTCCTGGCTGGGGTCGATATTTTCTTGACCCAATGATTCAAGCCACTTACTTTTAAGTTTATCATTTTTTGGTAACCTAAAAACACAAACAAAACACGCAAACTAACATAAATGTGTATATTTTTTCATGCTAAATATTCAAACGAAATTTGGTTTTTATCGATGCTGAATCGATTCGTTGTGCAAATTACACAATCACAACACTATATTTGTCAATAAAAATATGTAGTAAACAAAACCAAAATAAGGAAATATATCGTTCGAAAGACTATGAATAGGCAATAATCTATGACCGAACAGTAATAAATTTTATTTTATTTTATTTTATTTTATTTATTTAGGAAAATAAACAGTTACACACTACAATAATATACAAACAATTCATACAAAGTGAGCAAGTGTATAACCCACGACATTTTCCACAGATTATAAAAAGAGTAATTTTTAATGCACTTACGTAGTGCGATTGCAATTAATAATTATATAATATTATTGTAAATAATGTGCTTAAATATATGACTAAAGCTAAATAGGCATGCAAATACAACGAAGAAACATCATTATGTTGATAAAAACACATAACTGGGTTTACATTTCTGAAATTTTTTGGCGGATTAGGCTACGGAATTTATTAGCATGTAAAGCGAAGATATCAAAATCGTTGAAAATTTTATTAAATTGAGTAGTAATGCGACGTAAGGGTGCGCGCAAGCCAGCATTCGTACGAGTTGATGTTATAGCAAAAAGTGGTCTCGCACGCACTCCACGGCTCATGGTAGTTCTAGGTACTACATAACAAATCTTATTACTAATATCAATACAGTCATATGAATGGTTGCATAGGTCAAATAAAAACATTGTCTCTAAAAAAGTTCGTCTGGCCTTTAAGTTTAGTAGCTTATACCTATCCAGAAGGTCACTGTAAGATGCTTGGGTACGAAAACAACGGAAAAACGTGGCTTTCAAAAATTTACGCTGTACCTTTTCAATCGCATCTGAATACTTAGTATAGAAGGGATTCCACACCGCAACAGCGTACTCCAACTGAGACCTGATCAATGATTTATAAAGGTACAAATATGTATATGGGCGTTTAAATTCAGTGGATGACCTCATCACAAAACCATACATCCTAAATGCATTATTCACCACTTTACTAATATGAGCGTCAAGTTGCAGTTTATCATCTAGCAAGACTCCAAGATCCCGGACTAATGTCACTCTTGTTAGGTTCACATTATTTAAGATGTAAGAATGGGTCAGAACATTTTTGTTTTTGGTAAAACTTATACAGCAACACTTAGTTATACTTAGCTGGAGCTTATTGTGCGAACAGTATTCAGAAAACCTGTCTAAGTCTTGCTGCAGCAGGAGGCAGTCCTGTAAATTTTTAATTGGTCTATAAATTTTGAGATCATCGGCATAGAGCAATATTTTTGAATTTTGAAAACAAGTGTTAATGTCATTTATGAAAATAACGAATAAAAGAGGTCCTAATATGGAGCCCTGCGGAACCCCAGAAGTTACTGTCAAAGTGTTAGAATTAAACCCATTTATCACAACTCTCTGTGTCCTATTTGAAATATAAGACGAGAACCATCTTAAAAGATCACCGCGTATGCCATTGAACGCAATTTTATTCAAAAGTAGTGCGTGGTCAACTTTGTCAAAGGCTTTCTTAAAATCAGTGTATATAGAGTCTACTTGGATACGAGAGTCCATGTTATTAAATAAGTAGTCTACAAAAGTAACTAGGTTCGTTGTGGTTGATCTTCTTTGGACGAAACCATGCTGCTGTTGAATTATAATATTGTGTAGAATTGGATATACTTTATTATGTATTAGTCTTTCAAAAACCTTTGACAAAGTTGACAATATTGAAATAGGACGATAGTTCTCAACATCCTTTTTAGGTCCTGATTTATAAACAGGGGTTATGTTGGCCAGTTTCCATGCATGTGGAAAGGTCCCTTGCGAAAGTGACGAATTGAAAATAATATGCAAGGGTACGAGTATGCAGAGACTATCAGCAGTATTCTTAATAAACTGTACCGGCAGACCATCTGGTCCCGGTCCCTTTGAGGGGTCCAAAGCCTTGAGGGTCCCACGAATTTCATCGATAGTGAACTGAATGTTATTCAACAGAGTGCAGCTCTCAGAACATTCGTTGTGCATAGGTGTATTACCACTTTGGGAAGATGCCTCAAAAACCGAGTGAAAATAATCTGAGAAATAGTTGCAAATTTTTTCCGGGTCACTTGTTGTCTGGTTGTTATAAACCATTGAGGAAGGAATACCTGTACAACGTTTTCTGTTAGATATAAAAGTCCAAAAATGCTTTACATTATTTTGGATACCATCCTCGACCGAATTCATGTATTTGTTATAGCACTTCTTGCATTCGTCTTGGAACCTAGACCGGTATAGTGAAAACTGCTCATAGTCTGAAATATTGTTATATGTTTTCCATCTATTCCAGGCTTTAGCCTTATTTTTGTAAATATGTATAAGTGACTTTGGGAACCAAATAGGAAATTTAGAAGTTCTGGAAGTAGTTAAAGGTACGAACTTTTTAATAATTTGAAATATAATGTTGTAAAACGTATTAAGAGATTCGTCGATCGTTTGTTGGTTTAGTGTTTCCTTCCAATTTATATCTTTTAAGTAGTCATTAATTTTTCCATAGTCAGCTTTAAAATAATTGATTTTTTTTAGTGATTTACGGCTCATTGAACTATGTGGTAGACATGGCGAAACCATGATACAGAAAGGAGGATGGTGAATATCCAGTTGTAGCAGATAGTCTACTGGTGTAGAAATGGTGCAGTCATCATTACTAATAACTAAGTCTAGTATTTTGCCGTTTTGGTTCTTTATGTTGTTAAATTGACGAGCGTTTAGATAAGAAATAAGCGAACACAACTGTGCACAAACTGGAGAGTTGCTTTGGCCAATCAGACTGGACGGAGAAGTGGCGTTTAAGCCGGCAACCCAGTCAATGTCTGGTATATTGTAGTCTCCTATTATATAAAATTTGTCAGTTATAGCGTTATCCAATATTGATTGCAATAGGTCAAAATAATCAACATATACACTCTCACATGTATTTGGTGGTATATACACAGCCGCAATGGTTTGATACTTGCCTCTAGTTGAACTCGGTAGTTGTACAAGGACATGTTCAATATTAAAATGCATAAGCGAGCGCTGTGTTAAACTCTCTGGACGCAGTTCCTTTAATACAGCTACCAGAACACCACCCCCGTCCTTCTTATTGGTTGCTGTACGATCACGATCGCAACGATAAACCACACAACGTTCGTCAATGAACTCGTTGTTAAATATATCTGGTGTCAACCAGGTCTCAGTTAGCACAATTATATCGTAGCAATTGGCAAGAATATTCATATATAGAATATTCAGTTTGGTGCGGATTCCCCTGCAATTTTGGTAATATATTACGTAGTTATTTCCAATCATTGTAACAAAAATTTACATAAAATAGACCAGATAAGCTTTTCCGTTGTTGACGTTTTAATTTGTAAGGCCAGAGAATATCATACAATGTTATAAAACAATTATTATAATACAAAACAGGAATCATTGAGTATCTGTGGGCACATTCATAAAGTAGCAAGCGAGATGTCAAAGTATAGTTACAATGTTTAATTATTCGCAATAAACTCAATAAACCAACTATCACACTAAAGTTAACGCCTAGACATAAGTGCATAGCAATAAATTGTACAAAGCTGATAATACATTTCGTAACATTATAATAAGCGAAGGAATGCAATACATGATTATATTTAGTTTTTACTATATTGATACTCCCTAAACATGCATCTAAGGATGTACAGAAAATATACTTAAACAAAACTGTAGGATATTTTGTAACATAATGTGCGTTTTTAAAAGTAATATACAAATAGTTGTTGAACACATGCAGCTTACTGTTTATCATTTGTTGCCGCGGAGCCAGGCTTGATTTTAGCAATATCTTCCGAATTACGAATGGCAAAAGCCTTAGTAGCTTCCTTTTCGCGCAAAAGAATTGTTCCATGTTTGACCCATAGAAACTTGTAATTATATTTCTTGGCAGCTTCACGACACTCTCGAAACAAATGTTTGTTCTTTAAAGTTAGATGTTCGTGCATATATATTTGTTGTGATGTTCCTGATATGCCGAGCTGCTCGGTAGTAAGCCCTCTGCATAGCCGATGGGCGCTAAGTATGTTATCGCGCATTACTCGAGTTGCAAATTTCACTATAATGTTCTTGGGCTTATTGTTATGTTGGTGCGCATGTGGGACGCGATGGATCGAAATTATGTCACTTTGTTGGATGTTGTATTTGATTGCAGTCCCAATATTTTGCATTAATAATAAAAGGTTTTCGTTTCGCCGTTCATATAAACATGAATTGAGACTAGAAATTGGTATAAATTTATATAGGAAACTTAATAATCTATGAATTCTTTCGACTTACTTGTGCAGGTATATCAGAGGCGCTTTTTTACTGTAATTCGAGCCACAGCCCCTCACACAACACTTAGGCATGGTTTCCTCTATCACAGACAGCCTCAGTCAAATTTACAGCACTCAAAATGTTCTCAAAATGGAAAAAAACTTAATATTTAGTCGCACGATAACGCCAAATGACACTTCATGTACACTCTGAGAAGTACTCAAAACCAGAAACTAAAATGGCGAACCGGCCGATGGGCAGGGCTTCCGTGACGTCAATTGAAATTGAATTGCAATTTTAGAAAACTGACAAAATACGGTTTTCTCTTTTTGACACTTGCAGAATTGCATAAGTTAGAAAGAAACATGTATATTTTTTTATTTCTGTATAGAATCGTATGATATTTCCATAATGTATTTAATTTATATAGATCTTTTAGTTCATGTCCTCTCTTAGTCTTTAGTCATTGATTTACATACATTTTTGACAGGTTTTTGACATTGATTGTCGCTGAGATGAGATTGCGACTTGAATTTGAACGTTTTTTAAGTACGAGAATTGGCCTACAGATCTAATGAGCTGTGCTTCTTTTATTTTTTGATTGTAATATTCAAACTCAACCAATTGTTCTCTATCTTCTAAAATGATGCGAAACAGTCATGGGCTTTTCCTCGTATATATATATAGCTTATTTAATAATATTTTTAATTGCACTTTGTCGTAGGCCTTGGTCATGTCGAGTAATATTCCTATGGCATATTGTTTATTATTTATAAAATTTAAAAACGTACCGTGGGCTGCATCAATTGGGTACCCCAGTTGTATTTAAATTAACTTTGAAGGGGGGTACCCGCATTGTGACGCTGTAGAACTAATATTTTATATTATAAAATAACTACAAACCTAGCACGCTCTGGAGTATTTACATTAACAATAACTCTTCTCTCCTTGTTCTCACACACTATTGTCTACATTTCTTATTCCTATCTCCTTTCGCGGGTCTGCTGGAAGAAATTTCTTAAGAAATAAGCAGTACCTTTGTGCTCAATTTTAATATGTCGTATTCTGTATCTTTTTTACCGTGTGTACATAAATAATAAAAAAAAAATTAAAAAGACTTGTACTTATAATGGAATCTCTAATAATTCCCATTTTGTGTTATTGAACACTCTAATATTATAATGATTGCGCCTCTTTTGCTGAACTTTGAATGATTTCTATATAAAGGTCATAAAAATACTAAATCTTCAAGTAGCTGCGACCAACTTGGATGTAGTGTTCGATGTCCGCTGCCGCGGTACCGCTCGCTTCGCTCGCTTGGCTCGCGCTGTTTGTCACACTTCTAACTTAACCTTATCCGGTGGATCGGGGTACCTTAGCCTGGTTACTGCGAACAACTGTGAAAAAAGGCCAGGAAATTAAAAAGAGGTTCATTTATTTAAAAAAAAGGTTGCGTTATTAGAAGCGGAAAAAGTTTGAAGAGGTAATTTAAAAAAAATTGTGTCCTTCATTAGAAGTATAATCAGTTTATAGCGGATCAGTTAAATATTTACTATAAAAAATAAACTGTATGGAACAACGATTTTTTTTTTAATAACCTACGAAATATTTCAAGGCAGGGCAGAATCATGAACTGACCCATAGTTACGGTTTGCGCAACGATGACCCTGCAACCCAGTATACAAATGAAATCGTGTATACATACTGACCCCACCAATTAATAAATGTAGGTATTGCATTTCCTCTTCGAGTTTTCATTATGTCTTTCGCACAAGTACATACAATCACGTCCAGAAATAGCAGTTGTCCCCTCATCCTGGTAGTCATAGTATCCTGGTACAACCAATTTATTCATAAATGTTTTACTTGCATGAGCCCGCACTTTCAAAAAACTCTCAATAAGGAAGGGTCCACAACGCAGGTTTTGAATAATAATACCATGAACTTAAAGAAAAGGCAAGGCAAGGCCACACATAAAGTGTGAATCAGTTTAGGATTATTGATGATGCAATAGATTTTTTATTCATTTTAAAGTCGGTTTTTTCTTTTTAAAGTTACTTTTTCACATTTTGCCAGTTATGTCAAAGTCCCATCAAACCAAGCCCACGAATCTAGACGCCGATTTGCTACTGAAAAATTCCTAAAAGAAAATGTCTATAAAACTAGCCTGAACTGGGAATTGCACCCTCGTGTAATAAAAACATTTTGTAATGTTGTCAATTCATTGGATTTTTTTACAGATTTTAGCTGTCACTTTGTTACATAATAGTTGGTAACATTTGGTGTATTCTAGACTACACTTATTTTACAGATAACCTTTGCGCTTAGTGTCATAATCAAGTCTTGGGATAAATGGCGCCTTTTTGCACGTACATACGTCGGCAATTTTTGGACACTTATTATTTAAGGCAATATATTTTTATTTCACTGTCTATAAAACATAAGTTATAATGTTTTTGTAATTTAACCCCCATAGAAATAAACGTAGAGCCAAACTTAAATCCCAAAAAAATATGTTTAGTCTGGTTATAAACCTTACTACCCAGCGTTTATTATTCAGGGGATACGAACTCAAGAGCCCACGTAAAGCCAAAAAATAGTCTTCAAACTAAGTTCCAAGGTCAATGCTAAAGTTGAATAGCCTATTGGTTTTCCGGTCGATAGCCGTGCCTATGATGTACAACGAATATGAGATGTCAGATAAACTCAACCCCTAGTATTCACGATATCAGACAAGTAAAGGATGAAGCATACAGCATCATGCCATCCCTTTCTATACTCGTCAAAATATTATAATTGCTTATTTTTATAGTTCTACAATGTTTTAGTTGATTGAATTAAAAGTTGTAACATGCACAATCATGACTAAAAGATCATTAATATTTTTATGAATACAGCTGCTAGTCCGAATGTCTTTTGAACCATTTCTGAATAATTACTATCTAAATGTTACTACAATCTTTCAACCTCGTTTTATTTAGATTGCGATACACCTGTTGTGAAATCTGCTACCCTGGTACATCAAATACGATCTAGTTAAAAAACATTGTTAACAAGCGACTAGGCGACTGGGAATAGCGTTGGGTTGGCTATGTTATATTATATTTGTAGTTAGTGGTTGAATATTTTCTTTTGACTTCGGGCAGTATCTCAGCACTCAACTTTTCTCACTCATCTTCTTAATTATCATCCGCCGTACATCTTGCAAGGTAAGAAACTGAACCTAAAAATCTTAAGCATTTATTTCAAATTAACCAATCAGTCCGAAAGATGAAATTAGTTGCCCATTCCAAAGCGTAGGTGCCTATGGAGAAGAACGGGCAATAAAATATGGCAAGATGTAAAGGATTATACAGTTAGGCTTGGCTCTACATTAGATCTAATATTTTTAACAGTGAAAGCGTTGTCTTGGCAACCAACTGTAAAATAAATGTTTTGGTGGGATAATATACCTTTTGGTTTGGCGCGTGAGTCCTACATAATTATGTAGGGCTTTTCCAAACTATTGCCAAGATTTCTTAGCAATGGAACAAATAATTGACCTCTGTGGTTAAATAGCCAGAACTTTTCAATGTAGTTTCCAAATTAATACATGAAACCGAATCGTACTGGAATGGTATCTATCAGAAGTATCAGCTATTGAATGGTTAGTTACTGTTTGTGTCAAGTTCTGTGTTAAAATTTCTGTGTCAAAATTACATAATCAGCCTATAACTGCTTTGCTGTGCTCTTTGAGAGGGAGTGGGCTGTAATCCACCACGCGGGCCCAGTGCGGGTTGGTGGATGTCTCATGTCTTCGAAATTTTTGGTTCTAGGACATGTCGGTTTCCTCACGATGTTTTCCTTCACCGTTTTGAGAGCAGTGGCGATGAAATAATGTACACAAAGTAATGTGCCTGCTTGGGATCGAACCCACGACCTACAACTCCTAAGTCGCTACCATTACCACTGGGCCACCACTGCTCTCACGGCACAATTTAAGGTAATTAAATCGTAAGTGTTCACATTTAGACGTTATGATGTGCAGATTAGATTACATACTCCATAAAAAATCAACCAAAATCTTAAAATAGAAATAATAGCCTTTTTTTTATGAGGGTGGGAAATCATCAAATAACTTCTCCCGCTCTGGGCAGAGCAGGAGGGCGTGTCAGACTCTTACTGACTAAAACCCACCCGTGTTCCTTCAGTTGCCTGTGCCAGGGGCCACGGTATCCCTCTCGGACTTTCCCGCAACCCTAGCAGGCATCGGCCCTAGCGGACCCCGTCATTGGTGCTGACATCTCTTTTAGGCGCGTGTGGAACACAACGCGCCGTCGACCCGGGCCTGGTCCTTATCGAACGGTGAGCTGCCCATTGCTCGCCGTTCGCAAGCTCACGTCTACGGTGGCCGGGAATCGGCCTGCGATTCCCGACGCCCAGGGCATCTCCTGCGGCGGCTAGGGGCGTGAGGGCGCGAATTTTGCCTCTCCCTCACGCGTTCCACCTCCTCCTTCGCGAACATTACTGCTTCGCAGAAGGAGATGACGGCTTCCCAAGCCCTCTCGCTCCGTACCATGGCCTGGACCAGGGCCGGACGCGAGACATCGCCACCGCCAATCGCCTCCACGAGGACACGGCGTTGCTCCGCCCAAGCCGGGCAGACCTTCACCGTATGCTCCACCGTGTCCTCCGGGCGATCCACACATTGGTGACACCCGGGCGTTTCCTCCCGCCTTATCCGGAACAGGAACCTCCCGAAACAACCGTGTCTGGTGAGTACCTGCGTCAGGCGGAAGGTGAGGACGCTGTGGCGCCTCTCTAGCCACTCCTCAAAGAGGGGACTAATCGCCACAATTGTGGCGTGCCCAGCGCTGGGTTGCGACAATCGCACTCTCCATGCCGCCCTGAGATCCCGCCGGAGCTCTGTCCGCTGTACCGTGATTTCTCGTGGCAGCGGAGCTACGCCCCGGCGTTTCGCCTCCTCGCGCCACTCCCAAATGTGCGCGAGGACTTTTGCTTCCAGATCCCATGGCGGTAATCCGGCAAGGAGGCCGCCGCCTCAAGGATCGCGCCCACACCGGTGCCCCGTAAAGGGCCATGGACCGCACGACTCCCGCGTAGAGCCTCCGGCAGGAGGCGTTTGGCCCCCCTAGATTGGGCAGGAGCCGCTTCAAGGCAGCCCCGGCCCTTTCCAGTCTGGGAGCCAAACGTCGGAAATGCTCTACGAAGTTCCACCGGCAGTCGAGGACGAGTCCCAGGTACTTCATCGTCGACTCGACGCCGATGTGAACCCCTCCTACCGTTATTTGGGAACCCGACGGTGGCGCGTTCCGAGGACCATGAAAACAAATGGCCTCGGACTTGTGCAGGGCCACCTCGAGTCCCAATTGCCGGATCCTCTCGACGATTGTCGCAACCCCGCGTGTCGCTAGTTCGGCCGCCGCCTGGTGCGACCTCCCCTTTTTTTTTTTTTTTTTTTTTTTTGTTTCCGGGGTGGAAAATCCTCATGGATGTCCGCCGCCCTGGGGCGGGCGGCGGGGTCTGTCAGACTCTTACTGACTAAAAACCACCCCGGTGTTCCATCTCACACCTACGCCGGGGGTCGCGGGAACGTACGATCCTTCCGCAACCCCCGACTGGTGCCGGCCCGCCACTGCGGGCCTCTTCGGGTCTGGGGGGGGAGTGAGGTGTTTGACTCCCCCCGCGACGTCTAAAAGGGGCGCGCGTGGAACACTACGCGCCGCCACCTCGGGTCCTGATGTATGGGGGGCGACGGACGTCCCCGAGTCCGTCGCCCCTGGACCCATTTAGGGGGGCTGGAAGAGGGCGTTGTCCGCCCTCCGCCGACGCCCGGTGCGCCTTCTGCGGGCCGGGTGAGTGAACGAGATCTCCCTCTCCCTTTCCGCAGCCTCCTTCTGCGAGACGACTGTCTCGCAGAAGGAAACCACCGCGTCCCAGGACTCGTCGCTGCCGACCATCGACTCGACTACGGCCGGCAGCGACAAGTCACTGCCTACTTCTGAGATGAGGGCACGGCGCGGCTCCTCCCAAGCGGCACACTCTGACAGCGTATGCCGCGCCGTGTCCTCTCGGCAGTCGACGCAGTGGTGACACCGGGCGGTGCGACCTCCCCTGCGCCAGGACGGTCAGCGTAACAAACCATGCTGACGCCGCTACGGAGGTCGGCGCGCAGCACCCAGTCGTATCCGATGTCCCACAGATGCGGCCCCAGGACCGATCCCGGTGGGACACCGCACGACATCCCTGGCCGGTTCCACACTCCCTGGTGACCGGGGTAGATGACGGCCCTGTCCGTCAAATAGGCCTCGACCACACGACGGAGGTAGGTCGGCATCCGGTGATACCGGAGTGCCTCCCTGATGCAACTCCAGGGCAGGGTATTGAAGGCATTGGCGATGTCTAAAGACACCGCCAAGACGACCCCACCCCGGGCCACAGCATCCCCAGTTGTAAGGGCCCGCACGCGCATGATGCCGTCCACATTAGAGCGCCCCCTGCGGAAGCCAACCTGGCTCTCCGCCAAATCCGGCCCCACCCGCACCAGCCGCCCGACGAGGCGATCTGCAATGACTCTTTCAAAGAGCTTGCCCACCTCGTCGAGCAGCATGATGGGCCGGTAAGCCGACGGAGAGTCCGCTGGGTGCCCCGGCTACTTGATGAGGACCAGTTTCCAGTCAAAATGAGTGAATCTAACGAAGAAGTTTAATACATTTTGAAGTTTTATTACAAAAAAGTCTTAACACAGTGTCAATGTCAATAAGAGTAGCAAAAAGTTGGTCCAAGCGTTTTCAGTTCGAGAATTTTGAGTTAAAGATGCAGCTCGCTCTGGTCGCCCTGTTATGGATAAAGTCGATGCCATTTTTTAAAAAGTGGAGCACTATTGGCGTATTAGTAGTTACGACATTCTCATAGCTGAAGAGTTAGGGGTTGACCATAAAACAGTTATGACCCATTCGGAAGAGTCAGGTTATAAAAAATTGCTCGATATTTGGGTGCCACACGAGCTCTTAGTCTTGAATTTGCATATAAAATACGAAATAACTTTTTCCCCGACTTAATAGGTTGGTAGCTCAGTGTATCTTCATCTTTCCGCATGATGAAGACGTTAAATTCGATATGGGATGGGGTGTTTCTGGCGGGAAAGCGAATACATGCACTTTCCATCCCTCTCTGGCCCGCTGTAACTTTTCCGATGCTAGGTGAAGTGATGCTAGGTCCTACGACCTTTTCTTTCCTGGTATAAAAGCGTTACAGCTTCAGTACTCGTTGCGTATTCCACAACGCGTTTAAACGGTGATGATATTTATTTATCAAAACTTTACCCAATTATTCATATAAAGATTATGATATTATTATTTTTGCATAACTGTGTGGGTACCTTAGTTCATAATCTAGTTTTAGACTTAACAGTCTGTCTAATCCTTATCGAAAATGCATATAAATTAATATTGCCTTTAAACTACTCGTATTATTATCGGTAATTTCCAAGCGCTAGTTAAACAAGTGATGGAAAACAAAACAGAAGCTTAATTTTTTTTTGTATGATATAAGATAACGTCCATTTTAGTGGCATGAGTTTAATTCAATAGGTAGGAAGTTTTGCTGATTTAATTTAAGAATCAGAAAATGAATCATATTCGTATAGTTAAAATCTCAGTGATCTGAGGTTAAAATTATAAGAAAAGGAGACGAGAAATATTCTGAAGGTATTTACATAATTGTAATAGTAAGTATTAACGATGAGCTATGGTGATTTTTTCTTGAAAAATCGATAACAGTTGGGGAAACTCTCGCAATGTATTCTACCCTAGTACCAAAGCTGCCTGTTGCTCGATGTTACTGCGAGTACCGTACGTAGGTAGTCCGCAACGGGATTTCCGTAAAATTATTTTAGCTATATAAATAACACCAAGACTTACGTAAAAAAAAACAGATCTCTGCTTTAAAGAATGAGAGCGGTGGTGGCCCAGCCCCATCCCTCCCCCCCTCGACTTATGTGTCGCGTAGATTCTGGTTTCTGTAGGTAAATACAATTAATTGTTCAACTAAAAAATTTAATTATTTTAGCATTTCACAAATTAAAGTGCTTGGGCAACGGACAGTGATTGAATTAGAAAAATAAATAACAATATTCTCCGTCGGTATAATTTGTGCGTTAATGTGAATGGAGGACGACACATCGAGAATTTAAAAATGTTGTGTTTTTGTTGTGATTGTTGTTATGCGCGTACTTCAAAACCTTACCTAACATAAAAGTCAGCGCGAGCGGAGGCCTAAGCCGCCGCCCGCGCCCCCGCCGCCTTTAACACGAGGTAACACTCGCTGCGCTCCGGCGCGCGCGACTTTGCCGCTTTGTTACCTAGGTATCTAAGGCCAGTTAATTTTTTTCACAAAGGGTGGTTGCGTTTTACTCTGATTTGTAAGCTATTTAGTTTGTTTGAAAAAAAAACATCATTTTTGGTGCTTTTTATTTATGAACCGTATGGAATTAATACTAAACACGTATAGTATACTTAGTGTAATTTAATGCCCCTCTGTCATATCAACTCTGTATATAATTCCGAAAATAATAACAATTACAAAATTAAACGTGTTTCGCGGCTTGAGAAAAGAATAATGATGGAATATTCCCTATTCCTTCGCTCAAAAACTTCACTGTCAACGCTTGAAGTAGCTTTACTTGGTGTTGCCAACACGGCCCTCCTCCGCCGTGCATGCGAAACACGCATCTGAAAGCACACTATATGTTAATATGTTATTATTAAATATAAAACAATAATGCTTCGGTCAACCATGATTCATAATACTAATTGAACTGCAATTGCAGGCTTTACATCGTTTCTGTTCCTTTAGGCTTAGGAGCTCTCATGAATATACCATAACTCTTCTACTATCATAGCTCATATTACAGAACTCAAAACAAAGCCCCTTTAGACTTGGAGGCTTTGTGAATTATTCTGCAGTAAGTTATTTCCAATTCAAACTGTGCTGGACCCCAAAACAGAGTTGTCTTTAGGCTTAGACAACCTCTTGGCTACTGTCATTTTAGCTCACTCTCTTTATCCAAGGCCGTGCCTGGTCCGGTTCACTCCTTGAGTCTTAGGCAGTAACTGTTTCAGCTCACCACCTCGATTCTGGCGAGTGAATATAAATAAAAATATTGTATTATCAGGCATCAAGGCCCCACCTCCTTATGTGAAGCAGTAATGCTCGCGAAGGAGGAGGCGGAACGCGTGAAGGAGAGACAAAATTCGCGCCCTCACGCCCGTAGCCGCCGCAGGAGACGCCCTGGGCATCGGGAATCGCAAGCTGATTCCCGGCCACCGTAGGCGCGGGCTTGCGGATGGCGAGCAATAGGCAGCTCGCCATCCGATAAGGACCGGGCCCGGGTCGACGGCGCGTCGTGTTCCACGCACGCCTCAAAGAAATGTCAGCATCAATGACGGGGTCCGCTAGGGCCGATGCCTGCCAGGATTGCGGGAAAGTCCGAGAGGGTTACCGTGGCCCCTGGCACAGGCAACTGAAGGAACACGGGTGGGTTTTAATCAGTAAGATTCTTACACGTCCTCCCGAAGATATTTAACGATTTCCCCACCCTCAAAAAAATAAAAATGCTGCAAGGCCCATAGTGTTAGTATCTTACTTACAAACTATATTAGTAACGTGCAATATAAAAGTATATGAGGAACACTCAAAAGACAAGAAAAACACAATCACAGGTAGGTTTAACAGTCCCATTGTTGCTGCTTCCCCTCATTTGGGATATTACTGAGGCAACTTTCTTCCCCATTATAGCAAAGTAATCGCCAGTGTTCGCATCAGCGGACATACCTGACGCACTATAGTAAGGTGGAAGCTTCAACAGCGACATGATGGCATTGTTATCAGGTTATTGTTATAAGGGTATGTTTATGCCAAAGTCTGCTGGGGTAAAATATTTGGCAGTAGGCCTTAAAAAGAGTTAGTTTCACGGGAACTGAGCAACCATGAAACCTACATATCATATTGCCCCTCACAGCCAGTGCCTTGCGCTCCCTTTCCATATCCAAGTCGTCTTTTAGTTCTTCAGTCACAATATGGCCCAAATATTTAAAGTGGGCAACCCTCTGCAAAAGTGATGTTTCTCATTTTATACATTTATAGGTCTATAGTTTTAATGTTAACAATATGTCATGCACTCTGACAGCTGTTGTTGGATTGATCTCTTCTAATCCAATATTCTACGAGTAAAGACGTAAAACCGTTTTTTTATTCACCAGACGAATTAAAATAGAGCCTTATTGCCCTCAACACCTATGTTACAAGATGGAAAAAGAACTTAGTACAAGTAACGATGAAAAAAAATTATGCGGGTATACTTAAAAAATGTTTTGAGAGATATTTAACGATAGATTTCAGTTGGTGTTGTAAACGATTGTTTGTATTTCTAAAATCTACCGTGATTTTATTAATAGAAAAGAACCAAAAAAAGGTTTGATACTATTACACAATGGATACTGATCTATCAAAATCAAAAGGTTAAATAATGGTGGAAGTACTTTTAGGCGCTGTGTAAATAGAAAGGAGTGCAGTGTATCAATCAAAGTGGACCCAAATCTGACTACAATTCAACGACCACGCACAAATGCCAGCCTGATTATATTAGCAAATATTGATAAAAATTAACAAAGTGAAAAATGATGTTTGCGAGAATTCGTCACTGATAAAGCCAATACTTGAGAAGTATTTTAATAGTGACGTCACCGCTACAGGACCGAGCACGGCTCTTCCAACATTTTATAACAAAAAAGACAGCCTATACCTCTATCACCAGGAGAAAGTATTTGCAAGCGAAAATTTAATATCAATGGAGGACGTATTTGTGCCTAAAGGTCTTTGCAAAAACTATCTTGTTGCAGAAGACGGTGCCACAAAAAAAAATTTGGTGTTTATGACAAAATTTTCCACAAAAGGGATTCGTAAGGCACGGCAATCCTTCGGTGATGGCACATTTAAATGCGTGCCACGGCCGTTTTATCAATTGTTTAGTATTCGTATAGACCTATTGGGATACAAACACAACCATCGTGGTTCCCGTTTTGTACGCTTTACTGCCAAATAAGTCACAAACCACGTATAAAAAAATATAACGTGTCATCGCCACATGCGAACTACGCATCACACTGACGTCACGAAAATCCAGCATCACGCAAGCAAAGTTTACCGCGCAACTACCATTTTTACAACGTCCCGACATCAATCGTCGGGCAGTGGCCCACCAGACACGACACCCGTCTGGTCGGAGGCTCCTCCCTTTTCTATGGAGGTAAGAGTGAACTTTACACCCTGTTTCTCACAACTCTATAAACATAATAATATAACGTATGATTGTTCGAAATAATAAAAAGTTGAGGAATCAAATAAAAAAAAGTATGTGACTATGCAGTTGCAACAATGAAAGGAGTAAAGGCAGTGGGTGTTATTTCCACTATTAAAAGGTGGTGTCGAAAAAAGCAAAAGACATGAATGTTATTACAACAAGCAAAGAAAGGCAAATAGTTCGTATATGCATCCTTTTTTCTTTGCTGCCGGCTGCTAGTATTCCTGAGGGTCGCCAACGTAGACAGAGAATGCTATAGACAAATTGACGTAGATTCTCTGTCTACGGTCGCCAAATATTTTTGATAAAAATAGAAGCCGTGTGTTCAATGCACCAGTCTGGAAATTAAATATATTTAATGAATAAAATATCGAAATACTTGTATTGTATTGTATGAGTTGTTGCTTTTTCAATTCAGGTTTTAGCCAGTTTACACCAATGCAATGCTAACACCAAGTCTACTAGACAAAGATAGCAAGAGTGAAACGACCATATTGCTGTCACCGCTTGCCACCTCATTCATACGAACTCTGTTGACGTAAAAAAAGAGTAAACAACTGCGTTCTTGACCTATTGTTGTTTCGTCGCAAAACTACTAGGGAAGTATAAATCAGAAAGATAAAGCGTTTAATAAAGGTCGTTATTTTTCAGTAGATAATCGTATTTCTACAAGACATCAAGTTTACATTCAGAACTTTAACTCGAAAACATTAAAAAAAATACAGATATTGTTTAATGAGATGTCTACTTAATATAAGATACTTTAGTATGTATTATCTAACCATTAAATCTATGGCTCAGTCAGGATATCATGGAGTCTGAGAACCTAATTATTTGTGTAAAATATAAATAATCATAATTATAAAGGTAGTTTTTATACAATTTATTTTTCATAGATCAGTGTGTAGTAAAATTAAGGTGAATGTTTATGTAGTGAGATAAAGTAAGTAGGTCTTATGTGCCTTCTTTGTCTCATATCATTCATAACAGCTTTCTACCAAATAATTTGCATTTATTCATCTCTTCTCAAAATTTTAATAGGTAGTGTACCTCCTACGTCTGTTGATGACTGTTAAACAAAAACCATGCACTTACCTATTATTCATATATGCCGTAATCTTTTAAGATGATTAAACTTGTTTCGTGCCTATTTCGAACGAGATCCAATAGCTTACAGTTAGTTGGTTTCGATTCGTGTTAGCTATAACACCATGATATCTCTACATTTATGCTCTGCTGTACGATGCGGAAAAAATCTGCTGCCCCTTCACTACCGGTTTCACGTAGTCTCGTTTCTTTCCTTTACAATAAAGAAGTATTTTCGGAGGTTTGCTGCCGCAGAATATCCGCTATAGGTGTGTGTAATTGAAATAAAATAAATCATGAAATACAAATATCGACAAGAACTTAGTCGACTCATTTTTATTGTTTAAGTAATAGCAATAGAAAAGCAATAGAACCTCAAAGGAACATCAACACGGCTACCAAGAGCCACCACGTTGTTCACTAGCCACGGGGCGCCCGACGCACGTGGTCTGGTGCTAAAGGCGCTTGCGTGTAAGTTTAGTGTGAAGTCAGCTCAATTACGTGACAGAATACTGGGAGCCCATGAACACCACAAGCGTGAGTCGGATAGTTTGTGACTACTAAAACGTTATAAGAACTGCTGAAGCACTGTACTATACTCAACTTTCACTAGATTGGTTTTAAGTCTAGTATTATTTGCATTACGTGGGCACTTCTGTACGACTCTCTTGAGTTCCATCACGAATTGCATCGAAAAAATATTTTTTAGGGCTTCGATAGCTGATTTCATAGGAGTAATGACTGAAATATGACAAAAATATTCAAAAATACGAAGCGTCGAACAAAACTGAACGAATATATCAGGAAATATTATGTTGGGAGACCTTGCCGTTATTGCTATATTAGTATAGTTAATCGGGGCGACACTTCAAAATAGCCATATTTAGGCAATTTAGGTTTTTGCAAGTAATTTGGCGCTTATTTGGACAATAACTTATAAAAAATAACAGAAGCACAATGAGAAATTACGTAGGTATAACTAAACCGTTATTAAAGACTGAATTAGTTGCAATGAGTTTCTATATGGAAACACTTTTATGTATTTAGTTATTTATAACTTAGGGAGGTAATATTATTCTATTACCTAAGTTTATTTACTTCCTGTTCTCAACAAACATCACGCTATCTGCATCGTTACCATGGAAACCGCTGTGGCGTGCCATGTGCTCGGGAGACAGTATTGATCCATCCAGACCGTACAATATTTGAAGCACTAGGTTTTCATAAGCCACTAAGAAGCTTTAAGGAATGAGGATTTTGAAGGTCGCAGCGTTCGCTCTGGAGATGGCAGAAAATTCATGTATAATATAATATACATGACTTGTACTTACCGATATAACATTTGTAAGTTAAGTTCTTGGGTTTTCCTCGGCCGCAATGTTAGGTGTTTTGATGGCACCGGGTTAAGTAGCTAAATACCAAAACCGTGACCAACGATAGTGGTAAACGCGACTCAGGTCAATAACGTCAGAGTCATAGAACTTATAGCAGGTCAATATTATACGGAGAGTAAAGTATTTTGCAATTTTGTACCATGTGGTGCCACTGTAAACTTTTGCCTTGACATAATCTACTCATCATCTCAAAATCTAGAAATAATCTGCATCACGATAATAATCTAGGAAAAACAAGTATTCGTTCTCCATTATTTTTCTTTGTATCTGTTAGTATTTAACAACCAACCAATCAACAGGAAAAAGCCTTCTCGCTAAAAACAACCTCTTACAAAAATGCATCGCACGAAATGGGATGACAAAAATTAAATTACTAGCAGTCTTCATCAATTTTGTTTATAAAGAAGTTAAAACTGCAAAATGTTGGCGGGCACATGTGGGACTTGAACCCACGACCTTCGCGTTTCAACCCCGTACGCGAATGCTCTAGTCTATCCAGCTGAGCTAATGTGCCAAGTACAACCTGCATCCAAATTCGCAACCTCTATCGTCCAGCAGTGCATGGAGCGACAACAGCGCCCTACGCCCTTAACATTTACAGTAGCGGCCAGACACGGAACTAGCGCACTCAAAACGCTTTTGAAGCTTGTGGAAATAATTCACACGGGCCAGACAGATGGCATTTATTTCAATCAAACTGGAGCAGCAACCTTATAAGTATAAATTTCTAAAGTATTAGAAAGCTACTTAGAGCTACTTAGAGTACTAAGCAGACGACGAGAACAAATAAGAGAAACCAGAAAATGACCTCAATAAATCCTTTAGCAATAATTTTACTTACGACAACCTTTTTCCAGACAGTTAAATATTTCATTACACTTCACCTTTACATAACAATGTATGTACAACAAATAACAACAAATGTACTTACGAAGCTAGAAACGTGTATTATGTCTAAAAATAAGCAGATCAACACAATTATTATTGTATTTACAAAACTGTTCTTTTTTTAGTTTGTGTTAGCGTGTTGATAAGAAATATGGCCAAATCTTTCCATATTGTAGCGTTATTAAGCGTACTACGTGGTGCTACGTGATGCTACGTCGTAGCAAACATTAAGGCTACGAGAGCTGCGCGGTTGTAACAATACGGACCGTCTGAATAGAGCGTTAAAGTTACTGTTACCTCATATTTCCATTGACTAACTATGCCAAAAGAATATGCAGTCACGTGAGCAGTGTTGGTTTATTAATAAAAGCCTTGCCTAAAATAATTTCGCGGTCACTAATGTAAGGTCAACCTCACGTCAATATGAACTCTCATAGTATCTTGAACTACAAAAACCGCCCTTGTTGCAAAATAGGTTATTAAACTTTTACGTTCTGGCTATGAATATTTTGGCCGTAACGACGAAACCCACAAATCGCTTCAGAGTTACTAGGAACGCATAAGCATTAATTTTTTGCAAAATGTCTCTAGAAATATCTAAACAAACGGAGAAGACCGAGGGGACCTCATTTGGTTTTGCCGCTAGATTGTGGCTGTATCCGCCCTTGACTGTTATAGTAAGAATTAAATGATGCATTTTAGCGTTTTTAGAATTGCCCTCAGGGGATGAAAGTTTGTATGGAAGTTCAGCATTTCCAAAGTCAGAAATAAACATGAAAATTAAATATTAGGGCTTTTATTATTACACACGAGTTTCGAAATACTAATATGACGTTCTTGAAGGCAAATAAAAAAGGTGCTACTACTCTCAAAATAAGACTCAGGGATCAAGTGACACTGTGGACAAGTGACATTGTCCGTGAAACAGATTGAATGATTATTATTCGACATAGAGCAACACGGGGTCCGTGTTGCTCTATGTTATTCGACCATGAAAAATTAAAAGGTATTTTCCTATAGGTCTGGGCTCCCAGTATTCAGAATGACTTCACACAGTGTCGGTTAATCAGTCACTGTCACGCTGAATGCGTTGTTCAGTTGCATTGTAGTTGTTTTTTCTTTTTTTTATAATATTTTTTTGTTTTCACGTTTTAGCCGTCGTATTTACCGCACATAAATTCATATTCCACTACTTTCTAGGTAAACAGAAGTGTTAGGAAGTTTTATAACATCATCAACATACACCAAGGCATGCATAAGGCAAACTTAATCAAATTCGTATTAGAACACCGCGCAAGCTTCCTCTACCAAAAGATAAAATTATTTTGAAAATCGGTCCGTAATAAAGTTGATTGAAATATGGAAGTAAAATATACAGACGAATTGAGAACCTCCTCCTTATTTTGAAGTCGTGTAATACCCCACCAGCCGTCGAAACATTTAAAGTGTTTTTATTCAATAAAATAAATTAGGAAACATAATCAAAAATATGAATAATTATTAATGAGCAGTGGCCTTGTGGAAACAGCCGCGACTTACGAGGTGGATACTGTAGGTCGTAAGTTCGACTTCAGATAGGCATTACATAAATGATCTGAGGGCACTACACTGTGTGTAAGTTATTTCATCACCACTGTTCTCAAAACGGTGATGGAAAACATTGTGAGGGAAACCAGTATGTCCTAGAACATGTGACATCCACCAACCCGCACTGGGACCTTGCATGGGTTATGGCCCAAACCCTCTGATGGAGAAGAGTCCTGAGTGTCAGCAGTGGAAATATTATAGGCTGATTATGTATGCGTGGAACAAACATTAGTTTGGCAGCGGTGGGAACGAAGATGCGGGCAGAAGCTAGTCTATACTTAAATTATACTCGTGCTTCGTTCTCGAGAGTATTTACACATGTAGTATCACCCAGGTTTCACCACTTAGCACTGTATTTTGAGAGATAAGAGGGTAATATTTTTTTTGTGGGCTATACGTGCCCCAATACTCTGCTTGTCATTCTCGTTACAATGCTTCACCACTGCACATCTCTTTCTCATCGTTACAGACGAAGTGTTTTTTCCAGTGTTTTTGAACAAAACAAAAATGCCGAAGAGGAAGCGTGATAGTGACATCGACAAATTAAGCAAGATGTTTCGTAAACTGGAAAGAAAAATAAAACGTGCCAAGCGGCAACGTTCTTCAATATTGCCTTCATCCCGAGAGGACTCCATGCTATCTGCGTATAGCTATGATGGTATATTATTTTTTCTTGCTAAAAATTACAGGCGTAACATAAACAAATCTAATACCACGTCTGTTGATGCACTGTTGTTGAAATCACGGAGTATTTAATTCTATTTAAAGGGCTGAATTTAACCAACAATCAATGAATCAGTTAATTCAATTTTATTCCATGATAAAATTGAAGTCTGACAGTTTTTGTATGGAAAAACTGTCCTGAAACTGTCTGAATTATGTTGTTCTAGTGATTTTGTGGGTGTGTTCGGTTGTTGTGCACAGTTATTAATAAACAAGGATGCGCGATTAGTTAGCTGCATCTGGAGGTCATTTGCACCGAAGAGATGACTAAACCGTCAAAATGATATTATAAAATCATTCGTTTCACTCGTTCGATGACGATGCGATATCTAATGGTATACCATTAGATATCGCATCGTCATCAAACGAGTTCACGAATACATTTTCATATTTGTATGACTTTGCAGATGATGTCTTCAAAGCATACCTAACTGGGTACTCCTAGGAGTTAAGGAACGAATAATTTCAAATACTGAATTTATCATAGCTTCTAATATTTTTTTAATAAACACATTTTGTTTTCTATCCATGAACAATTCAGTTGCAACTGGACAAAATAACTGAGTCGTATATTGATGTATGAGAGAACGTTTTCTCAACTACTAAGTTTAGTTGGTCGTTCAATTTGGAATCTAAAATATATAACAGGTATTTTTGATGATTGTGTAATATCTTTCCTCTCGCTTTCCTACAATATGTGAGTAATTTTGTGTAATGCGACGGAAGTGTGTAACAGGAATCTGGGGAAGCGCGCGCTATTTGATTTGACCAGTGAGCGCGCGCGGTGGTAGAGTTGGCCGTCAGATGGTCCTAAACCATTTTCCGAGAGGTTGGTACTGTCATCCAACAGTTGCGTGTGTGTGACAAGAGAGGGAACTTACAACTTACGCTTAACCTACAGTGTTGTGTATAAAGTGAGCTGTTATATAAACTAATGTATATGTGTAAACTATGTATATTATTAAATGTATTTACTGTTGCTAGTTTTAATTAAATAAAATAAAATTTTCATTATTTATGAGTTATTCTTCGTTACAAAAAATCATTTCAAATAATTCCTGAATCATTTGTTTGACACACAATACGAACACACAACTGCGTTGGAGTCCGTTTCCAGTGTAACCGAATGCAGCTGAAAACCAGTATTTTACATGAAGTGATTGCAACACGATACCGCTGGGTGTCAGACTTTCGGGCTTTTAGCCGCCCGTAACGACTGTTAAAGATCTAAGAATGATTTTATTACAAATAAGATGTGAAAAACATTAATTTAAACTTACATTTTAATGGACCAGAATATGTTAGCATATGTCATCAAAATTTAAATGTCCATCAATAAAATGTGAGAGCGCGCTGCATGCGGCGTGTACAGGCAGATATTGCTCTCCCCTTCAAAATATATACGCGTGATGTTATTTTACTTACAAGAATTGTTTTTAGTGGGAGGGAATTCTTTTTTTGTACGTTGTGTACAGTCGTCAACACATCAGGTTATACGAAACTGTCAAATTTCTCCAAATGATTTTATAACTTAAAATGTTGAAAGGTTAAGTTCAAAATGGAAAGAGAAAATTTGACAGTTTGTGGCAACTTGACCTTCTGCTGTGTGTACATGTGTTTTCATAGTAGTTACTTATTTTTTTATAGTAATAGTTTTCATAGTACTATTTAACAATCCGTCTGTCTGTCTACACAGCAACATCGCTTCACCACATGCTACTACAATATTATGTACTGGGCAATGGATAGGATTTCATCAAAATCAGCACACCAGGGCAACATAACATTGGGCACGCCACAATTGCGGCAATAAGTCCCCTCTTTGAGGAGTGGCTAGAGAGGCGCCACGGCGTCCTCACCTTCCGCCTGACGCAGGTCCTCACCGGACACGGTTGTTTCGGGAGGTTCCTGTTCCGGAAAAGGCGGGAGGAAACGCCCGGGTGTCACCATTGTGTGGATCGCCGGAGGACACGGTGGAGCATACGGTGGAGGTTTCCTCGGCTTGGGCGGAGCACCGCCGTGTCCTCGTGGAGGCGATTGGCGGTGGCGATCTCTCGCATCCGGCTCTGGTCCAGGCCATGTTACGGAGCGAGAGGGCTTTGGAAGCCTTCACCTCCTTCTGCGAAGCAGTAATGTTCGTGAAAGAGGAGGCGGAACGCGAGAGGGAGAGGCAAAATTTGCGCCCTCACGCCCCTAGCCGCCGAGACGCCCTGGGCGTCAGGAATCGCAGGCCGATTCCCGGCCACCGTAGGCGTGGGCTTGCGAACGGCGAGCAATATGCAGCTTGCCGTTCGATAAGGACCAGGCCCGGGTCGACGGCGCGTTGTGATCCACGCGCGCCTCAAAGAGATGGCAGCACCAATGACGGGGTCCGCTAGGGCCGATCCTGCCAGGGTTGCGGGAAAGTCCGAGAGGGATACCGGGGCCCCTGGCACAGGCAAATGAAGGAACACGGGTGGGTTTTAGTCAGTAAGAGTCTGACACGCCTTCCCGCTCTGCCCAGAGCGGGAGAAGTTTTTTAATGATTTCCCACCCTCAAAAAAATAAAAAAAGGGCAACATAACATATGAGGAGGTTATTGTCTATAAATGACGCATCAAGAAGATTTACAACAATTTTTTATGTTAAATCATAACGTATTTATAAATTATTCAAATTCTTCAGAAATCGGCATACACTGTTAAAATAACTTTCAGTTGACAGAAAATTATGGATGGTATTTAAACGCTTACCAGAAATTTTTAGTTTATTGTATGCTACTAGCAAAACACACTTGCACTTGCACTTGCTAAATTGTCCGCGAGCACTCCTTATGACTTTATTTCCTTATCTATCCTAAATAAACCAATGTCTACTTTTACATGCTTCTAAAAATAGTTTTCCATTTCAACCTCGAGAGGTAGAATTTCCAAAACGTACAAACTCGTGTATGTTTGTATCTTACTAAATGCTCCAATATTTAATTTCTTGCTGCTTACTTTTATCAACAGTAATACAACATTTTCTAATTTAATATAAATAAACGTGTATTTTTAAATCAACAAAAATGTATAAAAACGCAGAAATTCAACAGGAACCAGTTTCTAATCATGTGCCTCAAACTTTGTGATTAGTCTTGTGCATTTATAATGTAAACCCAGTACTAAAATCATTCAAAAAAGGTTTAAAATTCAAAAGGGCACATGTGGGACTCGAACCCACGACCTTCCCCTTTCAGAAAAAGTAATGCTCTAAGTCTATACCATCCAGATGAGCTAGTGTGCCACTACAAATGGCTTCCAAATACGCGTCCTGTATCGTCCCTCTGAGTGCATTCAGCGACAACAGCGCCCGACGCCTTCGAAATAAACGGTTGCAGCTGCGGACAGACGCTGAACTACGAACACATGCAGAAACCATTTTAAAGGTCAGGGACAAACCGTACGAGACGGATGGCATTGATTTTCGTATTTTTATTTTCATGATGACGCTTTTGTCTACCCTTTTAGTGGTGATCAAGGAGAGGTATATGTGCAGTGGAGGACGAAAATATGAACATAATCTGTTCAGTTTATGACTGCTGGTGTTTCTATGTACCAAGCGCTTCTAAAAGCAATGAAGAAGGTTAGCCGCCTAAGTTCAGGCATAATGTACTTCAGTTTTTACGGTCACAAATACACATAATATAAATTCTAGAAATAATAGTAGCCTAGTAGTATTGCCTCACTGCGGAACAATAGTAGATTGTATAATAAGGGAGCAAAATAATATTTTTACAGCGAGGGCACTTTTTTGAATCCAGAGCAAAGTGAGGGGGATTCTAGAGTAGAATCCCGAACATAGCTTTTCGAGTAGATGGGATGAAAAGGCCTATTCTCATACAGAGCAGGCATGAGCAATGATCACCACACGCGTGCTCAATACGTATTGACAGTGTTAGATTTATTATTTACCGTTTAGTAGTTTCTTCGCGATAGAACTTAGAAAGTGTACTTGAATAAGTCACAATATGGTAAGTTTGCCCGGATTTGAACCCGCATCTCCTCTTGTCTGAAACGCTGACATTTTAACCTCTCGGCCATCTCGCTACTACACATCTATTTCAAAACGCGCTTTAGGTTGCAAAGACACAATGAATTGGTGGTTCTAAACAAATACTGTTGTAATTATGTAACTATTGGGAATCTTGAATATCATCGAACCGAGTATTTATGGCGCGAACACTGCGACTTTTAAAATCAGCAAGCCTCTTAGTGTTACATGAGAGCCTAGTGCTTCGAATATTGTACGGTCTAGAGGGATCAATACTGTCCGCCGTGCACATGGCATGCCAAAGAGGTTTCCATGACAACGATGCAACTAGAGTGAAGTACGCTGTACACGTGGAGTTTGCTCCCACTCCCTGAGAAAAATAAAAATTACAACATAATCAAATGTGTATCCCGATTGATTACTACTCCATTTTATTCAGACTTTAATTCTGCTCCAATTATAAGTAATTTCTCATTGCAATCCTGTTATTTTTCGTAAGATATTTGCTAAGAAAATGTCAAACCACCCTTAAACTGCCCTATTCTGAGGCGCTGCTCTCAATAAATAATACAAACATAGACTGAACGACTCGGTTTACACAGACAGAATTTACTGATATTCGTTCAATATTTTATAACGATTCATTTTCATATTATTTGGTTTAACTTTCCTGTCAGATTTCTCAAGAAAACTGCTATAAAGTCGGAAAATCTGCCTTTTCCAAGCATACCGTGATTGGAACTAAAGAGTCACGTATCAAAGTGACTACAGAATGCAAGCAAAGGTAGATTTTAGCTCGATGTCGTTAGGAATAAATTTCCTACAGTACTATGGCAATACTTGTTACGTTATTGCGATCTAAAAAAATGCGAATCACCCTTGTGATATTCATGTGCTCCTATTATTGTACCACGTAATTGAGCTGACGTCAAGCATTTGTAAACGAACTGAGACCACGTGCTTTGAACAACAGCTCAAGGGTGAGGGAGGGGGGGGGGGGGAGGGGGTACTGCCAGGGTTGCGGGAAAGTCCGAAAGGGCGAAAGGGTTATCGTAGCTCCTGGCACAGGCAACTGAAGGAACAGGGCTGGGATTTTGTCAGTAAAAGTCTGACACGCCCTCCCGCTCCTCCTGGAGCGAAGTTATTTGATGACATCCCAAACTATAAATTTAAATTATAAGACATAAAAATTAACATAACTTCCTTACATTTGATATACGCTTGGTAAATGAAACAATTCAGCAGTGCAATTTAGCATATTTCCGTGATTACTTGGCTGATATACGTGATTTATTACAAGCTTTTATTTACCTTGGCTTGAGTATTGGTCAAATCTTGCAATCTGAATTGCGCTTCCTCTTATCCTACGGAGTTGACTTTTTACACGTTGTTTCAGTTTCAAAGACAATGCATTTTTGCAAGCTGCATGACTTGATTCTATTACCAGGATTGGCTCAAAACGGAGGAACTCCTTAACGGTCAACAATGAAGATATTTATATAGAACTTAGAGAAAATATAAATAGTTTTTTTTAGGAGAAAGAACCTTTGTATGACTACTTTTTTTTAATTGTATTAACCAATAATTTTTAGATCAGAGGTAAGCTGTTATTTTATAAGCATGATGGTGATAAAATAACTATAACTATAATAATTTATAACTTATTAAATTGAATGTTATCTGTAAAGGCAGACCAAAGTTGACTCATTTGCCTTTTCTTTCTTTTTAATGATTTATTTTAAATTTAGTGCCTTTACAATTCCTTGCATTAATTGGTTTTTTATTTCTTGATTTTCTAGACCATTTACTGTTCAAAGTCAAAGTCAAAAACAAAGCATTAATTTCAAATAGGCACATAAAAGGCACTTTTCAACGTCAACATTTACATTAAAATAGAATTGATTCTAGTCGCCCCTTCCAAAAGGTAGTTTCGTATGGAGAAGCATGGGCAAGAAACTCTACCGTTACTCTTTTAAAATGTGTTATAATTATACTTATGCACCTATAACAAAATTACCCTACCACAATAGGTAAAAAGAATTTTATAAATGTAGCAATGACAAATCTATAGAAAACTTGCATTGAAAGAACGTCCCTAAAATGCCTCAGGAAAATAACTCTGAATTAATAAATATGGTCATGAACCTATCTAAACACCTATGCCTTGAGCTGGAATCACATGACATAAAGGACATTTACCGACTGCCCAGTAGGAAAGAAGGTATTACGATTACTCCTATAATTCTGGAACTGAACTCCACTATGTTAAAAACTAACTTACTAAAGAAGGCAAACTCATATAATATTATAAAAACAAGAGATAATTTTAATGCTAAACTCCTTGTCGAAAATGTCGACCAATCAAATTGAATTTAGAACACATCAATATAGGTCGAATACAAAGATTACACTTACACTAGATACGGCAAGCCACGACCAAGCGTGCCCTGCATTTTCGACTGTTCGTACTAAAAAAAGTCTGTTAGCTTAGTGATGCTTAGCGATTGAAACAATTCTGTTTACTTTGAGCGCATCACTAAATGGCTGGGGTGAAGCTATCTAGGCATAAAAAAGATGACACGTTCGATTTTCATACTATCTAATAACATGCCGTATCTAGCCTAGGTACTCTAAATCTGTGGTCGAATACATTGGTGTGTTCCATTTTCAAACATCAAAACAGTGAGTAAAAGTGCTTTTCACACCATCTGCTCGAAAATGTCAAATTATATGTCAAGCAACCTTAACCCAAAGTGAGTCATTAGTGGCCGGGGGCACAGCCGGTCAATAATGTTGTACTGGATTTCATTATGACCCGCTGGTCAATAATGTGATTTGAATTTGGAATCTCACATGCTCAGCTAAATTGGCAGTATAGTACTAACAAACACCCTTTGGTGCCAGAAAGAGGAAAGCTATTCTCGAAACCCTTACTACGCGTGGATGATATTCTCGATTTCCTACAAAATCATAACGACTACTTCTTCAATTTCTCCATATCATTGCCATGTTTTCGAAGACATATCTTTGCACAACTGGACTAATGTCTCAAATGTTACCATTAACTTCAATTAATATGTAAGTGCATATAACTAACTAGTTCTAAATATGTTATTCTTACTGTTTGTTTATTTAATAAATACTTTGTTTTTCGTACTAGGTATGGCTATTATTTTCTCACAGTAGGTGTAAAAAGTAGAGTATCCTCCTCTGGGGTAAAGGTGTCTTTGCCTTGGGCTAGCTTGAATCTCGAGCGCAATGAAGGATTCTTGTATTAACTCCCTCGCTTCGCTCGTGAGTTAAACTCTTAACTCCCTCGCTGCGCTCGGGAGTTAAATCCCGAAACCTTCATTGCGCTCGAGATTCAATATGACGCCCGTGACATAAGACACAACTTTAGCCCCTCGGTGCATAATCTACTATTTTAGAGGGGGAATGGTATAAATGCATTTCTTTATTGCCATAAAAACAGGCTACAGAAAAATGTGAGACCCTGGCTCCAGAGCTAGGTAGAGTACCTGTATTTCAGGAGCCAGTGACTACATCCATTTGGGTTACAATTAAGTAAGTTATAGGCAGCGAAAAGTTATAAAATTATATTACTTAAAATTAAGTTTAAAAGTTAACATTTACCTAATTAATTAAAGCACTAAAAATAAAATTAGAATTAAAGCAAGTTAAATAATCTAATTAAAACAAAAACACAATTGAAGTTGATGAATTTTGTCGTTGTCTACAGATCGTCTTGGACCTCTGAGGGTGGATAGAGACCACTTTGGGTATCATTGCTCGAACATTACGAGTATATAATATGGCTTACATTTTCTTTTTTAAGTCTGGGTTTCCTTATAGACCCGTTTTCAAGTGCTTATTTGAGAACTTACTCTTAGAAGCTGACATAATACCTTCTCTTTATTATTTCTACAGTAAGTATTCTTTTATTTTATTGGAATCAATTTTCTGAAGGTTTCCTGCCTCATGCAAGTAAAATCTATAAATAGATTCTGTGAACCAGGATCTGATGAATACTAGGATGTATTCCTCTGTCCCCCGACGTGTAGTATGCAGTCGAGCGACAGCAATATGAAAAATTTGCGAGAAGGTACGCGACAGCAGTTATCCAGGGGAAAATGCAACACACACGCACACAGCATGTACATATGTGTGCACTAAATTTTTACTAGCAATGCCGCGGCCTGAAGATATTATATACGAGAACTGAGACGAGAACTGAGATAATATTCCTCATTATGGCCAGGGGTGGTTTTGTACTGTTGTATCATGAATTTACTAATTTATTATTAATAACCAACTTACAGTTTTCACCACACTTACAAGTTATCAGTCAATAAGTACTAGTAATTAATGTAACATACAATTAATGTAACATACAATTAATGTAGTGTAGTGCACAAACACTACAGCAGATTTAATACACAACAAACAATATTATTGTTTGTTGTGTATTAAATCTGCTGTAGTGTAAATGTTAATGTAAATAACGTCGTCCTACCTACAAAATTCCATCGGCTATTCCTAAGAATACAATTAATTTATCAACGCTCCAAAACATTTTTCATAACACTTTTTTTTGCTGCATACTTACAAAAGAGATTATTTAAATAGCGTTTGTGAGAATCAAATAATATGAACACATGGCACGGAGACGCGCGGCGCATTTGTTGCCACGGAAACGGTGTGCCTGCCAGGAGTACTAGCACAACATGAATCAGGAAGAGTTACTAGCTAATAAATAACCAACCTGTTTCCTTATGTCCAGCCAGGTGGTGACCTTCATAAGGTGGCTGGCCTCTAGGTCAATTAATGCGGCAATCCCCCAATAGGCTATTTCACATGATCTCTATTTTTTTTATACCGGGGACTATTACGACGTTCTATGGACGATCATCCAAGATTACATAAAAAAGTTATAAGTACCTACTGAAGACGTACAAACTAATTCTCACCTGGAATATAAATTAAGAATAATAATCGCGTACTCAAAACTATGAAAGTTCTCACTTTCATTTTAATTTACTAGAACCACTCATTATGTTCTGTTTGAGATCGGATTGTGATTTGATTTGTGAATTTTGTATTAAATTAATAATTTCTGTGGTTTTTGTTCCCTTATTATTGTAACTTACTTACACCAACTGAAATGCATCTTTGTACAGCCGGGCTGAACATGGCTTCACTGATCCAAAGCCCCTAAAAGTCTTCATTCGAGTCCGGACTAAAGACTCGTGTTGCGAACATGAATATGAATAAACTAACTACTTGCACTATAATCAGTGCAAGTGACGTATTGTGAACGCCTTCGATATCGATGTGATGATAAATGAAAATGATCCTTTAGTGTTTGTAAAAAGAATATACCTCAAGTAAGTGCCTCTCTTGGAAAGTATAGAACGGCGGCCTTTCAACAATTGAATAATAACTAAGTTTAGTAACTTTGTATATCTCTTGTACTTAGAAAAAATATAGGCGCAATAAAACTTATTTCCCCAGTTCAAAGTGAGCAAACTAGCAAAGGCTACGCTTCGTAGCAACTGCTACGAAGTGTCTCGACGTCACGGCTACGTCAGCTACGCGGCCAATATAGATATAACCGTTTCTCTAGCTAGTTATGCATGCAGTATCGGCTCCTAATATTATAACAACGTGTTAGCTGGTATGCGCCTTGGGCGGCCCACGCTGATACAGCATTCGAGGTAGCTTCGGGATGTTATGTCTAGCACCCGGCGACACGCATCCGTAGAGATACGGACTTAGCATTAAGAACATTGTATTAGATTTATTTTTATGTTAGTTAGTCTTAATTAAAACGTCTTCGTGACCAGACTCATTTGTTTCTTTTTAAAAACCTTCGGCAGTGCCTCCGGTAGTTAACTAGCTACGCGAGCGACTCAATAATAATGGATGCATTAAATTTAACTTATTTTTATTGTACATTAGATTTAAATAACTTACGGGCAAACTGAAACCTTTCATGATTCGAGTAAAGCAAACGGCAATAGAACAATTTCAGAAGAAATCCCAAAAATGGACCGAAACGCATATTTTACAGTTTATGCATCTGTTACGGCCCCGCCGCGCGCCGCCGCCAGATGGCACACGGCAGTACATGCTAATGCCGTACCTGCGGAGCCATACCGCGGCCGCGCCTCCACTTCGCGCCGCCAGGGGGCGACTGGTCGTTCCGTTTCCGCCCTCGGCGATGACATCTTGACATCGCGGACGACACTCACTCTTCATTTTAATCTTGTAAAATCAGCATCAGCCTTTCAATAGTTCAAACTTGTGTAATAATAATTAGAATAAAATACAGATTTTTACCAGTACCTATGTTCCATTATTTATCGAAGCCTAACACAGCGGCAGCAGCCGGAACAGCATCATTATGTAACAGTTGTAACTAAAAGTACCAGCGATATTAACTTATGTCAATAATTTACAAAATAATAGGCACATTCATAAACACCGACTATTAATGCACTAAGTAACTAACCTACCTCTCCAATGACTCAAAGACCGTGAGAATAGTGAAAGTCTCCAGACACTCAAGTTCGTGATATCCTAGTCACTGCCTCTATAAATAGATTTTGAGCTCAAACTAGATGATAGACCTATACCTAAATAGCTACAGTGGTCTACCACTTAAATGCAATCTTCTCATCTCTGCTACTCTGGTGTTTGGGGCCAACGAGTATCTGCTTCAACTGATTGGGGCGCGCTATCCATAATATATTTTGTAGTTAAAAAAGAGTGCGAAAACTAAGATATTATTATGTTTAAAAAAAAACAAAATTATACTCACTGCATCTAATTTAAATTTGAATTTATTCAGTAATTATGGAATTGTCACACTTTTGTAAAAACAGGCCAAAGTCGTCATAATCTTCCTGACTATTTATTTAATATCCTACTTTATGTGAAGCAAACGTACCACGTCCTTTTGTTTCATTTACACTTTTATTGACCATCATCTCAGAATTCACTTCCCACGTATCACTTCATACATATCATCATTGCTCCGCATCATGTTTCAGTGTTCTAAATGTGTGATAATCAGTTTCACAGAAAGAAAACCAAGCGGAACTTACGTATATGTGTCAGCGGCATCTTTCGCTTGGGTTTTTTTGTAACTTCTCACCACGTACCTGCATAGTTCCTTTTATTTCTAACAGTACTTGGTATTTTGTATTCCATTTTATAATTTTCTTATGTTTTTTGTAAATTACAGCGCTGTTTTACATCAATTCTATCATATTTTTACGAAAAACAATATATATCATTTAATTTCGAAAACACAATTACAAATCTCTGAGTCAGGAGAGTTGTGTTTTTGCGGGAATCTGGATTTCGCTGAACGTGTCCCATTCAACCTTTACAAAGTTTTCGTATCCTTCTGATCTTCATGGGCTCCTAGTACTCGGCGAAGTATTCGCCGTTTCATGGGCAAAGGACATGTTCAAAATGGTTTTATAATTATTATTCAATCATTTTTCTAACCAGCTGGGTAATTGCGTAACAACAAACTGTAGGAATTGCTTTCATTTTGGCAGTTCAACGACATTCATTACGTTATTTACTTTGCTGTGCAAACATATTTTTCGAACAATGAAGCAATGGATCAGCCATATCTTTCAAAATGATTCAGATTGTGATTGATAGTGTGTTACACAATCAGGGTGCTGGATAAGTTAATATTCTTTGGATAAACCTCCAAAAAAACTAGTGGTTTTAACTATATCATACACTTTTAAAGACCTTCAATTTTGAGCAAAATCGTTTTAGTATTTTAGTGAGATTTTTCTCCGAAAACGAACAAATCTTTCTAATTATCTAGGATAATAAAGTGACCACATCCCAAAAAAATAGTAAACTTGTCAAAATTGACATTACTGTCACTAACGTCAATCAAATTTTGATTTATGAGTACTATGTATGACAATGTGAACCAAATACAATTAGATTTATTTACCGATGTACCTTAAAAAATATGAAATAGGATAATATCAGACAAAACTGTGTAGCATAGTCCTTTTAGAATTGAAACCGCACTCTATATTATTATGATGGCTACTTCGACTGTTCATATGCAAGTTGCAATATTTTACTAAGACCCCGGTTAATCATGAAGTGCATGTTTCAGCAAAGTCCACAAGGGTAGCTTAGCAGGAGACAATGATAATAGTATTTACTGATCGAGAACATTTTAGTGATTTTTTAATAATTTTACGTAAGATAACTCCTTTTTTATGACTTGGAATCAAGAGCGGAAGTAGAAATCCTTTCGAAAATTATCCTATTTAAAATTGAATTAATATGCACTTTACGCAATGCGTTAATAGACTTGAATGCATGAACTAAAATCTTTATTGGTTGTATGACAATCATCTCGTTGAGAAAGTCAGCAAAAGTCTGTATGATTCAAAAATCAAAAACAAAAGTCAGATTGAAGTAATTAATTAATGACTAATTCGCGAAATGACTACAGAGTGTACAATTGACCAATTCTTGGAATGTATTAAATGTAGATTATTATAATAATTAGACCTTCAGGCACAAATACGTCCTCCACTGTATTAAATGTTAACTTTTCCTCTTGCAAATACTTTTTCCTGGTGTTATAAAGGCTGTCTTTTTTGTTACAAAATGTTGGAAGAGCCGTGCTCAGTCCTGTATCAGCGACGTCACTATTAAAATGCTTCTCAAACATTGGCATTATCGGTTACAAATTCTCGCAAACATCCTTTTTTAATTTGTTAATTATTATCAATATATCATTTCTAATATAATCAGGCTTGGCATTTTAATAACGAAATTTACGTTATTCTTTAATTTTAATGAAAGCTGTTTAAAATGAAGAAATGAATGAATTTGGACTCAGTGGGGGGCAGTCAGTAAGATGATTCATTTACCTCCATAGATAACAGCAATGATCTTACATATATTATGTGCCAAGTAGAAATCAGCTCTATAGAAAGTACAGGCAGTGTTGTACAGACATCTAAGAGAGAAAGGCGTAAACCAGAAAGGTATGGTTTATCAAATATGTGTACAGAAAGTACTAATGTCGATGGTGGTGAGTTGTCATTGGAGGAAGCTTTACAAGGCCCAGATAAAGATCATTGGTTATGCGCATTCAAAGGAGAGTTTCAGTGCTTTAGAGACAATAGTGCGTGGGAGCTCGCAGATGCCCCAAAAAGAGGAACTGTGGTTAAGTGTAAGTGGGTCCTAAAGAAAAAGTGTGATAGGGAAAATAACATTTGTTATCGTGCCAGATTAGTTGCGAAAGGGTATAACCAGAAAAGTGGTATACATTATAGTGAGACATTCTCCGCTGTAGTCTAAGGCATCTCTAATCTCTCTCATCTAAGGCATAATACTTTAAGGTTATTATTTGCTTTAGCTGTGCAACTAAATCTAGATAGATACTGCCCGTTTAGATGTTAAGACTGCATTTCTCAATGGAGAATTGGAAGAAACAATATACAGGGCGTCCCATGGATATGCCACAAGGAGGGAAAGTACCTTGAATATTGTAGATGGAACATTTTACTGAAAGAAGATTTAACTGAAAATTAAAAATACAATTTAAACTGCATTCATAGATATTTAAATAAGTACATGGTTGAACCGGAAATCGAACCCGTTACACGAGAAAAATTGTCAGTGCGTAGCTTTATCATACCGATCGAAAGGCTTCATCATAAGGATTATTTTTTGCTAAATAACATAGTGTCAAAAATAAAAGGAAGACTATGAGTTTTAACATTTTTTAATACAAAATAATCAATTTATCAAATGTTCAAAATGAGTCCCTTCTTGTTGAATATAAAGTCGCCCTCTTTTGATTATTTCGATTTGTTGCATACAACCAGTTACCTACTAATTACTATCTCTTTATCATTTTATCATGCACTTAAATTATAATAGGGAAATGATGCATACTTCTCAAGTGGGTACATTTATTAGTAATAGGTACTTATGATAATGTCAGTTGTATGTCCTTACGGCTATGTCAGCTTTTCATTTTTTTTAACAAAATTTCACATCAAATGTTCACAAACAGGGTTCTAATTAATTTTTATTATAACCTTTAAGTTATAAAAATCTAAATTAGAACCCAGTTTGTATACAAAATGTGTGAATTGTCTCAGGACAATTGTGACATTGTATGTTGATGATTTTTTTTTGTCTCTAATGATATAAAGGAATTGTAGTTGTTAAAAGAAATTTTGAGTAGTCAATTCAAAATCAAAGATTTAGGACAAATTATAAAATGTCTTGATAGAAATGTCAATACTGATATTGAGAATAGAGTCATTACTTTGAGTGAAGAAAACTATATTGATCAGTTGTTGTATACATTTAGTATAACTGAGTGTAAGACTGTTGATACGCCAATGGAGGCTAAATTAAATATTGTTAAAAGTCAAGATTTAAAAAGTCAGATTCCTTATCAACAGCTGATAAGGAGTCTCATGTATTTAGCTGTACTGACTAGGCCAGACACAGCCTTTGCTGTAGGATATCTAAGTCAATTTAATAACTGTCACAATAATAAACATTGGCTTTAAGCTAAACTAATTTTAAAATACTTAAAAAAGACAAGATGTCTAGGTTTAAAGTATTGTAAAGAGGGAAATGTTAATATTAAGGGTTATATTGATGCTGATTGGGCAAATGATCCTATTGACAGAAGATCCTACTCAGGTTTCTGTTTCATGTTGTCAGTGTGACGGTTCACGAAAACGATCCTGGTCACGGCACCACATGTGACGGTCCACAAAATGACCCTTGGCTAATAAAATTTTAGTTTTTTCCTAATTACGTTAAAAGTAGTGTTATGGTCGGTTTCCCCCAATGGGGAAAAGGCTGCACTCCACCCCGTACGGCCCTGTAGAGCTCGTCTCCAGACTGGACACTCTCCCACCGATAGTAATTAAACAAATTCCCAAATATGAAGAAGTCTAATGCCTTGTCCTTTTATATTTATTAAATTATTATTAAGGCAAGGTAATTATTGAAAGAAATGATAAATAAGAATTAAGGATTCATAGTTATGAAACTACATTTGATGTGATTTTAGAAAGCTATAAATAATACTGGGATGCAAAGTATAAACTTGTGAGCAACCTATACGCTAGCGTAACAGGTATTTGGTCAGTCGTTACTCACGCGATATCTCACATCTACACTCGGAGTACTTAGGGCAACGCTTCCATAAAGTGACGCAATCGGCTTTTCAGCAGCATTGCGTCGGCATCATGCTCTTTTGGAGACATGGTCCCTAGCAGTTCTTTCGAACTGATAACGTAACGAAGCGGCGTTCCCTTTTTTTTTTTTTTTTTTTTACGGGGGGAAATCCTCATGGACTACCTCCGCCTGGGGAAAAGGCGGAGGGGCGTGCCGGACTCTTACCGGCTAAAACCACCCCGGTGTCTCCTCGCACGTGCGCGCGGGGCCGCGGGAATCGAAATTCTTCCGCAGCCCCACACTAGTGCTGGCCCGGTCTGGCCGGGCCTCGTCTCCTGCACGGGGTAGTGAGGTGTTTAACTACCCCGTGTATCGCCTCAGAGGCGCGCGCCGACACCCGCGCGCGCCTTCGCCTCGGGTCCATCAAATAGGGGGCGAGGACTTCCCCAAGTCCCACGCCCCTGGACCCATTCATGGGGGCCGGAAAAGGGCGTTGTCCGCCCTTCTCCTGCGCCCGGTGCGCCTTCTGCGGCCGGGGAAGGGAGTCGAGATCTCCCTCTCCCGTTCCCGGTCCCGTACTGACTAGGCCAGACACAGCCTTTGCTGTAGGATATCTAAGTCAATTTAATAACTGTCACAATAATAAACATTGGCTTTAAGCTAAACTAATTTTAAAATACTTAAAAAAGACAAGATGTCTACGTTTAAAGTATTGTAAAGAGGGAAATGTTAATATTAAGGGTTATATTGATGCTGATTGGGCAAATGATCCTATTGACAGAAGATCCTACTCAGGTTTCTGTTTCATGTTGTCAGTGTGACGGTTCACGAAAACGATCCTGGTCACGGCACCACATGTGACGGTCCGCTTAATGACCCTTGGCTGATAAAATTTTAGTTTTTCCTAATTACATTAAAAGAAAGTGTTATGGTCGGTTTCCCCCTTTGGGGAAAAGGCCGCACTGGACACTCTCCCACCGATAGTAATTAAATGAATTACCAAATATGAAGAAGTCTAATGCCTTGTCCTTTTATATTTATTATATTATTAAGGCAAGGTAATTATTGAAAGAAATGATAAATAAGAATTAGGGATTCATATTTATGAAAATACATTTGATGTGATTTTGGAAAGCTATAAATAATACTGGGATGCAAAGTATAAACTTGTGAGCAACCTATACGCTAGCGTAACAGGTATTTGGTCAGTCGTTACTCACGCGATATCTCACATCTACACTCGGAGTACTTAGGGCAACGCTTCCATAAAGTGACGCAATCGGCTTTTCAGCAGCATTGCGTCGGCATCATGCTCTTTTGGAGACATGGTCCCTAGCAGTTCTTTGGAACTGATAACGTAACGAAGCGGCGTTCCCTGCAGCAACCATGCGACCGTCCTTGTCTAGCAACGGAGCGGCTAGTTCCAGCGGCATTGCGTCGGCATCATGACCTTAAGGAGACATGGTCCCTATCAGTCCTTAGACTGGATATTATATATATGTGGTCACCTAAACCCCTGGAAGTTCACTCTTCGCGCAACAAGTATATCTGCAAAACACGTGTTCATGTCAGTCTGACCGAATTATTGGTCTGAGATAAAGAATACAACATTCAAGTATTACTAGATAATAGAGTTTAGATAATATCTAAACTCTATTATCTAGTTGTATTCATGTTGAGTTTCCATATTATGGAAACTCAACAATCATTATTTAATAGAGTTTAAAATCCCTAGTATTGGTCGGAGGCAAAGAATACTAAATTCAAGAATCACTAGCTATTAGAGTAGAGAATCAAAACTCAAGCGTCTTTAATTAATATAGTTGTGGATCAACTCTCTTGAAGGTCTATAGACAGCCCCAAAGAGCATACCCTTCACCACTTCCTAGTGTTTAAGCAGGGGAGAAGAAGTGGAGCAACAAACTCCCCAGCAACACGTCTTTGTCTAATTAGTTATAAAACCTAATAACTCAATCAGCCTAGGGTGATTATTATAATAAAAGACTCTCCCAGTCGCAACAACAAACGCTCACACACATGCTACGTTAAATACTAGATTAGTCTAATCTGGGCTTCAACCCAACTATATTTAACTTCTTTATTAATCGATTGCCCACCCAATGGCCCTCGGCATTCACCAGTTCTCCTAACTTCACTACGCGGGTGAGAGCTAACATCTGCAATAGATCTCAATAGCGTGAAGGGGTTAAATGAATCGTTAAGCTTGCGCTTTAATAAATAATTTATAGCTACGTTAATTTATCCGATTATATTGTACCCAAACAGTGAGACTGGGAACCGTTTAGCAACGTTTGTCTTAGTATACGTGTCCTGCTAGACCTAACGCATAGAACTGCTAAAGACACTAATACGATTCTAACAGAACACGTTCCCTATGCAGTAAATAAATGTCTTACTCCATCCTATAGACGGAGTACTGCGAAGTCCAACTGTCATTGAGGGAGACAAGTTTTGAGTAGTTCTAAACGGCTACTAATGTTAATTATACCCTTACGGGTTAGCCCTCTTTTACTAAGACAACAGAAATCTAGCACAAGCGTACCGCAGACTCAGTCTGTAGCAAAACTCATTGCGATCGTAGTAGGTGCACTAATATCTGTCATGGCATGGATTAGGAGGTGGTCACGTAGTACAAGAGAAACTAGCGTTAATTATAAACAACTATACTAAATAAGAGTAGTTTCGCCGTGCTGGAGTAAATGATCATTAATAGCTCATCAGCTATGTCACCTGATCATTGTCTATAAATCACAATACAAATCAATATGTCAGAACATAAAAATGGAGAAGTACGTAATTACGATTAACACACTATTACTAAAGATTACTTACCGAATATCTCCTCGGTGGTGATTAGATCATAACTAACTTACGAAATACAGCACGTGCAGTTTCACTTCGGGCACAGATCTTCACAGCTCACAAAACTAAACTATCTAGCTTAGACTACGTCGTCCGCTACGCTAACTATCGTGGTCTTTAACCCACTATCAACTTAGTATATAATGCTTAGAGTTTACTGTCGTAATGGACATCACTTCTTCGAATTCCCTAAGTCAGATACGTAACTCGCGTGGACCCCGTCTGTCGCTTCTCACGGTACCAGATCAACTGCCCAACTTATTCGTTCTCATCACCAGGTCCATCTCCCAAGGGTCACTTAACATCACCTCCAGCCTTACTGTTTTTTGTTGTCACTTCGACCCAAATTACCGTGATTTGGCAAATTATCTTTATGCCCGTTTTTGTACCATTTCTCAATTGTTTTAAGGGCCCGGCCGAGCATTTTATCGTTGCCAGATGAGGCACTTGCATTGTGAGTCAAAATTTTAGAAATCGGATATTTTACTCGTTTCTTAGAATTCGTAGAAAAACATTGCATCTTGACTGACGTAAAATATTGACTTTCGACTAAATTATATATATAATATATATATATAATTAAGTAGGAATAGGTGACGGACAGTCACATCAGCTTCAGTCATCTCATGGGGTTGCAAAAAACAAAGAACAGTAGCGCTTTCAAGTACTGAGGCCGAGTATATGGCAATGACAGAGGGTTGCAGGGAAACTGTATATCTTATTAATTTGCAAAATGAGATTACAGAATAAATGTATACTATGAAATTGTTTTATGATAATCAAAGCGCTCAAAAGTTATCTGAAAATCCTGTATTCCATAATAGATCAAAACACATTGATGTGCGCTATCACTATTGTAGAGAAATAGTCAGTAGTAAAATTGTTAAGATTAATTATTTGCCATCAGAAGATATGCCAGCAGACATGCTTACTAAAAGTTTACCTTCAGTGAAACATAATAAATTTGTAAAAATGTTAGGCATTGTTACTTTAGTATTTTAATGTGTAAAATATATGTATTTTGAAACTGGGGGTGTTGTAAAATGTTTTAGTTAGTAATTACTAGTGCTACCTATAATGTGCAGGTGTGCGTCATAGGCTGTATGACATTGTTTCCTTAGTCTTAAGATTTCATTTAATGTATGTGATGCAAAATATATTCCCTTCCATTTTTGCAGTCGAGCACGTTTGTTTCATTGAAAAAACCTCTTCATAAAATATTAAATTATTACTGACTAAAACCCACCCGTATTCCTTCAGTTGGCGGTGCCAGGGGCCACGGTAACCCTTTCGGACTTTCCCGCAGCCCTGTCAGCATCGGCCCTAGCGGACCCCGTCATTGGTGCTGTCATCGCTTTTGGCGCGCGTGGAACACACCACGCCGTCGCGTCGACCCGGGCCTGGTCCTTATCGGACGGCAAGCTACCCATTGCTCGCCGTCCTCAAGCCCTCATGCGTTCCGCCTCCCCCTGAAGTGTGTGGGTTGCGGGGAGGCAATGAAACACACCCCTTCGCGAGCATTACAGATTCGGAAAAGGCGGTATCGGCTTCCCATGCCCTCTCGCTCCGTACCATGGCTTGGACCAGGGCGGGAAATCAAACCCAGACCCTAAACAGCCTTTTCGTCTTCTTGTAGGTGACCTACTAATACCTAAATGCAACAAAAAATTCATCATACTGATTTTCAAGCATGTTATATTATCATTATAATTTAACGAAATAAACAAACACACGCTTTCAACTTAATAAATCACTTAAGTCAGAAATGGTTAGAACTTTTTGTTATATTGTTAAATTCCGCATAGCATAACAACAAGTTGTTATTGCATATAGCCTACCAGTGTAACAGGAAAAGGTAGATATCGAGAGTCGTAAGGCCAGGCATTAATGTTAGCTGAAAGGGCAATATTTAAGTGAAAGGCAAGTATCAGGGGCGGGCTGGGGGCGTTACCTATTTTAGCGGAAAAGAGAAAACTAGTTAGATGAGCGATATGCTTTTACATAGATAAACTTGCATAACAACAATAAAAGTGAAGTAATAAGTAAAATAGTACCTTCGTTGTATATGATTCCATTTATCTGTTTTAAATAACCTTTGAAATCCATTGTGGAAGCCAAACCGAGGCGAGAAGAGAAGAGATGTGCTAGCAATAACCAATAGGATTTTGTTATTAACATATCTCGTCTCCATAGTTTCAGTGGATACGGTTAAGCACGAGCTTAGCGCGAACAAAACAGAGATGTGCCAAAAGAGAGTGTGCCTCGCAAACTAGCAACGGTGCGCAGTGGAAACGAGAGGAAATGAGAGCGGCGTGCGGCAAGCGGCACCGCTAGTTCCCCAGCGCGTAGCACTACCCATCCACCGCGCCCACAGCCCGCGCCACATCCAACGCTCGCCACACGCAGCTCAGCTCTGCGTCTGTAGCCAGTAGGCATCTCCGCACAGCTTTGGTGGATAGGCTCTAGCTGTTAAGCATCTCCTCTCTTCTCCGCTTCCCACATCTCCGCTTTGGTGTAGTCCGGGCGTAAGTCAGACAAATAGGAACATCTGGCTTTTATCATTTGATTCGAAAGTTTCAAATGACTTAACTTTTGTATGGTATAATATATTTTTAAGTAAAAGTGTCTGCATTCAAGTGAAATTTTAGGAATCGTTGTTGTTATTCCTAGACTTCGTTTTTTAAGGAACCGTTACATGAAAATCCAATGAAGTACAAGTATTAATTACTTAAAAAAAAATTTGTAAACGAATCAATCAATCACTCAACTCTGTCAGCATGCAGCAAAAAATCTGTCAGCATGAAAAAAAAAATATCAAAAATATAAGTAAAGAATGTTCTTGGTCTGATTCTTCTCTGGTTCTATGTTTGTTTGGTTAAAACTTAACTAAATGAAATCAAAGAATAAACATTTTATAGAGTTTGTCACCACTTTAATCTTGACGGTTTATTGAAACCGTTGGATGTTGATATTATGCTACAGGTGCGCCACACACGTAGCCACAATATCTGCTACGGCGTAGCCGCGACATTTACTCCGTCTCAGATTTTTGCTACACCGTAACCATTATCGATATAATGATTAAAAAAAACGTTTGTCTATGTTTTTTAATAATTATTTATTCGACTTTACTTTTTAGCTATTCGCCTTAAGAACTACTCAGAATTTGTAACCCTACAACGTTAGTTGTTAACGGTAGTTGACTTTACATAAATAGCCTGAAGTCTATTTCCCTACTATATATGTATATATTTACAGTTGTTACAGATATGCGAAGGTGTACCTAGGTGTTTTTCATGATTCCAAACTTTTATTTAACGTGCACGTTCTATTTGCTCAACGTGCACGTTAAATAAAATCTGTAAGTAAAAAAAACACTGGATGTTTTAAGAAAGCCAAAACCCTTAAGATTCTCTATTGCTCTTTTGTTAGAAGTCATCTTGAATATGCTTCACAAATTTGGAACCCGTGTTACGACAAATACATAAATCGTATTGAGAGTATACAAAAAAGATTTATTCGGTTTCTTTGTTTTCGGTTACGTATTCCATTCCATTCTGAGAATTACATAAATCTTTGCAAGAAATCTCATTTACAGCCACTTATCAACCGTCGTCGACTAGCAGATTGCAACTTTCTATTAAAAATCTTAAATAACGAGATTGACTGTCCTGATCTTCTGCATAAACTGTATTTCAAAGTCCCTCAGAAGTCAGTTAGATTTAACCCCCCTATCTCCATTCCTTTATCCTCGTCTAATTACAGGCAAAACTCATACATAGTGCGAGCGAGTAAAGACTTTAATATTCTTTGTAAAGAGTTCTCATTTGACCCATTTAACACCAAATCCTACTCTGCACGCATTCGGCTGAACGCCGACTTTTTTAAAAGCGCGTAGTATTTGCATCTTTTGGTTTTTCTCTTTCTTGTGTGAGTAGTTAGTGCCTAACCAGTGTTTACAGTGCTATTGTACCTTATTTTAATTCTGTTTATTTTTTTTTTGTTTTCGTGCTTTTCAGCGATCTTAAGATTTCTATAACTTTTTCTGGTTTTACTCGTGAGAACCTGTAATTGGCTTTGTGTCACATATGCAATTGTTATACATCTGTTACAGCTGTTGGTTCTCCTATTTATAAATAAATAAAATATAACCAACGAAGCGGACCTGCTTATCGAAGGGTTCCGGTATTCTTATATCCAGTGAAAACATTATGTTGCCTTCGACTTAATCCCGCTTCAATCACCTTAGAATATTTTGTTATTTTCCGTAGAATGCATAATTACTATTGAATGGCACAGACAGGTCCTTTGTCTCAAGGTAAAATAAATGCAACTGTTTCCGTTAACTTCCTACAAATTCAATATTAACACTCCGGAAAAAAAAATCGTGCAGTTTTTAGATACGAAACGTATTTTTTGGAATTTTATTTTTGTTGTCTTAAAAGCTATATCCTGAAAACTGAGGATTGCTCAACTTCCTCAGTGCTCACTTTCATTATATAAGGAAATCTTATGAAAAATATCACGCTTAGGTTTAGGCGTTGATGTTAGTCTATTATGTAGATAGTTTGACATGATAGAATCGACACTACGCTATTCTATCTGATGCAATGTCCATTGCAACTGTTGATTTGAATTTGGAAACGTTCAGAGTGAGCTACTTTAAATAAGTGCGTGCTTGGTCCCACCCTGAAGAAAGCACTGAATATCAGTGTTAAACGGGGACCAACCAAACGGCTAGGTTGGCTCCCAGCCCAACACTGCCGTACGGTGCATAGTACGGATCCTTTTATACAAGTGAGACAGGAATGATACGTAGTTTCCTCTTTGTTAGACACCCGATTGTTTCCTGAAATCTGTCAATCTGGTTTATTGATATGCAGCAAGGTTAAAAGATTAATGTATTTAAGTTAATGGGTTCATAATAATAAAGCCAATTAGTTAGTTAAGCCAGCAATGAGCTATATAAGCTCCACTAAGGACAAACGCCTCGCCCGTTCCTTCCATATTGTAACGCTTCTTCCCCCACCTCATTATTATTTCTTCTTCTTACTTATTTGTCTATAACTAGCCCCTGTTTCACATGGGTGCAATGGCAAAAAGGTCTCGAGATTTCTGTGTTATAGTATATCTTAGTTAAAAATGAACGTGTCGGACACATTTACCTTCCGAAATAAATTCTCAAGACGATGTAGAAAACTGCATCAAAACCTGTGTAGTTTATAAGAACTAAGTGGTCACACAGCAGACACGAAAAGTATATTTCTTAAAATTTACAAACCGAGTTTTCGCGCTATTGCTTCAAGGAAACATTAGGAAGTTGAGAAGAGTGGGAGTTTCGGGGGAAGCCTTGGGAAAGTCTGAAGTTCTGATTCCCACCCTGGTTTGAAACAATTATTTTTTATTTAGATTAAGACAACAATAACGCATACATACCTACCCGAAAACTAATATCAATAAACTCGTTTAACTAAAAAACTCTATTTGTCGCTGGTTTTTTTGTAGGATACACAGGATGCACATACATTTTATACTTGTTATGGCAACAAAAAAAAAAACTAGGGACTCTTACAACTCTCTCGACTCTTTTTTGACAAAGAATGCCTAGTAAGGCATTCGTTTTCACAAAAGTTATTTCATCAACATCTTTTTTGATGAAAACTTATGTGTGTGAGTTATAGATTGACTAGATTAAGTAAGAGAAAGATTAAAATAATATAGCGGGGCTATCATTGTAAAGCGTGTATTCCAAAGCAAACAGAAGACAGACTAAATTAGACTAAATAGGTACAACATCAAATTTACACATAAGTAGAACGTCGCGTTCGTCAACATGACAGAAGGTTGCGTTCATATTTCTTCATCCACCCTTGAACGCAAACCCATGCTTTCCAGGAATTGGGAATGCTTATTGTAATTAAATCGACTCGAAATTTCTTATTGCGTAACTACTACAGCGCTGCACAGCTGCCGTACTGCATATCACGACGTGTTCCCTGAGATATAACATTATGCAACCAATTACTTCTTGATAAGTTTTTTCATCTATATTTTCAAAAGTGCTTGATAACTTCACTCCATAGGTCCACTGGCTGCTGTTTTCCATACCAAAACGCTTCAATGTACTTTCTATGTAATATTGTTGGTCTATGTAAATTCCATTCTTACTATATCCGATTCCTCTGTGTATCCATACGATACAATCGATATAATCGCATTTGATGTACCAGGAAAGCAGATTTCACAACAGGTGTATCGCAATCAAACGCCATACTAAATAAAACGAGATTGAAAGATTGCAGTAACGCTTAGATAGACTAGTAGTTATCAATCTGCCTACTTTGTTGAGATTGGCTTCCAGTCTAACCGGGGGGAACTGGTTGTCAGACTTTTAAGCTTCTAACTACCGTAACCACTAACAAAAATCTATGAATGACAGCCGGGATCAACGGTAAAGTGCTTTTCGAGGCACCAATGTGTCTTCATATGTAATGTATGGTCACCCATCGAAGAACCGACCTCGGCAAGCGTAGCTTAACCTTCGATCGACCAGTGTGGCTGTTATTATTTAGCCACGAGCCCCTAGACTGTATATAGACTAGCAGTTTTAATTAATAAATATTATATTAATGTTCTTTTAGTCAGGATTGACACTGTTACAAGTTTTAATCCAATCAACCATAGCAATATAGAATTATAAAAATAAGAACTATAACTTCACCGAGTATAGAAAGGGATGGCATGATGCTTTATGCTTCATCGTTTACTTGTCTGATATCGTTGCTGATGACGTCGTTCGAATACTAGGGGTTGAGTTTATCTGGCGTCACTATATTAGCATCGATTAGTTAATTTTATGTTTATTGTTTATCGTTTCTTTCATTGTTTTATTTTTAATTTTTGACTGTAAAACATACTCAAGTTAATTTTGTGTGAAGATTACATTGTTGTAATTGTAATTATAAGGTTGTATCGTTTTAGTTATAAGTAATTTTGTATTAATGTATAGGGTAATTGTTAGTAAAAGATGTTATTTAAAATAGTTAATATTATAAGTAGTTCTATCTATCGCATTAGGTTCCAAAACCTATTCATATTCATATTTATTTGCATTCCATAATGTTTAAGGGATGTTACAATGGCTTAAAGCTAAGGTACAGTTATGGACCCTGTAGGGCACAGCAAAAAGTATAGGTAATTTTTAAAATAAAAATTAAATTCAAAACATAAATTAACATTAGGCAATTTTTAAACTAATTTATGTTATCAACATTAAATAAGTAAATGTAACATTTTATTTTATTGAGATCAGTCTGTTATAGTTTTAGGTACATTTAATTATTTGGTAAGGTCAATTAAACATATATCTATCTTATTATAATATTTATCTATGTATGTATGAATGTCTATGTCTATACTACTAACTGTGTGTGGTGTCTGTGTTCAATAGATTTTTTTTGTCATGTATGTATTCGTTTATCGTGTAGTAAGCTTTTTTAATTAATATTTGCTTGAGTTTATTTATAAATGTCGTATCGCTGGTTTCATCCTTTATTGCATCTGGTAGTTTATTAAATATTTTTATGGACATTACGTAGGGGCTATTGGAGTGTAGTTTCATGCGCGAGGAGGGTAACATTAACATATTTTTGTATCTGATAGATCGGTCAGTATGTTTATCGCCGCGGGTTGTAAAAAAGTTCATGTGTTTCCTGACGAATTTGCATACTTCCAGGATATAAATAGATGGTAAAGTGAGTATTTTGTGTTTTATAAAATAGGGTTTACAGCTGTCGGTCTGTTCGATATTGACTATGATCCGAGTTAATTTCTTCTGGAGAATGAAAAGCGTAGGCGCATCTGTGCTATTTCCCCACATCATAATGCCATAGCTGAGCCATGCATGAGCGTAAGCGTAATATGTAGTAAGTGCAGTTTGCAAGTCGGTAGTTTTTTTGACTTCTCGAAGTGCGTAAGTGAATTTTGCGAGTTTTGATCGTACTTTTGTTATATGGGGCTTCCACGAAATGTGTGTGTCTATTGTTAGTCCTAATAGTGTAAAGTCGTTAACTACTTCAATGTTTGTGCCGTTTGTTGTGAAATTAACTAGTAATGGGGATTTTTGCTGAGGGTAGAAAGTCATTATTTTAGTTTTTTTATAATTAATCTCAAGGTTGTGATCATCCATCCATTTTTTTGTTTTATTTAATATTTGGTTTAGTTGTTCGTTAATGGTACTATTAGTTTGGCATGTAGTTAGCAGAGATATATCGTCTGCGAATAGCACACATGGTTCTTTCATGATTTTGGGAAGGTCATTTATGTAGATGATGAATAGGAGACATCCAATAACGCTGCCTTGGGGGATTGATGCATTTATAATCTTCTTTTCGGACCTTACTTTAATTATTTGGTTTTGGTCGTAGTTAAAATGTTCTATTTCCACATATTGCTCCCTATTTTTTAAGTAGGATGCAAACCACTTATGTGTGGTACCACGAATCCCTATACCGTATAGTTTATCTAATAAAATTTTAAACTGCACTTTATCATATGCCTTTGTCATGTCTAAAAGTATGCCAACCGCATATTTTTTATCATTTATTATATCAATAACTTCTTGCATATATTTATAGACAGCCAGGGTTGTTGATCGATGTTTACGAAACCCGTTTTGACCGTCGTCAAAGATTTGATATCTTTCGCAAAAACTGTACACACGGTCACACATAGCCTTTTCGAAAATTTTTGAAGCCGTAGGTAGAAGAGCTATGGGCCGGTAATTATTGGGGTCGGTTTTCGAGTTTTTCTTAAATAATGGTTTTATAATAGCTTTTTTAAGTTGATCAGGAAAAGTACCTTCATCAAAGGACTGATTTATCAAAACACAAAAGGGTTCAGCAAGTTCATCTGCACATTGTCTGATCAGAGATGGGGGTAGTTCATCTATTCCGTGACTGTTTTTATTTTTTAGATTTTGTATGATTCTATGCGTTTCTTGACAGTCTAAAGGTCTAAGAAATAGAGTATTTTCAGAAGGGTTAATTACTGGCTGGCCTTTGGCTTCACAGCCGGTCTCTTCGCCAATTGATGCAAAAAAGTTATTGAAGTTATTTACTATTTGTTTTGGATCTGATACTAAAGTATTATTTATCTGTAATTGTATATTATTCTTATCTGTAAGTGTTTTTTTGTTAGTACGTTCGTTCACTATATTCCACATAGCTTTGACTTTGTTTTGAGACATTTTAATTTTTTTAATGTAATGCTGTTTTTTCGATGTTATCACCGACTGTTTTAGTATTTTTTCGTATTTTCTGTAGTATTTTTTGATAATTGGATTGTCAGACTTAATACTTAAAATTTTTAATAATCTTTTGTTTGTGCATGAGATCTTTATACCTTTAGATAACCAATATTTTCTGTAATGTGTTTTTAATTTAGTTTTTATTTTTGGTATAGTTTTGTTTAGTATATTAGTTAATAAATTATTAAAAACATTGTAATTTTGATTTGCATCGTTAGTTTCCATAATGATATCTTTCCAATCAACTGACTTTAATGCACATTTGAAACTTTCAATATTATTTTTGTTGTACAGTCGTTTTTCTGTATACCAAGTGATTTGCTTCGGTCGTTGCGGTATTTTAAATTTTATAATTGTACCACAGTGATCTGAAAAACCTAGTTCTTTTACAGATGTATATAAATCTATGTTTTTAAAGTTTGTAAATATTAGGTCAAGGCATGTTGATGTTGTTTGTGTTATGTGTGTGGGATGTTTTATGTGCTGTGTGTATTTGTATTCGGACATAAGGTCTAAGAAAGTGTTAACTTTGGAGCTATTTTTCAGAATATCAATATTAAAGTCACCACCGATGACTGTGTTCAGTTTCGTGTATTTATTGTTTATGTATGCTAGAATTTGATTGAGTTGGTTATAAAATATATTTTCTTCTCTTCTATTCCAGTACATTGTTACTAATAGCAAATTTTCGTTAGGTATTTCAATGGCACAAACTTCTAAAATATATTCAAGTGACATCTCGGTTATGTCGCATCTTTCTATGTAGTCTTTGTGTTCTTCTAGTAAGATGCAAACTCCGCCGCCTGTTCGGTTCTTTCGACAGTAAGATGCTGCGACTCTGTAGCCACTAAAGTCAATCATGCTTAATTTGTCTCTTGAGAGCCATGTTTCAGTAATACATATAGCCTGATATGCCTGTAATGATAGTATAAGAGTTTTAAATAAATAAATAAATTATTATTCGTAGTCTTACTAGGGCGGCAGATCGTAAGCCTGCGTGTCGATTGACCAGAAAATCAATAGGCTGTTAAACTTTTAGCATTGAACTTGGACGTAGTTTGAAGACTATACTTGTATCGTAGTTCGGTCACTTGAGCTCGTATCCCTTGATTCCTGGGCTCGTTTCATGGTAAAAGGCCCCTGTTACACGGGACTTAAACAAAACAGGCGCAATGTTAAAAAAATATTTTTAAATGATAAAATCAATCAAAAATCGCATGCGTTACCATAAGTCCTAAACTCATTCACACATTATGTGTTCATTTTCTTTAAGTTCCTGGTATTTCATACTCTATAAAAATTGTGCGCTGCGTTGTGAAAACGCATTATTATTATTATTTTTATTGAGAAAAGTTTTTTAGTCGCTTGCGGACGCATGTCAGGAGAACCAGCACAACATGGAAAACAAAGAGTTGATTTACGATATAACCTGGCTACTTTACGCTAATTGCGCCTGCAATCCTCGGCTATAACATTATATCATAGCTATGTTTTCAACCTATTTGCTGACGCGGCTATGCACACAAGTGTCGGCCATATCCCACAGGATAATCTCTAACTCCTTCTGATTCCTGTTACGCTAGTGATATGCAGGCGTTGCGTATCCATGGCAACGAATGTTCTCGCTGAGCGAACTCTGATCAAAAAAGGAACAGTAAACTGAGTGGGATGCGTTATGCTCCCGAAACTTTTCTTTTTTAAGTTTTTTGCAATTTGCAACTCAGTCAGTTCAAAATAATAATTCGCATCAGTAACGTATATATATTTACAGAATAATATCATTAATGGACTCCAGACACGGGGCCAATTCGCGTTCAGTGAGTCTGTTTTTGAAAAACAAACACTACTCAATCCTGATGTGGCTGAGTATGATTTTCGCATTCATTAAATTTTTTCTTTCTTTCCAGCAGGATTCCGTAACATTTTAAATAATATGTAAGTATGACATGACGTGTGAGTTACATCGCCGTTATGAGTCTCTACGTAAGTAGTCATAGCTAACACATTACGTAGAAAAGTTTCTGTTTCTTCTCATAACAAAATGTTTTTAATTCTTTGTAGTCTTTATAAGCTTCATTTTATTTTTCAAAGCTTTTAAATGCTAGTGAAGTTATTCTTCATGTCTTGTGTCTTCTGTCCCAGAACTACATTTATGTAAGTGAAAGTCTAGGTATTTGTTAGCAGCCACGACCGCGTAGCTATAGTAGCAATGCCGACATATATATAGTAGTTTAGTAACGGTTTCGTTGTTGCCTAATTTAGTACTATTCGTAACCCGTTAGTGTTTACCAGTTACTTTACGATTACTTGTTTTTTATAGAAAGTAATAGAATTTTCCGCGAAATAACTGGGGGTTGTTATTTCAATTTATTTTTATTATTTCAATATTGTGCCAAATCGCAATTTGTGTCGTTTGTGCAAACTCATTGTACGGAGGCGAGCGTTACCAGACATATGTTGCAGTTTGTTGTGTGTTGACGGCACGGTTGGCGCAGTGGTTAAGCGATTGACTGCTGTGTTACGTGTCGCGTGTTCGATCCCCGCACGGAACCAATATTTGTATGACCTGCAAGTAGTTGTTCCGGGTCTGGCTGTTTGTGTATGTGAGTGTTAAATGTTTGTAAACGCACCCACAATACAGGAGACATTCATAATGTGGGAAAAAAAAAGTTTGAATCCATAGTGTAGTTGCAATTTTGATCCTACGAGCTATTTAATAAGGACTTAAATGAATGCCATAACTTGAATCAAAATACCTGTCCAGCTTCCGTACGTCCTGTGTCCCTAGTATTGACTTTTTTTTTTTTGTTTGTCTGTCCGGTTGGCGCAGTTGGTAGCGACCCTGCCTTCTGAGCCGCTGGTCCCGGGTTCGATCCCCGGACAAGTCAAACATTTGTGTGCATGAACATGTCTGTTTGACCTGTGTCTGGGTGTGTATATGTATATAATTACGTATATCAGTCATCAGGTTACCGTAGTACAGGCTCTGCCTAGTTCGGGACCTGAAGACCTTGTGTGGATGTTGTCTCATATATTATATTATATATTATATTATTCACGAACTCAAACTCAAAGCATTTATTTAACAAAGAGACATTTTCGATATGCTGGTAGCTAACTTCATCTAAAACAGTGGAATCAACAAACTGAAGGTCAATATTCTACTAATTAACAAGCAAAGTGAAAAACATGACACCGGAATGCGATGACATTGTGAACAGACCAAAAAATGGTATTCTGCTCATGTTAAAATTCGGTTTGTTCACGTTCCGGTCGCAATATCATCGCAGTCTAGTCTCATGGCAGTCAACCTTGTTCTCGTTTACGAAAAAAAACATATTTTCGTGTTGGTTCAATCTATGCAGACGATAATGTGATACTTAGTGATACTTCAATATTTTGCAACCTTATGTTATGATTTTTTTAATGTATTAATTAGTTTGCTTGGTTTAGTACACACTAATAGTATTTTCATTTCCCGTTTGTTATTTTAACACAAAATCATCAAAATAAATAATCGGTTATAAAGCTAACTTGGAACGTATATTAGTAATCGCGACGCGCAAGCGCGATGCGGATTGTGGCAGATGATAGATGTCAAGAGACGTCATTAGATTGAATGTCAAACTATAGGTAATTTTATATCATTCTTATTTTTTTTACCTTACTTACCTTAATATTAGCTTTCTATGATAATTCGTTTTTTTTTAACTTTAAGTAATAGATAAAGGTCTACAACGGCTTTTAGCTGTAAGCCTTTTGTTAACATCTTGTTTTTTACCTTGTGGAATGCAAATAAATGAATATAAATTGGTATGCATATGAAAACCTATTTTAATTAAATAGCCAACTAATCATTAATACAAACATATAAAATATTATTTGTTTGTTTAATGCACAATGTACACAACCATAGTTACATGCTATGCTTAAAAATAGTGATTACATGACCCTGATAGGGCGCTGCAAGATAACTTAAAACTAACAATATTGCAGTGAGTATAGATACTCACTGCATTATTGTTAGTTTTAAGTAATAACAAGTAGATTAGGAACTTTCACAATTAAAAATATTAAATTAATTAAACTTTTATCTAGCTCTATTCATAAAAAAGTTTATAATTAACACACAGTTAGATATTTGAACTCTATGTTAACATTTTATCTTCCTTATATTCTTGGATACTATAGTAACATTTTTTTAAGAGCAGTGCCTTTAACCTAGCTTTAAATACACATAGTGTTCTCATGGACCATATTATATTTCAGGTAATTTATTGTATATTTGTATACTTCGGTATTCTGGGCTATTTTTGTACCTTTGTAGTCTTACACATTTCAATGTAAGTAACACTATGTATCAGGGTGCTTTTAAAGGCTTTTTTACTAGACATAGAACATGCATTTCGCTCTTATACTATAGCACAACCAGCAATCAGAACAACCACCCTGCTCATTCAACCCCCCGCTGTGTAGTATACCCCTGATCCCTTCAAATAGTAATGTAAAAGTGTGACACCCCCGTGCCTAGGAAAGCATGTAAAGCCGCTGGTACTGTGCCTAAACTCTTCCCGGTTACATCATATTGCCTTCTCATCAGACTGTGAGAGTGAGGGAAGAGTAGGTGCACCTATGCACACAATTGTCCTCTTCTCCATAGTACCTCCCATATACTTTGGCTGTCTCCGTTGAAATTGGCTGCTGTGACCGCAACTCGGTCGGGACTTCTGGAGGATATTGTTACTTCTCTTAATTATCAAATGGTCTTATGAAGCAGAAATGTGTTACACGTAGCTCATATAAATGTATGGAATCTAAAAAGAAGACATAATATTAAGTATCTTGATAGTGAATTGACAAAGAAATTCTGTTATTCATCTCGCATAATTTTTATGATAACCTTCACACTTTCAGCTTATTGTAGAATTTTTCTTGTTAAGTACATGTATTTTAAATATAGGTATGTGGGTGGTCCAGGGCGAATGTGGCTTGCTACATGGCTGGGGATCTGAAATAATATAGCTACTCGCGCAAAACGCAGGAAGATAACAGAACCGAGAAAAGTAGATATATGGTGATGACGAAGATGCTTAGAATATACTCGTAGTTGCCTTGTTGCATGTCAATCAATAATATCTTGATATATTATTATAATAATGTGTACGTAGTAGACCAACCTTGGCTGCCACACCCAGTCCATTTTTTCGACGCTTAAATCCTGTTGGATATGCGGCTTCAGTTCGTAAGATTTGATGAGTCTGTAACTTTTCCAAACGCAAGGTAGCTTATGGAACATGCGTCTTATATGAGCCACCGCGGCTGGCGATGCTAAGAACACTTGCTGCTGTGTTCTCTACGTTATTTTGCCGTCGATTCGTCGCCTGCGCGTTGTGCGAGGAATGAAAAATACTCCTACAGGCCGAACACACAAGTTTTGCATTATTTCACCACACAAACACAAAATGATTGATAACAGTGTTACTGGTTAAGTTTTTACTTCATGAATCTTGGATTTCAAGAAGATTTCAAGGATAAAATCGAAATAACACGAGAAATATGAAACTGCAGAAGCTAAAATTTTTAGTTACAGTTCAGTCTACAAATAATGTCATGCTTATGTCAGTTTTGACGTTTTTATAAGTACTGGAATGCACATTTTATTTTCGGTGTCAAGTCGAAACTTTAGCAGAATACAGTTTTAGTACATTTCTTATTTTCGATCTAGTCGCAATCTCATTGCAGTAAACGTCACGTTTGACTTAGTTTTTTGGTTTAGCACTCAGAACAATAACTAAAGCATAGAAGGAAGCTAAATTTAACTAATATAGTCGTCTCTGTTTTCTTATACACTCATAACAGCATTAGAAAGAGACAGATGTAGGTTGCTCAAAATGCAAAGCGTCACAAAGCAAACGTCAATTTAGCTACCTTGGCTACCTTTATGATACTAACTTTAAAAGCTACTTAACGTCTCAGGTTTTTGTGTATGACTTTGTTCATCGCATTTTTTCGTATAATGCTTATGGGCGCATGGGAGATGAAGTGCTTCGTTGATTTTACGTTTTTTTGTAAAAATAGTACAAAATTAATAGTGATTTAGTGTAAATCGCAAAGTTTAAAGATTAAATAATGTCCTGCATTATAGTGGGATGTAAATCACATTCATCCCGCAAAGAAAATGATGCGGAAATAATAAGCTTCCATCTGTAAGTAATCAAATATGGTCATTTTATCGATTTTGTATTCTCACTGTAGGTTATTTTGGCATTTTTTCAATTTATTTGAGCTTAGTGTTCACGGAAGTGTTTTGAAATCAATATTTTATGTAATTAAATAATTCGATTCTAGGGAAAATAGAAATTTTAAATCGGCATAGAAAGTTTTGCAATAGTGCTTGCAAAAATAAACTATCGATAGAATATCGATAGAACTAGCGTCATCTAAATTATTACATTATTTTTCTTTACACGTAGTTTTGGGAAGGATTAAATATTTAAGAGTGAAATAAATACCTAAATACCTACGGTCTTGCCAGCAAATCATACGTATGAGTAATGAAATGACAGTGGTCAAAAATCCGTGTGGCTCATGGTATAATAATGTAAACTCATGTGTAGCTATGATTTTTTTTTAATTTTCAGATTTCCCTCCGATATTGATATGAGGCAAACATGGATTAACGCTATTGCACGTAACTACTGGGAATGGAAAAAACAACATCGTATTTGTTCCAAACATTTCAGCGATGACTGCTTTATTAAAATATTGCTACCAACGTCAATTTTTGATGATTTACTCGAACATTCATTGGATAATGATGTATTGGATGAACATAGAAATTTGTTGATTAAATTGATAAGCAAAGAATATTTAACAATTAGAATTCATTATATCGCGAAAGAATTATCTTCTCCTGTAGAAAAAGTAAGGACATTTCTAACAAAAACTATAATTTTTAAAGGACAGTGATTTAAATTTTTTGTTACTTGTACCGGTGCCAATCGCTCTTTAAAAATTATTTAAGCGTTTTCTTGGTAATTTCAATTTGTTAATAATTTATCCTGTGTTTATAAATAAATAAGTTAATCAGGCAGAAGTGAGTTTATTTCACCTTAGCATATTTTAAATTTAATGCCAAGGAGCGATACCATAAATTAAGAAGTCGATATCGGTATTTATTTTATGCATAGTCACATCACTAGCTAATACTCTTTTGTCTATGACAGCGTACACTTTAAATGTCCTAAAGCGCCTTCTATGCTTTAGTTATTGTTCTGAGGTTTAGCAGAATACCTTTTGTGACATTTTGGAACTTTTGCGGCACTGCGACTTGAATTTGAACGTTTTTTAAGTACGAGAATTGGCCTTCAGGACCACGTACCACGGCCAAAGTGTTGCGAACCGGGATCGATATCGCATCTCCTGAAATACTAGGGACACAGAACGAATGGAAGCTGGACGCATGTTTTTGGTTCTAGGGTATGTTGTACATAAAAGTCCTTATTACAACGCATGAGGGATCTAAATTGCAATGAATAAATTCATGTAAACTGCAACAGAACTCTGTTAGTGCCCCCGTACAATGAATGAGAATGAACACAAACTGTAATTCCGTTGAATTTGCAAAATCTTGATACAAGTATTTTGGATACATTGTATCAGTTTGGGATTATTGTAGGCCTCAATTTTGTCTGCTTTAGCATTGTACTCGAAGTCCAATAAATATTGAGATTGAGGTAAGGTTGAAGTTATGTTGCTACGACGGGACTGGCGTCATTACTACGGCAGCTACGCGATCGTAGCACTCGTAGCTGAGTGGATAGCTAAGCATTGTCTTTCTTACCGTGTCTTATGAGAAACTATCAAAATTCTACGTTATCATTATCAGCACTACAGCAGACCTCAGCTGGACAATGAACTCTCCAATATAACGCCGTTTAACTTGATTCTCCGTTATGCTTATTACTTTATGAGTTCCTAGTGTCAAGCTGGAAGTATCCACGTGGTCTGTGCCATAAGCGAGCTTGCGTGTAGTCAAACTAAGCGCGAATGCTACACGCAAGCGCGCTTATCTATTTCTTTCCCACCGTATAAATCTTGCTGCTAAGATAACACTTACAATTATTATTATATTCAACTTTATAAAATTAGGCAAACTTTCAATAAAACATCGTTTTAGCGATGTACAACCGTTACACTTTAGATCTTCAGTTAAAAACCAGCGTCGGGCACAAGTGGCCTGGTATTTTAGTTAAATAAACCTCATTGATACTCATATCGTGAGTTTCTAGCCCATTCTTCTCCTTAGGTACCTACTACGCTTTGGACCGGGCTACTTCTTCATCGTTCCGACTAAACGACCCCTTGACAATTCAAAAGTTTCTGAAATCCTAACTAATATTATAAATGAGAAAGAAAGTTTGTTAAAGTAACTTGTCTGTCTTTATCTCCAATAAACAATATTGAAAATTAATTGTGAATTAATAATAAATCATTATTTACATGGTACTTTGCATCAATGATAAATAATGATTGGCTACAGATCATTATCAAGTGTACATTTTGTAAAGTAGTTTGTAGGCATGAACGAACGCCCTCTAAGTATAAATAGAATATCCATATACAGTATAGGTAGGTATTTGTGTATGTAATTGTGTACCTATACATGCAGATAAATTTAGGGGGACGATACCAGATGGCCGTAGATACAGAGAAAACTATCTGTCTACGCAGATAGCGCTTCAAATTACACTTAGAAGGTTGCAGAAAAAAGCCAAAGTGGGTTTTCTATTCCCAATCTATTACCATACTCTATGGTGTAGTGTTTTCTAAGGCACGCCATTCTCGTGGTCTGAAAGTACAATGATGCAGTTGATAAACTCCTCAACTTGTAGCGACACCTACACGACAACATGTTGCACTAAGTAGTCAGCTAGTAAGGAGTAGACAAAACTTTTTATTTTGCTGACTGCCATCTGGCTATATTCTGCTGAAATCTACAGATGGAGCCTCTTCTACTTATCCAGATAGCTCGTCACGCGGTTCATAATTCAACAATATTGTATGCGATGCTTTTGTATTCAATGCACTCTCTTATGAAATTGAAGATCCGCCGTAATAACGAGTCACGTTAGATTTCCCATTTAACCAGGCCTTTATGTTTAGTTACGGACCTTGTGAATTATGCAGCCACGACCAGGGCCAGTCGTGGTCATGGCTGCCACTTTGGTCGTACACACTCCGACCAGCATGTGGCCAACCACGCAACCAAATTGTAATTTCACCAATTTATTGATGAGAGTTCAAGATGAAAATAGAAATCGCAACGCTACACTTATTTGAGGCGGAGAAACGTCTTGCTAGAAAAGGAGGTGTTGGATACCTCAGTCCGCCAGTGATTGTTGCAATATACAGCATAGCAACCCATCGTGCGACCCACTGTGCAGACGGTACCGGCGCAATTGTCGATGAATTTCTATAATCCAACCTGCTCTGTGTGGCTACTGGCCATAGTCATGGCCGTACTGTGCGGAAGGTCATGCGTTTATTGCGAAGCGGTCAGTTATTAGGGGCGCATTAAAGCAGTTTCTTTTTCAGAACAAAAAAATTAAGTGTTGTCAATCCATGTGTTGTCTCTTTAATTTCATATCCTGCGACTCACTGATGACATACCTACGTAATATTTTATATTGGTTTAGATTACAGTCCCTCGGTGATGCGAAGGGCAAAGATTGCTCAAAATACATTCAAGAATTGACCGTGACGTACGAGTATATCGATGAATTGGAGAACATGTTGTTCATGCATAAAATGATTTTAATTTTTCCCGATAGGTATGGACATAGATATAATAAAGAAGGAGATTTGGCGTGGAGTTCAAAATGTATAGAAAACCGGTGAAGCTACAATTGCCCCTGCATAACGCTAATATTGTACACATAGTTCTGTCAAAACAATACTATGAACAAGAGCACACACGCGCCATCGTTATCTCAGTCATTTAACTATAAACCTTAAAAATTAAAACAGCGTACTTTTTCAGCACTATTTACTCACACTAAAACAATTATCATTGTGTGTTGTCGGGACTCGGGGGCGAATACGACATAGTGCTTGACTAAATCGATATATCGATAAATTTATTATAAAGGTTTTGGAAATAAAGTAAATAAAAACGATATGAAAGCAACAAAACATTATTTAATTAATAAAAGTATTTAAAAAACAATTAAGTACAAATAAAATGGCACATAGTTATACGTAGTTCTATATAATTATGTTGCCATAAAATGTTCCAAAAAAAAGATCTATGAATTTAGTTACTGACCGGTGAAGTGGAGGTATTTGTAGAGCTTTTGACGTTTATATAAGATGAGGGTTGCATTCTTGGTTAAATAATGGAGTCTTAATTTAATATATTTTTCCATGACTGATTTTATTAATAATATTATCTGGTTATTCATTGGGGACTGCTCAAACTGGTGATATTTTATATTTTTAAATAGGTTTAACCCTACAAAATGTGGCAAAGCTTTTGCCGTGAGTTCTTGTTTAAAATTTTTAGATTTTATTTTTAATTTATTATCGGAGAGACAAGCTGTTTTTATTACAATTTCGATTCTCTTACAAATAATGACGACACCATGAGATAGATACATGAGTCCACCTTTATTCTTACGTTTTATAAAAATACGTTATTCTTTATGTTTATCGGCAAGCACCAGTGTGTGTGGATTACAAGAGTTAACCAATTGAAGAAAAATCTGAAATAGTAATATAACAATTCGCAGTCGACTTTCTTATCGATAGACTTTGTCAGAGCACCGCGAGCACATCACTAGCTCGCGCTCAAATACGGCGGACCGGAGCAACGGACGCACCATGCGACATTACGGCTTAATTAGGTTTAGTTATGTCAGTTTTACATTGCTTGTTCAGTCACTCAGTGACAGACTGAGGTGGTTGTAAACGAGCAATGTATTTAATGCAAAATAATACATTCGGAGTAATATAGGAAAACAAAAATAAAGTAGTACAAGTCAGATATATTTTACGGCTTGTTGTTTTTCATGATTTTTAAGGCAAATATTGTAAAATACTTGTACTTGCCTATGGTAACTGATGCCATGGCTTCTAAAATTTTTGTTTTGGCTTCTATTTTTGCACGAAACCGCTGAACAAGACGGCATAATCGTTTGTTTTTGCGATTGCGGTTGACAACCATAGAGCAACACGGGCCACCGGCGGTTGCTCTATGTTGACAACAGACTAAGGCCAGTTTTTCAATAGCTGAGCGGAACGCTCAGCTCCACGTGGTCGCCGACACGCCCCCTTGCCACTTCTCCTGTTTTTAATATTTCTGTGGGTATGGATAATAAACTCCTTATAGGGAAAAATTTAAAATACTTTTTTTCTTTTTTCTATATCTTCTTTCTTGTTTACATGCAAATATTCAAATGAATTAAACCTGCACCCTAATTTCGTTAATTTATTTTCAATCAGAATCTGGAGGATATTGCTAATCCATTGCTTAATATATTCAAAAAAAATTGTCTGCTCACCAGCAACGCAATGAATGTTGTTAAACTGTCAAAATACGCACACTTGCTAAACTACCCCACTGATATGTCCATGTAGTCATGTTATTCTTGTTTTATACGAACTTTGGTCGCAACAGCCAATAGCTGGATCAACACAGCAACTTACTAGGCAAACATAAACATGTCAGTTGTTTAACATAAACAACTGATAAACACCGCTTTGTGGTAGTAGGTATTACTTACAAATGTCTTACTGCTGTTATTGCATCTACTTAATTAATTATACGTATAGGTATTTGAACAAAATGTTTTACATTTAACCATAGCCATATAACTGGTCCTATATTTTGATTTACAGCGCCATAAATTATGTTAGTCCGGTTCAGTGAAAGTCTATCCATACACACCTACTTACCTACTACAATTTCAAGCGTTCGTGCTATTCAACCGGACTATACATCTCCTGTGATTTATGTATTTCCAGTAGCGTGGGAAAGTTAAAAGGCGTTCAGATTCCAACTAAAGGCGTTAGATTCTGAACTACAAAAATCCTCCTACGATTATTGTATTTTTTTTATCTCGATTGGGTCACAAATACTAAATACTTATTTACTATCATAAAATATGTAGGTACAACAAACTATTTAAAAAAAACTTACTATCAGAATTTTTTTTTATTAATATTCACAAAAACTTCTTATAAGTATTAAATAAGCTATCAAACTATTCAAATTAAAATAGAATAACCTAAACTAACTAAAACGATTAACAAATCAAAATATGGCGTCGAAAAATTCCTCCGCATCGCTGTCGACTGGTAATGTACCCAAGAGACTGGCGGCATTGCCACGTTGTATGTCAATGCTAAGCCTCTGGCTAAGGTAAAGGCCAAAGGCTTAATAGATTAAATAACTGACTACATATTTATGTCCATATTTAAATGTCGCAGGGTTAATTGGAAAAACGTTTTATTGAGGGCCAGATGATTGAACATTTTCGGAATAATACGAGCATAAATCAGGATTTTTACAATAAAAACCTGGTCCGTTTAGGACAATTGGAATCTTGATGGCTGCTTGGCTTATCCAAGAGTACCTAACATCATTATTCTAGTTGGTCAAAACATGACACGAATGTAAATAGTTGTTAAGCAATCAGCGCATCAGTCAGTGCATAATTAGTGATTAAACGAACTTACCTTTAATAGAAGTTCTATCTTAGTATTATTGTATTTCAGATTAATTGTCTAATGAAAAAAAAATACGCATAAATATAAAAAAAAAGAATTGAGTTGATTGATCGCATTTGATGTACCAGGACAGAAGGTTTCACAAATATCTATCGCAATCAAACAACATAACAACGTAACATTTTGATAGTCTTCAGATAAAGAGTATTAGTTATGGTTCAAAAGACTTTTGGACTAGCAGTTATAAATTAATAAATATTAATGTTCTTTTAGTCAGGATTGTGCCTGTTACAAGTGTTAATCCAATCGACTAAAACGTTATAGAAATATAAATTGAGCAATTATATTTTGTCGAGTGTAGAAAGGGCTTACAGCATCATTGCATGATGTTGTATGCTTCATCATTTACTTGTCTGATATCGTTGTTGGTGATGTCATTCTAATACTAGGGTTTGAGTTTATCTGACGTCACTATAGTCGTTGTCTTACCAGGTCGGCAGCGTCCATCGTGGACACGCCAATCGACCGGAAAATTAATAGGCTGTTGAACTTTTAATATTGAACTTGGAGTGTAGTTCAAAAACTATACTTCTATCGTAGTCCGGGTCCACTTGAGCTCGTATCCCCTTAGTAATAAACGCGGGGTAGTAAAGTTGTAACTAACCTAACCATAAATTTTCTGAGGTTTAAGTTTAGCCATATGTTTACTCCGTGTTTATTAAAAAGATCATGATTTATAGACAAAGAAATAAAAAGTTGTTTTTTTAATCGTCGCCGTACGCGTAAAAAAGCGCCGTTTATCTCAAGATTTGATAATGACACTAAACGCAAAGGTTCATTGTTATCGTTACTTGTAATTCGACGTATTATAGAGGTATTAGGAACAGGGTGTAAAGATCCCTCATTTCCATATTAAAGGGCGTATCCTCCGACCAGACGAGTGTTGTGTCTGGTGTCAACTGCCCGACGATAGATGTCGGGACGTCGTATAAATGCTAGTTGAGCGGTAAACTCTGCTTGTGCGATGCAGGATTTGGCGTGACGTCAGTGTGATGCATAGTTCGCATGTGGCGATGTAGATACCGCTTCAGTATATCCGTCAGGAGCTGATAGGGGGGGCAAAATGCTACAAATTGAACCCCCTTAAGTATGGCCGAAATTCAGTAGTTTTCGAGATATTTGAATTTAAAGGGTTTTTCCATATATACCCTAAATTTTACATGTAATTCCAAATAAAAAAGATATGTACAGTACATATTGAAAAGGTACCATTAAAAAATGATATTGTACCTGGCACTTCAATTAAGCTATGAATTTAATTAAAAGTAATTCATTCAAGTGGGGAATATTAGTATGTAAACAATGTTTTTAATGACAAACACAATGAGTCACAAACACAATCAAACAAAAAAGTCACAAACACAATCAAACAACTGATGACGAATATAAATATATTTGTTGAAGGACTTACTCAAATCAAGCAAAGTTTTTCTAACTGAATAAATAATAAATTGAAAAACCACGAACCTATCAGTGTAAAAGCAATAAATAAAAAATAATAATAAATAGTAAATTATTTTATTGGGCCAAACAACGGAAACATACATAATAAAGAAAGAAAAGAATAAAGATGTAATAACGCAATAAATATTTAAAGTTGACAGACTGCAGTCTCGACATAGTTAGCAATCGTTTTCGGTTGCTAAGTCCTAACAATCCAGATTTAAATTATGAGCTGTCAATTTTTGTCATATAAATTCCTAATGCATAGGACGTATTAAGCCAATAAAAAAAAAACATACAAGTCGAGTTGTAAATGTATTCACGCCAGCCACGGATATAGGCGCGGAGTCACACACAGCCAAGTCCGCTCGGGCGAAGGCTGGGGACGTAGTCCTCTAATCCAAAAATATATATAAATATCCGTGAGATTTTACATCTAGGAACCAACTATCAGAGGGTGTTCTACGTGACCTTTCCAAGTAGGACGAGAATCCGCGGATGCACCATACTGATAATTGGGATTAGCTTAATTAAATGAATAATTTCCTTGGATGGTCATTAAGACCGCGATTCAAAAACGTGACGTAAATGCACAGCGCCATCTAGTAGCGTTCGGCGGAACTTTTACAACAGACATGGTCCATGAACCTGTGCTATTGATGAATTTTCTACATGACAGGGTGTATACATGTTACGTAAGTTACAAGTGTTCATTTTAAAATAGTTAAAATTAATTAAATAAAATTAAAAAATAAATTATTATTTTTAGCGTATTTTAGCGGTATTTTAATGGACATTTGGTGCCGATTCTCTTGTCACAAAATTCTCTAAACTAGACTAAAAATCACCAAAATTTAGTTTATTCCTGTCAAACGACGATTTCCCATTCTGAAATTGACTAAAGTGACACAACTTAACCAAATTTTAGTTTGACAGCACTATGATGGCACTGAGATTATAATTTAGTGAAAATGGCAATTTTGCTATTCTGAATTTTACGTTTTTCACCAAAAATTTTGATTGTCGTAACTAAATCTGCCTGTTTTTAATCGCGATTAAAAAGGCGTGGAATAAAATTTGTTGTCATGAACTAAAATGCATACCAACACCTCGACTTCAGATGCAAAAACAGTAGGTACTGTATCTTTTTTTTCTTTTCTTTTGCTTATATCTCGAAAACGGTGTGTCCTATCGCAAAAATAATGAAAATTTCGACCCCCTTTATAAAACCCCGGAACATTTATAAAATCGACGTGTTGGTAAAAAAAAATTTTTTTTTTCATATTTTCCATATAAAAAGTGAAAAATTCCACAAAGCATGTCGAGGCTGCAAAATAATGCGCGACTCTGGCTCTAAAAAAAAATCACGTGGTACGGCAAACAAGTACCACGTGGAGTCGCAATTGCCAAATTTGATTTTAGATGTGTCAAAATTATTTTTAAATTTAGAGATTTTATTTTGCAGAATAGCGTTAAGATTCTCATAGCCAAAAGTAAGGAATTTTAGTGATAGTTTAGTTAGTTTAGTTCGGTGTACAACAGAATCGGCACCATTGGCTTTTATTCAGTTTTCTACCTCTCTGATGCGAACCGAACTACATAGACAGCTACATTACGAGTAAGTTCCGACACTGTACGCTAGATAGTGCAGTTACATCGCTCATCTTGCCCGTTAGATGGCACCACCTGAATAATGCACGTTATACCGTTGCCTTTCTTCAAAAATATTATGTACTTATTCTGTTATTGTGGTTAATTATAATCATAAGACCGGTTATTTGTAATCATAAGACTGGTTATTTGTAATCATAAGACATTTCAGAAGAAAATTCTGTAAAATTTGTGGTTGTTTTAATTTAAAATAGTGGTACCTTCCTGTTTCGCTTGACGAAAGAAGAAGGAGTAGTCGTTTGTTTTATCTTTTTGATTCATTATCTAAACTAAGTTTATAAGTAATACACGCAATATTTAACAGTATACGCATGGTTGAACTAAATATCAGTGTCAGTTCAGGTTCCACGTTACAAGCTTTTGCCACGAGATTTTTCTGAACATTTTACAATTGCAACTTTCTCTATTTCATGATCTCCTGAGGTGAGGAGTAACGTTTCGTTCCATGGAACGTTTCATTTATTGGAAAATCTCAATGTCGTTCTAGCAATACACAAATATTGGAATAATATAATTATGTAAGAAGTAGGTTTCGTTGTACCTGTTTACCAGCAGTTAGTAGAACCTGCTAAAAGGTTGTCTTATATTCAATTTTGACATTGAATAGTATGCTTTTTAGTACGCTTATGTATGAACCTAATACCTGACTTCGTATAACCTAGATATAACGGTGTGTAATACGGTTGCTAAAACGTGCTCCTGTGATAATTGCTAGCCTAGTACCCAAGCGACCAATGCTGTCAAATCATGGTACCGGTTGGCTCCTCCCGCAATGGAGGTAAAGGTTGGTACGAGGTGCATAGAGCTTAACATGAGCAGGAACCGTTAAAAAATAACACTGACTAATAATTAGTTTACCTACTCGAAGCACTTGTCGGCTTAGCTAAGAAATTACTGGAATAGATCTATTATAAAGCCTTACCTCCTTATTTGAACATTCCACCAGCAAACAGCAGGTGAGGACTCTCATGAACACCAATTTCCTGAGTCGTTGAAGATGAGGGCCACCGGTGCTAGATTGACTGATACCTAAAGGAAATAAAGAATTGTTTAGATTTATTTAAAACTAATTTTTAGTAGACACATCAAGAAATTCGCACAAGTAGTTTATAAGTTATTGTAATAATAAAGTCTAAACTTTTCTACCTTAATTTGACATGGGATACATTTTATTAATGGTAATGCTCTACATAGCCTCTGTTCTGTATCTATTTCACTAAAAAATGATTACACTTGGCAAAATGTGATTAATGTTGGCCGAAGTGTACCTATAGTACACCCACATTTCGCCAGTTCAGTTTAAGTCGCATGTAATAAGTCTATTGCTTTAAAATGTTCGTGATCATCATTTATCTAGCCTTTTGCCAACCATATTGGGGTCGGCTTCGTGTCTAACCGAATGCAGCTGAGTAGCAGTACTCAATACTCAATGTCTTTATTGCTTTACCATAATGTATACATATGTGGTAACTATATAATTTAGATCATTATGGACCCTGTAGGGCACAGCGAAAGGGTAGGAGAGAGGAAGCCTTGCTTTAGGAGATTTCAAATATTGATTTTGGCTTTGGAAGCCTTGCTTTAGGAGACTTAAAATATTGACATTTCGATAACTATTATTTTAACTGCAAAATGTACTATAATATAATACATTATTTTTACATTCCTGTATATAATTATGTAGCATAATTAAATAGTTTTTCTTTGAATAATTATTATTGCTATAGTATTAATTTAATATTATTGCTATTTTATACAATTTCCAAGAATTTAGGTCTGTCAGCTCACAAATTTCTGAAACTCTATTCGCAACAAAAGATTTAAGATTCTTAAAACTCGAATGAAGCCATGCCAGCACAATACTGGAATCACTCCAATAAACCTCACTATTTACCTTATACCGCAAGGAATCTCTGACTGCCTTACACAATCTAGCGGCCAAGAGCGCAGCACAAAGCTTCAAGCGCGGGATTGTTGTAGGTTTTGTAGGTGCAATCTTGGATTTAACACAAAATAATTTTACAGTGACTTCATTAGCAGAGTCTACTGATCGTGCATAAATACAAGCTCCATACGCAATTTGAGAACCGTCACAGAAACAGTAAAGTTCTATATATATTGGCTCATCACAGAGTACATGCCTTGGAATTTTTATGTTCCCAAGTGCGGATAGAGAATCAGTCAACTTAGCCCAGGTCAAAGCAATATTTTCAGGAATCGGATCATCCCAGCCTTATTTCTCCAGCCAATGTTGTTGTAATATAACCTTTGTATTACACACGGACTAAGCAAACCCAAGGGGTCAATTTTTTTAAATAATTTTGACAATATTGAACGTTTTGTTGGGCGATTGCTATCCAAAGAAGTTGGGAATTGCATTGGAAAATGCAATGTATCCGTCAATGGATCCCAGCCCAAACCCAGGGTGCTAGAAGACTCACTGAGTGTTAACCTTTCACTAACATCTAACGAACATGAGTCAAAAATGCTAGTTATATTAGTTTTAAGTTTTCTTAGATTAAATCAGCCTAATTTAAGTGCCGCGGTAACCCCTTGAAGAATATGTTTTAGTTTGTGTTCACTGTCACTCGAAGTTATCATGTCATCTACATAAAAGACGTGCTGAATTTAATTTTTAATGGTTTCATTTAAACTTTCTTCGCCAAGCTGCCACAGACAACGTGTACTCAAATAGCTGGAGCGTGCCATGCTGTAAGTAACAGTATGTAGTCTTAACGTTTTGATAGGTTGGGACTCATCTTCTCTCCACAGTATGAGCTAATTGTTAATTTGCACCTGGCGGTACATTTTCTCTAGATCACCGGTCAGGAGGTACTTATGTTGTCTAGCCCGTACTAGAATGGAGAATAGACGACGAGTCCTGCATATGTTGACCTATCATAAGAATATCATTGATTGACAATCCAGATGAAGTAGGAGCTGATCCATCAAAAACAACACGAATTTTAGTGGATTCGCTGCTTTCTTTAAACACTGCGTGATGAACTGATGACACAAAAATATGATATATTGGGTTTTAATACATCAGACTGTGAAAGATGACCTAACTGTTCATACTCTCTTATAAAGTTGGCATATTGTGATTTAAGCTGTGGGGTTCCTTCGGAATCTTTTCTCTAAATTATGAAAACGTTTGTTTTGCTAGTGTATATGATTCTCCAAGACAATTAGGTGAATCTAATATAAGTGGTAATCGAACAGAAAATCTGCCGGTATTTAATCGTGTCATATGAGTTATAAAATGTTTTTCACTTAATCTTTCACCGTGACTCAATGGCGATTTTAATGGCACTTCATCAAGCTCCCAAAACATTGATATTTCTACATTAAAATCATTTTCCGATTTAACTGAAGTCAAAGAATTATGACATTGGATATTGGATATATTATTTAAAATGTTTGTTTTCATTGGGCCTGAAGACCCAAACAAATTGGGAATATTCTTAAAGTGGGATTAGGGCCTAGAGAACGCTGCTCGCAGCCAAGAATATCCCAAAACAAACCTGCTCCGATGAGTAGGTCAACAGCAGAGGATTGATTAAAACTAGGGTCAGCAAGGTGTACCTCGGTAGGTATTGCAGTTGCTGAGTGTTTATTGTGTATCTGGGAATGTTACTTGTTAATTCCGGTAATATTAGAAAAGTTGTTGTGACGTGAAACGGTTTAATTAACGATTTTAACTGTGCCACACAACTCTCTGTGACTTTACTATTGACATGATTGCCGATGCCGACAATGTTAATATATTTGTTAAATAATGAATTTCTTGATAAAGATAATTTGTCTCTCAGTGATTGCGTCATAAAAGACGATTGACTTCCGCAGTCTAATAAGACACGTAGGTACTTGTTCTGTTTTATTTGTTTTAGGGTTACATACTTCAACTAAGGCAGTCGATAGTAGAATATGTTTTGAACCCTGTGTAGTATGATTTGCTATCGTTCCACATGATGATGTGGTACCTCTGCAGCAGGGGTTTTGGTACCTGCAGCAGGGGTTTCGGTTACTACCGGAACGTGTAAAAGAGCGTTGTGCTTCTTCTTACACTCCCGACAAGGTCCGGGGTAGCAGTTACGCGTAATGTGCCCGGACCATAAGCAATTTGAAGAAAGATTTAATTTATTAACTTCAGTTATACGATCTTCCACACTCTTGGCCTTAAAAATAGGACAATCGTAGATTCTATGTTCGCCCTGACAAACAACGCAACGTGCAGAAGATGAAGAATTACTCCGAAAAGCAGACTGACAAACTGATGGGTATGTAACCGATTTGTTATGCTGGCGTTCGGCTTTATTGTTGGTACCTTTAGACTACGTAGAAACCGATGCCTTATTATTATTATTATGGCTTGATAAAGAGTGGTTTAGAGATACAAGGACAAGAGGTTTAGAGATACAAGGACATCTGCTCGATCAATTAGACATTTATTAAATTGTTGTAGGTTAGGTATTATATCATCCAAAGTGCCACGCCAATCTTCCCATTTGGTAAGGGTACGGTTATCTAGCTTAGAACACAGTATAGGTATCAATAAAACATTCCAATTATCAACACGTAGCCCCAAGCCAGACAACGCTCTCAGGTTCTTGGTAACGTGGTCCACCAAAAAGCGAAGTGATTTATCTGACTCGCGAGTCATTGGATGTGTGTTTAATAACAAAGACAAATGAGGGCTTATTAACTGTCGCTTATTGTGATATCGATCACATAGCAATTTCCGAGCAATACTATAATTAGAATTGGAGACTTCTAGCTGCATCTCCCTCCAAATAAGACAATAGATAGTGAAATTTATTAATAAGTAGGCAATGCGCTCTTTATTATGTATGACTGACTTAAATGTGTCACGAAATTCAAGCCAACGGAAGAATGTTCCGTTGAATTTAGCAATTTGTATCTGTGGCAGTTTGAACCGTACTTCGTGATTGTCAGCACTGAAAGGAGTAGCTGAACCATGGCTAGAATTGAGCATGTTTCCAGATTCATCGTAGCGGTTATTAGGCTGATGATCTTGAATGAAACTCAGAGCATTTGCAATGTTAGTTATGAATAATTGTTCAATATCATCCCTTTCATCAATCTCGATTGATAAATTATTTTAATTTAATATCTCAATTTGATTCTGCAAGTCATCGAACTGAACGGACAGTGACGCAAATTTACTAAGTTTAAGTGATAACTCGGCTAATTCAATGCGTGTAACAGAATCTTTTGACAACAGAACAAACTAGTAATTCGGCCTTTTATTGAACTACGCTTTATAATGAGATCTTATAATTCTTGCACAGAACCGTCATCCTTGCCCATTGTAACAATACGCAAATAATTAATCAGGAAAATGCACCACTACGGAATCCGTAGCACCTCTCTGGATCTTCTTACTTCTTACTTAAGTGATAGGATTCAGAGAGTTGATGTTAACGGAAAAAGATCACCCGGATCGGTAGTAAGAATGAGGGTCCCTCAAGGCTCAATTCTTGGTCCATTTTTATTTCTTATTTATATAAATGACTTGCCTTACCTCATTAAGGATAAACATGATATACAGGGTGTTTTTGACAGCCCTCCGCAAACTGATAGGGTGGCTTCAGTACATCATATTAAGATGACCGGTACATGAAATTCTTTCAGGAACATTAAGGGAATCCAAAAAACCAGATTTGTTTTATGGGGGGACATCGTGACCACTTACCTCACACGCAATGTATCGTTACCGTGGCAAAACGCACGTAGCGGACGGCAGCGCAGCGAGCTTAAGCGAGGCTGCCCCCACCCGGTATCGTACGATCTCCTACGAGGCGGCTTGCGTACTGGCCGGATCCCCGCCCTGGGACCTCGAGGCGAAAGTACTCGCTTCGTTGTATCGGTGGCGCGAGGAAGCGAGGGCGCGGGGCGAGGGACCGATGCAGCGACACATAGAGCTGCGTCGGTCTCAGCTTCGCGAGGTCCTGGTGGCGGAATGGCGGTACAGGCTTTCACGCCCTACCGCCGGCCTCGTCACCATCGAGGCGGTCCGGCCGGTGCTCGAGCGCTGGCTCGGGAGGTGGCACGGCTCCCTGTCGTTTCGGGTGACGCAGGTGCTCTCGGGGCATGGCTGCTTCGGGAAGTACCTGTGTCGCATAAACAGGGAGCCGGACGCCCGGTGTCACCACTGCGTCGACTGCCGGGAGGACACGGCGCGGCATACGCTGGCAGAGTGTGCCGCTTGGGAGGAGCCGCGCCGTGCCCTCATCTCAGAAGTAGGCAGTGACTTGTCGCTGCCGGCCGTAGTCGAGTCGATGGTCGGCAGCGACGAGTCCTGGGACGCGGTGGTTTCCTTCTGTGAGACAGTCGTCTCGCAGAAGGAGGCTGCGGAAAGGGAGAGGGAGATCTCGTCCACTCACCCGGCCCGCAGAAGGCGCACCGGGCGTCGGCGGAGGGCGGACAACGCCCTCTTCCAGCCCCCCTAAATGGGTCCAGGGGTGACGGACTCGGGGACGTCTGTCGCCCCCCACACACCAGGACCCGAGGTGGCGGCGCGTAGTGTTCCACGCGCGCCCCTCTTAGACGTCGCGGGGGGAGTCAAACACCTCACTCCCCCCCAAACCCGGAGTGGCCCGCAGTGGCGGGCCGGCACCAGTCGGGGGTTGCGGAAGGATCGTACGTTCCCGCGACCCCCGGCGAAGGTGTGAGATGGAACACCGGGGTGGTTTTTAGTCAGTAAGAGTCTGACAGACCCCGCCGTCCGCCCCAGGGCGGCGGACATCCATGAGGATTTTCCACCCCGGAAACAAAAAAAAAAGAAAAAAGGCTGCCCCCGACCCCCGCGCGCTCCCCGGCGCACCTGGGCCGCGTCTTTTATTACGTTACGGCATAATTTTTTTTTTCCTGAGAAAATTTCCAGTGGGATATGATTCAGAATAAGGAGCTGAATCAATCCTGTGTTTTTGTGGAGGGCTGTCAAAAACACCCTGTAGTGTTGTTTAAAAATTAATTATTAAAACCATACAATGTCAAGGATAAAAACTAAAATATATTATTAAAAGGAGTCCCTTTAGGCAAGGTTCAGAAGATACTGGCAGCGTTCCCCCTTTGAATAGCTAGACTAATTCTTTGTCCGAGGTAGCTGCCAGCTCTTCTATCTCCTGTGATGTCGACTAACCTTTTTGCTATTTCCTTAAAAAGCTTTATAGCGCTAGGACCCCACGGACCAAGGGCCTCGACACCGAATGGGACAAAATCAAATTCGGAGCCTAGACCGCTGCAGCTGTATTTGCATGTTTTAGCTTTTTCAGCCGCTTCACAAGCCGCACCAGCTGTGTTGTTGGTTCCATGTAGATGGGAAGGGGCCAGCGTGTCTGAACAGGTTGCACCCCATACCAGCACCCGGCCCATCTTCCATGGAATCAAACTCATACCGTCCGGTCTCTTGCCATCGTCTCTTGCAATACCAGTCGGCTCAAATAGACTTGGCACGTTGACGGTGGCAAGGGACCGGCGTATGATATCGTTAAGAGCGGCATGTCTCGAGAAGTGGCCTGAATTTTTTTGGCATGACAGTCCGTGATGTCCTAGCTTGTCGACATCACTGCCACAGGGACATTTATAAGGAGCGCAGACCGGAACCCCAAGCCGTAGACAGGTTGCGATTCGGAGCGTGTCAGGCTCAAGAAATGTTCCTGTATTTGACGAAGGGTACGCGTGAAGCCAGTAGTCGGCCTCATGCGCACCCACGGCCAAAAGCCTAGCACGCGCCGAACCTGTACTACAGCTCAAAAGATTGTTGTGAGTCAATTAAATAAATAAATATTAGTGTTGTTTGCAGACGACAATTCACTTTTATTTAAACTCAAACGTCAGCAGCTGGTTACTGACAATGTAAATAGCGCCCTCGCAAAAGTAGGTTTTACTACTTTTACTGGTTTAACGTTAATAACATTCTTCTTAACGGGAAAAAACTAAAACTATTTTTACGATACCACATGTTAAACAGGTAGAAACAAGTGTTCTCAGAAAGGGGGAAGAGTTGAAACCCGAAAATACCACAGTATTCTTAGGCATAACTTTAGACGCCAAGCTGCAATGGGGAAAAAAAATGGACCAAGAATTGAGCCCTGGGGGTCCTCCATTCCCACTAATCCGGGTGATCGTTTTGTGCTGTGTGCAGTAACATAGTGCTGTAGGAAATTCATTTGTAACGACATCGAGCTAAAGTCTACATTTTCTTGCATTCTATAGTCACAAACGGTATATATATAGGTCGTCCCACAGATATGCCACATGGAGGGAAAGTACCTTGATTATTGTAGATGGAACATTTTACCGAAAGAAGACATTATTTGAATTTAAAAAATAAAACGGTACGATAAAACTACAGGGTGATTATTTTTCTCGTGTAACGGGCTCGATTTCCGGTTCAACCATGTAATTATTTAAATATCTATGAATGCAGTTTAAATTGTTTTTTAAATTCAAATTGTCTTCTTTCAGTAAAATGGTACATTATTCAAGGTACTTTCCCTCCATGGGGCATATCCCTGGGACGCTCTGTATAATGTTATCTCTGGTAACAGTTTAAAAGCGTAGTCTGGTAACATCTATGCAAAATTATAACAAAATCTATCTGGTGGTATTTGCGTGATGATGGAACATACATTCAGACAAACAGACAAAGAGACAAAGATTTAAAAAAAAAAACATATTTACGGCATAATCATGGTTCTCAGACCTCGCAAAAATTACATAAAATATTATATTCAGTGTACAGTTATTACTTCGCCACTATTTTATTGTATGTATAATAAATATTTTTCGTATGTACCGCATTCCTGATCCAGACTAAATCTCTTGTTTGCGGCATCTTAGTTCGTTATCAAACGCTAGAAGTCAGCTTAAATACGTAGTACAATGCTAGGAGCACATGAACATTACAAGGGTTATACGGGAATGTTGAGATCGTAACAACGTAACAAGTATTGCCATAGTGCCGTAGGAAATTTATTTCGTCGTAAAGTCTACCTTTGTTTGCATTCTGTAGTCACTTTGATACATGAATCTTAGTTCCGCACGGTGTGCTTGGTAAAGGTAGGTTTTCCAACTTTATTAGCAGTTTTCTTGAGTATTCTGACAGGAAAGTAAAAAAAATATATATGAAAATGAAGCGTTATAAAACACTGAATCAGTTAATTTTGTCTCTGTAAACCGTGTCGTTCAGTCTATATTTGTGTTATTAATCGAGGGCAGCACCTCAGAATAGGGCAGTTCAGGGATAGTTTGACATTTTATTGGCCAATATCTTTCGAAAAATAACAGGATTGCAATGAGAAATGACTTATTATTGCAGCAGAATTAAACACTGAATAAAATGGAATAGTTTCAATCGGGCTACGCATTTGTTTATATTGTAATAAATATTTTTCTCGGGGAGTGGGAGCAAACTCCATGTGTACCTACAGCGTACTTCACTCTAGTTGCATCGTTGTCATGGAAACCTCTTTGGCGTGCCATGTGCTTGGGAGACAGTATTGATCCATCCAGGCCGTACAATATTCGAAGCACTAGGCTTTCATGTAACACTAAGAGGCTTTCAGGAATTTGAATTTAAAGGTCGCAACGTGATAGCCCAGCACCCCAATTCTCGTAATTTTAAGAACGTTCGCAGTCTAATCTCAGTGTCAATATGTCAAAAATACCTCTAATTTCCCTACATATTTGACAAGTTTTTGACATTGATTGTCGCTGAGATGAGATTGCGACTAGATTTTGAACGTTTTTAATTACGGGAATTGGCCTTCAGATGTTAAGGCGTCAGCTATTCAAGCAAAAGTATGGTTCGAAACTGTGCAAAATACCACATTGTCACTTATTCAAATACAGATATACTTTCTAAGTTCATTCGTGAAGAAACTGGACTGTAAATTTTAATCTGAAACCGTCAATTGAGCACGTGTGTGGTGTTCATTGCTCATGCCTCCTCTGCATGAGAGAAGGCCTTTGGTCCGCAGTAGGAGAATACCTAGGCTACTAATATAACTAATATTTAAATTATAATGTTTATTTAATTTTGTGAACGAATATAGTGAAATACGTTATGCCTGAACTTAGCCGGTTAAATTTCTTCATTGCTTTTGGAAGCGCTTGGTACATAGAAACACAGCAGTCATAAACTGAACAGATAACGTTTGTATTGTCGTCCCTCACTGCGCATAAACTTTATTCTAACTCTAAAAGGGGTAGGGGTAGACAAAAGCGTCATCATTAATGAAAACCAAAAATCCGAAAATTAAACTAAAATCAACGCTATCTGTCTCGTATGAGTTGTCCCTGACCTTCAAATGGGTTCATGCGTGTGTTAGTAGTTCCGCGTCTGTCCGCAGCTGCAACCGTTTAATTTGAAGGGCGTCGGGTGCTGTTGTCGCTGAACGCACTCAAAGGGACGATACAGGACGCGTATTTGGAAGCCATTTGTAGTGGCAGACTAGCTCATCTGGATGGTATAGACTTAGAGCATCACTTTTTCTGAAAGGGGAAGGTCGTGGGCTCGAGTGTCACATAAATACAAAATTTATGAACACTAATGTTTTTGAATGATTTTTGTACAAGTTTTTTATACGTTTGAGGCACATGATGTAGTGTCTAAGAAACCAATTCCTGTTAATTTCGTGTTTTTTAATATTTTTGTTGCTTAATAACACGTTTAGTTCTATTTAACAAAAAAATTATGTATTACAGAAGTATTAAGTTATTTCTATATAATTAAAACTTGAAATCAAAATGCCTAAAAAATAGAACACTTTTCTGAGAAAATAGTAGGTACGTACTTATGTACCATCATTAGTATTCATATAATACTTAGGCGGTTGAAATAGAGGATGGAAGCCCCGCCATGATAGAAGTAAGCAGCGTGGAATTAAATATATTGGAGCTTTTGGTTAGATGCATGACTTTTATACGTTTTGGCAATTCTATTGTTGGTGAAAAATAGGGGTTGGAAGTTCGCATGGGAAACCTAATACTACTTTTAAAAGCATATAAAAGAAAAAAATGCTTTATTTAGCACAAATAAGGAAATGTATTTTGAAAATAAACCCCTTATGAATGAGAAAACTCGAAATACTCGCGATGCTAGTATCATACAATAAACTAGAAACATTCCTGGCAAGCGTTTAATCCATTATTTTCTGTCACTTGAAAGCTATCTTAACAGTGTTTCCTGAAGAATGTGAACCATTTATTATGAGCAGTAAGGTACGATCATTCGATATGATTTATCATTGTAAAAATTGTTGTGAATCAGCTTAACGCGTCATTTATAAACAATAACCCCCTCGTGTGTTATGTTACCCTAGTATGCTGATTTTGATGAACGCCTATACATTGCCCAGTACAGTATACATGCATGTGGTGAAGCGGCGGTGTGGGGTTTAGAAGGATTGTTAATTAGTTCTAGATAGGTACTATTAGGTAGGCAGTTAACCTATAAAAAACATGTACACAACCTACAAAAAGAGTTCCCATTAAGAACAATTCTTGTAAAAATGTAACATTATAATTATACAAACAACACGCCTCGATATATTCCGAAAGGGTGAGCAATGTCTGCCTGCACAATTTGCATGCTGCAGCGCGCTCTTACAATTTATTGATTGACATTTTATTTTGATGACAGAAAATATGTGCCATGGTCAATTAAAATTGATGATTCAATATTTTTCACATCGTATTTGTGATGCTGTCGTTCCTAGAGATCTTTCTTTGACAATCGTTATGGGTGGCTAAACGCCTGAAAAACTGATACCCAAACAAGCAAGGGGTATCGGGTTACCCAGTATCTAGTAACTGGGTTGTGGAGGTTAGAGAGGCAGCCACTCCATGTAAAATACTGGTTTTCAGCTGCATCCGGTTAGACTGAAAGCCGAACCCAACACAGTTGGAGAAAAAGCAAAGCAGACTATGATACTAAACTTTTAAGTAACGTCTCTGAAAGTGGAAAATACACACATCAAAAGTGTCTAGGGATCAACATATATTTTTGCAATAACTTTTCTCCTGATTGATATTAATTAAAATTTTCTTTAAGGATTCATAAAATAAAGTGTTTTCGTTTGTCACAGTAACGATAAACCAAGTCACCTTTGCATTAATAAAGAAATTTGCCATTTTCCTAATAAAGGGATTTTTGACATTTGAACCACTAACACAAAAGTTCGAAAAAAAGACTGAAATAACAGTTTTCTTTAAAATTTTATTGGGTAACTTAAACAATTAATAATCCGTGTTTCTACCGCGAACACTAACAACACAAGAACATCGGTTTGGCATACTCAAAATGAGTTCATCCAAATCACGCTGTGGAATGGCCGCCCATGTTCGTTGCAACAACAAAAAAAGGTCTTCTTGCGACTGGATACCCTCCATATTCGGCAGAGCTCTTCTCTGTAGCATATCCCATGCATGCTCAATCGGGTTCAAGTCTGGCGACTGAGCAGGCCAGGGCAGGACATTGATGTTAGCTGCGGCGAGAGTCTGTCTTACAACTCTTGCGGTGTGCGGTCGTGCATTATCATGCATTAACTGAAATAAGGGACCGATTTGCACTTGTAGAGGAACGATGACGTCTGATACAATCGTCTCAGCATAAATTTGAGCGTTGAGGTTGCCTCTGATCCAAATCAACTCAGTTCTTCCGCCGATCCAAATACCCGCCCATACCATGATGGTTCCACCACTATAAGGATGGACTTCCTGGCAGGATTTTAATCGCTGTTGGCGTCCAGGGGTTCTCCAGTGTCGTATACGTCTTGTATCCGGTCTCATACCAAAACGAGACTCATCAGAAAAGCACACGAAACGCCATTGTTCTTCTGCCCAATTTCTGTGTTCAAGAGCCCATTGATATCGAATCCTACGATTGTGCATTGCTATAGGTGGTACCCGTAGCGGTCTTCGGGAATGAAGGTTCACTTCATGCAAGCGGTTTCTGACTGTTTGGTCGCTAATTAAGTTCCCTGAAGAGTGATGAAGCCTCACGGCTAACATCATGGCGGTTATTGTTGGAGCTCTTCGAGTTAAGATTTGAATGTATCGGTCTTGTCTCCGTGTGGTGCAGCGATACCGTCCTCCATGGCGCTCAGCCACGGTACCAGTGCTTCGGTAACGTGTCCAAAGTCGACTGATAACACTCTGACTTGTATTCAGAGCTAAAGCCACAGTACGTTGCCGGGAACCAGCTTCTATCATTCCCACGGCTCTGAGCATTTCTTCCCTGCTTAAATGACGTCGCCGCTCCATAATAACGTTGGTTTTAATCAGTAGTAGGGAAACAGTAGCACTAATAATGTCTTCAATGCGTTGTATGTTTTTATAGGGAAAATATTGACAGCTGATTTTCATCTTTTACTCGAATTTGATTCACAGTTCCTGATTCAAATTATGAAATGCACCAAAAAGGATCCATATAAATTTATAAAATCATAAATTTATTACAAAGCCACATCTTAATCTCAAGAAATCCGCATAAAATGCTTGATCCCTAGACACTTTTGATGTGTGTATATGTGTATCATGTAGTTGTATATTCTGGTTCCGCTGAAACGATAAAACGAAGACATAGGTTAGAAAAATATGCCAAAAACGGCTGGAATTATTATAAATTTCATTTTCTATAGCCTTTTTTTTAATTTTGATTTTCCTGCAACCTTAGAGAGTAACACTCTGTAATGTTCTCCTACCGGACTTTGAAATACCAACCTGTAGACGTAGTCGAAACGCGCCAGGATAAGATCAATACATACCCCGATTCAAAACACCAGAACAGCAGGAATGCAGCAGGATGCATTTCATATGACGTATACTGATACCACACTGTGCCATGAGTATTTAAATATATTCATGTCGATGGGCCCTGATTGCTATTAAGAGAACCGGTTGCTAGGCGAACATAAAATATGAAGATGTATGACAGCAACTGCAGCAATGTCACTTTCGGTGAGCATAGAAACAGAATTTAAAAGGTTTCTGACCAGGTGTGGTGATATTGGCAAGTTTCCTATGGCTAAATATCTTAGGCTCAAGTTTTGAGTAAGGTTCTGTGATACGACCCGAATGAAAACCTGTAGTGAAAAGTCTCGACTATAAGCTGAAAAGGCTTTCGTTAGAATATGCCTATGATTATAGGTACAATGATTGCAAAGACCTCGTCCCACATGACAACATCGACAACTCCGTGTGCTAAGTCAAGCCCCCCCCCCCCCCCCCACATACCCCAGACTATTTCACGTGCTTTTATTTCCATTCCAAAGCAACAGCTAAGTCATTGAACTATAGAATTCTTCATGTTTGACCAGAAGGTCAATTTTACTAATTAAGAAGCAAAGTGAAAAACACTCAGACTAAGGAAATTAAATTCTTTTCCTTAGACTGAGGAAAAACATGACACCGGAATGCGATGACATACTGAACAGACCAAAAAATGGTATTCTGCTCATGTTAAAATTCGGTTTGTTCACGTTCCGGTCGCAATATCATCGCAGTCTAGTCTCATGGCAGTCAACTTTGTTCTCGTTTACGAAAAAAAACATATTTTGGTGTTGGTTCAATCTATGCAGACGATAATGTGATACTTAGTGATACTTCAATATTTTGCAACCTTATTTTTTGATTTTTTCAATGTATTAATTAGTTTGCTTGGTTTAGTACACACTCATAGTATTTTCATTTCCCGTTTGTTTTTTTAAATCTTTGAGAACACAAAATCATTAAAATAAATAATCGGTTTTAGAGCTAACTTGGAATGTATTAGTAATCGCGACGCACGAGCGCGATGCGTATTGTGGCAGATGATAGATGTCAAGAGACGTCATTAGATTGAATGTCAAACTATAGGTGATTTTATATCATTTTATTTATTATTATTGTTAAAGGGCTGCAATTACTGTAATCATTTATTGCACTAAGTATCACAGGAAGAAAAACATTTTCTCGAATAGGTACCTATGGTGCTACCACAGTAACCACTTTTAAAAAAAACTGTGCCTTTCTTTATTTTCCATGAGGGATATTATCGTATTTTGGAACAGAACCCAAGCATAGCAGCCAGGCTATATACCTACCTACTGTGGTGGTCGTTGTAGTGCGTTGAGTGAAGAGTTGCAGGGGAGATCATACAGAAAATTTCTGCTATGATGTAAAACTTCCGTAACGCACCTACTACACCCATAATATTCTCTGAGGATGCTGCAGAGCTCCAAGTAATGTTGGCCGAGCATCACGAAGTAAGTAAAAAGATTGGCATAGAAATGAACTTCTCAAAAACAAAAATAATGGCGAAATAACTAAAAATACCTATAGGTATCACTCAACAACTCTCCGGTGGATTAAGCAGACGATTATATTTACCTGGGAAAACTTGTACCTATCGTTTAGCAAGAATAACAACATTGAAGAAATAGACAGGCGAATCGCGACAACGTGCAAAGAAATATTGTTCTGAATAGATATAAAGAAATCATTAAGTCAAGCATCCACATCTAATGGAATAGTAAAATTATGGATTCCTGTCTTCTACTCTGCCTCACGTACGGCTGCCAAACATGGATTTCTGACTCTGTACCCATGAGAAAACTGACCTTTCTCTAGTCAGCTAGAAAGAAGTAGATAGTAGGCTTAAAATAAGACTATTAGACAAAATTAAACATTCTGCTACAAGAAAAAAGACTATGGTAATCGACGATGTCTCCTTCGCTCAAAGCCTAAAGTGGAAATGGGCTAGACATGTTTCCAGATACACTGACGATAGGTGGAATAAGCAGTTATAGCATTATTATGTGGATAACGGTGCTGGTTGCGTTATTACCTAAATGTTCTTTAATCTATCTGTACTAGTATTAAGCATTATTACGCAATTGTTTGTTGTCCTGAAGAAATAAAAATAAAAAATAAAAATAAAATAGCTTGGAGAGGGCCCATCGGTAACAGGCGCAGGGGCAGACCAAAGGCACGATGGAAAGACGGGATGAGGCAGTCGCCGGCAAAAACTGGATTTTTATCGCATCAAGTAGAGACGAATGGAAGGCTTTGGAGGAGGCCTTTACCCAAAGGGTCCATGCAAAATAATTTAATTATGAACTTTTAAATTTCTTATTTACCTACTTTAAATCATTTTTTTTACGTAATTTTGAAACTATTTTGTGATTAGAATAATATGAATTTTAATGGCTAATATTAATGTATTCTAGATGTATTTATTTACTACTTAGCTAAATTGAATTTTATTCAAACGTCGACAGTAACTTTAATATTTAAGTACCTACTGCTTAGGAATGTACAAAATAAATAAAAGCATATTTTTCATTGGCATTTTTATTTCTATACTATGAACTCTTGCTCGTTCTCGCAAGGTAAAACGATCGGTCTGTTCCATAATAGCTGGGTCCGGACCGATAAATCGTTGGCCTCTGCAGCGTGCTTACTCTTGCAAGTTGGGATGCCAAAACATCTTTCTTGTATGGGGACTCCCTTTAGTTTTATTATTTGTTGTTATAGCGGCCATAGTAGTAGGTAAGTACCTAAACACTAGGTGAAAATTTCAAGTGTCTACCTATTACGATTCAAATGATACAGGCCCTGTGACAAATGGACGGTCAGACGGACCCTAAAAACCATATGGTTATATTTTTATAAGTAATTTGAAAATCTTATAAAAACAATACAAAAAAAAATACTGTTACACATACAAAAAACAATAGGTGGGGACCGAACTTACAAGCAAAGTAATGCAAGGGAGTCGTCGAACCGCCAGGCTGTGTGTTTCATTGACTAGAGACTAAAATAGCCATTCTCTTCCCATGTCATAATTGATTGTTTAGCTTGATAATAGTAATGATTTTCATTTCAGAGTTTAAATCCGTAACTAATTTGCAATTTCGTCTCGTATTATTACAATCCTGCAGTAAACTATCAAAGAACAGGAAGAAAATTCAATATTGATCTTCCCCCCACAGTACCAACATAGCGCGATAATATTATTGAGTATAAACTCAGCAGTGGGTGGAACAAGACTGCCAGTAATAATGATGATGGTTTAACTTACACTTAATGACCCGACCTTCAAATAATATTTTTGCAAAATTCGTACCTACGTACCTACCAAGCTTTTGAATAAATTCTTCTGAATAGATATTTTTTCAGAAGCTTGGGCATGCATACAGACGAATTACCAAATGGACACAAATACTAAACACCAATCCATATTATCGGCATCAGAATCATTCCCACACTTCGTAGCACATACTATTTCAAAAATATTGAACGCACAGTTTTGACTTCTCTGCAATTTTATTATATGTATAGAATATACACACATTTTATAAAAATCCATACGCGATACATGTCTCTGTTGTCTAGTCTCAAATGTGGATTTTAATAAATGTGTGTCCTACATAATTGTATGGGTTTGGGTAGAAGATTATGTCTGGACTTTAAAAGAGACTGTGGCCTCTGAGTTTGTTTCGGCCTTTCTTCTCAGAGTAGTCAGATAGGAAACCCGACCTCATCTAGTTTAAAATAAAATATGATTGACGTGTAAATGTGTTTGTAAAAACCTACTTACAGAAATAAAATCATTTATCATTTACGTGAAGGTCAATTCTCCATCTGCAAATGTAAGTTGACAATATTTTTTTTTTGTGATAAGACTACGATTTAAAGATTATCGGGAACTACTTATCACCCTTTTTAAGGTCAGAGACAAACCATACGACACAGATGGCATGGGTAAATACCCATGCCATCTGTGTCGTATGGTTCGCATGCATACAGACGAATTACCAAATGGACACAAATACTAAACACCAATCCATATTATCGGCATCAGAATCATTCCCACACTTCGTAGCACATACTATTTCAAAAATATTGAACGCACAGTTTTGACTTCTCTGCAATTTTATTATATGTATAGAATATACACACATTTTATAAAAATCCATACGCGATACATGTCTCTGTTGTCTAGTCTCAAATGTGGATTTTAATAAATGTGTGTCCTACATAATTGTATGGGTTTGGGTAGAAGATTATGTCTGGACTTTAAAAGAGACTGTGGCCTCTGAGTTTGTTTCGGCCTTTCTTCTCAGAGTAGTCAGATAGGAAACCCGACCTCATCTAGTTTAAAATAAAATATGATTGACGTGTAAATGTGTTTGTAAAAACCTACTTACAGAAATAAAATCATTTATCATTTACGTGAAGGTCAATTCTCCATCTGCAAATGTAAGTTGACAATATTTTTTTTTTGTGATAAGACTACGATTTAAAGATTATCGGGAACTACTTATCACCCTTTTTAAGGTCAGAGACAAACCATACGACACAGATGGCATGGGTATTTGATAATACTGATAATGAAAATAAAAAATACGGAAGTTATAAAAATGTAGCTTTCGTTTTTTTTAATTTTCTCTGATTCTGAATTAAAAAATCTCCTTGAGGTTTACCGCCTTCCCCACCTTGGCTAGCACGTCGCGGTGGGACACGCCCTTCTTCACCGCTTCCGGCTGTAGTGTAATCACTACAGCTGCGGACTACGGGGCGCGGAGCCTAGCCGCGACGCCTCGCTCTTTGTGCCGCAGCCGCCTCTCCTTCCTTTTGGCCGACCTTGCCGCCTGCCTGGCCTTCCTCTTCTCCCCGGCTACTTGCCATTCAGCACCAGCCGGAGGAGATATAGGAGGAGGAGGTGGGGGCGGCCGGCTTGCAGCCAGGGCCGGTGCCCTCGCCGTCTGTGTAGCCGTCCCGCCCGCTCTGGGCATGGGCGGCCCCGCGGGTTTCGGCACGGGGGGAGCCTTCCTCTGACTCGACGAGCCAGGTATCGCCGCGGCAGCTGCGACGGTGGCAAATGAGACCAACTTCTGCCGGCCCGCGGCCGGCTGGCTCGCCGCTAGTGGGGGGCGCAGGACAATGGCCTCCAGGGCGGAGAACCGGCTCTGGAAGGCAACCGTCTGATACCTAAGAGCCTTCAAAACCCTCATTCAGCATATTTTCCGTTTTATTCGCATGATAAAAATTGATGATTAAAACTGGTAGAACTTTTGAAGGAAACTTGACTGGTTATTAGTCGACCCGACAGTTGTTACATTTCACACATCGGCCTTCGGTCACGATCATCACTTAGCTCATTGTTTTCTATTATTCCTTAATACCTACTTATCTACCTACTACAAAAGTATGAAAATAAAAACAGCGATACAGTTTAAAGAACGAGGTTAACAAATATCCACGGCGATAAACTAAAGTCCGTAACTATTCCTTTTAATTCCATTGCCGTCGCTTCGTCGTACAACGACAAAGCAATTGTATGTACAGAAAATGCATCAGAATATGAAATTCTACGTTCTTGACGTGTATCGAATCGCACAGTCTAGACATATTCATATAAAAAACATGCATTCTATCCTACTAATACGTGTGCTTTTATGTATTATGTATACCTACACAGGTATTCAAGTTGCAGCGTGATAGGCAAAGAATCTTAGAAATCTTATTTCGTACATATTGCACCTCATTTTACTCGTTTAGTCTGTGGGTAGATTACACTCAAAAATTGTACAGCGCCCTATGCATTCAATAAAATAATGCGTTCCGGATGTTGATGGTGCTGTTCCGCTTCTGTAGCTTATCAGAGATGTTTGCTGAAGCCCGTGTCGATTGCTTCTACGCTACGATGCGAAAAAGATGCGCCTCGCTGGAACAGCGCGAGCCAGCACCAACATTATAGGTACTGTTACATGTGTGTGTAGAATAAGTTTACTAACATAATTATTGTTGAGAAATATTGCTACGAACATATTCAGTCTTATAAACGTCTCTTAAATTTTAATTAATTGTTAAGCAACTGATTAGCAAAATTCTTATTAAGTGCTATTTCGTGCTAAGAGGTCGCTAAGCAAATGATTAGTAGCTGTCAAAATTGAACACCACCGGTGCACTGAGGGTTGCTAAGAGTCAAGATGGCGGATTTTATTTCAATCAGCTGATAGTTTTTTTTTTATAGTGACCAAATTTTGGCTATGGCGACCAATCTCAGCAAAGACTAGCTCTTCTCTCGCTCTCACAGTCCGATGGAACGACAATTTGCCACGTCTGGCGAGATGCTTTCCGAGGCACGGGGGTATCACACCGCCAACTTCTAAACTCCGCGGAGCTTCTTAGAAATTCCTAATTGATTAACTTAATAAGACTTTACCCAGTCTGGGAATCAAATCCAGGACCCCCGCTCAGGAGACGCGCCCCGTGGGTCTCATGGTCACATGTGACATTGTTGTATCTACACTACAAATTATAATACATCGACGCGTAAGTCATGGTACTAGGATACAATAAATACTAGGATGTAGATCAGTGAATGATCTCGCTCTACACTATACACGATATTCAACACATACATGCTTTCGACTCTCCTGAATGCATGTGAGAGATCGCTTGCAATGAACTCGACTTTGACCATAATAAAGTAAAGTATTATTCAAGAACGAGTGCGAATAGAAATAATGATCGTCCATCGCTCATTGATCTTCTTGTGTACCTAATGTTTTTTAAATATTCTTTTCTGTATCGTCATGAACTACATTAATCTACACACTTGCAGTTACTTAAATGCCAATTAACATAAAAGAAAAATCAACGCAAAGGGAACTTAAAGGGTTTTTAATATTAGTACGAACCAAATATAAAAATCTACTCTGTGCCAACAAAGTAACAATTTACCTAGTCATTTTGCTTTAGAAATGCATATTAGCTCTAGTCAGACTGACAGAGCTGATCTGCTCAATCTTGCAGTGTTTATCCCCCTACGGCAAAACAACTGGGCTCCTGCCCTGGGATATTGTATTGTACATCGGGCTGGTGTCGGCCACTCCACGTCCAAGGCGCGTATTTTGCCCAAGTAAGTACTAGTAAGTACTCCGAAACCACTCTCTAAAGAAACAATAGTGCAGTATTCATCGTTGTTATATTAATACCGTCCAATTTTCTTGATAGCGAGTGTACACTCGCTGACTACTTTCGAAACTTTCTGGTGAGTGTTAAGCACCCAAAGGTGTAGTTTGTATACATGTCTGTAGGTTATCTGTCTATTCGTCTACCTGTCACAGTGCAGTATCTCATTAACCCTAAAAGGTAGCCAGTTGTTAGTGTCACAGGAGAGGTGTTACATGGCCTCTATCGTGGCAAAATTACTTAAACAAATTAACAAAAAAAAAAATACCCAAACTTTAATAGTTTTAGTACAGAACCCTCAGTGCGCGAGTTCAACTCTTAAACAGTTTTTTAAATACAATTTAATTTTAGTTTATGAACATTTATATTACATCTATACACATTATAAACAAAGTTGTACTTGTAATGTGAAGCAAGGGTCGGTCGATAGTAATATTAATTAAAGTGTTCTCATCTCAGAAGAAACAGAATTAATACTCTGAAATCAGAATGGCTTATTAATTAATGCGGAACTGGTATTGTATTGTACATCGGGCTGGTGTCCGCAAATCCACGTCTAGAAACATGTTTATATTAAAAAGACCTTATTTAAATTAAAAAGAACTTCACAGGCAGTTTATTTTATTTTTTGAGAGATATTTTTTTCCTGATAATAATGTTGCTTTGCAGGTGTTCATTTAAGCTTTTAAAACTTAATAGATGCTAAACTTTGTGTGTAGTCTATAAGCATCGTTGCCATGGTCGCAGTAAGGAAATTGCGGTATAAACGAACCCATGACAATGCAAATCGGTGTTTTTAAGTGATTTGATATAAAATTAAACTGGTTAGGGTGTAATAATATAATTATGTTGTTTTGTTTTTCTGTAGTGCTCCAGGCACTGACATGATCAAAGAAAATGATTATTTTGTTGAAAGTTATAACTCTGACGTTATAATCAGTCTGCACTCCGCTACTCCACCCAAGTTCAGCTTCGACCCATCTTCCCTATAAAGCCCTCATTTGAAAAGCTGAACATACGGTATATTGACTAACGAGTTGGTTGACACCATAACAACTCCAATTATTGTAACCGTGTTTGTAACCTTGCGCTGCACCGCTAACGACAAATGTTTAAGAAATCAAAAGGTTTAGTAGTCCCAGTTCCATGGAATAATAGGCATTCATTCAGTCGCAATTTCACGCCAAAAAAATAAGTTATAAATCAATGTATACTATTTACACACATAATTATAAACTCACGCTGCTTCCCATGGAGGTAGGCATAAACGACAGAACGCCTCCTGCTACGATCCTTTCATACTTCTTTTGCTTCATTTACGTTCAATTAGAATTATAATAATTAAAATCAACAATACTACTTTCGTTCCAGTTACCACCCCTTTGAATGACTATTTCGTGAAATCATGACATTTGAGGTCAATTGTAACTTAGGGAGTTATATTGATGATTTTATAGATTATAATTCTGTAAATACACATTTTTTACTGCCGCGAATCATATTTTGATCAACATATCAACAACCTGACACTTACCTGTAAATCGCAAAGATCGTAACATAATTTGAATTGCCTGGGTTGCCTTAGCGCCTAAAATCTGTTCAAATCACACCTCGGACCTATTATAGAGGATAAGTGGTCCGAGCATCACACTATAGCATAGTTGGCATGACAATGTACCTACTCCGTAAAGTACATAGATTTTCTAAAAGTATGACATTCGTTTTTTTTTTTTAATTTTTCAGTCTTGATGGTACAGAAAAAAAAATAGCTAATAGAATATTTTTTGTTACAATCGAATTCCTGTGTCAGTCAATTCAAGGGTGTGTTTGCACTACTAGTAGTTTTTTTCTTGGTATGTTTTACGATACTGCATTACGTATAATGAAATCAACAAGCCTGAAAGGCAACGCCGCATTCGCTACTTATACTGATGGAAATCGACATATAGGCTTTTTGGACGTTGGCGCACTAGGATAGCAGAACTAACAAAGAAATCTGTGATTATAATAAAACGTTGGCTATGAGGTACCTTTCTTTATATATACGTAGCTCGAGGTTACTGACCGATTATAATAATTATAGACTGGTCTAGCCGTAATAGTCGCTGATTTCATAACCAGAATTCAGAATCTGAATTAAAAAGCTTAAATTGCAAACGATTTATTGTTGTTTAATACCTCTCCACAAACATTCAAAATTTTTCAGATTGTGATTCAATAAGTACTGGAACTCAGATCACGGACTCCTTAGACTCTTTGACATAATTTGTATGTAGTGTCAAGTCAACCCATTAATCAATATGTGAAATAGTTAATATATTGTAATGTTAGTATGTTAGCAGCATCAGAATCGTTAATTCTGATTTGTTTAGTTCTTAATATTAGGTCCATACACATATAAAATTGGCGTTTTGTATGGAAAAAGCAAAACTAAATTATTTTAATGAATCAATCAAAGTACGTACCATTGTTATCTATGCACTTTTATCGGTACCGCCATTTTATCGGTAGTTTAAGATTCCTTTGCTCAAAAAATTGTGGGAGCGAGAATCAATAAAATCTTTGAAGGCGGTTTTGACAGCCTCATCGGAATTGAATATTTTTCCTTGTAAGAATTTGTCCAAATTCCGGAAAAAGTAGAAGTCTGTCGGCGCAAAGTCTAGTGAGTACGGTGGATGACGCAAAACTTCCTCCCCTAGCTCTAGTAGCTAAGAAACCGTCTGTTGTGCCGTATGAGGTCGAGCGTTGTCGTGTAGGAGCAGCGGGGACGAGCGATTAACCAAGGCTTGTGATTGTTTGAGATTTGCGAGCTTCTCCATAATTGTGTCCAGTTCCTCACAGTACACATCTGCAGTAATGCTGGTGCTATTTGGTAAGAAGCCCTGATGAATTAAACCGGCACTAGACCACCAAACAGTGACAATGACATTTTTAGGAGTACATTTTCGTTTGGGGCATTGCCAAGGTGCTGAACCAAGGTCTAACCAACATGATGACCGCTTACGAACATCAAAAAGATTCCATTTTTCATCGCAAGTGACAATGCGGCTTAAAATCCCTACGGTTCTGTGTCTGTTAAGCAACGCAAGGCATACCTAAACGCGTTCGTCGCACTGGCGATCGTTTAGTTCCTGCGGTACCCACTTAGTTTTTGTACCTTGCCAATTCGACGCAAATGGACCAATATTGTTTTGATACTAACGTTGAAAGCTGCTGCTAACTATGCCGTAGATTGAGTATCGTCGGCTTCCACTATCGCCTTTAATTCGTCGTTGTTGACTTTAGTTTTCGGACGACCACGCGGTCCATTTTTTAAATCAAAATTTCCATGTTGGAAGCGTTTAAACCAATAACCAGTCGAACGTTCGTTTGTAATGTTCACTCCGTACACGTAATTAATGTTGCGAGCCGTTTGTGCGGCAGTCTTATCGCGACAGAACTCATATTCCATAAATTACTCGTATTTTTATCGTGTCCATATTGATGAAAAAGATACATCCAGTGAAAACAAAACACTAATCAATAAACAAATGACTGAATTTGAAAATAGAATTCCATATTTTTCTCGTAACATTAATTTGAATTTTATTGTTATTGCCAGCCATACATAAATAACGTTTCAAATGGCCAGTATTATAAAACGGCAACTTCATAGGTGACGACTACTCGTACCTATTATGTACTTAAATCTAGTATTAAGTCATTTATTCTAAAACGCTAATGAGCATACGTAAAGCATAATATTAGTAGTAAATGGTGTTTGTACGTAATATTGCCATAGCAGTGCTACGCAATTTAATACAAAATGCGATGAAATGGCACCATGCAAGCTACAATGTACCACTAGCCCACCAGGATTTCATGAACACTATGAAGTAAGTTGTTTACGTCTGAATATAGCTCCAATACCATTTAAATTGAATTACGAAACATGATACGTATATATGTCTCTTTCACTCTTGTAATAGTGGGCCCTTCAACTAGAGAAGAGCTGTGGTAACGTTTGCTACAGCAGACAAAACCGAACCACTCGGCAACTAACTATTCGGTACTAACTTCACTGTCCTATGACTTTATCGGAGACTATTCAAGACTCATACGAGTCAATTTCTGAAGTTTTAGGACTAGGTGATCATAATGCTTAAAATACATACGTAGGGTTTAGCAACCCTCTATCTTATTTTATATCTTTCATACAGCAATAAAACCAACAAACAAAGAACTGAGTCTGTGTATCTATCAGTCTTCAACAGAGTATACAAAACTGCCAATTAACGCTGGGATTGGGTTGAGGTAGTCAAGAACGCATAATATTATATTTTTAGCTGTTAGTCTTATGACTAACAGTGAAAATTACGAGTTACGAGTTTATACTCGTAACATAACAAAGCAATGGCAAGTATTGTTATTCAAATTTAAATTCATTATTTACATCAATGTTATTAAATACACGGAAATTGTTGTTAGTATGGTTAGTAAAAGGCACCACTCCCGGGATATTAAAAAAATATTTAATAATTATATTTTTTTTGTACATTTGTAGTAAAATACCACCAATATTATTGACATGAATTATTCACCCTTATTTACCAATCGCAAATGCTTATTATGAATACAGAGTTAGAATATAGATTACTTAGCATTAGTCATCAGCTTAAATCGCTTGTGCATAGGTTAGTTACATAGGCCAGCAATATGATCGAATAATAATTTTACCTTAAAGCCAGAAGAATGAACTTAAGATACACTCTAAATATGACAGACAGTTATATCTCTATGACGCCTAAAGTTACCGTCACTTAATCTGTACTATGATCTACTTAATATATATTCGGAGTCCCTTGGATACCACAGGTAATTTTTGTAATAAATCAAATACATATTTTACGAATCTCGAAACACACAAACGTGCTTCTTCTACAAGAACTGTGCTACGACTAAACTGAACAAACTGACAAGATGCTCCTTCCATGCTCATGGCGACTCGTGAATGTTTTATCCTTTTCTCTCTTCAGACAGTTAGATATTGCTTATTCGGTCTGCTTGTACTAGGGGTTACCGTAGCCGGGTCGGGATCAGTTTGCCTGTTGTTGTTTCTACAATTCACGGTTAGATTATTTTGCTGCCGCGAATAACTTTTGCACTACAGCTAGCTATCAGGAACCGGTTATTTACCTCTATGTAACAATGTGGACTAGCATTGCAAATAATATTTTTTTCTTTCGTGTTCCGGGGTACTTATGTGTTAATAAAACTTCAACTCACCTTCAGCGATAAGAAACTCGAAGTCCGGGTTGATTTCAGGTTGGCTTGATTTGCTGAGCCGCTTTCTTTACCAAGTCCAAAACTTCTTCAACTGCCTCCTCTACCATGAGACTCTTGCGGTTCAGCTCTACGCACGCATTGCTGAAAAGTAATACAGTGTGGTAAGTTTGTTTGTATAACAATCGTCTTCAAATGCGTTCTGAAGAAATTAACTTTAAACCGCCTATTGAATAAATTTAACATGGAAATCAATCTTAAAGATATAATAAAATCAGTCTTTAAATATATTAGTTCTAAAGCTACCGATAATATTGAACGTTAGTATAATTTGTAGAAATAATTTTTTTCTGATGTCCTGAACAAGTATTGATCTGAGTTACGTACCCGAGGGGTTCAATTTAGTTCAATATTTCTCCATCCAAAGTACTAGCGTAGCAGAATAAGTTGAAGGTGTACGAAAACTTTTCATCAATTTCAAATCGAATCAAATTGATGAAAGTGTTCATGAAAGGCAAAATATTAAAGAGGTTGCCGAATATAAAAATAATAATCACAATTAAACAGAAAGGGGTTTTCTATTTAAAAAATAATTCTAAAATGTGCATTAATGCAATGCATAACTTTTTTTGAGCATTCAATCAACCGTATAAATAAAAGTAAACTAGTTTCTGCCCGCGACTTCATCCACGAGAAATCTTTTGTTCCCCCGACCCACCTCGTCGCTTCGCATCGCCCGCCCGCGCTATTACTTAGTTTTCGCTAATCTGAATAAAAAACCACAGTTACTGACTGTATATTAGTTAAAATAAATTTTTAGAGGTATCTCCGTGACTTTTTTCTATCATACCAAACTAGTTGCGTTCAGTTTTCAACACACTATCTAACTAGCATATATCCTGAAGAATATTATTATCATATATTTTTCTGATTTTGTTTACTGCAGTGGATCATATACTTTTAGGCGTTATAAAACTTGCGTTTAGGTCATTTAGTCCTCTTAGTAATATATTTTTGGTACGAAAACCGTTTTTTTCTAGATTTTTCCTTTTTGCTCAGTTCCTAAGGGTTCGTAAAGTTCGTAGCGTGATGTTAAACAGCCTATATCGTTCCTCAAGAATTGGGCTATCAAATTCAAAACGATTTTTTCAAATCTGACTGGTACTTTCGGTGATAAGCGCATTTAAAAGCTTTATTATATTATTATAGATTTAATATAAGAATTCGGGACAGTTATTAAGGTGGAATTTTAAATTTAAGATCAGTGGAATAAGATTTTTCAAATAAACAGTAGGTGAAAAGGAAGGATTTTCACCACGACAGGGCTTGCTTTAAAAAAGCGTTTGATACGTTTCCATTTAACATTATTTATACATATTTTCGAGTTATTTGAAGCAAGCAGTGAAATCAAAACTTTTTACTCGTTAGGAGTGGATTTTAGAAGACCCTGAACCACGTTCTTTTTATTTTTGGTTTTAAATAATAATGACTGCATACCGTTTCGAGTTAATCCAACAGCGCGTTTACTTACTAACTTTGACAACCTGTAAATCCTCTGTAAAGTGCTGTTTTAAAAAACTAAAAGTGCCAATCTTTATTATTTACTGAGGAAAATATTGCCAAATAACTTTATTAACAAAAGGAGTAAGATTTTTCATCTAAACATGTATCCCTACTTGTCTCAATAAAAAAATTGTTCGAACTTTGAAAAATCGTTTGGGGTGTCTCCATAGCTTAAACCAAAGTTTATTCATACCAATTTTTGAGTTAATCAAGCCACGCAGTGAAACCCTCCACTTAAAAATTTTATAACCTCAGGGGGTCGGAACGCGCAACCGTTGGGTTCCCAAATAACGGTAGGAGGGGTTCACATCAGCGTCGAGTCGACGATGAAGTACCTGGGACTCGTCCTCGACAGCCGGTGGAACTTCGTGGAGCATTTCCGACGTTTGGCTCCCCGACTGGAAAGGGCCGGGGCTGCCTTGAAGCGGCTCCTGCCCAATCTAGGGGGACCAAATGCCTCCTACCGGAGGCTCTACGTGGGAGTCGTGCAGTCCATGGCCCTTTACGGGGCACCGGTGTGGGCGCGTTTCTTGAGGCGGTGGCAAGCCCACCGGTTGAACGCGCTCCAAAGGGTCATGGTCACCCGGCTGGTCCAGGGATACCGTACGGTATCCGGTGAGGCGGCAAGCCTCCTTGCCAGATTACCGCCATGGGATCTGGAGGCAAAAGTCCTCGCGCACATTTGAGTGTTGCGCGAGGAGGCGAAACGCCGGGGCGTAGCTCCGCTGCCGCAAGAAATCACGGTACAGCGGACAGAGCTCCGGCGGGATCTCAGGGCGGCATGGAGAGTGCGATTGTCGCAACCCAGCGCTGGGCACGCCACAATTGCGGCGATAAGTCCCCTCTTTGACGAGTGGCTAGACAGGCGCCACGGCGTCCTCACCTTCCGCCTGACGCAGGTCCTCACCGGACATGGTTGTTTCGGGAGGTTCCTGTTCCGGTTAAGCCGGGAGGAAACGCCCGGGTGTCGCCATTGTGAGGATCGCCCGGAGGACACGGTGGAGCATACGCTGGAGGTCTGCCCGGCTTGGGCGGAGTACCGCTGTGTCCTCGTGGAGGCGATAGGCGGTGGCGATCTCTCATGTCCGGCCCTAGTCCAGGCCATAGTACGGAGCGAGAGGGCTTGGGAAGCCGTCACCTCCTTCTGCGAAGCAATAATGTTCGCGAAGGAGGAGGCGGAACGCGTGAGGGAGAGGCAAAATTCGCGCCCTCACGCCCCTAGCCGCCGCAGGAGACGCCCTGGGCTTGCGAACGGTGAGCAATGGGCAGCTCGCCGTTCGATAAGGACCAGGCCCGGGTCGACGACGCGTTGTGTTCCACGCGCGCCTCAAAGAGATGTCAGCACCAATGACGGGGTCCGCTAGGGCCAATGCCTGCTAGGGTTGCGGGGAAGTCCGAGAGGGATACCGTGGCCCCTGGCACAGGCAACTGAAGGAACACGGGTGGGTTTTAGTCAGTAAGAGTCTGACACCCCCTTCCACTCTGCCCAGAGCGGATAAAGTTATTTGATGATTTCCCACCCTCAAAAAAAGGGGTCGATTTTCGAAAAACACTGATACATTATTATTCTTTAGTTTTGGTCTGAAGTATAAGTACTAAAGTTTGAGTTAATCGGAACGCGCGTCGAAATTCTGCCATACAAACTTTGACAACCGGAAAACCCCATTTTGTTGGAAAATTTACTTAGATATGTATTCGTGCCAATTCTCGAGTCTATTAACTCTAAGAATAAGGTTTTTCAGACCGACCCTTTTTAACCCCTTAAAGGTCGAATTCCCAATAACCGTTTAAGGAAAATTGTGTTGTTTACATTCCCTTATAGTAACAGTTTGCCACAGGAAGAAAATAATTTAAGATTTGACATTAACATGACATTGCACAATTTGACATATAATGATAATTTATTCCATTTAGTTGACACTAACAACTATGTTAGTAATAACTTGTATTTGACAAAAGATAGATACAATATTGTTATGTACTATCTTTCTAACTATCACAAAAGACAGATAGCTGTGTCGCTATCATATTATTTTTCTATTTCAGCCAAAAATTTGGCTAAACAACTTGCTTCTTTTGAGCAATGCAATGACTTTTTAAATTATTCTGCCAATAATTTGGTCAAAATTAATGACAATGGTCATCATTTAAATTAGAAATCAGGACAAAGGAGTTAAGCCTCTTGCAAAAATGTAACTAAGGTAAAGAATAAAGCATATGAAAGTGTAAAAAAAATAAATAGTATCAACCTGGTGCATCAAAACATTCAAGGGTTTTTGAACAAAGATTTAGAAGTAGAGTTATTAATGAATTGTAGCAATATAGATATTCTTTGTATAACAGAACATTGGCTTAAAAGCCATCAGTTCATGTTCAATTTTAGTCATCACCAGGTTGGTAGTTCGTTCAACAGAGTACATGCTGTACATGGTGGCTCATTAATTCTGGTAAATAACCAGCTTAAATTTAAAGACCTTAAGGATATTGTGAGCCTCTCTGTTGAGCGGACAATTGAAATAGCCTGTGTAGAATTGGAGCAGCTCATTATATTAAGTGTGTACAGACCTCCTTCAGGATTGTATGATTGTTTTGAAAAGGTTATGGATGAAGTGTTGCACAAAATCTGTAATTCAAATAAGTCTATCATCATTTGTGGTGATTTTAATGTTAATTTGTTAGAAAATTCTGGTTTAAGTAATAAAATTATAAGTCTGTTTCAGTCATACAATCTTGCTAACCAATTTCTGGAGCCAACTAGAATAACTCCCACTAGTGCCACATGCCTAGATAACATTTTTACAGATGTTATACCAACTCACAAAGAAATTATTAATTTAATAGACTCAGATCATTGCGGACAATTAATAACTATTTCAAATATAAACAAAAAAGTTACTAAAAAAGATATCACTGTTAACCCGAAAACGACTTATCGCTTGGATACATTTAAATCTAAACTTTTAAGTAAATTACCATTTTTGGTGACTAATGATGACCCTAATCAACATAATAATGATTTTTTTAATATGTATTGCACACTATTCAATACCACGTTAATTCCAAAGACGTTCTCGGTTAATAGTAACGCTTCCTTTAGTGACTGGGCCACCATTGGTATACATACAAGTAGAAAACGACTTTATGAATTGTATGATGAACGAACTTGTAAAAACACTGCTGAATTTAATTTATATGTTAAGAATTATTCAAAATTATTTAAAAAAGTTTGTAGTGTGGCCAAATCACGTTATTTGAGTTCAAAAATTAAAAATAGTAGTAATGTAATAAAAATGACATGGAGTATCATTAATAGCGAAACGGGAAGGTCATGCAACCGATGTAGTGACTACAGCCTTGCTATTGATGACAATATAATTAAATCTGATTCTCAAGTCGCCGCGGCCTTTGAAAATTTCTTTGCAGAGATTCCCGTATCGACTACTAAATCTCTAAACTCTTCACCCACTGCTGCAGAGTCTTTACTTAAAGAAAACATTCCAGTTTGTGATTCTGAATTTCATTTCGAATATGTCACTTTTAAAGATATAATTAAAACCTTTCACACGTTAAATGTCAAAAAGACTGCAGATTTATGGGGTAATTCTGTGGACGTTGCTAAGTCAATTATAAATATTGTAGCACCTACTTTAGCTGTTATTTTTAATAATTGTATTGACCGTGGTGAGTTTCCTGATCTTATGAAAAACAGTAAAATAATACCGTTGTTTAAATCGGGTAGTACATCAGACCCTACTAATTATAGACCTATTTCAGTGCTACCTACATTTAGTAAAATTTTTGAAAAACTTATTTTAAATCAAATGCAAAGATTTTTTAATGTACATAAATTACTGCATAATAAACAGTTCGGTTTTACAAGGGGTCGTTCAACTACTGATGCCGAAGTTGAACTTCTAGGGCATGTATATAATGCATGGGAGGACAAATGCGATGCGTTGGGCATCTTTTGCGATTTGTCCAAGGCATTCGATTGTGTTCTTCATGAAACATTAATCAGGAAACTGCACCACTACGGAATCCGGAACGCCTCTCTGGATCTTCTTACTTCTTATTTAAGTGATAGGATTCAGAGAGTTGACGTTAACGGGAAAAGATCACCCGGATCGGTAGTAAGAATGGGGGTCCCTCAAGGCTCAATTCTAGGTCCATTTTTATTTCTTATTTATATAAATGACTTGCCTTACCTCATAAAGGATGAACATAATATAGTGCTGTCTGCAGACGACACTTCACTTTTATTTAAACTCAAACGTCAGCAGCTGGTTACTGACAATGTAAATAGTGCCCTCGCAAAAGTAGTTAACTGGTTTAATGTTAATAACCTTCTTCTTAACGAGAAAAAAACGAAATGTATTAAGTTTACGATACCTCATGTTAGACAAGTAGAAACAAGTATTCTCATAAAGGGTGAAGAGTTGAAACCCGAAAATACCACAGTATTCTTAGGCATAACTTTGGATGCCAAGCTTCAATGGGGCCCCCATATAGATAAATTGTCAAAGAAGCTTAGCTCTGCAGTATACGCCGTTAGGAAAATTCGTGGTTTAACTGATTTAGAGACAGCCCGTTTAGTATACTTTAGTTATTTTCATAGTGTAATGTCGTACGGTATTCTGTTGTGGGGAAATGCCGCCGATATTCAGACGATTTTTGTTTTACAAAAAAGGGCAATTCGTTCAATTTATAAATTAAGTCCCAGACACTCCCTCAGAGACAAATTTAAAGGGATTAATATAATGACTGTGCCTTCTCAGTATATTTATGAAAATCTTTTGTATGCACATAAAAATATTAATCTGTTTAAAAAGTACAGTGATATCCATAATTTAAATACTAGGAACAAGCACAAATTTGTTGTTCTTACTACCAGGCTCAAGAAAATAGGTGGCTCGTTTAGATGCCAATGTATACGTTTTCATAATAAACTTCCTAGCCACATTCAAGCACTAAGCCTTAATAAATTCAAATCTTTTATAAAAAGGAAACTATGCCAGAATGCCTATTATACTGTCAAAGACTATATTGAGGACAAAAAGGCTTGGGATTGAGTTGCTCCAATAAAGCACAGGCAATGTTAATTTATTTTATTTCGCTAACTACTTTTATTTTAATCTTTGCTATAAGTATCTATACTTATTTACATATACAATGACACTAATATTTACTGTATAAAGTATTATATATTGTGAATGTGAGGACTATGTGTGTTTTTGTTGCAGTTTTAATCATGTTCTGGCAGTTTGAGTAACTGATGCGGCCTACCCAAATGTCCTTTATTTGGTATTGTTCGTCGAATCGTTGAGCTCCTTAAGTTCTGAGTTGAGCTACACGGGTACTGACAAATGCGTGCACTGACTGGACAGGTCCACTCAATCTGTGTGGTTCTTTCCTCAAAAGACCATTTCAGACACAAATCTACATGGTCCTCAAAGATTATTATAATATTATTCTAATTATTGTGAATGTGAGAACTATGTTGGTCATTGATTTATTTATATTTATTTTTGTATTTTTCTCAACGTAATCATGATCTGACAGTTTGAGTAATTTATGCGGCCTACTCAAATGTCCTTTCTTTGGTATTGTTCGTCGAATCGTTGAGCTCATTGAGTCTAAGTTGAGCTGCACGATTACTGACAATTGCGTGCACTGACTGGACAGGTCCACTCAATCTGTGTGGTTCTTTCCTCAAAAGACCATTGCAGACACCGATCTACATAGCTTTCACATGACCTGACCAAGATTTTGTCTGGACTTTAAAAGAGACTGTGACCTCTGAGTTTGTTTCGGCCTTTCTTCTCAGAGTAGTCAGATAGGAAACGCCGACCCCATCTAGTTTAAAAAAAAAATATGATTGACGTGTAAAAGTGTTTGTTCAAACCTACTTACAGAAATAAAATCATTTATCATTTATCATTTAACCCCCCCTTAGCGAATGCCTAGCCTACGTCATAATAACTATCTGTGTGCCAGATTTCGGAGCAATCCGTTTAGTGGTTTGAACTGTGTGTTGGTATATCAGCCACTCACGGTTTCCTGTTATAAATAGAAGAGTTCCGACAGCTAGACGAAAAAACCCAAGCCTGGCAAATGTATTGAATCTCAAATGTGTAAATACAAATAAATTTTCTCTATAATATAATAGTAATTTTCTAAACTACTCCTATAATTCAGCCATATTTTTTGTAAAACTGCTAAGCTCTAATTCTAATTCAGTGATTGCTTTTCACAATACTGGGTTATTGGTAAAACACCATCAACCTCTTAAGGAGTCATTGAATAGGAACAACTTTCACTATTGCACTAAATATGAAATAACGAAAAAAAAATCAGTTGTTCCCTACATTTATGTTTGCAGAACTCGTCAAAATGTAGGGACCAGCAGATTTTTTTTCGCGATGTATTATTTGGTCTATCAGATCTTATAAACGTATATTATCTGAGTTTGGTCCCATTAGTAAAAGTTGTTCATAATGATGAGTACAAAGACCCCATAAGAGGTTGATTGTGTTTTACTAATAACCCTGTAAAAGTTATTAAATTATACGTTTGACTGACCGGTTGCCGCAGTTGGCAGCGACCCTGCCTCCTGACCCGCTAGTCCCGGGTTCGATCCCCGGACAAGTCAAACATTTGTGTGCATGAACATGTCTGTTTGACCTCTGTCTGAGCGTGTATATGTATATAAGTATTTATATCAGTCATCAGGTTACCGTAGTACAGGCTCTGCCTAGTTCGGGACCTGAAGACCTTGTGTGGATGTTGTCTCATATTATTATATTATTATTACTATTAAAAATGTAAGGTGCCGTCGATTACTCGCATTTTACCATTATGAGCTTTTTCAAAGTCGATATTATCCATTCAGTGTTTTCTCCAAATAGGAATCCGGACCTGCTGTGCTACTGCCAGGGTTGCGGGAAAGTCCGAGAGGATTACCATGCCCCTGGCGTACGCAACTGAAGGAACACGGGTGGGTTATAGTCAGCAAGTGTCTGACACGCCCTCCCGCTCTGCCTAGAGCGGGAGAAGTTATTTGACGACTTCACATCTTCAAAAAAAATAAAAAAAACCTGTTGTGCTTAGAACCTATTTTAATAGATTTAGAGAACCATTGTTTTTATTCTTTTTTTATTATACTTTGTAGCTCTAGTTAGTTTTATTTCAAGGTGAAGATGCAGTACTTGTATGTGAATATAGAGTTAACTTAAATAATGACGTATTATTTTGATCCAAAATTTGTGTTTGTAAATCTTCTCCAGGCAAACAAAACATGCCAGCCACCCGATAGAGCAATGTACATTACTAGTCTTCTCTATTCTAGTCTGCTACGATTTCCAAGAATTGCCGTCATGAAAATGATGGCACCGGGGTTTTACTTTACGGAGTCAAAAAAAGCTCTCTAACGAAAACACACCAACCTACTTTCATAAACAACGATTCAAACATGTCGCTCGACGGTAAATTGCGGACGCTAAGTGGCAGCCGCCGTAGAGCGAGGGCCCATGACTGAGTCTTAGGAGACATGAGTCTTAGGAAACCTTAGCTTAACTTTATTATCTGCGATTCAAATTATTAGCGCTGGAGTTGGGTACATTTTAAACCGTCTCCTTTGATCGGTTTAATAAAAATCAGCCTCATAAAAAGTGGTGTGAGACAAGAAAGTATTTTTGTGTTTAAATATAGTCTTTCTAATGTGTAAAGTGGGTGCGAAGACGAAAATAAAAATTGGCCGTCAAAAAATCATAGAAAACACAAAAACAATTGTTACAACATTACAATAACGTTTTTGTTTTCGTGGCCTGTATTTCATACATCAGGCGTCCAGCCTCGGCAGCGTAAAGCCAATACCTATATACGTGGGTCACACTGAAAGTTTTTAGAAAATAAACAACGGAATTGTTTAGAAGCCTGTTAATATTTTTCTTGTCTCCGTTCCTTTAACTGACGCAGTGGGCCCACCCTTCTTGAGGTATTTCTACCACGCCTTTTTCAGGGTTCATAAAACTAATTCTCTAAGTATATCTTTTGATTTTGGGAATAAATAAAAGTCCTAAGGTGCACGTCAGGACCGTAAGGAGGATGACTTACTAACTCCACGCTTTCGATAGTCACGCATTGAGCGGCACCAATCCAAACGACGGCGCTTTTGATCTTCCGTCAAATCTAGTACATAGCTTTCTGACGCCTAAATGTTCATGTGAAACTTTTTGTACTTGACTAATACCAATGCCTAAAGCTGCCCGAATCTGCTGATATGTCACCCTTCTATCAGCTTCTATCATTAGCCGCACAGCACTCACGTTATCTTCAGTAGTCGCCGTAAAAGGACGTCGTTCTCGCGAATCATCAGTGAGTTTGCTTTGACCACGTTCAAACTCATTAAACCAGCTGTACCTAAACAGTGGCACAGGATGGGGCTTCGTCATGAAATACTAAGCAAAGTCTATCGTAACATTGTTGTTGAGTATGACCGCAACGAAAGTCGTAATAAACAATTGAACGGAAATTTTCTTTAGTCAAATCCATTTCGACGCACAACAGACACTTAAATTGCCGCCAATTTATATAGATAAATGACATAGTGAATTCATTACACATCTACTGATTTCCAAAGAGTTCCAGATTCGAAATTTAAATAAATTTTTCATTGGCTGCTTTTCGGCCTATTTTAAAAACATTCAGTGTGACGCCCGTATGAGCCACCACCGGTTGGTGCTAAATAGTACACAGACATTGTCCTGCACACTTTTAAAAACAATCGTAAGTCAAAGTCAAAGCATTTATTTCAAATAGGCACTTAAAAGGAACTTTTGAAGGTCAACATTTACATTAAAATTGAATTGATCCTAGCCGCCCCTTCCAAAAGGTAGTTTCGTATGTAGAAGAATGGGGCAAGAAACTCCACCGTTACTCTTATAAAATGTGTTACAATATTTGGTATACATTAATTATATAATTATATGTGAAGACGATGCACCTATAATAAAATTACCCCCTACCACAATAGGTAAAAGGATGAAAAAATAAGCAATGACAAATAAGTTAATTATATGTGATAGATAGATACATTGTGCTCACATATCTACAAATATTGTAAAAGTATACGATTTTCCAAATAATTTAAACACGTAATATCTCAGTGTGTGAGTTACTCGTACGTACAAATCTGTTTTGAGTCAGCACCTTTTTAATGGTGGAGTTTCACCCAGTAACTGGTTTGTTGAGGTCAGATAGGCAGTCGCTCCTCGTAAAATACTGGTATTCAGCTGCATCCGGTTAGACTCGAAACTGACCTAAAAATAGTTGGAAAAGGCTGCTGCACAGAGTTTGGCCTCATATGTTTTCAATAGAATGGCAATAGACAATAGGATATATATATATAGGATATATATATTTCGTCATCACGATCTTTTTGCTCACATATAAATGAAAAAATACTTCATTTCAGTCGTGTTGAAACACAACACACTATGAGTGCCCACTGACATAGAACTTCTGGTCTATGTTATGTGTGTATGGGCAACAATATACTAGCAAAGAGTAGCCATTTTAATATTTCTATTTTGACCACCGCACTGGTCTGAGTGCATAATTAACTTTTTAGTCTTGACTTTCTCTTTGATGTAACGCAACAGGCAGGAACCAATCTCCTGAGGACCCCTTAAGGCTATAGTTTCATTCCTTATATTTCATTCATTTATATGTTATTTCATTATTATGAACATTATGAATTCCCAGGCAGTAAGTCCAAAGCTGTCTTTTTCTATAACTATGTAGCCTACCCTTAGTAAACATGTGTTAGTAGAACGGCAAAATATTAAAAGCTACATAGAGAACAATGACATTACTGCACATGCAAAAACGATAGTAATTTCATATTTGTTAACTTTGGCTTCTACTGCCTCGCAGTAAGGACTAAATTGGAAAAAGAAGTATAAGGCGCTGCTCAAACGTAGGACAACATAAAACGATCAGTTTTTTGTCCCACAGTTAGGCGTATTGGTACATATACCTAACAAGCCAAAAAAATGTAGCGTATTGTAAAATATTCAAATAAAAGACTAATTTAAAAATATTTCATAAAAATAAAATAGTGTCATGATAAAACAATCGTAAAAAGGAGTTCAAAAAAATGTTTTTCGTCGATTAATCTCAAAATTTTGAGCGTAAACTATCTTTTATGTAATGATTTTAAAAGGAAATCCAACAAAGTATATAAATACTAAAATTGATTCAACTGAGCCGTGCATTCATATTTTAATTGAATTATCTCCTCAACTGTCGCTAAGGAGACACAATTACTTATTCTATTATTACCAAACTTTATTTGTTGCCGCGATGCGCTATTGTCAATAGGAAATATTACGCAAAACTCAAACAGCAGATGGCGCTACTTTGATAATGAGGTAAACAAAGCAATTTGTCAAAATCTCGCGGCAACTCGCGGTATTTTCATTATAACCATAGATTACAAAAGAAGACTAATCTGCATGTTTTTTTGTGTACGTTATTTATTTATTTATCCTCATTACAACTCTCATTACAGGTTTCATTACCAAATTCGATAGTACGGTCTCTTCTAAAGCATTAAAAAAAAATCCGGATCTATTCCTTCTTTAATTGCTTATAACCTTTTAGTTATCTAGTGCAACAGTGGCCTCTAGCGGGAGCAATTGGCAGTAAGGTTCCCTCCCTATTACCAAAAAAAATGCTTTTTACCGCGCCTTCATGACGCGTTCATTTATTTTCACAAATCAAAACCCCTACTGTAATACCTGCTGCCCTGGTACAGGCATGAACGATTTTTTTTTTAACAAAAACATATATTTTGCTAGAAAAGATGTGGACTTTGAAAAGAGGTAGATTTTTAAGTATCATGGAAAAAATAATATTCAGCGTTAAGGATGCGCTAAGATAGCCAGCGAAATTCATTTTTTTTTAGTTACAGTTCAGTGCCAGGTTGTATGTTGATTAAAATATGATTAGCGACCGTTACAAATATGGCTTTACAGAATTATGATCATTAGAATCAGCAATACAACTCCTTAAGTTAGAATATTGTCCTCAAATGTCACGAGTTTATGAATTATAGTCATTCAATAGGGTAATAAGAACTTAGAGAGATGTATTGATGAGTTTTATGATGGTTATTATTGTATAAATATTTATATCAACATACAACCTGATACTGACCTACAAATTGCAAAAAACGAAACAAAATTTGAATTTCGCGGGCTTCCCTGACGCTTTCGCCATAATGTTTAATTTTCACGTTTAACGTGTATCGAGTTTTTGTTCTAGCAGAAGATAACCGATGATACGGTCGACAATAATGTTACTTGCTTCATAATTATTTTTATGCGCCTCTTCAACTATTTGAGACTTAATTCCCAAGTCAGTCATTCCCAAGTGTTACTTCTTAGTGGCACTCATATCATTGAAGCTTAACTAGGAGCGTGTGTTAAGAAATGAAAAAAAGAAAAATGTGTTAAGAAAGAATGTTAACTGCGCTATAATTTTTACGTTTTAAGTGATGATACGTTTTTAATGAGTTGACAAGATTCGTTTTTGAGATAGTAACTATGGAACTGGTGGCCGTCAAAAGCTAGCATTTTGTTTATGAAATGAGTTAAATGTAGCTATACGCTAACTTTATGTGAATGTTTCTTGATATAATACAAGTTTTTATCCGACAAAAGTATTTTGTTGTTACACAATAGATACACTGGGCTGCAAAGAAAGCGGGTCGATAACAAAAACCTCAATAACTTCCAAAATATTGGAGCTAGCTTTATGAAATGCATATCTGACGGACAGAGCCGTCATCTACCCCGGTCGCGATGGGGTGTGGAACCGGCGAGAGATGTCGTGCGGTGTCCCACAGGGATCGGTTCTAGGGCCGCTCCTGTGGGACATCGGTTACGACTGGGTGCTGCGGGCCGACCTCCCTGATGGCGTCAGCGTGGTGTGCTACGCTGACGACACGCTGGTCCTGGCGCAGGGGAGGTCGCATCAGGCGGCGGCCGACGCGATGACACGCGGGGTTGCGATAGTCGTGGAGAGGATCCGGCAGTTGGGTCTCGAGGTGGCTTTGCACAAGTCCGAGGCCATGTCTTTCCATGGGCCCCGGAACAGGCCACCATCGGGATCCCAACTAACGGCAGGAGGGGTTCACATCGGCGTCGAGTCCACGATGAAATACTTAGGACTCGTGCTCGATAGCCGGTGGAACTTCGTGGAGCACTTCCGACGTTTGGCCCCCAAACTGGAACGGACTGGGGCCGCCCTCAAGCGGCTCCTGCCCAACCTGAGGGGTCCAAACGCCTCCTGCCGGAGGCTTTACGCGGGGGTCGTGCGGTCCATGGCTACATATGGGGCCCCGGTGTGGGCGCGTTCACTGCGGCGGAGAGCCGCCCACTATCTGAACGCGCCCCAAAAGGTGGTAGCCGTAAGGCTGATCCGGGGCTACCGCACGATCTCGGGCGAGGCGGCAAGCCTCCTTGCCGGACTGCCGCCGTGGGATCTGGAGGCGATAGTCCTCGCGCGCCTGTATGAGTGGCGCGCGGAGGCACAACGCCGAGGGAAAACCCCGCTTCCGCGGCAAATCGCGGCGGAGCGGACGGACCTCCGGCGCGATCTCATGGCGGCATGGAAGGAGCGACTGTCGCAACCCAGCGCAGGGCACGCCACGATAGCGGCGGTAAGACCCCTCTTTGAGGAGTGGCTAGAGAGGCGTCACGGCGTCCTCACCTACCGCCTGACGCAGGTCCTCACCGGACACGGATGTTTCGGGAGGTTCCTGCACATCATCAGGCGGGAGGAAACGCCCGGGTGTCACCACTGCGATGATCGCCCCGAGGACACGGTGGAGCATACGGTGGGGGCCTGCCCTGCATGGGCGGAGCACCGCCGTGTCCTCGTAGAGGCGATCGGCAGCGGCGGCGACCTCTCACACCCGGCCCTGGTTCAAGCCATGGTCCGGGGCGAGGGGGAGTGGGAGGCAGTCGCCTCCTTCTGCGAAGGAGTCATGCTAGCTAAGGAGGTGGCGGGACGGGAGAGGGAGAGAGTCTCCCGTCCAAGCCGCCGCGGTGGACGCTCCGGGCGTCGGGAGCCGCGTGACGACTCCCGGCCACCGTAGGCGCGGGCCTGCGGGCGGTGAGTAATGGGTAGCTCACCGTCCGATCAGGACCAGGCCCGTGCTGGACGGCGCGTACGTGTTCCACGCGCGCCTCAAAGAGATGTCAGCATCGAAGAGGGGGCCCACTAGGGCCCAAGCCTGCCGGGAAAGCGGGATCATCCAAAAGGGGTACCGCTGACCCGGAACATAAAGGGCCAAGGAAGGAACACGGGTGGGTTTTAGTCAGTAAGAGTCTGACACTCCCTTCCGCTCCACCCAGAGCGGGAGGGGTCATTTGATGATTTCCCATCATCAAAAAAAAAAAAAAAAGCTTTATGAAATAACATGAAAATAAAATAATTAAAAATTTGAAAGACTGTAGGTAATATAGACAATTTTATAGTGCTTAAATCAATGTCGTAAATGTTCAAGATTATGAAGTATATTTTGAATAAAAGTAAGTTAAGTCAAAAATACCATTTTAGTATTTTGTATTGCCACCGTAAGCTGTTATACGGTTTTTTGTTAATTTCTCCCAATCCTCTATCAGTGCTTCTTTCAGTTCACGAAGCGTAATTGGAGGGGAATTTCGCTGGCGTACACGTCGTCCCAGTTCGTCCCAGGCATGCTCGATGGGGTTCAAGTCTGGGCTGCGTGCTGGCCACTCTATGCGTATGATAGCGACATCTTCAAGGTAGTCAAACACTATCCGAGCTGTTTGGGGAGGAGCGTTATCGTGCATATAGATGGAATTCTTGCCCATAATTACTAAAAATGGGCCTACATCCCTACTTATGATTGAAGATTTCATTCACCTATCTTCCTGTAGTTGAAATTGCATTTTCTATCACCACTAGCACGGTGCGGCTTTTGGAAGAGAACAGCCGATCTATTATGTAAAAATCTCACCGTCAAAACTTAGGTGAAGTGAGCTTGAAGTGAGCTGAGTTTCCACCTGATGCTAGGGATGCTGTTCTCGCTGTATAACGCTGTCGCTGTATAATGCTTGAAGACGGGCGTAGTCTTCAAGCATTGTCAGAATTCTGGTACTCTTCAGGGTTTGGTGGCATGTTTTTAATTGAATTTGATCACAATAATGAATTTCTGCACAAGAAATGCCATATTTATAAACAGAAACAAAAGTGAAACTTAGGGCATCAAATTTGTTCAAAGTAAAAAAATCGTCTATATTGTTTATGGTTTTTAATACAATAACACAAAGGAATAATAAGGTTTTACTTCTTCCTATACATGTATTGATATAAATTAAAACGATTGCTCAAATATTTTAAAAGTTATCGCATTTTTTTATAACCGACCCGCTTTCTGTGCGGCCCAGTGTAAGTACATTTTTAAACATTAAAAAAATACTACAAAGCGAAAAATAACTTTAATTTTGGAAATCAGTGGCAAGAAACCAAAATACAAAACCAAAGAGACCCACTTCCGAAATAATTAAAGTTATTTTTAAGTAGTATAATTTAAACTTTTTCAACACATTTGCTCAACGGGCGGTAAAATAGGTACTCTCACCTTAAGTACATGTTTTACCGCCCCCTTCGTTGTATAGTGCCGTGCGTATTCTTTACGGTTTTTTTTTATTACTTAAGTACCATAAAAATAAATATGACAACCACCAAGGAGTTTCAAATTACGAGAATAAATAAGCTGAATGATCGAACCTCCTTGGAAGCGCATTTGCATGTTTATCTCACTTTAGTAAAAGAGAAAATGAGACGAAAGATGCTTTTCGACTCGATTATTGCGATTCGACTTTTTGCGATTCTAATTTTCACCACGCGCACGTAACGCCATTTGGAAATAGCGCTATTTTCATATTAGAAACGTCAAAGATTGTTATTGTTGCGACTTCCTGACTGATATTTTTATAAACAAAAGTTTGTTTCATTACCTATGTACTGTAGTACTGTTTTCTCGCAAATGTGTTGAAAAACGTTGTATGACACACGCGCGGAAATTGGTATTTACAAACTCGTGACTATGGTAAGCTCTCGACTTCGTCTTGGGCTTACCTACATTCGTCTACTCGTTTGTAAAAACCAACTTAACGCACTAGTATCATAAATAACTATTTCAGTTATGTGTGTAGGTTGGTAATACTGAATGCAAATTATTGTTTGAGTGTCGCTGTTTTAGGGTAAACACGGAGTAGAGTTATGACTTCGAAAAATGTATGGTTAATGTTAAGGTCTTAACTTTGCTCCGCGTTTAATAATACGGGGTAAGAGACGAGAGACGATACTACACCGAGGTGACACTACCCTATTTCCCTAGTAAGGTACTTACCTACTGGTTTCAGAGCCCGGGTTAGGCCCACGCTAGCTGTTATTGATTAAATCGGTAAGATTTCTTTATATTAAATCTAAGCCCCTTATAATCTAAAAGCATAATAAACTAATATAATAACTATTCAATAAGACTGGAAAAGTCCTGTACATAGCTACAACAAGAAATTTCAAAGTATGATAGTATTAAGGGGGATTTGTCAATGTAGTCGCGAATTTCATCGTTTCTTACGTTTTCTGCAAATTGCAGCGCTGTTTTATGTTGTACGTTGATCAAAGTTCAAAATGCTGCATTACTAATTTTTAATAATTTTGTTCCGTAAACAACGTAAAACAGCGCCGAAATTGCAAAAAAACGTAATGATTTTGAATTTCCCGGGCTACATTGAAGTAATCACCGTATTGGAAAGTTAACAAGTAAAATATTATTTTAACTATTATTATCTTCTCGCGCTTATAATACCCTGGTAAATACCCTCATACAAAAAATAGTATTTATAAAAAAATTAAGAATAAAATGAATATTGCACTTTACTGCCTTATCTCCTTGCGTTCCATGTTGTCCTAGTATCTACAGCGCCACTTTTACGTCCTAGGTGGTGTTGGCGATACCAAAACTACAAAAAATTATGAAAATGGTAGATACGATTTTTATTGCAATTCTTTGAATCTGTAATGTAAACAATGGGTTTTGTGGTTCTATTCTATTTTACTGACACATTTTTTGTTTGTCACTGTACAACAACACTGTAGCGCTTTTTTTTTTGAGGGTTAGAAATTGTTAAATAACTTCACCCGCTCTGGGTATCAGGACCTGTCAGACTCTTACTGACCAAAACCCACCCATGTTCCTTAAGTTGCCTGTGCCAGGAGCCACGGTAACACTTCCGGACTTTCCCGCAACAACATTGTAGTGTTGCGACTTCGTTCCAATACACAAAGTAACGCAGAATTGAATACATCGAGTGGAGGGAAGGTCTTTTATTCAGCAGTGGCCAACACATAATGCAAACAATTCAATTTTCTGAGATCGGAATGACCTACACTTAAAATTCACACTTACAAAGAAAGTTTTAGCAGCTTTGAAAATAAAAAACTACAGTCCTGGAGAACATTAAAAACAACTCTGGCATACATTTTTACACGAGTCGATTTCACTTCTTGACCGAATTTCAAGGCGTTTATAATATTGTGTCTTATAGTTGGAATAAAATCTTAAAACGTTAGCATGGTGTCCACGGTTTTACATCATCTCATCCTTACGCATGTCTGCTAGCAAAAGCCTAAGACATAAGCAGTACCTACCTTTGTACTTATTATTTTTTAAATCATATGATCTATTTCAGATATATTGGTGCCGATTCTGTTGTACACCGAACTAAACTAACTAAACTATCACTAAAATTCCTTACTTTTGGCTATGAGAATCTTAACGCTATTCTGCAAAACAAAATCTCTAAATTTAAAAATAATTTTGACACATCTAAAATCAAATTTGACAATTATTGCGACTCCACGTGGTACTTGTTTGCCGTACCACGTGATCTTTTTTTAGAGCCGTAGGCGCGCATTATGTGCGGCCTCGACTTGTTTTGTATGGAATTTTTTACTTTTTGTATGGAAAATATAAAAAAATATTACCAACATGTTGAGTTTTATAGGTTTACGGGTTGCAAAGGGGGTCGAAATTTTCATTATTTTTGCGATAGGACACACCGTTTTCGAGATATAAGCAAAAGAAAAGAAAAAAAGATACAGTACTGTTTTTGCATCTGAAGTCGAGGTGTTGGTGTGAATTTTAGTTCATGACAACTAATTTTATTCCACACCTTTTTAATCGCGATTAAAAATAGTCAGATTTAGTTAAGACAATCAAAATTTTTGGTGAAAAACGTAAAATTCAGAATAGCAAAATTGCCATTTTCACTAAATTATAATCTCAGTGCCATCTTAGTGCTGTCAAACTAAAATTTTGTTAAGTTGTGTCACTTTAGTCAATTTCAGAATGGGAAATCGTCGTTTGACAGGAATAAACTAAATTTTGGTGATTTTTAGTCTAGTTTAGAGAATTTTGTGACAAGAGAATCGGCACCAATATCCACAGTAGGTACTTAATATTTTTCATATTTAAGTTACCTTTATCTTTATTGTTATATTGTTATTATTATTGTTTATACATAACATAATATCACGGCTGCTTCCCCCGAAAGTTTAAGCAGAGGAGTTATGTTTAAGTTCCATGTAATAGGAAGACAAAGCAAGCAGTCTATTGCCATAAACTGGGCACAAATCTTGACTCCAGGCTTGCAACTGAGTAATTCCTAGTGGAAAACCCAATTACACTTCACCCAACCAAGGTTACGATCAAAGTAAAACATACGTCGTAAGCTTGGTTGCCCTGCAGCACAAGTGCATTGGTAGCGTGATAGCGTCTGTATTAACAGCGTATCGGGTACTGTTGCAACGCACCACTATCATGCACGAAAATGGGTATAAAACGTCTCCTTGTGATTCATACAATCCTAATATTCCTAATATCCTACTCTTGTACTGGAATGTCTATTTGATTATTGAACATGCGCATTACGCGAATGGTCACGTGGACTGCTACTATATTTTCTATATCTATTACCACGTTCTTTTGTAGTCTGGCGTCCTAGTGTATCGCCTTGTGATGGCGACCCTGTCTAAGGTTATTTATTTATAGAATGGGACTGGGTCTAGGTCGATAGATAGGTCATTCATTTGTATGTCAGTGTCAGAGTTCAACCGGTAGAGTAGTAAGCATCGCGTTACTACTCAAGCGTATGTTAAATGCTGAGTTTTACTAAATATTTAGTAATAGCCTAAGATCCGATTAGATACGACCTTCACCTTTTCTATCAAATTGAGTATGTTAAAAATATATCGCGAGTGGGTTGGCTAAAAATTCCTGACCAGACTATGATTTATAAAAAATTCGAAATGACTTTTTTGAGACATTGCACTCATTAGTATAACGAATAAATTTAATACCAATCGAAAGTGTGAAGCCGATAGAATATATAAACGCTGGGTTGCACATTTTTTCCTGGCGTAACTAAGCGGTAACTAACGGTAGGCAGGTAAATAGGTACGTCGATACTAGTAATAAATTTATTTATAATTATCCTGATGTTCGTCCTTCGTGTAAGATGCACAACGCAAAATTCTAGGGCTTCGCAGCGAAGCCCTCCATAGGAAATACAAAATCAACGACACGATATCACGAAGCGAAGCCCTCGCGTCGTTGATTTTGTATTTTAACGCATGCGCATTGGTAAGCAGTCCACGTGTTGGACGGCCTTTTCCTTTATTTAAATCTACTGCTGCTTCATGGGCTCCTAGTACCACTCTACCATTATAGAACAACTTTGTTCTAGTGCACAACGCTAATTACGACGGGGGCTATCATATATTTATGATTAGGCTTAATCTATAATCAATATTTTATTTTCACATCTTCTAACATACGCCCAAGGTCCTCTGTAGTATTTTATACAAGAAATCACTGTAAGTATAAAGCACGATGCGATCATATTAATTTAAACTCTTGAAAGGTATGCTGTCCTGGTAGTCTATTTAACGTTCGCGCGGGCGTTGGGAGGGATCACAGGACCTTATGCTAGGGTTGCTTTAATCTGGGCGTAGTCGTGATTTTGATTGGTTATGAAGGTCAGCGGGGGTGTTTCATCTAATTTGACTCGGTAAAGTTGAAAAACAAAATACAATAAAAAAGAAATATTATATTAAGATGAAGCCTCCTTTTGCAAAAATGCAGTTTTACTTTACATTAAAATTGGCTACGTGATTAGAACGAACTTCTCGCATGCAATGAATCCCGATTGTTTAATTATCAAACATAAATAATGAGTTTTACCTCAATATCCTCCTTATTAGGCAGCAGAGGTGCTTCCAAAATGTTCTTCAAGCAAGTCTTCGTTGTCCAACTCGAAGTTGTATTTGGTGACTTCCATAATCCGTTGCCAATGGCGCGGCTTCATCGCTATGTTGGCCATCAGCTCCAAGAGTGGGCACATGTCGTTGAAGTCATCTATGGTTTTCTTAAGAGCGAAGAATGCAGGCCATTCTTTGAGCCTGCGAAAGAAGGTTGAAGATTTTAGTTGATATGAATTTTTAACGTGGGTACGTAAATGTACTTTTCAACTTTTTTAAGGTTTACCAATGACAGTATCCACTGTGTCTGAGTGTGTGAATCAGGTTTTAGTGGTAAGTAACATTTCTCCTTACCCCTTTGGCAATTTTCTGCATCTATTCTGGAACTCCATAAGCTCATTGTTGATCTCTTCAATGTTCACTTCTCCCCAAGAATATCATAATAACAGCTGACCCTGTCTATAACGTCATTGTATAGTTTGTACAGCTTCTGTAGAAGATTCAGTTCTTTTCTAATCTGGGCAAGTTTCGGATACTCAGTGTGGGGTAGGCCGAAAAGCTCCTCACCATTTTGGTACGTTAGAAGCTTTCGCCACATACCATAGAAGCGGTTCTAAGAAAATAAAAATATGTGTGACAGTTTCATTTACAAGTAACAAGTTGGTAAAAAAATAACATGAAAAACTGTAAGGTTCTGAACCTGGAATAATATCAGCCTATCAGAAGCCTCTCTAGGACTCAACCCTGGTTGCATAGGAGCCGCATATCGGTACTCATGGACATACTCCGAATTGTCTTCTCTAAACCTGTCCAGGTTACTGTTGAGATCGGCTTCCAGCTGCGGCTGCATCTTTAGCAGCGTGAAGTGTGAAGCCAAGGCCCTGGCTTGCAGCTGCTGCCAGGTGTAGCGGAGATTGTCCACTTGATCTATGTCGTCTTTGCTGACTGGTAACTCGTAACGGGTTATAATGTTGAATGCTTCCTGTAATTATTGTTTGTTTGCTTAATCTGAATGATTTGATGAGAAAACAACTACAAAGGACTTTGTACCTCGAAAAAGTAAGATTTATGAAAATAATGTTGGTACAGTTGAGTAATAAACAGTACTTTTCGGAAACGAAAAACAAATCTGTGACATCTGTTTTATTCCTACTACGTACATAACAATATTCAGGGTTATTTGTAATACGAGTACGTCGGCAATCCATTAAGGGGATGTAGGCAGGTCATTTGCGAATTACCCCTTATGACCTCTATGCAAATGTCCACCATTTTCCAGTAAATTTAATTTTATATTTTTTGAAGATATCTGGTATCTTATTGTATCTCGTTGGATAACTGAGAAGTTGTACATATTTTTGGAATGTTCTGTCAACAAAAACGAAATCAACCATTTTAGTCAAATAACCTGCTCAAAATTATGAAAATTGTGTACTCTGATTTAAAAAATATTAAAGATAATTTTCATTTCATGGTTGATTATCATGTATTGAAGTAGAAGCAGATAAGAATAATTTTTAAACCATGCATTGTTTTTTTATAAATTTTCAAAGTTGTATACCGCCATAAATATATAAAATGTCTAATCACTCGGAAATGGTTGAAATTTGTATAGGGGTCATTAACACTCTCACCGCCATACACATTTAAGGTTTTTCTAGAACTTCAGGCCATGTGGGCGGCGCGCGGGCCATGCAATGTCTTTTACACCACGCCACGCTAGGCTATTGCAGCACGCCATGTGGACGGCCGGCAAGATACGTTATTAAATTATTATCTAGCAAGCCAAGCTCTATAGAAATAAATGAATTTGTGGGATCACCGCGGACCACATGGCCTGCTGGTAAAGATGTACAAATCTATAGTGGCTTGCTGCACTGACATTTTTGTGGGCGGCCAGCAGACCGGCGGTCTGGCGGTGGCGGTGAGAGTGTTAAGGGTAACAGTTGGTTAACATTTGGTTGCATATGACCCCCTCTATCTCTTTAATGGATTGCTGACATATTACCAATAACTTTGTATAAACTCTATCCTAGTGGTAAGGATTATTTTTTATAGAATTTACCTCAACTGGATCGATTCTAAGTTCCATATCGACTTCTTGCTCTCTGATTTTCTTGAGGGTCTCCATGACAGTTCTGACATCATCCAGGTCTCTGATAGGCCTCTCTAACTTGCGCTCTAAGTCATTCATGATGGCGTAAACGTAGTCCATCTCGCGCTTGTACTTCTTGCGCATTGCCTGACTTATTCTGTGCGTACCATCTAATAAATGGATTTAATTCAGAATTAACTTCAAAAGACAACGATATTATTGTGTTGTGTCTATTTAAGTAATACTAAACTGGCTCATTTGTAAATAAAGTGCACGTGGCAGAGTGCTTCCGTTTCATAAAAATAATATATATATAATTGCAGGTTAAGATAAGGATGTTAAGGCAAATAAAAACGAACTAAATTGATAAAAGTTTGATAATACGGGAGGGTTTTTAGATCAAAGTAAGTACGGACCCCATAGACATTACATATTCTCACTTTTAAGTTCTGTAGTCAACCCCAGCTTCAATTTCTCAGTAGAAACAGCTAGACAGTTTCCAATTATCAGCACATCAGGTTCAAGCTCAAGCTTAGATTCGAGCTCACTGTGTCTCTTTAGAGACACTTCAAAGTCGTTCAGGTTCCAGGCAAGCAACTGTCGCAGAGTCTTCTCGCATTCCCATAAGTAATGGTATGGTCGCCAGCGTTTTACTAAAGTGTTTACTTCCTACAAAATTGTGGGACTTTATTGTGAAGGTAAAATAGTACTTGTTTCTTTTTAATTACTTCACGTTCAGGCCCGATACTCGAAAATCAACCAGATACACTATATACATGAATATTTAGCATAACATTTTTAAGAAACTACTTATAGTGCAATGGCTACTTTTTGGGCATAATCAAAGACAGCTGATTACTAAATAAACTTACGGTTTTAACATTAGCTGAGCACATTGACAGTAACGTCAGTGTTTTAACAATCTCCTTATTCTCCATAATGGAGGGGTAAAAATTCTTCTGTTGAAATGGAAATTGTGGCTTCTCTTCTGACTCCAGTCTATAATGTTTCTTCCTCTTCATCTTGGCCATGTCGACCATCTTTGTAGAGTTCTGGGTAGGGTTCGCGGGGGCCGTGACTGATTGGACCTGTTCGTCAAGCTTGGTAACAACGTCTAACAACGGGTTCGACGGAGGACGAGCGATTTTCTTCCAGCTTACCTATTCACATCAAAGCCAGGACGCGAAGCATATTCACAGCATAACAGAAATAATTTAGCCACATCGAGTGCCAGCAAATCAACGTATAATGCAAAAGCACATAGTTTGCAGACAAAAACACAGTCAAATCCACATTGTGCACAGTGAGACAAACGACACAAGACAATTAACATCACAAGTAGGAAGGGAGAAAAAGTCTCATTAGTTTACTCTTTTGTACCTTGAAATAGAAAGCTGCAAAACTATTACAAATGAAATTTACTATTTAGCCTACTTATTTACCCATAATAATCAGGTCTTACAAAACTTAAAAACATTGAGAATGGAAATTTAAAATTGCTTTTTGTTATTTATACATATTGCTATTTCTTTAAATTACTATGCTAAGGAAAACGTTAGAATAAATAATAAAAAGAAAATCCAACATCACAATAATTTCTGCATTACCTACAACTTTAACTCAAGAAATATTCCCAATCATACCCTCGATGTTTTTCCTCCTGTCCACTGAGCGACGCCCTTCGACAGTCCGGATATGTGTTTGCCTGCTAATAACAGCACCTCTTAAATTTCGTCAAGAGTAGAAGTCACTGACACGTTAGGTATCATTAGTGACGCTTGAAGAAGGAAGATTGGTTTCTTTTGCGTGTCTGTAAAAAGTTGTAAAACCGAGTCTAAGTGATCTACACGAGAGGCGATACATAAATGTTCATTTATCGTACCCTTACTGGGCGACCAATCCTGTACCTGTGGTGTTCTGCTGTCTGGCATTTTTTTTTATTTACCTTTTATTCGCTTATGTTTTAAGTACCTAATTCGTTCCGATACACGAGTAACTAAATAAACTATGACATTTCAACAGATAATTACAACAGATTTTGACAATTTCTGTCTTACCTAAGTTGCATAGTAAACTTGCTTTAAAAAAAATTGAGGTGCTACCAATGACACCAAATCTATAATTATAAATAGTTAATACGTATAGATTTTTCATTTAAAATGTATGTTGCATATGAATGATTCGCCGCGAAGGACCATGACGTACTTTTTGTATTAAAGCTAAGAACGTTTTGTCGCTAATAAGACGCCAAAATTTGAATACTTGAACAGTCTACTTCATTTCATAGTATGGGGATGAAGCTCAAGTGCAGAAATAGGAGTTTTGATGCATGACTACGTTTTGTATAGAATGAACACTCGAGATTTGTATTCATGATTTTAATGATTATTCAAAATATTTGTTACGGTCGGGAATCATAACCTGAAAATTGCAAAAAACGTATCGAAAATTTGTATATCACGTGTGTGTGGTGCTTTCGCCTTAACGTTCCCCTGTGATTTTCTCCAATTTACAATTTTCCAATTTACCTCAAACAGACGAATATATCAACGAAATACTAGAGCCGCATGAAAGTGAAGGACAGCCATTTTGCGCCGAATTCAATAATGCTGCGTTATCACTCTTTCACAGCAGTCCATCCTTTTTCCATTTGGGCGTGGCTAGGGGGGCGTGATATTAACCGCCCCCGATCAGGCACTTTCTGATCTAAATTACTAGGAAACCATGAATATCAAAGAGCTACTGAGTAATGGCATGTCAAGCGTAGCCTCAACCATGGACTTATTATACAAATGGCCCCAACGGACCGCGGGTCTTCATCAGTTGACCTGGGACTTCGGCCTCCGAGCGTTGTCCTGGCTCAACAACCGGCACTGGCTCGACATTAAGGCGCAAAACTGACAGAGAAAGTCAAGACGTGGACGTCTTCGTATTGATTAATTACATCTTCAATCTTCATCATCATAACCCAATCCTAGGCAATTTCCCGATCTCTCTACTGCTAGTTTATAGCTTCTCCTCGTATAATCCACGCTTTCATGATATTGATACCAGCGGTAATAGTCTAATGAGTAAGTATGATTAGGTAAGTCCATGGTATGATGACATGTTTTAGGATAATACATAGACACACGAGCCACGTGGTTTGGTATCCACGTGTACTGTGCCCTAAGTACGCTTGCGTGAAAACAAACTCAGCGCGAATGCCATGCTTGACAGCTTGATACTAGGAACCTATAAAGTAAAGTGACAATTTTTTTACATTAACCTACATTGAAATGTATTTGTTAGACTTTTTATTTTGTACGGTATTTACAAAATTATATATTTTTTAAACTCTTATCAACTTTTCAGTGTTACCTTTTATTGTAGCTGCTGCTGGTGAGGGTGTTAGAGGAATGGATTTCCTACCCATTCCTCTAACACTCTCACCCTCGCCTCGGCTCGGTCTGTTATTTATTTGTATAAATCTGGCACGTGGTGTTCGGTCCACGTGCAGAGCTACTTATTGCGCATGCGTGGGAAATACTACATCGGGGCAAATACGATCTTCAATACTAGGAGCCTGTAGGATAATCAACAATCATAGAGAGTACTGAATCCATTGATTAATGAACGCAACAAGCAACAGAGTGGAATTAAATATATACCTACCTACCTACATTTGCACACAAGATCAAAGCCGTTCATTGACACTTTGATTTCAGTCATTGTCTTAAAATTACGAGATGTATTATTATCATTCTACTGCCCTAGTCCCAATTTTTTTGTGGTTGCGCCGATCCCCTGTGTGTATTTTTCTTCCATACTTCTCCATTAGTCGTCATGTTCTAAACTAATTGTATATAAGATCCGCCCTTGCTCCGCACAGGCGTAATCTACTCATGTTGCGACATGTCAAAAAATCAAGATTTTTGTGCTTTTTAGTAGTTAAATATAAACCTCCCAGAATAAGTTTTTTATATAATCATTTACAAAATTTATACCGGCGCACCATTACGGCATTGTTATTTATTATCGTGAAAACCGAATCACAATACGTTACACCGCGTAGAAGACCAACGCGGTCACACAAGACTTTATTTATAATATGTATATGCTGTTAGTGTACTTATTAAATATATCTCAGTAGTCCGCCTCTATCTAGCCATAATCATCTTTCACACAGTCCATCCATCATTTCTTTCGGTCTTCCTTCTCTCATACCTCACCCGCATACTCCCAACTTCCCTCATGACATTTTCCACATTCCTCCGTACCACATGCCCCATAACCGTGACAATTTTACACCCGACTTTTCAGTCAACGGTGCCTCCTTTAGACTTCCTCTTGTAACTAAACTCTTTTTTTATTATTTCCACTCGTGTAACACCACACATCCCTCCTAGCATTCTCATGTCAGCCTGCTGCAAGCGATAGTCTTTCATTCATTCCTTTTCTGGCCCAACATTCTGATTACACCACACAAGACAGCAAATCTAAATCTTATATATTAAAACTCTATTTGTTGCAATAACAGGACTTAATCTCAAACCATTCTAAATTTTCTAAAGATGTAAACAACAATGGCCGCTCCAAATTTAGTATTTTTATTTGATTTAGTGTATAAATTTTAAATTAGTAAGTATTTCCGCGCCAAGAGTTAAATGATTTGGATTTTGATAAAATTACCGCTTGTTTTTATTATGAAAAGTTGACACGTATTTAGTAGTTTTATTGATAGATCTCTTTAAATGTAAAAATAAAAATCTGTAAAAATAAAGTTTCAAAATTTCTACGCCAAATGCTTCTTCTCCGCCCTTCTATTATACCCTATTTTTTCCAGACGCTAATATAGTCATCCAATAAACACCTATGACATTATATTTTTTCTAATATGTGTATTAAAATAAATATTTAAGTATATTGTTCTTTATATACACAATATATTTACAAAAACTTCTTATACATAAAATATCAAAAATTAAAATATAGTAATCTAAACTACCTAAAACTATTAACGAATTAAAATATGGCGTCGAAAAATTCCTCTTCTTCCCAGTCGACTGGTAATGTACCCAAAAGAGTGGCGGCATTGCCACGTTGTAGGGCAATGCTAAGCTTCTGGCCAAGGTAAAGGCCAGCCCTTGGGTCACGGGAAGTGTCAACAAGCCGTTAGGAGATTTCGTTGAACAAATCGTGAGCACTCGGACCCCACGGCCCGAGGGTTTCAAACCCAAGCGGCTCGAAAATATAATTCCCGATAAAGTTATTATACGTTCGCCACTTGAGGTTTTCCGCAGCTTTGCACAGCGCCAGCACAGCACGTCCAATCAGGAAGATGGGATGGCGCAAGAGTATCGACACACGTTGCGTCCTACACTAAAGGCCTACCCACCTTCCAAGGAATTAAAGACACGCCGTCCGGTCTCTTGCCATCGTCGCGTGCCAAGCCATTAGGTTCTAATACAGCTGGAACGCCGACGGTGACAAGAGCTCGTCGGATGATGTTATTTATGTTCGCGTGCCGAGCTAAGCGGCCCGCACTTTGGCTGCAAGACAGGCCGTAGTGTCCGAGGCTGTAGACAAATTCGCCACAGTGACAGTGATGAGGAGAACAACAAGGAGCTCCTAGTCCTACGACTAGGAGCTCCTTGTCGAAGCAGCGAGGCGGAAAGTAGTGTCGTCTAACAAAGTGCCTATGTTCGACGACGGTAGTGCATGAAGCATGTGTATTTAGATACTCTTTGTAATACGGTCGATAATTATTATACCAACAACTACTTAGTTCGATTCCAAAAAAAATATTTCGGCGAGACAAAACAAAACGGATGTCAGTCGTTTGAAGTTTTGTATGAATTCAAAACTTCAGGTGTACACTAATAATGATGAATATAAAGTACATTTAATAGTTTTCTGGTAATCCACAAGATAAAAAAGTGATTGTGACAATGTGTGTACTATTAGGCGCTTTACACAGGCTGTTGTCCCACAAATCAACGGCAAGCCGGAAACAGGTGATATATACAGGGTTATTGGTAAAACACCATCAACCTTTTAAGGGGTCATTTTACTCACTATAATGAGCATCTTTTACTATGGGACTAAATAATATGACATCGCGAAAAAAAAATCAGCTGTTCCATATATTTATGTTTGCAGAACTCGTCAAAATGTAGGGACCAGTAGATTTTTTTTTCGCATTTTCATATTTGGTCCCATAGTAATATATGAATTAATGATATAGTTTAAATATAGTAATGATGAGCACAATGACCCCTTTAAGAGGTTGGTGGTGTTTTACCAATAACCCTGTATAGTCGTGACAGTTATCAGAAAATATTTAAAAAAAAAATCTTGCCATGTACTTTTCAAACTATAAGTAACTAAGTATCAAAAAATAAATCGGAAAAACTGACACCCTATGATGATCTTTTAAGTCCTGTGGCCACAAATATTAACTTTTTTCGATTTTTTTCCTGCATTATTGTTATTACTACATATAACCAAAAAGAATACTTGTACACTTTTTAAAATTTTCTTCTCTTTATTCAATTAATTTTCCATCATTTTGGTTTGTTTTTTGATAAAATCGTAAGAAGTCATAAAATATGAGCAAGTCCAGCAGCGCCGAAGATATAAATGTAACACCTGCAGAGTTAGTGCAAGCAGTGCTTATTGCCGAATAGAGTTTTCTTCCGGAAAAATTGCGTGAAAAGTACATAAAAGCGATTTGTTCAATGCATTCTAAAGGCGCGAAAATGTTTTCGGAAACAGTTTGTTTTTGTTTTTTTTTTTATCTAAAACAAGGGAATCAAGCACACTTTGGAGCATTTACTCGATACTAAAAGCCACAATCAAAACAAAAAATTATATACATATAGAAAAATGTTCCAAACTATTGGCTTTTTTAAAGAAAAAGTCAAGCGCCGCAAACCGAAAAATCTAAGATTTTCACCACAACTAACATTGAACAGTTTTTCAACGAAGCACTCGACTCCGAACTTCTCGCTGCAAAAGTAAGTATTTCGCATTTTTAATATAATTTATCTTTGTTCAAATTATGTACTTTTATGTGTGTGTGTGTGTGTGTGTACTTTTATATACTTTTGTGTGTTTTTATACCCGTTGGATGCGGAAAGCACAAAAGCGGTCGAAGTGGAGGTGCTTGGGGTAGGCCTATGTCCAGCAGTGGACGTCTTTCGGCTGAAATGATGATGATGATGTGAAAGTATGTACTTACTATCTTACTGCTGTAAAACTAATTTTCTTCCTTTGAGTTACAGGTTGTCCTCATTATTGGACTAACGAATTCTCGAATCTTACCGCGAAAAATATTTATAAAACTTGAGAAAATTGAGAAGCATTCAGAAAAATTGCTGTTGGTTAACCAAATACGATGATCAATATTGATAGGAACGAATATTTCATAATTGTAGATAAATATCAAGCCTTGCACTCTGCTAATACACCAATCGATCGATTTGTTTTGCAATATTACAAAGGAAAATGTATTAGACAGCTTTTGGGAAGTACATACTATAATAACAGGTGGTTTTCCACGAGAACTTGCCACTTTTCTTGGACTACAGGAACCAAAGCAATAATCCGTGGCAGAAGAATACATAGGGGACTCGGTAGAAAACCAGTCAAAAATATGCAAGGGCATCGCTGGAGGTAGAACTTTAAAACAGTCTTGCCCAGATCCTTGGACTCGTCCTTCGACTTCCAAAGAGCACGATAGAAAATCGTCTTGAATCGCCTGCCAATCCGTCTGTCTCCAACATTAACAATCTAATCCAATACAATTGAGCAATGTTCCGCAAAGTTGCCAAATAATATACCTAGTAATAGTACACAAGTGACAACAAAAGCATAACAGTACATAGGTACCAAAAAAAAAGAATACACCAATAAAATGGTTGTAATATTAGCTTATTTTTTTTAATCAATAAGCACTGTTTTAATATACTGTGTATATTTATATAAGCTTTTCTTCGTTCACCTAGCATTTTCGTCGCTGTAGTGAGGTGGAAAGTTGTGTGTTTCGCTCGGCAGCAGTTATTCTGCGTCTCGTACCTTTGAAACCCTCGCTACTATCAGGATTCTATATTTGAACTCAGCTCCAGTTTCAATACAAGTACTCGCTTAAACAACTTTTGAAAAGAGATTGCCCGATTTGTAAGGAAAGTTGGGTCCCAGTGGAAAATTGTTGTGCCCTAAAAATTTTTATTTTAAATAATAGTAAAAACATAGTATTTTCATAATCAGAAACCATTTTTCATTTATTCACCCTGGTTCAAGAGATATAATTGTTTTTCTGTTGTAAAAATCTGGGTTATAATTAGAAATTGACATTGAGATTTCCTCCTTATTCTATTTAGATTAAGTACCTACTTCTACTACCTATCTACTATACATCAATATGGGGATGGGATTATGTGTCAGCACAATAAAAAGTAGATAGGTACTCATAGATGGTGTAGAATCGCCGTTTAGTTATGATAAAACATGTATAATTAACAGTTTCAGCATTGGACTTTCATAATTAACGTTATTGATGGTAGTTCATGTCTAAGTACCAAAGGAAATAAAACTTGAATAAATCATTTATTCTTCATAAGATGTATCATCCAAGAATTGAGCTGGAGCACATACATCGCTGAAGCGGCCCCAGCTCAGATACCCTAATACTGTCATAGTATGAGCACAACACCCTACTGTACGGTTACCCACTAGACAGTTACAATAGTAAGCAATGATACTAAGTATTTGCCCGATTTTCATCTTTACTAATCAATAAATAAGAGAAATAAGTTTTATTGCTCACATGGCGGGACTTATTCTAGCCATAATTAAATAATTATTTTGACCAAATATTAAGGGCAAATCCTCTTCCAAAATATCATTGGTTACTTCAATATTATAAGTACCATTAGTTCTTTTGTGCTCCCCATAATAGGATCTCGCCTGTTTTAGTTGGTAGGATCCCAACGCAAATAAAAGTAAACTGCCTATAGGTTATATAAACTTAAATAAAAATAATTGTTTTTTATTGTGTAATCGTTTTATTTTTATATCGATTGCTCAATTGATTAAAAGATGGCATTAGTTATTAAATTTTTTGATACCTGGCAACTCTATTTACCAATCAAACCACAGACTACATTGAATCAAACGGATGTCGACGTAATGTTTAACAACTATTAAACTTTAACTTTATTCCCAGGGTGAAAGAAATCGTATAAAAAATACCCTGTACACAAAAAAAAATAGTAATATTTTTAGGTTATTATTAAAATCAGGCACACGATACCACAAAAGGGACCTGCTCCGTGGCAATCTCCTTTGAGCATAATTTTGAAATTGCTGTACTGGCCAAATACATGCGAGCAGCGACCGGCAATTTGTATGAAAATCCATATCTGTCGTGGTTTAGCGGCCAAATAAATTACATAGTAAACTCATATCTATAGTGAAATAAAAAAATGGAAAGATCTTTTACTTCGAAACATGGCAACCAAGGAGGTAACTTATCAAAGGTTTTATTTAAATTTCGAACGGGCTGGCAAATAGAAAGCTGTTTATTGAAAAAAAAATAACAAATTACTTAATACTTTAACGCGGGAAAAATTATTGTTGTTCGTTGTTCGTCATTGATTTTGAAAAGTAATTGTATTTTAATTTCCACGCATTATTTGAGAAAACATACAAGCCTTGCATAACAAATAACTATGCCGGGCTACGTAAGCAGTCTCGGTTTAATATCGTTCTTAATCCAGGCAAAATTTAAGACATGTAATGTATCTCAAATTGGTTTAAGAGATGTATCTCAAATTGGTTTAAGAGGCCCTAAACGTGCTCTGCGAAACGTAGACTAGTGGCGGCTGCTGGTCTGTGTTGAGTTCAAGGCCATTGTCAGACAATAACCTGTGACTCAAATATGCATTACTGCGCATTCGCGATGGTAGGTATCCCCTTACTGACCCCACGTAACAGACAGATATCTCCCAGGACAACATGATCGTGGAGGAAGTCTATTTAACTGACACACTGACCCGCATTTCAATTTGAGGTGTAGGAGACGCTGTCAATATTTTTCCGTTTAATTTCAGGTTAAATTCATGGCGACTGGTGTTCTTTGTATATTATAATTTTTCACATAATTTTTTAACTCTCAAACTCAGAAAATCACCTATTTTGGGGTCTCAAAAGGCGAGTTAGGTGGAACCACATGTTCAGTCGGTGCCATTTTTTTGGGTTCCGTACCCATAGGGACCCTACACTAAGTCTCCGCTGTCAGTCCGTCCCACATTGGTAGAAGGGCGGAAAAAAGTCCTTTGTTTCAACCTTGTTTAAAATGTCTACAATTTGGTACACACATACTAGAATGTTAGTAGAAACAAGTCCTAAAATTAATACGGATAAATAATTATACAGTATTTAATTATATGATGCCAAAGTAGGGTGATCGCGAATTTACAAATTTCGTGCAAAAAATATTGTTATTTCAAGTATGAATAGAACCAAAATACTATAATTATCAACTTTAATTTTTAGTTTAGTCATAAGTTTATTGTGTGTACTAATAAAATAGTAAACATAATGTTATAATATAATGAATAATTACTTACTATTACATTTTTAGTGAAGAAGGTCATTTGGAACCTTTTGTTTTCAATCATGAGATCATAACTAATCTCCGTTATCGACCGATACGTAATAATATACTTTCGGAGATTAATTAGACCCTATAGATTAAGAATACATTAGTTTTGGCTGCGATAACCTGCGATCTTGGAAATACCAGGTCCTTAACTAATGACGCTCTGTAATTAAGAAAAAGTGCATTATATTAATAAGTGTTTCTAATGAGGGTAATTAACATTTTATCATATCGTGTAAGTATAAATAGCATTGAATGGTAGTTTTAACTTCACTTACAATTATTTTCTCTTACGATAACAGTGTTATTATAGTGATGGATAGCTTTACTATTGTCTATGCCGATTTAGTGGAAATCATAATATCAAGTAATCGTGAGATACATAAATGCCTCGAAAATTTAAAACTTATGTATCCACAGCTTACAGAAAGTGTTTGGAATCAAGTTTATGAAAAGTTAAGCCGTAATTTTCTACCCGTATTTACAAAAAAGTGGCAAACTGCAGCGAGAAATAAAAATGCTTTTATGGCAAAAAATGAACAGTGGCTGAAAAATATTTTTACCGTTGAGACATCTTCGGTGCAGACTGATGTGGTGAATTGTGACAGTAATGTTCCAGGGCCATCAAAACGCTCTCATAGAGGACGACCAGAAAAATTTTTTGATGAATGTTGCGATCGAACAAAGCGATATAAAGTTAAAAGATTGTGTGAAAGCGTTCCTGAAGAAATGATTAAGAAAGCTGCCTCTAAGGTACTCGTACAAGAAGGATCATCGGATACTATCAAGTTTACTCCAGAAAAAGCGTTGGCATTATTACTTGATGCATCACTTTCGAAACATCAATATCAAGTACTGAGAAATGCAGCAAAAAGTATTGGTTGTGATATTTTTCCCGATTATCATAAAGTACTTGAAGTAAAAAGGCAATGCTACCCCACGGATATTGATGTAACGGAAAGCTACGCTTGTGTAAGTTTGCAGTCATTACTGGATCACACAACCAGAAGATTATTTGAAGTAATGTCTGAAGACGACCTTACACAGATTAGTGTAAATTCAACGTTTTTACACAAGTGGGGATGTGACGGATCATCAGGTCATGCTGAGTACAAACAGTCATTTATCGACGAAAATGTGTCAGATTCATATATGTTTTTGACATCATTAGTTCCACTGCGTCTGTATGAAAAGGAAAATAAATCTGTTGTGTATTGGACAAATGCAACTCCTTCTTCTACAAGGTGTTGTCGCCCGGTACAATTCCAATTTCAAAAAGAAACTACAGAATCTACGAAAAATGAAATTGCTAGAATGGAGTCTGAAATAGCAAACTTAAATGAAACTGTTATTAGTTTAAAGGAAAAGACTTACAAAGTCTACCATAAACTTGTGTTCACAATGATAGATGGCAAAATAGCGCAGACAGTTACGGACACATCATCATGTGCAGTGTGTTTTATATGCAAGTCAAAGCCATCAGAAATGAATAACCTTGACCAAGTGCGAAATAAAACTGTGGATACGGAGGCTCTCAAGGTCGGTTTATCCCCGCTTCACGCACGGATTAAATTTATGGAATGCATATTACATATTGCGTACAATATGTCATTTACCAGTTGGAGAACGAACGCAACTACCAAACAACAAAAAGATGAAGAGAAGAAAAGAATCCAAAGTGAGCTGTTTCAACGTTTAGGTCTAAAAGTGGATTTTGTAAAGCAAGGAATGGGAACATCTAACGATGGAAATACGTCTAGAAGATTTTTCAATAATGCAGACATTGTAGCTGAAGTCACAAGAGTCGATAAAGAACTTATTCATCGGTTTGGTATAATATTGCAAACAATTAATTCTAGTGCATTAGTTGATTCGGATAAGTTTGGTAGTTATTGTTACGAGACTGCTGAACTATACGTAAGCCTGTACAGCTGGTATATTATGCCAAATACTGTGCATAAAATCTTGCTGCATGGCAAAGAAATAATAAGTGTTGCTGCCTTACCTATTGGGATGTTATCTGAGGAAGCTCAAGAAGCGCGAAATAAAGATTACCGCAATTATAGGTTAGGTCATTCAAGAAAATGTTCTCGTCTATCATGTAATGAAGATGTTATGAATATGCTCTTAGCTACCTCAGATCCCCTTATCAACAGTTTACGTGCAGTACCGAATAAAAAATACTATCCTCTTCACGATGATGCCAAAGCTTTATTAGTGGATAGCACCCATCTCTCAATCAATGTCTTCTCTATTTAATATTTAGTTTATTAATTTTTATTTATTTAAAAATGCTGATTTAATTATATGAAATTCATGTGAAAAAATTTGATGAATATTTTCATGTTAATAAAAAAAAAATACGTGTTATATCTTTCTCTTTGTAAACTGGTACATCCATTATATCATTTTAATAAAGTATTATGAAGAAACGCAACGTCTTTTCATTTAAAAATAATATTTTCCGCATGCCCGTACTACCTGCACCACTGTGCGTCCGTCTGTCTGTCACAGCGCTGTATCTTTTGAACAGTAATAGGTAGACACTTGATAAAAATAAAGGGTGTCCTATACAAGAACCGCGTTTTTGACAAGTTTTATAAATATTGTACGGTGGAACGGAAACCGTCGTGTGCGAGTCCTTCTCGCACTTGGCTGGTTTATCCATAAATCTTAACTAATCGAAGGTATCTACTTCCTAAACTGTTTCACCCATAACAGTCATAGCTTTCATCTTTTTGAAATGGGTTTTTTACTTATTAACTTTAGTAATTTTATTGAACAACATAAAAAAAACAAAATATACAAAAGAGCGGTTTTCAACATCAAATAATAAAACATAGTGCATTTTCCGAACGGGAAAGTTTTTAAACACGCAATTAATAATCAGATCTTGTTTAAATGGTCTAAACACTATGTTTATTTACTCAACATCGGCGTCGCATTCGAGTCCTATATAACGTATTATATACATTTTATGTCCACGCGGGGAGCTAGCTGCCCCACGTGGCTTTCTTTACCCTTAACGCGCTTGCGTCAACCCTCAAAGTCCCGCAAAATCGGCTCAAATACGATGCAAGATACTAAGAGCCCATAAACATTAACAGTGTTATTACAAAAAGCGGTTTAGCTGAAAACCCAGGTTTAAAGCTCTATAAACTACGGTTTAAACCAAAATGATATTACAAAACGTGGTTTTTCGAAAAACCGTGGACCATATCATGGTCTAACGCTAAACCTCGGCGGCCCCTAGTTTAAACGATCAAACTATGGTCTAAATCGTATCAGTCAAAGTTTCTCTTGTATTTTATAGCATCTTTTTCATTGTGTTGTGTTGTTTTTACCCGAAAATGGATCTTAACATGGTCGATTTAATTGATATTGAGGATATTGAAGCCGCTGAGTTGTTGGAAACGCCACGCCGACACAACATAAATCGTGTTTGAATCAATCAAATAAATTAAAATTAAATTTGAATCAATTAAACACTGATTTCAAGTTAATCGAAGTAATTTATGTTTATTTACTTTTTCCTCGGTACTCCAATTCTCAGATCGTTTTTTCTTTTGTTGGTCCATCACAATAATTATGATATTAAAATAAAATTACCTACTATAGAAGGTAATACTATACAAAGAGGCAATTGTTCTATTAGAAACTTCGATAACTTAAAAATTCCAAAGCTAAATGAACTTTGTTCAACTTGCGATGGTTTTGTTTAAGGTTATGGTTTCATATAATGCGCGAAAATTTTACGTTTCGTTACACGTACCTAGATGTATTATTAGTACTTAATACGACATTAAGTCATGTGCTTAAACCTAAACAAAACTGCAATCGACGAAATAACTAATATTCCATGCAAATTAACACTCTCAATATTTTTAACACTCCTAAACATCATAATAATCATTAGCGTATTAACAAAAAGTTTTCATTTTTGAGCATACGGAACGTTGCAATAGAATGATAACATGGTGAACGAATAATATTTGTATTACTCTGTGGTTGTTACAAAGACAATGGTTCAAATGACGGCACTAAGAAGACCACGGTTTTTTGAAGTTTTGTAATACGGACAAATTTAGACCATGGTTCTGCAGATAAGCCTGGACTTCGTAGCACAGGTTTAAATCAAGGTTTATTTAGTTTTTTGTAATAAGACTGTAACAGCTTGAATCGGAAAATTACAGCAGTCGAAACGTAACAACTACCGCTGTAGCGTGACGCTTAACTCGCCTCTGTATTCATGAACTTAGGTTTGCAAATCGGATCCACGTTTAACCATATTATTGATTTTTCAACGAGCAGTCTCATTGATACATCTCATGATGAAATGAAAGTGTGCCACTTTTTTTGTTGATTTCTTACAAATTATGACATAAATGTACGCAATATCACATGCAATACATGCGTTAATAAATTCTGAACAAGTACACGTAAAAAAATGTTTGGGACACCATTTTATTACGGCAATATTTGTAAGGTTTTCAAGAAGTAGCAATCCAAAATGGCGCTTTTCAGGGGCACTTTGTAGTTTCATTTGCAAATATCTTACGAAATATGACACAAATGGTGTATAAGATAACACATGGTTTAGGCGTTATTAATCACTGGGTGGGTTGCAATAGTTTTCTTTGAGCGTACTTATTTCCTTTCTTCGTCATTATTTTAACATTGAAAGTAGTGGAAATGAAATACCCGAACGTGTATATTTAATTATATAACAAACAACATTTTTAGGGTTCCGTAGTCAAATAGGAACCGTTATAAATAAATAAATAAATATCGTCTGACATTGCACACAGCACCATCTAGTTCCAAGTTAAGCACTTAATTAAGGCTTGTGTTATGGATACCAGAGGGGCAATTCCCGTATTTTTAAGAACGTTCACATTCTAATCTCAGTGTCAATCTATCAAAAATTGTATAGCGTTTTCCTACATTTTTGACATAAGACTGTCGCTGAGATAAGATTGCGACTTGAATTTGAACGTTTTTAATTACGGGAATTGGCCTTCTGATGGTTGATACACTACTTAAATACATTTTTTTTTCGTAAATACATACATATTATAAATATACATCCATGACTCGGGTACAAATGTCCATATTCATCATACAAACATTTGCCCCTACCGGGATTCGAACCCAGGACCATTTGGTTTCGCTGACTACACTTAGCCACTGTAGCCACTACACCAAACGTGTCGTCATAGTTTCGCCATGTCTGTCTGTCCGTCCGTCTGTCCGTCCTCGCTTAATCTTTGTGACCGTTAGCACTAGAAAGCTGAAATTTGGTACAATATGTATAACCAGCACGCCGACAAATACACTCGAGAGCAATGAATCCGGGTCACTTAAAGAATCCTAAAAATCTCGGAAACTGAAAATGCTAGGTTAATGCAATAAATTGTATTTAATAGACAATGTAATACTCCTTAAATGAAGGTATTAAAACTTCTTAGTTATTGTAAAGTTATATCATAAAAAAATCAAATTTGAAAAAGGGCCACTTTCGAAGATGGAACTACGAAATTACAGCATTTGGTTTTGCTTTTGTTTGTAATCTGTCATTTATGTGGGTACATAAACCATGTTGATAGTGCTCTATATTCATTATTCAAGCTGAAATTATGTCGCTTACGCCTGAAGAATGCACCAGAATACTTACAATGCTGGAAACCGGCCGGAGTCAGCGCGATACAGCCAGGACTGTCGGTGTGTCGCTGTCAACAGTACAAAGAGTTCTCCGACGTTACGAAGAAACTGGTTCTAACCTACGCAGACCAGGAACGGGCAGAACCAGGTGTACCACAGCACGAGAAGACCGATACTTGGTGAACACCATGCTTCGAAATCGCTTTCTCACAGGAACTGAACTCACCAATCAGTTTCGACGCCTCGGAGGAAGTAACCCAAGTGCATGGACAGTAAGACGTCGGCTTGCTGAATCTAACTTAAACCCCCTTAGACCTGCAAACGGCCCTAAACTGGAGCGTGGGCATCGTATTTCAAGACTAAGATATGCCCAGAGCCACGTAAATTGGAGTATTGAAGATTGGTCAAAAGTTATGTTCTCCGACGAATCAAAATTTATGCTCTACAAGCACGATGGAAGACACAGAGTGTATCGAAGACCAGGGGAAAGATTCAAGCAAGCATGCATCGAAGAAAAAGTAGCCTATGGTGGTGGGTCTGTACTTGTGTGGGCCGGAATTTCTTCTGAAAGTCGCACAGAGCTGGTGATCATAGAAAACGGCTCTTTAACTAGCGTAAGATATGTGGAAGAAATCCTCAATGATCACGTTGGTCCATTTATGGTCAATTTAGGTGAGGATGCTATATTTATGCATGACAATGCCCGACCTCATACAGGTAGGATTGTGAATGACTACCTTCAAGAGATGAACATTACTCGTATGGAGTGGCCAGCGCGCAGCCCTGATATCAACCCGATCGAGCATGCTTGGGACGAGCTAGGCAGATGCGTAAAACAACGAAACCCTCCCCCAATCACGCTTCGTGAGCTCAAAATTGCTCTCACAGAGGAATGGGAGAATATTCCCCAAAATCGTATAAGGAACTTGGTGTACAGCATGCCAAACCGCGTAAACGCAGTAATGGAAGCACGAGGAGGCAATACTAAGTATTAAAATTCAAGAAAATCGTAATAAAGTTCAAAAATTTCATGTTTCCTATTTTTGTTTTAAGGAGAGATCAGCAGTTTTTTTCTTTATGTAATTTTGTGTTAATAAAATGTATTTTTTTTTACTTTCATTTAAGGAGTATTACATTGTCTATTAATTCCATTTTTTTGCATTAACCTATCATTTTTAGTTTCCGAGATTTTTAACATTCTTTAAGTGACCCGGATTCATTGCTCTCGAGTGTAGTAAAAAAAAATTGAAAAAAATGTTTTATTAGGGTAGCCCCCCTATATGTAAAGTAGGAAGTGATTTTTTTTTTAATTTTAACCCTACCGTGTGATTGTGATATATTGTTGGAAAGGTATTTAAAAATGAATAGGGGTTTACGAAAATAATGTTTTGATAATGTCAATAATTTCGGAAATAATCGCTCCAAAAGTAAAAAAAACAATGTGAACCATAAGTTTAGAAAATATGAAAAAATTCTGAAAAGTAGAACTTTATAAGGACTTTCTAGGAAAATCATTTTGAACTTGATGGAAACAACAGTTTTTGTACAAAAAAGACAAAAAGTTGTACAAAATAATTTCTGGACTAAGTTTGTAGTATAATCGTTTAAGCAAGCATTTTTCTTAACTTCGTTTACATATTTTATTAGCCTGAACGTATCTTTTTTCAAACAAAAAAAGAATTATTAAAATCGGTTCTCGCAATCCAAAATTACCACCGAAAACTTCTGGCACGTCTATGTATTAATTAGTAACCCAATTCCCCGAGATATGGCGCTGTAGGTACTTATTACATTGGGTCGGGTATTATCGAATTGTTCGGTTGATCTCTCCTTGGCATTGGCGGTATCTTTTAACTTCATAAAACTTGTATCAGGAACATGCTAAGGCAATTTAGAGCAAAACTAAAATTCATTTTTTTAACGCCATCAAAATGTTAAGGTAAAACCAGTTCATAAATGGTTCGATAGAATCTATCGAACCATTGACAAGACACAATGAGAGTGAGAGGCCCAAAGATAGTCATCATGACCAGGCCCGGTCGACTTTGTAATTTGTATGGGGCACTGAACAATACCTATTGGGGATACTGAGGTGTTGCCAGTAATTGTAAAGTATGATGACAGACCTATTAATTTAGGTCTATCATCATACTTTACAATTGTATGGCAACACTGGACCGTTACAACACTTAAAAATGGCCGTCGTTTGTTGTTTACGAACGACGTTCGACTGTTTGTTTGTAGTTTTGTTGAAAACAAAACGTTTTGCGATTTACCATTTTTCTTTTTTCCGCGTTTACGTCAAGTTGATCACGTTCTCCTCTGTAACCGTGTTGAATTAAAAGTGGTGTTGTCGTGGTAATGTCTAAAATGTTATAAATGTATCAAATGTTCCCACATTTGAAACATTTACGTCTCAGCAGTAAAAGGGTGCTCTGTGCGTCTCAGGCTCACCTCGTGCCTCGAGCAGACCCCCACATCAAATTGTACCGATTCCCTAAACCTGGGCTAACAAATGCACAGTGGTAAGAGCACTTAATCAATCTTAACATAACCTAACAATCTATTTGGTTATGGGACCGATTGCTATAATAAGTTTTCATTTATTTTCAGTTGTCAAAATTGTGGGTTAAATTCTGTTTCCCTGTGGAGCATAGTCTTCTCTAGACTTTCAGCTGAAGTTGTATGCTGAACACAGAATGTTGTGTACCTTACATTTTCAAAGAACAGCATTTACCGATTTCGCTGGGAAGAAGCAGAACAAATAGGCCGTTCCTGACGCTGAACAGGTGCAGGTAATTTCAATAATAAAATTTATCTTCATTCATATTTTTTGTATACTCTGTTGGTTTAGGTAGTATACTAAAGGTAAACAACTTATTAATGTACTTTAACGTGTTTCTATTTTTAGTATCTAGTACATTTTACATTCATTATTAGATTTGTAAAATTGTAGCTCTGTCGTATGTTAATCAAAATGTGATACGCAACAACAATGATAGGCTCCACTGCTGTTTATACTTACTGAATAATAAAGGTATAAATCATCATCATCAATACATTTGATTTAACATATTTATAATTATATTTTTTCAGAAACAATCAACGCAGGCCAGATCATTTGTATGCACAACCTGGATCATCACACCATCGCACAAATCCCATTCCTGGGCCATCGCGAAAATTAATGGATATCACAAATATTCAGCAGGTAATTAATTGTTGTTATTAACCTAAACATTGATAACAAAAAACACACAAGAGACACTGACGGCTACAGTACATCCAATTTTGAGGGATTCGGATTTGCAAATAAGACTAGATTAACAAATCCAAATCCATCAAAATTATGTGTTTGTGTATATGGTGTGTGTATGCCTGTTATATTGTGTATATGTGTATAACTCTTAGTTGTTACTGGCGGTGAAGGGTAAAAAACAGTCAACTATTAGAAGACTGCTTTGATTAATAGTCAGTCAATAAGAAAAAAATAACATGTCTTTACAGCCACACAGTCAGGTTTAAAGACAATGAAGGAGTTCTCTGTATTCCTGTATGTAGTGATTCTAGGGTAGTAAAATAATACTTGTTGCAACTATTATGTACATTTCAATATTTTGTTTTTTTTTTGTTTTAGTACAAAGCTGTCTCCGTTCCTGAAGAACCTGTGCATAAAATTCCTTTGGACACCTCCAAAGACTATGCAGCAGTATCTCAGCCTGGCCCATCAGAAATGGCCTGGATGGAAATGGAATGGCCTGGCTCATTAAGAGCACACAAAAATACCACGAAATTATACCGTTACCGATACCGCTTGTTCTGAAAGATGGTTTAATAATCATCAATCCTGCTATTCAAATGTATGAAACTTCAGATGTTTTTGCAGTCAAAAATAAGTTACAATAACAAAACAGTCAATATTTGTGCATTAATTTTGTAATTTCAAGCAAAACATATATTTGAACAAACATTTTGGAGAATTACAAGTATTCTATGTTGATATGCGATTTTTTCTAAGTTGTAAAATGGATTTGTAACTATTTGCTACTATTAGTCCGGTCATTTTAGACATAAAAATAGTGATCAAATAAAGAAAATTCCGACAGAGCCAAATCTTCGTAGAGACCTTAGGTTTACCACAAGGAATAAAGTGTCAAAAGTCCCCATCAGTCCCATGTGAGCTTAGGGACTTATTCGGGGCCCAAGGTAAAAATTTTAGGTTTTTTGGATTTTTCTCGAAAACGGTAAGTTTTATCGAAAAAGTACCTCAGAGCAAAGTTGTAGATCTTAAAATTCTCTATAAAAATGGTCCCTATGATTTTTTCTCTAAGACCCACTATTTCCCAGATATTACGCTTGTAAGAATCACGTTCTACATAATATGCACACATTTCCACACCACCTGTGAGGTAGTGTACTCGGCGTAGTGTGCAGGTCATGGCCGAGTGGTTGGTGAACGTAGCGGTGGTCGTCGAGCCCTACTCGATCCCCAGCAGCTGGCTGGGTGACGAGGACGACTCGGTGGCACTAGCGGCGCGGTCTTCCACAGACTCCCCTCCCCTCTCGCTATTAGAGAGAGGACCGGGATACGTGGCCGCCGCGTGGGGAGACTTTGCCCTTGTGGGGGTATATTTCTCCCCAAACCGCCCTCTCCAGGACTTTGAGAATTATCTCGGAGTCCTGGCCGCCATGGTCGGCAGGGCGGCGCCGCGTCAGGTCTCCGTGCTGGGAGACCTGAATGCCAAGTCGGTGACCTGGGGCAACCGGGCCACCGACGCTCGCGGGCGGGCGGTGGAGATGTGGGCAGCCTCCTCTGGACTCTCCCTCTTGAACAGAGGAAGCGTCCAGACATGCGTGCGGCGTCAGGGTGGCTCAGTAGTGGACGTCACTTTCGCCACCCCTGGGTTAGCCGCGCACGTGCTGAACTGGCGGGTGGACCTGGTGGAGACTATGTCGGACCACCGCTACGTGCGGTTCGACATCTCCGCCAGTGGCCCCGGAGCGGTGCAGCCCCTCTCGGGGCGATCACCGTTTCCGCGGTGGGCTTTCACCCGCCTGGACAGGGAGGCAGCGGCGGAGGCGGCGTTCATCCAGGACTGGCTGTCGCCTCCTACCACCGGCCTGGATGTGGACACCATAGCGGGCCAGCTGAGGGAGTCTCTGACCGAGGTGTGCAACTCCAGCATGCCCCGGTCTCGCCGCCCGGCTCCCCGCCGCGCCGTCAATTGGTGGTCGGAGGAACTGGCGGGGCTCAGAACCGCCTGCGTGGCAGCCAAGAGGGCCTACACGCGGAGTCGGCGGCGGCGTCGACGCAACCGGCCCGACGAGGACCGCCTCTACGAGGTGTACGTGGAGGCAAAAATGGGCCTCGATCGGGCCATCGCCGCCGCTAAAGACTCGGCGAGAGCCGAGCTGCTGGAGGGTCTCGACAACGACCCATACGGGAGACCGTATAAGGCGGCACGCAACGCTTTGGTCCCCCGGTTGTCGAGACCCTGGAGCCCACATTTCTGGATGGGGTGGTTCAGTCCCTGTTTCCGTGCAGGGACAACTTCACCCCGCCAGTGATGTGTGGAGCCCCGCTGGAGGAGGAGGAGGAGGAAGAGGAGGCTCCCTCTCCTGTCACGGAGTCGGAACTTGGCGCGGCGATTGTGCATATCCGCGCCAAGAAGACGGCTCCGGGCCCCGACGGTGTCCCGGCGAGGGTGGTGGCAATTGCCGCCATGGATGAGCGGTTTCGGGACCTCTTCAGCGCATGCCTTGCGTCTGGAAGGTTCCCGAAACCGTGGAAGGAGGGGCAGTTGTGCCTCCTTCGCAAGGAGGGCCGCCCTGCAGACTCCCCCTCGGCATACCGGCCCATCGTTCTGCTCGATGAGGTCGGAAAAATGTTCGAGGGGATAATCGCTGCCCGCCTAAAGGGCCATATGCGGCGTATCGGGCCGGACTTGTCGGACGCTCAGTTCGGTTTTCGTGCTGAGCGTTGGACGGTGGACGCGCTGGCCTGCCTTAAGAGGCAGGTGAAGGAGGCGGTGGAGGTGGGGGACGGATTGTTGGCGGTGTCATTCGACATTGCCAACGCCTTCAACTCTGTTCCCCACAGCACCATCCTAGAGGCGCTCCGATTCCACGGGATGCCTCGATATATGCGGCTTTTACTGGCCAGCTACCTGGAGGATCGGGCGATCGTCCTCGTGAACAGGGCTGGTCAAGTCCGGCGGTACGCAGTCGAGGCCGGCGTTCCACAGGGGTCAGTCCTGGGACCTCTCCTCTGGAACGTCGGCTACGACTGGCTCTTGCGGGGAACTCTCCTCCGAGGTACGAGTGTCGTCTGCTACGCGGATGACACTCTCCTCACCGCCCGGGGGGAGAGTTTCAGGGAGGCGGCCAACTTGGCCTCAGCGGGCGGATCCTTGGTCGCAGGGAGGATCCGCCGCCTAGGATTGACGGTGGCGCTGCACAAGACCGAGGCTGTGTTCTTCCACGGGCCTCGGCAGCGCCAACCACCAGACGCCCACATATTTGTGGAGGGCGTCCGAATCGAGGTGAAGGCCCAGATGAAATATCTGGGCCTTGTACTCGACAGCAGGTGGCGTTTCGGCCCGCATTTTAGCAGGCTGTCGACGCGCCTGCTGAAGACTGCGGGCGCCTTCTCGTGGCTGCTCCCCAATTTGGGGGGGCCCAGCGCGCGATGCTGGCAACTCTACGCCGGCATCTTGAGGAGCATGGCCCTTTACGGGGCCCCTATCTGGGAGGACTCCCTCCAAAGGCGGGAGAACGCCGCCGCCTTGTGGGCCCCCCAAAGGGCCATAGCCCAGCGGGTGTCGCGGGCCTACCGCACGGTGGGCTTCGCGGCAGCGTGTGCTCTGGCTGGCACCCCTCCTTGGGAACTCGAGGCGTGGGTGCTCGCCAGAGTATACGAATGGACGGCGGGGCGGAGGGCGAGAGGAGAACGCCCCGCCCCGGAAGAGCGGAAGGCCGTCCGGCGGGAGGCGAGGGACGCCATCGTCGTCCATTGGACGAGGGACCTCGCCACCGCAGCCTTCGGCCGCCGAACCCTCGACGCGATCGGGCCGGTCCTGCGAGACTGGCTCGATCGGTCGCACGGGTTCCTCTCGTTCCGTCTGGTGCAGGTGCTGTCCGGACACGGTTGTTTCGGATCGTACCTGCACCGAATCGGACGGGAGGAGACACCGTCGTGCCACGACTGTGGCGCGGCGGAGGACGCGGCGCAGCACACCCTCGCGGCGTGCCCGTCGTGGTCCGAGCCGCGCCACGGTCTCACTGCGGTGATCGGACCGGACCTCTCACTCCCCGGTTTGGTTACGGCCATGCTGGGCGATGAGAGGTCCTGGGCGGCAGTGGCCTCCTTCTGCGAACACGTCATGTCCCAGAAGGAGGCGGCGGAGCGCGCGCGGGAGGACGATCCTCACGCGGCGGCGCTCCGAAGACGGAGGAGGGGTCGGAGAGGACGTCAGTATGACGGCCATCTCCGACTCCTCCCCGGTGGAGGCCAGCAGGCAACGGGTGCGGGGAACGTACTATGTAGAACGTGATTCTTACAAGCGTAATATCTGGGAAATAGTGGGTCTTAGAGAAAAAATCATAGGGACCATTTTTATAGAGAATTTTAAGATCTACAACTTTGCTCTGAGGTACTTTTTCGATAAAACTTACCGTTTTCGAGAAAAATCCAAAAAACCTAAAATTTTTACCTTGGGCCCCGAATAAGTCCCTAAGCTCACATGGGACTGATGGGGACTTTTGACACTTTATTCCTTGTGGTAAACCTAAGGTCTCTACGAAGATTTGGCTCTGTCGGAATTTTCTTTATTTCAATTGTCTAAAATGACCGGACTATATAATAAAAGTATTAAAAAAAACCTTTGTTTATTTTAACCCTGCTCAGATCTTGAAGAAATGAGGACTAGAAACAATTCTGTCATTTCCAGTTTACTTTGGTTTACTCCTTTATATTTTAAAAGTACTCTTTGGCCTTTCCGAAGTAAATTGGAAGTGCAAGAATTGTTTCTAGTCTCTAAATATATTTTATAACACAAATGATTTGGTTCAAATTTTCCGCCAGTAATTGTTGCACTGGGGCAGATCAGAGAGGGCGGTAGAGTCGAATTCCGTTTCATTTTCTTCCTATGAAGTGAACATTCTTCCCGTCAGGGTATATAATAATATGTTCTGTGATCATGACTATCTTTGGGCCTCTAACTCTCATTGAGTCGGTCATTTTAAAGATCGCTCCGTACTAGTTCATTTCGGACAGTGAACTAGTTCATTCTATTAGTTCTATTAGCTCTATTCGGTCTTCGGTCTTGGTCAGCATTTCCAAAGAGCACAGAGCGAAATACATAAGATTGTAATGTAACACTACGTTTAGGTACTGAATGCACTAAAAATCTATAGTTATTTATCTCTGTTTACTATTAATACTTACAGTAGAAATATTTATACTAAATAACCAGATTGAGATGTATGAATTATGATATTCTCTGTCGGGAATGTAGGTATAATTTTAACCGAGATATTTATTACCATTCAAATGTAAATCTGTGACCAAAAGTTGTTATTGTATTAATTAATTTTATTTAATTGGTTTTCCTATAAAGTGAACAGGCTGGATTATCATCCTAATCAATCGCTTAGAAAATAATGTTTTCCCATTATTATACTCGTACATACGTATGAAATTAAAACATTTGTTACAGTAAACAAACAAACAATAAACAGCATACAAAACGCCCCACAATAACATCGATTAATTACACGATCAAAAATGCGCGCCAAAACATGGGTTGATTGTATTGTACGCGCATCTCATTTGATCTCATTCTAGCGGATTCGGTCAGTCGGGTAGCATCGTCATTCTTCGGCTATTCTCTTCTGTTCTCATTCAGACATTGAACGAAATAGTATCTATCAAATTATCACATATTATCAAATCAGTCACTGTCTCTCTCGTTCTCACGGATCTGACGGATCACAAATGTACTAGTTCGAAAAGAGCTGTTAGACCGATTAGACCGATTACAAGTCAGCGTTCGGAAACGTTTCTTCTAGTACAGTGCGAAGATACGGTTCCTATTCGTTCATCGTTCGCGAACTACACAAGACTACCCAAAGAGTATAGTAAAAATAGAGTAAACATGGCATGACATGACATGGGCATGGACCATAATCCACCACGCGGGCCCAGTACGGGTTGGTAGATGTCACAAGCCTTAGAATTTTAGGTTCTAGGACATGCCGGTTTCCTCACGATGTTTTCCGTCCCATTTTGAGAGCAGCGGGGATGAAATAATTTACACAAAGTACACCGCCTGTCTGGGTTTGAACCTATGACCTACATCTTGTAAGCCACGGCCGTTACCACTGAGCCACCACTGCTTTATCGTTTTTTTTACTCGCTTATTAATCCTGATGCCACCCCTCTACTGTATTTATCGTGCTGTGGCGTTAATCATAGAAGCTAAATAGCAACAATGAGTCAATCCAGGTCTTTGAAAAATAATCGTTAAGCGACTGATAGTTTTGTGTTTCAGGTGAACTGTTAAAACAGTTAACCATCCTTCTGGGATTTGATTATTTGTTAGGTGAGCAAGAGCTGTGCATTTTGCAATGTGCGCACGTCGCCATGAAAACACAAAACATTAATCAGTTCAGTCATTCGCCGAAACAACGATATTTTAGTAATAACTCAAAAAAAATTGCACGTCTAATGGTAGCTAGCATGTACCTATTTGAGTAGCGCGAAAACTCGATCATCAGCGTCCGCACCAAAAAGTTACAAGGAATTTTCTATGGCGTAGTCATTGATTCGACAAAAGTTAGGTGTCTAGAGTTAAGTAGGCGCAGTTCGAGTCCGCGCCGTTTGTTTTCCTGATTTGAAAACATTTGGTCACAGCTGTTACCTACTCTAACCTAGGGAGTTCTCAGAACAATCCTTAGTCGATGCTAGTACTTTGCCAGACACTATCACGACAAGCTTGCTCTATCCCAACTAATGACAGGTGGTCACATTCACATCGTTCTAAGCTGACTTAACGATGGGGTTCCCTAACTCAGCCTAGTGTAGCGAGCACAGTTTCGAAACGAGCGAGCGATGCGAGCCCACAGACGATATGACTGAGCAGAGCGCGCTTATTCAAGCAACGAGCAAGCGAAGCGACCCAATCTATGGCACGATTATTAACGAGCGGTGTAAGCTGGCTTATGATTTGGCGTCAGTAGTGGTGCTCGCTTCGTTAGTTGACTCACTAAAGCAGCTTTTCTTGTCAAGGCAGCTCGCGTCTCTCGCTCTTCACATAATAAAGCGAGCTCCGCTTATTCTACGCTTATTCTGGTGTGCTCGCATCATTCGGTCGTTTTGATGACGAGCTTGCTGATCTTATAAGAGGGCTCGCTTCGCTCGCTAGTTGCTTGAATAAGCGCGGTCTGCTCGGTCGTGGTGACATTGAGTAGCATATGTAAACACGCAAAGCTCACTCGTGTCAAAGATAGGCTCGCTTCGCACATTTGTCTTAAGAGCTTACTTATAGTATGATTAAGTGCGTTCTGCTCATTCATTTCAAGGGCAGGCTCACTTCGCTCGCTGTATCGGGAGAGCCTTTGGCTCGCTTGCTCATCTGGTGTGTAAGCGCGCTCCACTCGTTCAGCTCGTAAAAAGTATTCCCAGTTCTAACCTAACCTGCCTTACCGAGGGTGGTATAACCGAGCTGTAGTAATCACTGGCTAATCAGTGATACCTTTAACACCAGCAACTGCCGCGGTATGCTCGCATCGCTCACTCAGATCGAGCGCCGATGTTACATTTTCAATCAAACCGTCACCTATATAGCGGTGTCCCCTTACTTATTCTTTTGCCGTTGAAACCTCTGAATGTTCGCGCAATCTTCACACATACTTGCACCAAGGTACAGCGCTGCCGAGTGATAACATGACAGTTTTAGACTTCCCTTTAGCTTTTGTATTTGCTCATAACTAAATTTTTAGGCGTATTGTGTTCTTTATGATGTAAACTTCGAATGTCGTCTACTTTTGCATTTGTGAAAAAATCTTACGGTTTTTGATACTGCCTTATGTAGTCTTTGTATTTGCTCGAGACTGGACTTCAAATAATTATAGTTATTTGGGTGGCACAAAATATTATAATTTAGTATTCAAAACTGGACAGCATGGTCAGGTTGGTTGGTTGTTTCTGACAAATAACTCACTTGTACCAGGAGAGAATGAACGCAGAGTAGTCATTCCGTAGTACTCTGATGTTTCATTCAAGCGCAGAATAAGGTGGTTGTTTGGGGCTGCGTAATTGCCACCCCTAACTTTAGGGAGGGAAATGAAATGTGGTTGATTCATTCACGCTATCCTTGTCTAGTCCTTGTCCGTGTCTTGTTGTAAAACATATTATATTGAATGAGCAACTATGAACATCGGTTTGTTCTCTCGAACACAACCTCGGTAGCGTCCGGCATGAGCGGAACGCAACGCATGCAAAATAAGTACAAGGATAACTTAACCGAGAAGGAGTTCGTATTCTCGATTTTTTTCTTTTAAAGTCGATTGTTTTGGTGGAACCATAGAGCAACACGGACCACCGCCGGTCGTGTTGCTCTATGGTGTCCGGCAATGGACTGCGATACAGTTGATTGATATTTCGACGAACAAAAAAACGTTTAAATTAATTGTATCAATAATTAAAACGATCGTCCAGTGTTTTTGCCTCAATTGATACACCACATAATTACCTTAACTAGTTGTTTAAGAAACTCATGGCTAGTGGGTGATACTGATAAGCTAAATATCTCCTGGCAACACTCAAGCTGTTAGATACGTCCTACAATCAAATAAAATAAATCTATAGAACTTTGTAGTAAATATTTAAGTTTTAGGTTTACATAATTTTTATTTAGTGTAGATACTAAATAAAAATTATGTAAATGTTTTTTTCAGTTACTTAAAAGCTTGTTTTTAAAACAATTTTACCTATATTTTATTTAAAAGGATTGCTTAGAGGCCTTTTCTTCATTCTTTAGGAAAACAAATTTCGATACATAAACATTTTTTGCAGAATAAAAGCAAGTTAATTGTAAAATTGTTGCCAAGTCAACACCGAAAGTTTACTGGATCATCTACCTAGTGCCATCTCTTAGCATGACATGACGTCATTGGAGATTCGTGCAGTAGGCGTCCCTAATGGCTGGGCTACTGTCCTTTCCTAGTATTTATGTGAAACTTTAGATGTCTCTCTTCGGTAAAACGTACGAATAATTTTATTGATGTAGAAGACCTCCTACCGGGTTCTGCGCTCCTAGTACAAATTGAAGACGCGGCGTACGGCCTGCCAACGCAGCGCTTCCGTTTTCATAAAATATTTCTCCTTGTCTCTACCCTCCATACTCAAATCTCAAATCGTTTATTGCAATCCTTATTGTACAATTACAGGTGGTAGATAAAAGAAAAATAATAGAAACAAATATGGACCCTGTCGGGCAGAGCAAATTTTTAAATAAGTAGAGAGAGGAAGAACGCTTTATTAATTTTCTTTGTTATTTTACAATTATTTTATATCCTATATTACCTAAGTATTTATATTTCCATTCATTCACTTATTCTATTAATATTTTATATGCACATTTATCTATTCATTTATCATGTATTTAATTATATTTAATATTGCTTACTTCTTTACTTGCTTAATTTTTTATAATTATTATTAATGTAGTATATTTATTAGGTACTTACCTATTGTTTTATATTTATTTTACCTAATAAAATAAATATCTATTATTCATTGTTATGTATTATTATTATTGAATTTATCTGTTTGATATTCTTGTTCTGTGTACTTTATACTTTTTTTAATTAAGTATTACTGGTTTAGTTTATTTAAAAATAAACTGGTTTTATTTTGTTGTTTTATCTTTTCTGTAATTTATTATATATTTTTATTGACATTGAATAGGTATAGACTAGATGAATGTAGTTTAAGGCGGGAGGGGGGCAAACTTGTCTATTTTTATGGCGAAAAGAATAATTTGTTTGTATGTCTCCTCGTGTGCTGTAAGAATCTGGATATTTACGGACTAATTTACACAATTCTAAGATATAAATACCTAACTAAGGTGAGAATCTTGTGTTTTTGAAAGTAAGGTTTGCAACTATATGTTCGTTCTATATTGGTAATTATTCGTATTAGCTTTTTTTGGAGAGTAAATAAGGAGGGAGCGTCTGTGCTATTTCCCCATAAGATGATGCCATAGTTATACCAAGCGTGGGCATACGCGTAGTATGTGACTAGTGCGGTTTGTAGTCTTTTTATTTCGCGGAGAGCATAATTAAAACGTTCAAATTTTTGATTTTACTGTCTGTATATGTGTATTCCAGTTTATATGAGTGTCTATTGTTAAACCTAGGAGGGTGAAATTGTAGACTTTTTTTTTTTTTTTTTAAACTTTGCCTCACTAGGAATTTCTCCTGTGTCGTGGGTGCGTTTACAAACATTTAAATTCACATACACAAATAGCCAGACCCGGAACAACTACTTGCAGGTCATACAAATATTTGCTCCGTGCGGGGATCGAACCCGCGACACGTACCTAATGCAGCAGTCAATCGCTTAACCACTGCGCCAACCGTGAATACTCGTAAACCGTATATATAAATAGCTTATTTAATAATATTTTTAATTGCACTTTGTCGTAGGCCTTGGTCATGTCGAGTAATATCCCTATGGCATATTGTTTATTATTTATTACATTTAAAAACGTACGGTGGGCTGCATCAATTGGGTACCCCAGTTGTATTAAAATTAACTTTGAAGGGGGGTACCCGCATTGTGACGCTGACTGTACATGGATCTTTACCATGTGATTTGTGAACAGAATATTAGTCAGTTGAGTCGGTTATTTACACTCTCGGACTAATCTATTGCTTTATAAATGAAAATTGAAATTATTACTATCATATTTTTAACAGTATACCTACCTGGTCATTATTCAGTAAGTAGGTACGCTTAAAATATTAGTTTTAATATTTTATATTATAAAATAACTACAAATCTAGCACGCTCTGGAGTATTTACATTAACAATAATTCTTCTCTTCTTGTTCTCACACACTATTGTCTACAAATTTCTTATTCCTATCTCCTTTCGCGGGTCTGCTGGAAGAAATTTCTTAAGAAATAAGCAGTACCTTTGTGCTCAATTCTAATATGTCGTATTCTGTATCTTTTTTACCGTGTGAACATAAATACTAAAATAAATAAATAATTAAAAATACATGTACTTATAATGGAATCTCTAATAATTCCTATTTTGTGTTTTAAATGTTATTGAACACTCTAATATTATAATGATTGCGCCTCTTTTATTGAACCTCGAATGATTCCTATATAAAGGTCATAAAAATACTAAATCGCCAAGTAGCTGCGACCAACTTGGATGTAGTGTTCGACGTCCGCTGCCGCGGTACCACTCGCTTCGCTCGTTTGGCTCGCTCTGTGTGTCACAGTTCTAACTTAAACTTATCCCGTTGATCGGGGTACCTTGGCCTGCGAACAACTGTGAGAAAAAGCCAGAAAATTTAAAAGAGGTTCATTTATTTAAAAAAAGTTATTAGAAGCGGAAAAAAGTTTGAAGAGGTAATTTAAAAAAAATAATTGTCCTTCATTAGAAGGTCAATCAGTTTATAGCGGATCAGTTAAATATTTACCATTAAAAATAACATTTTATAAATTTTTCAATTATTATAATTATGACATTAACAATAGGGTGGAGCGTTTTTTTTTTTTAGATTTTAGTAATGGCAGACAGCGGAAAAGTTGCTTCTTGGTAGCAGGTTTAAGACTTATTATTGGGACAATTACATTAAATTAGTGGAAGTACTGCCCCAGGAACTTTGAATTTTTAAAAAAAAGGGAAAAGGTGGGTCAATTGAAAAATAAATTAAAAATTCCACGCAATATTTTTTTATTAATATAGTACAGTTTACTGTTTGACAAGATGTAAGGAAACTAAAATAAACAAAAAAATATAATAATTCGTATTAGTTCTTACGACATGAAAGTGAAAAAAAAACTAAATTTATTCAGTTTTGTACTCTTTTGTTTTGTATTGAACGAGGACATAATACGACACGACTCCAACTTATTCCTAATCCAGCCTTCCCTTCTTACCGGTCTACAGACTGCTGAGCAAGTTTCTGTAACTAATTTTATGCATCTTTTGGTTGCTTGAGTGCGACATGAGATCCCGCGAAAAACTGATACAATTTCGGAATCCACGTTACGGTAATCTGCCAACGCTTCTAAAATCACTCCAGTAGGAGTTATTTTGATAAAAGGTGGTTCCGTAGGGTTTTCCCAAATTATGAAATCCGTAAAATTTTGTGCACCAACATTGAATTGTTGTAATTAAAGTACACGCAAAGGAGTAAAGCCAGTAGAACGATCACGTATCTTTAAAATTCGTCGAAGGGCGATTTCTCTTATGTGTTTTCGATCGTCCGCTAACATGGCAATTCATATGTTTTCACAATGACCAAAATAGGCATTTTTCTGTATCACGGGATCTATCACCTGCCTGAGACTATCTGGCAGGTATCGTGAAAGTTTAATTGTATCAAACGAATGTTTGGCACCATAAATGCAATACGGAACCACATAAGAGCGTAGACTTTTACCACGAACTCCGACCATATTTTCGGATTATCTGATGGGTTTTCGGTCGAAACATAGAGCCGCAGAATACTGTTTGCCGTAGTAATGGCTTACTATGGCAAACAGTATTCTTCGGCTCCAGGTAGCCCTGGAGTGACATATTTTGCCAGGCTTAAGTGCATTCAAACTTTCGTGACACTGGCCTTTATTAATTGCTTGAATTGTTTTTTCATCCAAAATCCATCCAGGTATTTGAAAAACGGTATATATATACTTGTATGTACTATACAGGCTGGAAACTTTCAGCGGGGCAGTAAGGGGAAGTACCTTATCCGTTGCAGCTACAAGAAATTGGTCTTAGGAGACTATCCATAATTTTAATAGAATTTTGATCCCCATTCACAGATTTTCAAAATTTCAGTATTTACTTGCATTATAATATTTCCGCTGCATTTTTTTTTTGTTTATATTGAGAACAACGCCATAGCACCATACTGTTCTTAAAAGTTTTTCCTTTATAAAACTGACATGCTTCATACAATAGAACCGTGCCACCTTTTCTATTAATAAAACATATCTCAGGATCTACATGGGTTTCTCTACGAAAATCTTTATGACAATTTTGAGAAATTTCTTTTTTCTGTGAAATCGATTACATGAATGAAAAATTTACAGTAAAGTCACAGCTCAGTCAAAGTAATGTCATCATACCAAGGAGGATAATTATTCCTCTATTAATAACTAAACAAAGTTCAATTGCAATATTATTATAAAGGTGGACCACCGACAAGAAAAAGTGCCCGTGGTCCACCTAGGTGGACTGAGGTGATCCACCGGCAAGAAAAAGTGCCCGTGGTCCACCCAGGTGAACTAAGCAGGTGGACCACGACCGAATCCCGTAAAATACCTACCCACATACTCCAACTGAATGAAACGAAATTTAAATCTCGTATAAAACGCACACTATACAGCCAAGCATATTATAAGTTGGGGGATTACATCGCTGACAAAAATGCTTGGCTCAGGGCTGGTCCTGCTCCACAAGGGCGCGTAAACTAATTAATTAGCATTCGAAGATATTGTTGGAGCTGATGAAGGTTCTAAAATCTATCTTTGCATTGTATAAATTCAATCTCTTAGTATTGTATAATTACATAGCACATGTTTGAGCACTATGTACCTACTATAAAGGTTACTGGGTTCATCTTTCATCGACTTGAGAGTGCCCTGGCGGCTGAGAGTATGCCATGCTCATTCAAATATGTCGCTGGTGGTCGCCGTGTGTATTGGATCATTGAGTTCCCTTCAAAATGGTTGAGCTGAATGGTGCTGATCCAATTTGTTTCAAGTGAATTAAAATTGTTTCATCTCTCACACCGAAGCCTGTCGCTAACTCTGACGCAGTTTGCGATGGATCCGCTTCCACGATCACTTTTAATTCTTCTTTATCAACTAGGGTCTCCGGCCGTCCACGGGGTTTGTTCAGTAGGTCAAAAGTTCCAGAACGAAAACGTTGGAACCAAAAATGTACCGTGTTTTCTTCTACGGTAGCTTCCTTTTTGATCTCAGATCTTGGTCAGATCATGTGAAGGCTATGTAGATCGGTATCTGAAATGGTCTTTTGAGGAATGAACCACACAGATTGAGTGGACCTGTCCAGTCAGTGCACGCAATTGTCAGCAATCGTGCAGCTCAATTTAGACTTAAGAAGCTCAACGATTCAACGAACAATACCAAAGAAAGGACATTAGAGTAGGCCGCATAAATTACTCAAACTGCCAGATCATGATTAAACTAACTGTGAAAAATACAAAAAAAAGCAATGACCGACATAGTTCTCACATTCAAAATAATTATAATAATCTTTAAGGACCATGTATATTTGTGTCTGAAATGGTATTTTGAGGAAAGAACCACACAGATTGGGTGGACCTGTCCAGTCAGTGCACGCATTTGTCAGTTATCGTGCAGCTCAACTCAGAACTTAGGGAGGTCAACGATTCGACGAACAATACCAAAGAAAGGACATTTGGGTAGGCCATCTTTTATGGGGTACTGTGTTAAATGCTACAACAAAATACCTTGTAATATATTGCAATTAAATGAAAGAAAATTTAAAACTCATAAAAAGTTCACTGTGTAAACAAGCATATTACAAATTAGAGGATTATATCCAAGATAAGAATGCTTGGAAACATGCTGGTCCAGCTCCACAGGACAATCTAGGGTCTAGACAAAATTAAAACTTGTTGCTACTTTAATTGTGTGGTTTGTTATTTTAATGACATTGATTTACATTCTGTGACTACTTTAACTCACACACTGACATATTAATTGGTTACATAATTTGGGAAATCGTATACTTTTAAATGTTTGTAAATATGGGAACACCATGTATCTATCACTTAATTAACTTATTTATCATTGCTACGTTTATTAAATTCTTTTTACCTATTTTGGTAGAGTATTTTTTATTATAGGTGCATCGTCTTCACATATAATTATATAATTAATGTATACAAAGTATTGTAACACATTTTAAAAGAGTAACGATGGAGTTTCTTGCCCATTCTTCTCCATACGAAACTACCTTTTGGAAGGGGCGACTAGAATCAATTCTATTTAAATGTAAATGTTGACGTTCAAAAGTGCCTTTTATGTGCCTATTTGAAATAAATGCTTTGACTTTGACTTTGGCCGCATCAACTACTCAAACTGCCAGAACATGATTAAAACTGGAACAAAAACAGAAATAGTCCTCACATTCACAATAATCAAAAATAATGTAATACTTTATACAGTAAATATTAGTGTCATTGTATATGTATATAAGTATAATTATTAAGTATCTATAGATACTTATACCAAAGATTAGAAGTAAAAATAGTTAGCAAAATAAAATAAATTAACATTGCCTGTGCTTTATTGGAGCAACTCAATCCCAAGCTTTTTTGTCCTCAATATAGTTTTTGACAGTATAATAGGCATTCTGGCATAGTTTCCTCTTTATAAAAGATTTGAAGTCATTAAGGCTTAGTTCTTGAATGTGGCTAGGGTGTTTATTATAAAAACGTATACATTGGCATCTAAACGAGCCACCTATTTTCTTGAGCCTGGTAGTAGGAACAACAAATTTGTGTTGGTTCCTAGTATTTATATTATGGATATCACTGTATTTTTTAAACAGATTAATATTTTTATGTGCATACAAGAGATTTTATAAATATACTGAGAAGGCACAGTCATTATATAAATCCCTTTAAATTCGCCTCTGAGGGAGTGTCTGGGACTTAATTTATAAATTGAACGAATTGCCCTTTTTTGTAATACAAAAATCGTCTGAATATCGGCGGCATTTCCCCACAACAGAATACCGTACGACATTATACTATGAAAATAACTAAAGTATACTAAACGGGCTGTCTCTAAATCAGTTAAACCACGAATTTTCCTAACGGCGTATGCTGCAGAGCTAAGCTTTTTTGACAATTTATCTATATGGGGGCCCCCTTGAAGCTTGGCATCCAAAGTTATGCCTAAGAATACTGTGGTATTTTCGGGTTTCAACTCTTCACCCTGTATGAGAATACTTGTTTATACTTGTTTAATATGAGGTATCGTAAACTTTATACATTTCGTTTTTTTCTCGTTAAGAAGAAAGTTATTAAAATTAAACCAGTTAACTACTTTTGCGAGGGCACTATTTACATTGTCAGTAATCAGCTGCTGACGTTTGAGTTCAAATAAAAGTGAAGTGTAAACAGCACTAAATCATGTTTATCCTTTATGAGGTAAGGCAAGTCATTTATATAAATAGGAAATAACAATGGACCTAGAATTGAGTCTTGAGGGACCCCCATTCTTACTACCGATCCGGGAGATCTTTTCCCGTTAACGTCAACTCTCTGAATCCTATCACTTAAGTAAGAAGTTGTTTGAAAAATTCTTTATTAACATAAAAAAACATTATACAAAGCTGTAGTACTTAAAAATAAAGTAACAGCTACAATAATATTAACACAACAACTTCTACAGGCTAGGATCACCTTTATAAGTATATAATAGTGATGGGTACAAACTCATTACAACATGAGGCATTTAATAATTTATCCTTACCTATTAACTGATGAAATTATTGTAATAATTTCATTTATAAAAAAATATAAAAATCAGGGGGTAGCAGCAACTACTTAACTACGCGCTCAGCGTAAGTGCGACCGATGCAAGCGGTAGCTCAGGTTATCGCGCGTGGCCACCAGCGGCGCACGAGCTACCGCGCCTCCCGCGCCCTCTCCTGTATACAGTGAGCGCGGGGAAGCGCGGGCGCCTCGTACGAGCCCAGCTACGACGCGTTATCAGTATTGTGCGCGAACAGCACGTAGTGATGGGGAAGCTTGTATGTACCGTATCTATCGATATGTCGTAAGTCTTTCATCTCAATTTTACCAATGTTAGCAATCAATGTATTTTGATGACATTTATTTTTGTTGTAAAATTTGCTAGTTAATTTTAGGATGAATTTTGTTATGCTAGGTAATTTTATATTAGTGTGTAGTGCTTTAAGGTTAGTTTTAAACGGAGTATTATAGGCAATTTTAACTGCTTAATTTTGAATTATTTGTAACAAGTTATAATTAGACTGACAAGTGCTACTCATTACCGGACACGAATAGGTGATGCAAGGTCTAATTAGAGTGGTGTATAACCTAAGTATGGTATTAGCGCTGAGCTTACATTTGCGATTAAATATAGGACTGAGAGAACCGAGTGCTTGAGCACCTTTAACGCGTAATTTATTTACATGTTTTGTCCAGTTAAGCTTTTTATCTAATGTAACGCCAAGATAGCGAACTTCAGTGCTCCATGGAATCAATTGCCCAGCGATTTTTAATTTTCTTTTTGGGGTGGCACGTTGGCGAGTGAAGAGTATCGCCTCAGTCTTGGATTCGTTCAACTTGAGCTTCCACGTATTAAAATAAGACTGAAGTAGTTCAAGCGACAACTGAAGTCTACTAATGATTATGTCGATGTCATCATCGCTTGTGTACGATGCTGTATCGTCAGCAAAACAGGCCAGGTGAGTACGGATCTGAACGGGGACATCACTCACGAACAATATGAAGAGGTAGGGACCGAGCACTGAACGAAGGGTGCTTGCTGAACTGAGCGAAGACCTGTCAGCACCAATGTGGACCACAAACTGCCGGTTACTAAGATACGATTGAATAAGTTTTACAAGCTCAATTGGAATGCCGTAAGTGATGAGCTTGTATAACAGGCCCTCATGCCAGACGGTATCGAAGGCATTTTCAATGTCCAGAAGGAACATACCGGTAGACTCCGCCGCGATTTGCCGCAGAAGCGGGGTTTCCCCCCGGCGTAGTGCCTCCGCGCGCCACTCATACAGGCGCGCGAGGACTATCGCCTCCAGATCCCACGGCGGCAGTCCGGCAAGGAGGCTTTCCGCCTCGCCCGAGATCGTGCGGTAGCCCCGGATCAGCCTTACGGCTACCACCTTTTGGGGCGCGTTCAGATAGTGGGCGGCTCTCCGCCGCAGTGAATGCGCCCAGACCGGGGCCCCATATGTAGCCATGGACCGCACGACCCCCGCGTAAAGCCTCCGACAGGAGGCGTTTGGACCCCTCAGGTTGGGCAGGAGCCGCTTGAGGGCGGCCCCAGTCCGTTCCAGTTTGGGGGCCAAACGTCGGAACTGCTCCACGAAGTTCCGCCGGCTATCGAGCACGAGTCCTAAGTACTTCATCATCATTCTTCATCATGTCTTACTTACATATTATTTAAATTATTCCGGAATCCTGCTGGAAAGAAAGATAAAATCTAATGAATGCGAAAATCATACTCAGCCACATCAGGATTGAGTAGTGTTTGTTTTTCAAAAACAGGCTCACTGAACGCGAATTGGCCCCGTGTCTGGAGTCCATTAATGATATTATTCTGTAAATATATATACGTTACTGATGCGAATTATTATTTTGAACTGACTGAGTTGCAAATTGCAAAAAAACTTAAAAAAGAAAAGTTTCGGGAGCATAACGCATCCCACTAGTCTTGTGTAGTTCGTGAACGATGAACGAATAGGAACCGTATCTTCGCACTGTACTAGAAGAAACGTTTCCGAACGCTGACTTGTAATCGGTCTAATCGGTCTAACAGCTCTTTTCGAACTAGTACATTGTGAGCCGTGAGAACGAGAGAGACAGTGACCGATTTGATAGATACGATTTCGTTCAATGTCTGTGAATGAGAACGGAAGAGAATAGCCGACGAATGACGATGCTACCCGACCAACCGAATCCGCTAGAATAGAATGAGATCAAATGAGATGCGCGTACAATACAAACAGCCCATGTTTCACCGCGCATTTTTTTTTTTTTTTTTTTGTTTTGTATGCTGTTTATTATTATTTACTGTAACAATGTTTTTTATTTCATACGTATGCATAATAAATAACGGTAAAACATTATTTTCTAAGCGATTGGTGAGGATGATAGTCCAGCCTGTTCACTTTAGAGGAAAACCAATTAAATAAAATTAATTAATACAATAATAACTATAATTTGGTCACAGATTTACATTTGAATAGTAAAAAATATCTCGGTTAGAATTATACCTACATTCCTGACAGAGAATATCATAATTCATAAATCTCAATCTGGTTATTTAGTATGAATATTTCTGCTGTAAGTATTAATAATAAACAGAGATAAATAACTATAGATTTTTAGTGCATTTAGTACCTAAACGTAGTGTTACATTACAATCTTATGTATTTGCTCTGTGCTCTTTGGAAATGCTGACCAAGACCGAAGACAGAATAGAACTAATAGAATGAACTAGTTCACTGTCCGAAATGAACTAGTACGGAGCGATCTTTAACATGACCGAGCAGGCACAAGACTACATCCCACTCAGTTTACTGTTCCTTTTTTGATCAGTACCCCGAGTGTGAGTTTCTTGCCGTATCACGAAATACGTGACGATCAAATTAATCGAGCTAACTAATGAGCGATGGTATTTAAAAATGGTCTGAGTGTGAGTCGAAGTATGTCATACGAACCACAGCTCGTATCGTCACTTGTCTGATAGTATGCCGAACGTTTTGTTATTTTTATTATGTTGCCTATATTGAACTTAGAATGGTCTCGGCGAGATAATACGACTAAAATACAAATCTTATCGCAACCATGTTAACACGGGTTATGCGTGCCCTACGTAATTTACACGAATAATATTTTTTATGAATGAGGTGTTCCTATTTCGTTTTACCGTGTAGTGAGTAAGGGAGATGTGAAATAAGTGGTGTGTGATGTCATCATCCAAATGGCGGGCGTCATGTAACTATTTAAAATTCGTTCTGCCATCAATGTTTTTCGCGCTTGTGTTTCATTACTTTCGATTTCGATAATTATAATAATTTCGGGTTTTTGACTGTAAACACCCAACACACTCACACTATCATTTTACCTCTCCTTGAACTCCACATGCACATTACACATGTATTACATCTTGATCAATTTGTTATAATTAAAAAAAACTTCTATTTCATGTACTTACTTATGTTTTATTTCCTTCATCAATATATAATTTGTCAAGTCTTGAGTTTAAAAATTTACCACTGTAATGTTAGTCAGATTTAATGCGCGGTGAGAGCCTGGTTATCCCTCACAAAGGGTATCCTAGTATTATGGACCCGTCTCTCACAAAGGATCATTAGTTTGTGCATTGTTGTCAAAACGCCATAATTTTTGTCTCCTATCTTTATAACTCTATGAACCTAAAGAAATGTTTGTGTGTGTGCGAAATTAAAGATAAAGATATTAGTAATTATTTTTTTTGCGTTTGGTAATTTTATATTGTAAATAAAGGCTACCATTAGTATGTGTAAAGTATGTTTTATTGACGAAATAACAATTCTATTTGACGTCAGTGTTTCATTATTCTAATGATTTAAATGTGTTATGTATGGACTAACGTAGTTCGGATAGACACATAGGTAGAATTAAACAAACACTCGGAAAAAATATATAAGATAAATGATTTTATATCTGTAAGTACGTTTGTACAAACACTTTTACACATCAATCATATTTTAAAAATTAGATTAGGTTGGCGTTTCCTATCTGAAAACTCTGAGAAGAAAGGCCGAAACAAACTCAGAGGTCACAGTCTCTTCTAAAGTCCAGACATAATCTTGGTCAGACATGTGAAGACCATGTATATTGGTGTTTGAAACGGTATTTTGAGGAAAAACCATACAGATTGAGCGGACCTGTCCGGTCAGTGCATGCATTTGTCAGTAATCGTGCAGCTCAACTCAGAACACCGATTCGACGAACAATACCAAAGAAAAACTGCCAGATCATGATTAAAACTAACTGAGAAAACAAAAAAAGTAATGACTCACATAATCTTCGCATTCACAATAATTGAAATAATAAATTATACTTCTCAAGGTAAGTATTCAAGTCCTTGTGCATATAATAATCATCAATTGTCAGTGTAACAGAAAATAAAATAAAAAACAACATTCAGAATGCCGAAAATTGGAGCAACTCAATCTCAAGCCTTTTTGTCCTCAATATAATCTTTAACGGTTTAAAAGGCTTTCTGACACAACTTACATTTAATAAATTCAAAACATGAATTAAGGCTTAGATTTTGAATGTATAAGTATGTATGCAGAAATGACCGATGTAATCGTCGGGCAATTTGATCACGCAATGCTCTTCCTCGGATTAAATCGGTGGTTGCTCTTTGATCTCTGTCATGTCTGATATTGTTTGTTGCTGGTTGTTAACATTCGTTTTGACCTGAAAATAAAAATGTGTTTGTTGATATAGATAATATGCTGGGTGACTAAATTCATTGGCAATCTTTTAGGGGGTGAAAGTACTAATAAATATGAACATAAAAGTTGGGATGGGATCAACCCTGGAATCGCTTTTCCATACCTTTTGTCAAGTTATGTGAACAAAAATCTATGCAACAGCTGATTTATTCACCCAGTAGTATCCAAGTAATATTATTATAATATTCTTACCAAAATCATCCGGTTCAGGTACACCATAATGTAACGCTATGTTATAGAGCACACAACAGGCTTGAATAATTTGTGCACATTTCTGAGGCCTGTAATGTAATAAATACTCTGTATTTGCATAAGCAACGCCAACGATTTTTCAGTCGACCAAACGTGTTTTCAATCAGAACTCTTGCAACTATTTGTTGCTGATTAAATATATCTTCTGAAGATTCTGCAGTGGTTTCTAAGTATGGTGTCATTAACCATGGGCGCAATGGATATCCAGAATCACCTGAAATAATGAAATTACTATGTATAATGTAACATTAAAAAAAAACAATCCCCTAATGATGCTGGTGTTAACAGATATATGTACTTACTATTAAAGCAAAACACTCCTAGTTGGAACAAATGTCACTCATATAGGAATAAACACAAGTTCACAACCACAGGTGCATACTTACTAATGTTTAAAAAATCAGTGAATAGGTACATACCCAGCAGCCAACACATTTCACCTTGTGCGTGTAAAGATTGCATATAATTGTTGACTTGACTGTTCTCCCAAATAAATGAATCATGGTTAGCACCACCAAATTTAGGATTGACATTTATTATTCTACAAACATTGTCGCACACCTAAAATATTATAGTTATTAAAATTAGATTTAAAAACGATTGAATAGGTAGTAATTAGCCCATTATGGCATTTCAGAATAAATCAGTATAAGTAATTATTACCATTTGTACATTTATTGAATGATAATGTTTTCTACAGTAGTATAAATGCTCCTCTTCTACTGGCGGGCCATGTATTCTAAAATGACTCCCATCGATACACCAAATCCAAATTTTGAGTAATATCTGTAACAATTTATTAATACTATACCTACTTAGCTCTAATTATTATTGTTAGGTTCTGTAATTGAGTAGGTACCTACTTAAGTGCTAAAATAAATAAGTAACTAACCTCTGACTTACTGCCTGTCGAGCAGCACGAGTTTTTGGGAATTGTATATACTTTTCCAACACTAAATCATGAGTCAAAGCTTGGGTCACTTCATGAATGTACACACTGCACATCTTTTGACTTTTGGCTACTCCCACAGGACGTTAATACGAGCCTGTGGCATAAAAGAATAGAGCGACGAGTACCTAAAAAATATGAACAAATTTAAAACTATGCACCTAGTTTCCTAACAGCGCCTAGAAGGAATTACTTAAGTATTTTAATAGTGCGTAGATACCATACTTACCTTGGTTTGAAGTTTAACTCGTTGGGTCGACCTTAAATTTGTCAATTCTTCTAGTTCTTGGCAAAGAAATAGAAAGGCTTCCTTTGATTAACTATCATCATCATCTGCCTAGCCTTTTCCCAACTAGGTATGTTGGGGTCGGCTTCCTTTGATTAACTATATCTATTCCTAAATTCAGTATCGTTGAGATCGTCGACTGGATTAAAACAGGCACGAAATCCGGCTCTTTGTTTTCGGAGATGATTCCGTTCATCTTGATAATGAGCAGTCATCATCATTTTCCAGGCGAAAAAATTACGTGCTGTCATCATATAACACAATTTACCACAAAATTACACGCAATAATACGAACGTAACTAATATAAACAACGATTCACAGCAAGTGAGTGACTTTACTACAACGTTTACGTTTACAAACGCTTGAACACAACTTAGAAACGTCAAATTTAAACTCACACTCGAAACAACCCACGAAATGTTCTTCGAAACGCTACTATGTACGTCACGTTTAAAATACCGAACTATTGTAGTACCGCACTGACCTCTATAATAGAGGTCAGTGTAGTACCGTTAAAAAACTTACACTCGCTGTTTCAGTTTACAATACTTTCCGCCAGGGGCGCTTTTTACGTTTTCATACATTTAGTACTCGATACAGAAACGTAGTAGTAGCGTTTTCTGTATGAAAAAACTCACACTCGGGGTACTGAGTTTGCTCAGCGAGAACATTCGTTGCCATGGATACGCAACGCCTGCATATCACTAGCGTAACAGGAATCAGAAGGAGTTAGAGATTATCCTGTGGGATATGGCCGACACTTGTGTGCATAGCCGCGTCAGCAGAGCAGACACATCGGCTACTATGCTGGACACGGTACGCAGTGAGGAGGATTCTCACTCAAGATCCACCACATCATCGACACTATCTTCATCATATTCTTAATGCCTACACACTTTAGTTCATTCTTTAAAATATTATGTCAAATTGCACGCTTTTTGGTTAATATTATAATATATCCATCCAAGTTACTAAATTATCCTCAATCACATGTTAGATCCTAAATCTACTCTTTGTTTTCCATGTTGTGCTGGTACTCTTGGCATGCGTATTCCGTGGCAACAAAAATGTGGCGTCTCCATCCTGTAAGGTAATTTATTTGCATAAAAAAACGTACCTCTCCCCCTAAAGCGGAATCCTAATTTGTATAATACGAAAAAAAAGCCGGAAGGTGTCATGGGACACCAGATTTTCTTTTTTAATTGACGTCTAGTATAGTTTTAAACTATCTTTTTCGGGCAAAACGCTTTTTCGTTACGTGACGATTTCTGCCAGTTTACTCTTACAGTAAGCCACGTTAAAAACTTTATTCCAAATAGAGAGTGTGTTATGCTTTAAAAGTGTAAGAATGGTTCCTGACCGACTAGCCTTATTCCCAATGTTTAAATTGAGAGGAGGTTAATTAAACCTGCGTAGGAAATTTATTCTCAGGGTATGTGTTGGGTCTATTAAAATGATTTGAACACAGACGTTTATTAGTTGAAAGTAATTAATTGTAAAACACAGTGTTTATGGGGATACAAATAGGTAAATATAAAAACAATGAAAATTTTTAGGAGTGAGTCGCGAGCTTGGCGTACTGACCATAAATATGGACTCGGAAGTCGTCCACTGTCGGATTGATGTTTGTCGGGTTTACACGGGGGCGTGGGTGGGGATGTATGCTCCCCGTCGCTGCGCTGAAAGGCACGTTCGCTTGCACACATTCAACAAAAGCCGCGATACATCCTCCCCCTCTGACCTAAACATGCGTCCGCAAGCGACAAAAAAACTTTTTCAATAAGGTTTTCACAACGCAGCGCACAATTTTTAAAGAGTATGAAATACCAGGAACTTAAAGAAAATGAACACATAATGTGTGAATGAGTTTAGGACTTATGATAACGCATGCGATTTTTGATTGATTTTATAATTTAAAAATATTTTTTAACATTGCGCCTGTTTTGTTTAAGTCCCGTGTAACAGGGGCCTTTTACCATGAACCGAGCCCAGGAATCAAGGGATACAAGCTCAAGTGACCGAACAACGATACTAGTATAGTCTTCAAACTACGTCCAAGTTTAACAGCCTATTGATGTTCTGGTCAATCGACACGCAGGCTTACGATCTGCCGACCTAGTAAGACTACGAATATTAATTTATTTATTTATTTAAAACTCTTATACTATCATTACAGGCTTTGGAACCTAATGCGATAGATAGAACTACTTAAAATATTAAATGATAAATGATTTTATTTCTGTAAGTAGGTTTGAACAAACACTTTTACACGTCAATCATATTTTTTTTTTAAACTAGATGGGGTCGGCGTTTCCTATTTGACTACTCTGAGAAGAAAGGCCGAAACAAACTCAGAGGTCACAGTCTCTTTTAAAGTCCAGACAAAATCTTGGTCAGGTCATGTGAAAGCTATGTAGATCGGTGTCTGCAATGGTCTTTTGAGGAAAGAACCACACAGATTGAGTGGACCTGTCCAGTCAGTGCACGCAATTGTCAGTAATCGTGCAGCTCAACTTAGACTCAAGGAGCTCAACGATTCGACGAACAATACCAAAGAAAGGACATTTGAGTAGGCCGCATAAATTACTCAAACTGCCAGATCATGATTACGTTGAGAAAAATACAAAAATAAATATAAATAAATCAATGACCGACATAGTTCTCACATTCACAATAATTAGAATAATATTATAATAATCTATGAGGACCATGTAGATTTGTGTCTGAAAAAGTCTTTTGAGGAAAGAAGCGCACAGATTGAGTGGACCTGTCCAGTCAGTGCACGCATTTGTCAGTAACCGTGCAGCTCAACTCAGAACTTAAGGAGCTCAACGATTATTAACTATATTAAATAACATCTATTACTAACAATTACCCTATACATTAATACAAAATTACTTATAACTAAAACGATACAACCTTATAATTACAATTAGAACAATGTAACCTTCACACAAAATTAACTTAAGTATGTATTACAGTCAAAAATTAAATATAAAACAATGGAAGAAACAATAAACATAAAATTAACTAATCGATGCTAATATAGTGACGCCAGATAAACTCAACCCCTAGTATTCGAACGACGTCATCAGCAACGATATCAGACAAGTAAACGATGCAGCATACAGCATCATGTCCCTTTCTATACTCGGTGAAGTTATAGTTCTTATATTTATAATTCTACATTGTTATGGTTGATTGGATTAAAACTTGTAACAGTGTCAATCCTGACTAAAAGAACATTAATATTATTTATTAATTAAAACTGCTAGTCTATATACAGTCTAGGGGCTCGTGGCTAATTAATAACAGCCACACTGGTCGATCGAAGGTTAAGCTACGCTTGCCGAGGTCGGTTCTTCGATGGGTGACCATACATTACATATCAAGACACATTTGTGCCTCGAAAAGCACTTTAAACCGTTGATCCCGGCTGTCATTCATAGATTTTTGTTAGTGGTTACGGTAGTTAGAAGCTTAAAAGTCTGACAACCAGTGCCCCCCGGGTAACCTGGAAGCCAATCTCAACAAAGTAGGCAGATTGATAACTACTAGTCTATCTAAGCGTTACTGGAATCTTTCAATCTCGTTTTATTTAGTATGGCGTTTGATTGCGTTATACCTGTTGTGAAATCTGCTTTCCTGGTACCTACATCAAATGCGATTATATCGATTGTATCGTATGGATGGATCGGATATAGTAAGAATGGAATTTACATAGACCAACAACATTACAGAGAAAGTCTTAGAGCATTAATTAATGCTCTAAGGAGAAAGTACATTGAAGCGTTTTGGTATGGAAAACTGCAGCCAGTGAACCTATGCAGTCAGATTTGAAGTTATCAAGCACTTTTGAAAATATAGATGAAAAAAGTTATCAGGAAGTAATTGGTTGCATAATGTTATATCTCAGAGAACACGTCGTGATATGCAGTACGGCAGCTGTGCAGCGCTGTAGTAGTTACGCAATAAGAAATTTCGAGTCGATTTAATTACATTATGCATTCCCAATTCCTGGAAAGCATGGGTTTGCGTTCAAGGGAGGATGAAGAAATATGTACGCAACCTTCTGTCATGTTGACGAATGCGACGTTCTACTTATGTGTCAATTTGATGTTGTACCTATTTAGTCCAATTTAGTCTGTCTTCTGTCTGCTTTGGAATACACGCTTTACAATGATAGCCCCGCTATATTATTTTAATCTTTCTGTTACTTAATCTAGTCAATCTATAACTCACACACATAAGTTTTCATCAAAAAAGATGTTGATGAAATAACATTTGTGAAAACGAATGCCTTACTAGGCATTCTTTGTCAAAAAAGAGTCGAGAGAGTTGTAAGAGTCCCTAGTTTTTTTTTTGTTGCCATAACTAGTATAAAATGTATGTGCATCCTGTGTATCCTACAAAAAAACCAGCGACAAATAGAGTTTTTTAGTTAGACGAGTTTATTGATATTAGTTTTCGGGTAGGTATGCGTTATTGTTGTCTTAATCTAAGTAAAAAATAATTGTTTCAAACCAGAGTGGGAATCAGAACTTTCCGAACATCAGACTTTCCCAAGGCTTCCCCCGAAACTCCCACTCTTCTCAACTTCCTAATGTTTCCTTGAAGAATAAGCGCGAAAACTCGGTTTGTAAATTTTAAGAAATATACTTTTGGTGTCTGCTGTGTGGCCACTTAGTTCTTATAAACTACACAATGGGTTTTGATGCAGTTTTCTACATCGTCTAGAGAATTTATTTCGGAAGGTAAATGTGTCCGACACGTTTATTTTTAACTAAGATATACCATAACACAGAAATCTCGAGACCTATTCGCCATTGCACCCATGTGAAACAGGGGCTAGTTATAGACAAATAAGTAAGAAGAAGAAAAAATAATGAGGTGGGGGAAGAAGCGTTACAATATGGAAGGAACGGGCGAGGCGTTTGTCCTTAGTGGAGCTTATATAGCTCATTGCTGGCTTAACTAACTAACTGGCTTTATTATTATGAACCCATTAACTTAAATACATTAATCCTTTAACCTTGCTGCATATTATTAACCAGATTGACAGGTTTCAGGAAACATTCGGATGTCTAACAAAGAGGAAACTACGTATCATTCCTGTCTCACTTGTATAAAAGGATCCGTACTATGCACCGTACGGCAGTGTTGGGCTGGGAGCCAACCTAGCCGTTTGGTTGGTCCCCGTTTAACACTGATATTCAGTGCTTTCTTCAGGGTGGGACCAAGCACGCACTTATTTAAAGTAGCTCACTCTGAACGTTTCCAAATTCAAATCAACAGTTGCAATGGACATTGCATCAGATAGAATAGCTTAGTGTCGATTCAATCATGTCAAACTATCTACATAATAGACTAACATACAACGCCTAAACCTAAGCATGATATTTTTCATAAGATTTCCTTATATAATAAAAGTGAGCACTGAGGAAGTTGAGCAATCCTTAGTTTTCAGGATATAGCTTTTAAGATAACAAAAATAAAATTCCACAAAATACGTTTCGTATCTAAAAACTGCACGATTTTTTTTCCCGGACTGTTATAATTGAATTTGTAGGAAGTTAACGGAAACAGTTACATTTTTTTTACCTTGAGACAAAGGACCTGTCTGTGCCATTCAATAGTAGTTATGCATTCTACGGAAAATAACAAAATATTCTAAGGTGATTGAAGCGGGATTAAGTCGAAGAAAACAAAATGTTTTCACTGGATATAATAATACTGGAACCCTTCTATAAGCAGGTCCGCTTCGTTGGTTATATTTTATTCAAATAGACTTCAGGCTATTTATGTAAAGTTAACTACCGTTAACAACTAACGTTGTAGGGTTACAAATTCTGAGTAGTTCTTAAGGCGAATAGCTAAAAAGTAAAGTCGAATAAATAATTATTAAAAAAAAAACATAGACAAACGTTTTTTTTAAACCTCCTCACTGAACTTGTACTACCCACAGAACATAGAAAACAAAAAAATCTTGCAAGTTAAATATCCACGTTGCGTCAAATAAAAACTAGTAGCGACATCTATTGATGATTGTTTTTGGTATAGAAAAATATGTGACAGCTCAAGTGAAGGTCAATTCTGCCAAAATGGCTTCCAGATCCAGACGTATCGAGCTGCGCTCCGGCAATGGTAAGTTCAATCTTATTGAATCTTATAAAAATGTTGCTATTTCTATCAAAACATAGTCAAATTACGTTTTTGGATAGTAGATTTAGTTTTATTTGTCAATATTTACGCGAATTTCGCCAATATTTTATTTTTTTTCGGATATAAAAGTTTTATGTCCTGTATATAGGAACTCTGCAGACTACTACTTTTGAATTCATATTATTATGTCCTGTGTATAGGTACCTGTAAGGGTATTATGTAAATGATATTTTATTTTCTGTTTGTTTTAGCCTGTCATGAAGATAACATCTTAGCATTGCTGGAAGAATCTGATGTCGATTTTAGCAGCGACGATGATAACCAAGACCCCACATATAATGATCCCACGGAAATCACTACACAAGAGCGTCGAAGGTATGATTCTAGTAATTCCTCTATAAATTCAGACTCCCTTGATGTTGTTGAGGCACCATCCCCGGCTTTATCAAGTGGCTCTATAATACGCCAGGCTACTGGCTCTGGTTTACGCCGAGGAAGATCTGCTCGTCGCCCTCGAAGATCAGCTCAGCCAGACTATAGACAAATACCGTCACAAACTGATGTCGTGGATTTATGGACTGGAAATTTTGATCCTCTTGAAATAAATCTGTATGAACCAACTTAAGTGCCAAATTTCGACGATGGATGGTCATTCGATCAGTTCTTTGAACGTTATATAGATGAACAAATACTCTTACAAATTGTATATTGCACAAACAGAACAGCAGTCAAAGAGTTAAGAGTTTATATTGGAGTGACAATGATTATGGCTTCATTACAATATCCTCAAATAGACATGTATTGGTCGTCTAAATGGAAACAGCCTATGATAACATCAGCCATGACTCGTCTACGTTTTTATGCAATTAGAACGTCGTTAAAAGTGGTTTACGATCTTGATGTTACTGTCGAAGATCGTCAAAAAGACAAGTTTTGCAAAGTGCGTCCCCTTTTCGAGAAAGTACGACAGGGATGTTTAGTTCAACCTCGCACAGCAAAAATGTCTATTGATGAAATGATCATTCCGTTTACTGGTCAATGTTGTATTCGTCAATTTATCCCTAACAAACCTAATCCCTTAGGGTTAAAAGTATTTGTTTTAGTAACGCCTCAGGGATTGGTAATAGATTTTGAGATAATTATATCAAGGTGACACAACTTTTCCGGAAATTAGACAGATGGGTTTTGGCCTTGGAGAAGCCGCTATTCTTCGCCTGACGGAAGCACTAGTCCCTGGTCACCACATCTTTTTTGATCGTTATTTTACTACTATCAAATTGTGTGATGAATTATTGAACAAAGGGTTTCACGCCACTGGAACAATTATGAGGAACCGATTACCTAAAAACTGTGTGTTAGAGGAAAATAAGAGTTTCATGAAAAAGCAACGAGGTTATTGTGAAATAAAAACACGAGCAGATGGCAAGTTAGCAGTAACACGTTGGATGGACAATAAGCCCGTTGTGATGTTGTCAACGAGTTTATCGAATAGGCATACAGATGAGTGTGAAAGATGGTCGAAGAAAAACAAAGTATATGAACGGGTAAGACGCCCCGACGTTATCAAGGAATATAATGAAAACATGGGGGTGTAGATTTAGTTGATAGAGTGCTAGCTGTATGCCCTTCACGTAACAGAACAAAAAAGTGGACAATTCGAGTAATATCTCATATGATAGACTTGGCTGTTGCTAACTCATACCTTCAGTTCAAACAGAGAGAGCAGAAAAAGGGCGTTAAAAACGTTATAGGCATACGTTAATTCAAGATGGAACTTGGTGAGAAGTTGATTGCTGATAATGTTATAAAAATATTATTTGTTCAAAATAAATAAAGTAGTTTTAAATTAAGTTTTGTATAAGTAATATGTCTAAATTTGAATAAAACATTGATTACTTTATGGGTTTGTCTTATTTTATTACACAAATAATATACTCTCGTTGGCTGTAATTGTCTTGTATACAGAACATAAAATTGTCCTGAAAATATAAGTAGCCTGCATCTGTCCTAGTAGCAGGACATACGGAAAAACCCTTTGTTACGGGAATATATTTTTTTCAGTATTTTTTCAGTTTAAAAGTAACCCCTAAACAGCCCAAATCCTAAAACTGAATTGAATCTGACATAAAGAGTTGTTCCTGTAGTGAGGAGGTTAAATCATTATATATCGATAATGGTTACGGTGTAGCAAAAATCTAAGACGGAGTAAATGTCGCGGCTACGCAGTAGCAGATATTGTGGCTACGTGTGTGGTGCACCTGTAGCATATATCAACATCCAACGGTTTCAATAAACCGTCAAGATTAAAGTGGTGACAAACTCTATAAAAGATTTTATTCTTTGATTTCATTTAGTTATGTTTTACCAAACAAACATAAAACCAGAGAAGAACCAGACCAAGATCATTCTTGACTTATATTTTTGATATTTTATTTTGCATACTGACAGAAAAATGTTTACTGAAAATGAATTGAGTAGAGTTGAGTGATTAATTGATTCGTTTACTATTTTTTATTTTGATAAGTAACTTGACACTTGTACTTCATTGGATTTTCATGTAACGGTTCCTTCAAAAACGAAGTCTAGGAATAAAAACAACGATTCCTAAGATTTCACTTGAATGCAGACACTTTTACTTACTTTAAAATATATTATACCATACAAAAGTTAAGTTATTTGAAACTTTCGAATCAAATGATAAAAGCCACGTGTTCCTTTTGGTCTGACTTACGCCCGGACTACACCAAAGTGGAGATGGGATGATGAGATGCTTAACAGCTAGAGCGTATCCACCTGATACTTGCCTTTCACTTAAATATTGCCCTTTCAGCTAAATTTAATGCCTGGCCTTACGACTCTCGATATCTACCTTTTCCTGTTACACTGATAGGCTATATGCAATAACAACTTGTTGTTAAGCTATGCGGAATTTTACAATATAACAAAAAGTTAATATTTGTTCATTAGTTCTAACAATTTCTGACTTAAGTGATTTATTAAGTTGAAAGCCATTGTTTATTTCGTTAAATTATAATGATAATATAACATGTTTGAAAATCAGTATGATGAAAAAAAAAAAATTTTTTTTATTGCATTTAGTTGTTAGTAATTAGGTCACCTACAAGAAGACGAAAAGGATGTTTAGGGTCTGGGTTTGATTTCCGGCCCTGGTCCAAGCCATGGTACGGAGCGAGAGGGCATGGGAAGCCGATACCGCCTTTTGCGAAGCAGTAATGCTCGCGAATGGGGAGGCGGAACGCGTGAGGGCTTGAGGACGGCGAGCGATGGGTAGCTCGCCGTCCGATAAGGACAAGGCCCGGGTCGACGCGATGGCGCGGTGTGTTCCACGCGTGCCATTAGAGATGTCAGCACCAATGACGGGGTCCGCTAGGGCCGATGCTGACAGAGTTGCGGGAAAGTCCGAAAGGGTTACCGTGGCCCCTGGCACCGCCAACTAAAGGAATACGGGTGGGTTTTAGTCAGTAATAATTTAATATTTCATGAAGAGGTTTTTTCAATGAAACAAACGTGCTCGACTGCAAAAATGGAAGGGAATATATATTATTTTGTCTCACATACATTAAATGAAATCTTAAGACTAAGGAAACAATGTCATACAGCCTATGACGCACACCTGCACATTATAGGTAGCACTAGTAATTACTAACTAACACGTGGTATTATCAGCAAATTACAACAGCTCCAGTCTCAAAATAGATATATTTTACACATTAAAATACTAAAGTAACAATGCCTAACATTTTCACAAATTTATTATGTTTCACTGAAGGTAAACTTTTAGTAAGCATGTCTGCTGGCATATCTTCTGATGGCAAATAATTAATCTTAACAATTTTACTACTGACTATTTCTCTACAATAGTGATAGCGCACATCAATGTGTTTTGATCTATTATGGAATACAGGATTTTCAGATAACTTTTGAGCGCTTTGATTATCATAAAACAATTTCATAGTATACATTTATTCTGTAATCTCATTTTGCAAATTAATAAGATATACAGTTTCCCTGCAACCCTCTGTCATTGCCATATACTCGGCCTCAGTACTTGAAAGCGCTACTGTTCTTTGTTTTTTGCAACCCCATGAGATGACTGAAGCTGATGTGACTGTCCGTCACCTATTCCTACTTAATTATATATATATATTATATATATAATTTAGTCGAAAGTCAATATTTTACGTCAGTCAAGATGCAATGTTTTTCTACGAATTCTAAGAAACGAGTAAAATATCCGATTTCTAATTTTGACTCACAATGCAAGTGCCTCATCTGGCAACGATAAAATGCTCGGCCGGGCCCTTAAAACAATTGAGAAATGGTAAAAAAACGGGCATAAAGATAATTTGCGAAATCACGGTAATTTGGGTCGAAGTGACAACAAAAAACAGTAAGGCTGGAGGCGGAGTTAAGTGACCCTTGGGAGATGGACCTGGTGATGAGAACGAATAAGTTGGGCAGTTGATCTGGTACCGTGAGAAGCGACAGACGGGGTCCACGTGAGTTACGTATCTGACTTAGGGAATTCGAAGAAGTGATGTCCATTACGACAGTAAGTTCTAAGCATTATATACTAAGTTGATAGTGGGTTAAAGACCACTATAGTTAGCGTAGCGGACAACGTAGTCTAAGCTAGATAGTTAAGTTTTGTGAGCTGTGAAGATCTGTGCCCGACGTGAAACTGCGCGTGCTGTATTTCGTAAGTAAGTTATGATCTAATCACCACCGAGGAGATATTCGGTAAGTGTCAACTTTAATCTTTAGTATCTTTAATGGTGTGTAAATCGTAATTACGGACTTCTCCATTTTAACGTTCTGACAGATTGATTTGTATTGTGATTTATAGACAAAGGTCAGGTAACATAGCTGACGAGCTATCAATGATCATTTACTCCAGCACGGCGAAACTACTCTTTTTTAGTATAGTCGTTTATAATTAACATAATAATAATATAATAATAAGCTGGCAACACCAACGTCAACACGTCACGAAATTTTTCAGTTATTTTTATTTTAGACGCAGTTTTTATATTGGTTTTTATATTTTATGAGAAACCATACAACAAGCCTGAAAAACACAATAAATACTCCCACATAATTCAAGAAAAGCAAAATTAACCAGAATCCTATACTTAAACTTTCGTCAAAAACTATGTACCGAATCTGAAGTGACATCTGTCATGCCACCTCCGAAAATGCCTTTTAAACTATATACTACTTGCATGAAAACTGAAAAATGTTGACGAGATCAGCTTCAAGACGAGCACGCCTACCACCTCCGGACTCTTCGCTCGGCTCCGCCTCACAGCCGCTGGTACCCAGCCCCACCGTGAGCGCTGTGACGACACCGGCCGCGGTAGTTGCGTCGAGCTCGAGTGACGAGTATTTTTCTCCGCTGACGTCGCCAACACCTGTACGTCGGCAGGGGAAAGGCCGGCCACCGAGGAGCTTGGGACTTAGGGGCCATCCGGCCCCGAACCGGGTCCCCGCTGCCGGTGGTTGTGTGCAGCGCATGAGATGGACTCAATCTATGAACGAGAACGTCATGCGCGCATATTACAGGTCTACAGAGGGGGGAACTAACCTCACTGCGTACCGTGATAGGATGCTGTCTCTGTTTCAGGAACTAGAGCCAACCGTCATAGGTTGGACGATGCTGCACTTGATAGGCTGCGCTCAGAGCTGTGCAACCATATCGTCTCGGCTCCGGCACAGACCGCGGTACAAGCTTCAACCATTGATGCTATCCCGCCGCGGTCCAATCATGGTGTTGAAGAAGACGATGATAGGGTTACCACAGTAAGTAGCCAGTACAACGCCCGATTGAGGAGCGCACTGGAGGATGCGTTTCGCGAGTATAGATCCACTTCGATCGAACTTAGACACCGATTACCACGCCTACCTATGCACAAAAAAAATAGGGCGCTGGTATGTGCCCTCGACTCGCAGCTGAAGAATGTGTTCGAGAGCAGCAAGGATCTCGTTGATACACACTCGATTCTGTATTGTGCGGCTGTTGCGGCATGTCGTTTAGCTAATGTCAAGTTTCCAAACTATGACGGAGCTACTCGACCAAAACCAGCTGTACCAGCCTGGCAGTGCAGGATCGAGCGTCGTATCGATGGGACCAGGGTACTTATCGGCAAACTATACTGCTTCAGGGCGGGCAATACACGACCACGAGTGATGCGCTTTGTAAGACGGGCATTCGCGGGGACTGGAATCAGCCCTCGAGAATACATGTCCCATGTCACAGAGCGCATCGACTTCCTGAAGCAGAAAGTTTGTGCATGGGCGAGCCGTATTCGGCGGTATAAGCGACGGGTTGATCGATACACGCAAAATCGCATGTTCCAGAGCGATGAGAGGTGGGTGTACAGAGCTTGGGAGCGACTTGAACAAAATGTGACGGACGTGTGCCCCCCGGATGACGCCGCCACGAGAACATTCTGGTGCAACATCTGGTCGGTACCCGTCTGTCACGCTGAGGCTGGCTAGATACGAGTGGTCGAGCGAATGTGTGAAACCATACCAGAAATGGGAGCAGTCCTAATTACGCCATTAGACGTTGCCAGAGCGGTCCGTCCGTTACCGAACTGGAAATCTCCGGGACCGGACGGATTGCACAACTTTTGGTTAAAATGGCTAATTAGTTCACACATTTGCCTGGCATCTCAGTTCCAGTCATCCTTAGAGTCTGGGTCGCTACCACAGTTTCTAACAACAGGCGTTACCCACCTGCTCCATAAATCAGGTAGTGCCACGGAACCCAAGAATTATAGACCAATTACGTGTTTATCGACGGTCTATAAACTTCTTACATCCATTCTGAGAGCGAAAATTAATACGCACATTGGCAATAATATGATTATGTCTGCCTCTCAAAATGGATGTAGAAACGGGTCCCGCGGTACTAAGGAACTACTCCTCATCGACATGGCCATTAGCCAACAGGTTCGTCGATCCCGCAAGGATCTGTCAACATGCTGGATAGATTATAAGAAGGCCTACGACTCGGTGCCGCATACGTGGCTCATGAGGGTGCTGGAGTTGTACAAGATTGATGCAACTCTACGCACTTTCCTAGAGTCGTGTATGGGGCAATGGAGGACGGTTCTTCGCTATCCAGGATGTCGACAGATCCAGGGGAATGATGAGCCTGTATGGATTAAACGGGGAATATTTCAGGGCGACAGTTTGAGTCCACTTTGGTTCCGCTTAGCCCTGAATCCTCTAAGTACACTACTGGAGGATTCAGGTCTAGGTTATCGGTTGAGGAGAGGTGGTCAGGTCATATCTCACCTTCTCTACATGGATGATTTGAAACTCTTTGCCCCCAACAAATTGCGACTGATGGAGCTACTGAAGGTAACTGAAACTTTCAGTAGCGCCATCAGGATGGAATTTGGTGTGGACAAATGTGCGGTCATGCATGTAAAGCGAGGGGAGATTGTTGAATCCGTGGGAACCCAACTCACGGATTCCACAAACCTTAGAGCCCTCTCCGCATCCGAAACCTATAAGTATTTGGGTATGTCGGAAGCTTTAGGCATCAATGTTACTGACATGAAGCAATCGTTGAAGGAACGCTTCTTTGGCCGCCTGAAAAAAGTACTTAATAGTCTTCTTTCAGGCGGAAACAAGGTGCGTGCCTTCAACGGTTGGGTCATGCCGGTTTTGATGTACTCTTTCGGCATACTCAAATGGACTCAGACTGAACTCGACGCCCTGGATAGGAGGGTCCGTACACTACTGACCGCAAATCGGATGCATCACCCACGTTCTTCGGTGATGAGACTGTACATCCCGCGGAAGTGCGGTGGTCGAGGCTTTTTAAATGCGAAGACCCTCCACAACCGCGAGGTCTGCAGTCTCAGGGAATATTTTTTAAAAGCTGAAATGGGTATGCACCGTGATGTGGTAGCAGTGGACAAGGGACTCACCCCGCTCTCCATGGCTAAAGAGAACTGGCGCAAACCTGTAGTACTTACTACCGATGACCGCAGGGAGGTATGGCAAAGCAAGGAGCTTCACGGGCGCTTCTACCGGGCTCTTCACCAACCCGGTGTAGACTTCTTAGCGTCCGTATCCTGGCTACGTTTTGGTAACCTTTTCGGGGAAACTGAAGGTTTCGTCTGTGCAATTATGGACGAAGTTATCTTGACGAATAACTACCGGAGACATATTATGAAAGACGGGACGGTTGACGTGTGTCGGGCATGCCACCGTCCAGGTGAATCCATCAGACATATTATCTCTGGTTGTTCTCGTCTGGCTAACGGCGAGTACTTGCACAGGCATAACCAAGTAGCCAGGATTATTCACCAGCAACTTGCTTTAAAATATAAACTTGTGGATACCGAGGTACCGTATTACAAGTATGCGCCCGACCCAGTTCTCGAAAATGACCAAGTCACGTTGTACTGGGATCGATCTATCATTACTGACAGGACTATTGTCGCCAATAAGCCTGATATAGTGGTGATAGATCGATTAGCGCGCCGCACAATGATTATCGATGTTACCATTCCACATGACGAGAACCTCGTGAAAGCTGAGAAAGAGAAACAAATTAAATATCTCGACTTAGCACACGAGGTTGTTGACATGTGGAATGTGAGCTCGGCTGTCATTGTGCTGATTGTCGTATCGGCCAATGGCCTGATGGCCGAAAGCCTCGATCAACATCTTTCGAGGCTCTCGTTAGGCGGTTGGATGAAGGGCCTGATTCAGAAGGCAGTACTCCTTGATACGGCTCGTATCGTGAGAAGGTTCCTGTCTCTGGAGCCCTAACCACCGATAGCTTGGACCCTGCTCCTGATACCGGCGGACCACTATTTTTATATTTTTAAATGTTTTTTTTAATGTTTTTTATAAAAATATTTAAAAATGTATTTATATGTATGAAAATAAATAAACGGAATAATAATAATAAATTTATTTCAGACCATAAGTCCATAAACAACACATTACAATTTTATACACAAAACATACATACAACAAACACACATTAAAAAACATACATACACAAAAACAACTTATTTTAAATATTCGAATGACGCACGATGAGTGGTCATCCAAGCTCACCCAAGATATCCAGATTTAGTTGCACAGCTAAAGCAAATAATAACCGTAAAATAGTATGCCCTAGATGAGAGAGATTAGAGATGCCTCTACAGAGAGAGAGACACTACAGGGGAGAATGTCTCACTATAATCTATACCACTTTTCTGGTTATACCCTTTCGCAACTAATCTGGCACGATAACAAATGTTATTTTCCCTATCACACTTTTTCTTTAGGACCCACTTACACTTAACCACAGTTCCTCTTTTTGTGGCATCTACGAGCTCCCACGCACTGTTTTCTCTAAAGCACTGTAACTCTTCTTTGACTGCGCATAACCAATGATCTTTATCTGGGCCTTGTAAAGCTTCCTCCAATGACAACTCACCACCATCGACATTAGTACTTTCTGTACACATATTTGATAAACCATACCTTTCTGGTTTACGCCTTTTGTCTCTTAAATGTCTGTACAACACTGCCTGTACTTTCTATAGAGCTGATTTCTACTTGGCACATAATATATGTAAGATCATTGCTGTTATCTATGGAGGTAAATGAATCATCTGACTGACTGCCCCCCACTGAGTCCAAATTCATTCATTTCTTCATTTTAAACAGCTTTCATTAAAATTAAAGAATAACGTCGTTATTAAAATGCCAAGCCTGATTATATTAGAAATTATATATTTATAATAATTAACAAATTGAAAAAGGATGTTTGCGAGAATTTGTAACTGATAATGCCAATGTTTGAGAAGCATTTTAATAGTGACGTCGCTGATACAGGACTGAGCATTGCTCTTCCAACATTTTATAACAAAAAAGACAGCCTTTATAACACCAGGAAAAAGTATTTGCAAGAGGAAAAGTTAACATTTAATACAGTGGAGGACGTATTTGTGCCTGAAGGTCTAATTATTATAATAATCTACATTTAATACATTCCAAGAATTGGTCAATTGTACACTCTGTAGTCATTTCGCGAATCAGTCATTAATTAATTACTTCAATCTGACTTTTGTTTTTGATTTTTGAATCATACAGACTTTTGCTGACTTTCTCAACGAGATGATTGTCATACAACCAATAAAGTTTTTAGTTCATGTAGGTATTCAAGTCTCACGCATTGCGTAAAGTGCATATTAATTCAGTTTTAAATAGGATAATTTTCGAAAGGATTTCTACTTCCGCTCTTGATTCCAAGTCATAAAAAAGGAATTATCTTACGTAAAATAATTATAAAATCACTAAAATGTTCTCGATCAGTAGATACTATTATCATTGTCTCCTGCTAAGCTACCCTTGTAGACTTTGCTGAAACATGCACTACATGATTAACCGGGGTCTTAGTAAAATATTGCAACTTGCATATGAACAGTCGAAGTAGCCATCATAATAATATAGAGTGCGGTTTCAGTTCTAAAAGGACTATGCTACACAGTTTTATTATTATTTTATTATTTATTATTATTTTATATATTATTATTAGTATTATCCTATTTCATCTTATTTCATATTTTTGAAGGTACATAGGTAAATAAATCTAATTGTATTTGGTTCACATTGTAATACATAGTACTCATAAAACAAAATTTGATTGATATTAGTGACAGTAATGTCAATTTTGACAAGTTTACTATTTTTTTGCGGTGTGTTTACTTATCCTAGATAATTAGAAAGATTTGTTCGTCTCACTAAAATACTAAAACGCTTTTGCTCAAAATAGAAGGTCTTTAAAAGTGCATTATGATATAGTTAAAGCCACTAGTTTTTTGGAGGTTTATCCAAAGAATGGTGCCGATTCTGTTGTACACCGAACTAAACTAACTAAACTATCACTAAAATTCCTTACTTTTGGCTATGAGAATCTTAACGCTATTCTGCAAAATAAAATCTCTAAATTTAAAAATAATTTTGACACATCTAAAATCAAATTTGACAATTATTGCGACTCCACGTGGTACTTGTTTGCCGTACCACGTGATCTTTTTTTAGAGCCGTAGTCGCGCATTATGTGCGGCCTCGACTTGTTTTGTATGGAATTTTTTACTTTTTGTATGGAAAATATAAAAAAATATTACCAACACGTTGAGTTTTATAGGTTTGCGGGTCACAAAGGGGGTCGAAATTTTCATTATTTTTGCGATAGGACACACCGTTTTCGAGATATAAGCAAAAGAAAAGAAAAAAAGATACAGTACTGTTTTTGCATCTGAAGTCGATGTGTTGGTGTGAATTTTAGTTCATGACAACTAATTTTATTCCACACCTTTTTAATCGCGATTAAAAATAGTCAGATTTAGTTAAGACAATCAAAATTTTTGGTGAAAAACGTAAAATTCAGAATAGCAAAATTGCCATTTTCACTAAATTATAATCTCAGTGCCATCTTAGTGCTGTCAAACTAAAATTTAGTTAAGTTGTGTCACTTTAGTCAATTTCAGAATGGGAAATCGTCGTTTGACAGGAATAAACTAAATTTTGGTGATTTTTAGTCTAGTTTAGAGAATTTTGTGACAAGAGAATCGGCACCAATATTAACTTATCCAGCACCCTAATTGTGTAACACACTATCAATCACAATCTGAATCATTTTGAAGGATATTGCTGATCCATTGCTTCATTGTTCGAAAAATTTGTTTGCACAGCAAAGTAGATAACGTAATGAATGTCGTTGAACTGCCAAAATGAAAGCCATTTCTACTGTTAGTTTGTTGTTACGCAATTACCCAGCTGGTTAGAAGAATGATTGAATAATATAAAACCATTTTGAACATGTCCTTTGCCCATGAAACGGCGAATACTTAGCCGAGTACTAGGAGCCCATGAAGATCAGAAGGATACGAAAACTTTGTAAAGGTTGAATGGGACACGTTCAGCGAAATCCATATTCCCGCAAAAACACAACTCTCTTGACTCAGAGATTTGTAATTTTAAGTTCTCGAAATAAAATGATATATATTGTATTTCGTAAAAATATGATGGAATTGATGTAAAACAGCGCTGTAATTTACAAAAAACGTAAGAAAATTTTAAAATGTAATACAAAATACCAAGCACTGTTAGAAATAAAACGAACTATGCAGGTACGTCACTGACCTCTATTTATTAATAGAGGTCAGTGAGGTACGTGGTGAGAAGTTACAAAAAAACAAGCGAAAGATGTCGCTGACACATAGACGTAAGTTCAGCTTGGTCTTCTTTCTGTGAAACTGATTATCACACATTTAGAACACTGAAACATGATGCGGAGCAATGATGATATGTATGAAGTGATACGTGGGAAGTGAATTCTGAGATGATTGTCAATAAAAGTGTAAATGAAACATAAGGACGTGGTACGTTGACTTCAAATAAAGTAGGAAATTAAATAGTCAGGAAGATTATGACGACTTTGGCCTATTTCTACAAAAGTGTGACGACAATTCCTTAATTACTGAATAACTTCAAATTTAAATTAGGTGCAGTGAGTATAATTTTGTTTTTTTTAAACATATCTTAGTTTTCGTACCCTTTTTTAACTACAAAATATATTATGGATAGCGCGCCCCAATCAGTCGAAACAGATACTCGTTAGCCCCAAACACCAGAGTAGCAGAGATAAGAAGATTGATTAGTCATTGGGTAGACCACTGTAGCTATTTAGGCATAGGTCTATCATCTAGTTTCAGCTCAAAATCTATTTATAGAGGCAGTGACTAGGATATCACGAACTTGAGTGTCTGGAGACTTTCACTATTCACTCTCACGGTCTTTGAGTCATAGGAGAGGTAGGTTAGTTACTTAGTGCATTAATAGTCGGTGTTTATGAATGTGCCTATTATTTTGTAAATTATTGACATAAGTTAACGTTGCTGGTACTTTTAGTTACAACTGTTACATAATGATGCATAAACTGTAAAATATGCGTTTCGGCCATTTTTGGGATTTCTTCTGAAATTGTTATATTGCCGTTTGCTTTACTCGAATCATGAAAGGTTTCAGTTTGCCCGTAAGTTATTTAAATGTATTGTACAATAAAAATAAGTTAAATTTAATGCATCCATTATTATTGAGTCGCTCGCGTAGCTTGTTAACTACCAGAGGCACTGCCGGAGGTTTTTAAAAAGAAAAAAATGAGTCTGGTCAAGAAGACGTTTTAATTAAGACTAACTAACATAAAAATAAATCTAATACAATGTTCTTAATGCTAAGTCCGTATCTCTACGGATGCATGTCGCCGGGTGCTAGACATAACATCCCGAAGCTACCTTGAATGCTGTATCTGCGAGGGCCGCCCAAGGCGCATACCAGCTAACACGTTGTTTTAGTATTAGGAGCCGATACTGCATGCATAACTAGCTAGACAAACGGTTATATCTATATTGGCCGCGTAGCTGTCGTAGCCGTGACGTCGAAACACTTCGCTTCGCTCACTTTGAACTCGGAAAAGAAGTTTTATTGCGCCTATATTTTTTCTAAGTACAAGAGATATACAAACTTACTAAACTTAGTTATTATTTAATTGTTGAAAGCCCGCCGTTCTATACTTTCCAAGAGAGGCACTCACTTGAGGCATTTTCTTTTTACAAACACTAAAGGATCACTTTCATTTATCATCACATCGATATCGAAGGCGTTCACAATACGTCACTTGCACTGATTATAGTGCAAGTAGTTAGTTTATTCATATTCATGTTCGTAACACGAGTCTTTAGTCCGGACTCGAACGAAGACTTCTAGCGGCTTTGGATCAGTGAAGCCATGTTCGGCCCGGCTGTACAAAGATGCATTTCAGTTGCTGTAAGTAAGTCACAATAATAAGGGAACAAAAACCACAGAAATGGTAATAATAATTTTATACAAAAATCACAACTCAAATCACAATCCGATCTCAAACAGAACATAACAAGTGTTCTAGTAAATTTAAATGAAAGTGAGAACTTTTATAGTTTTGAGTACGTGATTATTTTTCTTAATTTATATTCCAGGTGAGTCTTAGTTTGTACGTCTTCAGTACTTTTAATTTTTATATATTTTTTATGTAATCTTGGATGATCGTCCATAGAACGTCGAAATAGTCCCCGGTATAAAAAAAATTGAGATCATGTGAAATAGCCTATTGAGGGATTGCCGCATTACATTGACCTAGAGGCCAGCCACCTTATGAAGGTCACCACCTGGCTGGACATAAGGAAAAAGGTTGGTTATTTATTAGCTAGTTACTCTTCCTGATTCATGTTGTGCTAGTACTCTTGGCAGGCACACCGTAATGCGCCGCGCGTCTCCGTGCCATGTGTTCATATTTGATTCTCACAAACGCTATTTGAATAGTCTCTTTTGTAAGTATGCAGCAGAAAAAAGTGTTATGAAAAATGTTTTGGAGCGTTGATAAATTAATTGTATTCTTAGGAATAGCCGATGGAATTTTGTAGGTAGGACGACGTTATTTATATTATTGTTTGTTGTGTATTAAATGTGCTGTAGTGTTTGTGCACTACACTACATTAATTTTATGTTACATTAATTACTAGTATTGACTGATAACTTGTATGTGTGGTGAAAGCTGTAAGTTGGTTATTAATAATAAATTGATAAATTCATGAAACAACAGTACAAAACCACTCCTTTTCAGTTTTGTTATCCTGGTATTTTAATAAAACGGTAATAATGTGAAAGCCATAATGAGCAATGAGCATTGAGCTCAGTTCTCGTATATTATATCTTCAGGCCGCGGCATTGCTTGCACAAATTTCGTGCACACATAATTATGTACATGCTTGTGAGTATTGCATTTTCCCCTGGATACTGCTGTCGCATAACTTCTCACAAATTATTCATATTGCTGTCGCACGACTGCATACTACACGTCGGGGGATAGAGGGCTACATCCTAGTATTCATCAGATCCTGGTTCATTGAATCTATTTATAGATTTTACTTGCATGAGGCAGGAAACCTTCTGAAAATTGATTCCAATAAAATAAAAGAATACTTACTGTAGAAATAATAAAGAGAAGGTATTATGTCAGCTTCTAAGAGTAAGTTCTCAAATAAGTACTTGAAAACGGGTATAAAAGGAAACCCAGACTTAAAAAAGAAAATGTAAGCCATATTATTATACTCGTAATGTTAGAGCAATGATACCCAAAGTGGACTCTATCCACCCTCAGAGGTCCAATACGATCTGTAGACAACGACAAAATTCATCAACTTCAATTGTGTTTTAGTTTTAATTCGATTATTTAACTTACTTTAATTCTAATTTTATTTTTAGTGTTTTAATTAATTAAATGTTAACTTTTAAACTTAATTTCAAGTAATATAATTTTATAACTTTTCGCTGCCTATAACTTACTTAATTGTAACCCAAATGGATGGAGTCACTGGCTCCTGAAATACAGGTACTCTACCTAGCTCTGGAGCCAGGGTCTCACATTTACTGTAGCCAGTTTTTATGGCAATGAAGAAATGTATTAATTTAAGACATACATAACTGGTATATTAAGCCTAAAGTTTCTGCAAACTATAATAAATTCCACATTTTGCACGTGGTATAGGTAAAATTAAAGTTGAGAAACTGTGGTCATGTTATGGTTATTATATTATTATTATTTATCATGTTCCTTGTTATGGCGTCGCTGCCATGAATGGAATCCAAATCGTTGCCGTTGCCATGAAGCGCAGGAAGCTGCGAGGGTGTATTCAATGTGACGTATTTGATTTTTCATGAAGGTAATATGCATCTGGAGTGATCCCGGTCGCTATTTATAGAGCATGTCGCTAGGAGATCAGCAAACATGGAGGTTCGTACTGCCTTCCGCTGCAGTGTGCAAGACGTATTTACTTGTAGTGGTAGGATTTTTACGTTTTATGAATTACTCGTTCAAAATAGGCAGAATCTACTACTACTACTACTACTAGTAGATCAATATTTAGGAAAGGATTTGTAAGTGTATGGTCAATAAAAGTAAAATTATAATGAACTCGAAAGGGATCAAAGCAATCCGGGGAAAGTATGGCAAGCATAAATAACATGAACAATAATTAGTTACCTGTGTACGTTCTTAACCTAAATAATTCCTGAAAAACACCATCATTGTCTGTAGTTATGTATGGGTCCTGGTGATGGGTCTGTCCAATCATCATCCGAACAGCTGCTCAACCTTTGGCCTTTGGATACTAAGTATAGAGCTATTGTACTATTTTCTCTGCTATTTTGCTAAATTAAAGCTATTTATTCTTTCACGTTGAAAATCCGACCACTATAGTTACAGCCGGATCTGTACCCCGAGTGTGAGTTTCTTGCCGTATCACGAAATACGTGACGATCAAGTTAATCGAGCTAACTAATGAGCGATGGTATTTAAAAATGGTCTGAGTGTGAGTCGAAGTATGTCATACGAACCACAGCTCGTATCGTCACTTGTCTGATAGTATGCCGAACGTTTTGTTATTTTTATTATGTTGCCTATATTGAACTTAGAATGGTTTCGGCGAGATAATACGACTAAAATACAAATCTTATCGCAACCATGTTAACAAGGGTTATGCGTGCCCTACGTAATTTAGACGAATAATATTTTTTATGAATGAGGTGTTCCTATTTCGTTTTACCGTGTAGTGAGTAAGGGAGATGTGAAATAAGTGGTGTGATGTCATGTCATCATTCAAATGGCGGGCGACATGTAACTATTTAAAATTCGTTCTGCCATCAGTTTTTCGCGCTTGTGTTTCATTACTTTCGATTTCGATAATATAATAATATCGGGTGGATGACTGTAAACACCCAACACACTCACACTATCATTTTACCTCTCCTTGGACTCCACATGCACATTACACACGTATTACATCTCGATCAAATTGTTACGTTTTATTTCCTTCATCAATACATAATTTGTCGTCTTGAGTTTAAAAATTGACCACTGTAATGTTAGTCAGATTTAATGCGCGGTGAGAGCCTGGTGATCCCTCACAAAGGGTATCCTAGTATTATGGACCCGTCTCTCACAAAGGATCATTAGTTTGTGCATTGTTGTCAAAACGCCATAATTTTTGCCTCCTATGTTTATAACTCTATGAACCTGAAGAAATGTTTGTGTGTGTGCGAAATTAAAGATAAAGATATTATTAATTATTTTTTTGCGTTTGGTAATTTTATATTGTAAATAAAGGCTACCATTAGTATGTGTAAAGTATGTTTTATTGACTAAATAACAATTCTATTTGATGTCAGTGTTTCATTGTTTCTAATGATTTAAATGTGTTATGTATGGACTAACGTAGTTCGGGTATACCTACACATAGGTAGAATTAAACAAACACTTGGAAAAAATATATATGATAAATGATTTTATTTCTCTAAGTAGGTTTGTACAAACACTTTTACACATCAATCATATTTTAAAAATTAGATTAGGTTGGCGTTTCCTATCTGACAACTCTGAGAAGAAAGGACGAAACAAACTCAGAGATCACAGTCTCTTTTAAAGTCCAGACATAATCTTGGTCAGATATGTGAAGACCATGTAGATTGGTGTCTGAATCGGTATTTTGAGGAAAAACCATACAGATTGAGCGGACCAGTCCAGTCAGTGCATGGATTTGTCAGTAATCGTGCAGCTCAACTCAGAACACCGATTCGACGAACAATACCAAAGAAAAACTGCCAGATCATGATTAAAACTAACTGAGAAAACAAAAAAAGTAATGACTCACTTAATCTTCGCATTCACAATAATTAAAATAATAAATAATACTTCTCAAGGTAAGTATTCAAGTCCTTGTGCATATAATAATCATCAATAATTGTCAGTGTAACAGAAAATAAAATAAAAAAACAACATTCAGAATGCGGAAAATTGGAGCAACTCAATCTCAAGCCTTTTTGTCCTCAATATAATCTTTAACGGTTTAAAAGGCTTTCTGGCACAACTTACATTTAATAAATTCAAAACATTAATTAAGGCTTAGATTTTGAATGTATGCAGAAATGACCGATGTAATTGTCGGGCAATTTGATCACGCAATGCTCTTCCTCAGATTAAATTGGTGGTTGCTCTTTGATCTCTGTCATATGATCATATCTGACATTGTCTGTTCCTGGTTGTTCACATTCGTTTTGACCTGAAAATAAAAATGAGTTTGTAGATATAAATAAAAAGCTGGGTGACTGAATTCATTGGCAATCTTTTAGGTGGTGAAAGTACTAATGAATATGAACATAAAAGTTGGGATGGGATCAACCCTGGAATCGCTTTTCCATACCCTTTGTCAAGGTTATGTGAACAAAAATCTATGCAACAGCCGATTTATTCACCCAGTAGTATCCAAGTAATATATATTATAATATATATGTATATATATTCTTACCAAAATCATCCAGTTCAGGTACACCATAATCTAACGCTATGTTAAAGAGCACACAACAGGCTTGAATAATTTGTGCACATTTTTGAGGCCTGTAATGTAATACTCTGTCTTTGCATAAGCAACGCCAACAATTTTTCAGTCGACCAAATGTGTTTTCAATCAGAACTCTTGCAACTATATGTTGCTGATTAAATATAACTTCTGAAGATTCTGCAGTGGCTTCTAAGTATGGTGTCATTAACCATTGGCGCAATGGATATCCAGAATCACCTGAAATAATGAAATTACTATGTATATGTAACTTTAAAAAAAACAATCCCCTAATGATGTTGGTGTTAACAGATATATGTACTTACTATTAAAGCAAAACACTCCTAGTTGGAACAAATGTCACTCATATAGGAATAAAACACAAGTTCACAACCACAGGTGTATACTTACTAATGTTTAAAAAATCAGTGAATAGGTACATACCTAGCAGCCAACACATTTCACCTTGTGCGTGTAAAGATTGCATATAATTGTTGACTTGACTGTTCTCCCAAATAAATGAATCATGGTTAGCACCACCAAATTTAGGATTGACATTTATTATTCTACTATCATTGTCGCACACCTAAAATATAGTTATTAAAATTAGATTTAAAAACGATTGAATAGGTAGTAATTAGCTCATTATGGCATTTCAGAATAAATCAGTAGAAGTAATTATTACCATTTGTACATTTATTGAATGATAATGTTTTCTATACTTAGTACTAATACTTAGCTCTAATTATTATTGTTAGGTTCTGTAATTGAGTAGGTACCTACTTATGTGCTAAAATAAATAAGTACTAACCTCTGACTTACTGCCTGTCGAGCAGCACGCGTTTTTGGGAATTGTATATACTTTTCCAACAATAAATCATGAGTCATAGCTTGGGTCACTTCATGAATGTACACACTGCACATCTTTTGAGACAGACTTTTGGCTACTCCCACAGGACGTTATACGAGCCTGTGTCATAAAAGAATATAGAGCGACGAGTACCTAAAAAATATGAACAAATTTAAAACTATGTAAGTACCTAGTTTCCTAAAAGCGCCTACAAGGAATTAATTAAGTATTTTAATAGTGCGTAGATACAATACTTACCTTGGTTTGAAGTTTAACTCGTTGGGTCGACCTTGAATTTGTCAATTCTTCTAGTTCTTGGCAAAGAAATAGAAAGGCTTCCTTTGATTAACGATATCTATTCCTAAATTCAGTATCGTTGAGATCGTTGACTAGATTAAAACAGGCACGAAATTCGGCCCTTTGTTTTCGGAGATGATTCCGTTCATCTTGATAATGAGCAGTCATCATCATTTTCCAGGCGAAAAAAATACGTGCTGTCATCATTTAACACAATTTACCACAAAATTACACGCAAATAATACGAACGTAACCAATATAAACAACGATTCACCGGACACACAGCAAGTGAGTGACTTTACTACAACGTTTGCGTTTACAAACGCTTGAACACTGTTAGAAACGTCAAAGTTTAAACTCACACTCGCAACAACCCGCGAAATGTTCTTCGAAACGCTACTATGTACGTCACGTTTAAAATACCGAACTATTGTAGTACCGTTATAAAACTTACACTCGCTGTTTCGGTTTACAATACTTTCCGCCAGGGGCGCTTTTTACGTTTTCATACATTTAGTACTCGATACAGAAACGTAGTAGTAGCGTTTTCTATATGAAAAAACTCACACTCGGGGTACTGAACCAGGGACCTATTCGCATTTTTCGGTAAACAAAATACTATCGTAAGGTTAGAAGTAATGAGAAAAAAAAATCGCCGTGCGTTGTGTTCCACGCGCGCCTCAAAGAGATGTCAGCAGCAATGACGGGGGCCGCTAGGGCCGATGCCTGCCAGGGTTGCGGGAAAGTCCGAGAGGGATACCGTGGCCCCTGGCACAGGCAACTGAAGGAACACGGGTAGGTTTTAGTCAGTAAGAGTCTGACACGCCCTCCTGCTCTGCCCAGAGCGGGAGAAGATATATGATGATGTCCCACCCTCAAAAAAAAAAGGTAAGAAGTGAATTGAAAAAGAAACCCCATGGATACGCTTTGGCTGTGCGTGGCCACGTTGGCCGATTTATGAGTAAGCCGGGTGAATTGTGGCCGGTATGTGAGACCACCATCGGGTACCAGCGGGCAGTCTGAACGTTTGAGATCGGGCTAGGAGTTATACATGTAAACTTGAAATACAGTCTTATCTCAGCGACGCCATTGACATTTAATAAAAGTACCTTTTGAAGATGCCATATATTGCGTCATTTGGCAAAGTGTAACGTGAGCAGCCGGTCGATTCTGTAAAAATCTCACCGTGAAGACTTGCGTGGAGTGAGCTGTCAGTGTCATCCCACTGATGCTAGGGATTGACCAACGTCACATTTACAATCATAATCGAGATTTTAATAATATTTTTTATCAAAGTTCTATTGATCATTTTATATTATTTCAAAGCTAGTACGTAGTTAAGTGGCTAAACCTTAGAGCAATTACTATTTTCGGAGTTTTAAATTAAAATAGCAAAACAGAAATTCAGTTTGAAACACTGTTGTTTTTTTTTATTTTAGACACTTAGATACTAGCTTTGAAATAATATAAAATGATCAACAGAACTAACATAAAAAAAATATAATTAAAATCTCGATTATGATTGTAAATGTAATGCTTGGTCAATCCCTAGCATCAGTGGGATGACACTGACAGCTCACTCCACGCTCACTTCACCTAAGTTTTCACGGTGAGATGGTTACAGAATCGCAATGCAGGCTGTTAATTGTAAGGTGCTTGAATTTCGGTGTTATGTTTTGTCAAATCGAAAAAAACACGCAAAGCAGGGAAGGTTGCTAGTTTCAATAAATAATTTCATTGTATAAGTAGTATGAACGAAAATGTCACTAGATATCGTGTGCGTAGTCGCAGCAGAAAAATGTCGAATTTCTTCATTTCAGTTTAGCAGATAATTAGTGTATGACGTCGTGTAATTGTGTATGATAAGTACAAATTTGTGCATCCAACCATTGAGGAGTTCAATTCAATAAAATTAAATTAAAGTGCAATTCAAATTTAATAAAGAACTGTGTCCGCTGGAAGTAGGTAACTGCTAAACTGAAATGAAGAAATCGACATTATTCCGCTGCGACTACGCACACCTAGATATCGTACACATACACACCTAACTAATTCCATAGGCCATGTTTGTAGGTCAAAACTAGGCCTGTCAACGATAAAAAAATGTTTTGCTTCCGGTGTTACTAGGATTCCATTAGCACGGAAGCTATGGTTTGACCTCAGAACAATAACTAAAGCATAGAAGGAAGCTAAATTTAACTAATATAGTCGTCTCTGTTTTCTTACACACTCATAACAGCATTAGAAAGAGACAGATGTAGGTTGCTCAAAATGCAAATCGTCACAAAGCAAACGTCAATTTGGCTACCTTGGCTACCTATATGATACTAAGTTTAAAAGCTACTTAACGTCTCAGGTTTTTGTCTATGACTTTGTTCATCGCATTTTTTCGTATAATGCTTATGGGCGCATGGGAGTTGAAGTGCTTCGTTGATTTTACGTGTTTTTGTAAAAATAGTACAAAATTAATAGTGATTTAGTGTAAATCGCAAAGCTTAAAGATTAAATAATGTCCTGCATTATAGTGGGATGTAAATCACATTCATCCCGCAAAGAAAATGATGCGGAAATCATAAGCTTCCATCGGTAAGTAATCAAATATGGTCATTTTATCGGTTTTGTATTCTCACTGTAGGTTATTTTGGCATTTTTTCAAATTATTTGAGCTTAGTGTACACGGTAGTGTTTTGAAATCAATATTTTATGCAATTAAATAATTCGATTCTAGGGAAAATATAAATCGGCATATAAATATTTTGCAATAGTGCTTGCAAAAATAAACTATCGATAGAACTAGCGTCATCTAAATTATTACATTATTTTTCTTTACACGTAGTTTTGGGAAGGATTAAATATTTAAGAGTGAAATAAATACCTAAATACCTACGGTCTTGCCAGCAAATCGTACGTATGAGTAATGAAATGACAGTGGTCAAAAATCCGTGTGGCTATGATATTTTTGTCATTTTCAGATTTCCCTCCGATATTGATATGAGGCAAAAATGTATCAACGCTATTGCACGTAACTACTGGGAATGGAAAAAACAACATCGTATTTGTTCCAAACATTTCAGCGATGACTGCTTTTTAAAATATTGCTACCAACGTCAATTTTTGATGATTTACTCGAACATTCATTCGATAATGATGTATTGGATGATCATAGAAATTTGTTGATTAAATTGATAAGCAAAGAATATTTAACAATTAGAATTCATTATATCGCAAAATAATTATCTTCTTCAGTTTTTATTCCTATTTTTATTTCTAACAAAAACTATATTTTTTAAAGGACAGTGATTAAAATTTTTTGTTACTTGTTCCGTGGCCAATCGCTCTTTAAAAATTATTTAAGCGTTTTCTTGGTAATTTCAATTTGTTAATAATTTATCCTGTGTTTATAAATAAATAAGTTGATCAGACAGAAGTGAGTTCTTTATTTCACCTTAGCATATTTTACCATAAAGTAAGAAGTCGATATCGGTATTTATTTTATGCATAGTCACATCACTAGCTAATACTCTTTCGTCTATGACAGCGTACACTTCAAATGTCCTAAAGCGCCTTCTATGCTTTAGTTATTGTTCTGAGGGTTTGACTATCTAGGCGTGACGTCACACATCGATTGAAACCAATCAGTGACTGGTATGAGAGCAGCTGCACACATGCAAGACATACCGACATGAATATACACCCACATACGCCTTTTAACACGCCCATCACTTTTTATTAACAAGCAGGGCCTTGACTGCTTTTATCGACAAATTGTTCGATGTATTAATACTAATGTGGATTTGGAATAACACAGTAGTAAAACTATGTACATAATTATAGATATCCTAGTCGAGCGATAAAGATAAATTATTTCGGACGTCACAAAGGCGAAAATAAATTATATTAATTGCAAAGCTCCAATTTACTGTGTAGGATACGTCTGTTTATCGTGCCGAATATTTTGAAAATAATATTACTGCTAATCTATTTAATAACCCGCCTGCCATTACGCCTTCAGCATTAGTTAAAGTAACCATCATCGCGGGGTGACCGGATAAGAGTTTTTTTTTTTTTTTTTTTTTTTTTTATGTTCACGATTATACATATTTTGTTAAATAACAATTTACTCGCCAAACTAAATAGTTTGTTGGCAAGAAGCGCCTGTTTTTAGTCATACATATTATCAAGTAATCTAGTGAACAGATAACCTTATAACAAAACTAACAAATAAGTAGGTACCAAACGAATAATTGTAACCTATATGACGTGAATTTATTTCTCGGTAACGGCTGAATCCTCGTTACCGAGCAATATATTCCTCAGTCTTGATCTCAATAAACCTTTACTTAACTTAGGGCTGTGTCTCAGCATATCTATTTTATTAAATAATTTAGGCACTAGGTATCTAGAAGTTCTCTCCCCATAATAATTTGTTGCTTTTGGCTGGACTAGTCTCTTTTCTCTTACACTTCTAGTATTAAATTTATTCTCAATACTGACTTTAAACTTATCACTAAAATAATGTTCTAGGCTTAATACATAATCGACTTTCATATCTACTGGTAGGATTTTACAAATAGAGAATAATTTTTCATACTCTTTGTTACATTTTTTCTTAACCTTCTTACTGACTAGGAACTTAATTATACGTGTTTGTACTTTTTTTATGTCTTGTAAATAAGTTTTAAACGTTCGTCCATATACAATAAGTCCATAGCTAATTAGTGAGTCTGCAAGTGCGTAATACACAATCAGAAGCGTCTGTTTATTCACCACATTATGTAACTGATAAAACTTCCCCAATACAGATCTCAACTTGTTACAAATGTCAGTTACGTGTGTTTTCCAATTAAAATTTGAATCAATATTAAGGCCTAAATATTTAAATGTGTTAACATACTCCAATTTCACGTTGGATACGTGAACAAGTTGGATAAGCGTAGCCGACGATCAAGTTATATGGCGTTATATTAGAGAGGTCAATGTCCAGCTGAGGTCTGTAGAGGCTGAAGATAAATACGTAGAAGTTTACGGGTGGAAAAACAACAACGTTTAGCTATCTACTCAGCTACGAGTGCTACGACCGCGTAGCTACCATAGCAATGACGTCAGTCACGTCGTAGCAACATAACTTTATGCTTTTCATTCAATTTTGTGTAAAATGCTAAAGCAAACAAAATTGAGGCATACAGTACTTAATCCCAGTCTAATCCAATATATCCAAAATTATTCTTATTTCAAGATAGTCGTTTCGTTCTCATTAATTGTACGCCGCGATAACAGAGGTCGGTTGCAGTTTGCACGAATGTATTAATTGCAATTATGATCCCTCAAGCTTTGTAATAAGGACTTTTATGAACGTCATACCATGAAACCAAAATCATGCGTCCAGCTTCCATTCGTTCTGTGTCCCTAGTATTTCAGGGGGCGCGATATCGATCCTGATAGCAACAATTTGGCCGTGGTACGTGGTACTGATATCTAAATCAGCACGCAACGGAATGAATACTAATACCATAAAGTAGTAGTTCTATAGATTTTTCATTGCTACATTTTTTAAATTGTTTTTACCTTTTGTGGTAGGGTAATTTTGTTATCGGTGCATAAGTATAATTATAACACATTTTAAAAGAGTAACGGTGGAGTTTCTTGCCCATTCCTCTCCATACGAAACTACCTTTTGGAAGGGGCGACTAGAATCAATTCTATTTTAATGTAAATGTTGACGTTCAAAAGTGCCTTTTATGTGCCTATTTGCACGGATAATGCAAGGAATTATAAAGGCACTTAATTTAAAAATAAATCATTAATAAGAAAGAAAAGGCAAATGAGTCAAGTTTGGTCTGCCTTTACAGATAACATTCAATTTGATAAGTTATAAATCCGTTTATTTATTTTCATACATAAAATGTGCTTTACACACGGTGTCGTCTTATAGAGGCGAAATAAAAACAAAATTGTGTTGCTCTGAAAAGAGAATGCGTTTTTATTAACAATGACTTAATTATATTATAATTAACACCTTTAATGCTCAAGTTAAACTTAACTAAATATTGTACTAACCTGAAAAGAGAAACAACATTAAAGCTATTATTCCACCAGGTATTTATCTCTTATTCTATATTTCTAATCTTTTGTGACCGTTACGTTACGATGCACTTTTTATGAATCCCGTCTTACTTTCTGACGTTTAACCTGTCAGCTGTCAACCTGACATTAGACACCATAGATATCTCCAAACTGTGGAAAGATTAATGAAGCAATACCTACTTCATTTACATACATATAAATACATTTTGAAATATTTTTATAAAAAACATAAAAGAAAAACATTTAAAATATAAAAATAGTGGTCCGTCGGTATCAGGAGCAGGGTCCAAGCTACCGGTGGTTAGGGCTCCAGAGACAGAAACCTTCTCACGATACGAGCCGTTTCGAGGAGTCCTGACTTCTGAATCAGGCCCTTGATTCAACCGCCTAACGAGAGCCTCGAAAGATGTTGATCGAGGCTTTCGGCCATCAGGCCATTGGCCGATACGACAATCGGCACAATGATAGCCGCGCTCACATTCCACATGTCAACAACCTCGTGTGCTAAGTCGAGATATTTAATTTGTTTCTCTTTCTCAGCCTTCACGAGGTTCTCGTAATGTGGAATGGTAACATCTATAATCATTGTGCGGCGCGCTAATCGATCTATCACCACTATATCAGGCTTATTGGCGACAATAGTCCTGTCAGTAATGATAGACCGATCCAAGTACAACGTGACTTGGTCATTTTCGAGAACTGGGTCGGGCGCTTACTTGTAATACGGTACCTCGGTATCCACAAGTTTATATTTTAAAGCAAGTTGCTGGTGAATAATCCTGGCTACTTGGTTATGCCTGTGCAAGTACTCGCCGTTAGCCAGACGAGAACAACCAGAGATAATATGTCTGATGGATTCACCTGGACGGTGAATATTTTATATAATATTCAACTTGCCCGACACCCGTCAACCGTCCCGTCTTTCATAATATGTCTCACGTAGTTATTCGTCAAGATAACTTCGTCCATAATTGCACAGACGAAACCTTCAGTTTTCTCGAAAAGGTCACCAAAACGTAGCCAGGATACGGACGCTAAGAAGTCTACATCGGGTTGATGAAGAGCTCGGTAGAAGCGCCCGTGAAGCTCCTTGCTTTGCCATACCTCCCTGCGGTCATCGGTAGTAAGTACTACAGGTTTGCGCCAGTTTTCTTTAGCCATGAAGAATGGGATGAGTCCCTTGTCTGCTGCTACCACATCAATAAAAAAAAATATTCATACAAAGGTTCTTTCTCCTAATAAAACTATTTATATTTTCTATAAGTTCTATATTTAGCTTTATTGTTGACCGTTAAGGAGTTCCCCCATTTGGAGCCAATCCTGGTAATAGAATCAAGCCATGCAGCTTGCAAAAATGCATTGTCTTTGAAACTGAATCAACGTGTAACATGTCAACTCCGTAGGATAAGAGGAAGCGCAATTCAGCTTGCTTTCAATTCAGATTGACCAATACATAACAAGCCAAGGTAAATAAAAGCTTGTAATAAATAACGTATATCAGCCAAGTAATCACGGAAACATGCTAAATTGCACTGCTGAATTGTTTAATTTATCAAGCGTATACCAGTTGAATGAAAGCGTCAAATGTAAGGAAGTTATGTTCATTTTTATGTCTTATAATTTTAGTTTATAGTTTGGGATGTCATCAAGTAACTTCTACCGCTCTAGGCGGAGCGGGAGGGCGTGTCAGACTTTTACTGACTAAAACCCACCCCTGTTCCTTCAGTTGCCTGTGCTAGGAGCAACGACCATTTTACGGTCGTTGGCCAGGCGCTACGATAACCGTTTCGGATTTTCCCGCAAATATGGCAGTACCCCCCCCCCCCCCCCTCACCCTTGTGCTGTTGTTCAAAGCACGTGGTCTCAGTTCGTTTACAAATGCTTGACGTCAGCTCAAATACGTGGTACGATACTACGAGCACATGAACATCACAAGGGTGATGATTCGCATTTTTTTAGATCGTAATAACGTAACAAGTGTTGCCATAGTACTGTAGGAAATGTATTAACCGACACTGTGTGATGTCATTCTGAATACTGGGAGCCCAGACCTCTAAGAAAATACCTTTTAATTTTTCGTGGTCAAATAATAATCAGTCAATCTGTTATAGGGACAATGACACTTGTCCACAGTGTCACTTGAATTATCCCTGACTCTTATTTTGAGAGTAGCACCTTCAGCAATGATAAGATATTATTTTAAAAAAATACGCCAATATTTGGATAAAGCCTTTAAAAATGATCGATAATCTTTAATTACCTTTTTTATTTACCTTCAAGAACGTCATATTAGTATTTCGAAACTCGTGTGTAATAATAAAAGCCCTAATATTTCATTTTCATGTTTATTTCTTCCTTCGAAAATGCTGAACTTCCATACAAACTTTCAATTTACAATTTGGCAATTTTAAAAACGCTCAAACACATCATTTAATTCTAACTATAACAGTCAAGGGTGGATCCAGCCACAATCTAGCAGCAAAACAAAATGAGGCCCCCTCCATCTTCTCCGTTTGTTTAGTTATTTCTAGAGCCATTTTGCAAAAAAAAATAATGCTTATGCGTTCCTAGTAACTCTGAAGCGATTTGTTGGTTTCGTCGTTACGGCAAAAACATTCATAGCCAGAACGTAAAAGTTTAACCTATTTTGTAACAAGGGCGGTTTTTGTAGTTCAAGATACTATGTGAGTTTATATTGACGTGCGGTTGACCTTACATTAGTGACCGCGAAATTCTGGGCAAGGCTTTTTTTTATTAATAAACCAACACTGCTCACGTGACTGCATATTCTTTTGGCATAGTTAGTCAATGAAAATATGAGGTAACAGTTACTTTAACGTTTTATTCAGACGGTCAGTATTGTTACAACCGCGCAGCTCTCGTAGCCTTAATGTTTGCTACGACGTAGCATCACGTAGCACCACGTAGCACGCTTAATAACGCTATAATATGGAAAGATTTGGCCATATTTCTTATCAACACGCTAACACAAACTGAAAAAAGAACAGTTTTGTAAATACGACAATATTGTGTTGATCTGCTTATTTTTAGACATAATACACGTTTCTAGCTTCGTCAGTACATTTATTTTTATTTGTTGTACATGTAGGTACTGTTATATAAAGGTGAAGTGTAATGAAATATTTAACTGTCTGGAAAAAGCTTGTCGTAAGTAAAATTATTGCTAAAGGATTCATTGAGTTCATTTTCTGGTTTCTCTTATTTGTTCTTGTCATCTGCTTCTCTTATAGTTCTTCTTTTTCATTAATTTCGATACTTAAGACATTTATACTTCTAAGGTTGCTGCTTCAGTTTGATTGAAATAAATGCCATCTGTCTGGCCCGTGTGAATTATTTCCCCAGGCTTCAAAAGCGTTTTGAGTGCGCTAGTTCCGTGTCTGGCCGCAACTCAAAATGTCAAGGGCGTAGGGCGCTGTTGTCGCTTCATGCACTGCAGGACGATAGAGGTTGCGAATTTGGATGCAGGTTGTACTTGGCACATTAGCTCAGCTGGATAGACTAGAGCATTCGCGTACGGGGTTGAAACGCGAAGGTCGTGGGTTCAAGTCCCACATGTGCCCGCCAACATTTTGCGGGTTTTAACTCCTTTATAAACAAAATTGATGAAGACTGCTAGTAATTTCATTTTTTTCATCCCATTTCATGCGATGCATTTTTGTAAGAGGTTGTTTTTAGCGAGAAGGCTTTTTCCTGGTTGTTAAATACTAACAGATATAAAGAAAAATAATGGAGAACGAATACTTGTTTTTCCTAGACAATTAACGTGAATGCAGATTATTTCTAGATTTTGAGATGATGAGTAGATTATGTCAAGGCAAAAGTTTACAGTGGCACCACATGGTACAAAATTGCAAGATACTTTACTTTCCGTATAATATTGACTTGCTATAAGTCCTATGACTCTGACGTTATTGACCTGAGTCGCGTTTACCACTAACGTTGGTCACGGTTTTGGTATTTAGCTACTTAACCCGGTGCCATCAAAACACCCAACATTGCGGCCGAGGAAAACCCAAGACCATAACTTAGAAATGTTATATCGGTAAGTACAATGATACAGGAATTTCCGCCGTCTCCAGAACGAACGCTTAGACCTTCAAAATCCTTAAAGCTTCTTAGTGGCTTATGAAAACCTAGTGCTTCAAATATTGTACGGTCTGGATGGATCAATACTGTCTCTCGAGCACATGCCACGCCACAGCGGCTTCCATGGAACGATGCAGATGGCGTGATGTTCGTTGAGAACAGGAAGTAAATAAACTTAATTGAATAATATTACCTCCCTAATTTATTAAAACATAAAAGTGTTACCATATAGAAACTCATTGCAACTAATTCAGTCTTTAATAACGGTTTAGTTATACCTACGTAATTTTTCATTGTGCTTCTGTTATTTTTTATAAGTTATTTGCCAAATAAGCGCCAAATTACCAAAATAAACCTAAATACCCGAATTGCCTAAATATATCTTGAAGTGTCGCCCCGATTAACTATAACTTAAATAACTAACTTAAATAATAATTAACTTATATATTAACCTTGCCGTTATAGCAATAACGGCAAGGTCTCCCAAAATAATATTTCCTGTTAATCGTTCAGTTTTGTTCGACGCTTCGATTTTTTGAATATTTTTGTCATATTTCAGAAGGCCAATTCTCGTACTTAAAAAACGTTCAAATTCAAGTCGCAGTGCCGCAAAAGTTCCAAAATGTCACAAAAGGTATTCTGCTAAACCAAAAAACTAAGTCAAACGTGACGTTTACTGCAATGAGATTGCGACTAGATCGAAAATAAGAAATGTACTAAAACGGTATTCTGCTAAAGTTTCGACTTGACACCGAAAATAAAATGTGCATTCCAGTACTTATAAAAACGTCAAAACTGACATAAGCATGACATTATTTGTAGACTGAACTGTAACTAAAAATTTTAGCTTCTGCAGTTTCATATTTCTTGTTTTATTTCGATTTTATCCTTGAAATCTTCTTGAAATCCAAGATTCATGAAGTAAAAACTTAACCAGTAACACTGTTATCAATCATTTTGTGTTTGTGTGGTGAAATAATGCAAAACGAGTGGGTTCGGCCTGTAGGAGTATTTTTCATTCCTCGCACAACGCGCAGACGACGAATCGACGGCAAAATAACGTAGAGAACACAGCAGCAAGTGTTCTTAGCATCGCCAGCCGCGGTAGCTCATATAAGACGCATGTTCCATAAGCTACCTTGCGTTTGGAAAAAGTTACAGACTCATCAAATCTTACGAACTGAAGCCGCTTATCCAACAGGATTTAAGCGTCGAAAAAATGGACTGGGTGTGGCAGCCAAGGTTGGTCTACTACGTACACATTATTATAATAATATATCAAGATATTATTGATTGACATGCAACAAGGCAACTACGAGTATATTCTAAGCATCTTCGTCATCACCATATAATTATCTACTTTTCTCGGTTCTGTTATCTTCCTGCGTTTTGCGCGAGTAGCTATATTATTTCAGATCCCCAGCCATGTAGCAAGCCACATTGGCCCTGGACCACCCACATACCTATATTTAAAATACATGTACTTAACAAGAAAAATTCTACAATAAGCTGAAAGTGTGACGGTTATCATAAAAATTATGCGAGATGAATAACAGAATTTCTTTGTCAATTCACTATCAAGATACTTAATATTATGTCTTCTTTTTAGATTCCATACATTTATAAGAGCTACGTGTAACACATTTCTGCTTCATAAGACCATTTGATAATTAAGAGAAGTAACAATATCCTCCAGAAGTCCCGACCGAGTTGCGGTCACAGCAGCCAATTTCAACGGAGACAGCCAAAGTATATGGGAGGTACTATGGAGAAGAGGACAATTGTGTGCATAGGTGCACCTACTCTTCCCTCACTCTCATAGTCTGATGAGAAGGCAATATGATGTAACCGGGAAGAGTTTAGGCACAGTACCAGCGGCTTTACATGCTTTCCTAGGCACGGGGGTGTCACACTTTTACATTACTATTTGAAGAGATCACGGGTATACTACACAGCGGGGGGTTGAATGAGCAGGGTGGTTGTTCTGATTGCTGGTTGTGCTATAGTATAAGAGCGAAATGCATGTTCTATGTCTAGTAAAAAAGCCTTTAAAAGCACCCTGATACATAGTGTTACTTACATTGAAATGTGTAAGACTACAAAGGTACAAAAATAGCCCAGAATACCGAAGTATACAAATATATAATAAATTACCCGAAAATATAATATGGTCCATGAGAACACTATGTGTATTTAAAGCTAGGTTAAAGGCATTGCTCTTAGAAAAATGTTACTATAGTATCCAAGAATTTATGGAAGATAAAATGTTAAAATATAGTTCAAATATCTAACTGTGTGTTAATTATATTACAATTATAATCTTTTTTATGTATAGAGATCTAAATAAGTTTAATTAATATAATATTTTTAATTATGAAAGTTCCTAATCTACTTGTTATTAGTTAATAGATACTCACTGCAATATTGTTAGTTTTAAGTTATCTTGCAGCGCCCTAACAGGGTCATGTAATCACTATTTTCAAGCATAGCATGTAACTATGGTTGTGTACATTGTGCATTAAACAAACCAATAATATTTTATATGTTTGTATTAATGATTAGTTGGCTATTTAATTAAAATAGGGTTTCATATGCATACCTATTTATATTCATTTATTTGCATTCCACAAGGTAAAAAACAAGATTTTAACAAAAGGCTTACAGCTAAAAGCTGTTGTAGACCTTTATCTAAGTAGGTATTACTTAAAGTTAAAAAAAACTAAATCATAGAAAGCTAAAATTTGCAATAAAATTATACAGGAAAACTAAATGATTATATTTGCTTACAAAGTTAATAACAGTAATATAAATAATTCTATTATAGGTAAGTAGGTAGGTAGCTATTTCTTAAAATACTATTATTACATTCAGATAAAGTTATATTTACTTAGGTAATAGTATTACAAACACTTATTTATTAAGAGGTTGTATTTTAGGATAACAAATTATTAATAAAGAGATAAGTTTTACGTTTACGTTGTTACGTTTCACTTTAGTAGTGACTTCATTTTTCTGCAGGCACATAGAAGTATAGAACCTGTCAATGATTGTGGCGTCGCTTGAAGGAGGCCTATGTTCAACAGTGGACGTCTTTCAGCTGAAATTATGATGATGACTCCACTTCTATAGGGCAGATTTTATAGTCGGTTAGCACTTCGCCTGCAACTTTCACGGCACGCTTGCGTGCATTTTAGTGTGTTTATTAGATATGATGGTTGCTCACTCACTATGCTCGTGAGGTGAAGTGAGGTGAGGAGTGTGAGGTGGTCACAGCTCCAAACTTACTACACAAACCCATATAATTATTTAGGACACACATTTAATAAAATCCACACTTGAGACTAGACAACGGAGACATGTATCACGTATGGATTTTTATAAATGTGCGTATATTCTATACATATTATAAAATTGCAGAGAAGTCAAAACTGTGCATTCAATATTTTTGAAATAGTATGTGCTACGAAGTGTGGGAATGATTCTGATGCCGATAATATGGATTGGTTTTTAGTATTTGTGCCCATTTGGTAATTTATCTGTATGCATGCCCAAGCTTCTGAAAAAATTATCTATTCAGAAGAATTTATTCAAAAGCTTTAGGTACGAATTTTGCAAAAATATTCTTTGAAGGCCGGGTCATTATGTGTAGGTTAAACCATCATCATTATTACTGGCAGTCTTGTTCCACCCACTGCTGAGTTTATACTCAATAATATTATCGCGCTATTTAGGTACAGTGGGGGGAAGAGTAGTATTGAATTTTCTTCCTGTTCTTTGATAGTTTACTGCAGGATTGTAATAATACGAGACGAAATTGCAAATTAGTTACGGATTTAAACTCTGAAATGAAAATCATTACTATTATCAAGCTAAACAGTCAATTATTATGACATGGGAAGAGAATGGCTATTTTAGTCTCTAGTCAACGAAACACACAGCCTGGCGGTTCGACGCCTCCCTTGCATGACTTTGCTTGTACTTATAAAAATATAACTATATGGTTTTTAGGGTCCGTCTGTCCGCCCATTTGTCACAGGGCCTGTATCTTTTGAATCGTAATAGGTAGACACTTGAAATTTTCACCGAGTGTGTAGGTACCTACTACTATGGCCGCTATAACAACAAATAATAAAACTAAAGGGAGTCCCCATACAAGAAAGGTGTTTTGGCATCCCAACTTGCAAGAGTAAGCACGCTGCAGAGGCCATCGATTTATCGGTCCGGACCCAGCTAGTACGGAACAGACCGATCGTTTTGCTTTGCGAGAACGAGCAAGAGTTCATAGTAAAGAAATAAAAAGGCCAATGAAAAATATGCTTTTATTTATTTTGTACATTCCTAAGCAGTAGGTACTTAAATATTAAAGTTACTGTCGACGTTTGAATAAAATTCAATTTAGCTAAGTAGTAAATAAATACATCTCGAATACAGCCATTAAAATTCATATTATTATTCTAATTACTACTTAAATAGTTTCAAAATGACGTAAAAAATTTTATTTAAAGTAGGTAAATAAGAAATTTAAAAGTTCAAAATCTAATTATTTTGCATGGGCCTCCTCCAAAGCCTTCCATTCGTCTCTACGTGATGCGATAAAAGTCCAGTTTTTGCCGGCGACTGCTTCATCCCGTCTTTCCATCGTGACTTTGGTCTGCCCCTGCGCCTGTTACCTACCGATAGGCCCTCTCCAAGCTGTGACTGCTTATTCCACATATCGTCAGTGTACTTATCTGGAAAAAAAAGAAAACGTCCGGCCCATTTCCACTTTAGGCTTTGAGCGAAGGAGACATCGTCGATTACCATAGTCTTTTTTCTTGTTGCAGAATGTTTAATTTTGTCTAATAGTCTTATTTTAAGCCTACTACTTCTTTCTAGCCGACTAGAGAAAGGTCAGTTTTCTCATGGGTACAGAGTCAGAAATCCATGTTTGGTAGCCGTACGTGAGGCAGAGTAGTAGACAGGAATTCATAATTTTCATAATTCATAAATTCCATTAGATGTGGATGCTTGACTTGATGATTTCTTTATACCTATCACCAATATTTCTTTGCACGTTGTCGCGATTCGCCTGTCTATTTCTTCAAATGTTGTTATTCTTGCTAAACTATAGGTACAAGTTTTCCCAGGTAAATATAATCGTCAGCGTAACCCACCGGAGAGTTGTTGAGTGATACCTATAGGTATTTTTAGTTATTTCGCCATTATTTTTGTTTTTGAGAGGTTCATTTCTATGCCAGTCTTTTTACTTACTTCGTGATGCTCGGCCAACATTACTTGGAGCTCTGCAGCATCCTCAGAGAATATTATGGGTGTAGTAGGTGCGTTACGGAAGTTTTACATCATAGCGGCACTTTTCTGTATTCAGATCTCCCCTGCAACTCTTCACTCAACGCACTACAACGACCACCACAGTAGGTAGGTATATAGCCTGGCTGCTATGCTTGGGTTCTGTTCCAAAATACGATGATATCCCTCATGGATAATAAAGATAGGCACCGTTTTTTTTAAAGTGGTTACTGTGGTAGCACCATAGGTACCTATTCGAGAAAATGTTTTTCTTCCTGTGATAGTGCAATAAATGATTACAGTAATTTCAGCCCTATATCAATAATAGTAAATAAAAATGATATAAAGTTACCTATAGTTTGACATTCAATCTAATGACGTCTCTTGACATCTATTCTATCATCTGCCACAATATAGGTACGCATCGCGCATGCGCGTCGCGATTACTATTACGTTCCAAGTTACCTTTATAACCGATTATTTATTTTAATGATTTTGTGTTCTCAAAGATTTAAAATAACAAACGGGAAATGAAAATACTATGAGTGTTTACTAAACCAAGCAATTTAATTAATACATTAAAAAAATCATAAAATAAGGTTGCAAAAAATTGAAATATCACTAAGTATCACATTATCGTCTGCATATATTGAACCAACACGAAAATATGTTATTTTTCGTAAACGAGAACAAAGTTGACTGCCATGAGACTAGACTGCGATGATATTGCGACCGGAACGTGAACAAACCGAATTTTAACATGAGCAGAATACAATTTTTTGGTCTGTTCACAATGTCATCGCGTTCCGGTGTCATGTTTTTCACTTTGCTTGTTAATTAGTAGAATTGACCTTCAGTCATGACTCCTATGAAATCAATCGAAGTCCTCAAAAATATTTTTTCGATGCAATTCGTGACTGGAGCTCAAGAGAGTCGTACAAAAGTGCATAAGTAATGCAAATAATACTAGACTTTAAACCAATCTAGTGAAAGTTGAGTATAGTACAGTGCTTCAGTAGTTCTTATAACGTTTTAGTAGTCACAAACTCTCCGACTCACGCTTGTGGTGTTCATGGGCTCCCAGTATTCTGTCGCGTAATTGAGCTGACTTCACACTTTCACGCATGCGCTTTTAGCACCAGACCACGTGCGTCGGGCGCCCCGTGGCTAATAAACAACGTGGTGGCTCTTGGTAGCCGTGTTGATGTTCCTACGAGGTTGTATTGCTTTTCTAATGCTATTACTTTAACAATAAAAATGAGTCGAATAAGTTCTTGTCGATATTTGTATTGCATGATTTAGTTTATTTCAATTACACACACCTATAGCGGATATTCTGCGGCAGCAAACCTCCGAAAAGACTTCATTATTGTAAAGGAAAGGAACGAGACTACGTGAAACTTCATAACGTGAAGGGGCAGCAGATTTTTTCCGCATCGTAATTACTTTTTTTAAATGTTTCCGAGTTCAAGTTCTGAATGTAAACTTGATATCTTGTAGAAATACGATTATCTTCTGAAAAAATAAGGAGCTTTATTAAACGCTTTCGGTCTTATTACAAAACAAGGTTTTTCTTTATATATGGTTTAAACCATCGAGCCTGTTTTTGAAACAAGAACTTTAACGAAATCGAAATAAAGTTCCTTTTACAAAACTGACAACTTAGTCCGGTCTAAGGTTGTCAATTTTGTATTAAGAACTTTATTAAAGCCGGCAAAATGTTCGAAATACAAAAACTGGCTCGAAGGTTTAGGCTCGGGCTAAAGTTAGATCGTGTTTTGTAATAAGACTGTTTATCTTTCTGATTTATACTTCCCTAGTAGTTTTACGACGGAACAACGATAGGTCAAGAACGCAGTTGTTTACGCTATTTTTACGTCAAAAAAGTTCGTATTGAATGAGGTGGCAAGCAGTGACAGCAATATGGTCGTTTCACTCATGCTATATTTGTCTAGTAGATTTTGTGTTAGCATTGGTGTAATCTGGCTTAAACCTGTATTGAAAAAGCAACAACTCATACAATACAACAGGTATTTCAATATTTTATTAATATATTTATCGCAGTTTTTGGCTTCTTGCCTCAACTTTGGTATAAAGTTATATATTTTTAATACTTACGTGGTTTGTTACTTATTTGGCAGTAAATCGTATAAAACGGGAATCACGATGGTTGTGTTTGTATTCGAGTATAGGTCTATACGAATACTAAATAATTGTAAAACGGCCGTGGGCCGCACTTAAATGTGACAAATTCTCGCAAACATCCTTTTTCACTTTGTTATTTTTTATCAATATTTGCTAATATAATCAGGCTAGCATTTGTGCTTGGAACAACGTTGAATTGTAGTCAGATTTGGGTCTACTTTGATTGATACACTGCACTCCTTTCTTCCACCTGACGCAGGTCCTCACCGGACACGGTTGTTTCGGGAGTTCCTGTTATCATGAGTAATCATAAATATTATAATCCAACGACTTTTACTGCGAAGTTCTCACCGACCACGATCCATGGTAGGCGTGTCGCTTATCATAAAATTTTAAAGCTCTGGCCACACTGCGGCAAAACCTGCGCGGGACGTGGAACGCGACTGGGTGTGTGAATTATTTTGCTGATCAATAAGTCACGCGACTATTAGCGCTAGTTTGAACACCTTCATCATACAAGTTTGTTGACGCAATCGGTGCGAGCCAATTTGATTCCGTAACCGCGCATAAGTATGACCAGACCTTAAACCAAAGTGCAAGTTTTTCCAAATAAAAACTGTCAAATACCTTTTTATTTCTTTTAGCCACTATTTTTAGGTTTCAATGATCCTAATATGTTTACCATCGACTGCACCTAGGCAGTGAGGGAAATTAGCCTTTAATTCAAAAGATTTTGCTATTTCTTCCCATTTTTCTTTGGTATTGGGCAACGTTAAAAATTCGTATTTAATGCGTTCCAGATAACAGGACACATTTGTTTTATTATGTTACTTATGGTTGATACTCCTACTCTGTAATTATATTGAAGTTCTTTAAAAGAATACCCCGTGGCCAGATATCTTTAAAACAAACAATTTTACTTTTAATTATTTGCAGGTAAATTAGTAGGTATCTATAATAAATGGTCCAACATAAGAGATGCATTTTTAAGAGCAGGACGAAAAGAAAAGCTAGCGAAGAGGTCTGGGGCAGGAGCGAAGTCATTTAGACCTTACGTTTATGCATCACAACTGAAGTTTCTATTAAAAACGAATGAACCTGGAAATACACATGATTCTTCTAACACCCAAGAACAAGAAGCTGCATCCACTTCTTCAGCAGCACCCACACCTCCAATATCTACACTGAAATCATTAACACTCCCTGCTAAGAAATAAAAGCTTGACCTTGATAGCAAAATGTCAAAGTTTCTTGATTTAAAGTTATGTGGAGATACTATTTCAAGTCAGAAAGATGATTCTGCACATTTATTATTTTTCAAGGGTATTTTACCTTCCATAAATACATTTAACGAAGATGAGACTCTCGAACTCCAGGCGGATATTTTAGCAACAATACAAAGAATTCGAAGAAAACGCGGAGCTAATTCGTACGTTTCAGACTATGCGTCTACCACAAACTGTAGTTCATCCGACCACCATAATCAATACAGGAGTGTATATTTAACTCGCCACCATGATGACGACCCCACAGCTTCAATAACAAACATCATCGAACCAGAATCACCTGCATATACTGATATGTCAAACTCAACGCAAGACATTTTCGATTTTTCGGGTATCTAAGTCCATGGGGGCTTAGAGTGGATTGATTTTTCATTGGGCTTTGATTTAGGCGTGGGAATGGTCCTACAAGCGCTTTTTTTCGTGCGTTAAAACGCACTGAGTTTTAAGTAAAAAGTAAATAGAACTAAAATGTCACTGCCCAGCACTTAAAGTCAAATACAGTTCGAAAAAAAAGCGCCGCACATTTAAAACGTGACATGTGAACAGATACATGGCAATCCATTTGTTCTATTTCGGCGCTTTTTTAACGCCCGGAAAGAAGCGCTCGTGCGAATGGCGTCTAATAGATATTACAGGGATATTATGATTAGTATGCTTATGATGATTAATATAAGTAATATGTAGTAGGTAGGTACTCTCAAACTGCAAGGAATAAAAAATATGTTGTAGGTAGGTACTCTCAAACTGCAAGGAATAAAAAAATTGTTGTTGATTAATAAAGGAGAATGATAATTATGTTATGTACGTTAATTAATAAAGAAGAAAAATATTTATGAGCGATGATTAAAAATAAAGAAAAAGATTTATGTTATGTTCGTTGATTAATAAACAATTTGTGATTACTACCTAACTACTTTTTATTTTTCACCTACTTACCTTAAACATTTATGGATAATCTTTCTTCAGGAGAAATACAATCTCTGAATCTTGTATTTTGTACTGATACACCAGCTTTAACTTTTGCGATTAAGTCATCAAAGGAACGAATAAACATTCTAAAGTAATTATAAAACTTTACGTTACGAACGTTTGAAAAGTTCCAACTTCATTTCGCTCGGCAATTATTGGATGCATCCAATATTTCCTTTTTCTTTTTTTCTGCCTTTTATTTAAATACCACATTGCAATGAAAACGTTGTCGTCGTCCATCCAATACGAAAGCCAACTCACAACTGTTTTGTGACGACCCAGGCCGGGCAGTAAAACGACCGTACCGACAGTTTACGACACATTAGGTCGGGTCGGCAATCGAAGAAAACTTTCTATCGGATGAACGAACCGTTACCTACGGTGTTCCGCAAGGAAGTGTTTTAGGACCTACACTTTTTACACTATACATAAACGACTTTCCAAAGTCAATTGACCATCCTGTGACACTTTTCGCTGACGACAGTACGATAACTATACCTTGTAATAATAAAGACCTATATAAATATGACATTGACAATACATTGATCAATACTATACAATGGTTAGACAATAATAATTTAAAAATTAATTTAAGTAAGACAGTAATTATGCATTTTAGTCAGCGTATATTGACATTTCCCAATCTTGACATAACATATAATAATATAACAATTGACACGGTAGATACAACTAAGTTTTTGGGACTAATTATTGACCGGCATCTAAATTGGAAGGATCACATAGATTCTCTGAGTAAAAGAATTAGTAGTAGTGCCTATGCATTGTACCTACTTGCTGTCGCGAAATGTCAATAGGGAGGCATTATTAACAGCTTACTACGGTCTGGCTGAATCCATTCTCAGATATGGTGTTATCTTTTGGGGTAACTCGACTAATAGAGAACTAGCATTTAAAGCACAAAAGAGGTGTCTTAGAGCAATGTTTCATTTGAAAACAACGGACAGCTGCAAACCCTATTTTATAATAAATGAAATTTTAACATTGCCGTCCATATACATTCTTGAAACAGTTATGTTTGTCAGAAACAATCCAAAATTATTTCCGTGCAGAGCAGATCAATTTCCCAGGAACAGGCGTGACCAAACCCAACTATGTGGACTTCCCTGTAGGACTGCACTTATGCGCAAAAGTGTTTTTCATATGGCTCCAATTGTTTATAATAAGTTGCCTAAAAGTTGGAAGGAGCTTAATAATGTACACATGAAAAGTAAACTTAAGACATATTTAGTAAATAAAGCATACTATAGCATTAACGAGTTCCTAGAGGAAAGATCTGTATTGACCACGGAGCAAATACAAAGAGGAGATGTTGTAATAGGGTTTCTGTATGAAACAACGGGTGACACTTTACGGGGTGAGGGGTGATCAGATCCCGCCCACTTCTTTATTTTACATCTACTGGTCAATAGCAAAACTATTCGCTCGTCCTGTTGATTTTACTTTGTAGTTATGTAACTATCTCACACTAGATGTCACTACATGCAGAATGAAGAACTATTTTAATAAATTACGCATAAAATTACTGACAAATGAAATGTGATGCCATCCATAGCATCAGAACGTCTATCCGAGTAGTTTTTACAAGATAAAACACCACACTTCATTCTTTTTGTCTTATAGCGCAAATATGCTGTAAAAACGGAACGTTTACAGAGCTGTACACAGGACGAATGCCAACAATACACTGACTAAGGCCACGCCTACATGATGACGTCAGGACCTAGTTGAGAATCACAGTGCACAGTTGCTTAGGCCGTCTCCTCTTTGTATTTGCTCCATGGTATTGACATAGTAGCTTATTTGATTATTATTATTTTATTTTGTGTTTGTTAATTTTGCAATGACTTAGTTTAATTATTTTTGTATCTTTTTACCTATTTTTTATTGTTGACATGATTATTGTATAAAAGTCTTAATAACTTATATTTTAAATTTATTACAATATTATTATTTCATTTATGACTGATTTATTGTTATTTTATGAGAATGTTTTTAATTAATAATACTCTTTTTTTACATTTGCACGTCACATCAATTGGCAAACATGTCTGTTCGTAAAAATTGTTAATGTTACCACCATGCATGCATGTTTATTGTATGTATGTCACATGTTTACGCAAATAAATATTATCTATCTATCTTATCTATCTATCTATCGGCGGCGTCTAGTGTGAACAGCAACACCCGGCAGTCGGTGAACGGCAAATTGTCGGTCCGACCTAATGTGAACCAGCTCTAAGCGTAGCCCGCAAAATTCAAACTTTCTAAAGTTTTTTGCAAGTATTACGTTGTATGGTGATGAAAATATGAGTGAAAATACGATTCGCGATCGTAACAAATATGTGTTTACAGAATAATTATAATCATGAATCATCAATACAACTCCGTATATTAAAATAAAAAAGTGAATTTCACGGGTTGCCTTGGCGCTTTGGGCTTAAGTCGGAAAACCACTAATAAAATATGTTTTTCCAAGCAACTACCAATCTCCATTGATTTGGCGTGAATCTTTAAAGTACTATACATTTGTGTGGTAAATTAACCAAGAAAACCGCAAAAAAAACCGTCCAAAATATATTTATCTATACAAAGGTAGTTCTACGACCGAAGCTGGAAAACATGCGTGGATTTTTGATGTGAAACATCTACAGCCGCATTAGCCGCGACGCATGCCGTACACATCTACGGATTCCCAAAGAGTTCCTAATTCGAAATTTAAATAAATTTTTCATTAGCTGCTTTTCATAATGGCTTATTGTAAAAACTTTCAGTGTGACGCCCGTATGAGCCGTTTGGTGCTGAATAGTACACAGACATTGTCTTGCACACTTTTAAAATTAATCGTAAGTCAACGTCAAAACATTTATTTCAAATAGGCACATAAAAGGAACTTTTGAAGGTCAACATTTACATTAAAATTGAATTCATCCTAGCCCCTTCCAAAAGGTAGTTTCGTATGTTTGTTATGTGTCGTTACTGTTTTAAAATGTGTTACACTATTTTGTATACATTAATTTTATAATAATTATATGTGAAGACGATGCGCCTATAATAAAATTACCCCCTACCACAATAGGTAAAAGGATAAAAAAAATTTAGCAATAACAAATAAGTTAATTATGTGATAGATAAATACATGGTGCTCACATATCTACAAATATTGTAAAAGTATACGATTTTCAAATGATTTAAACAAGTAATATCTCAGTGTGTGAGTTACGTACAAATCTGTTTCGAGTCAACACCTTTTGAATGGTGGAGTTTCACACAGTAACTGGTTTGTGGAGATCAGACAGGCAGTCGCTCCTCGTAAAATACTGTTATTCAGCTGCATCCGGTTAGACTGGAAACTGACCTCAAAAATAGTTGGAAAAGGCTGCTGCACAGAGTTTGACCTAATATGTTTGCAATAGATTGGCAATAGACAATAGGACAATCATGTTCGCTCTCAAGACTGTTTTAAAGCCACGCGCGATACCGCAATGCTAAAGCTTTGGTTACTTATGAAAGCAGTGAACGGTCACACAAATCACAACAAAATGTTGCGGCTCGGCTTCTAAGGCGTTGGTTGGGCCGTACACAGGAATTGGCTTTACGCGCATCGACGCCAGATATAACAACACAGGTGCCACTTTTGCAGTTTCCGTTTCAATGACCCAATAGCTGTCGATCGATATACGTGTGTGTAGTGCACTTTTCATGTGTGTTGGGAATACTAGGATTTTTGTTTTTTTAATTACATTTTTTACACCATGATCCACAAAATTTCCATCGAAATTATTCTAGCACGAAGCAAACTTTGGGGGGTGGTGTGCTAATTGCAGTGCGACGCGAACTAATAAGTGATCTCCGCAGTGAATGGTTCTCGTCTGCCGAAGACTTGTGGGTTACTCTCACCCTACACAGGAAGAGACCGCGAGTATCGTATAAAATGCATATTTGTGTAGTGTACATCTGTCACCAAAATCTTGGTCACTCCCAAGCAGGTCAGTTAACCAATTTTTCTAATAACCTAGTAGATATTGTTCAGAAGCATCACGCTGATAAATGTTTAGTTCTTGGCGATTTTAACATTCCAAATATAAACTGGGAGCCAAAAGATGATGGTCAGTCTGTTTGCCCTAGTAATATCCAAGGTCATGTTCAGGTCAATTTGTTTGATAACTTTGCAGTCTGCAATATCTCGCAATACAATTCGCACGTAAATGTCAACAATAAAATACTAGATCTAGTTTTATCTAATAGCGAGGTTTCTGTGGCATGTTGCTCCGATCCTCTGGTGCCGGAAGATCCACATCATAGGGCTCTCTGTTTGACTGCTGATTTCGTGGAAATTCATACTATTCCTGCGTGTCCTCGTATAAAATTTTTATATCGATCGGCCGGCTATGCGGCCATTAATTACCGGCTGAGCCAGATCGACTGGATCAATGAAGTGAGCACTAGGACACTCGAAGACGCCGTATAATTTTTCTATGACACAGTCAATGAACTACGTGATTCTTTTGTACCAATTAAGATGGTGGTTCCAAGCAGCAGATACCCTCTCTGGTTCAAACAGCCTCTGATAAAAATTCTTAAAGAAAAAGCGAAGTACCACGCAAAATTTAAGAAATACGGAAACCTGTCTGATCATGAGTCTTTTGTTTTGCTCCGACAGCGTGCCAAGGAAGTTGAAAATGAAATGTTTAGCTGCTATATTTAAAAAAATTAAGAAGACATTTTTAGGACCCCCAAAGTGTTTTGGTCGTACATAAAATCAAAAAATCAAGTCAATGTTTATCCTTCTTTACTTAAATATAGAAATAGCACTTGAAGTACAGGAGAGAATATCTGCAACATGTTTGGCGACTACTTCTATTCTAATTTTCTCACTTCTGCTATTAGTACCAACGGTGACGACGATCTTTCCAATGACCATGCGCAGGGTTCAAACATGCATTTGAGCGATATTATTTCGGACATACATTCCGTCGAAGTCAATGAACTAGAAGTATTAAATCTACTTAAAGGAGTTGACTTATCTAAATCTGCAGGACCAGACAATATTCCGCCAGTTTTTATACTCAACTATGCCAAAAGTCTGACTCCTCCTCTTACACTTCTGTTCAAGCGGTCCCTAAATTTAGGTGAGGTAGGTACCTACAATTTGGAAGTCGGCATTTATCACTCCAATCCACAAAAAAGGGCCTAGAGACCTCGTGGAAAACTACAGGCCCATTTCCAAACTATGCATCTTCGCTAAAATCCTGGAAAAAATAATATACAAGCAGCTTAATGCTTGTCTTAAACTAAGTATCAGTGACCGACAACATGGTTTTCAGCGAGGTCGGTCCACAACCACCAATCTCATTCTTTGTAGTGACTACTTGACTGAATGTATGGCTCATCGCACACAAGTAGATGTAATTTACACAAAGTCAAAGCATTTATTTCAAATAGGCACATAAAAGGCACATTTGAACGTCAACATTTACATTTAAATAGAATTGATTCTAGTCGCCCCTTCCAAAAGGTAGTTTCGTATGGAGAAGAATGGGCAAGAAACTCCATCGTTACTCTTTTAAAATGTGTTACAATACTTTGTATACATTAATTATATAATTATATGTGAAGACGATGCACCTATAATAAAAATTACCCTACCAAAATAGGTAAAAAGAATTTAATAAACGTAGCAATGATAAATAAGTTAATTAAGTGATAGATACATGGTGTTCACATATTTACAAACATTGTAAAAGTATACGATTTCCCAAATTATGTAACCAATTAATATGTCAGTGTGTGAGTTAAATTAGTCACAGAATGTAAATCAATGTCATAAAAATAACAAACCACACAATTAAAGAATCAACAAGTTTTAATTTTGTCTAGACCCTAGATTGTCCTGTGGAGCTGGACCAGCACGTTTCCAAGCATTCTTATCTTGGATATAATCCTCTAATTTGAAATATGCTTGTTTACATATTATATTTATTATATTTTACAGATTATAGCAAGTGTTTGGATCGCTTGGATCATGCTATCCTTTTGCGTAAGCTATTGGCTATAGGTATCAGTGGAACTCTTCAGGTGGTTCTCATCTTATGTGGCCAACAGATGTCAAACTACTTAATGGATACACATCGAGAAATAAGATTACCCCTCAGGAATTCCGCAGGGATCGCTTTTGGGACCCTTGTTATTCAACATCTTCATCAATGACGTCTCTTCGTGTTTCTCTAACTCAACAGTTTTTTTTGTTTGCGGACGACATGAAGATTCTAAGTGAAATCAGAACTTATGAAGATGCTGAACGTCTCCAACGTGATCTGGATAGTTTCCAAGAGTATTGTACGGCTAACCACCTGGATCTAAATGTCTCTAAATGTTACACATGTACCTATACACGTAAACCTAAACCTATCACGTTATAAACTAGCGTTCACGATTATAAACTAGCCAACACTTCAATAGCCAGAGTTAATACGATTAGAGACTTAGGCGTCACTTTTGACTCGAAACTTCTTTTCGACACACACATTGATAATATTATTAAACAAGCTTCGAAGGAAGGGTTTCATCTTGAGGATATCAGCCGATTTTAAAAATATCAAAACACTAAAAATTCTTTATTGTGCTTTTGTACGCAGTCATCTCGAATACTGCTCACCAGTATGGAACCCTATTTATAATACTTACGTCAATCGTATCGAAAATATTCAAAATAAATTTTTAAGGTGCATTCAGTTTAGATCCAAAATCTATTTGCCTAATTATTACAACCGCTGCAGGAAGTTTCACTTTCTTCCATTAAATGAGCGGAGAAAAATTGCCGACATGGTATTCTTATTCAATTTGGCTAATGGTTCAACCGACTGTTCTGAACTGATGAGCAAAATTGGGCTGCCTGTTCCATCCTTCACCTTAAGGAATCATCAACCTCTGTATGTTCCTTCTGTTCGTTGCATATATCGACAAAACTCTTATATGATAAGAGCTAGCAGGGCATACAACTCGTTGTGTCAGAGTGTTGATGATCTTGATTTATTCTCCACTAGTGTTCATAAACTAAAAAAAAAGCTATGTAAAAACTTTTTTGAAGACCACTATATTTATTAACAAATGTATTTATTACTAGAACCTGTTCAGTGTTATCTTAATTCTCTCAGAGTGCTAACTTATTCTTACTTTCGCTTGTCTGTAGACAGACAAGCGAAAGTAAGAATAAGTAAGCATGATTCTTGTGCTACCCTAATATTGTCAATGAAAACTTTTAATTGGCCTTCTTTCACTAACTGTCAACTATATGTATCCTAGCTGTAAGTTTTCTTAAGAAATAAAATAAAATAAAATGTAAGAATCTTGCATCCTTCTTCTTATCTTGCTTAGGAGAGTCATGAACTATGAGCTTGAACCGTGCCATAAACTATTATTTTTGTGCAATGTTATTACTTATTATTTCAAATAAAACCTCTCAGTCGAATAAAATAAATAAGATTTAAATAATAAAAATATGGGTGCTGCGTTTTTCCTTTTAATAATTTAATAAACTCTCATAAAAAATATTGTACCGAGTGATCTATGGCCAAAAATAAGATTTATTCATCATCATTTACTCATCAACATTCATCATTTTCTCACGGTAATAAGGACACATAAATCACATGTAGGTATTCGATCCAACTGAAATCATATCTGCAAATATTGTAGTACGCAACTATAGGTACCTACCTACCTTGTGCACTGTTCGAATACTGCTAAAGATTTTCAGGCAACATCACGTGGATCAAAACCACAACAACAAAACGTCTTGATTAATTTAATTACTATGCACTGTAAGTTTAGTTTCTAAAATATTTTTTATATATAAAATTTTCTAAATTACGTACCGACATCCCGTTTTGACGTTTTCAAAAAATTTGGCTACTGACCACGGCGTTTCTTCTGTAAAATATTAAAATAAAAATAACTTGTCTCCTGATTAGAAACTCGTATAATATATAGAGCTTTTATGTTATCCTAGAAACAAACCACTACATAATTTTGTATCATTTAAAAACGCAACAATCGAAAATTCAGCTGTTCTGAATACCCAGCAGATGTGTGTATCGAAAATTATCTGCTAATACAGCCTTCAACCTAATTTTGACTAAGGGGTAGTTAATACGGAATTATTGAATTTAGTTCAAAATATGACTGTTAAACTGTGTAGGGAACTTACCAGGTAAAGTTATTAAAGTAACGTCTTGCATTCCTCATATTATACGGTTAGTATATATATCGTGAACCCTAGTTACTAGGACATCAAAGCTCTTGATAGCTGCATTGGCGCGGTCTATGAATTCCCGCCAGTCGTCACTTGTCCAACCCACAAACCTGAGGCCGGGGAGTAAAAGAGACGACAAGCGTACAACATGAGGGAGAAAAAGTGAGAGAACCTCGAGTTTCACATGCCTTACTGTGCGAAGGTAGTCCTCTAAGAGGAACTGAAAAAATATAGGTATACATAAAGCTACATGACATCCATTCATAAATATTTTGGACGATAATATCACTGGATATCACTGATGCTAACCACTCAACTGAACTGAACTATAAATTATATTTTCGTACCACTTGCTCAAAAAAGTGACATTCTATGCCACAAAAAGCGAACATAACAATAGTCATTTTTAATCTGTTAAAAACAGGGAAAGAAAATTGTACTGAATTTCATTCATCCTCTAAGGGGAGAATGTGATTTAAATTTGGAATACTTACCGAAATTTATACTGAACTACATCTGTGTTTACACCATTGAGTTTGTACATAATTAAACTATCACACCCACAGACACACTCAAGCTCACGCACCCACATACACATACACGTACACACACCGACTTACTCTCGTCCACACTCCACAACTCCTTTTAAAGTGTACCTAATCATTTTCTTTATTTTAATAACAAATAAACTGTAATATTAATCTATTTGCTGTAAACTAACTAAATTGTAAATGTTTGGCTAAAATTATTCAGTCTATTGTCAGAGAGGTTTGGCGCTGTATGCCGAGATACAGGTTTTTTACCTAGTTCGGCTACAGATGCTATTATGTTGCATTATTATCATTATAGCCTACAAATTTATTTTTACGCAACATGATTTTAAAATGTTAATATTTTTGGTGTCAATAAAAATTATATTATATATTATAAACCATTATACATATTTTTGAAAAAGGAATACGCATTTATTATGCAGTTATGATTATTAAATAAAATTACGAAAACCGACGAGGCCGTATGAGGTTGATGCCTTTGCTTTTCCGACAAAAAAATATTAGTCTAGGAATTTGCCGCGTTTTTGTTTTCTTCAAATACATAAACGTTAAGTTTATTTTAATTTATTTTTATAAATAAGTTAATGTTCGAAAAATACGTTTAATTGTCATTATTTTTAATAAATGCTTATCTCATATTATTATTGTGTTAATTTTTTCGCAAATGGTACGAAAAGTAGAGTATTTTCCTCGGTGATAAAGCTGTCTTAGTCTTGGGTGAACTTAAATCCCTCGCTACACTCAGGACTCGTCTTAAATCCCTCGCTTCGCTCGTGATTTAAGTTTTTAACACCCTCGCTACGCTCGGGAGTAAACCTCGAGTCCTTCATTACGCTCGCGATTTAAATCGTCACCCGCGACAGAAGACACTGCTTTATCCCCTTGGTTAATAATCTACTATTCCAACTCACTTGTAAAGAATCATTGACGAGTGTAAAGTAATTTTTCTTAGCATACAGCGAGTGGCACACAATGGGTAAATCGACTCCCATCTTGACGAGGCAGTCTGATTCTCTGATTAGGAGTCGTACTGTGTGGTCGAGGTTTACGACGATGCAGCCACTGTCATCAATCCTCAGTAGCGTGTTGTTCAGGCAGTCATCCACATCCCACAACTAGAAAGAATAAAACTATAATTAATTCAAGTCGTGTAGTTAAACACAACAGACGCCTATCTGCCGATGTCTTCAAAATCTACAGACGTAATTATTTCTACAAATAGTAACATTGCGAGTAAGTTATTTAAAGCACAAAACTCCGTTTTAAATACTACTACTACGCAGCTACGGCGTAGCATTGTCAAGGCTACGCTTACTACGTACTCGTAGCAGATTTCGCCTACGCATCTGAGTAGTTACGTAGTTCACACTTTTGCTACGCGAGTGACGTAATCAGAATGGAATAAAGTTCTAGCTACCGGAAAACATATCTAGGTATCTACTGTCGATAACAATAATAAAGTACCCATACAAAAAACGAAATCATTAAATAATAATAATCCTTTGCTTCATAGCATGAAAAGGTGTTTGCTCAAATGAATATTCTGCAGATTTGTTAAAATATTTTTCGGTAAGAATCGCTCCAAGAATGTAAGAAAATGTTTGTTACAAGTGCTTTAATATTACATGTAAAATATTTAAACTTATATTATTATTTTAAATGTTAGTTATACTAACACACCTGTAATTCTGTGGATGTCTATGTTTATACCTAAATAGTACAGAGTTATTTGATTAGTACCACGGAATAACAAAAACATAATTCGCACGCACCAATCATCCACAAAACTAATATGGGTGCAACGTCTCTTCATTTTGATGCTCGGATATATTTATATCCGAGCATCAAAATGAAGAGAATCAATAGTAGTTTATAGGAGTATCAATAGTAGTTTTATGTAGTAGTGGAATCCGTACTATTTAGTACGGATTCCACTACAAAACTACTATTGATATACTTATGCGTCAGCATTGCTTCTGAATAGTTATGACGTACTAGTACTCTGGAACAACGTCGTTCAAGTTATCTCGCCTGCTGAAACCATATTGTGACATAGCACCTAATTTGCTATCTATTTATATCTATCTAAGTACATATTAATAATTATGTATTAATTTATTTAATTGTGCTTTAGAGTGTTGTGTTATTTAATGTATGTGCATTAAAAGAATAAAAGAAATAAAAGATGTATCTATATTTCCTACTTCTTCTTGTCTTCTTTTAATACTTTTTATTCATTAAAAACTACAATACAAAATAGTCTAATCTCTTCTTCTTTTCTTCTCTATTATAAATTAAACTGAATTGTCGTGTCTGTCTCTTTACCGCGTTCGTTGGTCTTTTAACTACGCAACGGATTTTGATGCGGTTTTCACCATAATTTAGAGAATTTCTTCTGGAAAAATTATAGTGATTGATCGTAACGAACTATACACACAAACCGTATGTATACATCGTTACTATCAATTTTAAATACAGGGTGGCAGGGTTATGTGAACCCACATGTTGAAATTTGTCGTCGGGTATTAAAAAAAACGCTGTTCAGTACAGTGAAAATTTCTACGCTAGATAGTTTTAAATATGTATATAAACAGTACGTATAGAGGTACCCATATGTAATTTAATGGGATAAAAAGTTTTTTGGCCTAAATTCTACGGTACGTCTAAAATCATGTGCTGAATTCAAGGTTACAGTTTGCGCGTCAATGTCCCTGCACCGCTGGACGAGCATGGCCTACTGTGATAGGCTTGAGTCACACATTTTTTATCACAGTTTAGGAGCAAAAACCGTCATAAAATGCGTGACTAAAGCCTATCACAGAGGCCGTGCTGGCCCCGCTGTATGATCCCGAAGTTTTGTCAAAGTTATAACCGTGCAAAGCAGGGGCGACAGAGAAGAATTTGATACTAAAAAAACACTAGGCATAGTTTTATGGTAGTCGTAAGTCGTCTAGCGGAATCAAAAATACACATCGTGTAAACCAACAATTTATTGTGACGTCATCCAAAGCACGATAATTTTAAGAAAAAAAATATATGTTTAACAAAGTTTGACCTGCTGCACATAGTTTCGTTCCAAGATTATATATTTATTAGGGGCTTATCTAAGGATTATATTAAGTGCGATAAAGCTGTTGTTTATTTGCATGAAAAAAGTTATTTAACCCGAAATCGGGCCCACTTTTTCCACCACACACTCAATTCATATTCATCAGCTCCAACAATATCTTCGAATGCTAATTAATTAGTATACGCGCCCTTGTGAAGCAGGACCAGCCCTGAGCCAAGCATTTTTGTCAGCGATGTAATTCCCCAACTTATAATATGCTTGGCTGTATAGTGTGCGTTTTATACGAGATTTAAATTTCGTTTCATTGAGTTGGAGTATGTAGGTAGGTATTTTATTGTAACATTTTAAACAGTACCCCACGAAGAATGAGTCTACTTTAGCTAGTCTGAAACCTGGTTAAACTAATTGGTCCCTATTTCTAGTCCTATAGTTGTGTCTATCACCTCTTTTACTGATTGACTGAAAAGATTTAAATATTTCCTTACGTATCTACATGATGTTTTCATAAATATATTGACAAGGTACCGTCATGATGTTAATGTCTTTAAACAGTTACCTGAGAGAATCGCGCCTGCGGAGGCTGTCTATTGCTCTGATAGCTCTTTTCTGCAGAATAAAAATAGACTCAATATCGGCAGCCTTCCCCATAATAAAATACTGTAAGACATGATACTATGAAAATAGCTGAAATAGACTAGCCTCGCGGTATCTACGTTAGTAAATTTACGGATTTTCCTTACAGCATAATTATCCTGCTGAACTTAGCCGTCCTGCAAGAGATGTCCAATGAGGACCCCATTGCAGCCTTGAGTCGAGGGATATCCCCAGGAAAACAGTTCCTTCGACAAATTCTAGTTTCTCGTTATTCAATACTATTTCACAATCACTACTTTTAAAATTCGGTAAAGCTAATCTTATGCATTTCTTTTTTTTCCCATTTAATACTTATATATTAGCAGTGAACCAATTATGTCTCAGAGCTTAAGGAGCTCCACGGCTTGAAAAGAAAGGATATTTGGGTAGGCCGCTTAAATAATTCAATTTGCGCGACCATCATTAAAAAAAAAACATTAAACTTAAAACAAAACAAAGACTCACATACACAATAATGAAATAATGTAATACTCTACAAAGTAAATATCCATGTCATTGGTGTGTACCCAAAGTTATTTGTATTACATTATGTAAATTAGATAACATGATAATAGCAAACACTTCTTTTTATATCAATTGCACCCACCTCATTTCTATTGTTTCTTAAAACATGTGAATTAAAGTCAAATAGTAGTAAAATAATAATAATCTTATTTTAAAACAAGTTTTTAATCATCTAAAAAGTACAAAAATAAAAGTTACGGAAACATAGAACAATAGTATTTTCTCAGAAGCTTGAGGCGTGAACGTTCTTCTTACACTCGAAGATAGATAAGCCTCAAGGGATTAAAAATAAATATTTTCAGATTTAACAGGTAATCGTAAAGTAACTGGTAAACACGTTATGAATAAAACAAAATTAGGCAACGACGAAACCTTCAAGAGAGAAATTTAGAATTACTACCTATGTAAATTATTCAATTTACATAGGTAGTAATAATAAATTTCTATCGACCGTGTAGCTGCTACCAAATAGCTACACTGCCACATAGTTCTGTGACAGACGACAATAACACAAGGAACGAAGAAAAATAAAGAACTTTACTCGATAACATTACTTCATTTAGGCCCACACACGTTCATGGGTATGCACACACAAATAACTTGTGGTTAACAGCTAACTCGGGGTTAATCAAATAAACTCATCTTGCGCCACCAAGAGTTAGTGGTAAATCTAAGGTTAAACTTTTAAATATTTAACCCACCGATGTGGGAGGGTTAAGACACCAAACTCTGGGTTAGCGTTAGTAATTTCAAAATAAATTGACTTTCGGAAGTCGGTGGCAAAAACCGAAAATACAAAACCAAAGACAGCAATTTCCGAAACTAAAGTATTTTGTTTACTTTGTACTATCGTGTCTTGACAGAAAGACAAATGGACAGGTCGAAATTATAAGGGTTCCTTTTTTGTCATTCTGCTACGGACTTCACGTTTCCCTTGACCTATAATGCCAAAATAATAAAAAGTCACGTGTGCGAAGCCGCGGGCACAGCTTGTCGCCGGATAAGGTTCATTCCTTAATTAACTAAAAAAGAAAATGTATACGAAGCCGCGGGAAAAGACTAGCCATACACCAATGGAAACGGTCACGCGACCTCTTGTCGCATTATAAACTCCTGGTCGCTTGCTGCTCGCTAGTATGGGGCTTTTAGCTCAGAGTAGGTGGGCGGCGGAAAATCAATACTGCTACCTGCGCACATTGAAAGTGAAATGGGACGCAGCGTATACATTATTTTGTACGGCACGAGATTTTTCGCGCTTGATATCGAAGGATATAGCAGAACATTAAGATAATGATGTGTCGGTTTGTATATTGTATAAAAAGAGTTGTTAATATCATATAAATTTATAATCGACATGGTAGAGGTGGAGAATAAAAATGAGCTGTTACTTTTTGTAAAATCCTTAGTATAATTAATACCTTGTCGACTAAACCACACTGTGTCGGTAGAGCTTCGGGATTACCGGTAAACGCAGAATGCTACCTCGTCTCTACTATGACTACTCTACTGTGCCTTAGAATCTTTATATCGATGGTCTAGATCAGTGATACCCAAAGTGGTCTATATCGACCTCCAGAGGTCGACGACGACCTGTAGGCCCTAGGTTGTTTTTTTTTTCTTCTACATCTCACTACAATTAGACTTAAGTCAAAATACATTTGAAGATGATGAATTTCAAAAAAAGAACAATATTAGCTAAGAAGTGTCTACCCAAAGCCAAAAACATGGCAAGTGGTCTATGACACAAAAAAGTTTGGGGACCTCTTGTCTAGATCTAGAAGACTAGTGTAGATTTAGTAATTTTTCAGGAGAGCAGTTTAAAGAAAGTTGAAGTCTAACTCACTCATACACAAAAATGTGTGGTGATGGTAGTTTGTTTGGTATTAAACCATTATGTAGCGTACCTACTTATCTGTGTTATCATGAGTATAAATAATATATTTATTAAACATCCTTTTATTCGTTGATAAAAAAGACATAAAAAGATAAACATAATTTTATTCCCATTGGATATAAGCCGTTTTATACTTCTTAACCTATAAACGGTAATGAAGCTCCTTCGTCTATGGCATCAAAATTATTCCAAACCAAAATTTTATATTAAATCTTTGTGTACTTATCTTAGTCTCAAGTTTTCAAACAAAGGCGTGTGACACTTTCATTTTTTCTCTCTCTTGCTGCAAAAATGTAGTACGCTTTAACAGCAAGTCTATAATTTAGCAAACTATCCAATGTTAAAAAGCTGAAATTGGATATGGTTATTTAAGATTTTTTTGTATATAATAGTCGACCAACTTATTATATTATATATATATATTTATAATATATTATATTAATATATCCTCAGACTCTAAGAACCAGAGTCCCTATCAAGACGAATCAAAAGAACTCAAACTCGATAGGGTTGCGTCGTTTTATTACAGAGTCCCCATAGCCGCCTTCCAGCTGGCTTCATCATCAGTCCCTGGATATCATCTAAAACCACAGTTCTTGTACAGAGACGATTTAAACGAGCCCAAACTCGTTGGGGTTGGGTCGTTTTATCACATTGTTCCTATGGCCACCTTCCGGCTTCGTGTTCAGATCAGTTCCATGTCATCTTAATATTGCATTGTCATCCGATTTACATATGCTTGCAAGATTGCAGCTCCATCAGAAACCCGCAAGTCGGTCAAATTTAACTTGCAAGATTTGGTTACAGATAGACGGCACAGGCAGCTTGTATTAATAAAATAAGAATTATAATGTTTGATTTTGCAAAACCTACTCAACGAACGTAAACTGGCCTTGTGTCTGGAACCCATTAATGATGAAAAAAAATACATTCAGTCAAAAAAGTATCGGGAATGGATGATTTGTTTATGGTTCCAAATTCAAATTTTTGTTTTTTTGTAGTTGTTAGATTGGCACAACTGTTTTCCTATTTGGCGCGGAGTTTGAGTTATATCTGTTATTTATATTAAATACAGTGCTGGTTTTAGTAATATCATATATAGTGTGTATTGCGAATTTCATAATGGACAAAAATATCGAACAAAGAGTTTGTCTTAAATTTTGCATCGCCAATGGAATTTCGTGTTCGGAGTCACTGAAAATGTTACAGAAGGCTTACGGTGAATCGACTTTATCAAAAACTCGTGCTTATGAGTGGTTCAAAGCGTTCAAAAGCGGTCGAGATGTGATGGAAGATTTGCCTCGCTCTGGTAGGCCGTCAACGTCTGCAACTGAAGTTAACATCGCAAAAGTGAAGGAAATAGTGACTGAAAATCCCCATTCAACTCTGAGAGAGATAGCCGCCGAACTTTCTGTATCTCACGAGTCGATCCGTACCATTTTAACTAATCATTTGGAACATGCTAGAACGAGTCAGTTCGGTCCCAACATTCATGAAACGCATTGTTACTGGTGACGAGACGTGGGAGTGGCTCCTTCCAACTGAACCGAAACCGAAAAAACCACGCCAAAGTCGATCAAAAGTCAAAGTCATGTTGACTGTTTTCTTTGACTATCGCGGTGTTGTGTACTCTGAATTCTTACCGGAAGGTCTAACGGTAAATAAAGAATATTATTTGAGCGTTATGCGGCGTTTAAGCGAGCAAATTTGACGAAAAAGGCCAGATTTGTGGAAAGAAAATTCTTGGATTTTGCACCACGACAATGTGCCTTCGCACAAGGCTATCATTGTGAACGAATTTTTAACCAAACACTCAACAAATACCATCCAGCAACCACCATATTCACCAGATATGGCTCCTGCTGACTTTTTTCTTTTTCCTAAACTCAAATTACCACTTCGTGGCACCCGTTTTCAATCGATAGAAGACATAAAGGAGAATTCGCGGCGAGAACTGAACTCAATTCCGGAAGCAGCGTTTAAAAAATGTTTTGATGAATGGATTATTCGTTGGCGCAAGTGTATCGTTTCTAAAGGAGCATACTTTGAAGGTGATAAAATAAATTTGGATGAATAACCGACATTTTGTGTATTATTGATATTTTCCCGGTACTTTCTTGACAGAGTAGTATATATTTTTCAGGAAATGGAGATAATCACAGCCAGCATAATGCTATGCTTACAGCAGAAAAGTTATGGACGTACTTATCAAGGTTACCAGTTGTCATTATGACATTATTTACTTCTGATATTTATACTGTTGAAACTTCGACCCAGAATACACATTATCAAGATAAACACACAATTACAATATACCTACAGAATCAAGAACCAAACTCATTGCTCAACTGGCCGCATTAGATAATAAATACATAATAATTATATTAATTCAAAAATTTATAAAATGTTATTTTTTAATGGTAAATATTTAACTGATCCGCTATAAACTGATTGACCTTCTAATGAAGGACACATTTTTTTTTAAATGACTTCTTCAAACTTTGTTCCGCTTCTAATAACGCAACCTTTTTTTAAATAAATGAACCTCCTTTTAATTTCCTGGCCTTTTTTCACAGTTGTTCGCAGTAACTAGGCTAAGGTACCCCGATCAACCGGATAAGGTTAAGTTAGAACTGTGACAAACAGCGCGAGCCAAGCGAGCGAAGCGAGCGGTACCGCGGCAGCGGACGTCGAACACTACATCCAAGTTGGTCGCAGCTACTTGGCGATTTAGTATTTTTATGACCAGGAATCATTCTAAGTTCATCAAAAGTCTGCAAAAAATTCTGCGGAAAGCTAGACTTACCCGATTCAGTCACACGGTGGGACGTCATTACGTCATTCGAGAGGTAGTTGCTGAAAATCAGCGCTGTTGACGATAAGTTCGTCCGAAGTCACAGCATTTTGCTGAGCAACGACCTTTTCTTGCACAGATACGACGCACGGCATAATTGCTTATATTATTGTTGTTTTTTTTTTTGTTACAAAAGTAGTTATTTTTCCACTCTGCAAGTGGCATTTTGATTTTGTTTTGATTCGTTTGTGATTGTATTGTTTTGCAACTTTTGTTGTCAACTGTCAGTGTCGCAGACGCATCTGGATTGATTTGTATTGTCAATGTCACATACTACTTAGAGATGTCAACTAAGGTGTCTTGTCTTTGGTCTCTGGCACTGACACATCAAGCAATGGACAAAATTGCCGGGAATATGTAGGTATGCTTGAATATGAGGCTTTTGATAACGTTGGATGTGTATACTTGTCTTTTTTGTATTATTTTTTTATTTGTAATGTGCGTTTTGTTTGTGCAGAATAAACATTTTTTCTTTCTTTTCTTTCTTTCTTCTTTCTAAAAGAGGCGCTATCATTATAATATTAGAGTGTTCAATAAAATTTGTAACACAAAATGGGAATAATTATTAGAGATTCCGATTGTTCATGTCTTTTTAATCATTTCTTTATTTTATTATATAGGTACACACGGTAAAAAAGATACAGAATAGTAATATAGTCTTCCGAGCCAGCAGACCAGCTCGTGAGGAGCTGCTGCAGCATCGATCAGAAGCCAGGGTTCGGTGGTGAATCCTGCCTTGGACTTCGAGACAGGCGCTGGCGCTGTCAGGATATTGGACCCGGAAGCCACCTGAAGAATCGAGGGTGACCAGGTGGAGTGACGTCACGAGGTTGGTGCAGAAAAATATGGGATGTATTTACTAATACTCACAGAACATTAATCGAAAAATTTGGTTCTCAGTTAAGTGATCACGAATATTTAAAAAACGATATGTATGATGAAGCCGAAGAAAGTTATTTAGACTATAAAGCAGAATTTAAATCTGTTTAGGTGTTGTTTATTAAAATTATCTACAACCTGTAATTGTACATTATGGATTGCAATAAACGATTTGAGATTTGAGTATGGAGGGTAGAGACAAGGAGAAATATTTTATGAAAACGGAAGCGCTGCGTTGGCAGGCCGTACGCCGCGTCTTCAATTTGTACTAGGAGCGCAGAACCCGGTAGGAGGTCTTCCACATCAATAAAATTATTCGTACGTTCTAACGAAGAGAGACATCTAAAGTTTCACATAAATACTAGGAGAGGACAGTAGCCCAGCCATTAGGGACGCCTACTGCACGAATCTCCAATGACGTCATGTCATGCTAAGAGATGGCACTAGGTGGATGATCCAGTACACTTTCGGTGTTGATTTGGCAACAATTTTACAATGAAAATGAAAAACTTTAAACAATTTGATATTTATTATAGCTCTTGAGATTTTCAGTGGTGGCACCTGGGGATGTTGCATTTCATGAATGCGCGTCAAACATTCCAATTTATACCCTACGGCGGATCCTTAGAAGAGGTCTCAGACAATTTCTCGCTAGGTGGCGGCACATTCGCAAATTCGGAACATTTTAAATGTTTACGCCAAAATTTGAAATATTTGAGACACAACTTTATTATATGCGTTCACTAACGCAATAACTTATTTTATTTAGATATTTACTATGATTGTTAGTTCGTCTCTTACACAGATTTGTTCCACTCAACATTCTTCTATTCTTTAATTCTTTAAACAGCCGACGACAACAGTCTTAACAGTAAATACTTTAAACTGATTAATAAGATGGCGTTTATTTATAAACTTGGTTACAAATTAAATAGGGTATTCTATTTAATAATCCTATACTGTAAATAAGTTTGTGTTTAGGTTACCGACAGCATCTGAATTTGGTTTTGTCGTGTCTTACACTAAATAAATAAAATACAATTCAAAAAATAAATCTCAAAGCATTTATTTTAAATAAACCAATTACAGGCAATTTTGAATGGTCAAGGGGTCGGTCAGTCAGAAAAATTAAGCTAGTTGCCCATCCCAAGGCGTAGTAGGTAGGTAGGTGGAGATGAACGGGCAAGAAACTCCATGGACACTTTTTTAAATCAAAATATTGTTACAAAAAAGTGTGTGACCACTTATGTGGACAATATACATGTGAGAACGATGTAGAAAGACGTGCACGTTAAAAGCGTCCGTAATAAAAAGATAAAACAATTCAGGAATAAAATAAGCCGTGGCAGCTAAGAAATGACCAGTGCCTACTGACGGCGCCCGTTCACGAACATGACGTATGGATCAGCACCATTCAGTTCAACCATTTCGAAGGGAATTCAATGATCCAATACACACGTCACCACCTGCGACACATTTGAGTGAGCATGACATACTCTCAGCCGCCAGGGCACATTCAAGTCAATGAAAGACGAACCCAGTAAGCTTTATAGTAGGTACATAGTGCTCACACATGTGCCATACAATTATACAATACTAAGAGATTGAATTTATTCAATTGTAATGTTTTTTTTACAATATCACTTTGTATATTTTTTACTTATTATGATTTAGCTTACCAAAACGAACCTACCTACGTGCTAAACCTAATTTTGTATGTATATAAAAATAATAATTTTATATAAGGACAATAACCAAGAAATACATGCCCTACATTATTACAGAAAAATAAACGTTTCAATAAACGTTTATTTTATACTGATACTTATTAACAGACCCCGTTATCGCGGATGCTCGAACAATTGTTTTGTAGTGATTGAACATTTCATTATATCGACTATATTGGTATCGATAATAACAAGCACCTAACGTAATCGTCGAGAGGATCCGGCAATTGGGACTCGAGGTAAAGAGTAAAAGGAAAGAGCAAACCCATTTAAGATAAAAAAGGTGGCCCTGCACCAGTCCGAGCAATGTGTTTTCATTGTCGTCGGAACGCACCTTCATCGGTTTTCCAAATAACGTTAGGAGGGGTTCACATCGGCGTCGAGTCAACGATGAGGTACCTGGAACTCGTCCTCGACAGCCGGTGGAAACTCGTGGAGAATTTCCGACGTTTGGCTTCCAGACTGGAAAGGGCCGGCGTTGCCTTGAAGTGGCTCCTACCCAATCTAGGGGGTCCAAACGCCTCCTACCGGAGGCTCTACGCGGGGGTCGTACGGTCCATGGCTCTTTACGGGGCACCGGTGTGTGCGCATTCCTTGAAGCGGCGGCCAGCCCGCTGGTTGAACGCGTCCCAAAGGTACATGGCCACCTGGCTGGTCTGGGGATACCGTACGGTCTCCAGTGAGGCGACGAGCCTCCTTGCCGGATTGTCGCAAGTGGCAACAGTTCAACAGCTTTTATGCTTTGGGAAATTATAACTTGCAGTCATCTTACCTTTTTTCTTTAATTAAGGTGATGCCAATAAAGACGTGTGTCACACTGCTTCTGCTGAATCTGGGCGTTCTTATTCAAGGGTGTATCAGGTTCCTAATTGTGATGGCTTGCATGTTACTGTATGAAAAGATTTTTTTTAAAAGCTATTTGGTGTCAGTGATGGCAGATTGCCTAGAGTAAAAAAAAAAATGTGATTCCCATACCTCCTACTGATCAAAGAGGAAATCATGTGCCTTAAAATGAGACTCCAGAGAACAAAATTCAAATTGTTAAAAACTTTATTTAAAAAAAGACCCAAATATGAGTCACACTATACTTTACACAAGAGCACAAATCGAATGTTTTTAGCACCTGACTTGGGCTTGCCTAAACTGATAGCTATATACAAAGAAGAAGGTGGGGTACCTTCTGAAAAAGTATCAAATTTCATGTTCAGAAAAGTTTATAATGAGCAATTCAACCTATCTATTCATGCACCAATTACTGATTCCAGTAAAAAATATGATGTGAAATGTTGGCGTCATCGACCAATAGAAATCGATTAAGGGTGAAATCACGTAATCACACAAAGATCAGCATTTTCCCGTATCTTCATCTCTTTCTGTCACTTAGAGGCATCATTCGCTAAGGCGAGAAGTCTAGTCGCAAGCAATCCGCACTCATCCGCATCGAAAGCGCTTTTACGTGCAAAAGGACTCTCGTAAATTCACTTCCGAGTGGCAGAAAAGGATACAAGAAGCTACTGGTCGGGCTAATCTGTACGCGTAAATGTGATTTCATCCTTATATTCCCGCCTCAATAATAAGAAGCTGACGTACTAATTCCGACACTACTTTATTTTTTTTTATTGTTTTTAAAGAAATCTTACAGACTAATAACAATCATAAATATCGTGCATAAGTAGTAACATTAGAATTTTTGTTTTGGCCGTTGTCGTATTCAGTAAAGAAAGAAAGGAAAAGAAAGGATGACGTTTATTTGGACACAGTTCGTGAAACACAGAATACAAATAACAAAATAATAAAGTTTAAATAATGTTTTAACAACAATAGTGTGTGCCTCACGGCTGCGCCAAAAAGGATCATTTCAGCATTAATGTCAGACAGATGCTGTCTGACGCTGGTTTTCTAATGAACCTTTAGGGACAAGCGACGGGGAGTAAAAACAGTTTCGACATAGGTAAATACCTAATAAATAATACATGTTGTTAAACTTATAAATAAATAAATGAACTAGTAATCAAATAAAATTACTTACAAAACGAAAACAACAAGAAACAACTCACCAAAACCTGTTTTTAGCGATTACCTTGCAAGATTGATCCATCCACGATGCACTCACAAAGCGCTACAGGCTGCCGAGCGCGGCGGACAATTCACCGACAGTGAACAATAGGTATACTAGCTTTTAGCCGCATGTGGTGGCGTGTTCATCGGCCCCATATGACGTGGAAGTTGGAATATGGGCAGCACAATAATAATTTCACAATAAAATTATGTACTGTGTGTTGGGATGGATCAGTATGGGAATAACGACTAAACTATTAGAGATAGGCCGCATTCTGGTAGAAAGCAGGCAGTCGACACTCATCTGTCAGCACAGCGCCGACTGAACCACGCAGGTTGTCAGCGCTGGTACTGCCAGTCTTCATGCTTTTTGCCGAACTGGTAATTTGTCGACGCCTATTTAGCCAGTGCAGTGGTCCAAAGAGCCGTCGACGAATTCCGACTAGAATTATTGATCGTTGCTTAGCTTATCGGGGCCGCTTCTTATCGGTTCGGTTTACTCCAGCAGATCCGCGCCGGCTGCCGGCTTTATAACTGAATGGGCCCATAGAGTCATTATAATTATACACTCTTCGTGAGTTTGGATTGCTATGTTAAGCTTCTGTTTAAATTCATGTGTGTTAAATTATAGTTATTTTTGGCGTTTCAAGCTTCCCAATTACAACTGTTACTATAGGAGATTGCAAATAAATATGGATCTAGCTCCCACACGTTCTGTGACTCTAGTATTTCAGTGCCGGGGAGCGATACCTATCATTGGCCCGTGGTACAGGGTCGGTTCCAAAGAAAACTGCAAGTAATGGAAATGAAACAAACTAGGAATCTTTGAAACGTAAACTGACAGTAAAATCTGTGTCTTCTTAATAACAGGCTATTTTATTGATGGTAATATTTTTAAATCCAATAACGTTTGTGTTTCTTTCTAGCAATTTAACTTAATTATAGAATACTAGCGGACCAGACTACTTTTGCACGGTTTTTACGACTTGACAAACATCAGGATTTCATTATTAATCTTTAAGTTTAATATAGTAGTGAAACACACGAACCTTCCACTATTAATGATAGAGAAAACCGCATCAAAATCCGTTGCGTAGTTTTAAGAACAACGCAGTCACACTGACAGACACAAAACACGAATTTAATCTAAAATATGAATGAATAGAATAGAATAAAAGGTTTGGCAGAGGTTAAGGGTTTCAACTTGATTCAGTAAAACACTTTGGATAATCCGAAGTATGAAAGTCAAGTCAAGTGCCCCAGTCGTATCAAAACATGTTTAAATTATCAGCCACCTATGATGCATTGCCTTAATGGCCTTGAAGGGTCATAGGTGGCTGGATCATATCCGGTTCCGCTCAAGAATTACAAACTATGTTGAATAAAATTTCGTCTGGCCTGGCACACCTGATTCACGTCATGCAATGGAGGTGAAAATGGAAAAAGTGGAACTATTTTGACTTAATTGATGTTCTGAACTGAACGCAAGCATAGGTTAAGATACGCCAACAATATTCAGGACTTAAAGCTACATTATTATAAAGTATTTCTAGAAAACAATGAACGTCCGGGACTTGTGATATTTGTTAAAAGATTCTAAACGCCACGCCCCATTTTCCTTAGTTTCAATACGAGACTGAAACTCTTTAGTTATTATTCTAAGCTGAAACTGAAACTAGCTGAAAGTAAATAAATATACCACGCGGACTGCGGAGTAATGTGCGTGAAGTGCGAAGTTGGCCACAAAAGTACGATTTACAATACTAGGAGCTCATAAAGCAATACAGTATAGAGAAGGAAAATTCAAAATAGGTGTAACGTAACAAGTATTACTTCAGGTTTAAAATAAACTAAGCTGTAGTCAAGCAGTTTTAAGGTCTACTTGCTTCTTTCTTGTCTATTGGTACTTTGGCTAGGATCCGGTCAGCAGAAACATGGTTTCCTTCGATTTCATCTGGGTTTTGTAACTTGTTTCGCAAAATTCTCTTTGGAGTTGACACAAATATACTAGCATGTAAAAACAACGTTATTTAATAATGAAAAAATATCAATAAATTGAAGTTAGGGGTCTGGTTATATTTGTTAAATATTTCCAACTTTAACCGAGACCGGCCGCCACAAAGCGGTATTTTGAGATTATATATTGCAACTGTAAGTTTAATTTCTAATGATTTCTGCCAAAAAAAAATATGGCACTCAGGTAAGCTCTAATCAAAATGAAGGGTCAAATAATACCATCAGTACCAAAGAAGACAAGTGGCGGTGAATGACAATGTTTTATTGCTGAATGAATGCTTTCATTGAGTCGGTAAACGTTTTCAGTCTATTATCGTTCGTCGACGCGAGATGTCGGCTGCATTTTCAAAGCTATTTGATTCTAGGGAAACCAAAGCGTATTTCTATTGTTGAAATTTTTAAGTCACGTACCAAAAACAATTGTACCTATGTGGGTGTCTAGAGTACTAACAAGACATACATCTTGTTGACTAACGTAATCGATTAAATTTGTATTTAGTTTTAAAAGTAAGAACACGAATTAAATAAACATTATCAAACGTTCTTTTATCAAAGTAAATCTATTCAAACACAAGGAAACTGTCATGTTCTTCGTCATTTGTCAATTTTTGAGTGTTTAAGGGATATATTGTTATATTCTTACTTGTGAGGGTTTTCAATTTCCGTGAGTGCGTTCATGAGGGCTTCTATGCAGGTCGTCATGCCAGCACCCGGCGGCCCAGCGGCACGCTACCGTGACGAACTTGCACAGTCTTGTATAACTGGAATACACGTAGGTATAGGATAATTTATTATTTATTTCGGACCACACATACAAGTTCTCACAATTCATATAGTATTAGTAACAACGACTTCAAAAACTACTTTAGTAAAGTTTTACAAACTGACATAACAACTAATAATTACGTGGCCCAACAGTCATGTTAGCACGTGCATCTCTACCCAGTGACTAATAAAGGGGTTGTCCACGGCCAAATAATGGTTTTAGAAACTTTTTTTTTTGGAAGAACGAAGTTGAATCGAGACTGTTTTTTTTAACCTCACTTTTATGTATTTGAAATTAATTATATAGTTTTATTTATTCCCACACATTGACGGCACGGTTGGCGCAGTGGTTAAGCGATTTAATGCTGCGCTGCGTGTCGCGGGTTCGTTTCCCGCTCGTAACAAATATTTGTATGACCTACAAGTAGTTGTTCCGGGTCTGGCTGTTTGTGTATGTGACTTTAAATGTTTGTAAACGCAACTACACTATAGGAGAAATTCTTAGAACGGGGCTTTTATTAAAAAAAAAAAACTTTTGGCGTCTCGTCCGGGGTGGTAGTGGACAAATTCTGCTAAATAGTGGTGTTTTTGTTTTGCAATAGGCGATCCGCAAAAGCGTTAGCAATACATTTCCATGACTTGTCTATGAGGTGTTTTGAGGCGTAAATTAGTTAATACTGAGGTGCAGAAGAATAAGTTCAGGTGAAAAAAAAAGCCGATGTGTGACGATCTAAACGAGCTGTACGAGCAATTTACCAGCTAGGTGCTAGAGTTACTCTGAGAGATTTTTTTAAAGAGATTGGTATTCTCACGGTGGCCTCACAATAATTCATCTTCGCCAACATCTTATATATTAGGCAAAATATACACTTATACACAAAAAACAGTAATATTCATAATATTAACACTAGAAACAAGGACAAACTACGTGATCCCTTTCACCGGCTTCATAAGGTCCATAACTCATTTGTTGGGCTTGGTATAAACTTTTATAGCCAGCTTCCCTCTTCTTTGTTAGAATTGCCTTTTAATGCGTTTAAAGCTAAAGTAAAATCCGATCTTTGTTCAAAGGCATACTATTCAATCAACGATTACTTAAACGATAAAAATAGTTGGTCGCTGTGATTAACTCAAGACAATGTTTATGTTCTTTCTGCAAAATTAGCTTACCTACTGACAAGTTATACGAGTTCATATAATTGTTTATTTTATTTGACTATATTATTCAATTTAGTTTAATTTAATTTTTATTTATTATTGACATAATCTACTCAATTCAATGTTTTTTTCATCCCACCATCTCGGAAAGAGTATTTTTAATCTTCAATATCTGAGTGGAAAAGCCGTTTTTATTCTCTAGAGGATAAAGTAAATTGAATTTAGAACATCGTGTGCACTAAGTTTGTGAATTAAAAAAAACATTAAACCTATTTACTGCTACCTCTATGGTGCCGAATATATGTATCATACAACTTTTTTTTAATTTGTTAAAAACTCAGACTCGGAACCTTCTTGGTGTTCTTTTTTCAATTTGCTTTGTACGCGGTTCTTTACGCGGCATTTTTTCACGTCATTGTTAAACCTTATATTAAAAACAAGAAACTTGAAAACAAGTGAAAAAACTAAAATGAGTGATTCTAGCGACGAGGAAGTTTGCTTGACGCCAACAGAATTGACTGAAACTGTTAATAATGCGCAAATGAGCTTTCTCCCTCAACAATCACGCGAGAAGTATTTAAAACAGTACGATATGTTCAACACGTGGCGACTAGCAAAAGGAGCCAAAACTTTCTCAGAAAACGTTTTGCTGGCATATTTTATAGAATTATCCGAGAACAAGAAAGCAAGCACTCTATGGAGTACGTATTCGATGCTAAAAGCAACAATAAAGATGAAAAAAGACAAACATATCGATACCTATCCTAAATTAGTGGCATTTTTAAAAAGAGCCTCATCTGGTCATAAACCAAAAAAATCGAAGGTTTTCACAGTATCTGATATTGAAAAGTTTCTTAACGAAGCACCCGATTCCGTATATTTGGCGGCAAAAGTAAGTCAGTTGCACATTCAGTATCTACTTAAGTATATTAATCTCAATTAAATAGTATACTTAGTAGATGTTGATAGGCATAATTATGCGTTCATATCAATTTTATTCATTTATCTACTACAATACTCTTTACGTTACAGGTTGTTCTTATTATTGGAATAAACGGAGCATGTCGAACTAATGAACTAACACAACTTAATGTCAAAAACATTGAGAAACATTCAGATGACTTACTATTAATTAATTTACCTAATACAAAGACAAAAAGAGACCGCAACTTCGTCATTCGCAAGGAATACGTAACGATTGTTGAGAAATATCAAGCCTTACGCCCGCCTAACACTCCAATCAATCGATTTTTTCTACAGTATCGCAATGGAAAGTGTGTTAGACAGCCTATGGGTACTAATAAAATTGGCAGTATCCCACGAGAAATAGCAACATTTCTTGAACTTCCAGAACCCCTGTTGTACACGGGTCATTGTTTCCGACGAGCTTCAGCCACACTTTTGGCTGATTCCGGAGCTGATCTCCTGTCCCTTAAGCGCCACGGAGGCTGGAAGTCCAATGCAGTTGTAGAGGGATACATAGAGGATTCCATCCAAAATAAGTCTAAAATATGTGAAGGCATCGTAGGAGCCATTACACTGAAAGAGCCTCAATCGGATCCTTGGACTGGCCCTTCTACATCAAAAATAAGCCGTTATGAAACACCTAACCATCTCCCTCTCTCTCCAACATTCACGCCAAGGGAATCCGATGAATCGGTACAACTATTAAGTATGACAGATAGTTTACCGAAAAACAGTACACAAGTGACTAACACCAATATTACAGTACCAAAAAAAATATTACACTCAATTTAAATAACTGTAGCAACGTTACTTTAAAATTTTCTTAATTAGACCTTAGTATTATTTTGTTATAATTTAAAGATTATTCTGTAATACTTACCTGTCATAATGTAGTAATTAATACCTAAACTGAAATAAAAGTGTACCTATCTTGTGATTGTAAACGTTTTTTTTTGCATTTAGTCATTTCCTCGCTGAGGTGGAATGAAAAGTTACGTGTTGCACTCGAGTGCAAAGATTTTTCACCTCGTGCTCTTTGATTCCCTCGCTAACGCTCAGGATTCTAATTTTGAATCACTCGCTGCGCTCGTGATTCAATTTTAGAATCCTTCGCTTGCTCGGTCATCAAAATTGAACACGCGGTTAAAAAGCAACTTTGCACTCTTGTATAACAAATAACTATTAATGAGTTGTATTGTAATATATGGTTAGCTAGCGACCTCGACAGTTGATCATATTATTCTTTGGAGCAACCGGCAGCAAGTTCGTCATGCTCCCTTAGATGTCAATGCTCTCCCTCAAATATGGCGAGGGGGGTAATAGCTGATCTTTGCGTTATGCTCGTGAACGGGTGCTGCTTGTGGTGACAGGTCATCTTGCTGACTATGGTTTTATTATTGTTATTAGTAATTATTGTTTCTTTATTTTACTTCGAAGGTCCTAGTTTATCATTTGTGGCTACATGTTACAGCTATAAACATAATGCAGCATTGCATAATTTTATTATGTAAGCGGGTACGCCCTTTATGCCAGGAGGCTTTTTATTATGTATTAAGTTCTGTTTGCGTTTTTGTATTTATTATTTATTTCTGCTTGAGTATAGTTTTAAATATTGGCGTGTGCTAGCTGACATATGGCAAATAATTTTAATATTTTTGTGTTTCGTAATGTTAATTACTTATTACTATAGAATTCAGTTCTTCTAACTGAACAGACAGCAGTGCTGCTGGGGAGTTTGTTCCGCCACTTCTTCTTCCCAGCTAAAGCACTAGGAAGTGGTGAAGGGTGGGCGTTTTGGGGGGACTGTCTTATGTGATTTTGACGTGCAAAAAGTGCTGATTCTCAGCCTAATTTGAATAAATGACTTTTGATTTTGATCTAGTACACAAGTTTGACGAGACAGAAACGTGCATGGCAAGAACCATGCACACACGATGTAGTGGACGCCGCCGCGCCGCCGCAAACACTGATTGTGGCCAGGTGCTCACTTAGTAGCGTCGCGGCTATGTGGCTTAGGACTGAGAAGATATGTGCACGTTTGATGAGCTGGAGGCGGCAATCGCCAAAGAATTTCCAGACAGTATCAATTCCAAAGAACTCCGTGAGTTGCTATCTTCAAGGAAGAAGCGTCAGGGTCTTTGTACGAATTTAGAAAATCGATGAAGGAAATAGCGTGCGAAGATTGCCGAATATGTAGCGGTACATACATACATCGTCGAAGGGATTACGGACTAAGAAAATAACAGAGCTATACTGTATGGCGCGACTATAAATTATGATATTGGCGCGGCAATTTCCTCAAAAGACCATTTCAGACACAAATCTACATGGGTCCTCAAAGATTATTATAATATTATTCTAATTATTGTGAATGTGAGAACTATGTCGGTCATTGGTTTTTTTATATTTATTTTTGTATTTTCTCAGCGTAATCATGATCTGGCAGTTTGAGTAATTTATGCGGCCTACTCAAATGTCCTTTCTTTGGTATTGTTCGTCGAATCGTTGAGCTCCCTGAGTCTAAGTTGAGCTGCACGATTACTGACAATCGCGTGCACTGACTGGACAGGTCCACTCAATCTGTGTGGTTCTTTCCTCAAAAGACCATTTCAGACACCGATCTACATAGCCTTCACATGATTTGACCAAGATTTTGTCTGGACTTTAAAAGAGACTGTGACATCTGAGTTTGTTTCGGCCTTTCTTCTCAGAGTAGTCAGACAGGAAACGCCGACCTCATCTAGTTTTAAAAAAATATGATTGACGTGTAAAAGTGTTTGTTCAAACCTACTTACAGAAATAAAATCATTTATCATTATCATTTATCATATATACAGTCAGTAGTAGTGTAGCTGTCGTCGTTCGAGACTATGAAGAAAAATACGGCAGACGGCCAAAAATGCACCATATTGCACGACTGCCAACAAAAGCGGCGAGAATAGACATCAAAAGTCTATGTGAGCAACGTTGGCGTGTGAGGTTGGCAGCATTGACAGAGGCGGCGGCTATTATTGTTGTGATCAAGGGAGCGTTCCGAGTTGCGCTGTAATCGATTTGATGGTGCTAACACCCATACCAAATTACCGTGAGCGCGATAATGATGTCCAGTGAATCGTCATATATGACGTCATGACATGCGCCATCTTGCGATAACGCCGACCATGCCTTAAATTAATATCACCGTGATCGCTGTCAAAAATCACAGTTCAGCTGTTTTGCTTCGAGTCGCATCATACTTTAAATTAAATCGGCATTTCCGAAATTATTGTGCTGTAAAATACAAGACGTAACAGAATACCTGAAATGAGTTTTAAACTCAAGCGCATTATGTTTAATTATTGTTGCATCTATGTTATTGGTAATTCTTGGTAACAGTTATGAGTGTAATTGTAGTTTTATTAATTATTTTTAGGATAGCCAATAATATTGACATACTAAATATTGTACACCCCATGGGTAAGTTACAGTGACACAATAATACTAACTGTAAGAACTGTCTTTTCACCTGTGACAAACAATAAATAAATGAATATGAACATGGTGTTTTGCTTCGGGGTCAATCTTTGCCGGGAGTATTTAAATACACTAATATAAGCACTTCGTCATCCGTTTCATCCCTGGACGAAGCCTCGTTCTCAAACTCAAAATCTGAGTTATTAGAGTCGATAAACTCAACCAACAAAATAGAAGTGCCAATGCGTTGAACTTCCAATTGCAGAAGAATATCTAATCGGTCTCTTTTGTGCAAGGTTTGAGGTTGACGTTGAGCAACCACTGTGAGCGCGTTCACGAGCATTCCGAATTGATGACAGTTCTTAGCTATCATAATCATGATATCTAAAACGGAACGCAAAATAATAATGTGATCGCTGTGAACGATCATGGTCTAATTCGGAATGCAGGGCAAAACGATGCAAAACGTCAAACTGACAATATTCTGAATGTAAGCACAGCTATTATGCGCTGGTAAGCATATCACTTGAGAACGGCTGGCCCGATGTGGCAATTTTTTGTGTTTTTATGGAAAGAAAAATTGGAAAAGGAGCCCGAAAAATTTGAAAAGTCGACAAAAACTGAATGTCCTTTTTACTATGGGCATTTTTGCATGAGCTCAAGACCATTTTGAAATGCTGACTAGAAAATAAAAATTAAATAGGACACATAGACTTGATTGAACTTTTACCTGTATAATCTTCAACAACCACGGCGGATGACTGATAAGGCCAAGTAAATCCACCTGCTTCTTGATTGCCTCCTCCAAGTCATTGTAAGTTGTCTTCTCTAGAGCCTGGTTTGGAAACAAGTCTGCTACCAACGATATGAAGAGAGGCTCATCTTCATCTATCAACTTGGAAAGGTTCATGTCTCGGAGGACTAGCATGACAATGGTACTCTCATTGTCTTTACAGTTGTCTCGCTTCACTGCGCCGAGAGTGCGCAGCACGGAGAGAATGTTACGGAGACCGAAGTCGTAGTGAACCTGAAATTAGTGCAAAGAAGACAAAAAAATAATGTGCGACAGAATTTTTTTTATTTAGTTTTTTAAAGTAAAATTTAGTAAACTTATGTATGTTTATGTGCAAATAGTTCGGTATCTGAAAAAAAAAACATCTAGGGTACGTTTAATTAATTAAGGTACATAAAACATCAGTGAAAGCTTATCCGGTTGCCAGATCATTGCAAAACCAACGCTTCGATACTACTACATAAGACATTATAGAAACCGTAGATATTTAGCTACCAGGATGTCATAGGCTGTACACACTTGACGCGGTGTCGCGGTGTGTTCAGTCTCGGGCACATTGTGACCTCACAGTGCAGTCTGGTCTAGATGCATTATTATTTAAATTGCGTTGTATGTAAAACTAGGCCACTTATAACCAATATGCTACTAAACGCAGGAGATGGGAGATCTTCTGCATCAAGACGGCGCTTAATGACCTTCAAAGGAATAGCTGGTTCGGGAGCTGGAGTTTGTTCTACAGGTAAGTCTGTCGGATTGGCACGAGAGGATCTCGGGAAAAGGTAAGTTAGACGACTGCGTGATTTAATGAAAACATTTTAGAAATACAAAAGATTAAATCTATACATATTATAATTTATAAATGTAACTGAGTAAACGATCTCGTATTTAATCATCGGATATTGATTTACAATTTTATCTGTTTGATCAGATATAGATCTTAATTTTGATTTTGTTTTCAAAGTAAAGACATCTAAATCAATATTTTGTAGTTTTAAATGAGCCTCATTACTTATTACCTTACTAAACTTATCTAAAGTACAACAAGATTGATTTATAATATTAAAATAGGGGTGTATTACAGTAGCGTTAATCCTTACATTATTAAATTTTGGTTTTACTTTTGGTACTTTTTACTTGTAAGCGATACAGTTGTTTGGTACCTTAAGTATTCCTGTGCCAATAATACTTATTTCTAGGATTTTTTGTTTTGGACATTCAATAATAAAGTTTATTATTTTGGGATTGTACATAGATCCATTTATTATCGTAAAGTGGTGTAATAAATCGATGTTTCCGTGAACGAAATCGGTTTGACACTGCACTGGCATAGCTTTTATCACGTTGGTCATTAACTCACTTTCACAACTCGGATTCGCACTAACGGGGAACACGGTCATGACGTCACAGATGTGTTCACGTGAGCTTATCGCTATGCATTCCTTCAGTGAGTCAAGGTTACAGTATTCCGATCTGTCCTTGGTCATTGCTATATATCTATTGCTAGGTATAACATAAGTAAAATAATTCGGCTTTTGTTTATTGTGAGGTGTAGGTAATGCTATGTTATGGTACAAATTGAATTCTCTTGGAGAAATTAAACGTAATTAAAGGTGTCGCTTAAACTATAACATACTCTTTTAGAGATATTTAATAAAATATGAATATTACTTAATGCTAAGTCTACAGGTAACATAAAATCTACAGGTAAGTATCGGTAGTTATCGACAATTTCATCGTAGAGCTGCGTGGGAGGCAATACGGCCGGGTGCAAAATGTTTTGGTTACTAATCATGATAACGTTTGTTATGTCTTCCAGACGAAACGATAACGTTAGCAATGAAGTTTCTAAACTATTCAAGATTGAATTAATATTTGTTTTAATTGTTAATTAATTAGAAATTAATGTAATATTTTTTAGTTTTAAAGAGAAATTGTCGATAGCTTGGTTTAGGTTGGCCTCGTTAGTTTTTATGGTATGTAATGTTTTATTAAATTGAGATAAAACTGAAGAGGTGACTAAGACATTTTCTCCAATTAACGATGTCAATCTTTTCTCGTTATTGTGTACATTCCGGATGGCGTTATCATATTTGATACCATCATCTTCGTCCAAGGTCCCGAATATAGTTTTGGCGAGAGAGCCAATACCACCTATCCATGTCCCTCTCTTAAACCTTTTTTCCAACAGGTGAGAAAAAGCGGAGTATTCGGAAATTAAATCGTGATATCTAACCGTTAATGGTTAATTCTTAAATATTATGGCATTCTATATTGTATGTACTTTCTCATTGAATTTGAGTACATATGAGGCGTAATGTGCCTAAAATAGAGTTTATATTTTTAATACGGGGTTCGGTATATGATATATCGATAGGCGTTATTAAGTCTAAATGGCTTACACGATTTTTGAGTTCACCGATTGGATCAAAGTAAATACCAGGACTGGAGTTGATTTCTTGGACGAACTCCGGATGACCTTGGGCCAATATGCTGTAATGAAAAGAGACATTCTGTTTTTTTTTTTTTAAGTTATCTATGCATTAATATATGTATTAATATAAAAATAAAATGTTGGGTAATACGGGCTGGTGTCCGCAACTCCACGTCAATGCGCGTATTTTGCGTACGGAATAAAATAATTAAAATTATTATGAATGACAATAATTATAGAAAATGCCTTTTTAGTTGTCTTGGCTTTCTGTGTTTATGTTTGACCTCGTCGAAATGATGTTTTACGTCTGTTTATTAATAATGACAATGTATGGTTCCCGTGGACCTTGACAACCTTGTATGGACCTTTCCATATTGGGGACAAAGCTTTACGCATCCTCAAATTTTAATGTTTTTTTAGCAAAACGTACTGGTCTACCTTGTATTGAACAGGGCGAGTACGGGAATCATAGTAGCCTTTTGAAATATTTTTGATCTCTGAATAAATTCTATGGCTTTATCTCTAGTATGTTCAAGCAATATTGAAGCATTTTTACGTATTCTGGATACGTGGTGTTAGAGCTGTCGTCATACACCGAGTCTGGTATACGGGACTTATACCCAAATAATAATTCGAATGGTGAATAATGTGTTGTCGAATGTACGGCGGTATTATGTGCAAGCATCGCTGTATAAACATATCGGGGCCAATTATCTTGATTGTCATTGTAAATGGTTTAATTGAAATAAATGCTTGGAGTTTGAGTTTGAGTTTGACTAGTCAAGATGTACCTAAGCTGGGCTGCGCCGGATTCGGATAAAGGTCTTTTTATGTCAATGGACAATCTCTCGAATGGGTTTGTTGAAGTGGATGTTATTATCATGGGCGCTCTGTTAACTTTACGTAGGGCTTTGTTTGTTTGACACGATGTGCATTTTTTTATATAGTTTTCATTATCACTACGTTAATTTTTCCAGTAAAACCTTTCCTTTATACGGGTTAACATTCTAATAGCTCCTAAGTGTCCGGCGATAGGGATGTCGTGGTTTTCTCTAAGGATTTTGGGGATTTCTCTCAGTGATGGATATATGATAGAATCATGGTAAATATGGATGTGTATATTTATTCCATCGAATAGATAACTAAACATATTATATATTTTTACAAAGGAATGCCTATCAAACGGATTTTAAAGTCGGATGTACTAATTTCATTTATTGTGGGGTATGACATCATTATTTGGTCGCGTGTATATTTTAGGGAATAAAAAATATCGGAGTACGAGTAATCATCAAAGTGATGCACTTTCGTGAATAGGAACAGGTAAGTTTTGTTCTCGACTGTAAGAGGTAAAAAGGTATTTAATGTTCTATCTAATTTCAAGAATTCATCGCGTTCAGGTTCCGGACAGTTATTTATAATTTCTTGGACATGTCAGGCATGGAGTCGTCCATATCTATCGAGGTAGGTATAATAATTAATTTCTGACTTCCCTTTATTAGGGTTTCATTATGTTCTGTGATTTGAATATCATGTGACTTCGCAGGTGACTTCAAGAATTTACTATAGGTTTCGTCGAACACAGGTAAGTTCTCAGCTGATGGAGAAGGAGTATCGTGACGAGATGGATTACGAGAGGGTAAGTTTTCAGGTGTTGGAGGATTTTCAAGATCAGGTGAGTTTGGGATTGGTAAGTTCGGTTGCATTTCAGGAATAGGACTGGAAGGTTGCTCTGAATTCTGTGCAGGTAAGTAGTTTTCTGTTTCAGGACTTGAAGCAGAGGGCTGCAATGGAGGTAAGTTATTTTTAGGAGATGGAATTGCAGTAGATACCCCAGGATTGGTGGATTCAGCAGGGCTATATGGAAGATTGATTTCATTATCATCTTCCAAGAGGTCGATGCAGGGCATGCTATCACCCTCTTCGATTAGAAAGGCAAGTTGTACATTCAGGTCTTCGAGAGTTAAGGGGCTGAAGGGGAGTTCATCACCTTCAGCGGGGGAATAGGTTGGATTTTGTCCTTGCGACGGACTAGGAGAGATAGGGCTGTTCGTTTGGTCCGAAGAGTTAGTAGGAATCACAAGATTTACTGGATATCTAGAAAGTGCGCCAGCGGCTGAATTTAATTTGCCTTTACGGTAGGTTATCTCATATTCATATTCTTCTAATTTTAATCTCCATCTTTGGAGTTTGCTGCTAGGATCCTTGTGGTTAAACAACCACTTCAAGGGTCGATGGTCAGTAATGATGAGAAACTTACGTCCATACAGGTAGGGACGGAATGTTTTGCAACCGTATAGGATGGACAGCAATTCCTTTTCGGTAGTGCTGTAATTGCATTCGCTTTTGTTGAGGGTTCGTGAGGCAAAAGCGACTAGCTGGTCCTTGCCAACAGCACCCTGGGAGAGGACGGCGCCAATGGCATGGTTTGAGGCGTCACAGGTAAGGATAAATGGTTTTGAAAAGTCAGGATAGATGGGGTATCTAAATGGGGGCCACATTAAAGCTTGGCATCCAAAGTTATGCCTAAGAATACTGTGGTATCTTCGGGTTTCAGCTGTTCACCCTTTATGAAAACACTAGTTTCTACTTGTCTAACATGAGGTATCGTAAAATTAATATGTCGTTTTTTATCGTTATGAAGTAGGATAATAATATTAATAATTTTGCGAGGGCGCTATTTACATTTTCAGTAACCAGCTGCTGACGTTAGAGTTTAAATAAAAGTGAAGTATCGTCTGCAAACGATACTATATTATCCTGATTATCCTTTATGAGGTAAGGCAAGTCATTTATATAATAAATAAGAAAAAAAATGGACCAAGAATTGAGCCCTGAGGGTCCTCCATACTGCCATAGTGCTGTAGGAAATTAATTTGTTTGTGTAAACATCGAGCTAAAGTCTACATTTTCTTGCATTCTATAGTCACAAACGGTATAATGTTATCTCTGGTAACAGTGTAAAAGTGTAGTCTGGTAACATCTATGCAAAATTTTAACAAAATCTATCTGGTGGTTTTTGCGTGATGCTGGAACATGCTCGTACATTCAGACAAACAGATTGATAAACAGACAAAGAGAAAAAAATGCGAAAAACCATATTTACGGCATAACCATGGTTCTCGGACCTCGCAAAAATTACATGAAATATTATATTCCGTGTACAGTTATTCCTTTGCCACTATTTTATTGTACGTATAAAATTTTTTCGCTTTTACCGCATTTTCGACCCATACTAAAGCTCGTGCGCGGCGTAGTCTCGTACGTAGTACAATACTAGGAGCACATGAACATTACAAGGGTGATACGGGAATGTTGAGATCGTAACGACGTAACAACTATTGCCATAGTGCCGTAGGAAATTTATTTCTAACAACATCGAGCTAAAGACTACCTTTGCTTGCATTCTGTAGTCACTTTGATACGTGAATCTTTAGTTCCAAAAGCGGTGTGCTTGGTAATGGTAGGTTTTACAACTTTATTAGCAGTTTTCTTGAGGATTCTGACAGGAAAGTTAAAAAAATATATATGAAAATGAAGCGATAAAAAACACTGAATAAATATCAGTAAATTTTGTCTGTGTAAACCGTGTCGTTCAGTCTATATTCGTATTACTAATCGAGGGCAGCACCTCAGAATAGGACAGTTCAGGGATAGCTTGACATTTTATTGGCCAATATCTTTCGAAAAATAACAGGATTGCAATGAGAAATGACTTATGATTGGAGCAGAATTAAACACTGAATAAAATGGAATAGTTTCAATCGGGCTACGCATTTGTTTATATTGTAATTTATATTTTTCTCGGGGAGTGGGAGGAAACTCCATGTGTAGAGCGTACTTCACTCTAGTTGCATCGTTGTCATGGAAACCTCTTTGGCGTGCCATGTGCTTGGGAGACAGTATTGATCCATCCAGGCCGTGCAATATTCGAAGCACTAGGCTTTCATGTAACACTAAGAGGCTTTCAGGAATTTGATTTTAAAGGTCGCAACGTGATAGTCCAGATGTTAAGGCGTCAGCTTTTCAAGCAACAGTATGGTTCGAAACTGTGCAAAATACCACATTGTGACTTATTCAAATTCAGATATACTTTCTAAGTTCATTCGTGAAGAAACTGGACTGTAAATTTTATTCTGAAACCGTCCATTGAGCACGTGTTCACTGCTCATGCCTTCTCTGTATGAGAGAAGGCCTTTGGTCCGCAGTAGGAGAATACCTAGGCTACTATTATAACTAATATTTATACTATAATGTTTATATAAATTATAATGTTTATTTAATTTTGTAAACGTAAAAAGTGAAGTACGTTATGCCTGAACTTAGGCGGTTAAATTTCTTATTTGCTTTTGGAAGCGCTTGGTACATAGAAACACAGCAGTCATAAACTGAATAGATTACGTTTATAAAGTCGTCCCTCATTGCGCATAAACTTTATTCTAACTCTAAAAGGGGTAGGGTAGACAAAAGCGTCATCATTAATGAAAACCAAAAATACTAAAATTAAACTAAAATCAACGCTATCTGTCTCGTATGAGTTGTCCCTGACCTTCAAAAGGGTTCATGCGTGTGTTAGTAGTTCCGCGTCTGTCCGCAGCTGCAACCGTTTATTTTGAAGGGCGTCTGGTGCTGTTGTCGCTGAATGCACTCAGAGGGACGATACAGGACGAGTATTTGGAAGCCATTTGTAGTGGCACACTAGCTCATCTGTGGTATATATAATATATATATATATAGACTTAGAGCATACCTTTTTCTGAAACGGGAAGGTCGTGGGCTCGAGTCTCACATAAGCCCTTTTGAACTCTAAAGTTTATAGAACATAGTAGGTACGTACTTATGTATCATTGTACCACGTATTTCAGCTGACTTCAAGCGTAATAATAGAAATATAATACACAGAACGACACAGTTTACAGAGAAAAAAATTACTGATATTTGTTCAGTATTTTATAATGCTTTATTTTCATATTATTTCTTATCAATTTCCTGTCATAATTCTCAAAAAAACTGATAACAAAGTCGGAAAACCTACCTTTTCCAAGCACACCGTGATTAGAACTAAAGAGTCACGTATCCAAGTGACTACAAAATGCAAACAAAGGTAGACTTTAGCTCGATGTCGTTAGAAATAAATTAACTACAGCACTGTGGCAATACCTTTTACGTTATTACGATCTAAAAATTTCCGAATTACCCTTGTCGTGTTCATGTCCTTCTAGTATTGTACTACGTATTTCAGCTGACTTCAAGCGTTTGAAAATAAACTGAGACCACGTGCTTTGAACATCACGTGGGTAGTCTGGATCGAATGCGGTAAATACGAAAATTATTTAACATAAAAATAAACCTAACTTCTTTAAATCGGACGCTTTCATTCATTTGGTTTACGCTTGGCAAATGACACAGTTCAGTAATGCAATTTAGGTTATACTTTTAAGCACTTAAAATTTCGCGGTTTTAACCGAGTTCAAAAAGGAGGAAGTTATGAATTCAGCCATTTTTTTGTTCTTGTTTGTGTACTCCGATTTCCCGTGATTACTGGGCTCATTTACGTGATTCAATTTGGTAGAGGAAGCTCGCGGGTGGTCCCATATCGATTTTATTTACTTCGCTTGGGTAGTTTTTGAATTAGCTAGAATATACCGTATTCAATTAATTTTGTGTATATTCTATTGTTTACATTGCAAGTAGTCGTGTAAGTACGAATGTGTGTGGGGTAGGTACCACAACAAAAAAGTGTACAAAAAAAAATGGCTTCTGTGAAAATAAATTAAATTGCGGAAGTTGGTAGCAAAAACGAAAATACAAAACCAAACACAGTAAAGACACCAACTTCTGAAATTAAATTAGGTAATTTATCACATTGTACTTACCGTTTTTTTTTTGTTTTGAAAAATTCACAAAAAATTATCCTGTCACCTACCCTGCATCCTTTCAGTACAGTTATTCCTTGCATTTTGGTGACTACTTCACTCTTAAAGAAAATTCAAATAGTTTAATTAGTCGAACCCTTGTATGAATATATAAAGAAAATTTAAATAGTTTCATTAGTAGAACCCTTGTATGAATATATAATGAAAATTTAAATAGTTTCATTAGTAGAACCCTTGTATGAATATATAAAGAAAATCCAAATAGTTTCAATAGTAGAACGCTTGTATGTTTTTTTTTTATTGTATTGACCAATAATAATTAGGTCAGAGGTAAGCTGTTATTTATAAGCATGATAGTGATACTTTAACTTAACAAATTGAATATTTTGTCCGCTAAGGCAGGCATTTTGTCTTTTCTTTCTTTTTAATGATTAATTGTTTAATATAGTGCCTTTACAATTCCTTGCGTTATATTGTTTTATTTCCTGATTTTCAATATATTTGCTGTTCTACAGACCTCCCACTTAATTTTTTTCGCATTTATTCCATTGCGTGCTGATTGTTATACAACGTGTAACAGAAGAAACGCAAGTTCTAAAAGTAGTTTGCTCATAATTGACTACTGAACCCATTTCAGTAACTATTAATATAGATAGGTATTTTTTTTACAAAAATGATGTATTTTGCAATACTGACCGCCGATTGAGTCAAAGAAAATTAAATCTTATTACAAAGCAATAAGACTCAATTTTAAATTGCATAAAGTAAACAGGGTCAACACGATTTTCTTAATAATAATAGTTAGCTTTCAAAAAATTGTTTTGGTCTTTGTATAATGCTTGTGTTGAGGTCTTGCGTTAATTATAACACGTTGTATAACAGGACCACGTACCACGGCCAAACTATTGCGAACCGGGATCGATATTGCATCCCCTGAAATACTAGGGACACAGAACGAATGGAAGCTGAACGCATGTTTTTGGTTTCATGGTATGTTGTACATAAAAGTCCGTATTACAACGCTTGAGGGGTCTAATTTGCAATGAATATATTCCTGTGAACTGCAAATGAACTCTGTTAGTGCCCGCGTACACTGAATGAGAATGAATACAAACTGTAATTCCGTTGACTTTGCAAAATCTTGATACAAGTATTTTGGATACATTGTATCAGTTTGGGATCATTGTAGGCCTCAATTTTGTCTGCTTTAGCATTAGACCTACTTGAAGTTCAATAAATATTGAGATTGAGGTAAGGTTAAAGTTATGTTGCTACGACGGGACTGACGTCATTACTACGGCAGCTACGCGATCGTAGCACTCGTAGCTGAGTGGATATTGTCTTTCTTCCCGTGTCTTACGATTATGAGAAACTATCAAAATTCTACGTTATCATTATCAGGACTACTGCAGACCTCAGCTGGACAATGAACTCTCCAATATAACGCCGTTTAACTGGATTCTCCGTTATGCTTATTACTTTATGAGTTCCTACTGTCAAGCTAGAAGTATCCACGTGGTCTGTGCCATAAGCGAGCTTGCGTGTAGTCAAACTAAGCGTGAATGCTACACGCAAGCGCGCTTATCTATTTTTTTCCCACTGTATAAATCTTGCTGCTAAGATAACACTTACAATTATTATTATATTCAACTTTATAAAATAAGGCAAAGTTTCAATAAAACATCGTATTAGCGATGTACAACCGTTACACTTCAGATCTTCAGTTAAAAACCAGCGTCGGGCACAAGTGGCCTGGCATTTTAGTTAAATAAACCTCATTGTGACTCACATCGTGAGTTTCTAGCCCTTTCTTCTCCATAGGTACCTCTACTACGATTTAGAACGGGCTACTTCTTTATCGTTCCGACTAAACGACCCCTCGACAGTTCAAAAGTTTCTGTAATCCTAACTAATATTATAAATGTGAAAGAAAGTTTGTTTGCTTTCACGCTAAAAACGGCTGAACGGATTAGGATAAAATTTGACACACAGACCATGACCTGGGTAAGGACATTGGCTACTTTTTATCCTGGATCGCAGATGAAATCGCTGGGTACAGGTAGTTTGAAATAAATGCTTTGAGTTTGAGTCATTAGGTACTAAAGTTTCCTGCTTACTCATCACTCTGACAAAATGTTATTTTATTGTTTTATTTTCAGGTGTGCCTCCCATTGCTGGTGTTATAGTCGTAGAACATAACTATTGCGGAAACAATGGCAGACATCAAATTCAGAAACTTAACAGTGACAAAAGTAAGAACCATTGTAGCTTATTATTATTACTTATGCTTTTAAAAAATGTGCTTAAAATTATGCACACAGGGAAATACAAAACTCTATATAAATTTGCTTGATATTTCACAATAAAAGTAACTTGTCTGTCTTTATCTCCAATAAACAATATTGGAAATTAATTGTGAAATATTAATAAATCATTATTTACATGGTACTTTGCAGCAATGATAAATAATGATTTGCTACAGATCATTATCAAGTGTACATTTTGTAAAGTAGTTTGTGGGCATGAACGAACGCCCTCTAAGTATAAAATAATAGAATATCCATATACAGTATAGGTAGGTTTGTGTATGTAATTGTGTACCTATACATGCAGATAAACTTAGGGGGACGATACCAGATGGCGCTTCAAATTACACTTAGAAGGTTGCAGAAAAAAGCCAAAGTGGGTTCTCTATTCCCAATCTATTTCCCTTAGAATAATAACTAATTACCATACTCTATGGTGTAGTGTTTTCTAAGGCATGCCATTCACGTGGTCTGAAAGTACAATGATGCAGTTGAAAAACTCCTAAACTTGTAGCGACACCTACACGACAACATGTTGTACTAAGTAGTCAGCTAGTAAGGACTAGACAAAACTTTTTATTTTGCTGACTGCCATCTGGCTATATTCTGCTGAAATCTACAGATGGAGCCTCTTCTACTTATCCAGATAGCTCGTCACACGGTTCATAATTCAACAATATTGTATGCAATGTTTTTGTATTCAATGCACTTTCTTATGAAATGGGAAATCCGCCGTCATAACGAGTCACGTTAGATTTCGCCATTTAACCAGGCCTGTCTGTTTAGTTATGGACCTTGTGAATTATGCAGCCACGACCAGGGCCAGTCGTAGTCATGGCTGCCACTTTGATCGTACACATTCCGTCCAGTGTGTGGCCAACCACGCAGCCAAATTGCAATTTCACCAATGTAGTGATGAGAGTTCAAGATGAAAATAGAAATCGCAACGCTACACTTGTTTGAGGCGGAGAAACGTCTTGCTAGAAAAGGAGGTGTTGGATACCTCAGTCCGCCAGTGCTTGTTGCAATATACAGCATAGCAACCCATCGTGCGACCCACTGTGCGGACGGTACCGGCGCAACTGTCGATGAATTTCTATAATCCAACCTGCTCTGTGTGGCCACTGCCCATAGTCACGGCCGTACAGTGCGGAAGGTCATGCGTTTATTGCGAAGCGGTCAGTTATTAGGGGCGCATTAAAGCAGTTTCTTTTTCAGAACAAAAAAATTAAGTGTTGTCAATCCATGTGTTGTCTCTTTAATTTCATATCCTGCGACTCACTGATGACATACCTACGTAATATTTTATATTGGTTTAGATTATAGTCCCTCGGTGATGCGAAGGGCAAAGATTGCTCAAAATACATTCAAGAATTGACCGTGACGTACGAGTATATCGATGAATTGGAGAACATGTTTTTCATGTATAAAATGATTTTCATTTTTCCCGGTAGGTATGGATAATAAGCTCCATAAAGGAAAAATATTAAAATACTTTTTTTTTATAGCTTCTTTCTTGTTTACATGCAAATATTCAAATTAATTAAACCGGCACCCTAATTTCGTTAATTTATTTTCAATCAGAATCTGGAGGATATTGCTAATCCAAAGCTTAATATGTTCAAAAAAAAATGTCTGCTCAGCAACTTAAATAACACAATGAATGTTGTTGAACTGTCAAAATACGCACACTAACTAAACTACCCAACTGATATGTCCATGTACCTAGTCATTCATGTTATTCTTGTTTTTTTCGAACTTTGGTCGCAACAGCCAATAGCTGGAGCAACATAGCTAACAACGCAACTTACTAGGCAAACATAAACATGTCAGTTGTTAAACATAAGCAACTGATAAACACCGCTTTGTGGTAGTAGGTATTACTTAAAAATGTCTAACTGCTGTTATTGCATCTACTTAATTAATCATACGTATAGGTGTTTGAACAAAATGTTTTACATTTAACCATAGCCATTTATAACTGGTCCTATATTTTGATTTACAGCGCCATAAATTATGTTAGTCCGGTTCAGTTAAAGTCTATCCATACACACCTACTTACCTACTACAATTTCAAGCGTTCGTGCTATTCAACCGGACTATACATCTCCTGTGATTTATGTATTCCCAGTAGCGTGGGAAAGTTAAAAGACGTTCAGATTCCAACTAAAGTCGTTAGATTCGGAACTACAAAAAGCCTCCTACGATTTTTGTATTTTTTTTTTCGATTGGGTCACAAATACTAAATACTTTTTTACTACTATAATCATAAAATGTATGTACAACAAACTATTTAAAAAAAAAAACTTACGTAATAGACTTTTTTTTGGACTTACTATCAGAAACATTTTTTATTAATATTTACAAAAACTTAATAAATAAAATAAACTATCAAACTATTTTAATTAAAATATAATAACATAAACTAACTAAAACTATTAACAAATCAAAATATGGCGTCGAAAAAATCCTCCGCATCGCTGTCGACTGGTAATGTACCCAAGAGACTGGCGGCATTGCCACGTTGTATGTCAATGCTAAGCCTCTGGCTAAGGTAAAGGCCAAAGGCCTAATAGATTAAATAACTGACTACATATTTATGTCCATATTTAAATGTCGCAGGGTTAATTGGAAAAACGTTTTATTGAGGGCCAGATTATTTAACATTTTCGGAATAATACGAGCAAAAATCAGGATTTTTACAAAAAAAACCCGGTCTGTTTATGACAATTGGAATCTTGATGGCTGCTTGGCTTATCCAAGAGTACCTAACATAATTATTCTAGTTGGTCAAAACATGACACGAATGTAAATAGCTGTTAAGCAATCAGCGCATCAGTCAGTGCATAATTAGTGATTAAACGAACTTACCTTTAATTTAATTTTAATTCATTTTATCTGAACAGATTAGGCTCATACGTTTATGGTTCACACCGTCTTTTAACAAAGAGTGCAGAAATGGTAGCAGGTACTCCATCAAAATTAGAAAAAAGAAATAGCACAACGTTTAACAATGCTATCCGAGCACCTGAAGGGCATACGACACAATATCTAAACTTAAAATAAAACGTGTACTACAATGCATTCAATGATCTCTCGCTGTTCTTTCGGGTGGCGCGTGCGTGAAGGTGGTCAGTCTATATATTTATTTATTTATATTTTGTTTATTTTACTTACACCACAACATAAATAACAAAAAAAAATTAACACTACTAGGCGGCCTTATCACTTTCTGCGATCTTTTCCAGGCAACCATATATATTTATATATATATTATATGCATAGTTTTAATCACTACGGAACATGTTCTACTGGCTCAGTAGGACGAGCATATACGCTATTATTCCCGTAACCGGTGGAGTGCGTAGCAAGACCAAAATAAAATAATATTTCAACCAAAAAAAAATTACCTCCCTGGTCCCCGGGTGACAGGCGGGGCTACTAAACACTATACTACCGAGGATTATGACTGAGATCCTGAAATTAAGGTCCTTTAGCTTCTTTTCGTGACACAAAACGTTGAATTTCAACAAAACTATGCAACTTTATTGTGCATTTTTATACTTAAACGAAGTAAAGAGATAGCCCATGCACTGAAATACCGTATTTTAGCGGTATTTTAATGGACATTGACTTTTATTCAGTTTTCCACCTCTCTGATGCGAATTGAACTACATAGACAGCTAAATTACGGGTAAGTTCCGACACTGTATGCTAGATAGTGCAGTTACATCGCTCATCCTGCCCGTTAGATGGCACCACCTGTATAATGCACGTTATACCATTGCCTACATATTATGCGTTCTGTTATTGCGGTTAATTATAATCATAAGACCGGTTATTTGTAATCATAAGACTGGTTATTTGTAATCATAAGACATTTCAGAAGAAAATTCTGTAAAATTTGTGGTTGTTTTAATTTAAAATAGTGGTACCTTCCTGTTTCGCTTGACGAAACAAGGTTTAGTCGTTTGTTTTATCTTTTTGATTCAGTATCTAAACTAAGTTTATAAGTAATACAAGCAATATGTAACAGTATACGCATGGTTGAACTAACTATCAGTGTCAGTTCAGGTTCCACGTTACAAGCTTTTGCCGCGAGATTTTTCTGAACATTTTGCAATTGCAACTTTCTCTATTTCATAATCTCCTAGTGGAGGTGAGGAGTAACGTCTCGTTCCATGGAACGCTTCAGTTATTGAACACTCTCAATGTCGTTCTAGCAATACCTATATTGGGATGATATCATTATGTAAGAAGTAGGTTTCGTTGTACCTGTTTACCAGCAGTTAGCAGAACCTGCTGAAAGGTTGTCTTATATTCAATTTTGACATTGAATAGTTTGCTTTTTAGTACGCTTATGTATGTACCTTATACCTGACTTCGTATAACCTAGATATAAGAAGAAGAAGAAGTAACGAGATAATGAAGTTAATATTCAACCAGGTTTGTATGTGTGCAAGAATTGAAATACAGAAATGATTATACTGGAAAAGGTGTGCTCATTTCAGTTGTACATTAATTCAATCTACATAATGAATGTAGCAACTTTTGGCGCGAGATTGTTCGAAACAATTCACCCTTGACACCTTCTCTTATATCATGATCTCCTAGTAAAGGTGCGGAATATTGCGATCCGTTTCCTTGGAGCCGGAACTAACACTCTACCGTGTTTAAGATTATTAGTTTGTAAAAAGGGACTGAATGCTTGTATTGAAAGGAGATAGATGAGTATTTCATGTCATTCTGTACTGTATCGTCTATTAATCGCAATATACCTAACACAAAGTAACGAGTTTATCATATAAAATGTTTTTTTTTTAATAACGTTAACGGGGATCACGAAATCGTAATAAAAAGAAAATGTTTTGATAATGCACTCAATTGATTCAATTCAAGATAAGGTCGTCAATGTCATAAATTCATGTATTGAAGTGTTTTAATGATATTATGTGTAATAAAATAAAAATACCTAAATATAGTTTGAGGGATAACCAAATCTGTTTTAGTTAAGTAAAAAAATGTACCATTGAGGCTGCGGCAGGTCCTCTTGCGTTTAATCCCATTTTTAAGATTGCTTACTCTCGCGTAAAGTGGTTTAAAATCAACTTGAAATGGATTGTAGTTTTTAATTGCTTGTCAGTTTGACTCTAGTGATGGTAATGATAATGATAAATGATTGTATTTCAGCAGTTAGGTTTGTAAAATCACTTTTACTTGTCAATTATAATTTTAAAACTAGGTAAAAGGTCGGTTAGGTTACGGTTAGGTCCAGCGTTTGCTATCTGACTACTCTGAGAAAGTCGGCCGAAACAAACTCAGAGGTCAGAGTTTTTTTTAAGTCCAGACATAATCTTAGTCACATCAAGCGCAGACCATGTAGATTGGTGCCTGTAATGGTGTTTTGAGGGAATAACCACATGGATTGAGTGCACGCATTTGTCAGTAATCGTGCAGCTGAACTCAGAACTTCTGGAGCTCAACGATTCGACGAAAAATACAACATTCAAACTGGCAGATCATGATTAAAAGTAACTGAGAAAAGAAAACAAAAGAGCAATAATTAAAAAACAATAATTAAAATAATATAATACTTTATACAGTAAATGTTCACGTCAAATGTTCACGTCATTGTTTATGTTAAAAGGTACGTATTATAGTATAAAAAATAATGAAGGTAAAATTAGTAATATATGTATATTAATCAGCAAAATAAAATAAAAACTCAACATTCACTGTGTAAGTTTATTGATGCAGCTCAGTCCCAAGCCTTTTTGTCGTCAATATAGACTTTGACAGTATAATGGGCTTTTTGGCATAGTTTCTGTTTTATTAAATGTTTGAGTTTTACCAAGGCTTAGTTCTTGAATGTGGTTAGGAAGATTATTATGAAAACGTTGACATTGGTCTCTAAACGAGCCACTTGTTTTTATGCTCGTGAACGGGTGCTGCTTGTGGTGATAGGTCATCTTGCTGACTATGGTTTTGTTATTGTTATTAGTAATTAATGTTTCTTTATTTTACTTCGAAGGTCCTAGTTTATCATTTGTGGCTACAAGTTACAGCTATATACATATAAACATAATGCAGCATTGCATATGTAAGCGGGCACGCCCTTTATGCCAGGAGGCTTTTTATTATGTATTAAGTTCTGTTTGCGTTTTTGTTTTTATTATTTATTTCTGCTTGAGTTTTTAAATATTGGCGTGTGCTAGCTGACTTAGGGCAAATAATTTTAATATTTTTGTGTTTCGTAATGTTAATTACTAATTACTATATAGAATCCAGTTCTTCTAACTGAACAGACAGCAGTGCTGCTGGGGAGTTTGTTCCGCCTCTTGTTCTTCCCAGTTAAAGCACTAGGAAGTGGTGAAGGGTGGGCGTTTTGGGGGGACTGTCTTATGTGATTTTGACGTTCAAAAAGTGCTGATTCTCAGCCTAATTTGAATAAATGACTTTTGATTTTGATTTTATGAGTACCTATAGTTGTAGGAACAACAAGTTTGTGCTAGTTCCTAGTTTTTCTATTATGGATATCACTGTTTAAACAGATATTTAAAGCGTATTCATATTTTTATGCATACAAAAGATTTTTACGAAAATACTGTTTCATTGTGAGTGTACTCATTTTGAGTGTCTGGGACGTAATTTATAAATTGAGCATACGATTTCTCTTTTTTGAAAACAAAAATTGTCTAAATATCGGCGGCATTTCCCCACACCTGAATACAGTACGACAACACACAATGGAAATAACTAAAGTATACTAAAATAAGATTTTTTCTATCGGTATATGCTGCCGAGCTAAGCTTTATTTACAATTTATCTACATGGGGGCCCCATTAAAGCTTGGCATCCAAAGTTATGCCTAAGAATACTGTGGTATCTTCGGGTTTCAGCTGTTTACCCTTTATGAGAACACTAGTTACTACTTGTCTAACATGAGGTATCGTAAAATTTATACATTTCGTTTTTTATCGATAAGAAGTAGGATAATAATATTAATACTTTTGCGAGGGCGCTATTTACATTTTCAGTAACCAGTTGCTGACGTTAGAGTTTAAATAAAAGTGAAGTATCGTCTGCAAACAACACTATATAATCCTGATTATCCTTTATGAGGTAAGGCAAGTCATTTATATAATAAATAAGAAAAAAAATTGAACAAGAATTGAGCCCTGGGGCTCCTCCATTCTTACCACAGATCCGGGTGATCTTTTTGTGCCATGTGCAGTAAATTGTACTGCCATAGTGCTGTAGGAAATTAATTTGTAACGACATCGAGCTAAAGTCTACATTTTCTTGCATTCTATAGTCACAAACGGTATGATGTTATCTCTGGTAAGAGTGTAAAAGTGTAGTCTGGTAACATCTATGCAAAATTTTAATAAAATCTATTTGGTGGAACATACTCGTAAATTCAGACAAACCGATAGATACACAGACAAAGAGACCACAATTCAAAAAACCATCTAATTTACGGCATAACCATGGTTCTCAGACCTCGCTAAAATTACATAAAATATTATTTATTCAGTGTACAGTTATTCCTTTGCCACTATTTTATTGTATGTATAAATAAATATTTTTCGTTTGTACCGCATTCCTGGTTCAGACTAAAGCTCGTGCGCGGCGTAGTCTCAGTTCATTATCAAACGCTAGAAGTCCGCTTAAATACGTAGTACAATACTAGGAGCACATGAACATTATAAGGGTGATACGGAAATGTTGAGATCGTAACAACGTAACAAGTATTGCCATAGTGCCGTAGGAAATTTATTTCTAACAACATCGAGCTAAAGTCTACCTTTGCTTGCATTCTGTAGTCACTTTGATACGTGAATCTTTAGTTCCAAAAGCAGTGTGATTGGTAATGGTAGGTTTTCTATCTTTATTAGCAGTTTTCTTGCGGATTCTGACAGGAAAGTTAAAAAAATATTTATGAAAATGAAGCGTTATAAAACACTGAATAAATGTCAGTAAATTTTATCTGTGTAAAGCGTGTCGTTCAGTCTATATTTGTATTATTAATCGAGGGCAGCACCTCAGAATAGGGTAGTTCAGGGATAGTTTGACATTTTAGTGGGCAATATCTTTCGAAAAATAACAGGATTGCAATGAGAAATGACTTATGATTGGAGCAGAATTAAACACTGAATAAAATGGAATAGTTTCAATCGGGCTACGCATTTGTTTATATTGTAATTTATATTTTTCTCGGGGAGTGGGAGCAAACTCCATGTGCACAGCGTACTTCACTCTAGTTGCATCGTTGTCATGGAAACCTCTTTGGCGTGCCATGTGCTTGGGAGACAGTATTGATCCATCCAGGCCGTGCAATATTCGAAGCACTAGGCTTTCATGTAACACTAAGAGGCTTTCAGGAATTTGATTTTAAAGGTCGCAACGTGATAGCCCAGATGTTAAGGCGTCAGCTTTTCAAGCAACAGTATGGTTCATAACTGTGTAAAATACCACATTGTGACTTATTCAAATACATCTGTATTTGAATAAGTCCTCATTGTGGTATTTTTTTCTTCTTTCTTAGTTCATTCGTGAAGAAACTGGACTGTAAATTTTAATCTGAAACCGTCAATTGAGCACGTGTGTGGTGTTCATTGCTCATGCCTTCTCTGTATGAGAGAAGGCCTTTGGTCCGCAGTAGGAAAATACCTAGGCTACTAATATAACTAAAATTTATATAATAATGTTTATTTATATTATAATATTTTTTAATTTTGTGAACGTAAAAAGTCAAGTACGTTATGCCTGAACTTAGCCGATTAAATTTCTTAATATCTTTTGGAAGCGCTTGGTACATAGAAACACAGGAGTCATAAAATGAACAGATTACGTTTATATTGTCATCCCTCACTGCGCATAAACTTTATTCTAACTCTAAAATGGGGGTAGGGGTAGACAAAAACGTCATCACTAATGAAAACCAAAAATACGAAAATTAAAATAAAATCAACGCTATCTGTCTCGTATGAGTTATCCCTGACCTTCAAAATGGTTCATGCGTGTGTTAGTAGTTCCGCGTCTGTCCGCAGCTGCAATCGTTTAATTTGAAGGGCATTGGGTGCTGTTGGCGCTCAATGCACTCAGAGGGATGATACAGGACGCGTATTTGGAAGCCATTTGTAGTGGCACACTATCTCATCTGGATGGTATAGACATAGAGCATTACTTTTTCTGAAAGGGGAAGGTCGTGGGCTCGAGTCTCACATAAGTCCTTTTGAACTCTTAAGTTTTTGAATGATTTTTGTACAAGTTTTTTATACGTTTGAGGCACTGCAGTGTCTAAGAAACCAATTCTGTTTTTTATATTTTTTTATAGTTTTTTTTTATATTTTTGTTGCTTAATAACACGTTTAGTTCTATTTAACAAAAAAAATTTGTACTACAGAAGTATTAAGTTATTTCTCATTAATTAAACTTGAAATCAAAAATGCCTAAAACATAGAACACTTTTCTGAGAAAATAGTAGGTACGTACTTATGTATCATTGTACCACGTATTTCAGCTGACTTCAAGCGTTTGCAAATGAACCGAGACCACGTGCTTTGAACAGCACGTGGGTAGTCTGGATCAGGAATGCGGTAAATACGAAAATAATTTGACATAAAATTTAACCTAACTTCTTTAAATCGGACGCTTTCATTCATTCATTTGATTAACTTACGTTTGGCTAATGACACAATTCAGTAATGCAATTTAGGTTATACTTTTAAGCACTTAAAACTTCGCCGTTTTAACCGGCTTCAAAAAGGAGGAAGTTAAAAATTAGGCGATTTTTTTTTCTTGTTTGTATTCTCCGATTTCCCGTGATTACTGGACTCATTTACGTGATTCATTATTTGATAGAGGAAGCTCGCGGGTGGTACCATATCAATTTTATATACTTCGCTTGGGTAGTTTTTGAATTAGCTAGAATATAATTTTGTGTATATTCTATGGTTTACATTGCAAGTAGTCGTTTAAGTACGAATGTGTGTGGGGTAGGTACAACAACAAAAAATAGTACAAAAAAAATTTTGGCTTCTGTGAAAAATAACTTTAATGCGGAAGTTGGTAGCAAAAACGAAAATACAAAACCAAACACAGTAAAGAAACCGACTTCTGAAATTAAAGTAATTTATCACACTGAATGTTTTTTTTTTTTGTTTTGAAAAATGAACTAAAAATTATCCTTTCACCTACCCTGCATCCTTTCAGTACAGTTATTCCTAACTTTTAGAATTGCATTTTGGTGACTACTTCACCCATAATGTAAATCCAAATAGTTTCATTAGTAGATTGTATGAATATATAAAGAAAATCCAAATAGTTTAATTAGTAGAAACCTTGTATGAATATTATTTTTTTATTATCTTGACCAATAATAATTAAGTAGGTCAGAGGTAAGCTGTTGTTTATAAGCATGATATTAATACTTTAACTTAACAAATTGAATATTGTTTCTGCTAAGGCAGACCAAAGTTAACACATTTGTCTTTTCTTTCTTTTTAATGATTCATTTTTATATATAGTGCCTTTACAATTCCTTGCGTTATATTGTTTTATTTCTTGATTTTCAAGACATTTGCTGTTCTACAGACCTCCCACTAATTTTTTTTCGTATTCATTTCATTGCGTGCTGATTGATATACAACGTGTAACAGAATAAACGCAAGTCCTGAAAGTAGTTTGCTCATAATTGACTACTGAACCCATTACAGTAACTATTAATATAGTTATTTTTTACAAAAGTTATGTAATATGCAATACTGACCGCCGATTGAGTCAAAGAAACTCAAATCTTATTGCAAGGCAATAAGACTTAACTTTAAATGCATAAAGTAATGCTAATGTCAACACTATTTTCTAAATAATAATAAGTGGCTTTAAAAATGGTTTTGGTCATCGTATAATGATTTTAACTCAATGCTCTAATTGCGGTGTATGAGGTCTTGCGTTAATAATAGTACATTGTTCACCGAGAGGAGAAAGTGACCGATTACCGTTGAGGGTGTCGTTTGAAGCCCAAACCGTAGGCGAGGGCTTTAAAACACCCGAGATCGGGAATCGCACTTTCTCTCGAGTGATACATAGTGCTTTATACTACACCTACGAGGAAAATAAAAAAATTAAATCTTCAAACAACACACAAATTGAAAATGGCGCCAATGGCGTCTGCAATTTTCACATGTTCTTTTTTCAAATTGTTTATCCTGGCGCCGCAGGGTCGCACTGCCAGCCCGACACCATCCAACACACAGCTAGTGGCCACGCCACAATTGCGGCGATAAGTCCCCTCTTTGAGGAGTGGCTAGAGAGGCGCCACGGCGTCCTCACCTTCCGCCTGATGCAAGTCCTCACCGGACACGGTTGTTTCGGGAGGTTCCTGTTCCGGATAAGGCGGGAGGAAACGCCCGGGTGTCACCATTGTGTGGATCGCCCGGAGGACACGGTGGAGCATACAGTGGAGGTCTGCCCGGCTTGGGCGGAGCACCGCCGTGTCCTCGTGGAGGCGATTGGCGGTGGCGATCTCTCGCGTCCGGCCTTGGTCCAGGCCATGGTACGGAGCGAGAGGGCTTGGGAAGCCGTCACCTCCTTCTGCGAAGCAGTAATGTTCGCGAAGGAGGAGGCGGAACGCGTGAGGGAGAGGCAAAATTTGCGCACTCACGCCCCTAGCCGCCGCAGGAGACGCCCTAGGCGTCGGGAATCGCGGGCCGATTCCCGGCCACCGTAGGCGCGGGCTTGCGAACGGCGAGCAATGGGCAGCTCGCTGTTCGATAAGGACCAGGCCTGGGTCGACGGCGCGTTGTGTTCCACGCGCGCCTCAAAGAGATGTCAGCACCAATGACGGGGTTTGCTAGGACCGATACCTGCTAGGGTTGCGGAAAAGTCCAAGAGGGTTACCGTGGCCCCTGGCAGAGGCAACTGAAGGAACACGGGTGGTTTTTAGTCAGTAAGAGTCTGACACGCCCTCCTGCTCTGCCCAGAGCGGGAGAAGTTATTTGATGATTTCCCACCCTCAAAAAAAAAAAAAAAAAAAAAAGGGTGCACTGCCAGCCCGACACCATCCAACACACAGCTAGTGGCCAGTGTCGTTTTGCGCACTTGGAGATAAAAACTCACTGTAAAAACTTTTTGGCTTTTGATATTTAGGTTACCGGCGCATAGTCTTACCCAAAATTAAAAAAGAAAAACCACGTAAGAAATGGATTTTTATACACTTTTCTCTCCCACTCAGATGCGTTTTCTCCCCGCATATTTGTTCGATATGCAATGACGTACTTTCTACCGTAAATTTGATAAAGTATCAAGGTACTTTCCAAGCAGGTGTAGTATAAAATTATGTTACACGTTGTATATAACAGGACCACGTACCACGGCCAAACTGTTGCGAATCGGGTTCGATATCGCATCCCCTGCAATACTAGGGACACAGAACGAATGGAAGCTGGACGCATGTTTTTGGTTTTATGGTATGCTGTACATAAAAGTCCTTATTACAACGCTTGAGGGTTCTAAATTGCAATGAATACACTCATGTAAACTGCAACACAACTATGTTAGTGCCCCCGTACAATGAATGAGAATGAACACAAACTGTAATTTCGTTGACTTTGCAAAATCTTGTTACAAGTATATTGGATACATTGTATCAGTTTGGGATTATTGTAGGCCTCAATTATGTCTGCTTTAGCCTTGTACTCGAAGTTCAATAAATATTGAGATTGAGAGAAATATTGAGATTTTCTTATAATTTTAACCTCAGATCACTGTGTTTATATGATCTGAGATTTTAACTATACGAATATGATTCATTTTCTGATTCTTAAATTAATCAAGCAAAACTTCTGAGCTATTGAATTAAACTCATGGCACTAAAATGGACGTTATCTTATTTCATAAAAAAAATGAAGCTTCTGTTCTGTTTTCCTTCACCTGCTTAACTAGCGCTTGGAAATTATCCAAAATAATTTGAGTAGTTTAAATTGCAATGTTAATTTTTATGCATTTTCGATAAGGATTAGACAGACTGCTACGTCTAAAACTAGATTAAGAACTAAGGCACCCACACAAAGTTGGGTACAGTTTTAATAAGTAAAATTCCGGTATTCGTATCATCACCAATTAAACGCGTTGTGGAATACGCAACGAGAAAAAGAGAAAAAGTTATTTCGTATTTTATATACATATTCAAGACTAAGAGTTCGTGTGGCACCCAAATATCGATCAATTTTTTATAACCTGACTTTTCCAAATTGGTCATAACTGTTTTGTGGTCAACCCCTAACTGTTCAGCTATCAGAATGTCGTAACTACTAACACGCCAATCATGCTCCACTTTTTCAAAAATGGCATCGATTTTATCCATAACAGGGCGACCAGAGCGAGCTGCATCTTTGACATCAAAATTGAAACTGAAAACGCTTGAACCAACTTTGTGCTACTCTTACTGACACTGTGTTAAGTCTTTTTTGTAATAAAACTTCAAAATATATTGAATTTCTTCGTTAGATTCACTCATTTTGGCGGACAAAAAAACACAACTGAAAAATCGGGAAATCGTACATATACCTACTTTTGTTTTTTTAAATGTCATCTTTTTAATGGTATCAAAACCAGCCAGATACAAACAGTACAGTTATAGAGATTTTGCTATAACTTTATAGGTACCTATAAAATACGAAAAAAACTTTTTCCCCGACTAGTATACGGATAAAAGATAATAAACAAAAAAAAACTAACAGTATAATCCTTACATCTTGCCATATTATATTGCCCGTTCTTCTCCATAGGCACCTACGCCTTGGAATGGGCAACTAGTTTCATCTTTCTGACTGATTGGTTAATTTGAAATAAATGCTTTAGATTTTTAGGTTCTGTTTCTTACCTTACAAGACGTACGGCGGATGATAATAAAAGAAGATGAGTGAGAAAAGTTGAGTGCTGAGATACTGTCCGAAATCAGAAGAAAATATTCAACTACTAACTACAAATATAGCATAATGTAACTACGCTATTCTCAGTCGCGTAGTCGCTTGATAACAATGTTTTTTAACTAGATCGTATTTGATGTACCAGGGTAGCAGATTTCACAACAGGTGTATCGCAATCTAAATAAAACGAGGTTGAAAGATTGTAGTAACATTTAGATAGTACTTATTCAGAAATGGTTCAAAAGACATTCGGACTAGCAGCTGTATTCATAAATTTTAATGTTCTTTTTGTCATGATTGTGCATGTTACAACTTTTAATCCAATCAACTTAAACATTGTAGAACTATAAAAATAGGCAATTATATTTTGACGAGTATAGAAAGGGATGGCATGATGCTGTAAGCTTCATCCTTTACTTGTCTGATACTGTGAATACTAGGGGTTGAGTTGATCTGACGTCTCGTATTATATTTTATTATTATTTACTCATATTCGTTGTCCATCGTAGGCACGGCTATCGACCGGAAAATCAATAGGACATTCAACTTTAGCACTGACCTTGGAACGTAGTTTGTAGACTATATTTGGGCTTTACGTGGGCTCTTGAGTATATTCAAATAAAAAAGTGAATTTCACGGGTTGCCTTGGTGCTTTGGGCTTAAGTCGGAAAACCACTAATAAAATATGTTTTTCCAAGCAACTACCAATCTCCATTGATTTGGCGTGAATCTTTAAATTACTATACATTTGTGTGGTAAATAAACCAAGAAAACCGCAAAAAAACCGTCCAAAATATATTTATCTATACAAAGGTAGCGACCGAAGCTGGAAAACATGCGTGGATTTTTGATGTGAAACATCTTATAGCCGCATTAGCGGCACGTAAAACCGATTGCTAGCGTGGCGACGCATGCCGTGGCGAAGCGTCGCCGTTCTTCTTCGTTATTACCGAAGTCAATGATTAAAAGAATTGAGTTGTCACAATATTTTGAAATAATGGTTTGAATGAATGCTCATTTTGTTTTATAGTATCAGTGACCGTTCCAGGCACGTAGGTAAGTAGGTAATAGTTATAATCTATGTAGCAACTTTTGGTGCGAGAGTGTTCTGAACAGTTTGCCATTGCAATCTACTATTTCATGATCTCCTATTGTAGGTGTTGAACAATTGCGTTTTGTTTCTGAACCGGAACTGATACCAAACCAAAAGCGGATCCAGAGGGCGGGTCATTGGGGTCAATAGTGTTCTGTGGTCATGACTTCCTGGGCTGGGTCTAGGTCGAGCACTGATAATTTATCTAATCTCATTGATAAATTTAATACAATAAATACTTTGTATGATCGCAAACACAAACGCGAACGATATGCATAATACGACTATGTGCTGTTATTCTTTAAACAAAGTTGGACCACAGCACCTTTTGAAAGTTCCGTGGTCCAATTAATATAAAAAATTACTTGCCATATACTACAGAGAAAATAGTGTTGTGGTTGCATCATTTGGGTTAGGTCAGGTTAAAACTGCGACCAATTAAGCGCGAAAGCGAGCGAGCGAAGCGAGCGTGCCGCGGCAGCGGCCGCCGAGCGCCAGATCCTTGTAGTCCACAACACTATTTTATGTGGTACAGTTTCAGACCCGCCATACCACCAGGGGTATGGCCAGTGGTATGGTGGGTCCGCAATGTGCTAACCGTAGCCTGCATACCATTAGATATATTTCATTGAATGTTTTAATTTATTTATTTAATGCAGACACGGCGATCCATATTTATGTTAGTATACTAATAACTATGTTAGTAGGTAACCAATAATACATGCATAATAAAAAACAATACATGCCACACTAAAACTATAACAAAAAAAAAATATTATCAATTCGTCCGTAGATTAGTTACTCTTATTGAAATACAACCGCACACAATACCACAATATTGGACAGTCAACTTTACCAGCCACAATGCTAAGAATGCCGTTGTCACTGCCGCGGGCACGACTAAGCAATGATGCCGCCCTCTTTCTGAGGATGGCATGAAAGCCATAAATGCGAGCGTCGGCAAACATGCCCGACTCGCTGCAGTGCCTCGGCAACCGCATCAGCATCATAAAGGCATTGTTATACTGTACGCGCAGGGCGTTGATGGTCTTCTGCGTATACTTGACCACGTATAAAAGATTGGCAAAACGCCCGAAACAAAGTTCCTTTTACTGCCTTACTGCAGCGTGCAAATCTAAGAGCCAACATATTGCATCGGACAGCCAACGCCCGGCGCTCCCTCTCAATATCCTCGCATAATGCATTGTAATTTAATTTAATCATATTGTTCCCACGATTCCAAGCTCGACTCTGCCGCGCTGCGCCACGCGCCGCCTCATTCGTTTGCGGCCGTGCACCGATCACCCGATGTGCCAGTGTATATAGACTATACATGATACAATAAACAACAAAAACGGGAACAGGCGGACGAAGTTTTCCTACAGCTTTTTGAAGGGGCAAAAAATTTGCTGAGCAAATATACGTAGAAATTAAATGCCCCAGAATAGTGTCAAGACAATTGTTTTAGTAATTTGATAACAGTGTCAAAAGGACCCTTTGACACTGTTATCAAATTTGATAATATAGATTGAAAATTTGTAATAAAAGGTAGAAATTTCGTAAATAAAAGACAAAAGGAAATACACTCGAGAGCAATGAATCCGGGTCACTTAAAGAATCCTAAAAATCTCGGAAACTGAAAATGCTAGGTTAATGCAATAAATTGTATTTAATAGACAATGTAATACTCCTTAAATGAAGGTATTAAAACTTCTTAGTTATTGTAAAGTTATATCATAAAAAAATCAAATTTGAAAAAGGGCCACTTTCGAAGATGGAACTACGAAATTACAGCATTTGGTTTTGCTTTTGTTTGTAATCTGTCATTTATGTGGGTACATAAACCATGTTGATAGTGCTCTATATTCATTATTCAAGCTGAAATTATGTCGCTTACGCCTGAAGAATGCACCAGAATACTTACAATGCTGGAAACCGGCCGGAGTCAGCGCGATACAGCCAGGACTGTCGGTGTGTCGCTGTCAACAGTACAAAGAGTTCTCCGACGTTACGAAGAAACTGGTTCTAACCTACGCAGACCAGGAACGGGCAGAACCAGGTGTACCACAGCACGAGAAGACCGATACTTGGTGAACACCATGCTTCGAAATCGCTTTCTCACAGGAACTGAACTCACCAATCAGTTTCGACGCCTCGGAGGAAGTAACCCAAGTGCATGGACAGTAAGACGTCGGCTTGCTGAATCTAACTTAAAACCCCTTAGACCTGCAAACGGCCCTAAACTGGAGCGTGGGCATCGTATTTCAAGACTAAGATATGCCCAGAGCCACGTAAATTGGAGTATTGAAGATTGGTCAAAAGTTATGTTCTCCGACGAATCAAAATTTATGCTCTACAAGCACGATGGAAGACACAGAGTGTATCGAAGACCAGGGGAAAGATTCAAGCAAGCATGCATCGAAGAAAAAGTAGCCTACGGTGGTGGGTCTGTACTTGTGTGGGCCGGAATTTCTTCTGAAAGTCGCACAGAGCTGGTGATCATAGAAAACGGCTCTTTAACTAGCGTAAGATATGTGGAAGAAATCCTCAATGATCACGTTGGTCCATTTATGGTCAATTTAGGTGAGGATGCTATATTTATGCATGACAATGCCCGACCTCATACAGGTAGGATTGTGAATGACTACCTTCAAGAGATGAACATTACTCGTATGGAGTGGCCAGCGCGCAGCCCGGATATCAACCCGATCGAGCATGCTTGGGACGAGCTAGGCAGATGCGTAAAACAACGAAACCCTCCCCCAATCACGCTTCGTGAGCTCAAAATTGCTCTCACAGAGGAATGGGAGAATATTCCCCAAAATCGTATAAGGAACTTGGTGTACAGCATGCCAAACCGCGTAAACGCAGTAATGGAAGCACGAGGAGGCAATACGAAGTATTAAAATTCAAGAAAATCGTAATAAAGTTCAAAAATTTCATGTTTCCTATTTTTGTTTTAAGGAGAGATCAGCAGTTTTTTTCTTTATGTAATTTTGTGTTAATAAAATGTATTTTTTTTTACTTTCATTTAAGGAGTATTACATTGTCTATTAAATTCAATTTATTGCATTAACCTATCATTTTTAGTTTCCGAGATTTTTAACATTCTTTAAGTGACCCGGATTCATTGCTCTCGAGTGTATTTTCGGAACCCTTGGGTAAAAATGGTTAAAATTGTTAATGGTTATAGTTAATTATCTGGTTCTTCGAATCCTTAACGGTGGACCACTACTTACGCCACACCCTGTATATAATTCTTCTGTACGTGTGTTTGTAACCTAACTTCTCCTAAACGGCTGGACCGATTTGGTTGATTTGGTTGACATTTTGTATGTATATTTCAATGGGTTCCTGGATGGTTTGAAAACACAATTGCACCCGATAGGTGGCGCTGCTATCGGCATGTCACCAAATTTAATTTGCTGTAGGAAGAGAACATTACATCATTTTCACCGGTACATTTCATTGCCTAGTTTGAAAGAATAACACAAAAAAAACAACATTCAGTATGCAGAAAATTGGAAGCCCAAGCTTTTGTGTCCTCAATATAATCTTTAATGGTATAAAAGGCTTACTGCCACAACTTACGTTTAATGAATCATTTGTGTATTATTGTAATGTTGATGTTATTGTGATGGATTTTAAAGAGTTTAACAACATATAAGTACAAATTAGGGTACAATGCCACGTCGCCGTGGTCCGAGGACGACGGGGAAATATTGGTCATCGCACACAAATTTCTCAAACGGTTTTTAAATAGAACCGCAGAAGAACGATTTGCAGAAAATGCAAGTGTAAGGGACCAGATTGCAAGCACACGTGCAAATGAACGACAAGAACATCGCAACCAACGCCTTCGGGCTAATACATTGAGGCAAAGACAGGCGCGTACATTAAAATTATTCAAAATATGATAAATTAAAAATTAAAAATAAGTTACTGTTACATATGAAAAATGTATTCATTCCATAAACAACTAAGTGGTATGGGAAAACATTGCCACAATTGTGGGCAACGGACGTCACGAAATGCTTCGAAAAAAAAATTGTGAGCATTGCAATAAAAAAAATATAATAAGATTTAATTCGGTAACGAACATCAACAGTAGCTGCATTGAATGTGACTCCATTAATATCATATCCCAAAACTTTAATCATTGTGGTGGCTTGGAAACGACACATTACATAGAACGCAAAAAAGGAAGGAAAGGGCTAACTTAAACTCAAAAGAATTTAAAGAAAGGATTCTCGCCAATACTTCCAACATAGAAGACTTGGAAGAAATAGAAGAAAATTTAAATAATTTATACATAGGACAATAGTAAACAGTGAGTTATCAAAAAGTTATGACTCACCGTAGATTGGTTAGAAGTAATTAAGAATCGAAAAATTAAAATATTAAATTTATTATAAGTGAAGCTGCTATTCTGGGCATTTGTCTCTCAAATTTAAATAATTTATACATAGGACAATAGTAAACAGTGAGTTATCAAAAAGTTATGACTCACCGTAGATTGGTTAGAAATAATTAAGAATCGAAAAATTAAAATGTTAAATTTATTATAAGTGAAGCTGCTATTCTGTCTGTGCTAGTCTCTCATAATATTGTGTTTTTTTACTTTAATGTAACAAAAAAGTTAATATAATTCAGCTATATTCAGCAGTAGGTACTAAAGACAAAATTTTATAATTCTAAGGCGGTACGGAGTTCGCTGGGTTAGCTAGTTATGTATATAGCATTTTACCTATTAAATTCCCTTTACTACGCAATAGTTATTCCACAGTCTGACACCCAGTTTTACCAAGGGGTATCATGTTCCCCAGTAACTGGGTTAAAGAGGCAGTCGCTCCATGCAAAATGGAATGGCTTATTAATTAATGCGGACCTGGTATTGTATTGTACATCGGGCTGGTGTCCGCAAATAGTCCAAGGCGCGCGCGCGTATTTCATTATAGCTCAGCCATTTTTTATACCCATGAAGTTGTCAACAAAGTTCGGTATTTGCACATGGACGGTACTAAGAACACTGAACTAAGCAAGAGGTAGGTCCTCTCTTCCACATACATTAAACCAGCTGTAAACAGTGGCACAGGATGGGACTTCGTCATGAAATGCTAATCGAAGTCTATCGTAACATTGTTGTTGAGTATGACCGCAACGAATAATGTTTGAAACATTAACCGTTACTTCAAAGTACTCGTCACGGTAGCGATATTGCATTCAAGACGCGAGCGCCATGCGGCGCAAGCGCAATGTCTGTGTTGTAGGGCGTAACGATAATCCCGACATTTTAAACATTGCCTTTTTTTGAAATTGTGTTGTGTGTTGTTTTGTGTTGTTTTTTTTTAGAATCCAATGACGTTTTTTTTTTCTATTGGATGCTATAGAATGGTTGTAGACCATAGTCTGAACAACGTTTGTTCTAGCAAAACTGTGATTCAAATGTCACCGTGTAGATAAATGACATAGTGAATTCATTACACATCTACGGATTCCCAAAGAGTTCCTAATTCGAAATTTAAATAAATTTTTATCGGCTGCTTTTCAATGGCCTATTTTAAAAACATTCAGTGTGACGCCCGTATGAGCCACCACCGTTTGGTGCTGAATAGTACACAGACATTGTCCTGCACACTTTTAAAAACAATCGTAAGTCGAAGCACTTATTTCAAATAGGCACATAAAAGAAACTTTTGAAGGTCAACATTTACATTAAAATTGAATTGATCCTAGCCGCCGCTTCCAAAAGGTAGTTTCGTATGTAGAAGAATGGGCAAGAAACTCCACCGTTGCTCTTTTAAAATGTGTAACAATATTTTGTATACATTAATTATATTTTATATGTGAAGACGATACAACTATAATAAAATTACCCCCTACCACCATAGGTAAAAGAATTAAAAAATGTAGCAATGACAAATGAGTTAATTATGTGATATAGAGATGCATGGTGCTCACATATCTATAAATATTGTAAAAGTATACGATTTTACAAATGATTTAAACAAGTAATATCTCAGTGTGTGAGTTACGTACAAATCTGTTTCGAGTCAGCACCTTTTTAATGGTGGAGTTTCACCCAGTAACTGGTTTGTGGAGGTCAGATAGGCAGTCGCTCCACGTTAAATACTGGTTTTCAGCTGCATCCGGTTATACTGGAAACTGACCTCAAAAATAGTTGGAAAAAGCTGCTGCACAGAGTTTGGCCTCATGTATGTTTGCAATAGATTGGCAATAGACAATAGGACAATCATGTTCGCTCTCAACACTTTTCTAAAGCCACGCGCGATACCGCAACGCTAAAGCTTTGGTTACTTATGAAAGCGGTGAACGGTCACACAAATCACAATAAAATGTTGCGGCTCGGCTTCTAAGGCATTGGGTCATACACAGGAATTGGCTTTACGCGCATCGACGCCAGATATAACAACAATGGTGCCACTTTCGCAATTTGCGCTTTAATGACCCAATAGCTGTCGATCGATAAACGTGTGTGTGTGTAGTGCACTTTTCATGTGTGTTGGGAATAGTAGGATTTTTGTTTTTTTAGTTACATTTTTTACACCATAATCCACAAAATGTAAGGAACTTGCATCCTTCTTCTTATCTTGCTTAGGAGAGTCATGAACGAACCGTGCCATAAACTACTTTTTTGTGCAATGTTATTACTTATTATTTTTTTTTAAACCTCTCAGTCGAATAAAATAAATAAGATTTAAATAATAAAAATATGGGTGCTGCGTTTTTTCTTTTAATAATTTAAAAAACTCTCATAAAAATATGGTACCGAGTGATCTATGGCCAAAAATAAGATTTATTCATCTTTGAATTTTCTCACGGTACCAGGGACACTTAAATCACATTCATTCGATCCAATTGAAATCTGCAAATATTGTAGTACGCAACTATAGGTACCTACTACCTACCTACCATGTGCACTGTCCGAATATTGCTAAAGTTTTTCAGGCAACATCACGTGGCAGAAAAACCACAACAACAAAACGTCTTGATTAATTTAATCACTATGCACTGTTAGTTTAGTTTCTAAAATATTTTTATATATGAAATTTTCTAAATTACTTACCGACATCCCGTTTCGACGTTTTCAATAAATTTGTCTACTGACCACGGCGTTTCTTCTGTAAAATATTAAAATAAAAATAATTTGTCTCCTGATTAGAAACTCGTCAAATATATAGAGCTTTTATGTTATCATAAAAAGAAACCACCAAACAATTTTGTATCATTTAAAAAACGCAACAATCGAAAGTCCAGCTGTTCTGAATACCCAGCAGATGTGTGTATCGAAAATTATCTGTTAATCCAGTCTTTAAACCTAATTTAGACTAAGGGGTACATTATTGAATTTAGTTCAACATATTACTGTTAAACTGTGTAGGGAACTTACCAGGTAAAGCTAAAAAAGTAACTAACGTCTTGCATTCCACTCAGCATATATATTATACGGTTAGTATATATATCGCGAACCCTAGTTACTAGGACATCAAAGCTCTTGATAGCTGCATTGGCGCGGTCTATGAATTCCCGCCAGTCGTCACTTGTCCAACCCACAAACCGGAGGCCGGGGAGTAAAAGAGACGACAAGCGTACAACTTGAGGGAGAAAAAGTGGGCGAACCTCGAGTTTCACACGCCGTACTGTGCGAAGGTAGTCCTCTAAGAGCAACTGAAAAAATATAGGTATAACATACATGACATCCATTCATAAATATTTTTGACGATATTATCACTGGATATCACTGATGCTAACCACTCAACTGAACTGAACTATAAAATATATTTCCAGCTCACTTTTATAGAATCATTGACGAGTGTAAAGTAATTTTTCTTAGCATACAGCGAGTGGCACACAATGGGTAAATCGACTCCCATCTTGACGAGGCAGTCTGATTCTCTGATTAGGAGTCGTACTGTGTGGTCGAGGTGTACGACGACGCAGCCACTTTCATCAATCCTCAGTAGCGTGTTGTTCAGGCTGTCATCCACATCCCACAACTAGAAAGAATAAAACTATAATTAATTCAAGTCGTGTAGTTAAACACAACAGACACCTATCTGCCGATGTCTTCAAAATCCACAGACGTAATTATTTCTACAAATAGTAACATTGCGAGTAAGTTATTTAAAGCACAAAACTCCGATTTAAATACTCCTACTACGCAGCTACGGCGTAGCATTGTCAAGGCTACGCTTACTACGTACTCGTAGCAGATGTCGCCTACGCATAATGAGTAGTTACGTAGTTCATATTTTTGCAACGCGAGTGTCGTAATCAGAATGGAATAAAGTTCTAGCTACCGGAAAACATATCTAGGTATCTACTGTCAATAACAATAATAAAGTACCCATACAAAAAACGAAATCATTAAATAATAATAATCCTTTGCTTCATAGCATGAAAAGGTGTTTGCTCAAATGAATATTCTGAAGATTTGTTAAAATATTTTTCGGTAAGAATCGCTCCAAGAATGTAAGAAAATGTTTGTAACAAGTGTTTTAATATTACATATAAAATATTTAAACATAGAATACTATTTTAAATGTTAATTATACTAACACACCTTCTGTAATGCTGTGGATGTCTATTTGTATTCTTGTCAGCTTTTATACCTTAATAGTACAGAGTTATTTGATTAGTACCACGGAATAACAAAAACAAAATTCGCACGCACCAATCATCCCCAAACTAATATTGTTGCAACGTCCCTTAATTTTGATGCTACCCTTACACTGGCACGGATATAAATAGTGCGGATTAAACTAAAAAACTACTATTGATATATTTATGCGTCAGCATTGCTTCTGAATAGTTATGACGTACTAGTACTTCTGGAACGACGTCGTTCAAGTTATCCCGCCTGCTGAAACCATATTGCGACATAGCACCTAATTTTCTATCTATTTATGTCTATCTAAGTACAAATTAATAATTATGTATTAATTTATTTAATTGTGCTTTAAAGTCTTGTGTTATTTAATTTATGTGTATTAAAAGAATAAAAGAATTATCTATCTTTCCTACTCCTTCTTTTAATAATTTTAAGTGAATTTTCGTGTCTGTCTTTTTACCGCGTTCGTTGGTCTTCTAATACGCAACGGATTTTGATGCGGTTTTCACCATCATTTAGAGAATTTCTTCTGGAAAAATTATAGTGATTGATAGTAACGAACTATACACACAAACCGTATGTATACATCGTTACTATCAATTTTAAACACAGGGTGGCAGGGTTATGTTGAACCCACATGTTGAAACTTGTCGTCGGGTATTAAAAAAAACGCTGTTCAGTACAGTGAAAATTTCTACGCTAGAAAGTTTTAAATACCTATGTATAAACAGTACGTAATTTAGTTTAATGGGATAAAAAGTTTTTTGGCCTAAATTCTACGGTACGTCTAGAATCATTTGCTGAATTCAAGGTTACAGTTTGCGCGTCGATGTCCCTGCCCCGCGGGACGAGCACGGCCTACTATGATAGGCTTGAGTCACACATTTTTATCACAGTTTAAGAGCAAAAACCGTGATAAAATGCGTGACTAAAGCCTATCACCGAGGCCGTGCTAGCCCCGCTGTATGATCCCGAAGTTTGGTCAAGTTGTTATAAACGTGCAAAGCAGGGGCGAGAAAGAAGAATTTGATACTAAAAACATGTATGGTACTCGTAAGTCATCTAGCGGAATCAAAAGTACACATCGTGAACGATAATTTTAAGAAAAAAAAAATATATATTTAACCAATTTTGACCTGTTGCATATAGTTTCAGTTTCTTTTTGCTCAGCTCTTAAGGAACGTAGCGTGATGTTTATTAGCCTTTAACCCTCCTCAAGAATTGGGCTATCAAATGGAAAAAAAACAATTCCGACTGATTGTTCCAGGGATTAGCGAGTCCAAACAAAAAAACGCTTCAGCTTTAATAAATTAGTATAGATTAATTGCTTATGAGTTTTATTTCAGTCAAAATATATACGCAACAACTGGAACCTTGGAATCTCTATAGTGAAATTATAGGAGAGGCTAAGTTTTCATTACACAAAAAAAAAACTATGTTTTCGATTGTCCTACTACAAGTCAAAGGGCTTATTTTCCTACTTTATATTCGTCTACCGTTAATGCGGATACATTATAAATAACATTAAACATTAGCTTGGATTTGCAGTTGCTACGACGTAGCAGACGCCAGAGCTATGAAAGCTACACGGTTGTAGCAGTATCTATCAACCGCAACCCGTCAGCCCGCATCATAACCAAACGGGACAGTCGCGCGAATACGCGATCGTATGTATGAATTTTGAGCTACAAGTACAAACAGCGTCACTATGTCCCCTCAAGTTTTGAAATATTGTACTGCTATAACATTGATATATTATTATATATATATATATATATACATATATATATATATATTAGTAGTAATGAATTACGACAATCAGAATACTTTAAAAGACTGATATTTGAACTAACGCTTCGCCCAACAACGCCATTCAATACGGCAGTTTTTGGCAAGTAGCTAGGGAGTCATCTATTAACCTATCATTGCGTATTTGGATGGCACCATTTTAAATTTCATGATCGATCTCGTAAGATGTAATTCTATCCTGGTACCCGTATTCGAGTTGCAGGTGTTTTTGAACAATCAAGCGCCACGTTGTACCACCACGTGTACGCCACACGAACGACACATTCATTTTCTCGTACATTTGCTTTGCATTTGGGGTTTAGTACTAGGATATTAGAATCAGTCAGGAGGTTAATTGGCTGAAACCGCCATTACTTTGATGGACTACGCTACCTACGTCACTTTCGTTGTGATAATAGTAATAACAATAATAATAGTTGTAACCACGGAATAGAAAAAACAGTTCTAACACATCTAGCTTAGCGTTTTGAAAATCGGTTTACAGACATTTCTGTGTGCATGGTGCGTGTAGGTGGGTTAAGTTCATTGATAGTTATGTAGTGACTAGTGAATGAAGTATGCAGTTCTGAGTGAAATATTATAATCGAAAGCAGATAAATCCTCACAATACAATAAATTCGTTTTCAATCTCCGTAAGTAAGACCATGTATCCGAGCACTGATTACTTTTAAAATAGTTACCCATTCGTCAGCGCCGAGCGCTGAGGCCGTTGAGGGCTAGGTTTATGTTGTTTCTATTCCCGACAAACTCACTTCTCCTTCTTACCTGACTCCTTATTCAATACACAAGTATTTTAACAAAACTTAACTAAAACTATAAGATTTCGTCCATGGTAAAAATCTTCTTTCCACCAACAAAAGTCTTTGTCATTTATTTATAATAGAATTTATATGTAATAACTTTATAATAATTATTATTTATTGAATTAAAGCCAACACGGACCAATTATAAAACAAATACAAATACAATTAAATACAATTTCAATACAAATACAATTAAATACAATTTCAATAATTACCTAGTTAAAACAATATTTCCACATTAGCCCGTACATGTACCATGTCACAGTGATACACGTATTGGCAGTCGAATCGCTGTGCGAAGGCGCTCAGGATACTGTTCGGGCTGCCCCGCACCCTGCGCACCAGGGATGTGCACCGCTTGCGCATGGTTGTATAAAAACAATCCACGCGCACTTTATGTATACGCTTTTATTTTGACAATTAATTTTTAAGTCCTAGCAGAAAAAAATATTTTGTATAACGGACGGTGAAATATGTAGAGCGCATCCCCTTGCATTTATGCTTTGCTAGTACATACGGGTCCGGAGAAAAACTGCCCGGGCCGAACCGAGTAAACTACGGCTGGCCCAATGTGAGAGAGAGACCACTTGTCGGGAAAGTATATCGCCTTTATATTTACAGACATTTTGTTCTTTAGAACTCAGCTTTTCGTTTATTATTATCTGGTAAATTAATAATTAAAATATTTGCGCGCTTGAAGGCGCACTTCTTTCAGTCTGCTCAATCTTTCAGTATCTTGGTTCACTCGTGTAAAGCGATGGCGAAGTAGATCGGACGGTTAAGCACAGAATGAACACAGGATGGATGAAATGGCGGCAGATCACTGGAACAATCTGCGGCCCCCGCATTCCCCTTAGGCTCAAGGGGAAGATGTATAAAACAATGGTGAGACCTGCTGTATGAATCAGAATTTTGGGCCACAAAAGGGACAAATGAAAGGCAATTAATCTTTGTCTTACTTAGTAAGAGGTGGTGAGTAAAATTTATTTTCTCAAACATGCTTGGAGAGCATTATTTTGACAACCTTCTGCGAATACATCGAAATTTCTGTACTGGCCAAATACATGCGAGCAGCGGCCGGCAAAAGTTGTATGAAAATCCATATCTGTCGTGGTTTAGCGGCCAAATAAATTACATAGTAAACTCATATCTATCGTGTAATTTAAAAATGGAACGATCTTTTAGTCCGTAACATGGCAACCAAGGAGGTAACTTATCAAAGGTTATATTAAAATTTCGAACTGGCTTGCAAATAGAAAGCTGTTTATTGGAAAAAAAAACAAGTGAAAAATTATTGTTCTTCGTTGTTCGCACTGACCTCTATTAAATAGAGGTCAGTGGTTGTTCGTCATTGGTTTTGAAAAGTAATTGTATTTTAATTTCCGCGCATTATTTGAGAAAAGTACTATACAAGCTTTGACCACAACTAGGCATTGATGGACTTAAGTATGTACATTTACACGTTCGTCCATCAATGCCCATTTTGCTGGCCACTGCAGTAATGTACTCATTTTTAATCACTGAAAGAACGGTGGCCTTTGGGCACGAACAATGCTTCGGCGTCGCAGAAGGCGTTAGACTTTCTCAATAAACCTCGACGTACTAGGATATCAGAGAGCAAAGAAAATATATTGTCAGCCTGAACCGAGTCCAGTCATCGCTGTCTATAGGAGTTGGTTAAGCAACCCTTGTTGCTGAAAACTGGAAAACGTATGATTAAACTGTGTATGTCTCTCTCTAACCAAAACACCGTACAATCTTCAGTGAGCAGGACATAATCAACCCCCATAGTACGTAGTAAAAACTTCACACATGAACGTTACCAGTGTGCGTGCATCTAGTAAATCAAGTTTTACTCTCAGTTTCAAAGAGAACTTTAAACAAGCGACATCTATATTTTATTTCATTCTTTTTGAAATTAAACCCACCACCGATTATTCGATAAATAACATTACATTTTAGCAAAATTGTAATATATTTTAAAAAGCAGTCATTTGGACTTATTAGCTACGTTATAATGGCTTATTGTTGGAAATATTTACACATTTGGGAGGTTGGGTTCTAGCCAGATTATACCAATGCTAACACAAAATCTACTAGACAAAGATAGCATGAGTGAAACGACCATATTGCTGTCACCGCTTGCCATCTCATTCATACGAACTTTGTTGACGTAAAAATAGCGTAAACAACTGCGTTCTTGACCTATCGTTGTTCCGTCGCAAAACTACTAGGGAAGTATAAATCAGAAAGATAAAGCGTTTAATAAAGCTCGTTATTTTTTCTTGCGTTGTTTATTTCTACAAGAATTCAAGTTTACATTCAGAACTTGAACTCGAAAACATTTAAAAAAAGTAATACTTAATGAGATGTCTACATAATATAAGATACTTTAGTATGTATTATCTAACTATTAAATCTAGGGTTCAGTCAGGATATCATGGAAAGTCTGAGAACCTAATAATTATTTGTGTAAAATATATAATCATAATTATAATAGGTAGTTTTTATACAATTTATTTTTCATAGATAGCAGTGTGTAGTAAAATTAAGGTGAATGTTTATGTAGTGGAATAAAGTAAGTAGGTCTTATGTGCCTTCCTCGTCTCATACATACCACTACTGCGGTGCATTTATAACAGCTTTCTACCAAATAATTTGCATTTATTCATCTCTTCTCAAATTTTTAATAGTTAGTGTACAATTGTACATCCTACGTCTGTTGATGACTGTTAAACAAAAACCATGCACTTACCTTTTATTCATTTAAGCCGTAATCTTTTAAGATGATTAAAGTTGAATCGTGCCTATTTCGAACGATATCCAATAGCTTACAGTTGGTTTCGATTCGTGTTAGCTAAAACACCATGATATCTCTACATTACGATGCGGAAAAAATATGCTGCCCCTTCACTACCGGTTTCACGTAGTCTCGTTCCTTTCCTTTACAAAAAAAGAAGTCTTTTCGGAGGTTTGCTGCCGCAGAATATCCGCTATAGGTGTGTGTAATTGAAATAAAATAAATCATGCCATACAAATATCTACAAGAACTTAGTCGACTCATTTTTATTGTTAAAGTAATAGCAATAGAAAAGCAATAGAACCTCAAAGGAACATCAACACGGCTACCAAAAGGCTACCACCACGTTGTTCACCCGACGCACGTGGTCTGGTGCTAAAAGCGCTTGCGTGAAAGTGTGAAGTCAGCTCAATTTCGTGACAGAATACTGGGAGCTCATGAACACCACAAGCGTGAGTCAAACTCAAGCTCAAAGCATTTATTTCAAATAAACCAATTACAGGCACTTTTGAATTGTTAAGGGGTCGGTCAGTCAGAAAGATGAAGCTAGTTGCCCATTCCAAAGCGTAGTAGGTACCTATGGAGAAGAACAGGCAAGAAACTCCATGGACACTCTTAAATCAAAATATTGTTACAATAAAGTGGTTACATCATTCATGTTGTAATTATACACGTGAGAACGATGTAGAAACACGTGCACGTTAAAAGCGTCCGTAATAAAAAATAATAAAAACAATTATGGAATTAAAATAAGCCGTGGCAGCTAAGAAATGACCAGTGCCTACTGACGGCGCCCGTTCACGAACATGACGTATGGATCAGCACCATTCAGCTCAACCATTTTGAAGGGAACTCAATGATCCAATACACACGCCACCACGAGCGACACATTTGAGTGAGCATGACATACTCTCAGCCGCCAGGGCACATTCAAGTCAATGAAAGACGAACCCAGTAAGCTTTATAATGGGTACATAGTGCTCACACATGTGCTATGCAATTATACAATACTAAGAGATTGAATTTATACAATGCAAAGATAGATTGTACAATCTTCATCAGCTCCAACATTATTTTCGAATGATAACTAATTAGTTTACGCGCCCTTGTGGAGCAGGACCAGCCCTTTTTTTTTTTTTTTTTGTGGGTGGGAAATCATCATATAACTTCTTCCGCTCTGGGCAGAGCAGGAGGGCGTGTCAGACTCTTACTGACTAAAACCCACCCGTGTTCCTTCAGTTGCCCGTGCCAGGGGCCACGGTAACCCTCTGGGACTTTTCCGCAACCCTAGCAGGCATCGGTCTTAGCAAACCCCGTCATTGGTGCTGACATCTCTTTGAGGCGCGCGTGGAACACAACGCGCCGTCGACCCGGGCCTGGTCCTTATCGAACAGCGAGCTGCCCATTGCTCGCCGTTCGCAAGCCCGCGCCTACGGTGGCCGGGAATCGGCCTGCGATTCCCGACGCCCAGGGCGTCTCCTGCGGCGGCTAGGGGCGTGAGGGCGCAAATTTTGCCACTCCCTCACGTGTTCCGCCTCCTCCTTCGCGAACATTACTGCTTCGCAGAAGGAGGTGACGGCTTCCCAAGCCCTCTTGCTCCGTACCATGGCCTGGACCAAGGCCGGACGCGAGAGATCGCCACCGCCAATCGCCTCCACGAGGACACGGCGGTGCTCCGCCCAAGCCGGGCAGACCTCCACCGTATGCTCCACCGTGTCCCTGTTTCCTCCCACCTTATCCGGAACAGGAACCTCCCGAAACAACCGTGTCCGGTGAGGACCTGCGTCAGGCGGAAGGTGAGGACGCCGTGGCGCCTCTCTAGCCACTCCTCAAAGAAGGGACTTATCGCCGCAATTGTGGCGTGCCCAGCGCTGGGTTGCGACAATCGCACTCTCCATGCCCCTGAGATCCCGCCGGAGCTCTGTCCACTGTACCGTGATTTCTCGCGGCAGCGGAGCTACGCCCCGGCGTTTCGCCTCCTCGCGCCACTCCCAAACGTGCGCGAGGACTTTTGCCTCCAGATCCCATGGCGGTAATCCGGCAAGCAGGACCAGCCCTTTTTTTTTTTTTTTTTTGTTTCCGGGGTGGAAAATCCTCATGGATGTCCGCCGCCCTGGGGCGGGCGGCGGGGTCTGTCAGACTCTTACTGACTAAAGACCACCCCGGTGTTCCATCTCACACCTACGCCGGGGGTCGCGGGAACGTACGATCCTTCCGCAAGCAGGACCAGCCCTGAGCCAAGCATTTTTGTCAGCGATATAATCCCCCAACTTATAATATGCTTGGCTGTATAGTGTGCGTTTTATACAAGATTTAAATTTCGTTTCTTTCAGTTGGAGTATGTGGGGAGGTATTTTATTGTAACATTTTAAACAGTACCCCATGAAGGATGAGTCTACTTTAGCCAGTCTGAAACCTGGTTGAACTAATTCTAGTCCTATAATTGTGTCTTTCACCTCTTTTACTGAAAAGATTAAAATTTTTCCTTACGTACATGATGTTTTCATAAATATATTGACAAGGTACCGTCTTGATGTCTTTAAACAGTTCCCTTAGAGAATCGCGCCTGTGGAGGCTGTATATTGCTCTGGTAGCTCGTTTCTGCAGAATAAAAATAGACTCAATATCGGCAGCCCGTCCCCATAATAAAATACCGTAAGACATGATACTATGAAAATAGCTGAAATAGACTAGCCTCGCAGTATCTACATTAGTAAATTGGCGGATTTTTCTTACAGCATAATTATGCTGCTGAACTTAGCCGTCCTGCAAGAGATGTTAAATGAGGACCCCGTTGCAGCCTTGAGTCTAGCGTTATTCCCAGGAAAACAGTTTCATCGAAAAATTCTAGTTTCTCGTTATTCAATACTATGTCACAATCACTACTTTTAACATTCGGTAAAGCAAATCTTATGCATTTCGTTTTTTTTCCATTTAATACTAAATTATTAGCAGTGAACTATTTATGTACCTGCAGTAGGGCATTATTTACGTCGTCAAGATTTGATGCACGTCTATTTATTTTAAAGATTAAAGAAGTATCGTCAGCAAATAACACCATTTGTGGTTGGTTTTTAAATAAATGGGGTACCTAACCTAACCTAACCTAATATCGATCCTTGTGGAACACCCATTTGTACTTTTAAATGAAGTGAATTGAGACCATTTATTTGCACTTTTTGTTGTCTATCATTTAAATAAGATTGTACTAAACTAAGCGCGAGTTTACCTAGTCCGTAATGCTCAAGTTTTAAGAGCAAGGTTTCGTGATCAACGCAGTCAAATGCCTTGGAGAGGTCACAAAAGATCCCTATGGCATCTTGGGCCTCCTCCTACGCTGTAAATATGTGTTATAATAAAATGACACCGGCGTCAGTCGTACAACGTCCGTTGGTGAAACCATATTGCTGACCGTGTAAGATTTTGTTGGTGTTAAAATGATTAAGCATTTGATTGAGCATTACCTTTTCGAACACGTTGCTGAATACTGGCAACACAGATACTGGTCTATAATTGTTGGTGTCTTTGCTGTCCCCAGATTTAAAAAGTGGTATAACCTTACTGTATTTCATTAAATCCCTAAGTAGCTCGAAAATAATTTTAGTAGGGCTGGAGTAAAACCAGCCTTTGCAAATTTAGCTAACAGAATGTCGTTATTTACGCTATCAAATGCCTTCCTGAAGTCAAAGTACGCGACATCTAGTTGGGACCCCGCCTCTGAGTCCAGCACTGAGGCGGCCTGGTTCAAAAACACATTAAGTTATAATTTGTGCTGCGGCCCGTTCGGAAACCATGCTGCGCATTGTTAAGCTGCGTTGCTACTTGCGAATGGACACAAGAGCACAACGCAGACTTGAAGACCTTAGCAAATGCTGATAGCACCGCAACAGATCTATATCCGCTGATTTCAGATGCTGGAGCCCCCTTTGGTACCGGAGTGACCCTAGTCAGCTTCCAACCGTCCGGATACGAGCATTCTTGTAGAAAGCCATTAAATAAATGTAAGAGAGGTCTGGCCAGTACAGACCTACAATTCTTAACTATGTAAGGTGGCACATTTTATATTTTATATATATATATATATATTCATATAATATATATAGTATATATCGTCGGTCGGAGTCATTACTGGAACATCTCCAAAATTATGTGTTTTGGACTAAGTATGCAGAATGATAGAAAATTAAATGCTCTTTCTAAATCACTACTGGAACAAGTCATACGCGTTCATCTAACTAGAGGAAATTACATGTACCGGCAGAGAATTATTATAGTGTCCTAAGTCATTAAAAGTATATTTCGAAATGTTCCAGTATGCCTCTGAAAATTATGAGTTAAATATTATTTTTTCGTATTTACTTCACTAGCGCTCTGAACGCGGAACACAAAGTGACGGTCAAAGTGCATTAATTTTTGAAATGATGAATAAAAAAATGTATTCCAGTTCCAGAGCTAAAAAACTATTGAATTTAGCCATTTCAAAAAGTGTGTGTGACAAGGAAAATGTGAAGAAAAATCAGTTCAAAGGTAAGTTTTATTGTTTTATATTCAGGTTAAATCTGAACTAAACTCATAAGTGAAAAACTATCTGTTTATAAAATGCCTGCACTATTTATTCTTGTTCTTGCTCTTATTAAAATATAAAATTGATTTAGATGATGGGTTATTGGTGGAGCATAAATCTGTGATGAAGAATAGGACTGCCTTGAAGAGCAGGTCTGTGGTGAAAAAGTTATTTGCAGATGATGAATCGGATCAACTACAGCTAATTCGAACGGAAAATGACGTTAACTTACTTGACGTAGCGCCAGAAGGTGATGATCCAGATCGTGAAGAAGAAAATCAGCCCGTGTCTATTATGCGAACACTCCTCGCATCTGATGGGACTTATTCGCCTACTGTCAGTGACCAGGTGGAGCCAATACAAAGTAAGTGTTCCACTGATCGATAAATTAACCTAATTGGTCTTAGATAACGTTTTATATGCATAATTAATTACTATAGTTTTATATACGAATAGTTTACTAAACTACAAATATTTTTTTATTTACAGGTGATAAATCCAATCAAATACAGCCAATTATAACGCAAAATTACTTTAACTTACCTAAAGTAGCACCAGAAGATGATGATACAGATTGTGAAGAAGAAAATCAACCCTTGTCTAATATACGAACACTCTTCGTATCTGATGGGACTTACTCGCCTTCAATTATTGACCAGGTGGAGCCAATACCAAGTATGTGTTCCACTTATCGATAAATTAACCTAATTGGTCTTAGATAACGTTTTAAATGCATAATTAATTAATTATCCCTAATCTATAGCTTTATATACGAAAACTTAGGCTGGTTTTTTCAATAGTCAGATAACTTTTACCTGAAGAATAAATATGACAGTTTGACATATTTTCTATACAAAAGCTGTCAAACCGCCATAATTATTCCTCAGGGAAATGTTATCTGACTATTGAAAAATCAGCCCTTAGTAAAGTAAACTACAAATAATTTTTATTTACAGGTGGTGAATCCAATCAAATACAGCCAATTATAACGCAAAATGACATTAGCTTACCTGACGTAGCGCCACAAGAAGATCGCGAAGAAGAACAGTCTAGTGCTAATAAAAAATCTAAGAAGAGGAAGAGACAGCCAGAAATGTGGACAAAAAATGTGAAAAAACATTTAAAGAATACAGGTGAAACCTATAAAACAGTGAAAGGACGCACAATACCAGCTAAGAAGCTGAAACCTGCATGTTGTATTACTAAATGTCGACTAAAATGCACAGAAAAAGTTGACGAAGAAAACAGATTGAACATTTTTAAAAATTTTTGGAGTATCGGTGACCTTGGGAAACAGCGCTACTACGTTAAGAATTGTATGGGAGTTGTTAAGCCAAAGTACACATTACACAATGAAAAAAGTACGCGATCCTTGAATGTGTCATACCACTTCACAATAGATTCAGAGCAAATTAGAGTATGTAAACGATTCTTTTCAGCAACTTTAGACATAGGACATTCGTTTTTGTCAACAGTAAATAAATCTAACTCCACGGGAGTTGTCCCAGAAGATCGAAGAGGACACCACGGTAATACAGGTAGATGTTTACCTATTGATGCTAAAGACGGTGTCCGGGAACACATCAATTCTTACCCGAGGAAAGAATCGCATTATTGTCGAGCAACTTCTAGTAAACAATACCTCGATGGAGATTTGAACTTATCTTTGATGTATCGACAATACAAGGAATGGTGTCATACAAACAGTAAACCTATAGTCAAGCAAGGATCTTACGAACACATCTTTCGAAACGATTTTAATATTGCGTTTCATAACCCAAAGAAAGATCAATGTTCCTTATGTCTGTCTTATCAAAATGCTAATGGTGATGATAAGATACAATTAAAGTGTGCTTATGACAGACATTTAGAAGAAAAGAATTGGTGCCGGCTGGAAAAAAAATCGGACATAGCATCACGCGAAAATGACAACAATACGATAATTTGTTGTTATGACATGCAGGCAATACTCCAAACACCGTCTGGAAATGACTCCCTCTTCTTCTATAAAAGAAGATTAAATGTGTATAACTGCACTGTCTATGACGTTATACAAAAAACTGCTCATTGTTATGTATGGAACGAATCTTTGGGGGGTAAAGGCTGCGATGAAGTCGGAACGTGTATTTATTTGTTTTTAAAACAGAATTGTATAGGAAAAAATGTCATATTCTATACAGATAATTGTTCGGCCCAGAACAAAAATAAATACTTACTGAGTCTTTACCACTATGCTGTAAAAGTTTTGGGAGTTAAATCAATTACTCACAAGTACTTAGTAGTTGGTCACACCCAAAACGAGGGAGACAGTGTGCATAGTGTCATCGAACGAGAAAAGACAAGAATATTAAAAAATGGATCCATTTTCGTCCCATCACAATGGGTATCATTAATTCAGTGTGCCAAGAAGACTGGGACTCCATACGCAGTAACTGAATTGGACTGGACTGACATATTAAATTTGAAAGAATTGGTAAAACAGTTTGGCAAAAACTTTACGGTTAACAATGATGGTGATCGTGTTGTATGGAATGACATACGAAAAATTTATATGCAAGCATCTTCTCCATACTTAGTTTTCTATAACGACACCTATAATTCAGAAACGTCGATGAAATGCCTGAACGTGCGTCACAAAGTAAGAGGCAAGAATGCAGAAAATGTGATCCCAGAACTTCAGAAAAAATACCATAAGCGGCCAACAATATCGAGCTTGAAGAAAAGAGATTTACTTTCTTTATGTGATGCCAATGTGATTCCTAGCGTATACCGCGACTATTACGAAAGTTTGGAGGCAACAGACAACATTGTTGAACATGAAGAGAACGTCGAGAGTGATTAATTTTTATAAATATCTGATTATGTTATGATGCTGTTGATCAAAACGTTCCTTTTTACTGAATTTAGAAAGTCCAATACAGTTAAAATTTTGATAAATAAACCTTTTTCTTGTATAAATTGTTGTTTTATTTAAATTTAATTACCGGATCATTCACAAGTATTCCACTAGATTTTTTTTTTATAATCCTATTTTATTAAGTTTCCTATTTCATTACTGGAACATTCAGGAATATTCGACTAGATCTTTACATTTCGTTAATTTTTCTAATTCACTACTGGAAGATTTAAAAAAAATGCATATATCTTAAATAGTACAAATATTGCATACCTAGTAACAATCTTATAATAAACTATCGTTTTTTTACGATATGTAGGCATATCAAACATCAAGATAACATAAAGTTATGTCAACAAAATTTGCATTTAAAAATATCTAAAAACTTTAACTTGGATTATCTCAAAACAGCATATTTTGAATTGTACCGGTAATGATTCCGACCGACGATATATACACATAGATCTATATATATATATATAGATATTGGGACCTAGTGTCTCCAAAGATGAAAGAATATTAAGGTTTTTTGAAGGTGTGTCCCGTTTACGTCCACCCATGCCTAGATACAATGTAGCGTGGGATACCTCGTGCGTTTTGTCTCACTTAGCTACTTGTTATCCTAATGAAACATTACTACTAGATCAACTGACAAAGAAATGTATAACCTTATTAGCTCTTGTTACGGCCCATAAAGTCCAGACCTTTTCGAAAATTAACTTATAGAACATTGAAATCAAACTTAACGAAATCATAATAAAAATCCCTGACTTAATAAAAACATTAAAAAAAGGAACCAATCAACTTCTCTTAGTATTGCCTTACTGTATACAGAAAAAAGAAATATGTCCTGCACAGAAATAAGTTGATTATATTGATATAACCTCGTCGTTACGTAAAAATTATACTTTATTTATCGGATGCAAAAAGCCCCATGTGACCACACAGACGCTGTGTCGATGGATAAGGAGCACGCTCCATGCGAGCGGGATCGACGTATCCATATTCTCGGCGCATAGCACATGACACGCCTCTACATCTAAGGCCCACCAGCTAGGCGTAAACCTGACCAGAAAAACCGCTGGCTGGTGTAACAATAGAGCTACGTTTTTCAAATTTTATCAGAGAAATATACGTATAACTAAATATGACCCGTCAGCCTTAGCAAGAGCTATTATTAATAATACAGATGATTATACTTTGATCAAACTATGTAATCGATTTAAAACATAACTATTATCATAGAAAAGTTAATTACATTTCCGTACTAAGTATACTTACCTCTAAGATGAACATAAAATACTAACTTATTTATAATTATGTATTAGCATAGATACAACATGATTTTGATGATGTGATTAAATTTAATATAATATTGATTCTGATATTGTTGTTGAAATTTTCAGAATTATACCTCTCAAAGTCTACATGTGTAAATAAGTAATAGGTTTATTATTTCAGGTTACTAATCTCGAGAACGAAGCAAGAGTATAATATTGATGATTAAACGAACTTACTTGTACGTGAAGTTCGATTATAATTATACGAAGTGCTTCGTTCGAAGAGATTAGTAGCTCCCTCCCGCCCAACCCAAATCATTCCAAAAATGTGAACGAGAGACGTTGGTTACAGATACTCTAAAATAAATGACAAGCAAAGTTTTAGGGCACTGATTGCCCGCAAAAAAAAATACCCTCTTATCTCTCAAAATACAGTGCTAAGTGGTGAAACCCGGGTGATACTACATGTGTAAATAAGTAATAGGTTTATTATTTCAGGTTACTAATCTCGAGAACGAAGCTCTTCGTATAATTATGATCGAACTTCACGTATAAGTAAGTTCGTATAATCATCAATTATAAAGGGTGTTATGTAAAAATAAAAGGAAACAGAAAATAAACAAGGTTAACAATGTGTTGCAGAAACTTCCAGCACCTTAGTAGTCAGCGCAGAGGCTGCTGAAATTCTGGCTCCGCAGTGCTCTCAGTTTGTGAAGTAAAATGTGTGCAGGAGAATATGACCGGACGTGGTCAAAGGGTGACAGACGTGAGAGTAAGGGCCTGTAGTTCAACTGTGTTTGACAATGGGACATTTCCTAACTTTTCTCTTGCCTTGAGAAAAGTCTACTTAAACTATACGAAATATACCACTATATACTACATACTATACGAACTGTCTAAAAGCACATACTCCCCCCCCCCCCCCACCCCCCAAATAATAAATGTTATCATAAAATCGCACTGATTACGTTTACTATACATATTCCATTTATTTATTGCATATACGTTAAAATACTTATAAGCCATATATAACCCAATTAACTATTTACATAAGGTACTAAATTAAAAACCTAACTAATTTACTATACAAATATATACAAAAACAAAAGGACACTTACAAACAAAGGCTTTGAAGTACCTACTCATCCGCTTCGCTGTCATCCGCGATACATATACTTTTCCACTTAAACTATTGATAATTATACACATTTCATTTAGCGATGCCCCCTTATTGGATGAGTATAGTACGTTTATTTTTCTTATCATTTAAATTTAGTCCGTCACCGGTCGCGTTATACAGGTCAGCTCCTACAACATACACCTGCGATGCGCTGTCCTTGTCTGTTGCACGTAGTAAAGCTTGCGTTCCTCCTCAATTGCTCTCCATTTTTTAGCTTTTATGCACTCCCAGGAATATTTTGGCTCTTTCACCCGATTGAGTGACGTTTAATAAAGTTACTACTAACGACTTATAAACGATACTCAAAAAAAAAAAAATCAGACAGCATAATTTTCCTGTCTTTTGGTTTTTTCATTATTTTCATCATTTTATCCAAAATAATAATATGTCCACGACTTGACATTGGTTAACCTAGTTTTAGGAACTAGATTTTAAGGTAAAATTATTTACTTCATTGATTACTAGGAGTTCCGCAGAGGATAAAATACCACAAATATGTGGATGTAACAAAACTTATTAATAAATGGCTAATTATCAGAAAAATATTGTCTTACAAAACTGTCTTATATGCAAGTTGTTGATAATTGTTCAGTTTTACATAACGCCCCGTTTTCATTAACTAACACACTGTATTTATGTTATATTTTAAAAGATATGCCTACGCCTAAATACCGCAAAAACTCGTCTAAAAAAAACAGTATTATTGTATCGCTCCCTAATTAAATTCGAAATGCTAACGCAATGATGCAGATTTCTTAAATAATTTTGGTTGTTAAGTATTAATTAATACCTAACCAACTGTTTTCCTTAATATTTTTATGACTTTTATGTCATAATACATTGAAAATCTGCAAAAGATGTTTTAAAACCGCTGTCGAATGAAGCAATCCCTGTTAGATACCTAAAACAATATTCAAAGGCTCAATAAAATGAACACAATTGTAGTCTTTACTGCCAATGATAGAGTGCACAGTCTGGTATAACGATACAAGAGGTAGTTGAGTCACTGCGGCCGAGCATCCAGTCTATGATGGTTCATAGACTCCTAGTATCAAGCATCGTATTAGTGGCGCCTCGCCTCCAGAATTTCACGCAGGCGCATTTCGGACCAGCCCACGTGCTTTAGATACCACGTGGGAAGCTTAGACCTTGTTGATGCACTGTTGTTGAAATCACGGAGTATTTAATTCTTGGTTAAAACAACTGAAGATCTACTAAAAGGCTGATTTAACCAACAATTAATGAATCAGTTAATTCAATATATCAAGTATGGAAAAACTGTCCTCAAACTGTCTGAACTATTGTTCTAGTGATTTTGGGGGTGTGTTCGGTCGTTGTCACAATTATTAATAATAATAATAATATGAGACAACACCCACACAAGGTCTTCAGGTCCTGAACTAGGTAGAACCTGTACTACGGTAACCTGATGACTGATATACATACTTAAATACATATAAACACCCAGACACAGGTTAAACAGACATGTTCATGGGAAAATAAAGATTGTTTAATAAACAAGGATGCGCGATTAGTTAAACTCACAAACTCAAACTCAAAGCATTTATTTCAAATAAACCAATTACAGGCACTTTTGAATTGTCAAGGGATCGGTCAGTCAGAAAGATGAAGCTAGTTGCCCATTCCAAAGCGTAGTAGGTACCTATGGAGAAGAACAGGCAAGAAACTCCATGGACAATCTTTTAAATCAAACTATTGTTACAATAAAGTGGTTACATCATTCATGTTGTAATTATACATGTGAGAACGATGTAGAAAGACGTGCAAGTTAAAAGCGTCCGTAATAAAAAGATAAAAACAATTATGGAATTAAAATAAGCCGTGGCAGCTAAGAAATGACCAGTGCCTACTGACGGCGCCCGTTCACGAACATGACGTATGGATCAGCACCATTCAGCTCAACCATTTTGAAGGGAACTAACTAACTTAACTGGGTACTCCTAGGAGTTAAGGACCGAATAATTTCGAATATTTTTTTAGTAAACACATTTTAACAACTGTGTTGGAGTCGGTTTCCAGTCTAACCGAATGCAGCTGAAAACCAGTATTTTACGTGAAGTGACTGCAACACGATACCGCTTGGTAAGACTGGGTGTCAGACTTTCGGGCTTTTAGCCGCCCGTAACGACTGTTAAAGATCTAAGAATGATTTAATTACAAATAAGATGTGAAAAATATTTAAACATCAAATTGACCAGAATATGATGGCACATGTCATCAAAATTGAAATGTCCATCAATAAAATGTGAGAGCGCGCTGCATGCGGCGTGTCCAGGCAGACATTGCTTACCCCTTCAAAATATACGCGTGATGTTATGTTAAACTTACAAGAATTGTTTTTAGTAGGAATTATTTTTTTGTACGTTGTGTACAGTCGTCAGCACATCTGTTATACGAAACTGTAAAATTTCTCCAAATGATTTTATACCTTAAAATGTTGAAGGTTAAGTTCAAAATGGAAAGAAAAAACATGACAGTTTGTGGCAACTTGACCTGCTGCTTTGTGTACATGTGTTTTCATAGTAGTTAGTTATTTTTTTATAGTAATAGTTTTCATAGTACTTATTAACAATCCGTCTGTCTGTCTACACAGCAACATCGCTTCACCACATGCTACTACAATATTATGTACTGGGCAATGTATAGGATTTCATCAAAATCAGCACACCAGGGCAACATAACATATGAGGAGGTTATTGTCTATAAATGACGCATCAAGAAGATTTACAACAATTTTTTGATGTTAAATCATAACGCATTTATAAATGATTCAAATTCTTCAGAAATCGGCATACACTGTTAAAATAACTTTCAGTTGACAGAAAATTATGGATGTTAATTAAACGCTTACCAGAAATGTTTCTAGTTTATTGTATGCTACTAGCACTACACTTGCTAAGTTGTCCGCGAGCATTTCAAGTTGTCTCATTCCTTATGAGTTTATTTTCTTATCTACCCTAAATAAAGCAATTTCTACTTTTACATGCTTCTAAAAGTGGTAGTCGATTTCAACCAACAGTAATACAACATTTTGTAATTAAATATAAATAAACGTGTAATTTTATAGCAACACAAATGTATAAAAACGCAGAAATTCAACAGGAACCAGTTTCTAAACATATGCCTCAAACTTTATGATAAGTCTTGTGCATTTATAATGTAAACCCAGTACAAAAATCATTCAAAAAAGGTTTAAAGTTCAAAAGGGCACATGACGTGGGACTCGAACCCACGACATTCACGTTTCAGAAAACGAGATGCTCTATACCACCCAGCTGAGCTAATGTGCCACTACAAATGGATTCCTTCAAAATAACGGATGGACACCTTCAAAATAAACGGTTGCAGCTGCGGACAGACGGAGAACTACGAACACACGCATAAACCATTTTAAAGGTCAGTGACAAACCGTACGAGACAGATGGCATTGATTTTCGTATTTTTATTTTCATGATGACGCTTTTGTCTACCCTTTTAGTGGTGATCAAGGAGAGGTTTATGTGCAGTGGAGGACGAAAATATGAACATAATCTGTTCAGTTTATGACTGCTGGTGTTTCTATGTACCAAGCGCTTCTAAAACCAATGCAGAAGGTTAGCCGGCTAAGTTCAGGCATAATGTACATCAGTTTTTACGGTCACAAATACACATAATATAAATTCTAGAAATAATAGTAGCCTAGTAGTATTGCCTCACTGCGGAACAATAGTGGATTGTATCATAAGGAAGCAAAATACTATTTTTACGGCAAGGGCGCTTTTTTGAATCCAGAGCAAAGTGAGGGATTATAAAGTAAAACGTAGCGAACGAGCGTAGCTTTTCAAATAGATGGGAGGAAATGGCCTATCCTCATACAGAGAAGGCATGAGCAATGATCACCAGACACGTGCTCAATACGTATTGACAATGTTACATTTATTATTTACCGTTTAGTAGTTTCTTCACAATAGAACTTAGAGAGTGTACTTGAATAAGTCACAATAATTAGTTTTCCCGGTTTGAACCCGCATATCCTGTTGCCTGAAAAGCTGACGCCTTAACCTCTCGGCCTTCTCGCTACTGCACAACTATTTCAAAACGCGCTATAGGTTGCAAAGACACAATAAATTGGTGGTTCTAAACAAATACTGTTGTAATTATGTGACTATTGAATCTTGAATATCATCGTACCGAGTATTTATGGCGCGAACACTGTGACTTTTAAAATCACATTCCTGCAAACCTCTTAGTGTTACATGAAAGCCTAGTGCTTCGAATATTGTAAGGTCTGGAGGGATCAATACTGTCCGCCGAGCATGGCACGCCAAAGAGGTTTCCAAGACAACGATACAACTAGAGTGAAGTACGCTGTATACATGCACTTTGCCCCCACTTCCTGAGAAAAATAAAAATTACAACATAAACAAATGTGTATCCCGATTATTATTATTATTAGTGTATTACTATTCCATTTTATTCAGTCTTTAATTCTGCTCCAATTAGAAGTTATTTCTCATTTCAATCCTGTTATTTTTCGTAAGATATTTGCCAATAAAATGTCAAATTACCCTTAAACTGCCTTATTCTGAGGTGCTCCTCTCAATAAATAATACAAATATAGACTGAACGACACGGTTTACTGATATGTGTTATAATTATACATAAGCACCTATCACAACATTACCCTACTACAATAGATAACAAGAATTTAAAAAATGTAGCAATGACGAATCTATAGAACTACTACTTAACGGTATTAGTATTCATTCGTGCTGATTTATATATCAGTACCACGTACCACGGCCAAACTGTTGCTATCATGAGCGATATCGCACCCCCTGCTATACTAGGGATACAGAATGAACGGAAGCTGGACGCATCATTTTGGTTTCATGGTATGACGTTCATAAAAGTCCTTATTACATTACAAAGCTTGAGGGATCAACATTGCAATTTTATTAATACATTCATGCAAACTGCAACCGACCTCTGTAAGCGCCCCCGTACAATTAATGAGTACGAAACGACTATCTTGAAATAATAATAGTTTTGGATATATTGGATTAGACTGGGATTAAGTACTGTATGCCTCAATTTTGTCTGCTTTAGCATTTTACACAAAATTGAATGAAAAGCATAAAGTTATGTTGCTACGACTTGACTGACGTCATTGCTACGGCAGCTACGCGGTCGTAGCACTCCTAGCTGAGTCGATAGCTGAACGTTGTTGTTTTTCCACCCGTGTTTTAAACTTCTACGTATTTATCATCTTCAGCCTCTGCAGACCTCAGCTGGACATTGACCTCTCCAATATAACGCCATATAACTTGATCCTTGGCTACGCTTATCCAACTCTTATCCGGTCACCCCGCGATGATGGTCACTTTGACTAATGCTGAAGGCGTAATGGCACGCGGGTTATTAAATAAATTTGCTGTAATACTATTTTCAAAATATTCGGCACGCTAAACATACGTATCGTTCACAGTAAATTGAAGCTTTGTAAATAATATATTTTTATTTTCGCTTTTGTGACGTCCGGTTTAATTTTTCATAATTATTTTAATTATATCGCTCGACTAGGATATCTATTATTATGTACATAATTTTATTACTGTGTTATTCCAAATCCACATAAGTATTAATACATCGACCAATTTGTCGGTGAAACGAGTCAAGGCGCTGTTTGTTTATAAAAATAAAGCTAACAACATGTCAGTTCCAAAATCTGCCACGCAATGTATGGGCGTGTTAAAAGGTGTATGTGGGTGGGTGTTTATTCATGTCGGTATGTCTTGCATGTGTGCAGCTGCTCTCATAGCAGTCACTGATTGGTTTCAATCGATCTGTGACGTCACTATACGTCATGCCTAGATAGTCAAAGCATAGCTTCCGTGCTTATGGAATCCTAGTAACACCGGAAGCAAAACATTTTTTTATCGTTGACAGGCCTAGTTTTGACCTACAAACATGGACTATGGATTAGTTAGGTGTGTATGTGTACGATATCTAGGTGTGCGTAGTCGCAGCGGAAAAATTTCGAATTTCTTCATTTCAGTTTAGCAGATAATAGTGTATGACGTCGTGTAATTGTGTATGGTAAGTACAAATTTGTGCATCCAACCATTGGGGCGTTCAATTCAATAAAATTAAATTAAAGTGCAATTCAAATTTAATAAAAAACTGTGTCCGCTGGAAGTACGTCATCCTAGCAGCACTTTTTTTTCCTAAAAACGTACAAAAAAATACATTTATTAATTAGTGTGTAACGAGAGGAAAATGTGTATGTTTAAATTAAATTTGTGTGTCATAAAACTGCGAAGATAATCGCTGACGTTTGGCTATTTGATGAAAATTATATAAAACGGTTTAGTGCAGAGTTGTTATTTTTTACGCACGTTGCTTTGAATTTGTGTGTAATGTTTGTGAAAACAGAATTTGAAAAAAACATACCGTTCAGAAGATATACACGTAAAAGTAAAATAAGGTAATTAGGTCCAAGTACTTAAAATAAGAACTCTAGAGCCTAACTTATAACGTTAATTTGTATCTTTTATGGGTCTACAATGTCTTGCCAAGTTTCATTTATGTGCTCTTAGTAATTAATGAGCAATGGCATAATTTACTACTACTGGACCAGTATATTGTATGACATGCGATTGTAGGACTTTTTAATGGAAAAGCACGATAAAACATATTCCGATGTTTAGTGTATTAATGCAACTATTCACATGTAAAATGTCAGCTCACTAAACTAAATAATTAAAGAGATACAATAAAAGTACCAGAACAACCGCAATACGTGGATAAACCGACCAAGTCTGAATGGCTACAAAAAAGCGGCCATGCATTATATAGAGATAACGCTCTAAAATTTCCAGTAAAGTATCTTTACTTTGTTTAGTTTCGTACAGAAGTAGGTATACACAATAGTTTAGCAGAAAATACAACAACTACATTAACGTTGGAATCTTAAGTATTTTTAGTTAATGACTAATTAAAATAAAAAAAAACAACATTATTAACAAAGTAACAGTAACATTTTTTTTTAACTTCTACTCCTAAAATTCTAATTACTTAAGTTTTTAGTCTTAAAACTCCTTATTTATTACGTTAGTCTGTAATAATATCACGTGTGTTTTTTTTCTAAGTAACTTTCTGTTTTTCTGTTTTCCGTGGGGTGGGGACCTGGTGATTTGTAATACAGGAACCTTACGCCTTACTTTAGCTCCTCACATTGCTAAAAAAAGTAATAATATGTGAAACCTAGAGTAAGCTTGTCATTGTGAGGAGAAACCATACCGTTTTATATGATTTTCATCAAATAGTCAAACGTCAGCGCAGCGGAAACTAGATTATCTTCGCAGTTTTATGACACACAAATTTCATTTAAACGTACACATTTACCTCACACTAATTATTCAATGCATTTTTTTTCTTGTACGTCCATAGGAAAAAAAAGTGCCGCTAGGATGACGTAGTTCCAGCGGAAACAGTTTTCAATGAATAGCTCTCCAATGGTTGGATGCACAAATTTGTACTTACCATACACAATTACACGACGTCATACACTATATATCTGCTAAACTGAAATGAAGAAATTGAACATTTTTCCGCTACGACTACGCACACGATATCTAGTGGCATTTTCATTCATACTACTTAGACAATGAAATTATTTATTGAAACTAGCAACCTGCCCTGCTTTGCATGGTTTTTTCGACTTGACAAAACATAACACCGAAATTCAAGCACCTTACAATTAACAGCCTGCTCACACATACACAGAAAACACTGCTCGCACGTTGAACAAAGCCATAAAATGTTACACTTTGCCAAATGGCGCATTAAATGGCATCTTCAAAAGGTACTTTTATTAAATGTCAATGGCGTCTCTGAGATAAAACTGTATTTTAAGTTAACATGTATAACTCCTAGCCCGATCTCAAATGTTCAGACTGCCCGCTGGTGGCCTCACATACCGACCACAATTCATCCGGTTTACTCATAAAACAGCCAACGTGGCATGCACAGCCAAAGCGTGTCAATGGGTTTTTTTTTTCAATTTACTTCTTACCTTACGATAGTATTTTGTTTACTGAAAAATGCGAATAGGTCCCTGGTTCAAATCCGGCTCGAAGGACCAACTATAATGGTCGGATTTTCAACGTGAAAGAATAAATAGCTTTAATTGAGAAAAATAGCATAGAAAATAGTACAATAGCTCTTTAGTATCCAAAGGCCAGAGGCTGAGCAGCTGTTCGGATGATGATGGGACAAACTCATCATCAGGACCCATACATAACTACAGACAATGATGGTGTTCTTCAGGAATTATTTAGGTTAAGAACGTAAACAGGTAACAAATTATTTTTCATGTTATTTATGCTTGCCATAATTTCCCCGGCTTGCTTTGATCCCTTTCGAGTTCATTTTAATTTTACTTTTATTGACCATACACTTACAAACCCTTTCCTAAATATTGATCTACTAGTAGTATTGAAGGATTCTATCTATTTTGAACGATTAATTCATAAAACGTAAAATTCCTAACACTGCAAGTAAATACGTCTTGCACACTGCAGCGCAAGGCAGTACGAACCTCCATGTTTGCTGATATCCTAGCGACATGCACTATAAATAGCGATCGGGATCACTCCAGATGCATACCTTAATGAAAAATCAAATACGTCACATTGAATACACCCTTTTTTTTTTTTTTTTGAGGATGGGAAATCATCAAATGACCCCTCCCGCTCTGGGTGGAGCGGAAGAGAGTATCAGACTCTTACTGACTAAAACCCACCCGTGTTCCTTCCTTGGCCCTTTATGTTCCGGGTCAGCGGTACCCCTTGAATACACCCTCACAGCTTTCTGTTATCCTGGCGCTTCATGGCAACGGTAACAATTTGGATTCCATTCATGGCAGCGACGCCATAACAAGGAACATGATAAGTAATAATAATATAATAACCATAACATGACCACACTTTCTCAGCTTTAATTTTACCTATACCACGTGCAAAATATGGAATTAATTATAGTTTTCAGAAACTTTAGGCTAAATATACCAGATAAGTATGTCTTAAATAAATAAATTTCTTTATTGCCATAAAAACAGGCTACAGAAAAATGTGAGACACTGGCTCCAGAGCTAGGTAGAGTAACTGTATTTCAGGAGCCAGTGACTCAATCCATTTGGGTTACAATTAAGAAAGTAATAGGCAGCGAAAAGTTATAAAATGATATTACTTAAAATTAAGTTTAAAAGTTAACATTTAATTGAAGCACTAAAAATAGAATTAGAATTAAAGCAATTTGAATAATTAAAACAAAAACACAATTGAAATTCATGAATTTTGTCGTTGTTTTAAGATCGTCTTGGACCTCTGAGGGTCGATAGAGACCACTTTGGGTATCATTGCTCTAACATTACGAGTATATAATATGGCTTACATTTTCGTTTGGAAGTCTGGGTTTCCTTTCATACCCGTTTTCAAGTGCTTATTTGAGAACTTACTGTTAGAAGCTGACATAATACCTTCTCTTTATTATTTCTATAGTAAGTAACCTTTTATTTTTATTGCAATCAATCAATTTACTGAAGGTTTCCCGCCTCATGCAAGTCAAATCTATAAATATATTCAGTGAACCAGGATCTGATGAATACTAGGATGTAGTCCACTCTCCCCCTACGTGTAGTATGCAGTCGAGCGACGGCAATATGAAAAACTTGCGAGAAGGTACGCGACAGCAGTATCCAGGGGAAAATGCAATACTCACCATGCTGGTGTGCACGAAATTTGTACAAGCAATGCCGCGGCCTGAAGATATTAATAGCTTTATATATATACTAGAACTGAGATAATAATGCTCATTATGGCTTTCTCATTAAAATTACCGTTTCATTAAAATACCAGGATAACATAACTGAAAAGGAGTGGTTTTGTACTGTTGTTTCATGAATTTATTAATTTACTAGCTGACCCCGCGAACTTCGTACCGCTTAACATTTTTTTTTCTCTCCTTATGAACCATCCTCGTACTTCAAGGAATATTCTAAAAAAAGAATTAGTAAAATCAGTCCATCCGTTCTTGAGTTATAAAATTACAACGAAAAGTGGCGTTGATTTTTGATAAGGATTATTAATAACCAACTTACAGTTTTCACCACACATACAAGTTATCAGTCAATACTAGTAATTAATGTAACATAAAATTTAATGTAGTGTAGTGCACAAACACTACAGCATATTTAATACACAACAAACAATAATATAAATAACGTCGTCCTACCTACAAAATTCCATTGGCTATTCCTAAGAATACAATTAATTTATCAACGCTCCAAAACATTTTTCATAACACTTTTTTCTGCTGCATACTTACAAAAGAGATTATTCAAATAGCGTTTGTGAGAATCAAATATGAACACATGGCACGGAGACGCGCGGCGCATTTGTTGCCACGGAAACGGTGTGCCTGCCAGGAGTACTAGCACAACATGAATCAGGAAGAGTTACTAGCTAATATATAACCAACCTTTTTCTTTATGTCCAGCCAGGTGGTGACCTTCATACGGTGGCTGGCCTCTAGGTCAATGTAATGCGGCAATCCCTCAATAGGCTATTTCACATGATCTCTATTTTTTTATACCGGGGACTATTTCGACGTTCTATGGACGATTATCCAAGATTACATAAAAAATATATAAAAATTAAAAGTACTGAAGACGTACAAACTAAGACTCACCTGGAATATAAATTAAGAAAAATAATCGCGTACTCAAAACTATAAAAGTTCTCACTTTCATTTAAATTTACTAGAACACTCATTATGTTCTGTTTGAGATCGGATTGTGATTTGAGTTGTGATTTTTGTATAAAATTATTATTACCATTTCTGTGGTTTTTGTTCCCTTATTATTGTGACTTACTTACAGCAACTGAAATGCATCTTTGTACAGCCGGGCCGAACATGGCTTCACTGATCCAAAGCCGCTAGAAGTCTTCGTTCGAGTCCGGACTAAAGACTCATGTTACGAACATGAATATGAATAAACTAACTACTTGCACTATAATCAGTGCAAGTGACGTATTGTGAACGCCTTCGATATCGATGTGATGATAAATGAAAGTGATCCTTTAGTGTTTGTAAAAAGATAATGCCTCAAGTGAGTGCCTCTCTTGGAAAGTATAGAACGGCGGGCTTTCAACAATTAAATAATAACTATGTTTAGTAAGTTTGTATATCTCTTGTACTTAGAAAAAATATAGGCGCAATAAAACTTCTTTTCCGAGTTCAAAGTGAGCGAAGCGAAGTGTCTCGACGTCACGGCTACGACAGCTACGCGGCCAATATAGATATAACCGTTTGTCTAGCTAGTTATGCATGCCGTATCGGCTCCTAATACTAAAACAACGTGTTAGCTGGTATGCGCCTTGGGCGGCCCTCGCAGATACAGTATTCAAGGTAGCTTCGGGATGTTATGTCTAGCACCTGGCGACACGCATCCGTAGAGATACGGACTTAGCATTAAGAACATTGTATTAGATTTATTTTTATGTTAGTTAGTCTTAATTAAAACGTCTTCTTGACCAGACTCATTTGTTTCTTTTTAAAAACCTCCGGCAGTGCCTCCGGTAGTTAACAAGCTACGCGAGCGACTCAATAATAATGGATGCATTAAATTTAACTTATTTTTATTGTACAATACATTTAAATAACTTACGGGCAAACTGAAACCTTTCATGATTCGAGTAAAGCAAACCGCAATTTAACAATTTCAGAAGAAATCCCAAAAATGGACCGAAACGCATATTTTACAGTTTATGCATCATTATGTAACAGTTGTAACTAAAAGTACCAGCAACGTTAACTTATGTCAATAATTTACAAAATAATAGGCACATTCTTAAACACCGACTATTAATGCACTAAGTAACTAACCTACCTCTCCTATGACTCTAAGACCGTGAGAGTGAATAGTGGGTGAAAGTCTCCAGACACTCAAGTTCGTGATATCCTAGTCACTGCCTCTATAAATAGATTTTGAGCTCAAACTAGATGATAGACCTATGCCTAAATAGCTACAGTGGTCTACCACTTAAATGCAATCTTCTTATCTCTGCTACTCTGGTGTTTGGGGCTAACGAGCATCTGTTTCGACTGATTGGGGCGCGCTATCCATAATATATTTTGTAGTTAAAAAAGAGTACGAAAACTAAGATATGTTTAAAAAAAACAAAATTATACTCACTACATCTAATTTAAATTTGAAGTTATTCAGTAATTAAGGAATTGTCGTCACACTTTTGTAGAAATAGGCCAAAGTCGTCATAATCTCCCTGACTATTTAATTTCCTACTTTATTTGAAGTCAACGTACCACGTCCTTTTGTTTCATTTACACTTTTATTGACAATCATCTCAGAATTCACTTCCCACGTATCACTTTATACATATCATCATTGCTCCGCATCATGTTTCAGTGTTCTAAATGTGTGATAATCAGTTTCACAGAAAGAAGACCAAGCGGAACTTACGTCTATGTGTCAGCGGCATCTTTCGCTTGTTTTTTTGTAACTTCTCACCACGTACCTGCATAGTTCGTTTTATTTCTAACAGTGCTTGGTATTTTGTATTCGATTTAAAAAATTTCTTACGTTTTTTGTAAATTACAGCGCTGTTTTACATCAATTCCATCATATTTTTACGAAATACAATATATATCATTTTATTTCGAGAACATAAAATTACAAATCTCTGAGTCAAGAGAGTTGTGTTTTTGCGGGAATATGGATTTCGCTGAACGTGTCCCATTCAACCTTTACAAAGTTTTCGTATCCTTCTGATCTTCATGGGCTCCTAGTACTCGGCTAAGTATTCGCCGTTTCATGGGCAAAGGACATGTTCAAAATGGTTTTATTTCAATCATTTTTCTAACCAGCTGGGTAATTGCGTAACAACAAACTAACAGTAGAAATGGCTTTCATTTTGGCAGTTCAACGACATTCATTACGTTATCTACTTTGCTGTGCAAACAAATTTTTCGAACAATGAAGCAATGGATCAGCAATATCCTTCAAAATGATTCAGATTGTGATTGATAGTGAAATAGGATAATATCAGACAAAACTGTGTAGCATAGTCCTTTTAGAACTGAAACCGCACTTTATATTATTATGATGGCTACTTCGACTGTTCATATGTAAGTTGCAATATTTTACTAAGACCCCGGTTAATCATGAAGTGCATGTTTCAGCAAAGTCCATAGGGGTAGCTTAGCAGGAGTAAATGATAATAGTATCTACTGATCGAGAACATTTTAGTGATTTTATAATTATTTTACGTAGGATAATTCATTTTTCATCCCACCATCTCGGAAAGAGTATTTTTAATCTTCAATATCTGAGTGGAAAAGCCGTTTTTATTCTCTAGAGGATAAAGTAAATTGAATTTAGAACATCGTGTGCACTAAGTTTGTGAATTAAAAAAAACATTAAACCTTTTTACTGCTACCTCTATGGTGCCGAATATATCATACAACTTTTTTTTAATTTGTTAAAAACTCAGACTCGGAACCTTCTTGGTGTTCTTTTTTCAATTTGCTTTGTACGCGGTTCTTTACGCGGCATTTTTTCACGTCATTGTTAAACCTTATATTAAAAACAAGAAACTTGAAAACAAGTGAAAAAACTAAAATGAGTAATTCTAGCGACGAGGAAGTTTGCTTGACGCCAACAGAATTGACTGAAACTGTTAATAATGCGCAAATGAGCTTTCTCCCTCAACAATCACGCGAGAAGTATTTAAAACAGTACGATATGTTCAACACGTGGCGACTAGCAAAAGGAGCCAAAACTTTCTCAGAAAACGTTTTGCTGGCATATTTTATAGAATTATCCGAGAACAAGAAAGCAAGCACTCTATGGAGTACGTATTCGATGCTAAAAGCAACAATAAAGATGAAAAAAGACAAACATATCGATACCTATCCTAAATTAGTGGCATTTTTAAAAAGAGCCTCAACTGGTCATCAACCAAAAAAATCGAAGGTTTTCACAGTATCTGATATTGAAAAGTTTCCTAACGAAGCACCCGATTCCGTATATTTGGCGGCAAAAGTAAGTCAATTGCACATTCAGTATCTACTTAAGTATATTAATCTCAATTAAATAGTATACTTAGTAGATGTTGATAGGCATAATTATGCGTTCATATCAATTTTATTCATTTATCTACTACAATACTCTTTACGTTACAGGTTGTTCTTATTATTGGAATAAACGGAGCATGTCGAACTAATGAACTAACACAACTTAATGTCAAAAACATTGAGAAACATTCAGATGACTTACTATTAATTAATTTACCTAATACAAAGACAAAAAGAGACCGCAACTTCGTCATTCGCAAGGAATACGTAACGATTGTTGAGAAATATCAAGCCTTACGCCCGCCTAACACTCCAATCAATCGATTTTTTCTACAGTATCGCAATGGAAAGTGTGTTAGACAGCCTATGGGTACTAATAAAATTGGCAGTATCCCACGAGAAATAGCAACATTTCTTGAACTTCCAGAACCCCTGTTGTACACGGGTCATTGTTTCCGACGAACTTCAGCCACACTTTTGGCTGATTCCGGAGCTGATCTCCTGTCCCTTAAGCGCCACGGAGGCTGGAAGTCCAATGCAGTTGTAGAGGGATACATAGAGGATTCCATCCAAAATAAGTGTAAAATATGTGAAGGCATCGTAGGAGCCATTACACTGAAAGAGCCTCAATCGGATCCTTGGACTGGCCCTTCTACATCAAAAATAAGCCGTTATGAAACACCTAACCATCTCCTTCTCTCTCCAACATTCACGCCAAGGGAATCCGATGAATCGGTACAACTATTAAGTATGACAGATAGTTTACCGAAAAACAGTACACAAGTGACTAACACCAATATTACAGTACCAAACAAAAATATTACACTCAATTTAAATAACTGTAGCAACGTTACTTTAAAATTTTCTTAATTATACCTTAGTATTATTTTGTTATAATTTAAAGATTATTCTGTAATACTTACCTGTCATAATGTAGTAATTAATACCTAAACTGAAATAAAAGTGTACCTATCTTGTGATTGTAAACGTTTTTTTTTTGCATTTAGTCATTTCCTCGCTGAGGTGGAATGAAAAGTTACGTGTTGCACTCGAGTGCAAAGATTTTTCACCTCGTGCTCTTTTGATTCCCTCGCTAACGCTCAGGATTCTAATTTTGAATCACTCGCTGCGCTCGTGATTCAATTTTAGAATCCTTCGCTTGCTCGGTCATCAAAATTGAACACGCGGTTAAAAAGCAACTTTGCACTCTTGTATAACAAATAACTATTTTATGCCTTGGAATCGAGAGCGGAAATGGAAATCCTTTCGAAAATTATCCTATTTAAAAACTGAATTAATATGCTATAATTTAAATGAAAGTGTCACAGTTGTGTTATGAAATAAACTTTTTTTGCGTTTTAAATATTATTTTATTGATTTTCTTCATTTTCAATGTCTTCTTTTATTAAAATATTGTCGAGAAACTGAGCAGGAATCCAAGATACTAGACAATTTATTGTCATCACATGAGTACAGGTTCCAACAATCCTTTTCCCAACCATCCAACTGGAATAATAAAATGGCAGAGAGTTGTTGGCAAAGTTATCAGCAATACAACTTTGCCAACAACTCTCTGCCATTTTGAATAAAACATATTGTAATAAGCCTGAAAAGAACCACGGGGATTATTTTTCACCCGTGGTCCTAGGAGAAATACAATGCTGCCGAATTAAAATTGTACCTAATTCAAGTCATAATGCAGTAAAAGGAATTATTCATAATTAAAGAATATAAATACAGAATCACGGGATGAAAAATCACGAATATATTACATAGAACAAACACAAAGGTTTCTCAACTTATCATATAAGACTGATGCATTATAACTGAGCTCTTTTAAAGTGCACTTTACGCAATGCGTTAATAGACTTGAATACATGAACTAAAAACTTTATTGGTCGTATGACAATCATCTCGTTGAGAAAGTCAGCAAAAGTCTGTATAATTTAAAAAATCAAAAACAAAAGTCAGATTGAATTAACTATTTAATGATCACTCTATAAATGACTAATTCGCGAAATGACTACAGAGTGTACCAATTACCAATTCTTGGAATGTATTAAATGTAGATATTAATAATAATTAGACCTACAGGCACAAATACGTCCTCCACTGTATTAAATGTTAACTTTTCCGCTTGCAAATACTTTTTCCTAGTGTTATATAGGCTGTCTTTTTTGCTATAAAATGTTGGAAGAGCCGTGCTCAGTCCTGTACCGGCGACGTCACTATTAAAATGCTTCTCAAACATTGGCTTTATCGGTTACGAATTCTCGCAAACATCTTTTTTCATTCATTAATTATTATCAATATATCATTTCTATTATAATCAAGCTGGCATTTTAATAACGAAATTTACGTTATTTTTTAATTTTAATGAAAGCTGTTTGAAATAAAATAATCGCCATACCTTATATAGCATTTTATTTACTATATTCCTAATCAAAGTACTACCATTAATACATTTAAAAAAATGAGTCATTTGTAGGATCATTGAATTGATGAATCGGTAGTTTATAGAATCAGTCAATTTAAGAATCGGTCATTTGTAGAATCAGTCATTTATATAATTGTACATTCCAAGAATTGGTCAATTGTAGACTCTGTAGTCATTTCCCGAGTTAGTCATTCCTAGACTAAACCTGAATGAAGAGGGCTAGCTGTTTGGAGTGGCAATGGCAGCAATATGGTCATATTATCACTCTTGCTATCTTTGTCTAGACTAGTGAAAACGAGACGTTGAATGACGAAGCATCTCTCTCTCTCTCTCTCTCTCTTTCTCTCAATAATCGGTCACTATCACGCTAGAACGTCCGTAACCATGGTAACGAATCGCGTGCAAATTACCAGCAGAACAGAAGTAACAGAAGCTAACGTAAACTGAATATGAATAAATTGTGCAAATCACCAACATAACATAAATAATGAGAAGGACTAAGGAATATTATAAAATTATATTATGCTGCTTCTGTGTTACCTTTTTAATACTTTTTCTAACTTTTAAAATTCTACGCATTCTAGGTCGTTGGTATAAATGTCAGTCGAAGGGGCTTATGAAAAGTGAGGGACCAGTTTCTAAAATCAAATGAATAGGGATGGAATATGGGATGGGAGGGACAAACATTTGTTTTTCATATAGAGCAAATAAAAACACAGCTGCTTAGTAGTTAGTTGCCTCGTCAGTCGTGAGCCCATAGAAGTGAGGACGTTTTGAAAAAATGTGTTTTGTCCTCTAACAAAATCGTCACACGTAATACTGGCCCTTATAACTACGAATTACGTGCATTATATTCTTATTCTAGCTTTTTGCATCAGAAAAGTAAATGACTAGCTGTAAAAAGTGCATTGAATGATTACTTATTAATATTCCCTCAAATCTATGTCCCCTCTCTACTTAATTGCATTTTGTTTTCGATATGATTCCAGTTATTAAGCATTATTAGATTATCCTACATAAAAATTACTGCAAGTGGTTCAGTGCTTTATTGTGCTTAATTATCATGTACAATCTTACCGACCTTCTGTCATAATGTATGAGATATAATCAAATTTAAACCCCTAACACCTTTTTGTTGGAGCTAAACTAAATTTGTATTAAAAATTATTGCATCAACATCAAACGTACTGAACGCAAAATTATGCTGAAAGCTGTATGAGCAGAGGTGATTGTAGTGAGGAGAATAGTGCAAAACTTCAAAGGCACTTGCTACTTTTTGACTATTGAAAATGAAAGGTTCGTACAACTGATTTCCTCATGGGCTTCTAGTACTCAGCATAGAAGCGTAGTTGCGTAGTAGCGTAGCGTAGTTGCGCTGACTCTGCGTTGCGGAGCAGTCCTCTTGGGAACTTCACTCTGGTGCATTTTCAGGTTTGCTTTTATATAAACTGTCATCCTGCAGTCCCTTCACAGTTATTTACCATCTGATATTGCATCACCGTGATGTATATATTGAATTGTTGTAAGATTAAAAATAACTGTGAAAGGGCTTAGTTATTCTAAACAGTAAAGAATAGAAAAAAAATGTTTTACATGTAAAGAAATGGGACATTACCGGAATCAGTGCATAAGTACTACAAATTCTAAAGAAATGGATCAGAAACCAACAAATGCGTTTAGTGCTGTGTTTCTTAGGGGCTCGTATAGTAAATCTGATTGGTATGTTGACTCTGGACCTATACTATATTGTAGTCTGTGCTCTGGGAGCGAGGGGTGTGCATTGACAACAGATGAACACTGGATCGTAAATGCGTCTTATGAACAATGTACGAAACAGATTATTGTTGCCAACGAGAATGAAGTGCCTGTAAAATGTTTTAATTTGAATTGTATTAAAAATAATAGTAAATCATTTCAATGTTTTAAAGATTATACAGCCAAAGTAGAGAAATTACTTAATAGAAAGATTAAAGTATTGCGCAGTGATAATGGCTGTGAGTTTTTTAATGGTGAATTTGACAGTTTTCTGAGAATAAAGGGCATAACTCATCAAAAGTCAAACCCATACACACCTGAGCGAAATAGTTTAAGTGAGAGAATGAACCGTACTATTATTGAAAAGGCTTGTTGTTTATTTGATGCTGATTTGAAGAAGGAATTCTGGGCAGAGGCGACTAATACAGCTGTTTATTTACAGAACCGAACAGTATCAGCTTGCTTAAATAATAAAACCCCTTACGAGAATAAAATCCCCATAATAAAATACCGTAAGACATGATACTATGAAAATAGCTGAAATAGACTAGCCTCGCGGTATCTACATTAGTAAATTGACGGATTTTCCTTACAGCATAAGCTGCTGAACTTAGCCGTCCTCCAAGAGATGTCAAATGAGGACCCCATTGCAGCCTTGAGTCGAGCGTTATCCCCAGGAAAACAGCTTCATTCTCCCCTGTAGTCCATAATACTTTAAGGTTATTATTTGCTTTAGCTGTGCAACTAAATCTAGATAGATACTGCCCATTTAGATGTTAAGACTGCATTTCTTAATGGAGAATTGGAAGAAACAATATACAGGGCGTCCCATGGATATGCCACAAGGACGGAAAGTACCTTGAATATTGTAGATGGAACATTTCACTGAAAGAAGATTTTACTGAAAATTAAAAATACAATTTAAACTGCATTCATAGATATTTAAATAAGCACATGGTTGAACCGGAAATCGAACCCGTTACACGAGAAAAATAGTCACTGTGTAGCTTTATCATACCGATCGAAAGGCTTCATCATAAGGATTATTTATTGCTAAATATCATAGTGTCAAAAATAAAAGGAAGACTACGAATTTCAACAATCCTCAAGGGCATGGCATAAGAGAATTGATAGTGTAATGTTAGTTAGTGGTTATAAAAAATCTAAATTTGTATACAATTTGTCTCTAATGATAAAAAGGAATTTGAATTGCTAAAACAAAATTTTGATAAATGATTTATTTCTGTAAGTAGGTTTGTTTGAGTATTCAAAATCAAAGATTTAGGACAAATTAGAAAATGTCTTGGTATAAATGTCAATACTGATATTGAGAATAGAGTCATAACTTTGAGTCAAGAAAACTATATTGATAAGTTGTTGTATTTATAACATGCTTACTAAAAGTTTACCTTCAGTGAAACATAATAAATTTGTAAAAATGTTAGGCATTGTTACTTTAGTATTTTAATGCGTAAAGTATATGTATTTTGAGACTGGAGGTGTTGTAATTTGCTCAAAATACCTTTTTTTTTTTGAAAAAACCTCTTCATAAAATATTAAATTATTACTGACTAAAATCCACCCGTATTCCTTCAGTTGCCGGTGCCAGGGGCCGCGGTAACCCTTTCGGCCTTTCCCGCAACCCTGTCAGCATCGGCCCTAGCGGACCCCGTCATTGGTGCTGACATCTCTTTTGGCGCGCGTGGATCACAACGCGCCGTCGCGTCGACCCGGGCCTGGTCCTTATCGGACGGCGAGCTACCCATTGCTCGCCGTCCTCAAGCCCTCACGCATTCCGCCTCCCCCTTCGCGAGCATTACTGCTTCGCAGAAGGCGATATCGGCTTCCCATGCCCTCTCGCTCCGTGCCATGGCTTGGACCAGGGCCGGAAATCAAACCCAGACCCTAAACATCCTTTTTGTCTTCTTGTAGGTGACCTAATTACTAATACCTAATTGCAAAAAACAAAAAAAAAAGTTTTTTTCATAATACTGATTTTAGAGCATCATTTTAGTTTAACGAAATAAACAAACACAACGGCTTTCAACTTAATAAATCAGTTAAGTCAGAAATTGTTAGAACTAATGAGCGTGTGAACCGATATTAACTGTTTGTTTTATAATAATAATAAAAATCTTTTTTCATACAAAACCTTTGACATTGCTAAAACTAGGACATAAATTACTTGTTTAACCAAAGGTCATACAGATAAGGTGAACCCTGACTCCTAAACTAGGTAATCCTGTGACTTAGGAGTCAGTGTTCTGCTGTCATTGTGATACCTTTTATGTTGTGTTCTAACGTTACAAAAATAGTCATTGGCATTGCAGGCTACAAAGTATGTATTGTATATTAAAATTAACAACGAAGGAGGAATATTAAGGGATATCGGTAAAGACTTTAAGTGTATATGTGTGTGTGTGTGTTATGGTGAAGGTGTTTATGTTGAAATGAGGGTATGTATGTGAGAGTGTGTATGTAGAAGTGAGTGTGTTTAGCGTTTGCGTGAGGGTGCGTTGAGATGTTTGATTGATTGTTTGATGTGTGTATGAGCTGCTGATATGATCCAAACAAGTGATAAATCGCATACAACAGTAGAACAGGTTTATATGCCTACTGCTGGTGGAGTAGTAGTTCTTCTGTTCGAGCATAGTCATGATCCTGTAGCCAACTTTGCACCTTGGTCTTAACTTCATGGTGATTAAGCCCTGCTATCTGAATGGCTTTACATATATTTTTATAAATTTGTGTGCTTAGAACGTAAAACTGGCGCCTAGCGAATGCAGTTTTGTAGCATACTGTCGGGCATAAATTCTTTGCTTTGCGCTTAGTAGGATCTACTGGGGGAATTTGTTTGTGTATTCTGAGAGTGGCTCGAAGGACAAAGAGCTGCCTCACAGTAAGTAATTTGCAGTCCGCATATAATTTAATAGTGGGGAATCTGTATGGTCTGCCAAGCATCACCTCTGTGCTCGCTCCACCACAATAAACCTGGTCTTGGCAGCCCCTCCCCATATTGTTAAATTCCGCATAGCTAACAAGAAGTTGTTATTGCATATAGCCTACCAGTGTAACAGGAAAAGGTAGATATCAATAGTCATGAGGCCAGGCATTAAAGTAAGCTAAAAGGGCAATATTAAAGTCAGGGGCGGGCCGGGGACGTTACCTGATTTAGGGGAAAAGAGAAAACTAGTGGAAGAAAGGGATGTTAGATGAGCAATATGCTTTTACATAGATAAACTTGCAAAACTACAATAAAAGTGTAGTACCGAGTACCTTCGTTGTAAATGATTCCATTTATCGGTTTTAAATAACCTTTGAAATCCATTGCTAAAGCCATACCGAGGTGAGAAGAGAAGAGATGTGCTAGCAATAACCAATAGGATTTTGTTATTAACATATCTCGTCTCCATAGTTTCAGTGGATACGGTTAAGCACGAGCTTAGCGCGAACAAAACAGTGATGTGAGGTGTACCTCGGAAACTAGCAACGTTGCCCAGTGTAAATGAGAGGAAATGTCAGCGGCGTGCGGCAAGCGGCACCGCTAGTTCCCCAGCGCGTAGCACTACCCGTCCGCCGCGCCCGCGGCCCGCGCCACATCCAACGCTCGCCACACGCAGCTCAGCTCTGCGTCTCTTCTCTGCTTCCCACATCTCCGCTTTGGTGTAGTCCGGGCGTAAGTCAGACAAATAGGAACACGTGGCTTTTATCATTTGATTCAAAAGTTTCAAATGACTTAACTTTTGTATGGTATAATATATTTTTAAGCAAAAGTATCTGCATTCATGTGAAATTTTAGGAATCGTTGTCGTTATTCCTAGACTTCGATTTTGAAGGAACCGTTACATGAAAATCCAATGAAGTACAAGTGTCAGTTACTTAACAAAATAAAAAATGGTAAACGAATCAATTAATCACTCAACTCTACTGAATTCATTTTCAGTAAACATTTTATGTCGGCATGCAAAATAAAATATCAACAATAATAAAAAGTAAAGAATGTTCTTGGTCTAGTTTTTCTCTGGTTCTATGTGAAAATAAATGAAATCAAAGAATAAATATTTTATAGAGTTTGTCACCACTTTAATCTTGACGGTTTATTGAAACCGTTGGATGTTGATATATGCTACAGGTGCGCCATACACGTAGCCATCACATCTTCTACGGCGCGGAGTAAATGTCGCGGCTACGCCGCGGCGTAGCCGCGACATTTACTCCGTCTTAGATTTTTGGTACGCCGTAACCATTATCGTCATATAATGGTTCCAAAAAAAAACGTTTGTCTATGTTTTTTTTTTAATAATTATTTATTCTACGTTACTTTTAGCTATTCGCCTTAAGAATACTTAGAATTTGTAATCCTACAACGTTAGTTGTTAACTTTTCATAAATAGCCTGAAGTCTATTTGAATAAAATATAACCAACGAGAAGCGGACCTGCTTATCGAATGGTTCCGGTCTCATTATATCCAGTGAAAACATTTTGTTTTCTTCGACTTAATCCCGCTTCAGTCACCTCAGAATATGTTGTTATTTTTCGTAGAATGCATGATCACTATTGAATGGCACAGACGGGTCCTTTGTCTCAAGGTAAAAAAACGTAACTGGTTCCGTTAACTTCCTACAAAATCAATAATAACACTCCGGAAAAAAAATCGTGTATATTTTAGATATGGATTGCTCAACTTCCTCAGTGCTCACTTTCATTATATAAGGAAATCTTATGAAAAATCTCATGCTTAGGTTTAGGCGTTGTATGTCAGTCTATTATGTAGATAGTTTGACATGATTGAATCGACACTAAGCTATTCTATCTGATGCAATGTCCATTGCAACTGTTGATTTGAATTTGGAAACGTTCAGAGTAAGCTACTTTAAATAAGTGCGTGCTTGGTCCCACCCTGAAGAAAGCACTGAATATCAGTGTTAAACGGGGACCAACCAAACGGCTAGGTTGGCTCCCAGCCCAACACTGCCGTACGGTGCATCGTACGGATCCTTTTATACAAGTGAGACAGGAATGATACGTAGTATCCTCTTTGTTAGACACCCAAATGTTTCCTGAAACCTGTCAATCTGGTTTATTGATATGCAGCAAGTTTAAAGGATTAATGTATTTAATTTAATGGGTTCTTAATAATAAAGCTAGTTAGTTAGTTAAGCCAGCAATGACCTATATAAGCTCCACTAAGGACAAACGCCTCGCCCGTTCCTTCCATATTGTAACGCTTCTTCCCCCACCTCATTATTATTTCTTCTTCTTACTTATTTGTCTATAACTAGACAACAATAACGCCCGAAACCATACCATACCTACCCCAAAACTGATATCAATAAACTCTTTTAACTAAAAAACGCTATTTGTCGCTAGTATTTTGGTAGGATACACAGGATGCACATACATTTTATATTTGTTAAAGCAACAAAAAAAAAACTAGGGACTTACAACTCTCTCGACTCTTTTTTAACAAAGAATGCCTAGTAAGGCATTCGTTTTCACCAAAGTTATTACATTAACATTTTTTTTGATGAAAACTTATGTGTGTGAGTTATGGATTAACTAGATTAAGTAAGAGAAAGATTAAAATAATATAGCGGAGCTATCGTTGTAAAGCGTGTATTACAAAGCAGACAGAAGACAGACTAAATTGGACTTAATAGGTGCAACATTAAATTGACACATAAGTAGAACGTCGCGTTCATCAACATGACAGAAGGTTGCGTCCATATTTCTTCATCCTCCCTTGAACGCAAACCCATGCTTTCCAGGAATTGGGAATACTTATTGTAATTAAATCGACTCGCAATTTCTTATTGCGTAACTACCACAGCGCTGCACAGCTGCCGTACTGCATATCAAAACATGTTCCACAGAACAGTAGGCCAATTGCCCCTCAGATAAATTCTGTTCTGTGACGTGTTCCCTAAGACATAACAATAGGCAACCAATTACTTCTTGATAAGTTTTTTCATCTATATTTTCAAAAGTGCTTGATAACTTCAAATCTGACTCTTACTCCATAGGTCCACTGGCTGCAGTTTTCCATACCAAAACGCTTTCAATGTACTTTCGTACTTTCTATGTAATGTTGTTGATCTATGTAAATTCCATTCTTACTATATGCGATTCCTCTGTGTATCCATACGATACAATCGATATAATCGCATTTGATGTACCAGGAAAGCAGATTTCACAACAGGTGTATCGCAATCAAACGCCAGCCTCCTTTTTCTATAAAAATCAATGCCACTTTTCGTTGTAATTTTATAACTCAAGAACGGATGGACCGATTTTGCTAATTATTTTTTTTGAATATTCCTTGAAGTGCGAGGATGGTTCATACGGAGAGAAAAAAATAAATAATGTAAGGCGGTACGAAGTTCGCGGGGTCAGCTAGTCTACTAAATAAAACGAGATTGAAAGATTGCCGTAGCGCTTAGATAGACTAGTAGTTATCAATCTGCCTACTATGCTGGGACTGGCTTCCAGTCTAACCGGGTGGCACTGGTTGTCAGAATTTTGTTGTGTGTGAACTTCACAAGTTGTTTATCATACGAGTAGCTATGTTTTCAACCTATTTGCTGACGCGGCTATGCACACAAGTGTCGGCAATGATTTCAAAAGTATGTCTATGAGTGTCGGCCATATATTATGCCACAGGATAATATCTAACTCCTTCTGATTCCTGTTACGCTAGTGATATGCACGCGTTGCGTATCCATGGCAACGAATGTTCTCGCTGAGTACAAAAAAGGAACAATAAACTGAGTGGGACGCGTTATGTCCCCGAAACTTTTCTTTTTTAAGTTTTATGCAATTTGCAGCTCAGTCAGTTCAAAATAATAATTCGCACCAGTAACGTATATGTATTTACAGAATTATCATTAATGGACTCCATACGCAATTCGCGTTCAGTGAGTCTGTTTTTGAAAAATAAAACCCTACTCAATCCAGATGTGGCTGAGTATGATTTTCGCATTCATTAGATTTTTCCTTTCTTTCCAGCAGGATTCCGGAATATTTTAAATAATATGTAAGTATGACATGACGCGTGAGTTACATCGCCGTTATGAGTCTCTACGTATGTAGTCATAGCTAACACATTACGTAGAAAAGTTTCTGCTTCTTCTCATAACAAAATGTTTTTAATTATTTGTAGTCTTTATAAGCTTAATTTTATTTTACATTTACATTTATGTAAGTGAAAGTCTAGGTATTTGTTAGCAGCCACGACCGCGTAGCTATAGTAGCAATGACGACATATATATCGTAGTTTAGTAACGATTTCATTGTTGCCTAATTTAGTATTATTCGTAACCCGTTACTGTTTACAGTTACTTTACGATTACTTGTTTTTTATAGAAAGAAATATAATTTTCCGCGAAATAACTGGGGGTTGTTATTTCAATTTATTTTTATTATTGTACGAATATTGTGCCAAATCGCAATTCTGCCGTCATAAGAAAGAAGGCCGTAACTACGTCAACGTTGATTCAGAGATATTGAGGTTTTATCTAAAATGAAGGCCCGTGACTTACTGATCGGTTTTAGTTAGTGATTCTTGTTTTTTAAGACGTCAAACAGTATAGGCTTTTGTATTGTGTAATTTTCAGATTAAAAAACCAGAATTGATGTAATAGTTTAGACTAAAATCCTTATTAGTTACAGCTTTGTGTGTAAGACTATAGGATAGCATTTTCTTTGCTGATTCCGAATATGTTAATAACTAGTTTTTGACAAACTTGTTAGTTACGGCCTTCTTTCTTATGACGGCAGAATTTGTGTCGTTTGTGCAAACTCATTGTACGGGGGCGATCATTACCAGACATCTGTTGCAGTTTGAATCCATAGTGTAGTTGCAATTTTGATCTTATGAGCTATTTAATAAATGAATGCCATAACTTGAATCAAAATATGTATCCAGCTTCCGTACGTCCTGTGTACCTAGTATTCACGAGGAAGCAATATCTTGCAATATTGTCGACTCATGGTATGTGGTCGCTCCCGATAACATCAGCACGCAACAGAAATTAAAAATAAAACAGATAATTTAAAACGGTAAATATGATATCTTGTAAAACGTATTCTTCTCGGTAGTCCAAACAGAGTTAAATTATTCTTTTAAGGGCTGATTTTACCAAACTCAGATATCTTTTATCCGTGGAATAAAATTCGACGTCTGACAATTCTAATATGGAAAAACTGTCAAAAATTCAAAATTTAATCTCAGGATAAGACTTGTTCTTGTAATAAAAGTTTAGTAAAATTCGCCCTAAGAAGAACACTTAGAGTCGATTTCACCAACGCAGCATAAGTCTTATTCCAAGAATAAATCGTTATTTACTCGCGAGTAAGCCCATTTTACATTTCACCAACATTTAGCCTAAGGATAAAATCGCTATACTAGAGTAAATTCTTATACCACCGATTTCGGCCGAGTAAACTGTTATTCGTAGATTAAGTTGACAGCTTGTGTCTGTAACTGTCAAGTCGATTGCATTGCAACCGTTATAAGCTGTAACATTGATCGTAAGATTATACAAACAAATATACGAAGGTAATAAAGCTGTGAATCAAACCAAAAATGGCGCGTCGTTTAAGTATGTTAATAAATGAAACCGATAGTGATGATGACGATTATGAATTTCCTCGCCTACGGTGGTATAAGGAGAGGAGCCAATACTTCGAAAATTATGACGACCACGATTTCGTTTTAAGATTTCGTTTATCTAAGGAGGCAGCATTAAGCTTATTGGCAAAAATCGAGCATCGAGCATCGTTTAGAGTACCCAACAGATAGGTGAGTGTCCTAGATAATAATTTTGTTAGTATTCCTTGTTATCATTGATAAGCTGATTCCGGCACTGTTTGTTATGTTTCAGAAATAAGTCAATATCGCCTGTTAACCAATTATTAGCTACGTTAAGATTTTATGCAACAAATAACACCCAAATGAGTATTGGTGACTTTGGCGGAATGAGTACACCAACAACACACCGAATTATTCACTGAGTCAGTGCAGCGATAGCATCGTTGCACAAAGAATATATAAGATTTCCTACCACAAACCAGGAAATACGAAAGGCACAGCAGGCTTAGCCAAGTTGACAATCTACAATCGATAACGCTATTAGAAAACTAGTCAAATGTATGGGAATGACATCATCTCAACGTTAAGTCACGTGGTCAGAACAAACGAATAGAAAATTCGTAGACAAGTTACAATCGTTCAAAATGTTAGAATGAAATGTGATCGTTTCCACAACGTTGATCGCTACATCCCGTAGATCCGTAGCCAAGTTACAGTTTTGACAAGTGCTAACGAAACGATGTCGAAGTTTTTGAACGACAGCTAAGCGATCGCCGAGACCCAATAGTAAACGATAAAAAAATGGCGTCTATTATGATACAGCTGTGTTGAGACCGAGAAGTGTTTTGTTTATTTACCATAATTTTGAACTTTATTTACGATTTAGCATTTAAAATGCATACTTTAAATATGTTGTGGTGCGCTCATAATGAAGAAGTGTTGCTTAGACGCCGAAAAAGAGACGTAAATCGTCAGTGCATGGAGACAATACGCGAAATGCCGGAAACTTTATTTGTGCAGCAATTTCGCCTAGACAAAACTACTTTCCAAGCCCTTTATCAAGAACTCCACCAAAATACATCGTTGAAAGTAACCAACGAGATTCCCCTAAAAGTTAAGGTAAGTGCATTAAGCTGACTAACGTATAGTATTGGCAATTTTCCTAATACGCTATCATTTAATTTTTTTAATGTTTTGTTTTTGATAGGTGTTGTGCGCTCTTAGTTTCCTAGCCACAGGATCCTATCAGCGTATTGTCGGCGTCACTCAGCATCTTGCCCAACGCACAGCTAGTCGGTGCATCAGACAAGTTGTTGATGCGTTGAACCATCCTGCTGTCATTGCAAAATGGATTGTGTTTCCGAAAACACGTCAAGACAGAGCAATTCTAAAACAAGAGTGAGTAGGTACTTAACAAATGATTTAACAATATTTAATGCATGCATGCATGTAATGTAATTCAAATTAACCATTATTGTTTCAGGTTCCAAAGAAGATTTGGCCTGCCTGGTGTAATTGGGTGCATAGATTGTACCCACATAGCTTTGGTAAAGCCCAATGATGAAGAGCATCTTTTTTATAATAGAAAAGGGTATCATTCATTAAATGTTCAAATGGTAGATATTATATTTATCTAAACTCTATGGCATGTTAAAGCTAGACCAATCAATTCTTAATAAAAGTTTTATTTTCAGATCTGTGATACCAATCTTCTAATTTTAAATGTTAATGCAAAGTTTGGTGGAGCTACACATGATTCACATATATGGTCTTCTAGTAGAGTTGAATCATATATGCGTGAAATTCATCAAAATAATGAACAAGTATGGCTATTAGGTAGGTATTAAATAATAGTAAAAACATTTAATCTATAAGAGTTTTCATGTGTTTTGTCTACAAAAACTATTTTTTCAGGTGACTCTGGATATCCACAACGCCCTTGGCTTATGATACCTATCCTCAATACAGTTCAAGGTTCCGTTGAAGAAAGATACACTCAAAAGCATGTGCAAGCCCGTAACTGCATTGAGCGCTGTTTTGGATTACTCAAAGCACGGTGGAGATGTTTGCTTAGAGACAGGGTTCTTCACTATCATCCTCATGTAGCTAGCAATATTACAATGGCGTGTTGTGTGATACACAACATGGCTTTGAAAGCTGGCTTACCACCACCACAACTACTTCCTGCTGCACATGACGATGGGGATGATATAACCATGCAAGATCCCACACCCACTGCGACTGTGGGTAGCCAAAGTGAAGTAATCCAAGGAAGAGCCATGCTGAGATGTTTATTGAATAGGTTATAGTAAGATTATTTTAAGCTTAAATAGGATTTTATTTACATTTTCTAATTATAAATTAAACTTTTTATGTACTCTATACTGAATTTATCATGTAGATATGAGGAATAAGTTATTGTTAGTTAGTTTAGGAGTAGGTTTTGAGGGTTAGTATACTTTGCTTATTTCCACAGTATTATATCTTATGGCTGTCTGGATTTGTCGATTTTTTAATTTTTATCTGATGTAGATTCAATTTTCATTTTACAAAAAAGGGCAATCCGCGCGCTCTTTAATATGTAGCGAGTCTCTTAGAAACAAATTCAAAGAAATTTATATACTAACTCTGCCTTCTCTTTATATCTTAGAAAGTATTTTGTATGATCACAAAAACTTAGGACTTTTCAAAATAAGAAGTGATTTCCATATTATAAATACACATAATAAAAATGAAATTGTGATACCCAAATTTAGATTTACTAAAACAAGCAAGTCATTTCTTATAAACAGTATCCACTTTAATAACAAGTTGCCAAAGTTACAGAACTTAGTGATGGGATGTTCAAAACCCGCATCGAATGTATCCTTATAAAAACCATAATTATTATAAGATTATAGAGTGCATTGAAGACAAGGAAGTCTGGCAAAATTCCTTCTGCAATGTGGTTTCCCTGGTAATGTAAATGTCTATTAACTGCTCCCAAATTACTGTTTACTTTTATTTTCAATTTTTTTACATACCTTTTTGACATAATTCAGATTTGTTATAGTTGTAATGGCAACCATGTAATTTGGTTTAAATGGGCTTTTATTCTTTTATTTACCTTTTAAATAGATTCTTTGTATTTTGTGAATGTCAGAATGTAGGCCTATTATGCTGGAAAATATAGCTTTTTATGTAGCTGTGTGTACTTGGATTAAATTATTAATAAAACAGCTTTATTATTACAAATATAATGTTATTATTAAAACACAGACATTCCTAATAATTTGGTGGTGGCGTGCACGGTAGGTAGAAGGAAGGATTTTTTCAGTTATCCAATACTTTGTATTTGCAATTCACTCAATACCAACATTGTAGGTATTATTTGTTATCAAATACTTAACATAAATAATATCAATTATCTACTCTTACTGTACATAAAATATATTGGTTTCATTCTAACATTTCAAGTCCGTCTTAAAATAGGTTTTGTTTTAATACTATAAAAAGATCAATTAAATTAGAAGAAATAAAAATGATACAAACAATTTGTATATAATATAAAATTTTGGGAAGGGAAAATAAAACTGGATTAGAATAGCAAACAATTGAAATAAAAATTAATTGCTAGTCTGATATTGTTGGCAATTTGAAATGTCCGTAGCCCTCAGCTGAGACCACTATCAATACATTAAACATTTTAAGGTATAATATCTGTCGAAGGTAATGATGATAGTCTCAACTGTGGTAAAATTTCTATCAAATTGTCTACAGTACCAGCCAAACGACTTAAAATCTGATTTTGATTTTCTTCCATTTCAATTCTTCTCGATTCCAATCGCAACCTTTCCATCTCCCTCTCGTGATAATTTTTTTCCCGGTCTGCCTCTAGTTGTAGCCGGCGATGCTCGACAGCCACGAACTCGCTCGTGGCTCGTTCGAAGGGCGTTTGTATCCGGCGTGTGCGTGCACGAAAGAGCCCGCGGCGTCGCGGCGTGGATGTGATGGGCGACGCCGCGGGCGACGGACTTGCCCGATGCTGCCGCCGCTGCGGAGCCCCTCGTGACGTGGATGTGGTAGGCGACGTCGCTGACGGCATCGGCGCGGACGCAGAGCCGGGCGGCGGCGCTAGCACTGGTGGTGGAGGATGGCGTGGAAGTTCTCCAGTGGGAGGTGGCAGTGAAGGACAGGCGGTAGATGCTGTTGTTGCTGAGAATAAATCATTACAGTCATATATTACCATCATCATCATTATATTATGTGCCCAAATTAATTATTTAGCCAAAATATTGTATCTTTAAAATAAAATATTAAAAGGTACATACCTTGTATATAATCAGAAGGAATAAAATCTAATATAATTTCATTCCTGGCAGAAATTTCAGAATCTCTGGTTGGTGGTGGTAGAGAGTTTATCTCTGATGGTAGGGCCTGAAAAATATAAGGAATTTAAATTAGAAATATTAGACTTGTTTATAAAAGAAAATATAGTAATAAGCCAAGACCACAAGCAAAGAAAAAAGACTAACATCAAAGCCTCTCTCCTCAATTCCAGCTTGACCAATGACAGCATTCAAACCCATTATGCCCAACACTCTCTCTTCTGAAGCAGTGAGAGTTTGTCTGCTGCTTGGACCACCACCAGTACCAGAAGCCTCACAACGTATTGACAAAGCTTTTTTCTTTGTTTTTGTTTTCCAGTCTGCCCACACCTGAACATATTTATCTGTTAATTTTTGTCATGCATGTTTACATCAATCATTTTCTAGTCTATAAAGTAAGCTGATTGTTGTATGTACTTTATCTTGTAGAATACCACGGAGCACAAAACCAGTTGTGGTTTTGTGCTCCGTGTAGAATACCTACAAAATGTTAATAATAGGAAACCATAAAACAATATTTTTACAGTGGTTTGTGTGAGAATCTTACTCTTTTCCATTTGTCCAATGACTTTACAACTCCTCCACCAAGAGAGTTAAGTAACTCTCCTAGTTCCTGCCACAGTCGGTCAGCTTTGATTCGACCTTGAGGACCTTGCTGGGGCCTCGTTATATCGCCGTGGCTAGAAAGTAGAACATAAGTTAAAACCATTTCAGAGAAACAATGGGTCTATTGATTAAGTAAAGGGTCAAACACAATTGCGTACCTATCACGTCATTGTTTATGTTTCAAACTTTCAAGTGCCTGAGTAAGTATGATAGATTTTCAAATAACAAAGGAAGATATTTACGAAATAACTAATAATTAACGTACCTTTCCATGAATTCCAGTAAAGCTGCGAACTGTTCTGGACTTGCTCGAGATCTAGATTCCATCCTATAAAAGTTATCACTTAATTTAAGGTATCTTTCATTCATAAGCAGGATCATATCATAATACTTCTAGACATAGTAATGTTTAAAATTACATTCCACACTGTGATATTGTAACAAACCAATTAAAAGAAGAACTTTACCTTATATCGCTAACTTATAAAAAATTATATCACGTATAACAATTTATTTGCCCGCGCACTAAGTACAGTACCCAACAACTGTGACTTTGACGTTTGTACTTTTGTAGGAACGCTCACCATAGACTAAAGTATAGGTTTTTTCTAATAACGTTGTAGAACGAGCGATCGACTCAGTCGTGTCAACATGGCTACCAACTTATCGTTTTCTAAGATCGCTTACGCCAAGGCGTTAACGATTGTAGAAAGAGATTCGATACAAAGCGTTTGTAACTTGGCTAAGCCTGCAGGACGCATTCTTTCAAATAGCAAGTTTTCCACGTGTCATTGGTGCTATGGATTGTACCCACATTCGTATAACCTCACCAGGTGGAGATCATGCAGAGCTATTTCGCAACAGAAAGGGCTACTTTTCTATCAATGTGCAAACAATATGCAATACCAACCTAGAGATCACTGACATAGTGGCCAGGTGGCCAGGTTCATCTCACGATAGCACTATATTCAATAATAGTTCCATAAAGGCTAAATTTGAGTCTAGTCAATATGGAAATGCATTGCTGTTAGTAGATGGCGGTTATGCTTCCACGTCCTACACAATGACTCCTTTAGAGAATCCGAGGACCCCAGTGGAACAACTCTATAATGAGTCACAAATACGGACACGTAACCCTATTGAAAGGTCCTATGGAGTATGGAAGAGACGTTTTCCTGCATTAGCTTTTGGGCTGCAAACTGAACTTAACAAATCTCTGACTATTATTGTAGCTACTGCAGTGTTGCACAATATGTTGAGGCAGCGAGGAGAACCAAAACGTCAAGCTAACGTATTACCCGAACAAATACAGTAATACGCAGCATTATTGCTCAAGCATGCGACAAACTACCTATCCTCTTGGGTGCTTAATGTTTTCATTCTTTTCATTCGTTCACCATCACAGAGTAACTATGCGAGAGTAAGATATCCATAGATTAGTGTGGTGAAACGAAATTGAAGTTATCCATCGAGTAAATCGTTGGAGTAAAGTTATACTAGGATAGCTACTCTCGTGTAAATTCAACGTTGGTGAAATCGGGTCTTAAAGTATCAGCCCTAAGTTTTTATTTAGTGATATATAGTGATATATTTAAACATTGAGCCTTGGGTCAAAACCGTACGGGGCAAAACCGGCCATTAAACGATTTTGACCCACACAAATGAATATAAACTTACTAATTTTTTTGATTTTAGGTGCAGTTATAATGCCGCGTAATTATAAAAGGACTACTTCTAGACAAGAATGGGATCCGGACGATTTAGGCCGATTTTTTCGACTTCCCAAGAACAAAGTCTAGTTGAACATGTCTTGATCATGGAAAAACGATTATTTGGTCTCACGTATAAAGATCTACGATGCTTAGCGTATCAGTTCGCAGAAGCAAACAGTATTGACCATTGTTTCAAAAAGGTTTAAGGTTTATAAACTAGCGGGAGAATATTGGTTAGCTGGGTTCATGAAGTGACACCCACAATTATCACTGCGTGCTGCCGAGCCATCGTCGGTGGCGAGAGCGATGGGATTTAACATGGTCAGTGTCAAAAATTTTTTTGATTTGCTCGAAGGAGTTATAGATCAATATAGATTTCTGCCTACACACATTTACAATGTGGATGAAACGGGTCTGACAACGGTACCAAAAAGACAAAGCAGAAAATCGCTATAAAAGGAAGAAAACAGGTCGGTCTGGCTAGTTCAGCGGAAAGAGGCCAGCTGACTACTGCTGTCCTGTGTGTGTCTGCTTCTGAAAATTATATTCCTCCGCTGCTAATATTTCCATGAGTTCGGATGAAGGCTGAACTTCTAGATGGTGCTCCACCAGGGACAGTTTCGGTTTGCCATCCAAGTGGCTGGATACAAAGTGATATTTTTGTTCAGTGGTTCAGAAGATGAAGATGAAATGAGTGGAAGAGAAGTGTGGTTCAATTGGTTTAAGAAGATCCTGTCCTTCTTTTACTCGATGGACACTCTACCCATACAAAAAATCTCCCACTGATCGAAAAAGCTAGGGATAATGGAGTTATAATTTTAAGTTTCCCCCCTCATTGCACCCACAGACTTCAACCGCTAGACGTGAGTATCATGGGTCCATTGAGCACATATTACACCCAAGAAGTAAACGCGTGGCTACGGAATAATCCTGGTAGAGTTGTGACTCAATTCCAGCTGGCAAGACTTTTTGGAGCAGCGTACTGTAAAGCGGCTACTATACAGAACGCCGTGTCTGGCTTAACTAAAACAGGCATATTCCCAACGAACAGGACAGTATTCGGTGAAGCAGATTTTGCCGCGGCTGAAACAACGGAAATACCTTCTACTACACCATCAACATCCGCTGATGCATATGTCAACCCGACACCATCAACTTCTTCTGCGCCACTCGTTCACTCAATATCATCGATTTCCCCGCTACCGCCGCCAGTTCCTACTACGTTGAATCTGAACCGTGTAACAGTGTCTCCGGCGGATATAATGCCAGTTCCTAAAATAAGCGTGGACCGAAAAAGATCAAGCGATCACCGAAGAGGAAAAACTGCTATTATCACTTCCTCCCCCTACAAAAATGAGTTGATAACCATGTCACAAAATAAAACTCCTAAGCTTAATTTGAATCAACCGCCTAAGACCAAAAAACCAAAACAAAAAATAATAAATGATAACATGTACTGCCTCGAAGAATACGGTTCAAGCCGCGTGGATGAAGGTTGAGTGCAATGTACAGAGTGTAAAGGTTGGGTTCATGAAGGCTGTACAGGTTATGACTCAGAGGATTTAGATAATTTTGTATGTATGGGATGCGTTGCTTCTAGATAATTTGGGCAGTATCGTATGTAATATACAGTTTTGCCCATGTGTCGGGGCAAAATCGTTATTAGAAGAATTTTAATAATTTTTGGTTATTATTGTTTAATATTTTAATTATTCTAAATATGTTCCTGAGGAGACTGACTAATTATAATTGTTGAGTAAATAAATTTGTATTTTGAGATTAAAGACCTACAACCCTAAACCCTTATCTATACGATTTTGACCCGGTCTCCCCTATTTATGTTTCAGCAATGCATGCGTAGAGCTGCATCACAAGAGTCTCATGGTAGAGGAGGCAGTTGAAGAAGTTTTGAACTTGGTAAAGAAAGCGGCTCACCAAATCAAACCAACTGAAATCAACCCGGACTTCGAGTTTCTTATCGCTGAAGGTGAGTTGAAGTTTTATTAACACATAAGTACCCTGGAACACGAAAGAAAAAAATATTATTTGCAATGCTAGTCCACATTGTTACATAGAGGTAAATAACCGGTTCCTGATAGCTAGCTGTAGAGCAGAAGTTATTCGCGGCAGCAAAATAATCTAACTGTGAAATTGTAGATAAAGAGTTTGACGGGACAGGCTGTCGGCTACGTCGTTGTATATCCCTGGTATGTATTGGGCACAAATTTCTGCAACTAATTTCATGGCCAATATTAATAGTTGGGAGAGAAGATCTGTCAGTCGTGGTGATCTTGTGCCGCCCTGGTTCTTTATGTTTGCGATTACAGTTCGATTGTCTGACTGTACAATAACTCTTTTGTTCCATATTAAATGTTGTTCAGAAAGGACGGCTAGGATTACAGCAAATAACTCCTTTTTGTTGATATGCCACCTGATCTGATAAACGTCCCAGATGCCACTGATGTGTTTGTCGTTTATCTGGGCGCCCCATCCTTTGTCTGAAGCATCTAATGTGATGAAAATTGTTTCGGCAGATTTTAAAAGAGACCCCTTCTCTACGAGATTTCATATCCACCACTTGCATTGTTGTATTGCTTTTGATGGGATAGGGAACTTCTTCCTGGCTAACTCTTCTGGCAAGATGTTGGCTACCCTTTGTATTTACCTGGAGTGAAGCCATCTGAGGGGTATTACGGCAAAATTAATTTTGCCCAACAAACTTTTTGCGCAATTCCAACTCCACATCTTGTTTGATATAATCTTGTCGAGGTCTTTTCTCGGAGAGTATATCCATTTTTTAAGAAGTGCTTTTGTGTTGTGGACTGTGTCCCACTCTATTCCTAGGTATTCGATGCGTTGAGATGGGTTCTGTAGAGGTTTGTCCATATTGATCATCCAGCCTAGTTTTACCAGGAATTGTATTGTCATGGTGGCGTCGTATTGCAATTTTATTGGATCCTGATTCGCAAGCAAAAAATCATCGAGATATACGATAATTCTTATGTTCATTTGTGGCAATCGCGACTTTATCCAATTTTTTACCCTTGCGAAGGTTAGAGGTGCCATTGGTAGGCAGAACGGGAGACAGGTCGATGACGGTTGGTTTTGGGAATATGGAAGTAGGCTTGAGAAATGTCGATTTTTATGAGGAAGTCTCCCCTCTGTATGAATTAAGGTACTTTGAAATGATTCAGTGGACGAAATTTTTTCGGGGCAAGATATCTGTTCAAGCCTTTTAGATTGATTATTGGCCGCACCTTGTTGTTGGGTTTTGGAACTGGAAACATTGTTGACAGGAAACCTGTTTGAGCTTTTGAACTCTCTAAGACTTGGCAGCGGCGACAGCTGTAGATGAAAAACTGCGTGTTTTCAATCAGACGGTCCTTGCTCTTTAAGACAAACACGCTCCTGTTAAGCAGATTAAGCTTCAGCATCCTCCTGCTCCTTGGATGACGACAGGTGTTCGTATGGCGATGAGGAGCAGGGATCGGGCCTTTCGTAAATTTAAAAGGGATCGCAGTGAAGAAAATCAGAACTTTTTCAAAGCTGCTAGAAATCGGTGTTATCAGATGATACGCAACGCTAAACGCCGCCATATTCTCAAGAATATAATTATCTTCTTCTTCACCTGCTGATATCTGGAAGTTCCTTGGTACTCTTGGTATCGGCAGACCACGGCATGTGGATTTTCCTAATACAATTGGCCTTGATGATATCAACCGTCACTTTACAACCACTTGTCATTTGGATTCCCAAATATTGTCCCAGACGGTCGATTTCATTAATGGCCTAGCGAGTCCCATCATAAAACCATTTCACTTAATTCCGGTGACCTTGGACGAAATTAAAAAGTTCATCCTGTCTATAAAATCCAAGGCTGTGGGTTACGGCGGCATCAGTCGTACTATGGTCGTTTGGATCTTTGATAGCCTTCTCCCTCCAATTACCCATATCATTAACTTTTCTCTTGATTCCGGACAATTCCCATCCCTGTGGCGTATGGCCTATGTCCGCCCACTCCCTAAAACTTCAAATCCCTCCCTTCCCAGTCATTTTCGACCCATTTCTATTCTCCCATTCCTGTCTAAAGTGCTTGAGGCCTGCGTACACAAGCAGTTTGCGGGGTTTGTTCATCAGAACAACCTCGTTAGCTCTTTTCAGTCTGGGTTCAGGCCTGAACATAGTACAGCCTCCGCTCTCCTTAAAGTGACTGGTGACATTAGAAAAGCCATGTAGGTTACCAAAGTTACCGTTTTGGTATTAATTGATTTCTCCAATGCCTTTAACGCCGTCAGCCACGATATTCTCCTTTCTATCCTCTCCCACCTTATGGCCACCGAGGCGCTGGAATGGTTCTCATCTTATCTTCGGGGACGTCAGCAGTCGGTTATTTTTTTTTATCATTGTTCATTTCCATTAAAGCACCTGCCATCTAATCTCTTCACCACCCTTGGTTGACTGGTAGAGAATGCCTAAGGCATTAAGTCCGCCTTTGTACCTTTTGTGCGAAAAGATTAAATAAATAAATAAGACCTTTTGTTGTAGTAAGGCATGAATCTCCGAATCCTACTTTTTCATTTTGAATCTTGTAATTATCCGCGAATGAAAAGGCATTAGTGGAGGCTTTCTTACAAGAGGAATAGTGTAGCCTTTTATGGTTTGCAAAATACTAAGTGGTGCCCCTTCTTTCTTCCAGACGTCTATGAATTGCAAAAGGCGTCCCCCCCTGAAAACGTCAATCACTTCTGTCTTTTTGAGGTATGGTTTTTTGAAGACTTGTCTCGGGAATAGAATTGTCCTTGATCTTTGGTTTTGGTGTCGAGTCGATGGTCGGCAGCGACGTGTCCTGGGACGCGGTGGTTTCCTTCTGTGAAACAGTTGTCTCGCAGAAGGAGGCTGCGGAAAGGGAGAGGGAGATCTCGTCCACTCACCCGGCCCGCAAAAGGCGCACCGGGCGTCGGTGGAGGGCAGACAACGCACTCTTCCAGCCCCCCTAATTACAAATGGTTTTTAAAGTCGATCAATTTCTATTTTCCACAGATTGGTCTCTTGAGTATACAATGTGACGAGTGACGATGATACAGATGACGAACGATGCTGAAATAGCTCTAACGTCAGCTCGCCAGCACAAAAAGATAATGATGGAAGCCAACAATAAGTTCTTGGAGTTTCTGAACACGCTGATGAACCATGGAACCTACTGAAAATAGAGAAAATTAAAGGAGACGGGCGAAACTGGGCCTAACGTTACACAAATTAAATATTTATAAATATTTTTTTCTTTCGTTTTTGTAGTTAATCATGAAATGTGAAGCAGTTTTATCATGGCATAAGAAATGATATAAAATTAATAAAATAATATTGACTTCCACTTCTAAACAATGTTGCCAAGTGAAATAAGTTAATTAATATATTGAATTCATAAATAAGATTATATAAAGCAATACAAAATGATTTAATGTTTTCTTCTTTTAATAAGTTTAAAAAAAAAAATACATAATGGTTACCTAGTGACACTTAACAACGTTTCTAAAAAACAAGTAAAAATAAATTGGTGGAATTGAATCGATATAATAAATTGGTTGAAATCGATTTCACAATGATCACCATATTTTATTATATAGGCAACATAGTGGAAATCACGTCAATGTCAGGTCAACGGTCAAACAAATCATACGCTTCGATTTTGGCTCCCAGCTTGCGGTAGTGTATAATATCTTCTGTTGACTTTGGCTACGGAATTTCGATTCTGGCGGTTATTGTTACTTTGACGAACGACCCACGCATTTCTTACAGCAGACTTAGATAACTTGCCTACTTGATTTACCTCAGCTTCACTACCGGATTTCAAAGTAAAAAATACAATGAGTGATCAACGTCATCATTGTATGAACTGCGGCATAGCTACTTGGCGGCGTAATCCTTCTATATGATTACATCAAATAGAAGACGATGGCATTCTTTCAGTTATACAGCAATGGGTTGCACCTGAAGTACTAAGTGGTTTATTTCATTACAAGTTAACATTTTGCTGGACCTTACTTCATTATTCAAAAGTTCTGTTAGATAAAAGACTACACGAAGCCACAAAGTATTTACGTACTGAAGATAGTTCTTTTTATATTAATAACAGGCTTACCTAACGCATTGAGCAATATAATTATGCATAATACAATAATATTGTTATTCCTTGATATGCAAAAGAACAGTGGGTTGCTGTTGTCAAGTAATGTCCATAATATTGTACCCAAGCTGGGCAAGGCATCAACCGAATTAAATACCACCTGCACAGTTTTTAGACGATATTTTAATAGTTTATGATGAAGTGGATGACGAATAAATTAATAAAAGAGAAAGTGTTTCAAAGTCAAAGTCAAAGCATTTATTTCAAATAGGCACATATAAGGCACTTTTGGACGTCAACATTTACATTTAATTAGAATTGATTCTAGTCGCCCCTTCCAAAAGGTAGTTTCGTATGGAGAAGAATGGGCAAGAAACTCCACCGTTACTCTTTTAAAACGTGTTACAATATTTTGTATACATTAATTATATAATTATATGTGAAGACGATGCACCTATAATAAAAATTACCCTACCGCAATAGGTAAAAGGAATTTAATAAATGTAGCAATGATAAATAAGTTAATTAAGTGATAGTTACATGGTGTTCACATATTTACAAACATTGTAAAAGTACCTATACGCTTTCCCAAATTATGTAAACAAGTAATATGTCAGTGTGTGAGTTAAAGTAATCACAGAATGTAAATCAATGTCATAAAAATAATTAACTATACAACTAAAGTAGCAACAAGTTTAATTTTGTCTAGACCCTAGATTGTCCTATGGAACTGGACCAGCATGTTTCCAAGCATTCTTATCATGGATATAATCCTATAATTTGTAAAATGCTTGTTTACACAGTGAACTTTTTATATGAGTTTTAAATGTTCATTCATTTAATTGCAATAAATGACAAGGTATTTTGTTGTAGCATTTAACACAGTACCCCATAAAAGATGTATGTACTTTAGCTAATCTAAAAAGTGTTATATATTTTATCTTTATTTTTTGTATTAAAATTATGTCTATCACTTATTTTATTTCATACTCCGTCTGCTTTTTTACAATTATCTTAAACCTCTAGACTCTAGTTGTACGGCGTCTGAATCCTCAATGTATTAATGTCCTACAATAAATTCTGGTTAATTCTAGTCTAAAATTAAGTCTGATCATTCTTTTCTTAAAGTAAAACGTGGGAGCTCGGTGTAAGAATAACTTGAAGCAATGACGGTGGTTTTGTACAAACCAATAACACTCTATATTTTTTTTTACCATGGAGCAGTCTTAACATTTTAGTTTTTTTGAAATGGTATTATTAGTTAAATAAAATAATGCAGTAATTGTTACTGTAACGTCAGGCCCAGTTTTCTATGAGCTTTCGCCTGTCTCCTTTATGACTCTCATTATTATACATGTACATCAAAGAGACATTTTCGATATGCTGGTGGCTTGATTCATCTAAAACAGTGAAATCAACAAACCGAACTCTATCTGTAGATAGAGTTCGGTTTGTTGATTTCACTGTTGTCACGTCCATTCATGAACACGGGTTCATAGAAAGTGAAACTACTATACTATAGTCAGACCTTCCTGTTCATGTTATCCTAGTCACTGCCTCTGTAAATAACGATCGGGGCTAGTCCAACTTAACTAAATAAGTTTGTTCAACATACGTCACCACGAATGCACTCTACCATCGTCTACGTCTGCTGTTAAAAGCCATCGGTACTGATCACAGCTTTGACAATAATTAAATACACTTTACTTTTGTTAATAAAATCGACACTGCGTAGATTAAATAAAAAAAACCGCCAAAGCAGTGCCTTTTGAACACGAGCATTAGATCGTAAAAAAAAATTAGTAGGAACAGCAAACAAAAAAAATAATTTGTTAGGTTTCTTGTAGATAAGTCCTCGCGCACATTTGGGAGTGGCGCGAGGAGGCGAAACGCCGGGGCGTAGCTCCGCTGCCGCGAGAAATCACGGTACAGCGGACAGCGCTCCGGCGGGATCTCAGGGCGGCGCGGCATGGAGAGTGCGATTGTCGCAACCCAGCGCTGGGCACGCCACAATTGCGGCGATAAGTCCCCTCTTTGAGGAGTGGCTAGAGAGGCGCCACGGCGTCCTCATCTTCCACTTGACGCAGGTCCTCACCGGACATGGTTATTTCGGGAGGTTCCTGTTCCGGATAAGGGGGGATGAAACGCCCGGGTGTCACCATTGTGTGGCTCGCCCGGAGGACACGGTGGAGCATACGGTGGAGGTCTGCCCGGCTTGGGCGGAGCACCGCCCTGTCCTCGTGGAGGCGATTGGCGGTGGCGATCTCTCGCATCATGCCCTGGTCCAGGCCATGGTACGGAGCGAGAGAGCTTGGGAAGCCGTCACCTCCTTCTGCGAAGCAGTAATGTTCGCAAAGGAGGAGGCGGAACGCGTGAGGGAGAGGCAAAATTCGCGCCCTCACGCCCCTAGCCGCCGCAGGAGACGCCCTGGCTGGTAGGCGTGGGCTCGCGAACAGCAAGCAATGGGCAGCTCGCCGTTGGATAAGGACCAGGCCCGGGTCGACGGCACGTTGTGTTCCACGCGCGCCTCAAAGAGATGTCAGCACTAATGACGGGGTCCGCTAGGGCTGATGCCTGCTAGGGTTGCGGGAAAGTCCGAGAGAGATACCGTGGCCCCTGGCACAGGCAACTGAAGGAACACGGGTGGGTTTTAGTCAGTAAGAGTCTGACACGCCCTCCTGCTCTGCCCAGAGCAGGAGAAGTTATTTGATAATTTCCCACCCTTAAAAAAAAAAAAGGTTTCTTGTAGATAGGTACCGTTGACTTTTTTCATATTAGAGGGCACTGTAAAGCGGATCCTGTGCAAGTTTCAACTGTATATCTTACGGTTGTGAGGATAGACTGACTCATAGTGTAGGCTCTCGTAAAAGAGCGCCTTTGCCACACGCGCATCTCGTGCGAGCGTAGACACGCTTACAAGCAATCTGATACTGCTACCATGGCTCTGAGTCTGAGTGCGCGTGCACGCGCAAAGTTAAATCGCCTAGATCGATCGATCGTCTACTTCGTGAAACACTAAGTCTGAAACCGCCCTTAATAGCCGAACACAGTCCCGTTAGAAACTTAACGCACTATAGGTACCAGACCCAAAAAGTATAAATAATGTATTTAAAAGTAAATATAAAGCATGCTTCAATAATGTGCAAGTTATCAAATATTTTCAGTGTCGCTTGAACATCCATTCGGCGAAAGACTTCGAATGTGTGAAGCAGTGCCGGTTCTACTTCAAGGAAGGCGCTGATAAGACCGAGATCTCGGTCACTGACGTCACATTAACTTATCGGAACGAATATTTAGACTGCAGAGACAGGCATGTTATTACACCGTTGACCGACAGGTAACTTATGAGGCAAACTTTTATGTAATTTATTTGTTAGACCAATTCTATCAAGTGAAACTATAAAAGTTTGGAATCGAAGTCTTTGCATAAGTATGAATATTTTTCGCACGATTTGCACCGGCTTATACAACTGTTAGTGGCCGGTACCTCTTCATGTATCGAACTGATTAGTTATTTCATTTCTGCTGAGTGCCTCCTTGTGAGCGAAGCCTATCGTGCGAAATGTGTCATTAAAAGCACATTTCCCAACAAGTGTTTTAGAGGAATATGTGGAATTCACTCAGTACTGCCACGTATCACCATACGACCTATTACAGAGCTGCAATTTGCAAAAAGCGTTTGCGTTTATATTTACGCTAAGCGATTAGAATTTCACTAGCTACCTTTGATAGTTTCCGCAATCTGGAAATCTCGTAACTGAATTACTCTTTAACCTAGTAAAATAAAAAATAAAGTTTAGATAAAAAAACCTTTCGAAAAACATGTCGTGTGTTTATTTATATTTTTGTCTTGTTCCTATTTGATCCATACGATACGGCGTAAATTTCAAACAAATCATAATTAGTACGTAGGTATTATTCCCTTTGCGTATAGGTACCCACCATCCTGATATGCAATTAGATTTTGGGCCCATAGTTTCATACAATATTTCTCATGAACATGACCTAGACGATGTAATCACTAATCATAGAATCACTAATCATAGAAAAATTAGGGAAACCAAAAAACTTTTATAATATTATACTAGCTGACCCCGCGAACTTCGTACCGCCTAACATTTTTGTTTATTTTTTTTTCTCTCCGTATGAATATCTTCGTACTTCAAGGAATATAGGAAAAAAAAAAAAAAAAAAAATTGTAAAATAAGAATTAGCAAAATCGGTCCATCCGTTCTTGAGTTATAAAATTACAACTAAAAGTGGCATTGATTTTTATAGACAAGGATTTTCAAAGGCTTGATAATATTATTTTCAAAAGTGGCGATGTGGCAACGCTTGGGGAAGGCCTATATCCAGCAGCGGAGGACTTCTTTCGGCTGTAATGGTGATATTCAAAAGAATATTTATTGTTTATGATACAACATAGTAGCTCAAGTCATCTGTCAGAGGGCAGTCGCTAGTTTGAATGGGGTATGCGGTATCCATCGCAAACGCTTTTCTTATGCATTCACTTTTTGCGACGAACAAAATACAGGTAAATAATTAATACCTAGCTAATTTCATTTCGGAAAAATGTCAAACCTTAATACAGGTTACTATGACACCTAGCTTGGATGACCAGTTCTCTTCTGTAATGTGTTACTTCTTAAGTTTTGCGATTGATCCCTATTTATAACAGATAGTACCACACTTTTGAAATAAATAAATGATTAATTATTAAATGTTGAAGTTATGTAATAAACGAATATATGTATAGCTTAAAATAGTAAATGCAAGTAAAATTATGCTTATTAAATACAATGCAAAGTTCATTGTCTGTCTGTGTGTCCGCTCAATTCTTTTAAAGAACACTATGGATCAAATCCGGTACGGAAGAACCCTGGAATTTTCTAAATCCAATTCCGGAAATTCCAGGGTTCTTCCGTACCGGATTTGGACCACCATAGCTGCGAGGGCTGTGGCTGGACAACCCTCTAGCTGCCATAACCGCCAATAGAAGACCTACCGACCTGGCTGCACCAGTCACCTAAGTTCTGGAAACTATCAGTTTTCTTTAAGCGGGATAGAATTAAAACGCGCTCGATATCGATAACTCACGCCAGTTAGTTGCTGGAGTGAAACCTACCTTGTAATGTAGCTCATCTCATCTAATTAAACCATTTGTTATCTTAACTCCATCTAAAGTTTTTATTTATATTCTTAATTATCTACCTGCAAGACTCTAGTCGTTACAGTAAAAAAAAAAACTATCAAATAATGTAATTTTTTTCCATCAACTGTATCGATCAATCTGCTTATCCTTTTGCAACTATGTTGGGGTCAGCTTCCAGTTTAACCGTATGCAGCTGAAATACGAGTATTTTGCATGGAGCGACTGCCTCTTCAACCCAGTTACTGGGGAACATGATACCCCTTGGTAAAACTGGGTGTCAGACTGTAGAATAACTAGTAAAGGGAATCTTATAGGTAAAATGCTATATACATAACTAGCTGACCCGGCGAACTTCGTACCGCCTTAGAATTATTAAACGTTGTGTTTAGTAATTAGCTGAGTTATATTAACGTTTTTGTTACATTAAAGTAAAAAAAACACAATATTATGAGGGACAAATGCCCAGAATAGCAGCTTCACTTATCATAAATTTAACATTTTAATTTTTCGATTCTTAATTACTTCTGACCAATATACGGTGAGTCATAACTTTTTGATAACTCACTGTTTACTATTGTCCTAGGTCTAAATTTTCAAAATTTTCTTCTATTTCTTCCAAGTCTATGTTGAAAGTATTGGCGAGAATCTTTTCTTTAAATTGTTTTGATTTTAAGTCAGCCCTTTCCTTCCTTTTTTTGAGTTCTATGTAATGTGTCGTTTCCAAGCCACCACAATGATTAAAGTTTTGGGATATGATATTATTGGAGTCGCGTTCAATGCAGCTACTGTTGATGTTCGTTGCCGAATTAAATCTTAGTGTAATTTTTTCATTGCAATTCTCACATATTTTTTTTTTTGCGAAGCTTTTTGTGGCATCCATTGCCTACAATCGTGGCAATGTTTTCCCATACCTCGTATTTGTTTCTCGAATAAATACACTTTTCTTATATAACTGTAACTTATTGTATATTTATTTATCATATTTTAATTTACGCGCCTGTCTTTGCCTCAATGTATTAGCCCGACGGCGTTAGTTGCGATGTTCTTGTCGTTCATTTGCACGTGTGCTTGCAATCTGGTCTCTTACACTTGCATTTTCCGCTAATCGTTCTTCTTCGGTTCTATTTAATCGCCGCGTGTAAACCGTTTGAGAAGTTTATGTGCGGCGACCAATATTTCTACCTCGTCCTCGGACCACGACGACATGGCATTGTACCTTAATTTGTGTTAAACTGTTTACAGTCCATCACAATAACATCAACATTACAACAATATACAAATGATTCATTAAACGTAAGTTGTGCCAGAAAGCCTTTTATACAGTTAAAGATTATACTCGTATTGAGGAGAAAAAGGCTTGGGATTGAGTTATTTTTGGGTTATTCTTTCTAGCTAGGCAATAAAAAGTACTGCTCAAAATTATGTAATGTTCTCTTGTACCTACAGCAAATTTGGTGATATGCCAACAGCAGCGCCACCTACTGGGTCCAATTGTGTTTTCAAACCATCCTAGAACCCATTGAAATATACATACAAAATGTCAACCAAATCGGTCCAGCCGTTTAGGAGAAGTTAGGTGACAAACACACGTCCAGAAGAGTTATATATATTATTAAGGTAGATAAAAAAATAGTATAGTAAATAAATATTAAAGAATGGTTTGGTAAAAGAAAATAAATATGATATATTCAAAAACCAAAAAAAGTATTCTACGTCCGTCTCCTGGCTCTAAGCTACCTCCCCACCAATTTTCAGTAAAATCGGTTCAGCCGTTCTTGAGTTATAAATAGTGTAACTAACACGACTTTCTTTTTTATTATATATTGATAGATATAGATACATTTCATCAACATCAATGGAGTAGAAATTAGTCCACGGATTGCAAGACCAGTATAACAAGGTAGCTCGACGAGTGAAGATTGTGGAAATTCGTTGGACACTAAGTATCAAGTATTACTTTAAAATGGCAAAATAACTAGGTAATTAAATCTTCTCCTGTGTAGGTACGAAACAAATATTTTTTAGTATCACAAATAATTAACAAACATTAATAACCTACCATACTCATTTCCTGAAATACCAGGAAGGTGGACTCCATTGAGTTGGTGTAAAGTTAGCCGCATGCGCAGTTACTACCACGTTCGTGTATTTCCTTTCCCCTACTTTCAATGACATAAGAATTATGACGGAAGGAAAAACGTATGCTTAAAGAAACGATTGCAATGCAGCCAGTCTTTAATTCGGCCTAAACTCTTTGTTATCTTGTACACCATTTCTGCTATATTTTGTAAAATATTTGGAAACGAAATTACAAAATTGCCTTTGAGAAGCGGCATTTTGGACCGCGCTTCTTGAAATCCTTACAAATATAGGCATAATAAAATGGCGAACCAATTTTTTTTTAATTGATATTTATTTGTTCAATATTTTAACGCATGTTTACCATACGATGTTGCCTACATTTATGTCATAATTTGGAACAAATCAGCTAAGAAAGTCGAACACTTTCATTTCATCATGGGAAGTATCAATGAGACTGCGCGTTGAAAAATCATTATGTTAAATCATGGATTCGATTTACAAACCTTAAGTTACGAAAATAAAGGCGAATTAAGCATTACGCTATAGCGGTAGTTGTTACGTTTTGACTGCTGAAATTTCCCGATTCAAGCTCGTGATGTTTATGGGCTCCTAGTATCTTGCATCGTATTTGAGCAGACTTCGTGGGACTTTGTGTGTTTGACGCAAGCGCGTTGAGGAGACAGCGACGTGGACAGCACGCGGACACCGCGTGGAAATAAAGTTTATTTATTATGTTCTATCGGATGCGTACCTACTTAGCGAATGCAGATGAGTTGAAGTAAATAAAGATAGAGTTTAGACCATTTAAACAATTACAGAACAGTTATGACTGTTTAAGAAAAATAACGTTCGCAAAAAATGCATTGCGTTTTGTTTAGTGTTTTGATGTTGAAAACCGCTCTATGTGGGTTGATTTTAATATTTGAATTTGTGATTACCAATATAAAAGTTTTAGTTTTTTGTGTTGTTCAATATCTTTTTTAAGTTAATTACTACCAGTAACTATAAAACCCACTTCACTGGTTTGTTATGATTTAGGAAAAAACAGGCACCGTTTGAGCTTGCGGTTATACCCCGTTCGCCCTTTAAGACCCCGACATTGGTGATTTTCTGAGTTTGCGAAAGATAGTGAACAACCATAATAAAGAAAGAACAAAAGCATTACAAGTCTCACATGCTTTTCCTTAATCAAGCCCCCACAAATTTAACCTGAAACGAAACTGAAAAATATCGACCGCGTCTACCAACCGCAAAGTGAATCAGTGTGTCAGTTAAATAGACTTCCTCCACGGTCATGTAGTCCTGGCAGATATCTGTCTGGTACTAATCAATAGGGGGGCCCCTACCATCACACATGCGCAGTAATGACTACTTAGGTCAAGGGTTATTGGCTGACAATGGCCTTGAACACAAACCAGCAGCCGCCACTAGTTCGTCTCTCAGCGCACGTTTAGGGCCACTTGAACCAATATAAGATACGTCTCTTAAATTTTACTACGGATTAGGAATGATATTAAACCCAGAATAATTATAAAAATTAGTGGCAAAATAAAATGACTGTTCAAATACAAGAGTTGTGGTAACTAACATAAAGAGAATATTTACATAAATTAAACGTAAATTCTGTGAAAACGAATGACACATTGTAATTTATTGTAACAATTTTATGAATAAAATTTTATACACCTTAATCGAGATGGTAACCAAATCTGTTTTATATAGTAAAAAAATGTACCATTGACGCTGCAGCAGGTTCTCCTGTGTATACACATCCCATTTTTAATTTTGCTTACTAAAGTGATTTAAAAATCAACGTAAAGCGGATTGTAGTTTATGGTTGCTTGTCAATTTGAATCTCGTTTCATTAACGGTCGGGTACTCGATTATCCTGATTATGTTATTCGAATAAAAAATCTATTTAAGTTGTATCTAAGGTTTTAAAAATCCACGTAAAACGGATTGTAGTCTACGGTTGCTTGTCAATTTGACTCTAGTTTCATTAACGGTCGGGTACTCGATTATCCCGATTATGTTATTCGAAAAATCTATTTAAGTTGTATCTAAGGTAGGTACTAGATGGAGGTTCCCAGCAGCTTCGTACGTTTGAAACGCACACAAAAAAACTCAAAGAAAAGAATCATAGCAATATCCAAATTACAGCAACCGGTGAATATTGATACATTGGGTTTAAGTCAGTGACATTCGACAAAGATCGACGATCGATCGACGACGACGATCATAAAGAGCGGATACTGTTGCAACTGTTTGGTGGGCAAACGTTGGTATTGTTGGCTGTTGTGCACGTGTAATGTTGAGCGTGCAGTATTTAAGTATTTTTATCTTGGACATGATACCAAGATGAGAGGTGAAGCGACCTGCATCTTTTTTGATGAAATACAATGTAATTCTAATTCGTCTGACTTTGTAATTGATATACTTACTGTATAAAACATAAATTTATTGTTTAGGTAATATAATTATTGGGTGTGGCAACTCCACACCACATTTCCGTGTCTGGCTCTCTGCCAAAAACCTAAACGAGTATAATCATGTAACGTGCTCCTAATAAAATTAAATCGATGTAATAGGTCAAGCGTACAATTTTATTTAATACGACTTCCGTTGTGTCAATCACACAAATCAAAAACAGTTTGTACAGTTTTAACATGAGATTAATGGGTCTGTAGTTAGATATTTGTTTCAGGTCTCCTTTTTTGAATAGAAGTACACTACGTGAGCATGTCCACTGTCATGGGTATTTCCTTTTGGGCCAGCACCGTGTGCAATAACAACAGCCAAGGAAAAACAACCGAGATAACTGCTGTATTATTATAACATTTAAACATAATTATTCGCGCTTTTTTATAAAGGCGGGAAATGCCGAGATAAATCGGATGCTGTACCTCACACATACAGAATGCAGAAGGGGTGTAGCGTTGGAGTTCCTAAGTGGCGAAAATATACCGAGTCCATCACACATCAGACTCAAAACTATGTTAAAATGAAACAGCACCATGTTGATTAATTCCTCTTAACCTTTGTGAACATACGTTACGTCTAGACTTACAGTGCTAGCCTCATCCCCTAGCTAGTCAGTTGGCGCATGCGTAAAAGCAGACTTCCAGCAACCATGACTCCGAGTGAACGCCATACGCGCTATCAGTTTCCGTAATATTAAATTAGAGATAGCGCTTTACTCGCCTAACCTTTTTCAGAACCGGTTAAGGGCGAATTGCACAATCGCACAATTAGTGATTTCGAATCCAACTTCACTGAGTAGTCTATGAGCCAATTTCTCAAATGAAAATTATAGCAATAATATTGTGATAAATTGCTGGTCTACCGTAATTTGTGTATGGTGCGTTTTTAATAAATCTGGGCTAGTTCCTAAATTAAAGGACATGTTAATGACATGCTGTCGGTTTCTCATTTAATATTTATAGCATGATTCTACCGATTAAACTTATATGTTTAATTTTTACATGTTTCTCTTTCGAGTATCAAATTTTGCGAAACTTTAATAAAATAATAAGTATTTTCTTGCCAAAGCTGTCACGTTTTGATATTCAAACTAAAACCGGGAAGAAAGTGCTAGTTTATTTAGTGTATATCAAAATTTGTTGATTTATTTAATTGTGCTGATATTTAAGTAATACATAATATACAGCGAAACGTACTTCCTTCCAAACAGGAGTCTCACGAAACCTCTTGACTTTTATAGTTATAAAAGTACAAAGTATTTTACGTGCCTTTTCACTATAATTTAAAATAAACTAAACATTTTATTTTTCCTATACGAATAAGAAAACAAAGGGAAAATATTTAATTGAGCCTCTAAAAACTTATCGACCTTCTCATGATGTCCGCTTAGTTAAATTAATGAACCTCTAAAACATTTTAGAGCTTCTACTGATGCACACTACTTTAAATAAATGAGCCTCTTTTTACATTTCTGGCCTTTGTTATTATTATAAAAGGGATAGTTTTTCTTTGGATTGGGCCATTAAAAAATTGTGGCAAAATATTATATTAATTGAACGCATGCATGTTGATATTATGTTTCTTATGCTCTCCAGATTGCAGTCAATCTGCCTAGCCTTTTCCCAGCTATTTTGCGGTTGGCTTCCAGTCTAATCAGATGCAGCTGAATACCAGAATTTTACATGGCGCGACTACCTATCTGACCTCCACAACCCAGTTACTGGGTAACACGATATACCTTGGTAAGACAGGTTCTCAGACATCCGGGCTTTTGACGACCCGTAACGACTATAAAAGATCCATGAATGATAGCCGGGACCGAGGCACGGAGTATTGGTATGTAAAGATGGTCACCCATCCACGGACAGCCCGTGGACAGCGTAGTTTCACCTGATCGATTGACCCGCGCAGCTGTTATTATTTAGTCACAGTTTAGCTCCCCTCTCCAGATTGCAGTGGTAGTAATAATTATTATTTGTTCGGGATTACCTAAGAATAGGATAACAACAAAAAAAACACTCAGAGCCGTTGTTTAGTGAGTAGGTTGGTCTGTTAGGTATTGTAAGTTAGTAAAATAGTGCACTGTTCAGTAATAAATAGTAGGCATCTAGAGTGTTGTGAGTGTTGTGTTTTCTCGTCCTGAGCCCGTCCTGGGTGCAGTAGCCAGGTCATGGTAGACTTTAGAACGGACTATTATAATAATTAAATGCGTATAAAAAATGTCTTGTCTGTACTGTTGACCGTTGAGGAGCTTCCTCGACTGGAGCCAATCCTGGGTGCAGAAGCCAGGTCATGGTGGACTTTAGAACGGATGGTCATAATTATTTGCGTAAATTAAATTTCGTGCTTTTATTGTTGACAGTAAAGGAGTTCCCTCGTTTGGAGCCAATCCTGGGTGTACAATCAGGTCATGCATCATGCAAAATGCATTGTCTTCGAATCATAATTATGTAATAATAATAAAGAATAATAAACATGTAAAATTTGATCTCCGTGGGATAAGAGGAAGTGGTTTTAATTCAGCTTGCAAGATTTGGCCAATATATACAAACTAACTAAGAAGGCAAGTTAAATAAAAGCTTGTAATAATTTAACTATCGATGCATGATGCAATCATCACAAAACATACAGCAAACGTCTCACTTGCATGTAACAAAACTTCAATTCGTGAAGAGTTGTGAATACATCAAATAGGCCGTCTCTAAAATTTGAAAGACACATGAATAAATTATATTTCAGTGGTAACTGTTTTTATTTTGTTATTTATAGAACTAAAATAATTACACGGAAATCCCGTTGCGGACTACGTACGGAACCTACTCGTGGTGACATCGTGGAACACGTGAATACGCTACTAGGGGGCAATACACTGCGAGAGTTATCCCTACTGATAACGTCTTCTCCACTAGTTCTTCGTTAATATTTACTATAAAAATTAAATACCTATAGAATATTTTTCTTCTCCTCTTATTATTTAAAAAATGTACATAGTGTTAACTTCCTGTTTTTAAATTAAATCAGTTAAACATAATATTAAAAAAAAAAAACTGTTGCCTAGTCTTTTCCCTACTATGTTGGGGTTGGCTTCCATTTTAACCGAATGCAGCTGAATATCAGTAGTTATTTTACATAGAGCGACTGCTTATCTGACCTCCACAACCCAGTTTTTTGGGTAAGACGGTATCCCTTGGTAAGACTTGTGGTCAGACTTTTGGGCTTCTAACTACCCCCGTAACGACTGACAAAAAAGATCTACCAATGACAGCTGGGACCAACGGCTTAACATGCTTTCCGAAGCACGGCGGAGTCCCAATATGTAATGGATCCCATTGTAAGGTCCCGTAGTAGTTGGTACCTTACACTTGTAGCTTTAAGTAAGAAGTGGTAAGTCAGTACTTGGAGTTAGGCGAGTTGATGTAAACACACACAGATTTGGTAACACTAAAGGTTTATTAGAGTACCGATCACAACAAAGTAAAAGTGGGTTGGATGCTAATCCGCGGTGTTCGCGTAAGTATGTAATTCGTCAACTAACTTAAAATCATATTAAACATTGTTTTAAATACCAAAGAGAAAAGTAGGTTGCTGCGTTTGCAGCCTGACGGAATGTACGTAAACCGTACACCCATGGATGTCAATGCAAGAATGAAATTAGCCAGGAGTCAGCTATGAATATTCTTTTATTCAGGATTGTGCCTGTTACTATATATTTTGACGAGTATAGAAAGAACTTGCATGATGCTGTAAGCCTTTTTTATTATTTACACCCAGTAAAATAGATACAGATACGGCATAATTATTTATGTATTGAGTACACATTCTTTACTTGTCAGATATCTTTGCTGATGACGTCATCCGAATACTAGGGGTTGAGTTTGGGTACACTACATCAGTCGGGGGTTGCGGAAGGATCGTACGTTCCCGCGACCCCTGGCGTAGGTGTGAGATGGAACACCGGGGTGGTTTTTAGTCAGTAAGAGTCTGACAGACCCTGCCGCCCGCCCCAGGGCAGCGGACATCCATGAGGATTTTTCACCCCGGAAACAAAAAAGAAAATGGGTACACTAAATAAATACGAAAAACTTTATTCCGTCAGTCACAAATACGAATTTCAAAATACCCATTTTCATAATTCCGAATGGTTCAAAATTCCCAATATAACAACTCAGACTTATCGTTTGCTTTACGGCACCGTTGGCGCAGTGGTTAAGCGATTGACTGCTGCGCTGCGTGTCTCGGGTTCGATTCCCGCACGATACTAATATTTGTATGACCTACAAGTAGTTGTTCCGGGTCTAGCTGTTAGTGTATGTGAGTTTAAATGTTTGTAAACGCACCCACAATATATGAGAAATTCCTAGTGTGGGGCAACTTTTTTTTTAATTCCTAAATTTCAATATTCCTAACGTTTATAATAACTATTCTCAAAATACCAAGTTTCAATACATCGAATAACAAAAGTCCGACTTAATGATAATTCGAAACATCAAAAATACGAATTCCGATTATATAAAATACCGATTAATACAGTAAGTCGGTTTTGCAGAGATTCGTTTCTGTCACAAAATTATGTAGCACAACATGTTGACTTTTAGTTTATTCGAAGTATTGAAAATCGGAATGTCGTTCTTCGGAATAAAATATTTCGGAGTATTTCGGTGTTCCCGTTGAGTTTATCTGACGTCACTATGTTCGTAGTCTTACTAGGGCGGCATATCGAAGGTCTGCGTGTCAATCGACCGGAAAATCAATAGGTTGTTGAACTTTTAGCATTGAACTTGGACGTAAGCCAGGCACTTGAGCTCGTACTTTACGACTTTGCATTATTAAGGGCCTCTTAATAATGCAAAGTAGTATAGTTATAACCGGACCAACTACACTTTTTTGAAGTTTGGCATAACTTTACTTCGCTTTTATTTATTGTTTTACGTTCTATTTGGGTTAAAGTACAAAAACTTCGGAGTTAGAAGATGACCCTTAATTTATTTGTGTACAAACTGATAAATATGGTTTTATAGATAAAGAACTAAACAGATTTTTTTACGCAAGTGTCCGAAAATCTTTGACGTACCTGTGAAAAAACGCCATTCATCTCAAGATTTTATTACGACACTAAACGTAAAGGTTATCTTTAAAACAAGTGTAGTCAACAAACATTATCAATTATTATTTTACAAAGTGACTGCTAAAACCTGTAAAAAATATCAATGAATTGGCAAAATTTCAAGTTGCTCATAATGTCGCTTTAAAGTTGTGTAATATTGAGTTTATCCCTGCTCCGTGGTTTATCCATTTGGATTTTTATTTGTAGCAGCTTGGAGTCTGGAGTTATGGGCTCAATTGTTGGCCAAAGGCTCGCCCCTATTTTATGGGACTCAAACATAACTGGCGAAATAGGAAAAATTAACTTTAGAAACAAAATGAATCACTAATCGCATGCATCATCATTAAGTCCTAAACTGATTAACACTGTGTTCCTTTGTTAATTTTCTTTAAGTTCATGTAATTAAAAATACTCTTCGAAATCTGCATTGTGTATTGAGAAAAGTTTTTGGAAAGTTCGGGCTCATGCAAATCAAATGTATAAATATATTTGCCGCACCAGGATACCATTACTAACAGGATTTGGGTCCCCCTGCTATCTCTGGACGTCATTGTACGCACACCTGAACAGGAACATTGAATAATAGTATTCAAAAAAGAAATGCAATAACAATAGAAGCAAGCAAGCAAGAATCTATGTTACTAGACGATCACATTTACATATAAGTACAAGTCTATTTGTAAACCCAAATGATTTTTAAGAAATACTTTTTTACCTACCCAATTTTCTGCACATCGTCGTGCAATTAAAAACGTTTCGTAAACCATAAAAAAGAAAAACAAATTTAGATAAATAATTATGTTGGACAGCTCGCGCTTTAATGCTGCTGTGACGGTTCACGAAAACGATGATGTGATCCTGGTCACGTCACCACATGTGACGGTCCGTAAAAATGATCCTTGGCTGATAAAATTTTCGTTTTTCCTAATTACGTTAAACGTAGTGTTATGGTCGGTTTCCCCCTTAGGGGAAAAGGCCGCACTCCACCCCGTACGGCCCTGTAGAGCTCGTCTCCAGACTGGACACTCTCCCACCGATAGTAATTAAATGAATTCCCAAATATGAAGAAGTCTAATGCCTTGTCCTTTTATATTTATTATATTATTAAGGCAAGGTAATTATTGAATGAAATGATAAATAAGAATTAGGGATTCATAGTTATGAAAATACATTTGATGTGGTTTTAGAAAGCTATAAATAATACTGGGATGCAAAGTATAAACTTGTGAGCAACCTATACGATAGCGTAACAGGTATTTGGTCAGTCGTTACTCACACTCACACGATATCTCACATCTACACTCGGAGTACTTAGAGCAACGCTTCCATAAAGTGACGCAAGCGGCTTTACAGCAGCATTGCGTCGGCATCATGCTCTTTTGGAGACATGGTCCCTAGCAGTTCTTTCGAACTGATAACGTGACGAAGCGGCTTTCCCTGCGGCAACCGTGCGACCGTCCTTGTCTAGCAACGGAGCGGCTAGTTCCAGCGGCATTGCGTCGGCATCATGCTCCTTAGAAGACATGGTCCCTATCAGTCCTTAGACTGGATATGATATATATGTGGTCACCCAAACCCCTGGAAGTTCACTCTTCGCGCAACAAGTATATCTGCAAGACACGTGTTCATGTCAGTCCGACCGAATTATTGGTCTGAGATAAAGAATACAAAATTCTAGTATTACTAGATAGTAGAGTTGAGATATGGAAACTCAACAATAATTATTTAATATAGTTTAAAGTCCCTAGTATTGGTCGGAGCCAAAAGATTACAAAATTCAAGAATCACTAGATATTAGAGTTGTGGATCAACTCTCTTGAAAGTCTATAGACAGCCCCAAAGAGCATACCCTACACCACTTCCTAGTGTTTAAGCTGGGGAGAAGAAGTGGAGCAACAAACTCCCCAGCAACACGTCTCTGTCTAATTATTTATAAAACCTAATAACTCAATCAGCCTAGGATGATTATTATAATGAAGGACTCTCCCAGTCGCAGCAACAAACGCTCACACACATACTACCTTAAATACTAGATTAGTCTAATCTGGGCTTGAACCCAACTATATTTAACTTCTTTATTAATCGTTAGCCTACAATAGCCCACTTGGACGCGGGTGAGAGCTAACATCTGCAATGACTGCAATAGATCTCAATAGTGTGAAGGGGTTAAAGGAATCGTTACGCTTGCGCTTTAATAAACAATTTATAGCTACGTTAATTTATCCGATTACAATGTACCCAAACAGTGAGACTGGGAACCGTTTAGCAACGTTTGTCTCAGTATACGTGTTCTGCTAGACCTAACGCATAGAACCGCTAAAGACACTAATACGATTCTAACAGAACACGTTCCCTATGCACTAAATAAATGTCTTACTCAATCCTAGAGGCAGAGTACTGCGAAGTCCAACTGTCATTGAGGAAGACAAGTTTTGAGGAGTTAGTTCTAAACGCGTACTAATGTTAATTATACCCTTACGGTGGGTTAGCCCTCGTTTACTAAGACAACAGAAAACTAGCACAAGCGTACCGTAGACTCAGTCTGTAGCAAAACTCATTGCGATCGTACTAGGTGCACACCGAAGTGGTATTTCGTCACTTCACATTTCCTTAATCTTCCCCGTTTAGAGGATGCAGTGCAGCTATCAGCCTCAAAGCATCCATATTGTCGTGTCTCGATAAATTGTGTCGATTCAGTAATTGGCCTACCAGCGGCCGGGTGTGGGTTTTATCGAGATACGGTCCCTAGCAGTTCTTTCGAACGACTACCAATCCAGTTTGTGATTGTGTGTGAAGCCTACCCCCTCTCCCAGAAATGTGCTTGCATGAAGCCTCACGCAGCAGGTTCTGTGGCCAGGCCTTTTTGGAAACAGTGATCATCACGAACGTTTGATTGTTATAATGTAATTATAGGTCGGCTTTATAGCCTAGTTTGGTTTAGATGATTGAGTATTTACGGTTCTGCCTTCCATATGTGGTGCGTCAGTTAAGGGTCAACAGTCATCAAGAGTCAGGAGCGTTGGTGCTCAGTGTCAAGTATAGCGGAAGGCCTTCGCCGTATCCCTACATCAAACGCTGGTAACAAATATCTGTCATGGTATGGATTAGGAGGTGGTCTCGTAGTATAAGATAAACTAGCGTTAATTAGAAACTACTATACTAAATAAGAGTAGTTTCGCCGTGCGGGAATAAATGATCATTACTATCTCGTCAGCTATATCACCTAACTGTTGCCTATAAATCACAATACAAATCAATATGTCAGAACATTATAATGGAGAAGTCCGTTATTACGATTAACACACTATTACTAAAGATTAAAGTTGACACTTACTACATACTTCCTCGGTGGTGATTAGATTATAACTAACTTACGAAATACAGCACGCGCAGTTTCACCTCGGGCACAGCTCCTCACACTTCACAAAACTTAACGATCTAGCTTAGACTACGTCGCCCGCTACGCTAACTAACGTGGTCTTTAACCCACTATCAACTTAGTATATAATGCTTGGACCCTTACTGTCGTAATGGACATCACTTCTTCGAATTCCCTAAGTCAGATACGTAACTAGCCTGGACCCCGTCTGTCGCTTCTCACGGTACCAAATCAACTCAGTATATAATGCTTAAACCCTTACTGTCGTAATCGACATCACTTATTCGAATTCCCTAAGTCAGATACGTAACTAGCCTGGACCACGTCTGTCGCTTCTCACGGTCCCAAATCCACTCAGTATATAATGCTTAAACCCTTACTGTCGTAATCGACATCACTTATTCGAATTCCCTAAGTCAGATACGTAACTAGCCTGGACCACGTCTGTCGCTTCTCACGGTCCCAAATCCACTCAGTATATAATGCTTAAACCCTTACTGTCGTAATCGACATCACTTATTCGAATTCCCTAAGTCAGATACGTAACTAGCCTGGACCACGTCTGTCGCTTCTCACGGTCCCAAATCCACTGTATTGTATATAATGCTTAAACCCTTACTGTCGTAATCGACATCACTTATTCGAATTCCCTAAGTCAGATACGTAACTAGCCTGGACCACGTCTGTCGCTTCTCACGGTCCCAAATCCACTGTCCAACTTCTTCGTTCTCCTACCCAGTTCCCATCTCCCAAAGATCACTTAACTCCGCCTCCAGCCTCTATGTGTTCGACCCAAATTACCACGCTTTCGCAGAATATCTTTATGCCCGTTTTTGTACCACTTCTCAATTGTTTTAAGGGCCCAGCCGAGCATTTTATCGTTGCCAGATGAGGCACTTGCATTGTGAGTCAAACTTAGAAATCGGATATTTTACTCGTTTCTTAGAATTCGTAGAAAAACATTGCATCTTAACTGACGTAAAATATTGACTTGCGACTAATGGTTGGCATAAGTGCCAACCATATGGAATGGGTTCAATATTATTTCGCAGTTTCAATTAAATAGGATAACGTGTCAAGCTGAGAGACCATTAAATAGAGAATTAATGTGTTCTTAAGAGGCCCGATACCGTGTGACAATTTTAGAACAAGTATAATATTTTGTTATTAAATAGGAATAGATGACGGACAGTCACACTGCGTTTAAAATTAAACAAGTTTTATTGAACTCCTCTCAATTTAAGAATTCGGAAGCATTCCTTCAGTCGGGAACCAATCTCACTCTTCTAAAGCTAATCACTCTCTCTTTTTTTTTTCATTATATCCAAATTTAGATTCCTCCATTCGAAGGAGAGGCACGCTTTATTATTCAAAAAAAGCACGCTTTTAGGCTAGGTTCACACGGCAACGTCCTGCACGTTTTTTCACGTATTCGATTTTAAACGTACAACCAGTCGGGTGTTCACACGGTAGATTTTCATGCGTTTAATAACCGTTTTCACGCCGAATAGCGACAGTTTTCACTTTCTAGTTTTTTCTTCCTTCGTCTCGAAGTTTGGATCAACTACTTTCACAATTTCCTTCCAAGCCGCTTGAGTTGCGACACGATTTTTATATAAATCGGTAGTTTTATCCCATAAAACTGGCTTAGGTTTGACTAAATTAATTAATAATTTATTGTCTATCAAAGAATCGTCAATCATTTTGAATTAATCTTGAGATTGCTAACAAAATACGTGCGTTCTCGCCAAAAGTTACTCTAGTACTATAGACGCATTCGGTTGCTATTCGATAAAAAACGTATAACATCGTGCCGTGTGAATGAAACAGAACTATACAACGCGCCACTGCAAACCGAATACGTTAAAGTCTATTCGATTTGCTTGACAAGTCCGGTGAGTATCCGTTTAAACGTATAAAGAATGTACGTTTTTTTGCAGTACAAACGCCGTGTGAATGGTTCTATGAACAAAGTATGTGCCATTATTTATCCGTTAAAACGTAAACTGCAAAAAAACGTGCAGGACAATGCCGTGTGAACGAAGCCTTATTATTCAGGATGGAGACGCCGCGCTTTAGTCGCCATGGAAAGGGTACGCGTGCCAGGAGTACCAGCACAACATGAGACACAAGGAGTAGATCTAGGATATAACCTGGCTACTTCACGCTAGTTGGGGCGGCAAACCTCGGAAGGAGCCCTAATTGTAGGATAAACGTGAACGATGGTAATTTTGTAACTTGGACGGCCATATTATAATATTAACAAAAAAGCGTGCAATTAAACATAATATTTTAAAGAATGAACAAAAGTTGTAGGTATATGAAGAAGATAGTGTCGATGATGTGATGATCCTCCTAGCTGCGTACCGTGTCCAACATACTTCCCGATGTGTCAGCTCTGTCAGCATAATAAACAATAATTTCACTAGACACTTCACAATTTTAATTTCACAATAGATGGAAATCACAGGAAAAGCCTAGGCCCATATAAATTCGTCGGCCTGGCTCGCTTGTGCCCTCGGCTTCGCTCACGTTGAGGTTGGAAATTATCCCACAGAAACGTACTACCGGGATAAGAAGTAGGTAGGTATCCTATGTATTAAATTAAAAGTATAGTGAATACATGCAAGCCAACTTTTAGGTCACTGCTCAGAAATTGGGCACAATGTGTCGTGAACACTTGAACAGAGTACCGTCTTGTATGCATGCAATGTACTATCGGGCATAAAAGTATCCTATGTGTTAAATCCTGGCTATAAACTATCTGTGTGCCAAATTTCATCCAAATGCTATTAATAACAAATAAAAAAAAACTGGGACAATACTAATAGTGTGTATATGTATATAAGTATGTATATCAGTCATCAGGTTACCGTAGTACAGGCTCTGCCTAGTTCGGGACCTGAAGACCTTGTGTCGATGTTGTCCCATATTATTATTATTATTAATTATTGCACTACTATCGTGTATTCATGCAAGCCCAGTACTTTCAGTTAGGTTATTGCTCAGAAATTGTGCACAAAGTGTCGAGATCAGATACCTATGCTTAACGACGTGATTACCGAAATAAAGAGTAATCTATGTCCTAACTCAGGTCATCACACCTTCCCATGTGTTTCAGCAAGTATTTGGGTGCAAAACATAGAAGAAATATTTTACCTACAGATAGAGTTTTATCACACAAAGTGGGTCAATCATAATTGGGCGTGTAGAATATTGTAGATGCATCAGCACATTGCTTCTGTGTTCGTAAAGTGGTTTTGTCTAATAATGAGCGGTTCTGAGGTCGCGCACATATAAACCAGTACACACTACATATAGTACCTATGTGCATTATACATACACAGTAGCAGTACGATTATGGAATGCCTTGCCCGCGTCGATAAGGCGTGCTCAATCTTTGTTCACTTTTAAAATTCTGGTTAAAAAACACTTCCTCTCTCCTTAAACAACATCATCATTAGATATGGTTTCCTTGCTCTTGTTTCATGTTTATTATTGTATATATATATATATATTATGTAGATAGGTATATGTCTTATGTATTTATTGTATATGTAATTGGTACACTACCGACTACCTGCAGTATTGTCTCTCCTTTTCCCTTTAATCCATCCAAAGGTTGTCTGTAAAAGATCGCTTTTAGCAATAAATGTCACCCTATGTAAAATTTCTACATTTATATCTGTATATTTTTGGTGTACATAATAATGAGTATTCGGTTCTATTCTATACACAATTTGGACCAACCCACTTCGTGAGATAGAGTATAATATCTGTATCATCTCGGTCGCACCTGCAGGCGTATTTGTATATCCGGAGGATATAAAAGGACTCGTTTTGTGCAGTGTACGGCAGTCCATGGCCGGGGACCAGCCTGACCGATTCAATGGTTGGTACCTTGTCAAAGGACTCATAAAACAGTTTTATTATAAAATTGCAATAAGCATTGCACTTACTTAACTTAAACCTAAATACAAAAAGGCTACGAGGGTTCTGGCAAATCCGGAACAAATTATGTATGTATTTCGGTTAACAAATCCATGAGCAGGCAGTTTTAGTTATAATGATTGCACATCATGCACTACGCAATCATTTTTCTCTTAACCTTTTGTGTAAGTAATCAGACGTAGGTACCACATCTCAGTGCGAAGTAGGTAATATTCACAGATTTATTAGTAGATTATTACCACAAAACAGATACAAGAGTATCTGTTCTGTGGTAATAATCACACATATAAAAAAACATTTTCAATGCTTTTGAGCAATTTTCTGTTTAGCAATCGCCAGCTTCTGTCCAACCTTGACGCTACGGATGTTTGGTTGCATTCGCTGTGCTCTCAGTTTGTGAAATGAAATATGGAGCAAAGATGGAGTGACTGATGGAGTGAGTACGCATGCGCCACCCGGTAAATAAGCTTGGGGATGAGGCTCTAAATAATATAGTCGAAGAAACATTTTATTTGTTAAGTTTATTATAAAATCTACATCGCATTGACCCAATAGTACAGTTTGGATGTGAAATAAATCAATCAACGTTTTATTAATCAACGGGAAATAATTTTTACCTTTTTATTTTATATATTATATAATGTCACAATATGTAATATGTAATATAATAGTATGCTCTTAAAGAAGCAACAAGCTTTGATTAGAGCATCTATAAGTCAGTTTTTACTTCTTTATGTGATGCCATCCATATGCTGAGTTTGTGGACCAGGATTTCATTTTTATGTATGATAATGCAAGGGCACTCAGTGCAAGAATTGTTCGAGAATACCTGCATGACGTTAGTAGTATCGCAGTTATGGAATGGCCAGCAAGAAGCCCTGATGTGAATCCAATAGAGCACTTGGGATGAGCTGAATAAGCGTGTTCAAACTAACTAACCAGCTCCAGAAACTTTGCAGCAGCCAAAAACTGCCATCTTGGAAGCATGGGAGAACATTCAACAGCACGTCATAGTTGCATTAATTAATTCCACTCCGAACCACATGACGGGGGTCGTAAATGCTCTCGGAGGTACTAAACCAGTTACTAAATAAACGTTTTCTCTATGTAAACCATTGTTTTCTTCAAACATTTACGCTTATTTTGCCCCTGAGAGACGCCAAAAGACGACTTATTCCGATTTCAAAATTGGAACAATGGAAAACGATAGTAATTAGTGACTGGCTTCAAAATCACGTATTATTTTTTCTTTGTACTACCATTATTTAAAAAGATAGAGACTTTTAGACAAACATGTGCAGGGTGGCTCAATTCGGGTGTCCGGAAGTTTAGTTGCCTTTTAGCCTTATCCTAACCTGAACTGCAAACGATTATGGTACGGGGGCCGTACTATGACGTGTTAATACCATCATGGCGTGATTTTGTGGGCAAATAGCACAGATGCACCGACACTTTTAACATTCCAAAAAAATATTTTAAGGATTTTAGTAAATATCGAAGACACCGACAGCTGTAAACCTCATTTCCAAGAACAGAAAATATTAACCCTCCCCTCCATCCTTCCATTGTAGAAATATGCAAATTCGTTCGAAATTACCAACACTTTTACACGACAAGGGATAATATACAGTCTAAATATACATTACGCCACAAAAATAGGTTAAACATACCAAGCTCTAAGCTAAAAATGCACTCAACGAGAACACTAGTCATGTCAATTAAAATATATAATAAATTACCAGAAAAAATTAAAGAAGAACAAAAATCGAATATATTCACAAATAAATTAAATCAATTTTTAATATCTAAATGCTATTAATATCAATGAATATTTAAATGACAAATTTTAAATTACATGTTCTATAAAATAATTACAATCTAAGTATATAATAACTAAGTTCTCAAATAAAACCCTCTTCCTCTCTACTACTTTTGCTGTGCCCAAAAGGGTCCACAATGATCATTTTTGTAAACCTATCACTTAAGTACACATGTGGAAGCAATAAATATATTGAGTATTGAGTATTGATTCCGTTGCGAAAAAGAGATAGTGCCATCGGTCATGTATAGCTCCGTCTCTCTTTCACGCTGGAACAATGATGGAATTATCACGTTATAGTATGGCCGCAGGCCAAGTTCACACCGTACGTTGCTCAGCGATGCGCTTGCGTTAAAATGTGAAGTCAGATGCAATTCGAAACTTATACTAGGAGCCCAAAGGTTTCAGGAGCTTGATCTGAAACTTTGAAATTAAAATAAAAACACCTATTAGCCATAATATATTATTATGTACTAAGATGTACACACCTATGCCCAATAGGTATATTCATTGCATTGTAAATTATAGATAGCCGCATTTTTTCATACATGATGATGACCACGGTTGGGCTTACCACGTCATCATCCTCTTAGCCTTTTACCAAATATTTTAAAGTCGGCATCCGATCCAACTCAGTTTCTGGGTGACACGATATCCCTTGCTGGTACGACTGGATGTCGGACTTTGGGCTTCTGACTACCCGTGACGATAGTCAACGATCAACGCATGCAAGCCAGAAGTCCAGAACCAGCGGCTTAATTTGTTTTCTGAGGCACGGAGGGGTCTCAGTATATAATGGATGGTCATTTAGCTACGGACCGACCTAAGCAACCGTTGCTTAACCTTGAATATCGACCCGAGCCACTGTTATTACTAAGCCTTACGATTGCTACGTCTACAGATAATAATAATTTATTACAAAAAAATACGTGAAGTTATGATGTTCAAAATAAAATAATGATACCAAATGCACAAACAAATATTTAGCTTGATGGTCATTATACTCATTTGAGACCCTTTTCAGTTGATAGTCGACGGTTTTCTTTACAGGTTTACGTTCGGATCGTATCACAGACTCAAACTCAAAGCATTTATCGATACTTATACTTATCTCGTATATATAATTTTATAGAAAGGTAAAGTTTGTGAGGTTGTAGGGGGTTTTCTCCGGATCTACTGAACCGATTTTGAAAATTCATTCAACATTAAATTTGATAGCTCAATTCTTGAAGAAGGTTATAGGTTTTTCAACATCACGCTGTGACCATTAGGAGTTGAGGAAGAAAAAAAATACAAAGAAAGATAAGCGAAAACTTAGTAAGAGCGCAGGCGGGCGATGCGATGCGACGGGGTGGGACGGGGGAAAAGAAATTTCACGCGGATAAAGTCGCGGGAAGAAGCTAGTTTCAAATGAATCAATTACAGGCACTTTTGAATTGTCAAGGGGTCAGTCAGTCAGAAAGATGAAGCTAGTTGCCCATTCCAAAGCGTAGTAGGTACCTATGGAGAAGAACGGGCAAGATACTCCATGGACACTCTTTTAAATCGAAATATTGCTCCAAAAAAGTGGTTACATCATTCATGTTGAAACTGGTTTTATGTATTTAATGCTTGAGTCTTGAGTAAGGTTCTACGAGCCTAAGACAATTAGCCGTAAATATTTAGTAGCATGTCACAGACCTCGGTCAAAACCTTTAAAGTTATGTTCTTACGAGTATGCTCATCTAAAGAGAAACTGCTGCAGTTGCTGTCAAACGAGTTCATATTTTTTTTTTTTATGTTTCCCTAGTAACCGGTTCTACTTATATCAATCGGGTCCCAACACATGGCACAGTATAATCCGTAAACGTCACAGGAAATGCATCCAGCTGTATTCCTGCTGTTCTGGTGTCTGAATTCGGTGTTAGTATTGATCCTGTCCTGTCGCGTTGATACTGCGTCTACAGTGTGGTTGGTATCTGAGGGTACAGGAAAATTAATCATTTGTCTTCTAAATGTTCTTCAGGCGATTTTAGAATATTTTTAAACTATTTCGTATTTTTATCGTTTCAACAGAAGAATTACCTAACAGAATAAACTTAACGAAATGATACATGATATCTGTTGCTTTCAGAGATGCTACTCAAAAATATCAATCGTCATTGTCTGCGTTGCATTTTCCTCAATTAAGTTGGCTGGCTTGCTATCTTACCAGATGCATCTGAAGAATATCAGTATTTTACATGGAGCGACTGCCTATCTGATCCTCACAAGCCAGTGACTAAATGTTAGGTAATACGATACCATTGGTGAGATTGATTGTCAGAATTTAGGCTTCTAACTACCTGTAACGACTATCAAAAATCTATATTTTTTGTTACGAGTTTAATTACTAATAGGTACAGACCAAATTATTATTATTTTTTATTTATATATTCATTTATTCAGTAGTATTCATTTATATATACAAAGTTGCGATCATAAACTTATTGTAGTTTTACAGAGTTTTACCGTGCAACAAAATCATCGGCCATATAATTTAGCAAATTAAAACAAATTAAGTTCTTAAAATTAGAATGTAACAACATATAAATTACAACGAAACAAGTGAAATGAAAGCCAATATGTTTGAAATTGATACTTAGGTATGTTAAACTTAATGCTTCTGTACTACAGCATTTTATAATTCTGTAAAAATATCCGTGCTAGCTAACAGTAATTTAAAAAAAAAACAAGTCTAGTCAAGCCACAAGTTTCATAGACCTTATATCATGTGCCTCATACTTAATGATTTGTCTCATGCATTTTTAATGCAAAACTAGTACAAAAGTGGTTGAAGCAAGTTTGTAGTTCTAAAGGGCACATGTGGGACTCGAACCCATGACCTTTTTGTTTCAGATAACACGATGCTCTATTACATCCAGCTGAGCTAATGTGCCACTGCAAATAGCTTCCAAATTCGCGTCCTCTATCGTCCCTCTAAGTGCCTTCAGCGACAACAGCGCCCGACGCCCTTCAAAATAAACGGTTGCAGCTACGAACACACGCGGAACTACTAACAGACGCATTAACCCTTTTGATGGTCAGGCTCGCATTCAAACCATAGCAGACAGATGGCATTGATTTTAGTTTAATTTTTGCATTTTTGTTTTTCGTCAATGATGACGGTCGTGTTTGTGAAGTTTTGAGTTAGGACCCTTGCACACGGCGCGTTTTCTTAATGGTACGGCGTGTTATCCGCGTCGTAGAAATATCGTGTGACCTTGTAAATGCAAGGTTCTATGGTAAAGGACGCCGCGGCGCCACCGCCGCGCCGTGCCGTATAAACAGCGTATAACAAATTACCGGACGCCTTTAAAGATTTACCTTTGACCATGTTTTAAAAAAAAGGCAACACATTGATTGGTTGGAAATAAATGCTTTTACGATCTCAATGAATACATGTCATATCGCGGAGATGGAAATTGAATTCTATAATATCGGTTTATACCTAAAAATTAATTAATATTATAATTTTACTGAATCATCACTTTGACATTATAATATATACGTAAATACATTTTGGATTACAATTTACAATTATTTACATAGATAAGACATGAGCAATGATTATCACACGCGTGCTGAACACGTATAAACGATTCACCGTCTAGGTTTCTTTCCGAATTAAAATAGAAGGTATATCTGCATTTGAATAAGTCACAATGGTAAGCTGCCCGGTTTCCGCATCGTCTTCTTCTTGCTTGAAAAGCTGACACTTACAACTGGACAATCGAAGTATGTAATTATGTTTATGGTTTATTTTTATTATTGTATGTGTTCATATTTAATTTTGAAAAATTTGTAATTCTTTTGCCTTATGATCCTGTGTTGGTCGAAATAAACGTTTTTTTTTTTATATTTAACCTCTGGGCCATCACGCTACAACAAAACTATTTCAAAACACGCTTTACCACCAGCCACTTTGTGTTATAATAGTGTAGGACACCCCTACACATTGGCGTGTACTTAAATAACATGACAATAAATATTATGTTCAGTTGGCACTAGAACCTCACTTGTTTCACTCGTCTCCTCACACTATACCCGTACATAGCACATACCGCACAGTGGTGACCCGACTCGACGCGAACACAAGTGCACTCCGCATCGCATTACACGCGTCGCGAGAAGTAACAAATAAGTTTAAAAATACAATATCAACAGTATCAGTGTAAAAAGACAATACCGAGTGACAAAAATGAACCCACAATACGTACCGCCAACTCAACCTACCATTACACCGAAGGTAGAAGAGTCGTCTACAATCATCTCCACACTATCAGTAGCAAGTAGGATACCAGATTTTTGGCCAGAAAACCCACGGCTATGGTTCATACAAGAAGAAGCGATTCTAGCACCTCAGAAGACATCAGACGCAAACAAATACTTCATGGTTGTGGCAAAATTGAATAAAGAAGTTATTCAACAAGTAGCAGACATAGTTGCAAGTCCCCCGGAAAACAACAAATTCGAAACCCTAAAAAATCGACTCCTGCAAATTTACGAAGAATCTGAAACAAGGCAAGTTCAAAAATTAATATCTGAAATAGAATTAGGTGATCAAAAACCTAGCCAACTACTGCGCAGAATGAAAGAACTAGCAAGAGGAAAAATAGAGAATGATACACTAAAAATACTATGGCAAGGACACTTACCTGCAGCCGTCAGAGCAGTACTTACCGTTACATCTGCAAAGGACCTGGAAGAACTAGCGGTGATAGCTGACAATGTCATGGAGACTCATCAACCCACTCAAATCAGTGAAGTCGCCCGTCATCCTCCGGAACCGCCAACAGCATTCGACGTAGCAACAATTATGGCAGAGATTGCGAAGATAAACCTGAAAATAAACGAGATGGATAGAGGAAGATGGAAAACCAGGAGCAGAAGTGGATACAGAAAATTTTCACGTTCACGTTCAGGATCAAGGCCACGAATAACACCGGACAGTCCAAACTGGTTGTGCCAGTACCACCTAAGATACAGGAATAGAGCTCGGAACTGCGTCGCTCCCTGCAACTAGAAAACCAAGACGCCCACGAAGTCGGAAAACTAGACGAAGTGCAGCCAGTGGCGGGAAGTTGCGCAGTCACGGACCACCGTCTAATTGTAAGTGACCAAAAATCACACCTTAAATTTCTAATAGACTCAGGTGCATGTATTTCCGTCCTACCTAAGTTGCTAGTAAAAAACAAAAATGAATTAAATGTAAACTCAAATTATAAACTTTTTGCAGCAAATGGATCAGAAATAAAAACCTACGGTATGAAGACACTCTCACTAGACTTAAAACTAAGGAGACCCTTCACATGGATATTTATCGTATGTGACGTCAAACAACCAATACTTGGTGTCGATTTTCTCAATCATTTTAAATTAATTGTAGATATTAATGGTTGTTGTTTGTTAGATAAAGTTACTAACTTGGCAGTACGGGGAACGATCGCAAACCACTGTGGATCAGCGATTTCTACCGTGCGAAATGACCATCCTATTTATGATATATTAATAAAATATCCAGACATACTCAAACCCATGTCGTTCAAAGAAACACCGAAACACTCTATTTACCATTACATAGACACTACAGGTGTATATAGTGTATATTTTGTAAACCTAGACCTTTAGCTCCAGAAAGATATAAAATAGCCAAGGACGAATTTAATAACATGCTAGAAACTGGTATATGTCGACCGTCAAAGTCAGCTTGGGCAAGTCCACTACACTTAGTTCCTAAAAAAGACGGACAAGTTCGACCTTGCGGTGATTATCGAGCATTAAATGCTATAACTAAACCAGAGAGGTACCCAATACCACGCGTACAAGATTTTACATATTTGCTAGCGGGAAAAACAGTATTTTCTAAAATTGACATAAAAAAGGCTTTAAATCATAATATTTTAATCAACCCCGATGATATTTGTAAAACAGCGATTACAACACCATTTGGACTATATGAATTCGAACGCATGACATTTGGTTTCCGGAATGCTGCCCAAACATTCCAACGTTTCATGACAAATACTGTCTTATCAGGATTAGATTTCCTTTATTGTTACTCAGACGATATCTTGATTAGCTCAGTGGATAGTAAAACACATGTAGAACATCTAGAACTAGTATTTGAACGTCTTAACCAATATGGAATTACAATTAACTTAGAAAAATGTACTTTTAAAGCTACCAACATAGAATTCCTAGGGTATGAGGTTACTACATCTGGTGTCAGGCCCTTAGAGACAAAAGTACAAGCAATCAATGACTATCCAAAACCACAAAGTGTCAGTCAACTACGAAAGTTTTTAGGCATGGTAAACTTTTATCGAAGTCATCTACCTAGAGCAGTCGAATACCTAGAAATATTAAACAGATACATACATAAAACTAAAAAAAACGACAAGACACCGATAGAATGGACACCGGATGCAGATGAAGCATTCTCACAATGTAAACATGGCCTCACGAACGCAGTCACGTTGACATATCCAGTAACAAATGTACCTCAAGCACTTTTTGCCGATGCATCAAATAATTGCGTAGGTGCAGTGTTACAACAATACATTAACGGCACATGGCATCCATTAGGATATTTTTCAAGAAAATTGAATGACACACAAAAACTACAGCACGTATGACAGAGAATTACTCGCAATATTTCTAGCAGTAGAACATTTTAGATGTCTATTCGAAGGTCGTGACTTAATTATCTTTACAGACCACAAACCTTTAACATTCGTATTCTCAAAAATAAGTAACAAAAATAACAAAGAAAGTCCAAGACGCATTAGGCAACTACTCTTTATAAGCGAATTTACCACCGATATACGACACGTAAGTGGGCAGGATAACGTTGTAGCAGACGCGTTATCACGTTTAGACAGTGTAGAATGTACATCAAGCGTTGTAGACTACGAGAAATTAGCTATAGAACAAAGAAAATATAGCGAACTTAAAAACTTGTTAAAAGATTCCAGATACCAATTTAAGAAAATAGTTATTCCAAACACTAATCAGACAATCTATTGCGAAATATCAAACGAAAACGCTCGTCCTTATATAACAGAAACCTTTAGAAAAACCATATTTCATGCCATTCACAATCTTAGTCATCCAGGCACGCGTACGTCGCGCCAGATGATCAAAGAAAAGTTTTGGTGGCCAGGAATTAACAAAGACATAGGATTATGGACAAAGACATGTCAAAGTTGTCAGAAGGCTAAAATAACAAGACACGTAATTTCCAATCATGGAAAATATCCTCCAGTTGATAGATTTGATCATATACATATCGACTTAATAGGACCTCTTCCTATCACTTCAAATGACTATAGGTATTGTACACCCCTACACATTGGCGTGTACTTAAATAACATGACAATAAATATTATGTTCAGTTGGCACTAGAACCTCACTTGTTTCACTCGTCTCCTCACACTATACCCGTACATAGCACATACCGCACAATAGTAACAGTAATAAGTTCCAAAAACATAACAAAAAGCTGGTTCTTTACAGATACCGTTATTATTGTGTTAGTGTTCGAAATCTTGCATAACATGGTACCCAGTATTTATGGCACAAACACTACGACCTTTAAAATCACATTCCTGAAAGTCTCTTAGTGTTACATGAAAGCCTAGTGCTTCGAATATTGTATGGCCTGGATGGATCAATACTGTCTCCCAAGCACATGGCACCCCAAAGTGGTTTCCATGACAACGAGTGAGAACGAGTGTCCATGAGAACGACAAGTGTTCTCCCACTCCATGAGAAAAGTATAAATTACAACAGGAATCACAAAACATATTATAAATAATACAAACAAACAACAACAAAAACATAAATAATTACAAAAGGTATCCCGATTGAAAACTATTGCATTTTATTCTGTCTCTAACTCTGCTCCAATGATAAGTCATTTCTTGTTGCAATCCAGTTATTTATCGTTGGATATTTGCCAAAAACGTGTCAACCTATCCCTGAACTGCCCTATTCCTAAGTGCTACCCTCGATTAATAATGAAAATATAGACTGAACGACACGGCTTACAGAGACAAACCTTACTGATATTTGTTCAGTATTTTATAACGCTATATATGGTATATTATTTTGTTTAACTTTGCTGTTATGATTCTCAAAAGACGTCTAACAGAGCTACCTTTTCCAAGCTAACTGTGATTAGAAAACTATAGAGGCACGTATCAAAGTGACGTAATGTAACGTGCGTAAAATATTACAACTCTGCACTAAACCGTTTTATATGATATTCATCAAATAGCCAAACGACAGCGATTATCTTCGCAGTATTATGACACACAAATTTCATTTAAACATACACATTTTCCTCTCGTTACACACTATACACTACTTCCACACGTTATTGAATGAATTTTTTTTCTTGTACGTTTTTAGGAAAAAAAAAGTGCCGCTAGGATGACGTAGTTCCAGCGGACATAGTTTTTTATTGAATAACTCCCCAATGGTTGGATGCACAAATGTGTACTTACCATACACAATTACACGACGTCATACACTATATAACTGCTAAACTGAAATTAATAAATTCCTCATTTTTCCGCTGCGACTACGCACACCTAGATATCGTACACATACATACACACCTAACTTATTCCATAGGCCATGTTTGAAGGTCAAAACTAGGCCTGTCAACGATAAAAAATTTTTTGCTTCCGGTGTTACTAGGATTCCATAAGCACGGAAGCTATGGTTTGACTATCTATTCATGACGTATCGTGACGTCACAGATCGATTGAAACCGATCAGTGACTGGTATGAGAGCAGCTGCACACATGCAAGACATACCGACATGAATATACACCCACATACATCTTTTGATTACCATACCAATTTTGATCCCTCAGGCATTGTAATAAGGACTTTTATGAACGTCATACCATGAAACCAAAATCATGCGTCCAGCTTCCGTTTATTCTGTATCCCTAGTACAGCAGGGGGCGCGATGTCGATCCTGATAGCAACAGTTTCGCCGTGGTACGTGGATACTTATAGTACAGTAAAGTAAAGTACGTGAATACCAATTACTAATACCATAAAGTAGTAGTTCTATAGATTTGTCATTGCTACATTTTTTAAATTCTTTTTACCTATTGTGGTAGGGCAATGTTGTTATAGGTGCTTATGTAGAAATTATAACTATAACGGCTTTTAGGTGCTTATGTATAATTATAACACATTTTAAAAGAGTAACGGTGGAGTTTCTTGCCCATTTTTCTCCGTACGAAACTACCTATTACAAAAAAGGTACAACAAAAGGTAGTTTTAATTTTGTATTAATTACAAATGGTTTTTAAAGTCGATCAATTCTTATTTTCCACAGATTGGTCTCTTGGGTATACAATGTGACGAGTAACGATGATACGGATGACGAACGATGCTGAAAAAGCTTCAACGTCAGCTCGCCAGCACAAAAATATAATGATGGAAGCCAACAATAAGTTCTTGTAGTTTCTGAACACGCTGATGGACCATGGAACCTACTGATTATAGAGAAAATTAAATTTGTGACTCTCATACTATACATGTACATCAAAGAGAATTTTTTTCTAAATGCTGGTGGCTAACTTCATCTAAAACAGTGGAATCAACGAACCGAACTCTATCTACACGTCCATTCATGAACACGGGTTCATAGAAAGTGAAACTAGTATACTATAGCCAGACCTTCCTGTTCATGTTATCCTAGTCACTGCCTCTGTAAATAACGATCGGGACTAGTCCAACTTAACAAAATATGTTTGTTCAACATACGTCACCACGAATGCACTCTACCGTCGTCTACGTCTGCTGTTAAAAGCCATCGGTACTGATCACAGCTTTGACAATAATTAAATACACTTTACTTCACGTACCGGACTTTTTGGCAAAATGGCGGGTCTATTTCGTTAATTGCGTCACGGATTATGAGTTTTAAGGCTGCAATCGATTCGAGTGGCTCCATATAGACTCTCGTCTTTAACATATCCCCACAAACAATAATCCAGTGGTGTTCAATCACACGATCGGGTAGGCCACTTAACCGCAGAATTTCGTAAAATTATGCGATCGGGAAGTTCGGTTAGCAATTAATTCATTGTTTCGTTGGCTGTGTGACTTGTGGCACCGTCCTGTTGGAACCACATGTCAGTGATATCCATATCATCAATAATAGCCCAAAATTTAGTTTGAACGTCTCTTAAAATAGACCCGCCATTTTGCCAAAAAGTGATTAAGAATCGACATGTGAGAGCGTGGTCGTGGTGGACATTTGTCCGATATCCTTTTTCATTCATAACTGCCAAACCTTACTCTTTCTAATACAATAAAAATTTGAATAATTTTCATTTAAATTCTTTGTTTTATTTATTTATTTATATTCTTTATTGTACACCACAAAAAACATAACAACAAAAATTAAATTGAACACTACTTAATATACAATGGGCGGCCTTATCTTCCTTGTCGGCCTTATTTATTTGGTTTAAAAAAAACAAAGTTCATGTTGAAAAACCCTCTAGATAATTAATTATATTTCTGCCGCGCTCGTTGACGAGCCTGAGAATCCGTAACTATGGTAACGCTACGCGTTCGTTTTATCGGGAGGACAGGAATTGTAAAGAGTTCATAACAACCATAGTTGTTCTCAGTTCACAGCATGTCCGTGAAAACGGCATGATTTGGTTTTAGTATAGTGTTTATAATTTTTTCTTGGTACGTACGGTTTTAAAAACTGTTTACCTCCTTTTATTCGGTATTTGCATGAGTGAAAGTTTCCTATCTACATAATTAAAAAAGGCGTTTGTATTTTGACTGCTAGTATGTTGTGCTGTAGTATGTTGTAAATGCAGTAAATATAACAGAAATACGTGTTAAAATAAACTCAGTTTTTGTATCTGCTCTGAAGGCGAAGGCGCCAGGGTCACCCTCTAAATTTAAATTTTCTTCTAATTTTTTGCAATTTGCAGATCAGATTTACGAGGTTTAATGATGATCACGCAATAATTATTACTACAGTGCGTTCATTTTCAGGGTCGTAGCATAATAAAATCTGCTACGAGTGCTACGACCGCGTAGGCGTCGTAGCCATGACGTCACATTCGTCGTAGCAACTTTGTACACCTATTCTGTCTGAACTTTAAATAGGCAATGTGTTGATAACCGATGAAATAAAAGAAGATTGTATGAAATTACAAATATGTTTCTTTTTTATTTAACTTCAAGCACGCTCTGATTTTTTAATCGTCGATTGTTTATTATGCGAGAAATAAAAAGGTATTTGACAGTTTTTATTTGGAAAAACTTGCACGTTGTTTTAAGCTCTGGTCAAACTGAAGCGAATCATGCGCGGTTTACGAAATGAAATTTGTTCGCACCGATTGCGTCAACAATCTTGTATGATGAAGGTGTTCAAACTAGCGCTAATAGTCGCGTGACTTATTGATCAGCAAAATAATTCACACACCCAGTTGCGTTCCACGTCACGCGCGGGATTTGCCTCAGTGTGGCCAGAGCTTTCAAATTTTATGATAAGCGACACGCCTATGGATCGTGGTCGGTGAGAATTTCGCAGTAATGGTCGTTGGAGTATAATATTTATGATTACTGTATGATCTGTTGGTTGGTGCTCGTAGTGATACTAGCAGTTGCTGAAAATACGGCTGTAGCACTCTATCACTAACTCTGTCTAAACTTGCGCTAGCAAAATTCAAATAATGTACGAACTATAAAATATATTTGCAAGTTAGCTCCTTTTCCGGGAAGCATCCAACCATAGATTCGTTATGAGTATGCCTGAAAAGACCAAATAAAGAAACCAAACCTAACATTAATTTTATTACAATAGTTTGTATATACGTATTTCACATTTTATATATTTAACCTTTTAACCTTTGTGCTTCCATTAATCAATTTTAATTTTTGCAATTAAAATTGGTTAGCGTGAATAGCGTGCAACTATCAGCGTGAATATAACCTACTGCAACCAAAAAAGACAGAAATACCTTTGTTTGACAAAAACTCTGTTTTAGTTTGTATCGAAGATACTTTGTTTATTCAGAATGCTGGGCCGCAAAAGGGACGAATAAAAGCCTGAGATTAGAATGCTAAAAGAGTGACCAACTTCACGTAACACCCGCGTGACGACGAGTATTTCTTTTCCTCGTCGTCACACCGTTGGTTTTACGACACCTTTTATAAATAATAGGGTATCCTGTCAGTTCACCAAAAATTAATTTACAAATTTTTACTTGACAAGCAAGGATTGGCAAAAAACATGATTTGTCATTTCATCATTATACAAAAATAAAGGAGATTGCCACGGAGCAGGTCCCTTTTGTGGTATCGTGTGCCTGATTTTAATAATTACCTAAAAATATTCCATTTTTTTTTGTGTACAGGGTATTTTTTATACCATTTCTTTCACCCTGGGAATTAAGTTAAAGTTAATTAATAGTTGTTATACATTACGTTGACATCCGTTTGATTCAATGTAGTCTGTGGTTTGATTGGTAAAAAAAAATTACCAAGTATCAAAGAATTAAATAACTAATGCCATCTTTTAATCAATTGAGTAATCGATATAAAAATAAAACGATTAAACAATAAAACAACAATTATTGTTATTTAAGTTTTGTATAACTTAAAGGCAGTTTACATATTTAAGAAGATTTGCATTGGGATCCTACCAACTAAAACAGGCGAGATCCTATTATGGGGAACACATAAGAGCTATTGGTACTTATACCCAAATGCCCTTTCTTTGGTATTGTTCGTCGAATCGTTAAGCTCCTTAAGTTCTGAGTTGAGCTGCACGGTTACTGACAAATGCGTGCACTGACTGGACAGGTCTACTCAATCTGTGTGGTTCTTTCCTCAAAAGACCATTTCAGACACAAATCTACATGGTCCTCAAAGATTATTATAATATTATTCTAATTATTGTGAATGTGAGAACTATGTCGGTCATTGGTTTTAGTATATTTATTTTTGTTTTTTCTCAGCGTAATCATGATCTGGCAGTTTGAGTTATTTATGCGGCCTACTCAAATGTCCTTTCTTTAGTATTGTTTGTCGAATCGTTGAGCTCCTTGAGTCTAAGTTGAGCTGCACGATTACTGACAATTGCGTGCACTGACTGGACAGGTCCACTCAATCTGTGTGGTTCTTTCCTCAAAAGACCATTGCAGACACCGATCTACATAGCCTTCACATGATCTGATCAAGATTTTGTCTGAACTTTAAAAGAGACTGTGACCTCCGAGTTTGTTTCGGCCTTTCTTCTCAGAGTAGTCAGATAGGAAACGCCGACCTAATCTAGTTTAAAAAAAAATATGATTGACGTGTAAAAGTGTTTGTTCAAACCTACTTACAGAAATAAAATCATATATCATTTATAATATTGAAGTAAGCAATGCTGTTTTGGAAGAGGATTTGCCCTTAATATTGGGTCAAAATAATTATTTCATTAGGGCTAGAATTAAGTCCCGCCAAGTGAGCAATAAAACTTATTACTCTTATTTATTGATTATTAAAGATGAAAATCGGGCAAATACTTTAGATAGTATCATTGCTTACTATTGTAACTGTCTAGCGGGTAACCGTAAAGTAGGGTGTTGTGCTCATACTATGACCATATTATGGTATCTGAGCTGGGGCCGCTTCAACGATGTATGTGCTCCAGCTCAATTGTTGGATGATATATTTTATGAAGAATAAATGGTTTATTCAAGTTTTGATTTGTTTTATTTCCTTTGGTACTTAGACATGAACTACCTATCAATATCGTTAATTATGAAAGTCCAACTGTTAATTATACATTTTTTATCATAATTATCTAAAGGGTGATTCTACACCATCTATGAGTACCTATCTACTTTTTATTGTGCTGAGACATAATCCCATCCCCATATTGATGTAAAGTAGATAGGTAGTAGAAGTAGGTACTTAATCTAAATAGAATAAGGAGGAAATGTCAATGTCAATTTCTAATTATAACCTAGATTTTTACAACAGAAAAACAATGATATCTCTTGAACCAGGGTGAATAAATGAAAAATGGTTTCTGATTATGAAAATACTATGTTTTTACTATTATTTGAAACAAAAATCTTCAGGGCACAACAATTTTCCACTGGGACCCAACTTTCCTTACAAATCGGGAAATCTCCTTTGCCAAATAATTATCCAAAAAACTTTTTTTTTAACAACATATTATTTTACAAACAATTCATTTTTTTTTCTTTTTATCTCATAAAACAACGTTTGGGATATATACGATTTACATATTGACTTATTATTGCGCAAAATCCTAGAAAAAAAAAAAAAAAATAATATTAGTGAGGTATAATTATGCTGTTGGTTCCCATCTGACCAATTTTTTTACCATCCTAATATCTTTACTCGCAAAAAGGTTAGGTTGCGACCCCCTATGCAAAAAACGATAAGAATACACAGTATTAATAAACTGTAGGCGAGTTGTCCATTAGGTATTTCATACATAGTTAAAATATCCAATATCATAAAAAATAACATTAGATGAATCAAAATTAAGTAAGTAAAACGGTAGTTGAGTAAACCAATATGCGTTAGATAGTTTAAGTAGATGGGGGATTTGTCTATTACAAGCACAACACTAAAGTTATGATACAAAAGGTGTAGCAAAACTAGCGGTGTGACGACGAGGAATAAAAATACTTGTCGTCACACTGGTGTTACAATCTGGTGTGACGTGGAGTTAGGAATGGCTAAAAAGGATGTGTGATGTTATGCGAATGAATAGAATAATAAATGATTATATAAGAGAAAGCCTTAAAGTGGTGACTGCAAAATAGTGTGGATATCGGTTTCATGGGTATTGGCATGTGATGTGGAGGAATAAGACAAGTCTTAATTATGACTATGGCTAGGGAATGTGGCTATAAGAGTAGGGGAAGCCCAAAGAAACGTTGTATGGACTATGTTAAATGCTAGAAAGAGGGTGGGTTACTACAACTGAGATGGCGACTATTAATAAAGAAGTGAAGTGAATAGATAATAGAGAAGTATGGACGAAGAAGACATGCGCCGACCCTAAATAATTTGTGATAAGTGTATGACAGTGATGACTTTGTTTTGTTCATAAGTACATAACCGCACTTTTGACATCGTTGAACTTTCGAAAGATACTCGTCGTTTATGGTGGTCGTCGACAAAGACTAAAGTTTTTTTAAGATAGACTGTGTTGTCTTGCGTACGTAGTACACAGAAAAATTGTGTAAGCATGGCAAACCGCTGTTATTGACTGAATTTCTAGATTCGTTCTATACCAGCAGGACAGCATAAACGCTAGGAAGTGTATTACAAACAACAACTACATTGAAACGCTAGGGGCGTGACTTCATGTATGCACTACCCTAGCAATATGGGAGGAGCGGACTAGCCGCATAGTCGGGGAGTGCCAGTTGTAGTTACTTAATAGAGGGAACGACTAGGCGAACAGGAAGAGCATTTTTTTGTCTGGTAGCGTCCGGAATCAGGCGGGAAATCTTCGGAATAATAAGTTAAGACCGACTGCTGAATGATTTGAATGCATTTCTTACGTGTAAGTCAATGAAAGTTTAATAATACGGATTAAATTCACCAAACTTCAGGTTCTATCGGCTTGTTGAACACTTTGGCAAGAAAACTTGGAGACATCAAAGCATTTATAAAACACAGATGCGGCATTTTTTGTAAGAAATGCCGTACTAACGGAACTGAGTATGTTTATATCAACAGGCTACTATACCAGACAAGCATGATTAGAACAACGTTCATAATTTCAGCCGAAACACGTCCACTGCTAGACGAAGGCCTCCCCCGAGCATCGGCACTTCGACCGGTTCTAAGCTTTTTGCAACCTTTGGATTCCTGCGGTCTTCACAAAGTCATCGGTTCACCTTGTAGGAGACTTCAAACGCTACGTCTTCCGGTACGCGGTTGCGACTCCAGAACCTTAACAATGTTACCCCAATTTAATAATGAAGAGGATACTTAAGTAAAATTATTTGGCTTGAGAATAAATTATTAGGCTAGAGAATTCAATCTTCTTTCTTTTCCAAATCTGTTTCAGATTTGAGTTTCTGTATTCATTGAAAACATGGCGCAGTCAATTATTTGTTTCACCTTTGTAGTGCTAGCGGTCGCTTTACCTCATTTTGCGATACGAATATACATGTGGGTAGAGCAATGTATCTGTGAGTGTGTATTTTATATAAAGAGATTCTAGTTTTTATATTTTCCTGGTAGAGTTTAATGTATAGAATGCATTTTTAGTGTACTGCTCTGTCTCTCTCGATCTCAGTTTTCTTGTATTAATATAGACTAAGATGGTTATGTAATTAATTCTTATTATTGAATTTTATACTAAAATACTTCTAATGTCACCAATAACTCTAACCAGTTTTATCTGTAAAGGGTTGTCCCTTTTATTTTGAGGTTTAAGGCCCTCCTCCTATTGTGTCGCAAAATATAGAACGATGCTCCATCATTAATGACATTGATTTACATTCTGTGATTACTTTAACTCACACACTGACTTATTACTTGATTAAATAATTTGGAAAGTCGTATACTTTTACAATGTTTGTAAATATGTGGACGCCATGTATCTATCACAGAATTAACTTATTTGTCATTGCTACATTTATTAAATTCCTTTTACCTAATTGCGGTAGGGTAATTTTTATTATAGGTGCATCGTCTTCACATATAATTAATGTATACAAAATATTGTAACACATTTTAAATGAGTAACGGTGGAGTTTCTTGCCCATTATTCTCCATACGAAACTACCTTTTGGAAGGGGCGACTAGAATCAATTCTATTTAATGTCGACGTTCAAAAGTGCCTTTTATGTGCCTATTTGAAATAAATGCTTTGACTTTGACTATTAAAGGCAACTTATTGCAGACAACAATTTTATTAATGTAAGGGCGAATGCGATCAAACTTTAATAACTACCTAATTAGTAGACAGAGTGTACAAGTACAAAGGATATTTTGGCACCTTAATGACATTGACAAGGGGGCGTTGTTGGTAAACATTTGTGAAATTGTCAATGTCATTAGGTATCGGCAAATCAAGATGGCGGCGTTAGTTCCGATTTTGGCCACGCGCCACAATAACATTGTAGCGGTGTTCATTGTATGACTCCCTAACCTATAACATTTATGAATTTTGACAGTTTTTCCATACAGAAGTTGTCAGTTTTCCATTCCGCGGATAAAGTTTAAAATATATCTATCTGACTTTGGTAAAATCTAATGCCCGTTTACACTAAAACTAGGCAATAATTTAGGTGTCGCCTAGTGTTAACACGTTGTTTAAGAAAAGCGTAGTTTTTAACAATGACACATGAATGCAAAACTTTATAATCAGCAGGAAAGTGTAAGCGCTAGGATGTGTGGTGCTACAACTTCACAGAAACGTTAATGGCGTGTTTTCGCGTTTGCGGTAGTAGCTAAAAAGGCAACGCAAACTGTTAAATGTAGTCAGAGAGTAGGTAAAATTCTAGTCACTGATCATAGGGACCTTACTAGGAATTTATAAGCCAGTAGAATGTCGGGTTTTACTACTAACACGGAAATGCAACCCGATACTGCCTTTCCGCCTCTAAACATGTGCTGTACTCCTGAGAACCCAGGATGGAACTTCTTAACTTAGTTATTGTTCTGAGTTCTTAACTGAAGTACCTGTCAAATAGAAAGAAGGTCCGTTCTGCTCTAAAATCCTAAACAAAGAGAAACATTAACCGAAAGTTTTTTACTGTATGAGCGGATAAAAATTTAGTAATCGATAAGTTATTGGTAAACACGGACGGGTTACGAATAACAATTAGGCAACAACGAAACCGTTCAAGAGCGAAAATGAAAATTACTAAACTATGACCTATCTGACGTTATTGGTACAGGAGCACCGCGGTCGTGGCTGATATCAAATAACTACACGGACAGTTACGTGGTTCTGTGCCTGACGATATGACCCCGAAGGCATGAAGAAAACTTTACTCGCATTTAAAAGATTTTACGAACAAAATTCAAAAGTTAACTTAACTTCAAAAGTTTGGTGACACTATTAGTGATATCTTCTTTTGTAACATTAAAACTTTTACCTACAAATACAGTAATAATGGCATTTGGATCCAATTCGTTCCTAGTTATTCATTCATATTCATTTAAAGATTATGATATTATTATTTTTGCATAACTGTGTGGGTACCTTAGTTCTTAATCTAGTTTTAGACTTAACAGTCTGTCTAATCCTTATCGAAAATGCATAAAAATGAATATTGCCATTTAAACTACTCAAATTATTTTGGGTTATTTCCAAGCGCTAGTTAAGCAAGTGAAGGAAAACAAAACAGAAGCTTATTTTTTTTGTATTAAAAAAGATAACGTCCATTTTAGTGGCATGAGTTTAATTCAATAGCTAAGAAGTTTTGCTGATTTAATTTAAGAATCAGAAAATGAATCATATTCGTATAGTTAAAATCTCAGATCATATAAACACAGTGATCTGAGGTTAAAATTATAAGAAAAGGAGACGAGAAATATTCTGAAGGTATTTACATAATTGTAATAGTAAGTATTAACGATGAGCTATGGTGTTTTTTTCTTGAAAAATCGATAACAGTTGGGGAAACTCTCGCAATGTATTCTACCCTAGTACCAAAGCTGCCTCTTCCACGATGTTACTGCGAGTACCGTACGTAGGTAGTCCGCAACGGGACTTCCGTAATTATTTAAGCTATATAAATAACATTAAGACTTACGTAAAAAAAACAGATGTCTGCTTAAAGAATGAGAGCGATGGTGGCCCAGCCCTCTCCCTCCCCCCTCGACTTATGTGTCGCGTAGGTTCTGGTTTCTGTAGGTAAATACAATTATTGTTGAACAAAAAAATTGAATTATTTTAGCATTTCAAAATTAAAGTGCTTGGCAACGGTCAGTGATTGAATTAGAAAAATAAATAACAATATTCTCCGTCAGTATAATTTGTGCGGTAATGTGAATAGAGGACACTTCGAGAATTTAAAACTTTTGTGTTTTTGTTGTGATTGTGTGAATAAAAAAAAATATGTGACTATGCAGTTGCTACAATGGAAGCAGTAAAGGCGTGAGTAAAGGCAGTGGGTGTTATTGCCACTATCAAAAGGTGGTGTCGAAAAAAGCAAAAGACATGAATGTTATTACAACAAGCAAAGAAAGGCAAATAGTTCGTATGTGCATCCTTTTTTCTTTGCTGCCAGCTGCTAGTATTCCTGAAGGTCGCCAAATAATTTTGACAAAAATCGAAGCCGTCTGTTCAATGCACCAGTTTGGAAATTATTTCGAGAAGCAATGGCACAGAATAAGTCCGTCCATCTTGAGTTGTGCAGGCCAGTGCCATCGTACCACCAACACATTGGAAGGCAAGGATTGGCGTCACAGATTAAATCTATTAATTCCGAAAAGACCAACTACCAACTACTTTATACCAAAGTTGAGGCAAGAAGCCAAAAACTGCGATAAATATATTAATTTAATAAAATATCGAAATACCTGCATTGTATTGTATGAGTTGTTGCTTTTTCAATACAGGTTCTAGCCAGATTACACCAATGCTAACACAAAATCTACTAGACAAAGATAGCAAGAGTGAAACGACCATATTGCTGTTACCGCTTGCCACCTCATTCATACGAACTCTGTTGACGTAAAAATAGCGTAAACAACTGCGTTCTTGACCTATCGTTGTTCCGTCGCAAAACTACTAGGAAAGTATAAATCGGAAAGATAAAGCGTTTAATAAAGCTCGTTCTTTTTTCAGAACATAATCGTATTTCTACAAGAATTCAAGTTTACATTCAGAACTTGAACTCGAAAACATTAAAAAAAAGAAATACCAGATAATGTTTAATGAGATGTTTACTTAGTATAAGATACTTTAGTATGTATTATTTAACCATTAAATCTAGGGTTCAGTCAGGATATCATGGAAAGTCTGAGAACTGTAAAAATAGGTAGTTTTTATACAATTTATTTTTCATAAATCATTTTTACCAAAAGCCACCACGTTGTTCACTAGCCACGGGGCGACTGACGCACGTGGCCTGGTGCTAAAAGCGCTTGCGTGAAAGTGTGAAGTCAGCTCAATTACGTGACAGAATACTTGGAGCCTATGAACACCACAAGCGTGAGTCGGAGAGTTTGTGACTACTAAAACGTTATAAGAACTACTGAAGCACTCGTGGAAGCACTGTACTATACTCAACTTTCACTAGATTGGTTTTAAGTCTAGTATTATTTGCATTACGTAGGCACTTTTGTACGACTCTCTTGAGCTCCAGTCACGAATTACATCGAAAAAATATTTTTGAGGACTACGATTAATTTCATAGGAGTCATGACTGAAATATGACAAAAATATTCAAAAAATGGAAGCGACGAACAAAACTGAACGAATATCAGGAAATATTATTTTGGGAGACCTTGCCGTTATTGCTATATTAGTATAGTAAATCGGGGCGACACTTCAAAATAGCTATATTTAGGCAATTAAGGTATTTAGGTTTATTTTGGTAATTTGGCGCTTATTTGGCAAATAACTTATAAAAAATAACAGAAGCACAATTAGAAATTACGTAGGTAAAACTCAACCGTTATTTAAGACTGAATTAGTTGCAATGAGTTTCTCTAAGGTAACCCTTTTACGTATGTAGTTATTTATAACTTAGGGAGGTAATATATTTACTTCCTTTTCACAACGAACATCACACTATCTGCATCATTACCATGGAAACCGCTATGGCGTGACATGTGCTCGGGAGACAGTATTTATTGATCCATCCAGACCGTACAATGATTAAACCACTAGGTTTTCATAAGCCACTAAGAAGCTTTAAGAAGTGTGGATTTTGAAGGTCGCAGCGTTCGCTCTGGAGACGGCGGAAATTCCTGTATCAATGTACTTACCGATATAAAATTTGTAAGTTATGTTTTTGGGGTTTCCTCGGCCGCAATGTTGGGTGTTTTGGTGGCACCGGATTAAGTAGCTAAATAGCAAAAACGTGACAAACGTTAGTGGTAAACGCGACTCAGGCCAATGAGGTCAGAGTCATAGAACTTATAGCAGGTCAATATTATACGGAAAGTAAAGTATCTTGCAATTTTGTACCATGTGGTGCCACTGTAAAATTTTGCCTTGACATAATCTACTCATCATCTCAAAGTCTAGAAATAATCTGCATCGCGATAATAATCTAGGAAAAACAAGTATTCGTTCTCCATTGTTTGTATTTGTATCTGTTAGTATTTAACAACCAACCAATCAACAGGAAAAAGCCTTCTCGCTTAAAACAACCTCTCAGAAAAAAGCATCGCACGAAATAGGATGAAAAAATTAAATTATTAGCAGTCTTCATCAATTTTGTTTAAGTTAAAACTGCAAAAGGGTATGCATCGCACGAAATGCGATGAAAAAAATGAAATTTCTAGCAGTCTTTATCAATTTTGTTTATAAAGAAGTTAAAACTGCAAAAGGGTGGCGGGCACATGTGGGACTTGAACCCACGACCGTCGCGTTTCAACCCTGTACGCGAATGCTCTAGTCTATCCAGCTGAGCTAATGTGCCAAGTACAGCCTGCATCCAAATTCACAACCTCTATCGTCCTGCAGTGCATGGAGCGACAACAGCGCCCTACGCCCTTGACATTTTCAGTTGCGGTCAGAAACGGAACTACCGCACTCCAAACGTATTTGAAGCTTGGGGAAATAATTCACACGGGCCACACAGATGGCATTTATTTCAATCAAACTAAAGCAGCAACCTTAGAAGTATACATTTCTAAAGTATCGAAATTAATAAAAAAGAATAACTTTAAGAGAAGCAGATGACGAGAACAAATAAGAGAACCAGAAAACGACCTCAATGAATCCTTTAGCAATCATTTTACTTAAGACAAGCTTTTTCCAGACAGTTAAATATTTCATTACACTTCACCTTTACATAACAATGCATGTACAACAAATAAAAACAAATGTACTGACGAAGCTGAACGTGTATTATGTCTAAAAATAAGCAGATCAACACAATTATTATTGTATTTACAAACAAAACTGTTCTTTTTTTAGTTTGTGTTAGCGTGTTGATAAGAAATATGGCCAAATCTTTCCCTATTATAGCGTTATTAAGCGTGCTACGTGGTGCTACGTTATGCTACGTCGTAGCAAACATTAAGGCTACGAGAGCTGCGCGGTTGTAACAATACTGACCGTCTGAATAAAACGTTAAAGTAACTGTTACCTCATATTTCCATTGACTAACTATGCCAAAAGAATATGCAATCACTTATTAATAAAAGCCTTGCCAAGAATTTCGCGGTCACTAATGTAAGGTCAATCGCGGCACTTTAATATGAACTCACATAGTATCTTGAACTACAAAAACCGCCCTTGTTACAAAATAGGTTAAACTTTTACGTTCTGGCTACGAATTTTTTTGCCGTAACGACGAAACCCACAAATCGCTTCAGAGTTACTAGGAACGCATAAGCATAAATTTTTTGCAAAATGTCTCTAGAAATATCTAAACAAACGGAGAAGACCGAGGGGGCCTCATTTTGTTTTGCCGCTAGATTGTGGCTGGATCTGCCCTTGACTGTTATAGTTAGAATTAAATGATGCGTTTTAGCGTTTTTAAAATTGCCCTTAGGGGATGAAAGTTTGTATGGAAGTTCAGCATTTCCGAAGTAAGAAATAAACATGAAAATGAAATATTGGGGCTTTTATTATTGCACACGAGTTTCGAAATACTAATATGACGTTCTTGAAGGCAAATAAAAAAGGTAATTAAAGATTACCTATCAATTTTTAAAGGCTTTATCCAAATATTGGCGTAATTTTTTTAAATAATATCTTATCATTGCTAAAGGTGCTACTCTCAAAATAAGCCTCAGGGATCATTCAAGTGACACTGTGGACAAGTGACATTGTCCGTGAAACAGATTAACTGATTATTATTCGACCATGAAAAATTAAAAGGTATTTTCTTATTTTGTTTTGCTCCCAGTATTCAGAATGACTTCACTCAGTGTCGGTTAATCAGTCACTGTCACGCTGAATGCGTTGTTCTATAGAAATATAAACACTAGTAAACTAATAAACTTTCCTCGGTTTTGTATTTTCGTTGTTTGCCACCGACGCGGACGTCCGAAATTAAGGGTTTTTTTGGAAGTCAGATGTTTTTTCTTTTTTTTATAATCTTTTTTTGTTTTCACGTGTTTGCCGTCGTATTTACCGCACAGAAATTCATATACCACTACTTTCTATGTAAACAGAAATGGTAGGAAGTATTATAACATCATCAACATACACAAAGGCATGCAAAAGGCAAACTTAATCAAATTCGTATTAAAACACCGCGCAAGCTTCCTCTACCAAAAGATGAAATTATTTTGAAAATCGGTCCGTAATAAAATTGATTGAAATATGGAAGAACATATTAAATAAAAATGAAATATACTGACGAATTGAGAACCTCCTCCTTATTTTGAAGTCGTGTAATACCCCAGCAGCCGTCGAAACATTTAAAGTGTTTTTATTCAATAAAATAAATTAGGAAACAGAATCAAAAATATGAATATCAACAAATATTATTAACGAGCAGTGGCCCAGTGGAAACAGCCGCGACTTACGAAGTGTGTACTGTTGGTCGTAAGTTCGACTCCAGATAGGCACTACATAAATGATCTGAGGGCACTACACTGTGTGTAAGTTATTTCATCACCACTGTTCTCAAAACAGTGATGGAAAACATCGTGAGGGAAACCAGTATGTCCTAGAACATGTGACATCCACCAACCCGCACTGGGACCTTGCATGGGTTACGGCCCAAACCCTCTGATGGAGAAGAGTCCTGAGTGTCAGCAGTGGAAATATTATAGGCTGATTATGTATGCGTGGAACAAACATATTAGTTTGGCAGCGGTGGGAACAAAGATGCGGGCAGAAGCTAGTCTATACTTAAATTATACTCGTGCTTCGTTCTCGAGATTAGTAACCTGAAATAATAAACCTATTACTTATTTACACATGTAGTATCACCCAGGTTTCACCACTTAGCTCTGTATTTTAACAGATATAAGGGTATTTTTTTTGCGGGCTTTACGTGCCCTAATACTCCGCTTGTCATTCTCGTTACAGTGCTTCACCACTGCACATCTGTTTTTCATCGTTACAGACGAAGTGTTTTTTAACAAAGCAAAAATGCCGAAGAGCTAGCGTGATAGTGACATCGACAAATTAAGCAAAAAGTTTCGTAAACTGGAAAGTGAAATAAAATGTGCTAAGCGGCAACGTTCTTCATCCCGAGAGGACTCCATGCTGTCTGCGTATAATAATAATAATAATCTTTATTTTTCTCTTCACAAAGGTTCACAATAGAAACAAGTTTAACGTTTAGACAAAAGCATAAAATATGATCCTTTGTGAGAGACTGGCGTCCATACTAGGATACCCTGTGTGACGGATCACCAGCTCTCACCCCGAACTAACCTAATTAACATTAACATTACAACGGTAAATTTTTAACTCTAGACATTTTATGAAGGGAAAAAAACATACATGTATAAATTTAATGAGTTAACCAAAAAAAAAACAAGCATAGAATAATAAAAAATTTGTTATAGTATGTATGTGTAGTGTGGTGTAGTGTGCAGGTGTGGTGTGATGTGTGCGGAGATGTAGACTAATGCTGTGAGTGTAGATGTGTAGGGTGATTGTTACAGTCAAGTACCCGAAATTATTAAATATTATGAAGGAACTATGAGTAGCTGCTCAGTGTCATCATAGTCCAATTTTTGTAACCAGGCTGAGAGTGTTTTCTTGCAATGCTGTTTGGGCCTCCCCAAACAGCGTTGCAAGAAAATGATGCCCTCGCATAAATTGATAAAATTCCGTTAATTTTATTATACAAATAATTTCCAACTACAGCCTTGCTATTGATGACTATATAATTAAATCTGATTCTCAAGTCGCCGCGGCCTTTGAAAATTTCTTTGCAGAGATTCCCGTATCGACTACTAAATCTCTAATCTCTTCACCCACTGCTGCAGAGTCTTTACTTAAAGAAAACATTCCAGTTTGTGATTCTGAATTTCATTTCGAATATGTCACTTTTAAAGATATAATAATTAAAACCTTTCACACGTTAAATGTCAAAAAGACTGCAGATTTATGGGGTAATTCTGTGGACGTTGCTAAGTCAATTATAAATATTGTAGCACCTACTTTAGCTGTTATTTTTAATAATTGTATTGACCGTGGTGAGTTTCCTGATCTTATGAAAAACAGTAAAATAATACCGTTGTTTAAATCGGGTAGTACATCAGACCCTACTAATTATAGACCTATTTCAGTGCTACCTACATTTAGTAAAATTTTTGAAAAACTTATTTTAAATCAAATGCAAAGATTTTTTAATGTACATAAATTACTGCATAACAAACAGTTCGGTTTTACAAGGGGTCGTTCAACTACTGATGCCGGAGTTGAACTTCTAGGGCATGTATATAATGCATGGGAGGACAAATGCGATGCGTTGGGCATCTTTTGCGATTTGTCCAAGGCATTCGATTGTGTTCTTCATGAAACATTAATCAGGAAACTGCACCACTACGGAATCCGGAACGCCTCTCTGGATCTTCTTACTTCTTATTTAAGTGATAGGATTCAGACAGTTGATGTTAACGGGAAAAGATCTCCCGGATCGGTAGTAAGAATGGGGGTCCCTCAAGGCTCAATTCTAAGTCCATTTTTATTTCTTATTTATATAAATGACTTGCCTTACCTCATAAAGGATGAACATGATATATTGCTGCTTGCAGACGACACTTCACTTTTATTTAAACTCAAACGTCAGCAGCTGGTTACTGACAATGTAAATAGTGCCCTCGCAAAAGTAGTAAACTGGTTTAATGTTAATAACCTTCTTCTTAACGAGAAAAAAACGAAATGTATTAAGTTTACGATACCTCATGTTAGACAAGTAGTAACAAGTATTCTCATAAAGGGTGAAGAGTTGAAACCCGAAAATACCACAGTATTCTTAGGCATAACTTTGGATGCCAAGCTTCAATGGGGCCTCCATATAGATAAATTGTCAAAGAAGCTTAGCTCTGCAGCATACGCCGTTAGGAAAATTCGTGGTTTAACTGATTTAGAGACAGCCCGTTTAGTATACTTTAGTTATTTTCATAGTGTAATGTCGTACGGTATTCTGTTGTGGGGAAATGCCGCTGATATTCAGACGATTTTTGTTTTACAAAAAAGGGCAATTCGTTCAATTTATAAATTAAGTCCCAGACACTCCCACAGAGACAAATTTAAAGGGATTAATATAATGACTGTGCCTTTGTGACTGTCCGTCACCTATTCCTATTTAATAACAAAATATTATACTTGTTCTAAAATTGTCACACGGTATCGGGCCTCTTAAGAACACATTAATTCTCTATTTAATGGTCTCTCAGCTTGACACGTTAACTTATTTAATAACAAAATATCCTATCTCCTTGAAACTGCGAAATAATATTACCCATTCCATATGGTTGGCACTTATGCCAACCATTAGTCGCAAGTCAATATTTTACGTCAGTTAAGATGCAATGTTTTTCTACGAATTCTAAGAAACGAGTAAAATATCCGATTTCTAAGTTTGACTCACAATGCAAGTGCCTCATCTGGCAACGATAAAATGCTCGGCCGGGCCCTTAAAACAATTGAGAAGTGGTACAAAAACGGGCATAAAGATATTCTGCGAAAGCGTGGTAATTTGGGTCGAAGACATAGAGGCTGGAGGCGGAGTTATGTCATCCTTGGGAGATGGGAACTGGGTAGGAGAACGAATAAGTTGGGCAGTGGATCTGGTACCAGGAGAAGCGACAGACGTGGTCCAGGCTAGTTACCTTACGTATCTGACTAGGGAATTCGAAGAATTGATGTCCATAACGACAGTAAGGGTCTAAGCATTATATTATACTAAGTTGATAGTGGGTTAAAGACCACGTTAGTTAGCGTAGCGGGTGACGTAGTCTAAGCTAGATAGTTTAGTTTTGTGAAGTGTGAGGAGCTGTGTCCGAGGTGAAACTACGCGTGCTGTATTTCGTAAGTTAGTAATTATCTAATCACCACCGAGGAGATATTTGGTAAGTGTCAACTTTAATCTTTAGTAATAGTGACTAAATCGTAATTACGGACTTCTCCATTATAATGTTTTGACAGATTGATTTGTATTGTCTTGTATAGGCAACAGTTAGGTGATATAGCTGTCGAGCTATTAATGATCATTTATTCCCGCACGGCGAAACTACTCTTATTTAGTATAGTAGTTTCTAATGAACGCTAGTTTCTCTTATACTACGAGACCACCTCCTATTCCATACCATGACAGATATTTGTCACCAGCGTTTGATCATAGGGATACGGCGAAGGCCTTCCGCTATACTTGACACTGAGCACTAATGCTCCTGACTCTTGATGACTGTTGACTCTTAACTGACGCACCACATATGGAAGGCAGAACCGTAAATACTCAATTCTTCTAAACCAAACAAGGCTATAAAGCCGACCTATAATTACATTATAACAATCAAACGTTCGTGATGATTACTGTTTCCAAAAAGGCCTGGCCACAGAACCTGCTGCGTGAGGCTTCATGCATGCACATTTCCGGGAGAGGGGGTAGGCTTCACACACAATCACAAACTGGATTGGTAGTCGTTCGAAAGAACTGCTAGGGACCGTATCTCGATAAAACCCACACCCGGCCGCTGGTAGGCCAATTACTGAATCGACACAATTTATCGAGACACGACAATATGGATGCTTTGCGGCTGATAGCTGCACTGCATCCTCTAAATGGGGAAGATTAAGGAAATGTGAAGTGACGAAATACCACTTCGGTGTGCACCTAGTACGATCGCAATGAGTTTTGCTACAGACTGAGTCTACGGTACGCTTGTGCTAGTTTTCTGTTGTCTTAGTAAAAGAGGGCTAACCCGCCGTAAGGGTATAATTAACATTAGTTCGCGTTTAGTACTACTCAAACTTGTCTTCCTCAATGACAGTTGGACTTCGCAGTACTCTGCCTCTAGGATTGAGTAAGACATTTATTTAGTGCTTAGGGAACGTGTTCAGTTAGAATCGTATTAGTGTCTTTAGCGGTTCTATGCGTTAGGTCAAGCAGGACACGTATACTGAGACAAACGTTGCTAAACGGTTCCCAGTCTCACTGTTTGGGTACATTGTAATCGGATAAATTAACGTACTTATAAATTATTTATTAAAGCGCAAGCGTAACGATTCCTTTAACCCCTTCACACTATTGAGATCTATTGCAGATGTTAGCTCTCACCCACGCCACGTAGTGAAGTTAGGAGAACTGGTGAATGCCGAGGGCCATGTCCAAGTGGGCTATTGTAGGCAATCGATTAATAAAGAAGTTAAATACAGTTGGGTTGAAGCCCAGATTAGACTAATCTAGTATTTAACGTAGTATGTGTGTGAGCGTTTGATGCTGCGACTGGGAGAGTCCTTCATTATAACAATCATCCTAGGCTGATGGAGTTATTAGGTTTTATAACTAATTAGACAGAGACGTGTTGCTGGGGAGTTTGTTGCTCCACTTCTTCTCCCCAGCTTAAACACTAGGAAGTGGTGTAGGGTATGCTCTTTGGGGCTGTCTATAGACTTTCAAGAGAGTTGATCCAAAACTCTAATATCTAGTGATTCTTGAATTTTGTATTCTTTGCCTTCAACCAATACTAGGGACTTTAAACTATATTAAATAATTATTGTTGAGTTTCCATATCTCAACTCTACTATCTAGTAATACTAGAATGTTGTATTCTTTATCTCAGACCAATAATTCGGTCGGACTGACATGAACACGTGTCTTGCAGATATACTTGTTGCGCGAAGAGTGAACTTCCAGGGGTTTGGGTGACCACATATATGTCATATCCAGTCTAAGGACTGGTAGGGACCATGTCTCCTTAAGAGCATGATGCCGACGCAATGCCGCTGGAACTAGCCGCTCCGTTGCTAGACAAGGACGGTCGTACGGTTGCCGCAGGAAAAGCCGCTTCGTCACGTTATCAGTTCGAAAGAACTGCTAGGGACCATGTCTCCAAAAGAACATGATGCCGACGCAATGCTGCTGTAAAGCCGCTTGCGTCACTTTATGGAAGCGTTGCTCTAAGTACTCCGAGTGTAGATGTGAGATATCGTGTGAGTTACGACTGACCAAATACCTGTTACGCTAGCGTATAGGTTGCTCACAAGTTTATACTTTGCATCCCAGTAATAATTATAGCTTTCTAAAATCACATCAAATGTATTTTCATAACTATGAATCCCTAATTCTTATTTATCATTTCATTCAATAATTACCTTGCCTTAATAATATAATAAATATAAAAGGCCAAGGCATTAGACTTCTTAATATTTGGGAATTCATTTAATTACTATAGGTGGGAGAGTGTCCAGTCTGGAGACGAGCTCTACAGGGCCGTACGGGGTGGAGTGCGGCCTTTTCCCCTAAGGGGGAAACCGACCATAACACTATGTTTAACGTAATTAGGAAAACCGAAAATTTTATCAGCCAAGGATCATTTTTACGGACCGTCACATGTGGTGACGTGACCAGGACACATCATCGTCATTTTCGTGAACCGTCACACCTTCTCAGTATATTTATGAAAATCTTTTGTATGCACATAAAAATATTAATCTGTTTAAAAAGTACAGTGATATCCATAATTTAAATACTAGGAACAAGCACAAATTTGTTGTTTCTACTACCAGGCTCAAGAAAATAGGTGGCTCGTTTATCTAAACGAGCCACCTATTAAGTTTATTATAAAAACGTATACATTGGCAGATGCCAATGTATACGTTTTTATATTTTTTTTTTCCTAGCCACATTCAAGCACTAAGCCTTAATAAATTCAAATCTTTTATAAAAAGGAAACTATGCCAGAATGCCTATTATACTGTCAAAGACTATATTGAGGGCAAAAAGGCTTGGGATTGAGTTGCTCCAATAAAGCACAGGCAATGTTAATTTATTTTATTTCGTTAACTATTTTTACTTTTAATCTTTGCTATAAGTATCTATACTTATTTACATATACAATGACACTAATATTTACTGTAAGTATTATATTATTTTAAATTATTGTGAATGTGAGGACTATGTGTGTTTTTGTTGCAGTTTTAATCATGTTCTGGCAGTTTGAGTAGCTGATGCGGCCTACCCAAATGTCCTTTCTTTGGTATTGTTCGTCGAATCGTTGAGCTCCTTAAGTTCTGAGTTGAGCTACACGGGTACTGACAAATGCGTGCACTGACTGGACAGGTCCACTCAATCTGTGTGGTTCTTTCCTCAAAAGACCATTTCAGACACAAATCTACATGGTCCTCAAAGATTATTATAATATTATTCTAATTATTGTGAATGTGAGAACTATGTCGGTCATTGATTTATTTATATTTATTTTTGTATTTTTCTCAACGTAATCATGATCTGGCAGTTTGAGTAATTTATGCGGCCTACTCAAATGTCCTTTCTTTGGTATTGTTCGTCGAATCGTTGAGCTCCTTGAGTCTAAGTTGAGCTGCACGATTACTGACAATTGCGTGCACTGACTGGACAGGTCCACTCAATCTGTGTGGTTCTTTCCTCAAAAGACCATTGCAGATACCGATCTACAAGTACATAGCTTTCACATGACCTGACCAAGATTTTGTCTGGACTTTAAAAGAGACTGTGACCTCTGAGTTTGTTTCGGCCTTTCTTCTCAGAGTAGTCAGATAGGAAACGCCGACCCCATCTAGTTTAAAAAAAATATGATTGACGTGTAAAAGTGTTTGTTCAAACCTACTTACAGAAATAAAATCATTTATCATTTATCATCTATTTATCAAGAAAACTGAAACGTCGACGGGAAAAAGCAGTATGGAACCGAGTAGTGGGACAAACTGCGTATTTACGTCGCTTACCTTCAAAAAGAGTAGGATTATATGTAAGAAGAGAATGTTTACGCAAGATAGTATTTAAAATGAAAAGTCGACGTACAGTTAACATTCCGGTTCGCTCATAAAGTCCTCTGGTGGGAAATAAGAAAGGCAGGAAATTGGTGACCTTTAGAACGGCCCTTTGTGCACGTTCGATCCGGAGCATTGAAGTTTTTGTCGCACCACCCCATACAGATATGCAGTACGAGAGTAACGATTGGCATAACGCAAGATAGACTGATCGCAATAAGTAAGTGTCTGCAACATGACGAAGATTTTTAAACACAAATATTAGTTTACGGATTCTAGTGGAAAGAGCATCTATGTGCGGGTGAAAACTTAGAGTGCTATCTAGCATGACGCCCAGATACTTTATTGAATCTGTTTTATGAAGGTGGGGACATAAGCAATGAGTACTATGAGACAAAATGCACGAGGATGAATGACCTGTAATTTTGAAATTATCTAGTTAATAAGTGGGTTTTTTTATGTAGAAAGAAATATAGTTTGTTTTGTCTACATTGAGAGCGAGTCTATTATCAGCTAGCCAGGACAACACCAAATTCAACCCCATCCGTGCACAACTGTAAACTTCGGGCCAGGTGTTGGCGTCATACAAAAGCGCTGTGTCATCAGCGAAAGTTATGATCCTTCCGCTGGGCATCTTGACCTCACAGAGGTTGTTGATAAAAGTCAGAAATAAAGGGGGACCGAGGATACTGCCCTGTGGGACGCCGTGCACGACAGGAAGTTCACTACTGGTCCACTCGTCTACTTTAACTCTCTGGTATCGGTTGGTAAGGTAGTCGGAAAAAAGCTTCAGTTGTGCATCCCTCACTCCAATGCTCTCCAGCTTCCTTATCAACAGTGGGACGGAGACTGTGTCGAAGGCCTTGGCAAGGTCCATAAATATTACAATAACCTTTTTGTTTTCGTCAAGTTTTTCAGTAACAAACTTAGTTAAACCGTGAATGGCGTCGCTGGTCGATAAGCCAGATCGGAAACCGAACTGAGAAGGTGATAGCAGTGAGTTGTCTTCCAGGTAGTCGACCAAGCGCTTTTTCATGATCCTCTCCAACACCTTAGATAAAGCAGGCAGGATGGAAATTGGCCTATAGTTATTGACACAGGCTCCATCGCCACCTTTGAAGATAGGACGAATCTCTGCTATTTTCCAGGCATTTGGGAATGTGCCAGTGTCAATGGCAAAGTTGCAAATAAAAACGATTGGAGACACGAAAATTTTGTCTATACCTCTTCATAATGATGGTAGAAATGTTGTCATAGCCAACAGCGCAATCAGGCTTCAGACTATGAATGATATTTTTAACCTCTTCCAGTTCCGTGGGGAAAAAGACCATTGAGTGGGGATGAAGGTTGACCGGTGGGGAAGGGATATATGGTTACCAGAACTACACCGGTCAGCGCTATTTTTGCCGATGTTAACAAAAAATTCATTGATTAGATTAGTAGAAGAAATAGGATCTTGGGTATTAATAAGCTGACTGGCCTCATTTTTAGATTTTTGTGTGTGAGTAATGTCTTTTATTGTGTTCCATAATCTTTTGTTGTTAGTTTTAGCCGCAGTTTTAAGTTCCAATTTATCATGTTCCTTTTTTATCTTTTTTAAAAGTTCGTTACAAAAATTTCTGTACCTTTTATAGGTTTTTATTATGGTTTTGTTTTTAGGATTCTTTTTTTGCTTTTTGGTGCAATTTGTCAGTGTTTATCAATGAAGGTATGTTATTTTTATTGCTAAAAATTACAGGCGTATCATAAACAAATCTCTTGGTCGTGCAATACATTAACAAAGGTTCGTTGAATTCACGTTGAATTCTGTCCTGGATTAAAGGAATTGGATACAATTTTCAAAAAAAGCTCACAAGAAAATCTACCTTCTGTTCCTGTTTTGACACAAACTGAGATGAATGACTTTTACCAAATTATTGATAGTCTCATGACAATTGGCGCTATATCCGAATGCGCTCCGTGCGCCAATCAATTTATATCGAGTATTTTCTTGTGCCTAAACCGAATGGCAAGAAAAGGTTTATCTAAAAGTTTGGCACAACATGCATTGATTTATTCGCGAGTCGTATTAACAGAAAATGTGTTAAATACATTGCTTGGCATAGAGATCCAGACGCTTTCGCAATAAACGTCTTCACAATTAGCTGGTCAAAGATGTATTTCTATGCATTTCCGCATTTACCAGATAGTCGAAAAACTTAAAAAAAAAACTGGAATAATCAAGCAAAAGGCATCGTAATAGTATACTTTTATGGCCTACGCAGCCTTGGTTCCCCATGTTTAAAAAACTTATTAATTAATAAAATCGATTACCGATGTACTGGGGTTTTTAACAATGTTTTTTGATGCTGGAACTAAATACAGTAATTTGAATAGTTTTAAAGCAGCCCTATCCTTGATATTGGGACCTAGTGTCTCCAAAGAAGAAAGAATATTAAGGTTTTTTAAAGGTGTGTCCCGTTTACGTCCACCCATGCCTAGATACAATGTAGCGTGGGATACCTCGTGCGTTTTGTCTCACTTAGCTACTTGTTATCCTAATGAAACATTACTACTAGATCAACTGACAAAGAAATGTATAACCTTATTAGCTCTTGTTACGGCCCATAAAGTCCAGACCTTTTCGAAAATCAACTTATAGAACATTGAAATCAAACTTAACGAAATCATAATAAAAATCCCTGACTTAATAAAAACATCAAAAAAAGGAACCAATCAAATTCTCTTAGTATTGCCTTACTGTATACAGAAAAAAGAAATATGTCCTGCACAGAAATAAGTTGATTATATTGATATAACCTCGTCGTTACGTAAAAATTATACTTTATTTATCGGATGCAAAAAGCCCCATGTGACCACACAGACGCTGTGTCGATGGATAAGGAGCACGCTCCATGCGAGCGGGATCGACGTATCCGTATTCTCGGCGCATAGCACATGACACGCCTCTACATCTAAGGCCCACCAGCTAGGCGTAAATATTGACCTGATCAGAAAAACCGCTGGCTGGTGTAACAATAGAGCTACGTTTTTCAAATTTTATCAGAGAAATATACGTATAACTAAATATGACCCGTCAGCCTTAGCAAGAGCTATTATTAATAATACAGATGATTAAACTTTGATCAAACTATGTAATTGATTTAAAACATAACTATTATCATATAAAAGTTAATTACATTTCCGTACTAAGTAGGTATACTTACCTCTAAGATGAACATAAAAAACTAACTTATTTATAATTATGTATTAGCATAGATACAACATGATTTTGATGATGTGATTAAATTTAATATAATATTGATTCTGATATTGTTGTTGAAATTTTCAGAATTATACCTCTCAAAGTCTACATGTGTAAATAAGTAATAGGTTTATTATTTCAGGTTACTAATCTCGAGAACGAAGCACGAGTATAATTGATGATTAAACGAACTTACTTGTACGTGAAATTCGATTATAATTCTACGAAGTGCTTCGTTCGAAGAGATTAGTAACCTGAAATACCCTCTTATCTCTCAAAATACAGTGCTAAGTGGTGAAACCCGGGTGATACTACATGTGTAAATAAGTAATAGGTTTATTATTTCAGGTAACTAATATCGAGAACGAAGCTCTTCGTTTAATTATGATCGAACTTCACGTACAAGTAGGTTCGTTTAATCATTATATTATATAGGGTGTTATGTAAAAAAAAAGAAAACAGAAAATAAACAAGGTTTACAATGAGTTGCAGAAAGTTCCAGCACCTTAGTAGTCAGCGCTGAGGCTGCTGAAATTCTGGCTCCGCAGTGCTCTCAGTTTGTGAAGTAAAATGTGTGCAGGAGACTATGACCGGACGTGGTCAGAGGGTGACAGACGTGAGAGTGAGGGCCTGTAGTTCAACTGTGTTTGACAATGGGACATTTCCTAACTTTTCTCTTGCCTTGAGAAAAGTCTACATATACTATACGAAATATACCACTATATACTACATACTATACGAACTGTCTAAAAGCACATAACCCCCCCCCCCTCTCCCCCCAAATAATAATAGTTATCATAAAAAGAGTTTTTATGAGCAAACAAAAAATTCTGCACGACGGCGACGATGGTACGTTTACTATACATATTTCATTTATTTATTGCATATACGTTAAAATACTTATAAGCCATATATAACCCAACTAACTATTTACATTAGGTACTAAACTAAAAACCTAAATAATATATTATACAAATAAATACAAAAACAAAAGGACACTTACAAACAATGGCTTTGAAGTACCTACTCGTAGGGCACGCCACGATAGCGGCGGTAAGACCCCTCTTTGAGGAGTGGCTAGAGAGGCGTCACGGCGTCCTCACCTACCGCCTGACGCAGGTCCTCACCGGACACGGAAGTTTCGGGAGGTTCCTGCACATCATCAGGCGGGAGGAAACGCCCGGGTGTCACCACTGCGATGATCGCCCCGAGGACACGGTGGAGCATACGGTGGAGGCCTGCCCTGCATGGGCGAAGCACCGCCGTGTCCTCGTAGAGGCGATCGGCAGCGGCGGCGATCTCTCACGCCCGGCCTTGGTTCAAGCCATGGTCCGGGGCGAGGGGGAGTGGGAGGCAGTCGCCTCCTTCTGCGAAGCAGTCATGCTAGCGAAGGAGGTGGCGGGACGGGAGAGGGAGAGAGTCTCCCGTCCAAGCCGCCGCGGTGGACGCTCCGGGCGTCGGGAGCCGCGTGACGACTCCCGGCCACCGTAGGCGCGGGCCTGCGGGCGGTGAGTAATGGGTAGCTCACCGTCCGATCAGGACCAGGCCCGTGCTGGACGGCGCGTACGTGTTCCACGCGCGCCTCAAAGAGATGTCAGCATCATAGAGGGGGCCCACTAGGGCCCAAGCCTGCCGGGAAAGCGGGATCATCCAAAAGGGGTACCGCTGACCCGGTACATAAAGGGCCAAGGAAGGAACACGGGTGGGTTTTAGTCAGTAAGAGTCTGACACTCCCTTCCGCTCCACCCAGAGCGGGAGGAGTCATTTGATGATTTACCATCCTCAAAAAAAAAAAAAAAAAAAGTACCTACTCGTCCGCTTCGCTGTCATCCGCGATACATATACTTTTAATATCCACTTAAACTATTGATAATTATACCCATTTCATTTAGCGATGCCCCCATTGGATGAGTATAGTACGTTTTATTTTTCTTATCATTTAAATTTAGTCCGTCACCGGTCGCGTTAAAGTTACTACTAACGACTTATAAACGATACTCAAAAAAAAAAAAAAATCAGACAGCTTCATTTTCCTGTCTTTTGGTTTTTTCATTATTTTCATCATTTTAGCCAAAATAATAATATGTCCACGACTTGACATTGGTTAACCTAGTTTTAGGAACTAGATTTTAAGGTAAAATTATTTACTTCATTGATTACTAGGAGTTCCGCAGAGGATAAAATACCACCAATATGTGGATGTAACAAAACTTATTAATAAATGGCTAATTATCTGAAAAATATTGTCTTACAAAACTGTCTTATATTAAAGTTGTTGATAATAATTGTTCAGTATTACATAACGCCTCCTTTTTATTAACTAACACACTGTATTTATGTGATATTTTAAAAGATATGCCTACGCCTAAATACCGCAAACACTCGTCTAAAAAAAACGGTATTATTGTATCGCTCCCTAATTAAATTCGAAATACTAACGCAATGATGCAGATTTCTTAAATAATTTTGGTTGTTAAGTATTAATTATTACCTAACCAACTGTTTTCCTTAATATTTTTATGACTTTTATGTCATAATACATTGAAAATCTGCAAAAGATGTTTTAAAACCGCTGTCGAATGAAGCAATCCCTGTTAGATACCTAAAACAATATTCAAAGGCTCAATAAAACGTACACAATTGTAGTCTTTACTGCCAATGATAGAGTGTACAGTCTGGTATAACGATACAAGAGGTAGTTGAGTCACTGCGGCCGAGCATCAAGCCTATGATGGTTCATAGACTCCTAGTATCAAGCATCGTATTAGTGGCGCCTCGCCTCCAGAATTTCACGCAGGCGCATTTCGGACCAGCCCACGTGCTTTAGATACCACGTGGGAAGCGTAGACCTTGTTGATGCACTGTTGTTGAAATCACGGAGTATTTAATTCTTGATTAAAACAACTGAAGATCTATTAAAGGGCTGATTTAGCCAACAATCAATGAATCAGTTAATTCAATATATCAAGTATGGAAAAACTGTCCTGAAACTGTCTGAACTATTGTTCTAGTCATTTTGTGGGTGTGTTCGGTCGTTGTGCACAATTATTATTAATAAACAAGGATGCGCGATTAGTTAGCTGCACCAGGAGGTCATTTGCACCGAAGAGATGACTAAACCATCAAAATTATATACCATTAGATATCGCATCGTCATCGAACGAGTTCCGGAATACATTTTCATTTTTGTATGACTCTTTGCAGATGATGTCTTCAAAGCATACCTAACTGGGTACTCCTAGGAGTTAAGGACCGAATAATTTCGAATACTGAATTTATCATAGCTTCAAATATTTTTTTAGTAAACACATTTTAACAACTGTGTTGGAGTCGGTTTCCAGTCTAACCGAATGCAGCTGAAAACCAGTATACGTGAAGTGACTGCAACACGATACCGCTTGATAAGACTGGGTGTCAGGCTTTCGGGCTTTTAGCCGCCCGTAACGACTGTTAAAGATCTAAGAATAATTTTATTACAAATAAGATGTGAAAAATATTTAAACATAAATTTTAATTGACCAGAATATGATGGCACATGTCATCAAAATTGAAATGTCCATCAATAAAATGTGAGAGCGCGCTGCATGCGGCGTGTGTTTTCATAGTAGTTATATTTTTATAGTAATAGTTTTCATAGTACTTAATAACAATCCGTCTGTCTACACAGCAACATCGCTTCACCACATGCTACTTACTACAATATTATTTATTATGTACTGGGCAATGTATAGGATTTCATCAAAATCAGCACACCAGGGCAACATAACATATGAGGAGGTTATTGTCTATAAATGACGCATCAACAAGATTTACAACAATTTTTTGATGTTAAATCATAACGTATTTATGAATGATTCAAATTCTTCAGAAATCGGCATACACTGTTAAAATAACTTTCAGTTGACAGAAAATTATGGATGTTAATTAAACGCTAACCAGAAATGTTTCTAGTTTATTGTATGCTACTAGCACTACACTTGCTGAGTTGTCCGCGAGCATTTCAAATTGTCTCATTCCTTATGAGTTTATTTTCTTATCTACCCTAAATAAAGCAATTTCTACTTTTACATGCTTCTAAAAGTGGTATTCGATTTCAACCTCGAGAGGTAGAATTGCCAAAACGTACACACTCGTGTATGTTTGTATCTTACTAAAAGCTCCTATAGTTAATTTCATGCTGCTCACTTTTATCAACAGTAATACAACATTTTGTAATTAAATATAAATAAACGTGTATTTTTAAAGCAACACACATGTTTAAAAACGCAGAAATTCAACAGGAACCAGTTTCTAATCATGTGCCTCAAACTGTATGATTAGTCTTGTGCATTTATAATAGATTACAATATAATTATCTTTATTCGAGTATCCAAGACTCAAAAGCTGTTAGTAAAACTTATGACTATGTTAGTAAACACTGAATATACAAACAACACAACAAATAATGGTGGATCATTGCTGCAACAACCCATGAGTAATTGCACAGCAGCGACCCACATAAACACAGTCCAGGCGACTGGCAATCATGCTTAGGATGCTGTTGGTGCTGCCCCACACCCTGCGCACCAGGGAAGCGCACCTTTTACGCATTATTGTGTAAAAACAATCTACATGCGCATCCGCGAACATCCGCGACGCACTACAGAAGCGGGGCAGCCCCACCAGCATCCTAAACGCGTTATTATACTGAACGCGGTGAGCACTGTACGATCTTTGCGTACAACTAGCCCACAGGCTGCACGTGTAAAATGAAGTACAGTACGCTCGAAAGAGCGTGATCTTGACTAGAAGTGAGCATCGTGCAAACCTGCGAGCCAACATGTTCGCTCTAACCGACAATGCCCTCCGCTCACGTTCAACGTCATCATCGTCTCTAAGGTCAGGGGTTACGGGGGGGGGGGGGGGACGACGAAGGGCCGATGCAGCGGCACGTGGAGCTGCGTCGGTCTCAGCTTCGCGAGGTCGTGGTGGCGGAATGGCGGGACAGGCTTTCTCGGCCTACCGCCGGCCTCGTCACAATCGAGGCGGTCCGGCCGATGCTCGAGCGCTGGCTCGGGAGGAGGCACGGTTCCCTGTCGTTTCGGGCGACGCAGGTGCTGTCGGGGCACGGTTGCTTCGGGAAGTACCTGTGTCGCATAAACAGGGAGCTGTACGCCCGGTGTCACCACTGCGTCGACTGCCGGGAGGACACGGCGCGGCATACGCTGGCAGAGTGTGCCGCTTGGGAGGAGCCGCGCCGTGCCCTCATCTCAGAAGTAGGCAGTGACTTGTCGCTGCCGGCCGTAGTCAAGTCGTTGGTCGGCAGCGACGAGTCCTGGGACGCGGTGGTTTCCTTCTGCGAGACAGGCGTCTCGCAGAAGGAGGCTGCGGAAAGGGAGAGGGAGATCTCGTCCACTCACCCGGCCCGCAGAAGGCGCACCGGGCGTCGGCGGAGGGCGGACAACGCCCTCTTCCAGCCCCCCTAAATGGGACGTCCGTCGCCCCCCACACACCAGGACCCGAGGTGGCGGCGCGTAGTGTTCCACGCGCGCCCCTCTTAGACGTCGCGGGGGTAGCCAAACATCTCACTCCCCCCCCAGACCCGAAGAGGCCCGCGGAGGCGGGCCGGCACCAGTCGGGGGTTGCGGAAGGATCGTACGTTCCCGCGACCCCCGGCGTAAGTGTGAGATGGAACACCGGGGTGGTTTTTAGTCAGTAAAAGTCTGACAGACCCCGCCACCCGCCCCAGGGCGGCGGACATCCATGAGGATTTTCCACCCCGGAAACAAAAAAAAAAAAAAAGGGGTTAATATATGACCAAGGTATTTAAAATTCTGTGCTCTCTGCAGAGGTGTGCCATACAGTAGTACAGGAGGCACTTTGTCAGGGCTTTTACCCCCAGCCTTAAAGACCATGACCACAGACTTTTTACAGTTATACGCCAAACCATGTACTTTGGCGTACGCCTCACACTGGGCGACCAATTTTCTCAAGCCGCAGACTGACGCACTCAGCAGCGCCATGTCGTCAGCATAACTGATATTATTGACACAGATACCGTCCACATAGCATCCAACCCTGGTACTGCTGAGCTCGGCAATCAGTTCATTCACGTAAAGGTTGAAAAGAGCACCAACTCTTTTCAACCCGCCCTGCCTCACCCCACACTCCAACCCGTACGGACGAGAAAACGCCCCAGCCCATCGCACATTGTTCATTTGGTTTCCATACCAAAACTTTAAAATGTTAATGAGTTCTATTGGCAAATCAGCCCGCTCTAATTTACTCCATAACACATCATAGGAAACCAGATCAAAAGCCTTAGACAGGTCCAGAAAGCAGGCGTAGATCAGCGTCTCGCGCTTCGTATAGTAAGTGACAGCATGCTTAAGACACAAAACTGCACTCTCGGTTGACAACCCAGCTCTGAATCCGAACTGGTTATCATGCACGGTTATACTTTTATTTAATTGCGTATTAAGCATGCTGTCAAAAACCTTCGATATCACAGTAGCTAATGAAATGGGCCTATAGTTACTACTGTCGGCGAGTTCACCAGTTTTGTTTTTAGCAATTGGCAAAACCACTGTTCGCATCTTCTCGCCGGGCAGGTAACTATGGCTCAAGCAGAAGCTCTACAGCATAGCAAGTACCCTAGCAAAGTGAGGGTCAGCATATCGGAGGTGCTCGATACCGAGCCTGTCATGGCCCGGGGATTTACCTCTTAACATATTTCTAATAGTATTAGCTATCTCCCGGCATTTAAATTTAACCCCTAATTCCATACCGGGCGCAACATCGGGCACCAACCGCGAGGCTCCTAGAGGTGACTTCACAATAAACGCCTCTTTAAAAATATTGGCAATGTCTTCCGGTTCGCTCAAGCCACCGACGCTCATAGGAATTCCCGGTTTAGTTTTCAACTTATTTGTGTGCTTCCAGAAACTACAAAAATCATTTTTAGCGTGGTGTGAGGCTAGAATATCCATTTTAACTTGGTCTTCATGGTCTTGGCACCACTTTAACCTTGATTTGAAAGTAAGCCCAGTACAAAAATCATTCAAAAAAGGTTTAAAGTTCAAAAAGGCACATGTGGGACTCGAACCCACGACCTTCACGTTTCAGAAAACGAGATGCTCTATACCACCCAGCTGAGCTAATGTGCCACTACAAATGGATTCCAAATTCGCGTCCTGTATCGTCCCTCTGAGTGCATTCAGCGACAACAGCGCCCGACGCCTTCCAAATAAACGGTTGCAGCTGCGGACAGACGAAAAACTACGAACACACGCATAATAGTAGATTGTTATACAAGGAGCTAAAATGACCCATTATATACGAGGTAGTTTCACTCCCGAGCTTTAGCGAGGGAGTAAATAGAAAACGAGTTTTAATGGGTTTTTAGCGCCGTCTGTTACACTCTACTTTTCACTACGATTGCGAGAAAATAAAACAATCCAATACAATTATGAAATATGTAGTTTATTTAATTAAAAATTAAATGTACAATTTGTACAATTCTGGATATTTAACGAGATGTTTTTTCCCGTTATCTTAATTTCAGTCCTCTGTGAAGATTAATGTTGAGTGGTTCTTTTCCTTTCTCTTCTATTTGCAAATTAGGGTCTCCATTCTCACTAGATGATGACATTTTCACTATTGTAAAATTAATTACGGTCATTACCAATTCAATTTGCAATTAGAGAAAAATTATAAAGATTTCGCGCCAATGTCTCTTTTTTTGTTTTTTCTTCTGCAGCCGCAACGCATTGCATGCATTCTACCAAAGAGATTGCCGATTTTGGCTAAAAGGTCCCAGCAACCAGGCCATTAAAACTAATAAAAAAAAAAAAGATCGCCGATTTTAGTTCCATTTTCAAAAATAAAATGAAGTTCTTTTTTTATGAAATAGTAATTAGTCGAGTCTATAATTATTCATGATTATTCTACTTATGACTAAAGACTTTTTCGTTTTTGTAGGCTCATTGTCATTTGACACACAAAAATTAAAAAAAAAAAACTTTTTACCCTAGAGGAAGAATTATTGCTATTTTTTCTTCGCTCTGGTACGCCACAATGACGGTCTTTTTGAGCAAGAGGAGTGAAAACCATTTTAAACGTCAGGGACAAACCGTACGAGACAGATGGCATTGATTTTCGTATTTTTATTTTCATGATGACGCTTTTGTCTACCCTTTTAGTGGTGATCAAGGACAGGTTTATGTGCAGTGAAGGACGAAAATATGAACATAATCTGTTCAATTTATGACTGCTGGTGTTTCTATGTACTAAGCGCTTCTAAAAGCAATGAAGAAGGTTAGCCGGCTAAGTTGAGGCATAATGTACTTCAGTTTTTACGGTCACAAATAAACATACTTAATATAAATTCTAGAAATAATAGTAGCCTAGTAGTATTGCCTCACTGCGGAACAATAGTGGTATCATTGTATCATAAGGAAGCAAAATACTATTTTTACGGCAAGGGCGCTTTTTGAATCCGGAGCATAGTGATGGATTCTAGAGTAGAATCCCGAGCGTAGCTTTTCGAATAGATGGGAAGAAAAGGCCTATTCTCATACAGAGCAGGCATGAGCAATGATCACCAGACGCGTGCTCAATACGTATTGACAGTGTCAGATTTACTATTTACCGTTTAGTAGTTTCTTCACGATAGAACTTAGAAAGTGTACTTGAATAAGTCACAATATGGTAGTTTACCCGGTTTGAACCCGCATCTCCTCTTGCCTTAACGCTAACGCCTTAACCTCTCGGCCATCTCGCTACTACACAACTATTTCAAAACGCACTATAGGTTGCAAAGACGCAATAAATTGGTGGTTCTAAACAAATACTGTTGTAATTATGTGACTATTAGGAATCTTGAATATCACCGTACCGAGTATTTATGGCGCGAACACTGCGACTTTTAAAATCACATTCCTGCAAACCTCTTAGTCTTACGTGAACGCCTAGTGCTTCGAATATTGTACGGTCTGGAGGATCAATACTGTCCGCCGAGCACATGGCACGCCAAAGAGGTTTCCATGACAACGATGCAACAAGAGTGAAGTACGCTGTATACATGCACTTTGTTTGCTCCCACTCCCTGAGAAAAATAAATATTACAATATAATCAAATGTGTATCCTGATTGATTACTATTCCATTTTATTCCGTCTTTAAATCTGCTATAATTAAAAGTAATTTCTCATTGCAATCCTGTTATTTTTCGTAAGTTATTTGCCAAGAAAATGTCAATCCACCCTTAAACTGCCTTATTCTGAGGTGCTGCTCACAATAAATAATACAAATATAGACTGAATGACACGGTTTACACAGACAGAATTCACTGATATCCGTTCAATATTTTATAATGATTCATTTTTATATTATTTTGTTTAACTTTCCTGTCAGATTTCTCAAGAAAATTGCTAATAAAGTCGGAAAATCTGTCTTTTCCAAGCACACCGTGATTGGAACTAAAGACTCACGTATCAAAGTGACTACAGAATGCAAGCAAAGGTAGATTTTAGCTCGATGTCGTTAGGAATAAATTTCCTACAGTACTATGGCAATACTTGATACGTTATTGCGCTCTAAAAAAATGCGAATCACCTTTGTGATGTTCGTGTGGTCCTAGTATTGTACCACTTATTTGAGCTGACGTCAAGCAATAAACGAACTGAGACCACGTGCTTTGAACAACAGCACAAGGTAGAAGGGGGGGGGGGGGTACTTCCAGGGTTGCAGGAAAGTCCGAAAGGGTTACCGTGACCCCTTGCACAGGCAACTAAAGGAACAGGGGTGGGTTTTAGTCAGAGTCTGACACACCCTACCGGTCCGCCCAGAGTGGTAGAAGTTATTTGATGACATCACAAACTAAAAAAAAGGGGGGGGCGTAGTCCGGATCTGGAATACGGTATAAACTAAAATTATAAGACATAAAAATGAATTATATCTTCCTTACATTTGACGCTTTCCTTCAGCTGGTATACGCTTGGTAAATGAAACAATTCAGCAGTGCAATTTAGCATGTTTCCGTGATTACTTGGCTGATATACGTGATTTATTACAAGCTTTTATTAAACTGGGCTTGTTATGTATTGGTCAAACCTTACAAGCTGAATTGCACTTCCTCTTATCCTACGGAGTTGACATTTTACACGTTGATTCATTTCAAGCTGCATGACTTGATTATATTACCAGGATTGGATCCAAACGGGGGAACTCCTTAACGGTCAACCATAAAGATTTAGAGAACTTAGAGAAAATATAAATAGTTTTATTAGGAGAAAAAACCTTTGTATGAATACTTTTTTTTTATTGTACTAACCAATAATATTTAGATCAGAGGTAAGCTGTTAATTTATAGGCATGATGGTGATAAAATAACAATAATAATAATTTATAACTTATCAAATTGAATGTTATCTGTAAAGGCAGACCAAAGTTGACTCATTTGCCTTTTCTTTCTTTATAATGACTTATTTTTAAATTTAGTGCCTTTACAATTCCTCGCATTATATTTCATTTTCTATTTTCATTTTTTTTAAAAACGTTGCCCCACACTAGGAATTTCTCCTGTATCATGGGTGCGTTTACAAACATTTAAACTCACGTACACAAACGGCCAGCCTCGGAACAACTACTTGCAGGTCATACAAATATTTGTTCCGTACGGGGATCGAACCCGCGACACGTTATGCAGCAGTCAATCGCTTAACCACTGCGCCAACCGTGTCGTCGTGTGTTTTTTATATCTTGATTTTCTAGACATTTACTGTTCAAAGTCAAAGTCATAGCATTTATTTCAAATAGGCACATAAAAGGCACTTTTGAACGTCAACATTTACATCAATGTCAAGGACCAGTTCAAAATCAGCGCTGTGCTTTTATACATGCGAACCCCTTGCTACACATAATTTGTTCAGGTTTAGAATGTTTAATTCTCAAAATGTCTAACGGCTTCAATTTTACTATTTCCCAAAATATCCAATTCTGAAAAAGTTATATTCGCGAAATGTTTGATAACGTGGTAAATTTATTCAATAAGTAATAACTAAACAATAAGAAACAAATCTGTTTTCTATAAAAATGAGACCCAATATTTTTTTTATTCTAATACAATTCGCAGATTCGCCCCCTCGATTGTCAAAAGGTTAAAATAATTGCGATATTTAATTTATTAAGAAATGGTGTGATTTAAGTGTATGTATGTTAAAGCTATGATATAAAAATGAATATTCCTAATCCTAAGGCAATTAATTACCCAGTTACGCTTACGCAATTACCCAGCTGGTTAGAAGAATGATTGAATAATAAATAAACCATTTTGAACATGTCCTTTGCCCATGAAACGGCGAATACTTAGCCGAGTACTAGGAGCCCATGAAGATCAGAAGGATACGAAAACTTTGTAAAGGTTGAATGGGACACGTTCAGCGAAATCCAGTTTCCCGCAAAAACACAACTCTCCTGAGTTATAATTTTGACGGTGACGTCATGATTTCATGAAATAGTCCTAATTTCGACCAAATATAACTCAGAGATTTGTAATGTTATGTTCTCGAAATAAAATTATATATATTGTATTTCGTAAAAATATGATGGAAACAGCGCTGTAATTTACAAAAAACGTAAGAATATTTTAAAATGGAATACAAAATACCAAGCACTGTTAGAAATAAAAGGAACTGCAGGTGAGTGGTGAGAAGTTACAAAAAAACACAAGCGAAAGATGCCGCTGACACATAGACGTAAGTTCCGCTTGGTCTTCTTTCTGTGAAACTGAATATCACACATTTAAAACAATGAAACATGATGCGGAGCAATGTTGATAATTATGTATGAAGTGATACGTGGGAAGTAAATTCTGAGATGATGGTCAATAAAAGTGTAAATGAAACAAAAGGACGTGGTACGTTGGCTTCAAGTAACGTAGGAAATTAAATAGTCAGGAAGATTATCACGACTTTGGCCTATTTCTACAAAAGTGTGACGACAATTCCTTAATTACTGAATAACTTCAAATTTAAATTAGATGCAGTGAGTATAACTTTGTTTTTTTAAAATAAATCTTAGTTTTCGCACTCTTTTTTAACTACAAAATATATTATGGATAGCGCGCCCCAATCAGTCGAAACCGATACTCGTTGCCCCCAAACACCAGTGTAGCAGAGATGAGAAGATTGATGCATTTAAGGCGTAGACCACTGTAGCTATTTACGCATAGGTCTATCATCTAGTTTGAGCTCAAAATCTATTTATAGAGGCAGTGACTAGGATATCACGAACTTGAGTGTCTGGAGACTTTCACTTTCCACTCTCACGGTCTTTGAGTCATTGGAGAGGTAGGTTAGTTAGTTAGTGCATTAATAATCGGTGTTTATGAATGTGCCTATTATTTTGTAAATTATTGACATAGTTAACGTCGCTGGTACTTTTAGTTACAACTGTTACATAATGATGCGTACACTGTAAAATATGCGTATAGGTCCATTTTTGGGATTCCTTCTGAAATTGTTACCAGCTAACACGTTGTTTTAGTATTAGGAGCCGATACTGCATGCATAACTAGCAAGACAAACGGTTATATCTATACATAATGGCCGCGTAGCTGTCGTAGCCGTGACGTCGAGACACTTCGTAGCAGTTGCTACGAAGTGTAGCCTTTGCTAGTTTGCTCACTTTGAACTCGGAAAAGAAGTTTTATTGCGCCTATATTTTTTCTAAGTACAAGAGATATACAAACTTACTTAACTTAGTTATTATTTAATTGTTGAAAGCCCGCCGTTCTATACTTTCCAAGAGTGGCACTTACTTGAGGCATATTCTTTTAACAAACAATAAAGGCTTCGATATCGATGTGATGATAAATTTTATCATCACATCGATATCGAAGGCGTTCACAATACGTCATTTGCACTGATTATAGTGCAAGTAGTTAGTTTATTCATATTCTTGTTCGTAACACGAGTCTTTAGGCCGGACTCGAACGAAGACTTCTAGCGTCTTTGGATCAGTGAAGCCATGTTCGGCCCGGCTGTACAACGATGCATTTCAGTTGCTGTAAGTAAGTCACAATAATAAGGGAACTAAAACCACAAAATTGTATTAATAATTGAATACAAAAATCACAACTCAAATCACAATCCGATCGAGTTCTGGTAAATTAATATGAAAGTGAGAACTTTCATAGTTTTGAGTACGCGATTATTTTTCTTAATTTATATTCCAGGTGAGTCTTAGTTTGTACGTCTTCAGTACTTTTAATTTTTTATGTAATCTTGGATGATCGTCCATAGAACGTCGAAATAGTCCCCGGTATAAAAAAATAGAGATCATGTGAAATAGCCTATTGGGGGATTGCCGCATTAATTGACCAAGAGGCCAGCCACCTTATGAAGGTCACCACCTGGCTGGACAAAAGGAAACAGGTTGGTTATTTATTAGCTAGTAACTCTTCCTGATTCATGTTGTGCTAGTACTCCTGGCAGGCGCACCGTTTCCGTGTTAACAAATGCGCCGCGCGTCACAAACGCTATTTGAATAATCTCTTTTGTAAGTATGCAGCAGAAAAAAGTGTTATGTTCCTTTAATCACTAGTATTGACCTGACTGATAACTTGTATGTGTGGTGAAAACTGTAAGTGGGTTATTAATAATAAATTGATAAATTTATGAAACAACAGTACAAAACCACTCCTTTTCAGTTATGTTATCCTGGTATTTTAATAAAACGGTAATAATGTGAAAGCCGCAATGAGCATTGAGCTCAGTTATTATTCTCAGTTAGCATTATTATCTCAGTTCTAGTATATCTATAGCTATTAATATCTCCAGGCCGCGGCATTGCTTGTACAAATTTCGTGCACACATAATATGTAACATGCTTGTGAGTGTTGCATTTTCCCCTGGATAATGCTGTCGCATACCTTCTCGCAAATTTTTCATATTGCTGTCGCTTGACTGCATACTACACGTAGGGGGAGAGTGGACTACATCCTAGTATTCATCAGATCCTGGTTCACTGAATATATTTATAGATTTGACTTGCATGAGGCGGGAAACCTTCAGTAAATTTGTGAAACTTTTTAGTTGACAACAACATTTCAAATTGATATTCGAACATGTGTGCTTTTTTATAATGACTTGTGTCATTCACTTGAAATAAAAATTTCTCTGTGCAAACAACGTTTTTACTTCCATACCCAAGTTATCTAGTTTATTTCATCAAAAGGTTATGGGCCCAGCACGCACTCTTGATTCAAATATATTCCGGTGTCCGTCTTAAACAAAAGCAGTGAAAACTCCGACGGAAATGAATTTCCATAAAGCCTTGGCGGAAGGGGAAGGAGGTAAGCTCTTATCCTGCCAAGACTCTCGTAGTTATCAGGCGCTCATAGGATCGCTGAACTATTTGGCCTGTAACACACGCCCAGATATTGCGGCTGCGGTCAATTTTTTGGCGCAGTATAACTCATGTTGTGAGGAACGCCATTGGAAAGCTGCTAAACATATCTTGAGATACCTTAAGGGTACAAGGGATCTATGTTTGATATTTCCCAAGTCGCCGGTGCGGGACATCACGGGGTTCGTAGATGCTGACTGGGGAGGGAACATCAAAGATAGGAAATCTTATTCTGGGTTTATTTTTAGATGCGGAAACTCGTTGATTAACTGGGAATGCGAAACAAGCTTGTGTAGCACTGTCGTCAACGGAAGCCGAGTATATTGCACTTTCGGAGGCAACCAAGGAGACAGTTCACTTGCGGCAGTTGAATGCATTTATAAGAGGTGAATATCTTGGGTCTATTTGCATTTTCGTAGATAATCAGAGTGCTATTAAACTTGCGTACAATCCTGTAGCGCATAGAAGGACGAAACATATAGACATAAGGGCGCACTATGTCAGAGATTGCATTGCTAAGAATGTTGTACGTCTGAACTATGTGTGTACGGAAGATAACCCAGCAGATGTGCTGACAAAACCGTTAGGTCGTGTGGCATTTAATAAATGTGTGCGCGACCTGAGTTTGGGTATGTCTGGTGTGGTGTGATGTGAGGATATCTGATGATGGATGTTGTTTGAGGGGAAGTGTGAAACTTTTTAGTTGACAACAACATTTCAAATTGATATTCGAACATGTGTGCTTTTTTATAATGACTTGTGTCATTCACTTGAAATAAAAATTTCTCTGTGCAAACAACGTTTTTACTTCCATACCCAAGTTATCTAGTTTATTTCATCAAAAAAATTGATTGCAATAAAATAAAAGGTTACTTACTATAGAAATAATAAAGAGAAGGTATATGTCAGCTTCTAACAGTAAGTTCTCAAATAAGCACTTGAAAACGGGTATATATGGAAACCCAGACTTCAAAAAGAAAATGTAAGCCATATTATATACTTGTAATGTTAGAGCAATGATACCCAAAGTGGTCTCTATCGACCCTCAGAGGTCCAAGACGATCTTTAAACAACGACAAAATTCATCAACTTCAATTGTGTTTTTGTTTTAATTATTCAACTTGCTTTAATTGTAATTCTATTTTTAGTGTTTCAATTAAATGTTAACTTTTAAAATTAATTTTAAGTAATATAATTTTATAACTCTCCTCTGCCTGTAACTTTGTTAATTGTAACCCAAAAGGATGGAGTCACTGGCTCCTGAAATACTGGCACTCTAACTAGCTCTGGAGCCAGGGACTCACATTTTTCTGTAGCCTGTTTTTATGGCAATAAAGAAATGTATTAAGACATACAAAACTGGTATATTTAGCCTAATGTTTTTACAAACTATAATAAATTCCACATTTTCCCGTAGTAAAGGTAAAATTAAAGTTGAGAAAGTGTGGTCATGTTATGGTTATTATTATTTATAATGTTCCTTGTTATGGCGTCGCTGCCATAAATGGAATCAAAATCGTTGCCTTTGCCATGAAGCGCCAGGATAACAGAAAGCTGCGAGGGTGTATTCTATGTGACGTATTTGATTTTTCGTGAATGTATGCATCTGGAGTGATCCCGATCGATATTTATAGAGCATGTCGCTAGGAGATCAGCAAACATGGAGGTTCGTACTGCCTTCCGCTGCAGTGTGCAAGACGTATTTACTTGTAGTGGTAGGAATTTTACGTTTTATGAATTACTCGTTCAAAATAGGCAGAATCCTGCAATACTACTAGTAGATCAATATTTAGGAAAGGATTTGTAAGTGTATGGTCAATAAAAGTAAAATTATAATGAACTCGAAAGGGATCAAAGCAAGCCGGGGAAAGAATGGCAAGCATAAATAACATGAAAAATAATTTGTTACCTGTTTACGTTCTTAACCTAAATAATTCCTGAAGAACACCATCATTGTCTGTAGTTATGTATGGGTCCTGGTGATGGTTCTGTCCAATCATCATCCGAACAGCTGCTCAGCCTCTGGCCTTTGGATACTAAAGAGCTATTGTACTATTTTCTCTGCTATTTTGCTAAATTAAAGCTATTTATTCTTTCACGTTGAAAATCCGACCATTATAGTTGGTTCTTCGAGCCAGATTTGAACCAGGGGCCTATTCGCATTTTTCGGTAAACAAAATATTATCGTAAGGTAAGAAGTAAATTGAAAAAAAAACCCCATTGACACGCTTTGGCTGTGCATGCCACGTTGGCTGATTTATGAGTAAACCGGGTGAATTGTGGTCGGTATGTGAGGCCACCAGCGGGCAGTCTGAACGTTTGAGATCGGGCTAGGAGTTATACATGTAAACTTGAAATACAGTCTTATCTCAGAGACGCCATTGACATTTAATAAAAGTACCTTTTGAAGATGCCATATATTGCGCCATTTGGCAAAGTGTAACATTATAATGCTCAGTTCAACGTGCGAGCAGTGTATTCTATGTAGGTATGAGTGAGCAGGCTGTTAATTGTAAGGTGCTTGAATTTCGGTGTTATGTTTTGTCAAGTCGAAAAAACAATGCAAAGCAGAGCAGGTTGCTAGTTTCAATAAATAATTTCATTGACATTTTCATTTAATTTCAATTACAATGAAATTATTTATTGAAACTAGCAACCTGCTCTGCTTTGCGTGGTTTTTTTCGGCTTGACAAACTTTGATCATAAATACCCTAGATACACTAACAACGCCTCAAGCGCGGTATGAATCAATTGTGCTAAAAACGCGTTGTAGCACAATTGCGCTCGCAGTCGCGCGCCGGTCACCGTCAGGTCAACATGCCGAAGTGCTCCGTGAAAAAGTGCTAAAATAATTCTTCAAATAGCTTGAAAAAGGATGGGGTTTCTTATTTTCGGTAAGTATTAATTCAAGATTTCATAATGTAATGGATTTGTGGCTAAATTTACCTTCTAACTAAGTAAAAACATTGTCTTTCTAAAATAGTTGAAGTAAATCGCTTACGCGGTTGTCCCTTTCCCGCGCGTGTTGCTACTCTATTCCTACAAGACTCAAGGCTACGATCCCCACGCAGCGTAAACTGAATTATACTTAATTCTGATTGACTTAAGGTGTACATTCGTACACCTACGGCCGACGGTCGTTAAAATTTTACGACTTGCGCGATTATCGCATTTTGTAATGTCACAACCGCCTAACGCGTGCATTACAAATAAAACCTTTTGTGTAGGGAATAAAGTTGTATTCAATTTTTATTAATATAGTCTTAGTACATTATTATACATTGTGAATTTGTCTACTATACGTGCATACTTATAACTAAGCGAGTCGGACACTTTTTCGGCGTGAATTTGTAGGAGATGTTGTATCTAGGGTATTTATGATCGAAGTTGACAAAACATAACACCGAAATTCAAGCACCTTACAATTAACAGCCTGCTCACTCATACACAGAATACACTGCTCGCACGTTGAACTGAGCAATAAAATGTTACACTTTGCCACACGCACACCTAGATACCGTAACACACCTAATTAATTCCATAGGCCATGTTTGTAGGTCAAAACTAGGCCTGGCAACGATAAAAAAATGTTTTGCTTCCGGTGTTACTAGGATTCCATAAGCACGGAAGCTATGGTTTGACTATCTAGGCATGACGTATAGCGACGTTACAGATCCATTGAAACCAATCAGTGACTGGTATGAGAGCAGCTGCACACATGCAAGACATACCGACATTAATATACACCCACATACACCTTTTAACACGCCCATACATTGCGGAGTGGCAGAATTTGGAACTGACATTTTGTTAGCTTTATTCTTATAAACCAACAGCGCCTTGACTCGTTTCACCGAAAAAATGGTTGATGTATTAATACGAATGTGGATTTGGAATAACACAATAATAAAATTATGTACATAATAATAGATATCCTAGTCGAGCGATATAATTAAAATAATTATGAAAAATTAAACCGGATGTCACAAAAGCGAAAATAAAAATATATTATTTGCAAAGCTTCAATTCACTGTGAACAATACGTATGTTTAGCGTGCCGAATATATTGAAAATAGTATTACAGCAAATTCATTTAATAACCCGCGTGCCATTACGCCTTCAGCATTAGTTCAGGTGACCATCATCGCGGGGTGACCGGATAAGAGTTGGATAAGCGTAGCCGAAGATCAAGTTAATATGGCATTATATTGGAGAGGTTAATGTCCAGCTGAGGTCTGCAGAGGCTGAAGATGATAAATACGTAAAAGTTTTGAAACACGGGTGGAAAAACAACACCGTTTAGCTATCTACTCAGCCACGAGTGCTACGACCGCGTAGCTGCCGTAGCAATGACGTCAGTCACGTCGTAGCAACATAACTTTATGATTTTCATTAAATTTTGTGTAAAATGCTAAAGCAGACAAAATTGAGGCATACAGTACTTAATCCCAGTCTAATCCAATATATCCAAAATAATTCTTATTTCAAGATAGTCGTTTCGTTCTCATTAGTTGTACGGGGGCGCTGACAGAGGTATGTTGCAGTTTGCATGAATGTATTAATTGTAATGTTGAGACCTCAGGCTTTGTAATAAGGACTTTTATGAACGTCATACCATGAAACCAAAATCATGCGTCCAGCTTCCATTCATTCTGTATCCCTAGTATAGCAGGGGGCGCGATGTCGATCCTGATAGCAACAGTTTCGCCGTGGTACGTGGTACTGATATATCAATCAGCAAGCAACGGAATGAATATGTTAGTAACGAATACTAATACCATAAAATAGTAGTTCTATAGATTTGTCAACATTAGGCTACATTTTTTAAATTCTTTTTACCTTTTGTGGTAGGGTAATGTTGTTATATGTTATGTATAATTATAAAACATTTTAAAAGAGTAACGGTGGAGTTTCTTGCCCATTCTTCTCCATACAAAACTACCTTTTGGAAGGGGCGACTAGAATCATTATCCTATTTTAATTTTGTATCAATTACAAAAGTCGATCAATTTTTATTTTCCACAGATTGGTCTCTAGGGTATACAATGTGACGAGTGACGATGATACGGATGACGAACGATGCTGAAATAGCTCTAACGTCAGCTCGCCAGCACAAAAAGATAATGATGGAGGCCAACAATAAGTTCTTGGAGTTTTGATGGACACTCCGATGGACACGCTGATGGACCATGAAACCTACTGAAGATAGAGAAAATTAAATTTGAGACTCTCCTTACTATACCTGTACATCAAAGAGACATTTTTTCTATATGCTGGTGGCTAACTTCATCTAAAACAGTGGAATTAACGAACCGAAGTCTATCTACCCGTCCTTAGAGCATTAAACCAACTAATGCTCTAAGTACCCGTCCATTCATGAACACGGGTTCATAGAAATGCTCTAAGTACCCGTCCATTCATGAACACGGGTTCATAGAAAGTGAAACTAATATACTATAGTCAGACCTTCCTGTTCATGTTATCCTAGTCACTGCCTCTGTAAATAACGATCGGGACCAGTCCAACTTAACTAAATATGTTTTTTGTTCAACATACGTCACCACGAATGCACTCTACCATCGTCTACGTCTGCTGTTAAAAGCCATCGGTACTGATCACAGCGTTGACAATAATTAAATACACTTAACTTTTTTTTAATTAAATCGACATTGCGTAGATTAATTAAAAAAACCGCCCAAGCAGTGCTTTTTGAACACGAGCGCTAGATCGTAAAAAAAATTGAGCAGGAACAGCAAACGAAAAAATGCATTTGTCAGTTTTCTTGGAGATAGGTAACGTTGACTTTTTTCATGTTAGAGAGCACTCATGTAAAGCGGATCCTGTGCAAGTTTCAACGGTATATCTTACGGTTGTAAGGATAGACTGACTCATAGTGTAGGCTCTCGTAAAAGAGCGCCTTTGCCACACGCGCATCTCGTCCGAGCATAGACACGCTTACAAGCAATCTGCTTCCATCTCTCTGAGTCTGAGTGCGCGTGCACGCGCAAAGTAAAGTCGCCTAGAAACACTAAGTCTGAAACCGCCCTTAATAGCCGAACACAGTCCCTTTAGAAACTTTACGGACTATAGGTACCAGACCCAAAAAGTATAAATAATGTATTTAAAAGTAAATATAAAGCACGCTTCAATATTGTGCAAGTTAACAAATATTTTCAGTGTCGCTTGAACATCCGTTCGGCGAAAGACTTCGAATGGCTGAAGCAGTGCCGGTTCTACTTTAAGGAAGGCGCTGATAAGACCGAGATCTCGGTCACTGACGTCACATTAACTTGTCGAAACGAATATTAAGGCTGCAGAGACAGGCATGTTATTACACCTTTGACCGACAGGTAACTTATGGGGCAAGCTTTTATGTAATTTATTTGATACCAATTCTAACAAGTGAAACTATAAAAGTTTGGAATCGAAGTCTTTACATAAGTATGAATATTTTTCGCACGATTTGCACCGGCTTATAGAACTGTTAGTGGCCGGTACCTCTTCATGTATCGAACTGATTAGTTATTTCATTTCTGCTGAGTGCCTCCTTGTGAGTGAAGCCTTTCGTGCGAAATGTGTTATTAAAACCACATTTACCAACAAGTATTTTAGAGGAATATGTCGAATTCATCACCATACGACCTATTACAGAGCTGCAATTTGCAAAAAGCGTTTGCGTTTATAATTACGTAAAGCGATTTAAATTTCACTAGCTACTTTTGATAGGTTCCACAATCGGGAAATCTCGTAACTGTATCACTCGTTAACCTAGTAAAAGAAAAAATATAGTTTAGTTATCTGCACGTTTAAAAAAATTGTGCATAGTTTTATTATTTAAATTGTTGTAAATAAATAAATAGTACGAAATCCACTACTGATATACAGCAATAAAATTGGTCATTAAATATATTTCCGCGTCATCTACGAGTATGTACCTCGACATTTATGACGTGCTAGTACTGTGGGACGACTACTTTAAGTTCCTCCCAACCGTCGAAACATGTCGATCCCGCAACAATATCGACCGATAAACATTTTGTACGTTTAATGGTGGCGCTGCTAGTTAAGGAAGGATGGTAAAACCAGTGCTTTTCTTGTTAGTTCTTTATTTAACCACATGTATTACGTAAGTTTGTAAACGTTTACAGTGCTCCTGTAGATTTATGACATACTAGTACTTCGGGAAAATAAAATCCTGTTGCTTCCAAAACAATCCGAACGTCTGGGGCCCGCCCCTTTTTTTTGCTACCGCCCACAATAGTATCTTACAAAGCAGAAAAAAAATCGTAAGAATGAAACCTTTAGAAAAACATGTCTTGTGTTTATTTATATTTTTGTCTTGTTCCTATTTGTTCCTTACAATATGGCGTAAATTTCAAACTAATCATAATTAGTACGTAGGTATTGAAAATATAAATATTATTCCCTTTGCGTATAGGTAGGTACCCACCATCCTGATATGCAATAAGATTTTGGGTCCATAGGTTCATACAATATTTCTCTTGAACATGACCTAGACTAATAATTAGTAATCACTAATCATAGAAGAATTTGGGAAACAAAAAAACTTTTATAATATATTTTCAAAGGCTTGACAATATTATTTTCAAAAGTGGCGATGTGGCAACGCTTGGGGAAGGCCAATATCCAGCAGCGGAGGACGTCTTTCGGGTGTAAAGGTGATATTCAAAAGATTATATTGTTTATGATACAACATTGTAGCTCAAGTCATCTGTCAGAGGGCGCTCGCTACTTTGAATGGGGTATGCGGTATCCATCGCAAACGCTTTTCTTATGCATTCACTTTTTGCGACGAATAAAATACAGGTAAATAATTAATACCTAGCTAATTTCATTTCGGAAAAATGGCAAACACAATACAGGTACAATACAGGTTACTATGTCACCTAGCTTGGATGACCAATTCTCTTCTGTAATGTGTTACTTCTTAAGTATCTAAAATAAATAAATTATTAATTATTAAATGTTGAAGTTATGTAATAAACGAATATAATGTTTAGCTTAATATAGTAAATGCAAGTAAAAATATTCATAATAAATACAATTCAAAGTTCACTGTCTGTCTGTGTGTCCGCTCAATTCTTTTAAAAGAACACTATGGATTAAATCAGGTACGGAAGAACCCTGGAATTTTCTGAATTCAATTCCGGAAACTCCAGGGTTCTTCGTTACCGGACTTTTGGCAAAATGGCGGCCTATTTCGTTAATCGCGTCACGGATTTTGAGTTTTAAGGCTGCAATCGATTCGAGTGGCTTCGTATAGACTCTCGTCTTTAACATAGCTTCACAAAAAATAATCCAGTGGTGTTAAATCACACGATCGGGTAGGCCACTTAACAGCTGAATTTCGTGAAATTATGCGATCGGGAAATTTGATTAGCAATAAATTCATTGTTTCGTTGGCTGTGTGACTTGTGGGACCGTCCTGTTGGAACCACATGTCAGTGATATCCTTAACATCAATAATAGCCTAAAATTGAGTTGTTAACATCTCTTAAAATAGACCCGCCATTTTGCCAAAAAGTGATTGAAAATATTGATGAAAGAATCGACATCTGTAAGCGTGGTCGTGGTGGACATTTGTCCGATATCATTTTTCATTCATAACTGCCAAACCTTATTCTTTCTAATACAATAAAAATTTGAATAATTTTCATCTAAATTCTTTGTTTTATTTGGTTTAAAAAAAACAAAGTTCTTGTTGAAAAACCCTCTAGATAATTAATTATATTTCTGCCGCGCTCGTTGTCGAACCTGAGAATCCGTTACTATAGTAACGCTACGCGTTCGTTTTACCAGGAGGACAGGAATTGTAAGGAGTTCATAACAACCATAGAGTTGTTCTCAGTTCACAGCGTGTCCGTGAAAATATATAAAATCCGCCTTTAGATCGTTTGCACTTAAAAATGATTCTTAATGATCCCGACTCAATTTATAAGTAGGTAAAAATATCAACTCTGAGCTGGCGATAAGTCTATTAAATAAAAATTGCACACCACGGATTCAACATCAAAGTCGATTATGCACGCGTTCCTGTTACTTTGAATATCATTTTGTCCATTCGCCATTTTAATTTTAATTTTAATTTCAATAACTAAACATATCATTTAAAAACACATTAATATTTTCAAAATTGTTCATAATAAGAGGTTTTTTATAACCATACGCATTTAATATTGCGGCTATTTAAGATATCGAACAGATGGTTTATTTTTCTAACAAATTCAACGGTAGGTTCTAATAATCTAATCTTTCTAATCATTGGAACTGTTCTAAAACAATTTCCTCACAAAATTCAATAGCATCAGCAACTTAACTGCTAAACGTGTGCACTGCCAGTTTCACTTTTATTATCTGTTTTACAAAGTTGATGTGAGCTTTTCTTAATTTAATTGCTAGATGAAGACCTTCTTCTTCCTGTAAATCATGCAAAGACGTAATAAATGACCATTTTATTGTTTTATCGTCACTAGTTTTTAATACGGCTTTGTTGCTCAGCAGATTTCTTATTAATTTCACCATGTGTGGTGGATCAGGAAAAAAACAACATTCTTTAATAACACTGTCCATATCAATTTTAAATACAGTGTCAACTTCGTCATCATAATCAATTTTGCAGCCTAATATTTTCGCCATCGCAACATTTGATGGACATCCATCACATGTTACTGAAATAACATTTACGTTACATAAATACAGCAACATAATGAAATCAATAACAAGATGTGCCTTCTGTTCTGCACTTACGCTTTTGATTAGAAAATATCCTACAGGTATTTTCCAGGATTCGTTTAATATAATAATAGTACATCATTATTTCGCAATTAAAGGGTTCGTTCTGAACCCAATAGTTTTGCGATATCTTGAAGATCTTTTTATTAGCGTTCTTTTTATTAGTATTTTTTTTTTATTTGGAACATGCATAAAACTATAATGAACAAGATGATCATCATTGCTTTGTTCTCAAACAATTTGCTGATGCGACCATGCACAATCTCGGCCATATTCGACAGGTGAATAATATTGGATGATGACTCCTTCTGATTCCTGTTACACTAGTGATATGCACACGTTGCGTATCCATGGCAACGAACGGTCTCGCCGGGCGAACGCTGTACAGAAATGGAGGAGTAAACTAAGGGGGGTGCGCTATGGTAGCCCGCGAATTTTTTATTTTTTCTAAGTTTTATGCAATTTGTGGCTTAGTCAGTTTGTGTCAAAATAATTATCCGTACCTATCAGTAACAAATATATATTTACAGAATGGGCTCCGGACACTAGGCTAGCTCACGTTCAGTGAGTCAGTTTTTGCAAAGCAATCAATCACCTTTAACTCAATATTGATGTGGTTGAAAAGGATTTTTGTATTCATTCGATTTTTGGATTTCTTCCAGTAGGATTCTGGAATATTTTATGTAGCATCGGACTGCTAGAAAAGTGAAGTAAGACATGACGCGAGAGTTGCGCCCCCATATGTATTATTGTTACATACAACATATAACAAATTAAACTTATTCCTGAAATAAAAATTAATGCAAAAGTTTAATTTTATTCGTAAAATCTTTTAAATCCGAATAAAGTTTTTTCATGCCTTCGGGGTAATATTGTCAGTCACAGAACCACGTAAGTGTCCGTGTAGTTATTTGATATCAGCCACGACCGCGTAGCTCCTGTACCAATAACGTCAGATAGCTCATAGTTTAGTCATTTCCATTGTCGCTCTTGAACGGTTTCGTTGTTGCCTAATAATGATATTCGTAACCCGTCCGTGTTTACCACTAACTTATCGATTACTTAATTTTTATCCGCTCATACAGTAAACAACTTTTAATGAATGTTTCTCAAATTTGTATTTTTTTTATTGTTGTTTCAAATTTGTGCAAAAATGCGGTTTATGTCATTTGTGTAAACTCATTGTACGAGGCGGGCAAAGTTTACAAAAATCTGTTGCAGTTTGAATCCATAGTTTAAATGCAATTTTGATTCTAAGAGCTATGTAATAAAGACTTCAATGAACGCCATAACTTGAATATAAAATATATCCATCTTCCGTACATCCTGTGTCCCTAGTATTCACGGGGATGCAATATCGTGCAAAACTGTCGGTTCCGTGGTACGTGGTCGCTGCCAATAAACATGTATCTGGAAATAAAACAATGTGATAATTTAAAAACTAAATGGTAGAAAGTAAATAAGCCGTCTTGTAAAACGTCTTTACTTGCTTTCAGACTTCAAACAAAAAACGAAAGTTAGGTAGGTATCTGTTTTTTGTCAGCCTTATTTATTTACACACAAAAATTTGTTTAGGACTTTAGAGCAGAACGAACCTTCTTTCTATTTGACAGGTACTTCAGTTAAGAAGTTCCAACCTGGGTTCTCAGGAGTACCTACAGCACATGTTTAGAGGCGGAAAGGCAGTATCGGGTTGCATTTCCGTGTTAGTAGTAAACCCCGACATTCTACTGGCTTATAAATTCCACGATTACAACATCAAGCATCGAATTTTACTATGTTCTAAGCATTATGTTACTAAAATATTTTTTTATAAATATCATAAAGATTTGTTACACGCTGGCCCTCAGTTATTGATAGCAAATATACGACAAATGTATTGGCCTCTTGGCGGCAGAAACCTTTCTAAATCTATTAATGATTTGAATTTATTATGGCTAAGATCTTGAACGTGGCTTGAAAGTTTATTATAAAAGCGTATACATTGACATCTGAACGAGCCACCTATTTTCTTGAGCCTTGTTGTAGGTACAACGAAGTTATGTTTGTCGCACACAAATGTTTACAATAAAATACCTCCTTAGTATTAGTAGTACTTCAACTGAATGAGACGAAATTCAAAGTTTGTATAAAACGCACACTATGCAGCCAGGCATATTATAAATTGGGGGATTATATCGATGATCAAAATGCCTGGCTCAATGCTGGTCCTGCTCCACAACCACAACTAATTGATTAACATTTGAAAATACTGATGGAGCGGCTGAAGATTGTAAGACTACCTTTGCTTTTTATAAACTCAATCTCCTTTGTATTATATAATTGCAAAGGACAAGTGTGAGTACTATGTACTATCGAGCTACCATTTACCGGATAATGTCTTTCATTGATTTGAATGTGCCCTGGCGGCTGATAGATGTCATGCTCACTCAAATGTCTCGCTGACGGTGGCGTGTGTGTTGGATCATTTAGCTCCCTTCAAAATGGTTGAGCTGAATGGTGCTGATCAATGCGCCATGTTCGTGAACGGGCACTGTCAGTTGGGACTGGTCATCACAGCTTATTTTAATTATTTTATTATGGATTGTTTTGTTTAAATTTATATTTGCTGTACACTGGACACTCAACGTGTACGTCTTATTTACATCGTTCTCACATATAGTTATACCTATATAAAAAAATAATGATGTAACTAATATTTATGTAACAATATAATTTAAAAGAGTGTCCATGGAGTTTCTTGCCCGCTCTTGTCCATAGGTATACATTCAAAATGTTCATTCAGCAGTCGGTCTTAACTTGTTTTTCCGATGTCTTCCTGCCAGAATCCGGACGCTGCCAGAGTAAAAATGCTCTTCTTGTTAACCTAGTTATTCCCTCTATTAAGTAACTAAATACAGCTGGTACTCCCCGACTATGCGGCCAGTCCGCCCCTCCAATATTGCTAGGATAGTGCATACATGAAGTCACGCCCCTGGCGTTTCAATGTAGTTGTTGTTCGTGATACACTTCCTAGCGCTTATGCTGTCCTGCTGGTATAGACTGAATTTAGAAGTTGTTAATAACAGCGATTTGCCATGGCTAAACTACGGTTTCCTAGAAAAGCGGTGACCGCACATAACGGTGTCAGTGACGGATGTCAAGAAAATGATGACAGCGGCAAAGATTTAAATCGCTAGGTACTGCGACAAAAAGTAGTCGCGTTTCTGTTTACAACAAATACGTACAACCACACACACACACACTACGCACATCGTGACGTTTCTACACAATCTTTGCTTCACTATGCACAGCACGAACTAATCTTCTATATAGACATAGCTGCATGTACCCTAGTTCCATCACTTACTTTATCGCTCAAACCTCAGATCATAGCTCAAACTATCTATAGGTAATGGGATGTTGCCTGACGTAGCGTAATTATATAAATAAATTACCGGTTTGTTATTTTATTACATCATTTAGTCACCACCTTCAATGTTATTTATTTTGAGATCGATTTCAACGTAAAGTCCTGTTTTTGGTGTTATCTATGCAATGTTGTCATAGTGAAGGAGGCACTATTGCTGAGATTACCTACTTATATAATTATTTACTTAGATATTTTCTGTTCACATACATTTGTGTCTAGTAAATATGACCCTGAATTTCTAATAGTTAGGTATTACTACAATGTGTGTTTTAATACAGATCATAAGTTTCTCATGAGATCACCATGCCTTATATTTTTAATACGATCGTAGCAGGATTTGTGTTGCAGCGGAGATTGATATAACAGTACATGTTGAGTCTCTATCCGTAACTAACACCAGCAGCTGCCCTCAAGTTATCAACTACGATATGAGCATCGCTTCACTTACAATAATTTGCATAACATTCGAAGTATAAGCTGTAGTCTTGATCACTTCTTAGCTTTTATTTCTACTTAAAATGTTTATATTGACATCATTGTTTTGACAGAGTGTTAGATTATCAATAACAGTTTGCAACTAATCGACAAGGATATCACAAGTATTGGAAAAGGTTAGTCTTAATCAAAATGACGGTGTGGTCGTGTATGTTTGTAGTGTAGTTGACGTCTCCTTGTGAGCCTGAGTTTTTGATGGAAGTTGTCTCACGATTACTATTAAACCTGAGATGCACGGCAGTGCCCCCGCCAAGATGAGCCAAGCGAAGCGCAAGGGCACTACCTACCTTTTCTCAAAGTGTTTCGTCGTTTTTTGAACCCTCATAGAGTTGGTTTCCAATGTACCAGATAGTTCATATTCTCAGGATATAATGTCAATAATAGACTAACTAAACATACAAAGTCTTAATTGAACAGCTTTAATACTTTAGATTTTATTGATATCTAAAATACACCGATTTCGTCACTGACACACTCACTGATACACTGACACACTGATGATCATCAAAATATTTGGCTACTTCCTGAAGTGCTAGAAAGCTGAAATTTGGTATATAATCTAAGTTTATTATGCAACAACAAAAAAAATCATAAACTTATAACTTTCGCCCCCATCCCCTAAAATGGGGGGGTGAAAGTTTGTATGAGACTTCAAAATGTTAGGGTAGGTACTTCCTGAAGTGCTAGAAAGCCGAAATTTGGTATGTAAACTGTAGTGTATGATCTACATTATGATTTGTCTCGAGCGCATACGTCACAAGTTGCGGGCTGAGGGGGGGTCATTCCATGCCCAACTGTCAGCCCGCAAGCACATGGTGATGCGTAGGCGAGCCAAACACTATTACTTATAATATTGTGTAGCTATACTAGCTACTACATAAACAAAGTTCGGTATACAAAAAAACACTACCGTGCCCCCAGATAAACTTATAACTTGCGCCCCACATCCCCTAAAATGGGGGGGGGGGGTGGAAGTTTAATAATAATAATATTAATAAAATAATAATAATAACCACAGGGCAGCATGTGGCGAGCTGTTGGGCAGTAGCGACCCCACGGACCCTACCTCCCGGGAGAAGTCTTGTTTATCATCTCTGGCTTGACTTTATTGACCGGCTGGAGTGAACAATGACGAGGAACAGAGCTCGATCCCACCTCTTTCTTGCCTTTATTGGCTGGCTTGAGTGGAGGTTCGCAAGAGCAAACGTGCTCGGAGGAAGGTAGTATTCCAGTAAGGTGCTGGTAGGGATCTTGACCGTACTTCCGGGATTGTCCTGATAGCCGTGGAATACCTCTCCACTCCTCAAGCACCTCAGGAAGTGTTGCCTCCTTGTTGCTACGTCACTATGTGCTAGCGACCGTTTTCGGGGGCCCATTATTGAGTGTGCAAGTCACCCCCTGCCATTTTATCCGTGAATTACCTTTGTATTTGCTCCGTGATTACACAACATTGATCAGGCAGGGGACATAGTCCTTCCATAGTCCTAGGTAATCAATCCACTATAGCCACCCAAACCCACAGCCCAATATGTTTTGTTCCTATATTTTGCAATAGTCCTGCACCAACCGGGGGTTGTCCTTGGGTACACTTGCATAGTGCATACAGGGATAATCGTCGGTTAGTGCCTCAACCCTTAAAATTGTCTAAGGGGCCTCTGCAAGTTGGCTTCGGCCCCTCGTACGCCTTCCAAAGGTCCGGGACCCCAGGGTCCCGAGAAATATCAAAAATAATAATAATAATTTATTTAAAAATAAAAGGACTAACGTTAAATACAGTTTTTCTTAAATCTATGTCAAGTTCACCTATGATTTGTGCCTGAACTAGGTAATCCTGTGTTTCAGGCGATTGGAGGTAACATTAATTGATTAAATAATCACATAATTATCATATATATCTTATTGGTACCTACTTATCATGTAAAAAGGTGTATAAAATTATATAATATGAACAATATTTATTTTAACACAAGTAATAACTTCTCTGTATCTTCATAGGACATGGTTTGAAGAGCCTCCATAAGGATTTTCTTGAAGTTACTATGATTTAAGGAGTAGATGTTTTCTTTATCATTTAGCCTATTATAGAGTAGCGGTCCGAGGTACATATAAAATTTGGCTGTGAAAGCATGTTTTGTACTTTTTTGAGGGCAAACTATATCTTTCCGTCTCCTTTTTGTTAATTCAGTGCTGTATGGAAGCGCTGCGTGTTGTTTTAGTACAGTGCTCATTATAAATAACTGTCGAACTGTAAGTACTTTACAAGCTTTGTACAGTATGTTAGTGGGGAAAAGAAAAGGGCGGCAAGTAGCCACCTTAAGAATAGCTCTTTGAACTCTTTCAATAGGCAATAACAAAGTTTTACTCGCCCCACCCCATGAAGTAATACAGTAAGTCAAAATTTACTGACAAAGAGCCAAGTATACTTGCCTAATTATTTCTGGATCTGCAATAAATCGTATCTTTTTGAATACGTTTATTAGCTTACGAATTCTATTTTTTAGAGCTTCCATATTATGTGGTTTGAAGGAAAGGGTTTCATCTATTATAATACCCAGGTATTTTATTTTATCTGTCTTTTTAATATTCGGACACTTACACTGGCTATCTGCAGGGGCTGGGCAACAATGAGCATGCAAGTTAGGGTTAGTGAGTTATTTTGAAGCCATTTATTTACAATATTAAATCCGTGTTGCGCAAGATTGTAGACTTCATTTTCTGAGTCAGCCGAAAAAAGTAGAGCAGTGTCATCAGTGTAAGTTATGATAGTGCCATGCTCTAGCTTTAGATTGCAAAGGTCATTTATGTAGATCAAAAACAGAGTGGGCCCTAAAATACTTCCTTGAGGAACACCAAAAAATGTGTTTTTTTGAACAGCACTGAGAACATTGCCAATCTTTACGCACTGGGAACGATCTTCTAAATAACTTTGGAACATTTTCAGCTGGGTGCCTCTTACACCCACGATCTCAAGCTTGCGCAAAAGGATTGGAATGGAAACTGTGTCAAAAGCTTTGGCGAGGTCCAGGAAAATTCCTACTGTATGGTTACCCTTGTCAAGTTCTTGCTCTAGATAGTCAGTTACATGGTGTACCGCATCAGCAGTGGAAACTTTAGGCCTAAAACCAAACTGCCGCTCAGAATTGATTTATCTTCCAAATATTTTAACAACCTTTTGTTTATAATTTTTTCCAATATTTTTGACATGGAAGGCAGTAAAGAAATAGGTCTTTAATTCGTCACTTGCGCTTTGCTGCCTGATTTATAGACAGGGACAATTACAGCTTTTTTGAGACACTCGGGGAAATGACCTGAAGATAAACAAATGCGGAAAATATAAGTCAGTGGTCGTACCAAAATGTCCTTGAATTTTTTGATAATTTTATTCGATATGTTATCCCAGCCAACTGCACATTTGCGCAGTTTGATTGAGACTTTCACTAATTTTATGAATTAGGACTTGGAAGTTTACACGGGACTGTAGACAGTAACTAAAAAACCTATTAATAAGTACTTACAAGAACCTCCGCCTTAATCAAGAGTCTCATGGTAGGTCTCAGTTATTTACGCCCTTTGACAACGAGGTGAGCAAATCGACTGTAAGTATCAAGAGTCTCATGGTAGGTCTCAGTTATTTACGCCCTTTGACAACGAGGTGAGCAAATCGACTGTAAGTATCAAGAGTCTCATGGTAGGTCACAGTTATTTATGCCCTTTGACGACGAGGTGAGCAAATCGACTGAAAGTATCAAGAGTCTCATGGTAGGTCTCAGTTATTTACGCCCTTTGACGACGAGGTGAGCAAATCGACTGTAAGTATCAAGAATCTCATGGTAGGTCTCAGTTATTTACGCCCTTTGACGACGAGGTGAGCAAATCCACTTTAACAGTCAGCTATAGTTGAATATAAAATATCGCCCTGATTTATCGCGGTAATCACTAAACCATCAAAGAAAAAAGGCAAAGACAGAGAATGGGCTATAAAAACTGACACTGCTGATGTGCAAGAAATACACCCCAAAAAGAAGAAAAAAATAAACACTTATAAGACTGCCTAGCAACTTACAAAAAGAACTGAAATCCCACCAAAAACATTTCATGTCAATGTTGCCAAGACGACCACATAAGGTTTGCCCTGTGAAAAAGATATATCTCATCTAGAGCCAAGCTTCTGAATCTACACGGCCTAACTCTACCGACCCTAACTTCACAAATTCTACATATCAGTAAAAATGTATGGCTTGGCTGTTTCGTCACTTACTTCAGAAACTAAATATTCGCATCACCTCCACGACGATAGCGAAACGGCGAAGCCATACATTTTTACTGATATGTAGAATTTGTGAAGTTAGGGTCGGTAGAGTCTTGCTCATTTTGTTTTATAGTATCAGTTCCCGTAACTGATACAATAAAACAAAATGAGCAAGACTTTAGCTGTCCGGTGAAATTTGCTGAAAGTTGAGCAGCATCTCCTTGACGTTCTCGGAGTAGCCGTCAAATTTTTATTTACTACCTTACATATTTTTCATCGCCAATAAAAACCCACGCGTATTCTCACGTTAACGTTTCACGCATGATTTATATAAATGGCTTAGCCTAGACTTAATATCTTACTATATTTATGCAAGGATCAAAGACGAATGTAGAATTTAAGACTTGTGGAGGTATTCGGGCTGGGACAGTCGCGCTTCCCATCATGTTGTGTTACTATCTTGGCCGGTTTATTCCTACATATTGTGACTGTCCGTCACCTATTCCTATTTAATAACAAAATATTATACTTGTTCTAAAATTGTCACACGGTATCGGGCCTCTTAAGAACACATTAATTCTCTATTTAATGGTCTCTCAGCTTGACACGTTATCCTATTTAATTGAAACTGCGAAATAATATTGAACCCATTCCATATGGTTGGCACTTATGCCAACCATTAGTCGCAAGTCAATATTTTACGTCAGTTAAGATGCAATGTTTTTCTACGAATTCTAAGAAACGAGTAAAATATCCTCATCTGGCAACGATAAAATGCTCGGCCGGGCCCTTAAAACAATTGAGAAGTGGTACAAAAACGGGCATAAAGATATTCTGCGAAAGCGTGGTAATTTGGGTCGAACACATAGAGGCTGGAGGCGGAGTTAAGTGATCCTTGGGAGATGGGAACTGGGTAGGAGAACGAATAAGTTGGACAGTGGATTTGGGACCGTGAGAAGCGACAGACGTGGTCCAGGCTAGTTACGTATCTGACTTAGGGAATTCGAAGAAGTGATGTCGATTACGACAGTAAGGGTTTAAGCATTCTATACTGAGTTGATTTGGTACCGTGAGAACCGACAGACGGGGTCCAGGCTAGTTACGTATCTGACTTAGGGAATTCGAAGAAGTGATGTCCATTACGACAGTAAGGGTCCAAGCATTATATACTAAGTTGATAGTGGGTTAAAGACCACGTTAGTTAGCGTAGCGGGCGACGTAGTCTAAGCTAGATCGTTTAGTTTTGTGAAGTGTGAGGAGCTGTGCCCGAGGTGAAACTGCGCGTGCTGTATTTCGTAAGTTAGTTATGATCTTATCACCACCGAGGAGGTATGTAGTAAGTGTCAACTTTAATCTTTAGTAATAGTGTGTAAATCGTAATTACGGACTTCTCCATTATAATAATCTGACAGATTGAATTGTATTGTTATTTATAGGCAACAGTTAGGTGTGATATAGCTGACGAGCTATTAATGATCATTTATTCCAGCATGGCGAAAGTACTCTTATTTTGTATTGCAGTTTATAATTAACGCTACTTTCTCTTGTACTACGTAACCACCTCCTAATCCCTGCCATGACAGATATTTGTCACCAGCGTTTGATCATAGGGACACGCACGGCGAAGGCCTTCCGCTATACTTGACACTGAGCACCAACGCTCCTGACTCTTGATGACTGTTGACCCTTAACTGACGCACCACATATGGAAGGCAGAACCACTCAAACAATACTCAATTCATCTAAACCAAACTAGGCTATAAAGCCGACCTATAATTACATTTTAAGCAATCAAACGTTAGTGATGATTACTGCTTCCAAAAAGGCCTGGCCACAAAACCCGCTGCGTGAGGCTTCATGCATGCACATTTCCGGGAAAGGGGGTAGGCTTCACACACAATCACAAACTGAATTGGTAGCCATTCTAAGAACGCTAGAGACCGTATCTCGATAAAACCCACACCCGGCCGCTGGTAGGCCAATTACTGAATCAACACTATTTATCGAGACACGACAATTTGGATGCTTTGCGGCTGATAGCTGCACTGCAACCTCTAAATGGGGAAGATTAAGGAAATGTGAAGTGACGATATACCACTTCGATGTGCACCAAGTACGAACGCAATGAGTTTTGCTATTGCTACAGACTGAGTCTACGGTGCGCTTGTGCTAGATTTCTATTGTTTTAGTAAAAAAAGGGCTAGCCCGCGGTAAGGGTATCATTAACATTAGTACACGTTAAGAACTAGTCAAAACTTGGCTCCCTCAATGGCGGTTGGACTTCGCAGTACTCCGTCTATAGGATTGATTAAGACATTTATTTAGTGCATAGGGAACGTGTTCTGTTAGAATCGTATTAGTGTCTTTAGCAATTCTATGCGTTAGGACTAGCAGGACACGTATACTGAGACAAACGTTGCTAAACGGTTCCCGGCCTCACCGTTTGGGGACATTGTAATCGGATAAATTAACTTAGCTATAAATTATTTATTAAAGCGCAAGCGTAACGATTCCTTTTACCCCTTCACACTATTGAGATTCTATTGCAGATGTTAGCTCTCACCCGTGTAGTGAAGTTAGGAGAACTGGTTGAATGCCGAGGGCCATGTCCAAGGAGGCTGTTGTAGGCAATCATTTAATATTACGTAAGTTAAATATAGTTGGGTCGAAGTCCAGATTAGACTTATCTAGTATTTAACGTAGTATGCGTGTGAGCGTTTGTTGCTGCGACTGGGAGAGTCCTTCATTATAATAATCACCCTAGGCTGATTGAGTTATTTGGTTTTATAACTAATAAGACAGAGACGTGTTGCTGGGGAGTTCGTTGCGCCACTTCTTCTCCTCAGCATAAACACTACAAAGTGGTGAAAGGTGAGTTCTTTGGGGCTGCCTATAGACCTTCAAGAGAGTTGATCCACAACTCTATTAATTAATGACGCCTGAGTTTTGATTCTCTACTCTTACCAGAAGAACGCATCATTCCCAGTAGTGTTAACCACGGAGTATTAACCAGCGGGAAGTACCCCTCTGGATTTATTTCGGCCCATTTTCTCAGAGTAGTCAGATAGCAAACTCCGACCTAACCGTAACCTAACCGATCTTATATCTAGATTTAAAACAATTGACAAGTAAAAGTCATTTGACAAACCTATTTCAACTACTGAAATACAATCTTTTATCATGATCATTACCATCACTAAAGTCAAACTGACAAGAAACCAAAAACTACAATCCGTTTCACGTCGGTTTTAAACCGCTTTACGCGAGAGTAAGCAAACTTAAAAATGGGATTAAACGCAAGAGGACCTGCTGCAGCGTCAATGGTACACTTTTTTACATAATAAAAGTAGATTTGGTTATCCCTCAAACTATAATTAGGTATTTTTATTTTATTTTAAATAATATATACACTGCAATACATGCATTTATGACATTGACCGTATCTAGAATTGAATCAATTGATTGCATTATCAAAACATTTTCTTTTTATTACGATTTCGTGATTCCGGTTAACTTTATTTAAAAAAAAAACTATTTTAAATGATAAACTGGTTGCTTTGTTTTAGGTGTATTGTGAATAATGAGCATGTCCATGAAATACTACTTATTCATACTACTCATCATCAATCATTCATATTACTACTACATTCGCGCTTAGTTTGACTACACGCAAGCTCGCTTATGGCACAGACCACGTGGATACTTCCAGCTTGACACTAGGAACTTATAAAGTAATAAGCATAACGGAGAATCAAGTTAAACTGAGTTATATTGGAGAGAGAACCAGGAGAACCAAGGTAACCGACATAGCCCGAAGAATTGCCAAACTTAAGTGGCAGTGGGCAGGGCACATTGTTCGCAGAACAAATGGCCGATGGGGCCGGAAAGTTCTAGAGTGGCGACCGCGTACCGGAAGACGTAGCGTTGGAAGGCCTCCCACAAGGTGGACAGACGATCTTGTCAAGGCCGCAGGAACCCGTTGGATGCGGGAAGCACAAAAGCGGTCGAAGTAGAGGTGCTTGGGGGAGGCCTATGTCCAGCAGTGGACGTCTTTCGGCTGAAATGATGATGATGATGATGATATTGGAGAGTTCATTTTATGTTGAGTTTATTCATTTTATGGTATTTTGCAATTGCAACTTTCTCTATTTCATGATCTCCTAGTATAGGAGAAGAGTACCGTATCATTCCATGGAACGTTTCATTTCTTGAAGACTCTCAATGTCGTTCTAGCAATACACAAATATTGGGATAATATAATTAGGTAATAAGTAGGTTTCGTTGTACCTGTTTACCAGCAGTTAGTAGAACCTGCTAAAAGGTTGTCTTATATTCAATGTTGACATTGAATAGTATGCTTTTTAGTACGCTTATGTATGTACCTAATACCTGACTTCTTATAACCTAGATATAAGAAGAAGAAGAAGTAACGAGATAATGAAGATATTCAACCAGGTTTGTATGTGTGCAAGAATTGAAATACAGAAATGATTGTATTGGAAAAGGTGTGCTCATTTCAGTTGTACATTTCAATCTACATAATTAATGTAGCAACTTCTGGCGCGAGATTGTTCGAAACAATTCACCCTTGACACCTTCTTTAATATCATGATCTCCTAGTATAGGTGCGGAATATTGCGATCCGTTTCCTTGGAACAGTGTTTAAGATTATCAAAAAGGGGCTGAATGCTTGTATTGAAAGGAGATAGATAGTATTTCATGGCCCCCTGTATCGTATCGTCTATTTATCGCAATATACCTAACACAAAGTAACTAGTTTATCATTTAAAATGTGTTTTTTAACAACGTTAACCGGAATCACGAAATCGTAATAAAAAGAAAATGTTTTGAAAATGCACTCAATTGATTCAATTCAAGATAAGGTCGTCAATGTCATAAATTCGTGTATTGAAGTGTTTATAATGATATTATTTATAATAAAATAAAAATACCTAATTATAGTTTGAGGGATAACCAAATCTGTTTTAGTTAAGTAAAAAAATGTACCATTGAGGCTGCGTCAGGTCCTCTTGCGTTTAATCCCATTTTTAAGTTTGCTAACTCTTGCGTAAAGTGGTTTAAAATCAACGTGAAACGGATTGTAGTTTTTGGTTGCTTGTCAGTTTGACTCTAGTGATGGTAATGATAATGATTATTGTATTTCAGCAGTTAGGTTTGTAAAATCACTTTTACTTCTGAATTATAATTTTAAAACTAGGTAAAAGGTCGGTTAGATCCGGCGTTTGCTATCTGACTACTCTGAGAAAATCGGCCGAAACAAACTATTACGTTTTTTTTAAGTCCAGACATAATCTTAGTCAGATCATGCGAAGACCATGTAGATTGGTGCTTGCAATGGACTTTTGAGGAAAGAACCACACAGGTTGAGTGCACGCATTTGTCAGTAATCGTGCAGCTGAACTCAGAATTTTAGGAGCTCAACGATTCTACGAAAAATACAACATTCAAACAACCAGATCATGATTAAAAGTAACTAAGAAAAGAAAACAATAGAGCAATGACCCACATTGTTAAACATTCACAATAATTAAAATAATATAATACTATAAAACAGTTAATGTTCACGTCATTGTTTATGTAAAAAGGTACGTACGTATTATAGTATAAAAAATAATAAAGGTAAAAGTAGTAATATTTAAATAACAGCAAAATAAAATAAAAAATCAACATTCACCGTGTAAGTTTATTGGTGCAGCTCAGTCCCAAGCCTTTTTGTCGTCGATATAGTCTTTGACAGTATAATAGGCTTTTTGGCAGTTTCTGTTTTATTAAATATTTGAATTTTATCAAGGCTTAGTTCTTGAATGTGGTTAGGAAGTTTATTATGAAAACGTTGACATTGGCCTCTAAACGAGCCACTTGTTTTCATGACCATAGTTGTAGGAACAACACGTTTGTGCTAGTTTCTAGTTTTTATATTATGGATTTTTATATTTATTTATATTATTATTATACAAAAGATTTTTATGAAAATACTGTTTCATTTTGAGTGTCTGGAACTTAATTTATAAATTGAACATAATTCTCTTTTTTGAAAACAGACATTGTCTAAATATCGGCGGCATTTCCCCACAACTGAGTACCGTCCGACATCACACTATGAAAATAACTAAAGTATACTAAAATACGATTTTTTCTATCGGCATATGCTGCTGGGCTAAGCATTATTTACAATTTATCTATATGGGGGCCCCATTAAAGCTTGACATCCAAAGTTATGCCTAAGAATACTGTGGTATCTTCGGGTTTCAGCTGTTCAACCTTTTTATAAGAACACTAGTTTCTACTTGTCTAACATGAGGTATAATAAAATTTATACATTTTGTTTTTTATCGTTATGAAGTAGGATCATGATATTAATACTTTTGCGAGGGCGCTATTTACATTTTCAGTAACCAGCTGCTGCCGTTAGAGTTAAAATAAAAGTGAAGTATCGTCTGCAAACGACACTATATTATCCTGATTATCCTTTATGAGGTAAGGCAAGTCATTTATATAATAAATAAGAAAAATAATGGACCAAGAATTGTGACCTGGGGGTCCTCCATTCTTACTACCGATCCGGGTGATCTTTTTGTGCCGTGTGAAGTAAATGGTACTGCCATAGTGCTGTAGGAAATTAATTTGTAACGACATCGAGCTAAAGTCTACATTTTCTTGCATTCTATAGTCACAAACGGTTCTTTACGGTTGTTATCCGGTAACGGTTGTTATCACTGATAGTAATAGTAATAGATAGTAAAAGTGTAGTCTGGTAACAACTACGCAAAACTTTAACAAAATCTATCTGGTGGTTTTTGCGTGATGCTGGAATATACATTCAAACAAACGGATAGATAAACAGACAAAGAGGCAAAAATCAAAAAAACCATATTAACCGCATAACCATGGTTCTCAGACCTCGCAAAAATTACACAAAAAATTATATTCAGTGTACAGTTATTCCTTCGCCACTATTTTATTGTATGTATAAATAAATATTTTTCGTTTGTACCGCATTCCTGATCCAGACTAAATATCGTGTGCGGCACAGGTAGGCACTCTCAGTTCGTTATCAAACGCTAGAAGTCCGCTTAAATACGTAGTACAATACTAGGAGCACATGAAAATTACAAGGGTGATACGGGAATGTTGAGATCGTAACAACGTAACAAGTATTGCCATAGTGCCGTAGGAAATTTATTTCTAACAACATCGAGCTAAAGTCTAGCTTTGCTTGCATTCCGTAGTCACTTTGATTCGTGAATCTTTAGTTCCAAGCACGGTGTGCTTGATAAAGGTAGGTTTTCCAACTTTATTAGCAGTTTTCTTGAGGATTTTGACAGGAAAGTTAAAAAAATATATATGAAAATGAAGCGTTATAAAACACTGAATAAATATCAGTCAATTTTGTCTCTGTAAACCGTATCCTTCAGACTATATTTGTGTTATTAATCGAGGGCTGCACCTCAGAATAGGGCAGTTCAGGGATAGTTTGACATTTTATTGGCCAATATCTTTCGAAAAATAACAGGATTGCAATGAGAAATGACTTATAATTGGAGTATAATTAAACACTGAATAAAATGGAATAGTTTCAATCGGGCTACGCGTTACGTTTATGTTGTAATTTATATTTTTCTCGGGGACTGGGAGCAAACTCCACGTGTACAGCGTACTTCACTCTAGTTTCATCGTTGTCATGGAAACCGCTTGATGATGCCATGTGCTTGGGAGACAGTATTGATCCACCCAGCCGGTACAATATTCGAAGCACTAGGCTTTCATGTAACACTAAGAGGCTTTCAGGAATTTGATTTTAAAGGTCGCAACGTGAAAGCCCAGAGGTTAAGGCGTCAGCTTTTCAAGCAACAGTATGGTTCGAAACTGTGCAAAATACCACATTGTGACTTATTCAAATACAGATATACTTTCTAAGTTCATTCGTGAAGAAACTGTACTGTAAATTTTAATCTGAAACCGTCAATTGAGCACGTGTTCATTGCTCATGCCTTCTCTGTATTAGAGAAGGTCTTTGGTGCCGCAGTAGGAGAATACCTAGGCTACTATTATAACTAATATTTATATTATAATATTTATTTAATTTTGTGAACGTAAAAAATGAAGTACGTTATGCCTGAACTTAGCCGAATACATTTCTTAATTGCTTTTGGAAGCGCTTGGTACATAGAAACACAGCAGTCATAAACTGAACAGATTACGTTTATATTGTCGTCCCTCACTGCGCATAAACTTTATTCTAACTCTAAAAGGGGTAGGGGTAGTCAAAAGCGTCATCATTAATGAAAACCAAAAATACGAAAATTAAACTAAAATCAACGCTATCTGTCTCGTATGAGTTGTCCCTGACCTTCAAAAGGGTTCATGCGTGTGTTAGTAGTTCCGCGTCTGTCCGCAGCTGCAACTGTTTATTTTGAAGGGCGTCGGGTGCTGTTGGCGCTGAATGCACTCAGAGGGCGCGTTACAGGACGCGTATTTGGAAGCAATTTGTAGTGGCACTGTACTGTATGTGCATAGTTATAGGTATAAGTACTAACTTAATGAGCTACATGTTTGGTAGTGAGGGTACTACCGGACATTAATAAACTAGCTTTGGAGCAAGACGGTAGTTTTATTCGTACGAACATTCTAGGCACACTAGCTCATCTGGATGGTATAGACTTAGAGCATCACTTTTTCTGAAAGGGTAAGGTCGTGAGCTCGAGTCTCACATAAGCCCTTTTGATTTCTAAAGTTTTTGAATGATTTTTGTACAAGTTTTTTATACGTTTGAGGCACATGATGTAGTGTCTAAGAAACCAATTCCTGTTAATTTCGTGTTTTTTTTAAATATTTTTGTTGCTTAATAGTTTAGTTCTATTTAACAAAAAAAAAATGTATTACAGAGGTGTTAAGTTACTTCTAATTAATTAAACTTGAAATCAAAAATATTTAGAACATAGAACAATTTTCTGAGAAAATAGTAGGTACGTACTTATGTATCATCATTAGTATTTATATAATACTTAGGCGGTTGAAATACAGGATGGAAGCCCCGCCATGATAGAAGTAAGCAGCATGGAATTAAATATATTGGAGCTCTTGGTTAGATGCATGACTTTTATACGTTTTGGCAATTCTATTGTTGGTGAAAAATAGAGGTTGGAAGTGTGCATGGGAAACCTAATACCACTTTTAAAAGCATATAAAAGAAGAAATTGCTTTATTTAGCACAAAAAAAAAGTATTAAAAAAAACAATAAAACTAAAAAAAAATAAAAAATAAACAAATATTATAAACTATTATTTTTGTGCAATGTTATTACTTATTATCTAAAAGAAAAACCTCTCAGGCGAATAAAATAAATACGATTTAATTGATAAAAAAATGGGTGCTGCGTTTTTCCTTTTAATAATTTAATAAACTCTCATAAAAAATATTGTACTGAGTGATCAATGATCAAAAATAAGATTTATTCATCTTTGAATTTTCTCATGGTATCAAGGACACTTAAATAACATGTAGGTATTCGATCCAATTGAAATCTGCAAATATTGTAGTACGCAACTATAGGTACCTACTACCTACCTACCATGTGCACTGTCCGAATATTGCTAAAGTTTTTCAGGCAACATCACGTGGCAGAAAAACCACAACAACAAAACGTCTTGATTAATTTAATCACTATGCACTGTAAGTTTAGTTTCTAAAATATTTTTATATATGAAATTTTCTAAATTACTTACCGACATCCCGTTTCGACGTTTTCAATAAATTTGTCTACTGACCACGGCGTTTCTTCTATATAATATTAAAATAAAAATAACTTGTCTCCTGATTAGAAACTCGTCAAATATATAGAGCTTTTATGTTATCCTAGAAAGAAACCACCACATAATTTTGTATCATTTAAAAACGCAACCATCGAAAATTCAGCTGTTCTGAATACCCCGCAGATGTGTGTATCAAAAATTATCTGCTAATCCAGCCTTAAACCTAATTTTGACTAAGGGGTAGTTATTTTTGAGTTTCTTAATACGGAATTATTGAATTTAGTTCAAAATATTACTGTTAAACTGTGTAGGGAACTAACCAGGTAAAGTTATTAAAAAGTAACGTCTTGCATTCCACTCAGCATATATATTATACGGTTAGTATATATATCGTGAACCCTAGTTACTAGGACATCAGAGCTCTTGATAGCTGCATTGGCGCGGTCAATGAATTCCCGCCAGTCGTCACTTGTCCAACCCACAAACCGGAGGCCGGGGAGTAAAAGAGACGACAAGCGTACAACTTGAGGGAGAAAAAGTGGGCGAACCTCGAGTTTCACACGCCGTACTTTGCGAAGGTAGTCCTCTAAGAGGAACTGAAAAAATATAGGTATACATTAAGCTACATGACATCCATTCATAAATATTTTAGACGATAATACCACTGGATATCACTGGTGCTAACCACTCAACTAAACTGAACTATAAAATGTATTTCCAACTCACTTGTAAAGAATCATTGACGAGTGTAAAGTAATTTTTCTTAGTATACAGCGAGTGGCACACAATGGGTAAATCGACTCCCATCTTGACGAGGCAGTCTGATTCTCTGATTAGGAGTCGTACTGTGTGGTCGAGGTTTACGACGACGCTGACACTGTCATCAATCCTCAGTAGCGTGTTGTAATTTTTGATTGCCATTCAAAGCGCATAACTATGCCCACAGAACAGATAAAACTATGCCCATCGTGTTGTTTTTGATCTTAAACATACTGAGTAGTTAATTATTGTTAGTAATAAATGGTTTAAGGAAGGCACCAACTAGTCGAATGACAAAGATGTAACAATATTTACTAGTTGGCAGTTATATTTTCCTAGTAAGTCACCTTGTAGTAGTCACACCTGTTGAATGCAGCGTTTCAAGTACTTGTGTGTTGGTTGTTTGCTGACAAACCGTTTACTATAAAACTAAGATTCTCATTTGAATCAATACCAATTTTATTGAATAGATACTAAACCATTGTAAAATTATTATTATATTCAACTTTATAAAAATAGGCAAACTTTCAATAAAACATCGTATTAGCGATGTACAACCGTTACACTTCAGATCTTTAGTTAAAAACCAGTGTCGGGCACAAGTGGCCTGGCATTTTAGTTAAATAAACCTCATTGTGACTCACATCGTGAGTTTCTAGCCCTTTCTTCTCCTTAGGTACCTCTACTACGATTTGGAACGGGCTACTTCTTCATCATTCCGACTAAACGACCCCTTGACAATTCAAAAGTTTCTGTAATCCTAACTTATATTATAAATGTGAAAGAAAGTTTGTTTGTTTGCTTTCACGCTAAAAACGGCTGAGCGGATTGGGATGAAATTTGACACACAGACCGGGTAAGGACAGTTTTGTTTAAGGCTATTTTTTATCCTGGATCGCAGATGAAATCGCGGGGAACAGGTAGTTTCAAATAAATGCTTGAGTTTAAGTAATTACTAAAGTTTCCTGCTTACATCACTCTGACAAAATGTTATTTTATTATTTTATTTTCAGCTGGGCCTCCCATTGCTGGTGTTATAGTCGTAGAACATAACTATTGCGGAAACAATGGCAGACATCAAATTCAGAAACTTAACGGTGACAAAAGTAAGTACCTACCATAAATTATAGTTTATTACTTATGCTTTTAAAAAATGTTCTTAAAATTGTATGCACACAGAGAAATACAAAACTCAGTATATATTTGCGTGATATTTCACAATAAAAGTAACTTGCCTGTCTTTATCTCCAATATACAATATTGGAAATTAATTGTGAAATATTAATAAATCATTATTTACATGGTACTTTGCAGCAATGATAAATAATGATTTGCTACAGATCATTATCAAGTGTACATTTTGTAAAGTAGTTTGTAGGCATGAAAGAACGCCCTCTAAGTATAAATAGAATATCCATATACAGTATAGGTAGGTATTTGTGTATGTAATTGTGTACCTATACATGCAGATAAATTTAGGGGGACGATACCAGATGGCCGTAGACAGAGAAAACTATCTGTCTACGCAGATAGCGCTTCAAATTACACTTAGAAGGTTGCAGCAAAAAGCCAAAGTGGGTTCTCTTTTCCCAATCTATTACCATACTGTGTGTGTCTGTGTGTATTTATTTTGGATAAATAAACAAATTTATTAGTATTTATATTATATTACACTCTATACTGTACTGTTTTCCAAGGCACGCCATTCACGTGGTCTGAAAGTACAATGATGCAGTTGAAAAACTCCTAAACTTGTAGCGACACCTACACGACAACATGTTGCTCTAAGTAGTCAGCTAGTAAGGACTAGACAAAACTTTTTATTTTGCTGACTGCCATCTGGCTACATTCTGCTGAAATCTACAGATGGAGCCTCTTCTACTTATCCAGATAGCTCGTCACGCGGTTCATAATTCAACAATATTGTATGCGATGTTTTTGTATTCAATGCATTCTCTTATGAAATGGGAGATCCGCCGTCATAACGAGTCACGTTAGATTTCCCATTGAAACCAGGCCTTTCTGTTTAGTTACGGACCTTGTGAATTATGCAGTCACGACCAGGGCCAGTCGTGGTCATGGCTGCCACTTTGGTCGTACACATTCCGACCAGTATGTGGCCAACCACGCAACCAAATTGTAATTTCACCAATGTAGTGATGAGAGTTCAAGATGAAAATAGAAATCGCAACGCTACACTTATTTGAGGCGGAGAAACGTCTTGCTAGAAAAGGAGGTGTTGGATACCTCAGTCCGCCAGTGCTTATTGCAATATACAGCATAGCAACCCATCGTGCGACCCACTGTGCGGACGGTACCGGCGCAATTGTCGATGAATTTCTATAATCCAACCTGCTCTGTGTGGCCACTGGCCATAGTTATGGCCATACAGTGCGGAAGGTCATGCGTTTATTGCGAAGCGGTCAGTTATTAGGGGCACATTAAAGCAGTTTCTTTTTCAGAACAAATCAAATAAGTGTTGTCCATCCATGTTTTGTTTTGTTTTTGAGATATTTTGGGAGTCGTCGGGAAGCCAGGATATGGTGATAGCAATGAAACAAACTTGTTACTTTTACAGCTGTAATCCGACTGACGCTGGCTACATAAAAAGGTCGCATGATCAGTGGTTACCCACATCTATGTAATAATGGAGTACGACAATTATTTACATTTACCCACATACATCACACCTCACCGCTTAATCTTATGCTACACTAATATAATGACAACAACTTATATCTACTTAAACTACTTACTCACTAACAAGGCAATTACACAATATTAATATTTTGTACATTAAATCTAGTAACTGGTTTACGAGTTCGTCTGGAACGATCCTGCGGTGGTGACAATGACGATGGATGCTCAGACCTTGCTATACCCGGCTGTTCATACCCATCCTGAGCCCTATCTTTCCCACCCTCGCGTAAATGGTCTGACGGTGACCTACTTGCATCCATCGTCACCTCAGGTGTCTGAACTGCATCCTCAACTGATTCCTGTACTGGAATAGGTGTAGCCGTATCTAAGGCTGCACTGTCAGAACACGCAAAGTCAGATAATCGTGGTCTACGTTTTATGTGATCTACATGTTTCCTTGTAAGTCGACCGTCACCGTTATCCACTAGATACTCGCGTGTGCCTGCCCTAGCCTCAATAACACCTTTCAACCACTTATCCCCCTTAGCATAGTTCCTTGTCCACACTGTATCGTGCGGCGCCAGCTCACGTAGTACCCCCCCAGCGCTTTCCACCTGCCGCTGTTGCGCTGCCCGTACCCGATCGACTAGTGCGCGGTCACCGCGCAACAAATCTAAGCGAGTCCGTAAAGCGCGTCGTTGTAACAACATTGCTGGAGTTTCACCCGTCGTGCACTGTATCGTGTTCCTATGGTTAAGTAGGAACGTTTGTAGGGCTGCATCGATATCTTTGTTATCTCTGTACGCTTTTTTAATGGCCAATTTGCACAATCTTACCGAGTTTTCGGCGGCACCGTTAGAAGATGGGTGATATGCCGGTGAGAAAAGTTGACGTATACCGTTATTTTTTAGGAAATTACCAAATTCCGTACTCGTGAATGGAGGCCCCTGATCTGATACCAATTCTACCGGAAGACCGAATCTAGAAAATGTACTACGTAAAACCTTAATCACCTGGGTAGCATTTGTACGTGGCATTTCAAAAACTTCCAGCCACTTCGTACTTGAGTCTATCAAAATCATAAAGGTATTGCCTCGGAATGGCCCTAGGAAATCTACATGTAGCCTACTCCACGGCTGAGTCGAGTAGGGCCAGGGTTGAGGCTGTGCTCGCGGTGGAGCAGGGCCCTCTATTGCACACGTCTCACAACTTTGACATAGCTCTTCAATATCCCTATCTATGTTTGGCCACCATACATAACTTCTTGCTAAACATTTTGTTTTAACGATTCCCATGTGACTCGTATGTAATTGCTTGAGTATATACTTTCGCAGCGTCGCGGGTAGTATCATTCGATAACCCCACATTAAACAACCACCCTCAATATACAATTCGTTGCGTCTCACAAAATATGGCTTAATTTGTTCATCCGGGCACGACAAAGGCCAACCTGACTGCACATACAAAACGACCCGACTCATTAAAGTATCCTTTGTCGTTTGTTTCTTAACCTCACTATTCGTTACTGGTAAGAAGTCCTCTACAAAGTTTAAATAGGTGACTTCGGCACTCGTATTGATTTCTTTTCCCTGCGGCAGCCTCGACAAGGCGTCTGCACAATTTTTCTTTGATGAAACATACTCGATGTCGTAATTATAACCTGTCAATAAAATCGCCCAACGCTGTAACCGAGAAGCCGCCATTATCGGTATACCCACTTTATCCCCAAAAATATATGTTAACGGTTTGTGATCCGTTCTAAGTAAAAACTTTCGCCCGTACAAATACTGATGGTATTTTCTTATACCAAAAACAATAGCGAGCGCCTCCCGATCTATTTGTGAATACGCCCGCTCCGCTGCGTTGAGCGAGCGCGACGCGTATGCTATTGGTCGCTCGCCTCCCTCTGTAATGTGCGATATCACCGCGCCGACCCCCACACCGCTTGCGTCCGCCGTCAGCACAAGCGGTAGGTTTGGTGAGTAATGCATCAGCACTTCACTGGAAGCTAATAGACGCTTAACCCTGTCGAATGCTTCTTCGCACTTACTACACCAGTTGAATGTAACATCAGCTCTGAGTAGCTTGTATAATGGAGAGAGAATAGTGCTGACGTTCTTAATAAATTTGGCATAATACATCGTCATTCCTATAAATGATCTCAACTCCGACACATTCGTGGGGGACGGTGTGTCAACTATTGCCTTTATTTTATCAGCACATGTATGTACCCCGTCTTTACTTATAACATGACCTAAATAACTTACGGATTCGGCAAAGAAAGCGCATTTCTCTTTTTTTACTTTTAGACCGTACCATTGTAAGCGCTCAAAAACTTTGTGCAAATTGTTTATATGGTCCCTAGTGTTAGGTCCCGTAATTATTATATCATCCAAAAATACCCCAACGTTGGGCAAATCGGCGAATAATTGTTCGAGATGCTTTTGAAATATACCCGGGCTGGACGATAAACCGTAAACCAACCTATTAAACATAAACATACCCTTGTGCGTATTAATAACCGTATATTCTTTGGATTGGTCCAATTCAAATTGTGCGTAGGCTTGCGATAAGTCGATTTTACTGAATCGTTTACCCCCATCTAAACGTGTTAATAAATCTTCGACGCGCGGTAAAGGATAACGGTCGACTTCTAATACCTTATTTAATGTTAATTTATAATCAGCACATATTCTGACAGTACCGTCTTTTTTTACCACGGGAACAATAGGCGTGGCCCAGTCCGAGCGGTCCACAGGTGTGAGGATGCCGTCCCGCACCAGCTGCTCGAGCGCGCGCTCCACCGGCTCGCGCAGCGCGTACGCCAGAGGGCGCGCGCGCATATACACGGGCCGCGCGCCCGGACGCAAGTGGATGCTCACCGCACCACCGGTGAATCGGCCCAGACCGTCCTCGAATACTTTACAATATCTGGAACTGAAATCGGATACATTAAATTCCTCGTTTCCTAAAGTATTTACCCTTACACTATTACATCCTACTTCCGGCAATTTGATTTTTAATTCAGCCATCCACTGTCGACCGAGTAATACTGTTTTACCATTTTGAATAACATACAAATCTAAGAATTTTCGCTCATTTCCATATTCAACTGAGGGTTTAATTACACCTATTGGACTCACTTGCTCCCCAGTATAGTATCTCAAAGCTATTCTACATTCTTTTATCTTTAAATCACTGAATAACTTCTTATACATATCATAGTTAATACACGAAACGGCACTTCCCGTATCGCATTCCATATCGATATACCGACCACTTACATTTAATTTTAGATATAAAGGTGGGTATTGCCCTATTGATAAGTGGTTTATATTAACAATGGTTACCTCATCACTGCCCTCGCCGTCCGAGAATATTTCTACATCTCGCACGTGGTGGTGTTCCACTCCCAGCGGGCACATGCGCTGGAGGTGTCCCTGCTTGTTGCATACACGACATACGTATCGCGTAAACTTACACCACGCCGTATCATGTGACTTGCCACATGCACTGCACTGCTGCTGTTGCCGAACACGCTCCGCGGGCGCGGGCGCAGCCGATGCCCCCTTCGCCAGACGCGAGCCGCGCCAGCCGGCGCGTCGTTGCTCGCTCTGCGCAACGGGTCGGTCCTCGCCCCGCGCAACTACCGCCCTGCGGCCGGCGGCGGTGTTTTGCCTCGTTGCCGTCACTGCTAAACACTCCACCGCTGTGTCGGTCTTATCCATCGCTCTTGAGTGACCTACAACGGCCGCCGCATTTTTCTCGGCCGCTTCCATGCTAACAGCCAAACTGTAGGCTTTTGCGTAGTCAAGTTTGTCTTCAGCGAATAAACGCTGACGTATCACTTCACTGCTGATTCCACAAACGAACTGATCCCTTATACTTTCTTCGAGCCACACACCCAACTCGCACGTTTTCGACAGCTTCTTCAAAGCTGCTAGATAATCCGCGATGGTTTCTCCCTCCTTTTGTTTTCGTTGACGAAATTTATAACGCTCGGCAAGAATGCTCGGTTTTGGCTTTAAATGTTTTTCCACGATGACCGTTAGTTGCTCGAACGTTTTTGTGTTTGGTTTATGCGGTGTGCATAAATTCACTAATAGTTCGTAACTTTCGGCTCCCATTACAGTAATCAATGTCGCTACACGTAATTCACTTTTAATATTGTTCACCAGAAAGTAGTTTTCTAAACGTTCCACGTACAAGTTCCAGTCGTCCGATTGAACTTTGAACTCACTGATTCTACCAATTGACATTTTTACGGATTTCTATAATAGTTTTTTTTTTTTTTTTTTTTTTTTTTTTTTCCAATACACTGCACCCGTAGAATTCTTGTATATCCTCGTCGCCACTGAGATATTTTGGGAGTCGTCGGGAAGCCAGGATATGGTGATAGCAATGAAACAAACTTGTTACTTTTACAGCTGTAATCCGACTGACGCTGGCTACATAAAAAGGTCGCATGATCAGTGGTTACCCACATCTATGTAATAATGGAGTACGACAATTATTTACATTTACCCACATACATCACAGTTTTGTTTTGTCATTTCATATCCTGCGACTCACTGATGATATACCTACGTAATATTTTATATTGGTTTAAATCATAGTCCCTCGGTGATACGAAGGGCAAAGATTGCTCAAAATACATTCAAGAATTGACCGTAACGTACGAGTCTATCGATGAATTGGAGAACATGTTTTTCATGCATAAAATGATTTTAATTTTTTCCCGATAGGTATGGAAGGGAAAATTTTAAAATACTCTTTTTCTTTTTTTTATAGCTTCATTCTTGTATACATGCAAATATTCAAATTAATTATACCTGCACCCTAATTTCGTTAATTTATTTTCAATCATAATCTGGAGGATATTGCTAATCCATTGCTTAATATTATATTTAAAAAAAAAATTCTGTTCAGCAACTTAAATAACGCAATGAATATTGTTGAACTGTCAAAATACGCACACTTGCTACTACCCCACTGATATGTCCATGTAGTCATGTTATTCTTGTTTTTTACGAACTTTGCACAACAGCCAATAGCTCTGCTGGAGCAACACAGCTGACAACGCAACTTACTAGGCAAACATAAACATGTGTTTTTTTTCAAACGACGATTTCCCATTTAAAATGGCCATTATCTTTCGAAAAATAACAGGATTGCAATGAGAAATGACTTATAATTGGATCATAATTAAACACTGAATAAAATGGAATAGTTTCAATCCGGCTACGCATTTGTTTATGTTGTAATTTATATTTTTCTTGCGGAGTGGGAGCAAATTCCGTGTGTACAGCGTACTTCACTCTAGTTGCATCGTTGTCATGGAAACCGCTTGATGGTGCCATGCGCTTGGGAGACAGTATTGATCCATCCAGGCCGTACAATATTCGAAGCACTAGGCTTTCATGTTACACTAAGAGGCTTTCAGGAATTTGAATTTAAAGGTCGCCACGTGATAGCCCAGATGTTAAGGCGTCAGCTTTTTAAGCAACAGGATGGTTCGAAACTGTGCAAAATACCATATTGTGACTTATTCAAATACAGATATACTTTCTAAGTTCATTTGTAAAGAAACTGGACTGTAAATTTGAATCTGAAACCGTCAATTGAGCACGTGTTCATTGCTCATGCCTCCTCTGTATGAGAGAAGGCCTTTGGTCCGCAGTAGGAGAATACCTAGGCTACTATTATAACGAATAGTTATATTATAATGTTTATTTAATTTTGTGAACCTATAAAGTGAAGAACGTTATGCCTGAACTTAGCCGGTTAAATTTCTTAATTACTTTTGGAAGCGCTTGGTACATAGAAACACAGCAGTCATAAACTGAACAGATTACGTTTATATTGTCGTCCCTCACTGCGCATAAACTTTATTCTATCTCTAGAAGGGGTAAGGTTAGACAAAAGCGTCATCATTAATGAAAACTAAAAATACTAAAATTAAACTAAAATCAACGCTATCTGTCTCGTATGAGTTGTCCCTGGCCTTCAAAAGGGTTCATGCGTGTGTTAATAGCTTTGTATTTGCTCCGTGGTTAGTAGTTCCGCGTCTGTCCGCAGCTGCAACCGTTTATTTTGAAGGGCATCGGGTGCTGTTGTCGCTGAACGCACTCAGAGGGACGATACAGGACGCGTATTTGGAAGCCATTTGTAGTGGCACACTAGCTCATCTGGATGGTATAGACTTAGAGCATTACTTTTTCTGAAAGGGGAAGGTCGTGGGCTCGAGTCTCACATATGCCCTTTTGAACTCTAAAGTTTTTGAATGATTTTTGTACAAGTTTTTTATACGTTTGAGGCACATGATGTAGTGTCTAAGAAAGCAATTTCTGATAATTTCGTGTTTTTTTTTAAATATTTTTGTTGCTTAATAACACGTTTAGTTCTATTTACCAAAATAAAATTTGTATTACAGAAGTACTAAGTTATTTCTCATTAATTAAACTTGAAATCAAAAATTCCTAAAACATAGAACACTTTTTTGAGAAAATAGTAGGTACGTACTTATGTATCATCATTAGTATTCATATAATACTTAGGCGGTTGAAATAGAGGATGGAAGCCCCGTCATGATAGAAGTAAGCAGCATGGAATTAAATATATTGGGGCTTTTGGTTAGATGCATGACTTATATACGTTTTGGCAATTCTATTGTTGGTGAAAAATAGAGGTTGGAATTTTGCATGGGAAACCTAATACCACTTTTAAAAGCTTATAAAAGAAGAAAGTGATAAATTGAAAGAAATTGAAACTTTTTCTTGGTTAACGTTTGTTAAAAACCTTCCTATTAATATTTATACTATGTAAGCTCTTATCCTGTTATGAGTATGACATGCTTGTTATTGGTGCACGTTGCGTCACCACGGTGACCGAGACTTCGGTCTCACCTACAACCTTAGAGCATTTAGGTAGCTCTAAGCCTCAGAATAATAACTACACACATCAAAAGTGTCTAGGGATCAACATATATTTTTGCAATAACTTTTCTCCTGATTGATATTAATTAAAATTTTCTTTAAGGGTTCATAAAATAAAGTGTTTTCGTTTGTCACAGTAACGATAAACCAAGTCACCTTTGCATTAATAAAGAAATTTGCCATTTTCCTAATAAAGGGATTTTTGACATTTGAACCACTAACACAAAAGTTCGAAAAAAAGACTGAAATAACAGTTTTCTTTAAAATTTTATTGGGTAACTTAAACAATTAATAATCCGTGTTTCTACCGCGAACACTAACAACACAAGAACATCGGTTTGGCATACTCAAAATGAGTTCATCCAAATCACGCTGTGGAATGGCCGCCCATGTTCGTTGCAACAACAAAAAAAGGTCTTCTTGCGACTGGATACCCTCCATATTCGGCAGAGCTCTTCTCTGTAGCATATCCCATGCATGCTCAATCGGGTTCAAGTCTGGCGACTGAGCAGGCCAGGGCAGGACATCCAACAATAACCGCCATGATGTTAGCCGTGAGGCTTCATCACTCTTCAGGGAACTTAATTAGCGACCAAACAGTCAGAAACCGCTTGCATGAAGTGAAGTGTGTGTGTGTGAGTGAGTGAGTGTGTCAGTGAGTGCCCTGGCCTGCTCAGTCGCCAGACTTGAACCCGATTGAGCATGCATGGGATATGCTACAGAGAAGAGCTCTGCCGAATATGGAGGGTATCCAGTCGCAAGAAGACCTTTTTTTGTTGTTGCAACGAACATGGGCGGCCATTCCACAGCGTGATTTGGATGAACTCATTTTGAGTATGCCAAACCGATGTTCTTGTGTTGTTAGTGTTCGCGGTAGAAACACGGATTATTAATTGTTTAAGTTACCCAATAAAATTTTAAAGAAAACTGTTATTTCAGTCTTTTTTTCGAACTTTTGTGTTAGTGGTTCAAATGTCAAAAATCCCTTTATTAGGAAAATGGCAAATTTCTTTATTAATGCAAAGGTGACTTGGTTTATCGTTACTGTGACAAACGAAAACACTTTATTTTATGAATCCTTAAAGAAAATTTTAATTAATATCAATCAGGAGAAAAGTTATTGCAAAAATATATGTTGATCCCTAGACACTTTTGATGTGTGTAGTTCTGAGCTCTAAGCCTACAACCGTTATCGTGTTGAGTAATGAGAGAGAAAACCTTTATAGTTGTTGCTTTTTCAACACAGGTTCCAGCTTACACCAATGCTAACAGTAATAGTCTAGACAAAGATAGCAAGAGTGAAACGACCATATTGATGTCACCGGTTGTCACCTCATTCATACAAACTCTGTTAACGTCTCAGATCATTATAAACACAGGTTAAAACGTAAACATTGCGTAAACAGCATTGTTCTCAACCCATCATTGTTCGATCGCAAAACTACCAGGGAAGCATAAATCAGAAACATAAGTGTTTATTAAAGAATCATAATTCTAGTTTTGTGTTGCAAGTTTTCAGTCAGAACTTTAACTCTAAAACATACAGGGAGACTTGTAATTTACCTTCCATTACGCAATTGCTAGTTCCAGCAAGAAAAGAGATTGGTTTCTTTAACCTGAGGAGAAACCGCCAGAAAATCTCGATATTGTGGACAGTTAACCTAATAGTGCCAAGGAAATACGATTGGAGTCAAAACTCATTGCCAGGAGATCATCCCAGAGACAGCTCGTAGCCTAGCCGGTCAGCTGATTGCAAACTAAGAGCGCCGCAGCCACGGAAGCCAGTCAGGGAGTGATACATCCTTTATTTTCCCATATTTCCTGTCCTCTATTTGCCTGAGGATTGTGCTAATTTTCTTCATTTTAGTTCAATTTTATGCGAATAACAAGTATTTCACACAAGCTAAAAACTCAGTTCAGCTCAATTCATTTTTTTCAATTCATCGTTAAAATATACCCAATAAACATTAATAAGTCGCAAGCCGTGCAACGCATTGATATTCACAGCCACGTGCGCATGCGCAAATTGCCAGTCTAAGCTTAATCGCCCATAACTATTTCTAAAGATCTAATCGCTAATCATTTCATACCGTTACATTTCTTATAAGTAGGTAATTAATGTTTATTTGAATACGCATTCCAGTGCATTTTGTGTGTGAGTGAAGTGCGTCCTTGAGAAACGGACCAGCTGACGCCCGATGCCCATTGTTTCATTCGGCGCGTTATCTGTCGCCGGCCGATCCATCAGCTGATTTGTCCCGTTACCTGTGATTGTGACCTTGAATCATCGACGCATAAGCTGGATTGCGATTAAGTATGTTTTATTACTTTATTATCTTTGTGTGTTCAAATGTGTATTGCTGAATCTTAACTAGGTACTTATGTCGCTTACAAGTACAAGTGATATGCGTTCTAAATCATCTATTGAAAGTGTTAAACTTCAAGTTCCTACCGCTAGTCATGCAAAACATGATATAAAAGATTTGATTATAAAACGTAGTTCAGTCAAAGGTCGCGTAACTAAGTTCCGTACGTTTTTGAATGAATTAACTTTATTAGAAAACCCTACCGATGCTGAAGTGCAAACTTTAGTAAATAGGTAGGTAAGGTTTCGTGAATTGTTTAATTATTTTGAAGATCTGCAATCAGATATAGAATTATTAAACTCCTCTGAGTTAGAAAGTGAACTTGATATTAGAGCTGTCCTGGAAGATGATTTTAATTAGCTGATTGCAAAGGCTAAATTATTCATATTTTATATAAGGAAATCTTATGAAAAATCTCATGCTTAGGTTTAGGCGTTGTATGTTAGTCTATTATGTTGATAGTTTGACATGATTGAATCGACACTAAGCTATTCTATCTGATGCAATGTCCATTGCAACTGTTGATGAGGGCACCGTAAAGCGGATCCTGTGCAAGTTTAATCGGTATATCTTACGGTTGTAAGGATAGACTGACTCATAGTGTAGGCTCTCGTAAAAGAGCGCCTTTGCCACACGCGCATCTCGTGCGAGCGTAGACACGCTTACAAGCAATCTGATACTGCTACCATCGCTTTGAGTCTGAGTGCGCGTGCACGCGCAAAGTAAAATCGCCTAGAAACTACTTCTTGAAACACTAAGTCTGAAACCGCCCTTAATAGCCGAACACAGTCCCGTTAGAAACTTAACGCACTATAGGTACCAGACCCCAAAAATTATAAATAATGTATTTAAAAGTCCCCGAGGACACGGTGGAGCATACGGTGGGGGCCTGCCCTGCATGGGCGGAGCACCGCCGTGTCCTCGTAGAGGCGATCGGCAGCGGCGGCGATCTCTCACGGCTTGAACCAAGGCCGGGGCCTTGGTTCAAGCCATGGTCCGGGGCGAGGGGGAGTGGGAGGCAGTCGCCTCCTTCTGCGAAGCAGTCATGCTAGCGAAGGAGGTGGCGGGACGGGAGAGGGAGAGAGTCTCCCGTCCAAGCCGCCGCGGTGGACGCTCTGGGCGTCGGGAGCCGCGTGACGACTCCCGGCCACCGTAGGCGCGGGCCTGCAGGCGGTGAGTAATGGGTAGCTCACCGTCCGATCAGGACCAGGCCCGTGCTGGACGGCGCGTACGTGTTCCACGCGCGCCTCAACGAGATGTCAGCATCGAAGAGGGGGCCCACTAGGGCCCCTAGGCCACTAGGGCCACTAGGGTATTACTCGTTAACATAGTAAAAGAAAAAAATAGTTTAGTTATCTGCACGTTTTAAAAATTTGTGCATTGTTTTAATATTTAATGATAATAAATCGTTGTAAATAAATAGATAGTACGAAATCCAGTACCTACTGTTTACAGCAATAAAATTGGTCATTAAATATAATTCCGCGTCATCTACGAGTATGCACCTCGACATTTATGACGTGCTAGTACTGTGGGACGACTACTTTAAGTTCCTCCCAACCGTCGAAACATGCCAATCTCGCAACAATATCGACCGACAAACATTTTGTACGTTTAATGGTGGCGCTGCTAGTTAAGGAAGGACGGTACAACCAGTGCGATTAATGTTAGTTCTCCATTTAACCACATGTATTACGTAAGTTTGTAAACGTTCACAGTGCTCCTGTGAGATTTATGACATGCTAGTACTTCGGGAAAACAAAACTCTGATGCTTCCGCCCATAAAACAATCCAAACGTCCGGGGCCCGCCCCTTTTTTATGCTACCGCCCAAAATAGTATCCTTTATAAAAACATGTCGTGTGTTTATTTATATTTTTGTCTTGTTCCTATTTGTTCCATACGATACGGCGTAAATTTCAAACTAATCATAATTAGTACGCAGGTATTGAAACTAAAAAACATTTATTAATAATTAATTATATTTAATACTTATAATTTTTATTTATTAATTTGTTTTTATTCTTTTTTTTCAATTTTTATTTTTATTTTTATTCGATTTTTTTTTGTTTAATTTTTTTTGTTTTTTTTTGTTTCTTTAATTTTTTTTTGTTTTTTTTTTAATTTTTTGTTTTTTTTCCTTTTTTTTTGTTTTTTTTATTCTTTTTTTTTTGATATTTTGTTTTTTTCTTTTTTTTCCTTTTCTTAATTTTTTGTTTTTTGATTTTTTTTCCTTTTTTTTTTTGTTTTTTTTATTCTTTTTTTTTTTTTTATTAGTATTTTTTCTTGTTTTTTTTTTCTTTTTTTTTTGTTTTTTTTTAATTAGTATTTTTTCTTGTTTTTTTTTTATTTTTTTTTTTTATTATAAGTATCTTTTTTTCTTTTTTTTTTAAACTTTTTGTTTTTTTATTTTTTTAAATTTTTTGTTTTTTTATTTTTATTATTCTTTTTTTTATTTTTTGTTTTTTTTATTCTATTTTTTTTTATTTTTTTTGTTTTTCTTTTTATTTTTTTTATTCTTTTTTTTTTTTTTTTGTTTTTTTTATACTATTTTTTTTATTTTTTTTTGCTTTTTTTTATTAGTTTTTTTTATTCTTTTTTTTTTTTTTTTATTCTTTTTTTTTTATTTTTTTGTTTTTTTTATTCTTTTTTTTGTTTTTTTTTTTTTTTTTATTTGTTTTTTTTTTTGTTTTTAATTTTTTTGTTTTTTTTATTCTATTCTTTTTTTTGCTTTTTTTTATTCGTTTTTTTTTGTTTTTTTTTTATTTTTAATTTTTTTTTTTTTTTGAACACATTTTATTTTGCCACAAATTTTCATAATCACCTTGGGTTTAATATAATTCCTAATCCGTACTAAAATTTAAGAGATGTATCTTATACTCGTATTGGTTCAAGTGGCCCTAAACGTGCGCTGAGAGACGTGAACTAGTGGCGGCTGCTGGTTTGTGTTCAAGGCCATTGTCAGCCAATAACCCTTGACCTAGGTAGTCATTACTGCGCATGCGTGATGGTAGGGGTCCCCCTATTGATTAGTACCAGACAGATATCTGCCAGGACTACATGACCGTGGAGGAAGTCTATTTAACTGACACACTGATTCACTTTGCGGTTGGTAGACGCGGTCGATATTCTTCAGTTTTGTTTCAGGTTAAATTTGTGGGGGCTTGATTAAGGAAAAGCATGTGAGGCTTGTAATGCTTTTGTTCTTTCTTTATTATGATTGCTTACTATCTTTCGCAAACTCAGAAAATCACCAATGTCGGGGTCTTAAAGGGCGAACGGGGTATAACCGCAAGCTCAGACGGTGCCTGTTTTTTCCTAAATCATAACAAACCAGTGAAGTGGGTTTTTCGCTTCGCTCGTGAGTAAAACCCCGAATCCTTCATTGCGCTCGAGATTCAATATGACGCCCGTGACATAAGACACAACTTTAGCCCCTCGGTGCATAATCTACTATTATTTTCACGCGGTGTCCGCGTTCTGCCCACGTCGCTGTCTCCTCAACGCGCTTGCGTCAAACCCACAAAGCCCCACGAGGTCGGCTCAAATACGATGCAAGATACTAGGAGCCCATAAACATTACGAGCTTGAATCGGGAAATTTCAGCAGTCAAAACGTAACAACTACCACTGTAGCGTGATGCTTAATTCGCCTTTATTTTCATAACTTTAGGTTTGTAAATCGAATCCATGATTAATCATATTGATTTTTCAACACGCAGTCTCATTTATACTTCCCATGATGAAAATAATGAAAGTGTTCGACTTTTTAGCTGATTTCTTCCAAATTATGACATAAATGTAGGCAACATCGTATGGTAAACATGCGTTAAAATACTGAACACATAAATATCAGTCAAAAAAAATTTGGTACACCATTTTATTACGGCTATATTTGTAAGGATTTCAAGAAGCGCGGTCCAAAATGCCGCTTCACAAAGGCAATTTTGTAATTTCTTTTCCAAATATCTTACAAAATATGGCAGAAATGGTGTACAAGATAACACAGAGTTTAGGCGGAATTAAACACTGGATGCATTGCAATAATTTCTTTAATGCATACGTTTTTTCTTCCGTCATAATTCTTATGTCATTGAAAGTAGGGGAAAGGAAATACACAAACGTTGTAGTAACTGCGCATGAGGCTTACTTTACACCAACTCAATGAAGTCCACCTTCCTGGTATTGCAGGAAATGAGTATGGTAGGTTATTAATGTTTGTTATTTGTTTGTGATACTAAAAAAATATTTGTTTCGTACCTACACAGGAGAAGATTTAATTACCTAGTTATTTTGCCATTTTAAAGTAATACTTGATACGTAGTGTCCAACGAATTTCCACAATCTTCACTCGTCGAGCTACCTTGTTATACTGGTCTTGCAATCCGTGGACTATTTTTTACTCAATTGATGTTGATGAAATGACCGTCTCTATATCTATCATCTATCAATATATAATAAAAGAAAGTCGTGTTAGTTACACTATTTATAACTCCAGAACGGCTGAACCGATTTTACTGAAAATTGGTGGGGAGGTAGCTTAAAACCAGGAGACGGACAAAGAATAATTTTGTTTTGGTTTTTGTTTATGTCACATTTATTTTCTTATAATAAACCATTCTTTAATATTTATTTACTATACAATTTTTTTTTATCTATCTTAATAATATATATAATTCTTCTGGACGTGTGTTTGTCTAGCGCGTATCAAAGTGACGTAACGTAACGTGCGTAAAATATTACAACTCTGCACTAAACCGTTTTATATGATTTTCATCAAATAGCCAAACGTCAGCGATTATCTTCGCAGTTTTATGACACACAAATTTCATTTAAACATACACACTTTCCTCTCGTTACACACTAATTATTGAATGTATTTTTTTTCTTGTCGGTTTTTAGGAAAAAAAAAATGCCGCTAGGATGACGTAGTTCCAGCGGACATAGTTTTGTATTAAATAACTCCCCAATGGTTGGATGCACAAATGTGTACTTACCATACACAATTACACGACGTCATACACTATTTATCTAGTAAACTGAAATTATTAAATTCGTCATTTTTCCGCTGGGACTACGCACACCTAGATATCGTACACATACATACACACCTAACTTATTCCATAGGCCATGTTTGTAGGTCAAAACTAGGCCTGTCAACGATAAAAAAATAATTTGCTTCCGGTGTTACTAGGATTCCATGGACTGCACGGAGGCTATGGTTTGACTATCTAGGCATGACGTATCGTGACGTCACAGATCGATTGAAACCGATCAGTGACTGGTATGAGAGCAGCTGCACACATGCAAGACATACCGACATCAATATACACCCATATACACCTTTTGATTACCATACCAATTTTGATCCCTCAGGCTTTGTAATATGGACTTTTATGAACGTCATACCATGAAACCAAAATCATGCGTCCAGCTTCCGTTCATTCTGTATCCCTAGCATAGCAGGGGGCGCGATATCGATCCTGATACCAACAGTTTCGCCATGGTACGTGGTACTGATGTATCAATCAGCACGCAACGGAATGAATACTAATACCATAAAGTAGTGGTTCTATAGATTTGTCATTGCTACATTTTTTCAATTCTTTTTACCTATTGTGGTAGGGTATTGTTGTTATACAGGTGCTTATGTATAATTATAAATCATTTTAAAAGAGTAACGGTAGACTTTCTTGTCCATTTTTCTCCATACGAAACTACCTTTTGGAAGGGGCTACTAGAATCAATTCTATTTTAATTTTGTATTAATTACAAATGGTTTATAAAGTCGATAAATTTTTATTTTCCACAGATTGGTCTCTTGGGTATACAAAATGACGAGTGAAGATGATACGGATGACGAACGATGCTGAAAAAGCTTTAACGTCAGCTCGCCAGCACAAAAATATTATGATGGAAGCCAACAATAAGTTCTTGGAGTTTCTGAACACGCTGATGGACCATGGAACCTACTGAAGATAGAGAAAATTAAATTTGAGACTCTCATTACTATACATGTACATCAAAGAGACATTTTTTCGATATGCTGGTGGCTAACTTCATCTAAAACAGTGGGATCAACGAACCAAACTCTATCTACACGTCCATTCATGAACACGGGTTCATAGAAAGTGAAACTACTATACTATAGTCAGACCTTCCTGTTCATGTTATCCTAGTCACTGCCTCTGTAAATAACGATCGGGACTAGTCCAACTTAACTAAATAAATATGTTTGTACAACATACGTCACCACGAATGCACTCTATCATCGTCTACGTCTGCTGTTAAAAGCCATCGGTACTGATAACAGCTTTGACAATAATTAAATACACTTTACTTTTTTTAATTAAATCGACATTGCGTAGATTAAATAAAAAAACCGCCTAAGCAGTGCCTTTTGAACACGAGCACTAGATCGTAAAAAATAATGAGCAGGAACAGCAAACGAAAAAATGCATATGTTAGGTTTCTTGTAGATAGGTACCGTTGACTTTTTTCATGTAAGAGGGTACTGTAAAGCGGATCCTGTGCAAGTTTCAACGGTACATCTTACGGTTGTAAGGATAGACTGAAAAAAAAAAGAGCGCCTTTACCACACGCGCATCTCGTGCGAGCGTAGACACGCTTACAAGCAATCTGATACTGCTACCATCGCCCTAAGTCTGAGTGCGCGTGCACGCACAAAGTAAAATCACCTAGAAACTACTTCTTGAAACACTTAGTCTGAAACCGCCCTTAATAGCCAAACACAGTCCCGTTATCAACTTAACGCACTATAGGTACCAGACCCAAAAAGTATAGATAATGTATTTAAAAGTAAATATAAAGCATGCTTCAATATTGTGCAAGTTATCAAATATTTTCAGTGTCGCTTGAACATCCGTTCGGCGAAAGACTTCGAATGGCTGAAGCAGTGCCGGTTCAAGGAAAGCGCTGATAAGACCGAGATCTCGGTCACTGACGTCACATTAACTTATCGGAACGAATATTTAGGCTGCAGAAACAGGCATGTTATTACACCTATAACCGACAGGTAACTTATAATAATAAAAATAATAATAATAAGCTGGCAACACCAACGTCAACACGTCACGAAATTTTTCAGTTATATTTATTTTAGACGCAGTGTTTATATTGGTTTTTATATTTTATGAGAAACCCTACAACAAGCCTGAAAAACAGAATAAATACTCCCCACTTAATTCAAGAAAAGCAAAATTAACCAGAATTTTATAAACTTTCGTCAAAAACTACCGAATCTGAAGTGACATCTGTCATGCCACCTCCGAAAATGCCTTACAATAATAATTCAAATTACTTGCATGAAAACTGAAAAATGTGGACGAGGTCAGCTTCAACACGAGCACCTACCACCTCCGGACTCTTCGCTCGGCTCCGCCTCGCCGCCGCCGGTACCCAGCCCCACCGTGAGCGCTGTGACGACACCGGCCGCGGTAGTTGCGACGAGCTCGAGCGACGAGTATTTTTCTCCGCTGACGTCGCCAACACCTGTACGTCGGCAGGGGAGAGGCCGGCCACCGAGGAGCTTGGGACTTAGGGGCCATCCGGCCCCGAGCCGGGACCCCACTGCCGGTGGTTGTGTGCAGCGCATGAGATGGACTCAATCTATGATCGAGAACGTCATGCGCGCATATTACAGGTCTACAGAGGGGGGAACTAACCGCACTGCGTACCGTGATAGGATGCTCTCTCTGTTTCAGGAACTAGAGCCAACCGTCAACGTCTCGGCCCAACCACTATCGGATCAGGTGCGGCTCATCCAACGTAATCATAGGTTGGACGATGCTGCACTTGATAGGCTGCGCTCAGAGCTGTGCAACCATATCGTCTCGGCTCCGGCACAGACCGCGGTACAAGCTTCAACCATTGATGCAGTCCCGCCGCGGTTCAATCATGGTGTTGAAGGAGACGATGATAGGGTGACCACAGTAAGTAGCTAGTACAACGCCCGATTGAGGAGCGCACTGGAGGATGCGTTTCGCAAGTATCCACTTCGATCGAACTTAGACCCCGATCACCACGCCTATCTATGCACAAAAAAAATAGCGCGCTGGTATGTGCCCTCGACTCGCAGCTGAAGAATGTGTTCGAGAGCAGCAAGGATCTCGTTGATACACACTCGATACTGTTTCTCCTGATCCTTGATCAGGGCGGCTGTTGCGGCATGTCGTTTAGCTAAAGTCAAGTTTCCATACTATGACGGAGCTACTCGACCAAAACCAGCTGTACCAGCCTGGCAGTGCAGGATCGAGCGTCGTATCGATGGGACCAGGGTACTTATCGGCAAACTATACTGCTTCAGGGAGGGCAATACACGACCACGAGTGATGCGCTTTGTAAGACGGGCATTCGCGGGGACTGGAATCAGCCCTCGAGAATACATGTCCCGTGTCACAGAGCGCATCGACTTCCTGAAGCAGAAAGTTTGTGCATGGGCGAGTCGTATTCGGCGGTATAAGCGACGGGTTGATCGATACACGCAAAATCGCATGTTCCAGAGCGATGAGAGGTGGGTGTACAGAGCTTGAAAGCGACCTGAACAAAATGTGACAGACGTGTGCCGCCCGGATGACGCCGCCACGAGAACATTCTGGTGCAACATCTGGTCGGTACCCGTCTGTCACGCTGAGGCTGGCTGGATACGAGTGGTCGAGCGAGTGTGTGAAACTATACCAGAAATGGGAGCAGTCCTAATTACGCCATTAGACGTTACCAGAGCGATCCGTCCGTTACCGAACTGGAAATCTCCGGGACCGGACGGATTGCACAACTTTTGGTTGAAATGGCTATGGCATCTCAGTTCCAGTCATCCTTAGATTCTGGGTCGCTACCACAGTTTCTAACAACAGGCATTACCCACCTGCTCCATAAGTCAGGTAGTCCCACGGAACGCAAGAATTATAGACCAATTACGTGTTTATCGACGGTCTATAAACTTCTTACATCCATTCTGAGAGCTAAAATTAACACGCACATTGGCAGTAATATGATTATGTCTGTCTCTCAAAATGGATGTAGAAACGGGTCCCGCGGTACTGAGGAGCTACTCCTTATCGACATGGCCATTAGCCAACAGGTTCGTCGATCCCGCAAGGATCTGTCGACTGTTCCTAGAGTCGTGTATGGGGCAATGGAGGACGGTTCTTCGCTATCCAGAATGTCGACAGATCCAGGGGAATGATGAGCCTGTATGGATTAAACGGGGAATATTCCAGGGCGACAGTTTGAGTCCACTTTGGTTCTGCTTAGCCCTGAATCATCTAATTACACTACTGGAGGATTCAGGTCTAGGTTATCGGTTGAGGAGAGGTGGTCAGGTCATATCTCACCTCCTCTACATGGATGACTTGAAACTCTTTGCCCCCAACAAATTGCGACTGATGGAGCTGCTGAAGGTAACTGAAACTTTCAGTAGCGCCATCAGGATGGAATTTGGTATGGACAAATGTGCAGTCATGCATGTAAAGCGCGGTGAGATTATGGAATCCGAAGGAATTCAGCTTTCGGATTCCATACACCTTAAATACCTCTCCTCATCCGAAAGCTATAAATATTTGGGTATGTCGTAAGCGTTAGGCATCAACGTTGCTGACATGAAGCAATCGTTGAAGGAGCGCTTCTTCGGTCGCCTGAAGAAGATATCACTTAGTCTTCTTTCAGGCGGAAACAAGGTGCGTGCCTTCAACGGTTGGGTCATGCCAGTTTTGATGTACTCTTTCGGCATACTCAAATGGACTCAGACTGAACTCGACGCCCTGGATAGGAGGGTCCGTACACTACTGACCGCAAATCGGATGCATCACCCACGTTCTTCGGTGATGAGACTGTACATCCCGCGGAAGTGCGGGGGTCGAGGCTTTTTAAATGCGAAGACCCTCCACAACCGCGAGGTCTGCAGTCTCAGATAATATTTTTTAAAACCTGTAATGGGTATGCACCGTGATGTGGTAGCAGTGGACAAGGGACTCACCCCGCTCTCCATGGCTAAAGAGAACTAGGGCAAACCTGTAGTACTTACTACCGATGACCGCAGGTATGTCAAAGCAAGGAGCTTCACGGGCGCTTCTACCGGGCTCTTCATCAACCCGGTGTAGACTTCTTAGCGCCCGTATCCTGGCTACGTTTTGGTGACCTTTTCGGGAAAACTGAAGGTTTTGTCTGTGCAATTATGGACGAAGTTATCTTGAAGAATAACTACCGGAGACATATTATGAAAGACGGGACGGTTGACGTGTGTCGGGCATGGCACCGTCCAGGTGAATCCATCAGACATATTATCTCTGGTTGTTCTCGTCTGGCTAACGGCGAGTACTTGCACAGGCATAACCATGTAGCCAGAATTATTCACCAGTAACTTGCTTTAAAATATAAACTTGTGGATACTGAGGTACCGTATTACAAGTATGCGCCCGACCCAGTTCTCGAAAATGACCAAGTCACGTTGTACTGGGATCGGTCTATCGTTACTGACGGGACTATTGTCGCCAATAAGCCTGATATAGTGGTGATAGATCGATTAGCGCGCCGCACAATGATTATCGATGTTACCATTCCACATGACGAGAACCTCGTGAAAGCTGAGAAAGAGAAACAAATTAAATATCTCGATTTAGCACACGAGGTTGTTGACATGTGGAATGTGAGCTCGGCTGTCATTGTGCCGATTGTCGTATCAGCCAATGGCTTGATGGCCGATAGCCTCGATCAACATCTTTCGAGGCTCTCGTTAGGCGGTTGGATCAAGGGCCTGATTCAGAAGGCAGTACTCCTCGATACGGCTCGTATCGTGAGAAGGTTCCTGTCTCTGGAGCCCTAACCACCGGTAGCTTGGACCCTGCTCCTGATACCGGCGGACCACTATTTTTATATTTTTAAATGTTTTTTTTAATGTTTTTTACAAAAATATTTAAAAATTTATTTTTAAGTATGAAAATAAATAAACGGAATAATAATACTTTATTTCTGGCAACTAAGGCCCATAAAACACAATACATTTATAAGCATATAACAATAACTATAAACTAATACATATCTAAAAGTAAAGACTACTGTACACGAAGTGACGGCGTCGAGTTACACTGCGAGGTGTCGCGTAGCTGGCCGCGGAAACCGATACAGCACACCTTTCGGCCAAAACTCTGCCTTGAGGAAGGTCATCAAATTGTTAGTAGGAACGCGCACCACGAACGACTTGAAATTAGTGTCATGGCGCCCCTCCAACTTCTCCACCCTCAAGGTCCAGTTGGTCTTCACCCGTATGTACTCTACGATGTCCTGAGCCTTCGTAGAGTGGTGCAAACGGGACACGTATAGCAGCGTCGCCGGTACTGCAGGACGCAGCAGTATGTTTGCTCCTGCCAGCGCCGTCGCACACTGGTTGCGATAAGTAGGCTTCGTCTTCTTTCTCACCACCTTGAAGAAACCGTCCTCATCGCATGTGTTCTTCGGCGGAACCAGCTGCTCGTGGTTCATCACAGCACCTTCAGTTGCGCTCGATGCCGAGCGACTATTCCTTCCCCCATTCGATTTATCTGCTGGTCGTTTCTTTTGCGACACAGCAGGTTTTGTCTTGGCGACAATCGCAGAACAGGCACGCTTGGGGGTCGATGTACCTATTACACGCGTCGCCTCCCCGGTAGGTACGATGCGATCAGCGGAACACGATGCAACGCTTGCATTCTTGACAACCGATGACGTAAATTCATTCGCCGACTAAAAACTGCAGACGGGGGCCGTACTATGACCTGTTAACGCCATCATTATTCCGTTGAGAAAAAGAGATAGTGCTATCGGTCTTGTATAGCTCCGTCTCTCTTCCACGCTGGAACAATGATGGAATTAACACATCATAGTACGGCCCCAGAAGCATTTTGTGCCCCGCGACGTGTGTTCACATTGGAGGCTTCCGGTGATCCACTTGCTGGAATAGCGTTACGCAATAACGCTACCTCGGCTCGTAATTCACCAATGGTGATATCCGTTGACTCCAATTTGGACTTCATATCAGCCTGGCTCACCTTCAGACACGTGATGTCCTTCAGCAGCCTGGTGACGTCGACGTGGTCGAAAGTGACCGGCGGCAGCTTGTGCAGCTCCTTTGCTACAAAATCGGGCGCATCATCTGGATCAGTCCTCTTCAGCAGATCAATGATGTCCTGCAGACTCTTCTCGCCACCATCCCTCCGGCGAGATGGCATCTGCCCGACTTGGTCGAGTGTTTGGAACAACAGCAACTTGGCACTGCATACCTCTTCTTCTTTGAAGGAGGACTTGCAGATCTGCAAGATGATGACCTCGTCCATGTAATCGATGGCATGCTTGACGAATGCCAAAAGCTCGTTAGCAATGAGTTGCTTTGCTGCCATTGCGTAGAAAATCGGGAAACAAGGGAACAGCCGTTTATCCGCCAATACACACCAAAGATCACATTCCTCTGAATAATATCAAGTATGTAGTGAGAACGAGTTGCACAAATTATTTTAATACGAAAAACGTAATATTATTAAAACGTGTCAACGTCATCTGTCAACTTATAAGGCAAGCTTTTATGTAATTTATTTGTTAGACCAATAATTCTAACAAGTGAAACTATAAAAGTTTGGAATCGAAGTCTTTCTTTGCGTATGAATATTTTTCGCACGATTTGCACCGGCTTATACAACTGTTAGTGGCCGGTACCTCTTCATGTATCGAACTGATTAGTTATTTCATCTCTGCTGAGTGCCTCCTTGTGAGCGAAGCCTATCGTGCGAAATGTGTCATTAAAACCACATTTCCCAACAAGTATTTTCGAGGAATATGTCGAATTCATTCAGTACTGCTACGTATCACCATACGACCTATTACAGAGCTGCGCAATTTGCAAAAAGCGTTTGCGTTTATATTGACGTAAAACGATTTGAATTTCACTAGCTACCTTTGATAGGTTCCACAATCGGAAAATCTCGTAACTGTATTACTCGTTAACCTAGTAAACGAAAAAATAATTATAGTTCATTTATCTGCACGTTTTAATAATCTGTGCATTGTTTTATTATTTAATGATAATAAATTGTTGTTAATAAATAGATAGCACGAAATCCACTTCATATAAATACAGCAATCAAATTGGTCATTAAATATAATTCCGCGTCATCTACGAGTATGCACCTCGACATTTATGACGTGCTAATACTGTGGGACAACTACTTTAAGTTCCTCCATCCGTAACTATAGTAACGCTACGCGTTCGTTTTACCAGGAGGACAGGAATTGTAAGGAATTCATAACAACCATAGAGTTGGTCTCAGTTCACAGCGTGTCCGTGAAAACGGTATGGTTTCGTTTTACTATAGTGTTTATAATGTTTTCTTGGTACGAACGCTTTTAAAAACTGTTTACCTCCTTTTATTTGGTATTTGCATGAGTGAAAGTTTCCTACCTACATAATTAAAAAAGGCGTTTGTATTTTGACTGCTAGATGATTCACTGGATGTTGTAAATGCAGTTAATATAACTGAAATGCTTGTTAAAATAAACTCAGTTTTTGTATTTGCTCCGAAGGCGAAGGCGCCAGGGTCACCCTCTAAATTCGAATTTTCTTTTGATTGTTTGCAATTTGCAAATCAGTTTTACGAGGTTTGATGATGATAACACTATTATTATTACTACAGTGCGTTCATTTTCAGGGTCGTAGCATAATAAAATCTGCTACGAGTGCTACGACCGCGTAGCCGTCGTAGCCATGACGTCACTTTCGTCGTAGCAACTTCGTACACCTATTCTGTCTGAACTTTAAATAGGCAATGTATTGATAACCGATGAAATAAAAGAAGATTGTATGAAATTACAAATATGTTTCTCTTTTATCTTCAAGCACGCTCTGATTTTTTAATCGTCATTTGTTTATTATGCGAGAAATAAAAAGGTATTTGACAGTTTTTATTTGGAAAAACTTGCACGTTGTTTTAAGCTCAGTAGGCCAATTCTCGTACTTAAAAAACGTTCATATTCAAGTCGCAATCTCATCTCGGCGACAAACAATGTCAAAAACCTGTCAAAAATGTATGTAAATTGATTGAAATGTTGACAGATTGAGACTGAGATTAGAATGCGAACGGTCTTAAAAATACGGGAATTGCCCCTCTGGTCAAACTGAAGCGAACCATGAGCGGTTTACGGAATGAAATTTGTTCGCACCAATTGCGTCAACAAACTTGTATGATGAAGGTGTTCAAACTAGCGCTAATAGTCGCGTGACTTATTGATCAGCAAAATAAACCACACACCCAGCCGCGTTCCACGTCACGCGCGGGTTTTGCCTCAGTGTGGCCAGCGCTTTAAATTTTATGATAAGCGACCTAGATAGACTGACCAGTTGGTTCAGTCGGTAGCGACCCTGCCTTCTGAGCCGCTGGTCCCGTGTTCGATCCCCGGACAAGTCAAACATTTGTGTGCATGAACATCTCTGTTTTACCTGTGTCTGGGTGTGTATATGTATATAACTATGTATATCAGTCATCAGGTTACCGTAGTACAGGCTATACCTAGTTCGGGACCTGAAGACTTTGTGTGGATGTTGTCTCTTATTATTATTATTATAGAAACACAGGAGTCATAAACTGGACAGATTATGTTCTTTTTTCGTCCCTCAGTGCAGACAAACCTTATCCTAAATCTGACAGGGTAAACAAAAAGCGTCCTCATTAATAAAAATCATAAGTACAAAAAAAAATACTCATAAAAAACTCCGAATGTAATTCGACATGCAGATTTAGATTGTCTCTAATTACCATGAAAACGACTCCCATGACTAATTTTTTTATAATTTTCGGAGCTGCCATCTCCAATTTTCTTTTTGGCCTCAGTATCGGCGCGGCGTCAGCACTCTTGAAAACTGTAAAAAATATTTCTCTCTCTCTGTCTCCGCATGGAGGGGGCATAACGCTTTTTCGTTCCGTGACGATTTCTACCGGTTTATTCCTACCGCAAGCTACGTTAATGAACTTCGTCCCAAAGACTAGTAAATTTGTAACTTAACATCAAGCCTATAATCCGAAGGGGCGAGCAATGTCTGCCTGTACAATTCGCATGCAGCGCGCTCTTACACTTTTATTTATTGATTGGCGACATTTTAATTTTGGTGACAAAAACTATGTTCCATGGTCAATTAAAATTGATGATTCAATACTTTTCACATTGTTTTGTTTTTGTGAGCAGTGGTGGCCCAGTGGTAACAGTCGCGACTTAAAAGTTGTAGGTCGTAGATTCGAACCCAGACAGGCGCTTTACTTGATGTACATTATTTCATCACCACTGCTCTAAAAAACGGTGAAAGAAAACATTATGAACATTTTTAAGACATTAGTTTTATTTTTCTGTAACCTTAGTAGAACTGTCATGACCGTACTGTCAAATCATACCTACTTGTACTTACTGCTTTACTCAATCACCATATTTTAGACGCATTCAGAACGAGCCAAGTCAGGATCAATACTAACACCGAATTCAAACACCAGAACAGCAGGAATGCAGTAGGAGGCATTTCCTATAAATAAAATTCAATTCGATTACATCCAAAAAGTGTGTTCAAGCATGCGCTACCCAATGGAATAGCAATGAAGGCCATTCATAGCACAGTATTCTTGGGCTTAAATATGGACACTAAGCTTCAGTGGGGTCCACACATAGATAACTTGTCAAAAAACGCTTAGCTCTGAGGCATACGGTGTTAGAAAAATTCGTAATTTAACTGACATAGATACAGCCCACTTAGTGTACTTTAACTATTTCTATAGTGTAATGTGGTACGGTTATTCTGTTTTGGGGAAATGTCGCCGACATTCAAACTATCTTTGTTATGCAGAAAAGAGCAGTTCGATCAATTTATAAATTAAATCCGAGACTCACTCTCTGAGAGAATTTTAAGGAGATTAATGTAATGACTGTGCCTTCTCAGTAAACTTTTGAAAATCTTTTTAGGCCCATCAAAATATATAACTGTTTAAAAAATACAGTGATATCCATAACATCAATACTAGGAACAAACACACATTTGTTGTACCTACAACTCAATGCAGACTTGGCTTATTCAGACGTAAATTTTCGGCGTCGGCCCTTTTATGATAAACTTCCAAGCCACGTTCAAGATCTAAGCCGTAATAAATTCAAATCATTCATTAAACGTAAGTTATGTCAGGAAGCCTGTTAAAGATTATATTGAGGGAAAAAAGGCCTGGGATTGAGTTGTTCCAATTTTTGCATACTGAAATTGATTTGTTTTTTTTTTACATACACTTTGACATTTGATAATTTTTATATACACTATGACACGAATACTTACTTTGTGAAGTTTAATATTATTATTTGATTTTTTGCGAATGTGAGGACTATGTGGGTTACTGTTTCAGTTTTAATCTCGGTGTGCCAGTTTAAGTGCCAAAAAATGTTCTTTATTTGATATTGTTCGTCGAATCGTTGAGCTCATTAAGTTCTGAGTTGAGCTGCACGATTACTGACACATGCGTGCACTGACTAGACAGGTCCACTCAATCTGTGTGGTTTTTCCTCAAAAGACCATTTCAGACACCAATCTACATGGTCTTCACATGATCTGACCAAGATTATATCTGGACTTTAAAAAGAGACTGTGCCCTCTGAGTTTGTTTCGGCCTTTCTTCTCAGAGTAGTCCGATAGGAAACGCCGACCTGATCTAGTTTTTCAAATATGATTGACATGTAAAAGAGTTTGTGCAAACCTACTTACAGAAATAAAATCATTTATCATTCAATTTGAGAGTTTAGAGAAAAGTGATACTTAGTAACGAATTCTGGGAAATTTTCTATAATACACGAAAATTCGGTTTTCTCGAATTCATTAAACCGCTTAGGCTTAATGAGGTGCTCAATTGTTTTGATTGGGTCACACTATCACGTCCTGGAAGGTAAACCTGAAATTACAAGTCCTTACATTTATGTTTGCAGAACTCGTCAAAATGTAGGGACCTGCTGATTTTTTTTTTCGCGATTTCATGTTTTGGTCCCAGAGTAAAAGTTGTTCATAATGATGAGTACAATGACCCCTTAAGAGATTGATGATGTTTTACCAATAACCCTGAATATCGTGAACCCTAGTTACTAGGACAGTAAAGCTCTTGATAGCTGCATTGGCGCGATCTATGAATTCCCGCCAGTCGTCACCGGTCCAACCCACAACCGCAGGCCGGGGAGTAAGAGAGACGACAAGCGTACAACTTCTAGGAGAAAAATTGGGCGAACCTCGAGTTTCACACACCGCCCGCAGTACTAACCAAAATCAAACACCTAATTATTTTATTTTACATAAGCCTACATGGCGTGGGCATTTATATATCGACAGAAGTTAGGTGCACGGTTCCAATTGGTCGTTTCCTATGGAGACGAGCCGGCAAGAAACTCCACGGTTACTCTTTTAAAAAAGTATCCATAGAAGTTTAATAAAATATAAAAAAAAACAGGATTTCTTGTTACTAGCAAAATTGTGCATGATCCCTAGGACATGTTTGATGTGTGTAGGTAACAGAAACCTCAACCATTAAACTGGAAGTGCTGATCGAGAACTTTTTGTCCGAGATTAAAACTTTAACAACTGAAGCAGCCCCCTAAAACTAATACTAATTTACAATAATTTAAAAATCAATATATAATTTCGAAAACTCTAATTATGTTTTGAACATAATATTCTACCTTCAGTTTAGGCCCTAAGCATAGCTGGCTTTACAAGTTTACACAGACGCTGTTTACTGCATAAAAGGCAGGCGTGGCATCGCGGACGCATGGTTTAATGGTTAAGCTTTGCTTTAATGGCCGAATTAAATTTCCATTAGTTAAGTACCAACTTTAGTTCAAGTAACAAACGTTGTGTTCTAAAGCCGGTCTAAAAGTGACCATTTTTTATTGTGAAGTATCACGTATTAGAGGTGTTAAGGGACAACATAACTAACGGGAATGTAAATCAGCTTTAAGAGCTAACTGCCAAAATATGAGGACTACGAGACTAACGTTGCTAACGTCATCGCTACGGAAGCTACGCTACAGAAGACGTCGTGGTACCTATAGTAATTATTGAAAGATGCGTTCTTAAGGAGACGTTTCAGAATGAAATTAGCTAGAACTAGAAAATAAATAGATTATATATCTGGTGTTAGTTGAGGCTATCCTTACCCTGGAATTTTAGAAAAAAAAAAAATATTGGACATATCAGCTTCATTGGTCAGCATGATGTGATCGTAAGGTTAGAGGTTCCATTCCCAGATAGCATGGCAAATCGGCCCCTGGCGAAGATGACGAAACGTGGGTGTTACACCACTGGCAACCCCTTCGGTGAAAAGGCGTACTGTCATGTAACTATTTAATTCTCTCACACCACTTAATGTGCATGCCATCGTAGTCACAACCTATATAAATAAAATTTCGCACCAGACGACAACAAACATAACACCTTTATGTATACCTAGCATAGGTATGTCATTCATCTATTGCTAATGCACCGTCATATTTCTGCTGCACTAGTCTTGCTGGTCAGCGATCAATGCACAGGTCGGTTCTTAACGTTTCTGCATGATTGTAGTCAGAATTTAGGATTCGTTTCTCTCAAGTGTGTCTTAGATTGGAAAGTTTTATTTTTACCAAAAACCATTTTGCTCGCATTTTGCATGCTAGAAAGAAAATACAGATATCTACAATTACTTTTAACTTATTATCTGGTCAAACATTAATAATTCTATAGTTCAATGACCTAGCGGTTGCTGTGGAATGGAAATAAAAGCACGTGAAATAATCAGTGGTATGTGGGGGGAAGGGGGGGGGGTGCACAAGGAGTTGTCGATGTTGTCATGTGGGACATTGACTTTGCAATCATTGTACCTATAATCGTTGCAGTAAACGGCATACTCCAACGAAAGCCTTTTCAGCTTATAGCCGAGACTTTTCACTACAGGATTTCATTCGGGTCGTATCACAGAACCTTACTCAAAACTTGAGCCCAAGATCATTGGCCATAGGAAACTGCCAACATCACCACAGCTGGTCAGAAACCTTTTAAATTCTGTTTCTATGCTCACCGAAATTGACATTGCTGCAGTTGCTGTCATACATCTTCATATTTTATGTTGGCCTAGCAACCGGTTCTCTTAATAGCATCAGGGCCCATCGACATGAATTTATTTAAATACTCATGGCACAGTGTGGTATCAGTATACGTCATATGAAATGCATCCTGCTGCATTCCTGCTGTTCCGGTGTTTCGAATCGGGGTTAGTATTGATCTTGTCCTGGCGCATTTCGACTACATCTACAGGTTGATATTTCAAAGTCCGGTAGGAGAACATTACAGAGTGTTACTCTCTAAGGATAAAGGAAAATTAAATTTTTAAAAAGGTTTCAGAAAAATAAAATTTAAAATAAATCCAGCCGTTTTTGGCATATTTTTCTAACCAATTTCTTCGTTTTATCGTTTCAGCGGAACAATTACAAGAATATACAACTACATGAAACACATATATTTTCCACTTTCAGAGACGTTACTTAAAAGTTTAGTATCCATCATCATAGTCTTCCTTGCATTTTCCCCAACTGTGTTAGGTTCGGCTTTCAGTCTTACCGGATGCAGCTGAAAACCAGTATTTGACATGGAGCGACTGCCTCGCTAACCTCCACAACCCAGTTACTAGATACTGGGTAACCCGATACCCCTTGCTTGCTTGGGTATCAGTTTTTCAGGCTTTTAGCCACCAATAACGATTGTCAAAGAAAGATCTCTAGGAACGACAGCATCACAAATACGATGTAAAAAATATTGAATCATCAATTTTAATTGACCATGGCACATATATTTTGTCATCAAAATAAAATGTCAATCAATAAATTGTAAGAGCGCGCTGCAGCATGCATATTGTGCAGGCAGACATTGCTCACCCCTTCGGAATATATCGAGGCGTGTTGTTTCTATATAATGTTACCCCTTGCTTGCTTGGGTATCAGTTTTTCAGGCTTTTAGCCACCAATAACGATTGTCAAAGAAAGATCTCTAGGAACGACAGCATCACAAATACGATGTAAAAAATATTGAATCATCAATTTTAATTGACCATGGCACATATATTTTGTCATCAAAATAAAATGTCAATCAATAAATTGTAAGAGCGCGCTGCAGCATGCATATTGTGCAGGCAGACATTGCTCACCCCTTCGGAATATATCGAGGCGTGTTGTTTCTATATAATGTTACATTTTTACAAGTATTGTTTTTAATGGGAACTCTTTTTGTAGGTTGTGTACATGTTTTTTATAGGTTAACTGCCTACCTAATAGTACCTATCTAGTACTAATTAACAACCCGTCTAAACCACACACCGCCACTTCATGATGTATACTGTACTGGGCAATGTATAGGCGTTCATCAAAATCAGCATACTAGGGTAACTCACACGAGGAGGTTATTGTTTATAAATGACGCGTTAAGCTGATTCACAACAATTTTTACAATGATAAATCATATCGAATGATCGTACCTCACTGCTCATAATAAATGGTTCACATTCTTCAGGAAACACTGTTAAGATAGCTTTCAGGTGACAGAAAATAATGGATTAAACGCTTGCCAGGAATGTTTCTAGTTTATTGTATGATACTAGCATCGCGAGTATTTTGAGTTTTCTCATTCATAAGGCGTTTATTTTCAAAATACATTTCCTTATTTGTGCTAAATAAAGCAATTTCTTCTTTTATATGCTTTTAAAAGTGGTATTAGGTTTCCCATGCGAACTTCCAACCCCTATTTTTCACCAACAAGAGAATGGCCAAAACGTATAAAAGTCATGCATCTAACCAAAAGCTCCAATATATTTAATTCCATGCCACTTACTTCTATCATCGCGGGGCTTCCATCCTCTATTTCAACCGCCTAAGTATTATATGAATACTAATGATGATACATAAGAACGTACTTACCTACTATTTTCTCAAAAATGTTTAAGGCATTTTTGATTTCAAGTTTAATTGATAAGAAATAACATAATACTTCTGTAATACTATTTTTTTTTGCTAAATAGAACTATACGTGTTATTTAGCAACAAAAATATAAAAAATACATAAAATTAACAGGAATTGGTTTCTTAGACACTACATCATGTGCCTCAAACGTATAAAAAACTTGTACAAAAATCATTCAAAAACTTTAGAGTTCAAAAGGGCATATTATGTGAGACTCGAGCCCACGACCTTCCCCTTTCAGAAAAAGTAATGCTCTAAGTCTATACCATCCAGATGAGCTAGTGTGCCACTACAAATGGCTTCCAAATACGCGTCCTGTATCGTCCCTCTGAGTGCGTTCAGCGACAACAGCCCCCGACGCCCTTCAAAATAAACGGTTGCAGCTGCGGACAGACGCGGAACTACTAACACACGCATGAACCCATTTGAAGGTCAGGGACAACTCATACGAGACAGATAGCGTTGATTTTAGTTTAATTTTCGTATTTTTGGTTTTCATTAATGATGACGCTTTTGTCTACCCCTACCCCTTTTAGAGTTAGAATAAAGTTTATGCGCAGTGAGGGACGACAATACAAACGTAATCTGTTCAGTTTATGACTGCTGTGTTTCTATGTACCAAGCGCTTCCAAAAGCAATGAAGAAATTTAACCGGCTAAGTTCAGGCATAACGTATTTTACTATATTTGTTCACAAAATTAAATAAATATTATAATTTAAAGGGAACTATATTTTCTATCACCAAAATTTATATTTGTCATCAAGTTGTATCACCTAATAAATAGATCTATCGCCACGAAATATTTTCGTTCTCAGATAAACAAAAATTGTTCCCAGGTTGATATCTCAGGATTTTAGGTGATTTATTGTGGAACTGATTTTGCATTGTTTGGTGACTACATTTTGGTGACAGATCTACTATTTGGAGGACAAACCCTATTATTTAAGAAACACAAAACTAATTAAATTGGTAATAGCTTAAATGATACCCTAATTTAAATATTAGTTATAATAGTAGCCTAGGTATTCTCCTACTGCGGACCAAAGGCCTTCTCTCATGCAGAGGAGGCATGAGCAATGAACACGTGCTCAATTGACGGTTTCAGATTAAAATTTACTGTCCAGTTTCTTTACGAATGAACTTAGAAAGTATATCTGTATTTGAATAAGTCTCATTGTGGTAATTTGCACAGTTTCGAACCACCCTGTTGCTTAAAAAGCTGACGCCTTAACATCTGGGCTATCACGTTGCAACCTTTAAATTCAAATTCCTGAAAGCCTCTTAGTGTAACATGAAAGCCTAGTGCTTCGAATATTGTACGGCCTGGATGGATCAATACTGTCTCCCAAGCGCATGGCACCATCAAGCGGTTTCCATGACAACGATGCAACTAAAGTGAAGTACGCTGTACACATGGAGTTTGCTCCAACTCCCCGAGAAAAATATATATTACAACATAAACAAATGCGTAGCCCGATTGAAACTATTCCATTTTATTCAGTGTTTAATTCTGCTCCAATTGTAAGTCATTTCTCATTGCAATCCTGTTATTTTTCGAAAGATATTGGCCAATAAAATGTGAAACTATCCCTGAACTGCCCTATTCTGAGGTGCTGCCCTCGATTAATAACACAAATATAGACTGAACGAAACGGTTTACAGAGACAAAATTTACTGATATTTATTCAGTGTTTTATAACGCTTCATTTACTAATATATTTTTTTAACTTTCCTGTCAGAATCCTCAAGATAACTGCTAATGAAGTTGGAAAACCTACCTTTACCAAGGACACCGTGCTTGGAACTAAAGATTCACGTATCAAAGTGACAACAGAATGCAAGCAAAGGTAGACTTTAGTTTGATGTTGTTAGAAATTAATTTCCTACGGCACTATGGCAATACTTGTTACGTTGTAACGATCTCAACATTCCCGTATCACCCTTGTAATGTTCATGTGCTCCTAGTATTGTACTACGTATTTAAGCTGACTTCCTAGAGTTTGATAACGAACTCGAATTTATGACATTGACGACCTTATCTTGAATTGAATCACTTGAGTGCATTATCAATACATTTTCTTTTTATTACGATTTCGTGATCCCGGTTAACTTTATAAAAAAAAAAAAACATTTTAAATGATAAGTGGTTACTTTGTGTTAGGTATATTGCGATAAATTGACGATAGAAAACAGGCATGAAATAGCATTCAGACCCTTTTTACAAACTAAGGGCTGATTTTTCAATATTCAGATAATTTTAATCTGAGGAATAATTAAGGTGGTTTGACAATATTATAAAATAATAATCTTAAATTAATAAAATCTTTTTAAGAATAATCACGTAGTGTTTAGTTCCGGCTCCTAGGAAACGGATCGCAATATTCCGCACCTATACTAGGAGATCATGATATTAGAGACGGCAAAAGTCAAACAATCTCGCGCCAAAAGTTGCTACATAAATTATGTAGATTGAAATGTACAACTGAAATTATGTGTTCATTTCAGTTGTACCTTTTCCAGTATAATCATTTCTGTATTTCAATTCTTGCACACATACAAACCTGGTTGAATATCTACATTATCTTCGAAGATCGAAAAGAACTAACTAGAAGCTAGGCGATGCTCTAATCATATTCCGTTTCGTGAAAACCAGTATGTTTTCGGTATCTGTCAAATTAGTAACTTTTAAACTTCATAACTACACAGATACAAAAATCATTTGATGCAAATCACATACTTTTAATTTTATATTTGGTATTTATAATCAATACATATCTTATAAATATTTTGAAATCATGAGACAACGTACATTATGTGTCTGATATTGTGTTATGTACGAGTTTAACTATAAAATAATAACATTATTGTGCAGGTGATTGATTTTTATACCTCATAATTATTTTAATATCCTTTGTTAATAAAAAATTACAAGCTTTAATTAGATTGCGCAGGACAGCATGGTTGTGATCACGAGTTGTTATATTTTATTCTTAACTTGTATACTTCAGGGCGATACAAGTACAGCCCTCATTGAGGAAAACTTTGTATCAGCAATCTTAAATTTGGTATTAATTTACATTCTGAACCAATGCAAATAAAGTATTTGTTTGAGTGCACAACTGCACACAGTGATGGCTAGCGTACGCCCTTGGTGACGTCACGTATTCGGGATAACGCCCTTGATATTTTGAGTAGGTATCTCTTCAACTCGGATCCTCGTATTATATAAAGCAGAGCAAAATTTTGTAGACCGAATTTGTATGTTATATATATTTAGTTGCTTGTATGCATGTGGCATCTATATTCACGCATGCGTTCAAGGTGTTGTTTCACGCGCAGCGTAGAGGAAACTACTGCATGTTGCTGCTTATACCAATTAAATAATCATCCTATGTTTCCTCCGAGTCTTTTAATCTTTTACTTGCTAAGCTGGCTTACACAAGGTAAGCTTAAAGACCCATGGCTTAACACCAAAGTAGAATAAGAAACATAATTTAATCCGGTAAACTAAGAAAATAATAAGAACGAAAATACAAAAATAAAAAAACAAATAAAATAAAAAATACATGCATTAAATGTGACGCATAAATAAAACAACCATGCAAACACAAAAAGAACATGTTGGCTAGGGGGGTTGACTGCTTTCAACCAATTTAAGATGTCATTTAGGTTACATATACTGTTCCGATGCAAAGTACTTACTTGACTTCTGCAGTACTTTCACGATGGGAAATAATACTCCAACTAATTCTTTTGGAAGTCTGGTGTTTGTAAATGAAACATTTATGCCCGTTTTCACTGACTCATTTGAGAACTTACTCTTAGAAGCTGACCTAATTTATCTTCAATTTATTATATGTAAAAATATGGGTAACCTTTAATTTTATTGCAAAAAATATCTGAAGGTATTTGCCTCATGGTCAAATCTATAAATATATTCGTTGAACCAGGACCCGATGAATACTAGGATGTAGTCCTCTGTACCTTCTAGACGTGTAATATTCACACATCTGAACGCCGGATATTCACCTGTATGCACTCGTGCGACAGCGATATGCATATTTTGCGAGAGGGTATGCCACAGCAGTATCAAGCGGAAATGCAACACTCACAAGCATTTACATTATGTGTGCATCATACGGTTTCTGTATTAAACGTCATTTGTAGTAGAGCTTCTGTATGTGCACTCGAGCAACGCTGAAGTTCAAATCGGCTTATGAACTTTACCGTGAAACTTAACTGTCATGGTAGACTGTACGTTACCACATTATCATGAAAAAAGAATCGAGCTGAAGATTTTTTACTTTTATGGGTTATATAACACGATTTGAAACTGATCAAATATAATTCAGCTGCACGGTTACTGACAAATGCGTGCACTGACTGGACAGGTCCGCTTAATCTGCGTGGTTCTTTCCTCAGAAGACCATTTCAGACACCAATCTACATGGTCCGCAAAGGTTATGTCCGAACTTTTATATACACAATGACATTGATAAATTTTATACATACAATGACTTGAGTATATACTTTGTAAAATATTATATTATCTCAATTATTGTGAATGTGAAAATTATGTGATTCAATACTTTTTTAGTTTTTTAATTACGTTCTTGCAGCTTGAGTAATTTATGTGGCCTACCTAACTGTCCTTTCTTTAGTATTGTTCGTCAAATCGTTGTGCTCCTTAAGTTATGAGTTGAGCTGCACGATTACTGACAAATGCGTGCACTGACTGGACATGTCCGCTTAATCTGTATGGTTTTTCCTCAAAAGACCGTTTCAGACACCAATCTACATGGTCTTCACATGATCTGACCAAGATTATGTCTGGACTTTAAAAGAGACTGTGGCCTCTGAGTTTATTTCGGCCTTTCTTCTCAGAGTAGTAAGATAGGAAACGACGACCTCATCTAGTTTTTAAAATATGATTGACGTGTAAAAGTGTTTGTACAAACCTACTTACAGAAATAAAATCATTTATCAATTGTCTAAGTGTGGGTGTACTATAAACCTCTGCCTACTCCTTTGGAAATATCGATCGGTTACGTGTTGTTAAAAGTCTGTGTTTCTCAACTTAAACACTAAAAGGAACCGTTTCATAATCAAAAACAAATAAACATATTTTGGAGGGAAAAAAAATCGCCCGTGATAACCGTTGTCTGAAGGCCAATTCTCGTACTTAAAAAACGTTCAAATTCAAGTCGCAGTGCCGCAAAAGTTCCAAAATGTCACAAAAGGTATTCTGCTAAACCAAAAAACTAAGTCAAACGTGACCTTTACTGCAATGAGATTGCGACTAGATCGAAAATAAGAAATGTACTAAAACGGTATTCTGCTAAAGTTTCGACTTGACACCGAAAATAAAATGTGCATTCCAGTACTTATAAAAATGTCAAAACTGACATAAGCATGACATTATTTGTAGACTGAACTGTAACTAAAAATTTTAGCTTCTGCAGTTTCATATTTCTTGTTTTATTTCGATTTTTTCCTTGAAATCTTCTTGAAATCCAAGATTCATGAAGTAAAAACTTAACCAGTAACACTGTTATCAATCATTTTGTGTTTGTGTGGTGAAATAATGCAAAACGAGTGGGTTCGGCCTGTAGGAGTATTTTTCATTCCTCGCACAACGCGCAGACGACGAATCGACGGCAAAATAACGTAGAGAACACAGCAGCAAGTGTTCTTAGCATCGCCAGCCGCGGTGGCTCATATAAGACGCATGTTCCATAAGCTACCTTGCGTTTGGAAAAAGTTACAGACTCATCAAATCTTACGAACTGAAGCCGCATATCCAACAGGATTTAAGCGTCGAAAAAATGGACTGGGTGTGGCAGCCAAGGTTGGTCTACTACGTACACATTATTATAATAATATATCAAGATATTATTGATTGACATGCAACAAGGCAACTACGAGTATATTCTAAGCATCTTCGTCATCACCATATTTTATATCTACTTTTCTCGGTTCTGTTATCTTCCTGCGTTTTGCGCGAGTAGCTATATTATTTCAGATCCCCAGCCATGTAGCAAGCCACATTGGCCCTGGACCACCCACATACCTATATTTAAAATACATGTACTTAACAAGAAAAATTCTACAATAAGCTGAAAGTGTGACGGTTATCATAAAAATTATGCGAGATGAATAACAGAATTTCTTTGTCAATTCACTATCAAGATACTTAATATTATGTCTTCTTTTTAGATTCCATACATTTAAATGAGCTACGTGTAACACATTTCTGCTTCATAAGACCATTTGATAATTAAGAGAAGTAACAATATCCTCCAGAAGTCCTGACCGAGTTGCGGTCACAGCAGCCAATTTCAACGGAGACAGCCAAAGTATATGGGAGGTACTATGGAGAAGAGGACAATTGTGTGCATAGGTGCACCTCCTCTTCCCTCACTCTCATAGTCTGATGGGAAGGCAATATGATGTAACCGGGAAGAGATTAGGCACAGTACCAGCGGCTTTACATGGTTTCCTAGGCACGGGGTTGTCACACTTTTACATTACTATTTGAAGGGATCACGGGTATACTACACAACGGGGGGTTGAATGAGCAGGGTGGTTGTTCTGATTGCTGGTTGTGCTATAGTATAAGAGCGAAATGCATGTTCTATGTCTAGTAAAAAAGCCTTTAAAAGCACCCTGATACATAGTGTTACTTACATTGAAATGTGTAAGACTACAAAGGTTCAAAAATAGCCCAGAATACCGAAGTATACAAATATATAATAAATTACCCGAAAATATAATATGGTCCATGAGAACACTATGTGTATTTAAAGCTAGGTTAAAGGCATTACTCTTAGAAAAATGTTATTATAGTATCCAAGAATTTATGGAAGATAAAATGTTAAAATAGAGTTCAAATATCTAACTGTGTGTTAATTATAATACAATTATAATCTTTTTTTTGTATAGAGATCTAAATAAGTTTAATTAATATAATATTTTTAATTATGAAAGTTCCAAATCTACTTGTTATTAGTTAATAGATACTCACTGCAATATTGTTAGTTTTAAGTTATCTTGCAGCGCCCTAACAGGGTCATGTAATCACTATTTTTAAGCATAGCATGTAACTATGGTTATGTACATTGTGCTTTAAACAAACAAATAATATTTTATATGTTTGTATTAATGATTAGTTGGCTATTTAATTAAAATAGGGTTTCATATGCATTTATTTGCATTCTACAAGGTAAAAAACAAGATTTTAACAAAAGGCTTACAGCTAAAAGCTGTTGTAGACCTTTATCTAAGTATTATTAAAGTTAAAAAAAACTAAATCATAGAAAGCTAAAATTTGCAATAAAATTATACAGGAAAACTAAATGATTATATTTGCTTACAAAGTTAATAACAATAATATAAATAATTCTATTATAGGTAAGTAGGTAGCTATTTCTTAAAATACTATTATTACATTCAGATAAAGTTATATTTACTTAGGTAATATTATTACAAACACTTATTTATTAAGAGGTTGTATTTTAGGATAACAAATTATTAATAAAGAGATAAGTTTACGTTTACGTTGTTACGTTTCACTTTAGTAGTGACTTCATTTTTCTGCAGGCACATAGAAGTATAGAACCTGTCAATGTGGCGACGCTTGAAGGAGGCCTATGTTCAACAGTGGACGTCTTTCAGCTGAAATTATGATGATGACTCCACTTCTATAGGGCAGATTTTATAGTCGGTTAGCACTTCGCCTGCAACTTTCACGGCACGCTTGCGTGCATTTTAGTGTGTTTATTAGATATGATGGTTGCTCACTCACTATGCTCGTGAGGTGAAGTGAGGTGAGGAGTGTGAGGTGGTCACAGCTCCAAACTTACGACACAAACCCATATAATTATTTAGGACACACATTTAATAAAATCCACACTTGAGACTAGACAACGGAGACATGTATCACGTATGGATTTTTATAAATGTGCGTATATTCTATACATATAATAAAATTGCAGAGAAGTCAAAACTGTGCGTTCAATATTTTTGAAATAGTATGTGCTACGAAGTGTAGGAATGATTCTGATGCCGATAATATGGATTGGTTTTTAGTATTTGTGCCCATTTGGTAATTTATCTGTATGCATGCCCAAGCTTCTGAAAAAATTATCTATTCAGAAGAATTTATTCAAAAGCTTTAGGTAGGTACGAATTTTGCAAAAATATTCTTTGAAGGTCGGGTCATTATGTGTAGGTTAAACCATCATCATTATTACTGGCAGTCTTGTTCCACCCACTGCTGAGTTTATACTCAATAATATTATCGCGCTATTTAGGTACTGTGGGGGGAAGAGTAGTATTGAATTTGATAGTTTACTGCAGGATTGTAATAATACTAGACGAAATTGCAAATTAGTGACGGATTTAAACTCTGAAATGAAAATCATTACTATTATCAAGCTAAACAGTCCATTATGACATGGGAAGAGAATGGCTATTTTAGTCTCTAGTCAATGAAACACACAGCCTGGCGGTTCGACGCCTCCCTTGCATGACTTTGCTTGTACTTATAAAAATATAACTATATGGTTTTTAGGGTCCGTCTGTCCGTCCATTGGTCACAGGGCCTGTATCTTTTGAATCGTAATAGGTAGACACTTGAAATTTTCACCGAGTGTGTAGGTACCTACTACTATGGCCGCTATAACAACAAATAATAAAACTAAAGGGAGTCCCCATACAAGAAAGGTGTTTTGGCATCCCAACTTGCAAGAGTAAGCACGCTGCAGAGGCCATCGATTTATCGGTCCGGACCCAGCTAGTACGGAACAGACCGATCGTTTTGCTTTGCGAGAACGAGCAAGAGTTCATAGTAAAGAAATAAAAAGGCCAATGAAAAATATGCTTTTATTTATTTTGTACATTCCTAAGCAGTAGGTACTTAAATATTAAAGTTACTGTCGACATTTGAATAAAATTCAATTTAGCTAAGTAGTAAATAAATACATCTCGAATACAGCCATTCAAATTCATATTATTATTCTAATCACTACTTAAATAGTTTCAAAATGACGTAATAATTTTTAATTTAAAGTAGGTAAATAAGAAATTTAAAAGTTCAAAATCTAATTATTTTGCATGGGCCTCCTCCAAAGCCTTCCATTCGTCTCTACGTGATGCGATAAAAGTCCAGTTTTTGCCGGCGACTGCTTCATCCCGTCTTTCCATCGTGACTTTGGTCTGCCCCTGCGCCTGTTACCGATAGGCCCTCTCCAAGCTGTGACTGCTTATTCCACATATAGTCAGTGTATCTGGAAAAAAAAAAAAAAACGTCCGGCCCATTTCCACTTTAGGCTTTGAGCGAAGGAGACATCGTCGATTACCATAGTCTTTTTTGTTGTAGCAGAATGTTTAATTTTGTCTAATAGTCTTATTTTAAGCCTACTACTTCTTTCTAGCTGACTAGAGAAAGGTCAGTTTTCTCATGGGTACAGAGTCAGAAATCCATGTTTGATTTGAATTTGGAAACGTTCAGAGTGAGCTACTTTAAATAAGTGCGTGCTTGGTCCCACCCTGAAGAAAGCACTGAATATCAGTGTTAAACGGGGACCAACCAAACGGCTAGGTTGGCTCCCAGCCCAACACTGCCGTACGGTGCATAGTACGGATCCTTTTATACAAGTGAGACAGGAATGATACGTAGTTTCCACTTTGTTAGACACCCGAATATTTCCTGAAACCTGTCAATCTGGTTTATTGATATGCAGCAAGGTTAAAGGATTAATGTATTTAAATAAGTCGGTTCTTAATAATAAAGCTAGCTAGCCAGTTAGTTAGCTAAGCCAGCAATGAGCTATATAAGCTTTACTAAGGACAAACTCCTCGCCCATTCCTTCCATATTGTAACGCTTCTTCCCCCACCTCATTATTATTTCTTCTTCTTACTTATTTGTCTATAACTAGCCCCTGTTTCACATGTGTGCAGTGGCGAATAGGTCTCGAGATTTCTGTGCTATATGTATATGTATATCTTAGTTAAAATAAATGTGTCGAACACATTTACCACAGAAATATTAAATTATATCTATGACATTTACCTTTCGAAATAAGTTCTCTAGACGATGGAGAAAACCGCATCAAAACCCATTGTGTAGTTTATAAGAACTAAGCGGTCACACAGCAGACACGAAAAGTATATTTCTTAAAATTTACAAACCGAGTTTTCGTGCTTATTCTTCAAGGAAACACTAGGAAGTTGAGAAGAGTGGGAGTTTCGGGTTGGGAAAGTCTGATGTTCGGAAAGTTCTGATTCCCACCCTCGTTTGAAACAATTATTTTTTATTTAGATTATGACAACAATAACGCATGCATACCTACGCGAAAACTGATAATCATTAAACTCGTTTAACTAAAAAACGCTATTTGTCGCTAGTATTTTTGTAGGATACACAGGATGCACATACATTTTATATTTGTTAGTGCAACAAAAAAATAACTAGGGACTCTTACAACTCTCTCGACTCTTTTTTGACAAAGAATACCTAGTAAGGCATTCGTTTTCACAAAAGTTATTACATTAACATGTTTTTTGATGAAAACTTATGTGTGTGAGTTATGGATTGACTAGAGAGTAACTTAAGTAAGAGAAAGATTAAAATAATATAGCGAGGCAAAGCGTGTATTCCAAAGCAGACAGAAAACAGACTAAATTGGACTAAATAGGTACAACATTAAATTGACACTTATGTAGAACGTCGCGTTCGTCAACATGACAGAAGGTTGCGTCCATATTTCTTCATCCTCCCTTGAACGCAAACCCATGCTTTCCAGGAATTGGGAATGCTTATTGTAAAGGCGACTCGAAATTTCTTATTGCGTAACTACTACAGCTCTGCACAGCTGCCGTACTGCATATCACGACGTGTTCCCTGAGATATAACAATAGGCAACCAATTACTTCTTGATAAGTTTTTTCATCTATATTTTTTAAAGTGCTTGATAACTTCAAATCTGACTCCATAGGTCCACTGGGTGCTGTTTTCCATACCAAAACGCTTCAATGTACTTTCTATGTAATGTTGTTGGTCTAAGTAAATTCCATTCTTACTATATGCGATTCCTCTGTGTACGATATACGATATATATACGATACAGTCGATATAATCGCATTTGATGTACCAGGAAAGCAGATTTCACAACAGGTGTATCGCAATCAAACGCCATACTAAATAAAACGAGATTGAAAGATTGCAGTAACGCTTAGATAGACTAGTAGTTATCAATCTGCCTACTATGTTGGGATTGGCTTCCAGTCTAACCGGGTGGCACTGGTTGTCAGACTTTTAAGCTTCTAACGACAGCCGGAATGCTTTTCGAGGCACAGATGTGTCTTAACATGTAATGGATGGTCACCCATCGATGAACCGACCTCGGCAAGCGTAGCTTAACCTTCGATCGACCAGTGTGGCTGTTTTTATTTAGCCACGAGCCCGTAGACTGTATATAGACGAACAGTTTTAATTAATAAATATTATATTAATGTTCTTTTAGCCAGGATTGACACTGTTACAAGTTTTAATCCAATCAACCAAAACATTGTAGAATTATAAAAAAAGAACTATAACTTCGCCGAGTATAGAAAGGGATGGCATGATGCTTTATGCTTCATCCTTTACTTGTCTGATATCGTTGCTGATGACGTCGTTCGAATGTTTCTAGTACCTAAAAGCTTTTATTGTGAAACATAACCTCCGGGCTATGAACAGTCCATAGCTTCAAGTATTAGAAAAAATCGCCCGTTGAAAAAGTTTTTTTGGGATTATACGGGATCGGACGGATCATACATCAAACGGAATTACCAACCCAATTGTTTAGCGATAACTTCACAAGTTGTTTATCATAGCTTTGTTTTCAACCTATTTGCTGACGCGGCTATGCACACAAGTGTCGGCTATATGCCACAGGATAATCTCTAACTCCTTCTGATTCCTGTTACGCTAGTGATATGCACGCGTTGCGTATCCATGGCAACGACTGTTCTCGCTGAGTACAAAAAAGGAACAGTAAACTAACTGAGTGGGATGCGTTTGTACCTAAATGCTCTAAGGTATGTCCACGGAATAGAAAATGGGTATGTCCCCGAAACTTTTCATAGTTTCCTGGTAGAATTTCATACTCTGTACGTACAATTGCTTTGTTGTTGTACGACGAAGCGACGACAACGGAATTAAAAGGAATAGTTACGGACTTTAATTTATCGCCGTTTTTGTTTTCATTCTTTTGTAGTAGGTACATAAGTAGGTATTAAGAAAAAATTGAAAACAATGAGCTAAGTGATGATCGTGACCGAAGGCAGATGTGTGAAATGTAACAACTGTCGGGTCTACCAATCACCAGTCAAGTTTCCTTCAAAGGTTCTACTAGTTTTAATCATGCGAATAAAACGGTAAATATGCTAAATGAGGGCAAGAATTGGGCAACTATACTTTATAGAGCAGATTTACGCCTCTGCTTTTTCAAAGATAGCCTGTTGGTCTCTAGTCCTGCTAATGGAGGTACGGGGATATCTTTCGCAGTCGCCATAATTATTACCGTTTAGTGATATGTTATTGTAAATATTTGAATTAAATAGCTTGCATATTTTGTGTTAAAATAATACTGTAAATTTTAGAAATTATTGATAAGAACAATTTCATCGTTACGAAGTGCATACACATATATAAAGTGGGGGCTGGGTGGCAATGCGTTTGTTTTAATCGCAACCGGTCGAGATTTTGTTCTCTCCTCACCTCACTCCATGAAGTTTCATTCAACAGTGACTACCCTTTCCCACAATGCAATGTAACTTCCTACCCCCAACTCCTTATTTTACGAATGTGTGCAACGTGTGGAGCTCGTGGTTGTTGGCTAGACTACTTAGTGCCTATTGTTTCCTAGTATGTCTTATGCACTCAATGCACTCCAGGTACGATGCAACTACACGACGTCGTGCGTCGATGGCTTGTGCTTGGCTGCAAAGATGCAATGAATGTCGACGACATTTATACTGAGATCTACCTACCTGTCTCTCTGCCTATGGCATACCTTTTTACTCAACTTATTTGACAACATGTTAATGGTATTTGCGTACTCCATGCATTATTGCATACTCCGTAATAATAACACAGTATAAAAAGATAGGTACAGTAGAACGACGCCTTTGATCTCATGGTAAATGCCGACCACGTCTAGGCATTGTCGCGACCACTAGGGTTGTCTTAAATAAACAATACCTTCAATCTTCTTCTACCCATCCTTGACTATGCTGATGTCAGCTATCTTGACCTTACCCAAGACCTACTCGATAAACTTGAGCGGCTTCAAAATTTGTGTATAAGATTCATATTCGGTTTGGGAAAATATGACCATGTTTCCGAATTTCGTGTGAAGCTCAAGTGATTACCAATTCGCCTTCGCCGGAACGCTCATATCCTTTCTCTTTTGTATAATGTGCTCTTTTCCCCTTCCACCCCTCTCTATCTTAAGAAACGTTTCCAGTTTCTTTGCGACTCCCACAGTAGTAGTTGTAGTGTTTTCTAAGGCACGCCATTCACGTGGTCTGAAAGAACAATGATGCAGTTGATAAACTCCTAAACTTGTAGCGACACCTACACGACAACATGTAGCACTAAGTAGTCAGCTAGTAAGGACTAGACAAAACTTTTTATTTTGCTGACTGCCATCTGGCTACATTCTGCTGAAATCTACAGATGGAGCCTCTTCTACTTATCCAGATAGCTCGTCACACGGTTCATAATTCAAAAATATTGTATTCGATGATTTTGTATTCAATGCACTCTCTTATGAAATGGGAGATCCGGCGTCATAACGAGTCACGTTAGATTTCCCATTTAACCAGGTCTTTTTGTTTAGTTACGGACCTTGTGAATTATGCAGTCACGACCAGGGCCAGTCGTGGTCATGGCTGCCACTTTGGTCGTACACACTTCGACCAGTATGTGGCCAACCACGCAACCAAATTGTAATTTCAGCAATGTAGTGATGAGAGTTCAAGATGAAAATAGAAATCGCAACGCTACACTTATTTGAAGCGGAGAAACGTCTTGCTAGAAAAGGAGGTGTTGGATACCTCAGTCCGCCAGTGCTTGTTGCAATATACAGCATAGCAACCCATCGTGCGACCCACTGTGCGGACGGTACCGGCGCAATTGTCGATGAATTTCTATAATCCAACCTGCTCTGTGTGGCCACTGGCCATAGTCATGGCCATACAGTGCGGAAAGTCATGCGTTTATTGCGAAGCGGTCAGTTATTAGGGGCGCATTAAAGCAGTTTCTTTTTCAGAACAAAAAAATTAAGTGTGGACAACACTTAATTTTTTTGTTCTGAAAATCCATGTTTTGTCTCTTTAATTTCATATCCTGCGACTCACTGATGACATACCTACGTAATATTTTATATTGGTTTAATTAAATCATAGTCCCTCGGTGATACGAAGGGCAAAGATTGCTCAAAATACATTCAAGAATTGACCGTGACGTACGAGTCTATCGATGAAATGGAGAACATGTTCTTTATGCATAAAATGATTTTCATTTTTTCCCGATAGGTATGGATAATAAGCTCCTTAAAGGGAAAATTTTTAAATACATTTTTTCTTTTTTTTATAGCTTCTTTCTTGTTAACATGCAAATATTCAAATTAATTAAACCTGCACTCTAATTTCGTTAATTTATTTTCAATCAGAATCTGGAGGATATTGCTAATACATAGCTTAATAAATTCAAAAAAAAAAAACTGCTCAGCAACTTAAATAACGCAATGAATGTTGTTGAACTGTCAAAATATGCACACTAACTAAACTAAACTACCCCAGTGATATGTCCATCTAGTCATGTTAGTCTTGTTTTGTAAGAACTTTGGTCGCAACAGCCAAAAGCCGGAGCAACACAGCTGACAACGCAACTTACTAGGCAAACATAAACATGTCAGTTGTTTAACATAAGCAACTGATAAACACCGCTTTTTACTTACAATAATGCTGTTATTGCATCTACTTAATTAATTATACGTATAGGTATTTGAACAAAATGTTTTACATTTAACCATAGCCATATAACTGGTCCTATATTTTGATTTCCAGCGCCATAAATTATGTTAGTCCGGTTCAGTGAAAGTCTATCCATACACACCTACTTACCTACCACAATTTCAAACGTTCGTTCTATTCAACCGGACTATACATCTCCTGTGATTTATGTGCTCTCAGTAACGTGAGAAAGTTAAAAGGCGTTCAGATTCCAACTAACGGCGTTAGATTCTGGACTACACGATTTTTGTATTTTTTTTTTTTCGATTGGGTCACAAATACTAAATACTAATTTACTATTATAATACTCCGTACAACAAACTAATAAAAAAAAACCTACATAATAGATTTTTCTTGGACTTACTATCAGAAAAATTATTCACAAAAACTTCTTATATTAAATAAACTATCAAACTATTCAAATTAAAATATAATAACCAGAACTAACTAAAACTATTAACAAATCAAAATATGGCGACGAAAAATTCCTCCGCATAGCTGTCGACTGGTAATGTACCCAAGAGACTGGCGGCATTGCCACGTTGTATGGCAATGCTAAGCCTCTGGCTAAGGTTAACGCCAAAGGCTTAATAGATTAAATAACTAACAACATATTTATGTGCATATTTAAACGTCGCAGGGTTAATTGGAAAAACGTTTTATTGAGGGCTGGATTATTGAACATTTTCGGAATAATACGAGCAAAAATCAGGATTTTTACAAAAAAAAAACCCGGTCTATTTAGGACAATTAGAATCTTGATGGCTGCTTGGATTATCCAAGAGTACTTTACATAATTATTCTAGTTGGTCAAAACATGACACGAATGTAGGTAAATAGCTGTTAAGCAATCAGCGCATCAGTCAGTGCAAAATTTTATTAGCGATTAAACGAACTTACCTTAATTGAAGTTCTATCATAAGTATATTGTATTTCAGATTTGTCAAAAGAAAAAGAAAATTATATAAATATTTTAAAAAAAAAATTAATTGATTGATCGCATTTGAAGTACCTACCAGGACAGAAGATTTTACAAAATGTCAATCGCAATCAAACTAAATAAAATGAGGTAGAAAGATTGTTAACATTTTGATAGTCTTCAAATAAAGAGTATTAGTTATGGTTCAAAAGACTATTGGACTAGCAGTTATAAATTAATAAATATTAGTGTTCTTTTAGTCAGGATTTATATTTTGTCGAGTGTAGAAAGGGCTTACAGCATCATGGAATGATGTTGTATGCTTCATCATTTACTTGTCTGATAGCGTTGTTGGTGATGTCATTCTAATACTAGGGTTTGAGTTTATCTGACGTCACTATAGTCGTTGTCTTACTAGATCGGCAGCGTCTATCGTAGGCACGCCAATCGACCGGAAAATCAATATGATGTTGAACTTTTAATATTGAACTTGGAGCGTAGTTCAAAAACTATACTTCTATCGTAGTCCGGGTCCACTTGAGCTCGTATCCCCCTTAGTAATAAACGTGGGGTAGTAAAGTTGTAACTAGCCTAACCATACATTTTCTGAGGTTTAAGTTTGGCCTTATGTTTACTCCGCGTTTATTAAAAAGATCGTGATTTATAGACGAAGAAATAAAAAGTAGTTTTTTTTATCGTCGCCGTACGTGTGAAAAAGCGCCGTTTATCTCAATATTTGATAATGACACTTAAAACGCAAAGGTTCACTGCTATCGTTACTTGTAATTCGACGTATTATAGAGGTATTAGGAACAGGGTGTAAAGTTCACTCATTTCCACATTAAAGGGAGGATCCTCCGACCAGACGAGTGTTGTGTCTGGTGTCAACTGCCCGACGATTGATGTCGGGACGTCGTGTATATGCTAGTTGCACGGTAAACTCTGCTTGTGCGATGCAGGATTTGGCGTGACGTCAGTGTGATGCGTAGTTCGCATGTGGCGATGTAGATACCGCTTCAGTATATCCGTCAGGAGCTGATAGGGGGGGCAAAATGCTACAAATTGAACCCGCCATATGTATGGCCGAAATTCAATAGTTTTCGATATATTTAAATTTAAAGGGTTTTTCCATGTTTACCCAAAGTTTTACATGTAATTCCAAATAAAAAAGCTACATATTGAATGCGTTCCATTAAAAAATGATTAAAGTAATTCATTCAACAAATTAATTAAAATGTTAAGTTGTTAATTTTAAAATGGTTAAAAAGGTTTTTAATTATGTTGGTGTTAATTAAATAATTCAAGCGCATGTGTCAAGATCAATCCGATCTTGACACATCCGATTGAAATATTTAAAATGTAATTTCCTCCGAGTTGCTATTATTATGGAATTATTTTCACATATTCGCTTGTTTTTTTTTAAATATATATTTAGCGGCAGAGTTTCGCGGTAAACTTTGGCCGTACTGTTGTGTATAAACTGTTGCAAAGCGAATGGAAAAACATTAATCCGATCCAGCCAGGCAGTGTTGGCTGGGAGAGCCCAGCCGATACCCTAAGCCGAAGTCGGTCGATAAAGTAAAGTCGTCCGTAAAGTCGATAGTCAAATTTCCCATCCTAAAAAAAAAAAAAAAAAGTCGATAGTCAAATCAAAATGAAAATCCAAGATGGCAGCTGAGAGAATCTACAATATTTCTTCATTGGTGCCGTTTTCATGGTTTTTGAGGAGGCCGAAGCCTTTCTATTATAAGCGAGTGTGTGTGTGCGAGTATCGCGAACCTAGCGGAAGTCCTCCAACCGGACAAGTTTTTTAAAATTTCAAAATATTATTTTGTAGCAACATAGTATAATATTAAAACTAGTTTGTCAAGTACAAGTTTCTTTTTTATGTAACTATTTCAATACTTTATTGCTCCACAAACGGTAAATTGCGGACTCACTACGTTTCTACTTATCAGGAAACCATTACCTAGATATATTTATTTCAGTTTTGCTGAGTGTAATGAATACCTAATGAAATATAAGCAATGCATATTAAAATAAATTGTAATATTTCTAATCCATTCCTCACTACCGAAAAAGAATGTTCATCTATGTAGTGGGTACTGGGTAGTGAGTGATGTGTTATGAGTGTTCGGTCTTAGTAAATTTATTTCGATTTATTTAAATTTATTACAAGTTTCAAACACAGGTGAGATTCTCTGTAATCCTAAAAAAATAATTTAAAGTGACATTCCGGGCACGTACCTACTCTTCTTCGCGAGCTTTAAAGTTTTTAAAGTGCATACCATACTTATTGTTTAAGTGAACGTTTGCTTAAAACGATAGCTACAATTTGCACTGGCACTGAGATTTAACAGGTCTATCTGAACAGATTAGGCTCATACGTTTATGGTTCACACCGTATTTTAACAAAGAGTGCAGAAAAGGTAGCAGGTGCTTCATCAAAATTAGAAAAAAGAAATAGCACAACGTTTAACAATGCCGTCTGAGCACCTGAGCGGGCATACGACACATCTAAACTTAAAATAATACGTGTACTACAATGCATTCAATGATCTCTCGCTGTTCTTTCGGGTGGCGCATGCGTTAAGGTGGTCAGTCTATATATTAATTTATTTATATATTCTTTATTGTACATAAACCATAAAAAGAATAACAAAAAAATAAATTGTACACTACTAGGCGGCCTTATCGCTTTCTGAGATCTCTTCCAGGCAACCATATATATTTATATGCTCTGTTTTAATCACTACGGAACATTTTCTTCTGGCTAAGAACGACGAGCATATACGCTTTTACTCCCGTAACCGGTAGAGTGCGTAGCAGGACCAAAATAATAATAATATTTCAACAAGAAAAAAAAACCTATTGGCAGGGGATCGAACCCGGTCCCCGGGTGACAGGCGGTGCTACTAAACACTATACTACCGAGGCTTATGACTGAGATCCTGAAATTAAGGTCCTATACCTTCTTTTCTTGACACAAAACGTTGAATTTTAGCAAAGCTACGCAACTTTGTTGTGCTTTTTATACTTAAAAGAAGTAAAAAGTAAAGAGATAGCCCATACACTGAAATACCGTATTTTAGCGGTATTTTAACGGACATTGGCTTTTATTCAGTTTTTCATCTCTCTGATGCGAACCGAACTACATAGACAGCTACATTACGAGCAAGTTCCGACACTGTACGCTAGATAGTGCAGTTACATCGCTCATCCTGCCCGTTAGATGGCACCACCTGAATAATGCACGTTACACCATTGCCTGTCTTCAAAAATGTTATGTGTTCTGTTATTGTGGTTAGTTATAATCATAAGACCGGTTATTTCTAATCATAAGACTGCTTATTTGTAATCATAAGACATTTCCGAAGAAAATTCTGTAAAAATTGTTATTGTTTTAATTTAAAATAATGGTACCTTCCTGTTTCGTCAAACGAAACAGGAAGGAGTAGTCGTTTGTTTTATCTTTTTGATTCAGTATCTAAACTTAGTTAATAAGTAATACACGCAATATGTAACAGTATACGTATGGTCGAACTAACTATCAGTGTAAGTTCAGGTTCCACGTTACAAGCTTTTGCAGCGAGATTTTTCTGAAAATTTCTCTATTTCATGATCTCCTAGTGTAGGTGAGGAGTACCGTTTCGTTCCATGGAACGTTTCATTTCTTGAAGACTCTCAATGTCGTTCTAGCAAGCAATACACAAATATTGGGATACTATAATTATGTAATAAGTTTTCGTTGTACCTGTTTACCAGTAGTTAGTAGAACCTGCTAAAAGGTTGTCTTATATTCAATTTTGACATTGAATTGTATGCTTTTTAGTACGCTTATGTATGTACCTAATACCTGACTTCGTATAACCTAGATATAACGGTGTGTAAAACGGTTGCTAAAACGTGCTCCTGTGATAATTGCTAGCTTAGTACCCAAGCGACAAATGCTGTCGAATCATGGTACCGGTTGGCTCCTCCCGCAATGGAGGTAAAGGTTGGTTGGTACGAGGTGCATAGAGCTTAACATGAGCAGGAACCGTTAGAAAATAACACTGACTAATAATTAGTTTACCTACGCTAGCTATGAAATTACTGGAATAGATTATTATAAAGCCTTACCTCCTTGGGGTCCAAACGCCTCCTGCCGGAGGCTTTATGCGGGGGTCGTGCGGTCCATGGCTACATATGGGGCCCCGGTGTGGGCGCGTTCACTGCGGCGGAGAGCCGCCCACTATCTGAACGCGCCCCAAAAGGTGGTAGCCGTAAGGCTGATCCGGGGCTACCGCACGATCTCGGGCGAGGCGGCAAGCCTCCTTGCCGGACTGCCGCCGTGGGATCTGGAGGCGATAGTCCTCGCGCGCCTGTATGAGTGGCGCGCGGAGGCACTACGCCGGGGGGAAACCCCGCTTCCGCGGCAAATCGCGGCGGAGCGGACGGACCTCCGGCGCGATCTCATGGCGGCACGGAAAGAGCGACTGTCGCAACCCAGCGCAGGGCACGCCACGATAGCGGCGGTAAGACCCCTCTTTGAGGAGTGGCTAGAGAGGCGTCACGGCGTCCTCACCTACCGCCTGACGCAGGTCCTCACCGGACACGGAAGTTTCGGGAGGTTCCTGCACATCATCAGGCGGGAGGAAACGCCCGGGTGTCACCACTGCGATGATCGCCCCGAGGACACGGTGGAGCATACGGTGGGGGCCTGCCCTGCATGGGCGGAGCACCGCCGTGTCCTCGTAGAGGCGATCGGCAGCGGCGGCGATCTCTCACGCCCGGCCTTGGTTCAAGCCATGGTCCGGGGCGAGGGGGAGTGGGAGGCAGTCGCCTCCTTCTGCGAAGCAGTCATGCTAGCGAAGGAGGTGGCGGGACGGGAGAGGGAGAGAGTCTCCCGTCCAAGCCGCCGCGGTGGACGCTCCGGGCGTCGGGAGCCGCGTGACGACTCCCGGCCACCGTAGGCGTGGGCCTGCGGGCGGTGAGTAATGGGTAGCACACCGTCCGATCAGGACCAGGCCCGTGCTGGACGGCGCGTACGTGTTCCACGCGCGCCTCAAAGAGATGTCAGCATCATAGAGGGGGTCCACTAGGGCCCAAGCCTGCCGGGAAAGCGGGATCATCCAAAAGGGGTACCGCTGACCCGGAACATAAAGGGCCAAGGAAGGAACACGGGTGGGTTTTAGTCAGTAAGAGTCTGACACTCCCTTCCGCTCCACCCAGAGCGGGAGGAGTCATTTGATGATTTCCCATCCTCAAAAAAAAAAAAAAAAAAGCCTTACCTCCTTTGTTTTGAACTTTCAACCAGCAAACAGCAGGTGAGGACTCTTATGAAGACCAATTGCCGGAGTCGTTGCAGATGAGGGCCACTGGTGCTAGCTTGACTGATACCTAAACGTAATAAAGAATTGTTTAGATTTATTTAAAACTTATTCTTAGTAGGACACATCAAGAAATTCGCACAAGTAGTTTATAAGTTGTAATAATAAAGTCTAAACTTTTCTACCTTAATTTGTCATGAAATATAATTTTTTTATTAATGGTAATACTCTACAGAGCCTCTGCTCTGTATCTATTTCACTAGAAAATGATTGCACTTGGCAAAATGGGATTAATGTTGGCCGAAGTGTACCTATAGTGCACCCACATTTCGCCAGTTCTGTTTAAGTCGCATGTACTCGTAATAGTATATTGCTTTAAAATGTTCGTCATCATCATTTACCTAGCCTTTTGCCAACCATATTGGGGTCGGCTTCACGTCTAACCGAATGCAGCTGAGTAGCAGTATTTTATATGGAGCGAGTGCTTATCTGACTTCCACAACTCAGTTACTGGGGAATACGACGAAATACGATATACGAATAATACGAATAGTAACAGTCTTACCCCTAGGTAAGACTGTAGTTCTATTGATATAGGCCAATTTGTGAAGCATAATTATACGTAACAGTGTAGTTCTATCGATACAGGCCAATTTGGCAAGCATAGACGTAACGGTGTAGTTCTATTGATATAGGCCAATTTGTGAAGAATAGACGTAACAGTGTAGTTCTATTGATAAAGGCCAATTTGTGAAACATAGACGTAACAGTGTAGTTCTATTGATATAGGCCAATTTGTGGACCATAGACGTAACAGTGTAGTTCTATTGATATAGGCCAATTTGTGAAGAATAGACGTAACAGTGTAGTTCTATTGATAAAGGCCAATTTGTGGAGCATAGACGTAACAGTGTAGTTCTATTGATATAGGCCAATTTGTGAAGAATAGACGTAACAGTGTAGTTCTATTGATAAAGGCCAATTTGTGAAGAATAGACGTAACAGTGTAGTTCTATTGATAAAGGCCAATTTGTGGACCATAGACGTAACAGTGTAGTTCTATTGATATAGGCCAATTTGTGAAGAATAGACGTAACAGTGTAGTTCTATTGATATAGGCCAATTTGTGAAGAATAGACGTAACAGTGTAGTTCTATTGATAAAGGCCAATTTGTGGAGCATAGACGTAACAGTGTAGTTCTATTGATATAGGCCAATTTGTGAAGCATAGACGTAACACTGTAGTTCTATTAATATAAGCCAATTTGTGAAGCATATACGTAACAGTGTAGTTCTATTACCTTTCCACCAATTCACCACCAATTTACCATTCTACCCAAATGTCCTTTCTTTGGTATTGTTCGTCGAATCGTTGAGCTCCTTAAGTTCTGAGTTGAGCTACACGGGTACTGACAAATGCGTGCACTGACTGGACAGGTCCACTCAATCTGTGTGGTTCTTTCCTCAAAAGACCATTTCAGACACAAATCTACATGGTCCTCAAAGATTATTATAATATTATTCTAATTATTGTGAATGTGAGAAGTATGTCAGTCATTGATTTATTTATATTTATTTTTGTATTTTTCTCAACATAATCATGGTCTGGCAGTTTGAGTAATTTATGCGGCCTACTCAAATGTCCTTTCTTTGGTATTGTTCGTCGAATCGTTGAGCTCCTTGAGTCTAAGTTGAGCTGCACGATTACTGACAATTGCGTGCACTGACTGGACAGGTCCACTCAATCTGTGTGGTTCTTTCCTCAAAAGACCATTGCAGACACCGATCTACATAGCTTTCACATGACCTGACCAAGATTTTGTCTGGACTTTAAAAGAGACTGTGACCTCTGAGTTTGTTTCGGCCTTTCTTCTCAGAGTAGTCAGATAGCAAACGCCGACCCCATCTAGTTTAAAAAAAATATGATTGACGTGTAAAAGTGTTTGTTCAAACCTACTTACAGAAATAAATCATTTATCATTTATTTATCATTTATTATTGTAGGCCAATTACAAAATAACATTTCTTTCTAATTTTACACTAGATAGGCATGATATGTTTTTCAATAACGTCATACAAGATTTTTTTATATCATTAGGGACTGGATCCCGCCAATATATCTAAGTATCACCAACATCTGTGTCACCAACATTAAAACGTCGCCAATCAATAAATAAAAGTGTAGGCGCGCTGCGTGCGAATTGTACACCATTGCAGACATTGCTCACCCCTTCGGAATATAGGCGTGATGTTATGTTACATTTACAAGTTTTTGGAACGAAGTTCTTTAACGCAGCTTGCGGTAGGGGTAAACTGGTACAAATCGTCACGTAACGAAAGAGCGTTATGCCCCCTCCATGCGGAGACAGAGAGAGAGAGATAGTTCTCATAGTTTTCGAGGGAGCTGAAGCCAATAATAGTGAGATCAAAATGAAAATCCAAGATAGCGGCTGCGGAAATATTTAAAATTTTACATCATGGATGACGTCACGGTTTTCAAGAGTACTGATACTGAGGTCAAATGAAAGTTTGAGATGGTAGCGAAAATTATAAAAATGTTCGTCATAGGTGTCGTTTTCATGGTAAATATAAACAATCTGAATCTCCACATCGAATTGCATTCGGAGTTGAAGAAAATTTGTAATGAACTTCGTTCATGACGCGTTTCCTCGACGCCACATTTTTTTTTTCTATTGGGATCTCTTGTTGTTTGTTCATAGGTACCTACTATTAATATAGACCTAAAACAAATCACGGAAAGAAAAATATTAAATACGAAGGAGTACAACTATATAATTCATTACCAAAAAACATTAAAGAAGCTAAAACTAATTTATATTTTTTTTAAATGTTAAAGAAACACATCTTCGACAGCTCCGACATAAATAAATAAAGTATTATATTATCTGGTATTGTATAGTGTGCACGGTGCTTTATAACAGTGCTGATAAGAATAGCACGCATTTATTGAGATGTACCCAGTCACCAAGTTTATTAAAGTAACTAATTATGTACTTCCTAATTGCACGATGAGCGCTCTGGACTATTTTAACAATTACCTGCATGTTAAAACTTTGTTTTTCATTAAGTAATTATGTAAATATTTGAGAAATAAATGATATTTTAAACCGAAATATCGTCTAGAAAACGGCCACCTCGCTTTACCACGTGCAAATCCTTTATCTATAAAAATCAATGCCACTTTTCGTTGTAATTTTATAACTCAAGAACAGATGGACCGATTTTGCTAATTCTTTTTTAGAATATTCCTTGAAGGACGTGGATGGTTCATGTGGAGAGAATAAAAAATGTTAGGGGTACGAAGTTCGCGGGGTCAGCTAGTATTATAAATATATACTGGGGAATGTATAGGCTTTCATCAAAATCAGCATACTAGGGTAACATAACATGCGGGGAGGTTATTGTTTATTAATGACGCGTCAAGCAGATTTACCATATTTTAGAAGGTATAATAAAATAATTAATTTCATTATATTATTACATTACGTATACTATTACGTTACTAAAAAAGATATCACTGTTAACCCAAAACCGACTTATCGCTTGGATACATTTAAATCTAATTTTTTAAGTAAATTACCATTTTTGGTGATTACTGATTAATGATGACCCTAATCAACATTATAATGATTTTTGTAATATGTGTTGCACACTATTCAATAACACGTTCATTCCAAAGCCGTTTTCGGTTAATAGTAACGCTTCCTTCAGTGACTGGGCCACCATTGGTATACATATAAGTAGAAAACGACTTTATGAATTGTATGATGAACGAACTTGTAAAAACACTGCTGAATTTAATTTATATGTTAAGAATTATTCTAAATTATTAAAAAAAAGTTTGTAGTATGGCCAAATCACGTTATTTGAGTTCAAAAATTAAAAATAGTAGTAATGTAATAAAAATGACATGGAGTCTCATTAATAGCGAAACGGGAAGGTCATGCAACCGATGTAGTGACTACAGCCTTGCTATTGATGACAATATAATTAAATCTGATTCTCAAGTCGTCGCGGCCTTTGAAAATTTATTTGCAGAGATTCCCGTATCGACTACTAAATCTCTAAACTCTTCACCCACTGCTGCAGAGTCTTTACTTAAAGAAAACATTCCAGTTTGTGATTCTGAATTTCATTTCGAATATGTCACTTTTTTAAAAGATATAATTAAAACCTTTCACACGTTAAACGTCAAAAAGACTGCAGATTTATGGGATAATTCTGTGGACGTTGCTAAGTCAATTATAAATTTTGTAGCACCTACTTTAGCTATTATTTTTAATAATTGTATTGACCGTGGTGAGTAGTTTCCTGATCTTATGAAAAACAGTAAAATAAAACCGTTGTTTAAATCGGGTAGTACATCAGACCCTGCTAATTATAGACCTATATCAGTGCTACCTAGATTTAGTAAAATTTTTGAAAAACTAATTTGAAATCAAATGCAAAGATTTTTTAATGTACATAAATTACTGCATAACAAACAGCTCAGTTTTACAAGGGGTAGGGCAGGTATATAATGCATGGGAGTACAAATGCGATGCGTTGGGCATCTTTTGCGATTTGTCCAAGGCATTCGATTTTGTTCTTCATGAAACATTAATCAGGAAACTGCACCACTACGGAATCCGGAACGCCTCTCTGGATCTTCTTACTTCTTACTTAAGTGATAGGATTCAGAGAGTTGATGTTAACGGGAAAAGATTTCCCGGATCGGTAGTAAGAATGGGGGTCCCTCAAGGCTCAATTATAGGTCCATTTTTATTTCTTTTTTATATAAATGACTTGCCTTACCTCATAAAAGATAAACATGATATAGTGCTGTTTGCAGACGACACTTCACTTTTATTTAAACTCAAACGTCAGCAGCTGGTTACTGATAATGTAAATAGTGCCCTCGCAAAAGTAGTTAACTGGTTTAATGTTAAGAAACTTCTTTTTAACGAGAAAAAAACGAAATGTATTAAGTTTACGATACCTCATGTTAGACAAGTAGAAACAAGTATTCTCATAAAGGGTGAAGAGTTGAAACCCGAAAATACCACAGTATTCTTAGGCATAACTTTGGATGCCAAGCTTCAATGGGGCCCCCATATAGATAAATTGTCAAAGAAGCTTAGCTCTGCAGCATACGCCGTTAGGAAAATTCGTGGTTTAACTGATTTAGAGACAGCCCGTTTAGTATACTTTAATTATTTTCATAGTGTAATGTCGTACGGTATTCTGTTGTGGGGAAAATGCCGCCGATATTCAGACGATTTTTGTTTTACAAAAAAGGGCAATTCGTTCAATTTATAAATTAAGTCTTTTTTTAAGTTAATTTATTTTATTTCGCTAACTATTTTTACTTTTAATCTTTGCTATAAGTATCTATACTTATTTTCATATACAATGACACTAATATTTACTGTATAAAGTATTATATTATTTTAAATGATTGTGGAATGTGAGGACTATGTATGTTTTTGTTCCAGTTTTAATCATGTTCTGCCAGTTTTAGTACCTGATGCGGCCTACCCAAATGTCCTTTCCTTGGTATTGTTCGTCGAATCGTTGAGCTCCTTAAGTTCTGAGTTGAGCTGCACGGTTACTGACAAATGCGTGCACTGACTGGACAGGTCCACTCAATATGTGTGGTTCTTTCCTGAAAAGACCATTTCAGACGCAAATCTACATAGCCTTCACATGATCTGACCAAAAATTTGGTCTGGACTTTAAAAGAGACTGTGACCGCTGAGTTTGTTTCGGCCTTTCTTCTCAGAGTAGTCAGATAGGAAACGCCGACCTCATCTAGTTTAAAAAAAAAATTATTGACGTGTAAAAGTGTTTGTTCAAACCTACTTAGAGACATAAAATCATTTATCATTTACGTATAATCGTACCTAACTTTTCAATATTTTTTTTTTAAATTCTTCAGGAATCGGCAAACACTGTTCAAAATAACTTTCAGTTGACAGAAAATGTATTTATTAAAGGGTTAGGGGTTTATTAGGGGTAAGTTAGGTGGGCAGGGACTATGTCCGAAGAGTATAGATTGGAATGGGGGGTGAGGCAGAGGGGAATCACCTCCCCTCGCCTTTTCAATTTATATATAAACCAACTGATTGTTGAGCTCAGCAATACTGGTGTCGGCTGTCATATTGACGGAGTTGCTATGAACAACATCAGCTATGACGATATGGTCTTGCTGAGCCCATCAATCAGTGCATTAAGACGTTTGCTTAAGGTCTGTGAGAACTATGCGGTGACTCAGGGGCTTAGGTATAATGTCACTAAGAGTGAGTTACTTGTTTTCAATGGTGGTGCCAAAAGATACTTAAATGTTCCATGCATCTCATTAGCAGGTACACCCTTGAAGCAAGTCTCAAAATTTAAATATTTGGTCCACTGGGTCACTGAGGACCTGTGCGACGATTTAGATATCGAGAGAGAGCGTAGGGCGCTGTCTTTTCGAAGTAATATGCTGGCCTGTAGGTTTGCACGGTGTTCTTACAACGTAAAAATGACGCTTTTTCGAGCCTACTGTCAAACTTTTTACACTTGCAGCCTTTGGGTCAAGTATACGCAGAAGGCATACAGCCCCCTGCGTGTACCGTACAACAATGCTTTCAGGATGCTTGTGGGGCTGCCGCGGTATTGTAGCGCTTCTGGTATGTTTGCCGATGCCAGAGTGGATGATTTTTATGCCATTATTCGAAAACGATGCGCTTCTCTCCGGCACAGAACAGATATCAGCACCCACGGCATGTTGAGAGCATTGAGTGACCGGTGGGACTGCCCGATGCTTGGTCGATGGGTGAGACTGCACACACAGATCGGCTCTAGAAAGTTGTACGTACATTTATTTTATTATGTTATTATTATTATAATGCCTATTTTGTGATTTTTATGTGTGTGTATTGTGTTATTTTTATGTTATTTGTGATGTATTTCGATTATATTATTATTGTTATTATGCTTATTATGAATATTATGTTTTGATGTCAATATGTATTAATCTAATTCTATGGACTTCTACGTCTGCAAATTAATGATTATTATTATTATTATTAAACGAGTATGCTACTAGCACATCGCCTGCAACTTCGTGCACAAGCATTTTCCACTTTTAAAGTGGTATCAGATTTCCCATACAATCTTCGAACACATAATTATCTCATCTCATAAGGGCAGAATTCCCAAAACGTACAAACACGTGTATGATTGTATCTTACCTTAAGCTCCAATATTTAATTACATGCGGCTCACTTCGAACATGACGGGACGTCAATCCCCAATTTCAATCACTTATGGATATGAATACTAATGATGACACATAGGTATTAAATACATACCCTACTATTTTCTCAAAAAGTGTTGAATGCTTTTAGAGACTTTGTGTTACAAGATTAATGAATTAATTTGGAATGTTTAAATAAATACTACTGTAATACAACATTTTGTTATTATATAAAAATATCCGTGTTATTTAAAAGCAATAAAATATAAAACACTGACCATTTGTGTGTCGGACTACGCACAATGAAGGGTTCCGTAGTTGGGATGAATTCATCCTAAAAACAAACTTAACATTGTAGTTTGTCAAACATGTTCTCCCAAACATCGATTTACGTGAAGGTCAATTCTAAATCAGCTAATATAAGTTGACATTTTTTTTTGTGCTATAACTACAAATTAACGATTTTCGGGAACTACTAATCACCCTTTTGAAGGCCAGGGACAAACCGTACGAGACAGATGGCATGGGTATTTGATAATATTGATAACGAAAATAAAAAATACGGAGTTATAAAAATTTAGGTTTCGTATTTTTGATTTTCAATAATAATGACGCTTTTGTCTACCCTTTCAGATTTAAAATGAGGTTTGTCTGCACTGAGGTACGAAAGATGAACAAAATCTGTTCTGTTTATGACTCCTGTGTTTCAATGTACCAAGCGCTTCCAAAAGCAATGAAGACAGGTAGCCGGCTAAGTTCAGGCATAACGTACTTCATTTTATACGATCGCAAATAAACAATATATTATACATTTTAGAACTATTAGTCATTTGGTATTCTTCCACTGCGCACTGCGGCCCAAAGGGCTTTTCTCATACAGAGAAGGCATAAGCAATAAACAACACCACACGCTTGCTCAATATGGTTTGACGATATGAAATGAATATAATTACCGTTTAGTTTCTTCACGAAATAACTTAGAAAGTATAACTGTTGTCGAATTAGTCACGATAGTAGTTTGCCCGGTTCTAACCCGTATCCTCTTGCTTGATAAGCCTTAACCTCTGGTATATCACGCTATATCATAAATATTCCGAAACGCGCTTTACGTTGTAAAGATTTTCACAATCCTGAAAGTCTCTTAGTGCTATATGAAAGCCTAGTGCTTCGAATATTGTACGGTCTATATGGATCATTAACGTATCCCGAGCACATGACAAGCCAAAGCGGTTTCCATGACAACGATGCAACAGAGTGAAGTACGCTGAACTGGAGTTTGCTTCCACTCAATTAGAAAAATATAAATCTCAACTTATACAAATGCGTATCCCCCATTGAGATAGGAAAAACATGGAGGCGCCGCGTTATATTTGACATACACTTTGCATACAAATATGAGTGAAATACGATACAGACTGTGAAATATCGTTTTGTCTCATTCTTTCTAATGAAATAATCATATGTGTTAAAAGAGACAACAATATTTAAGTTGTTGCTCATTATGGTAACATTTTGTCGTGACGTAGGGACAGTTGTAGGTAAGTGCCCTATCCGCCATCTTATGCGACATTCTATTTAGTCTGTGGAGACGAGTTTCGTGGTAGTTGTGCTGTCAAATGGTTGTTTATTTTTTGTGTTATTGAGATTTGCGAGAATATTACGAGAAGTTTACCTTTAAAAATTAATGTAAATGTTGGAAAACAGCAAACCAACATGCCTATGTGTTATATTGTGAAGTGTGGTGCAAGAAAGAATGGAAATCAACCTCAATTGTCTTTGCATAGGTTAGTAGCCGATTTTCATGCATTATTACATAAATTCATACACGTTCGATGAACAAATTGTTACTCAATCGTGATTTTAAGGCTAAAGTATATTTGGTAAGGTATATTTGGGGTCATTTTCGTATAACAGACCTATTTATTATTTCATTCGTTAGTTTACAATAATATGTCATAGTGGAATAGTGTTGTACCGTTGCTGTAATAGTTTTCGAAACTAGTTCCTCCGCTGAAACGATATCGGTACAATCAGCGATGTTAACATAAATCGTTCTGCGTGTCCTAATCGGTCCGAGTGACTTTGCTTGGTTGTGACCAAGCAAAGTCACTCACATAAGTAAATAGATTGTATTATTGTAAATTGCTAATTGCTTATTATTATTATCTATTTTTTTCAGGCACCTGGCAAAAAACAACGTCACGAGTCATCTGTATTATGTTAAACGAGAAACATTCAAAACACGGACGTTTCTCCACGTATCATCACATCTACTGTAATGCCTCCATTACAGTTCCCCACCGAATTGTGGAAACAGACGAAACAGTGCACAAAGTGGTGTGTATCTACTCAAACGCTTTTGATGCTAGAAAACTACAGGAGGTTCTTACGAAAATTAAAATTTTATAACATTACGATAATAATGAGAAAACATTGAAATCCAAATGAGAAATTTTTACAAAGTAGAAAAATAAACTATTTTTGGAACAAAATCTACCCACAGGGGATAAATTATCAAAAATGAAATGTGGCGATGAAATGAGCCGAGTTCTCTCTTATTTAAGGTGTGGTTACGGTACCAATGACGTATCCTCTCTGTTCCGTAGCTGTACTACAGGTCCACCTGTCAGTGATTTATCAGCACGTTTTCTGATCTTCGTGCTAAAGTATAAAATATACAATTGGATTTTTTAGGATCTATAGACTAAGCATGAAACAAATATTACAAAGCAGCATTTTTGACGCAAGTTGATGATTGAAGTAATTTTCATTTATTCTTTCAGGTTGTACAAATTGAAAAAATTAAGGCTTTAAAAGAAAAATGTGTCAATCAACAACAAAAAGTTAAACGCCTTATCGAAAATATTCGAAAGAAAAACAAAAAAAATTGCCAATTTGAAAGATATTATAGAAGACATTCGAAGAAAAAATTGTATCAACATGGAACAGACTGTTGTAATAGAAGAATTGGCGGGACCAATAAACTTCTTAAAAAGACAAATTAATAAGTCCAAAGGTTTACCCGCACCAAAAAAATACTCTGAAGAAACTGACTGGACAGGTACACACAATTTGTGTGGTTCTTTCCTCAAAAGACCATTTCAGACAGCGATCTATATAGCCTTCACGTGATCTGACCAAGATTTTGTCTGGACTTTAAAAGATACTGTGACCACTGAGTTTCTTTCGGCCTTTCTTCTCAGAGTAGTCAGATAGGAAGCGCCGCCGCCGACCTAATTTAGTTTTTAAAATACGATTGACGTGTAAAAGTGTTTGTACAAACCTACTTACAGAAATAAAATCATTTATAATTTATAATTATTATCACACCAATAAACATATTTTAAGTAAAAAAATAATTATTTTTATTTTTACTCCACAACTCACTCTTTAATAAATAATTAGGTATGTTACACAGACATGTTGTATACACAAGTTTTTAATTCTGTACAGAAAAAAACACTTGATAAGAGTTTTATCCTCAGATAACAGCCGGTAAGTAAACTACTCATCTTTTTCTGTTACAACAGATTTTAAGTAAGTTTATAATTATGAACCAAACGTGATATCAAGTAAGACTCGTATCGATACTCGTTATAGTAACACCAATATTCGTTGATTGCCACAACCCTAGCAATGGCAGCCATTTTATGAGACATTATGAGTGGTAGGTAGGCACCTTTTTTTTGTTGATATTTCCAGTCCATACAAGTATATAAGTCAATGGTATCCCCCGATTGAAAACTATTCCATTTTATTCAATCTTTAATTAGGCTCCAATTATAAGTAATTTTTCATTGAATTCCTGTTATTTTTCGTAAGATATTTGCCATATGTCAACCTACTCCTGAACTGGCCTATTCTGAGGTGCTACCCTTGATTAATAATACAAATATAATATACAAAACGACACAGTTTACAGAGAAACAAATTACTGATATTTGTTCAGTATTTTATAATGCTTCATTTTCATATTATTTCGTTTCAATGTCATGTCATTATTCTCAAAAAAACTGCTAACAAAGTCGGAATACCTACATTTTCCAAGCACACCGTGATTAGAACTAAAGAGTCACGTAACCAAGTGACTACAGAAAGCAAGCAAAGGTAGACTTTAGCTCGATGTCGTTAGAAATGAATTTACTACAACACTGTGGCAATACTTTTTACGTTATTACGATCTAAAAAAATCCGAATTACCCTTGTGATGTTCATGTTCTTCTAGTATTGTACCACGTATTTCAGCTGACTTCAAGCGTTTGCAAATGAACTGAGACCACGTGCTTTGAGCAGCACGTGGGTACTCTGAAAATTATATTTGAAGGGAAAGTTATTGAACATAAAATTGAACCTAACTTCTTTAAAGCGGACGCTTTCATTCATTTGGTTTACGCTTGGCAAATGACACAATTCAGTAATGCAATTTAATTTATACTTTTAAGCACTTAAAACTACGCCGTTTTAACAGAGTTCAAAAAGGAGGAAGTTATGAATTCGCCGATTTTTTTTTCTTGTATGTGTACTCCGATTTCCCGAGATTTCTGGGGTCATTTACGTGATTCGTTATTTAGTAGAGGAAGCTCGCGGGTGGTACCATATCAAATTTATGTACTTAGCTTAGGTAGTTTTTGAAATAGCTAGAATATAACGTATTTAATTAATTTTGTGTATATTCTATTGTTTACATTGCAAGTAGTCGTTTAAGTACGAATTTGTGTGGGGTAGGTACCACAACAAAAAAGTATACAAAAAAAAAGAATTAAGCTTCTGTGAAAAATAACTTTAATTGCGGAAGTCGGTTGCAAAACGAAAATACAAAACCAATGACAGTAAAGAAACCGACTTCTGAAATTAAAGTAATTTTTCACATTGTAGTGTTTTTTTTTTTGTTTTGAAAGATGAACTAAAAATTATCCTGTCACCTACCCTGCATCCTTTCAGTATAGTTACTCCTTACTTTTAGAATTGCATTTTGGTGATTACTTCACTCTTATAGAAAATCCAAATAGTTTCATTAGTAGGTAGGACCTTTGTGTGAATATATAATATTTTTTATTTTCTAATGTAATAACCAATAATAATTTGGTTCGAGGTAAGCTGTTATTTTTGAGCATTATGGTGATACTTTAACTTAAATAATTGGATATTTTGTCTGTAAAGGCAGACCAAAGTTGACACATTTGCCTTTTCTTTCTTTTTAATTATTTATTTTTTAATATAGTGGCTTTACAATTCCATGCATTATATTTTTTATATTTCTTTATTTTCAAGACATTTGCTGTTCCTACAGCACTTTATTTTTTTTGTATTAATTCCATTGTGTGCTTTATCAGGACCATGTACCACGGCCAAACTGTTGCTATCAGGATCGATATCGCAACCCCTGAAATACTAGGGACTCAGAAGGAATCGAAGCTGGACGCATGGTTTTGGTTTTATGGTATGTTGTTCATACAAGTTCTTATTACAACGCTCGAGGGATCAAAATTGCAATAAATTCATTCATGCAAACTGCAACAGAACTCTGTTAGTGCCCCCGTACAATGAAGAAGAATGAACACAAACTGTAATTCCGATGACTTTGCAAAATCTTAATACAAGTATTTTGGATACATTGGATCAGTCTGGGATAATTTTAGTTATTTATATGATCTGAGATTTTAGGGCTGAATTTTGTCTGCTATAGCATTGTACGCGAAGTTCAATAAAGAATGAGATTGAGGTAAGGGTAAAGTTATGTTGCTACGACGCATTGACTTATAATTGTTTTTTCTAGCTCAATGCTACGACGTGACTGACGTCATTACTACGGCAGCTACGTGATCGTAGCTTTCGTAGCTGAGTGGGTAGGCATTGTCTTTCTTCCCGTGTGAGAAACTATCAAATTTCTACGTTATCATTATCAGGACTACAGCAGACCTCAGCTGGACAATAAACTCTCCAATATAAAGCCATTTGACTTGATTCTCCGTTATGCTTATTACTTTATAAGTTCCTTGTGTCAAGCTGGAAGTATCCACGTGCACTGTGCCAAAAGCGAGTTTGCTTGTAGATGAATGACTGAGCGCGAATGCTACACGCAAGCGCGCTTATGGCACAGGCCACGTGGATACTTCCATCTGAATACCAAACCACGTGGCTCGTGTGTATAATGCTGAGACATGTCATTATATTTATTCATTAACAGCTTCTGCTTACTACTTCGTTTGCATGGGAGTCGTAAGACACCACAAGTTACAAAAATAACAGCCATATTTTATAAAAAAATCTTGTACTACGTTTGTAGTTTTGGTCTCAGCAGCCAAAATATGATCAGAGTCTCGTGTGACTAACCCAGTCGTCGTCAAACGTAAGTCATCTGCGTTAGAGTTGGGCATAATACATTTATATTAAATTACATATAGTAAAGAAATCTTTGTTTTGTCATGTCGTGAGAACCGTGGGAAGAAGGGACGAGACGCTAGTTTCAAATAAATTAAGGCTCACGGATATTGAGCACAACTTGAGAATTATAAAATTCTCTGTTACTTTGTGACCATATAGTTCTGTATCGTTGAAATCCGTCGTTGTTGCGAATAAATGAGAATATTGCCCATGCTATTTCGTAGCCTAAGAATATAATGTAAAAAAAATTGCACGTGCACTAACTGTCGCAATTAGTGGAGTAATATGGGGCAACATTGCTCCATAGTGTTTCACTTCCTCCGGCAATAGTATGCAATAATTGTCCGTATAACTACAGCTACTAACTTTAAATAAATCGATTTCAGTAGGTAATAACAATAATACCAATTTATGTTACTCGTCAGTAAATCGTGGTTCCTAAGGAAGCTTACCTGCATGCTCCTCAACAGTCCACCAGCCTGACCGGGGAGCAGCGGAACTTCATTCTTATGCCGTCATTCGAAGAACACCTTGCACGGCAAGTCTTTGACGTTTACTATTGCTGTTTTTCACTTACCTGAAGACAACAAAATATTTCGATGCTGAGTTTGTATCATGTTAACATGAAATATTTATTGCGCAAAAAGTTAGAAATGCATTCGCTTTACTACTGCAAGATATTCACATAAAATATTTTAAGAATAATTTCTACAAATCACATAAAGAAGATTGAGCTATCTAAAGCGTGTGGATGGCATTACGAGCATTACATGTAACGCTTGCGCTGATCCATCGCCTGTTAGTTTTATCGCAAACACAAAGGCTCTCGCAGTCGAACACATACAGGATTATCGTTGAGTTTGTATGCCGTCCACACTATTTGCATTTTATATATTACCTACACGGTACATTAAATTACACGTTATTCACTTCTGGACCCGTCTTAATATGCAGCATTATCACCAATGGCTGTAATTGGTATTTGTGACACTTACATTTTCTTTCTACTTTATATTTTTCTAGGGTAAGAGTACACCTGGAGAACTGAGCAAAATGGGGTTAAAACTTTCTAATTTTGATAATAATATATGATCTGATACTTTGTTTAAATTGACGATAAACTTATCATAATGCGTACTAAGTTTGATAAAAAGATGGTCCGCATGGTTATATAATTATTTTTTATATTACCATTTTCAGTAAAATTTTGGAGAAAAGCGCCATCTGCAGGGCCAAAATATTTAATAGGTAGGTTGTACGTTTACTTTACAGACAGTGCTTTCATCAAAACAATATTTCGCACAAATACCACTAGATTGGAATTTAAATTATAAAAATATTCGATCAGTTTTATGTATGCTACCCTATGTATGGTAATAATTTTATTAAAATATATAATTTAATGATCAGAGATTTTTATATGCTCTTTATCCATTTTTTTCTATGGCAATAATGTTTTTAACACTGTCAAATGCACCTGCAAAGATATTTCAATTTGCTATATTTTTGTGTTATCTGCGTTAGAGACACTGGGATGTTCATACAACCCGGATGGTAAGTGCTTTCTACCTCAAGTTCATACTTACTTAACATTTGCTTAAAGTTTCACTTCATCGCTCATGTGAACAAGCTGTGATTTGAAAGCTAGGCTAGTCAGTAAGTTTAAATTGTTTCACTACTTAGTTCTAGTTTGGAACCCTTGAGTTGAGTCACCCTTCAATCTATTCCTTTCCCACCGTATAAATCTTGTTGCTAAGATAACACTTACAATATTATTATTATATTTAACTATATAAAAATAGACAACCTTTCGAAAAAACATCGTATAAGCGATGTACAACCGTTACACTTCAGATCTTCAGTTAAAAACCACCGTCGGGCACAAGTGGCCTGGCATTTTAATTAAATAAACCTCATTGTGACTCACATCGTGAGTTTCTAGCCCATCCTTCTCCTTAGGTACCTACTACGCTTTGGAATGGGCTACTTACTAGCTGCATCCATCCGACTGACCGACCCCTTGACAATTCAAAAGTGCCAGTAATTAATTGGTTTATCCTAATCCTAACTAATATTATAAATGCGAAAGTAATTTTGTTTGTTTGCTTTTACGCTAAAAACGGCTGAATGTATTTGGATGAAATTTGACTCACAGACCATGACCTGGGTAAGGAAACAGGCTACTTACCATCCTGGATCGCAGACAAAGTCACGGGCATAAGCTAGTTTAAAATAAATGCTTTGAGTTTGAGTCATTAATCAAGTTTGCTGCCTACATCACTCTGACACAATATTGTCTTTTATTTTATTTTCAGGTGTGCCTCCCATTGCTGGTGTTATAGTCTCAGAACATAACTATTGCGGAAACAATGGCAGACATCAAATAAAGTTACATAACGGAGACAAAAGTAAGTACCATTGTAGTTTATTACATAGGCTTTAAAAAAAATGTTCTTAAAAATTTATGCATACAGGGAAATACAAAACTCATAAGTATAAATTTCCTTGATATTTCACAATAAAAGTAGCTTACTTACTGCTTACCGTCGTATGGCAGCCAAGATTTGCTGTAAATTTGATGGTGAGGTTGTTTCGAAAAAAAATCAGTCCCTGCAGCTAGGATACGGTTCTAAAGGGGGCTGTGAGGCTGCCGTACACGCCTTGTCGACCTACCTAAATTCTGGCAAAGGAGAGGTCATCCTAAAGGTTGACATAAAGAATGCTTTCAATTCTGTTTTTATGGACACCTTGCTGGCAAAAACTAAAAAAGAAATACCCCGAATCGATAGTTTCCTTTGGCAATGCTACAGACATCCTTCTAAATTACTGTATCGGGACCACCTTTTGGAATCTGCTGTTGGCTGTCAACAAGGTGACCCCCTCGGACCAGTGATTTTTAGTTTAGCCATTCACCCACTTATTCGACAGCTAAATTCCAAATTTAATGTTTAGTATCTTGACGATGAATCTTTGGGAGGCGATGTAGAAACTGTTTTAAAAGACCTACAATTCATAGAAAATGAACTTCATTCCATTGGCCTTGATCTCAACCACTCGAAATGTGAACTTTATATGGCGGACAGTACTGACAGACATCTGACACTCCCCAAGTTTAACGCAATAGCTCCAGAAATCAAAATTATTAAAAAAAGCTCTCTTCGTCTTCTTGGGTCTCCTGTCTTCGAAATTCCTTTCCCGTTTTTATTGAGGAAAACATACAAAATATCAAAGACGTTTCGGAAAAATTGTTCCAAATTAACATGCATTCGCCCTAATCCTAATCCGTTATTGCTGTTTCGGCCCTAAATAAACATATTTCCTTCGCGCTTCCCATTAATGGAAGCACACTCACCTTTTAGACAAAATGGACTAAATTATTCGATATACTTACATTAACTTCGATTTTAAATATGGCCATGGACGACCGAGCTTGGATACACGCTACTCTTCCCATGCGTATGGGAGGCCTCGGCGTCCGCAAAAATTCTAGTGTTAGTTTACGGGCTTTCATATCCTCGGTCTACGGCACAGAAAAAATAATCAGGAAAATCCTAGCCCCCACACTGATTAATTTTGATGTGCCATGTTTCACCGAAGCTATGCATGCCTGGAGACTCGCTTGTCCGAATTCAGATCAACCCGATAATCTATCTTCCCAGAGAAAGTGGGATGAGCCGCTTTGCAGAGTAGGTAATAACACGACGTATAATAGCACGTAGATAATAGCAGAACAATTTACTTAACACGTCTGCTACTACTGCGGAGCGTGCGCGCCTGCTTGCTGTGGGTGAGTGGGAGTCGGGTCTGTGACTCTATGCACTACCGTCGTCGAACATAGGCACTTTGTTAGACAACACTACTTTCCGCCTCGCTGCTTCCTTACGACCAGGAGCTCCTTCTTGTTCTCCCCATCGCTGTCACTGTGGCGAAGTTGTCAACAGCCTTGGACACCCTGGCCTGTCTTGCAGCCGAAGTGGGGGCCGCTTAGCTCGGCACGCGAACATAAATGACATCATGCGACGAGCTCTTGTCACTGTCGGCGTTCCAGCTGTATTAGAACCTAATGGCTTGGCACGCGACGATGTCAAGAGACTGGATGGCATGTCCTTAATTCCTTGGAAGGTGGGTAGGCCTTTAGTGTAGGACGCAACGTGTGTCGATACTCTTGTGCCATCCCATCTTCCTGACTCGGCGTGCTGTGCTGGCGCTGCTGCTGCGGCTGCGGAAAACCTCAAGCGGCGAAAGTATAATAACCTTATCGGTAATTATATTTTCGAGCCGTTTGGGGTTGAAACCCTCGGGCCGGTGGGGTCCGAGTGCTCACGGTTTGTTCAACGAAATCTCCAAACGGCTTGTTGACACTTCCCGTGACCCAAGGGCTGGCCTTTACCTTGGCCAGAGGCTTAGCATTGCCATACAACGTGGCAATGCCGCCAATCTCTTGGGTACTTTACCAGTCGACAGCGATGCAGAGGAATTTTTCGACGCCATATTTTAATTTGTTAATAGTTTTAGTTAATTTAGGTCATTATATTTTAATTTTAATAATTTGATAGTTTATGTATATTTGTAGTTGATTTGAAAATATTTTGTAATGGTTAGTATAAATAAATGTTATTAAAGTAGCTTGTCTATCTTTATTTCCAATATACAATATTGGAAATTTATGTTTTTTTTTTTATTATTATTTGTATTTCCTGTGCGTGTCCCAAATAAAATATTTTTCTTTCTTTCTTTCTTTCTATACATGCAGATAAATTTAGGGGGACGATCACATAAGGCGCTTCAAAAGACACTTAGAAGGTTGCAGAAAAAAGCCAAAATTAATTCTCCCCAATCTATTACCATACTCTATTGTATAGTGTTTTCTAAGGTAGGTACGCCAGGCACGTGGTCTGCAAGTACAATGATGCACTTGATAAATTCCTAAACTTGTAGCGACACCTATACCACAACATATTGCACTAAGTAGTCAGCGAAGAAGGTCTAGACACAACTTTTTATTTTGCTGACTGCCATCTGGCTACAGTCTGCTGAAATTTACAGATGGAGCCTCTTATACATATCCGGCTAGCTCGTCGCACGGTTCATAATTCAACAGTATTGTATGCGATGTTTTAGTGTCCAAGGAAAAACACTCTCTTATGAAATGGGAGATCAGCAGTCACAACGAGTCACGTTAGATTTCCCATTTAACTCAGTACCAGGCCTTTCTGTTTTAGTTACGGACCTTGTAAATTATGCAGCCACGACCAGGGCCAGTCGTGGTCATGGCTGCCACTTTGGTCGTAAACATTCCGACTAGTATGTGGCCAACTCGCAACCAAGTTGTAATTTCACAAACGTAGTGTTGAGGGTATAAAGATGAAAATAGAAGTCGCAACGCTACACTTATTTGAGGCGGAGAAACGTCTTGCTAGAAAAGGAGGTGTTGGATACATCAGTCCGCCAGTGCTTGTTGCAATATACAGCATAGCAACCCATCGTGCGACCCACTGTGCGGACGGTACCGGCGCAATTGTCGATGAATTTCTATAATCCAACCTGCTCTGTGTGGCCACTGGCCATAGTCATGGCCATACAGTGCGGAAGGTCATGCGTTTATTGCGAAGCGGTCAGTTATTAGGGGCGCATTAAAGCAGTTTCTTTTTCAGAACAAAACAATTAAGTGTTGTCCATCCATGTTTTGTCTCTTTAATTTCATATCCTGCGACTCACTGATGACATACCTAAGTAATATTTGATATTGGTTTAGATTATAGTCCCTCGATGATGCGTAGGGCAAAGATTGCTCAAAATGCATTCTAAATTTGTATTTGCAAAAATAACCCAGCTACTTTGGACCTGATGATAGCCCTTATTGCCACGTATGAAGAATGAAAATATTGCATTTCTTATAGGTTAAAACTGTATATAGAAGGTACAGAAGCGTGATAACCGCTTTACCAAGAATCTGCATTTTAAATTGTTGGCATTCAAGAATATTGGCCGTGAATGCTACAATAAAGATAATTCCGGTGAGAAATGTTTGCTTGCATTTACTCAGATTATAACATTTTGTCTTATTTACCTGTGCGGTAATATTTAAAGAACGCTCGTAATATCACAACAGTTATATTTGAGACACCTACTAAGCAGACTTACTTGAGGGACCCTATTTTTTTGTTTAGTCACTGCAGGTACTTTGAAGCAGATTCTGATCTCATACCTTATTACAACTTACCAATATCCAAATTATTGTTTAAAACAATAAGCACAACCTACTGGGGTGCAACCCCTTTACCAAGTATGAAGGTGCCACTGTTATTTTTCTACACTACGTACGAGTGTTCTATTATATTCTAGGACAATAGAGTTCAGCTAAATTAGGTATTTAAAAAAAATACTTAAAAAAATATTACGTTTGAAAATTATAATATGATGGTTCAGGATTCATACTTGAATGCTTTATTATCAAGATGGTGTTTAGACTCCGCCATTGTCTGTACTCGCCTGCCATCTTTAAGGCAATTTGCCAAATCTTTGTCGGCGACGTAGCGTCGCGGTTTCATTACTTCCATATAAATGTTATGCTACCTACGTCTATGTTCGGCGGGAGTGTGAATTTTATTCCCGTTGACTTGTTAAAAAATAATCATATAATTTGTCAAGAAGTTAGCTCTCACAGCACAAGTAAAGGAAAAAGTCCGAAAGTCGTTAATTTGTATTTTCATCACTTAATTATTATTTTTGCGATTACAAGATTACTGTTGCAATTGGAGAATTGACCGTGACGTACGAGTATATCGATGAATTGGAGAACATGTTTTTAACAACAATGTTAAGTTAGTTTTTGAGATAAATTCACCCCAACTACGGAACCCTTTACCCTTTTTGTGCGTGGTCGGACACGCACTTGGCCCGTTTTTTTAAGTTAAAATACGTGGAATTTGGTAAGTATGTTTATAAGAAAAAAATTGTTGTATTATCGTATTTTGGAAACACATCTCCGTAGACCTATGTTATCTATAGGTATACATAAATAAGTAAATCTCAAACGTCATGCGTTATACGTACGGATACTTCACTCTTTTTCCCCACGCAGAAAAAAATGTAAGAGCAAACGCATTATGATGTCGTCTGATCCAGTCTATTCATTATTTTTTTCGAGACTCAGACTATTTTCGAGTGTAGAGTCGTGGGCCATTCATTGAACGGCATTTCACTATCAGTCGTCTGTGGTTCAAATAAAGTTAGTCGAGGATCATTTTGTTACAAAACGACTCATACAAATTAATTATCTAGTACATTTTGACGTCCAAAAGTGCCTGAACTTGAAATTAGGGATTTGACTTCTTTGAGTCGGTTAAGTTTTCAAAATAAACTAAACGCATTTATTTCAATTAAACCATTTACATGCTGTTTTGTACAGTCAAGGAGCCGGGCAGTCAGAAAAACGAAGATAGTTGTCCATTCCAAGTCGTAATAGGTTTCTATGGAGATGAATGGGCAAGAAACTCCATAATTACTCAATTAAATACGAGCGCTGAGCAGTAGATTTTCAAATTATGTTGAATAATGCACTTTATAATGTTGTTACATAAAGTGCAAGGTCGTACAAGCATCGATGCTTGCATCAAACGAATCCTTTGTTGTACCACGATCGGGGTCGCTCATGCTATTGTTAATTTTGCTCTCTAAGACACTAATACAAATGGTAGGTTGGTTATTGGATACTGTGACTTGGCATGGAGGGGTGGGGGGGGGGGGGGGGATATATCGTGAGCACAGCTTTAGAATAAAAAATATTATACATAAAAAAGAAAACCATGGCAATGCATTCTAGGCGTTTATTTTTATTTATCACAGTAGTTAGCAAATAGGTACATTTATTAATTATGTTAACAATAACAAAAAGGCTGCGGTAGCTCTTTTTATCGTTTCTACAGTCGACGGCACGTCAGTGGTAACATTTTGACCTCTAGCTGGCCTAGCGTAGTACGGAGTTTCAATAGAATGCAAGGTCAACTTACACTGATTTTGTTACCACTGATGTGCGGTCGATTGTAAAGACGACAACTGTGAATAATGAAAGGTTCTTTTGCAAACATAGTTTTCTCATACAGCCGTTGCTAATTGAAAGCGCGTCATGTGACTTTTAGTTACACTGAAAAAGTTTAAATTACATTGATTGACGAACGGTCGTGACATGTATCAACTTAAACATTGTAACCCCGCGTTGTCAGTTGGTGTCCAAACGGCGCGCCAGTTCAAACATGAAGTTAAACATGATTTGGATAAATACTCACCTACGCTTTGACATAAGAAAGCGATGCAGCAGAATAAATGTTGCAATAACAATGACAAAGACTTCTATAAGACCATTGCTACTTATAACAGTGACGGCATCGCTATATGACGGCCGACAATTTTACATAGTGCCTTATTTTGTCCGCCGCAATATACCGGCCATTAAAACGAAGGTAAACGAGCATCATTTCAGTCACGTAACGGCTAACAAAATTACAATCATTTGGCCTCACTTCTTTGGAATCCAAAGCTTTACAATGACTTAATTAGTAACACCATTCGCTAGCCGATAATTATAATATCTATAATATACATTTTCAAACGTTCAGGCAGCCCGGCAGCGATAGTATGGAAAACCGGGTGAGATCTGCCGGTTAATGCCATGTTTTACAGAGTCCAAGCCTCAGGTAATAAATCAAATGCCTCTAGTCTCAATCAATCAAATGTCTTTAAAATAGTTTAAAGTTATGTTTGAGCCTTGATCGAGAAACGCTACGGGTTTCAGTCCTTAAGGCGCACCCCAACGACAATAGTTTCTGCAAATTGTGGCTACAATATTTTCGAGTATGGCTCGGCCATACCAGCAATACTTTTATTGCAGACTAGCGACCCGCGCCCGCTTCGCACGGGTGCAATGGCATCATGTCAAAATATCGAGATTTCTGTGCTATATCTAAACCGGCGCAAGGTAGTATAGTGGTGGTGGTGGTGTAGTACAAGGTGGTGTAGTAGTGTGTAACCATATACTACTACACCAACATCCTACTACCTACACCTGTAGGTAATACACCACCACCATGCTACCCTGCGCTGGTTTCCCGGCAGTCTGAACGGGGGACTAAAGCAAAGACAAAGATTAATTACGACTTAAAATATTTACAAAGGTTAATCAATCGTGAGGACTAAGCACAGTCATGGATATTAATTGTTTAGGAAATTTACACCCTACATCAGTTTGTTGCGCTTAAAGCAATTTCAATCAACTATCAAAGAATACGACGGCACGGTTGGCGCAGTGGTTAAGCGATTGACTGCTGCGCTGCGTGTCGCGGGTTTGATTCCTGCATGGAACAAATATTTGTATAATCTACAAGTAGTTGTTCCGGGTCTGGCTGTTTGTATATGTGACTTTAAATGTTTGTACCCGCACCCATAATACAGGAGAAATTCCTAGTGCAGGGGCAAGGTTTATTTTTAATTTGAATATAGGGATAATTTAACTCGGTAGGTAGTCCATTTTCTAAACAATAAATTTTCCTGATTTTACAAATATATGTAAGGTTAATGTTACAGATGTACTAAGTAAAGTTAGTTTTTACAAAATTCGCTTATTATGTAGTTCACTTTCACGTCAATTTTGAGGAATGAACAAACATAAAACACGTAAAATTTTAACAGGGAACGACTATGTGCCACGCGATCATTCTGTCACCAACATTTATGGTCTCATTAGGATCGATTTCACAAAATAAAACGTCACTTTCTTTACTACTACCCACTTTTCTTCCACTTCCGTTGCTATAATTTAATTCCAAATTAAAAACAATTTTATGAGTTTATTTCAATCGCAAAATACGTAACTTGCGGATAATACAACGACTTCACTATTACTGAATGCTGCAGAATGCTGCGAAACGATTTGTGACGACTGTTGTATTTTCTTTCCCACTCTCGCACCAGTTACTACTACTGAATAAGCAATACCTGGCGTATTGCTTATTCAGTCTTGCATACTAGGGGAGACATCATAGCCAGCTTGACTCATGGCTGCGTGCTCAAGTTTATTTTGTGGTGTTAGATCTTTGAGACAACAAAATCGTGTGGATCTCGTTATCATAAATATGTCCTATATTCATCAGTTTAAACCACACCAGACTGAACCTATATCAACGACTGTGTGAAACTATATTATCTTGAATAAACCTCTAGAAGGAACTAATGAAGAAGCCTGTTAGATATCATACTGTGAGCACAAAAAAGGACATTCGTTATAGATAGATAATTTATTAATGAAACTGTCATATGGGTTGATGAGCGGGTTTTATACCTATTGAAGCAAAATGAAAATGAGAATTTACCACTTTAACACGTAAAACAATTTATTAATATTCAAAACGATACAGATCTAAAAAAGTTAAATTTAATATAATTTAAAAGAGAAAAATTAACATTGGTAAATCTTTGCCTTCCTATACTCGCGCGTTGGTCTGTGAGACCGACGAAACCTATTTTCGTAATTATTTTTAAGCACGAAAATCCTAAGAAGTCGAGTTCCTTGCTAGCTGCCGGATTTGTTGCTAACTTCATTTTAGGGCTCGCCGCATGTTCGTGCGAAGCGCACCAGTTGTAGCATTTGGCGCCAATTGGTCCGTGAGACCGACGCGAGTATAGGTGCAACTTTTTGTGTCAGTAATAATGTAATATATTTAGTGCATTTATATATTTTTTACAAACTTTGAATACTTTATGACGTATGTATAGTAAAATGTATGTATGTTTGTTGCTCTATATTATATTTTGACTAATTTTATTATTCTTTTTAGATTATACTTCATATCAAAATGGATGATGATCGCATCAGATTGTTGCTGGATGAATTAAGTTCTGGTTGTAGCTATGAAGACAAAAGTAACAGTGAGGTGGAAGATTATGTGGAGGTACAAGAAGAGACATACGACACTGAGCAAGAAGACGAAAATGATGAGATATATGAGGTTACAACTGCGCCACATGCAAAAAATACTTTTGTTTGGAACATGCTGTAACCATATGCCCTGATTGTTATGGTGAGGGTCAAAACTAAGCCAATCATAGATATATATGTCCTTTGATATGTTGTTTATTACTATTTAGAAGTTTATTTTGGTTTTAAAAAGAAGTACTGATTTTATTTTTGTTTTCCTAGTACTTAGAAATAAATCTCAAATTCGAAGACTGGTTTGTGATAGACTTAAAGTCAGTAAAATAATTAATAAATTAAGTATTATTCATACTATTTTGTTTCAATATATCCTAAACTTTAAAATATTAATAACTTTTTTTGGGCTTCATAGTAAAAAAATATGTTGTAAGGGTGCGAACTATCGGTCGGTGAGACCGTGCGCGAGTATATGTGTTACAAAAATTGGCGCGAGTATAGGAAGGTTAAAAGCATTTGGTTTCCGAACAAGTTATCGATTGGTGACTGTTAGGAATAAATGTTGTGGTTTGACAGATTTTGTGTGGAAAATATGTCAAACTGTCCGATTTATTCTTCAGATAAAAGTTATCTGACTATTGAAAAATCAGCCCTTAGTTACGTTAATTTCTTTACTAATAATATAAAGAAGTAAATTTTGTTTTTTTGTTTGTGCGTTTGCTAACTCTGGAACGTCAGGTTGGATTAGAAAAAAATAGTAACGCATTTGATAGCCCAATTCTTGAGGAAGGCTATATTTTGTTATACATAACGCTATGATTCTTAGGAGCTGAGCAAAAAGAAAAAAAAAATAAGAAAGAACGCTAAGCTAAAACGAAGTGATAGCGCGGGCAGGTGATGCGATGCGACGGGGTAGGTCGTCGACCATATAAATTATTCTTAGATTAATAATCATATAATGAGACACGTATTCGAAAATGATAAAGACATCACCATAAAATTGTTTCGGAAAAGTCGAAAAGAAAATGAGTTGACAGAACTCCAAAAAAGGTCGTTAACATTCACAATAATTAAAATAATATAATACTATAAACAGTAAATGTTCACGTCATTGTTTATGTAAAAAGATACGTATTAGAGTATAAAAAATAATAAAGGTAAAAGTAGTAATATATATAACAGCAAAATAAAATAAACAATCAACAGTTTATTGGTGCAGCTCAGTTCCAAGCCTTTTTGTCGTCAATATAGTCTTTGACAGTATAATAGACTTTTTGGCATAGTTTATGTTTTATTAAATATTTGAATATTATCAAGGCTTAGTTCTTGAATGTGGTTAAGAAGTTTATTATGAAAACGTTGTCATTGGCCTCTAAACGAGCCACTAGTTTTCATGACCATAGTTGTAGGAACAACAAGTTTGTGCTAGTTCCTAATTTTTATATTATGGATATCACTCGATTTTTTAAACAGATATTTATAGCATCCTCATATTTTTATATGCATACAATTTTTTTAAATGAAAATACTGTTTCACGTGAGTGTACTCATCTTGAGTGTAATTTTTTTTGAGGATGGGAAATCATCAAATAACTTCTCCCGCTCTGGGCAGAGCAGGAGAGCGTGTCAGACTCTTACTGACTAAAACCCACCCGTGTTCCTTCAGTTGCCTATGCCAAAGGGCACGGTATCCCTCTCGGACTTTCCCGACCTTTCATCGACCCTAGCTTACCCCGTCATTGGTGCTGACATCTCTTTGAGGCGCGCGTGGAACACAACGCGCCGTCGACCCGGGCCTGGTCCTTATCGAACGGCGAGCTGCCCATTGCTCGCCGTTCGCAAGCTCGCGCCTACGGTGGCCGGGAATCGGCCTGCGATTCTCGACGCCCAGGGCGTCTCCTGCGGCGGCTAGGGGCGTGAGGGCGCGAATTTTGCCTCTCCCTCACGCGTTCCGCCTCCTCCTTCGCGAACATTACTGCTTCGCAGAAGGAGGTGACGGCTTCCCAAGCCCTCTCGCTCCGTACCATGGCCTGGACCAGAGCCGGACGCGAGAGATCGCCACCGCCAATCGCCTCCGCGAGGACACGGTGGTGCTCCGCCCAAGCCGGGCAGACCTCCACCGTATGCTCCACCGTGTCCTCCGGGCGATCCACACAATGGTGACACCCAGGCGTTTCCTCCCGCCTTACCTATCCGGAACAGGAACCTCCCGAAACAACCGTGTCCGGTGAGGACCTGCGTCAGGCGGAAGGTGAGGACGCCGTGGCGCCTCTCTAGCCACTCCTCAAAGAGGGGACTTATCGCCGCAATTGTGGCGTGTCTTGAGTGTTTGGAACTTAATTTATAAATTGAACATATTTCTCTTTTTTGAAAACAAATATTGTCTAAATATCGGCTACATTTCCCCACAACTGAATACCTACCGTATGACATCACACTATGAATATAACTAAAGTATACTAAAATACGATTTTTTCTATCGGCTATGCTGCTGAGCTAAGCTTTATTTACAATGTATCTATATGGGGGACCCATTAAAGCTTGGCATCCAAAGTTATGCCTAAGAATACTGTGGTATCTTCGGGTTTCAGCTGTTCACCCTTTATGAGAACACTAGTTTCTAATTGTCTAACATGAGGTATCGTACAATTTATACATTTCGTTTTTTATCGTTAAGAAGTAGGATAATAATTATGATTAATACTTTTGCGAGGGCGCTTTTTACATTTTCAGCAACCAGCTGCTGACGTTAGAGTTTAAATAAAAGTGAAGTATCGTCTGCAAACAACACTATATTATCCTGATTATCCTTTATGAGGTAAGGCAAGTCATTTATATAATAAATAAGAAAAAAAATGTACCAATAATTGAGCCAGATCTGTGGTAAGAATGGAGGACCCCCAGGTCCTCCATTCTTACCACAGATCTGGGTGATCTTTTTGTGCCGTGTGCAGTAAAAGGTACTGTCATAGTGCTGTAGGAAATTAATTTGTAACGACATCGAGCTAAAGTCTACATTTTCTTGCATTCCATAGTCACAAACGGTATAATGTTATCTCTGGTAACAGTGTAAAAGTGTAGTCTGGTAACATCTATGCAAAATTTTAACAAAATCTATCTAGTGGTTTTTGCATGATGCTGGAACATACTCGTACATTCAAATAAACAGATAGATTAACAGACACGGAGATAAAAATTCAAAAAACCATATTTACGGCATAACCATGGTTCTCAGACCTCGCAAAAATTACAAAAATAATTATATTCAGTGTACAGGTTATTACTTCGCCACTATTTTATTGTAAGTATAGATATTTTTCGTTTGTACAACATTCCTGATCCAGCCAGACTAAATAAAGCTCGTGCGCGGCGTAATCTCAGTTTGTAATCAAACGCTAGAAGTCAGCTTAAATACGTAGTACAATACAAGGAGTACATAAACATTACAAGGGTGATACGGGAATGTTGAGATCGTAACAACGTAACAAGTATTGCCATAGTGCCGTAGGAAATTTATTTCTAACAACATCGAGCTAAAGTCTACCTTTGCTTGCATTCTGTAGTCACTTTGATACGTGAATCTTTAGTTCCAGTCACGGTGTGCTTGGAAAAGACAGATTTTCCAACTTTATTAGCAGTTTTCTTGAGAAATCTGAGAGGAAAGTTAAAAAAATATGTATGAAAATGAAGCGTTATAAAACACTGAATAAATATCAGTAAATTTTGTCTCTGTAAACCGTGTCGTTCAGTCTATATTTGTGTTATTAATCGAGGGCAGCACCTCAGAATAGGGCAGTTCAGGGATAGCTTGACATTTTATTGGCCAATATCTTTCGAAAAATAACAGTATTGCAATGAGAAATGACTTATAATTGGAGCAGAATTAAATACTGAATAAAATGAAATAGTTTCAATCGGGCTACGCATTTGTTTATGTTGTAATATATATTTTTCTCGGGGAGTGGGAGCAGACTGCATGTGTACAGCGTACTTCACTCTAGTTGCATCGTTGTCATGGAAACCGCTTGATGGTGCCATGCGCTTGGGAGACAGTATTGATCCATCCGGGCCGTACAATATTCAAAGCACTAGGCTTTCATGTTACACTAAGAGGCTTTCAGGAATTTGAATTTAAAGGTCGCCACGTGATAGCCCAGATGTTAAGGCGTCAGCTTTTTAAGCAACAGGATGGTTCGAAACTGTGCAAAATACCACATTGTGACATATTCAAATACAGATATACTTTCTAAGTTCATTCGTGACGTCGAGTAGGTGCTGTTTGTTGTTAAGACTTTGGAAATTTTGGAATAGTATTTTAAATGGTAGGTCTTTGTTTTCGAAATGTATGGTTTTCAGATTCATTCGGCATATCCATATGGCGAGATTGGTTAGTGATGTTCATCGTTCTTCTATCGTTTTCCTGGAAAGTTGTAACTACATGTTGTGGTTTGGAGTCGTGATATTTTTTGTTAACAGGTTTTCCATCTATGTATAATTGGTTGTTTCTTATTATTGCGTGATGTCCATTTTATCTAGCCTTAAATGTCCTAATCCTGTCCTAGGGATCAAGCACGTTTTTGCTAGTAACAATAAATCTTGTTTTTTTATTATATTTTTTTAAACTTTTATGGATACTTTTTTTTGTAAATTTCGTCATTTGAAAAGTTTTTAAATTATGTAATATGAAAATATGAAAATCTTTTGTCAAGTCGTATTCCTATATAATCCTGCAACGGGTTTGAGGCTAAATCAGTAAAATGTATGTCATACTTCTGAGTATAATCAATACAAATAACGTTATTATGGAGAGAAGACGTCATTTAAGCAGAGTTGAAATGATCTGCAGTGCTATTCTCTAAGGATACACCATGTGCGCAGCGCTGCCGCAGCGGCGAAACGACAGCATGGTATTCACTAAACTGCGAGTAGCTACACTAGCGCTCAAGGCTGCGACGGGCGTGATTTAGAACTACTCAACGGAGGGCAAATTGACAGTTATTAGTACATTTTGGTATTCTCTACGAAAAAAGAGCGTCGAGGGGCTTCGACGACGCTTCCAGCCTCGCCAACAGCCACGATTTTATCTGTCAAATTCAAAAGCTACAATATTTGCGCGTATCTTGTTGGATATAATGACTAACATATTTTTTTTGTAACTGTTTCGATTCATATTTGAAGAAAATGGCAGCTCGGTTAATTACAAAGTTACATTGATTAGAAGAAGCTAAGAAAAGTGATGATCTAGAGAAAGCTCGACAGGCGAAACAGCTCAGAAAGTTGAAAACAATATCGCGTGATCGTGACTATTTATATCCATAATTACGGAACTTTCTGAGGATTTATTAGCTCCTTACATGCGTCCGCGAGTTCGTTGCAGTGGTTTAACAAAGAGGCTAAAGGTTTGTTTACAAGTAAGTTTTTCTAATCAATGAGTTCTGGTGAGTAAACACACCACCAAAAGCTTAATGAATTCGTGATGTTTCAGATACTAGGCACTCTTTCATTTTTGGCTATTGGAAGTTACCAAAATATCATTAGCAAGAATGTAGACACTTATGTATCTCAGCCTTCTGCGTCTAGGGCAATCCACGAAGTTGTAGATGCCCTCAATAATAATAACATCATCAGTAAATATATTAGATTTCCACAAAACCAGAATTATCGACAAGTGCTCAAGTCAAAGTAAGTATCAAAACATTTTATTTACTGAGGTAGTAGTCTTTCTAGACCAGAAGTAAAGACAGCCCATTGACCAGACTTCTTAAAACAAGAGCCTTAATTTGATTGATGATTACTGGTTTTATAAAAAAAACATATTTCCAGGGGTGCTAGGCTGCGTTGATAGTTCGCTGATTGTACACTGAAGTAAAGAAGCTTTTGATAAATCTAAACAATAATGGAGGTTGAGTATACTTTCTTGGTAAGTTATTATTTATTTATTTATTTTATTAGGTCTACCAACAATAAAATTGTTTACACTAATTTACAATCAAAGATAAAACATGCGTTTTAACTCTACACAGTGCAACAATTACTTAAAGGTAAACACCACATGGACAAAAAAGAAAACAATAAAAAGTAATTTTGTAAGCTACATATTGCTCAAGTAAACTAAGTTAGATATATATTTACCTACAGTATAGTGATAACTTAATCACAAGTCAGGATTGCACTACATTCCAACATTTTGAATTGATTTCAGGCGACTCAGAATATCCTCAAAGGCCTTATTTAATGACTCCCATTGGTAATCCAGAAGCTGGGACTCCAGAAAGCCATTATATGATTTGCACAGTAGTGCTTGGAAGGTGGTGGTGTTTATTAGTTCACAGGGTGTTACACTATCATCCTATAATGGTGGGAAAAATAGTGATAGGTTGTTGTGTTTTACACAACATGTGTATTCGAGCCGGGCTACCAGCTCCTAAGTTAGATAAATGTGACTTAGATGAAGAATCTAGGTTATTTGGGACCCTGACACAACAGGCTGCGACAGAAGATGACCTAGTGGGTGGGCAGATAAGTAGGCGAGATTTAGTTAATCAATTATGGCGAGCATGACATGTCTAAATACACATACCCTTCTTTTCAGAAGTGGAAAACATGTTTAGATTAGATATACTCACCATAATTGATTAACATATTTAGGTATGTGCATAGATTAATCAGTATTAGCTTCTTTAGTTTAACAATTATATATTATGTCAATCTATGGTACCGTAAAACTGAGAATAGGGATGCAGGGATGAATCGGGACAAAATTCAAGATGGATTTTAACTTCCCTTTCAAAGTTTCGTCCTGATTCACCGTGTTTTACGGTATCAAATAAAAACAACATAATATAGATTGTATATCACTAGCTGTTCCCCGCGACTTTGTCTGCGTATATTTAGTATTTATAACCATCGTCAAGAATTGGCCTACCAATGCAAAACTATTTTTTCAAATCGACTGCTAGTTACAGAGATTAGCGCGTTCAAACAAACAAACAAACTATTCAGCTTTATTTTAATAGTATAGATTTATTTAACTATGGATTTTATTTGGTTTGGTTGGTTTGGTTTTTATTTTTTTTTGTCTGATATTGTTTTAACGTTGTACCTAAGTATTGTTTTTTTTTTTGTATTTCCAATTTTATTATAAATAAATATAAATATCGTCTGACATTGCACACAGCACCATCTAGTTCCAAGTTAAGCACTTATGGCTTGTGTTATGGATACCAGATGGTTGATACACTACTTAAATACATTTTTTTTTCGTAAATACATACATATTATAAATATACATCCATGACTCGGGTACAAATGTCCATATTCATCATACAAACATTTGCCCCTACCGGGATTCGAACCCAGGACCATTTGGTTTCGCTGACTACACTTAGCCACTGTAGCCACTACACCAAACGTGTCGTCAAGATATTATCAAGAGATTATATTATTAACACTCTCAATGCCATGTGGTCTGCTGGCCGCCCACAAAAATGTCAGTGCAGCAAGCCACCATAGATTTGTACATCTTAACCAGCAGGCCATGTGGTCCGCGGTGATCCCACAAATTCATTTATTTCTATAGAGCTTGGCTTACTAGATAATAACATAACGACGTATCTTGCCGGCCGTCCACATGGCGTGCTGCAATAGTAACACAAAACCTAGCGTGGCGTGGTGTAAAAGACATTGCATGGCCTGCGCGCCACCCACGGCCTGCTGTTCTATTAAAACCTTAAATGTGTATGGCGGTGAGAGTATTAAACATCTGTGTGTAGGTACATTATCATTATTATGAAAAATAATTAGAATAAACATATTATTTTCAACTTTTATGTCTTGTTGTTTTATTGTGTGTGTATGTGTATACTTACAGAATGGGACATCTATATCTATATACATACATATAATAAATCTGTAGACGAGGCGTTTCTGTACAATGCAAATATTAAAAAAAAAATAGCTGGTGTGTTAAAGTATAACCAACAGATGCCATTTCTATCATTTTTGTCATTTTTGTCTGTTTGTCTGTTTGTCTTATGTCTGTTTGTCTGTGACAGATGTTTGTTAAAGTATCACGTAAAAAGTACAAAACCAACATGGTTAGATTTTATACTTAAATATTGTGTGTAACTCAGAGTTACATTTAGTTTTTGTTTCATCGAAATCGGTTCAATAAATCAAAAGATAAATGAATTTAAAGTGTTCAAGAAGAACTTTTCTTTGCTTAGTTCATACACGTAACGACATCTATTGACGCCAAATGGTACTAACGAATATATGTGATAAGTTAACCGAGGCATTTCTGTACATTAAAAATATTCCAAAGAAATAATTGGGGTGTCTAAGATGCCATTTTTACCATTTTTAGAATTTTTGTCTGTTTGTCTGTGAGACGGGTTTGTTACAGTATCACTAAAAAAGTACGAAACCATTATGGTTAACTTTTATACTCAAATATTGTGTATAGCTCGGAGTATCATTTAGTTTTTGTTCCATCACAATCGCTCCACTCTATAATATATTAATCAATTTAATGTTCAACAAGAATTTTTAATTATGCAATGTAGTAACACGTAACGACATCTATTGATCCGAAATTATACTAACGTAAACTCATGTAGGTTTGTGAGATCTTTTGTTATTTTGGTGAGGTTAATTTCGCATACTTCACGCGTAACATTGTGAATAGAATATAGCTCCCAATGATCTAATCAAAAGTTTGGCTAATTAAAGTTTTCCAAATGCGTTGTTTATTAGTTCAGTGGTGGTGGCGCTACCTATCTTTCAAATCATGATACAGCTTAGTTATTTCACATAAAACGATACATGTTCATTTATTTTTTAAATTCTTTAATTTAATTCTTTTGGAAGGCTATATAGCTTACAGTGTTTGATCGAACGTTTTCCCATGGGTAATAATTTAAATGTATCACTTTGTGATCGATAGATGGCGTTGTTCATTTAACGTCATTTTCTGAATCGCGGTGTTAAGACTTTCCGCAGAAGAATGACCTTTGCCCAATGTTTTACTGAAGAGTTACGCCCAAGCTCACATATATCGCAATGAATACGATGAAGTCACGAGATATCATTGATATCAATCTGGCCGATACATTAGCTCCTCAGAGGCAGTTTGTTAAGTTTTCCAATACATGAGAGACATCCACCGGTCATTCATCTCGATGTACACCTTGAGGACGGGCAATGAGTGTATTTTCAGTCTGGAAATGTCACAGAAAGGTTAGACAAACCATGGTATAATAATATGCTTCGCCTGGTATTCTCTTCCCGTGACAGCTGGGTCACGTGATTGGCCTAAGTATACGTCATCAGTTGCGATGCGGTTCTCAAAGTTTTTTAGTGGGGAAAAAGATAAAAATAATATACGGGTACTCAATTTTTATCATTTTTAATATTTTAGATGAGCCCAAACGGCCTTGACGGCCTTGAAGACAGAGCCGTTAAACCCTATTTGAAAAAAAACTATCTAGCAAGCTACGTCAACATCACTTGAAAATAAAATACATCTGACTCGGCTGTATGGGCCAAGATCCCTTTGCCTGTCCTTAATTAGGACTAAAAAAACAACCAAAAAAATCACTACAAAATAAAATAATAACATGGACCAACTTAGTACACGACGAAAACCTAATAGGACGCAATTAACTCGACTTGAAAAATAATTCAAAAACTAGTTAGGTTAGGTTATGTTCGGGCGTACAGCCGAATTAGCACAACTATGCCTTATATGGAATTTACAGCCGTAGATAAATGAAATAATATGTAGAAAGGTACTGACCAGTTCTTATTGTTGTTTTTGGTCTACAATATTGAAGCCACTTATTTGCTATCATCTCTTCTTTGGGAAAAGAAAAAAACCTTATTACTCCGCCTTTTTTACTTCTGTTTTTACAGTTTAGTACGGAAGATTTAACCATTTTTTTTTCTTGTGTATCTTTCAAACACAGTTTTTTACACAGTTTTTATAGTAGGTACATAACTAATGTTTGGGAACCACAGTATTTTGCTCACCGAGCGAAACAACGCTATAGATATGAGCGACACGACGATAGTGATGAAATGGGGAGCTGTCAGTATGTCACTTGTCAATTCGATGTGTGGCTACTGTGTGTGATTGAATTACCTGAGCAAAATGCATTTTTTAACTTATCAAAGCAATTATGAACTAATAATTAAATATGTTAATTAATTTAAAACTAAAAAGATGAATCACAAGAGTTACTAAATAGTTAAGCTAGTTAGTAATTTATTTTATTTTTATTAACTAATTAAGAAAGTCCCTAAATTTACTGAAACGGACAATCAATGGCAACACTTATCGTGACGTAGTCTTAGGCCATCGTGGGAAGAGAATACCAGGTGAAGCATATTATTATACCATGAGACAAACAAACAAACTGATAATTACGCGAAATCCCTTCTTTATAACGAGGTTCCATCGTATTACACTACAACAAGCAGCAAGGTGTTTTTAACCGTAGAAGACGTGGAACTGCTATGGAAGGCGAGCCTGGAGTTTTCAAGGAACACGTGATAGGACGAGTGTACACTACACCCGAATAATTTAGTGTTATTATTTACGCCTTCTTCTGCACGTAGTGCGAGGACCAACTTCTTTTGGTGGTAAAGTGGATGATATTGAATATCCCACATACCAGGCTGCTTGCCGCGCACGTCATTTATTAGATGGAGATCAACATTGGGATGATGCTTTAGCCGAGGCATGCGTCAGCGATAGTCCACATCGCTTGCGTCATCTGTTTGCCATCTTACTGACCTTTTGTGGCTTAGCGGATGCTGGGCAGTTGTGGCAAAAATATCAAGATAAGTTTGCTGAAGATTTTTTGAGACATGTACGGCAAAACAGTGATGGTGAAATTCCTGACCGAGTACGTGAAAATTGTCATAATAGATCGTTGTTGGCTATTCAAGACATAGGTAGTCATAAGTATAGGAGGAAACCCGCTCACTCAATACGGCTTGCCCACACCGACAGTCGATGCGGAACTTATAAACAGAGAGTACGCCACGGAGATTAGTTACAATCCCGTGGAATTAGCAGAAACCCTGCAAAACGGCTGCTCAATTTTGACAACGGAACAGCGTCAAATATTTGATCGTGTGTGCGGCAGTGTAGATAATACATTGGGGGAAATCCTGTTTTTAGACGCGCCCGGTGGAACAGGCAAAACATTTCTATCCAAAGTTATTTTGGTTCGAATAAGGACCCAAAATAAGATTGCTCTTGCTGTCGCCTCCTCAGGAATAGCAGCCACATTGTTGCCCGGAGGAAAAACCGCACATACAATGTTCAAAATCCCCATCGACTTGGATCGAACAGAAAGCCCGGTTTGCAATGTGTCACGCAATAGCGACAAAGCTAGGGTTTTACGCGATTGTGTCATAATAATTTGGGACGAGTGCACGATGGCAAATCGCAAGGCTGTGGAAGCAGTAGACCGAACTTTGCGGGACATTAGGCAAAATGACCGGCCGATGGGAGGCATTACGGAACTTTTCTGTGGTGATTTTAGGCAGACACTCCCGATAATACCCAGAGGAACGAGAGCCGATGAAATTAGCGCCTGCCTAAAGAGTTCGATTTTATGGCGCAATGTGATATCAACTCATTTGAGTTTAAATATGCGAGCACATCTGGGAGGGAATCCAAACGCGCAAGAGTTCTCAAATTTACTTTTGAAAATTGGTGACGGCACATATCCCCCACAAGATGGTAAAATAATTTTGGTGGAGAACCTTTGTTGTTCCGTTGCTTCACAGCTGGAACTCATTTCTTCAGTTTATGGGAATCCCACAGATATCGGGAACCACGCTTCTGCTTGGCTGTGCCAACGAGCTATTTTGACCCCCCGCAATGACCAAGCGGCAGCAATAAATACACAAATATTGGCACATGTTTCTGGGGAAAGTAAGCAATATACTTCGATAAACACGGTTACGGAAGAAGAAGATTCAACACACTATCCAGTAGAGTTCTTAGAATCCCTTAACACGCCCGGTCTTCCAGCACACAACATTTTTTTTTAAGTCGGTGTGCCAATTATTCTTCTCAGAAATTTAAGTCCTCCCAAACTTTGCAACGGCACTCGGCTCATAGTCACCAATCTCCAACACAACGTCATCGAAGCCGAAATCTTAACAGGTTGCGGCGCCGGTGATGTTGTTTTTATTCCCAGAATTCCGCTCATTCCTAATAATTTCCCGTTTAGTTTTAAACGTGTGCAATTCCCCGTCAGCCTTTGTTACGCCATGACCATTAACAAAGCTCAGGACCAGACATTGTCCGTTGCGGGGGTGGATCTTAGTATTGGTTGCTTTTCCCACGGCCAACTTTATGTAGCTCTTTCGCGTGTAAGCAACCCTAGCAACCTTTTTGTGTACGCTCCTGGTGGTTCCACCGCTAACATTGTATATAGAGAAGCATTTTCCTAAATATCACAAGTTTTTTGTCAGCTTTTTGAAAAATCACAAGGCCTGGTCGAAAGATTCTTCCGATTTCCCTTCTATAAGCAGCACATTATTTTTTTCCGACATCCACGCGAACGAAGTCGCGGGCACAGCTAGTGATAAATAAATTAGAACATAACAAGTTTGTTTTTTATTTACTTAAGTAAATACCATGTTACAAAATAATGTTATACATATTTTATATCAAAACTACACTCGAGAGCAATGAATCCGGGTCACTTAAAGAATGTTAAAAATCTCGGAAACTAAAAATGATAGGTTAATGCAATAAATTGTATTTAATAGACAATGTAATACTCCTTAAATGAAAGTAAAAAAAAATACATTTTATTAACACAAAATTACATAAAGAAAAAAACTGCTGATCTCTCCTTAAAACAAAAATAGGAAACATGAAATTTTTGAACTTTATTACGATTTTCTTGAATTTTAATACTTCGTATTGCCTCCTCGTGCTTCCATTACTGCGTTTACGCGGTTTGGCATGCTGTACACCAAGTTCCTTATTCGATTTTGGGGAATATTCTCCCATTCCTCTGTGAGAGCAATTTTGAGCTCACGAAGCGTGATTGGGGGAGGGTTTCGTTGTTTTACGCATCTGCCTAGCTCGTCCCAAGCATGCTCGATCGGGTTGATATCCGGGCTGCGCGCTGGCCACTCCATACGAGTAATGTTCATCTCTTGAAGGTAGTCATTCACAATCCTACCTGTATGAGGTCGGGCATTGTCATGCATAAATATAGCATCCTCACCTAAATTGACCATAAATGGACCAACGTGATCATTGAGGATTTCTTCCACATATCTTACGCTAGTTAAAGAGCCGTTTTCTATGATCACCAGCTCTGTGCGACTTTCAGAAGAAATTCCGGCCCACACAAGTACAGACCCACCACCGTAGGCTACTTTTTCTTCGATGAATGCTTGCTTGAATCTTTCCCCTGGTCTTCGATACACTCTGTGTCTTCCATCGTGCTTGTAGAGCATAAATTTTGATTCGTCGGAGAACATAACTTTTGACCAATCTTCAATACTCCAATTTACGTGGCTCTGGGCATATCTTAGTCTTGAAATACGATGCCCACGCTCCAGTTTAGGGCCGTTTGCAGGTCTAAGGGGTTTTAAGTTAGATTCAGCAAGCCGACGTCTTACTGTCCATGCACTTGGGTTACTTCCTCCGAGGCGTCGAAACTGATTGGTGAGTTCAGTTCCTGTGAGAAAGCGATTTCGAAGCATGGTGTTCACCAAGTATCGGTCTTCTCGTGCTGTGGTACACCTGGTTCTGCCCGTTCCTGGTCTGCGTAGGTTAGAACCAGTTTCTTCGTAACGTCGGAGAACTCTTTGTACTGTTGACAGCGACACACCGACAGTCCTGGCTGTATCGCGCTGACTCCGGCCGGTTTCCAGCATTGTAAGTATTCTGGTGCATTCTTCAGGCGTAAGCGACATAATTTCAGCTTGAATAATGAATATAGAGCACTATCAACATGGTTTATGTACCCACATAAATGACAGATTACAAACAAAAGCAAAACCAAATGCTGTAATTTCGTAGTTCCATCTTCGAAAGTGGCCCTTTTTCAAATTTGATTTTTTTATGATATAACTTTACAATAACTAAGAAGTTTTAATACCTTCATTTAAGGAGTATTACATTGTCTATTAAATACAATTTATTGCATTAACCTAGCATTTTCAGTTTCCGAGATTTTTAGGATTCTTTAAGTGACCCGGATTCATTGCTCTCGAGTGTATATTATACTCATATTAAACACAGGTATTAGGTAATTTACAATAATATGCTAATTTGACATGAAATCATCTCAGCTATACTTTAGTCGTGAATGTTAGTTATTTCTATATATTATATATTAAAAAAAATATTTAGATATGCATATATTTATATAGCAGGATTAGTGTAAGATATAGATACGTATATATATTTTGTTTATTTGTGTAATAAGATCATTACTTGCATATTTGTATTATTCTTTCGGTCCGTTCATAATCTAAACTACTCAGAAACTCATCCAGTGCCCTCCTGCAAATAGAACTCGTCATGTCTTTTAAGGTCTTCACTTTACTTATGCGATTGTAAAGTAACGGGGCCAGGAAGTAAGAAAATCCCTGAGCATTAAAAGTTTTACATGAAGGAACTTTATAAACATCATGTGATCTTCTAATGGATTGATTCGAAGGTCTTTGGCAGAAGTGTTGTCTCAAAACAATTGTTTTAATGTAAATTTGGCGAATATAAAGAACTTCAAACTTAATTATAATTTCGAAGTAGAGTAGGTATCTAAGGGGTTTGAAATTAATAACTTTTAAAATACACCTTTGGGCGCGTTAAATTTTTATCAGAGTACTTTTTCGTGCACCACCACAAGCGGCGATACCATAAGTCGCGTTTGATTGACATAAAGCTAAGTAAACCATTCTGTTAGTCTTTCTGTCTCTTAGGTTTCTAATTTTGTTTATTGCAAGGCAATAAGACTCAAGTCATTGTATAATGCTTTTAACTCAATGCTATAACTGGGGTGTATGAGGTCTTGCATTAATTATGTTACACGTTGTACGAGTATAACAGGACCACGTACCACGGCCAAACTGTTGCGAACCGGGATCGATATCGCTTCCTCTGAAATACTAGGGACACAGAACGAATGGAAGCTGGACGCATGTTTTTGGTTTTATGGTATGCTGTACATAAAAGTCCTTATTACAACGCTCGAGGGATCAAAATTGCAATGAATAAATTCATGCAAACTGCAACAGAACTCTGCTAGTGCCCCCGTACAATGAAGAAGAATGAACACAAACTGTAATTCCGTAGACTTTGCAAAATCTTAATACAAGTATTTTGCATACATTGTATCAGTTTGGGATTATTGTAGGCCTCAATTTTGTCTGCTTTAGCATTGTACTCGAAGTTCAATAAATATTGAGAATGAGGTTAGGTTAAACTTATATTGCTACGACGAGACTGATGTCATTACTACGGCAGCTACGCAATCGTAGCACTCGTAGCTGAGTGGATAGCTAAACATTGGTGCCGATTCTGTTGTACACCGAACTAAACTAACTAAACTATCAATAAAATTCCTTACTTTTGGCTATGAGAATCTTATCGCTATTCTGCAAAATAACATCTCTAAATTTAAAAATAATATTGACACATCTAAAATCAAATTTGGCAATTATTGCGACTCCGCGTGGTACTTGTTTGCCGTACCACGTGATTTTTTTTAGAGCCGTAGGCGCGCATTATGTGCGGCCTCCATAGAACTATTATTACTATGGTGGCCTCGACTTGTTTTATATGGAATTTTTTACTTTTTGTATGGAAAATATAAAAAAAAATATTACCAACACGTTGAGCTTTAAAGGTTTCGAAATTTTCATTATTTTTGCGATAAGACACCGTTTTCGAGATCTAACCAAAAGAAAAGAAAAGAAGATACAGTACTGTTTTAGTATCTGAAGTCGAGGTGTTGGTGTGAATTATAGTTCATGACAACTAATTTTATTCCACACCTTTTTAATCGCGAATAAAAATAGTCAGATTTAGTTGAGACAATCAAATTTTTAGGCGAAAAACGTAAAATTCAGAATAGCAAAATTGCCATTCTCACTAAATTATAATCTCAGTGCCATCTTAGTGCTGTCAAACTAAAATATAGTTAAATTGTGTCACTTTAGTCAATTTCAGAATAGGACATCGTCGTTGGACAGGAATAAACTAAATTTTGGTGATTTTTAGTCTAGTTTAGAGAATTTTGTGACAAGAGAATCGGCACCATTGTCTTTCTTCCCGTGTCTTATGAGTAACTATCAAATTTCTACGTTATCATTATTAGGACTACAGCAGACCTCAGCTGGACAACGAACTCTCCAATATAACGTCGTTTAACTTGATTCTCCGTTATACTTATTAAGTTCCTAGTGTCAAGCTGGAAGTATCCACGTGGTCTGTCCCCGTGACAGTCCCCGTGGATACTTCCATCTGAATACCAATCCACGTGGCTCGTGTGTATACCGCCGTAGGTTCGGGTCGGTAGGTCGGTCGGTAGGTTCGGGTCGTCGACCGTAGGTTCAATTGAGGTAAGGGACAAAATACCCAAAATGAGTTAAGTATACAGTTTTGTTCAGAATTTTTCGCTCTATCGAATGGTGTATATGAAAAAATTCTAGCTTAAGAAAAATGTCCCTTACCCTAATGATTTTTGGATCCAAATTTCGAATCAGCCCCATAATAACAATGTATCTGAAAAACTATGCAATATAGGAACTTGAAATGATGTAATTATTGCCGCCAATCCACTTGAAATAAGGTAAGGGTCTTCCCAATCAACGAATTACGAAGAAATTACGAGAAAACGCAGAGGTCAATTTAATGTAAGGGACGAGACTACAAGATACTTGGTCAGTAAGGGACATTACTAACAAAATACGTTGTAGTAAGGGACATCTATTTTCTTAAATAGCTAATTTATTTAAATAAATGTTACACGTGTAGATAGAGCACTAAAATACAAGATTATGTGTGAAATCAGACCCGAAAAAGGTTAATAAGAAAAAAAGTTATAGGCGATTTAGTCCGAAAAAAAACTTTGTCGGCCTCTCCTGAAAAATCGTATTTTGTCCCTTACCTCAATTGAACCTACGGTCGATGTTTAATAATCGTTCCCTCGTTTTTACAGCGAGTGTTCGACGGGGTAACCCAAAGTGGCCTGAAGACGCCGCCGAGAGGTCTGGGAAGAGTTTTCTTTTCTGCCTGAGCGTTCGAGTTCCATGAAATCCTATAGAAGGGAGATATGGTTCGGAACGCGAATAGCATTTGCGGCGGTGTCCGGATACTCTCTGCGGACCTTGAAAATTCAGGTGAGGGATGTACGTGGAGATGTCGTGCCGGTTCGTACCCATATCCGCAGCAGGTCTCCAAGGTGAAGAGCCTCTAGTCGATAAAATAATGTAGGTAAGGGAAGTCGGCAAATTGGATCCGTAACTTCGGAATAAGCATTATGCTTAGGCATGTAATTATACTTATTCATTACCAGCTTCTGCCAACGACTTCGTTCGCATGGAAGTCGTAAGACACCACAATGCAGTAGACTAACAGCCACATTTTGTAAAATTTTATTGTATTACGCTTGTAGTTTTGGTCTCAGCAGCCAAAATATGAAGAGAATCAGAACTGGTGATGCGGGAGCAAGTGACGTACGTACGTATCTGTGTGAGAAGCAGTTCGTCCTGAGGTCAACACCCGCAGCCTTCGATAGCAATTTCCTATGCTTGCAAACTTTTTCGTTTTTAGTAATCTTGGATAGTCGTCGATCAAACGTCGATATAGACCCCGATGTAAAAAAATGAGATAACCTGAAACAGCCTAAAGTGGTTAGGGGTTGGCTCATTAATTGAGCAAGAGGTAATCTCCAATTTCAATTTTTATACACAGTTCATTTGGCTTCTCTCATTGTTCTGCTACTAAATCCAACATGTAAAGGTCACCACCTGGCAGCATACAAGGAAGCAGGTTGGTCATTTATTAGCAAGTAACTCTTTCAGATTCATGTTGTGCTAGTACTCTTGGCAGGCGTACCATTTCCGTGGCAACAGATGCGCCCCGTGCGTGCGCGTTCTTATTTGTTTCTCACAAACGGCATTGAAGAATCTTGTTTGTTAATACTAAGAAACAAGATTCTGCAGCAGCAAAAAAAGCAGCAGAAAAAAGTATAAAGTGTCATTACTCTATCTTCAAAAGTGCTATAACGTGAAGGAGTACTTACACCAAGAAAACACAATCATTTTCATATTAACATAAATAAATTTGTTTCTTTAATAATCGGATTATAATCGATTAACCTAACCTATTGCCATTCCTGCTGGTTAATTTTAGCCTAAACACGCTATCAAAAATAACTTTTTCTTGGTTAACGTTTGTTAAAAACCTTCCTATTAATATTTATATTATGTTAGCTCCTATCCTGTTATGACATGCTTGTTATTGGTGCACGTTGCGTTAACACGGTGACTGAGACTTCGGTTTCACCTACAACCGATATCGTGTTGAGTAATGAGAGAGAAAACCTTTATAGTTGGAGCTTTTTCAACAGAGGTTCCAGCTTACACCTATGCTAACAGTAATAGTCTAGACAAAGATAGCAAGAGTGAAACGACCATATTGCTGTCACCGGTTGTCACCTCATTCATACAAACTCTGTTAACGTCTCAGATCATTATAAACACAGGTTAACGTAAACATTGCGTAAACATCATTGTTCTCAGCCAATCATTGTTCGGTCGCAAAACTACCAGGGAAGCATAAATCAGATAGATAAAGTGTTTATTAAAGAATCATATTACTTTTCAGTCAGAACTTGAACTCTAAAACATACAGGGATACTTGTAATTTACCTTCCATTACGCAATAGCACTCATTTGTAACAAATAGCCATCCATAAAGACTAGGCGAAAACTCATGGAAAACGAGAAAACCCAATTTTCATGTATTTTTGAAAATTTACCCAGAATACGTCACTAAATATCACTTTTCACTACACTCTTAAATTGAATATCCTTTATTACTTTGGGGACCTTATTCTTTAACAAACCTTTCGATGCAACCAAATTTTCTAAAACATCAAATAGTAAAAATGTAAAGGAAGAATTGTATTAACCACTTTCCAAAATCATTGACGCTCATGAACTTTGACACGTTATCTCAAAATTTTAGTATGCATTTAAAATACAAATGACAAGGAAGACATTTTTATTTAATCAGCTATTCAATTTGAGAGTTTTAAAGAAAATTGATATTTAGTGACAAATTCCGAAAAAATTACAAAGATATTGGGTATTCTCGAAACCCATAAATATACGCCTAGGCTTTACGGGATGCTTAATTGTTGCAAATAGGTAATACTATAACGTTAGGGAAGGAATATCCCCTATAAGTAATTGAAATAAAATAAATCATGCAATACAACAGTTACCTATTTTAACTATAAATTATCTATAGTTAGTAGTAAATAAGTTAGTAATTTTAAGTTATAAATTTTATTTTATTATAAGTCTATTTTTTTGAGTACTAGGAGATATAAAAGAAAGATAGATAAATCATTTATTCAGTGCACACGAAACGTAGCACAACATACAAAAGCACAATTCAATTATAACAAAATACATGAATATATAAACAAGGTGCGTCACAACGTGCGCCAGCATACAAAAAATAAGCTGTTTGACTGACTGACAATCAAAAGTGTGCCTAACGAAAACCATAACAAGCATTTACAGGTCTCCTTACATTAGATAAGTGACTTCAGCAGCCAAACGTTAAACCATTACCATTTTGGGAAAGTGATGATTTTTCACAAGGTGATCTTATTTACAGTATAGTTATAGGTGAAAGTTGCACGCTGGGCACCAATAAATACTTTGAAATTCCTACTAAGGTAATATATAAGGTAATAGGTAGGTAGGTCTAAATTTGAATACACATAATACCACAAAAAAAAACTTCAAAATCTCTAAAATTTAGAGAGAGATTATCTCAAAATTGTAATAGAGGATAAGGTATTCTACAAAAAAAAGCATAACTTTAAACCTGGATTAGATTTTGGCTCATGCATTTGATGATATTGACCAGTGCTTAGTATCATGATTTGCGTATTTAGACGAACAATAAATTAAAATATAGAAAAAACACAATCGTGTACTCGTTTTAATAGAAATAATAAACTCAAACTCAAAGCATTTAAACCATTTTAGGCACTTTTGAATTGCCAAGTGGTCGGTCAGTCAGAAAGATGAAGCTAGAAGCGAAGTAAGTAATAAATGATAAATGATTTTATTTCTGTAAGTAGGTTTGAACAAACACTTTTACACGTCAATCATATTTTTTTAAAACTAGATGGGATCGGCGTTTCCTATCTGACTACTCTGAGAAGAAAGGCCGAAACAAACTCAGAGGTCACAGTCTCTTTTAAAGTCCAGACAAAATCTTGGTCAGGTCATGTGAAAGCTATGTAGACCGGTGTCTGCAATGGTCTTTTGAGGAAAGAACCACACAGATTGAGTGGACCTGTCCAGTCAGTGCACGCAATTGTCAGTAATCGTGCAGCTCAACTTAGACTCAAGGAGCTCAACGATCCGACGAACAATACCAAAGAAAGGACATTTGAGTAGGCCGCATAAATTACTCCAACTGCCAGATCATGATTACGTTGAGACATTAATAGTTGTGGAGCTGGACCAGCATTGAGCAAGGCATTTTTATCAGCTATATAGTCCCCCAACTTATAATATGCCTGTCTGCATAGTGTGCGTTTAATAAAAAAATAATTTCGTCTCATTCAGTTGAAGTATGTGTGGAGGTATTTTATTGTAACATTTTAAACAGTACCCCATGAAAGATGAGCTCAGATCATATAAACAGGAGATATGGCAAGGAGGCGTGGCGCTTGCGAACACATCCTGCCGGAATGTGTCAGGATGCCAGTTTCGGCCATTAGTCGAATGTCAACTTGTAACTTCTTCGCTGCTCATGATTTTTGTCAAAATGCCGCGTTATTCAGTGATTGTTTGCAAAAGTAACAGCTGTATTGTGAATTACATGAAAGATAGCATGTCATTTCACACGCAAGTATTAAAATACTATTGTTTTTCTTATCAAATTCATTAAAACATTACTTCGTGATACTAGAAACACGATGAAGTACCAAAATCAATTATTTTCATTGGAACAAAAACCATTGTTTGCTTAGTACACATCGATCATTGATTCGGCTGGTCTAATAGCGCAATGGATAAGTGTTTTACTGGTATCAGTAAAACACTCTCACTCTCAGGATAGTTTCGTGAAGCGGCCGCTGCCGACTAGACTTAGTTAAAGATGTGATTTGACGTTTGTGGTTATCGATATTTTATACGATCTTTTAACGAGTTTATTTAGTTAGTTACACAAGGGAATAAAATTGTAAATTTTTTTGTTGCATGGAATTTTGTAGCTGTTGTAAACAACAGCCACAAAGTAGTAAACTACTCATGTATGATTGATATCATCATCATCAGTCACACCTTGCTTTTATTATTACATTTTATCTATCCAAAAATAAAAGAAAAGTAGATAAATGCGACAGGAAGGGGTCCAAGGTTTCCAACAAAAAATAACACAATGTGTTCGCCTCACTTTAAGTCAAAAGGCTTTCAACCATTGAAAAAAGTTCGTCGGTTCTTCGAATAGTCGGTCCACTATTTAACTAAGAACACCACACCTAAACTGTCCAAGCGGCAAGTTTTAAGATATACATATTTACATTTTACTGGTCAATAAAATCCATATCAATAAATATATTGAAGTTTTACTTGTGTTCTCCTAATCTAGATTCGAGAACTTGATATCCTAATAGTTTCTTGGTAGTGTAGATTAGTTGTTATGTATATCTTACTAGCTTTTGCCAGCGGCTTTGCCTGCGTGGATGTCGGAAATTATCCCACGGAAACCATATATTTTTCCCGGATAAAAAGTAGCCTACGTGCTATTATTACTGAATAAAACCAACCCGTATTCCTTCAGTTGCCGGTGCCAGGGGCCACGGTAACCCTTTCGGACTTTCTCGCAACCTTTTCAGCATCGGCCCTAGCGGACCCCGTCATTGGTGCTGACATCTCTTTAGGCGCGCGTGGATCACAACGCACCGTCGCGTCGACCCGGGCCTAGTCCTTATCGGACGGCGACCTACCCATTGCTCGCCATCCTCAAGCCCTCACGCGTTCCGCCTCCCCCTTCGCGAGCATTACTGCTTCGCAGAAGGCGGTGTCGGCTTCCCATGACCTCTCACTCCGAACCATGGCTTGGACCAGGGCCGGAAATCAAACCCAGACCCTTTTTTTTTTTTTGTGGGTGGGAAGTCATCAAATAACTTCTCTCGCTCTGGGCAGAGCAGGAGGACGTGTCAGAGTCTTACTGACTAAAAACCACCCGTGTTCCTTCAGTTGCCTGTGTCAGGGGCCACGGTAACCCTCTTGGACTTTTCCGCAACCCTAGCAGGCATCGGTCCTAGCAAACCCCGTCATTGGTGCTGACATCTCTTTGAGGCAAAAGTCCTCGCGCACGTTTGGGAGTGGCGCGAGGAGGCGAAATGCCGGGGCGTAGCTCCGCTGCCGCGAGAAATCACGGTACAGCGGACAAAGCTCCAGCGGGATCTCAGGGCGGCATGGAGAGTGTGATTGTCGCAACCCAGCGCTGGGCACGCCACAATTGCGGCGATAAGTCCTCTCTTTGAGGAGTGGCTAGAGAAGCGCCACGGCGTCCTCACTTTCCGCCTGACGCAGGTCCATACCGGACACGGTTGTTTCGGCAGGTTCCTGTTCCGGATAAGGCGGGAGGAAACGCCCGGGTGTCACCATTGTGTGGATCGCCCGGAGGACACGGTGGAGCATATGGTGGAGGTCTGCCCCGCTTGGGCGGAGCACCGCCGTGTCCTCGTGGAGGCGATTGGCGGTGGCGATCTCTCGCGTCCGGCCTTGGTCCAGGCCATGGTACGGAGCGAGAGGGCTTGGGAAGTCGTCAGCTCCTTCTGCGAAGCAGTAATGTTCGCGAAGGAGGAGGCGGAACGCGTGAGGGAGAGGCAAAATTTGCGCCCTCACGCCCCTAGCCGCCGCAGGAGACGCCCTGGGCGTCGGGTATCGCAGGCCAATTCCCGGCCACCGTAGGCGCGGGCTTGCGAACGGCGAGCAATAGGCAGCTCGCCGTTCGATAAGGACCAGGCCCGGGTCGACGGCGCGTTGTGTTCCACGCGCGCCTCAAACCCAGACCCTAAACATCCTTTTCGTCTTCTTGTAGATGACCTAATTACTAATAGGTACCTAAATGCAAAAAAAAACTAAAATTATATATTTTCATCATAATGATTTTCAAGCATAATGATATCATTATAATTTAACGAAATAAACAAACACAATGGCTTTCAACTTAATAAATCACACAAGTCAGAAATTGTTAGAACTAATGAGCGTGTGAACCGATATTAACTTTTTTAATATTGTTAAATTCCGCATAGCTTAACAACAAGTTGTTATTGCATATAGCCTACCAGTGTTACAGGAACAGGTAGATATCGAGAGTCGTAAGGCCAGGCATTAAAGTTAGCTGACAGGGAAATATTTAAGTGAAAGGGAAGTATCAGGGGCGGGCCGGGGGTGTTACCTGATTTAGGAGAAAAGAGAAAACTAGGGGACGAAAGGGATGTTAGATGAGCGATATGCTTTTACATAGATAAACTTGCAAAACTACAATAAAAGTGTAGTAGGTACCGAGTACCTTCGTTGTATATGATTCCATTTATGTTTTAAATAACCTTTGAAATCCATTGCGGAAGCCATACCGAAGCGAGAAGAGAAGAGATGTGCTAGCAATAACCAATAGGATTTTGTTATTAACATATCTCTTATCTGACCAAGATTATGTCTGGACTTTAAAAGAGACTGTGACCTGTGTGTGTGTGAGTTTATTTCGGCCTTTCTTCTCAGAGTAGTCATATAGGAAACGCCGACCTCATCTAGTTATTAAAATAAGATTGACGTGTAAAAGTTATTGTACAAACCTACTTACAGAAATAAAATCATTTATCATAGCTTCAGTGGATACGGTTAAACACGAGCTTAGCGCAAACAAAACAGTGATGCGAGGTGTGTTTCGCAAACTAGCAACGGTGCGCAGTGGAAACGAGAGGAAATGTGAGCGGCGGCGGCGTGCGGCAAGCGGCACCGCTAGTTCCCCAGCGCGTAGCACTACACGTCCACCGCGCCCGCGGCCCGCGCCTCATCCAACGCTCGCCACACGCAGCTCAGCTTTGCGTGTCTAGCCAGTAAGCATCTTCACACAGCTTCGGTGGATACGCTCTAGCTGTTAAGCATCTCCTCTCTTCTCCGCTTCCCACATCTCCGCTTTGGTGTAGTCCGGGCGTAAGTCAGACAGGAACACGTGGCTTTTATCATTTGATTCGAAAGTTTCAAATGACTTAACTTTTGTATGGTATAATATATTTTTAAGGAAACGTTGTCGTTATTCCTAGACTTCGTTTTTGAAGGAAACGTTACATGAAAATCAATGAAGTACAAGTGTCAGTTACTTACAAAATAAAAAATGGTAAACGAATCAATTAATCACTCAACTTAAAAAAAAAATCTGTCGGCATGCAAACTAAAATATCAAAAATAATAAAAAGTAAAGAATGTTCTTGGTCTGGTTCTTCTCTGGTTCTTTGTTTGTTTGATTAAAACATAATTAAATGAAATCAAAGAATAAATATTTTATAGTTTTTGTCACCACTTTAATATTGATGGTTTATTGAAACCGTTGGATGTTGATATATGCTACAGGTGCGCCTCACACGTAGCCACAACATCTGCTACGGCGTAGCCGCGACATTTACTCCGTCTTAGATTTTTGCTACGCCGTAACCATTATCGATATGATGATTTAAAAAAAAAACGTTTGTCTATGTTTTTTTTTAATAATTATTTATTCAACGTTACTTTTAGCTATTTGCCTTACTACTTAGAATTTTTAATCCTACAACGTTAGTTGTTAACTTTACATAAATAGCCTGAAGTCTATTTGAATAAAATATAACCAACGAAGCGGACCTGCTTATCGAAGGGTTCCGGTATTATTATATCCAGTGAAAACATTTTGTTTTCTTCGACTTAATCCCGCTTCACCTTAGAATATGTTGTTATTTTTCGTAGAATGCATGATTACTATTGAATGGCACAGACAGGTCCTTTGTCTCAAGGTAAAAAAAACGTAACTGTTTCCGTTAACTTCCTACAAAATCAATAATAACACTCCGGAAAAAAAATCGTGTATATTTTAGATATGGATTGCTCAACTTCCTCAGTGCTCACTTTCATTATAAAAGGAAATCTTATGAAAAATCTCATGCTTAGGTTTAGGCGTTGTATGTCAGTCTATTATGTAGATAGTTTGACATGATTGAATCGACACTAAGCTATTCTATCTGATGCAATGTCCATTGCAACTGTTGATTTGAATTTGGAAACGTTCAGAGTGAGCTACTTTAAATAAGTGCGTGCTTGGTCCCATCCTGAAGAAAGCACTGAATATCAGTGTTAAACGGGGACCAACCAAACGGCTAGGTTGGCTCCCAGCCCAACACTGCCGTACGGTGCATAGTACGGATCCTTTTATACAAGTGAGATAGGAATGATACGTAGTTTCCTCTTTGTTAGACATCCGAATGTTTCCTGAAACCTGTCAATGTGGTTTATTGATATGCAGCAAGTTTAAAGGATTAATGTATTTAAATAAGTGGGTTCTTAGTAATGAAACTAGCCAGCCAGTTAGTTAGATAAGCCAGCAATGAGCTATATAGCTCATTGCTGGCTTATAAATCAGTATAATTCTGTAAGTACATGGGGTGGATTTTTTAAAATATTTTTCTGAGTACTGTTAGAACTTGGGGCATCGTGGGAATCCAGTTGGACGCCAGGTTCTTGGACACCCTGTATAAGCTCCACTAAGGACAAACGCCTCGCCCGTTCCTTCCATATTGTAACGCTTCTTCCCCCTCCTCATTATTATTTCTTCTTCTTAGTTATTTGTCTATAACTAGCCCCTGTTTCACATGGGTGCAATGGCGAATAGGTCTCGAGATTTCTGTGCTATAGTATATCTTAGTTAAAATAAATGTGTCGAACACATTTACCACAGAAATATTAAATTATATCTATGACATTTACCTTTCGAAATAAGTTCTCTAGACGATGGAGAAAACCGCATCAAAACCCATTGTGTAGTTTATAAGAACTAAGCGGTCACACAGCAGACACGAAAAGTATATTTCTTAAAATTTACAAACCGAGATTTCGTGCTTATTCTTCAAGAAAACACTAGGAAGTTGAGAAGAGTGGGAGTTTCGGGTTGGGAAAGTCTGATGTTCGGAAAGTTCTGATTCCCACCCTCGTTTGAAACAATTAATTTTTATTTAGATTAAGACAACAATAACGCATACCTACCCGAAAACTAATATCAATAAACTCGTTTAACTAAAAAACGCTATTTGTCGCTAGTATTTTTGTAGGATACACAGGATGCACATACATTTTATATTTGTTATGGCAACAAAAAAAAAAACTAGGGACTCTTACAACTCTCTCGACTCTTTTTTGACAAAGAATGCCTAGTAAGGCATTCGTTTTCACAAAAGTTATTACATTAACATGTTATTGATGAAAACTTATGTGTTTGAGTTATGGATTGACTAGAGAGTAACATAAGTAAGAGAAAGATTAAAATAATATAGCAGGGCAAAGCGTGTATTCCAAAGCAGACAGAAAACAGACTAAATTGGACTAAATAGGTACAACATTAAATTGACACTTATGTAGAACGTCGCGTTCGTCAACATGACAGAAGGTTGCGTCCATATTTCTTCATCCTCCCTTGAACGCAAACCCATGCTTTCCAGGAATTGGCAATGCTTATTGTAATAAGGGCGACAATGAAAATCAAAAAAGGTTTAAAGTTCAAAAGGGCACATGTGGGACTCGAACCCAAGACCTTCACGTTTCAGAAAACGAGATGCTCTATACCACCCAGCTGAGCTAATGTGCCACTACAAATGGATTCCAAATTCGCGTCCTGTATCGTCCCTCTGAGTGCATTCAGCGACAACAGCGCCCGACGCCTTCACCATTTTAAAGGTCAGGGACAAACCGTACGAGACAGATGGCATTGATTTTCGTATTTTTATTTTTATGATGACGCTTTTGTCTAACCGTTTAGTGGTGATCAAGGAGATGTTTATGTGCAGTGAAGGACGAAAATATGAACATAATCTGTACAGTTTATGACTGCTGGTGTTTCTATGTACCAAGCGCTTCTAAAAGCAATGAAGAAGGTTAGCCGGCTAATTTCAGGAATAATGTACTTCAGTTTTTACGGTCACAAATACACATAATATAAATTCTAGAAATAATAGTAGCCTAGTAGTATTGCCTCACTGCGGAATAATAGTAGATGGTATCATAAGGGAGCAAAATAATATTTTTACGGCGAGGGCGCTTTTTTGCATCCAGAGCAAAGTGAGGGATTCTAGAGTAGAATCCCGAGCGTAGCTTTTCGAATATATGGGATGAAAAGGCCTATTTTCATAAAGAGCAAACATGAGCAATGATCACCACACGCGTGCTCAATACGTATTGACAGTGTTAGAGTTATTATTTACCGTTTAGTAGTTTCTTCACGATAGAACTTAGAGTGTACTGTACGTGTAGTGTACTTGAATAAGTCACAATATGGTAGTTTACCCGGTTTGAACCCGCATCTCCTCTTGCCTGAAACGCTGACGCCTTAACCTCTCGGTCATCTCGCTACTACACAACTATTTCAAAACGCGCTATAGGTTGCAAAGACACAATACTCGTAAATTGGTGGTTCTAAACAAATACTGTTGTAATTATGTGACTATTAGGAATGTTGAATATCATCGTACCGAGTATTTATGGCGCGAACACTGCGACTTTTAAAATTACATTCCTGCAAACCTCTTAGTGTTACATGAAAACCTAGTGCTTCGAATATTGTACGGTCTGGAGGGATCAATACTATCCGCCGAGCACATGGCACGCCAAAGAGGTTTCCATGACAACGATGCAACTAGAGTGAAGTACGCTGTATACATGGACTTTGCTCCCACTCCCTGAGAAAAATTAAAATTACAACAAAATCAAATGTGTATCCCGATTAATTCCATTTTATTCAGTCTTTAATTCTGCTCCAATTATAAGTCATTTCTCATTGCAATCCTGTTATTTTTCGTAAGGTATTTGCCAAGAAAATTTCAAATTACCCTTAAACTGCCTTATTCTGAGGTGCTGCTCTCAAAAAATAATACAAATATAAACTGAACGACACGGTTTACACAGACAGAGTTTACTGATATTCGTTCAATGTTTTACGTCGATTCATTTTCATATTATTTTGTTTAACTTTCCTGTCAGATTTCTCAAGAAAACTGCTAATAAAGTCGGATCGAATCTGTCTTTTCCAAGCACACCGTGATTGGACCTAAAGAGTCACGTATCAAAGTGACTACAGGATGCAAGCAAAGGTAGATTTTAGCTCGATGTCGTTACGTATAAATTTCATACAGTACTATGGCAATACTTGTTACGTTATTTCGCTCTAAAAAAATGCGAATGTTCGTGTGCTCCTAGTATTGTACGACTTATTTCAGCTGACGTCAAGCAGTAAACGAACTGAGACCATTGCTTTGAACAACAGCACAAGGGTGAGGGGTGGGGGAGGGTTGGTACTTCCAGGGTTGCGGGAAAGTCTGAAAGGGTTACCGTGGCCCCTAGCATAGGCAACTGAAGGAACAGGGGTGGGTTTTAGTCAGTAAAAGTCAGTCCCGGTCCGCCCAGAGTGGTAGAAGTTATTTGATGACATCACAAACTATAAAAAAAGGGAGGGGCGTAGTCCGGATCAGGAATGTAAACTTAAATTATAAGACATTAAAATGAACATAACTTCCTTACATTTGACGCTTTCCTTCAGCTGGTATACGCTTGGTAAATGAAACTATTCAGCAGTGCAATTTAGCATGTTTCCGTGATTACTTGGCTGATATACGTGATTTATTACAAGCTTTCTTGTTATGTATTCGTCAAACCTTGCAAGTTGCATTGCACTTCCTCTTATCCTACGGACTTGACATTTTATACGTTGATTCATTGCAAGCTTCATGACTTGATTCTAATATCAGGATTGGCTCCAAACGGGGGAACTCCTTAATGGTCAACAATAAAGATTTAGAGAACTTAGAGAAAATATAAATAGTTTTATTAGGAGACAAACCCTTTGTATGAACACTTTTTTTTATTGTACTAACCAATAATATTTAGATCAGAGGTAAGCTCTTATTTTATAAGCATGATGGTGATAAAATAACAATAATAATAATTTGTAACTTATCAAATTGAATGTTATCTGTAAAGGCAGACCAAAGTTGACTCATTTGCCCTTTCTTTCTTTATAATAACTTATTTTTAAATTTAGTGCCTTTACAATTCCTTGCAATATATTGTTTTTTATATCTTGATTTTCTAGACATTTACTGTTCAAAGTCAAAGTCATAGCATTCATTTCAAATAGGCACATAAAAGGCACTTTTGAACGTCAACATTTACATTAATTTCAAGGTCCAGTTCAAAATCAGCGCTGTGCTTATATACATGCGAATCCCTTGCTACACATAATTTGTTCAGGTTTAGAATGTTTAATTCTCAAAATGTCTAACTGGTTCAAATTTACTATTTCCCAAAATATCCAATTCTGAAAAAGTTATATTCGCGAAATGTTTGATAACGTGGTAAATTTATTCAATAAGTTATAACCAGATACATATTATTATTAACAGATTTGTTTCCTAATGTTTATTAGGAAACAAATCTGTTTACTATGAAAATGAAACCCAATTGATTTTTTATTCTAACCTATTTTATACCTTTTGAAGATGCCATATATTGCGCCATTTGGCAAAGTGTAACATAATTTCATTGTATAAGTAGTATGAATGTAAATGTCACTAGAATAATTTCATTGTTTATGTAGTATGAATGAAAATGTCACTAGGTATCGTGTGCGTAGTCGCAGCGGAAACATGTCGAATTTCTTCATTTCAGTTTAGCAGATAATTAGTGTATGACGTCGAGTAATTGCGTATGGTAAGTACAAATTTGTGCATCCAACCATTGGGGAGTTATCCAATAAAAATTGTGTCCGCTGGAACTACGTCATCCTAGTGGCACTTTTTTTTCCTATGGACGTACAAGAAAACATACATTGAATAATTAGTGTGAGGTAAATGTGTATGTTCAGGCGGCGGCCGACGCGATGACACGCGGGGTTGCGATAATCGTGGAGAGGATCCGGCAGTTGGGTCTCGAGGTGGCTTTGCACAAGTCCGAGGCCATGTCTTTCCATGGGCCCCGGAACAGGCCACCATCGGGATCCCAACTAACGGTAGGACGGGTTCACATCGGCGTCGAGTCCACGATGAAGTACTTAGGACTCGTGCTCGATAGCCGGTGGAACTTCGTGGAGCACTTCCGACGTTTGGCCCCCAAACTGGAACGGACTGGGGCCGCCCTCAAGCGGCTCCTGCCCAACCTGAGGGGTCCAAACAGCTCCTGCCGGAGGCTTTACGCGGGGGTCGTGCGGTCCATGGCTACATATGGGGCCCCGGTGTGGGCGCGTTCACTGCGGCGGAGAGCCGCCCACTATCTGAACGCGCCCCAAAAGGTGGTAGCCGTAAGGCTGATCTGGGGCTACCGCACGATCTCGGGCGAGGCGGCAAGTCTCCTTGCCGGACTGCCGCCGTGAGATCTGGAGGCAATAGTCCTCGCGCGCCTGTATGAGTGGCGCGCGGAGGCACTACGCCGGGGGGAAACCCCGCTTCCGCGGCAAATCGCGGCGGAGCGGACGGACCTCCGGCGCGATCTCATGGCGGCATGGAAGGAGCGACTGTCGCAACCCAGCGCAGGGCACGCCACGATAGCGGCGGTAAGACCCCTCTTTGAGGAGTGGCTAGAGAGGCGTCACGGCGTCCTCACCTACCGCCTGACGCAGGTCCTCACCGGACACGGATGTTTCGGGAGGTTCCTGCACATCATCAGGCGGGAGGAAACGCCCGGGTGTCACCACTGCGATGATCGCCCCGAGGACACGGTGGAGCATACGGTGGGGGCCTGCCCTGCATGGGCGGAGCACCGCCGTGTCCTCGTAGATACGATCGGCAACGGCGGCGACCTCTCACGCCCGGCCCTGGTTCAAGCCATGGTCCGGGGCGAGGGGGAGTGGGAGGCAGTCGCCTCCTTCTGCGAAGCAGTCATGCTAGCTAAGGAGGTGGCGGGACGGGAGAGGGAGAGAGTCTCCCGTCCAAGCCGCCGCGGTGGACGCTCCGGGCGTCGGGAGCCGCGTGACGACTCCCGGCCACCGTAGGCGCGGGCCTGCGGGCGGTGAGTAATGGGTAGCTCACCGTCCGATCAGGACCAGGCCCGTGCTGGACGGCGCGTACGTGTTCCACGCGCGCCTCAAAGAGATGTCAGCAACGAAGAGGGGGCCCACTAGGGCCCAAGCCTGCCGGGAAAGCAGGATCATCCAAAAGGGGTACCGCTGACCCGGAACATAAAGGGCCAAGGAAAGAACACGGGTGGGTTTTAGTCAGTAAGAGTCTGACACTCCCTTCCGCTCCACCCAGAGCGGGAGGGGTCATATTTTGATGATTTCCCATCCTCAAAAAGAAAAAAATACATAATAAAAAGCCTCCTGGCATAAAGGGCGTGCCCGCTTACATATGCATGTTATGAACAAGAATATGAATAAACTAACTACTTTCACTTACTTATAACTATTACTATATATACATATATATATTATTACTATTTTCACTGGTACAAAGAAAAAAAGCGCGGGAACAATAATCTAGTGGGATGAATGCGAGATGCGTCACCGGTGCGGCGGCGGCGCCGCTCGGCCGCCCGATAATGTAAACAAAGCATTTTTACGACTTGGGTTTCTTTGAATGGTAATCATCAAATGACCCCTGTCATTTGATGATTACCCATCCTCAAAAAAAAAAAAAAGGTAAATGTGTATGTTAAAATTAAATTTGTGTGTCATAAAACTGCGAAGATAATCGAGTTTCCGCTGCGCTGTCTTTTGGCTATTTGATGAAAATCATATAAAACGGTATCGTTCTTACTCACAATGACAAGCTTACTCTAGGTTTCACATATTATTTGTTTTTTTTAGCTAGTTAAGCTGAGTTAGGCGTAAGATGCCTGTATTACAAATCACCAGGTCCCCACCCAACGGAAAAACAAAAAGTTACTTAGAAAAAAAACACACGTGATATTATTATAGACTAACGTAATAAAAAAGGAGTTTTAAGACTTAAAACTTAAGTTATTAGAGTTTTGGGGTAGAAGTTAAAAAAAAATACTATTACTTTGTTAATAATGTTGTTTTTTTTATTTTAATTAGTAATTAACTAAAAAATACTTTTAATTTATTTTATTTTATTTTACAGAAAGCTTACAGACTAATAACAGAATTAGAAATCGTTCGTAGGTTAAAAAAAATTGCTAATTACAAGCTTCCACTTATATACATCTAGTTACTTTACCTTGCGTTGACTATGTTTGCTAACAGCGATTTACAAACTAAGAGAAAACAAAAGAAAGAAAAAAAACATAAATAAGTTACGAAAGTTAAAGTGTTATAAAAGTTAATTAGAAGTTAATTAGTCCAGTTGTGCAAGATCAAAACAGTTAAATCATATAAACAACCTCCCATCATTACCATTACTTCACTAGGTATCCATAAGCCGAAGAATGTAGTAGTCACCTTTCATGACTATCTCCAAAATATTCCTTGTTTAGGATTATTATAATAGTATGTGCTTTGGTGCAAAATAGGTCGATCTCCAGGTGCGTTGGTAAACTATTGAAGGCTTTTACACTACGAATAAAAAAATCGTTACTCCTGTAATTAGTTGATGCGCATGGTGTCTGCAACAGAGGTCGTCTGCGCAGGTTATTTTGATTAGTGCGAAGAAGTATTTTGTTGAGTAGATCCGGACAATCAGTCGAACCATTTGCTATGCCTACCAAAAAACATATGTCACTAATATTACGTCTTATGTTCAACGGTAAGAAATGGTATCGCTTGCAACGGTGTTCATAGTCCACTGAGAGTTGCTTTGCTTTAAAATCCAAGTAACGTAAAAATTTCTTCTGTACGGATTCAATACGAGTTCAATGTAGTTGTTTTATTTTCTACTAAACTATTGTGTACGCTCCTGTACGAAACTATTAAACAAAGTAACGATACTATACTGGAAATTATAGAGCGTTATCTCTATATGCACGGCCGCTTTTTTGTAGACATTCAAACTTGGTCGGTTTATCCACGTTTTGCGGTTGTTCTGGTACTTTTATTATATCTCTTTAATTATTTAGTTTAATGAGCTGAAATTTTACATGTGAATAGTTGCATTAATACACTAAATATCGGAATATGTTTTATCCTGCTTTTCCATTAAAAAGTCCTACAATCGGATGTCATACAATATACTGGTCCAGTAGTAGTAAATTATGCCATTGCTCATTAATTACTAAGAGCAAATAAATGAAACTTGGCAAGACATTGTAGACCGTTACAAGATACAAATTAACGTTATAAGTTAGGCTCTAGAATTCTTATTTTAAGTACTTGGACCTAATAACCTTATTTTAATTTTACGTGTATATACTTCTGAACGGTATGTTTTTTTTCAAATTCTGTTTTCACAAACATTACACACAAATGCAAAGCAACGTGGGTAAAATATTACAACTCTGCACTAAACCGTTGTATATGGTTTTCATCAAATAGCCAAACGTCAGCGATTATCTTTGCAGTTTTATGACACACAAATTTCATTTATATATACACATTTTACCTCGCGTTACACACTAATTATTGAATGTATATATAAAAAAAAAAAAAAAATATATATATATATATATATCTGCTAAACTGAAATTAAGAAATTCGACATTTTTCGGCTGCGACTACGCACACCTAGATGTCGTACACATACACACCTAACTAATTCCATAGGCCATGTTTGTAGGTCAAAACTAGGCCTGTCAACGATAAAAAAATGTTTTGCTCCCGGTGTTACTAGGACTCCATAAGCACGGAAACTATGTTTTTACCATCTAGGCATGACGTATCGTGACGTCACAGATCGATTGATTTTGATCAGTGACTACGTGACTACCGACATGAATATACACCCACATTTACCTTTTAACACGCCCATACATTGCGGAGTGGCAGAATTTGGAACTGACATGTTGTTAGCTTTATTTTTATTAACGACCGACAAATTGGTCTATGTATTAATACTAATGTGGATTTGCAATAACACAGTAATAAAATTATGTACATAATTATAGATATCCTAGTCGAGTGATATAAATATAATTATTATGAAAAATTAAACCGGACGCCACAAAGGCGAAAATAAATTATATTAATTGCAATGCTTTAGGCCCGTATTCATGAACATTACTATGAGGTCTCACAGTGCGCGCGGGCGCACAGGGTCCTAAAACCTATTCATAGACCATACTTGAGTGGCAATCGGCACTATGCGTCCCTTAAAATTCACGCATAGGTAAGGTAGCCGGCTAGCTATATTAAGCAACGCATAGTGTCCAGCATACGTCAAAAAGTTGGTTATTTTTGTTTCTCGAGATTTGGTTTTGCGTTGTTTGATGTTGTTTTTGATTCTAGTGCCGTTCTTTTATAATGGATTACAGTAGCGAAGAAGAATTTGATAGTTATATCAATGAGGAAACAATAATAAGTACCAGAAAAGTGATACGGGATTTCCAAGATCCTTTTGATTATTACAGTTCGGATGAATTTAGACGACGCTACAGATTTTCGAAAGATGTGGTACAATTTATACTCTTGCCACTGATAAATGAAGACCTAGACAAATTGACTACAAGAGGCCTTCCAGTGCCACCTATTTATCAGTTGCTAGTGGCCTTAAGGTTTTATTCTTCTGGCAGTTTCCAGGTACTTACCTTATTTAGTTAATACAATTAAAATAACTTGGGTACTTATGAAACCTAGCGTTAGAATGTGTACCTACTACCTTACCTCTCTATGAAAGGGCTGAACTTTGATAAGTACAATAACAACTACGTACCTACCTACTACCATACAATATTTTGATTTACAGATGATAACAGGAGACCTTATAACTATTCTATATAATATCCTACTAACATTACAGTTGAGCTTGATGAACCTAAAGACGTAGTTATATTATTTATATCCATATTTGTAGGAATTGAAGCAACAATCATTCGTAATCAGCACAGAAAAAATTAACAAAGAAATATAGGAAATTGTTAGTTCACAGCTGACAAAACGTTTAAAACTTTAAAGGTTATATTTATGTCATCCGCCAATCTGCCAAACATTAGAGAGAACTTAGCAACAGAAACGGACCAATCACCGATCTTTATTCGACGCAGTGCGTTCGCTTAGTGAAGTGTCGCTTGAGTATTGTTTGTGAATTAAATGGCCTGTCATGACGAACGCAGTGAGAAATGCCTTACTTAGCATAGTGCTACTGCCATACTTAAATAAGTATCATTCTTGAATACGGGTATTAATCTACTCAGCTACGAGTGCTACGACCGCGTAGCTGCCGTAGCAATGACGTCAGTCAAGTCGTAGCAACATAACTTTATGCTTTTCATTCAATTTTGTGTAAAATGCTAATGCAGACAAAATAAAGGCAAACAGTACTTAATCCCAGTCTAATCCAATACTTATATCCAAAATTAGTCTTATTTCAAGTTAGTCGTTTCGTTCTGATTAATTGTACGGGGGCGCTAACAGAGGTCTGTTGCAGTTTGCATGAATGTATTAATTGCAATTTTGATCCCTCAGGCTTTGTATCAAGGACTTTTATAAACGTCATACCATGAAACCAAAATCATACATCCAGCTTCCGTTCATTCTGTATCCCTAATATAGCAGGGGGCGCGATATCGATCCTGATAGCAACAGTTTCGCCGTGGTACGTGGTACTGATATATCAATCAGCACGCAAGAGGAATGAATATGTTAACGAATACTAATACTATTAAGTAGTAGTTCTATAGATTTGTCATGGCTACATTTTTTAAATTCTTTATACCTATTGTGGTAGGGTAATATTGTTATAGGTGCTTATGTATAATTATAACACATTTTAAAAGAATAACGGTGGAGTTTTTTTGTCCATTCTTCTTCATACGAAACTACCTTTTGAAGGGGCGACTAGAATCAATTCTATTTTAGTTTTGTATTAATTACAAATGGTTTATAAAGTCTATCAATTTTTATTTTCCACAGATTGGTCTCTTGGGTATACAATGTGACGAGTGACGATGATACGGATGACGAACGATGCTGAAATAGCTCTAACGTCAGCTCGCCAGCACAAAAAGATAATGATGGAAGCCAACAATAAGTGCTTGGAGTTTCTGAACACGCTGATGGACCATGAAACCAACTGAAGATAGAGAAAATTAAATTTGAGACTCATTACTATACCTGTACATCAAAGAGACATTTTTTCTATATGCTGGTGGCTAACTTCATCTAAAACAGTGGAATCAACTAACCAAACTCTATCTACACGTCCATTCATGAACACGGGTTCATAGAAAGTGAAACTACTATGCTATAGTCAGACCTTCCTGTTCATGTTATCCTAGTCACCGCCTCTGTAAATAACGATCGGGACTAGTCCAACTTAACTAAATATGTTTCTTCAACATACGTCACCACGAATGCACTCCAAAAAGATAATGATGGAAGCCAACAATAAGTTCTTGGAGTTTCTAAACACACTGATGGACCATGGAACTTACTGAAAATAGAGAAAATTTAATTTGAGACTCTCATACTATACATGAACATCAAAGAGTTTTTTTCTCGATATGCTGGTGGCTAACTTCATCTGAAACAGTGGAATCAACTAACCAAACTTTATCTACACTTCCATTCATGAACACGGGTTCATAGAAAGTGAAACTACTATACTATAGTCAGACCTTCCTGTTCATGTTATCTTAGTCACTGCCTCTGTAAATAACGATCGGGACTCCAACTTAACTAAATATGTTTGTTCAACATACGTCACCACGAATGCACTCTACCATCGTCTACGTCTGCTGTTAAAAGCCATCGGTACTGATCACAGCTTTGACAATAATTAAATACGCTTTACTTCTTTTATTTAAATCGACATTGCGTAGATTAAATAAAAAAACCGCACAAGCAGTGCCTTTTGAACACGAGCATTAGATCTTAAAAAAAATAAGCAGGAACTGCAAACGAAAAAATGCATTTGTATGGTTTCTTGTAGATAGGTACCGTTGACTTTTTTCATGTTAGAGGGCACTGTAAAGCGGATCTTGTACAAGTTCCAATGGTATATCATACAGTTGTAAGGATATACTGACTCATAGTGTAGGCTCTCGTAAAAGAGCGCTTTTGCCACACGCATCTCGTGCGAGCGTAGACACGCTTACAAGCATTCTGATACTGCTACCATCGCTCTGAGTCAGAGTGCGCGTGCACGCGCATAGTATAATCGCCTAGAAACTACTTCTTGAAAGACTAAGTCTAAAACCGCCCTTAATAGCTGAACACAGTCCCGTTAGAAACTAATGCACTATATAGAGGTACCAGACCCGAAAAGTATAAATAATGTATTTAAAAGTAAATATAAAGCATGCTTAAATATTGTGCAAGTTATCAAATATTTTCAGTGTCGCTTGAACATCCGTTCGGCGAAAGACTTCGAATAGCTGAAGCAGTGCCGGTTCTACTTCAAGGAAGGCGCTAATAAGACCGATATGTCGGTCACTGACGTCACATTAACCTATCGGAACGAATATTTAGGCTGCAGAGACAGGCATGTTATTACACCTTTGACCGACAGGTAACTTATGAGGCAAGCTTTTATGTAATTTATTTGTTAGACCAATTCTAACAAGTCAAACTATAAAATTTTGGAATCGAAGTCTAAGTATGAATATATTTCGCACGATTTGCACCGGCTTATACAACTGTTAGTGGCCGGTACCTCTTCATGTTTCGAACTGATTAGTTATTTCATTTCTGCTGAGTGCCTCCTTGTGAGCGAAGCCTATCGTGCGAAATGTGTCATTAAAACCACATTTCCCAACAAGTATTTTAGAGGAATATGTCAAATTCATTCAGTACTGCTACGTATCACCATATTATGACCTATTACAGAGCTGCAATTTGCAAAAAGCGTTTGCGTTTATATTGACGTAACGCGATTTGAATTTCACTAGCTACCTTTGATAGGTTCCACAATCGGGAAATCTCGTAACTGTATTCGTTAACCTAGTAAACGAAAAAATATAGTTTATTCATCTGCACGTTTTAAAAATCTGTGCATTGTTTTATTATTTAATGATAATAAATTGTTATAAATAAATAATTCATATAAATACAGCAATCAAATTCGTCATTAAATATAATTCCGCGTCATCTACGAGTATGCACCTTGACATTTATGACGTGCTAGTACTGTGGGACGACTACTTTAAGTTCCTCCATCCGTAACTATAGTAACGCTACGCGTTCGTTTCACCAGGAGGACAGGAATTGTAAGGAGTTCATAACAACCATAGAGTTGTTCTCAGTTCACAGCGTGTCCGTGAAAACGGCATGATTTCATTTTACTATAGTGTTTATATTTTTTTCTTGGTACGAACGCTTTTAAAAACTGTTTACCTCCTTTTATTCAGTATTTGCATGAGTGAAAGTTTCCTACCTACATAATTAAAAAAGGCGTTTGTATTTTGACTGCTAGATAATTCACTGGATGCTGTAAATGCAGTTAATACAACTGAAATGCTTGTTAAAATAAACTCAGTTTTTGTATCTGCTCTGAAGGCGAAGGCGCCAGGGTCACCCTCTAAAGTCAAATTTTCTTGTCATTTTTTGCAATTTGCAGATCAGTTTTACGAGGTTTAATGATGATGACACAATTATTATTACTACAGTGCGTTCATTTTAGGGTCGTAGCATAATAAAATCTGCTACGAGTGCCACAACCGCGTAGCCGTCGTAGCCATGACGTCACTTTCGTCGTAGCAACTTCGTACACCTATTCTGTCTAAACTTTAAATAGGCAAATGTATTGATATCCGATGAAATAAATGAAGATTGTATGAAATTTCAATTATGTTTCTCTTTTATTTAACTTCAAGCACGCTCTGATTTTTTAATTTAATCGTCATTTGTTTATTATGCGAGAAATAAAAAGGTATTTGACAGTTTTGCTTCAACATTGATTGCGATTCAACTGTGATTGCGTCAACAAACTTGTATGATGAAGGTGTTCAAACTAGCGCTAATAGTCGCGTGACCTATTAATCAGCAAAATAAACCACACACCCAGTTGCGTTCCACGTCACGCGCGGGTTTTGCCTCAGTGTGGCCAGAGCTTTAAAATTTTATGATTAGCGACATAGATAGACTGACCGGTTGGTTCAGTTGGTAGCGACCCTGCCTTCTGAGCCGCTGGTCCCGTGTTCGATCCCCGGACAAGTCAAACATTTGTGTGCATGAACATCTCTGTTTTACCTGTTTCTGGGTGTGTATATGTATATAAGTATGTATATCAGTCATCAGGTTACCGTAGTACAGGCTATACCTAGTTCGGGACCTGAAGACTTTGTGTGGATGTTGTCTCTTATTATTATTATTATAGAAACACAGGAGTCATAAACTGGACAGATTATGTTCATTTTTCGTCCCTCAGTGCAGACAAACCTTATCCTAAATCTGACAGGGTAAACAAAAAGCGTCCTCATTAATAAAAATCATAAATATAAAAAAAATACTCATAAAAAACTCCGAATGTAATTCGATTTATGCAGATTTAGATTGTCTCTAATTACCATTAAAACGACTCCCATGACTAATTTTTTTATAATTTTCGGAGCTGCCATCTCCAATTTTCTTTTTGGACGCAGTATCGGCGCGGCGTCAGCACTCTTGAAAACCGTAAAAAATATCTCTCTCTCTCTGTCTCCGCATGGAGGGGGCATAACGCTTTTTCGTTCCGTGACGATTTCTACCGGTTTATTCCTACCGCAAGCTACGTTAATGAACTTCGTCCCAAAGACTAGTAAATTTGTAACTTAACATCAAGCCTATAATCCGAAGGGGCGAGCAATGTCTGCCTGTACAGTTCGCATGCAGCGCGCTCTTACACTTTTATTTATTGATTGGCGACATTGTAATTTTGGTGACAAAAACTATGTTTCATGGTCAATTAAAATTGATGATTCAATATTTTTCACATGGTTTTGTTTTTGTAAGCAGTGGTGGCCCAGTGGTTACAGCCGCGACTTAAAAGTTGTAGGTCGTAGATTCGAACCCAGACAGGCGCTTTACTTGATGTACATTATTTCATCACCACTGCTCTAAAAAACGGTGAAAGAAAACATCATGAAAATTTTTAAGACATTAGTTTCATTTTTCTGTAAACTTAGAGTAGAACTGGAACATGGAAATGGATTTTCATACACTTTTCTCTCCCGCTCAGTTGCGTTTTCTCTCCGCATATTTGTTCGATATGCAATGACGTACTTTCTACCGTAAATTTGATAAAGTATCAAGGTACTTTCCAAGCAGGTGTAGTCTATAACATCATGAACATTTTTAAGACATTAGTTTCATTTTTCTGTAACCTTAGAGTAGAACTGTCATGACCGTACTGTCAAATCATACCTACTTATACTTACTGCTTTACTCAATCACCATATTTTAGACGCAGTCAGAACGAGCCAAGTCAGGATCAATACTAACACCGAATTCAAACACCAGAGGGGCAATTCCCGTATTTTTAAGACCGTTCGCATTCTAATCTCAGTCTCAATCTGTCAAAATTACTATCAATTTACATACATTTTGACAGGTTTTTGACATTGATTGTCGCTGAGATGCGATTGCGACTTGAATTTGAACGTTTATTAAGTACGAGAATTGGCCTACAGAACAGCAGAAATGCAGTAGGAGGCATTTCCTATAAATAAAATTCAATTCGATTACATCCAAAAACTGTGTTAAAGTATTCGGTACCCAATGGAGTAGCAATGAAGGCCATTCATAGCACAGTATTCCTGGGCTTAAAAATGGACACTAAGCTTCAGTGGGCTCCACACATAGATAACTTGTCAAAAAACGCTTAGCTCTGAGGCATACGGTGTTCGAAAAATTCGTAATTTAACTGACATAGATACAGCCCGCTTAGTGTACTTTAACTATTTCTATAGTGCAATGTGGTACGGTTATTCTGTTGTGGGGAAATGTCGCCGACATTGAAACTATCTTTGTTATGCAGAAAAGAGCAGTTCGATCAATTTATAAATTAAATCCGAGACTCACTCTCTGAGAGAATTTTAAAGAGATTAATGTAATGACTGTGCCTTCGCAGTAAAGTTTTGAAAATCTTTTTAGGCCCATAAAAATATATAACTGTTTAAAAAATACAGTGATATCCATAACATCAATACTAGGAACAAACACACATTTGTTGTACCTACGAGTACAACTCAATTCAGACATGGCTCATTCAGACGTCAATGTATACCCTTTTATAATAAACTTCCAAGCCACGTTCAAGATCTAAGCCTTAATAAATTCAAATCATTCATTAAACGTTAGTTGTGTCAAGAAGCCTGTTAAAGATTATATTGAGGGCAAACAGGCTTGTGATTGAGTTGTTCCAATTTTTGCATACTGAAATTGATTTGTTTTTTTTTTTACATACACTTTCACATTTGATAATTTTTTTAAACACCATGACACGAATGCTTACTTTGTGAAGTTTAATATTATTATTTGATTTTTTGCGAATGTGAGGACTATGTGGGTAATTGTTTCAGTTTTAATCTCGGTGCGCCAGTTTAAGTGCCAAAAAATGTTCTTTATTTGATATTGTTCGTCGAATCGTTGAGCTCATTAAGTTCTGAGTTGAGCTGCACGATTACTGACACATGCGTGCACTGACTGGACAGGTCCACTCAATCTGTGTGGTTTTTCCTCAAAAGACTATTTCAGACACCAATCTACATGGTCTTCACATAATCTGACCAAGATTATGTCTGGACTTTAAAAGAGACTGTGCCCTCTGAGTTTGTTTCGGCCTTTCTTCTCAGAGTAGTCCGATAGGAAACGCCGACCTGATCTAGTTTTTAAAATAATGTGCAAATCTACTTACAGAAATAAAATCATGTATCATTCAATTTGAGAGTTAAGAGAAAAGTGATACTTTGTAACGAATTCTGGGAAATTTTCTATAATACACGAAAATTCGGTTTTCTCGAATTCATTAAACCGCGTAGGCTTAATGAGGTGCTCAATTGTTTTGATTGGGTCACACTATTACGTCCTGGAAGGTAAACCTGAAATTACAAGTCCTTACATTTATGTTTGCAGAACTCGTGAAAATGTAGGGACCTGCTGATTTTTTTTTCGCGATTTCATATTTGATCCCAGAGTAAAAGTTGTTCATAATGATGAGTACAATGACCCCTTAAGAGATTGATGGTGTTTTACCAATAACCCTGAATATCGTGAACCCTAGTTACTAGGACAGTAAAGCTCTTGATAGCTGCATTGGCGCGATCTATGAATTCCCGCCAGTCGTCACCGGTCCAACCCACAACCGTAGGCCGGGGAGTAAGAGAGACGACAAGCGTACAACTTCTAGGAGGAAAATTGGGCGAACCTCGAGTTTCACACACCGCCCGCAGTACTAACCAAAATCAAACACCTAATTATTTTATTTTACATAAGCCTACATGGCATGGGTATTTATATATCGACAGAAGTTAGGTGCACGGTTCCAATTTGTCGTTTCCTATGGAGAAGAGCCGGCAAGAAACTCCACGGTTACTCTTTAAAAAAAGTATCCATAGAAGTTTAAGAAAATATAAAAAAAACAGGATTTCTTGTTACTAGCAAAATTGTGCTTGATCCCTAGGACACGTTTGATGTGTGTAGGTAACAGAAACCTCAACCATTAAACTGGAAGTGCTGATCGAGAACTTTTTGTCTGATATTAAAATTTGAACAACTGAAGCAGTCCACTAAAACTAATACTAATTTACAATAATTTAAAACATCAATATATAATTTCGAAAACGAATGATGTTTTGAACATAATATTTTACCTTCAGTTTAGGCCCTAAGCATAGCTGGCTTTACAAGTTTACACAGACGCTGTTTACTGCATAAAAGGCAGGCGTGGCATCGCGGACGCATGGTTTAATGGTTAAGCTTTGCTTTAATGGCCGAATTAAATTTCCATTAGTTAAGTACCAACTTTAGTTCAAGTAACAAACGTTGTGTTCTAAAGCCGGTCTAAAAGTGACCATTTTTTATTGTGAAGTATCACGTATTAGAGGTGTTAAGGGACAACATAACTAACGGGAATATAAATCAGCTTTAAGAGCTAACTGCCAAAATATGAGGACTACGAGACTAACGTTGCTAACGTCATCGCTACGGAAGCTACGCTATAGAAGACGTCGTGGTACCTATAGTAATTATTGAAAGATGCGTTCTTAAGGAGATGTTTCAGAATGAAATTAGCTAGAACTAGAAAATAAATAGATTATCTGGTGTTAGTTGAGGCTATCCTTACCCTGGAATTTTAGAAAAAAAAATATAAAATTGTACATATCAGCTTCATTGGTCAGCATGATGTGATCGTAAGGTTAGGGGTTCCATTCCGGAGTGCATGTTGAAGAGCCTCCCCGTGGCGCACCCTGGGCAACGTCGGCTCCAATTGCCTACCAGGTTTTGGTGGACAATTGAAGCTGACGGCTAATCTTTAACAAACGAGGAAAGGTCATGGTTCCAATAACCGATCATGCTTGATGGTCGGTGAAGGGAACCGGGCTACGGACGGTCAATACGTCCACTCCTCCTCTGCTTACAGAGGTAGTTGAGTGGGCGTAGACTGGGAAGGGCCGCCGCTGCGGTGCAGGTGCACCAAAGCGGCGCGTGTTTCTCTCCTTGAAGAGTAGTCCTCGAGGAGAGAACTTTCGGCGGGTTCGTTGAGTCGGGTCGGCCGGACAGCGAACGGAGGCATATTTAATGCCGCCGCCGGGGGCTTGGCTTAATTGCCTGGCCCAGAGGAAGGCTACCTCTAAGATAAAAAACCACCCAATCCTAAGCTTTGAAGCGCGGTGAGAGTATGAATGGCTGGAGGGATTCCAGTCGTGAGCGCTTCCCCTGCAGAGCACCTGCCGCACTCTGCAGTATTTAGGCTTACCGGGTATCTAGGCTCTGCCCGGTGGACATTTTTGCCCTATATTTACTCGTGGGAATACTATGGTAAAAAAAAAAAAAAAACGACGAAGAGGAGAGGAGTGATGCGGGGTCGGAGTCCGACGCCGCATCTGGCGCAAGGGGCTCATGCCAGAGCTCGGAGCGCGAAGTGGAGGGGGCTGCTGGGAGGAACCGAAGGTTCTTCCAGAAGCGCCCCAGATCAGGGGAGGGCCAGGGGTCGTCCTCCGAAGCACTCTTCGGAGGACGACCCCTGGCCCTCCCCTGAGTGGATTTTTTTGGGCCCTGAGGTCCACTGACCTCAGGGCCCAAAAAAATCCACTCCACCCGGCGGGGTGGAGCCCGAGAGAAAGGTTTGGGCAGAGGGCTCGCCACCCAGGAGATGAATGCGCTGCGCTCCGCCAGCCCAGCCGAGCCGAGCCAGCGAACTGAGAAACACGCCTCGGAGGGGAACCAGCCGGGAGAGACCAGCGGCAAGGCGGCTCTCTCAGAGTCCTCGGGTGGCGAGCCGGATGCCGCCGGCGGCTCCAATTCGGAGCGAGCGGCCAGGTTTGCGGAGGTCGTGGTCGCCGCAATTAGGGATGTGGCCTTGAAGAGGATTAAGTCCTCAAAAGACAAGGCCATAGCCGCGGCCACGGCCTCCATTATGGCGGCAGCGGAGACCATTCAACCCGGGCCTCCGACAGATGGAATATCCGAAATGCGGGCGGAGGTCGCCCGCTTGACAGCCGCCATGGAGCTTCTCCGGAAGGAGAACGGTGAGCTCCGAGCGGACCTGGCCGGGCTCCGAGCAGCTGGCCTCAGGGAGGTGCCGCAGGAGGGGGCGCCGCAGCATAGGCAGGGACGGCCCATGCCTGCGGAAGACCGGGTTTTGACCCTGGTGCGGCAGGAGCTGGCTGCCTTCCAAAGCCGGTTTTCCGCCCTGGAGGCCATTGTCCTGCGCCCCCCACTAGCGGCGAGCCAGCCGGCCGCGAGTCGGCAAAAGGCGGTCTCATTTGCCGCCGTCGCAGCTGCCGCGGCCAAACCTGGCTCGTCGGGGCAGAGGAAGGCCGCGGGGATACCAATGCCCAGGGAGGGCGGGACGGCAATACAGACGGCGAGGGCAACGGCCCCGGCTGCAAGACGGCCGCCCCCACCTCCTATATCTCCTCCGGCCGGCGCCGAATGGCAAGTAGCCGGGGAGAAGAGGAAGGCCGGTAAGGCGGCAAGGGCGGCCAAAAGGAAGGAGAGGCGGCAGCGGCAAAAAGCGCGAAGCGTCGTGGCTAGGCTCCGCGCCCCGAAATCCGCAGCTGTAGTGATTACGCTACAGCCGGAAGCGGAAAAGAAGGGCGTGTCCTACCGCGACGTGCTAGCCAAGGTGGGGAAGGCGGTGAGCCTCGAGAAGATCGGCGCCACCGAAGGCATCCGGGTGAGGCTCACGGCGACTGGGGCCCGGATGCTCGAGATCCCCGGTGCGGCCAGAGGCCCGGCCGCTGCCGCTCTGGCCGAAAGGCTTAGGGCGTCCTTAAATGCGGACGAGGCCCGAGTGTCCAGGCCCACCAAGTGCGCTGACATGCGCATCCTGGGCCTGGACGACTCGGTGACGGAGGGAGAGGTGGTGGCCGCCGTCTTTAGGACTGGAGGGTGCTCTGCCGAGCAGGTGAGGACAGGCACCATCGGTCCTGACTCCAAGGGGATGCGAGCCGTTACGGTGAGCTGCCCCGTGTCGGCGGCCAAAAAAATAGCCGAGGGCCGTAGGCTACTGGTGGGCTGGGTTTCCGCGCAGGTGAAACTGCTGGAACCCAGACCTCTGAGGTGCTTCCGCTGCCAGGTGGGCAACCACGTGGGAGCTAAATGCACCTCGGAGGTGGACCGCAGCCACCACTGCTTCCGCTGTGGTCAGCCCGGTCACAAGGCCGGGTCTTGTAATGCCGCGCCGCACCGTATGTGCGGCAAGCCAGCCGATCACCGGATGGGGAGCAAGGCCTGCGCTCCACCCGCCAGAGCCAGGGGCAGGGGCAAGCCCTCTGCCACCGCCGTCACTGCCGCAGCCGCCGCCACTGCCGTTGCCGCTGCCGCCTCGACCGTCGTCGTCGCCGCCGTCACCACTGCGGCGGGGCCCTCACAGAGGGCTCGGGAGGAGGCTGACATGGAGTGCCAATAACGGCCCCATTACGCCTCCTTCAGTCGAACATCAACCACTGCGCCTCTGCTCAGGATCTGTTGCTCCAGAGCATGGCGCAGTGGTCGATTAACATCGCCGTGGTCGCTGAGCCGTACTTTGTCCCGCCCAGGGATGACTGGGTGGAGGACCTGAGCGGCTCAGTGACCCTAATTTCGTCAGCCGCCGCCGGTACTCCGTCCCTCGAGGCAGTCACGAGGGGACGGGGTTGCGTGGCAGCACGGTTCGGGGAGATTGTAGTGGTGGGGGTATACTTCTCCCCGAACCGAACTCTTGCCGAGTTCCACAACTCCGTTGCAGAGTTGAAAGTCGTCGTCGCCGTCGTCGGGTTCCGTTCCCTCCCCGTGCTCGTCCTCGGGGATTTCAATGCCAAGAATGTGGCTTGGGGTTCCCGGTATACGGACACACGGGGCAGGATGGTGGAGGACTGGGCTCTGGAGACGGGCCTGGTCGTCCTAAATCGGGGTTCTGTCCCCACGTGTGTGCGGATGCGGGGTGAATCGGTGGTGGACATCTCGTTCGGCAGCCCCGCTCTGTCACCGCGTGTCCTTGACTGGCGCGTCATAGAGGGGGTAGAGACCTATTCCGACAACCGGTACATCCGGTTTGACGTCTCCGCCCAGACCTCGAGCGCGCTGGTCCGACAGGTCCCGAGTGGTCCGCGGTGGGCGCTGAAGCAGCTGGACCGGGAGCTCCTCCTGGAAGCCTCGATCGTGCAGGCCTGCTGACATCAACGTCGAGGCGGAGTGGTTCCGGGAGGCCATGTCCGAAATATGTGACGTGGCAATGCCCCGGGCCCAGCCCGGACGCGCTCAGCGCCAGGTGTGCTGGTGGTCGCCAGAGTTGACGACTTTACGCAATGCGTGCGTCGCTGCGCGACGCCGGTACACCAGGCACCGCAGGCTCCGTATTCGCCCTACGGATACGGAAGCCATTCAGGCGGAGCTGTACGAGGGGTACAGAGCGGCGAAGACCGCCCTCCAAGCGGAGATCCTGCGGGCCAAGGGACTGGCCCGCGAGGAGTCGCTGGAGACTCTGAACAGGGACCCGTGGGGACGCCCCTACAAATTGGTGCGTGAGAAGCTCCGCCCATGGGCTCCCCCGCTGACGCAGAGTCTCCGGCCCCAGCTCGTGGAGGACGTGGTGAGCACTCTGTTCCCTTCTAGAGGGGACCATATCTTCCCGCCCATGGCTCCGCCTACTGCGGTGCTGAATGCGGACCACACCGCCGACGACGACGACGATGCTCCGGAGGTGACCGAGGTAGAGCTGCGAGTGGCGGTACGTAGGCTGAGTGCTAAAAATACCGCCCCAGGACCCGATGGCTTACCTGGGAAAGCCTGGGTCCTGGCCTCGGAGGCTCTCGGGCCTCGACTAAGGGGGCTCCTAAGCGCATGCATGGAGAGGGGCCAGTTCCCACTTCGTTGGAAGACAGGGAAACTGGTCCTCATCAAGAAGCGGGGGCGCCCAGCGGACTCTCCGTCCGCTTACCGGCCCATCGTGCTGCTCGACGAAGTGGGCAAGCTCTTTGAGAGAGTCATTGCAGACCGCCTCGTCGGGCGGTTGGTGCGGGTGGGGCCGGATTTGGCGGAGAGCCAGTTTGGCTTCCGCAGGGGGCGCTCTACGGTGGACGCCATCATGCGCGTGCGGGCCCTCACGACGGGGGATGCTGTGGCCCGGGGTGGGGTCGTCTTGGCGGTGTCTCTAGACATCGCCGATGCCTTCAATACCCTGCCCTGGAGTTGCATCAGGGAGGCACTCCGGTATCACCGGATGCCGACCTACCTCTGTCGTGTGGTCGAGGCCTATTTGACGGACAGCGAGCAATGGGCAGCTCGCCGTTCGATAAGGACCAGGCCCGGGTCGACGGCGCGTTGTGTTCCACGCGCGCCTCAAAGACAATATGTCAGCACCAATGACGGGGTTTGCTAGGACCGATGCCTGCTAGGGTTGCGGAAAAGTCCAAGAGGGTTACCGTGGCCCCTGGCACAGGCAACTGAAGGAACACGGGTGGGTTTTAGTCAGTAAGAGTCTGACACGCCCTTCTGCTCTGTCCAGAGCGGGAGAAGTTATTTGATGATTTCCCACCCACAAAAAAAAAAAAAAGCGGTTCCATTCCCAGATAGCATGGCAAATCGGCCCCTGGCGAAGATGACGAAACGTGGGTGTTACACCACTGGCAACCCCTTCGGTGAAAAGGCATACTGTCATGAAACTATTTAATTCTCTTACACCACTTAATGTTCATGCCATCGTAGTCTCAACCTCTATAAATAAAATTTCGCGCCAGACGACAACAAACATACCACCTTTATGTATACCTAGCATATAATAAATATAAATAAATTTTTCTCGCATTTTGCATGCTAGAAAGAAAATACAGATATCTACAATTACTTTTAAATTATTATCTGGTCAAACATTAATAATTCTATAGTTCAATGACCTAGCGGTTGCTTTGGAATGGAAATAAAAGCACGTGAAATAATCAGTGGTATGTGGGGGGAGGAGGGGGGGCTTGCACAAGGAGTTGTCGATGTTGTCATGTGGGACACGGACTTTGCAATCATTGTACCTATAATCGTGATCATGAATTTATTTAAATACTCATGGCACAGTGTGGTATCAGTATACGTCATATGAAATGCATCCTGCTGCATTCCTGCTGTTCCGGTGTTTCGAATCGGGGTTAGTATTGATCTTGTCCTGGCGCATTTCGACTACGTCTATAGGTTGATATTTCAAAGTCCGGTAGGAGAACATTACAGAGTGTTACTCTCTAAGGTTGAAGGAACATTAAATTTTAAAAAAAGGTTGCAGAAAAATAACATTTAAAATAAATCCAGCCGTTTTTGGCATATTTTTATAACGTATTTCTTCGTTTTATCGTTTCAGCGGAATAATTACCAGAATATACAACTACATGATACACATTTATTTTGCACTTTCAGAGACGTAACTTAAAAGTTTAGTATCCATCATCATAGTCTACCTTACATTTTCCCCAACTGTGTTGGGTTCGGCTTTCAGTCTTACCGGATGCAGCTGAAAACCAGTATTTGACATGGAGCGACTGCCTCTCTAACCTCCACAACCCAGTTACTAGATACTGGGTAACCCGATACCCCTTGCTTGCTTGGGTATCAGTTTTTCAGGCTTTTAGCCACCAATAACGATTGTCAAAGAAATATCTCTAGGAACGACAGCATCACAAATACGATGTGAAAAATATTGAATCATCAATTTTAATTGACCATGGCACATACTTTTTGTCATCAAAATAAAATGTCAATCAATAAATTGTAAGAGCGCGCTGCAGCATGCAAATTGTGCAGGCAGACATTGTTCACCCCTTCGGAATATATCTAGGCGTGTTGTTTGTATATAATGTTACATTTTTACAAGAATTGTTTTTAATGACGATAATAGTACGTGACGTAATTTGAAATGACGCGTTAAGCTGATTCACAACAATTTTTACAATGATAAATCATATCGAATGATCGTACCTCACTGCTCATATTAAATGGTTCAAATTCTTCAGGAAACACTGTTAAGATAGCTTTCAGGTGACAGAAATTAATGGATTTTAAACGCTTGTCAGGAATGTTTATAGTTTATTGTATGATACTAGCATCGCGAGTATTTCGAGTTTTCTCATTCATAAGGGGTTTATTTTCAAAATACATTTCCTTATTTATGCTAAATAAAGCAATTTCTTCTTTTTTATGCTTTTAAAAGTGGTATTAGGTTTCCCATGCGAACTTCCAACCTCTATTTTTCACCAACAATAGAATTGCCAAAACGTATAAAAGTCATGCATCTAACCAAAAGCTCCAATATATTTAATTCCATGCTGCTTACTTCTATCATGGCGGGGCTTCCATCCTCTATTTCAACCGCCTAAGTATTATATGAATACTAATGATGATACATAAGTACGTACTTACCTACTATTTTCTCAGTAAAGTATTCTATGTTTTAGGCATTTTTGATTTCAAGTTTAATTGATAAGAAATAACTTAATACTTCTGTAATACAATTTTTTTTTTGCTAAATAGAACTAAACGTGTTATTTAGCAACAAAAATAAAAAAGAAAAACATGAAATTAACAGGAATTGGTTTCTTAGACACTACATCATGTGCCTCAAACGTATAAAAAACTTGTACAAAAATCATTCAAAAACTTTAGAGTTCAAAAGGGCATATGTGAGACTCGAGCCCACGACCTTCCCCTTTCAGAAAAAGTGATGCTCTAAGTCTATACCATCCAGATGAGCTAGTGTGCCACGACAAATGGCTTCCAAATACGCGGCCTGTATCGTCCCTATGAGTGCGTTCAGCGACAACAGCACCCGACGCCCTTCAAAATAAACGGTTGCAGCTGCGGACAGACGCGGAACTACTAACACACGCATGAACCCATTTGAAGGTCAGGGACAACTCATACGAGACAGATAGCGTTGATTTTAGTTTAATTTTCGTATTTTTGGTTTTCATTAATGATGACGCTTTTGACTACCCCTACCCCTTTTAGAGTTAAAATAAAGTTTATGCGCAGTGAGGGACGACCATACAAACGTAATCTGTTCAGTTTATGACTGCTGTGTTTTTATGTACCAAGCGCTTCCAAAAGCAATGAAGAAATGTACCGGCTAAGTTCAGGCATAACGTATTTCACTATACTCGTTCACAAAATTAAATAAACATTATAATTTAAATATTAGTTATAATAGTAGCTTAAGTTTTTTCCTACTGCGGGCCAAAGGCCTTCTCTCATACAGAGGAGGCATGAGCAATGAATACGTGCTCAATTGACGGCTTCAGATTAAAATCACGTGGCGACCTTTAAAATCAAATTCCTGAAAGCCTCTTAGTGTAACATGAAAGCCTAGTGCTTCGAATATTGTACGGCCTGGATGGATCAATACTGTCTCCCAAGCGCATGGCACCATCAAGCGGTTTCCATGACAACGATGCAACTAGATTGAAGTACGCTGTACACATGGAGTCTGCTCCCACTCCCCGAGAAAAATATATATTACAACATAAACAAATGCGTAGCCCGATTGAAACTATTCCATTTTATTCACTGTTTAATTCTGCTCCAATTACAATTGGAGCAGAATTATAAGTCATTTCTCATTGCAATCCTGTTATTTTTCGAAAGATATTGGCCAATAAAATGTCAAACTATCCCTGAACTGCCCTATTCTGAGGTGCTGCCCTCGATTAATAACACAAATATAGACTGAACGACACGGTTTACAGAGACAAAATTTACTGATATTTATTCAGTGTTTTATAACGCTTCATTTTCTATTATATTTTTTTAACTTTCCTGTCAGAATCCTCAAAATAACTGTTAATGAAGTTGGAAAACCTACCTTTACCAAGGACACTGTGCTTGGAACTAAATATTCACGTATCAAAGTGACAACAGAATGCAAGCAAAGGTAGACTTTAGCTCGATGTTGTTAGAAATAAATTTCCTACGGCACTATGGCAATACTTGTTACGTTGTAACGATCTCAACATTCCCGTATCACCCTTGTAATGTTCATGTGCTCCTAGTATTGTACTACGTATTTAAGCTCACTCCTAGCGTTTGATAACGAACTGAGTTATATTATAAACACACAAATTACACGAATTTATGACACTGAGGACCTTATCTTGAATTGAATCACTTGAGTGCATTATCAATACATTTTCATTTTATTACGATTTCGTGATCCCGGTTAACTTTATTAAAAAAAAAACATTTTAAATGATAAACTGGTTACATTGTGTTAGGTATATTGCGATAAATAGACGATACAATACAGGGGGCATGAAATACTATCTATCTCCTTTCAATACAAGCATTCAGACCCTTTTTACAAACTAAGGGCTGATTTTTCAATAGTCAGATAATTTTGATCTGAGGAATAATTAATGTGGTTTGACAATATTATGAAAGAATAATCTTAAATTAATAAAATCTTAAGTTTTTAAGAATAATCACGTAGAGTGTTAGTCCGGCTCCTAGGAAACGGATCGCAATATTCCGCACCTATACTAGGAGATCATGATGTTAGAGAAGGCGTCAAGGGTGAACTGTTGTAACAAACAATCTCGCGCCAAAAGTTGCTATATAAATTATGTAGATTGAAATGTACAACTGAAATTATGTGTTCATTTCAGTTGTACCTTTTCCAGTATAATCATTTCTGTATTTCAATTCTTGCACACATACAAACCTGGTTGAATATCTACATTATCTTCGAAGATCGAACAGAACTAACTTAGAAGCTAGGCGATGCTCTAATCATATTCCGTTTCGTGAAAACCAGTATATTTTCGGTATCTGTCAAATTAGTAACTTTTAAACTTCATAACTGCACAGATACAAAAAATCATTTGATGCAAATCACATACTTTTGATTTTATATTTGGTATTTTTAATCAATACATATCTTATAAATATTTTGAAATCATGAGACAACTTACATTATGTGTCTGATATTGTGATATGTACGCGTTTAACTATAAAATAATAACATTATTGTGCAGGTGATTGATTTTTATACCTCATAATTATTTTAATATCCTTTGTTAATTAAAAATTACAAGCTTTAATTAGATTGCGCAGGACAGCATGGTTGTGATCACGAGTTGTTATATTTTATTCTTAACTTGTATACTTCAGGGCGATGCAAAACTTTGTATCAGCAATCTTAAATTTGGTATTTGGTATTTACATTCTGAACCAATGCAAATAAAGTATTTGTTTGAGTACACAACTGCACACAGTGATGGCTAGCGTACGACCTTGGTGACGTCACGTATTCGGGATAACGCCCTTGATATTATGAGTATCTCTTCAACTCGGATCCTCGTATTATGTAAAGCAGAGCAAAATTTTGTAGACCGAATTTGTATGTTATATATATTTAGTTGCTAGTATGCATGTGGCATCTATATTCACGCATGCGTTCAGGGTCTTGTTTCACGCGCAGCGTAGAGGAAACTACTGTATGTTGCTGCTTATACTAATTAAATAATCATCCTATGTTTCCTCCGAGTCTTTTAATCTTGTACTTGCTAAGCTGGCTTACACAAGGTAAGCTTAAATACCCATGGCTTAACACCAAAGTAGAATAAAAAACATGATTTAATCCGGTAAACTAAGAACATAATAAGAACGAAAATACATGTATTTGCATTAAATGTGACGCATAAAGAAAACAACCAAGCAGACACAAAAAGAACATGTTGGCTAGGGGGGTTGACTGCTTTCAACCAATTTAAGATGTCATTTAGGTTACATATACTGTTCCGACGCAAAGTACTTACTTGACTTCTGCAGTACTTTCACGATGGGAAATAATACTCTAACTAATTCTTTTGGAAGTCTGGTGTTTGTAAATGAAACATTTATGCCCGTTTTCACTGACTCATTTGAGAACTTACTCTAAGAAGCTGACATAATCTAACTTCAATTTATTATATCTTAAATATGTAACCTTTACTTTTATTGTTAAAAATATCTGAAGGTATTTCTAAGGCCTCATGGTCAAATCTATAAATATATTTGTTGAACCAGGACCCGATGAATACTAGGATGTAGTTCTCTGTACCTTCTAGACGTGTAATATTCACACATCTGAACGCCGGATATTCACTTGTATGCACTCGTGCGACAGCGATATGCATATTTTGCGAGAGGGTATGCGACAGCAGTATCAAGCGGAAATGCAACACTCACAAGCATTTACATTATGTGTGCATCATACGGTTTCTGTATTACACGTCATTTGTAGTAGAGCTTCTGTGTGTGCACTCGAGCAACGCTGAAGTTCAAATCGGCTTGTGAACTTTACCGTGAAACTTAACTGCCATGGTAGACTGTACGTTACCACATTATCATGAAAGAAAGAATTGAGCTGAAGATTTTTTACTTTTATGGGTTTAACACGATTTGAAACTGATCAAATATAATTCAGCCGCACGGTTACTGACAAATGTGTGCACTGACTGGACAGGTCCTCTTAATCTGCGTGGTTCTTTCCTCAGAAGACCATTTTAGACACCAATCTACATGGTCCGCAAAGATTATGTCCAACTTTTATATACACATTGACATTGATCAATTTTATACATACAATGACATGAGTACTTACTTTGTAAAATATTATATTATTTCAATTATTGTGAATGTGAAGATTATGTGGTCCATTACTTTTTAGTTTTTTTAATTTTTAATAAACTGCGTATAAACATTGAAATTGGAGATTGCCTCTAGCTCAATTAATGAGGCAAAACCCTAAACGGTTTAGGTTGTTTCACGTTATCTAATTTTTTTTTACACCGGGGTCTATGTCGACGTATAATCGATGACTATCCAAGATTACAATAAAATGCCCGAAAATATTAAGTACTGAAGAGGAATAAAGGAATAAATATATTTTTTTCTAGGTGGGGTCACCTAGAAAAAAAATTAAGGAAAATAATCGCGTACAAATTTATGAAACTTCTTACTTACTACTTACTTTAAACTGACTAAAACCTCTCGTTATAAAAATGTATTGGCAGAGAAGCAAATACAGAAGAAAATATTGTGAAGGAAGAATGGTGGTCAACTTGTCAATTTAGGTTATACTTTTAAGCACTTAAATCTTCGCCGTTTTAACCGACTTCAAAAAGGAGGAAGTTATAAATTCGGCGAAATTAGTTTTTTCTTGTTTGTGTACTCCGTTTTCCCGTGATTACTGGACTCATTTACGTGATTCATTATTTGGTAGAGGAAGCTCGCGGGTGGTCCCATATCGATTTTATTTAAGTACTTCGTTTGGGTATAGTTTTGAATTAGCTTGAATAAAAAGTAGCTAATGCATTTTGTGTACTTATATTCTAGTGTTGACATTGCAAGTAGTCGTTTAAGTACGAATTTGTGTGGGGTAGGTACCACGACAAAAAACTATACAAAAAATAAGAATTAAGCTTCTGTGAAAAATAACTTTAATTGCGGAAGTCGGTTGCAAATCAGAAATACAAAACCAAATTTTCACATTATAGTGTTATTTTTTGTTTTGGAAGATGAACTAAAAAATACCCTATCACCTATCCTTTCAGTATAGTTACTCCTAATTTTCAGAATTGCATTTTGGTGACTACTTCACTCTTATAGAAAATACAAATAGTTTCATTAGTAGGACCTTTGTGTGAATATATATATTTTTTTTATTGTAGTAACCAATAATAATTTGGTCAGAGGTATCCTGTTATTTTTTTATAAGCATTACGGTGATACTTTAACTTAACAAAGTGGATATTTTGTCTGTAAAGGCAGACCAAAGTTGACACATTTGCCTTTTCTTTATTTTTAATGATTTATATTTTAATATAGTGGCTTTACAATTCCATGGATTATATTTTTTATTTCTTGATTTTCAAGACATTTGGTGTATCTACAGCACTTTAGTTTTTTCGTATTCATTCCGTTGTGTGCTGATTGATTTATCAGGACCATGTACCACGGCCAAACTGTTGCTATCAGGTTCGATATCGCATCCCCTGAAATACTAGGGACTCAGAACGAATCGAAGCTGGACTCATGTTTTTGGTTTTATGGTATGTTGTCCATAAAAGTTCTTATTACAACGCTCGAGGGATCAAAATTGCAATGAATAAATTCATGCAAACTGCAACAGAACTCTGTTAGTGCCCCCGTACAATGAAGGAGAATGAACACTAAACTGTCATTTCGATGACTTTGCAAACATGAATACACTATACATATTTTGGATACATTGGATCAGTCTGGGATAATTTTAGGCCTGAATTTTGTCTTCTTTAGTATTGAACGCGAAGTTCAATATAGAATGAGATTGAGGTAAGGTTAAGGTTATGTTGCTACGACGTGACTGACGTCATTACTACGGCAGCTACGCGATCGTAGCACTCGTAGCTGAATGGGTAGCTAAGCATTGTCTTTCTTTCCGTGTGAGAAACTATCAAATTTCTACGTTATCGTTATTAGTACTACAGCAGACCTCAGCTGGACAATGAACTCTACAATATAACGCCATTTAAGTTGATTCTCCGTTACGCTTATTACTTTATAAGTTCCTAGTGTCAAGCTGGACGTATCCACGTGGACTGTGCCATAAGCGAGTTTGCTTGTAGATGATGTAGCTCGTTCTAATCACGTACCCAATTTTAGTGTAAAGACAAACTGCGTTTATGCAACATTCAAGGAGTCATCACCTTTTTACAATAGGAGACTTTATTTTCAAACTTTACTAGTAAAATTAGATGAAACACCCCGCTGACCTTCATAACCAATCAAAAGCACGACTACGCCCAAATTAAAGCAACCCTAGCATAAGGTGCTGTGACCCCTCCCAACGCCCACGCGAATGTTAATGGGCTACCAGGACTGCAATACCTTTGAAGAGTTTAAATTAAATTGACTGCATCGTACTTTACACCTGCCTCGGTTGCCTGTATAACGTACAATTGAGGACCTTGAAAGGACGTATATTATAAGATCTGTGAATAAAATGTTAAGTATATAAAAGTTAAGCTTAATCATAAATCAATCATCACGTACATTTCATTTATACCAAATACTGTGTTGTTATTCCCTAGTCAAAACACAATGCCGAAACTTAAAAAGGCATGATTTAGATTTTTCTGTTTGAACATCTGATGGACCATTTACATTTATGTAAACATTTTCTGTGTCACTTTCCGTATAGCTCAGTCAAACCAGAATGATATGGCGTAATTGCGGAATAATGAGCTGTTTTTTTTTACATACAATGGTGTATCCAAAAATTCAGCTTCATGTCTCTTTTCCTCCTACTTCGTTAGTCTAGTGGTCGTTATTTATACTTGAGTATGAGGTTCTGGGTTCGATTACCGAGTCGGGCAAAGTGTTATTCAGTTTTTCCATCTGGAATTTCTCTGCAGCAGCCCGTAGCTGGATTTGTGCTCGCTCGGTTGTCGGCAATAGGCTCACCCTCTATAACATGGGAACAGCTGGAGAAAACTAGGTGTACTATGGCAGAGATGCTGGCAGAGATGTACACATTAAATAAAAGCAGGACAGAAAAGATGAAGGTGTAAATATTTACGTGTGTATTCGCCGAAGGACCACCATTCAAACATTCCTTCGCCGAATACACACGTAAATCTTTTGTTTTTTTGGTCAAGATCATCAAGAATACCAAGTTTCAAATTAATCGGACAGCGTATTCAGATTCCTGTTTATAAACTGTTAGGAAGGTGTTAGGAATTTATGCAAGTCTGCTGATATAGTGGCGCTGCATGAAACGTGGCTGTTGCCACATGAGTTGGACCTGCTCAACACGATCGACGACTGCTTCAGTGCTACGGGTACATCTGCAGTGGATACCTCCGCCGGCTTACTAACTGGGAGGACGTATGGTGGTGTCGCAATATTGTGGAAAAAATGTGCTTTTCAGTCAGTGTCAGTGATAAAGTGTGACAATGTTCGGATCGCGGCGATAAAAGTAACTGTGAGTTATAGATCTACACTAATATTTAGTATATACATTCCTACTAACTCTATTGAGAATATTCCTTTGTTTACCGAATGTCTTAGTGAGATTCAATCAATCGATTGTAAAGGTAGAAAAGAATACTGGTGTCGAGGCATTTTATTTAATAGGGGATTTTAACGCTCATCCCAACGAATTATTTTATAAGGAGCGTGAACATTTTTGTAAGGATCACCAATGGTGTTGTGCAGATATAGATATCTTAGGACTGCAGTCCAACACCTTTACCTTTCGTAGTGAGGCGCATGGGACTGTGAGGTGGTTAGACCACTGCGTTGTCACGCAGTCAGCTTTGCCAACTATTTGTAATATACAGGTGCAACATGACGTGTATTGGTCTGACCATTTCCCACTTTTAATCGAGTGTAATTTTTATAAATTAAATAAAAAAGTTACTTCTTACGTGAAAAATGATGATATTAAGAAACGTATTGTATGGGGAAATAGACAGCCAGAACAGATTAATAAATATCATGACATGTGTCATTCTGGACTCCGTGACATTGATTTTCATTGATTTTTTTTTGAGTTCCTATGGAACTAAACCATTGTTGTGATTCATCCTGTCGTAACCCGGATCATTACGTAATACTGGACAAACTATAAATGAATATAACTGATGTACTATCCAGAGCTGCTATACAAAGTTATGTTGAGAAACAATCCGGTAGAAAGAGACAAGTTGCCGGGTGGAACAAATATATCACCGGTGCTTACGGGGAATCCAGATATAATTTCAAATTTGGCTATTAGCGGGAAAACCAACTAGCGGTATTATTTATACTGAAATGGTGGAAACCCGAAAGATCTTCAAATCTAAATTAAAGTGGTGTCAGGATAGACAAGAATAGATAAGAATGGATATTCTTGCCTCAAATCATTCAAAAAAGGACTTCAGTAATTTTTGGAAAAACACTAACAAATTTAATAGTAAAACTGGTTTCCTCGCGAGCGTCGACGATGTAACTGATCATAAAATGATTGCTAATTTATTTAGGCAACAATTTACTGTGCAGTCGTCCTTGAGTACTCCGCTGTACTCATAGCGATCCCGGGACCATCGCGACTAGAAAACAAAATATCACTTTATTCTCCGTGAAAAATGTATCAAGAGCTATTCAAAATATGCAAAGGGGAAAATCACCTGGTCACGATGGTCTCAGCATCGAACATTTTGAATATGCTGGTTTGCATTTGCCAAGAGTATTGAAGATGTTTTTCAATCTCTGCTTAAGTCACTCATACTTACCTGAGTCGATCATGCGTACGATAGTGGTACCGATAGTGAAAAACAAGACAGGTGACTCGTCTGACAAAACTAACTATCGGCCCATCTTGCTTGCGACTGTAACTGCCAAAGTACTTGACAGTGTCCTAAATGACATTCTCGAACAACATGTGGACATACATGATGCTCAGTTTGGTTTTAGGTCAGGATTGTCCACTGAAAGTGCCATTCTAAGCTTAAAGCATACTGTCAGGTACTATACTGAGAGGCAGACGGTATACGCGTGCTTCCTTGACTTATCGAAAGCTTTTGACCTTGTGGTATAATATGACCTTCTGTGGGATAAACTTGGAGGTGCGGGTGTGCCGGCGGATACCATCTCCCTACTCAGATACTGGTATTCTAACCAGAAAAACCAGGTGAGATGGGCTGGTGCGTTGTCGGACGAATACAGGTCGGAATGTGGCGTCAGACAAGGTGGACTGAGTTCACCTCTCCTGTTTAATTTGTACGTCAACCAGCTGCTTAAGAGACTCAGCAGCACTCATGTTGGATGCTATATCAACGGTACTTGTGTCAACAATATTAGTTATGCAGATGACACGGTGCTGCTGGGTCCCTCGATAAACGCATTGAGGAAACTAGTTTATATACGCGAGCAATATGCTGAAGCACATGGACTAAAATACAATTCCAAAAAGAGCGAGCTGCTGATCTTCAAAGCAGCCAAACATCGACCTACCCATGTGCCTGCAGTATACCTCAATGGCGTTGCAATAAAGATGGTGGACCAATTTAAATATCTGGGGCATATTGTGACGGATGACCTCAAGGATGACGAGGATATAGAGCGGGAACGCAGGGCGTTGGCGGTGAGAAGTAATATGCTTGCTCGCAGGTTCGCTCGAGGTACATCTCAAGTAAAGATAACGCTCTTTAAAGCGTATTGTCAATCTGTTTACTCGAGTGGCCTGTGGGTGAGCTATATGCGACGATCTTATGACACCCTGCGGGTTCATTATAATAATGCTTTCAGAATGTTGTTAAGGCTACCGTGGCGCTGCAGTGCCTCTGGGATGTTTGCAGAAGCCCACACGGACGGCTTCAAAGGCCATAATTCGCAAAAAATCGGCTTCTTTGCTGCAGCGTCTACGGGGTGCTAAAAATGGCATTCTGAAAGTCATTGCTGCTCGATTTGACTGCCCCATTCAAACACACTGGGTGAGGGTAGTGAATGGTTTTATATGGTAGGTAGTCTGCTTAATGATAAGTACTAACAATACTAATATAATTGTAAGCTAATATTGTTGCTACTATATACTAACAAGATATGGATTTTAATTATCTCAAATAAAATAAATTAATGAATGATTAGTGCACACAAGCAGAACAATATGTACAGAACAGAATGACCTAAGCAGCAAAATAAACAAAGATATGCCACCAGAAAAGCAAAGAGAATAAACAGTCCATCGATGGATTTCAACATCAATCCCGGCAAGTATATCATTTTATTACTTTATTTATTTTGTTATTGTAAAACACATTTGGTATGTGGTGGTATGACAGCTCACTTCACCTACGTTTTCCCAGTGAGTGATTGTATGTATGAACCTAAACGAGGCAAAAGGAGTATGTAAAGATCGTTGCAGGTGGCGTTCTGTAGTTTCTGCTCACTCCCCTAGGAAGAAGAAGTGATTTTATGTATATGTGTAAGTAGTATTCATTTTTTGATTTCAATTTATTTATTTAAAAGTTTTCATAGCAACATAAGTAAATAGGTTTTTTAACTAAGACTACGCTCCCGTCGTGTACCCCACAGGAACCGATAAATTTTCTGACATAAAAAGTAGCCTATGTCAATAATCAAATTCAAATCAATCAAATTCATGATCATCGTAATACATTATCGTATCATTGCTAATGTAGTACTTACAACCTATGTATGCTGCTATGTACTTTTGGCGGAAGGGAACTCTTGAACATGCCGTTGCAATTTCCTCTTATATTATGATCTCCTAGTACAGGTGCGGATAATTGCGTTCCGTTTCCATGGAACCCGAACTTTCTCCGCTTTTAAAATATCTTTTAATTTTAATAGCTGCTGGTCATTAGTTAACCCAGTAAAATAAATGTTATAGACAAATCTCCAATTGAATAGACAAGTTTCAACTGCATTAGTGACTTTTTTTTCATTGTGGCCATTTAAAAAACCTATTAGTTACCAAATAAACCGATATTCTATATTACAGTTCTGCTTATACAGGAAAATCGTAATCATTAGCCAGCCGCTCACAGAATGTGCGCGCGAAAATGTAATGCACTACAGCATTTTATAATTCTGTAAAATATCCGTGCTAGCTAACAGTAATTAAAAAAAAAAACAAGTCTAGTCAAGCCACAAGTTTCTTAGACCTTATATCATGTGCCTCTTAATTTATGATTTGTCTCATGCATTTTTAATGCAAAACTAGTACAAAAGTCGTTGAAGAAAGTTTGTAGTTCTAAAGGGCACATGTGGGACTCGAACCCATGACCTTCTTGTTTCAGATAACACGATGCTCTATTACATCCAGCTGAGCTAATGTGCCACTGCAAATGGCTTCCAAATTCGCGTCCTGTATCGTCCCCTTCAGCGACAACAGCGCTCGACGCCCTTCAAAATAAACGGTTGCAGCTACGAACAGACGCGGAACTACTAACAGACGCATTTACCCTTTTGATGGTCAGGCTCGCATTCAAACCATAGCGTTTTCTTAACGGTACGGCGTGTTATCGCGTCGTAGAAATATCGTGTGACCTTGTAAATGCAAGGTTCTATGGTAAAGGACGCCGCGGCGCCACCGCCGCGCCGTGCCGTATAAACAGCGTATAACAAATTACCGGACGCCTTTAAAGATTTACCTTTGACCATGTTTTAAAAAAAAGGCAGCACATTGATCGGTTGGAAATTTAATGCTTTTACTATCTCAATGAATACAGTCATGTCATATCGCGGAGATGGAAATTGAATTCTGTTATATCGGTTTATACCTAATAATTAATTAATATTAAAATTTTACTGAATCATCACTTTGACATTATAATACGTAAATACATTTTGTATTACAATTTACAATTATTTACATAGATAAGACACGAGCAATGCTCATCACCCGCGTGCTGAACACGTATTAACGATTCACCGTCTAGGTTTCTTTCCGAATTAAAATAGAAGGTATATCTGCATTTGAATAAGTCACAATGGTAAGCTGCCCGGCTTCCGCATCGTGTTCTTCTTGCTTAAAAAGCTGACACTTACAACTGGACAATCGAAGTATGTAATTATGTTTATGGCTTATTTTTATTATTGTATGTGTTCATATTTAATTTTGAAAAATTAGTAATTCTTTCCGTGTTGGTCGAAATAAACGTTTTTTTTTAATATATTTATCCTCTGGGCCATCACGCTACAACAAAACTATTTCAAAACACGCTTTACCACCAGCCACTTTGTGTTATAATAGTAACAGTAATACGTTCCAAAAACATAACAAATAGCTGGTTCTTTACAGATACCGTTATTATTGTGTTAGTGTTCGAAATCTTGCATAACATGGTACCCAGTATTTATGGCACAAACACTACGACCTTTAAAATCACATTCCTGAAAGTCTCTTAGTGTTACATGAAAGCCTAGTGCTTCGAATATTGTACGGCCTGGATGGTTCAATACTGTCCCCCAAGCACATGGCACCCCAAGGCGGTTCCCATGACAACGAGTGAGAACGAGTGTCCATGAGAACGACAAGTAAGTGTTCTCCCACTCCATGAGAAAAATATAAATTACAACAGGAATCACAAAACATATTATAACATAAATAATTACAAAAGGTATCCCGATTGAAAACTATTGCATTTTATTCTGTCTCTAACTCTGCTCCAATGATAAGTCATTTCATCAAGGATATTTGCCAAAAACGAGTCGACCCATCCCTGAACTACCCTATGCTACCCTGGATTAATAATGCAAATATAGACTGAACGACACGGCTTACAGAGACAAACCTTACTGATATTGTTCAGTATTTTATAACGCTTCATATTCATATTATTTTGTTTAACTTTGCTGTTATGATTCTCAAAAGACGTCTAACAGAGCTATCTTTTCCAAGCTAACCGTGATTAGAGAACTAAAGAGGCACGTATCAAAGTGACGTAACGTAACGTGCGTAAAATATAACAACTCTGCACTAAACCGTTTTATATGATTTTCATCAAATAGCCAAACGTCAGCGATTATCTTCGCAGTATTATGACACACAAATTTCATTTAAACATACACATTTTCCTCTCGTTACACACTAATTATTGAAAGTATTTTTTTTTTCTTGTACGTTTTTAGAAAAAAAAAAGTGCCGCAAGGATGACGTAGTTCCGGCGGACATAAATTTTTATTGAATAACTCCCCAATGGTGGTATACACAAATTTGTACTTACCATACACAATTACACGACGTCATACACCATTTATCTGGTAAACTGAAATGAATAAATTCGTCATTTTTCCGTTGCGACTACGCACACCTAGATATCGTACACATACATATACACACCTAACTTATTCCATAGGCCATGTTTGTAGGTCAAAACTAGGCCTGTCAACGATAAAAAAATGTTTTGCTTCCGGTGTTACTAGGATTCCATAAGCACGGAAGCTGTGGTTTGACTATCTAGGCATAACGTATCGTGACGTCACAGATCGATTGAAACCGACCAGTGACTGGTATGAGAGCAGCTGCACACATGCAAGACATACCGACATCAATATACACCCACATACACCTTTTGATTTCCATACCAATTTTGATCCCTCAGGCTTTGTAATAAGGACTTTTATGAACGTCATACCATGAAACCAAAATCATGCGTCCAGCTTCCGTTCATTCTGTATCCCTAGTATAGTAGGGGGCGCGATATCGATCCTGATAGCAACAGTTTCGCCGTGGTACGTGGTACTGATATATCAATCAGCACGCAACGGAATAAATACTTATACCATAAAGTAGTAGTTCTATAGATTTGTTCATTGCTACATTTATTAAATTCTTTTTACCTATTGTGGTGCTTATGTATAATTATAACACATTTTAAAAGAATAACGGTGAAGTTTCTTGCCCATTCTTCTCCATACGAAACTACCTTTTGGAAGGGGCGACTAGAATCAATTCTATTTTAATTTTGTATTACAAATGGTTTTTAAACTCGATCAATTTTTATTTTCCACAGATTGGTCTCTTGGGTATACAACGTGACGAGTGACGATGATACGGATGACGAACGATGCTGAAAAATCTTTAATGTCAGCTCGCCAGCACAAAAATATAATGATGGAAGCCAACAATAAGTTCTTGGAGTTTCTGAACACGCAGATGGACCATGGAACCTACTGAAGATAAAGAAAATTAAATTTGAGACTTTCATTACTATACATGTACATCAAAGAGACATTTTTTCGATATGCTGGTGGCTAACTTCATCTAAAACAGTGGAATCAACGAACCGAACTCTATCTACACGTCCATTCATGAACACGGGTTCATAGAAAGTGAAACTACTATACTATAGTCAGACCTTCCTGTTCATGATATCCTAGTCACTGCCTCTGTAAATAACGATCGGGACTAGTCCAACTTAACTAAATATGTTTGTTCAACATACGTCTCCACGAATGCACTCTACCATCGTCTACGTCTGCTGTTAAAAGTCATCGGTACTGATCACAGCTTTGACAATAATTAAATACACTTTACTTTTTTTATTTAAATCGACATTGCGTAGATTAAATAAAAAAACCGCACAAGCAGTGCCTTTTGAACACGAGCACTAGATCGTTAAAAAAAATGAGCAGGAAGAGCAAACGAAAAAAATGCATATGTTAGGTTTCGTGTAGATAGGTACCGTTGACTTTTTTCATGTTAGAGGGTACTGTAAAGCGGATCCTGTGCAAGTTTCAACGGTTTATCTTACGGTTGTAAGGATAGACTGACTCATAGTGTAGGCTCTCGTAAAAGAGCGCCTTTACCACACGCGCATCTCGTGCGAGCGTAGACACGCTTACAAGCAATCGGATACTGCTACCATCGCTCTGAGTCTGAGTGCGCGTGCACGCGCAAAGTAAAATCGCCTAGAAACTACTTCTTGAAACACTAAGTCTGAAACCGCCCTTAATAGCCGAACACAGTCCCGTTATAAACTTGACGCAATATAGGTACCAGACCCAAAAGGTATAGATAATGTATTTAAAAGTAAATATAAAGCATGCTTCAATATTGTGCAAGTTATCAAATATTTTCAGTGTCACTTGAACATCCGTTCGGCGAAAGACTTCGAATGGCTGAAGCAGTGCCGGTTCTACTTCAAGGAAGGCGCTGATAAGACCGAGATCTCGGTCACTGACGTCACATTAACTCATCGGAACGAATATTTAGGCTGCAGAGAAAGGCATGTTATTACACCTTTGACCGACAGGTAACTTATGAGGCAAGCTTTTATGTAATTTATTTGTGAGACCAATTCTAACAAGTGAAACTATAAAAGTTTGGAATCGAAGTCTTTTCATAAGTATGAATATTTTTCGCACGATTTGCACCGGCTTATACAACTGTTAGTGGCCGGTACCTCTTCATGTATCGAACTGATTAGTTATTTCATTTCTGCTGAGTGCCTCCTTGTGAGCGAAGCCTATCGTGCGAATTGTGTCATAAAAAGCACATTTCCCAACAAGTATTTTAGAGGAATATGTCGAATTCATTCAGTACTGCCACGTATCACCATACGACCTATTACAGAGCTGCAATTTGCAAAAAGCGTTTGCGTTTATATTTACGCAAAGCGATTTGATTTCACTAGCTACCTTTGACAGTTTCCGCAATCGGGAAATCTCGTAACTGTATTACTCGTTAAAATACGCAAAATACGCGCATTGACGTGGAGTTGCGGACACCAGCCCGTATTATCTATCTATCTAACCTAGTAAAAGAAAAAATATAGTTTAGTTATCTGCACGTTTAAAAAAATGTGTGCATTGTTTTATTATTTAATGATAATAAATTGTTCTAAATAAATAGATAATACGAAATCCACTACTGTTAAACAGCAATAAAATTGGCCATTAAATATAATTCCGCGTCATCTATGAGTATGCACCTCGACATTTATGACGTGCTAGTACTGTGGGATGACTACTTTAAGTTCCTCCCAACCGTCGAAGCATGCCAATGCCGCAACAATATCGACCGACAAACATTTTGTAAGTTTAATGGTGGCGCTGCTAGTTAAGGAAGGATGGTTAAACCAGTGCGTTTCAAGTTAGTTCTCCATTTAACCACATGTATTACGTAAGTTTGTAAACGTTCACAGTGCTCCTGTAGATTTATGACATGCTAGTACTTCGGGAAAACAAAATTCTGTTGCTTCCGCCCATAAAACAATCCGAACGTCCGCGGCCCGCCCTTTTTTTGCTGCCGCCCAAAATAGTAAATACAAAGCAGAAATAAAATCGTAAGAATGAAACCTTTAGAAAAACATGTCGTGTGTTTATTTATATTTTTGTCTTGTTCCTTACGGGCGTAAATTTCAAACTAATCATAATTAGTACGTAGGTATTGAAAATATAAATATTATTCCCTTTGCATATAGGTACCCACCATCCTGATTTGCAATTAGATTTTGGGTCCATAGGTTCATAGGATAATATATTTTCAAAGGCTTGATAATATTATTTACAAAAGTGGCGATGTGGCAACGCTTGGGGAAAGCCTATATCCAGCAGTGGAGGACGTCTTTCGGGTGTAATGGTGATATTCAAAAGATTATATTATTGTTTATGATACAACATAGTAGCTCAAGTCATCTGTCAGAGGGCGCTCGCTACTTTGAATGGGGTATGCGGTATCCATCGCAAACGCTTTTCTTATGCATTCACTTTTTGCGGCGAACAAAATACAGGTAAATAATTAATACCTAGCTAATTTCATTTCGGAAAAATGGCAAACCTTAATACAGGTTACTATGACACCTAGCTTGGATGACCAATTTTCTTCTGTAATGTGTTACTTCTTAAGTTTTGCGATTGATCCCTATGTATAACAGATAGTACCACACTTTTGAAATAAATAAAAGATTAATTATTAAATGTTGAAGTTATGTAATAACCGAATAAAATGTTTAGCTTAAAATAGTAAATGCAAGTAAAATTTCGCATAATAAATAAAATACAAAGTTCATTGTCTGTCTGTGTGTCCGCTCAATTCTTTTAAAGAACACTATGGATCAAATTCGGTACGGAAGAACCCTGGAACTTTCTGAATCCAATTCCGGAAATTCCAGGGTTCTTCCGTACCGGACTTTTTGCCAAAATGGCGGGTCTATTTCGTTAATAGCGTCACGGATTTTGAGTTTTAAGGCTGCAATCGATTCGACTGGCTCCGTATAGACTCTCGTCTTTAACATAGCCCCACAAATAATAATCCAGTGGTGTTAAATCACACGATCAGGTAGGCCACTTAACAGCAGAATTTCGTGAAATTATGCGGACGGGAAGTTCGGTTAGCAATAAATTCATTGTTTCGTTGGCTGTGACTTGTGGCACCGTCCTGTTGGAACCACGTGTCAGTGATATCCATATCATCAATAATAGCCCAAAATTGAGTTCGAACATCTCTTAAAATAGACCCGCCATTTTGCCAAAAAGTGATTGAGAATATTGATGAAAGAAAGAAAGAAAAATAGATTTATTTGTCACAGAAACACGTGCATACAAAAAGATAATTAGCTGTAATAATAAGAAAAAAGTTAAAATAACAACAAAGAGATCTCTAATCACGAGCACAAAACAGAAATCGTCGACAGCTGCACGTCATGACTGTGACAAGAAGGCTGATGAAAGAATTGACATCTGAGAGCGTGGTCGTGGTGGACATTTGTCCGATATCATTTTTCATTCATAACTGCCAAACCTTACTCTTTCTAATACAATAAAAATTTGAATCATTTTCATCTAAATTCTTTGTTTAATTTATTTATATATTCTTTATGTACACCACAAAAAACATAACAACAAAAATTAAATTGAACACTACTTAATATACAATGGGCGGCCTTATCTTCCTTATCGGCCTTATTTATTTGGTTTAAAAAAAACAAAGCTTGTTGAAAAACCCTCTAGATAATTAATTATATTTCTGCCGCGCTCGTGGACGAGCCTGAGAATCCGTAACTATGGTAACGCTACGCGTTCGTTTTACCAGGAGGACAGGAATCGTAAAGAGTTCATAACAACCATACAGTTGTTCTCAGTTCACAGCATGTCCGTGAAAACGGCATGATTTCGTTTTACTATAGTGTTTATAATTTTTTCTTGGTACATACGAACGCTTTTAAAAACTGTTTACCTCCTTTTATTCGGTATTTGCATGAGTGAAAGTTTCCTATCTACATAATTTAAAAAGGCGTTTGTATTTTGACTGCTAGCTGATTCTCTGGATGTTGTAAATGCATTAAATATAACTGAAATGCTTGTTAAAATAAACTCAGTTTTTGTATCTGCTCTGAAGGCGAAGGCGCCAGGGTCACCCTCTAAATTAAAATTTTCTTATAATTTTTTGCAATTTGCAGATCAGTTTTACGAGGTTTAATGATTATAACGCAATTATTATTACTACGAGTGCTACGACCACGTAGCTGTCGTAGCCATGACGTCACTTTCCTCGTAGCAACTTCGTACACCTATTCTATCTGAACTTTAAATAGGCAATGTGTTGATAACCGATGAAATAAAAGAAGATTGAATGAAATTACAAATATGTTTCTCTTTTATTTAACTTCAAGCACGCTCTGATTTTTTAATCTTCATTTTGTTTATTATGCGAGAAATAAAAAGGTATTTGACAGTTTTTATTTGGAAAAACTTGCACGTTGTTTTAACCTCTGGTCAAACTGAAGCGAATCATGCGTGGTTTACGGAATGAAATTTATTCGCACCGATTGCGTCAACAAACTTGTATGATGAAGGTGTTCAAACTAGCGCTAATAGTCGCGTGACTTATTGATCAGCAAAATAAACCACACACCCAGTCGCGTTGCACGTCACGCGAGGGTTTTGACTCAGTGTGGCCAGAGCTTTAAAATTTTATGATAAGCGACATAGATAGACTGACCGGTTGGTTCAGTTGGTAGCGACCCTGCCTTCTGAGCCGCTGGTCCCGTGTTCGATCTATTAAACGTAGTCAGGGAGTAGGTAAAATTCTAGTCACTGATCATAGGGACCTTACTAGGAATTTATAAGCCAGAAGAATGTCAGGGTTTACTACTAACACGGAAATGCAACCCAAAACTGCCTATCCGCCTCTAAACATGTGCTGTACTCCTGAGAACACAGGTTGGAACTTCTTAACTGAAATACCTGTCAAATAGAAAGAAGGTTCGTTCTGCTCTTAAATCCTAAACAAATTACAGAACAATGGCAAATCTCCTTACTTAAAATTGTCTGGAATTAAATTGAAGCATCCCGTAGTAAAAAATATGTCTAAAGATTCGGCGTTAGTAGCAGAATCTACAAGCGAGTCTATTTTAATTCGAAAAAGCCGGAAAACAAAGATATAGGAGTTTGAATTTTTAGGTTATGAATAAAGTGAACACGAACCTATAGGTAACTTATGAATGATAAATTAAAATGATATCAAACAAAAACTGATATTACGGACAAATGAAGTAAACCTAATTGATTTTTTTCTATTATGAAGTTTGTATTAGGTAATAGAAAACCGAATAAACACAAAACACGATCGAAACGGAACACGCAGAGGAATTCTGTAGTATCAAACTGTCAATCAGTCACTGTCAAAGATGAAAGTAGAGATGTGCAATTAAAATCAATGTAAAATCGATACAACGTTGAATCGATCCTATGCTCCTTGTTTTGGATTTAAAAATAATATTACATAAATATCAAATCTAGTTGATTAGAGATAGAATAACTGCATTTAAATAATTCAACCAACCCTAGAATCACCTAGATCAGTTGAATCGATCGTTCATTTAATAATCGATACAGATAATAACATTCATACTGATTGTATCACACTATCTATGACAGCAATTCGCGTAGGTAGCGATCGGAAGCAAATGATATACTTTTAATATTATAAATTAACTCCGGCTTTTAAGAAATAAAGTGAAATATTGAAAAATCATAAAAAAATAATTCAATTTGTTTCGTTTTTGTGATATCTACGGTCGCTAAAACAAAACCAGACATAATTCTGCCATTCTTCTTTGTGTGTTAATTAAATAAGGCCGACAAAAAACAGATACCTACCTACATAACTTTCGCTTTTTGTTTGAAGTCTGAAAGCAAGTAAAGACGTTTTACAAGACGGCTTATTTACTTTCTACCATTTAAAATAATTATCAGATGGTTTTATTTCCAGAAACATGTTTATTGGCAGCGACCACGTACCACGGAACCGACAGTTTTGCACGATATTGCATCCCCGTGAATACTAGGGACACATGATGTACGGAAGATGGATACATATTTTATATTCAAGTTATGGCATTCACTGAAGTCTTTGTTACATAGCTCGTAGGATCAAAATTGCATTTAAACTATGGATTCAAACTGCAACAGATTTCTGTTAACTTTGCCCGCCTCGTACAATGAGTTTACACAAACGACATAAACCGCAATTTTGCACAAATTTGAAACAACAATAAAAAAAATACAAATTTGAGAAACATTAACCGAAAGTTTTTTACTGTATGAGCGTATAAAAATTAAGTAATCGATAAGTTAGTGATGAACACGGACGAGTTACGAATAACAATTAGGCAACAACGAAACCGTTCAAGAGCGAAAATGAAAATTACTAAACTATCCTCCTCCTCTCTGACGTTATTGGTACAGGAGCACCGCGGTCGTGGCTGATATCAAATAACTACACGGACAGTTACGTGGTTCTGTGCCTGACGATATTACCCCGAAGGCATGAAGAAAACTTTACTCGCATTTAAAAGATTTTACGAATAAAATTAAACGTATGCATGAATTTTTCTTTCGTGAATAAGTTTAATTTGTAATAATATGTTGTATGTCTATCACTTATTTTACTTTAAATAAACTTTTCTACGGTAATGCGTAAGCTAAGGATACTCGTAATGGCGGCGCAACTCTTGCGTCATGTCATACTTCACTTTTCAAGCAGTCCGATGCTACATAAAATATTCCGGAATCCTACTGGAAAGAATCCAAAAATCGAATGAATACAAAAATCTTTCTCAACCACATCCATATTGAGTTAAAGCTGATTGATTGCTTTTGCAAAAACTGACTCACTGAACTTTAGCTAGTCTAGTGTCCGGAGTCCATTCTGTAAATATATATTTGTTACTGATACGGATAATTATTTTGACACAAACTGACTAAGCCACAAATTGCCTAAAACTTAGAAAAAATAAGCAAATCGCGGGCTACTATAGCGCACCCCCCTTAGTTTACTCCTCCATTTCTGTACAGCGTCCGCCCGGCGAGACCGTTCGTTGCCATGGATACGCAACGCGTGCATATCCCTAGCGTATCAGGAATCATAAGGAGTCATCATCAAAGATTATTCACCTGTCGAATATGGCAAAGATTGGTCGCATCAGCAAATGGTTTGAGAACAAAGCAATGATGATCATCTGGATCATTATAGCTTTATGCATGTTCCAAATAAAAAAAATAACAAATAAAAAGAACGCTAATAAAAAATCTTCAAGATATCGCAAATTCAGAACGAACCCTTTAATTGCGAAATAATGATGTACTATTGTATTCCAAATCGTTCTTTTTTAACGGATGTTGAACGGATTTTTTTTTATTAGGAACTGTGGAGTTAGTTTTCGAAATAAAATCTATTAGCTACAAGAAACATAAGTTTGTAATAGCATCAGCAGTGCTGACACATCGGTAAGTATACCAGTGTTCGTAGTGGGGAGGATTCTTACTTAGGATCCACCACATCACCGCAACATTATCTTCTTATCTTTATCCTCACAGCTCACAAAATTAAACTATCTAGCTTAGACTACGTCATCCACTACGCTACCTAACGTGGTCTTTAACTCACTATCAATTTAGTATATAATGCTTGGACCCTTACTGTCGTAATGAACATCACTTCTTCGTTTCCGCAAAAGTCGATCCACAAACTTAGCTGTATATAAATATATTCAAAAAGCTCTTCACATTATTAATAATAAACAATACGCTATAGGAATACTTTTGGACATGACAAAGGCATATGACAAAGTACAATTTCAAATATTACTAAATAAACTATACAATATAGGACTACGCGGCAAATGTTATGACTGGTTCGTATCCTATTCAAAAAATAGAGATTAAATAGTAGAAATAGAACATTACAACCATCAAAATAATGAAATTGAATTAGTTAGATCAGACAGTAAATTAATCACCGCTTCAATTCCGCAAGGCAGCGTAATAGGTTGATTCTTGTTCTTTGTTTATGTAAACGACCTCCCTAATAACATAAATGAGTCCTGTGTACTATTCGCGGACGACGTATCGATTTTAACCTCATGTGAAGACAACACCAATATTAATGAAAAATTAAATTCCATTTTTAACTTTACAATAAATTGGATGTCTGAACACAATTTAGAAATCAATTTTAACAAGACTAAATTAAGAGTCCTATTACATTTTTGACGCAAATTCATGATTTTTGACGTTGTAATTTTCAGCAGCAGTAAGATATTTGAATTGATTGATTATGAATAACGATAGTGCCATTCTCTTTATTGTAAGTTGGAGTTGCACATTTTAACTTTTCTTGTCGTGTAATTTACTATGAATATTTTACGAACTCAGTTTACAAGGAAAAACGTCGGCAATGGAACTTTGACGCTCAAATTCACATTGTTTCATTCAGTTTTAATAAAAGCGAAAGTTATTAAACGATAACTTTAATGTTTTACTTGTTTATTGGAGTTCTAGAATTTCTTTAAATTCCTTGAGTTTTCAGGGAAAAGTCGTAAAGAAAACAAATAAATGTCTTGATTTTCATGTCCATTATATTCCAAATAAACACAATTAAATCAAATAAACTAATATGACATAAAACTTCGATCTACAGTGAATACGTTTCATTAGTTTTTGTTTCTCAATATAATAAGACAAAATTACAATAAATTAAATTAAAGTACTATATATTCCGCGTCAATTCAGCAAATTACACGAAAATAATGTGTAACTCCAACTTACAAGAAAGAGAATTTCACTATAGTTATTATAATCAAATAATTAAAATATATTACTGCTGCTGAAAATTACATGGTCAAAAATCATGAATTTCCGTAAAAAAATGTAATAGGACTCTTAATAACCTTCCACCGCCGACAAAAAATACCAATTAATATCAACTTTAGTTTTAACAACATTAAATTAGAAGTAGTTAATAAATTCTCCCTATTAAGCCTAGACATTGACACAAATATAAATTGGAAGTCACATAATTATTCAAAAAATAAAAGCAAAGCTTTCAAAATTTTCGTACGCCCTCCGTGAGATCAAAAAAACTACAGACCTTAAAACTGCTCTGGTAACGTACTACGCATATGCCTACGCATGGCTTAAATATGGTGTCGTTTTATGGGGCAACAGTACCGACGCGCCCACACTATTCACTTTACAGAAAAAAACTACTCAGAATCATAGTTAATATTGAAAAAACCGACAGTTGTAAGCCCCACTTTCAAGAAATGAAATATCTTCCCCTACCCTCCCTCTTTATTTTCGAAATTTGCAAATTCGTACGTAAATACCCAGACTTCTACACCAAAAGGGAAGATAAACAAACAAAAATAACACTTAGGCACAAAAATAGGCTCAATCTACCAACGTCACGACTAAAAATGCACTCTGACAGTGCCTACGTTATGTTTATAAAATTTTACAATAAGCTGCCAGAATCCATTAAAAATATAGATAAATATAACATTTTCATAAATAAATTAAAAACATTCCTAATAAATAAAACCTATTATAGTGTAAATGAATACTTAAATGACAAATTATAAATATTATGTATATTGAAATGTTAATGTAAATTTCGCGCCTTCTAATGTAATTACCTAGTTTGTTCGCGTCGTTTGCGTCGATCATTATGGACTTGGAATACTTGCGCTCAGTCTAGTAAAATCTTATTTAAAGGATAGGCAGCAGCAAGTTCAAATAAATGGTGTCAATTCACTTAGTTTAAAAGTAGAAATGGGAGTTCCACAAGGCTCGATATTGGGTCCTTTCCTCTTTTTAGTGTATATTAATGATCTACTCCATTATTAAAAAATCAACCACAAATGGTGTTATTTGCTGACGATACTTCTTTAATTTTTAAGGTAGAAAGAAGTGCTACAAATTTTGACGACGTTAATAACGCCCTAATGCAGGTCCATAATTGGTTCACTGCTAATAATTTAGTATTAAATGGGAAAAAAACTAATTGTATACGATTTTCTTTACCTAATGTCAAAAGTAGTGATTGTGAGATAGTATTGAATCAAGAGAAACTAGAATTCGTCGATAAAACTGTTTTCCTGGGGATCACGCTCGACTCGAGGCTTCAATGGGGTTCTCATTTAACATCTCTGGCGGGACGGCTAAGTTCAGCAGCATATGCTGTCAGAAAAATCCGTCAATTTACCGATGTAGATACCGCGAGGTTAGTCTATTTTAGTTACTTTCATAGTATCATGTCTTACGGTATTTTACTTTGGGGACGGGCTGCAGACGTCGATTCTATTTTTATTCTGCAGAAAAGAGCCATCAGAGCCATTTATAATCTCCGCAGGCGCGATTCTCTAAGGGAACTGTTTAAGGTTATTAAGATCTTGACGGTACCTTGTCAATATATCTATGAAAACATCATGTACGTAAGAAAAAATGTACATCTTTTTACTAAAAGAGGTGATAGACATAATTATAGTACCAGAAATAGGGACCTATTAGTTCAACCAGGTTTCAGACTGGCTAAAGTGGACTCATCTTTCATGGGGTACTGTTTAAAATGTTACAATAAAATACCTCCCCATAAAATAATGTTATAATAAAATACTTCAACTGAATGAGACGAAATTCAAAGTTTGTATAAAACGCACACTATGCAGCCAGGCATATTATAAGTTGGGGGATTATATCGCTGATTAAAATGCCTGGCTCAACGCTGATCCTGCTCCACAACCACAACTAATTGATTAACATTTGAAAATACTGTTGGAGCTGCTGAAGATTGTAAGACTACTTTTGCTTTGTATAAACTCAATCTCCTTTGTATTATATAATTGCATAGGACAAGTGTGAGTACTATGTACTATCGAGCTCCCATTTACCGGGTAATGTCTTTCATTGACTTGAATGTGTCCTGGCGGCTGATAGATGTCATGCTCACTCAAATGTCTCGCTGACGGTGGCGCGTGTGTTGGATCATTTAGCTCCCTTCAAAATGGTTGAGCTGAATGGTGCTGATCCATGCGTCATGTTCGTGAACGGGCGCTGTCAGTTGGGACTGGTCATCTCTTAGCCACCACGGCTTATTTTTAATTATTTTATTATGGATTGTTTTGTTTGAATTTATATTTGCTGTACACTGGACACTCAATGTGTACGTCTTATTTACATCGTTCTCACATATAATTATACCTATATACAAGATTAATGATGTAACTAATATTTATGTAACAATATAATTTAAAAGAGTGTCCATGGAGTTTCTTGCCCGTTCTTCTCCATGGGTACCTACTACGCTTTGGAATGGGCAACTAGCTTCATATTTCTGACTGACCGACCACTTGACAATTCAAAAGTGCCTGTAAATGGTTTAATTGAAATAAATGCTTTGAGTTTGAGTTTGAGTTAGATTGTGTCTCTGGTTATTCTATACTTTATGATACACTCTATCTATTCCGTGACACTACGAGTAAAGTATGTACATAAAATTGTAATTCCTTTTTAATAAACGTTATAATTCTAATAGTAAACCGATTCCACTTATTTCAAATCTATCAATGTAGGTACATAAAATAATTATAATATAATATAATAATAACCAAACTAATAAAATATTGATATTATAATAAAATACTTACAATTAAACCCCGCAATAGTATAAAATAATGTCTATACCAACTTATATTATAATATATAAATACCTAGAAGATTTACCTATATGAGTATTAATAACGTAATGTGCCATATTTTTTTTAGTATTAGAAGTAAACACTCAGTGCTCTTCCTCCTCTCTCCCATAACTATTCTATGCTGTGCCCGACAGGGTCCATTGTGTCGTTATTACAACCTATCAGCTAATGTAAACTTAAATATGTACATTTTGGAACGAAATAAAAAAAAATGAGTATTGAATTTCCTAAGTCCGAACTAACAGTAAGTCAGTAAGTGTGTTAGTAACTAGCCTGGACCTCGTCTGTCGCTTCTCACGGTACCAGATCAACTGCCCAACTTATTCGTTATCATCCCCAGTTCCATCTCCCAAGGATCACTTCACTCCGCCTCCAGCCTTACTGTTTTTTTTGTTGTCACTTCGACCCAAAGTACCGCGATTTCGCAGAATATCTTTATGCCTGTTTTTGTACCATTTCTCAATTGTTTTGAAGGCCCGGCCGAGCATTTTATCGTTGCCAGATGAGGCACTTGCATTGTGAGTCAAAATTAGAAATCGGATATTTTACTCGTTTCTTAGAATTCGTAGAAAAACATTGCATCTTAACTGACGTAAAATATTGACTTGCGACTAATGGTTGGCTTAAGTGCCAACCATATGGAATGGGTTCAATATTATTTCGCAGTTTCAAGGAAATAGGATATTTTGTTATTAAATAGGATAACGTATCAAGCTGAGAGACCATTAAATAGAGATTTAATGTGTTCTTAAGAGGCCCGATACCGTATGGCAATTTTAGAACAAGTATAATATTTTGTTGTTAAATAGGAATAGGTGACGGACAGTCACATTCCCGCCTCTGAAAATCAGACGCGTGACGCAGTACAGCGAATGAGCTTTCACAATAGGTGGAGCAATGCCTTTCCATGAAAGTGTTTTAGACTATATACCCATAGGTATCCTATGCTTATCTTATTAGATAATTATACTCAGTCCAGTTGGAACACGAATCCAATAAGATTAAAGTAAGAAAGAATGTCAGCTATATTTTAGCGCCATTTCGTAGAAGCATCTTCAATCAATGCATTATAATTGCTCTATGATATTTGAACTTATTCTTCTCTAGTCACATAATTATGCTCTTGTCACATAATTCAGGTTACACTACCTCGCTTCAAGTAAGTTCTGAGAACCTGTGCATGCTTATAATGTAGTTTTACATACCAGGGTCTCTTAAAAGAGTATTTGTGCTATCGAGGCACGCTACCTGCGGTGCTCTCTAGTTCTAAACTCAGCCTATTGCTATTGCTGCTGGATAGAGGCCTTTCCTCCTCCTTTGGGTTATTTAACTGATTATAAAATATACATAGGCATCCATGACTACTGTGCAAACATTTATTGGTTTAGTGTGACAATAGATTGTCACTTTTTTTCCTCCGATTATAAAATGGAGTAGCTGAAATAGTCAGCACAAGAATATAGTATAGTTTATTCCAATAAGACGCTCCCCTCTGACTATAAGACGTTAGAGCAGTTTTGGAATCCGATAAGAGTTGAGAAGTTGACTGTGCAAACAATTACTGCCTCAGTGGTGACAAAAGATTGTCAATTTCCGATTATATATTGAGAAGAAAATTGCCCAACATATCTGAAGTGATAACTACAGTGCCATAGCTCAGAACATATTATTGCTAAGTGAGATAACAAAATCATACCGGGTAGTAACGGGTAACTGAAGTGTCTAATAAAAGTAAAACTTAGCTTCGTAACAGGAGCCACGCTACAGCCACTGCTGTTAGAGTCAGCCGATGTCAGCTGATTTTGAAGAAGCTGTGAACCAAGCGCAACGCAAAACCAAAGGTTTAGACATAGCGTAGTCTCAGACAACTGAAGACTTAGATATCCTGGAATTTGAAATAAGGCTGTAGCTGTAATACATCAACATACATACTTTCACCGCCGCTGTACGCGGGTTATTAGGGTCTCGGCGCCCGGGCTGTAATATTTATATGCGGTGCAACATCGCCACGCTGAGCCGTCGACACGATCTCCACGACTAGCCAATAACACGACGGCGACCTGTGCGCCACCGCGCTGAGTTCTTTAGGAATTACATCTCATACCGAGTATTCCAACTGGATTTCATATTGGTCGATTAATGTCGTAAGCAGACCACTACTTGTAACCCTAAGTTTCGTTATAAGACATGTACATATTTTGTAAAGAGCATGCTATTCTGTTCTTTCTAGTTTATTGTCAAATATACTATCGTCGTACATCTGGAGTATTATTGACTCAATGCACCTCACGCGCTACAAGGCCAAACGAGTATCTATTTAACATACGACATATTACGTCTCTGAATGCAGAGTAGGAAAGATTAATGTTTACATCATATTATTATAGCTAATATACCTTCCTAGTAATATAATTGTCACTGTGTAAGCTTCACGGTTCATTCGATTAAGGGCGAGTTCTATACCTAAGCTCACTCACACCGCTACAAATCTAACACATATACACCTTTTATATTCACATACCGTCAGACACTAAAGTTACGTTTTCTAGGAGTCGAACCCATTATTACAGAAGTACAAGAGTCCAAGCAACAATCATACCATCACCTACTTAAAAACACGTCCGTGCTTGTGAGAATCGAACCCACTATCATTAGCATTGGAAACAAAGTCTTACAATTCATGCGAGAATTAAACCCACAAGCCGAGACACAGGTATGATAAGCAACCATAAAATAATAGGCACATGTAGCGGGAATCGAACCCAAAACCCATGACAATGGAATCTAAACACATCAACTAACAAGTCGTGTGGCATTTTGAACCCACGACGAGTAGTTGAAGATTCAACCACCTTTATCAAGTCATTACCTAATTATTGTAGCCGTTGTAACTCTTGTCGTCTCTAACAGTTTATAGAACCATATAATAACGTTGTGTTATTGTTTACGTTGTGTTATTGTTGTAGTAACCCTTAAGTACTTCTTTCTCGTTGCACTGAAATGAATCAGTACATTTAATGACGAGAATCCTGGTCACGGCACCACATGTGACGGTTCACGAAATGATCCTGGTCACGTAGTACACGTGACGGTTCGCAAAAATGTGATCCTGGTCACGTCACCACATGTGGTGCCGTGACCAGGATCATTTTCGTGAACTGTCACACTATCCACTCAGCTACGAGTGCTACGATCGCGTAGCTGCCGTAGTAATGACGTCAGTCCCGTCGTAGCTACATAACTTTAACCTTACCTCAATCTCAATATTTATTGAACTTCGAGTACAATGCTAAAGCAGACAAAATTGAGGCCTACAATAATCCCAAACTGATACAATGTATCCAAAATACTTGTATCAAGATTTTGCAAAGTCAACGGAATTACAGTTTGTGTTTATTCTCATTCATTGTACGGGGGCACTAACAGAGTTCTGTTGCAGTTTACATGAATTTATTCATTGCAATTTAGATCCCTCAAGCGTTGTTATAAGGACTTTTATGTACAACATACCATAAAACCAAAAACATGCGTCCAGCTTCCATTCGTTCTGTGTCCCTAGTATTTCAGGGGATGCGATATCGATCCCGGTTCGCAACCGTTTGGCAGTGGTACGTGGTCCTGTTATAAAACGTATAATATAATTAACGCAAGACCTCATACACCCCAATTAGAGTATTGAGTTAAAAGCATTATACAATGACCAAAACATTTTTTTTAAAGCTAGCTATTATTATTTTGAAAATCGTGTTGACCCTAACATTACTTTATGCATTTAAAATTAAGTCTTATTGCCTTGCAATAACATTTAATTTTCTTTGACTCAATCGGCGGTCAGTATTGCAAAATACATAATTTTTGTAAAAAATACCTATATTAATAGTTACTGAAATGGGTTCAGTAGTCAATTATGAGCAAACTACTTTCAGGACTTGCGTTTATTCTGTTACACGTTGTATATCAATCAGCACGCAATGGAATGAATCCGAAAAAAAATTTGTGGGAGGTCTGTAGAACAGCAAATGTCTTGAAAATCAAGAAATAAAACAAAAAACGCAAGGAATTGTAAAGGCACTATATTAAAAAAATAATCATTAAAAAGAAAGAAAAGACAAATGTGTTAACTTTGGTCTGCCTTAGCAGAAACAATATTAAATTTGTTAAGTTAAAGTATCACAATCATGCTTATAAATAACAGCTTACCTCTGACCTAAAGATTATTGGTTAAGACAATTAAAAAAAAAATATTCATACAAGGGTTCTACTAATGAAACTGTTTCGATTTTCTATATGAGTGAAGTAGTCACCAAAATGCAATTCTAAAAGTTAGGAATAACTGTACTGAAAGAATGCAGGGTAGGTGACAGGATAATTTTTAGTTCATTTTCAAAACAAAAAATACGCTGCAATGTGATAAATAACTTTAATTTCAGAAGTCGGTTTCTTTACTGTGTTTGGTTTTGTATTTTCGTTTTTGCTACCAACTTCCGCAATTTAAGTTATTTTTCACAGAAGCTTAATTCATTTTTTTGTACACTTTTTTGTTGTGGTACCTACCCCACACGAATTCGTACTTAAATGACTACTTGCAATGTAAACAATAGAATATACACAAAATAATTAAATACGTTATATTCTAGCTAATTCAAAAACTACCCAAGCGCAGTAAATAAAACCGATATGGTACCACCCGCGAGCTACCTCTACTAAATAATGAATCACATAAATGAGCCCAGAAATCACGGGAAATCGGAGTACACATACAAGAAAAAAAAATCGCCGAATTTAAAGAAAATTCGATGTTTTAAGTGCTTAAAAGTATAACCTAAATTGCATTACTGTATTGTGTCATTTGCCAAGCGTAAACCAAATAAATGAAAGCGTCCGATATAAAGAAGTTAGGTTCAATTTTATGTTAAATATTTTTCGTGCTGTTCAAAGCACGTGGTCTCAGTTCATTAGCAAACGCTTGAAGTCAGCTGAAATACGTGGTACATACTAGAAGAACATGAACATCACAAGGGTAATTCGGATTTTTTTATTTTTTATTTATATTTATATTATATTCTTTATTGTACACCACAAAAAACATAACAACAAAAATTAAACTGAAAACTACTTAATATACAATGGGCGGCCTTATCGCTTTCTGCGATCTCTTCCAGGCAAATTCTAGATCGTTATAACGTAAAAAGTATTGCCACAGTGTTGTAGTAAATTCATTTATAACGACATCGAGCTAAAGTCTACCTTTGCTTGCTTTCTGTAGTCACTTGGTTACGTGACTCTTTAGTTCTAATCACCATGTGCTTGGAAAAGGTAGGTTTTCCGACTTTGTTAGCAGTTTTTGTGAGAATAATGACAGGACATTGAGACGAAATAATATGAAAATAAATCATTATAAAATACTGAACAAATATCAGTATTTTTTTTCTCTGTAAACTGTGTCGTTCTGTATATATTGTATTATTAATCAAGGGCAGCACCTCAGAATAGGGCAGTTCAGGGGTAGGTTATAAAACTAAACGTGCTGTCAAGAAACTATTTCATTCTCTCACACCACATAAAGTTCATGTCATCGTAGTCACAACCTCTATAAATAAAATTTCGCGCCAGACGACAACAAACATACCACCTTTATGTACAATGATATTACATTCATCTATTTATATATATATATATATATATATATATTATTCATCATTACAGTAATTTTAAATCTGACGGACTTCTTAAACGCATTAAAATAAACGTACCTACCTTAAGTTAATGCTCGAAGAAAATGCACGTCCTTTTTCAATGTCCCTCGTTATAAAACCAACTTAGGCATGAATACTCCGATTGCTAGGATAAAGTCGACGTACAACAATTTTTGCAATCTTTATGATTTGGATATCTTCCACGACCATCCCAAGCGTTTTAGATCTAAGATCATAAATGAGGGGAATACTGAAGACAACAAAATAAAAAAAATTGTCAATGTTTATGTCGATGAGGGTATTCTCTCTACTACCGAGATTTTAACTAGAGCTTTTGTTCTTATATTGTTTTTATTTATTTATTTATTATTTATGTACACACAATAAAATACAAGAGATATGACATAATTATAAATTGAGTACAAAGGTACTGCTTATTTCTTAAGAAATTTCTTCCAGCAGACCTGCGAAAGGAGAAGTAAAAAAGAAACGTAGACGTGCGTGAGAACAAGAAGAGAAAAATATGAATGTGTGAAGTCTAAAGCTAAAATATTAAAAATACCTACACATATAATACAAAAAAAAAAATTAACATGTATACTTAAATAAATACATAATGCTAAAATATATGAGCATAAGTATAAATATATATATATATAAATACTCACAGTATAGAGGAAAGGTAATGCTTTTTTAATCGAAATTTAAATAGAGAAATACCTAGTATTTAAATCACGAATGCTAGGCGGGAGTGCATTCCACAGTCTTACAGCATGGACAGAGAAGGAATAAGAATAGTAGCTGGTGTTGTGAGGCTGAGATTTAAGGAGGGATCTCTGGTGTGATCTACATGGTGCCGCGCTAGAGCGAGCACAAGAAAAACGCTCACGCAGGTAGGAAGGATAAGACGGGTTGTGTAAGATGTTGAAGAGGAGACATAAAACCCGAGTGTTCCTGCGAAGGCGGATTGGGAGCCACTTGAGTTCCTTGCAAAGGTGAGAAACATGGTCATACTTTCGAAGACCGAAAACAAAGCGAATGCACAGGTTTTGCAAGCGCTCAAGCTTGTTTAATAGCTCCTCAGTAGCATCCAGGTAGCAGGCGTCGGCATAATCTATAATCGGCTGAATAAGTGGTTGTGCCAAAGAAATTTTAGTCTTCAAGGGCAGAAGACTTTAAAGGCATTTCAGCGAATGAAAAGAGAAATGTACCTTTCGGCTGACTTCATTGACATGAGCACGCCACGAAAGATTGGAGTCAATAACTACACCCAGCTCTTTAGCGGTTTCAGTGTAGTCAATGCGAACACCATCGAGATATAAAGGCATCAGTGATTTAACATCATCCGCATTGCGAACGAATTTGCTGCCTATGATCATGGCCTGGGATTTAGTTGGGTTAATTTGCAAACTAAATGACTTAGCCCAATTGCTGATGCAAGCCAGGTCATGATTCATTGCAGCAATTGCAGAACCCGCGTTAGCTACAGTAAAATGTCGATAAAGCTGCAAGTCATCTGCATAGAGATGAAAACTAGAGGAGAGTTTTTGTTTTTTTAAATTTATTTTTGTAACGTGAATACTGTGTTTTTTTATTTTATTTTGTTGTGAATGCTGTACACGTCTGTAATTGACGCAAACACTAGTCCATGTCTCTGTTCTCTTTTATTTGTAAATGTTTGTGTTTGTGTTGTTGATGTGCCTTAATAATAATACATAAACATATTTCTGGTGCACTAGTCATAATGGTCAGCGATTAATGCACAGGTCGGTTCTTTACGTTTCTGCATTGTAGTCAGAATTAACTATCCCTATCTCTCAAGTGGGCAAAGTTGGATTGGAAAGTTTCATTTTTACCAAAAACCATTTTGCATGCTCAAAAGAAAATACAGATATCTATTAATTTAATTACTTTTAACTTCGTATCTGGTCAAACATTAATAATATTATAGTTCATTGACCTAGCTATTGCTTTGGAATGGAAATAGAAGCACGTGAAATAATCAGTGGAATGTGGAAGGGGGGGGGGGGGGCTTGCACAAGGAGTTGTCGATGTTGTCATGTGGGACATGGACTTTGCAATCATTGTACCTATAATCGTTGCAGTAAATGGCATACTCCAACGAAAGCCTTTTCAGCTTATAGCCGAAACTTTTCACTACAGGATTTCATTCGGGTCGTATCACAGAACCTTACTCAAAACTTGAGCATAAGATCATTAGCCATAGGAAACTTGCCAACATCACCACAGCTGGTCAGAAACCTTTTAAATTCTGTTTCTATGCTCACCGAAAGTGACATTGCTGCAGTTGCTGTCATACATCTTCATATTTTATGTTCGCCTAGCAACCGGTTCTCTTAATAGCAATCAGGGCCCATTGACATGAATTTATTTAAATACTCATGGCACAGTGTGGTATCAGTATACGTCATATGAAATGCATCCTGCTGCATTCCTGCTGTTCTGGTGTTTTGAATCGGGGTTAGTATTGATCTTGTCCTGGCGCGTTTTGACTACGTCTACAGGTTGGTATTTCAAAGTCCAGTAAGAGAACATTACAGAATGTTACTCTCTAAGGTAGCAGGAAAATGAAATTTAAAAAAAAGGTTGCAGAGAAATGAAATTTAAAATAAATCCAGCCGTTTCTGGCATATTTTTCTAACCTATTTCTTCGTTTTATCGTTTCAGCAGAACAATTGCCAGAATATACAACTACATGATACACATATATTTTCCACTTTCAGAGACGTTACTTAAAAGTTTAGTATCCATCATCATAGTCTGCCTTACATTTTCCCCGACTGTGTTGAGTTCGGGTTCCAGTCTTACCGGATGCAGCTGAAAACCAGTATTTGACATGGAGCGTCTGCCTCTCTAACCTCCACAACCCAGTTACTAGATACTGGGTAACCCGATACCCCTTGCTTGTTTGGGTATCAGTTTTTCAGGCTTTTAGCCACCAATAACGATTGTCAAAGAAAGATCTCTAGGAACGACAGCATCAGAAATACGATGTGGAAAATATTGAATCATCAATTCTAATTGACCATGGCACATATTTTTTGTCATCAAAATTAAAATGTCAATCAATAAAGTGTAATGTAAGAGCGCGCTGCATCATGCAAATTGTGCAGGCAGACATTGCTCACCCCTTCGGAATATAGGCGTGTTGTTTGTATATAATGTTACATTTTTACAAGAATTGTTTTTAATGGGAACTCTTTTTGTAGATTGTGTACATGTTTTTTTATAGGTTAACTGTCTACCTAATAATAATAATAATAACCATGGTGTGACTGAGACGTGCCTACCGGATGATGATGCCATGTGTTCCTTCTGGCGCAGCATCTGGTCGGTACCTGTCAGTCACACCGAAGGTGATTGGACTCGGAAAGTCGAGCGAGCGTGCGATCCGATACCAGAAATGGGGGCTATTACCATCTGCCCCCAAGATGTAGCTCGTGCAGTCCGTCCACTACCCAACTGGAAGTCTCCAGGGCCGGATGGACTGCACAACTTTTGGATTAAATGGTTCACAAGATCGCACGCTCGCTTGGCATCTCAGTTTCAGACAACTTTGGAATCTGGTTCGCTACCCCAATTCCTAACGACAGGAATTACCCACCTGCTCCATAAATCAGGTAGCACCGCGGAACCCAAGAATTATAGGCCGATCACGTGTTTACCGACGGTCTATAAAGTTCTTACATCCATTTTGAGAACTAAAATTAACAAACATATAGACACCAACTCCATCATGTCTGCCTCTCAAAATGGATGTAGGAATAAGTCCCGCGGTACTAAGGAGCTACTCCTCATTGATATGACCATTAGCCAACAGGTTCGTCGTTCCCGAAAGGATCTGTCGACATGTTGGATAGATTATAAGAAGGCCTATGACTCGGTGCCGCATACATGGCTCGTGAGGGTGTTAGAGTTGTATAAAGTAGATACAACTCTTCGCACCTTCCTAATGTCATGTATGCGGCAATGGAGGACGGTCCTTCACTATCCAGGATATCGAAATATTCATGGGAATAGCGAACCGATAAGGATCGAGCGAGGCATATTTCAGGGCGATAGTTTGAGTCCGCTTTGGTTCTGGTTAGCCTTGAATCCTCTAAGCACACTGCTGGAGGATTCAGGTCTAGGCTATCGGTTGAGGAGAGGTGGTCAGGTTATATCGCACCTCCTCTACATGGATGACCTAAAACTCTTTGCCCCCAACAATTTGCAACTGATGGAGCTACTGAAAGTCACTCAAACTTTCAGTAGCGCCTTCAGGATGGAATTTGGTGTGGACAAATGTGCGGTCATGCATGTAAAGCGAGGGGAGATTTTTGAATCCGTGGGAACCCAACTCTCGGATTCCACAAACCTTAGAGCCCTCTCCGCATCCGAAACCTATAAGTATTTGGGTATGTCGGAAACGTTAGGCATCAATGTTACTGACATGAAGCAATCGTTGAAGGAACGCTTCTTTGGCCGCCTGAAAAAAGTACTTAATAGTCTTCTATCAGGCGGAAACAAGGTGCGCGCCTTCAACGGTTGGGTCATGCCGGTTTTGATGTACTCTTTCGGCATACTCAAATGGACTCAGACCGAACTCGACGCCTTGGATAGGAGGGTCCGTACGCTGCTGACTGCAAATCGAATGCATCACCCACGATCATCGGTAATGAGGCTGTATATCCCGCGAAAGTGTGGAGGTCGAGGCTTTTTAAACGCTAAGACCCTCCACAATCGCGAGATATGCAGTCTCAGGGAATATTTCCTAGAAACCGACGTGGGTATGCATCGATATGTAGTCACGGTGGACAAGGGCCTCACCCCGCTCTCCTTGGCTAAAGAGAACTGGCGCAAACCTGTAGTGCTTGACACTAATGATCGCATGGAGGTATGGCAGAGTAAGGAGCTCCACGGACGCTTTTTCCGGGCCCTACATGGACCGGATGTAGATCTACTAGCGTCCGTTGCCTGGCTGCGTTTCGGTGACCTCTTTGGAGAAACCGAAGGTTTTGTCTGTGCAATTATGGACGAAGTTATGATGACGAACAATTACCGGAGATTTATTGTAAAAGACGGCACGGTTGACATCTGTCGGGCATGCCACCGGCCGGGAGAATCAATCAGGCATATCATCTCCGGGTGTTCTCGTCTAGCTAACGGAGAGTACTTGCATAGACACAACCTTGTAGCCAGGATAATCCATCAGCAGCTTGCTCTGAAATACAACCTTGTGGAATCGGAGGTACCATACTACAGGTATGTGCCCGACCCAGTTCTCGAAAATGGTAATATCACATTGTACTGGGATCGATCCATCATCACTGACAGGACTATTGTTGCCAATAAGCCTGATATAGTGTTGGTGGATCGATTGGAGCGACGCGCAATGATTGTTGACATAACCATCCCGCATGATGAGAACCTCGTGAAAGCCGAGAAAGATAAACAAATCAAGTATCTTGACTTGGCTCACGAGGTTGTCGACATATGGGATGTGGGCTCAGCGGTCATTGTGCCGATAGTCGTGACAGCCAATGGGCTAATACCCAAGAGCCTCGACCAACACCTAAGGAGGCTCTCGTTAGGCAGCTGGATCAAGGGCTTGATTCAGAAAGCGGTACTTCTGGACACGGCCCGCATTGTTAGGAAGTTTCTCTCTCTGGAACCCTGACCGCCGGTAGCTTGGACCCTGTTCCCGATACCGGTGGGCTACTATTTTTTATATTTTTAAATGTTTTTGGTATCTTTTTATTTATAAAAATATTTAAAAATGTAATTTATATGTATGTAAATGAAATAAAGGAAATAATAATAATATGAGACAACATACACACAAGGTCTTCAGGTCCCGAACTAGGCAGAGCCTGTACTACAGTAACCTGATGACTGATATACATACTTATATACATAATACACACCCAGACACAGGTCAAACAGACATGTTCATGCACACAAATGTTTGACTTGTCCGGGAATCGAACCCGGGACCAGTGGCTCAGAAGGCAGGGTCGCTACCAACTGCGCCAACCGGTCAGTCAATAATAATAGTACCTATCTAGTACTAATTAACAATCCGTCTAAACCACACACCGCCGCTTCACCACATGCATGTATACTGTACTGGGCAATATATTGGCGTTCATCAAAATCAGCATACTAGGGTAACATAACACACGAGGAGGTTATTGTTTATAAATGACGCGTTAAGCTGAGTCACAACAATTTTTATGTGATAATTCATATCGAATGATCGTACCTCACTGCTCATATTAAATGGTTCAAATTCTTCAGGAAACACTGTGATAGCTTTCAGGTGACAGAAAATAATGGATTAAACGCTTGCCAGGAATGTTTCTAGTTTATTGTATGATACTAGCATCGCGAGTATTTCGAGTTTTCTCATTCATAAGGGGTTTATTTTCAAAATACATTTCCTTATTTGTGCTAAATAAAGCAATTTCTTCTTTTATATGCTTTTAAAAGTGGTATTAGGTTTCCCATGCGAACCTCCAACCCCTATTTTTCACCAACAATAGAATTGCCAAAACGTATAAAAGTCATGCATCTAACCAAAAGCTCCAATATATTTAATTCCATGCTGCTTACTTCTATCATGGCGGGGCTTCCATCCTCTATTTCAACCGCCTAAGTATTATATGAATACTAATGATGATACATAAGTACGTACCTACTATTTTCACAGAAAAGTGTTCTATGTTTGAGGCATTTTTGATTTCAAGTTTAATTAATTAGAAATAACTTAATACTTCTGTAATACAATTTTTTTTTTGTAAATAGAACTAAACGTGTTATTGGGAACACAAATATAAAAATATCACGAAATTAACAGGAATTGGTTTCTTTGACACAACATCGTGTGCCTCAAACGTTATGATTTGTCTTATGCATTTACAATTAAAAACTTGTAAGTACAAAAATCATTCAAAAACTTTAGAGTTCAAAAGGGCATCTGTGAGACTCGAGCCCACGACCTTCCCCTTTCAAAAAAAGTGATGCTCTAAGTCTATACCATCCAGATGAGCTAGTGTGCCACTACAAAAAGCTTCCAAATACGCGGCCTGTACCGTCCCTCTGAGTGCATTCAGCGACAGCAGCGCCCGACGCCTTCGAAATAAACGGTTGCAGCTGCGGACAGACGCGGAACTACTAACATACGCATGAACCCTTTTGAAGGTCAGAGACAACTCCTAAGAGACAGATAGCATTGATTTTAGTTTAATTTTCGTGTTTTTGGTTTTCATAAAGGATTTCACTCAAACTCAAACTCAACTCAAACTCAAAGCATTTATTTCAATTAAACCATTTACAGGCACTTTTGAATTGTCAAGTGGTCGGTCAGTCAGAAATATGAAGCTAGTTGCCCATTCCAAAGCGTAGTAGGTACCTATGGAGAAGAACGGGCAAGAAACTCCATGGACACTCTTTTAAATTATATTGTTACATAAATATTAGTTACATCATTAATCTTGTATATAGGTATAATTATATGTGAGAACGATGTAAATAAGACGTACACATTGAGTGTCCAGTGTACAGCAAATATAAATTCAAACAAAACAATCCATAATAAAATAATTAAAAATAAGCCGTGGTGGCTAAGAGATGACCAGTCCCAACTGACAGCGCCCGTTCACGAACATGACGCATGGATCAGCACCATTCAGCTCAACCATTTTGAAGGGAGCTAAATGATCCAACACACGCGCCACCGTCAGCGAGACATTTGAGTGAGCATGACATCTATCAGCCGCCAGGACACATTCAAGTCAATGAAAGACATTACCCGGTAAATGGTAGCTCGATAGTACATAGTACTCACACTTGTCCTAAGCAATTATATAATACAAAGGAGATTGAGTTTATACAAAGCAAAGGATGTCTTACAATCTTCAGCAGCTCCAACAGTATTTTCAAATGTTAATCAATTAGTTGTGGTTGTGGAGCAGGACCAGCATTGAGCCAGGCATTTTTATCAGCGATATAATCACCCAACTTATAATATGCCTGGCTGCATAGTGTGCGTTTTATACAAACTTTGAATTTCGTCTCATTCAGTTGAAGTATGTGGGGAGGTATTTTATTGTAACATTTTAAACAGTACCCCATGAAAGATGAGTCCACTTTAGCCAGTCTGAAACCTGGTTGAACTAATAGGTCCCTATTTCTGGTACTATAATTATGTCTATCACCTCTTTTAGTAAAAAGATGTACATTTTTTCTTACGTACATGATGTTTTCATAGATATATTGACAAGGTACCGTCAAGATCTTAATAACCTTAAACAGTTCCCTTAGAGAATCGCGCCTGCGGAGATTATATATGGCTCTGATGGCTCTTTTCTGCAGAATAAAAATAGAATCGACGTCTGCAGCCCGTCCCCAAAGTAAAATACCGTAAGACATGATACTATGAAAGTAACTAAAATAGACTAACCTCGCGGTATCTACATCGGTAAATTGACGGATTTTTCTGACAGCATATGCTGCTGCACTTAGCCGTCCCGCCAGAGATGTTAAATGAGAACCCCATTGAAGCCTCGAGTCGAGCGTGATCCCCAGGAAAACAGTTTTATCGACGAATTCTAGTTTCTCTTGATTCAATACTATCTCACAATCACTACTTTTGACATTAGGTAAAGAAAATCGTATACACTTAGTTTTTTTCCCATTTAATACTAAATTATTAGCAGTGAACCAATTATGGACCTGCATTAGGGCGTTATTAACGTCGTCAAAATTTGTAGCACTTCTTTCTACCTTAAAAATTAAAGAAGTATCGTCAGCAAATAACACCATTTGTGGTTGATTTTTTAATAAATGGAGTAGATCATTAATATACACTAAAAAGAGGAAAGGAACCAATATCGAGCCTTGTGGAACTCCCATTTCTACTTTTAAACTAAGTGAATTGACACCATTTATTTGAAATTGCTGCTGCCTATCCTTTAAATAAGATTTTACTAGACTGAGCGCAAGTATTCCAAGTCCATAATGCTCAAGTTTCAAGAGCAAGGTTTCGTGATCAACGCAATCAAATGCCTTGGAGAGGTCACAAAAGATTTCTATGGGGTCTTGGGCCTCTTCCCACGCCGTAAATATGTGTTTTAATAAGGTGACCCCGGCGTCAGTCGTACAACGTCCCTTGGTGAAACCATACTGTTGATTGTGTAAGATTTTATTTGTGTTAAAATGAATGAGCATTTGATTAAGCATTACCTTTTCAAATACCTTGCTGAAAACTGGCAACACGGATACGGGTCTATAATTATTGGTGTCTTTGCTGTCCCCGGATTTGAAAAGTGGTATTACCTTACTGTATTTCATTAAATCCGGGAAGACTCCTTGATCCACACACAAATTAAATATGAAGGCTAAGTAAGGCGCTATAGTGTCAATTATGGATGTACGGACTTTAATGGACATTCCCCAAAGATCTTCAGTCAATTTGATCTTGATTTGCTTAAAAGCTTTTATTACTGTTATGGGGTTAATATGCTTAAAGTTAAATTCAATCGGGCAGACCGAAACGTTCGCCCTTACTAAATCAAAAGCGAGCGTGGGCGAGGAATTTAAAGTGTCAGTAGTTTTAATTGGGATACTGGTAAAGAAATTTACAAATTCATGAGCAACTTCTTTGCTATCGCAAATGAGACCACGTGTCGTCTCCAGTGTATAATCAGAATTATGCTTTTTGTTCCTGTTCGTTTCATTATTGATAATTTTCCATACAGTCTTTATTTTATTGTCTGCTGATTTGACCTAGTTGCTAATGTATGAGGATTTGGCTGCCTTACAAGTGTTCTTAAAAATTTTAGAGTAAGTAGCAACAACAGCAACACTTACGTTCACAAAATTAAATAAACATTATAAGTTAAATATTAGTTATAATAGTAGCCTAGGTATTCTCCTACTGCGGACCAAAGGCCTTCTCTAATACAGAGAAGGCATGAGCAATGAACACGATACACGTGCTCAATTGACGGTTTCAGATTAAAATTTACAGTCCAGTTTCTTCACGAATGAACTTAGAAAGTATATCTGTAATTGAATAAGTCACAATGTGGTATTTTGCACAGTTTCAAACCATCCTGTTGCTTAAAAAGCTGACGCCTTAACATCTGGGCTATCACGTGGCGACCTTTAAATTCAAGTTCCTGAAAGCCTCTTAGTGTAACATGAAAGCCTAGTGCTTCGAATATTGTACGGTCTGGATGGATCAATACTGTGTCCCAAGCGCAAGGCACCATCAAGCGGTTTCCATGACAACGATGCAACTAGAGTGAAGTACGCTGTACACATGGAGTCTGCTCCCACTCCCCGAGAAAAATATAAATTACAACATAAACAAATGCGTAGCCCGATTGAAACTATTCCATTTCATTCACTGTTTAATTCTGCTCCAATTGTAAGTCATTTCTCATTGCAATCCTGTTATTTTTCTAAAGATATTGGCCAATAAAATGTCAAACTATCCCTGAACTGCCCTATTCTGAGGTGCTGCCCTCGATTAATAACACAAATATAGACTGAACGACACGGTTGACAGAGACAAAATTTACTGATATTTATTCAGTGTTTTATAACGCTTCATTTTCTAATATATTTTTTTAACTTTCCTGTCAGAATCCTCAAGATAACTGCTAATGAAGTTGGAAAACCTACCTTTACCAAGGACACCGTGCTTGGAACTAAAGATTCACGTATCAAAGTGACTACAGAATGCAAGCAAAGGTAGACTTTAGCTCGATGTTGTTAGAAATAAATTTCCTACGGCACTATGGCAATACTTGTTACGTTGCTAAGATCTCAACATTCCCGTATCACCCTTGTAATGTCCATGTGCTCCTAGTATTGTACTACGTATTTAAGCTGACTTCTAGTGTTTGATAACGAACTGAGACTACGCCGGCGCACGAGATTTAGTCTGGATCAGGAATGCGGTACAAACGAAAAATATTTAGACATACAATAAAATAGTAACTTAATAAAAACAGATTTGGTTATCCCTCAAACTATAATTAGGTATTTTTATTTTATTTTAAATAATATCATGAAAAACACTTCGATACATGAATCTATGACATTGACGACCTTATCTTGAATTAAATCACTTGACTGCATTATCAATACTTTTTCTTTTTATTACGATTTCGTGATCCCCGTCAACTTTATAAAAAAAAAAACTGTTGTGTTATATCAAAATAAACAAATAAACCTATGTGTATGTATTGCCACCTAGTGGTAGGAATGTGTACTACACTATTTTTGTCGACGTCCATGTTTGATTAATACAGTGCTTCTTTTGTCACTGCACACGTTGTTTCATTTTAAAAACATTTTAAATGATAAACTGGTTACTTTGTGTTAGGTATTATAAACCGATAAATAGACGATACAATACAGGGGGCCATAAAATACTATCTATCTCCTTTCAATATGCTTGTATTGAAAGGATATAGATAGTATTTCAGTCCCTTTTTACAAACTAAGGGCTGATTTTTCAAAAGTCAGATATTTTTTATCTGAGGAATAATTAAGGTGGTTTGACAATAATAAGAAAGCATACTGTTAAGTTAATATAATCTTAAGTTTTTAAGAATAATCTTAAACACGTAGAGTGTTAGTTCCGGCTCCAAGGAAACGGATCGCAATACTCCGCACCTATACTAGGAGATCATGCTATTAGAGAAGGTGTCAAGGGTGAATTGATTCGAACAATCTCGCGCCAAAAGTTGCTACATAAATTATGTAGAACTGAAATGAACACACCTTTTCCAGTATAATCATTTCTGTATTTCAATTCTTGCACACATACAAACCTGGTTGAATATCTACAATATCTTCGAAGATCGAAAAGAACTAACTTTTCTAAGTAAGTTAGTTAGTTTCTGCTAGGCGATGCTCTAATCATATTCCGTTTCGTTTAAAACCAGTATATTTTCGGTATCTGTCAAAACTTCATGACTACACTGATACAAAAATCATTTGATGCAAACCACATACTTTTAATTATATATTTGGTATTTGTAATCAATACATATCTTATAAATATTTGGAAATCATGAGACAACGTACATTATGTGTCTGATATTGTGATATGTACGCGTTTAACTATAAAATAATAACATTATTGTGCAGGTGATTGATTTTTATACCTCATAATTATTTTAATAATCTTTGTTAATTATAAATTACAAGCTTTAATTAGATTGCGCAGGATAGCATGGTTGTGATCACGAGTTGTTATATTTTATTCTTAACTTGTATACTTCAGGGCGATACAAGTACAGCCTTAGTGGCCTCAGGAGGATAACTTTGTATCAGCAATCTTAAATTTGGTATTTACATTCTGAACCAATGCAAATAAAGTATTTGTTTGAGTGCACAACTGCACACAGTGATAGCTAGCGTACGACCTTGGTGACGTCACGTATTCGGGATAACGCCCTTGATATTTTGAGTATCTCTTCAACTCGGATCCTCGTATTATGTAAAGCAGGGCAAAATTTTGTAGACCGAATTTGTATGTTATATATATTTAGTTGCTTGTATGCATGTGGCATCTATATTCACGCATGCGTTCAGGGTGTTGTTTCACGCGCAGCGTAGAGGAAACTACTGCATGTTGCTGCTTATAACAATTAAATAATCATCCTATGTTTCCTCCGAGTCTTTTAAGCTAGTACTTTCTAAGCTGGCTTACACAAGGTAAGCTAAAAGACCCATGGCTTAACACCAAAGTAGAATAAGAAACATAATTTAATCCGGTAAACTATGAAAATAATATGAACGAAAATACATTTATTTGCATTAAATGTGACGCATAAAGAAAACAACCATGCAAACACAAAAAGAACATGTTGGCTAGGGGGGTTGACTACTTTCAACCAATTTAAGATATCATTTAGGTTACACATGCTGTTCCGACGCAAAGTACTTACTTGTTTTCTGCACTACTTTCACGATGGGAGATAATACTCTTAACTAATTCTGTTTGAAGTCAGATGTCCAATTCCCGTAATTAAAAACGTTCAAATTCAAGTCGCAATCTCATCTCAGCGACAGTCTAATGTCAAAAATGTAGGTAAACGCTATACAATTTTTGACAGATTGACACTGAGATTAGAATGCGAACGTTCTTAAAAATACGGGAATTGCCCCTCTGGTGTTTGTAAATTTATGCCCGTTTTCATTGACTCATTTGAGAACTTACTCTTATAAGCTGACATAATTAATCTTCTCTTTATTATTTCTACAGTAAGTAACCTTTACTTTTATTGCAAAAAAAAATCTGAAGGTATTTAAAAAAGTGCTAACTGTACCGTACGACTTATCAAATAAATGGGCTTGTTTTGACGGTCTATTTTTTTATTTTATTATTGCCCTGTGCCTCATGCTAGTCAAATCTATAAAATAATAGATTCGTTGAACCAGGACCCGGTGAATACTAGCATGTAGTCCTCTGTACCCTCTAGACGTGTAATATTCACACATCTGAACGCCGGATATTCACCTGTATGCACTCGTGCGACAGCGATATGCATATTTTGCGAGAGGGTATGCAACAGCAGTATCAAGGGGAAATGCAACACTCACGAGCATTACTTATGTGTGCATCATACGGTTTCTGTATTACACGTCATTTGTAGTAGAGCTTCTGTGTGTGCACTCGAGCAACGCTGAAGTTCGGTTCGGCTTATGAACTTTTACCGTGGAACTTCACTGTCACGGTAGACTGCACGTTACCACGTTATCATTAAAGAAAGAATTGAGCTGAAGATTTTTTACTTTTATGTGATAACACGATTTTAAACTGATCAAATATAATTGTCTAAGTGTGGGTGTACTATAAACCTCTAACTATTCCTTCGGGAATATAGGGGCGATGCTCTTTTATGTTACGTGTTGTTAAAAGTCTGTGTTTCTCAACTTAAACACTAACTAAAATGGACCGTTTCATAAGTAAAAACTAATAAACATATTTCGAAGGGAAAAAAAAATCGCCCGTGATAACCGTTGTGTAGAGAGTTCTGTAACCATTTGTAAGTTTATTTACGTTTTCCCTGCCGTTTAAGAGATAATTAGAATTATCATACTAGCCTCATACAAATTGTTCTTCTTATCGACATGGAAACTCACAGAACAGATAAAAGAGGTTATACTATTATTATTATTACCTCTTTTATCTGCTCTGTGTGGAAACTGCACCCAATGCCACATTATTGGATATTCGATTTTGCCAGCCACAACGCTACGAATGTGGCTATGAATTTCACGCGATCGATGCCGCGGGTAGAAGCTATAAATAATAATAGAACTGAGATAATAATGCATTATATGGCTTTACTACCGTTATATTATCATTACCGTTATATTAAACTACCAGGATAGCATAACTGAAAAGGAGTGGCTTTGTACAAAGTTTGTGAAGTTTCATTGATTAATGTAGTTTAGTGCACAAACACTACAACATATTTTCCAATCGTCCTACCTACAAAATTCCATCGACTATTCCTATAAATACGATTAGTTTGCAACGCTCTAAAAAATATTTCATAATGCCTATTTTTTTCTGCTGCATACTAATAACAAACGAGACTCTTCAATACCGTTTGTGAGGAACAAATAAGAACACATGGGATGGAGTCACGGGGCGCATCTGTTGCCACGGAAATGGTACGCTTGCCAGGAGTACTAGCACAACATGAATCTGAAAGAGTGACTAGCTAATAAATGACCAACCTGCTTCCTTGTATCCTGCCAGATGGTGACCTTCACATGGTGGATTTAGTAGGAGAACAATGAGAGACGTCAAACAAACCGTGTATACCGAGTAAACATTGAAATTGGAGATTGCCTTTAGCTCGATTAATGAGGCAACCCCCTAACCGCTTTAGGCTGTTTCACGTTATCTAATTTTTTTTACAATGGGGTCTTTAGCGAAGTTTAATCGATGACTATCCAAGATAACAATAAAATTCACGAAAATATTAAGTACTGAAGAGGAATAAAGGACCCCACCTAGAAAAAAAAATAAGGAAAATAATCGCGTACAAAATGAAACTTCTTACTTACTACTTACTTTTAACTGACTAAAACCTCTCGTTGTAAAAATTGATTGGCAAAGAAGCAAATACAGAAGAAAATATTGTAAAGGAAGAATGGTGGTCAACTTGTCAATTTAGGTTATACTTTTAAGCACTTACATCTTTGCCGTTTTAACCGACTTCAAAAAGGAGGAAGTTATAAATTCGGCGAAATTTGTTTTTTCTTGTATGTGTACTCCGTTTACCCGTGATTACTGGCCTCATTTACGTGATTCATTATTTGGTGGAGGATGGCGGGTGGTCCCATATCGATTTTATTTACTTCGTTTGGGTTTAGTTTTTGAATTAGCTTGAATAAAAAGTATGTAATGCATTTTGTGTATATTCTATTGTTTACATTGCAAGTAGTCGTTTAAGTACGAATTTGTGTGGGGTTGGTACCACAACAAAAAAGTATACAGAAAAATAAGAATTAAGCTTCTGTGAAAAATAACTTTGATTGCGGAAGTCGGTTGCAAAATAAAAATACAAAACCAAAGACAGTAAAGCAACCGACTTCTGAAATTAAAGTAATTTTTCACATTGTAGTGTTTTTTTTTGAAAGATGAACTAAAAATATCCTGTCACCTACCCTGCATCCTTTAGTATAGTTACTCCTAACTTTTAGAATTGCATTTTGGTGACTACTTCACTCTTAAAGAAAATACAAATAGTTTCATTAGTAGGACCTTTGTGTGAATATACCTATTTAGATATTTTTTATTGTATTAACCAATAATAATTTGGTCATAGGTAAGCTGTTATTTTATAAGCATTATAGTGATACTTTAACTTAACAAATTGGACGTCAAACGGGGTGAATAGGGACGCAGGGGTGAATAGAGACGAAACTTTAGAAGGGATTTTAACCTTGAAATAATATAGTTTATTCCAAAAAGGACTCTTAATGTGTTTATTGTAATATAATTAACGATTAAGTGCTCTTGTTGGGGTCAAACTAAATTATTTCAAGGTTAAAATCCCCTTTAAAGTTTCGTTTCTATTCACCCCTGCATGCCTATTCACCCCGTTTGACTGTATTATGTCTGTAAAGGCAGACCAAAGTTGACACATTTGCCTTTTCTTTATTTTTAATGATTTATATTTTAATATAGTGGCTTTACAATTCCATGGATTATATTTTTTATTTCTTGATTTTCAAGACATTTGGTGTATCTACAGCACTTTATTTTTTTCGTATTCATTCCATTGTGTGCTGATTGACGGCCAAACTGTTGCTATCAGGTTCGATATCGCGTCCCCTGAAATACTAGGGACTCAGAACGAATCGAAGCTGGACTCATGTTTTTGGTTTTATGGTATGTTGTTCATAAAAGTTCTTATTACAACGCTCGAGGGATCAAAATTGCAATGAATAAATTCATGCAAACTGCAACAGAACTCTGTTAGTGCCCCCGTACAATGAAGGAGAATGAACACAAACTGTAATTTCGATGACTTTGCAAAATCTGAATACAAGTATTTTGGATACATTGGATCAGTCTGGGATAATTTTAGGCCTGAATTATGTCTGCTTTAGCATTGTACGCGAAGTTCATTATAGAATGAGATTGAGGTAAGGTTAAAGTTATGTTGCTACGACGTGACTGACGTCATTACTACGGCAGCTACGCGATCGTAGCACTCGTAGCTGAGTGGATAGCTAAGCATTGTCTATCTTCCCGTGTGAGAAACTATCAAATTTCTACGTTATCATTATTAGTACTACATCAGACCTCAGCTGGACAATGAACTCTCCAATATAACGCCATTTAAGTTGATTCTCCGTTACGCTTATTACTTTATAAGTTCTTAGTGTCAAGCTGGAAGTATCCACGTGGACTGTGCCATAAAAGCGAGTTTGCTTGTAGATGATGTAGCTCGTTCTAATCACGTACCCAATTTTAGTGTAAAGACAAACTGCATTTATGCAACATACAAGGAGTCATCACCTTTTATAATAGGAGACTTTATTTTCAAACTTTACGAGTAAAATTAGATGAAACACCCCGCTGACCTTCTTAACCAATCAAAAGCACGACTACGCCCAAATTAAATCAACCCTAGCATAAGGTGCTGTGACCCCTCCCAACGCCCGCGCGAATGTTAATGGGCTACCAGGACTGCAATACCTTTGAAGAGTTTAAATTAAATTGACTGCATCGTACTTTACACCTACCTTACCTTGGTTGCCTGTATAACATACAATTGAGGACCTTGAAAGGACGTATATTATAAGATCTGTGAATATAATGTTATATAAAAGTTAAGCTTAATCATAAATCAATCATCACGTACATTTTATTTATACCAAATACTGTGATGTTATTCCCTAGTCAAAACACAATGCCGAAACTTAAAAAGGCATGATTTAGATTTTTCCGTTTGAACATCTGATAAACCATTTACATTTATGTAAACATTTTCTATGTCACTTTCCGTATAGCTCAGTCAAACCAGAATGATATGGCATAACTGCGGAATGAGAGACAATAAGCTGTTTTTTTTACATACAATGGTGTATCCAAAAATTCAGCTTCATGTCTCTTTTCCTCCTACTTCGTTGGTCTAGTGGTCGTTACTGCTGAGTATGAGGTTCTGGGTTCGATTACCGAGTCGGGCAAAGTGTTATTCAGTTTTTCCATCTGGAATTTCTTAGCAGCCCGAAGCTAGATTTGTGCTCGGTCGGTTGACGGCAATAGGCTCACACTCTATAACATGGTAACAGCTGGAGAAAACTAGGTGTACTATGATGTACACCTCTGCTTTGGCGGAGATGTACACATAAAATAAAAGCAGGACAGAAAAGATGAAGGTGTAAATATTTTCGTGTGTATTCGCCGAAGGACCACCATTTAAACATTCCTAATGTTTGAATGGTGGTCCTTCGGCGAATACACACATAAATATTTTGTTTTTTTGCCAAGATTATCAATACCAAGTTTCAAATTTGGTTTTCAAAGTAGTTCTAGAGATTAGCGCGTTCAAACAAATAAGTTCTATCTCTTCTCCAATTCATATAACATGAAGAAAATTTGTATATCGCGTATGTAGTGGTACCGCATGCAGGAAGGCCACGTCGTAAGTAGCATTGTGCGCTAAAACCGAGTCGTTTCGCAATGTTAATGTTACTAGGAGCCCATAAAGCAGCAGAAGATTTAAACAAAGGAAAGCATGGTCAAAACACGTGGACAGCTTACCCATGCGCATGCGTGAAAATACAAAATCAATGTCACGCTGGGGATAAGAAACATCAAACTAATAATAACAAAAGGGAAGAACTTTTATCACTAAATGTAGATAATATTTATCATTAGCACTTAACCGGTTGAATGCCGTAATAACAGAAACAATTCAAAAGTGATTGTGTCTCGCGTCGATCCATGTTCCATCATACGAAGGGTCAATCACTGTTAGAGGTGGTGGTGACAGGGCTGTCAGATTCCCATAAAAGAAAACGGCTGCTGTTTCGTTTTGCTATGCGTGAGATTGTTGTACGCCTGAGTACCTTCACGTCTTCAAGTTGGTCATGAGCCTCGTATGACGACGTAGACAGAGAATGCTATAATTATGACGAACCCAGTCGCTGTCAAACGTAAGTCATCTGCGTTAGAGTTGGGCATAATACATTAATATTAAATTGCATATAGTAAAGAAATTTTTGTTTTGTCATGTCGTGAAAACCGTGGAAAGAAGGGGCGAGACGCTAGTTTCAAATAAATTTTAGGCTCATGGATGTTGAGCACAACGTGAGAATTATAAAATTCTCTGTCACTGTGTGACCCTAAAGTTCTGTATCGTTGAAATGCGTCGTTGTTGCGAACAAATGAGAATAATAATAATGTTTGCCCATGCTATTTTGTAGCCTAAGAATATAATGTAAAAAAATTGCACGTGCACTAACTGTCGCAGTTAGTGGAGTAATATGGGGCAACATTGCTCCATAGTGTTTCACTTCCTCCGGCAATAGTATGCAATAATTGTCCGTGTAACTACAGCTACTAACTTTAAATAAGTCGATTTCAGTAGGTAAAAACAATAAAACCAATTTATGTTACTCGTCCGTAAATCGTGGTTCCTAAGGAAGCTTACCTGCATGCTCCTCGACAGTCCACCAGTCTGACCGGGGAGCAGCGGAACTTCATTCTTATGCCGTCATTCGAAGAACACCTTGCACGGCAAGCCTTTACGTTTACTATTGCTGTTTTTTACTTACCTGAAGACAACAAAATATTTCGATGCTGAGTTTGTATCATGTTAACATGAAATATTTATTGCGCAAAAAGCTAGAAATGCATTCGCTTTACTACTGCAAGATATTCACATAAAATATTTTAAGAATAATTCTACAAATCACATAAAGAAGATTGAGCTATCTGAAGCGTGTGGATGGCATTACGAGCAAAACATGTTACGCTTGCGCTGATCCATCGCCTGTTGGTTTTATCGCCAACACAAAGGCTCTCGCAGTCGAACACATATAGGATTATCGTTGAGTTTGTATGCCGTCCACACTATTTGCATTTTATAGGTATATTACCTACACGATACATTAAATTACACATTATACACTTCTGGACCCGGCTTGATATGCAGCATTATCACCAATGGCTGTAATTGGTATTGGTGACGTTTACATTTTCTTTCTACTTTATATTTTTCTAGGGTAAGAGTACAACTGGAGAACTGAGCAAAATGGGGTTAAAACTTTCCAATTTCGATAATAATATATGATCTGATACTTTGTGTAAATTGACGATAAACTTATCATAATGCGCACTAAGTTTGATAAAAACATGGTCCGAGTGGTTATATAATTATTTTCTATTTATCTCTAAGGATGAACCGTAATTACTATTTTCAGTAAAATTTTGGAGAAAAGCGCAATCTGCAGTGCCAAAATATTGAATAGGTAGGTACGTTTAATTTACAATAGACAGTGCTTTCATCAAAAAATTATTTAGTACAAATATAACTAGATTAATGGAAATTATAAAAATATTCGATCAGTTTTATGTATGCTATCAATAATAATTTTAATAAAAAATATAATTTAATGATCAGAGATTTTTATTTGCTCTTTATTAATTTTTTTCTATGGCAATAATATTTTTAACACTGTCAAATGAACCTGCAAAGATATTTCAATTTGCTATATTTTTGTGTTATCTGCGTTAGAGACGCTGGGATGTTCATACAACCCGGATGGTAAGTGCTTTCTACCTCAAGTTCATAGTAGGTACTTACTTAATATTACTTATTAGTACTTACTTACTTCAGATCTACAGTTAAAAAACCAGCGTCGGGCACAAGTAGCCTGGCATTTTAGTTAAATAAACCTCATTGTGACTCACATTGTGAGTTTCTAGCCCATCCTTCTCCTTAGGTACCTACTACGCTTTGGAATGGGCTACTTACTAGCTGCATCCTTCTGACTAACCGACTCCTTGACAATTCAAAAGTGCCTGTAATTAATTGGTTTATCCTAATCCTAACTAGTATTATAAATGCGAAAGTAATTTTGTTTGTTTGCTTTCACGTTAAAAACGGCTGAACGGATTTGGATGAAATTTGACACACAGACCATGACCTGGGTAAGAACATAGGCTACGTAACATCCTGGATCGTAGACGAAATCGCGGGCAACAGCTAGTTTAAAATAAATGCTTTGAGTCATTAATAAAGATTGCTGCTTATATTACTCTGACACAATATTATATTTTATTTTCAGCTGTGCCTCCCATTGCTGGTGTTATAGTCGCAGAACATAACTATTGCAGAAACAATGGCAGACATCAAATACAGCTACTTAACGGAGACAAAAGTCAGTGCCTACCATTGTAGTTTCTTACTTAGGCTTTTAAAAAAAAGGTTCTTTAAATTTTATGCATACAGGGAAATACAAAACTCATAAGTATAAATTTGCTTCATATTTCACAATAAAAGTAGCTTACTTACTTACTACTTACCGTCGTATGGCAGCCAAGATTTGCTGTAATTTTGATGGTGAGTTTGTTTCGAAAAAAAATCTGCCCTGCAGCTAGGATACGGCTCTAAAGGGGGCTGTGAGGCTGCCGTACACGCCTTGTCGACCTACCTAAATTCTGGCAAAGGAGAGGTCATCCTAAAGGTTGACATAAATAATGCTTTCAATTCTGTTTATAGGTTTGTTTTATTCTGTTTTTACCTTGCTGGCAGAAACTAAAAAAGAAATACCCCAAATCTATAGTTCCCTTTGGCAATGCTACAGACATCCTTCTAAATTACTGTATCGGGACCACCTTTTGGAATCTGCTGTTGGCTGTCAACAAGGTGACCCCCTCGGACTAGTGATTTTTAGTTTAGCCATTCACCCAATTATTGGACAGCTAAATTCAAAATGTAACGTTTTTTTTTTCGATGTAGAAGCTGTTTTAAAAGACCTACAATTCTTAAAAAATGAACTTCATTCCATTGGCCTTGATCTCAACCACTCGAAATGTGAACTTAATATGGCGGACAGTACTGACAGACATCTGACACTCCCCAAGTTTAACGCAATAGCTCCAGTAATCAAAATTATTGAAAAAACCTCTCTTCGTCTTCTTGTGTCTCCTGTCTTCGAGAATTCCTTTCCCGTTTTTATTGAGGAAAACATACAAAATTTCAAAGACGTTTCTGAAAGATTGTTCCAAATTAACATGCATTCGCCCTAATCCTAATCCGTTATTGCTAATTCGGCCCTAAATTAACATATTTCCTTCGCGCTTCCCATTTATGGAAGCACACTCACCTTTTAGACAAAATGGACTAAATTATTCGATATACATTAACTTCGATTTTAAATATGGCCATGGACGACCGAGCTTGGATACACGCTACTCTTCACATGCTTATGGGAGGCCTCGGCGTCTCGTTTTTTTTAAGTTAAAAAACGTGGAAGTTGGTATGTTTATAAGAATTTTTTTTTGTATTATCGTATTTTAGAAACACATCTCCGTAGACCTATGTTATCTATAGGTATACATAAATAAGTAAATCTCAAACGTCATGCGTTATACGTACGGATACATCACTCTTTTTCCCCACGCAGAAAAAAATGTAAGAGCAAACGCATTATGATGTCGCCTGATCCAGTCTATCCATTATTTTTTTCGAGACTCAGACTATTTTCGAGAGTAGAGTCGTGGGCCATTCATTGAACGGCATTTCACTATCAGACGTCTGTGGTTCAAATAAAGTTAGTCGAGGATCATTTTATTACAAAACGACTCATACAAATTAATTATCTAGTACATTTTGACGTCCAAAAGTGCCTGAACTTGAAATTATTGATTCGACTTCTTTGAGTCGGTTAAGTTTTTCAAAATAAACTAAACGCATTTATTTCAATTAAACCATTTACATGCTGTTTTGTACAGTCAAGGAGCCGGGCAGTCAGAAAAACGAAGCTAGTTGTCCATTCCAAGTCGTAATAGGTTTCTATGGAGATGAATGGGCCAGAAACTCCATAATTACTCAATTAAATACGAGCGCTGAGCAGTACATTTTCAAATTATGTTGAATAATGCACTTTATAATGTTGTTACATAAAGTGCAAGGTCGTACAAGCATCGATGCTTGCATCAAACGAATCCTTTGTTGTACCACGATCGGGGTCACTCATGCTATTGTTAATTTTGCTCTCTAAGACACTGATACAAATGGTAGGTAGGTTATTGGATACTGGAAGTTGGCATGGTCTAAGATCAGTGCTGTAATTGCGTAACACACCCATAACGATAATTCCTTCAAAACCCTTGGATAGTGATTGAAAGGGTGTTATGCAACGAGGGGGGGAGGGATAAATCGTGAGCACAGCTTTAGAATAAAAAAATAAGATACATAAAAAAGAAAACCATGGCAATGCATTTTAGGCGTTTATTTTTATTTATCACAGTAGTTAGCAAATAGGTACATTTATTAATTATGTTAACAATAACAAAAAGGTTGCGCTAGCTCTTTTTGTCGTTTCTACCGTCGACGGCATGCTATAATAATATAATATAGCCTTTATTTCCATAACCAAAATACAATAAAATTACATTTAAATGGGTTTACACTTTCCTACATGGTTATGGCCCCTTTTCGGGTACAGGCCTCCTCCACGGCACGCTATAGCCGATGCTAATTGAAAGCGCGACATGTGACATTTAGTTACACTGAAAAGTTTAAATAACATTGATTGACGCACGGTCGTGACATGTATCAACAACAACAACATTGTTACCCCGCGTTGTTAGTTGCTGTCCAAACGGCGCGCCAATTCAAAGATGAAGTTACTTTAGTTAAACATGATTTGGAAAAATACTCACCTACGCTTTGACATAAGAAAGCGATGCAGCCGAATAAATATTGCAATAACAATGACAAAGACTTCTTAAGACCATTGCTACTTATAATAGTGACGGCATCGCTATATGACGGACAACATTTTTACATAGTGCCTTATTGTGTCCGCCGCATTATACCGGCCATTAAAACGAAGGTAAACGAGCATCATTACAGTCACGTAACGACTAACAAAAATACAATCATTTGGCCTCACTTCTTTGGAATCCAAAGCTTTACAATGACTTAATTAATAACACCATTCGCTAGCCGATAATTATAATATCTATGATATACAATTTCAAACGTTCAGGCAGCCCGGCAGCCATAGTATGGAAAACCGGGTGACATCTACCGGTTAATGCCACGTATTACAGAGTTCAAGACTCAGGTAATAAAACTAGTCTCAATCAATCAAATGTCTTTAGAATAGTTTAAAGTTATGTTTGAGTCTTGATCGAGAATCGCTACGGGCTTCAGTCTTAAGGCGCACCCCAACGACAATAGTTTCTGCAAATTGTGGCTACAATATTTTCGAGTATGGCTCGGCCATACCAGCAATACTTTTATTGCAGACTAGCGACCCGTGCCCGCTTCGCACGGGTGCAACGGCATCATGTCAAAATATCGAGATTTCTGTGCTATATCTAAACCGGCGCAAGGTGGTATAGTGGTGGTGGTGTAGTACAAGGTGGTGTAGTAGTGTATAGCCATATACTACTACACCAACATCCTACTACCTACACCTGTAGGTAATACACCACCACCATGCTACCCTGCGCCGGTTTCCCGGCAGTCTGAACGGAAGACTAAAGCTAACACAAAGATTAATTACGACTTAAAACATTAACGTTAATCAATCATGAGGACTAAGCACAGTCATGGAAATTAATTGTTTAGGAAATTGACACCCTACATCGGTTTGTTGTGATTATAGCAATTTCAAACAACTGTCAAAGAAGACAGTTGTGATTTGAATATAGGGACAATTTAACTCGGTAGTCCATTTTCTAAACAATCAATTTTCCTGATTTTACAAATATATGTAATGTTAATATTACAGATGTACTAAGTAAAGTTAGTTTTTACAAAATTCGCTTATTATGCAGTTTATCTTCACGTTTTGTTTGAGGGATGAACAAACATCAAACACTTAAAATTTTAACAGGGAACGACTATGCGCCACGCGAACTATCTTTCACATACATTTATGGTCTCATTCCGATCGATTTCACAAAATAAAACGTCACTTTCTTTACTACTATCCTCTTTTCTTCCACTTCCGTTGCCATAATTTAATTTCAAGTTAAAAACAATTTTATGAACTTATTTCTATCGCAAAATACGTAACTTGCGGATAATACAACGACCTTACTGCTACTGAATGCTGCAGAATGCTGCGAAACTATTTGTAACGACTAGTGTATGTTCTTTCCCGCTCTCTCACTAGTTAGCCAGGTATTGCTTATTCAGTCTTGCGTACTAGGGGAGTCATCATAGCCAGCTTGACTCATGGCTGCGTTGCTCTAGTTTATTTTGCGGTGTTCTTTGAGGTGAGGTATTGATCTTTGAGACAACTAAATCGTGTGGTTTTCGTTATCATAAATATGTCCTAAATTGATCAGTTTAAACCGCACCAGACTGTACCTACATCATCGACTGCGTGATTTTTTATTATTATCTTGAATAAACCTCTAGAAGGAACTAATAAAGAAGCATGTTCGATATCATATTGTGAGCACTAAAAAGGATTTTCGTTATAGAAAATATTATTAATGAAACTGTCATCGGTTGATGAGCGGGTTTTGTACCTATTGTAGTGAAATAAAAATGAAAATTCACCACTTTAACACGTAAAATAACCGGAGACGAAAATTCATGTAGATCAAGTTACAAAAAAAACCTCAAAAAAGACTTCTACTTATGTTTTTTTAATTTTTTACGTTGGTCAGGTCGAAAATTCAAAAAAAAATCATAACTTGAAAACGATGAAAAGTCGCGGAACATACATGTGGGTGATTCGGTTACCCCACGATGCGAGGGATCTACATTTTTTTTGGACGTCAATTTTCCGGCTACTCTGTATAAGGCCGCCAGTAACAGTCACAATACCCGCCGTACTAGTTGATACTTTATCATTATTTATTACACATATACATACGGCAGTCGCTCCATGTAAAATACTGGTATTCAGCTGCATCGGTTAGACTGAAAGTCGACCCCAACCTAGTTGGGAAAAGGCTAGGCAAATGATGATGATATACATACTGCATGGAATTACTATTGTACTAGTTCAACTGGAATGCTTACAAGCCAAGAAAAGTCGGTCTTCAATGAGTTTAGTGTGTCTTTTTATAAGGTAAACTAAACAAATATTTACTTGAAAAGTAGGACACGATCGAAAAGTTAAGAATAGGTATTACGTTATTGACGAAATGTATTTCATCGTGACAGTAAAAAATTAAAAAGTATATTGTAATTGTCATTTACCAACCCAGTGTATGGTAATCGGTGATACGGTTTTGGCGTTTTTCAATCTCATATTATACCGACATCCATTTAATTTCATGTTGTATTTAATCAATAAATATTTTAGTTGTTATTTAAATATTTTACATAATGTATTCTTTTTCTATTCCGCTATTTCTAGCTCGCTATATGCAATAATTTCATAGTCCGAGATAAATGAACGTTACTTAGCCCGTACTGTTTCTTTTTTTGATAAATGTTTCCATCTATATCTTGCACTTTTAGATTGAGAGTTGCGCGACAGTGACAAGAATAATGCTTAGCTAAGGAAGTAACGTTTTTAAATTCCGGTCGGTGATTTCCTTAGTTCCACTTTTGGCCACTGGTTTAGATAAGTTCGTGGCGGCGTGGCGACTTGGCGGCTGACCGAGGAAGATAGAACCGCCACTCTCCGCGTGCGGGGGCATTAAGCCTCGCCCATCAATTTACTAGTAATTTGCAAGATAAGGTTAAACGAGAACAATCGTGCCACTCGGCGGTCATTCGTTTCTTGAAAGTCATTACCTACTTACGATTAGTTTACGTACGTTTCGTATACGTTTGGTTTTCAGAATCATATTTCTACTAGTGTTCAAGTTTTCATTCAGAACTTCAACTCGAAAACATTTTTTTTTAAACGTGTATATGTCGTATGTCTACTTAATATAATATAATTCATGCTTCAGTCAGGATGTCAAGAAAAGTCTGACCTAATCACAGAATCTAATTATTTGTTTAAACTAATTATGTCATAACTATAATAAGTAGTCTACTTTAAAATATTTCTCTGCAATTTAGTTTTATATAAACCATACCTACAATTTACATTCTAATAGTTATCAGTATGTAGTAAATATTTGGTGATTAAGTAGGTAGTAAATATGTACCTACATTGTATCAAATTACTACTAATGCGGTGTATTCCTAAAAACTTTCTATTGAATCATTTGCATTTATGAATCTCTTCTGAAATTTTGAATAGGTAGTATTCTATCCTACATCTGTTGATGACTGTTAAACAAAAAAAAAATACACTTACCTATTATTCATGTATGCCGTAAACTTTAAGATTGTTAAAGTTACTGTTTCGTTTCGTGTTATCTCAAACACCATGATATCTTTACATTTATGCTCTGCTACATTCCGGAAAAATACTGCTGCCCTTGTACCGTAGTCTTGTTACTTTCCCTTACCATAGATAATGAGTCTTTTCGGAGGTTTGCTGCCGCAGAAAATCGGCTATAGGTAATTTAAATAAAATAAATCTGATTACTAGCTGGCTTAATGACTGACAATCAAAAGTGTACTTGACGAAAACAATAAAAAACATTGACAGGTTTTCTTACATTAGATAAGTGACTTCAGCAGCCAAACTCGAAACCATGAAGGTGCTGATGTTTCACAACATTTTCCTACTTACAGGACGCTTATAGGTTAAAGTTTGGCTTAGGCCCTGGCTTCTCCCACACTGGCTGCCAATAAGTACTTTGGAATTCACCCAACTTACACAATCGCTATTTCTAAATTTTAATAGACATTACACCTCCTACAAAGAAAACAGTGCTTTACAGCCGAACTCTAAACCTCGATTAGATTTTGGCCGATGAATTTGGAGATAATGGCGAATGCTTAATGAGACATGTTTATAATTTTAATATTTTATTTTCTATCCCCTTAGGTTACCGCTACCAGCGTGACTTATGGTCGATATCTTATATTATTTTGATGTGGATCATTTTAAGCCGGTACCAATAAAACAACGTTTTCAAATGTAGCCTTCCAAATCTCTCAAATATAAAACTTGTGATTTAAAAACACCTGTACACACTAAACACTCCTAGTACAAAGACGACCATTTACGCAGTATTGTCTGACATTCCACCTTTTGAGCTCTTTCTCAATGCGCAGGTCCACACGGCGTCTGTCAAGGTCAAGCGACTGCTTGTTTGCTTCGTAGACAGAGAAAACTATGCTGGCTGTCATAGCTGACAGCTGTCTGTAATAAAGTAGATTTTTCTACTCAGCATTTATACTTTCCTGGTACACGATTGTACCGTTTGGGGGAGGAGGGAAACCTAACAAAACCGGTGCAATTTAGAAAGACTACCTTGCTGAATAATTATTATTTTGTTTTGACGTGAAAACACAACTGACTTTAGGTTAACTGGCGAAATGTGGGTATTATTTTATTTCGACAAAAAATTCGTAGATTTAATTGTTAGTAAAGGAGTAAATATTATAGCAAAAGCAATAAAGCCTCACCTGAAAATCAACACGGCTACCAAGAGCCACCACGTGGCACCCGACACACGTGGTATGGTGCTAAATGCGCTTGCGTGAAAGTGTAAAGTCAGCTCAATTACGTGACAAAATACTAGGAGCACATGAACATCACAAACGTGAGTCGGGGAGTTTGTGACTATTAAAACGTTATAAGAACTGCTGGAGCACTAAACTATACTCAACTTTCAACACATTGGTTTTAAATCTAGTATTATATGCATTACGTAGGTACTTCTGTTGGACTCTCTTGAGCTCCAGAAACGATTTGCATCGATAAAATGATTTTTAGGACTTCGATGGCTGATTTCTTAGAGATAATGACTGAAATTTGACCAAAATGTATAAAAAATCGAAGCATCATGCAAAACTGAACGAATGTCAGGAATGTTGGGAAACCTTGCCGTTATTGCTATATTAGTATATAGTTAATCGGGGCGACACTTCAAAACAGTGATATTTGAGGGTAGTTTGGTACTTATTTGGCAAATATCTTATAAAAAATACCATAATCACAATGAGCGATTACATATAACTAAACCGTCTATATGGACTGCATAAGTTACAATGGTTTTCTGTAAGGGTACACTTTTATTTAGGTATGTTGTTATTCATATATGTTTCTTAGGGAGGTACTGCAAACTCACAAACGGCTAGCTTCGTTCCAGTAAAATATAAGTAGGTACTCCGTATTGTTCTATATTCCCACATGTTCCTAATCAAATGTTATTTCTGGCTTGGTGTTTACTAACAACAACCCATGTCCGACGGGGTTTCACATAGTCAACTACTTGGGACCCTAAGTGGGTTTCCAAAGAACGATGATACGACAAATATACGCCCAGTACCAATTTCCATATAGACTTGAAAAATTAATAACTTCCATACAAACATTCATCCTCTATTTAACCCTTCTTGGACATGAATCTTCTTTAGTCTATAAACTCACCTCCGTTATAAAAGGAACTCTTGCGCAAAATTTCATATTTCTAGACCCAGCGGCTTAGGCTGTGCGTTGTCTCTCAGTTAACGAATTTGATTAAATACCTTAATGTTATATTAACACAAAATTACAGTAAATATTTACTTTTGGTAAGTTGTTAACTGCATTGTTTTATTTAGTTCATGTCTTTTAATATAAATTTGCTTCGTGTTCTCAACGAACTTAACGCTAGCTGCATCGTTACCATGGAAACCACTGTGGCGTGCCGTGTCCTCGGGAGACAGTATTGATCCATCCAGACCGTACAATATTCGAAGCACTAGGTTTTCATAAGCCACTGAGAAGCTTTAAGGAATGTGTATTTGAAGGTCGCGCTCGCTCTGTAGACGGCGGGAATGTTAACCAATATAACATGGTTAAGATATCTTCTTGGGTTTCCCTCGGCCGCAAAGATGTGTACGGTTTACGTAGCTAAATGGCAAAACGTAACAAACGCTAGTGGTAAAAGCGAATCAGGTTAATGACGTCAGAACTTATAGCAGGTCAATATTACCCGGAAAGTGAAGTATCATGCAGTATTGTACTATGCGCCACTGTTAACCTTTGCCTTGACATAATCTACTCATCATCTGCTCTGAAAATTGCGATAAAAATTTTGATAAAACAAGTATTCCTTCTCCATTATTTTTCTTTGTGTCTGCAAGGATTTAACAACCAACCAGTCAAGAGGAAAAGTAAAATATGAGTGCCTTATAGCAAAAAATAACGTCTTACTAAAAACCATCGCACGGAATGGGAATATTAAAATCAAATTACTAGCAGTCTTTATCACTTTTGTTAATAAAAAAGATAGAAGTGCAAAAGGGTGGTGGCTGGCGCGGCTTCATTGGTCGATCGAACTGATTCAAGTTTGGTAGCAATAGAAAAGTAATTGTGTCTCATTTGGCGACATTTGAGCTGTTATGTAACTTGACCAAGATTATTATTAGCTTTAAGCCAGAAATAGAAAACCAAGCCATGTTTATTTTTTATCCTCCATAAATAAACTAGGAAATTTGGTTTTCATGAATGACGATTTTGTTTTGCTAGACTTCGTTAGGCCTTAAGCTTGATTTGATAAAACTTAGTAAATTATTTCGTCGGTAACTATCACGGTGACATAAGATGACGCTTACTAATGCCCTCATCAATTTTCTAGCCATTGTTCTTTAATAGGTTGGATGTTATTTTATTCGTTTTGTTTAGTTGTTTTTAAAGATAAATGTGTCTGTTTAACGTTTAATAAGTATGATGTTATTTTATTCCTTTTCTTTGAATATAACTAGGAGACTGAGGACTGACTTATAATAGGATGGCAGCGCTGTGCAAAATGTGCAGGAAGCTTTTATTTTTCAAACGGGAGCGATAGTGTTTTTTTTTTAATTTTAATTTTGTTATACTTAGTGAGTTGTTATTTTTTATTTTGGCAGAATGAAGATGAACCAAGACGGTTGTTTTTTTTATTTCACTTGTAAGTATTTGAAGTAATTTAGTTTTATCGAGCTATATTTTGCTGAATTTTATTTGCCCTACCGTTCCCACGATTTTGATTTAGATTTTTGGCTTTTCGGGATTTTTGTATGAACTCAAAACCATATTAAAATTTTGACAGGACAAAGTTTGTCGGGTCAGCTAGTCATTACATTGGACTAATCAATGCTCAGACTTGATTTGACTTTTACCTGTATAATCTTCAACAACCACGACGGATGACTGATAAGACCAAGCAAATCCACCTGCTTCTTGATTGCCTCCTCCAAGTCATTGTAAGTTGCCTTCTCTAGAGCCTGGTTCGGAAACAAGTCTGCTACCAACGATATGAAGAGAGGCTCATCAGACTCGCATGACAATGGTAGTCTCATTGTATTTCCAGTTTACTTTACTGCGCCGAGGGCAGCACGGAGAGAATGTTACTGAGACCGAAGTCGTAGTGAACCTGAAGTAGTGGAATAAAGCCTTATTAGAATGTGGGACTGAATTTCATAGTCAAATTATTTTTGTACGCGTATGTACAAATTAGCTAATCGATTTAAGTTTATGTGCACATAGCTCGGTACCTGAAAAAGAACACATTTTTTTTACATTTTGTTAATAGTGGTACTTAAAATTTAAACATCATTGAGAGCGTGAGCATCCCGAGTATACGTTAGCCTTATGGCTTCGATACTATATAAAACAATATAGAAACCGTAGATATTTAGCTACTAGGATGTCATAAGCGCTACACACGTGGCGCTGTGTCGCGGTGTGTTCAGTCTCGGGCACATTGTGACATCACAGTGCACTCTGGTCTAGATGTATTATTATAATATTGAGTTTTATTTAAAACTAGGCCACTTATAGCCAAAAAACTACTAAACGGAGGTAAAGTGGCATTACAACTTGCCATTATTTTACAATAACAATGTTTTCTGAAAATTGTTTATGAACAAGCCATGCAAGACACTGGTTTAAAGTTTGGATTTCAGTTCAGACAGGTGTGCCTGTACCATTCCTTTTGAACATAATGATTTAACTTAAGGTACTAACTAGATCCATAAATGTCAAATATTCTGACCAACCTATTTCGTCAACTGCTTCTCACACAGTTTGTATAGTGTGTAGAACTTTCTGGCCAGGGTGATGTTCTCTAGAAACCCACAGGTCGCGAGTTTCACCCTGATGATGATCTGTCTGTTGGGCACCATCATAGTCACCGTACGGAACTGGATCTTCAAGTTCTCTGGTAACGCTTTACAATCGGCACACCCGGGGTACACTAAAACAAAAGTGGAACATGACTAGGCATTTAATTGCAGTAGACACCTACAAAGGTATTTTGGTCCTGGGTCATAGATGAGTTATATTTCGGCCGCCGAGAGAATGCCTTCCTGATACCTGTAAGTCGGACACGATTAGGTACCTACTATGAAATAAAGTAAAACACGTATTCTTTTGAACCCGCTGTCCTTTCACATTGATATTTATTGTCGTTGCTATATGGTTGCTGTCAGATGTAAAAGAAGTTGTGAAAGGACTATATTATACAACTGTCATGTGTCTGCAACGCATTCACTCATCGACCGCAGATTAATTATTATGAACTGATTATTTGATTTTCGTAAGGCAAAAATCTTATGTAAGTACTTATTTTCCAAAAACTTTGTCACCACTTTCACCTGATGGCTTACAATCTGTCTGCTAACAATTGTATTATATCAAAATAGAAAAGATGTGCATACCTACCATAGTACTGAATACTTTGAACTCAGGACACATTTCAGAGAGGTCGCTGTCAGTGAAGATTAAGCTCTTCTTCTCTTTCTTGGCAGCGAGCACCACTGCGACCTGCTGTGCCGCTTCCGATAGCACCGACAGCTCGATGCGGTTGAACTCGTCGAAGCACCCCCACGACTCTGACTGAGCCAGTCCATTGTAGATGCACCCCTACCATCTGCAAACAGTATTTGGATAGTTTTTAGAATTAGAGTCCACTGAGTTTTGACTCATGGGTACGTATGGCGGTAAGTAAACCTTCCCCCGATTCTATTAAGTCTGATTCCAATTGCATAGAATCTAATAATCATCGACGACTATGTATCATCTGTCGATACTTACAGGCAGCTGATACGTATTTTTTGTGCACGTATCATGCGGTTTTTTTATCTTATAATAGGTTGGGGAAAAATTATCTTCGCATTTTTTAAGAAAATTCAAAACATTTTTTAATATAGTTTATTTACATTTAACTAAAGCATGTAGGTACCATTTTGTTCGATAACTTTTTGCCATCTAGTAGGTAGGGACATGATCCCATTGCTATAGAAATTTTGGGACTTCTGATCAAAATACCGCGACAAGTGGTTTTGGCAGTCCTCTCGTGATGTTAACCTGACACTGCCTACAGAATTCTGAAGAGACCGAAACAGGTGGAAATCTGAAGGTGCAAGGTCAGGACTATACGGCGGATGCATTAACACCTCCCAGCCAAACTATCTTAATTTTTGCTGAGTGGCTAAAGATGTGTGAGGTCTAGCGTTATCATGATGAAAAACCACACCCCTTCTGTTGATTAATTCCGGCCGCTTTCTCTCAACTTCTTGCTTTAATGTCATTAGTTGTTCGCAGTAAAGTTCAGAATCGATGGTCCTGCCTGGTGGTAACAGCTCATAATGAATAATGCCCTTCCAATCCCACCACACACACAGCATCACCTTGTTGCGAGTTAACTCGGGTTTCGCCACAGTCTGTGAAGCCTGACCGGCTTTTGACCACGACCTTTTTCGCACGTTCATGTCGTACGTGATCCACTTTTCATCACCAGTTATCAGCTTCTTCAAAACTGGTTTGGTTTCATTACGTCGTACTAAAGAATCACAAATGAGTACACGGTTCATTAGGTTTCTTTCAGTGAGCTCGTGAGGTACCCAAATATCGAGCTTTTTTGTGTACCCAGTTTATTTCAAATGCGCCAAAACTGTTTTGTGGTCAATTCCCAGTTCTTCAGCTACGTCGTAACTACTGATATGCTGAACTTGCTCCACTTTTTAAAAAATGGCATCCATTTTATCTGTAATAGGGCGACCAGAGCGACGTGCATCTTTGACATCAAAATTTCCGGATTGAAAACGCTTAAACCAAATTTGTGCTACTCTCACAGACACTGCACTACGTCCATAAACATCGCAATTTTTTTTCGCGGCTTGCGTTGCATTTTTACCTTTTTTGTAGTAAAATTTTAAAATGTATCGAATTTCTTCATTAGATTCACTCATCTTGACGGTACGAAAAACAAATGAAAATCACACATTTTCCTAATTTGAATTTGGAATTATGTTCTTTAAAATTTAAACTTTCAATGATACCAAAACCAGCCAGATACAAATAGTATAGCCAAAGAGATTTTATTACAAGTTCATACATACTATAATGCGAAAATACTTTTTCCCCAACCTAATATTATATATTTAAACATCTATATAAGAATTCTTTAAGCACGCTTTCTTAACGACTTAATTGACCAGCTACCTAGACGAAAAGCTTACCATAACGCTTTAGTTAGAGCAACATTAAGAACTCACATCCAAAGCCTTATACTCCCTAGTAGCGACGACTTTTTCGCGGTCTCTCCGCTTGTACACGCAAGCGCATTGTGGAGAAGTTTACTTGGACCAGGTAAACATCATGTTTGTCTAGGTTCTAGGTCTAGGTTGGATTGTTTAGGTTTATAAAGAAAAAGAAACCTTGTAGTATATGTTTAATAATAATAGTTAATCTTTATTAACCAACTTATGTTCTTACATTTCTTTGTAACTAAAGTACAAATGAACTACTCCTAAAATGAATGTTCTAAGGGAAACATAATTTTAATATTTTAACTAGTGGACTCCACACTAGGTAGAGCCTGTCTTGTGGAATCCTTGAGAGTTTTAAACAATTTGAAATTGCAGGTTCGACACTGTATTAATGTTAAAATTTTACGTAAAGCAAAATCAAAAATAATAAAATATTAATAAACTTGTACATTCTTACTTTATCATTCTCTTGGACGAATCCTTGCTAAATTACAATGAATGAATACCTACATTTACAACACAGCACTGTATTTGAAACATTTATTAATTAGCAAACGCTTCTCGCAATCAAACTATAAGTTTTGACGAGTAAAATTGTAAGAACAAACATGATGTGTTCATGAATAATATATTTAAAAAATGGTCACAAGTAATAACTATTCAGGGTTGTGTTCTGATCATTTTAGAGCTGAAGACTATAAGAATGTAGGATGATTTACAGAGTATAAACCTACACTTTTTTTAAATACTATTTGCTATGATGACAGCCTTAAATATGGTAAAGTGACAATGTGACAAAAACAAATCGGTTTGAACAGCGTCAGTGTTGAGTTTTTGCATGTTTTTAACCTTTTGGTATTATATTATCCTACATTTATATTAACAGGGATGAAACTAGGCCGAAAAATTTAGCTTTGCTTAGTTTAAGTGGTGTCTAGGTGGTGCTATCTGCTATCTTAGTTTTACGTAAGATTCCCTATTCGTTTAGTGTGTAGTGAGGCCGCATTATGCTATGAATAGTTCGCGTCTAGAACGCGTTCAAAACGCTTAGTTTGGCATCAAGCATAGCTAAAAAAACTTTTTACAAAAATTTTATTGAAGCTCTTCATCACTGAAGAAGAACGAAGATGTTTAAACGCCGCAATGTTTGTATGTAACATTTTGAAAGCAAATGTTGACTCGCCGGCACTCATTAACTTTCGTGCTCCGTCATGAATTCCACGTAGACCCATTACTCTTCTTTGTCCTCCATAGAGAAGAACGCTGTTAGGATGTAACAACTATCCATAAGCTAGGTTTTGCAAGGCTTTAAACACTGTCATGTGGTCCGCCGGCTGTCAGTAAACCACTATAGATTTTAATTTTTTACCAGCAGACTGTGTAGCCCGCTGTGATCCTACAAATTCATTTATTTTTATTTATAGAGCTTGGCTTGCTAGATAATAACTTAACGACGTGTCCACCCACATGGCGTGCTGCAAAAATTACACAAAATCTAGCGTGGCGTGGTATAAAAGGCATTGCATTACCCGCGCGCCGCCCACACAGCCTGCTGTTCTAGAAAAACCTTAAATGTGTTTTCCCATAATGCACCCATGCCATGCATGGTTTGTTTCTTATGTGTCTAAAATGCGCTCATGAAGGCTGTACGGGTTATGATCCCGAAGAACTTCATGAGTTCTATAGTTGGGACAAAATTGTTACACCCGGTTTTGGACAATGCACGGGGCAAAACCGTTAAAACATAACTTTTATAATTATAATGATATCTTTTTGTTACTTCAAATTGAGAGAAAAGTGATTTCGGGTGCAAAATATGCCATCCAAAAAACAAACTAAGTATTGCCTATTTATGTTTATTTATGTTCTTAAAACTTGTGTTTTATTAATTAAATCGCGCACGTGTACGCGCTTTTAAATCACGCTTGCACGCGCACGAGCCATGGGGCAATCAGAAGAATAAGAGTGATGGTAGTAGTACCTATATGAGCTTAAAAGCTCGTCCACGCTCATACGAGATGCGCGTGTGGCAAAAGCGCTCTTTTACGAGGGCCTACACTGTGAGTCTGTCTATCCTTACAACCAAAATAGATAGACAGTTGAAACTTGCAAAGAATCCGCTTTACAGTGCCTTCTAACATGAAAAACAAGCCAACGCTACCAACCAAAGTCAAAGTCAAAGCATTTATTTCAAATAGGCACATAAAAGCAACTTTTGAACGTCAACATTTACATTTAAATAGAATTGATTCTAGTCGGCCCTTCCAAAAGGTAGTTTCGTATGGAGAAGAATGGGCAAGAAACTCCATCTTTACTCTTTTAAAATGTGTAAACGGTAAGTCTCCTGGCCACGATGATTTAAGTATTGAACATCTTAAGCATGCTGGTCATCATCTGCCCAGGGTTTTATCGATGTTCTACTCCTTCTGTATGGGACATTCTTATCTGCCTGAGCGGATGATGAGAACTGTGGTGGTGCCAATTATTAAAAATAAAACCGGCGATGTCAGCGATAAGGCCAACTATAGGCCCATTTCATTGGCTACTGTAATGTCAAAAGTGCTTGACAGTTTGCTTAACACACAGCTGGATAAATATCTAACTTTTCATGATAACCAGTTTGGTTTTAAAGCCGGTCTCTCTACAGAAACAGCCATATTGTGTTCAAAGCAGACTGTCAGGTACTACACTGATAGAAGTACACCGGTGTTTGCTTGCTTCCTCGACTTGTCGAAGGCATTTGACCTGGTTTGTTATGACCTGCTGTGGCAAAAACTGCAGCAAGCGGCAGTGCCAGACGAAATGATCCGTGTGTTACAATACTGGTACGGCAATCAGGTCAATGTTGTTCGATGGTCGGGGGCTTACTCAGCCCCGTATAGATTGGAGTGCGGTGTGAGGCAAGGGGGGCTAACCTCACCGAAGCTCTTCAACTTATACATTAATGCACTGATAGAGAGGCTCAGCAGCATGCATGTCGGTTGCCATATTGGCGGTGTGTGCCTTAACAATATCAGCTACGCAGACGATATGGTGCTGCTGAGCGCCTCTGTCTGTGGAGTGGCAAAACTGATTGGCATTTGTGAAGAATATGCAAGAGAACATGGTTTGCTGTATAATACGAGCAAGAGCGAATGCATGGTCTTTCAGGCCAGGGGGAGTCCAAATTACTTACCAGCAATTAAGCTCAACGGATGCCCACTTAAAAGAGTTTACATGTTTAAATATCTTGGACATTTATTAACCTCTGACCTGAAAGATGATGCAGACATCGAAAGGGAACGTAGGGCGCTGTCTGTTCGTGCGAATATGATCGCTCGCAGATTTGCTCGGTGCTCGAGGGACGTCAAAATAGCTCTGTTTAGGGCATTCTGTACGTCCTTTTATACTGGCAGTCTGTGGTTGGATTACACGCAAAAACAGTACGGAGCCCTACGTGTCCAGTATAACAACGCGTTCAGGGTGCTCTTGAGGCTGCCTCGCTTCTGTAGCGCGTCGGGGATGTTTGCCGAAGCTCGTGTGGATTGTTTCCACACAATCATGCGCAAACGGTGCACATCCCTGGTGCGTAGGATGCGGGGCAGCCGCAACAGTATCCTGAGTGCGTTTTCTGAACGTTTTGACTGTCAGTACGTGAACCACTGCTGTATGGTTCACGTACAGACTAATGTTACAATTTTATTTTAAATCGTGAATCCAATTTATTTAATTTTGTAATATTTATTTTGTGATTTTTGTGCCTACTAACATAGTTTATAAGTTTCAATTGTTACTAACCATACTATGGATCATTGTTTTCTGACAAATAAATTATTATTATTATTATTAAAGTAGCAACAAGTTTTAATTGTGTCTAGACCCTAGATTGTCCTATGGAGCCGGACCAGCATGTTTCCAACCATTCTGTAAGAAGGTACGTTTGCGTCTGTTGTACCTGCACTAATTTTTTTTACGAAATAGTGCTTGAGTTCGAATGGCATTTGGCTGTTTTTTTTCAATTTAATCTACGCAATATGAATACCTAGTGTATTCACTTATTTTCAAAGGTCCGAAACGATCAAAATCGAAGGCTTTTAGCACCAGAATGGCAGACGCAACTTTGCATTCGCTGTAACGTATTTTAAACAAACATCTGATAGGTTGGTCGGACTAACTTCCAATCGTTATTTATAGAGGCAGCGACTAGGACAACATGCACACAAAGGCTTGAATATATTGTAGTAGTTTCACTTTCTATGAACCCGTGTTCATGAATAACGTCTCGCTATAGATCGGTTCGTTCATTCGACCGTAACAACATATTAATAGATAAAGTTAGCTTACCAGCATATCGAAAGTTGTCTCTTTGATGTACACGGGTCACAATGAAAGTTTTTAGAAAATAAAAAGCCGAATAAAGTAGAAGCCTGTTAATATTTTTATTGCTTTTTGAAGTGGTCTCCGTTCCTTTCTATGCAGCGTCGCATGCGATGGAACCATTGACTGAAGCAGTGGGCCCACTCTTCTTTAGGGATTTCTTCCACACCTTTTTCAAACGCAGCCACGGCATCCACAGGGTTCATATAACGAATTCCTTTAAGTTAAACTTTTATTTTTGGAAATAAATAAGAGTCACAAGGTGCCAGGTCAGGACTGTAAAGAGGATGACTTACTAACTCCACGCTTTCTATAGACAAAATATTCAATAGTCCGTCTGGCGGAGTGAGCTGGAGCGTTGTCGTGGTGGAGGAGGATCCTGCTTCTTGGGCGCTGCTGTCTAACATTTTCCAAGACGTCTGGTTAACAATGACTGACATACCAATCTGCAGTAACAAAATTTTTATCTTCTTGCTTAATTGTTGCGAAATGACCCGTTCGTCCAAAGAATGAAGCCATCATCTTTTTCCTTGAGTTCTGCCCTTCTTTACTTTTGTCGGCCAATATTCGAATGCAAACATTCACTGCGCAGATTGTTGGTTTCGGGTTCGTAACAATGTATACAACTTTCATCACATGTGACGATGTCATATACAGCATTCGAATCACCTCCGTCATACTTTTCAAGCATTGAGCGGCACCAATCCAAACGAAGGCGTTTTTAATCTTCCGTCAAATTATGATGTATCCATTCAAAGCTTTGTGACGCCTAAATGTTCATGTAAGACTTTTTGTACTTGACTCATATCAATGCCTGAAGCTTCCCAAATCTATAGATACATGACCCTTTTATCAACTTCTATCATTAGCCGCACAGCACTCACGTTATCTTTAGTAGTCGCAGTCGTAGTTGGGTGCAGAGCGCCCATATGTGAATTTCTGCTGTTTTTATGATGTTCGTAAAAAAAACACGAATCCAAGATCCGAGTATTCACTAAAAACATTTCGTAGGCAGAGATTGCGTTCATAATGTGTGCAGCATTTCGCTCTCACGCATATATTATATATCTCACGTATTCAAAAAAGCATGAATACGAATCGAATACCACTGAGTGTACAAAACGCACAATATTATGCACGATGGCTACTTCGATCCTTAAAAACTGACTCGATGTGAGAAATTCACGAATACAAAAACGAAAACGACGAACTGCACAAACTACCATGCATTTATTATTAAGGCAATTTCGAATTGTATTTTAACGAATCACATCATTTAAGTGAGATGCATTGTAATTATGTTAAATAGAATAACACGCTAGGTACTGAACGGTATCGATTTTGTTCAAAATATTTCGATACGTATCTAATTTATGGGCATCCCTATTTCTTGTCATATCAAGTCAATCATCTCAACTGTCAAGCTATTGCACTCACATCACACTCGCTCGCATTTTTTCGTGATTACATTGAGTAGTGTATTCAATTTGCTTTATTTAACACCAAACAAGATAGGTACATAAGTACTTAAATGTTTTACTAAATCTCTTAGCTTAACTAGCCACATATATAAAAATAACATTAGTGTTATATAATAAAAATAACATTAGTGACAGGCATTTACCAGCATATATTTTTAAGAATTGAAAGGATTGTTTCTTACTAAATATAACCTCAAAATCTTGTTAGTTTTTTTTTTCTTTTTAAATAAATGCTTTCTGCATATACTTGTAATTTAGAACACGCAAAGTAATTTTCCTTCGCAGTTGGTTCTGGGGCAAATGTTGTATGGATGCAGAACAATCTCCTTTAATTCTTTCAATTCAATATTCAGTCCATTCCTCGTGGTCTGGTCGTTCAGCGTGTTCAGTAACTCCAAGAACTTATTGTTGTTTCCCATCATTATCTTCTTGTACTGGCGAGCTGACATTAGAGCTAATTCAGTATCCCAGCGTCCATATTATTTGTATCCTCATAGACCAATCAGTGGAAAATAAAAATCGATCGACTCTAATATCCATTTGTATAAATTAATGTCAAGAACCAGATCAAAATCAGCGCTCTGCTTTTATATAATTATACAAAAATCCGAAGCTAAATAAATCCCTTGCGGCACATAATTTGGTCGTCGTCTGCCTAAAGCCTTTTCCTCATCTATCTACACAATTAAAATTGCTTTTCGTGTCTGTCTGTGTGACCGCACTGCTCTTGCAAACTACGCAACGGTTTTCACCGACATTTAAAGAATTTGTTCTGGAAAGTTTGCATAATAATATAATTGATTCATATTTTACTTCGATATACGTAGTCCAGAAATCTTGGCGCTTTATTATTTAACTAGGTAGTTATTCATAAATAATTTATTCACATCATTTAATCAGGTTTTAGGCGTACACAAGTTCCGCCCGCGCGGATCAAAAACGCAGGAAGGGAACCGCGTTTCCCGTATTCGCAACTGGCTCGTTCCGCATGCATACTAGGATGGCAGAACTGAAAACAGTTTAGTGGGGGTGGAACTTGGCAAAAAGTTAGTTATGTTAGGTTTATGTGACTCCATAGATGGCGCTCGAACTATACCACTTACATTACTTGCCATAACTCACCAGAAAGTGGAGTAAAGTTGCCAAACACCTCGAAATATATGATTAATCTGAAGTTTTATAACTTTTAATCAATAACTTTCAATAAACAACAACTATTACATTTAATACAGGGTGTAAGGGGAACGCTTCCGAAGCCAGAACGTAGATTATATACTACCTAAATGCAAACGGATACCAATAACCTTTCACTTTAAATTGGTTATTTTCAAGACTTCATATTTCGTAAACACGCAATGGAAACCGTCCAAAACGTGAGGTCACTGACACGCAACGCAACATACGCGCCACCTTGCGTCCGCGTGTTTCGGGCGCCGAGCGCTCCGTACGGCCGAGTCACGGGATTTATACGGAATTTACAAACATCACTTTCAAAATGCCTACCTTTACAACACTTCACAAAAATTATGAATTTTAATCGCATTATTCGTAGCCCACTGTTAAACATTAAAGCTGACAGAGGCATTTTACGTACCTGTCTAAATCCTTTGCGACCTTATGAGGTTTGGCTCGAACTGCGCTCCATCCCTTTCAATACAAAGTCGGGCCCGTCGTTGTGTCGACCCGTGAACACGAGGCAATAGTGTAGGATCCTCAACACATTCTGCACGAAGTCTATCGAAAACACTCACTATTCTGCCCCGCATTTCATCAGCACTGTCACATTCCCGATTAAAAACTCTTTCTTTCACATAACCCCACAAAAAGAAGTCCAAAGGTGTTAGGTCAGGTGAACGAGCCGGCCAGGCGTGCGGCCCCATTCTTCCGATCCAGCGGTCATCAAATAGCTCAGTGAGACGCTCGCGGACAGGGCGCGTAACATGCGGTGGAGCACCATCGTGCTGGAACCATGCTCGACGAAATTCAGCCAACGATACATCATCTAGCATATCATCTAAATGTTCGTTTAAAAAAATAAGATATTCTGATCCATTGAGGCGCTGCGGTAGAAACACTGGTCCTAGAATTCGTCCATTAAAAACACCAGCCCATACGTTGACGGACCATCGGGTCTGATGGCCGGTTTCTTGAGTGGCGGACGGGTTCACGTCTGACCATACATGAGCATTCCTCCTGTTCCACATCCCGTTCCTCGTGAAAGTGGACTCGTCCGTCCAGATAATGTGCTCAATAAAGCCAGGCGCACGTTGTTGTTGATCTAGCAGCCAACGACAATACGCACGACGACGAACGTGATCGTTAGGTAGCAAAGCTTGTACTTTGTGTATTTTGTAGGGCCGCATTCTGTTCCGGCGCAAGACTTTGTGAACTGTCCAGTGAGAGACTGTCGGTTCGCCCCGGCGCCGCAATAATTTCGCTGCACTTCGTGTGCCCAGGCGAGGATTTTGGCGAATCAAATTTAAAATACGCTCCTCTGTCTGAACATTCACTTGTTGTCCACCACCTGCGGCTATCGGAGCAATCGGTCGATTTTCTAAAACTCGCTGAAAAGCTGCCGTTATCATGCGAGAATCAGACGGATGCCGGACGTTCGGAAATCTGTCTCGGTAAATTCTCAACGCAAGAGAAGCATTGCCACGGGCTTCTCCTAAACACATTAACATGTTGCCGTATTCACGAGCACTGTACACGTATGCATCAGGCATTGTTAAACACAACAAAACTGTACTATAACTAAAAAACAATAAAACAACACTAAAAACGTAACAATAATAACTAAATACAAATTTAAAACTAACAAAACAGTATTAAATACGGTTCAATACCTATCGACCGATTAAACGTAACGCGCGTTCGCTCACGAACTGAGTCTGAAAGGAACTAACTAGATTACTAAGAAGTACTAAGAACATCAAACATGCCGCCTGGCCACGTGCGGCGGCGCCGGCCGACAAACGTACCGCCGCGCGCCACGCGTGTGTGCGTGGACGGGGAATCACATAGGTAGCGGTGTCTTTTCATGTGCAAAGATCAACAAATTACAGAAAATGTTAGAAGAATAATGATAACCAGAAACCAATTAATTTTAATTGATATGAAATTGTACTTTAAATGCTTTATAATTACAAGCTGTTTTCATTTTCTAACTTTTAAATTAGTTTTAACGAGTTTTTTAGATTAAATTATCCACTTTCAATTGATTGGTATTACATACCTACTTAATGAAGGATACAGTTATAGCAATAAACGAGTGCGCGTCGTGTGACCCGTAATTACATTGACATAAAGTTCAAATTTAATTGATTCACGCGCGCTATTTGCTTGAAACGGTGCACGTGATGAAATTTTTTTAGTCATTCACAGGTAAAGTCGGCGATTTTTTACTTTATTTCATTCACTATCGATTAACGACTTACATACAAAACTGTTATTAAGTGCACGACACGGCCCATTAATTTAAAACATTTGGAGCCTCTCTAATGTTTATTTTTCTTTATTTTGGCGGCGCTTTACAAAGGATGTCTAGGTCGCCGCCCACGCCGCGGAATAGTCGTCGAAGCTTCTCTCTATCAAGTGAAGTGACCCGGGTTCAAATCTCGGCCAAATACCAATGACTTTTGTAATCATTTACCTTGATTATCAGAATTCGACCGAATGTCACAATTATCTCTGTACCTCGCTGGAATGGTCCATCTCGCTTCCCCCTTCACCTCCCCGTGTTAGCCTCGTCGCGTGACTCGTCGGCCGTCGCCTCAGTACGGTGAGCCTCTTCGTTACTTATACGCGTCTCGTTTATTATTGTTTTGATTTTGGATAGTTATTGTTAAGTTTGCCGATATGAAGTCGTCGACCCCAGATCTAGAGATAATCTGACCATGATGTAGGTAGGTAAACATTTCAATTTTCTTACTGTGCAAAATTTTATTGAACGAATTAACGAAAGTGCTCTTTCCCAATCACAGTAGGTATCTTATTATCTCTATTCGACATGGATCTCAAGGTTAAGCATAAACATCTGGATTTTTCTGATTTGTGAGCATAATTTGCGAACATTCGGATCAAAATTGTAACCCGGTTCAAGGGGAAAATCATTACGAACCTTGCATGAATGGAATCCGAAAGTAGATATCCCAGAAGGTAATAGTGAACTGAAAAGATATTTGCTTCAACTTTGACGCACATCAATCGCGTGAACAAAGGGGTCGTTGGCCGCGCTGCTGTCGGCAAGCGCTCGCGCACTTTGAACTCGGGGCTATGCGCGATTGTCAGCTGATATTTATTTACGAATACATTGCTTGATAGAGTTGTAAAGAAAAAAAAAATTGTTTAATGGCAAATAATGGTTTCATTTAACTGTTCTCACCGCATAGTGTACGAAAAAGCTAAAAAAAAATTAGTAAAATTGTAAAAAAAAAACTGTTTTTTTTTATGGTATCGTATCGAGAATCAGTAGCCCTATCACCTGTCTTCGTTTTCGGAAGCGTTTCCCTACCACCCTGTATAGATGGTTTTGTTTTGTCCATGAAAATAGAAAACAAACAATATGAATAAGGCATTCCAGGATTGTAATCGGCCGGTAGATATAACATAACTACTCGAGAAAATACGTTGAAATGCAATAGAGACACTAGATGTGATTGAACGGATTATGTGACAGTCAGATTAAATATCCAGTTCAAATGCAATACAACTCAGTGGTTACTTACGTTATTGAAGTTTTTAGGATCAGAATAGTTTGTGTCTTTAACCGGTAAAATAGCCTCAATTAATGGCAAAGCTACTGAGGAAAAAACATTTTTTCAATGTAAATCAGATTATTTAGGTCACAGTCTGCTTGCTACGCCATAGCAGCTACGCGGTAGGAGATACGGCGTAGCGTGGTGCTACGACGTAGCGTGAAGGCAATAGTTTATATCAGCAGTAAAGCATAACTGGTTGGATATGTATTTGCGTATTACTACACAGTAATGTTATGGGCGTGTCTTCATGTTCTCACTACTTACTACGTTGCTAGTGTGCAGTACAGTACAACGTTGAATTTCTAACGTTAAACGTATTCAGGGGCCGTACTATGACGTGTTAATTCCATCATTGTTCCAGCGTGGAAGAGAGACGGAGCTATACATGACCGATAGCACTATCTCTTTTTCTCAACGGAATCATGATGGCGTTAACAGGTCATAGTACGGCCCCTGGAATCTGAAATTGTAGGTACGTAACCGTAGCAAGGTACTAGGAGATTAAAAGCGAGTAGGATGTCAATACTAACTACATGTGCGGTCTCTAGTTGCTATTGGCGGGAAAACCTTGCCTCAAGACTGGCTTCCTTTCTCAAATTAAAATTCAAAATATTTTATTTCACTTATAATAATGGCCTCCATGAGGAACACTCTTTAAAAATGCAAATAGAGTCTTTGTATGAGTGCACAACTGCACACAGTGCTGGCTAGCATACGACTAGCCTTGATGACGTCACGAATTCAGGATAACGTCCTTATACCTACATTTTGGTCAACGGCGCATCCTCGTATTTTGTTAACTGCGCAGAGCAAAGCGACAATGCAACACTTTTTCAGCTTCCTACACTGTTCGGTAGCATGGCCTAGGAAATAATTGCGTTCGTCACCGTCCTTCGATCTGTCAATCCACATAATTATGTTCGATGCCCCGAGCAGTTTCTAGTAACTCGTCGTAACTTTTAACGGAGTTACGTGGGATCTTGTCACGTATTCGATGTTTTAGCTGACCGTATACCATGTGAAGTTGATGGGATTCCGGTATTCCAGGTTCCGGAAGCTGAGCAAACAGCATTCGCTTATGTGCCACGAAGCTTTCAGTGGTCGTACGAAACTCTTGATTTTCCATAACTATCTCTTGGTATAGCATATAGGCAGGTTTCCTTGGAGCAAAAGCATGACGTAGACGCTCTTCAAAATCTGCCCATGTGGAGACATGATTTTTAACTCCCTGCCACCACACTGCAGCTTCACCCTTGAGGAGCAGTGGTAATCCAGTGAGCGCGTCTGCATCACTAACATTTTCTATCTGTTTAAAAACTGTCACTGCCGCTAAAAATGCTTTCGTCAGTTCGGTCTTCGGTCCCGTCGAATTCAGCTTTGCAGGAAGTGAAAGAGCCATGTCTTCCTGGTGAAAGTTTAGACAACAGCGCCTCGAACTGGGCGTCGGTCATGCTCACCGAAATCTCTGCTTTCCTTGTTGTAGTTGCTGTTGTGATTCGTCCGGAACACGGTGCAAATACAAAAAGGAAACGGCCTAAGCCACTGTGCACTGTGATTCTCAACTAGGTCCTGACGTAATCATGTAGGCGGAGGCACTACGCCGGGGGGAAACCCCGGTTCCGCGGCAAATCGCGGCGGAGCGGACGGACCTCCGGCGCGATCTCATGGCGGCATGGAAAGAGCGACTGTCGCAACCCAGCGCAGGGCACGCCACGATAGCGGCGGTAAGACCCCTCTTTGAGGAGTGGCTAGAGAGGTGTCACGGCGTCCTCACCTACCGCCTGACGCAGGTCCTCACCGGACACGGATGTTTCGGGAGGTTCCTGCACATCATCAGGCGGGAGGAAACGCCCGGGTGTCACCACTACGATGATCGCCCCGAGGACACGGTGGAGAGCATACGGTGGGGGCCTGCCTTGCATGGGCGGAGCACCGCCGTGTCCTCGTAGAGGCGATCGGCAGCGGCGGCGACCTCTCACTTTCTTTTGAGACACCATGTATTAAATTCTAGTCAATTTCAGTTTTTTTTTATTTAATTCCGATACATTAAAATTTAATCGCTGACCAACAGACCGAACAATTTCTCTGTGGGGTTGGCCAAATGAAGGAACTAACACTTATCATTGGAAACCGGATCTGCAGTGTTACCCAAAAATACAATGATTGTCTCATTTAAGTCTATAGACAAGTTTGGTCTATATTTCGAAATAAATTCAACTAAGGTATTTATAGTTTCACATAAAAATAACTGCCGTGCGCCTGGCAAGGCCCAACCAGGTTTTTTTTAAATACATAAGCCGTAATACCTACGGTATGGATATTTAGTTTTCTGTATGGCTTTTACAAGCACTCTGTACTGAAGAACCGCAATCATGAAGAATGTTAACATTAGATAAGTACCTTATTACATCTTCAGTAAAGACTTTATGGATTACAACTATTTTCTGAAAAAGTAACAAAGTAAGATAAAGCAGAGTCGCCTTTGTTTCTGCTCCGTGGTCGCACTATTAATTAAAAACAAATATACTTAAGTTAGACTAAAATCAATGCCATCTGTCTTGCATGATTTAAATGCGACCTTCAAAAGGGTGTATGCGTGAGTTAGTAGTTCCACGTTTGTCCGCATTTTGAAGGGCTTCGGGCGCTGTTGTTGCAAAATGTACTCAGAGGGACGATACAGGACGCAAATTTGGAAGCTATCTGTAGTGGCACATTAGCTCAGCTGGATGGTGTAGAGCATCGCGTTTGTAACGCGAAGGTCGGGGGTTCGAATCCCTCATGTGCCAAAACAACTTTTGGTTTGACTTTTTACAGTATTTTGTTAACTTGTACTTTTGAATGACCAATGACAACAAGTCATTGGACGCTAGGCATTGAAGCTAGGATTGACACTGGACATGACTAAAAATACTCATTCTCTTTCGCTTATCTCAATTTATTTGTGGTCGGTGCAGTATGAGTTCTTCCATATTTACCTTTTTTCGTCATCTCAGTAGTCAACCCCGCTCTAGCCACAACATCTTTCACACGGCATTCATTGTTATTTTGGTGTTTCCTTACATTTCTACCCAAATTTATCATTTATTTTTCTTTAAAGAGCTGTAAAGAGTGACACATTTAAACCTATACCAATTTAAACTAAATTGTGAAATGTGTTCATTCGCATCGTTTGAGTAAAGCGCGGGCGGGTCTAAGAAATATATTATGATAATAAAAACTAATCTATCCATCGTCTAATTAAATTGTATCGTTCATTATTATTATTTTAATGTCTTTAAAATATCTCGGGAACCTAGGGTCCCGGACCTTTGGCAGGAGTAGGTACGATGGGCCGAAGCTAACTTGCAGAGCTTGCTTACACCTGTATACACTATGCAAGTGCAGCCAAGGACAACCCCCGGTAGGTGCAGGACTATTGCAGAACATGGGAACAAAACCTATTGTGATAAGGGTTTGGTTACAGTGAATTGGTTACCTAAAACTATGGAAGGACCCTGCCTGCCTGAGCCTATGCCTGATCAATGTTATGTAATAAACGGATAAAATGGCAGGGGGTGACTTCCACACTCAATAATGGGCCCCCGAAAATGGTCGCTAGCACATAGGGACGTAGCAACAAGAGGGCTGAGTTGCTTAAGGATTGGAGGTGTATTCCACGGCTATCAGGACAGTCCCGGAAGTACGGTCAAGATCCGTACCAGCATCTTACTGGAATACTTCCTTCCTCTTAATATTATTACTTCAGTGTTCTTAAAAAACATTATTCATATATGTTTTCATTTATATTTATTTTTTTCCTCATATATAAAATTGGCGTTTTGTCAAACTGGCAACTTTGATCTCAAATATCTGGCGTTAGGTTAAGAATTCCAAATTCAAATTTATTTCAAATTCAGGCTTGTTTATTTGTGTTTCCAATTTAGTGAGTCATTTGTTATCGCGCCTTCGATTTTACTTCGACATCGTTCTGTTCACAATATTGAAAACTTAAAAATCGTTCTGTTCACAATATCGAAAACTTAAAATATCGGGTTTTAATTACGAATACGAGTTCCACCGTGGCACCAGCGTTGCAGAAACAGGTCAAAGTATTAATGATGTGTACGGAGAAGCTACCGTAAAAGAAAACACGGTAGGTACGGTTTTGGTTCCAACGTTTTCGTTCTGGAATTTTTTACCTACAGAACAAATCCCGTGGAGGCCGCATACCCTAGTTGATAATGAAGAATTAAGTTATTGTGTTTGTTGTGAAAATTTCGAAATTTTTCATTACTCGTACTCGGAAAGTAGGTCTGAAGTTGCCTGAGGAGCGAGTTGAAAGTAATACTTCTCAGCCCTAGGGGGAATCGTTTTCAACTGACAGCTGTCATATTATTTAAAAAAACTAGTTATTTTTTCACATTTCTATTGAACCATGTTGCAACTTCCTATACAGCCACTCAACTACAGCGCGATGTATAAATGAAATAACTTAAAGGTAATGAATTAATTAAAGAATATTTTTTTTAATGATTTTAATATAATTTACTTTCAACTATTTCTTTAAAATAACATAGATTTGGGCAAAATATTTACCAATTTTTCAATGATGGAAATGAAAAATAATGGCTGAATAGCTAGTAGCCGGCCACAGAAAAAAAATATAGGCGGGAAGGCGGCAATCCGATCTTCATTTGTTTTTTCGAGTTGTAGAAAAGCACAGTGTTTATTTACCTCGGGTCAAAGACTTATTTAGTCCCTCAAACTATGGGTCAAATAGTTCGAGGGACTAAATAAGTTACTTTCACCACGTTTTATGTTGACATTGTAAAAGTTTTTCATTGCAATATTGAAAGTAAGTCTCTTAAAAGCTATATTTTTGCTTAAGGCGTGGTTTCGATGTTGTAGCTGTATCTACATCGCCACATGCGAGCTGCGTGTCATACTGACGTCACGCAAATCCTACATTGCGCAAGTAGAGTTTACCGCGCGACTAGTATATTATACAGAGTTGATGCGACAGAAGGGCTTTCCTTTAAACTGCTTAAACTAGGCACCATTTTCAACAATGTACTATTAATTCACTTGAAACAAATTGGAAAAGTGAAAAAGCTCGAAAAATGGGTACCGCATGAATTGAGCGAAGCAAACGAACAAACACCTAGTCGAGTGCTGCATTACATTACTCAACCGTCACAATAACGAGGGGATATTGAATCACATCGTTACTTGTGATGTAAAATGGATCCTGTACGATAATCGGTAACGCTCATCACAATAGTTGAACCCAGGAGATCCGGCCAAATCTGCTGCACCAAGCAAAAGTTGACTTAGAAAAAGGAACTGGTAAATTTCTGGTGGACCAGTGCTGGTGTCATCCACTACAGGTTCCTATGATCTGGCCAGACGATTACGGCAGATATGTATTGTCAACAATTGCAAACCAAAACCAAAGCTAGCCTTTAAACAACCGAGACTGGTCAATTGCTCTAGCCCACTGCTGCTTCAGGACAACGCTTGACCACACACTGCTCAACAGACCGTCGCTAAATTAGAGGAGGTGCCATTGGAACGTCTCCGATACCCACCTTACTCCCTGGACTTTGCTCCAACAGATTACCACTTTTTCCGGAATTACGACAGCATCTTCCAAGAAAAAAAAAATCCGATGAGGCTGTCAAAACCGCCTTCAAAGATTTTATTGATTCTCGCTCCCACAATTTTTCCAGCAAAGGAATCAATGAACTACCGAAAAAATGGTGAACGTGCATAAATAACAACTTTGATTGATTAATTAAAATAATTTATATTCAAATATAATTTAAAAAATCCAATGTTTCCACACAAAACGCCAGTTTCATATGTAAGGAGCTAATATTTTCTCAAAAACGTAGTGTTTTAATTGCCAAACAGATCTACATAGTTTGTGATATTGTATGCAACCCTAATAGATTGTGAGACGCGTACGTGGTACCGGGTGGCGCGCCATGGATTTTGATGGTGCACGTGGTGCGAGGCTGCACTCGGGGTGCAACTGACAGAAATACGCTCATTACTATCTCCCTATCATTGTCTAGACTATTACTACTAACATTGGTTAGAACGAGAAACATTATTTAAAGTACCAACTGTTACTTTTTGTCTTCTCTTGCGCTCGACAGTCTTAGCTAGAGCATTAGCGTTGCCATACGAAACGCGTGAACAATTACCAGCACACCATGACTTAGAAAGAGTTATCATCCACACTAAGTTCAATGCTTTTTGTTCAGGTTTTTAGCACGGACAAAACCTGTTTAGGCAATAAATGCAAATGTAAATAATTTGAACAGTTCAAAATTTATTATTTTACGATACAATGGCCAAGTGTCCCTTATACATAAACGAATAATCAGGATTTTTTAATAATTGTTAACATGCTCAGCAATGTAAACACATTATTGAGTGACTAAACATATTTGAAGTTTTTGCCATTGATACGCTAAGAAGAAGATAAGTTCTACTCATATATTCTAATGAAATTTTATTAAAAAGGAGGCTATTCCTATTTCTTCTGGATTTTGGGAAATAGATATCACCACACCTATGAAAAGATTTGAATGCAGTAAACAAACAGTCTATTAAAATTTTGATTTCTTATGATTTTTACAACACTGAAGTTGGTATGTATTTTACGAGTAGTATGGTCTTGCAGTTTTGTAGTTTTGAACCTTCTTTTTGATTATTTTCTGGCCTTATTTGTACATTGACACTAGTACAAAATAATTAATCCTTGAATGAACTCCATATGAATTGTCCCTACAAAACAACAGATTTATTTTTCAGTTTTTCTTTACAAGCACTGTCAGACATCAATTATATGCGCAAAAAAGTAAACTGGCTTTGGAAAAATCACCCATACTCCAAGTAACCTCACAGGCTTATTTCACAATATTATAAGTTTATGTTACCGGACTGTCAAGAATTACCTTACTACCTCTTTTTTGTAAGGTTAAGACTGAATGTAGCAGTGTTTCAAAGACTTACTATCTATGCACCTTACATCTAGCTCTATACTGACAGTCGAGTCGGAACGTGTGGCACCCTAATGAAACCGTGTGAACGAAACCATAGTGCGCTTTTAATTATTATTTTTTTTATTAGAGATTTCATACATTTGCTTGTGTGCATCTGCATTAGTAGTAGTACCTAACGTACCTAACTGACTGGAGTTGAGGTGGGTTCGTTGACGTCATGATTACAGCGATGATTGAATCTCTTCAACGCTTAGGAATCTCTGGTACATTGAATGTCAATGGTTTTTTATTTTATTGAATGGTAAATTTTCGTCTTTATATTACACATTGGCGCAAGAAGTCCTAACTTCAATATTGGAATCATTGGTACGACGAAGAAGAAGATGATGGTTGGAGGTTGGTTGGTTACTAGGTCAAATGCGGTATCACATGAAAGAGCTTCATTTGCATTTTAAATGGTAAATATTAGTATGATATTATTTTTAAAAGAATCAGTGGAGTTAATAATATTATAAAGTGCAATAACTTATGGCTAATCCTCCATATTTTTATTTATGCCACATTCACTGGTGCACAGTTCATTTCGTATTTTTTTTATTTCAACTGTCTATGCGTTTTTTTTTACAGTCTGTCGTAATGAGTGTACAATGCATCAGTAGAAGAATGTTTTTAAATGCAATATTGAAAAGAAAAGCTTGGAAATGGTTAGCGCGATGTTACAAGTGTTTGTTTGTAAGAAAGACTACATTAAAGAGCTACTAGCCAAACAATTAGTAATTGGATAAAAAATATCATGAAAGAAACCGGCATTGATATTTTATAAAAAAATGTAAGCCTGCTCTATGTAATAATATTTAAAAAAAATACAAATGTTCTTCTTCTTCACCAAACTGCTTTTAGGAATCCTTGAATAAATGTATAAAACATGTGTCTATTATTTTCTTCTTTCTACACACTCAGAGATTACATCCAAGATAATCACACACACACACACACAGTTACATTGCAGCATCTGAGTATATAAATTAAGCATGGGTACACATAGTAATACTTATATAATATACTCTACAATCTTTCATACTTTGGGCCACATCTATCATGTCTTCAATGTAAGGCCAGGTTAAATAGACTCGGTCCACAAGCTTGACAAGCCAATCAATAACATGAATAAAGTATAAAAATATTTTAGTTGCGTAGCAGGTACTACGTCGTAGGCAATACAATGACGTCATACGTCATTTTATCGGTGGTGTGAGGAAGCGAGGGCGCGGGCGAAGGGCCGATGCAGCGGCCCATGGAGCTGCGTCGGTCTCAGCTTCGCGAGATCTTGGTGGCGGAATGGCGGGACAGGCTTTCACGGCCTACCGCCGGTCTCGTCACCATCGAGGCGGTCCAGCCAGCGCTCGAGCGCTGGCTCACGAGGAGGCACGGCTCTCTGTCGTTTCGGGCGACGCAGGTGCTCTCGGGGCATGGTTGCTTCGGGAAGTACTTGTGTCGAGTAAACAGGGAGCCAGACGCCCGGTGTCACCACTGCGTCGACTGCTGGGAGGACACGGCGCGGCATACGCTGGCAAAATGTGCCGCTTGGGAGGAGCCGCGCCGTGCCCTCATCTCAAAAGTAGGCAGTGACTTGTCGCTGCCGGCCGTAGTCGAGTCGATAGTCGGCAGCGACAAGTCCTGGGACGCGGTGGTTTCCTTCTACGAAACAGTCGTCCCGCAGAAGGAGGCTGCGGAAAGGGAGAGGGAAATCTCGTCCACTCACCCGGCCCGCAGAAGGCGCACTGGGCGTCGGCGGAGGGCGGACAACGCCCTCTTCTAGCCCCTCTAAATGGGTCTAGGGGCGACGGACACGGAGACGTTCATCGCTACCCACACATCAGGACCTGAGGTGGCGGCGCGTAGTGTTCCACGTGCGCCCCACTTAGACGTCACGCAGGGAGTCAAACAGACCCGAAGAGGCAGTGGCGGGCCGGCACTAGTCGGGGTTTGGGTAAAATGGTTACACTAAATAAATACGAAAAACTTTATTCCGTCAGTCACAAATACGAATTTCAAAATACTGATTTTCTTAATACCGAATGGTTCAAAATTTTGAATATATTAACTCCGACTTATCGTTTGCTTTACGGCACGGTTGGCGCAGTGGTTAAGCGATTGACTGCTGCGCTGCGTGTCTCGGGTTCGATTCCCGCACGGAACTAATATTTGTATGACCTACAAGTAGCTGTTCCGGGTCTGGCTGTTTGTTTATGTGAGTTTACATGTTTGTAAACGCACCCACAATACAGGAGAAATTCCTAGTGTGGGGCACGTTATTTTTTTTTAAAGAAGCAATAGAGAATTCCTAAATTTCAATATTCCTAACGTTTATAATTACTATTCTCAAAATACCAAGTTTCAATAGATCGAATAACAAAAGTCCGACTTAATGATAATTCGAAACATCAAAAATACGAATTCCGATTATTAAAATACCGATTAATACAAATCCGAAATAAAAACACCTTGTAATACTGAAAAGCACGACAAATAATCTAATCTCTTCACCACCCTTGGTTGACTGGTAGAGAATGCCTAAGGCATTAAGTCCGCCTGTGTACCTTTTGTGCGAAAAAGTTTAAATAAATAAATTCTCACTAAAATACTAAAACGATTTTGCTCAAAATTTAAGGTCTTTAAAAGTGTATGATATAGTTAAAACCACTAGTTTTTGGAGGTCTATCGAAAGAATATTAACTTATCCAGCACCCTAATTGTGTAACACATATCAATCACAATCTGAATCATTTTGAAGGATACTGCTGTTCCATTGCTTCATTGTTCGAAAAATTTGTTTGCACAGCAAAGTAGATAACGTAATGAATGTCGTTGAACTGCCAAAATGAAAGCCATTCCTACTGTTAGTTTGTTGTTTCGCAATTACGCAGGTTAGAAGAATGATTGAATAATAAATAATGGGTGTTTTTTTTAGAGGTATAGAACTTTAAGTTGGCAACACTGTTTTAATTGGCGGCTATTTTGTCAGCTGTCAAGTGATTTGTGTATAGTTTGGTTTGGCATTTCAACATGAATAGACTGACGCCTGAACAACGCTTCCAAATTGTGCAAATTTATTTTGAAAATAATGGATCTGTTCGAAATACGTATCGCGCGCTACGCCCATTTTACGATCAACATAATCGTCCATCAGAGCAATTAATTCGACTAACTATGGACTGTTTTCGCACTACGTTTACTCTAAATGATAATACGCATCCACAGAGACGTCGTACAGTGCGGATAGAAGAAGCCATTGCTGCTGTAGAGCGTAGCGTAGAGGAAGACCCGAATCAGTCTATCCGCCATCGTGCACAGGAATTGGATATGTGTCCGTCCACTTTATGGAAGATTTTGCGGAAAGATCTTGGTTTGCGTGCTTACAAAATCCAACTCGTGCAAGAGTTGAAGCCACACGATCACCTAACAAGGCGTAGATTCGGTGAATGGGCCCAAAACAAGATTGCCGTTGATCCCGATTTTCATAAGAGAATTTTGTTTAGCGATGAAGCTCACTTTTGAAAGAATGGCTACGTCAACAAACAAAACTGCCGTATTTGGAGTGAAGATAATCCTCAAGTGTATGTTGAGACACCGATACATCCAGAAAAACTGACTGTTTGGTGTGCTTTATGGGCTGGTGGAATCATTGGTCCGTACTTCTTTAAAAATGATGCTGGCCAGAACGTTACAGTCAATGGTGACCGCTATAGAGCCCTGATTACTGACTTTTTCGTTCCTTAATTGAACAACCATGATGTGCAGGAGCTGTGGTTTCAACAAGACGGCGCAACATGTCACACAGCTCGGGCCACAATTGATTTACTGAAGGAAACGTTTGGTAACCGCATTGTTTCACGTTCCGGACCCGTGAATTGGCCCCCAAGATCGTGCGATTTAACGCCGCTTGACTATTTTCTGTGGGGATATGTGAAGTCGCTAGTCTACGCCGATAAGCCCGAAACGATCGACCACTTGGAGGACAACATTCGCCGCGTTATTGCCGATATACGGCCACAAATGTTGGAAAAAGTGATTGAAAATTGGATTTCCAGATTAGATTACGTCCGATCCAGCCGTGGCGGTCATATGCCAGAAATCATATTTAAATTATAATGCCATAAGATTATCTTTTGAATAAAGTAAATTTCATGTAAATTTTACAAATTTTTCCTTGTTTTATTCCATTTCAAAGTTCTATACCTCTAAAAAAAACAGCCCTGTATAAAACCATTTTGAACATGTCCTTTGCCCATGAAACGGCGAATACTTAGCCGAGTACTAGGAGCCCATGAAGATCAGAAGGATACGAAAACTTTGTAAAGGTTGAATGGGACACGTTCAGGGAAATCCAGTTTCCCGCAAAAACACAACTCTACTGACTTATAATTTTGACAGTGACATCATGATTTCATGAAATAGTCCTAATTTCGACCAATTAGAACTCAGAAATTTGTAATTTTATGTTCTCGAAATAAAATGATATATATTGTATTTCGTAAAAAATATGATGAAATTGATGTAAAACAGCGCTGTAATTTACAAAAAACGTAAGAAAATTTTAAAATGGAATACAAAATACCAAGCACTGTTAGAAATTAAAGGAACTATGCAGGTCTGTACGTGGTGAGAAGTTACAAAAAAACACAAGCGAAAGATGCCGCTGACACATAAACGTAAGTTCCGCTTGGTCTTCTTTCTGTGAAACTGATTATCACACATTTAGATCACTGAAACATGATGCGGAGCAATGTTGATAATATTGTATGAAGTGATACGTGGGAAGTGAACTCTGATATGATGGTCAATATAAGTGTAAATGAAACAAACGAACGTGGTACGTTGACTTCAAATAAAGTAGGAAATTAAATAGTCAGGAAGATTATGACGACTTTGGCCTATTTTTACAAAAGTGTGACGAAAATTCCTTAATTACTGAATAACTTCAAATTTAAATTAGATGCAGTGAGTATAATTTTGTTTTTAAACATACGAGTGTCTTAGTTTTCGTAATCTTTTTAACTAAAAAATATATTATGGATAGCGCGCCCCAATCAGTCGAAACAGATACTCGTTGGCCCCAAACACCAGTGTAGCAGAGATGAGAAGATTGATGCATTTAAGTCGTAGACCACTGTAGCTATTTAGGCATAGGTCTATCATCTATCTAGTTTGAGCTCAAAATCTATTTATAGAGGCAGTGACTAGGATATCACGAACTTGAGTGTCTGGAGACTTTCACTTTCCACTCTTACGGTCTTTGAGTCATTGGAGAGGTAGGTTAGTTACTTAGTGTTAGGTGCTTAGCTTAGTTAGTCGGTGTTTATGAATGTGCCTATTATTTTGTAAATTATTGACATAAGTTAACGTCGCTGGTACTTTTAGTTACAACTGTTACATAACTGATTCATAAACTGTAAAATATGCGTTTCGGTCCATTTTTGGAATTTCTTTTGAAATTGTTTTATTGCCGTTTGCTTTACTCGAATCATGAAAGGTGTCAGTTTGCCCGTACCTTATTTAAATGTATTGTACAAAAAAAGTAAGTTAAATTGAATGCATCCATTATTATTGAGTCACTCGCGTAGCTAGTTAACTACCGGAGGCACTGCCGAAGGTTTTTAAAAAGAAACAAATGAGTCTGGTCACGAAGACGTTTTAATTAAGACTAACTAACATAAAAATTAATCTAATACAATGCTCTGCTAAGTCCGTATTTCAACGGATGCGTGTCGCCGGGTGCTAAACATAACATCCCGAAGCTACCTCGAATGCTGTATCAGCGTGGGCCGCCCAAAGCGCATACCAGCTAAAACGTTGTTATAATATTAGGAGCCGATACTGCATGCATAACTAGCTAGACACACGGTTATATCTATAATGGCCGCGTAGCTGTCGTAGCCGTGACGTCGAGACACTTCGTAGCAGTTGCTACGAAGCGTAGCGTTGCTACGAAGCGTAGCGTTGCTACGAAGCGTAGCCTATGCTAGTTTGCTCGCTTTGAACTCGAAAAAGAAGTTTTATTGCGCCTATATTTTTTCTAAGTAAAAGAGATATGCAAACTTACTTAACTTAGTTATTATTTGTTGAAAACCCGCCGTTCTATACTTTCCAAGAGAGGCACTTACTTGAGGCATATTCTTTTTACGAACACTAAAGGATCACTTTCATTTATCATCACATCGAAATCGAAGGCGTTCACAATACGTCACTTGCACTGATTATAGTAGTACTCGTACCTTCCCTCTGATCTCATGCGAACTATTGTCGTGCCTATTGTTAAAAATAAAACGAGTGACGTTGCTGATAAGTGTAACTATCGACTTATCTCCCTGGCTACCATTGTCGCGAAGGTACTCGACAGCCTGCTGGACGCACGGTTGGATGGTTTGTTGAATTTACACGACGCACAATTTGGGTTTCGTAATGATCTTGGCACTGAAAGTGCGATTCTCAGCCTCAAACATACGGTGCAATACTACACGAAACGTCGTAAACCAGTGTATGCTTGCTTTTTAGACCTCTCTTGTGCCTTTGACCTTGTATCTAACGAGGTTATGTGGAAAAAGCTGCGGGAGAGAAAAGCGCCAGCGGAGCTGTTGCGTATCTTCCAGTATTGGTATTACAACCAGACGAACAGTGTGAGATGGGCCGATGGACTATCTGTGTCGTATGGGCTAGCGTGCGTGGTTAGACAAGGAGGGATGAAGTCACCAAAACTGTTTAACCTCTATATAAACGACCTGATCGTTGGGCTCAGCAGCAAGAAAATCGGGTCTCGCATTGATGACGTAAGTGTCAACAACATCAGTTACTCCGACGATATGGTGCTGCTGAGCCCTACGGTTAGGGCGCTTAGAGAGCTGCTGAGTTGTTGTGAGGGCTATGCTCGTGAGCATGGCCTAGTTCATAATGTCAAGAAAAGCGAGTTCATGGTCTTTGAGGCTGGCGGTGCTAAATGTCCTGAGTATGTGCCTCCGATTAAACTGAATGGGAATGACATATTGCGAGTGTACCAGTTCAAATACTTGGGGCATTATGTAACTGACGACCTTAGTGACCAAGTGGATATTGAGAGGGAACGTAGGGCGCTGGCAGTTCGATGTAACATGTTGGCTCGCAGGTTTGCACGCTGTAGCAATGAAGTCAAAATAACGCTTTTTAAAGCTTATTGACAAGTGTTTTACACATGCAGCCTGTGGACCAACTATACTCAGCGGTCTATCAGCGCCCTACGGGTCCAGTATAATAACGGGTTCAGGATGTTGATGGGGCTGCCCCGTTTCTGCAGTGCATCAGGTATGTTTGCACAAGCACACGTCGATGGTTTCCACGCCATCGTCAGACAGAAATCTGCCTCTTTGCTTTGTAGAGTGCGGGTCAGCTCCAACTCCATCCTGAAGACTATAGCGGGGAGATACGACTCTCCTTTGTTAGGGGATGTTGTTTGAATATGTATCTCGAACAACATCCTTGTCTCTAAGTAGATATAAGTTTACTAACATAGGAATAAGTTATCTTTTTGTTTACTAACCCACATGGATGTTGCTTATCCGAATTAAAGATTATTTTATTTTATTTTATTTATAGTGCAAGTAGAGTTTATTCATATTCTTGTTCGTAACACGAGTCTTTAGTCCGGACTCGAACGAAGACTTCTAGCGGCTTCGGATCAGTGAAGCCATGTTTGGCCCGGCTGTACAAAGATGTATTTCAGTTGCTGTAAGTAAGTCACAATAATAAGGGAACAAAAGCTACAGAAATGGTAATAATAATTTAATACAAAAATCACAACTCAAATCACAATCCGATCTCAAACAGAACATAATGAGTGGTTCTAGTAAATTAAATTGAGTGGTTCTAGTAAATTAAATGAAAGTGAGAACTTTCATAGTTTTAATTACGCGATTAGTCGAAATAGCACCCGGTATAATAAAATAGAGATCATGTGAAATAGCCTATTGGGGGATTGCCGCATTCATTGACCTAGAGGCCAGCCACCTTATGAAGGTCACCACCTGGCTGGACATAAGAAAACAGGTTGGTTATTTATTAACTAGTAACTCTTCCTTATTCATGTTGTGCTAGTACTCTTGGCAGGCGCACCGTTTTCGTGGCAACAAATGCGCCGCGCGTCCCTGTGCCATGTGTTCATATTTGATTCTCACAAACGCTATTTGAAGAATCTCTTTTTTAAGTATGCAGTAGAAAAAAAGGTTATGAAAAATGTTTTGGAGCGTTGATAAATTAATTGTATTCTTAGGAATAACCGATGGAATTTTGTAGGTAGGACGATGTTATTTATATTATTGTTTGTTGTGTATTATTATTAATGTGCTGTAGTGTTTGTGCACTACAATACATTAATTTTATGTTACATTAATTACTAGTATTAACTGATAACGTGTATGTGTGGTAAAAACTGTAAGTTGGTTATTAATATTAAATGAATAAATTCATGAAACAACAGTACAAAACCACTCCTTTTCAGTTATGTTATCCTGGTATTTTAATAAAACGGTAATAATAAGCCATAATGAGCATTATTATCTCAGTTCTAGTATATCTATAGCTATTAATATCTTCAGGCCGCGGCATTGCTTGTACAAATTTCGTGCACACATAATATGTAAATACATGCTTGTGAGTGTTGCATTTTCCCCTGGATACTGCTGTCGCGTACCTTCTCGCAAATTTTGCATATTGCTGTCGCACGACTGCATACTACACGTCGGGGGAGACTGGATCACATCCTAGTATTCATCAGATCCTGGTTCATTGAATCTATTTATAGATTTGACTTGCAGGGGCGGGAGAAACCTTCAGAAAATTTATTGCAATAAAATAAAAGGTTACTTACTGTAGGAATAATAAAGAGGAGGTATTATGTCAGCTTCTAAGAGAAAGTTCTCAAATAAGCACTTGAAAACGGGTATAAAAGGAAACCCAGACTTAAAAAAAAAATTAAGCCATATTATATACTCGTAATGTTAGAGCAATGATACCCAAAGTGGTCTCTATCGACCCTCATAGGTCTAAGACGATCTTTAGACAACGACAAAATTCATTAACTTCAATTTTGTTTTTGTTTTAATTAGAATAGTTAACTTTCTTTAATTCTAATTCTATTCTAAGTGCTTCAATTAAATGTTAACTTTAAAACTTAATTTTAAATAATATAATTTCGCTGCCTATAACTTTCTTAATTGTAACCCAAATGGATGGAGTCACTGGCTCCTGAAATACAGGTACTCTACCTAGCTCTGGAGCCAGGGTCTCTCCTTTTTCTGTAGCCTGTTTTTATGGCAATAAAGAAATTTATTAAGACATACATAACTCGTATTATTTAGCCTAAAGTTTCTGCAAACTGTATTTAATTCCACATTTTGCACGTGGTATAGGTAAAATTATTAAAGTCGAGAAAGTGTGGTCATGTTATGGTTATTATATTATTATTATTTATCGTGTTCCTTGTTATGGCGTCGCTGCCATGAATGGAATCCAAATCGTTACAGTTGCCATGCAGCGCCAGGATAACAGAAAGCTGCGAGGGTGTATCCAATGTGACGTATTACATTTTTCATGAAGGTATGCATTTGGAGTGAATCCGATCGCTATTTATAGAGCATATCGGAGCATATAGGAGATCAGCAAACATGGAGGTTCGTACTGCCTTCCGCTGCAGTGTGCAAGACGTATTTACTGGTAGTGGTAGGAATTTTACGTTTTATTTTCTGCTAAACTATTGCGTACGCTCCTGTACGAAACTATTATATTAAACAAAGTACCGATACTCTACTGGAAATTTTAGAGCGTTATCTCTATATACTGCATGGCCGCTTTTTTGTAGACATTCAAACTTGGTCGGTTTATCCACGTATTGCGGTTGTTCAGGTACTTTTTTTTTTAATAAGCTGAGCTTGTACCTGTGAATAGTTGCATTAATACACTAAATATCGAAATATGTTTTATCCTGCTTTTCCATTAAAAAATCCTACAATCGGATGTCATACAATATACTGGTCCAGAAGTAGTAAATTATGCCATTGCTCATTAATTACTAAGAGCACATAAATGAAAGTTGGCAAGACATTGTAGACCCTTACAAGATACAAATTAACGTTATAAGTTAGGCTCTAGAGTTCTTATTTTAAGTACTTGAACCTAATAACCTTATTTTACTTTTACGTGTATATCTTCTAAACGGTATGTTTTTTTCAAATTCTGTTTTCACAAACATTACACACAAATTCAAAGCAACGTGCGTAAAATATTACAACTCTGCACTAAACCGTTTTATATGATTTTCATCAAATAGCCAAACGTCAGCGATTATCTTCGCAGTTTTATGACACACAAATTTCATTTATATTTATTTATCTCTCGTTACACACTAATTATTGAATGTATTTTCTTTGTTGTTCGTTTTTTGGTTCTTTTTCCGCTGCGACTACGCACACCTACATATCGTACAAATAAATACACACCTAACTAATTCCATAGGCCATGTTTGTAGGTCAAAACTAGGCCTGTCAACGATAAAAAAATATTTTGCTTCCGGTGTTACTAGGATTCCATAAGCACGGAAGCTATGGTTTGACTATCTAGGCATGACGTATCGTGACATCGACGTGATTGAAACCGATCAGTGACTGGTATGAGAGCAGCTGCACACATGCAAGACATACCGACATGAATATACACCCACATACACCTTTTAGCACGCCCATACATTGCGGAGTGGCAAAATTTGGAAATGACATGTTGTTAGCTTTATTTTTATTAACGACCGACAAATTGGTCTATGTATTAATACTAATGTGGATTTGAAATAACACAGTAATAAAATGATGAACATAATTATAGATATCCTAGTCGAGCGATATAAATAAAATTATTATGAAAAATTAAACCGGACGTCACAAAGGCGAAAATAAATTATATTAATTGCAAAGCTTCAATTTACTATGTACAATACGTCTGTTTAGCGTGCCGAATATTTTGAAAATAATATTACAGCAAATCTATTTAATAACCCGCGTGCCATTACGCCTTCAGCATTAGTTAAAGTAACCATCATCGCGGGGTGACCGGATAAGAGTTGGATAAGCTTAGCCGAGGATCAAGTTATATGGCGTTATATTGGAGAGGTCAATGTCCAGCTGAGGTCAAAAAGATAATGATGGAAGCCAACAATAAGTTATTGGAGTTTCTGAACACGCTGATGGACCATGGGACCTACTCAAGATAGAGAAAATTAAAATTGAGACTCATTACTATACATGTACATCAAACTGATTTTTTTTCTATATGCTGGTGGCTTACTTCATCTAAAACAGTGGAATCAACGAACCGAACTCTATCTACACGTCCATTCATGAACACGGGGTTCATAGAAAGTGAAACTACTATACTATAGTCAGACCTTTCTGTTCATGTTATCCTAGTCACTGCCACAGTAAATAACGATCGGGACTAGTCCAACTTAACTATATGTTTGTTCAACATACGTCACCACGAATGCACTCTACCATCGTCTACGTCTGCTGTTAAAAGCCATAGGTACTGATCACATCTTTGACAATAATTAAATACACTTTACTTTTTTTAATTAAATCGACATTGCGTAGAATAAATAAAAAAACCGCACAAGCAGTGCCTTTTGAAATCGAGCGCTAGATCGTAAAAAAATGAGCAGGAACAGCAAACGAAAAAATGGATTTGTTAGGTTTCTTGTAGATAGGTACCGTTGACTTTTTTCATGTTAGAGGGCACTGTAAAGCGGATCCTGTGCAAGTTTCAACGGTATATCTTACGGTTGTAAGGATAGACTGACTCATAGTGTAGGCTCTCGTAAAAGAACGCCTTTGCTACACGCGCATCTCGTGCGAGCGTAGACACGCTTACAAGCAATCTGATACTGCTACCATCGCTCTGAGTCAGAGTGCGCGTGCACGCGCATAGTAAAATCGCCTAGAAACTACTTCTTGAAAGACTAAGCCTGAAACCGCCCTTAATAGCTGAACACAGTCCCGTTATAAACTTAACGCAATATAGGTACCAGACCCAAAAAGTATAAATAATGTATTTAAAAGTAAATATTAAGCATGCTTAAATATTGTGCAAGTTATCAAATATGTTCAGTGTCGCTTGAACATCCGTTCGGCGAAAGACTTCGAATGGCTGAAGCAGTGCCGGTTCTACTTCAAGGAAGGCGCTAATAAGACCGATATGTCGGTCACTGACGTCACATTAACTTATCGGAACGAATATTTAGGCTGCAGAGACAGGCATTTTATTACACCTTTGACCGACAGGTAACTTATGAGGCAAGCTTTTATGTAATTTATTTGTTAGACGAATTCTAACAAGTGAAACTATAAAAGTTTGGAATCGAAGTCTTTTCATAAGTATGAATATTTTTCGCACGATTTGCATCGGCTTATACAACTGTTAGTGGCCGGTACCTGTTTATGTATCGAACTGATTAGTTATTGCATTTCTGCTGAGTGCCTCCTTGTGAGCGAAGCCTTTCGTGCGAAATGTGTCATTAAAAGCACATTTCCCAACAAGTATTGTAGAGGAATATGTCGAATTCATTCAGTACTGCCACGTATCACCATACGACCTATTACAGAGCTGCAATTTGCAAAAAGCGTTTGCGTTTATTATTACGTAAAGCGATTTGAATTTCACTAGCTAACTTTGATAGGTTCCACAATCGGGAAATCTCGTAACTGTATTACTCGTTAACCTAGTTAAAGAAAAAATATAGTTTAGTTATATGCACGTTTTAAAAAATTGTGCATTGGTTAATTATTTAACGGTATTAAATTGTTGTAATTAAATATGTAGATAGTACGAAATCCACTACAGATAAACAGCAATAAAATTAGTCATTAAATATAATTCCGCGTCATCTAAGTACGAGTATGCACCTCGAGATTTATGACGTGCTACTACTGTGTGACGACTACTTAAAGTTCCTCCCAGCCATCGAAACATGCCAATCTTGCAACAATATCGACCGACAAACATTTTGCACGTTTAATGGTGGCGCTACTAGTTAAGGAAGGATGGTAAAACCAGTGCGTTTCATGTTAGTTCTCCATTTAACCACATGTATTACGTAAGTTTGTAAACGTTCACAGTGCTACTGTAGATTTATGACATGCTAGTACTTCGGGAAAACAAAATTCTGTTGCTTCCGCCCATAAATCATTCCGAACATCCGAGGCCCGCCCCTTTTTTTTGATACCGCCCAAAATATTATCTTACAAAGCAGAAAAAAACTCGTGAGAATGAAACATTTAGAAAAACATGTCGTGTGTTTATTTATATTTTTGTCTTGTTCCTATTTGTTCCTTACGGGCGTAAATTTGAAACTACTACGTACGTAGGTATTGAAAATATAAATATTATTCCTTTTGCGTATAGGTACCCACCATCCTGATTTGCAATTAGATTTTGGGTCCAAAGGTTCATACAATATTTCTCTTGAACATGACCTAGACGATGTAATCACTAATCATAGAAGAATTGACATATTGATTGAATTGAGTTGACATATTATTCTCTGTATGAATAGTATACCTACTTGGGACTTGTTAATTAATTGGTTTGAATTTGAACCCTGTCAGTATAAAAACATTTTATTTTTGTTGGTGGTGGTATCAGTCTATTAATGGGTTTTTGTGTGACGTCCCCTAATGTGGAAATTGTGACTACATTGTTGTATTGGGTTCTCACCTGTAAAAACAAATGTAAGTGGTAATAGTAAATAAATAAATAAAATAAATAAATTTGGGAAACAAAAAAAACTTTTATACTATATTTTCAAAGGCTTGATAATATTATTTTCAAAAGTGGCGATGTGGCAACGCTTGGGGAAGGCCTATATCCAGCAGCGAAGGACGTCTTTCGGGTGTAATGGTGATATTCAAAAGATTATTATTATTGTTTATGATACAACATAGTAGCTCACTCAAGTCATCTGTCAGAGGGCGCTCGCTACTTTGAGTGGGGTATGCGGTATCCATCGCAAACGCTTTCCTTATGCATTCACTGTTTGCAACGAAAAAAATACAGGTAAATAATTAATAGCTAATTTCATTCCAGAAAAATGGCAAACCTTATTACAGGTTACTATGACACCTAGTTTGGATGACCAATTCTCTTCTGTAATGTGTTACTTCTTAAGTTTTGCGATTGATCCCTATAACAGATACCTAGTACCACACTTTTGAAATAAATAAAAGATTAATTATTAAATGTTGAAGTTTTGTAATAAACGAATAAAATGTTTACCTTAAAATAGTAAATGCAAGTAAAATTTCGCATAATAAATACAACACAAAGTTCATTGTCTGTCTGTGTGTCCGCTCAATTCTTTTAAAGAACACTATGGATCAAATTCGGTACGGAAGAACCCTGGAATTTTCTGAATCCAATTTCGGAAATTCCAGGGTTCTTCCGTACCGGACTTTTTGCCAAAATGGCGGGTCTATTTCGTTAATCGCGTCACGGATTTTGATTTTTAAGGCTGCAATCGATTCGACTGGCTCCTTATAGACTCTCGTCTTTAACATAGCCCCACAAATAATAATCCAGTCGTGTTAAATCGCACGATCGGGTAGGCCACTTAACAGCAGAATTTCGTGAAATTATGCGATCGGGAAAGTCGGTTATCAATAAATTCATTGTTTCGTTGGCTGTGTGACTTGTGGCACCGTCCTGTTAGAACCACATGTCAGTGATATCCATATCATCAATAATAGCCCAAAATTAAGTTGTTAACATCTCTTAAAATAGACCCGCCATTTTGCCTTGCCAAGTGATTGAAAATATTGATGAAAGAATCGACATCTGTGAGCGTGGTGGACATTTGTCCGATATAATTTTTTATTCATAACTGCCAAACCTTACTCTTTCTAATACAATAAAAATTTGAATCAGTTTCATCTAAATTCTTTGTTTTATTTGGTTAAAAAAAAACAAAGTTCATGTTGAAAAACCCTATATTTCTGCCACGCTCGTTGTCGAGCCTGAGAATCTGTAACTATGGTAACGCTACGCGTTCGTTTTACCAGAAGGACAGGAATTGTAAAGAGTTCATAACAACCACAGAGTTGTTATCAGTTCACAGCATGTCCGTGAAAACGGCATGATTTCGTTTTACTATAGTGTTTATAATTTTTTCTTGGTATGAACGCTTTTAAAAACGGTTTACCTCCTTTTATTCGGTATTTGCATGAGTGAAAGTTTCCTATCAACATAATTAAAAAAGGCGTTTGTATTTTGATTGCTAGATGATTCTTTGGATGTTGTAAATGCAGTGATTATAACTGAAATGCTTGTTAAAATAAACTCAGTTTTTGTATCTTCTCTGAAAGCGAAGGCGCCAGGGTCACCCTCTAAATTCAAATTTTCTTCTCATTTTTTGCAATTAGCAGATTAGTTTAACGAGGTTTGATGATGATTACGCAATTATTATTACTACAGTGCGTTCATTTTCAGAGTCGTAGCATAATAAAATCTGCTACGAGTGCTACGACCGCGTAGCCGTCGTAGCCATGACGTCACTTTCGTCTTAACTTGTTGCAGACAACAATTTTATTGTTGTAAGGGCGAATTCGATCAAACTCTAATAACTACCTAAATTTACAAGTACAAAGGATATTTTGCACCTGAATGACATTGCCAAGGGGGCGTTGTTGGTAAACATTTGTGAAATTGTCAATGTCATTAGGTATCGGCAAATCAAGATGGCGGCGTTAGTTCCGATTTAGGCCAGGCGCCACAATAGCATTGTAGCGGTGTTCATTGTATGACTCCATAACCTATAACATTTATGAATTTTGACAGTTTTTCCATACAGAAGTTGACAGTTTTCCATTCCACGGATAAAGGGTAAAATATATCTATCTGACTTTGGTAAAATGTAATGCCCGTTTACACTAACACTAGGCAATAACTTAGGTGTCGCCTAGTGTTTACACGTTATTTAAGAAACGCGTAGTTTTAAACAATAACATTTGAATGCAAAACTTTATAATCAGCAGGAAAGTGTAAGCGCTAGGATGTGTGGTGCTACAACTTCACAGAAACGTTAGCGGCGTGTTTTCGTGTTTGCGGTAGTAGCTAATAAGGCAACGCAAACTGTTAAACGTAGTCAGGGAGTAGGTAAAATTCTAGTCACTGATCATAGGGACCTTACTAGGAATTTATAAGCCAGAAGAATGTCGGGGTTTACTACTAACACGGAAATGCAACCCGATACTGCCTTTCCGCCTCTAAATATGTGCTGTACTCCTGAGAACCCAGGTTGGAACTTCTTAACTGAAATACCTGTCAAATAGAAAGAAGGTTCGTTCTGCTCTAAAATCCTAAACAAATTAAAATTTGTGTGTAAATTACATAACTTTCGCTTTTTGTTTGAAGTCTGAAAGCAAGTAAAGACGTTTTATAAGACGGCTTATTTACTTTCTACCATTTAAATCGATACAGATTGTTTTATTTCCAGATACATGTTTATTGGCAGCGACCACGTACCACGGAACCGACAGTTTCGCACGATATTGCATCCCCGTGTATACTAGGGACACAGGATGTACGGAAGATGGATACATATTTTATATTCAAGTTATGGCGTTCATTGAAGTCTTTGTTAGATAGCTCGTAGGATCAGAATTGCATTTAAACTATGGATTCAAACTGCAACAGATTTCTGTTAACTTTGCCCACCTCGTACAATGAGTTTACACAAACGACATAAACCGCAATTTTGCACAAATTTGAAACAACAATAAAAAAATACAAATTTCAGAAACATTAACCGAAAGTTTTTTACTGTATGAGCGGATAAAAATTAAGTAATCGATAAGTTAGTGGTAAACACGGACGGGTTACGAATAACAATTAGGCAACAAACCGTTCAAGAGCGAAAATGAAAATTACGAAACTTTGACCTATCTGACGTTATTGGTACAGGAGCTACGCGGTCGTGGCTGATATCAAATAACTTCACGGACACTTACGTGGTTCTGTGACTGACGATATTACCCCGAAGGCATGAAGAAAACTTTTACTCGCACTTAAAAGATTTTACGAATAAAATTAAACTTTTGCATGCACTTTTATTTCGTGAAAAGTTTAATTTGTTATATGTTGTATGTAACAATAATACATAATGGCGGCGCAACTCTCGCGTCATGTCATACTTCACTTTTCAAGCAGTCCGATGCTACATAAAATATTCCGGAATCCTACTGGAAAAAATCCAAAAATCTAATGAATACAAAAATCCTTCTCAACCACATCAATATTGAGTTAAAGGTGATTGATTGCTTTTGCAAAAACTGACTCACTGAACGTGAGCTAGCCTAGTGTCTAGAGCCCATTCTGTAATAATATATTTGTTACTGATACGGATAATATATACTGTATATTAAGTAGTGTTCAGTTTAATTTTTGTTGTTATGTTTTTTGTGGTGTACAATAAAGAATATATAAATACATAAATAATTATTTTGACACAAACTGACTAAGCCACAACATGCATAAAACTAAGAAACAATAAAAAATTCGCGGGCTACCATAGCGCACCCCCCTTAGTTTACTCCTCCATTTCTGTACAGCGTCCGCCCGGTGAGACCGTTCGTTGCCATGGATACGCAACGCGTGCATATCACTAGTGTAACAGGAATCAGAAGGAGTCATCATCCAATATTATCCACCTGTCGAATATGGCCGAGATTGTGCATGGTCGCATCAGCAAATGGTTTGAGAACAAAGCAATGATGATCATCTTGTTCATTATAGTTTTATGCGTGTTCCAAATAAAAAAAAAAAAAAACTAATAAAAAGAACGCTACTAAAAAGATCTTCAAGATATCTTAAACCCTTTTTTGTTGGTTGGTTCAGAACGAACCCTTTAATTGCGAAATAATGATTTGTACTATTTATTGTATTCCAAATCGTTTTTTTTAACGGATGTTGAACGGATTTTTTTTTATTAGGAACTGTGGAGTTAGTTTTCGAAATAAAACCAAATATGTACAAGAAACATTCGTTTATAATCGCATCAGCAGTGCTGACACATCGGTAAGTACCTGTGTTCGTAGTGGGGAGGATTCTTACTTAGGATCCACCACATCACCGAAACATTATCTTCTTAATAATAACCTTTGTTTATCTTTCGAATAATAGGTGTTTACACTGGGGTCAAAGTAGCGAGAAATTTTTGTTAAAAAATCCTTAAAAAATAATTAGATATTTTAAATATTTTTTTCCGTCGATAAAATTAGACAAAGATTCCCTCATTTCGATATGTGCACATTATAAAGACTCACACTGTATTACGCAAAGGACGCTCGCGGGTGGTTCTATATTAATTGTATTTATTTTACTAGATTAGTTTATGAATTAGTTGGTAGTAGTAACTTTAATAAATAATATATAAATGTATTTAATTATCTTTTTGTATGTTGATGACATCATAAGTTCCTGTCAGTTGTTATTTACAAAGCAAGTAGTGGTTTAAGTAGGAATATGTATGAGGTAGGTACCACAACAAAAAATAAAAATAGCTTTAATTGCGGCAGTCGATAGCAAAAACGAAGTTAAAAATTCATAGTCAGTAAAGAGACCAACCTAAGGTATTTTTCACATTGTAGTGTCTTTTTTTGGAAGTCGGTTGTTTTCTAGGTTTCGAAAGATGAACTAAAAGAATCCTGCTACCAACCCTGTATTGCGTCAGTTTAGTTATTCCTAACTTTTAGAATTGTATTTTGGTGACTACTTCACTCTTATAGAAAATCCTACAATCGGATGTCATACAATATACTGCAGTGCGATTCTGTAACCAGCTCACCGTGAAAAGTTAGGTGAAGTGACGTGGAGTGAGCTGTCAGTGTCGTCCCAAAAATGCTAGGGATTGACCAAGCATTAATTACATTTATAATCCTAATCGAGATTTTAAAAATATTTTTATGCAAATTCTATTGATAATTTTAAATTATTTCAAAACTAGTATATAAATGTCTAAACAAAAAAAAAAAAACAACATTGAGTTTCTAACTGAATTTTATTTGCTATTTTATTTTAAATCCCTCAAAATAGTAATTTTTAGCCACATACTAGGTACATACTAGCTTTGAAATAATATAAAATGAACAATAGAATTTGGATAAAAACATTATTCAAATCTCGATTATGATTGCAAAAGTACCGTTGGTCAATCCCTAACATCATTTGGATGATACTTACAGCTCACTCCACGCAAGTCTTCACGGTGAGATTTTTACAGAATCGACCACCTGGTCCAGTAGTAGTAAATTATGCCATTACTCATTAATTACTAAGAGCACATAAATTAAACTTGGCAAGACATTGTAGACCCTTACAAGATACAAATTAACGTTATAAGTTAGGCTCTAGAGTTCCTATTTTAATTACTTGGAACTTGTACGATTACACCGCACATTTATTTAACACACTAGCTTAAGCATTTTTACTCAATGTAAACCGACATTTTTACTAATATTGTTAAGTACACTTTCGACCGTTATATTGTAAACACGTACAATCAATAAATATTCAAGAAGTCAGCAAGAATAGTTTTCTTCCATCTCAACTTATTACATGTATTAGCAATCAAGTGCTAGTACAGACCTTATAACCTTATTTTACTTTTACGTGTATATCTTCTAAACGGTATGTTTTTTTCAAATTCTGTTTTCACAAACATTACACACAAATTCAAAGCAACGTGCGTAAAATATTACAACTCTGCACTAAACCGTTTTATATGATTTTCATCAAATAGCCCAACGTCAGCGATTATCTTCGCAGTTTTATGACACACAAATTTCATTTAAACATACACATTTACCTCTCGTTACACACTAATTATTGGATTTTTTTTTTCTTGTACGTCCTTAGGAAAAAAAAGTGCCGCTAAGATGACGTAGTTCCAGCGGAAACAGTTTTTTATTGAATAACTCCCACTGACCTCTATAGAGGTCAGTGATAACTCCCTAATAGATGAATGCACAATTACACGACGTCATACATTAAATATCTGCTAAACTGAAATTAAGAAATTCGACATTTTTCAGCTACGACACCTAGATATCGTATACCTACATACACACCTATCTAATGAAAAAAAAAATATTTTGCTTCCGGTGTTACTAGGATTCCATAAGCACGGAAGCTATGATTTGACTATCTAGGCATGACGTATAGTGACGTCACAGATCGATTGAAACCAATCAGTGACTGGTGTGAGAGCAGCTGCACACATGCAAGACATACCGACATGAATATACACCCACATACACCTTTTAACACGCCCATACATTGCGGAGTGGCAGAATTTGGAACTGACATGTTGTTACATACCTTTATTATTATTAACAAGCAGCGCCTTGACTCGTTTCACCGACAAATTGGTCGATGTATTAATATGTGGATTTGGAATAACACAGTAATTAAATTATGTACATAATTATAGATATCCTAGTCGAGCGATATAAATAAAATTATTTTGAATAATTAAACCGGACGTCACAAAGGCGAAAATAAATTATATTAATTGCAAAGCTTCAATTTACTGTGTACGATTCGTCTGTTTAGTCTGCCGAATATTTAGAAAATAATATTACAGCAAATCTTTTTAATAACCCGCGTGCATTCCATCATCGCGGGGTGACCGAATAAGAGTTGGATAAGCGTAGCCGAGGATCAAGTTATATGGCGTTATATTGGAGAGGTCAATGTCCAGCTGAGGTCTGCAGAGGCTGAAGATGATAATACGTAGAAGTTTAAAACACGGGTGGAAAAACAAAAACGTTTAGCTATCTACTCAGCTACGAGTGCTACGACCGCGTAGCTGCCGTAGCAATGACGTCAGTCAAGTCGTAGCCACATAACTTTATGCTTTTCATTCAATTTTGTGTAAAATGCTAATGCGGACAAAATTGAGGCATACAGTACTTCATCCCAGTCTAATCCAATATATCCAAAATTATTCTTATTTCATAAGAATAACACATATCACACATAATTATTCTTAGGTCATTTCGTTCTCATTTATTGTACGGGGGCGCTAACAGAGGTCTGTTGCAGTTTGCATGAATGTATTAATTGCAATGTTGATCCCTCAGGCTTTGTAATAAGGACTTATATGAACGTCATACCATGAAACCAAAATCATGCGTCCAGCTTCCGTTCATTCTGTATCCCTAGTATAGCAGGGGGCGCGATATCGATCCTGATAGCAACCGTTTGGCCGTGGTACGTGGTACTGCTGATATATCTATCAATCAGCACGCAACGGAATGAATACTAATACCATAAAGTAGTAGTTCTATAGATTTGTCATGGCTACATTTTATAAATTCTTTTTACCTATTGTGGTAGGGTCATGTTGTTATAGGTGCTTATGTATAATAAAATTATAACACATTTTAAAAGAGTAACGGTGGAGTTTCTTGCCCATTCTTCTCCATACGAAACTACCTTTTGGGAGGGGTGACTAGAATTAATTCTATTTTAATGTAAATGTTGACGTTCAAAAGTTCCTTTTATGTGCCTATTTGAAATAAATGCCTTGACTTTGGCTTTGAACAGTAAATGTCTAGAAAAATAAAAACAATATAATGCAAGGAATTGTAAAGGCACTAAATATAAAAATAAATGAATAAAAAGAAAGAAAAATGAGTCAACGTTGGTCTGCCTTTACATATCTGTAAAGGCAGACCAAAGTTGACTCATTTTTCTAACATACAATTGATAAGTTATAAATAATTATTATTGTTATTTTATCACCATCATGCTTATAAAATAACAGCTTACCTCTGATCTAAATATTATTGGTTAATACAATAAAAAAAAGCATTCATACAAAGGTTCTTTCTCCTAATAAAATTATTTATATATTAACTTTTATCACTCTGGGCGGACCGGGAGGGCGTGTCAGACTTTTACTGACTAAAACACACCCCTGTTCCTTCAGTTGCCTGTGCCAGGGGCCACGGTAACTTTTTCGGACTTTCCCGCAACCGTGGCAGTAAACCCCCCCGCCTCTCCGTTGTGCTGTTGTTCAAAGCACGTGGTCTCAGTTCGTTTACAAATGCTTGACGTCAGCTCAAATACGTGATACAATACCAGGAACATCACAAGGTGATTCGCATTTTTTTAGATCGCAATAACGTAACAAGTATTGCCATATTACTGTAGGACATTTATTCCTAACGACATCGAGCTAAAATCTACCTTTGCTTGCATTCTGTAGTCACTTTGATACGTCACTCTTTAGTTCCAATCACGGTGTGCTTGGAAAAGACAGATTTTCCGACTTTATTAGCAGTTTTCTTGAGAAATCTGACAGGAAAGTTAAACAAAATAATATGAAAATGAATCGTTATAAAATATTGAACGAATATCAGTAAATTCTGTCTGTGTAAACCGTGTCGTTCAGTCTATGTTTGTATTATTTATTGAGACCAGTACCTCAGAATAGGGCAGTTTAAGGGTGGTTTGACATTTTCGTGGCAAATATCTTACGAAAAATAACAGGATTGCAATGAGAAATGACTTATAATTGGAGCAGCATTAAAGACTGAATAAAATGGAAAAGTAATCAATCAAGATACACATTTGTTTATATTGTAATTTTTATTTTTCTCAGGAAGTGGGAGCAAAGTCCATGTGTACAGCGTACTTCACTCTAGTTGCATCGTTGTCATGGAAACCTCTTTGGCGTGCCATGTGCTCGGCGGACAGTATTGATCCCTACAGGCCGTACAATATTCGAAGCACTAGGAATTCATGTAACACTAAGAGGCTTGCAGGAATGTGATTTTAAAAATCGCAGTATTCGCGCCATAAATACTCGGTACGATGATATTCAAGATTCCTAATAGTCACATAATTACAACAGCACGAGTATTTGTTTAGAACCACCAATTTATTGTGTCTTTGCAACCTATAGCGCGTTTTGAAATAGTTGTGTAGTAGCGAGATGACCGAGAGGTTAAGGCGTCAGCGTTTCAGGCAAGAGGAGATGCGGGTTCAAACCGGGTAAACTACCATATTGTGACTTATTCAAGTACACTACATGTACAGTTTATTCTAAGTTCTATCGTGAAGAAACCACTAAACGGTAAATAATATATCTTACACGCGTGCTCAATACGTATTGAGCACGCGTATGGTGATCATTGCTCATGCCTGCTCTGTATGAGAATAAGCCTTTTCATCCCAACTATTCGAAAAGTTACGCTCGGGATTCTACTCTAGAATCCCTCACTTTGCTCTGGATTCAAAAAAGCGCGCTCGCCGTAAAAATAATATTTTGCTCCCTTATGATACAATCTACTATTGTTCCGCAGTGAGGCAATACTACTAGGCCACTATTATTTCTAGAATTTATATTATGTGTATTTGTGACCGTAAAAACTGAAGTACATTATGCCTGAACTTAGCCGGCTAACCTTCTTCATTGCTTTTAGAAGCGCTTGGTACATAGAAACACCAGCAGTCACAAACTGAACAGATTATGTTCATATTTTCGTCCTTCTCTGCACATAAACCTCTCCTTGATCACCACTAAAAGGGTAGACAAAAGCGTCATCATGAAAATAAAAATACGAAAATCAATGCCATCTGTCTCGTACGGTTTATCAATGACGTTTAATAGTTATTTGTTATACAAGAGTGCAAAGTTGCTTTTTAACCGCGTGTTCAATTTTGATGACCGAGCAAGCGAAGGAATCTAAAATTGAATCACGAGCGCAGCGAGTGATTCAAAATTAGAATCCTGAGCGTTAGCGAGGGAATCAAAAGAGCACGAGGTGAAAAATCTTTGCACTCGAGTGCAACACGTAACTTTTCATTCCACCTCAGCGAGGAAATGACTAAATGCAAAAAAAAAACGTTTACAATCACAAGATAGGTACACTTTTATTTCAGTTTAGGTATTAATTACTACATTATGACAGGTAAGTATTACAGAATAATCTTTAAATTATAACAAAATAATACTAAGGTATAATTAAGAAAATTTTAAAGTAACGTTGCTACAGTTATTTAAATTGAGTGTAATATTTTTGTTTGGTACTGTAATATTGGTGTTAGTCACTTGTGTACTGTTTTTCGGTAAACTATCTGTCATACTTAATAGTTGTACCGATTCATCGGATTCCCTTGGCGTGAATGTTGGAGAGAGAGGGAGATGGTTAGGTGTTTCATAACGGCTTATTTTTGATGTAGAAGGGCCAGTCCAAGGATCCGATTGAGGCTCTTTCAGTGTAATGGCTCCTACGATGCCTTCACATATTTTAGACTTATTTTGGATGGAATCCTCTATGTATCCCTCTACAACTGCATTGGACTTCCAGCCTCCGTGGCGCTTAAGGGACAGGAGATCAGCTCCGGAATCAGCCAAAAGTGTGGCTGAAGTTCGTCGGAAACAATGACCCGTGTACAACAGGGGTTCTGGAAGTTCAAGAAATGTTGCTATTTCTCGTGGGATACTGCCAATTTTATTAGTACCCATAGGCTGTCTAACACACTTTCCATTGCGATACTGTAGAAAAAATCGATTGATTGGAGTGTTAGGCGGGCGTAAGGCTTGATATTTCTCAACAATCGTTACGTATTCCTTGCGAATGACGAAGTTGCGGTCTCTTTTTGTCTTTGTATTAGGTAAATTAATTAATAGTAAGTCATCTGAATGTTTCTCAATGTTTTTGACATTAAGTTGTGTTAGTTCATTAGTTCGACATGCTCCGTTTATTCCAATAATAAGAACAACCTGTAACGTAAAGAGTATTGTAGTAGATAAATGAATAAAATTGATATGAACGCATAATTATGCCTATCAACATCTACTAAGTATACTATTTAATTGAGATTAATATACTTAAGTAGATACTGAATGTGCAATTGACTTACTTTTGCCGCCAAATATACGGAATCGGGTGCTTCGTTAAGAAACTTTTCAATATCAGATACTGTGAAAACCTTCGATTTTTTTGGTTGATGACCAGATGAGGCTCTTTTTAAAAATGCCACTAATTTAGGATAGGTATCGATATGTTTGTCTTTTTTCATCTTTATTGTTGCTTTTAGCATCGAATACGTACTCCATAGAGTGCTTGCTTTCTTGTTCTCGGATAATTCTATAAAATATGCCAGCAAAACGTTTTCTGAGAAAGTTTTGGCTCCTTTTGCTAGTCGCCACGTGTTGAACATATCGTACTGTTTTAAATACTTCTCGCGTGATTGTTGAGGGAGAAAGCTCATTTGCGCATTATTAACAGTTTCAGTCAATTCTGTTGGCGTCAAGCAAACTTCCTCGTCGCTAGAATCACTCATTTTAGTTTTTTCACTTGTTTTCAAGTTTCTTGTTTTTAATATAAGGTTTAACAATGACGTGAAAAAATGCCGCGTAAAGAACCGCGTACAAAGCAAATTGAAAAAAGAACACCAAGAAGGTTCCGAGTCTGAGTTTTTAACAAATTAAAAAAAAGTTGTATGATATATTCGGCACCATAGAGGTAGCAGTAAATAGGTTTAATGTTTTTTTTAATTCACAAACTTAGTGCACACGATGTTCTAAATTCAATTTACTTTATCCTCTAGAGAATAAAAACGGCTTTTCCACTCAGATATTGAAGATTAAAAATACTCTTTCCGAGATGGTGGGATGAAAAATGGTTTATGCGTGTGTTCGTAGTTCTGCGTCTGTCCGCAGCTGCAACCGTTTATTTTGAAGGCGTCGGGCGCTGTTGTCGCTGAATGCACTCCGAGGGACAATACAGGACGTGAATTTGGACTCCATTTGTAGTGGCACATGAGCTCAGCTGGGTGGTATAGAGCGACCCGTTTTCTGAAACGTGAAGGTTGTGGGTTCGAGTCCCACATGTGCCCTTTTGAACTTTAAACCTTTTTTGAATGGTTTTTGTACTGGGCTTACATTATAAATGCACAAGACTAATCATAAAGTTTGAGGCACATGATTAGAAACTGATTCCTGTTGAATTTCTGCGTTTTTATACATTTGTGTTGCTTTAAAAATACGCGTTTATTTATATTTAATTACAAAATGTTGTATTACTGTTGATAAAAGTAAGCAGCATGAACAAACATACACGAGTGTGTACGTTTTGGCAATTCTACCTCTCGAGGTTGAAATCGAATACCACTTTTAGAAGCATGTAAAAGTTGCTTTTTTAAAAAGAAATTGCTTTGTTTAGGATAGATAGGGAAATAAACTCATAAGGAATGAGACAACTGGAAATGTTCGCGGACAATTTAGCAAGTGTAGTGGTAGTAGCATACAATAAACTAGAAACATTTCGGTAAGCGTTTAAATACCATCCATAATATTCTGTCAACTAAAAGTTATTTCAACAGTGTATGCCGATTTCTGAAGAATTTGAATCATTTATAAATACGTTATGATCAAAAAATGTTGTAAATCTTCTTGATGCGTCATTTATAGACAATAACCTCCTCATATGTTATGTTGCCCTGGTGTGCTGATTTTGATGAAAGCCTATACATTGCCCAGTACATAATATTGTAGCATGTGGCGAAGCGATGTTGCTGTGTAGACAGACAGACGGATTGTTAAATTATTACGATTGTTAATTTTTCCTAAAATTTACAACTTTGCAGGTCTTTTTTTTTTTGAGTGTGGGTAATCATCAAATAACTTCACCCGTTCTGGGCAGAGCGGGAGGGCGTGTCAGACTCCCGGCCACGGTATCCCTCTCGGACTTTCCCGCAACCCTGGCAGGCATTGGCCCTAGCGGACCCCATCATCAATGCTGACATCTCTTTGAGGCGCGCGTGGAACACAACGCGCCGTCGACCCGGGCCTGAAGGCCAATTCTCGTACTTAAAAAACGTTCAAATTCAAGTCGCAGTGCCGCAAAAGTTCCAAAATGTCACAAAAGGTATTCTGCTAAACCAAAAAACTAAGTCAAAAGTGACGTTTACTGCAATGAGATTGCGACTAGATCGAAAATAAGAAATGTACTAAAACGGTATTCTGCTAAAGTTTCGACTTGACACCGAAAATAAAATATGCATTCCAGTACTTATAAAAACGTCAAAACTGACATAAGCATGACATTATTTGTAGACTGAACTGTAACTAAAAATTTTAGCTTCTGCAGTTTCATATTTCTCGTTTTATTTCGATTTTATCCTTGAAATCTTCTTGAAATCCAAGATTCATGAAGTAAAAACTTAACCAGTAACACTGTTATCAATCATTTTGTGTTTGTGTGGTGAAATAATGCAAAACGAGTGGGTTCGGCCTGTAGGAGTATTTTTCATTCCTCGCACAACGCGCAGACGACGAATCGACGGCAAAATAACGTAGAGAACACAGCTGCAAGTGTTCTTAGCATCGCCAGCCGCGGTGGCTCATATAAGACGCATGTTCCATAAGCTACCTTGCGTTTGGAAAAAGTTACAGACTCATCAAATCTTACGAACTGAAGCCGCATATCCAACAGGATTTAAGCGTCGAAAAAATGGACTGGGTGTGGCAGCCAAGGTTGGTCTACTACGTACACATTATTATAATAATATATCAAGATATTATTGATTGATATGCAACAAGGCAACTATGAGTATATTCTAAGCATCTTCGTCATCACCATATAACTACTTTTCTCGGTTCTGTTATCTTCCTGCGTTTTGCGCGAATAGCTATATTATTTCAGATCCCCAGCCATGTAGCAAGCCACATTGGCCCTGGACCACCCACATACCTATATTTAAAATACATGTACTTAACAAGAAAAATTCTACAATAAGCTGAAAGTGTGACGGTTATCATAAAAATTATGCGAGATGAATAACAGAATTTCTTTGTCAATTCACTATCAAGATACTTAATATTATGTCTTCTTTTTAGATTCCATACATTTATATGAGCTACGTGTAACACATTTCTGCTTCATAAGACCATTTGATAATTAAGAGAAGTAACAATATCCTCCAGAAGTCCCGACCGAGTTGCGGTCACAGCAGCCAATTTCAACGGAGACAGCCAAAGTATATGGGAGGTACTATGGAGAAGAGGACAATTGTGTGCATAGGTGCACCTACTCTTCCCGCACTCTCATAGTCTGACGAGAAGGCAATATGATGTAACCGGGAAGAGTTTAGGCACAGTACCAGCGGCTTTACATGCGTTCCTAGGCACGGGGGTGTCACACTTTTACATTACTATTTGAAGGGATCACGGGTATACTACACAGCGGGGGGTTGAATGAGCAGGGTGGTTGTTCTGATAGCTGGTTGTGCTATAGTATAAGAGCGAAATGCATGTTCTATGTCTAGTAAAAAAGCCTTTAAAAGCACCCTGATACATAGTGTTACTTACATTGAAATGTGTAAGACTACAAAGGTACAAAAATAGCCCAGAATACCGAAGTATACAAATATATAATAAATTACCCGAAAATATAATATGGTCCATGAGAACACTATGTGTATTTAAAGCTAGGTTAAAGGCATTGCTCTTAGAAAAATGTTACTATAGTATCCAAGAATTTATGGAAGATAAAATGTTAAAATAGAGTTCAAATATCTAACTGTGTGTTAATTATAATACAATTATAATTATTTTTTATGTATAGAGATCTAAATAAGTTTAATTAATATAATATTTTTAATTATGAAAGTTCCTAATCTACTTGTTATTAGTTAATAGATACTCACTGCAATATTGTTAGTTTTAAGTTATCTTGCAGCACCCTAACAGGGTCATATAATCACTATTTTTAAGCATAGCATGTAACTATGGTTGTGTACATTGTGCATTAAACAAACAAATAATATTTTATATGTTTGTATTAATGATTAGTTGGCTATTTAATTAAAATAGGGTTTCATATGCATACCTATTTATATGCATTTATTTGCATTCCACAAGGTAAAAAACAAGATTTTAACAAAAGGCTTACAGCTAAAAGCTGTTGTAGACCTTTATCTAAGTATTACTTAAAGTTAAAAAAAACTAAATCATAGAAAGCTAAAATTTGCAATAAAATTATACAGGAAAAGTAAATGATTATATTTGCTTACAAAGTTAATAAGTAACAGTAATATAAATAATTCTATTATAGGTAAGTAGGTAGGTAGCTATTTCTTAAAATACTATTATTACATTCAGATAAAGTTATATTTACTTAGGTAATATTATTACAAACACTTATTTATTAAGAGGTTGTATTTTAGGATAACAAATTATTAATAAAGAGATAAGTTTTACGTTTACGTTGTTACGTTTCACTTTAGTAGTGACTTCATTTTTCTGCAGGCACATAGAAGTATAGAACCTGTCAATGATTGTGGCGTCGCTTGAAGGAGGCCTATGTTCAACAGTGGACGTCTTTCAGCTGAAATTATGATGATGACTCCACTTCTATAAGGCAGATTTTATAGTTGGTTAGCACTTCGCCTGCAACTTTCACGGCACGCTTGCGTGCATTTTAGTGTGTTTATTAGATATGATGGTTGCTCACTCACTATGCTCGTGAGGTGAAGTGAGGTGAGGAGTGTGAGGTGGTCACAGCTCCAAACTTACTACACAAACCCATATAATTATTTAGGACACACATTTAACAAAATCCACACTTGAGACTAGACAACGGAGACATGTATCACGTATGGATTTTTATAAATGTGCGTATATTCTATACATATAATAAAATTGCAGAGAAGTCAAAACTGTGCGTTCAATATTTTTGAAATAGTATGTGCTACGAAGTGTGGGAATGATTCTGATGCCGATAATATGGATTGGTTTTTAGTATTTGTGCCCATTTGGTAATTTATCTGTATGCATGCCCAAGCTTCTGAAAAAATTATCTATTCAGAAGAATTTATTCAAAAGCTTTAGGTACGAATTTTGCAAAAATATTCTTTGAAGGCCGGGTCATTATGTGTAGGTTAAACCATCATCATTATTACTGGCAGTCTTGTTCCACCCACTGCTGAGTTTATACTCAATAATATTATCGCGCTATTTAGGTACAGTGGGGGGAAGAGTAGTATTGAATTTTCTTCCTGTTCTTTGATAGTTTACTGCAGGATTGTAATAATACGAGACGAAATTGCAAATTAGTTACGGATTTAAACTCTGAAATGAAAATCATTACTATTATCAAGCTAAACAGTCAATTATGACATGGGAAGAGAATGGCTATTTTAGTCTCTAGTCAACGAAACACACAGCCTGGCGGTTCGACGCCTCCCTTGCATGACTTTGCTTGTACTTATAAAAATATAACTATAATATGGTTTTTAGGGTCCGTCTGTCCGCCCATTTGTCACAGGGCCTGTATCTTTTGAATCGTAATAGGTAGACACTTGAAATTTTCACCGAGTGTGTAGGTACCTACTACTATGGCCGCTATAACAACAAATAATAAAACTAAAGGGAGTCCCCATACAAGAAAGGTGTTTTGGCATCCCAACTTGCAAGAGTAAGCACGCTGCAGAGGCCATCGATTTATCGGTCCGGACCCAGCTAGTACGGAACAGACCGATCGTTTTACTTTGCGAGAACGAGCAAGAGTTCATAGTAAAGAAATAAAAAGGCCAATGAAAAATATGCTTTTATTTATTTTGTACATTCCTAAGCAGTAGGTAGGTACTTAAATACTAAAGTTACTGTCGACGTTTGAATAAAATTCAATTTAGCTAAGTAGTAAATAAATACATCTCGAATACAGCCATTAAAATTCATATTATTATTCTAATTACTACTTAAATAGTTTCAAAATGACGTAAAAATTTTTATTTAAAGTAGGTAGGTAAATAAGAAATTTAAAAGTTCAAAATCTAATTATTTTGCATGGGCCTCCTCCAAAGCCTTCCATTCGTCTCTACGTGATGCGATAAAAGTCCAGTTTTTGCCGGCGACTGCTTCATCCCGTCTTTCCATCGTGACTTTGGTCTGCCCCTGCGCCTGTTACCTACCGATAGGCCCTCTCCAAGCTGTGACTGCTTATTCCTCATATCGTCAGTGTATCTGGAAAAAAAAAAAAAAACGTCCTGCCCATTTCCACTTTAGGCTTTGAGCGAAGGAGACATCGTCGATTACCATAGTCTTTTTTCTTGTTGCAGAATGTTTAATTTTGTCTAATAGTCTTATTTTAAGCCTACTACTTCTTTCTAGCTGACTAGAGAAAGGTCAGTTTTCTCATGGGTACAGAGTCAGAAATCCATGTTTGGTAGCCGTACGTGAGGCAGAGTAGTAGACAGGAATTCATAATTTTCATAATTCATAAATTCCATTAGATGTGGATGCTTGACTTGATGATTTCTTTATACCTATCACCAATATTTCTTTGCACGTTGTCGCGATTCGCCTGTCTATTTCTTCAATGTTGTTATTCTTGCTAAACGATAGGTACAAGTTTTCCCAGGTAGGTAAATATAATCGTCTGCGTAACCCACCGGAGAGTTGTTGAGTGATACCTATAGGTATTTTTAGTTATTTCGCCATTATTTTTGTTTTTGAGAGGTTAATTTCTATGCCAGTCTTTTTACTTACTTCGTGATGCTCGGCCAACATTACTTGGAGCACTGCAGCATCCTCAGAGAATATTATGGGTGTAGTAGGTGCGTTACGGAAGTTTTACATCATAGCGGCACTTTTCTGTATGATCTCCCCTGCAACTCTTCACTCAACGCACTACAACGACCACCACAGTAGGTAGGTATATAGCCTGGCTGCTATGCTTGGGTTCTGTTCCAAAATACGATGATATCCCTAATGGATAATAAAGATAGGCACCGTTTTTTTTAAAGTGGTTACTGTGGTAGCACCATAGGTACCTATTCGAGAAAATGTTTTTCTTCCTGTGATAGTGCAATAAATGATTACAGTAATTTCAGCCCTATACCTATCAATAATAATAAATAAAAATGATATAAAGTTACCTATAGTTTGACATTCAATCTAATGACGTCTCTTGACATCTATTCTATCATCTGCCACAATACGCATCGCGTATGCGCGTCGCGATTACTATTACGTTCCAAGTTAGCTTTATAACCGATTATTTATTTTAATGATTTTGTGTTCTCAAAGATTTAAAATAACAAACGGGAAATGAAAATACTATGAGTGTTTACTAAACCAAGCAATTTAATAAATACATTAAAAAAATCATAAAATAAGGTTGCAAAAAATTTAAGTATCACTAAGTATCACATTATCGTCTGCATACATTGAACCAACACGAAAATATGTTATTTTTCGTAAATGAGAACAAAGTTGATTGCCATGAGACTAGACTGCGATGATATTGCGACCGGAACTTGAACAAACCGAATTTTAACATGAGCAGAATACAATTTTTTGGTCTGTTCACAATGTCATCGCGTTCCGGTGTCATGTTTTTCACTTTGCTTGTTAATTAGTAGAATTGACCTTCTGGTCCTTATCGAACTGCGAGCTGCATGCCTATTGCTCGCCGCTCGCAAGCCCGCGCCTACGGTGGCCGGGAATCGGCCTGCGATTCCCGACGCCCAGGGCGTCTCCTGCGGCGGCTAGGGGCGTGAGGGCGCGAATTTTGCCTCTCCCTCACGCGTTCCGCCTCGTCCTTCACGAACATTACTGCTTCGCAGAAGGAGGTGACGGCTTCCCAAGCCCTCTCGCTCCCTACCATGGCCTGGACCAGGGCCGGACGCGAGAGATCGCCACCGCCAATCGCCTGCACGAGGACACGGCGGTGCTCCGTCCAAGCCAGGCAGACGGCAGGGGTTACTTTCACCCTTAGGGTAACAATGTACTATTAATTTACTTGAAACAAATTGGAAAAGTGAAGAAATAATTCAATTAATTTAAAATGATTTGTATTTTGATTGCGATGTGTGCTTCATTTTAAAATGTAAGCCTGCTCTATGTACTACTATTTAAAAAAGAAATACAAATGTTCTTCTTCTTCACCAAACTGTTTTTAGGAAGCCTTGAATTATGTATAAAACATGTGTCTTTTATTTTCTACCTTCTACACACTCAGAGATTACATCCAAGATAATCACACACACACACACACACACACAGTTACATTGCAGCATCTGAGTATATAAATTAAGTATTAATAGTAATAATTATATAATATACTCCACAATATTTCATACTTTGGGCCACATCTATAATGTCTTCAATGTAAGGCCAGGTTAAATAGACTCGGTCCACAAGCTTGACAAGCCAATCAATAACATGAATAAAGTATGAATATTTTAGTGGCGTAGCAGGGACTACGTCGTAGGCAATACAATGACGAAGCAGATCTTTGTTTGATTGTGTGACTGTCCGTCACTTATTCCTATTTAATAACAAAATATTATACTTGTTCTAAAATTGTCACACGGTATCGGGCCTCTTAAGAACACATTAATTCTCTATTTAATGGTCTCTCAGCTTGACACGTTATCCTATTTAATAACAAAATATCCTATTTCCTTGAAACTGCGAAATAACATTGAACCCATTCATGGTTAGCACTTATGCCAACCATTAGTCGCAAGTCAATATTTTACGTCAGTTAAGATGCAATGTTTTTCTACGAATTCTAAGAAACGAGCAAAATATCCGATTTCTAATTTCGACTCACAATGCAAGTGCCTCATCTAGCAACGATAAAATGCTCGGCCGGGCCCTTAAAACAATTGAGAAATGGTACAAAAACGGGCATAAAGATTCGTTTGGGTCGAAGTGACAACAAAAAACAGTAAGGCTGGAGGCGGAGTAGAGTGAGCCTTGGGAGATGGAACTGGTGAGGAGAACGAATAAGTTGGACAGTTGATCTGGGACCGTGAGAAGGGACAGACGGGGTCCAGGCTAGTTACTTTACGTATCTGACTTAGGGAATTCGAAGAAGTGATGTCAATACGCTAGGTTCTCTTGTACTACGTGACTAGGATCATTTTCGTGAACAGTCACATGTGGTGCTGTGGCCAGGATCATTTTTTTGCGAATCGTCACAATTGTTATTGTAAATGTTTAAATTAATTAAGTGATTGGAACATATTCATATAGAGATTTTCTATAGAACCTAAACTATTAAGGCTTCGGAAGCATTGCTAATTTAGGTTTTAGCATGGGTTAGCGTAGCATACGGCGAAGCAACTCGTAGGCCGTAATTACAGATTATACATAATTCATAGTTCAGCTTTCATGAACTTATTTCGGTCCTCCGCCGTGTCCCTCAAAAAAATGATCCCCTTGTCGAAGTATTTCAAGTCATGTTTTAGCTATCGTTCGAGTGTCAAATGTTTTCACCGAAAGCGACAGAGGGCATGCAACGCGAATTTGCAGTGGTTCGGTTTGGGTGGGCTACGAATACCTGAGTCGACCACTTGAATCTTGACATATCTCTGTTTTGATTTGATCACAAAATGTTTGTAGCACTTTTGAACTTAAAAACGATTTTGGAACGCTACAGCTCTGGTAAACGGCCGAAAAGCGGGAACTGGGCGATGGGTAATACGAGCCGCGGTCGGCTTGTTCTTCGTTGTTTTTGTCCAGCTCAGACGCGGTACAAGTCCGACTCGTGGGTTGCTGCTGTTCAGCTCAGGTTGACGCAATCGCAGATCACGTCTTGATAACCACTTTATGGACTTATTTGGAAAGTATTATACCTGTCTTTTCTTACGCGCATGAAGTTGTGATCGAAGAGGGTAAGTGAAACTCCAACTTGCAGTTAAGGCCATCCGGCCGGTTAGATGGCACCAACTGATTAAAATGCACGTTACACTGTCGAACTAGCAAACCATGTAGACGTAAGGTTAAGTTAGGAATTATCATTTGGCAACTTGTCATTTTATCACTAGACAAGCTGTGCGCCCGATGAGATTTCCCAACGGCAAAAATGATGACCTTACATACAAATTTTCATCCCCTTTTTAAACTATTTAGGGAAAGAATTTTAAAATTTCCTTTCTTAGTGCCCGCAAAAAATCAATGTCACCTGTCAAATGACAAATGTTCAATGTTACCTTTGGACATTGACTCAGCACTCGTCCTGGCTCACGCACGGCCCAGTTAAAAGAATGATTTGGTTGCATCTTACACTCATAGGACACATAGAATTTGTATATTAGTGTGTGTTAAGAAAAAGTAGTATATAAGCAGAACATGTTGTAAATAAATCAGATTTGAATTTTATATTCTTGTCTCATTACCCCTCGCTGTGGCCAAGACACCTTTAGCCATCTTCGGATCAGTCCCGTGAGTCTACGGGATTGGCAGTGAGTTTACCCTTCCCGAACCTGGTATTCCTGTCTACTATCCGTCTGTAACCTTAGGTCGGATGGTGCAGACATCCTGAACTTATTTATATATTTATTTGTCACATACTAGGTATATGGTACGTTAGGGCTGTAGGGCTTGTAGGGCTTAGGGTCGTAAGGACTGTTAAGGCTTGTAGGTCTCTTTATGTCCCTTTAGCTTACCATATATTTCCATATACCGTCATGCCCTTGACATTATTGCGGCCTTACATGACGTTTGTTAAGGGTGGATGTACATACAGGGTGTTTGGAAGCTGGGAGGGACACAATTGGGAGTCATTTGAGCATATTTTTAGGTTATGTACGATTGCGGCTATTTTATTAACGTTTTAAATGACGTTAACAACGCAGTGTTTTCAAATTTTAAAGTATTTTACAACTTACGTTGGAAAAAAAATTACGTACTGACTTCAACCGTTGACAATTAACAGTCAGAAATTGGGTTATTTAAAAAAAAAATACACAAGATAGCAGTTAGACATAATAATAAAAAGGTACTTCGTCTAAGACATGTAAGACTCAAAATGCTCCAAATAGTGATAAATGATAAATGATTTTATTTCTGTAAGTAGGTTTGTTACAAACACTTTTACACGTCAATCATATTTTAAAAACTAGATGAGGTCGGCGTTTCCTATCTGACTACTCTGAGAAGAAAGGCCGAAAGAAACTCAGAGGTCACAGTCTCTTTTAAAGTCCAGACATAATCTTGGTCAGATCATGTGAAGACCATGTAGATTGGTGTCTGAAACGGTCTTTTGAGGAAAAACCATACAGATTGAGCGGTCCTGTCCAGTCAGTGCACGCATTTGTCAGTAATATTGCCGCTCAACTGAGAACTTAAGGAGCACAACGATTCGACGAACAATACCAAAGAAAGGACATTTGGGTAGGCCGCATAAATTACCCAAGCTGCCAGATCGTGGAACTAACTAGGAATTAAAAAATAAAAAAGTAATAATCCACATAATCTTCACATTCACAATAATTTAAATAATATAATACTTTACAAAGTAAATACTCATGTCATTGTATGTATAAAATTTCATCAATGTCACTGTGTATATAAATGTTCGAACATAATCTTTGAGGACCATGTAGATTAGTATCTGAAATGGTCTTCTGAGGAAAGAACCACGCAGATTAAGAGGACCTGTCTAGTCAGTGCACGCATTTGTCAGTAACCGTGCAGCTCAACTCAGAACTTTAGGAGCTCAACGATTCGACGAACAATACCAAAGAAAGGACATTTGGGTAGGCCGCATGAACTACTTAAACTGCCAGATCATGATTAAAACTGAAACAATGACCCACATAGTCCTCACATTCACAATAATTAAAATAATAAATTGTACTTCTCAAGGTAAGTATTCAAGTCGTTCTGTTATAATAATTATCAATTTATCAGCGTATTTAACAGAAATAAAAAAAAAACATTCATGGCTACAAATATCTATATGTAATTTCTCTAAAGTACTTGCATGTGCCTGCCTACACTCTCATCTCACTAATATACCACATTCTGCGAGCATACTTGCAATATTACACAATAAACACACACACAAACTTCACCACAACACACACTAATATTATGTTATATGATATAATATATTTTTATGATATACCAAATCTACATATTTACATACTATACATTAATTCAAAACCTCTAATAACAACTAATTTTATTAAAGTTTATTTACATATACAATGTACTTTCTTCCGATTACAAGAAACGGACTATGTCTACATTAGTTTACGATGTCCTTTTTCATTGCACGTTCTCTTACCTTTACTTCCAGTTAATAACAATAAATATTATTTGTATTGTCATTTCACTAGTAGCAATAATACGCTTCATTCGATACCATAAATAATTTAATACAAAACATTGACCAGTTTAGTATTTCTGCACCTGTTACTTGTGAACCAGAGGAATGCATCGAATATCTCCACCATCCCACTCGATATCTAAATATCATGCAGCAGAATATCCGCAGCCTATCCTGCAACTTCCAGGAGTTTCACGTTCTTCTTAACCGACTAAAATTTTCATGTGACATTATAGTGCTGTCAGAATGTTGGTTATCCCATGTCGTCAACTTGCCATTGCTAGAGGGTTATAATGCGTGCAAAACCAATGACAACTACAATCAAAACGACGGTCTTGTTGTTTATACAAACAGTGACCTCGAATGTACTGTAGAAGAACCCTACCTTGCTGAAGCAAATTGCCTGACAATTAAGATACAAAACCACACTATATTGATTGCGATTTATAGACCCCCAAGCTTTAGAAGCCCTGATACTTTCATTGATTCACTACATGCACTACTAGAAGGTTTTTCGTCTTTCAAAAACATTATCATAGTGGGAGACATAAATATTGATCTAATTAAAACAAGCCCTACGCACACGGCGTATATGGATACAATTACTTTTCACGGACTACTTCCTGCTATCAACGCCGCAACCAGGGGAAAATCGTGCTTAGACCATGTGCTATTAAAAACGAAATTATGTGCTTTTACATTTACTCTCGGAACCAGTATTACGGATCATGAATCTGTCTTGTTTAGTTTAAAAACAGGCGTTTCTATCAATAAATCAACAAAACTAAAAACTATTCATAAAATTGACAAAGAAAAACTTATAACCGATTGTGAAAATTATGATTTTGTGGAAGTTTATCAAGAAGCTAACTTACATATCGCAATGAGTAAGTTCATTTACATAATACAGCACTTGGTTGCAAAAACTTCGCTAAGACGTTTAACTCCTAGAAATAAATTTACGATAAAACCATGGATAACTGTTGGTATGTTACGTTGTATACGCACAAGGGACAGGATGCATAAAAAATTAAAATTTAATACAAATAATGAAATATTAAAAATATCGTATTTAAGATACCGAAACTATTGTAACAATTTATTAAAAAAAACTTAAGAAACAGTATGAGAGAAGTCAATTAATAATGTCTAAAAGTAACTCAAAAAGGCTTTGGTCCACCATTAAAACAATTACTAACAAAAATAACAAAAATGAACAACCACTACAACTTTTAAAAATTGCTGACAATCCCAAAGAGTCTATTAACAAGACTAACGAATACTTCTCCAATATCGGCAAACGTTTGTCTGACAAGATTATGACCACTCGCTTTCCAAAATATAAGAAAATTCTTGAACCTCCCCTTAAATCTTTTGTTCTCCTACAAACTGACCACGAAGAAGTGGAAAGAACAATACAACTTTTAAAAAGTGACTGCGCTCCAGGCTGGGATCAAATCAGCGCTGAGATTCTTAAAATTACTTCCAAGTCAATAACACCCGTGCTTGTTTATTTGATAAATCGCTGTTTCGAGGCTGGGGTCTTTCCGGATCCTTTAAAAAGAGCTGTAGTACACCCAATATACAAGGCAGGTGATAGAAGCAGTGTCAGCAATTTGAGACCGATTGCAATATTAACTTCCATATCGAAATTATTTGAACGTTTAGTCAATACCAGGCTTACTAAATTCTTAGAAGACGGTAATCTACTTTCTAACTCGCAATATGGTTTCAGGGCTGGCCGCTCAACAAATAATGCTGTACTTGATCTTGTTAACTTTCTGGTCAATAAACTCGATAACAAAAAGAAATGCTTGACTATATTTCTCGACCTTGCTAAGGCCTTTGACACTGTTTCTGTCCCCTGCCTTGTAGAGACGCTGGAAGCTCATGGTATAAGAGGCATCACACTGGCACTTTTTTCTGATTATCTGCACAATAGAACACAATGCGTAAAAATAGGTGACAACATCAGTGACGAACTCCCAATTGCATTTGGGGTGCCTCAAGGCAGTATACTTGGACCGACGCTCTTCCTCTGCTACATAAATGAGCTCTGCGCACTTAATATTAAAAATTGCCGCATTTCAGCTTATGCAGATGATACATCTGTAACCTTCTACGCTGATTCATATAAGGAACTTTTTAATTATGCACAAGAGGGTTTCAACAAGATCTGTCATTGGCTAACATCACACTGCCTCACTTTAAATGATGACAAGACAAAATTCATTGTGTTCTCTATTCAAAATCGAAGAGAAATAGCTGACCTTACCTATAACATATATGCCCACAAATGTAATTTTCCTCCTATCCCTAGCTGTACCTGTCCCAAAATTATACCTACTAAATGCATTAAATATCTCGGAGTCGAAATTGATGCTAATTTAAATTTTGATAACCATATACATTCGATATCCAATAGAATCCGAAAATTAACATATATTTTTAAAGCTCTGCGTGACGTAGCAGACAGACAGACCATAAAGTTGGTATACGAGGCCTTGGCGCAGTCAGTTATATCCTATTGCATCACTACCTGGGGAGGAGCATGCAAAACTAAAATTATTACCCTGGAAAGAGCGCAAAGGATGATACTGAAAGTAAGCCTATCTAAGCCTCGGCTATTCCCTACCTCTGAGCTTTACGAAGAAGCGCAAGTCCTCACTGTGCGCCAGCTTTACATAATGCAATCTATCCTCCACAAACTGAGTGACTTACCAGATGATAGAAGAAAACACATAGCTCAGACTAGAAGAAAGCACGCGGTATGTGAGACGGCTGCTGTGAACACCTCATTTGCACAAAGATTTTTTCCATTCCGAGGTGCTATGTTGCTAAACAAAGTAAATAAAATAGTTCCATTCTCCAATAATTCGAAAATAGAAAGTAAAAAAATAATTTATAAATGGTTACTGACTCTTAATTACTCCGAAACAGAAAAAATCTTAGAGGTACAAATATAAACTGAAGTGTTTATTGCATTATTATATTATTATTACAGTACATATTATAACAAACAAAATAATATGATAGCAAACCTTACATATACTTCAAACCTACTTACGTTTTTATATACATTAATCATTTATATATCACTATTCTACACTTACCAAAATGTTATTTAACATAATGCGCCATAAAACTAAATAAATGTATATAAACACGCAAAAACAAATTTTTAACAAAACTACCCGCCCTTTGACACAGTCATACACACAACCGCTCCCAAGCACACCTTCATTTATACCCACACACACACACTCACACCCCCACACATAGACTCACCCACGCACATTACCCCACACACACGCACACACACACACACATCATACCACACACACACACACGCACATCATTCCACGTTTTTCTCAATCATTCCCACTCTTTCCGTCTTTCACTTGTTGACAATACATACAAATGTTATGAAATGGGGGGCCTGGAGATCTATAGTACAGGCCTCGGCTTAGTTTAGACTCCAGATCTCCCACAAATTACTAATTTTTCGACAATTTATCTTGTCAACTTTATACCTTGATGTAATTTGTGGAGATGAAATAAACAGATTTTTATTTATTTATTTTATTATTCAGTATGCAGAAAATTGGAACAACTCAATCCCAAGCCTTTTTGTCCTCAATATAATCCTTAACGGTATAAAAGCCTTTCTGGCACAACTTACGTTTAATGAATGATTTGAATTTATTAAGGCTTAGATCTTGAACGGGGCTTGGAAGTTTATTATAAAAGCGTACACATTGACATCTGAACGAGCCACCTATTTTCTTGAGCCTTGTTGTAGGTACAACGAAGTTGTGTTAACTATCATCCCCTTAAGGCTTTGTACCCAGCTTCCAAACACCCTGTATAAGGAACACTTGTGCAAAATTTTATTTCATTGGCACAGTTTAGGCTCTGCGTTGTTTGACAGTGAATTTAAGACTTAAATAGATTCAGTGGTATTCAATAGTTTGTAGAACTTAGTTTATTAAAAAGCAGTCACGTCATTTGGTCGAATAAAAATTAACAATAAATAGTTCCACTACACGATGGGATATAGTAACAGCTTATTCAGCCTAAAAATATATATTCATCCCCATCAATGTCGACATTTCAGTTTACTCTGTGTAATTTTGTGTCAATTATTTAATTTGTAATTGAATTGTAAGCAGTTCAAACGTTGGTCTCTTGGACAAAAATCTTGTGGTACAGTAAAAATATGTTTTCTTGCTTGTATACGATCTAGCTTGTGTGATTGATACAGTCCTGGTAGCCTAGCAATTTATACCGTAAACGTGGTGTCAGTCGAGTTTCTAATACCTGATTCTGGTACGGGGTGAGCTGTGAATATGGTGGGATCTTCTCGAGTAGCAATCGTCAATATTCTATCTGTTACACTCTATCTATCCTTGCCCAACTAATTTCGTAAGCATACGGGAGGAAGATAATTTAAATTTTAAGTAGAAATGAATATAGTTAGTTCCAAAGTATTTTAAACAAAAGAGCAACTTCCACTAATTTCAATTTTGAAAATAGTATATTTGTATAGTTAATAGTATTGGTATATAGTATAATAGTGTAGTATAGTAGAATATATACAGGGTGGCCAAAAAGTCGTGGATCAAACGCAACTAGGGGTTAGATGGGGTCATCAGCTGCAAAAATAAATAACATGTCTAACGCAAGGGCTCATCAGTACCAATCTAGTGATAATTATAAAAAAGATACAGAATGTAGATTTTTTCGAATGTTAATTAGAATTAGTAAAAAAAAATCAGCTACTAAAAATAAAACACTAAAAAAATACTACAAACATTACATTAAACAACAAACATTACATTAAGATTAAAAATATATTATGATACTGTTTTATAAGAAAAGTGTATTTATTCCAGAAACAAATAAGCTGTATGGGAAAACATTGCCACAGTTGTGGGCAATGGACGCCACGAAGAGCTTCGCAAAATAAAAAAATTGTGAGCATTGCAATAAAAAAAATTATACTACGATTTAATTCAGCAACGAACATCAACAGTAGCTGCATTGCATGCGACTCCATTAATATCATATCACAAAACTTTGAACATTGTGGTGGCTTAATTATTTATTTATCTATGTCTGCATCTTATTAATTAAAGTCGCCTTTTGTGTCCGTCTGTGTGACCGCCTTCGTCTTCTCAACTTTGCAACGGATTTTGATGGGATTTTTACCAGAATTTAGAAAATGTATTTCGTAAGGTACTTACGAGTATATAATACATTAATGTCGACGATAACGCCAAAGATAATAAATATATAACGAGAAAGCCAACGAGTCCAGACTTGATATTGCTATTTTGTTTTGATGACGAGTTCCATTGGCCACCTTCCGGGTCCATCATCAGACCCTAAACACTACCTAGTGTAATAGCACTTGGCAATACATAGCTAATGAGTCCAAACACGATAATGCTATCTTGTTTGGTTGAGGAGTTCCTATGGCCACCTTCCGGCTCAATCATCAGACCCTGAATACTACCTTGGGCTATAGTACTTATAAAGACAAAGCCAACGAGTCCAATAGAATGGTGTTATCTTGTTTGGTATAGGAGTTCCTATGGCCACCTTCCGGCTCAATCATCAGACCCTGAATACTACCTTGGGCTATAGTACTTATAAAGACAAAGCCAACGAGTCCAATAGAATGGTGTTATCTTGTTTGGTATAGGAGTTCCTATGGCCACCTTCCGGCTCAATCATCAGACCCTGAATACTACCTTGGGCTATAGTACTTATAAAGCCAAAGCCAACGAGTCCAATAGAATGGTGTTATCTTGTTTGGTTGAGGAGTTCCTATGGCCACCTTCCGGCTCAATCATCAGACCCTGAATACTACCTTGGGCTATAGTACTTATAAAGACAAAGCCAACGAGTCCAATAGAATGGTGTTATCTTGTTTGGTATAGGAGTTCCTATGGCCACCTTCCGGCTCAATCATCAGACCCTGAATACTACCTTGGGCTATAGTACTTATAAAGACAAAGCCAACGAGTCCAATAGAATGGTGTTATCTTGTTTGGTTGAGGAGTTCCTATGGCCACCTTCCGGCTCAATCATCAGACCCTGAATACTACCTTGGGCTATAGTACTTATAAAGCCAAAGCCAACGAGTCCAATAGAATGGTGTTATCTTGTTTGGTTGAGGAGTTCCTATGGCCACCTTCCGGCTCAATCATCAGACTCTGAACACTATTTTGGGCTCAAGTACTTATAAAGACAAATTTAACGATTTCAAACTCAACGATGCTATCTTATATAATTTGTTGAGGAGTTCCTATAGCCACCTTCGGGCTCCATCGTCAGACCAGCTCCATAGTACTTATAATATTTTTACGTCATCACCAAAGTTATATTAGTGTGCCAAGTATCAGACCAATGGGATACCAAGAAGTGCTTGAAAAATGGATGACAATGCGAGGAACCGGAAAGACATACGAACAAAGCTTGTAAAAATGGACTAGTCATATTATCACAATGTCATTGAACACCAATCTGGGTGCACCACTTCGCGACGCACGATAAGGACGTCATTGTTTTGCAGATTTTTTTTATTGTTTTTGTTTTCTTAATTGCTTGCTTTTTAAAGTGTTACTCGTAGCTCTAAATCTTTATATCAGTTAGTTTCATCGATTTTGACGATATAAACCACATGAATTGCTTCAGTAATATGACAGCAAAATAAGTTTTTTGCAATGAAAACAGGTTTTACAAAAACAAACGGCGGCTATTTGGCCAGAATTGATTTGGCATTAACATCAAATAGTTATCTCTGTTCAGCAGAGTTCCGGAATAAAATAAATATTATTGTGTCAGTAATGGGCTTTTTAAATGTATAAAACCTATATCGAAGACAGTGTGGCTATTTAGCTGGTTAGTACAATGTTACTCATACTCCTCTAAAGATCTGGATGTAGACGAGATCAGCTATATATTCTCTCCGCATCTATACAGAATGGCACGTATCTTATCACAATAAGTATAAAAAAAATCTGCTGTTCCATACATTTTGTCGAGGTTCGTGTAAATTTTGTATATCGTCTAAGTACCTTTACCATGTAGGTAGTATACGTGGCATAATTTAATGTGATAAGGTACGCGCCACTTTGTATATCGTCCCGCATCAATATATAACATAACCCCGTCACCATGCGGTAAACATGACACAGAGAAAGAACACAAGCACCAAAAAGAACAAGCCGTTTTGCGTGCACGTGATGCGTGTTGAGCTCCTTAAGTTCTGAGTTGAGCTGCACGATTGCTGACAATTGCGTGCACTGACTGGACAGGTCCACTCAATCTGTGGGGTTCTTTCCTCAAAAGACCATTTCAGACACCGATCTACATAGCCTTCACATGATCTGACCAAGATTCTGTCTGGACTTTAAAAGAGACTGTGACCTCTGAGTTTGTTTCGGCCTTTCTTCTCAGAGTAGTCAGATAGGAAACGCCGACCTCATCTAGTTTAAAAAAAAATATGATTGACGTGTAAAAGTGTTTGTAAAAACCTACTTACAGAAATAAAATCATTTATCATTATCATATTTTCCTTATGCATCACATGCACGCAAAACGGCTATCGCTCAGCATAATGCTACTACACATCCAGTTTCATTCAGTAGACAGTACAGTATGAGACAGATACTTGATGTTCGAAGTAAAATGATGTACGTACATACATATATCTAAACTCACCCCATCTTCCCACGGGGGTAGGCAGAAACACAGAACGCCACCTGCTACGATCCTTACATACTCCTTTTGCCTCGTTTATTTATTTATCACAATCACTGCCGACCGGCCGGTACTACGCGCCTGACCTTTATATAGAACATCACTAAGATCACCAATAAGATCACTATATGTCCTAGGACGTCCCCACATATATATATTTCCACTCACATCTGCCTTGTAAATACCTTTTGCTAGACGCCTTACATAAAAAGTAAAATATGTGTTTTGTCATTATAGCATATCACGGGAACCTTTAATGTGACTTACTATTATTATTATTGTGAGTTAAAATTTTGGTGACTTTAAAATCATATACCTACATAAATAAACCACCTAAAAAAAATGGTATGTGCCTACATTTTAATGACTTCTAACATAGTTTTTCTACGGATCGACTGTAATCATAATTTTGAAGAGACGTCGTACATTCTGGTCGAAGCTTATTAACATAAACTAAGGAAGCGTAATCATCAATACTACGAAGAAGGAGAGATGTCGTAGTACTTAAGAAAGAGAGGACTTTATCAAAATAATATTATTGAGTATGAAGAACTAAGATCAGGTCCGTTTTAAACCTATTGGAGGCCCTGGGTACTTTAGGATACTGGGGCCCCTGAAGAATCTAGGATGCAACGGCGAGCGAAGTGAGCTTGAAATTTTTAGCACCCTACCTCTGATAGCCACTAGCTTCGACGCTGGCAGGCAATATGGGGTCCCATGAATCGCGGGGCCTTGAGCACTTGCCCAGAATAGCCAATAGCCAATGGAAAAGACGGCCCTGACTAAAACGTAAGTATTCATTGTATCGGAAAAAATCCCTAATTTTTAAATGAATAAACCTTACCTCCTTAATATTATCAGTTCACCAGCGTGGTCACTTAGTGAAGAGCCGTTGAATAGTGAGATGGCACACGGTTGCTGGCTTCGATACCTAAAAAAAAAAAACATCAGTTTATTAAGATTTTTTATGGAAGGATATCATAATAATAATTATAATAAACCTTTACTTGGTACGCTTTAAATAAGAATCTTACTCGAGTTATGTGTGAAATCTCTTTAGACGCCATTATGGAATTAAATAGCATTAAGTACATCTATTTTATCTAGACAGGCGCTTTTCTTTGTGTTAATTATTTGATCACCACTGCTCTTAAAACGGCATTGGAAAACATAGTGAGGAAACCGGCATGTCCTAGAACCAAAAATTCGAAGACATGTGACGTCTACCAACCCGCACTGGGCCCGCATGGTGGATTACGGCCCACTCCCTTTCACCGAGAGGAGGCCGGTATCCCAGCAGGGGAATATTATACGCTGATCATGCTATGCAATGCTATGTTGTTATGTATGACCATCATTATTCCAGAGGAAATGATGATAAAGTAGAATGTTCTTTTCGCGTAGTGCGACAAATCACCATAGCCAGGTGGCCATGCTATATATCGGATATAAACAACGACTGACTGACTCGCTATGACACATGCACTGAGAGAGATCAGTCGTACTGATTTATTTTATTTTGTTTAAGTGGCTTACAGCTATCAATATAAAATAATTGTACGGCAATTCACGACAAGCGATGTACAAGCCTCCACAGATAGCGATTGAGTAAACAAAAATTGTGAAATAAAGATGGCTTCAATGTCAGCAACCCAACCCCACATAATGCCCAGTGTAATGCAGTAAAACATAATGCTGTGGAAGCTAAAATAGACCAAACGCGCGATTTCTACATTTTGTTAGCTGTCTGTCTTTTTAACAGCATAAGCGGGTGAGTTTTGCCGCCTCACATGAGATGTTTGGTGATTAAATCTAATACATTTGTTTTTTTTTTCATTTATCGAATAATCAACACATAGCCTGATTGAACTATCACGTTTTAATATAGAAAACAATTACGAGGCATAATCTGAAAATTGAACCGGTTTTAACACACCCATACATATCAAACGATCAATCTCACCGTTTATTTAATCTCTAAGTGCAAAAGCTATTGTCCGCTCAACAGAGAGGTTCACAATATCCTTGCGGTCTGTAGATTTATCTTATGTGGCGATGTGGGTGTACTATATAATACTCGTATGTACAATATAAGCTTCTGCCCAACCATTCGAGGATTAGAGGCGTGGGTGCTATGTTTGGTGTGTTGCTGCATAATGTAAATACTATTATTACGTAAAATATTATTTTCACTTTTCATAAAATGGTGAAAAACGCAGTCAGTGAGATGTTCCGCTACTATAGCAGAAAAGTTGTGGACGTACTCATCAAGGTTACCAAAAGGATTCTTGACGTCATTATCAAATAATTTACTTCAGATAACAACCCCGAAAGTCTGGCTACCAGTCTTACCAAGCGGTATCGTATTACCTAGTTATCGGAATGAAGCTGTGAAGGTCAGATAGGTAGTCGCTCCATGTAAAATACTGGTTTTCTGTTGCATCCGGTTAGACTGGAAGCTGACCCCAACATAGCTGGGAAACGGCTAGGCAGATGATGATGATGATGATCAATGCAGAAAGTAACAGATTATTTATTTATTTATTTATTTAAATAACATGGGAGACTTACAGCTGAAACAAACAGATTAAGGACAGTACATTAGTCTGAAAGCCAATTACAGGTCTCCACTTATAAAATATATCACCATTTTATTATAATAATACTAGCTGACCCGGTGAACTTCGTACTGCCTTAGAATTATTAAATGTTGTGTTTAGTTATTAGCTGAGTTACATTAACTTTTTTGTTACTCTAAATAAATAAGAAACACAATAATAATGAGAGACAAATGCCTGGAATAGCAGCTTCACTTATCATAAATTTAACATTTTAATTTTTCGATTCTATAATTACTTCTAAGCAATCTACGGTTGAGTCATAATTTTTGATTTATTATTCGTTCGTCCTGAAGTTTTGTCCCACATTCCAAAAAAATCTTATTTTGTCCCATATCACTATTGGAATTGTGTTTCGTCCCAAATTACGAGTGCTTTAAAGGTACAGTAAACAAAAATAAAAGTACGTATTTGAAATTTTTAAAACAATAATGTAATACTAAAACAATTCTAAACATTAAGGCATAAATATCAAATTTATTATCCGGTATTACAATCAAGATCACAGATATGGTATAATAATCATCTTATCATTACTACAGTTTAAATATACAGAACAGTCAGATCTGTAATAAACATTATACATTAAAATTTTAATCACTGAATAATTTACCGATCAGCAATTAAACGAGAGTATCAAAACAAAGGTTTAAAAAAACAATATTTTTTATATTTCTAAAACTCCATGCACCGTTTAAAATTAAATCAACAATCAGTACTAACGAAAAGTCGATTTTTTTTTATTAATACACAATCATGGCTAGAACAAGCATTTAAAAAATCAACATTCATAAATAAAAATTAGATCAACAGTAAACCAAGAGATATACAAAACGCTTAACACAAATAGTTGATTGATGTTAAATATTGAATAATACGTAGGTAACCCTTTTTGCCGATTGTACAAAAAAGTAATTTTAGCTTATAATAAGAAAGAAGGAATATATATAACTATCACACCCACAGACACACTCAAGCTCACGCACCCACATACACATACACGCACACACACCGACTTACTCTCGTCCACACTCCACAACTCCTTTTAAAGTGTACCTAATCATTTTCTTTATTTTAATAACAAATAAACTGTAATATTAATCTATTTTCTGTAAACTAACTAAATTGTAAATGTTTGGCTAAAATTGTTCAGTCTATTGTCAGAGAGGTTTGGCGCTGTATGCCGAGATACAGGTTTTTTACCTAGTTCGGCTACAGATGCTATTATGTTGCATTATTATTATTATAGCCTACAAATTTATTTTTACGCAACATGATTTTAAAATGTTAATATTTTTGGTGTCAATAAAAAATATTATTATTATTATATTGAGGCTATAAGGCTGAAGCGAGAATAAAATAATTAAAATTATATTTAGGGACGAAGGAAGTATATTGTTTGGGATGACCCAGGATTTTTTTATGTAGGACAAAACTCAATGGGACCTACGAAGATTAATCAAATTTTTTGATAACTCACTGTTTACTATGGTCATATGTCTAAATTTATTATTTAAATTTTCTTACATTTCTTCCAAGTCTTCTATGTTGGAAGTATTGGCGAGAATCCTTTCTTTAAATTGTTTTGATTTTAAGTTACCCCTTTCCTTCCTTTTTTTGCGTTGTATGTAATGTGTCATTTCCAAGCCACCACAATGTTTAAAGTTTTGGGATATGATGTTAATGGAGTCGCATTCAATGCAGCTACTGTTGATGTTCGTTGTCGAATTAAATCTTAGTGTAATTTTTATATTGAAGCTCACAATTTTTTTTTTTTTGCGCAGCTCTTTTTGGCTTTCAATGCCTGCTATTGTGTCAATGTTTTCCCATACCGCTTATTCGTTTCTGGATTAATACACTTTTCTTATCTAACAGTAAGTTATTACTTATTTTTTTTTATTTATTTATCATATTTTTAATACATTTAATTTACGCGCCTGTCTTGCCTCAATGTATTAGCCCGAAGGCGTTGGTTGCGATGTTGTTGTCGTTCATTTGCACGTGCGCTTGCAATCTGGTCTCTTACACTTGCATTTTCCGCGAATCGTTCTTCTGCGGTTCTATTTAATCGCCGCGTGTAAACCGTTTGACAAATTTGTGTGCGACGACCAATATTTCCCCCTCGTCCTCGGACTACGGCGACGTGGCATTGTACCCTGATTTGTACTTACATGTTGTTAAACTGTTTATAATCCATCGCAATAACATCCACAATACACAAATGATTCATTAAACGTAAGTTGGGCCAGAAAGGCTTTTATACCGTTAAAGATTATACTCGTATTGAGGACAAAAAGGTTCGGAATTGAGGTTTTCAAATTTTCTTCATACTGAATGTTTTTTTTTTTGGGTTATTATTTCTAGCTAGGCAATAAAAAGTACTGCTCAAAATTATGTAATGTTCTCTGGTACCTACCTACAGCAAATCAAATTTGGTGATATGCCGACAGCAGCGCCACCTACCGGGTCCAATTGTGTTTTCAAACCATCCAAGAACCCATTGAAATATACATACAAAATGTCAACCAAATCGATCCAGCCGTTTAGGATAAGTTAGGTGACAAACACACGTCCAGAAGAATTATATAATATATTATTAAGATATATAAAAAAAAATGTATAGTAAATAAATATTAAAGAATGGTTTAGTAAAAAAAAATGTATTCTATGTCCGTCTGCTGGCTCTAAGCTACCTCCCCACCAATTTTCAGTAAAATCGGTTTAGCCGTTCTTGAGTTATAAATAGTGTAACTAACAACGACTTTTTTTATATATTGATGATAGATGATAGATATAGATACATTTCATCATCGTCAATTGAGTAAAAATTAGTCCAGGGATTGCAAGGCCAGTATAACAAGGTAGCTCGACGAGTGAAGATTGTGGAAATTCGTTGGACACTAAGTATCAAGTATTACTTTAAAATGGCAAAATAACTAGGTAATTAAATCTTCTCCTGTGTAGGTACGAAACAAATATTTTTTAGTATCACAAACCATTAACAAACATTAATAACCTACCAAACTCATTTCCTGAAATACCAGGAAGGTGGACTTCATTGAGTTGGTGTAAAGTTAGCCGCATGCGCAGTTACTACCACGTTCGTGTATTTCCTTTCCCCTACTTTCAATGACTTATGAATTATGACGGAAGGAAAAACGTATGCTTAAAGAAACGATTGCAATGCAGCCAGCGCCTAAACTCTGTGTTATCTTGTACACCATTTCTGCTATATTTTGTAATATATTTGGAAACGAAATTACAAAATTGCCTTTGAGAAGCGGCATTTTGGACCGCGCTTCTTGAAATCCTTATAAATATAGGCGTAATAAAATGGTGAACCAATTTTTTTTTACTGATATTTATTTGTTCAATATTTTAACGCATGTTTACCATACGATGTTGCCTATATTTATGTCATAATTTGGAAGAAATCGGCTAAGAAAGTCGAACACTTTCATTTCATCATGGGAAGTATCAATGAGACTGCGCGTTGAAAAATCAATATGTTAAATCAAGGATTCGATTTACAAACCTTAAGTTATGAAAATAAAGGCGAATTAAGCATTACGCTACAGCGGTAGTTGTTACGTTTTGACTGCTGAAATTTCCCGATTCAAGCTCGTAATGTTAATGGGCTCCTAGTACCTTGCATCGTATTTGAGCAGACTTCGTGGGACTTTGTGTGTTTGACGCAAGCGCGTTGAGGAGACAGCGACGTGGACAGCACGCGGACACCGCGTGGAAATAAAGTTTATTTATTACGTTCTATCGGATGCGTACCTACTTAGCGAGTGCAGATGAGTTGAAGTAAATAAAGATAGAGTTTAGACCATTTAAACAATTACAGAACAGTTATGACTGTTTAAAAAAATCTAACGTTCGCAAAATGCATTGCGTCTTTGTTTAGTGTTGGGTTGATTTTAATATTTGAATTTGTGATTACCAATATAAAAGTTTTAGTTTTTTGTGTTGTTCAATATCTTTTTTAAGTTAATTACTACCAGTAACTATAAAACCCACTTCACTGGTTTGTTATGATTTAGGAAAAAACAGGCACCGTCTGAGCTTGCGGTTATACCCCGTTCGCCCTTTAAGACCCCGACATTGGTGATTTTCTGAGTTTGCGAAAGATAGTGAACAATCATAATAAAGAAAGAACAAAAGCATTACAAGTCTCACATGCTTTTCCTTAATCAAGCCCCCACAAATTTAACCTGAAACGAAACTGAAAAATATCGACCGCGTCTACCAACCGCAAAGTGAATCAGTGTGTCAGTTAAATAGACTTCCTCCACGGTCATGTAGTCCTGGCAGATATCTGTCTGGTACTAATCAATAGGGGGACCCCTACCATCACACATGCGCAGTAATGACTACTTAGGTCAAGGGTTATTGGCTGACAATGGCCTTGAACACAAACCAGCAGCCGCCACTAGTTCGTCTCTCAGCGCACGTTTAGGGCCACTTGAACCAATATAAGATATTAAAATAAATTTAAAAATTAAATTTTATTTTAATTAAATTAATTTAAATTAAATTTTAATTTTACTACGGATTAGGAATGATATTAAACCCAGAATAATTATAAAAATTAGTGGCAAAATAAAATGACTGTTCAAATACAAGAGTTGTGGTAATTAACATAAAGAGAATATTTACATAAATTAAACGTAAATTCTGTGCAAACGAATGACACATTGTAATTTATTGTAACAATTTTATGAATAAAAATTTATACACCCTAATCGAGATGGTAACCAAATCTGTTTTATATAGTAAAAAAATGTACCATTGACGCTGCAGCAGGTTCTCCTGTGTATACACATCCCATTTTTAATTTTGCTTACTCTCGCGTAAAGTAATTTAAAAATCAACGTAAAACGGATTGTAGTCTATGGTTGCTTGTCAATTTGACTCTAGTTTCATTAACGGTCGGGTAGTCGATTATCCCGATTATGTTATTCGAAAAATCTATTTAAGTTGTATCTAAGGTAGGTACTAGATGGAGGTTCCCAGCAGCTTCGTACGTTTGAAACGCACACAAAAAAACTCAAAGAAAAGAATCATAGCAATATCCAAATTACAGCAACCGGTGAATATTGATACATTGGGTTTAAGTCAGTGACATTCGACAAACATCGACGATCGATCGACGACGACGATCATAAAGAGCGGATACTGTTGCAACTGTTTGGTGGGCAGACGTTGGTATTGTTGGCTGTTGTGCACGTGTAATGTTGAGCGTGCAGTATTTAAGTATTTTTATCTTGGACATGGTACCAAGATGAGAGGTGAAGCGACCTGCATCTTTTTTGATGAAATACAATGTAATTCTAATTCGTCTGACTTTGTAATTGATATACTTACTGTATAAAACATAAATTTATTGTTTATGTAATATAATTATTGGGTGTGGCAACTCCACACCACATTTCCGTGTCTGGCTCTCTGCCAAAAACCTTTACGAGTATAATCATGTAACGTGCTCCTAATAAAATTAAATCGATGTAATAGGTCAAGCGTACAATTTTATTTAATACGACTTCCATTGTGTCAATCACTTAAAATAAAATAGCATAATTTTCCTTAAACACAATTTTCTAATATTTGTAGTGACAGTCTTATAAAATCTTATATTGTTTATTTGTAACTTTATTTTATTTATTACTTTTTTATTTTTCTTTGCTTACTCCTTACACTGATAGAGCTTGCTATATGGAGCTGTGTGAAATCGAATCAAACGCTTTACTGTAATCGATGAAGCACAGATATTTAAAGGTTTGTCGTATCCGTTGTATTTTTTGTTGGAGGCCACTTATATTTGATACTCGCATATTAATCTGTTCCATATGTTTTTGAATTAGACTTATGTCGATTATGACTGGTTGTGTTATGTCACTGTAGAAAATATATTATGTCCTTGCATCCACCTGAAATTGTGTTTTAATCAATTTCCATTACTTTTTAGGATAATTTTTAGAGAATGTATGTGATCTATGGTAGAGAAGCCACGTACAAATCACGGTTGTTCCACTTATTGATTCTCATGTAGATGCCTTTTGTCAATCGTCGTAGTAGTGTCGACAAAAACAGTTTGTACAGTTTTAACATGAGATTAATGGGTCTGTAGTTAGATATTGGTTTCAGGTCTCCTTTTTTGAATAGAAGTACACTAGGTGAGCATGTCCATTGTCATGGGTATTTCCTTTTGGGCCAGCACGGTGTGCAATAACAACAGCCAAGGAAAAACAACCGACATAACTGTTCTGCTGTATTATTATAACATTTAAACATAATTATTCGCGCTTTTTTATAAAGGCGGGAAATGCCGAGATGAATCGGATGCTGTACATCACACATACAGAATGCAGAAGGGGTGTAGCGTTGGGAGTTCCTAAGTGGCGAAAATATACCGAGTCCATCACACATCAGACTCAAAACTATGTTAAAATGAAACAGCACCATGTTGATTAATTCCTCTTAACCTGTGTGAACATACGTTACGTCTAGACTTACAGTGCTAGCCTCAACCCCTAGCTAGTCAGTTGGCGCATGCGTAAAAGCAGACTTCCAGCAACCATGACTCCGAGTGAACGCCATACGCGCTATCAGTTTCCGTAATATTAAATTAGAGATAGCGCTTTACCCGCCTAACCTTTTTCAAAACCGGTTAAGGGCGAATTGCACAATCGCACAATTAGTGATTTCGAATCCAACTTCACTGAGCAGTCTATGAGCCAATTTCTCAAATGAAAATTATCGCAATAATATTGTGATAAATTGCTGGTCTACCGTAATTTATGTATGGTGCGTTATTAATAAATCTGGGCTAGTTCCTAAATTAAAGGACATGTTAATGACACGCTGTCAGTTTCTCATTTAATATTTATAGCATGATTCTACCGATTAAACTGTTTAATTTTTACATGATTCTCTTTCGAGTATCAAATTTTGCGAAACTTTAATAAAATAATAAGTATTTCCTTGCCAAAGCTGTTACGTTTTGATATTCAAACTAAAACCGGGAAGAAAGTGCTAGTTTATTTAGTGTATATCCAAATTTGTTGATTTATTTAATTGTGCTGATATTTAATACATAACATACAGCGAAACGTACTTCCTTCCAAACAGGAGTCTCACGACACCTCTTGACTTTTATATTATATAAAACTGCAGAGCCACTCACTGACTGACTCACTCACTGACATGTCGTTTCTCGAAATGGGTGCGAGATGGGTTGGGGGTTTGTTCTGGGGAAATGTGTGGCAACACCGGGCGAGTAGAGGAAAATTATAGCGATGACGTCATATCCAAGATGGCGGCCATGAGAATTCCGATCTCGGTAGGGAAAAGACTTGGAAAGATTTTGATCCATAGATTTTGTAGAGGTATGAGAATGATTTAAAAAAAAAAGTAGAAAAAAAAAAAAAACAAAATGGCGGCCGCGCTACGGGGTTTTGAAATTTGCCACTTTTTTCGCTCGACTTTGACGAATTACTTTGTTTTACAGATTAAAAAAAAAAAAAAATTGTCTATGCTCGATTGTAGGTAATTTCAATGACATTTAGGAAAAATTATGACATTTCAAAAATCAAAGATGGCGGACGCTGTGGCGGCCATTTTGTAAAAATGTGGATTTTACGTTTTTTTTCAAACTCATTTTTCGGGTAGTTGGCAACATCCGACGGGTTCGAGTTGTACCGAGCGGTCGTGTGTTTCGTTGAGGAGTGTTGCCTGGTGTGAAAATTTTCCCCATTTTCAGGGTAATTTCCCAGATTTTCCCCAAAAACATGAAAAGTAGAAATAGCGACATTTTGAATAGAGACTTTCACTGGCTGGCAACATTGGGGTCCCCCGAATGACATTTGACCATTTTCGTCCGTTTTAATTGGTCACCCCAAAAAAAAATTAATATTTTCATTTTTGGGACTTGTTCACTTTGCCGAATTACTTTGTTCTACCAAACTATAAAGTTGGCAACACCGAGTACATCGACTGATAGCCTATATCCTTGAGATTTCAGGAAAATTCTGACATTTCAAAAAAACAAGATGGCGGACGGTGTGGCGGCCATTTTGTGAAAATGACGAAAAATCGCATTTTTCGAAAGGGAAAAAGGGACAGTTGGCAACCCCCGACTGGATTGTGTTGTATGAACCGGTTGTTTACTCGGTTGAGGAGTGTGGCCTGGTGTTGGAAATTTCCCCACTTTTGGGGTACTTTTTGAGATTTTCCCCGAAAACGTGAAAAGTAGAAATAGCGACATTTTTAATGGGGACTTTGCGTAACCGGCAAGAATGGGGTACCCCAAATGATATTTGACCGGTTTAATCACTTTTAGCTGGCAACCCCGAGATCCAATGGGGTTTGAAATTTTGGGTCAGACCCGACTTTGGCGAATTACTTTGTTCTACCAAAGTCAACGTACAGCCATGGTTCTTTTACTGACAGGTGGCTTGTATCCTGGTCTCTTCAGGAAAATTATGACATTTCAGAAATTCAAGATGGCGGCCGTGCCATTACCGGTTTTAAAATCGTGATTTTCGACACACTAAATGGGACAAAGTAGAAATAGCGACATTTTTAATGGGAACTTTGCGTAACCGGCAAGAAAGGGGTGCCCCAAATGACATTTGACCGGTTTAATCACTTTTAGCTGGCAACCCCGAGATCCATTGGGGTTTGAAATTTTGGGTTAGACCCGACTTTGGCGAATTACTTTGTTCTACCAAAGTCAACGTAGAGCCACCGTTTTTTTACTGGCAAGTGGCTTGTATCCTGCACACTTCAGGAAAATTCTGACATTTCAGAAATTCACGATGGCGGCCGTGCCACTTCCGGTTTTAAAAATCGTGATTGTTGGCATCCAAAGTAGAAATAGCGACATTTTTAATGGGAACTTTGCGTAACCGGCAAGAATGGGGTACCCCAAATGACATTTGACCGGTTTAATCACTTTTAGCTGGCAACCCCGAGATCCATTGGGGTTTGAAATTTTGGGTTAGACCCGACTTTGGCGAATTACTTTGTTCTACCAAAGTCAACGTAGAGCCACCGTTTTTTTACTGGCAAGTGGCTTGTATCCTGCACACTTCAGGAAAATTATGACATTTCAGAAATTCAAGATGGCGGCCGTGCCATTTCCGGTTTTGCAAAAATTGTCCGATTGAGGTCGTTCAAACGGTTCATCCGACTGATGTGCATGACGTATGAACCGGTTGTATACTTGGTTGAGGAGTGTTCCCCGGTGCAAAGAATTTCCCCATTTTTAGGGTAATTTCCCTGATTTTCCCCGAAAACGTGAAAAATCATTTAGGTTAGGTTATGTTAGAACAGTGAAAATTAGCGCGCGAAGGCGAGCGAGCGCAGCGAGCGTGCCGCGGCAGCGGCCGCCAAGCGCCAGATCCCCTCTATTGTTGGTGAATCATTTAGGTTAGGTTATGTTAGAACAGTGACCTTTAGCGCGCGAAGGCGAGCGAGCGTAGCGAGCGTGCCGCGGCAGCGGCCGCCAAGCGCCAGATCCCCTTCTATTGTTGGTGAATCACTTAGGTTAGGTTATGTTAGAACAGTGTCTATGCTCGATTGTAGGTAATTTCAATGACATTTAGGAAAAATTATGACATTTCAAAATTCAAAGATGGCGGACGCTGTGGCGGCCATTTTGTGAAAAGTTGGAATTTTAGCTTTTTTTCAAACTCATTTTTCGGGTAGTTGGCAACATCGGACGGGTTCGAGTTGTACCAAGCGGTTGTGTGTTTTGTGAAAGAGTGTTGCCTGGTGCGAAAATTTTCCCCATTTTTAGGGTAATTTCCCAGATTTTCCCCAAAAACATGAAAAGTAGAAATAGCGACATTTTGAATGAAGTTTTTCACTGGCTGGCAACATTGGGGTCCCCCGAATGACATTTGACCATTTTCGTCCGTTTTAATTGGTCACCCCAAAAAAAATTGAATATTTTAATTTTTGGGACCTTTTCACTTTGCCGAATTACTTTGTTCTACCAAACTCTCAAGTTGGCAACACCGAGTACATCGATTGATAGCCTATATCCTTGAGATTTCAGGAAAATTCTGACATTTCAGAAAAACAAGATGGCGGACCGTGTGGCGGCCATTTTGTGAAAATGACGAAAAATCGCATTTTTCGAAAGGGAAAAAGGGACAGTTGGCAACCCCCGACTGGATCGTGTTGTATGAACCGGTTGTTTACTCGGTTGAGGAGTGTGGCCTGGTGTAGAAATTTTCCCCACTTTTGGGGTACTTTTTGAGATTTTCCCCGAAAACGTGAAAAGTAGAAATAGCGACATTTTTAATGGGGACTTTACGTCACAAGCAAGAATGGGGTGCCTCAAATGACATTTGACCGGTTTTATCACTTTTAGCTGGCAACCCCGCGAGACATTGGGGTTTGAAATTTTGGGTCAGACCCGACTTTGGCGAATTACTTTGTTCTACTAAAGTCAACGTACAGCCACCGTTTTTTTACTGACAGGTGGCTTGTATCCTGGTCTCTCCAGGAAAATTCTGACATTTCCGAAATTCAAGATGGCGGCCGTGCCATTTCCGGTTTTAAAAATCGTGATTGTTGGCATCCAAAGTAGAAATAGCGACATTTTTAATGGAAACTTTGCGTAACCGGCAAGAAAGGGGTGCCCTAAATGACATTTGACCGGTTTAATCACTTTTAGCTGGCAACCCCGAGATCCATTGGGGTTTGAAATTTTGGGTCAGACCCGACTTTGGCGAATTACTTTGTTCTACTTAAGTCAACGTACAGCCACCGTTATTTTACTGAGAGGTGGCTTGTATCCTGGTCTCGTTAGGAAAATTCTGACATTTCAGAAATTCAAGATGGCGGCCGTGCCATTTCCGGTTTTAAAATCGTGATTTTCGACACACTAAATGGGACAAAGTAGAAATAGCGACATTTTTAATGGGAACTTTGCGTAACCGGCAAGAAAGGGGTGCCCCAAATGACATTTGACCGGTTTAATCACTTTTAGCTGGCAACCCCGAGATCCATTGGGGTTTGAAATTTTGGGTTAGACCCGACTTTGGCGAATTACTTTGTTCTACCAAAGTCAACGTACAGTCACCGTTTTTTTACTGACAGGTGGCTTGTATCCTGGTCTCTTTAGGAAAATTCTGACATTTCAGAAATTCAAAATGGCGGCCGTGCCATTTCCGGTTTTGCAAAAGTTGTCCGATTCAGGTCGTTCAAACGGTTCATCCGACTGAGGTGCATGAGTTTGTTTACTGGTTGTATACTTGGTTGAGCAATGTGGCCTGGTGTAGGAAATTTTCCCACTTTTGGGGTAGTTTTCCAGATTTTCCATGAAAACGTGAAAAGTAGAAATAGCGACATTTTTAATGGGGACTTTGCGTAACCGGCAAGAAAGGGGTGCCCCAAATGACATTTGACCGGTTTTATCACTTTTAGCTGGCAACCCCGCGAGCCATTGGGGTTTGAAATTTTGGGTCAGACCCGACTTTGGCGAATTACTTTGTTCTACCAAAGTCAACGTACAGCAATGGTTTTTCTACTGACAGGTGGCTTGTATCCTGGTCTTTTCAGGAAAATTCTGACATTTCAGAAATTCAAGATGGCGGCCGTGCCACTTCCGGTTTTGCAAAAGTTGTCCGATTGAGGTCGTTCAAACGGTTTATCCGACTGAGGTGCATGAGTTTGTTTACCGGTTGTATACTTGGTTGAGAAGTGTGGCCTGGTGTAGGAAATTTTCCCATTTGGTTATAACAGTATGATGTTTCCTGATATTTACTTATTAATTACAGAATTTTGGCTGAAAATTAGTAAATATGAAAATTAGGTCAACTGAACGTTTTATAAAAAGAGCATTATATAAATTAAAAATTAAGTGTTATTAGAGCAAAAGAAGTTTATATGGTTTGAACATGTGGTTGATTTTAGGGTTCCTCAGACGTTTTGATAGCCGTTTCACTACACCCTGGGGCTTGATTAAATAGACAATTTTTACTACATTTACAAGTGTAACAGCTACCACCACTAGAACGCGAGCTGCTTGCAGCTCGCGCAGCACGCAAACTAATAGTCTGGGATTGGGTTCCTTCAAACGGTTTCGACTGAAAGAGGATTTTTACTTGTCATGAATTTTAGGGTGCTACCTATGGGTTTATCAGGTATTTTACTACATTGAGGGGTTTGAACATGTGGTCGATTTTAGGGTTCCTCGGGGGTTTTGATTGGCGTTTCACGACAATCAGGGACTTGATTAAATAGACGATTCTTTATGATTTTGCCTACATTTTTACTACATGAGGATTTGAGGTATATTTTGTACCACAATAACACGCGAGCTGCTTGCAGCTCGCGCAGCACGCAAACCAATAGTCTCCGATTGCGTTCGTTCAAACGGTTTCGACCGAAAGAGGATTTTTACTTGTCATGAATTTTAGGGTGGTCTATGGTTGTCTAAGGGTTTTTCAGGAATTTTACTACACTGAGGGGTTTGAACATGTGGTCGATTTTAGGGTTCCTCAGGGGTTTTGATTGGCGTTTCACTACACTTAGGGACTTGATTAAATAGACGATTCTTTATGGTTTTGCTTACATTTATTTTTACTACATTGAGGATTTGAGGGATTTTTTGTACCACACTAACACGCGAGCTGCTTGCATCTCGCGCAGCACGCAAACTAATAGTCTCCGATTGGGTTCTTTTAAACGGTTTCGACCGAAAGAGGATTTTTACTTGTCATGAATTTTAGGGTGCTCTAAGGGTTTTTCAGGAATTTTACGACACTGAGGGGTTTGAACATGTGGTCGATTTTAGGGTTCCTCAGGGGTTTTGATTGGCCTTTCACGACACTCAGGGACTTGATTAAATAGACAATTTTTACTACATTTACAAGTGTAAGAGCTACCACCACTAGCACGCGAGCTGCTTGCAGCTCGCGCAGCACGCAAACCAATACTCTCCGATTGGGTTCGTTCAAACGGTTTCGACCGATAGAAGATTTTTACTTGTCATGAATTTTAGGGTACTCTAAGGGTTTTTCAGGAATTTTACTACACTGAGGGGTTTGAACATGTGGTCGATTTTAGGGTTCCTCAGGGGTTTTGTTTTTCATTTTCGTAATTTTTGGGACTTTTTGACGTTGGCGAATTACTTTGGTTTTACAAGTGTAACTGCTACCACACTAACACGCGAGCTGCTTGCAGCTCGCGCAGCACGCAACAACTAGTTTATATTATATAAAACTGCAGGGCCACTCACTCACTCACTGACTGACTGACAAAATGAGCCTCTTTTTACATTTCTGGCCTTTGTTATTATTATAAAAGGGATAGTTTTTCTTTGGATTGGGCCATTAAAAAATTGTGGCAAAATAATATATTAATTGAACGCATGCATGTTGGATATTATGTTTCTTATGATCTCCAGATTGCAGTCAATCTGCCTAGACTTATCCCAGCTATTTTGGGGTTGGCTTCCAGTCTAATCAGATGCACCTGAATACCAGAATTTTACATGGCGCGACTGCCTATCTGACCTCCACAATCCAGTTACTGGGTAACACGATATACCTTGGTAAGACAGGTTCTCAGACATCCGGGCTTTTGACGACCCGTAACGACTATAAAAGATCCATGAATGATAGCCGGGACCGAGGCACGGAGTATTGGTATGTAAAGATGATCACCCATCCACGGACAGCCCGTGGACAGCGTAGTTTCACCTGATCGATTGACTCGCGCAGCTGTTATTATTTAGTCACAGTTTAGCTCCCCTCTCCAGATTGCAGGGGTAGTAATAATTATTATTTGTTCGGGATTACCGAAGAATAGGATAACACAAAAAAAAAACACTGATAGCCGTTGTTTAGTGAGTAGGTTGGTCTGTTAGGTATTGTAAGTTAGTAAAATAGTGTACTATTCAGTAATAAATAGTAGGCATCTAGAGTGTTGTGAGTGTTGTGTTTCCTCGTCTGGAGCCCGTCCTGTGTGCAGTAGCCAGGTCATGGTAGACTTTAGAACGGACTATTATAATAATTAAATGCGTATAAAAAGTGTCTTGTCTGTACTGTTGACCGTTTTTTTTTTTTTTTTTTGAGGATGGGAAATCATCAAATGACCCCTCCCGCTCTGGGTGGAGCGGAAGGGAGTGTCAGACTCTTACTGACTAAAACCCACCCGTGTTCCTTCCTTGGCCCTTTATGTTCCGGGTCAGCGGTACCCCTTTTGGATGATCCCGCTTTCCCGGCAGGCTTGGGCCCTAGTGGGCCCCCTCTTCGATGCTGACATATCTTTGAGGCGCGCGTGGAACACGTACGCGCCTTCCAGCACGGGCCTGGTCCTGATCGGACGGTGAGCTACCCATTACTCACCGCCCGCAGGCCCGCGCCTACGGTGGCCGGGAGTCGTCACGCGGCTCCCGACGCCCGGAGCGTCCACCGCGGCGGTACTGTTGACCGTTGAGGAGCTTCCTCGACTGGAGCCAATCCTGGGTGCAGAAGCCAGGTCATGGTGGACTTTAGAACGGATGGTCATAATTATTTGCGTAAATTAAATTTCGTGCTTTTATTGTTGACAGTAAAGGAGTTCCCTCGTTTGGAGCCAATCCTGGATGTATAATCAGGTCATGCATCATGCAAAATGCATTGTCTTCGAATCATAATTATGTAAGAATAATAAACATATAAAATTTGATCTCCGTGGGATAAGAGGAAGTGGTTTTAATTCAGCTTGCAAGATTTGGCCAATATATACAAACTAACTAAGAAGGCAAGTTAAAAAAAAGCTTGTAATAATTTAACTATCGATGAATGATGCAATCATCACAAAACATACAGCAAACGTCTCACTTGCATGTAACAAAACTTCAATTCGTGAAGAGTTGTGAATACATCAAATAGGCCGTCTCTAAAATTTAAAAGACTCATGAATAAATTATATTTCAGTGGTAACTGTTTTAATTTTATTTTGTTATTTATAGAACTAAAATAATTACACGGGAATCCCGTTGCGGACTACGTACGGAACCTACTCGTGGTGACATCGTGGAACACGTGAATACGCTACTAGGGGGCAATACACTGCGAGAGTTATCCCTACTGATAACGTCTTCTCCACTAGTTCTTCGTTAATATTTACTATAAAAATTAAATACCTATAGAATATTTTTCTTCTCCTCTTATTATTTAAAAAATGTAAATAGTGTTAACTTCCTGTTTTAAAATTAAATCAGTTAAACATAATATTAAAAAAAAAAACTTTTGCCTAGTCTTTTCCCTACTATGTTGGGGTTGGCTTCCATTTTAACCGAATGCAGCTGAATATCAGTAGTTATTTTACATAGAGCGACTGCCTATCTGACCTCCACAACCCAGTTTTTGGGTAACACGGTATCCCTTGGTAAGACTTGTTGTCAGACTTTTGGGCTTCTAACTACCCCCATAACGACTGACAAAAAAGATCAACCAATGACAGCTGGGACCAACGGCTTAACATGCTTTCCAAAGCACGGCGGAGTCCCAATATGTAATGGATCCCATGGATGTCAATGCAAGAATAAAATTAGACAGGAGTCAGCTATGAATATTCTTTTATTCAGGATTAAATATATACTATATATTATATATATGCCTGTTACTATATATTTTGACGAGTATAGAAAGAACTGGCATGATGCTGTAAGCCTTTTTTATTATTTACACCCAGTAAAATAGATACAGATACGGCATAATTTTTTTTTTAAAAAACGTTGCCTCACACTAGGAATTTCTCCTGTATCGTAGGTGCGTTTACAAACATTTAAACTCACATACACAAACAGCCAGATCCGGAACAACTACTTGCAGGTCATACAAATACTTGTTCCGTGCGGGAATCGAACCCGCGACACGCTGCGCAGCAGTCAATCGCTTAACCACTGCGCCAACCGTGTCGTCGTATTGAGTACACATTCTTTACTTGTCTGATATCTTTGCTGATAACGTCAACCGAATACTAGGGGTTGACTTTGGGTACACTACATAGTCGGGGGTTGCGGAAGGATCGTACGTTCCCGCGACCCCTGGCGTAGGTGTGAGATGGAACACCGGGGTGGTTTTTAGTCAGTAAGAGTCTGAAAGACCCTGCCGCCCGCCCCAGGGCAGCGGACATCCATGAGGATTTTTCACCCCGGAAACAAAAAAGAAAATGGGTACACTAAATAAATACGAAAAACTTTATTCCGTCAGTCACAAATACGAATTTCAAAATACCCATTTTCATAAGTCCGAATGGTTCAAAATTCCCAATATAACAACTCTGACTTATCGTTTGCTTTATGGCACCGTTGGCGCAGTGGTTAAGCGATTGACTGCTGCGCTGCGTGTCTCGGGTTCGATTCCCGCACGGAACTAATATTTGTATGACCTACAAGTAGTTGTTCCGGGTCTGGCTGTTTGTGTATGTGAGTTTAAATGTTTGTAAACGCACCCACAATATATGAGAAATTCCTAGTGTGGGGCAACTTTTTTTTTAATTCCTAAATTTCAATATTCCTAACGTTTATAATAACTATTCTCAAAATACCAAGTTTCAATACATCGAATAACAATAAGTCCGACTTAATGATAATTCGAAACATCAAAAATACGAATTCCGATTATTAAAATGCCGATTAATACAGTAAGTCGGTTTTGCAGAGATTCGTTTCTGTCACAAAATTTTGTAGCACTACATGTTGACTTTTAGTTTATTCGAAGTATTGAAAATCGGAATCTCGTTCTTCGGAATAAAATTTTTCGGAGTATTTCGGAGTTCCCGTTGAGTTTATCTGACGTCACTATGTTCGTAGTCTTACTAGGGCGGCATAACGAAGGTCTGCGTGTCAATCGACCGGAAAATCAATAGGCTGTTGAACTTTTGGCATTGAACTTGGACGTAAGCCGGGCACTAGAGCTCGTACTTTATGACTTTAAATTATTAAGGGCCTCTTAATAATGCAAAGTAGTATAGTTATGACCGGACCAACCACACTTTTTTGAAGTTTGGCATAACTTTACTCCGCTTTTATTTATTGTTTTACGTTTTATTTGGGTTAAAGTACAAAAACTTCGGAGTTAGAAGATGACCCTTAATTTATATATGTGTACAAACTGATAAATATAGTTATATAGACAAATAACTAAACAGATTTTTTTACGCAAGTGTCCGAAAATCTTCGTACGTCGAAGATTTTCGGACACCTGTGTAAAAACGCCATTAATCTCAAGATTTTGTTACGACACTAAACGTAAAGGTTATCTATAAAACAAGTGTAGTTAACAAACATTATCAATTATTATTTTACAAAGTCACAGCTAAAACCTGTGAAATATATCAATGAATTGGCAAAATTTCAAGTTGCATGTCGCTTTAAAGTTGTGTAACATCCATTTGTTTTTTTTTTATGTAGCAGCTTGGAGTCTGGAATTATGCGCTCAATTGTTGGCCAAAGGCTCGCCCCTATTTCATGGGACTCAAACATAACTGGCGAAATAGGAAAAACTAACTTTAGAAACAAAATGAATCACTAATCGCATGCATCATCATTAAGTCCTAAACTGATTAACACAATAGGTGTTCCTTTGTTCATTTTCTTTAAGTTCATGTAATTAAAAATACTCTTCAAAATCTGCATTGTGTATTGAGAAAAGTTTTTGGAAAGTTCGGGCTCATGCAAATCAAATGTATAAATATATTTGCCGCACCAGGATACCATTACTAACAGGATTTGGGTCCCCCTGCTATCTCTGGACGTCATTGTACGCACACCTGAACAGGAACATAGAATAATAATATTCAAAAAAGAAATGCAATAACAATAGAAGCAAGCAAGCAAGTATCTATGTTACTAGACGATCACATTTACATATAATTACAAGTCTATTTGTAAACCCAAATGATTTTTAAGAAATACTTTTTTGCCTACCCGATTTTCTGCACATCGTCGTGCAATTAAAAACGTTTCGTAAACCATAAAAAAGAAAAACTAATTTAGATAATTAATTATGTTGGACAGCTCGCGCTTTAATGCTACGTTTAAAATTAAACAAGTTTTATTGAACTCCTCTCAATTTAAGAATTCGGAAGCATTCCTTCAGTCGGGAACAAATCTCACTCTTCTAAAGCTAATCACTCTCTCTTTTTTTTTTCATTATATCCAAATTTAGATTCCTCTATTCGAAGGAGAGGCACACCTTATTATTCAAAAAAAGTATGCTTTATTATGCAGGATGGAGACGCCGCGCTTTAGTCGCCATGGAACGGGTACGCGTGCCAGGAGTACCAGCACAACATGAGACACAAGGAGTAGATCTAGGATATAACCTGGCTACTTCACGCTAGTTGTGGCGGCAAACCTCGGAAGGAGCCCTAATTGTTGGGTAAACGTGAACGAAGATAATTTTGTAACTTGGACGGCCATATTATAATATTAACAAAAAAGCGTGCAATTAAACATAATATTTTAAAGAATAAACAAAAGTTGTAGGTATATGAAGAAGTTAGTGTCGATGATGTGGTGATCCTCCTAGCTGCGTACCGTGACCAACATACTTCCCGATGTGTCAGCTCTGTCAGCATAATAAATAATTTCACTAGACACTTCAAAATTTAATTTTCACAACAAAAGCCTAGGCCCATGTAAATTCGTCGGCCTGGCTCGCTTGTGCCCTCGGCTTCGCTCACGTTGAGGTTGGAAATTATCCCACAGAAACGTACTACCGGGATAAGAAGTAGGTAGGTATCCTATGAATTAAATTAAAAGTATAGTGAATACATGCAAGCCAACTTTTAGGTCACTGCTCAGTAATTGGGCACAATGTGTCGTGAACACTTGAACAGAGTACCGTCTTGTATGCATGCAATGTACTATCGGGATAAAAGTATCCTATGTGTTAAATCCTGGCTATAATCTATCTGTGTGCCAAATTTCATCCAAATGCTATTATTAACAAATAAAAAAAAACTAGGACAATACTAATTATTGAACTACTATTGTGTATTCATGCAAGCCCAGTACTTTCAGTTAGGTTATTGCTCAGAAATTGTGCACAAAGTGTCGAGATCATACCTATGCTTAACGACGTGATTACCGAAATAAAGAGTAATCTATGTCCTAACTCAGGTCATCACCCCTTCCCATGTGTTTCAACAAGTATTCGGGTGCAAAACATAAAAGAAAGATTTTACCTACAGATAGAGTTCTAGCACACAAAGTGGGTCTATCATAATTGGGCGTGTAGAATATTGTAGATGCATCAGCACATTGCTTCTGTGTTCGTAAAGTGGTTTTGTCTAATACTGAGCGGTTCTGAGGTCGCGCACATATAAACCAGTACATACTTCATATAGTACCTATGTGCATTATACATACACAGTACCAGTACGATTATGGAATGCCTTGCCCGCGTCGATAAGGCGTGCTCAATCTTTGTCCACTTTTAAAATTCTGGTTAAAAAATACTTCCTCTCTCCTTAAACATCATCATTACATATGGTTTCCTTGCTCTTGTTTCATGTTTATTATTGTATATATATATATATATATATATTATGTAGATAAGTATATGTCTTATGTATATAAATGTATTTATTGTATATGCAATTTGGTACACTACCGACTCCCTGCAGTATTGTCTCTCCTTTTCCCTTTAATCCATCCATAGGTTGTCTGTAAAAGATCGCTTTTAGCAATAAATGTCACCCTATGTAAAATTTCTACATTTATATCTGTATATTTTTGGTGTACATAATAAAGAGTATTCTATTCTATTCTATACACAATTTGGACCAACCCACTTCGTGAGATAGAGTATTATATCTGTATCATCTCTGTCGCACCTGCAGGCGTATTTGTATATCCGGAGGATATAAAAGGACTCGTTTTGTGCAGTGTACGGCAGTCCATGGCCGGGGACCAGCCTGACCGATTCAATGGTTGGTACCTTGCCAAAGGACTCATAAAACAGTATTATTATAAAATTGCAATAAGCATTGCACTTACTTAACTTAAACCTAAATACAAAAAGGCTACGAGGGTTCTGGCAAATCCGGAACATTATGTATGTATTTCGGTTAACAAATCCATGAGCAGGCGGTTTTAGTTATAATGATTGCACATCATGCACTACGCTATCATTTTTCTCTTAACCTTTTGTGTAAGTCATCAGACGTAGGTACCACATCTCAGTGCGAAGTAGGTAATATTCACAGATTATTAGTAGATACACACATATAAAAAAACATTTTCAATGCTTTTGAGCAATTATCTGTTTAGCAATCGCCAGCTTCTGTCCAACCTTGACGCTACGGATGTTTGGTTGCATTCGCTGTGATCTCAGTTTGTGAAATGAAATATGGAGCAAAGATGGAGTGAGTGATGGAGTGAGTACGCATGCGCCACCCGGTAAATAAGCTTGGGGATGAGGCTCTAAATAATATAGTCCAAGAAACATTTTATTTGTTAAGTTTACTATAAAATCTACATCGCATTAACCCAATAGTAGAGTTTGGCTGTGAAATAAATCAATCAACGGGAAATTAATTTTTACCTTTTTATTATTATATTATATAATGTCACAATATGTAATATTTAATATAATAGTATGCTCTTAAAGAAGCAACAAGCTTTGATTAGAGCATCTGTAAGTCAGTTTTTACTTTTTATGTGATGCCATCCATATGCTGAGTTTGTGCACCAGGATTTCATTTTTATGCATGATAATGCAAGGGCACTCACTGCAAGAATTGTTCGAGAATACCTGCATGACGTTAGTAGTATCGCAGTTATGGAATGGCCAGCAAAAAGCCCTGATGTGAATCCAATAGAGCACTTATGGGATGAGCTGAATAAGCGTGTTCAAACTAACTAACCAGCTCCAGAAACTGCAGCAGCCAAAAACTACCATCTTGGAAGCATGGGAGAACATTCAACAGCAAGTAATATTTGCATTAATTAATTCCACTCCGAACCACATTTCGGGGGTCGAATATGCTCTCGGAGGTACTAAACCAGTTACCAATAAACGTTTTCTCCATGTAAACCATTGTTTTCTTCAAAAATTTACGCTTATTTTGCCCCTGAGAGACGCCAAAAGACGGCTTATTCCGATTTCAAAATTGGAAAAATGAAAATGATAGTTAGTGACTGGCTTCAAAACCACGTATTATTTTTTCTTTGTACTACCATTATTTATAAAGATAGAGATTTTTAGACCAACATGTGCAGGGTGGCTCAATTCAGGTGTCCGGAAGTTTAGTTGCCTTTTAGCCTTATCCTAACCTGAACTGCAAACGATTATGGTACAGGGGCCGTACTATGACGTGTTAATACCATCATGGTGTGATTTTATGGGCAAACATCACAGATGCACTGACACTTTTCACATTGCAAAAAAGACTTTTAAGGATTTTAGTAAATATCGAAGACACCGACAGCTGTATACCTCATTTCCAAGAACAGAAAATATTAACCCTCCCCTCCATCCTTCCATTCTAGAAATATGCAAATTCGTTCCAAATTACCAACACTTTTACACGACAAGGGAAAATATACGGTCTTAATATACATTACGCCACAATAATAGGTTAAAGGTACCAAGCTCTAAGCTAAAAATACACTCAACGAGTACACTAGTCATGTCAATTAAAATATATAATAAATTACCAGAAAAAATTAAAGAAGAACAAAAATCTAATACATTCACAAATAAATTAAAACAATTTCTAATATCTAAATGCTATTATAATATCAATGAATATTTAAATGACAAATTTTAAATTACATGTTTTATAAAATAATTACAATCTAAGTATATAATAACTAAGAAGTCAAATAAAAGCCCTCTTCCTCTCTACTACTTTTGCTGTGCCAATGATCATTTTTGTAAACCTACCACCTAAGTACACATGTGGAAGCAATAAGTATATTGAGTATTGATTCCGTTGCAAAAAAGAGATAGTGCTATCGGTCATGTATAGCTCCGTCTCTCTTTCACGCTGGAACAATGATGGAATTATCACGTCATAGTACGGCCGCAGGCCAAGTTCACACCGTACGTTGCTCAGAGATGCGCTTGCGTGAAAATATGAAGTCAGATGCAATTCGAAACTTATACTAGGAGCCCAAAGGTTTCAGGAGCTTGATCTGAAACTTCGAAATTAAAATAAAAACACCTATTAGCCATAATATATGTACTAACATGTACACACCTATGCCCAATAGGTATATTCACTGCATTGTAAATAATAGATAGCCGCATTTTTTCATACGTGATGATGACCACGGTTGGGTTTTCCACGTCATCATCCTCTTAGGCTTTTACCAAATATTTTAAAGTCGGCATCCCATCCAACTCAGTTTCTGGGTGACACGATATCCCTCGCTGGTACGACTGGATGTCGGACTTTGGGCTTCTGACTACCCGTGACGATAGTCAATGATCAACGCATGCAAGCCAGAAGTCCAGAACCAGCGGCTTAATTTGTTTTCTGAGGCTGGGAGGGGTCTCAGTATATAATGGATGGTCATCTATCAACGGACCGACCTAAGCAACCGTTGCTTAACCTTGAATATCGACCCGAGCCACTGTTATTACTAAGCCTTACGATTGCCACGTCTACAGATAATATTAATTTATTACAAAAAAAATACGTGAAGTTATGATGTTCAAAATAAAATAATGATACCAAATGCACAAACAAATATTTAGCTTGATGGTCATATATACTCATTTGAGACCCTTTTCCGGTGATAGTCGACGCTTTTCTTTACAGGTTTCCGTTCGGATCGTATCACAGATTCAAACTCAAAGCATTTATCGATACTTATACTTATCTCGTATAATTGTAATTTTATAGAGTTTGTGAGGTTGTAGGGGGTAATCTCCGGATCTACTAAACCGATTTTGAAAATTCTTTCAACATTTTATAGCTCAATTCTTGAAGAAGGTTATAGGTTTTTCAACATCACGCTGTGACCATTAGGAGTTGAGAAAGAAAAAAATTAGAAAGAAAGCTAAGCGAAAACTTAGTAAGAGCGCAGGCGGGCGATGCGATGCGACGGGGTGGGACGGGGGAAAAGAAATTTCACGCGGACAAAGTCGCGGGAAGAAGCTAGTTTCAAATGAATCAATTACAGGCACTTTTGAATTGTCAAGGGGTCAGTCAGTCAGAAAGATGAAGCTAGTTGCCCATTCCAAAGCGTAGTAGGTACCTATGGAGAAGAACGGGCAAGATACTCCATGGACACTCTTTTAAATCGATATATTGCTCCAAAAAAGTGGTTACATCATTCATGTTGAAACTGATTTTAGGTATTTAATGCTTGAGTCTTGAGTAAGGTTCTACAAGCCTAAGACAATTAGACGTAAATATTTAGTAACATGTCACAGACCTCAGTCAAAACCTTTAAAGCTCTATTCTTACGAGTATGCTCATCTAAAGAGAAACTGCTGCAGTTGCTGTCAACCGTGTTCATATTTGATGTTTCCTTAGTAACCGGTTCTATTTATATCAATCGGGTCCCAACACATGGCACAGTATAATCCGTAAACGTCACAGGAAATGCATCCAGCTGTATTCCTGCTGTTCTGGTGTCTGAATTCGGTGTTAGCATTGATCCTGTCCTGTCGCGTTGCTACTGCGTCTACAGTGTGGTTGGTATCCGAGGGTACAGGAAAATTAATGATTTGTCTTCTAAATGTTCTGCAGGCGATTTTAGAATATTTCTAAACTATTTCGTACTTTTATCGTTTCAACAGAAGAATTACCTAACAGAATAAACTTAACGACATGATACATAGATATCTGTTGCTTTCAGAGATGCTACTTAAAAGCATCAATCGTCATTGTCTGCGTTGCATTTTCCTCAATTAAGTTGGTTGGCTTGCTATCTAACCAGATGCATCTGCAGCATATTAGTATTTTACATGGAGCGACTGCCTATCTGATCCTCACAAGCCAGTGACTAAATGTTAGGTAATACGATACTATTGGTGAGATTGATTGTCAGAATTTAGGCTTCTAACTACCCGTAACGACTGTCAAAGATCTATATTTTTGTTACGAGTTTAATTACTAATAGGTACAGACCTATTTATTATTATTTTTTATTTATATATTCATTTATTCAGTAGTACTCATATAAATATACAAAGTTGCGATCATAAACTTATTATAGTTTTACAGAGTTTTACCGTGCAACAAAATCATCGCCCATGTAATTTAGCAAATTTAAACAAATTAAGTTCTTAAAATTAGAATGTAACAATATATAAATTACAACGAAACAAGTGAAATGAAAGCCAATATGTTTGAAATTGATACTTAGGTATCAATACTTAGGTGTTAAACTTATTGCTTCTGTACTACAGCATTTTATAATTTTGTAAAAATATCCATGCTAGCTAACAGTAATTTAAAAAAAACAAGTCTAGTCAAGCCACAAGTTTCTTAGACCTTATATCATGTGCCTCATACTTTATGATTTGTCTCATGCATTTTTAATGCAAAACTAGTACAAAAGTCGTTGAAGCAAGTTTGTAGTTCTAAAGGGCACATGTGGGACTCGAACCCATGACCTTCTTGTTTCAGATAACAAGATGCTCTATTACATCCAGCTGAGCTAATGTGCCACTGCTTAATGGCTTCCAAATTCGCGTCCTGTATCGTCCCTTTAAGTGCCTTCAGCGCCCCTAGCCGCCGCAGGAGACGCCCTGGGCGTCGGGAATCGCAGGCCGATTCCCGGCCGCCGTAGGCGCGGGCTTGCGAACGGCGAGCAATGGGCAGCTCGCCGTTCGATAAGGACCAGGCCCGGGTCGACGGCGCGTTGTGTTCCACGCGCGCCTCAAAGAGATGTCAGTACCAATGACGGAGTTTGCTAGGACCGATGCCTGCTAGGGTTGCGGATAAGTCCAAGAGGGTTACCGTGGCCCCTGGCACAGGCAACTGGAGGAACACGGGTGGGTTTTAGTCAGTAAGAGTCTGACACGCCCTCCTGCTCTGCCCAGAGCGGGAGAAGTTATTTGATGATTACCCACCCACAAAAAAAAAAAAAAAAAAAAAAAGTGCCTTCAGCGACAACAACGCCCGACGCCCTTCAAAATAAACGGTTGCAGCTGCGAACAGACGCGGAACTACTAACAGACGCATTAACCCTTTTGATGGTCAGGCTCGCATTCAAACCATAGCAGACAGATGGCATTGATTTTAGTTTAACTTTTGCATTTTTATTTTTCGTCAATGATGACGGTCGTGTTTGTGTAGTTTTGAGTTTGGACCCTTGTACACGGCGCGTTTTCTTAACGGTACGGCGTGTTATCTGCGTCGTAGAAATATCGTGTGACCTTGTAAATGCAAGGTTCTATGGTAAAGGACGCCGCAGCGCCACCGCCGCGCCGTGCCGTATAAACAGCGTATAACAAATTACCGGACGCCTTTAAAGATTTACCTTTGACCATGTTTTAAAAAAAAGGCAACACATTGATTGGTTGGAAATAAATGCTTTTACGATCTCAATGAATACATGTCATATCGCGGAGATCGAAATTGAATTCTATATTATCAGTTTATACCTAATAATTAATTAATATTAAAATTTTACTGAATCATCACTTTGGCATTATAATATTTAAGTAAATACATTTTGAATTACAATTTACAATTATTTACATAGATAAGACATGAGCAAATATCATCACCCGCGTGCTGAACACGTATTAACGATTCACCGTCTAGGTTTTTTTCCGAATTCAAATAGTGCAATATAACTGCATTTGAATAAGTCACAATGGTAAGCTGCCCGGTTTCCGCATCGTTTTCTTCTAGCTTGAAAAGCTGACACTTACAACTGGACAATCGAAGTATGTAATTATGTTTATGGTTTATTTTTATTATTGTATGTGTTCATATTTAATTTTGAAAAATTTGTAATTCTTTTGCCTATGATCCTGTGTTGGTTGAAATAAACGATTTTTTTATATAGGTATTTAACCTCTGGGCCATCACGCTACAACAAAACTATTTCAAAACACGCTTTACCACCAGCCACTTTGTGTTATAATAGTAACAGTAATAAGTTCCAAAAACATAACAAATAGCTGGTTCTTTACAGATACCGTTATTATTGTGTTAGTGTTCGAAATCTTGCATAACATGGTACCCAGTATTTATGGCACAAACACTACGACCTTTAAAATCACATTCTTGAAAGTCTCTTAGTGTTACATGAAAGCCTAGTGCTTCGAATATTGTACGGCCTGGATGGATCAATACTGTCTCCCAAGCACTTGGCACCCCAAAGCGGTTTCCATGACAACGAGTGAGAACGAGTGTCCATGAGAACGACAAGTGTTCTCCCACTCCATAAGAAAAATATAAATTACAACAGGAATCACAAAACTTAATATAACATAAATAATTACAAAAGGTATCCCGATTGAAAACTATTGCATTTTATTCTGTCTCTAACTCTGCTCCAATGATAAGTCATCTTGTTGCAATCCAGTTATTTATCGTTGGATATTTGCCAAAAACGTGTCAACCCATCCCTGAACTGCCCTATGCTACCCTCGATTAATAATGCAAATATAGACTGAACGACACGGCTTATAGAGACAAACCTTACTGATATTTGTTCAGTATTTTATAACGCTTTATATTCATATTATTTTGTTTAACTTTGCTGTTATGGTTCTCAAAAGACGTCTAACAGAGCTACCTTTTCCAAGCTAACCGTGATTAGAGGCACGTATCAAAGTGATGTAACATAACGTGCGTAAAATATTACAACTCTGCACTAAACCGTTTTATACGATTTTCATCAAATAGCCAAACGTCAGCGATTATCTTCGCAGTTTTATGACACACAAATTTCATTTAAAATTTTAAACATACATATTTACCTCTCGTTACACACTAATTATTGAATTTATTTTTTTTCTTGGACGTTTTTAGGAAAAAAAAGTGCCGCTAGGATGATGTCGCGTTAGCTTGTCGGGAGTTCAATGACCGTTTTGGCTGCAGTGTGAGCGCCAGGACGATGCTGGCTGCAACTCAGCGACTGAGGGACTCTGGGACGTTCCTTCCTAATACGGCTTTGGACAGAGGGACGAATGTGCGGACTACTCGTCTGCAAGAGCGTATTCTCGACCATTTCGATGAACATCTAGAGGACAGCTCGAGAGAAACAGCACCCCAGTTCGACTGCAGCCACATGTACGTGTGGCGAACGTTGCGTGCTGATGGTGAACACCCATATCATCTTCGACGGTGTCAAGACCTAACGCCGGCCGACAACTTGCCACGACTGGAATTCAGTAGGTGGTTGTTGGAGAACTGGCAACAGAACATTCTTTGGACGGACGAGAGTACCTTCACGCGTGTTGGCATGTACAACCAGCACAACCAGCATTTGTGGCGGCATGAGAATCCACATGCTTGCCGTGTGGATTCGTTCCAGCATAGGTTCTCCGTCAACGTGTGGGCTGGTATACTCGGAACATTCATACTCGGCCCCATTTTCCTTCCACAGTTGACCGGAGATACCTACCTGCGGTTCTTGCAGGAGACATTGCCGGACTTACTGGATGGCGTCCCTGTCGGTCTTTCACGTGACATGTATTACCAGCAAGACGGTGCTCCCGCGCATTTCACGTGGACCGTTCGACGGCATCTGGATGCGGAGTATGGCAGTCGCTGAATAGGTCGCGGAGGACCTGTGCCGTGGCCTCCCAGATCGCCAGACTTAACACCGCTAGACTTTTTTTTGTGGGGTCGCATAAAATCGCTCGTGTACGTCAGTCAACAAGTGTCATACAAGTGTCAAGTGTCAGTGTCGTAGTCATCTACAAGTGTCGAGGAGCTAAAAACAAAAATTCAACAAGCATTTGTGACGGTGAAAAGTGATACTGAAGTGCTTACAAAATTTAAATACAATTTAAGAAAGCGTGCTAATAAGTGCATAGATCAAGGCGGCGGTCATTTTGAAACTTTAATGAAAGTGGATCGCAGAAATAGTGCAAATTAATAACCTAAGTGTTAAGTGTAAATAGTCCAGTTCTGTAAGTACCTACTTCTTCCTATCAATACGATTGTATTCTAATCACTGTAAACATTGTTATTATAATCTTTTAAACACGCCGTCTTTGCATATTTTTGTAGTACAAACAATAAACTGGACCTACCTAAACAAACGAACTTATCAGAGGGATCGCGGGATTCGCGGGGGTGCAATCTCGAAAGATAGGTAGGTAGATAAAAACGGCAAGCAGCGGCGCGCGGCGCGGTGCGTAGAGACTAAATTCAAAGCCTGTGAAAGTTTGATAGAAAAAAAATAATTTTACGCGGTGATATCGCGTATCAATATCACATCTAGCTAATGTTCGGTAATTTAATTATCGTTCATACGGCCATAGGTAGGTATCTAATGCCTACATTAGAACTAGGCACTCAGCGTAGGCGCGCGCGCCGCTACAATTGAACAAACATACCTAATTTTTAGGTCCATGATACACACGTGCACATGAATAATATCAAAGCTTTTTACATTTGGATTCGAGCGCGTTTAATAAAACAGTTGATGTAAGAGAATTTAATCCTTCCGTCCAAATAATAAGGCTTATTGAAATGCACGACCGATTTGTATTCCGCATGTCTCAGTAATCGATCAAGTTGAAAAATGTCGAAATAGGTAGTAGAAAATTTTCTGGTTCCTACGAGCTACGTCCTTTGCAAATGACCCTTTGAAATCGCGCGCGCGCGCTACCTCCGGGCTGCCGATGCCGGCCGGCCATCTTCAAAGTAAGTAGGTATTTTTTCTTGCGCAGCAAAGTTTGCTGTTTGTGATTAAAATCTTGTAAGCACTGATTTTTGTTTCACGTAATTAGCAGTAAACACGCTTATCAGAGGTAGCTAATAATATCGCGAAAGTTACGCATCTGAGATAAATATTTTTTACCCGCGTGTGCCGCACGGAGTCCGGGCGCTTCGCCCTTCGTTAGTTTCGAAGTTCGGGTAAAATGTCGCTGTTTTAAATGCATCCCCGTTACTAAGCGTAAAGTCTTAGATTCATGTTGATAATTTCACTTGCTAGAAAATTATCAATCTTTACACTGTAAACTCAATTAAGTATCAAAAGTTATTCATTCATAATATCAGTCTGTGACATTTTAGGTACGTTTTTTTTTTTTACTATTGATAGGCGCGCGTTTGACCACAATCTCACCTGATGTAAGTAAAATTCGTTCATTGAACTAACGCACATCTAATGCCTATAGCTATGGTCAGCTGGCGGGCGCTCGAATGTGCGTGTCGCGTCGGCTGCTAACTATGCATTAGTGTGTGTGTAGGCATATTGCTGCACATACGTTTTGCGTTTAGTAAGGATAACTATTTTATAAAAAACGACCAGGTTTGGTTTAAATTTATTTATTTACGGGTGTTGTTTTAGACTTATAATTTTATATTCTAATTGGGGTGTCTGAGGTATTGCGCTTAATCCGTTACACGTTGTATAAGCATTGCAATGTTAATAATAAAATAAATCATTTGTCAAATCAAGGTACAGCGACCACCTGCATGTGACAACTTGTGCACATTTCTTACTAAGCATTAGTTTAAATAAAGAAATCTAAGCAATCCTACATTTCCCTTAGGTATCAGTCAAGCTAGCACCAGTGGCCCACAGTCTTCAACGACTCCGGAAAGTAGTGTTTACTAAATTGCTGTACTGGCCAAATACATGAGATCAGCGGCCGGCAAAGGTTGTATGAAAATCCATATCTGTCGTGGTTTAGCGGCCAAATAAATTACATAGTAAACATAATTATTTACATTATCTATCGTGTAATTTTAAATTGGAACGATCTTTTACTCCGAAACATGACAACCAAGAAAGTTAACTTATCAAAAGTGTTATTTAAATTCCGAACTGTCTTGCAAATAGAAGGCTGTTTACTGAAAAAAGAAAACAACTGAACACTTTAACGCGGGAAAAATAATTGTTGTTTGTTGTTCGTCGATGATTTTGAAAAGTAATTGTATTTTAATCTCCGCGCATTAATAGCGAAAAGTACTATACAAGCCTTGGCCACAACTAGGCATTGATGGACTTACGTAGGTATGTGTAATGCCTCTTTTGCTGGCCGCTGCAGTAATGTACTATAAGTGCCAAAATGAAATATAACACAACAATAAATAGGTTCTACTAACTACTGGTTTACAGTAATAACGGAAACACCCATTAACTACATTGATTATACCAATATTCATGTATTGCTAGAACAACATTGAGTGTCTCTGAGAAAGACGTAGTAAAGTCATAAAAATGCAAGGTTACCTACACTGATAATGATAGATAGTTCGACCATGCGTATGCTGTTCTTTCGATTATAGTGAATGTATTTATAATCTGGTTTATAAATACAATTAATAAAATAAAACAAAAGTTTTTCCTGAACACAAGTACCTATGTACTCGTGTTCAGTGTTTTATATTTCTATGCTTACAGCATAGAAATATAAAAAGTTATAAGCGAAACAGAAAAGAATAACGAATTTTATTCAGAAACTCCTTCTGATTAGAAATAACCAGATGAGATTACCTGTAAAAACAGAATACATCATATTTTTGAAGAAGGACAATAGTTTAACGCGCGCTTTAATCAGGTGGTGCCATCTAACCGGCCGGATGAGAGATGTCTAGCGTAGAGTGTTGGAACTTGCTGAATTTGCTCGTTATGAATGTAGGTAGCTGTCTATGCAGTTCACTTCGCATCCGAGAGGTGGAAAACTGAATCCAAGGCAATTTCCATTACAATAACGCTAAAATAACGTTATTTTAGCGGTATTTTAGTGTTTCAGCTACCTTTCTACTTTTCGCTTCTTCTAAGTATAAAAATTTACAATAAAATTGCGTAGTTTCGTTGAAACTCAACGTTTTGTGTCACGACAAGAAGTAACAGAACCTTAATTTCAGGTTTTCGGTCACGATCCTCGGTAGTATAGTGGTTAGTATCCCCGCCTGTCACGCGGGGGACCAGGGTTCGATTCCCTGCCGGGGAGATTTACTTTTACTTTTTATTTTGGTATTATTGATATTATTACCTACTATTTTGGTCCAGCTAAGCACTCCTCTGTTTACGAGATTAATATAGAATAAAATGTTCGCTCATATTTCTATACCAGCAGAACATGACGTGTCAGACATTCGTCAGTTATATGATTAACGTATACGAGTGGTGGTTACCTGAGCAATGGGTGCCTAATTAATTTAACTAGCAAATCAGTTATGACGGTGTATTTCAATAAAAAATATGTTGCTGTAAAATAAATTACATCTCAAGCTTCTTCCGAATTGGGGCTTAACACTTGTTCCTCCAATTTTGATCGAATCCTTTCGCGTAGGAGTACCCTAAATAGACGTGTAGTCGATGACTTGTTACGGCTCGTAGCGCTAGGGCGCGCGGCGTGCCTGTTTTAATTTTTTTCTTCTTCGCTTAATTCAAAGCAAAACTGCAAAGAATTTATGAAATTGCTGTAGTTCGAAAGGATGCCCACCGTTTTTAAATTCTAAAAGAGCTGTTGCGTACGTTACATACGTGATACAGGTTAAATCGTCTAACGGCACTTACGTTAAATTTAATAATAGCAGTGTTTTTAAAACGTAAAAGAGTTCTTGTAATTAACTAAGATTAGTCATGATTCACAAAAGTGAAAGTTAAAAGAACGAATTAGAATTAGAATTTTATTTATTTGTAAGAATGTAGTTTGACATAGTATGGTGTTAATATTTTTTTACGTTCGTTTTTTACATTCTACCACAACCTATATCGTACAAATTTTCAATTTCATTCTGAAGCAACACACGCAAAATACACGCTTTGGTACATTGTTGCCATCTGATAGCCAGTCTAAGATGGGCTGTCAAACGTGGTTTAAAGTTAAAATTGCTTGGTTCATGTGTCAAGACCCGGGGCAAACACAGTGGGAAATTATTTTTGCAAAGTATCTACTAATTTGTCGTCTGATAAGTTCAACATCAATTCGTTAATTTGAATGCGATCGATTTACTCAACCAAGATCTACCGATTAAAGGTGGTCCACCATTCTTAACGACAAATAGTTTTAAATCTCTCGCCGAGAGTGCCCCGATCTCCACATTAAACACAATATAACCGATCACTTCAACCCGAGTGCCGTTATAAGAATGTAAACAAACATCCTTTGCGATAAGTGGCACTGACTTGAAGTGTTCATCTAATGAATGAATACTAATTGCAGACAACTTACTGCCAGTGTCCAGTTCAAACGTCATCGCCTTACTGTATACTTTTACGCACACATTGTATGGCCGATCACTATTATTGCCGTGACTATTGCACACATTTAGATTGTTTATATCTGACTCCAAATCGCTATCACTATTATGCATATAATTTTGACCTCCCCCCGACGACTGCACCTCGCCCTGACGGGGATTTCGTTTGCACATAACTTTAAGATGGCCTTTTTGCCCGCACACGTCACATGAATAATTTTTAAAACGACACACAACTGCTCGATGACCCTTTCCGCATCGCCAACAAGGCTGTTGCGGCACGCATTGTGCTTCGTTTGCAGGCGCGGTCGAGCCGCGTGTTCCTTCGACGCTGCTGCCGCTGCTGCCGGTCGCAGCGCGCGCCGCACCTCGTCCTGTAGAGAGCCGGTGCATCGTCTCCGGCGCCCCGGAACTCGTCGAAGTCGCAGACGCTGCCCCACTGCACATGCCGCTCGCTTGAGCGTGCCAGTCAGCCGCTTCGAGTGCGAAGGCCAACTCCACCGCCCTCTTGTACGTTAGTGTCGGCTCAGCTAAGAGCCGCGATCTCATGTTATCGCTCACAAGACCAGACACGAATTGGTCTCGTAGGTTTTCTTCAAGACTACTTTTAATGTTGCACGTGCTGGCTAGATGTTTGAGAACTTGCAAATATTCGCGCAAACTTTCGCCGCTATTTTGACGTCTCATTCTAAATAAATGCCGCTCAGCTATCTCTGAGCGCTTTGGTTCGAGATGGTCGCCAACTATGTTCACTAACTATTGAAAACTTTTGGTCTCCGGGTTGTCTGGCGCACAAAGTTCACACATCAGATCATTAGTAGCTTCACCCACTAACGTGACTAACGTAGCTACTGGCAATGCTGGTTTGATCTCGTTGAGCGCCATGAATTGTTCCACGCGTCGAATGTATGCCAACCATTTTTTGCTCGATTATATCAAATTGTTCTATTTTTCCGATTGGCATTTTATTGTCACTTCACAATAAATAAATAAATATCGTCTGACATTGCACACAGCACCATCTAGTTCCAAGTTAAGCACTTAATTAAGGCTTGTGTTATGGATACCAGATGGTTGATACACTACTTAAATACATTTTTTTTCGTAAATACATACATATTATAAATATACATCCATGACTCGGGTACAAATGTCCATATTCATCATGCAAACATTTGCCCCTACCGGGATTCGAACCCAGGACCATTTGGTTTCGCTGACTACACTTAGCCACTGTAGCCACTACACCAAACGTGTCAACACACAATAACACTGTACACTAACTATTAGTGGTAATTAACTTAGTTTTCCTCGTCGCTAGTAGTGTTTAATGAATATTTTCGGGAGCGCACTCAATGAAACAACAAGTCAACGAGCCAACTGTTTATTTGCGGCCTACCCGCAACTTATAATTATAAGACAGATACCACAAATTTAATATTTGATGACGCTTATAATACATGTCAGTTACATTTAAGCAACGTCAAAAGCAAAAAGCATTATGCGAAAAAGTTACAAAATGCTAATAAAATAGGACCACACCATGTTTTTGCTGAAAGATCTTGACAAAAGAATGAATAAAATGAGTTTTAATGTAGACCTTAACGCTGGGAATATACGGCTTATAGTAGTTCAAAGCTGATGCAGTACTACGGTAACGGTATACCTATTTTGAATAATCTTTCTCTATACTGTACTGCTTTATGGGCTTCTAGTATTTATGATTCGTACTTTGGTGGCCAACTTCGCACTTCACGCCGGCGGCGGCGCGTTACAAAGCAGTACACCTGGGAATAATTTTATTTCAGCCTTCTCCGTCTCACTAAGGTATTTTACGCGTCGTCAGCATTGTCATAAATATTTCGTAATTCTCTGATAATTGTATATGTATATGTTTAAAAGTATGTATATCAGTCATCAGGTTACCGTAGTACAGGCTCAGCCTAGTTCGGGACCTTGTGTGGATGTTGTCTCATGTATATTATATTATTAATTTAGAATATACAATTTTCAAATGCCAGGTTTTCGCTATTTTAAACACAGAAATGTACTCTAGCTATACAATACAAGCATGGCTTTAACGTTGTTCGATCCCCTTCACTAATTGTTGGTATGATTCGACATAAAAAAGTTGGAACTGCGTCTAAAAGTAAGTAATCGTTTGAATAAAAAGGAGAAAATTACTTAAATAAACACATTTATTTTAGAAAACTGGACAATCTCTGATTTCATAGTACATCTTGGTGGTTACTGTGGACATTTTATATTCCGTTGTCTACAAAACGGAAATCCAATTAGTTTTAATGTATGTATGACATAGACAGCTGCATCACCGTTAACTGATGATACGTAAAGTCAAAAATAGATAAGTATGTCTAGAGGACGCTATCTTAGGACTACGTTTAAACCAAGTTGTGAATGTACAGAATTAATAAGTCTTTTAAACTCTCTTTTTAGCAAATTAAGTAATTACGGACACACTACAATAAATATTGGCAGAGAAGTGAAACGATAAATCTTTTTGAAATCATCCAAGGGCGACTTTCACCAATCTCTTATACCTAGAAAAAATCATACCTTGAGATGTTTTTTTTTTTTTGAATTTTTGACAGTTTTTCCCTACTAAAACTGTCAGACGTCAATATTATACCACGGACTTTAGTAAAATCAGCCCTAAGAGATATACATCATATAAATAAATGACTTCAAAGCAAACCTTACAACACCAATTTTTATTAACCACGACTTTTACCCATGGCCGAATATATAGAACGTCACATGCAATGATGCAAACAATAAAATGGCTATTCGGCGCAAGTCCCCAATCTTCGTGGCTTCGAAAGGGGTTGCTCAAGTACAGTCGCAAGTATAAGTAAAACAGAATTCATTTTGTGAATTTCAAAAGCGATTGATTTTTTTAAAGTATGTCAAAACACAATATTTTTACCCGACTACGGCAAAGCTAAAGGAAGGAAATGATCCTAACAGGCTATGTATGTATGTATAGAGGTACGAGGAACAGGGTATAAAGTTTACTTATACCTCCATAGAAAATGGAGGATCTTCCGATGCAGGATTTGCGTGTCGTCAGTATGACTCTGCAGCTCGCATGTGGCAATGTAGATACCGCTACAATACTCCCCTCCGGGGACCGGAGGTCCATAGTGGGCCGAGTTGTTGTTGTTTTGTTGATTGTTGGTTGTTGTTTATTGTTGTTTTTGATTTTTTGTTGTTGATTGTTTTTGATTGTTGTTGATATTGTTCATCACGCCGGGGTCACCAATATAGAGGTACGAGGAACATGGTATACTGATACCTCCATAGAGAAGGGAGGACCCTCCGACCAGACGGGTGTCGTGTCTGGTGGGCAACTGCCCGACGATTGATGTCCGGAAGTTGTAAACTTGTTGCTGTTGTTGCGGTAATCTGCTTGCGCGATGCATGATTTGCGTGACGTCAGTATGACCCCGCAGCTCGCATGTGGCGATGTAGATAGTCATAACTCCTGCCTTAATTACATGATATGTAACTCCCGATTTTTTATTAGTTGTGTGTTAATAATAATATAATGCAAATCATAATATTTTGTGCTAAAATATTATGTCTCCACAGAACTCCATAATTTAAATAATTAATTTAATAGAACTTCGTTGGTGAAATTCACTTAGTGTTGACAGGTTTTTGTTCGTGACTGTACATACGTTAGTTCATCGTCTGCCCGCAGCTGCAGCCAAAATTATATTCTAGGTCGTAGGGCGCTCTTGTCGCCAAATACACCTTATAGGACGAAACAGGACGCGGATTTGGAACAATTTGTACCGGGCACATTAGCTCAGTTGGATATTTAGAGCACCGTACTTCTGATACGGAGGTCGCGGTTTCAAGTCCCGCATGTGTCGAAAACCTTTTTTATTGAGAATTGTTAAATGATAAAAGATTTCATTTCTGGAAGTTGGTTTACACGTCAATCATATTTTAAAAACTACAAGAGGTCGTCGTTTTCTATCAGACTACACTGAGAAGAAACACCGAAACAAACTCAGAGGTCAGGTGTTGGTACCATAGGTAACTTAAATGCATAGTTTATGAAACATTACGTTATAATATTAGGTTTTATTTAAATTTTGAACTGGCTTGCAAATAGAAAGCCGTTTAATGAAAAAAGTAAACAATTGAACACTTTAACGCGGGAAAAAATATTGTTGTTTGTTGTTTGTCATTGATTTTGAAAAGTATGTGTATTATAATCTCCGCGCATTATTTGAGAAAAGTAATATACAAGCCTTGGCCACAACTAGGCATTGATGGACTTACGTATGTGTAATGCCTCTTTTGCTGGCCGCTACAGTAATGTACTATAAATGCCAAAATTAAATATAACACAACCATAAAATAGGTTCTACTAACTACTGGTAAACAGTAATAACGAAAACACCCATTAACTACATTATTTATCCCAATATTCATGTATTGCTAGAACAACATAGAGTGTCTCTGAGAAAGACGTAGTAAAATCATAAAAATGCAAGGTTACCTACCCTGATAATGATAGATAGTTCGACCATGCGTATGCTGTTCTTTCGATTATAGTGAATGTATTTATAATCTGGTTTAGAAATACAATTAATAAAATAAAACAAAAGATTTTCCTGAACACATGTACCTACTTATGTTGTAAGTATAGAAATATAAAAAGTTATAAGCGAAACAGAAAAGAATAACGAATTTTATTGAATTTTATTCAGAAACTCCTTCTGATTAGAAATAACCAGATGAGATTACCTGTAAAAACCGAATACATCATATTTTTGAAGAAGGACAATGGTTTAACGCGCGCTTTATTCAGGTGGTGCCATCTAACCGGCCGGATGAGAGATGTCTAGCGTAGAGTGTTGGAACTTGCTGAATTTGCTCGTTATGAATGTAGGTAGCTGTCTATGCAGTTCACTTCGCACCCGAGAGGTGGAAAACTGAATCTTACGCTAAAATAACGTTATTTCAGCGGTATTTTAGTGTTTCAGCTACCTTTCTACTTTTTGCTTCTTTTATGTATAAAAATTTACAATAACATTGCGTAGTTTCGTTGAAACTCAACGTTTTGTGTCACGACAAGAAGTAACAGAACCTTAATTTCAGGTTTTCGGTCACGATCCTCGGTAGTATAGTGGTTAGTATCCCAGCCTGTCACGCTGGGGACCAGGGTTCGATTCCCTGCCGGGGAGATTTATTTTTATTTTTTATTTTGGTATAATTGTTATTATTACCTACTATTTTGGTCCAGCTAAGCACTCCACTGTTTACGAGATTAATATAGAATAAAATGTTCGCTCATATTTGTATACCAGCAGAACATGACGTGTCAGACATTCGTCAGTTATATGATTAACGTATACGAGTGGTGGTTACCTGAGCAATGGGTGCCTAATTAATTTAACTAGCAAATCAGTTATGACGGTGTATTTCAAGAAAAATTATGTTGCTGTAAAATAAATTACATCTCAAGCTTCTTCCGAATTGGGGCTTAACACTTGTTCCTCCAATTTTTAACTAGACGCGTAGTCGATGACTTGCAACGGCTCGTAGCGCTACGGCGCGCGGCGTGCCTGTTTTAATTTTTTTCTTCGCTTAATTCAAAGCAAAACTGCAAAGAATTTATGAAATTGCTGTAGTTCGAAAGGATGTCCACCGTTTTTAGATTCTAAAAGAGCTGTTGCGTACGTTACGTACGTGATACTTGTTAAATCGTCTAACGGCACTTACGTAAAATTTAATAATAGCAGTGTTTTTAAAACGTAAAAGAGATCTCTTGTAATTAACTAAGATCAGTCATGATTCACAAAAGTAAAAGTTAAAAGAACGAATTAGAATTAGAATTTTATTTATTTGTAAGAATGTGGTTTTACATAGTATGGTGTTAATATTTTTTTACGTTCTATACATTCTACCACCACCTATATCGTACAAATTTTCAATGTTATTCTGAAGCAACACACGCAAAATACACGCTTTGGTACATTGTTGGCATCTGATAGCCAGACTAAGTTAGGCTGTCAAACGTGGTTTAAAGTAAAAATTTGCAGATGGATAACTTTTCTAACTACTGTCACGGGTGGGGTTTGAACCCATCACGCCCCCTTTCGAGAACGTTTAAATTTGGCGCCTTAGAACTCTCAGCCAACCTGACATATCGATTACAGTTGAAATATCTCTTGACATTCGTTCATCGTTGATAAAACTTTCAACAAGCTGTTACCACCACATCCATTATCGGAAGTACATGAGACCGACGTGCGACTTGACAAGAGACATAATATACTGCTTCTTGTTGACTTTCGTTGTTGTAAATGTCGAAAAACATGTCATTTTATGAAAGACATAGTATATAAGAAACATCTTCAAATTAAGTCTTCTTTCCTACTTCGGTTTGCAATATTGATTACTAAAATTCACAAAAAACATAACAATTCGTTAATATCCTTTTATAAACTAGCATGTTTTATTTATTGCTACATTATATTACAAACATTAGCATTTCGTTAGAAATAAAGAATAAAAATTTAATATAACTCGATGTGAATCGTAGGCACTTGACTAATGTTTACTTTAAACCTAACCTTTAAGTACAGACGTGAAACCTCGCAGGCTACTCAACCATTTCGGAAAAATGTTGCGTAAAACTAATACTTTGCGAGATTTTTGGAATAAACTGTATTTCGGGGTTTAGTACAGCTAATCCTTTTTCTTTTCGCACAAATGTTACAGACTGGACCTTTCACACATGTTTTCTAATGCCTGGTGATTTTTGTTCATTTGTTTAGGGTGATACTTTTAATATTCTGTGTATTTTTGAGATAAGAAACAGCAATATTTTTTTGTAGCTTTTGTCCTACTGCCAGGACAAACAATACCTTCTTTTTTTTAAACGTTAGCAATTAACAATTTTTTTTCTTATTTTACGTCCAAACTTTACACTTTCCTTTTCCGTTTTTTTTTCTAATCGATTTGAATGTCTAAGGAACAAACTAGAATTTTTCAAAAGTGTCTGCAAGGAAAGTGTATCTAGGAGGAAAAGTTCCAAATTATTTCTCATACGAACAAAAAGTATTCAATTCGGTTGGACATCGCGTCGCTACCTACAGCTGCAACTTGCAATTTTCTCAATGGAAAAGTTACCCTTATGTACTATAGTAAATATTATTTTTAATAAATATTTATACTTATTATTATAAAGAGACACAGCGAATTTTGTGAATATGTGGTGGGTAATCATCGGAACCACAGCTCCTAATAGAAAAGTTCTTCGTCCATTTGAATATTAATTATTCCAGATGGATATAGGACTATGTAAATAAATACAAACAGAAGTACTTAATAATGCTAATGAAAAATAATCTTGAATTCATGCAAGCTCTTTATTGGGTTATTACTGCTTAGAACTTGTGCACAACGTGTCGTAAACAAAATACCGTCTTCACACTATTATCCACGGTTGCAATTTAAATCGTAATGTAGGTACATTACGATTTAAATTGCACCCGTGCGAAGCCAGGGCGGGTCGCTAGATAATAATGATGATGCAAAAGGAGTATGTAAGGATAGAAGCAGGTGGCGTCCTGTAGTTTCAGCCTCACATGGGTTAGTTTATATAATCATCAATGATTAAGAATCAAAATCTTAACTTTCACACTAACGCCCACTTAGTCAAAAAAATATAGGTTAAATTATTTCTAATACCTATACATTAAACTAAGATAAAATTGCATCAACTGACTAATAACAACAAATTATAATTATGTGCTTAAAATTTCCGTACAAATTATTTGGTGAGGATTGATGTCGCCGACTACCTTCCACGTGACACGGAATGAAGATAGTGATAACATGCTTTAAGTAATTTAATCGATACTCATTCTGGGATTTCCATTCAAACTAGAGTTCGATCAATGGTAACCTTAAAAAGACAGGTGTGTGGCTGTCTGTGTTAAAGTTGCAAAATGCAAATACTAACCGAATCAATTCAGCACTTATTCAATTTATAGATATTATTTTAATATTTGATGACGCTTTTAATACATGTATGTTACATTTAAGCAAATTTAAGCAATGTCAAAAGCAAAAAGCATTATACGAAAAAAGTTACAAAATGCAAATAAAATCGAAGCACACCATGTTCATGCTGAAAGATCTTGACAAAAGAATGAATAAAATGAGTTTCAATGTAGACTTTTTTTTTTTTTTTTTGAGGATGGGAAATCATCAAATGACCCCTCCCGCTCTGGGTGGAGCGGAAGGGAGTGTCAGACTCTTACTGACTAAAACCCACCCGTGTTCCTTCCTTGGCCCTTTATGTTCCGGGTCAGCGGTACCCCTTTTGGATGATCCCGCTTTCCCGGCAGGCTTGGGCCCTAGTGGGCCCCCTCTTCGATGCTGACATCTCTTTGAGGCGCGCGTGGAACACGTACGCGCCTTCCAGCACGGGCCTGGTCCTGATCAGACGGTGAGCTACCCATTACTCACCGCCCGCAGGCCCGCGCCTACGGTGGCCGGGAGTCGTCACGCGGCTCCCGACGCCCGGAGCGTCCACCGCGGCGGCTTGGACGGGAGACTCTCTCCCTCTCCCGTCCCGCCACCTCCTTAGCTAGCATGACTGCTTCGCAGAAGGAGGCGACTGCCTCCCACTCCCCCTCGCCCCGGACCATGGCTTGAACCAGGGCCGGGCGTGAGAGGTCGCCGCCGCTGCCGATCGCCTCTACGAGGACACGGCGGTGCTCCGCCCATGCAGGGCAGGCCCCCATCGTATGCTCCACCGTGTCCTCGGGGCGATCATCGCAGTGGTGACACCCGGGCGTTTCCTCCCGCCTGATGATGTGCAGGAACCTCCCGAAACATCCGTGTCCGGTGAGGACCTGCGTCAGGCGGTAGGTGAGGACGCCGTGACGCCTCTCTAGCCACTCCTCAAAGAGGGGTCTTACCGCCGCTATCGTGGCGTGCCCTGCGCTGGGTTGCGACAGTCGCTCCTTCCATGCCGCCATGAGATCGCGCCGGAGGTCCGTCCGCTCCGGCGCGATTTGCCGCGGAAGCGGGGTTTCCCCCCGGCGTAGTGCCTCCGCACGCCACTCATACAGGCGCGCGAGGACTATCGCCTCCAGATCCCACGGCGGCAGTCCGGCAAGGAGGCTTGCCGCCTCGCCCGAGATCGTGCGGTAGTCCCGGATCAGCCTTACGGCTACCACCTTTTGGGGCGCGTTCAGATAGTGGGCGGCTCTCCGCCGCAGTGAACGCGCCCACACCGGGGCCCCATATGTAGCCATGGACCGCACGACCCCCGCGTAAAGCCTCCGGCAGGAGGCGTTTGGACCCCTCAGGTTGGGCAGGAGCCGCTTGAGGGCGGCCCCAGTCCGTTCCAGTTTGGGGGCCAAACGTCGGAAGTGCTCCACGAAGTTCCACCGGCTATCGAGCACGAGTCCTAAGTATTTCATCGTGGACTCGACGTCGATGTGAACCCCTCCTGCCGTTAGTTGGGATCCCGATGGTGGCCTGTTCCGGGGCCCATGGAAAGACATGGCCTCGGACTTGTGCAAAGCCACCTCGAGACCCAACTGCCGGATCCTCTCCACGACTATCGCAACCCCGCGTGTCATCGCGTCGGCCGCCGCCTGATGCGACCTCCCCTGCGCCAGGACCAGCGTGTCGTCAGCGTAGCACACCACGCTGACGCCATCAGGGAGGTCGGCCCGCAGCACCCAGTCGTAATCGATGTCCCACAGGAGCGGCCCTAGAACCGATCCCTGTGGGACACCGCACGACATCTCTCGCCGGTTCCACTCCCCATCGCGACCGGGGTAGATGACGGCTCTGTCCGTCAGATATGCCTCGACTATTCGACGGAGGTAGGTTGGCACCCGGTGATACCGGAGTGCCTCCCCAATGCAACTCCAGGGCAGGGTGTTAAATGCGTTGGCGATGTCGAGTGACACCGCCACGACAACCCCGCCCCGAGACACCGCGTCCCCCGTCGTGAGGGCTCTAACGCGCATGATGGCGTCCACCGTCGAGCGCCCCTTGCGGAAGCCGAACTGACTATCCGCAAGATCCGGCCCCGTCCTCACCAGGTGCCCGACGAGGCGGCCTGCAATTACTCTCTCAAAGAGCTTGCCGACCTCGTCGAGCAGCACAATGGGCCGGTATGCGGACGGAGAGTCCGCAGGGCGCCCTGGCTTCCGAATGAGGACCAGCTTCCCCGTCTTCCAACGGAGTGGAAACTGGCCTCTCTCCATACATGCGCTTAAGAGCGCCTCTAGTCGAGGCCCAAGAGCTGTCGAGGCTAGGACCCAGGCTTTCCCTGGCAGGCCGTCGGGTCCTGGGGCGGTATTTTTGGCCTTCAGCCTACCTACCGCCACTCTCAGATCTACCCCGGTCACTTCAGGTGTGTCGTCGTCGTCCGCGTGGTCCGCTTCAGGCACCGCGAGCGGCGGAGCCATGGGCGGGGGAGTATGCTCCCCCCGTGAAGGGAACAGAGCGCTCACCACCTCCTCCACCAGCTGGGGGCGGAGACTCTGCGTCAGCGGGGGGGCCCAGGTGCGGAGTTTATTCCGCACCATTTTGTAAGGGCGCCCCCATGGATCTCCGTTCAGTCTCCACCAACTCCTCGCGGGCCGTATATTTGGCCCGCTGGACAGCCTCTTGGAGGGCAGTATTCGCCGCTCTGTATCCCTCGTACAGCTCCGCCTCCGTCGCTTCCGCATCCGGAGGGCGGATGCGGAGCCTACGGTGCCTGGAGTACAGGTGTCGCACTGCGACGCACGCCTTGCGTAGCGTCTCCAGCTCCTGCGACCACCAGTACACCTGACGTCGGGCGCTTCCTGGACGGACTCGGGGCATTGCCACGTCGCAAATCTCGGACATGGCCTCCCGGAACCACTCCGCCTCATCGTCAATATCGGCAGGCCTGTCCGGTGATGACACCCAGGCCTGCACGATCGAGGCTTCCAGGAGGAGCTCCCGGTCCATCTGCTTCAGCGCCCACCGCGGACCACTCGGGGTCTGTTGGACCGGCGCGCTAGAGGTCTGGGCGGAGACGTCGAACCGGATATACCGGTGGTCGGAGTAGGTCTCCACCTCCTCCATGACGCGCCAGTCAATGACACGCTGTGACAGAGCGGGGCTGGCAAACGAGATGTCCACCACAGACTCACCCCACACACGTGGGGACAGAACCCCGGTTTAGGACGACCAGGCCTGTCTCCAGAGCCCAGTCCTCCACCATCCTGCCCCGCACATCAGTGTAACGGGAACCCCAAGCCGGATTTTTGGCGTTGAAGTCCCCGAACACTAGCACGGGGAAGCGATGGTACCCGGCGACGACGACACTTAACTCTGTTAAAGAGTTCTGGAACTCGGCGAGAGTTCGGCTCGGAGAGAAGTACACTCCCACTACTACTATCTCCCCGAACCGTGCTGCTACGCACCCCTGTCCCTTCGTGACACCTTCGAGGGATGGGGTGCCGGCGGCGGCCGACGAAATTATGGTCACTGAGCCGCTCAGGTCCTCAACCCAGTCATCCCTGGGCAGGACAAAATACGGCTCAGCGACCACGGCAATATTAATCGACCACTGCGCCATGCTCTGGAGCAACAGGTCCTGAGCGCAGGCGCAGTGGTTGATGTTCGCCTGGAGGAGTCTCAATGGAGCCGTTACTCCTCCATTTCAGTCTCCTCCCGGGTGGCGGCAGTGGCGGCTGCGGCAACAGTGGCAGTGGCACTGGCCGCGGTGAAGGTGGTAATGGCAACGGCGGCGGAGGGCCTGCCTCTCCTCCTGGTTCCGGTGGGTGGAGCGCAGGACTTACTGCCCGCCCGGTGATCGGCCGGCTTGCCAACACCCGCACATGCTGCGCAGTGCGGCGCGGCTTCGCACGAGCCGGCCTTATGTCCGGGCTGACCGCAGCGGAAGCACAGAGTGCTGCGGTCCACCTCCGAGGTGCACTGAACGCCAACGTGGTGCCCCACATGGCATCGGAAGCACCTCAGAGGTCTGGGTTCCAGCAGTTTAACCTGCGCCGAAACCCAGCCCACCAGAAGCCTTCGGCCCTCCACAATCTTTTTGGCCGCCGTCACGGGGCAGCTTACCATTACGGTTCGCATACCCACGGGGTCCGGACGTATGGTGCCCGCCTTCACCTGGTCGGCCAGACACCCGCCCGTCCTGACGACGGCGGCCACCACCTCTCCCTCCGTTACGGAGTCATCCAGGCCCAAGACTCGCATGTCTGCGCACTTGACGGGCCTGGAGACTCGAGCCTCGTCCGCATTGAGGGACGCCCTTAGCTTCTCAGCTAGGGCGTCAGCGGTGGGGCCACTCGTCACACCGGGGATCTCCAGCATGCGGGCGCCAGTTGCGGTCACCCTGTGCCGGAGGCCCCCGGTGATCCCCAGCTCCTGGAGGTCCACCGTCTCCCTCGCCTTGGTGAGCACGTCGCGGTACGTCACGCCCCTCTTAACCGCGTCCGGCTGTAGCGTGATCACTACAGCCGCGGTCTTTGGGGCGCGGAGCCTTGCCGCGACGGCTCGCTCCTTGCGATGCCGCCTTTGCTCCTTTTTTCTGGCCGCCTTGGCCGCCTTTTTCTCCCCGACTACCTGCCACCCGGCGTCAGTCGTGGGAGATACCTGAGGCCGGGAAGTAGGCTCTGGGGCCTGCGCATCCCGTGCCGTCCTGCCCATCCATTTCCTAGCCCCAGCTGGTGTTTTGCTGGCCGGCGTCTGCGTTGCCGGCGCCGGGGCTCCATCGGCCGACGCCGGTTCAATGTAGACCTTAACGCTGGAAATATAGGGCTTAAAGTAGTTCAAAGCTGATGCAGTACTTATAACGGTATACCTATTGTTTAATATACCTACAACACCATCTAGCAGCGAATGGCGCCAGAACTCTGCGGCCTGAACATCGTGCGTTGCCGTGCTCCCGTTGGGTAGCAGCACCATCGCAAAAAACTTCACTCTACGAAAAATATCGTTAACTACTTCGTATGTCTCACAACGTTTTTTTTTTATTGTTATTTATTGTAAAAATATACGTTTATATTTCAAGAAGCAATAAAATAATTAATTGAAGATCCTTGCCCTCATCACATAGGGAACGTTCTAACACCTATTTTGAATAATCTTTCTCTATGCTGTACTGCTTTATGGGCTCCTAGTATTTATGATTCGTACTTTGGTGGCCAACTTCGCACTTCACGCCGGCGCGGCGCGTTACAAAGCAGCCGGTCAATTCTGTAAAAAACTAACCGTGAAGACTGGCGTGGAGTGAGCTGTCAGTGTCACCCCACTGATGCTAGGGATTGACCAACGTTACACTTACAATCATAATCGAGATTTTACTAATATGTCATCGGCCTTTAACAAACTGAAACACAGCAACGCTGTTTGTTGGCAAAAATATCTAAGAAGTAGGTACTTCTCCCTAAGCCCTATTAAATTGGACTTAAAATCATAACTGGCGAAATGTGGTCATACTTTACTTTGTGGATTATAGGTGTGATGTTTTTGTTATGTTATGTAAGCTGATACTTTCCTGGACGAAGTCCTTCAAAAAACACAAAGTAGTAGTATTTTGTATTTTTTTAAATAAAGGATCCATTCAGTAGTGATAGGTTAAATTTAGCGGCCATGTTCTGTACTTCCATAGAGTAATGAATAGATATGACTCATTTCGTTCAGTACTTTAAAGCCTACATAGAGCTGCAGTATTATATATAAGACACAGTTTGATAACATTTTGGATTTACTATAACTATGTATGTAACTCACTCTTCATGACTTTTATATCGACAAGAGGTGAATACATAAGATGGAGTCGATTGAAAAAGGATTAAACGTATTAGGGTCAGCGCTGACAGAGCAGCAAGATGATTGATCAGTTTTACTTGATTATTTGATAGTGAACTTAAAAACAACAAAGATATAGTTGAAAAAAACGAGCAAAACCTAATTCCGTGCAGCATGCGTTTGCGTATATTTCTCGCAGCCACGCTTACCCTCGCTAACACACTTCGATGTATGTGAACAGTCGCCGCTGCAAAATGTGCGTTAATACTCCATCTAAACAAGTTTCTGAGAATCGTTTTTAATTATATTGAGTATTATGTATGATAGTATTCTCTGATGACCGCGCACGTGAGTATCCGCAATACTGCACGAGTGCGCACACGGGTCTTCGAACATCTACTGCGTACATTCTTGAGCATGCTCGAGCAGTAGCCACTTCGTTTGCGCTGACCCTAACCGTACATACAAGTTGACACACGGAAAGACTGAGATTATGAGTACAGAAAAGCCGAAATACAACCGACATAAAATAATAATAATATATATAATATCTTTATATTTATGCTTGATGTCTTTGTTTTTTTTACCTCTCATGTAGCGGTATCTACATCGCCACATGCGAGCTGCACGTCATACTGACGTCACGCAAATCCTGCATCGCGCAAACAGAGTTTACCGGGCGACTAGCATATATACAACTTCCCGACATCAATCATTGGGACACGACACCCGTCTGATCGAAGGATAACACTATGAACTACTATGAACTTTACACTCTGTTCCTCGTACCTCTATACCCACACTTGGACAATCATCCCTTCTGCGTAATGTTGCTCTTTGATAAAAGGGTGCAATTTCCGTTGAGTCGGGTGGTTCTGTGGGGTGCAAGGGGTGGTAATGCACTGCACTCTATCCTTGTCTAGCCTAAGACCGATGATATTGAGAAATACAGGCTGACACTAGCTTTGTAACTGCGTCCCAAAACCTATTCTTTATTCATACAAGTATCTAGCTATGTTAGCAGTTCAGCAACAACTGGTGCTGATCTGCTTTTGATATTTTTGATAACGAAACTCTAATGCCCGTGATCATTATTTTAGGGCTGATTTTTCAATAGTCAGATAAGTTTCCTCTGAAGAATAAATCTGCCAGTTTGACATATTTTCCATACAAAAGCTGTCAAACCACAATATTTATTCCTCAGATAAAATATATCTAACTATTGAAAAATCAGTTAATTGAACTTTTCCGGAAGGTCGGGTGGGTGGAGGAACAAGGAAAACCAAAAAGGATTTCGTTTCCGCCCGGGATCGAACCGGGGATCTACTGCGTGTAAGGCAGACGTGATAACCACTACACTACGGAAACTGCGAGATTCTAAGTCAAATTTAGCATGCACTATCGTCCACACCACATTGTGGTGGTAATGATAATCAGATTGATTTTATTGTTTGTGTCAAAGTTAGAAAATGTTTCGCATTTACATAATGCATTTAGATTCATCCGATTGTTATTGTTATTAAAACATAATTCAAGTGTTAAGAATTATGTTTTAATTTTTAGGGACATCAAACAACTAGGTAGGTACACTTTAATAAGATTGCACCCATTGCGGCTGACTGTTAAAGAAGAATGGTATTCATTGAAACGAGAAAAGCCAGTCCCCGATAAAACCAAGACACTAGCGTTTATGTTACCAAGAATTATAAAAAGCATTCTCTAGATAGATAAAAGATGAGTTCGAACACCCATCAGTTATCATTGAATTAAGCGAAAACCATGGAAAATTATCCTAAAAACGTTAACAACAGTTCGTCTGACACGTGGCAACTGCTACGTAATTTTGTAGAAGTGACCTGACCTTGATTTATTATTTTCGTTCTATAATCTAGCTAATAAAATACAATTTTGTAAGTCAACCGTAAACATTCTATATTTTAACGTTGTCGGATGTATTTGCACGTGGTCATGGGGATCAAGACATGTCGCAATATTGCAGCCTTGTTTACCGCAGGCCGTTGACAGTGAATACTGGTCACTCGCACCTGATTAGAGTTTAATTCGAAAACCAGTAAAAATCCACGCCTGGACCTCAAAACTCAATTCAAAGGCTTGCATCGAGCCGGTCCAATGGAATTAAATAAATATTATTTCATTCGCACCTACCTGAAGCGAGCCTCAGAGCTTGACTCGAGCGTATGTACGCGCTCTTCGAGTTGAGAGTCTTTTTTTTATTAATGGGGTGTTCATAGAAAGTAGTTCTTCATATAGCCCTTCAGGCACCCTTAAATAACTGTTTACACGGCTCTCTAATCAAGTTCAAATGGAATCAGAGCGGCGACCTAACCAATATTTTACCCGGCACCTCCTTTTATGTTTTTCCTTTTATTTCCATTCAGTCTTTTATAATTGAGTATTGCAAGACTTATTTTGGTTCGTACAGTTCGGCGAATACTGGTCGCGCGTCGTTCGATAGATAAATGTTGAATGTGTGGACGAAGCGTACCGGGATTTTCACCCGACGTATTTGCTCAATCGAGTAAAACTGTATGTGAGTACGGAGCTTTAAAGAGGTTTGTGGCTAGTGGAACTACGGCAGCAAAGTACAAAGAGTCAACTGCACTTTTTTACGAAATTCGCTTTATAAATAATTCGACTTAGAATTATTTGTGTTCAGTGTTTAATTCTCAATGTTTAGTTATACTAAGTCACGTATGTAAAGAAAACAACACCAAAATGTTCACAAAATGACGAAGTGGATACGGACATATCAAAAGCTCCAATATTTAATTCTATGCTTCTTACTTCGAACATTACGGAACTTTTATCTCCTATTTCAAGCTTCTAAAAATATGAATGATAAATGATTTTATTTCTGTAAGTAGGTCTGTACAAACACTTTTACACGTTAATCATGTTTTTTTAAAACTAGTTAGTAGTACTAACAATTTTTATTTACCTCAAAAAAGTGTTCAACGTTTTAGATATTTTTCGTTACGAGTTTTTACTATAACTTTCAGGTATAACATAAATATAAGTAGGTACTAAGGTGTGTTAATCGTAATGTTCTGCAGGTAATAATTTTTTTTTGCAATTTCATAAAAATATCAAAAATTGCACAAAACCAATAGGAACAGGTTTCTTAGGCATTGTATCATCTGCCTCAAATTGTAAGATTTGTCTCGTGCATTTATTATAAAACAGTAATTCAAAAAGTTCAAAAGGGCACGGACACATGTGGGACTCGAACCCACGACCTTCACGTTTGAAACGCGATGCTCTGTTACATCCAGCTGAGCTAATGTGCCACTACAAATTGCTTCCAAATTCGCGTCCTGTGTCGTCCCTTTAAGTGCATTCAGCGACAACAGCGCCCAACACCCTTCAAAATATACGTTTGCAGCTGCGGACAAACGCGGAACTACACTACACGCATAAACACTTTTGAAGGTCTGGGACAGATTTTAACCATACGAGACAGATGGCATTGGGTTTAGTTTAACTTTAGCGTTTTTATTTTCATTAACGATAACACCCTTTAAGTTGTGGATAAAGTTTATCAGCGTTTAAGGGAAGAAAAGATGAACAAAATCTTTTTAGCTTATGACTACTGTCTTTCTATAACAAGCGCTTCTAAAATAAATGAAGAAAGTTAGCCGGTTAGATTCTAGTTCTTTAGTTTATACGTTCACAAATAAACATAATATTAGTAATAATAGAAGCCTAGTATTGTCCCAGTGGACCAAAGTGGACCAAATGACGATGATGATGCGATGATGACAAGTACTTCGACGCCTAAGTGCCCTTTTGTTTTCTTTTTTTGTTATTTGTACAGTTAATTAATTAGTTATTTAATTTATGTAGTACCTAATATTTAACATAGATAAAAGTTTAACCCGCCTAAAGCCGGAGCGGGCTGCTATGATAAAATAAATATAATATTTTCTTGCTAAGCGCACTTTTCGCATATTGGAATTAGTGGTGGATGGCCCAGTGGTAACGGCCCTGACTTACAAGTTGTACGTTGTGGGTACGAAACCAGGCAGACACCATTCATCACCAATGCTCACAAAACGGTGAAAGAAAACATCGTGAGGAAACTGGTATGTCCTAGAACCAAAAATTCGAAGATATGTGACCACTACTAAAACCGCATAGGGCCCGCGTGGTACATTACAGCCCACTCCTTTTTGAAGACAAGAAACCTATTATCTCTGCAGTGAGAATATTAAAGGCTGATTATTATAAGCGCATTTTTCGTAACGATGATCCATCAATACCTACAAAAGCGAAAAACTCTAATTTTTAAATCGATCGAACAGTGTGTTTAAACACAAATTACACACATGTAAATTGCACTAATGCAAAGCCGAAGTTCGCTAGTAAATAAATAAAATAAAAACACATCAATAAGAAACCGATTAGGAGGTCGTAGGTACTTATTGGCTACGCCATAGCTGCTACGATGTCGTGTGGTGCTACGGCGTAGCATGATGCTACGGCGTAGCATGAAGGCAATCGTTTTTATTCAAAAATGCTTGTGATTTGGTCATTATTCTGACAACTTTCTTTGAACAAAATGGGCCTTTCCGCATTACTAGAATAGGCGACAGCAAAGTTGTTTGGAATTTCATTGCTGGTGAGGTCTAGCCACTGGAAATTTTCTTGGAAAATAAATTATTTTCTAGTTTTGTTTAAAACATAGTCAGGTGCAAAAATATTATATTTAGAATTTGGCTGTATAGTACAGGCAGTACAATTATCAATACCTAATAAAAATAAACAATAGTGTTAGGAAGCAACAACAGTGTGGCGCGGCGAATTTTTTTGCAATTCTCCATATTGTTTTCCGACAGTTTTCGTGATATTTAAAATAAATCTGCAAAAATTAACTCTACAAGTGACGAATCCTCCAAATTAATGTATTCAATAACGCCACACATTCAAAAGGAAGCGAAATTAGGGATTAAAAATTTATTGCCACCGCAGTCAAAGGAAAAATACAAACTTGCCTACAAAAAATTTGCGCAATGGAAAATCGACAAAAAGTCAAAGTCTTTGAAAAAGACTTTGACTTTTTGTCGATTTTCCATTTTACTCCTAAAGGAAAACGTTTTTTTAACGACCTTTCAGAGAAAATGAAGCCCTAACCACTGTGGAATACTCACTTCCGGGTGAAGTGCACGGTTTTGGTGAAGAACAATTTCAATATAAATACTATCACAACCTGACGGGTGTGCTGAATAGACTGTCAGACAGATACGACTAGTATCTGTAAAAAATCAAGTCTTGACTGGGCAAAATGTGTAAAAGTTTATAAATGCATCCCCTGACTTTGAGTATTTGGCGGTGGAAGTAAAGGATGGGATCAATTGTACCTTATTGTATGCGAAAAGTTTAAATAAATACATTGAAGTCCTTCTCAAGAGCTCCAAAGATTTGAAAATACAATTTGTATAAAAGTTTTTATTAAGATGAAAAATATATGTGAAAAAATATGTAAATTCTACGCTGGACATGAATGTAAATGCTTCATATCGTATTAGAGAGCACAGTGAACACAGCCGAAGCCACTGGGTCTAGAAACGTAATATTTTGCTGCTTATTTTGTAAAGGATTATTTACGAGCTTATATACTTAGGTGTATAGAACTTCGCCACTAAGAAAGGATTTTTGAAAATTCAGCCCCCAAATGAGTTTAATAGAAAATCAATATTTGTATGGAAGTTTGTAATTTTTGCCTATAAGAAAGAAGAAAGACAGAAAAGAAAAATATTTTATTTGGGACTCAATCAAGAAAATCAAGAAATCTTATCGGGCACAAGGCTCTATATAATTGAAATCGTTTTACGCATACAACTAGGCAACAAACAATAAATAATAAAGGTATTAAAACTTTCCAAGAAACGTACTTTTCCAAAAATCGTTTGTATTTTTATTTTCTATAATTTTTCAAAGTTCACCAATAACTTCACCACTTGGAGTCTTGTTTTTTTTATATTGCTTTCTTATTACATTATTTTCTTATGCCCAGTATTTCTTCTTTAACTCCTTTGTTTCTTAATCGGCTGATCAAGTACTCCAAGAAGTGAAAGAAATTACAACACAGTTTTTTTTAATTAACACTTTATTTTCGGGACCCAGGAGTGGTATTAGAAATATTATTATATAAATTGTTAGTTCTGCTATAATAGTAAGTATATAATATTTTAATGTTAATAATAAAATAATTCATTTGTCAAATCAAGGTACAGTCTTTGTTATTTAAGTATTTTTGTAATTTATTATTCAAAATATTATAAGCATTTTAAACAGTGGTGTGAGACAATAGAACCTCCATGCGACTACTTGTGCGAATTTCTTCATGCGCCTACTAAGAATTAGTTTTATTAGAGAAATCTAAACAGTCCTTCATTTCCTTTAGGTATCCGTCAAGCCAGCATCAAAGGCCCTCACTCTACAACAACTCCGGAAAGTGGTGTTTTAGAGTCGTCACAAGCTGTATTTATTGGTAGAATGTTCAAAAGAATGGAGGCAAGAGTTATTAATAGATCTTTTCCGCTACAACTAACCTACAGTAATTTCATAGTAAAGCCGAAATTGCCTCTAGTAGGTAAACTAATTATTGTTAAGTAAAAGGATAGTTATGGTTCAATTCAAACGGTTGCTCATGCGCCAACTGTGCTCCACTGCGGAATCCAGCCGGTACCACGAACCAACATTGTTGTCGCTCGGATACTAAGCTAGCATGGACCACAGGAGCACGCTATAGCAACCGTATTAGACACAGTTATATCTTAAAGGCTCTACAAAATATTAGGTACACTAACTGTAGTATACTAAATTGCATACTTCTAAATGCCATAATTAATTAACACACTCTTTTAATATGTTTTACTAACTGCTCGTAAACTGTAACAATATTCATGTAATGCTAGAACAACATTGAGTGTCTCTGAGAAAGACGTAGTAAAGTCATGAAAATGTTAGGTTGGCCTACCTACACCGATACTGATAGTTCGACCATGCGTATGCTGTTCTTTCGATTATAGTGAATGTATATATAATTTGGTTTAGACATTAAATAAATTAAAAAGATAAAACAAATGACTTTACTGAACACAAGTGGAATGTAAGCGAAACAGAAAGGAACAACTATTTTAAATTAAAACAATGACGAAATTTACTGAGATTTCTTCTAAAATGCTTATTATTACAAATAACCAGATGAGATTACCTGTAAAACCGGAAAGATGATATTTATATAGAAGGACAATGGTGTTACGTGCAATTTAATCTAGTGGTGCCATCTAACCGGCCTGATGAGAGATGTCTACAGTGCGTTCAGTGCGTACAGTGTCGGAACTTGCTGAACTTGCTCGTAACGTAGCTGTCTATGCTGTTCGCTTCGAATCCGAGAGCTGGAAAACTGAATAAAAGCCAGTTTCCATTAAAATAATATACTGCTAGAATAACGTTATTAACTAATAGTCTTTTTTTATGCACGTGTTTCTGTGACAATTAAACCAATTTTTCTTTCTTTATTATTTTAGCTGTATTTTAGTCTCTTCACTTTTGCTTCTATTAAGTATAAAAATGCACAATAAAGTTGCGTAACTTCGCTGGAATTGAACGTTTTATGTCACGACAAGAAGCAACATAACCTTAGTTTCAAGTTTTCAGTTACAATACTCGGTAGTATAGTGGTTGGTATCCCCGCCTGTCACGCGGGGGACCAGGGTTCGATTCCCTGGCAATTTATTTCTTTTTTCTTGGTAGAATTTTCTTATTACAGTTTTGGTCCTGCTACAAACTTGACTGGTTACTTATATGGGAAACGTATCCAAGTGGTGGTTTACTGAGCCAGGAGTACCTAATTAATCTAAGTAGCAAAGCGGTTATGACGTTGTGTTTCAAGAAAAATGTTGTTGCTGGAAACTAAATTGAATTTAGTGTTATAAACATCTCAAGTTTCCCCCAAATTGGGGCTTATCTCTTGATCCTCCAACTTTGACCGAATTCTTTCGAGTAGGAGTACCCGAAATAGACGTGTAGTCGATGACTACACGTACTCGTAACTCGCCGTAGCACTACGAGCCATAGCGAGGCTTCAAAAAAACAATTTTTATTGGCTTATAATAAAGCGAAATTGCTGAAAGATTATGAAATTGCTGCGGTTCGAAAGAATGCCCCCCATTTTTAATTAAAAGGAGCATTATACATGATAAATTGTGTGACGGTACTGACGTTAAATTTAATAATAGCAGCGTTTTTAAACTGAAAGAGATCTCTTGTAATTAACTAAGATTCACAAAAGTTAAAAGAACGAAACAAGCTATTATAAAGTTTAGAAAAAGCAGAATTATGCGGTTTTGGTACATCTTTGGCATCTGATAGCCAGTCTAAATTAAGTTGTAGAGCGTGGTCAAAAGTAAAAAAAGATTTGCCAGGTGTGGGGTTCGAACCCACGCTCCCTTTCGAGAACCAGAGCTTAAATCTGGCGCCATAGACCACTCGGCCAACCTGACATGTTGTTTCTAGCTAAAATATCTCTTCGTATTCGTTCATCGTTGATAAGTAGTTCAAAAAACTTACTATAAGCTTTTACCATCACATCCTTTATCGGAAGTACATGAGACTTACGTGCTATTTACAAGGGACATAATTATATTACTTGATGGTTTTCAAAAAAAAATAAAGCAGAATGTCTTTAAACTATGTATACAATATTGTGCAGATAGGCTTGTGGCTAATTGAAAACCGCCGCACGGGTCGATCGATCAGGTTAAGTTGCAATTGCCGCGGTCGGCCCATGGATGGGTAACCATCTTTACATACCAAGATCCCTGTGTGCCTCGGAAAGCACGTTAAGCCGTTGGTCCTGGCTGTAATTCGTGCATCTTTGACAGTCGTTACGGGTCGTCAGAAGCCAGACAGTCTGACAACCAGTCTTACCAAGGGGTATCGTATTACCCAGTCACTGGGTTGTGGAAGTCAAATAGGCAGTCGCTTCATGTAAAATACTGTATTCAGCTGCATCCGGTTAGACTGAAAGCCAACCCCAACATAGATTCGTGCTTTCTACTCTTATTACAACATTTCTCTGCCATTGTACTCATTCTCATCAACTAGGTACCCCAGCAAAAGACATGCAAGTTCAAACGCATAGCTGAATAACAGCTTTATGTATTTTTACAGAAACGTTTCATAATTTGAAATTCGACAAGCAACGATATATAGAAGAACATTTAAGTAAAGTACGTATTTGGTATTTGTCTAGGTAGTTTGCTCGGAGCGCTAGAAGCGGATAACAATAGTGGTTTGCCGCGCAAACCGAACGGACGTGTGATTAGTGCCGTTTTATTTCGTGTCGCTATGCGGTATTAGAAAATTAACTGTAACCGTGTTACCGACGGTCATACTACTCTAATAATTTAACAACAATAATAGTCTTATTAGTTTACCCTCAATAAAAAATATAAAACCATACTAACAAAAATTAATTTGTAGTGGAAAATTGCTAAGATGTATTTGCCAAAAAATTTACCAATACCGATGCATCAAACATATTTAGAATATAAAAAGTCAAGTAATTAACTCATGGCAATGCGCATCGTGCAAAACTACTACGAGACAGATTAGAAATGACGACACACCCGTTAAGAGACAATCTCTACCGAAACTTGACGACACAATAATGTCCATTGCAGAACCAATACAAGATGACCAAAGGATACACCTTCGCGTGATTTCCACTCAGTCTAATCATTACAGTTTTTATTTTTTCTTAATTATTACAGCTAATTACCTTTTCAGTATACAGGTGTTTATGTGACAAATAAAACTACTTTTATTTATTTTCTTTCTCTCTCTCAGTACCTAGGTACAAAAGCATTATTAAGTCTAAACTCGTCAACATGCAATGTATGGCCATGACTGCTCGCTCTAGCTGTGTATGAGAAGAGAGGCATTTCTGCAGTAGGATAAAAAGAAGCTAGTATTGCACAATTCCAGTCTCCCCCGTGGAACCCCGAGCCCCAAGATACAGACTAACCGTTTAGATTAGGGCTCACTGGCAAAAAAAACTTTGTAACCTAGCTGTAGTTAATATTTTAAGCTACTCATGTCGTCTCTACCTCTGTTCATTATATGAGCCTGCTTACTGTTTTATCTGGATAATAAACTATTTTCAGCAAACATTGCTGATGCGCTACATAAACGTAGAAGCCGCAACAGCGCCCTGAACACATTATTAAATTGGACCCGCAGAGCATTGAACGCTCGTTGCGTGTAGTTAGCCCACAGGCTCCCCGTGTACAGTGAGGTGCAATACGCATTAAATAAGGTAATTTTGACTGCGTCTGTACACCGGGAGAATCTGCGCGCCAACATATTCGCCCGAATTGACAACGCTCTGCGTTCCCTATCCATATCAAAATCATCTTTTTAATCATCGGTCACCCAGTGCACGAGATACTTAAACTTGTATAACTACTCTAATTATTAATATTAATATAATTCCAACCTTTCATGTGCGTGGTCCAACATGCCCTTGGCCGGTTTTTTTTCAATTGCAAATCGTACTGTAGAGTAGACATTGCGTGCAATGAAAATAAGTAATTGGACCTAAATCTTACGTTTTGTTATGCTAAAAATAATTGGGTATAAAAAGAAATTATGATTTTTATGAATTTCTTTATTTATCAAAGAAATATAAAGAAATTCATTATATTCATCATTGACAATGAATGGTTTGCTTTTCGCAATAATACCATACTGTAAATACAGAAAATAATGGTTTGACTTTTCTTCGTTACTTATTTTGTTACTAAAAAAAGGAACAAGGTGATGTGGGAGGATTTTCGCAACGCGACGCGGTACTCCCAAATGTGTTTCAGCCTTGTAAAATACTGGTGTAACATGATGTAAACACAAGTATTAGCTTGCAAAAACTGTTGCGAACAAAGGAAAATATGATCGATTTAGGTACCCAAGCTACAGCAGCACTGCGGATGAAAAAAAAATATTTTAAGCAAGAATAAAATGAGTTCTCTAACTAGCATACTTTTTAAGTAAACACCAGAAAGTCATTACAAACCAACTTATTTAACCGGGTCATAAAAAATACAAATTAAATTTCAAATAGAAAAAAATACTTCCAACGTGTGGTGCGCGAGTGCGACCTACACTTGGCCGGTTTTTCTTTTTATGAAACAGCAGAGCGAGCTTGGCCGCACGGCCGAGCCCGCTGAGCCGTCTGACGTACCAACTGTGCCCGCATTCGAACGCGGGTGCATACACCCGTACAGCTATGCAACGAAACACAAGAGTAGTGGGGGAAGTACGCTCTCTACATTTCATCCGATCCTCTCCCTATTGTGTACATAAAGGAAGATTTAAAAATTCTTTTTGTCATAATTTCTAAAGGAATAAGACCGTTAATGAGTTTTCAGTGTATTAGAAAGTGTGTGTCGTAATGATTCGATTAGTATTTTGACGTAAATTAGAGTGGATCTCGAGTAACGATGTTATTATTTTCGTTAATCTTCCCGTGGGAGTATCGTAACAATAGGTAACTGATAATTGTGTTTCATTTGTGTGGTTATGGCAGGTTGATTATGTAAATTTTCAGTGGAAAATTGATATGAGCGGCTACGGTCGCGAAGTTTTTATAGCCGTGAAGTAATTTACACCGTTGTAACGATGTACTCTCATCAGCCTGCGTGTAAATGTAGGTACTACATTCAGTTATAAGTATCTGACTATAATTATTGACGCCTTGTAGCCTAGCGACTGTCTGAGCACCGAAATGGGGTGCAGTCTAGGTTCAGTGTTTGACGCATCCATATCTGTAGTTAGCAGCAAAATGTTTGGGGTGGCTTTGGGCATTCTATTGTTACAATCCTTGTCTCACCAGCATTTTTAAAGACTAGGAGGAAGGGAAAGATAAAATGAAGCGCGTATATAGATATGTACACGGGGTTTAAGGGCACCCTACTGTCGAGGTCATTGTCGTGTACTTGAATGTATTACATCCGTTGTCAATTATATTTTAAGCTGTAATACTTGGGTTTCTGGATGCCTTAAATAAATCTCTGATGTATGTAGCTGTTCAGTTTACAAACAATTATAAAGTTGATGATTAGACATCGCCATTACTGTATCTTACAGTATTCTCTGAGAGTTGTAATATTTTTGTGTAGTCTCTATATCAATCTAGCCAGAAGGGACTGTGCGATAAATTTTTCCAACCTGTTAAAATAGTACATCACTATTAGATTTAGGTTTTTAATGTATGTTTAATTCTGATATTGGTTTATAATGTATGTATCATTCTGATATTGGTTTATTGGTTAACATCAAGGTGGCTATATAAAAACGTTGCTTATTATTTAGTAATCATAAGCGGCTGTTTCACAATACCGTTTGATGTTTAAATTACTCAAAAACGCTTGTAATATGCTCATAATTTCAACAACTTTCTTTGAGCAAAGTCGACCTTTCCGCAATACTTGAATCGGCGCCAACAAAGTTGTATGGAATTACATTGCATTGGTGAGATCTAGCAGCATACCAGCAATTTCCTTTGAAAATCCATTACTGTCTACTTTTGTTTAAAAAATAGTCCGATTCTAAAAGATTTTCTTCAGAATAGTGCTGTATAGGTACAGGCAGTACCTACAATCATCATTGCCTGGTAAAATAATGAAAACAAAGGGACAGGAAAGGAACAGAAGCGCGGCGCGGTGCAATTTTGCAATTCCCCATACTGTTTTCTATCAATTTTCGTGATATTTATTTAAAATAAAACTATAAAATGCAACTTCATGCAATTAATCCTCCAATTCAATGTGTTTAACGAAGCAAAATGAGTGATTGAAAATGTATTACCACCGACGGCAAAGGAAAAATAAAAACTTGACTACGAAAAGTTTGCGCAATGGAAAATCGACAGAAAGTCAGTCTTTATCGGAAAATGTTTTTCTAGCTTATATTAACGACCTTTTAAAGAAAAAAAGACCTCATCACTTTAGACTACTTACTCCATGCTGAAGTACAAGGATTCGGTGAAGCATAAATTGAACATAAAAGACTATCACAACCTGACTGTTATGGATTTAATTATGTGTAAAAAATCACACAATACAAAATGTGGAAAAGTTTATAAATTAAGCCACCGAGTAGTTTCTGATGGTGACTCTAGAGTACCTGGCGGTGAAAGTAAGTAATTATAACTTAAGTTCATTCTTGACCTCTAACCAAAAGCAGCAGGTAGGTCCTAATAAATATTTACAATGAATGTTTTTTTGCAGTTTTGCAGGGCATTTACGGTGCATGTAGATGTATCAAAATTGCAAATATCACAGTAAATGATATAGAAACTCACAACAATGTCATGATAATAACTCTTAGTGACACCTCATTTGCATTGGTACAAATATATCAAGCATTTTTTTCTCAATTATAGAAACTGCGAATGTACAAAACAACGGAAAAGCACAAAATTGCACAAAGGCCGAAAATGTTTGCGACATACTTAAATTAAACTGGCCCAATCCAGAGCCATTTACAGGTCATTATTTCCGGCGATCATCAGCAATTCTGCTTGCTGTTACTGCGGCCAACCTAATAAAAACATTCAAACGGCATAGCAGATGGAAATTTGACAGAGTGGCTGAAAGTTCGACTCGATTATTTCTGTAAAATCGGCCTATTACGACCATAGAAACACAAATGTCCGCTTCCAAATTCTGCACACTTGTCTTGGAATACATTATGGTAGATAATATGCAGGAGAATCGGCAAAAATGTATGCAAGCTGAGGGCTTTGACAAAGTCACATTCTATCAGCGATAACAATGGTGGAATAGTTAAAAATGTAAGCTACAGATAAGATTATGTCAATACTGTAGAAAGTCCTAATAGAAATAAAAAAATTCAAAGTTTTCTTTCATACAAACCTTTTCCAGACCATTACGAACATAAATAAAATCAGCCATATCGGTGGAGCCGTTCACAAGTGATGATCTTTCATACATGTAGCAATTGATTTTCATTTATGATAATTAATAGATACATATGTATTGTTTTATTTCCACGAAGCTAGGGGATTACTTGATGGTAGTTTTTTATTTGTTTACTCTTAAACATCTACCACATAAACGTAAATGCGTATTTGTTACAGTCACTTGTCATAATAATTAAGTTGATTAAACTGATACTGGCCTAAAAATTGCATATAACGTAAGAAAATTTGAATTTCGAGGGCTAATGCGGGGTTCGCAACGTCCATAACGTATCATTAGCACCAGGATATCACACGCTAGTAGAATGTGCATTGTGAGTCACGTAGTCTGCAAGTACAATGATGCAATTGATAAACTCCATGACTCGTAGCGACCACTATAAATAGATTTTTCGTACCACTTGCTCAAAAAAGTGACATTCTATGCCACAAAAAGCGAACATAACAATAGTCATTTTTAATCTGTTAAAAACAGGGAAAGAAAATTGTACTGAATTTCATTCATCCTCTAGGGGGAGAATGTGATTTAAATTTGGAATACTTACCGAAATTTATACTGAATTACATCTGTGTTTACACCATTGAGTTTGTATATAAATCATTATAAATCTTTTTGAAAAAGGAATACGCATTTATTATGCAGTTATGATTATTAAATAAAATTACGAAAACCGACGAGGCCGTAATATGAGCTTGATGCCTTTGCTTTTCAAACAAAAAAATATTAGTCTAGGAATTTACCGCGTTTTTGTTTTCTTCAAATACATAAACGTTAAGTTTATTTTAATTTATTTTTATAAATAAGTTAATGTTCTAAAAATACGTTTAATTGTCATTATTTTTAATAAATGCTTATCTCATACATTATTATTGTGTAAATTTTTTCGCAAATGGTACGAAAAGTAGAGTATTTTCCTCGGTGATAAAGCTGTCTTAGTCTTGGGTGAACTTAAATCCCTCGCTACACTCAGGACTCGTCTTAAATCCCTCGCTTCGCTCGTGATTTAAGTTTTTAACACCCTCGCTACGCTCGGGAGTAAACCTCGAGTACTTCATTACGCTCGCGATTTAAATCGTCACCCGCGACAGAAGACACTGCTTTATCCCCTTGGTTAATAATCTACTATTGATCGCAGTGCCTTAGTTGCAGAACCTTCGTTTGTGTATCTAAAAAAAACCTATATAATACTATTCAGTTTTAAAATAGCAAGAAGTATAACATCAACATTGATTTTAATAATCCATGTGATATAGGATCCTACAAACACACTACACTATCATGTGGTCAAAGTTATCGCAAGCAGCATTGTTGAACGTTGGCTCCTGCGTTTAATCCTTCTAACATTATGCCAAATCTCAACTGCCTACATTGCATAGTACTCAAGAGAATACTACGTGGCTAAAGTTCAGTTTTTCCTTTTAAGGTTGAACCCCTAACTAACATTTAATAAATATCATCAATCATAAGATAATAATTTTCAATTTGATGTAAATAAATGCCATCTGTACGGTAGAAGTGTCTCTTAGCTCTGGAGCGTTTATGCACCTTTATTAGTTCCGCGTCTGTCCGCACGCGAAGTAACAGGGCGTAGGGCGCTGTTGTTGCAGATTGCACTGAAAAGGACGATACAAGTGGCGAATTTGTAAGCAATGAGTACTGGCACATTAGCTCTCGCTCTCGCTCTAGCTGGATAGACTACAGCATTCGTGTACGGGGTTAAAAAGCAAATGTCGTGGGTTCAAGTCCCCATGTGCTGATGCCTTTTTTGCACTTTAAATATTAATTTTTTTCTTCCTGAAACTAATGGCGTTTCTTGGCACTAGGATAACATTTGCGTGGGAGAATTCGTGAAAAGTGAATGTGTAATATTTTTCACCGCCTCTTTTTCATTGATTTTGACTTCTCACCAGACTTATCTCCGTGAGTCATTGTCATAAATTTGTGCTTGTAAACTACGTTTAGTTTTTTTTTTTTTTGAGTTCGATGGCATAATTCGTTTTGTGGTACTTAATAAACATACGGGAATAATTGGAAATCATGGAAAAGCGTAGAAAAACAATGGTTTTAAAAGTAAAGTTAAAGACATTTGTATAATGATTATCAGTACCGGCTGTTTTTTTTTTTAGAGGCGGAGAACTTTAGATGGAAATAAAACGCAGAAAAATGTGTTTACTATCCATGAAATTGACTTTTTTTTTTAGAAAATGTTTGAATATGATTTTGGGCATGTGGCCGCGCGAATGGAAACCAAAAAGGATACTGTTTCTGCCCGGGTTCGAACCGGGGACCTTCAGCGTGTTAGGCAGACGTGATAACCACTACACTACAGAAACTACGGCATCAACACTTAAATTTAGCTTCAGTATCGTGTAAACCACTTTGTAGTGAGAGTAAAAATCTAATTGTTTCTATTATGTGTGACAAAATCAGAAGCTGTGTCGCATTTGTATAATGCATGTAGATACATCCGATTGTTATTCTTAGTTCTATTAGCACATGATTAATGTTTTGATATTTAGGAACATAAAAGCACTATACTATAATAAATGATTGCATCCATCGTGGATGACTGACAAGGTTCCCATTGAAGAGAGAATCGTCTGTCCCCAATTGACTTTTAAACACGTTTTAATACGCTAACGTTTATGGTACCAACACCTTTACAACATTCTCTAGATTGAAACATAAACTTCAGCTTCATAAGTCTGCACACTCGTCATTGAATACGTTATGGTTACATAAATAAATGTTAAAAAAGCTTTAATTGAGATCTTTTTTACGTGGTTCTTAAACAGAATACTCATCTTATATGTTCAAAGTAAAGATGTTTTTGAAACTGGGAAGAAATATATAGTTACAATTACCACACAGTGGGGTTATTTCAATGAATAAACGTATTTATCGTAATGAAGTCGTTATCGTGTTGAAATTGAAAGACAAAGTATATTTATGGGATATTCCATACCAAAATGTATCTAATTATCACCTATTATGGTTCAGTTACGCACAAAAATACTTTAAACACTTTGAAGAGGTAATTTTAACTTTTTCCATAGTCAGTAGTGCTGCACCGCATGCCAAGCAACATTTATAAAAATCAGATCAACATCACCAAGAAATAAAGCTTTATATACAGAAAAAAAACTTTATTTAAGACTAATTCAAATAGAATTGCATAGAGTTAATTTTAATTCCAGTTTTTAAGCCATTTTGCAGAATGACCGGTTTCATTTTATTCAAGATTTCCCTCAAGAGTCCTTGCGAATTCACTTTTTGGGAGTTTTACACCAATATGCAGGATGATTATTCTTTCTTCCCAGCAGTCTTTTAGCAGCAATTTTTTACGCGCTGGATACTGTAACTTCAGAATAATTGGTCCGACGAAGATGAAAAGCTCAATTGACAACCAGAAGTCCCGTTCTTGTTGTAAGAAAAGATTTTAACTTGCAGTAACGGTATTGGCTTATTAAATGCTAGAAAAAGAAAAGCTAGCTTTTATAAATAAAAGCGTAAAAGTAGTGGATCAGCCGTGTAATAGTAGAAAAGTAGTGGATCAGCCGTGTAATAGTAGAAAAGTAGTGGATCAGCCGTGTAATAGTAGAAAAGTAGTGGATCAGCCGTGTAATAGTAGAAAAGTAGTGGATCAGCCGTGTAATAGTAGAAAAGTAGTGGATCAGCCGTGTAATAGTAGAAAAGTAGTGGATCAGCCGTGTAATAGTAGAAAAGTAGTGGATCAGCCGTGTAATAGTAGAAAAGTAGTGGATCAGCCGTGTAATAGTAGAAAAGTAGTGGATCAGCCGTGTAATAGTAGAAAAGTAGTGGATCAGCCGTGTAATAGTAGAAAAGTAGTGGATCAGCCGTGTAAAAGTAGAAAAGTAGTGGATCAGCCGTGTAATAGTAGAAAAGTAGTGGATCAGCCGTGTAATAGTAGAAAAGTAGTGGATCAGCCGTGTAATAGTAGAAAAGTAGTGGATCAGCCGTGTAATAGTAGAAAAGTAGTGGATCAGCCGTGTAATAGTAGAAAAGTAGTGGATCAGCCGTGTAATAGTAGAAAAGTAGTGGATCAGCCGTGTAATAGTAGAAAAGTAGTGGATCAGCCGTGTAATAGTAGAAAAGTAGTGGATCAGCCGTGTAATAGTAGAAAAGCGGACGAGAGACAAGAACCTTGCTTTCAAGTTTTACAACCATCATCATTTTATCATTTATCAAGTGCTTCACTCACTGTACCCACAGCTTATACAGCATGTACATGCATGTCTTTGTTATGCATAGAGTCCTCTCACGGGAGTGTGTCAAAAAACGCGGAGCTGTGGGCAAGCCGGGGACGGGCTGTTCGTTCCCTGACGTATTTATTTGAGAAATTAGTATTAATAATCTATACCAAGAACAAGGATGGCATATTGCCACATGTCAAGTCTCTAAAACACACCAACGGCGGTTACTGGAGTGAATTATAGTCGCCTCTCAGTGTGGATTTCACGCGCGTATAAGACTGGTCGACGCCAGTTTTTTCTTTGCCGGTTTGTGAGTAATTGTTAAGTGTTGTGGTATATAAACAGGTGTTGCATCATGAATGGGTAGGTAATAAACTGTTTTTAATGCATACGTTTTTTTTTTTAAGAATTCTGCATTTTCGAAACCTGATTGATGTCTTTTGATGTTGAGAGTCACTTAGTGTTAACATAATTTTGCTCGTGACTGTACATAAGTTAGTTCCTCGTCTGCCCGCGGCTGCGGCCAAAATTATATTCTAGGTCGTAGGGCGCTGTTGTCACCAAATACACTCAAAGGGCAAGACGCGAATTCGGAACATTCTGTACAAGGCACATTAGCTCAGTTAGATATTTAAAGTGCCATATTTTTGATACGGAGGTCGCGGGTTCAAGCCCCGCATGTGCCGAAAACCTTTTTTCATTAAAAACTGTTAAATGATAAATTATGTTATCTCTGTAAGAAGGTTTACACGTCAACCTTATAGAAAACTAGATGAGGTTGACGTTTCCTGTCAGACTACTATGAGAAGAAACATCGAATCCTTATTATTCTAAGATCGAATCATACTCAGAGGTCAGGTGTTCTGCCAGGGTTGCGGGAAAGTCCGAAAGGGTTACCGTGCCCCCCGGCACAGGCAACTGAAGGAACACGGGTGGGTTTTAGTCAGTAAGAGTCTAACACGCTCTTTCCCTCTCCGCTTCATGTCTTCCCAATAAAAAAAAGTGGTCAGGTGTTGGGACCAAAGATAACTTAAATCTATATCTTCTTAAAAATTTGCGTTGAATTCTTTAGATTCACCCACGGAGTATTTCTGCTCCGTGGATTCACCCTATCTAAAAAAATACAATGTAAATGTTTAAAAATTATGGATTTAAGTTATCTTTCGTGCAAACGTTGTTCAGAAAAAGTATCAGATGAATTTCATCACTAGTGCAGGTAATAAGGTACTTACTTCAATAATTAAGTGGTTGTCTTTTTGGTTTCGGTATTTTTTATTAAATGACTAGGGATACCGAAAATGTTGATAAAGTGGTGCCATCTAGCCAGTGACTTGAGAGATGCAACTGCACTATCTAGCGTAGAGTTTTGGAACTTGTTCGCAATACCGCGTTTTGTTGGTTCATAGAGATGGCGGAGCGCTGTTAACAAAAATTGTACTTCTTTTAAAATGTGTAGGTAGGTACCACGGAGCAAAAATTTCTCCGTGGTAGGTACCATGTTTATGTTTTCAATATTTTTTTAAGGTGAAATAATAAGTTTTAACAGGTGAACATCTACTTACTTATTGTGAGGATAAGTCCGAGATTCTAAATTGAGATAAATAAAGCCATATACAGGTTGTGAGGTCATACCACCACCTCGTAAAAACGAGTTGCGTAATTTAATTATGGGTAAGTACAAACGTTTACAATAGTCCACAGTAATTAAATTATTTTGGGATCCATTATCTATTAAACACCTGACAACAAGCTTGTCTCGGCCGCTGCTTTATGCATATATCTGCGCGGTTGCTAACAAAACTCAAGTCTCTGTCGGTAAACATGTTTTAGCCGTGGTACTGAGCGAGACAGAGGTAGCGGGAGGCTCTCGCGGTGACTAATTTTTTACTTCAGCGAAATGTAACAAGGAATGATGTGTTAGCTTAAAAATTTTACAAACGCTTCGTGACTTCGTACGTAGTCATAACAAGCTTACAGCTACGCCGACGCATGATAGACTGTAAGCATAGTTGCTTGCGGAATATTGTTGACGGTTCTTTTAAATCTGACGGCCTTCTCGAACGCATTACAATAAACGTGCCTGCACTTAATGCTCGAAGAAAATGCACGTCCTTTTTCAATGTCCCTCGATATAAAACCAACTTAGGCATGAATGCTCCGATATCTAGGGTAACGTCGACGTACAACAATTTTTGCAATCTTTATGATTTGGATATCTTCCACGACCATCCCAAGCGTTTTAGATCTAAGATCATAAATGAGGGGAAGACTGAAGACAACAAAATAATAAATTAAAAAAATTGTCAAGTTTTATGTCGATGAGGGTATTCTCTCTAATACCGAGATTTTAGCTAGAGCTTTTGTTCTTATATTGTTTTTTTTTGTTTTTTGTAACGTGAATACTGTGTTTTTTTTTTCTTCTATTTTGTTGTGAATGCTGTCCACGTCTGTAATTGATGTAAACACTAGTCCATGTCTCTGTTCTCTTGCATTTGTAAATGTTTGTGGTTTATAAATAAATAAACCAGACTTTGCTCATTGGTCACCCCGCTGGAGTGTAAGGCTGTCGTGGTGCAATACTTTGGTATGAGTAAATAAAAAAAATTATACCTGTATCCATTCTTTCATATCTGCACTTGAATATCCCAATCTCTGGAAAAATATAACGGTTCTAGAATAGTTCATAGCATGGGCCAGTTAGATATAGTTGAGGTTTTTTTTTTTTGCTTTATTTTTTATTTTTTAAGCTTTATGCACAAGTAAAAAAATACTGAACAAGGCGGACTTAAAGATTAACGCAAAAGATGTGATTGAACCTCAGATCATATATGATCTGAGGATTGAACGGTTATGTGACAGTCAGATGAAACATCAGTAGGCCAATTCTCGTACTTAAAAAACGTTAAAATTCAAGTCGCAATCTCATCTCAGCGACAATCAATGTCAAAAACCTGTCAAAAATGTATGTAAATTGATTGTAATTTTGACAGATTGAGACTGAGATTAGAATGCGAACGGTCTTAAAAATACGGGAATTGCCCCTCAGTTCAAAAGCAATACAACTCCCACTGAGTTGTATTGCATTTGAACTGATGTTACTTAAGTTATTGAAGTTTTTAGGATCAGAATAGTTTGTGTCTTTAAACGGTGAAATAGCCTCAATTAATGGCAAAACTACTGAGTAAAAAAAAAAAAAAAAACAGTGTGAATCAGATTATTTAGGTCACAGTCTGCTTGCTACGCCGTAGCAGCTACGCGGTAGCAGATACCGCGTAGCGTGAAGGCAATAGATTATATCAGCAGGAAAGCATTACTGGTTGGATGTGTATTTGCGTAGACCTATATTTACTACACAGTAATGTTATGGGCGTGTCTTCATGTTCTCACTACTTACTTACGTTGGTAGTGTGCAGTACACTTCGATCAATAATTGTTGATCGAAGGCAGTACAGTACACCGTTGAATTTCTAACGTTTAACGTATTCAGGAATCTCAAATTGTAGGTACATAACCGTAGCAAGGTACTAGGAGATTAAAAGCGAGTAGGATGTCAATACTAACTATGTGTGCGGTCGCTAGTTGCTATTGGCGGGAAAACCTTGCCTCAAGACTGGCTTCCTTACTCAAATTAAAATTCAAAATATTTTATTTCACTTATAATGGCCTCAATGAGGAATACTCTTTATAAATGCAAATAAAGCTTTGTATGCGTGCACAACTGCACACAGTGATGGCTAGCAAACGACGAGCCTTGATGACGTCACGAATTCAGGATAAGGTCCCTGATTTTTTGAGTATCTCTTCAGTTTGTATACAATCCTAGTACATTTTGGTCAACGGTGCATCCTCGTATTTTGTAAACTGCGCAGAGCAAAATTCCATCAACCGATGGTATCTGTTGCTTGTATGCATGTGGTATCAATATTCACGCATACGTTCAGGGTGTTGTTTCACGCGGATCCTACCTATATGTTTTTTCAAAGTGTTCATTTGGTTTTTTTTCAATAAACAGCTTTCTATTTGCAAGCCAGTTCGAAATTTAAATAAAACCTTTGATAAGTTAGCTCCTCGGTTGCCATGTTTCGGAGTAAAATATCGTTTCATTTTAAAATTACACGATAGATATGAGTTTACTATGTAATTTATTTGGTCGCTAAACCACGACAGATATGGATTTTCATACAACTTTTGCCGGCCGCTGCTCGCATGTATTTGGCCAGTACAGCAATTTCGATTTATCTCGAAGAATGTTGTCAAGTTAATGCTCAAATTTCCAAGCATGTTTGAGAAAAAAAACACTATACAAGCCTTGGTCCGCAATGACTGCGTTGCTGGCCTCGAACATAGCTTAGCTATGCCTCGTCCTTCAAGCTTTGTGATTTTTACAGCCCTTGCTGTCCGCGCTCGAACTCCAGTCTCTGCCTTTATTCCAGCTTGTCAATCAAGGGCTGCAATGCTGACCGCGCTGTGTTTGCCTGGAGCTGCGCTATGCTGCGCTGTCTGCCGTCATTAGCGCTATCAGCAATGCAGTAATTACAGACCAAATCGATGTTGCACGAAATGTTCCCGAACCAGTGGTGCAAGTACGTAGGACTCGATTCGATAAATTTGACAGATAAACTCGATAAAATGAGTTTTCATCGAATCGAATCGATGTCGCAAGTACGTAACTTCTACTTTACCGATCGGTAGATAAACTCTAAAATTTTAACGAATTTATCGAAAATGCAAGTACGAAACGACATTTTGTTAGTTGTGATCGTCAATATTTAAGCTGTCAAGCTCGGTGATTTATCGACACCTTGTAGAAGCCCGATAAGCTTATCGATCATTACATAATAATGGATTTAGGACTCATGGCTATATTGCTGGGTGATGAGGAAGAACGGCAGCAGCGTCATAATGTGATGCGTATTCGGTGGCGGCGTCTCAGAGACACGAACAATCCTCGGGAACTTGCAGAAGAAGATTTTGTTCGTCTCTTTCGGGTGACTCGGGATGTGGCAGTAATTTTAACAGAAGGGATAGAGGTAGATGTGTGGAGGATACGATCCACTGGACTCCCTGTCCATATCGTGGTAAGTACATAAGTACTGTTTTTTTTTACTATAGTTACCTACCTACTTCATTCGAGATCTAGACAAAACATTATTTATTTTTTTACTATCCACCAGTTTCTAAATCAATTTAGATTAATTTTTACTTATTATAGTACCTACCTATTAAAGAATAACTCGCCTTTTCTAGTACCTACAAATACCTAGATTTTGTAGTCCTGTCATCATTACCCTATAATAATTTCTTATCCACATAAAAAACCAGCTGCTTGCAATCTAACACCACGATTAAAGTATAGACTTCAAAATGCAGATTGGGATACATACAAAAATTATGTAGAAGAAAGAATTCTTGGTTTAAATAATTCCTAACAACAAGGATTGTACTAACAACATGATCCTCAGTTATTATCTAATCAAATAACAAGAATTTAGAAGTGGCAGATAATACTTTCCCTATTAAGAATGGTGCTACAGGCAAAATTCCTTCACCACCTTGGTGGGATGCTGAGTGCACTCAGGCCATTAAAAAAAGAAATGAAGCAGAAAAAAATTATGGTCATACTAGACTCGTCACAAATTTTTAAATATACCTGTCTGTAAATGTCAACAACAAACTTTTTTTTTGGCAAAGGTAAACAACTAAACACGACTTTAACAAACGGAAATTTTGGTAAATACTGGTAGCTTCTCTTAATTATACCCATAAATATTGTTTACAATGCCAAAAATGTATGAACAAAAAGGATTTTCTAAATGTTTCGGACATTAGTCGTGCCACAGAAACCCCACCTTAAATGGTTTGTCTGTGGACGTCCTCAGTATTGCCATTTGACAAACGATCCTTATCGACTCGAATCGGCCCACGATAAATGTTATTGTCGCGTGTTACGTACTTCCAAATTCGATAACAAGATCGATAAAAATGCGAACCTTAGCGATCTCGATGTCTTATCGATGCAAAGTCCGTACTTGGTTCGCAGATTTACTAGGACAATTTTTTTTCGAGATATATGTGAGAAAAGTAATCTATGCTTCTTAAAGCGAAAACAAGCTTTAAGATAGAGTGAAAGGCGAGATTTGTATTAATAATAAAAATAAAAAATAACCTGCTAGGGCGAGTCTACGTCTTTATCTGCGTCTCTTAATAGAGACTTTTTATTTTTCATTATTTTGTAAACTGCTTCATCATCGTTAATAGTATCCGTAGAGTACAACACTGTAAAATCGCAGAAAATGAAACTCGTTACTATCATGTTGCTGTTAGATTCCTACTGTCATAGGTAAAATAAATGTGAAAGGACTGTAAATTCTTTTCCTTTTTTTTTTTTTTTTTTTTTTTCTTTTTTAAAAAACGTTGCCCCACACTAGGAATTTCTCCTGTATCCAATAATCCTGTAATTAAACCAAGTGTTTTGCATTAGAACCAATTTTTACGCAATGCCATGAAGTAGTTATTTGAATCTAGAATCAGTACAAAGAGCACCGAATAGATAACAGAAGGCCAATTCCCGTAATTGAAAACGTTCTAAATCTAGTCGCAGTCATAACTCAGCGACAATCATTGTCAAAAACTTGTCAAATATGTAGGGAAATTAGAGGTATCTTAGACATATTGAGACAATTACGAGAATTACCCCTCAGTTATAAGTATGATAAAGATCTTAAATAATTCATATTCATAGCTTTATTTACATTCCATAATGTTTAAGGGTGTTACAATGGCTTATAGTTAAGGTACTTATGGACCCTGTAGGGCACAGCAAAAAGTATAAAAAAATATATAGCAATCTTAAAATAAAAAATAAATTAGGAAAAATATATATCTTATCAATTAACATTTTTTTTTAATAGATTATTATCATTAATTAGTAGACATAACATTTATTATATTGACATGAGCATAATATTAATAATTATTTGTTACGGTCAAATAAACATAATATTATATTATAATATTTATCTATGTATGTATGAATGTATCTATATGACTAACAGTGTGTCTAATTGTGTTTTGTCATGTATGTGTTCGTCTATTGTGTAGTATGCTTCTTTAATTAATATTTGCTTGAGTTTATATAAAAATATCGTATCGCTGGTATCATCTTATAATGCATCTGGCAATTTTATTAAATATTTTGTTTTTTTTTTTGTTTTTTGATTCATCGCCAAGCGGTTGGTCGACTCTTCACGTGACCAGAGGGCTGGCCAATTTTTTGTCCAAAGAATCAGCATTGCCATACAACGTGGCAATGCTGCCAGCCTTCTATGCACATTTCCTGTTGACAGCAATGCGGACGAATTTTTTGATGCCCTTTGATTTTTTTCGAATTTTTTATATATACTTGTACATATTATTATTTTAAGACTCAGCTTTCTAAATAACGTAAATATTAATTCTTGGTAGGTACATCGTCTTAGAAAAAATACTAGAATTATTTTGCAATAAACGCAATAAATACAATATCTTTATAGACATTACATAGGGGATATTTGAATGTTTGAAGAGAATTTGAGAGAAGAGAATTAAGAGAAATTGAAGAGAACTTAAGATAACTACCTACGTATCAACGTTTTGAGTCTTTGAGCGTCACAACATTTAAATTAGTTTTCGCGTGCTCACTATGTTGTAGTGCGACGATAGGTTACGACTTCCTTGTGCTTTAGCTAAAAGCGAGCTCGATTATTGGAGCATGCCGACTTGGATGGGTAAATACTTCTTTGTGATTTTACTAATAGAAAGCAAGAGCGAGCGAATCCAGGAAATTGGAGCATACTGACTATTAAATGTTTTTCGACTATATTGACGTCTTCGTAGTACTGTTCCCGCCCAATCATGTTGAACATAATGTTTTTCAATATTAGCCTAATACAAGGTGCCTCAAAAGAAAGTTTATATTTTAGTAGATCGATTAAAAAAAAGGTAAGCCGTGTATCGATTTTTTTTTATTAATTTGGGAATTTATTTCTTACAAATGATATCGTCCAAATGTAGACCCTCGCGTTCACGGCAATAATTTAATCGAACAGTAAAATTACTTATGACGGCTCGGCAGGTGAACTCAGTGATGGCTGCCATTTCGTGACGGATATTTTCTTTCAAATATGCCAGGGAAGTCGGTTTATTCGCGTAAACTTTAGATTTAAGCTAACCCCATAGGAAAAAGTCAATAGGGGTTAAATCAGGACTGCGTGGAGGCCAATTTATGTCACCTCTCCTGGAGATAAATTTGCCTGAGAAAATTTCATGAACTCGTGGCAGAGACATATTGGACGTGTGTGACGTTGTTCCGTCACTTTTGCAGTTCAGGTACCAAGAAGTCGTCATCTCCACATATCGCTCTGAATTCACAGTAACTACACGCCCCTTTCGTCTTCAAAAAAGTAAGGGCCGATAATTCCTCGCGCCGACATCGCAGCCCATACGGTCACTTTAGGCGAATGTAGGGGTTTCTGATGTTTGCGTTTCGGATTGGTTGCACACTAGTAGCGGCAATTCTGCTTATTTATGTGTCCGTTAACATGAAAATGAGCTTCATCCGAAAACAAGATGTTGGTAAACATTGAAAAGCGCTCAATCGCCTGATTTACGAAGTCAAGCCTCTGACTGGCATCTTGGGGCTTTAATTCTTGCACCAATTGAATTTTGTAGGGGTGCAGCTTTAGGTCTTTGTGTAAAATGCGGTGTAATGATGATCTATGCACATTTGTAGCACTTGCGCGCTTCCGCATTAAAAGGTTCGGGTCGTCACGAACAGACTGATTAACACTCTCCACGTTTTCTACCGTGCTTGATGACCTTGGTCGCCCGGATTTTAGTTATTCCAGCGTTGTGACGGTCTCTTCAAACTTTTTGACTCATTTTCGAATAAGAGGAATGCTTGGCGCATCATTTAAATAGCGAAAACCTGGAACACTGCAGAATCTTCTACAGTCGCCGAATCACCGTTTTTGTAAAACTCTCCCACGCACAACGCACGGTCTGCTCCCGAGAAACGCTCCATAGCGACTGAATTCCCAAGAGCCCGGCGGTAGCCGGCGGACGCGGGGGTTATGTCAATCGGTAGATTGACATAACCGCCGCGTCCCTCGGACTCGTTGCATTCACGCAGTAAGCTAAATAAATATAAACTTTCTTTTGAGACACCTTGTATTAAATTCTAGTCAATTTCAGTTTTTTTTTAAATTTAATTCCGATACATTAAAATTGAATCGCTGACCAACAGACCGAACAATTTCTCTGTGGGGTTGGCCAAATGAAGGAACTAACACTTATCATTGGAAACAGGATATGCAGTGTTGCCCAAAAATACAATGATTGTCTCATTTAAGTCTATAGACAAGTTTGGTCTATATTTTGAAATAAAGTCAACTAAGGTATTTATAGTTTCAGATAAAAATACCTGCCGTGCGCCTGGCAAGGCCCAACCAAGTTTTTTTTAAATACATAAGCCGTAATACCTACGGTATGGATATTTAGTTTTCTGTATGGCTTTTGCAAGCACTCTGTACTGAAGAACCGCAATCATGAAGAATGTTAACATTAGATAAGTACCTTATTTCATCTTCAGTAAAGACTTTACGGATTACAACTATTTTCTGAAAATGTAACAAAGTAAGATAAAGCAGAGTCGCACTATTAATTAAAACAAATATACTAAAGTTAGACTAAAATCAATGCCATCTGTCTTGCATGATTTAAGTGCGACCTTCAAAAGGGTGTATGCGTGAGTTAGTAGTTCCACGTTTGTCCGTATTTTGAAGGGCTTTGGGCGCTGATGTTGCAGAATGCACTCAGAGGGACGATACAGGACGCAAATTTGGAAGCTATCTGTAGTGGCACATTAGCTCAGCTGGATGGTGTAGAGCATCGCGTTTGTAACGCGAAGGTCGGGGGTTCGAATCCCTCATGTGCCCATTTTTTAAACTTCAAACTTTTGAACTCACTTTAAATTACATTTGGAACAAAATTTTGCTTAAATGCGTGATATAATCCAAAAATAATTGAGGTAGTTGCGAAAAAAGTTTAGAAAACAACAATAACATTAATTTAACCCAGGACCAACAAGGCGGTTACAATTCCATTTTAAATATAACGTTGATGTAGAGAAAAACTAAAAAAACCCAAAAATATTTTAGTCAAAGGAGTTCATGTTATATGATAAACCTATACTATAAGCTGTCAAAGCTTAGTGTCAAAGTAATTCGAATAAAATTGGTAATATGTAAAACTTGTTGTTAACATCATGTTTATTAAGTGAACTACTTGAGCTCCTTTAACTAGTTAAGAGATGCTAAGATAGAAGAGTAAAGGTGGTCAGTGGTAAGGTGGTCTATTAAAAAGAATTACCTATATCGCCCTTATTTACATTTTCATATCCAAAACTCTTTATTCCAAAGTATGTCTGAAGAAGTGACTAAAAATAAATAGTTTTATTATGGTTTCGAAAAAGTTCGGTGTTTTTTGTTTTAAACATTACTCTACTGGGTGTCACCCGTCTATCAAAGGGTGTTATTACGTGTGGTGTATAGCGCATTGGTTAGCAGCAAGTTCTGTTGCATACATTGCTTCCTCTCGCACTTTGGTGTAATGCAATATATCTATCTTACTCGTTCAAAAGGTGTCAAGTGTGGGAGGCAGGATTGACGGAACATATCCCATGTTTCATCATATCAAGCACAGGCACATTAGCGCAGTAGTCAGACCATCGTACTATTAACGCGAAGGTCGGGGGTTCAAATTTCTCACGTGCCAAAACAGCTTTTGGTTTGACTTTTTACAGTATTTTGTTAACTTGTACTTTTGAATGACCAATGACTTGTTGCTAGGATTGACACTGGACATAACTAAAAATACTCATTCCTGGTTAAAGACATTTATTTCTCATAAAGAAATTTACATTTCACTTACATGAGAACAAATTTGAACAAAGATATATAAATTCTCTTTTCATTCTCATTCTCTTTCGCTTATCTCAATTTATTTGTGGTCGGTGCAATAAGAGTTCTTCCTTAATTACCTTTTATCGTCATCTCAGTAGTCAACCCCGTTCTAGCCACAACATCTTTCACACGGAGCATGCATCGTTATTTTGGTGTTTCCTTACACTTCTACTCAAATTTATCATTTATTTTTCTTGAAAGAGCTGTAAAGAGTGACACATTTAAACCTATACCAATTAAAACTAAATTGTGAAATGTGTTCATTCGCATCGTTTGAGTAAAGCGCGGGCGGGTCTAAGAAATTTATTATGCTAATAAAAACTAATCTATTCATCATCTAATTAAATTGTATCGTTCATTCAATCATTATTATTATTTTAATGTCTTAGAAATATCTCGAGAACCTAGGGTCCCGGACCTTTGGCAGGAGTACGAAGGGCCGAAGCCAACTTGCAGAGCTTGCTTACACCTGTATGCACTATGCAAGTGCAGCCAAGGACAGCCCCCGGTTGGTGCAGGACTATTGCACAACATGGGAACAAAACATATTGTGCTACGTATGGGTTTGGTTACAGTGAATTGGTTACCTGAAACTATGAAAGGTGCCTGAGCCTATGCCTGATCAATGTTATGTAATAAACGAATAAAATGGCAGGGAGTGACTTCCACACTCAATAATGGGCCTCCTAAAATGGTCGCTAGCACATAGGGACGTAGCAACAAGAGGGCTGAGATGCTTGAGGATTGGAGGGGTAGTCCACGGCTATCAGGACAATCCCGAAAGTACGGTCAAGATCCCTACCAGCATCTTACTGGAATACTTCCTTCCTCTTAATATTATTACTTCAGTGTTCTTAAAAACATTATTCATATATGTTTTTATTTATATTTCTTTTTTTTCCTTATATATAAAATTAGCGTTTTGTCAAACTGGCCACTTTGATCTCAAATATCTGGCGTTAGGTTAAGAATTCCAAATTCAAATTTATTTCAAATTTAGGCTTGTTTATTTGTGTTTCCAATTAAGTGATTCATTTTTTATCGCGCCTTCGATTTTTCTTTGACATCGTTCTGTTCACAATATGAAAAACTTAAAAATAAAACAATTTTGCAGTACTCATACTCGGAAAGTAGGTCTGAAGTTGCCTGAGGACCGTTTTCAACTGACTAGTTCTATTTTCACATTTCTATTGAACCATGTTCCAACTTTCTATACAGCCACTCAATTACAGCGCGATGTATAAATGAAATAACTTAAAGGTAAGAATTAATTAAAGAATATATTTTTTTAATGACTTTTTATAATTTACTTTCAACTATTTATTTAAAATAACATAGATTTGGTCAAAATATTTACCAATTTTTCAATGATGGAAATGAATAATAATGGCTGAATAGCTAGTAGCCAGCCACAGAAAAAAAATATAGGCAGGAAGGCGGCAATCCGATCTTCATTTGTTTTTTCGAGTTGTAGAAAAGCATAGTGTTTATTTACCTCGGGTTAAAGAATTATTTAGTCCCTCAAACTATTGGTCCAATAGTTCGAGGGACTAAATAAGTTACTTTCACCCCTAGGGTAACAATGTACTATTAATTCACTTGAAACAAATTGGAAAAGTGAAAAAGCTCGAAAAATGGGTACCGCATGAATTAAGCGAAGCAAACCAACAAACACCGAGTCGAGTGCTGCATTACATTACTCAACCGTCACAATAACGAGGGGATTTTGAATCGCATCGTTACTTGTGATGTAAAATGGATCCTGTACGATAATCGGTAACGCTTATCACAATAGTTGAACCCAGGAAATCCGGCCAAATCTCCTGCACCAAGCGAAAGTTGACTTAGAAAAAGGTACTGGTAAATTTCTGGTGGACCAGTGCTGGTGTCATACACTACAGCTTCCTATGATCTGGCCAGACGATTACGGCAGATCTGTGTTGTCAACAATTGCAAACCAAAACCAAAGCTAACCGTTAAACAACCGAGACTGGTCAATTGCTCAAGCCCACTGCTGCTTCAGGACAACGCTCGACCACACACTGCTCAACAGACCGTCGCTAAATTAGAGAAGCTGCGAATGGAACGTCTCCGATACCCAACTTACTGCCTGGACTTTGCTCCAACAGATTACCACTTTTTCCGGAATTTCGACAGCTTCATCCAAGAAAAAAAAAATCCGTTGAGGCTGTCAAAACCGCCTTCAAAGATTTTATTGATTCTCGCTCCCACAATTTTTTCAGCAAAGGAATCAATGATTTACCGAAAAAAATGGTGAACGTGCATAAATAACAACTTGGATTGATTAATTAAAATAATTTATATTAAAATATATTAAAGTCTTTTCCAATTTTTCCACACAAAACGCCAATTTCATATGTAAGGAGCTAATATTTTCTCAAAAACGTACAGTGTTTTAATTGCCAAACAGATCTACATAGTTTGTGAGATTGTTTGCAACCCTAATAGATAGTTCGAATCATAAAATTCAACTAGTAAAAAATAATTGTAACTCCAGCCCTAGCTGGTGTTCATTTGCGTTCGGATACGTTATTGGGGAAAACGGGAACAGACATAAACAAAATACGGTGTCATATTATGGGGTAATACGAGGGCGGGTCAATAAGTCCGTGACTTTTGGAATAAAACACAGATTTTTTCATAAATAAATTATTTTATTTTTCAACGTAGTCTCCCTTGAGCTCTATACACTTTGTCCAACGCTTCTCCAATTTTTTTATCCCTTCCAAAAAATATGATTTGTCGAGGTCCTCAAAATAGGCCTTTGTTTGCGAGATGACTTCATCATTGGAGTCAAATCTTTTTCCACCAAGCCATTTCTTCAGGTTTGGGAACAAGAAGTAGTCACTCGGAGCCAAATCTGGAGAATAGGGCGGATGAGGGAGCAATTCATAGCCCAATTCATGGATTTTTGCCATGGCAACTGCACATGTATGCACCCTTGCATTGTCTTGGTGGAAAAGAACTTTTTTCTTGGCCAAATGTGGTCGGTTTTTTTTCAAATCGTCATTGAAGCGGTCCAATAAGTTGGCATAATATTCCCCATTGATTGTTCTTCCCTTTTGAAGGTAGTCAATGTGGATTATCCCACGTGCATCCCAAAAAACAGTCGCCATAACTTTATTGGCTGACAAACCCACCTTGGCCTTCTTTGGCGCCGATTCACCCTTAGAAACCCACTGTTTTGACTGTTGTTTGGTCTCTGGTGTGTTGTGATGGATCCATGTTTCGTCCACGGTTACAAAACGGCGCAAAAACTCCTCCATATTGCGATTAAACAACGCCAAACCTTCCTGTGAAGTTGTTACACGATTGCGTTTGTGGTCGACTGTGAGCAAACGCGGCACCCATCTTGCGGAAAGCCTTCTCATGCCCAAGTGATCATTCAAAATTGAAACCACTGAGCCATGCGAGATCCCTACGGCTTGCACAATCTCTTGCACTTTCAATCTTCGGTCGGCCAACACCATATCGTGAATTTTTTCGATTGTTTCGGGTGTAGAGAACTCAACTGGGCGTCCAGGACGTTCGGCATCTTCAGTGCTTGTACGGCCACAACGAAATTCAGTAAACCACTTTTTTACCATTGAAATCGATGGTGCAGAGTCCCCATAATATTTATCAAACTTAGCCTTGGTCTCGGTAATGGTTTTTTTTTCGCAAAAAATAATGCTTGATAAGCACACGAAATTCACTTTTTTCCATTTTTTCCTCAAATTACTGGGTAGTCTGATAAAGATAGCTGTCGAACACAAACTAACTGACGCAGCAAGTTCAAATTTTGATAGGAGTCAACTGACAGATGCCTGTTGACAGGAGTACTGTTGCTTTTTCAGTAAAGAGGTCAGAAATTCAAAAAGTCACGGACTTATTGACCCGCCCTCGTAGTACAGACTCGCCCACACTAGTCACCCTACAAAAAAAAAAACGAATTAGGATTCTAGTAAATATTTAACAAACGGATAGCTGTAAGCCTCACTTTCAGGAACAAAAAATGTTAACCCTACCTTGCCTCTACATCTTCGAGATCTGTAAATTTGTACGTAAATACCCGAATTTCTACACAAAAAGAGAACACATCTAAACAAAAATCACTCTAATACATAAAAATAGATTAAACATACCTACATCCCGATTAAAAATGCATTCCTCAAGTACATAATATGTCATGTCGATAAAAATATATAATAAGTTACCAAAAGAAGTAAGACATATTTAAAAATACAACATATTTATTAATAAATTAAAATTATTTCTTATAAACCAAAGCTACTATAACGTGAACGAATACTTGAATGAAAGATTATAATAGACATATTATCTATCAAGAAGATTATTTAATTAAACACAAGAAATAGCTACCTGCTTACCAAATAATATAATTGTATACTTGTTAATTGTATGTTATGTTTTGTGAATTATATATAATTATTTTAGTTTTCACAATTAATTTAATTTTAAATTTTGGCTGTGTACGACTGACATTTTTTAATTTTTTTTTTATTTTAACAGTTTTTAATTACTTATATTGAATTTTTTTCATTCTATTTAGTTTTTTTTTTTGCGATTGTGTCTAATAATTTGGTTTCATGTATATTTTATTTTATTTTTAAACTTTAGCTTGTAAGAATTAGATTTTGCTGTGCCCTGACAGGGTCTACAATGGCTCTTAGCTCTAAGCCTTTTGTTAACACCATGTTTTACCTTGTGGAACGCAAATAAATGAATATGACTAAAACAATCAAATCTCGGCTAAAATAATCAATTGTTGTAAAGGTTTGCGAACAGTTAAAACATATAATTTACAGGCATTTATTAAAACATTATTAACTATACTAAAACCATATAAGATATACAATATATATTATCTTATTTATAAGAAAAATGATCTAGTTGCAATATTTATTGAATAAAATCAAGTAGAAAATAATTATGTCTTAATGTTATTCAGCTTTAAAAGAACAATATTATAATGGTTAAGCAGAGATTTGTCAACTTTGGTCGATTTTTAGAAGTTTTTATTTTGTTAACATGTATCCGATCAAAAGCTGCGTTGCGGAGAAGGGTGCAAAATCGAATCGATACTTTGAGGGGCGCCATTCTACTGTCACTGTCCGTGCAAGCAGGTGATTTATTGCCTCTACTGTTCAACTGAAACTTTCTGGTAAGTAGAACTCTTTATAATCATTATCTTAGCCTTGTTTATGTCCCTGATTGTTTTTAGAGCAATGAGATAATATGGAGAGATTTTATTCCGACTTGGTGATATCTAACATTTGATGATTTCAATTATCAATATTAGTCAATAAAGTAGCGTTGTAATAGAGATAGATTTCCCTTTGATATCAAATTATTTCTACTATGAATATTCATCAATGGGTTGCTACCCTTAGTTATGGGGGTTTGAGCCCAATATTACGGGGCAACATAGCTTAAGTACATCGCAAGTTATAAGACACCAGCCATGTCTCGATTATATGAGTATCTCGATTGTATGTGAGTTTAAATGTTTGTAAACGCACCCACTATACAGGAGAAATTCCTAGTGTGGGGCAACGTTTTATAAAAAAAAAAGATGATTTGGGGGAGGGGAGGGGCTAGGTCTCGACCCCCCCGGTTCGCGTCTGACATGCGTACTGGTATAACAACTGCGTTGCTCATACAATTCATGGAATACCTGCCTTCCAAGTAGACCAGCTAGATATTCATTAACATTGCTTTTCACTCTTTACAGGTGTGCAGTGAAATCACTAAACCGTTGTGAAAATGTCATCAGATCTCGACTCGTCGTCGTCGTCGTTTTCAACTACCAGGGCTGCCTGCCTCGCCTCGGGTTCCGTGGACCAAATGCCATGCAGGGACAGTTCCACATTCTGGAACAAGGCCAACGGGCTAACTAAATCCGTTCCATATCGTTCACCTCTAGGGTGCATCTGATAGTATATTTTGCCTGCAAAACCTATACTCAATGACCCGCAAATATCTGTCTATGTTTGGTACTTACATATTATTTTTTCAAATTATAATTTTGTTTAGTTCTACGGTGTTTTGAATGAACAAAATGGAAAATCCAAATAAAAGATGAATTATTTGGTAATTGAATTAATTTTATATCATTTGTCCTTTGATTGCGATGTGTGCTTAATTTTAAAATGTAAGCCTGCTCTATGTACTACTATTTAAAAAAAAATACTAATGTTCTTCTTCTTCACCAAACTGCTTTTAGGAATCCTTAAATAAATGTATAAAACATGAGTCTTTTATTTTCTTCTTTCTACACACTCAGAGATTACATCCAAGATAATCACACACACACACACACACACAGTTACATTGCAGCATCTGAGTATATAAATTAAGTTATTAATTACTAATAAATGATAAATGATTTTATTTCTGTAAGTAGGTTTGTACAAACACTTATACACGTCAATCATATTTTAAAAACTAGATGAGGTCGGCGTTTCCTATCTGACTACTCTGAGCAGAAAGGCCGAAACAAACTCAGAGGTCACAGTCTCTTTTAACGTCCAGACATAATCTTGGTCAGATCATGTGAAGACCATGTAGATTGGTGTCTGAAACGGTCTTTTGAGGAAAAACCATACAGATTAAGCGGACCTGTCCAGTCAGTGCACGCATTTGTCAGTAATCTTGCCGCTCAACTCTGAACTTAAGGAGCACAACAATTCGACGAACAATACTAAAGAAAGGACATTTGGGTAGGCCGCATAAATTACTCAAGCTGCCAGATCGTGAAACTAACTAAGAAATAAAATAAAAAAAAGTAGTAAACCACATAATCTTTACATTCACAATAATTAAAATAATATAATACTTTACAAAGTAAATACTCATGTCATTGTATATATAAAATTCATCAATGTCAATGTGTATCTAAAAGTTCAAACATAATCTTTGAGGACCATATATAGATTAGTATCTGAAATTGTCTTCTGAGGAAAGAACCACGGAGATTAAGAGGACCTGTCCAGTCAGTGCACGCATTTGCCAGTAACCGTGCAGCTCAACTCAGAACTTTAGGAGCTCAACGATTCGACGAACAATACCAAAGAAAGGACATTTGGGTAGGCCGCATGAACTACTTAAACTGCCAGATCATGATTAAAACTGAAACAATGACCCACATAGTCCTCACATTCACAATAATTAAAATAATAAATTATTGTACTTCTCAAGGTAAGTATTCAAGTCGTTCTGTTATAATAATTATCAATTATCAGTGTATGTAACATAAAAAAAAACAACATTCAGTATGCAGAAAATTGGAGCAACTCAAACCCAAGCCTTTTTGTCCTCAATATAATCCTTAACGGTATAAAAGCCTTTCTGGCACAACTTACGTTTAATGAATGATTTATTAAGGCTTAGATCTTGAACGTGGCTTGGAAGTTTATTATAAAAGCGTATACATTGACACCTGAACGAGCCACCAATTTTCTTGAGCCTTGTTGTAGGTACCACGAAGTTGTGTTTGTTCCTAGTAATTATATTATGGATATCGCTGTATTTTTTAAACAAGTTTATATTTTTATGGGCATACAATATATTTTCAAAAATATACTGTGAAGGCACAGTCATTACATTAATCTCCTTAAATTTCTGTCTGAGAGTGTGTCTCGGGTTTAATTTATAAATTGATCGAACAGCTCTTTTCTGCAAAACAATATACAATACTTATATAATATACTCTACACTCTTCCACACTTTGGCCCACATCTATCTTGTCTTCAATGTAAGGCCAGGTTACATAGACTCGGTCCACAGGCTTGACAAGCCAATCAATAACATGAATAAAGTATAAATATTTTAGTGGCGTAGCAGGTACTACGTCGTAGACAATACAATGACGAAGCAGATCTTTGTTTGATTGTTATTGTAAATGTTTCAATTAATTAAGTGATTGGAACATATTCATATTATAAAGATTTTCTATAGAACCTAAATCATTAAGGCTTCTGAAGCATTGCTGATTTAGGTTTTAGCATAGGTTAGCATAGCATACGGCGTTGCAACTCGTAGGCCGTAATTATAGATTATACATAATTCATAGTTCAGCTTTCATGAACTTATTTCGGTCATCTGCCGTGTCTCTCAAAAACTGATTCCCTTGTCGAAGTATTTCAAGTCGTGTTTCAGCTATCGTTCGAGTGTCAAATGTTGTCACCGAAAGCGACAGAGGGCATGCAACGCGAATTTGCAGTGGTTTGGTTTGGGTGGGCTACGAATACCTGAGTCGACCACTTGAATCTTGAAATATCTAAAAATAGAATGCGCACTCACAAAAAACCACTCTCTGTTTTGATTTGATCACTAAATGTTTGTAGCACTTTTGAACTTAAAAACGATTTTGGAACACTACAGCACTGGTAAACGGCCGAAAAGCGGGAACTGGGCGATGGGTAATACAAGCCGCGGTTGGCTTGCTCTTCGTTGTTTTTGTCCAGCTCAGACGCGGTACAAGTTCGACTCGTGGGTTGCTGCTGTTCACCTCAGGTTGACGCAATCGCAGATCACGTCTTGGTCACCACTATATGGACTTATTTGGAAAGTATTATACCTGTCTCCTCTTACGCGCATGAAGTTGTGATCGAAGAGGGTAAGTAAAACTCCAACTTGCAGTTAAGGCCATCCGGCCGGTTAAATGGCACCAACTGATTAAAATGCACGTTACACTGTCGAACTAGCAAACCATGTAGACGTAAGGTTAAGTTAGGTAAGTTAGGAATTATCATTTGGCAACTTGTCATTTTATCACTAGACAAGCTGTGCGCCCGATGAGATTTCCCCACGGCAAAAATGATGACCTTACATACAAATTTTCATCCCCTATTTAAACTATTTAGGAAAAGAATTTTAAATTGAACAAGTGACACCATTGGGAGTCATTTGGGCATATTTTTAGATAATGTACGATTGCGGCTATTTTATTAAAGTTTTGAATGACATAAACAATGCAGTGTTTTTAAATTTTAAAGTATTTAAAAAGCCTTAAAAGTATTTTAAAGTATTTAAGCCGGATCCCCGCCCTGGGACCTCGAGGCGAAAGTACTCGCGTCATTGTATCGGTGGCGTGGGGAAGTGAGGGCGCGAGGCGAGGGACCGATGCAGCGGCACATAGAGCTGCGTCGGTCTCAGCTTCGCGAGGTCCTGGTGGCGAAATGGCGGGACAGGCTTTCACGGCCTATCGCCGGCCTCGTCACCATCGAGGCGGTCCGGCTGGTGCTCGAGCGCTGGCTCGCGAGGAGGCACGGCTCCCTGTCGTTTCGGGCGACGCAGGTGCTCTCGGGGCATGGTTGCTTCGGGAAGTACCTGTGTCGAATAAACAGGGAGCCGGACGCCCGGAGTCACCACTGCGTCGACTGCCGGGAGGACACGGCGCGGCATACGCTGGCAGAGTGTGCCGCTTGGGACGAGCCGCGCCGTGCCCTCATCTTAAAAGTAGGTAGTGACTTGTCGCTGCCGCCCGTAGTCGAGTTGATGGTCGGCAGCGACGAGTCCTGGGACGCGGTGGTTTCCTTCTGCGAAACCGTCGTCTCGCAGAAGGAGGCTGCGGAAAGGGAGCGGGAGATCTCGTCGTCGCGTCGGCGGAGGGTGGACAACGCCCTCTTCCAGCCCCTATAAATGGGTCTAGGGGCGAGGCACCCGGGGACATTCATCGCTACCCACACATCAGGACCCGAGGTGGCGGCGCGTAGTGTTCTACGCGCGCCTGGCTGGCCGGCCGGGTTAGACATCGCGGGGGGAGTCAAACACCTCACTCCCCCCTCAGACCCGAAGAAGCCCGCGGGTTTGGGTAAAATGGATACACTAAATAAATACGAAAACTTTATGCCGTCACTCACAAATACGAATTTCATAATTCTGAATGGTTCAAAATTTCGAATATATCAACTCCGACTTATCGTTTGCTTTACGGCATGGTTGGCGCATTGCTTAGGCGATTGACTGCTGCGCTACGTGTCTCGGGTTCGATTCCCGCACGGAACTAATATTTGTATGACCTACAAATAGTGGGTCTGGGTCTGGCTGTTTGCGTATGTGAGTTTAAATGTTTGTAAACGCACCCACAATACAGGAGAAATTCCTAGTGTGGGGCAACGTTTTTTTATTTTTAAAGAAGTAAATAGAAGAATTACTCCTGTTTTTATAATTCCTAAATTTCAATATTCCTAACGTTTATAATTACTATTCTTAAAATACCAAGTTTCAATAGATCGAATAACAAAAGTCCGACTTAATGATAATTCGAAACATCAAAAATACCTATTCCGGTTATTAAAAGACCGATTAACCTACCACTGTTTGTCTCTGCATCACCCAAAGGTTGACTGGTAGAAAATGCCTATGGCATTAAGTCCGCCTCTGTACATTTGTGTGCTTAAAGTGTTAAATAAATAAATAATACAATTCCGAAATAAAAACACCTTGTAAAACTGAAAAGCAAGACAAATAAATTCTCACTGAAATACTAAAAAGATTTTGCTCAAAATTTAAGGTCTTTAAAAGTGTATGATAAGCCATTCCTACTGTTAGTTTGTTGTTACGCAATTACCCAGCTGGTTAGAAGAATGATTGAATAATAAATATAAAACCATTTTGAACATGTCCTTTGCCCATGAAACGGCGAATACTTAGCCGAGTACTAGGAGCCCATGAAGATCAGAAGGATACGAAAACTTTGTAAAGGTTGAATGGGACACGTTCAGCGAAATCCAGTTTCCCGCAAAAACACAACGCTCCTGAGTTAGTATTTTGACGGTGACATCAATGTTTCATGAAATAGTCCTAATTTCGACCAATAAGAACTCAGAAATGTGTAATTTTATGTTCTCGAAATAAAATGATAATATTGTATTTCGTAAAAATATGATGGAATTGATGTAAAACAGCGCTGTAATTTAAAAAAACGTAAGAAAATGTTAAAATGGAATACAAAATACCAAGCACTGTTAGAACTAAAAGGAACTATGCAGGTACGTGGTGAGAAGTTACAAAAAAACACAAGCGAAAGATGCCGCTGACATATAAACGTAAGTTCCGCTTGGTCTTCTTTCTGGGAAACTGATTATCACACATTTAGAACACTGAAACATGATGCGGAGCAATGATGATATGTATGAAGTGATACGTGGGAAGTGAATTCTGAGATGATGGTCAATAAAAGTGTAAATGAAACAAAAGAACGTGGGTACGTTGACTTCAAATAAAGTAGGAAATTAAATAGTCAGGAAGATTATGACGACTTTGGCCTATTTTTACAAAAGTGTGACGACAATTCCTTAATTACTGAATAACTTCAAATTTAAATTAGATGCAGTGATTATAATTTTGTTTTTTTTACACACTCTTTTTTAACTACAAAATATATTATAGATAGCGCACCCCAATCAGTTGAAATCGATACTCGTTGGCCCCAAACACCAGTGTAGCAGAGATGAGAAGATTGATGCATTTAAGTCGTAGAGCACTGTAGCTATTTAGGCATAGGTCTATCATCTAGTTTGAGCTCAAAATCTATTTATAGAGGCAGTGACTAGGATATCACGAACTTGAGTGTCTGGAGACTTTCACTTTCAACTCTTACGGTCTTTGAGTCATTGGAGAGGTAGGTTAGTTACTTAGTGCATTAATAGTCGGTTTTTATGAATGTGCCAACATTTTGTAAATTATTGACATAAGTTAATGTCGCTGGTACTTTTAGTTACAACTGTTACATAATGATCCATAAACTGTAAAATATGCGTTTCGGTCCATTTTTGGGATTTCTTCTGAAATTGTTCTATTGCCGTTTGCTTTACCCGAATCATGAAAGGTTTCAGTTTGCCCGTAAGTGATTTAAGTGGGGAGGGATGTAGTGTATGTACCTTCTTTAGTAATATAATAAGTCTACAATATTAATGTACTGAAGGTAGGCGGCAAGAGTGTTGGGACAATCGGTCCGGAATAAATCTTGATGTGAATCGGCTGTGTTTCCTTTGTGCTCCCCGGACGCAGATATTACACAAATGAGTCTGGTCACGAAGACGTTTTAAGACTAACTAACATAAAAATAAATTTAATACAATGTTTTTAATGCTAAGTCCGTATCTCTACGGATGCGTGTCGCCGGGTGCTAGACATAACATCCCGTAGCTACCTCGAATGCTGTATCAGCGTGGGCCGCCCAAGGCGCATACCAGCTAACACGTATCTATAATGAGACAAACGGTTATATCTATACTGGCCGCGTAGCTGTCGTAGCCGTGACGTCGAGACACTTCGTAGCAGTTGCTACGAAGCGTAGCCTTTGCTAGTTTGCTCACTTTGAACTCGGAAAAGAAGTTTTATTGCGCCTATATTTTTTCTAAGTACAAGAGTTATACAAACTTACTTAACTTAGTTATTATTTAATTGTTCAAAGCCCGCCGTTCTATACATTCCAAAAGTGGCACTTACTTGAGGCATATTCTTTTTGCAAACACTAAAGGATCACTTTCATTTATCATCACATCGATATCGAAGGCGTTCACAATACGTCACTTGCACTGATTATAGTGCAAGTAGTTAGTTTATTCATATTCTTTAGTCGTGAGTCTTTAGTCCGGACTCGAACGAAGACTTCTAGCGGCTTTGGATCAGTGAAGCCATGTTCGGCCCGGCTGTACAAAGATGCATTTCAGTTGCTGTAAGTAAGTCACAATACTACGGAAACAAAAACCACAGAAATGGTAATAATAATTTAATACAAAAATCACAACTCAAATCACAATTCGATCTCAAACAGAACATAATGAGTGGTTCTAGTAAATTAAATGAAAGTGAGAACCTTCATAGTTTTGAGTACGCGATTATTTTTCTTAATTTATATTCCAGGTGAGTCTTAGTTTGTACGTCTTCAGTACTTTTAATTTTGTATGTAATCTTGGATGATCGTCCATAGAAAGTCGAAATAGTCCCCGGTATAAAAAAATAGAGATCATGTGAAATAGCCTATTGGGGGCTTGCCGCATTAATTGACCTAGAGGCCAGCTACCTTATGAAGGTCACCACTTGGCTGGACATAAGGAAACAGGTTGGTTATTTATTAGCTAGTAACTCTTCCTGATTCATGTTGTGCTAGTACTCTTGGCAGGCGCACCGTTTCTGTGGCAACAAATGCGCCGCGCGTCTCCGTGCCATGTGTTCCTGTTCATATTTGATTGTCACAAATGCTATTTGATGAATCTCTTTTGTAAGTATGCAACAGAAAAAAGTGTTATGAAAAATGTTTTGGTGCGTTGATAAATTAATTGTATTGTTAGGAATAGCCGATGGAATTTTGTAGGTAGGACCATGTTATTTATATTATTGTTTGTTGTGTATTAAATGTGCTGTAGTGTTAGTGCACTGCAATATTGAAATAAATTTATGAATAAACAGTACAAAACCACTCCTTTTCAGTTATGTTATCCTGGTATTTTAATAAAACGGTAATAATGTGAAAGCCATAATGAGCATTATTATCTCAGTTCTAGCATATCTATAGCTATTAATATCTTCAGGCCGCGGCATTGGTTGTACAAATTTCGTGCACACATATGTAACATGCTTGTGAGTGTTGCATTTTCCCCTGGATACTGCTGTCGCGTACATTCTCGCAAATTTTTCATATTGCTGTCGCTCGACTGCATACTACACGTCGGAGGACAGAGGACTACATCCTAGTATTCATCAGATCCTGGTTCACTGAATCTATTTATAGATTTCACTTGCAGAGGCGGGGGAAACCTTCAGAAAATTTATTGCAATAAAATAAAAGGTTACTTACTGTAGAAATAATAAAGAGGAGGTACTAAGTCAGCTTCAAAGAGTAAGTTCTCAAATAAGCACTTGAAAACGGGTATACTCGTAATAGGATACCCAGACTTCAAAAAGAAAATGTGAGCAATGATAATGTTAGAGCAATGATACCCAAAGTGGTCTCTATCGACCCTCAGAGGTCCAAGACGATCTGTATTGATCATGAATTGAATGAATATGAATTCATCAACTTCAATTATTGTGTTTTTGTTTTAATTACATTATATAACTTGCTTTAATTCTAATTCTATTTTTAGAGCTTCAACTAAATGTTAACTTTTAAACTTAATTTTAAGTAATATAATTTTATAACTTTTCGCTGCCTATAACTTACTTAATTGTAACCCAAATGGATGTAGTCACTGGCTCCTGAAATACAGGTACTCTACCTAGCTCTGGAGCCAGAGTCTCACATTTTTCTGAAGCCTGTTTTTATGGCAATAAAGAAACACATAACACATACAGACACATTACATTTTAAGACATACATAACTGCAATACATACAAAGACAATACAACAACACATACAGACATACATTCTGCAAACTATAATAAATTCCACATTTTGCACGTGTTATAGGTAAAATTAAAGTTGAGAAAGTGTTATTATATTATTGTTATTTATTATATTCCTTGTTATGGCGTCGCTGCCATGAATGGAATCCAAATTGTTGCCGTTGCCATGAAGCGCCAGGATAACAGAAAGCTGCGATGGTGTATTCAATGTGACGTATTTGATTTTTCATGAAGATATGCATCTGGAGTGATCTCGATCGCTATTTATAGAGCATGTCGCTAGGAGATCAGAAAACATGGAGGTCCGAACTGCCTTCCGCTGCAGTGTGCAAGACGTATTTACTTGTAGTGGTAGGAATTTTACGTTTTATGAATTATTACTCGTTCAAAAAAGGCAGAATCCTTCAATACTAGATCAATATTATAGTAGATCAATATTTAGGAAAGGATTTATAAGTGTATGGTCAATAAAAGTAAAATTAAATGAACTCGAAAGGGATCAAAGCAAGCCGGGGAAAGTATGGCAAGCATAAATAACATGAAAAATAATTAGTTACCCGTGTCAAAACTCAAAACTCAATTATTTCAATTACCCATTTACAGGCACTTTTGAATTGTCAAGTGGTCGCTCAGTCAGAAATATGAAGCTAGTTGCCCATTCCAAAGCGTAGTAGGTACCTGTGGAGAAGAACGGGCAAGAAACTCCATGGACACTCTTTTAAATTATATTGTTACATAAATATTAGTGACATCATTAATGTTGAATAAAGGTATAATTATATGTGAGAACGATGTAAATAAGACGTTCACGCTGAGTTTCCAGTGTACAGCAAATTTAAACAAAACAATCCATAATAAAATAATTAAAAATAAGCCGTCGTGGCTAAGAGATGACAGTGCCTGTTCACGAACATGACCAGGCATTTTTATCAGCGATATAATCCCCCAACTTATAATATGCCTAGCTGCATAGTGTGCGTTTTATACAAACTTTGAATTTCGTCTCATTTAGTGGAAGTATGTACGGAGGTATTTTATTGTAACATTTTAAACAGTACCGAGTAAAGATGAGTCTACTTTAGCCAGTCTGAAACCTGGTTGAACTAATAGGTCCCTATTTCTGGTACTATAATTATGTTTATCACCTGTTTTAGTAAAAAGATGTAAATTATTTCTTACGTATAATAATATGATGTTTTTATAGATATATTGACAAGATACCGTCAAGATCTTAATAACCTTAAACAGTTCCCTTAGAGAATCGCGCCTGCGGAGATTATATATTATGGCTCTCATGGCTCTTTTTGCAGAATAAAAATAGAATCGACATCTGCAGCCCGTCCCCAAAGTAAAATACCGTAAGACATGATACTATGAAAGTAACTAAAATAGACTAGCCTCGCGGTATCTACATCGGTAAATTGACGGTTTTTTTATAGCAATGTGAGGAGCTGGTGTCTGAGTTAGGCGTCAGATGCCTGTATTGCAAATCACCAAGTCCCCACCCTACGGAACAACAGAAAGTTACTTAGAAAAAAACACACGTGATATTATTATAGACTAACGTTATAAATAAGGAGTTTTAAGAGCGTTTATACCTTATGAGTGGCAACGTCGCAATTTAATGTCATATTTCGTGGTTTTCAATTTTTATCATTTAATCGGAGCTATATTTTAAAAATCTGTTTAATTAACTTTTTAGAATTAAAGAACTTGATACTACTTAAAGTATTTAATTAGAGTACTTGGACCTAACCTTGTATTTTACTTTTACGTGTATATCTTCTGAACGGTATGTTTTTTTCAAATTCTGTTTTCACAAACATTACACACAAATTCAAAGCAACGTGTGTAAAATATTACAACTCTGCACTAAACCGTTTTATACGATTTTCATCAAATAGCCAAACGTCAGCGATTATCTTCGCAGTTTTATGACACACAAATTTCATTTAAACATACACATTTACCTCTCGTTACACACTAATTATTGGATGTATTTTTATCTAGTACGTTTTTTGGACAAAAACGTGCTGCTAGGATGACGTAGTTCCAGCAGAAACAGTTTTTTATTGAATAACTCCCCAATGGTTGGATGCACAAGTTTGTACTTACCATACACAATTACACGACGTCATACACTGTATATCTGCTAAACTGAAATTAGGAAATTCGACATTTTTCCGCTGCGACTACGCACACCTAGATATCGTACACATACATACACACCTAACTAATTCCATAGGTCATGTTTGTAGGTCAAAACTAGGCCTGTCAACGAAAAAAAATATTTTGCTTCCGGTGTTACTAGGATTCCATAAGCACGGAAGCTATGGTTTGACTATCTAGGCATGACGTATCGTGACGTCACAGATCGATTGAAACTGTAGACAGAGAAAACTATAGACTGCTGGTCATCTTCTATCTCACTTACACAAGAAAAAGAAAACTATATGCATGATCCTTGTAAAGAAAAGAGACAGAGCCTAACATTTTTTGTCTCTTATCGCGTGGCAAGTTTTTTCAAGGTTTGCACTTTATTTGATAAAACAAAGTTTGACGTTTGATACGCGTTCGAAAGTCGTTGCGACGAAATTTTAACGTTATTTTGTAAAATACGTATAATTTTGTGTATATGGTTGAGGGTTGACTTTAGAGCTGTTGCTGCAAAATGGTACAGTGCAGTGTTCTTGGTTGCAAAAGTTAAAATGGGAAGAAAATTGCCGGATTGTCCTTTAGCTAAATATTTTGGTTTATCGGTGGAAGACCGTGGAAGTTTTCAACTAATATGGTTTATACAGTGTTAAAATACATATACAGCTGTTTTAAGATAAAATGAGTGCATAATTATGTTTTTATTACATATTGTTTTTTACATAACCTCCAAGCTCAGTGTTGCTTACTTTTTACACGGATACTACCCAATTTTAGGGGAAAATAGTATGCCAATCAAATATATTGCAATAAATTACGTTCATCAATAATTTCAGATGAATGCTTTATTAGAGTGTATGTATAACACTCGCAGCTAATTTGTTCCACTTTCTGCCGGGAGTAATTTTTACTTTTTAATACCTATTTATAGCATAAAATATTGTATTTAAAGTAGGTATTTAAAGTGTTCAAAACTTTCAGATTTCCCGCCAAACCAGAATCACGGGAATTATGGATAAAATCAACTAAAATAAATAACTGGGTACTAAAGAAAAGCTCTAAAACATGCTGCCAACAGTTTCAGATCACTTATTTTAAGAAAGTAGGAAATAAAACATATTTACACCCTGATGCTATTCCTGTTGAGGTAAGAAAGAAGTGTGATTATTTATATACTAATATCTACTCATCAAAATCATCATCTATTGATAATATTATGGTATATATTGAGATAACAATTATTTTCGGTAATTGCATACTCCTATGTTTTGGTTGAATTATACATCTTTTAAATACAAATTTTCAATTACTTTTATATTAAATATTTTGTTTAAAATAGTTTATTAAATAAATACCTACTAACTATGTATTATCAGAGTATGTTTATTATGTGGAAACTGAAATTCATAAGAACTATTTCAGATAACAGCTGGCAGCTCCCGCTGAGTCCACTTCGGGGACACAAAAGCAGATAGAGACAAGTGAAACCATAAACATACAACTTCAAATCAAGTGGTAAATTTAGAAAATATCTTAGCGGACTTAAATTCAAAACTTATTGTTACATCAGAGGATTGCGAATTGTTAGTATCCATCAATACCTCAAACAAGGACTTCCTAAAGAAAATTTGAAATCCTACTGATCAGAAACGAAAATATTCTCTGTCACTAAAAAAATTTGCGCTTTGCTTAAATTTTATGCCCCCACGTGCATACTCTTCCGTACGAAAAACGTTTAAATCTTGTTTGCCTCATCCATCGACATTGCGCTCGTGCTATAAAAGCATAGACAGAAAGCCCTGGTTTCACCGCTGAATAATTAATAATCCCTAATAGATTATCATACATCAATATCTTGTAATTCCAATAATATTACACACATACGTGTCGAATTGATAACCTCCTCCTTTTTTTGAAGTCGGTTATAAAATATGTTTCACTTGTTTAGATTTAATGAAACAGCAAAGTTATACCTTTATTGAAATAGGTTAATAGAAATATTTTTTTTCTTCTGTATCTCAGGTTTTCTTTGAATGTTATTTTCCCGCAGGTGAAGGAGTTATTTTCCATGAATAAACTATTTTGACTTTGATCTGTTATTTCTATTTATAAAACCTGTGCGTTTGTACAAAGTAGATAAAAGAAATTGAAAAACATTGAATATTCGGGGTAAAATCATCTTGACGGGGGTAACCCTAAAGTTTTAGATACGTTGATTTTCTGTCCCTTACAGCGACACGCTGAGCAGTAGTCTATAGTTTTCTCTGTCTACGATTGAAACCGATCAGTGACTGGTATGAGAGCAGCTGCACACATGCAAGACATACCGACATGACATGTTGTTAGCTTTATTTTTATTAACGACCGGCAAATTGGTCTATATTAATACGAATGTGGATTTGGAATTACACAGTCATAAAATGATGTACATAATTATAAATATCTTAGTCGAGCGACATAAATAAAATTATTATGAAAAATTAAACCGGACGTCACAAAGGCGAAAATAAATTATATTAATTGCAATGCTTCAATTTATTGTGTACGATACGTCTGTTTAGCGTGCCGAATATTTTGAAAATAATATTACAGCAAATCTATTTAATAACCCGCGTGTCATTACGCCTTCAGCATTAGTTCAAATGACCATCATCGCGGGGTGACCGGATAAGAGTTGGATAAGCGTAGCCGAGGATCAAGTTATATGGCGTTATATTGGAGAGGTCAATGTCCAGCTGAGGTCTGCAGAGGCTCAAGATTAAAAATACGTAGAAGTTTGAAACACGGGTGGAAAAACAACAACGTTTAGCTATCTACTCAGCTACGAGTGCTACGACCGCGTAGCTGCCGTAGCAATGACGTCAGTCACGTCGTAGCCACATAACGTTATGCTTTTCATGCAATTTTGTGTAAAATGCTAATGCAGACAAAATTGAGGTATACAGTGCTTAATTCCAGTCTAATCCAATATATACAAAATTATTCTTATTTCAAGTTAGTCGTTTCGTTCTCATTAATTGTACGGGGGCGCTAACAGAGGTCTGTTGCAGTTTGCATGGATGTATTAATTGCAATTTTGATCCCTCAGCCTTTGTAATAAGGACTTTTATGAACGTCATACCATGAAACCAAAATCATGCGTTCAGCTTCCGTTCATTCTGTATCCCTAGTATAGCAGGGGGCGCGATATCGATCCTGATAGCAACCGTTTGGCCGTGGTACGTGGTACTGCTGATATATCTATCAATCAGCACGCAACGGAATGAATACTATTACCATAAAGTAGTAGTTCTATAGATTTGTCATTGCTACATTTTTTAAAATTATTTTTACCTATTGTGGTAGGGTGATGTTGTTATAGGTGCTTATGTACAATTATAACACATTTTAAAAGAGTAACGGTGGAATTTCTTGCCCATTCTTCTCCATACGAAACTACCTTTTGGAAGGGGCGACTAGAATCAATTATTTTAATTTTGTATTAATTACAAATGGTTTTAAGTCGATCAATTTTTGTTTTCCACAGATTGATCTCTTGGGTATACAATGTGACGAGTGACGATGATACGGATGACGAACAATGCCAAAATAGCTCTAACGTCAGCTCGCTAGCACAAAAGATAATGATGGAAGCCAACAATAAGTTCTTAGAGTTTCTGAACACGCTGATGGACCATGGAACCTACTGAAGATAGAGAAAATTTAATTTCATTACTATATATTTACATGTACATCAAAGAGATTTTTTTTCGATATGCTGGTGGGCTAACTTCATCTAAAACAGTGGAATCAACGAACCGAACTCATTCTACACATCCATTCATGAACACGGGTTCATAGAAAGTGAAACTACTATACTATAGTCAGACCTTCCTGTTCATGTTATCCTAGTCACTGCCTCTGTAAATAAAGATCGGGACTAGTCCAACTTAACAAAAATAGTTTGTTCAACATACATCACCACGAATGCACTCTACCATGGTCTACGTCTGCTGTTAAAAGCCATGGGTATTGATCACAGCTTTGACAATAATTAAATACACTTTACTTTTTTTAATTAAATCGACATTGCGTAGATTAAATAAAAAAACCGCCCAAGCAGTGCCTTTTGAACACGAGCACTAAACCGTAAAAAAAATGAGCAGGAAGAGCAAACGAAAAAATAGGTTTGTTAGGTTTCTTGTAGATACCGTTACCGTTGACTTTTTTCATGTTAGAGGGCACTGTAAAGCGGATCCTGTGCAAGTTTCAACGGTATATCTTACGGTTGTAAGGATAGACTGACTCATAGTGTAGGCTCTCGTCAAAGAGCGCCTTTGCCACACGCGCATCTCGTGCGAGCGTAGACACGCTTACAAGCAATCTGATACTGCTACCATCGCTCTGAGTCTGAGTGCGCGTGCACGTGCAAAGTAAAATCGCCTAGAAACTACTTCTTGAAAGATTAAGTCTGAAACCGCTCTTAAAAGCCGAGCACAGTTCAGTTAGAAACTTAACGCACTATAGGTACCAGACCCAAAAAGTATAAATAATGTATTTAAAAGTAAATATAAAGCATGCTTCAATATTGTGCAAGTTATCAAATATCTTCAGTGTCGCTTGAACATTCGTTCGGCGAAAGACTTCGAATGGCTGAAGCAGTGCCGGTTCTACTTCAAGGAAGGCGCTGATAAGACCGAGATCTCGGTCACTGACGTCACATTAACTTATCGGAACGAATATTTAGGCTGCAGAGACAGGCATGTTATTACACCTTTGACCGACAGGTAACTTATGAGGCAAGCTTTTATGTAATTTATTTGTTAGACCAATTCTAACAAGTCAAGCTATAAAAGTTAGGTCCTCACCGGACACGGAAGTTTCGGGAGGTTCCTGCACATCATCAGGCGGGAGGAAACGCCCGGGTGTCACCACTGCGATGATCGCCCCGAGGACACGGTGGAGCATACGGTGGGGGCCTGCCCTGCATGGGCGGAGCACCGCCGTGTCCTCGTAGAGGCGATCGGCAGCGGCGGCGATCTCTCACGCCCGGCCTTGGTTCAAGCCATGGTCCGGGGCGAGGGGGAGTGGGAGGCAGTCGCCTCCTTCTGCGAAGCAGTCATGCTAGCGAAGGAGGTGGCGGGACGGGAGAGGGAGAGAGCCTCCCGTCCAAGCCGCCGCGGTGGACGCTCCGGGCGTCGGGAGCCGCGTGACGACTCCCGGCCACCGTAGGCGCGGGCCTGCGGGCGGTAAGTAATGGGTAGCTCACCGTCCGATCAGGACCAGGCCCGTGCTGGACGGCGCGTACGTGTTCCACGCGCGCCTCAAAGAGATGTCAGCATCATAGAGGGGGTCCACTAGGGCCCAAGCCTGCCGGGAAAGCGGGATCATCCAAAAGGGGTACCGCTGACCCGGAACATAAAGGGCCAAGGAAGGAACACGGGTGGGTTTTAGTCAGTAAGAGTCTGACACTCCCTTCCGCTCCACCCAGAGCGGGAGGAGTCATTTGATGATTTCCCATCCTCAAAAAAAAAAAAGCTATAAAAGTTTGGAATCGAAGTCTTTGCATAAGTATGAATATTTTTCGCACGATTTGCACCGGCTTATACAACTGTTAGTGGCCGGTACCTCTTCATGTATCGAACTGATTAGTTATTTCATTTCTGCTGAGTGCCTGCCTCCTTGTGAGCGAAGCCTATCGTGCGAAATGTGTCATTAAAAGCACATTTCCCAACAAGTATTTTAGAGGCATATGTCGAATTCATTCAGTACTGCTACGTATCACCATACGACCTATTACAGAGCTGCAATTTGCAAAAAGCGTTTGCGTTTATATTTACGTAAACCGATTTGAATTTCACTAGCTACCTTTGATAGTTTCTGCAATCGGGAAATCTCGTAACTGTATTACTCGTTAACCTAGTAAAAGAAAAAATATAGTTTAGTTAACTGCACGTTTTAAAATTTTGTGCATTATTGTATTATTTAATGATAAAATAAATAGTTGTAAATAAATAGATAGTACGAAATCCACTACTGTTATACAGCAATAAAATTGGTCATTAAATATAATTCCGAGTCATCTACGAGTATGCACCTCGACATTTATGACGTGCTAGTACTGTGGGACGACTACTTTAAGTTCCTCCCAACCGTCGAAAAATGCCAATCTCGCAACAATATCGACCGACAAACATTTTGTACGTTTAATGGTGGCGCTGCTAGTTAAGGAAGGATGGTAAAACCAGTGCGTTTCATGTTAGTTCTCCATTTAACCACATGTATTACGTAAGTTTGTAAACGTTCACAGTGCTCCTGTAGATTTATGACGTGCTAGTACTGTGGGACGACTACTTTAAGTTCCTCCATCCGTATCTATAGTAACGCTACGCGTTCGTTTTACCAGGAGGACAGGAATTGTAAGGAGTTCATAACAACCATAGAGTTGTTCTCAGTTCACAGCGTGTACGTTAAAACGGTATGATTTCGTTTTACTATAGTGTTTATAATTTTTTCTTGGTACGAACGCTTTTAAAAACTGTTTACCTCCTTTTATTCGGTATTTGCATGAGTGAAAGTTTCCTACCTACATAATTAAAAAAGGCGTTTGTATTTTGACTGCTAGATGATTCACTGGATGTTGTAAATGCAGTAAATATAACTGAAATGCTTGTTAAAATAAACTCAGTTTTTGTATCTGCTCTGAAGGTGAAGGCGCCAGGGTCACCCTCTAAATTAAAATTTTCTTCCAATTTTTTGCAATTTGCAGATCAGTTTTACGAGGTTTAATGATGATAACGCAATTATTATTACAACAGTGCGTTCATTTTCAGGGTCGTAGCATAATAAAATCTGCTACGAGTGCTACGACCGCGTAGCTGTCGTAGCCATGATGTCACTTTCGTCGTAGCAACTTCGTACACCTATTCTGTCTGAACTTTAAATAGGCAATGTATTGATAACCGATGAAATAAAAGAAGATTGTATGAAATTACAAATATGTTTCTCTTTTATTTAACTTCAAGCACGCTCTGATTTTTTAATCGTCATTTGTTTATTATGCGAGAAATAAAAAGGTATTTGACAGTTTTTATTTGGAAAAACTTATACGTTGTTTTAAGCTCTGGTTGTAATGTAATGCCCGTTTACACTAACACTAGGCAATAATTTAGGTGTCGCCCAGTGTTAACACGTTATTTAAGAAACGCTTAGTTTTTAACAATAAAATTTGAATGCAAAACTTTATAATCAGCAGGAAAGTGTAAGCGCTAGGATGTGTGGTGCTACAACTTCACAGAAACGTAAGCGGCGTGTTTTCGTGTTTGCGGTAGTAATAAGGCAACGCAAACTGTTTAACGTAGTAGGTAAAATTCTAGTCACTGATTATAGGGACCTTACTAGGAATTTATAAGCCAGTAGAATGTCGGGTTTTACTTCTAACACGGAAATGCAACCCGATACTGCCTTTCCGCCTCTAAACATGTGCTGTACACCTGAGAACCCAGGATGGAACTTCTTAACTGAAGTACCTGTCAAATAGAAAGAAGGTTCGTTCTGCTCTTAAATCCTAAACAAATTAAATTTGTGTGTTAATTAAATAAGGCCGACAAAAAACAGATACCTACCTACATAACTTTCGCTTTTTGTTTGAACTCTGAAAGCAAGTAAAGACGTTTTACAAGACGGCTTATTTACTTTCTACCATTTAAAATAATTATCAGATGGTTTTATTTCCAGATACATGTTTATTGGCAGCGACCACGTACCACGGAACCGACAGTTTTGCACGATATTGCATCCCCGTGAATACTAGGGACACAGGATGTACGGAAGATGGATACATATTTTATATTCACATTATGGCGTTCATTGAAGTCTTTGTTACATAGCTCGTAGGATCAAAATTGCATTTAAACTATGGATTCAAACTGCAACAGATTTCTGTTAACTTTGCCCGCCTCGTACAATGACTTTACACTAACGACATAAACCGTAATTTTGCACAAATTTTAAACAACAATAAAAAAATACAAATTTGAGAAACATTAACCGAAAGTTTTTTACTGTATGAGCGGATAAAAATTAAGTAATCGATAAGTTATTGGTAAATACGGACGGGTTACGAATAACAATTAGGCAACAACGAAACCGTTCAAGAGCGACAATAAAAATTACTAAACTATGACCTATCTGACGTTATTGGTACAGGAGCACCGCGGTCGTGGCTGATATCAAATAACTACACGGACAGTTACGTAGTTCTGTGACTGACGATATTACCCCGAAGGCATGAAGAAAACTTTACTCGCATTTAAAAGATTGTACGAATAAAATTAAACTTTTGCATGAATTTTTATTTCGTGAATAAGTTTAATTTGTTATATGTAACAATAATACATAATGGCGGCGCAAATCTCGCGTCATGTCATACTTCACTTTTCAAGCAGTCCGATGCTACATAAAATATTCCGGAATCCAACTGGAAAAAATACAAAAACCGAATGAATACAAAAATCCTTCTCAACCACATCAATATTGAGCTAAAGGTGATTGGTTGCTTTTGCAAAAACTGACTCACTGAACGTGAGCTAGCCTAGTGTCTAGAGCCCATTCTGTAAATATATATTTGTGACTGATACGGATAATTATTTTGACACAAACTGACTAAGCCAAAAATTGCATAAAACTTAGAAAAAACAAAAAATTCGCGGACTATCATAGCGTCTACTCCTCCATTTCTGTACAGCATCCGCCCGGCGAGACCGTTCGTTGCCATGGATACGCAACGCGTGCATATCACTAGTGTAGCAGGAATCAGAAGGAGTCATCATCCAATATTATCCACCTGTCGAATATGGCCGAGATTGTGCATGGTCGCATCAGCAAATGGTTTGAGAACAAAGCAATGATGATCATCTTGTTCATTATAGTTTTATGCATGTTCCAAATTAAAAAAAAATACTAATAAAACGAACGCTAATAAAAATATCTTCAAGATATCGCAAAACCATTGGGTTCAGAACGAACCCTTTAATTGCGAAATAATGATGTACTTTTTGTATTCTTAATCGTTTTATTTTTTAACGGATGCTGTACGGTTTTTTTTTTATTAGGAACTGTGGAGTTAGTTTTCGAAATAAAATCTATTAGCTACAAGAAACATAAGTTTGTTATCGCATCAGCAGTGTTGACACATCGGTAAGTACCTGTGTTCGTAGTGGGGAGGATTCTTACTTAGGATCCACCACATCACCGAAACATTATCTTCTTAATAAAAACCTTTGTTTATCTTTTAAATATTAGGGATTCAAGTATGAAATTGCCGTTTTATTGTTTTAGGTACTTCGAATTGACATAGAACCTTCATGGTTTGAGATTTTTGAGTGAAACTTTTTTCACTTGGTACCTATGAAGTTTTTTTCATTTTATGAGGACGCGTATTTACTTCCAACCATTGTGGAGTTTGTTTCATCGCGACAGATCATTTAGTTTAAAATGAACACCGTTTTGTTTACACTGGGGTCAAAGTAGCGAACAATTTTTGTTAAAAAATCCTTAAAAAATATTAATTTAGATATTTTGAATATTTTTTTCCGTCGATAAAATTAAACAAAGATTCCCTCATTTCGATATGTGCACATTATAAAGACTCACACTGTATTACGCAAAGGACGCTCGCGGATGGTTCTATATAAATTGTATTTATTTTACTGGATTAGTGTATGAATTAGTTAGTAGTAGTAACTTTAATTATAATAAACATAAATGTATTTAATTATCTTTTTGTATGTTGATGACATCATAAGTTCCTGTCAGTGTTATTTACAAAGCAAGTAGTGGTTTAAGTAGGAATATGTGTGAGGTAGGTACCACAACAAAAAATAAAAATAGCTTTAATTGCGGCAGTCGATAGCAAAAACGAAGTTACAAATTCATAGTCAGAAAAGAGACCAACCTAAGGTATTTTTTCACATTGTAGTATCTTTTTTTGGAAGTCGGTTGTTTTCTAGGTTTCAAAAGATGAACTAAAAGAATCCTGCTACCAACCCTGTATTGCGTCAGTTTAGTTATTCCTAACTTTTAGAATTGTATTTTGGTGACTACTTCACTCTTATAGAAAATCCTACAATCGGATGTCATACAATATACTGCAGTGCGATTCTGTAACCAGCTCACCGTGAAAACTTAAGTGAAGTGACGTGGAGTGAGCTGTCAGTGTCGTCCCAATGATGCTAGGGGTTGACCAAGCATTAATTACATTTACAATCATAATCGAGATTTTAATAATATTTTTTATGCGAATTCTATTGATAATTTTATATTACTTATTTCAAAACGTGGTCTCAGTTCGTTTACAAATTCTTGACGTCAGCTGCAATACGTGATATAATACCAGGAGCACATGAACATCACAAGGGTGATTCGCATTTTTTTAGATCGCAATAACGTAACAAGTATTGCCATATTACTGTAGGACATTTATTCCTAAAGACATCGAGCTAAAATCTACCTTTGCTTGCATTCTGTAGTCACTTTGATACGTCACTCTTTAGTTCCAATCACGGTGTGCTTGGAAAAGACAGATTTTCTGACTTTATTTAGCAGTTTTCTTGAGAAATCTGACAGGAAAGTTAAACAAAATAATATGAAAATGAATCGACGTAAAACATTGAACGAATATCAGTAAACTCTGTCTGTGTAAACCGTGTCGTTCAGTCTATGTTTGTATTATTTATTGAGAGCAGCACCTCAGAATAGGGCAGTTTAAGGGTGGTTTAACATTTTCTTGGCAAATATCTTGCGAAAAATAACAGGATTGCAATGAGAAATGACTTATAATTGGAGCAGAATTAAAGACTGAATAAAATGGAATAGTAATCAATCGGGATACACATTTGTTTATATTGTAATATTTATTTTTCTCTGGGAGTGGGAGCAAAGTACATGTATACAGCGTACTTCACTCCAGTTGCATCGTTGTCATGGAAACCTCTTTAGCGTGCCATGTGCTCGGCGGACAGTATTGATCCCTCCAGACCGTACAATATTCGAAGCACTAGGCTTTCATGTAAGACTAAGAGGTTTGCAGGAATGTGATTTTAAAAGTCGCAGTGTTCGCGTCATAAATACTCGGTACGGTGATATTCAAGATTTCTAATAGTCACATAATTACAACAGTATTTGTTTAGAACCACCAATTTATTGTGTCTTTGCCACCTATAGCGCATTTTGAAATAGTTGTGTAACTTAGCGAGATGGCCGAGAGGTTAAGGCCTCAGCATTTCAGGCAAGGGCAAACTGGGCAAACTACCATATTGTGACTTATCCAAGTACACTTTCTAAGTTCTATCGTGAAGAAACTAATAAACGGTAAATAATAAATCTAACACTGTCAACACGTACTGAGCACGCGTGTGGTGATCATTGCTCATGCCTGCTCCGTATGAGAATAGGCCTTTTCATCCCAACTATTCGAAAAGCTACGCTCGGGATTCTACTCTAGAATCCTTCACTTTGCTCTGGATTCAAAAAAGCGCCCTCGCCGTAAAAATATTATTTTGCTCCCTTATGATACAATCTACTATTATTCCGCAGTGAGGCAATACTACTAGGCCACTATTATTTCTAGAATTTATATTATGTGTATTTGTGACCGTAAAAACTGAAGTGCATTATGTCTGAACTTAGCCGGCTAACCTTCTTCATTGCTTTTAGAAGCGCTTGGTAAATATAAACACCAGCAGTCATAAACTGAACAGATTAATGTTCATATTTTCCTCCTTCACTGCACACAAACCTCACCTTGATCACCACTAAAAAGGAAGACAAAAGCGTCATCATGAAAATAAAAATACGAAAATCAATGCCATCTGTCTCGTACGGATTGTCACTGACCTTTAAAATGGTTTATGCGTGTGTTCGTAGTTCTGCGTCTGTCCGCAGCTGCAACCGTTTATTTGGAAGGCGTCGGGCGCTGTTGTCGCTGAATGCACTCAGAGGGACGATACAGGACGCGGATTTGGAATCCATTTGTAGTGGCACATTAGCTCAGCTGGGTGGTATAGGTAGAGCATCTCGTTTTCTGAAACGTGAAGGTCGTGGGTTCGAGTCCCACATGTGCCCTTTTGAACTTTAAACCTTTTTTGAATGATTTTTGTACTGGGTTTACATTATAAATGCACAAGACTAATCATAAAGTTTGAGGCACATGATTAGAAACTGGTGGTTCCTTTTTTTGATGTTTTTTTATTAAGTCAGGTATTTTTATTATGATTTCGTTAAGTTTGATTTCAATGTTCTATAAGTTCATTTTCGAAAAGGTCTGGACCTTATGGGCCGTAACAAGAGCTAATAAGGTGGTTATACATTTCCTTGTCAGTTGATCTAGCAGTAATGTTTCATTAGGATAACAAGTAGCTAAGTGAGACAAAACGCACGAGGTATCCCTCGCTACATTGTATCTAGGCATGGGTGGACGTAAACGGGACACACCTTTAAAAAACCTTATTATTATTTCATCATCGGAGACACTAGGTCCCAATATCAAGAATAGGGCTGCACTAAAACTATTCAAACTACTGCATTTAGTTCCAGCATCAAAAAACATTGTTAACACCCTCAGTACATCGGTAATCGATGTGGCATAAAAATCAAGGTAATTCTGAACACACAAATCGAACCATTTTTTATAACAAACATCATATTGTCTGATAGAACTGTCTGCTAAAGAGGCGACCATTATATGTTCCGACGGCTAGAAGGAAGACGGAAGGCTACCCTGATCAAATCTCTGCAGCCAGGGTAAGATGATTTGGAATGTTGCCGTTGCTGGAATGATCAAAAACTATGTTGTAACTTGTAACTGCGTAATTTAAAAGTAATTAATTCCGATATTAATAAGTTTTGAACAAGGGAAACCAAGGCTACGTAGGCCATAATGTACTATTACGATGCCTATTGCTTGATCATTCCAGTTTTTTTTTTTTTTTTGTATTTCGAATAACTGGAAAAAGCGGAAATGCATCGAAATACATCTTAGACCAGCTAATTTTGAAGGCGTTTATTGCGAAAGCGTAATCATCTCAAAAATCATCTCGTAAATCATCTCTTTGCCAAGTAATGTATTTAACACATTTTCTGTTAATACGACTGAGTTAACTATCTTAACATTAATTAAATTAATTAATTAAAGTTACGACTTTGAGGGTTTTGAACATGTGGTCGATTTTAGGGTTCCTCAGGGGTTTTGATTGGCGTTTCACTACACTTAGGGGATTGATTAAATAGAAAATTTTAGGGTTGTTTTTTTGTCTTTGCTTACATTTTTACTACATGCAGCTCGCGCAGCACGCAGCAACTAGTTAAGAAGTATATAACTGCATCTATGAGCAGAATGTAGCTGACAAGCTGCCTAGTTTGCCCCGTTACTCTTTTGTGGCCTCTTTTAATTTTTGTCTCAAGTCAAGTAAAAAGTGGGACGTACAACTTTATTCTTGAAGTTACTGCTAGCTTATGGAAGGTGCTTATAAACCAAAATCGAGTATTCATTAATTGGACGATCTGCCCTATGAGGAACTTCACACTTGTGACCAGAGGGGCAATTCCCGTATTTTTAAGACCGTTCGCATTCTAATCTCAGTCTCAATCTGTCAAAATTACAATCACATACATTTTTGACAGGTTTTTGACATTGATTGTCGCTGAAATGAGATTGCGACTTGAATTTGATTGTTTTTTAAGTACGAGAATTGGCCTACAGGTGCTTTAAATGTCAACAGTATGGACATGCTGCAAAGACTTGTCGGGTGGCTACCTATAGGTGTGGAAATTGTGGAGAACAAGGTCATCAGGCGAATGAGTGCAGTATACATGCTGAACCGTCACATTTTGAAACAATCTTTCGATTTAAAAAAAACCGAGCAACAACGAAAGAGGCAATCATGAATGCCCTGCAAAGAAAATTGCTGTGATATGATACATACATTTATAGATTATAATGAGGTCGCGAAAGACTGGCAACGTTTATCTATGTATTTTTTGATTTATGTTAATATTCCTAGTTCTATTATTGTCTTTTACTAGTTATAATTCGTAAAATAGTTTTAGTTTTTACAAATCTCATCTTATTAAAAATAAACATGCAATCATAACAATTTGTTTACACGGCCATTTTCTCTGTATTACTAAGTAACGCAACCTTGTTAAAAATGTAACATTGCAAATATCATAATAGAACATGCTTGCATAAATGTCTTACGATGATGGAAAAAAGTAGCGTACCTACCCACTTTTTTTCTCAATATGAATATAGCCATAATTTATACTAGAAATAAATAAAATAAAGTAGTTTAAATTATGTAGTTCTATTTGTTTTAGGAATTTTAGATAATACTTATCAATAAGCACTTAGATACAGGTTTATTCCTAGTTCAGGTAGAATTTAATAATTTTTTACCTAACTGCAGCTTATTTTGTAAATAAATTATTTCAATAAACACTTCATAATTTAAATTTCACAATAGATGGAAAAAGCAGGAAAAGCCTAGGCCCATATAAATACGTCGGCGTGGTGAATTCATTTTCTACTAGCTTGTGCCCACGGCTTCGCTCACGTTGATTTTGGAAATTATCCCACAGAAACGTACTACCGGGATAAGAAGTAGGTATGTATTAAATTAAAAGTAAAGTGAATTCATGCAAGCCAACTTTTAGGTCACTGCTCAGTAATTGGGCACAATGTGTCGTGAACACTTGAACAGAGTACCGTCTTGTATGCATGCAATGTACTATCGGGATAAAAGTATCCTATGTGTTAAATCCTGACTATAAACTATCAGTGTGCCAAATTTCATCCAACTCCTATTAATAAAAATAATAAAAAAACTAGGACAATACTAATTATTGCAATACTATCGTGAATTCATGCCCAGTACCTACTTTCAGTTAGGTTAGGTTACTGTCCGTAAAGTGGTTTTGTCTAATACTGAGCGGTTCTGAGGTCGCGCACATATAAACCAGTACACACTACATAAAGTACCTATGTGCATTATACATACACAGTAGCAGTACGATTATAGAATCCCTTGCCCGTGTCGATAAGGCGTGCTCAATCCTTGTTCAGTTTTAAAATTCTGGTTAAAAAATACTTCCTCTCTCCTTAAACATCATCTTTACATATGGTTTCCTTGCTCTTGTTTCATGTTTATTATTGTATATATATATATATATTATGTAGATATGTATATGTCTTATGTATATATGTATTTATTGTATATGTAATTGGTACACTACCGACTACCTGCAGTATTGTCTCTCCTTTTCCCTTTAATCCATTCAAAGGTTGTCTGTAAAAGATCGCTTTTAGCAATAAATGTCACCCTATGTAAAATTTCTAAATTTATATCTGTATATTTTTGGTGTACATAATAAAAAGTATTCTATTCTATTCTATACATAATTTGGACCAACCCACTTCGTGAGATAGAGTATAACATCTGTATCATCTCTGTCGCACCTGCAAGGCGTATTTGTATATCCGGAGGATATAAAAGGACTCGTTTTGTGCAGTGTACGGCAGTCCATGGCCGGGGACCAGCCTGACCGATTCAATGGTTGGTACCTTGTCAAAGGACTCATAAAACAGTATTATTATAAAATTGCAATAAGCATTGCACTTACTTAACTTAAACCTAAATACAAAAAGGCTACGAGGGTTCTGGCAAATCCGGAACAAATTATGTACGAGTATGTATTTCGGTTAACAAATCCATGAGCAGGCGGTTTTAGTTATAATGATTGCACATCATGCACTACGCAATCATTTTTCTCTTAACCTTTTGTGTAAGTCATCAGACGTAGGTACCACATCTCAGTGCGAAGTAGGTAATATTCACAGATTATTAGTAGATACACACATATAAAAAACACTTTCAATGCTTTTGAGCAATTATCTGTTTAGCAATCGCCAGCTTCTGTCCAACCTTGACGCTACGGATGTTTGGTTGCATTCGCTGTGCTCTCAGTTTGTGAAATGAAATATGGAGCAAAGATGGAGTGACTACATTTACGCATGCGCCACCCGGTAAATAAGCTTGGGGATGAGGCTCTAAATAATATAGTCCAGGAAACATTTTATTTGTTATGTTTACTATAAAATCTACATGGCATTGACCCAATAGTACAGTTTGGCTGTGAAATAAATCAATCAACGTTTTATTAATCAAAGGGAAATAATTTTTGCCTTTTTATTTTTATAATTATTTAATGTCACCTATTTAATGGTATCAAAACCAGCTAGACACAAAACAGTACAGCCAAACCGATTTGACTACAACTATATACCTATAAAATAAGCAAAACTTTTTCCAAAGGACAGAGAACCTTTCAAATATCTTATGGGTCATAGTCTTCACCCACGTTGAGGTCGGAAATGATCACCTACCGGGTTAAAAATATCCTATGTCTTAAATCAGGTCACGGCCTACCTTTATATTTAAATGCCTAAAACATCAATTTATTAATAGTTTTAAAGCTGACTTACAAGCTAACATTTCGGTATCATTAGTGTTACAAATTTTAATTCACGAATTTGAAAGAAAATCAAGAAAAATGGCCAGCAAGGCCGGCAAGTACCTATGTTGTAAGCATAGAAATATAAAAAGTTATAAGCGAAACAGAAAAGAATAACGAATTTTACTGAATTTTATTGGGAAACTACTTCTGATTAGAAATAACCTGATGAGATTACCTGTAAAAACCGAATACCTACATCATATTTTTGAAGAAGGACAATGGTTTAACGCGCGCTTTAATCAGGTGGTGCCATCTAACCGGCCAGATGAGAGATGTCTAGCGTAGAGTGTTGGAACTTGCTGAATTTGCTCGTTATGAATGTAGGTAGCTGTCTATGCAGTTCACTTCGCACCCGAGAGGTGGAAAACTGAATCCAAGGCAATTTCCAATACAATTACGCTAAAATAACGTTATTTCAGCGGTATTTTAGTGTTTCAGCTACCTTTCTACTTTTTGCTTCTTTTATGTTTAAAAATTTACAATAACATTGCGTAGTTTCGTTGAAACTCAACGTTTTGTGTCACGACAAGAAGTAACAGAACCTTAATTTCAGGTTTTCGGTCACGATCCTCGGTAGTATAGTGGTTAGTATCCCAGCCTGTCACGCTGGGGACCAGGGTTCGATTCCCTGCCGGGGAGATTTATTTTTATTTTTTATTTTGGTATAATTGTTATTATTACCTACTATTTTGGTCCAGCTAAGCACTCCACTGTTTACGAGATTAATATAGAATAAAATGTTCGCTCATATTTCTATACCAGCAGAACATGACGTGTCAGACATTCGTCAGTTATATGATTAACGTATACGAGTGGTGGTTACCTGAGCAATGGGTGCCTAATTAATTTAACTAGCTAATCAGTTATGACGGTGTATTTCAAGAAAAAATATGTTGCTGTAAACTAAATTACATCTCAAGCTTCTTCCGAATTGGGGCTTATCACTTGATCCTCCAATTTTGGTCGAATCCTTTCGAGTAGGAGTACCCTAAATAGACGTGTAGTCGATGACTTGTTACGGCTCGTAGCGCTAGGGCGCGCGGCGTGCCTGTTAATTTTTTTTTTCTTCACTTAATTCAAAGCAAAACTGCAAAGAATTTATGAAATTGCTGTAGTTGGAAAGGATGCCCACCGTTTTTAAATTCCAAGTAGTAGTATATAAGAAACATCTTCAAATTAAGTAATAGATTACAATATTGTGCAGATATGTTGCGATGCGTGCTTTGTTAACTCTTATTACCGAATTTCGCTGTCATCATAGATATGGTACTCATTCTCATCAACTAGTCCTACTACTATACTATTCGACATTGCTGAATAATAGCTTTTGTATTTTTACAGAAACGTTTTATTATTTGTATGAATATCGACAAGCAACTATTATATAGAAGAAAATTTACGTAATTTGTGCACGTCTATACCTCGGAGGTTTCAAGGATCGCTTGAAGCGGATATGATTGGAGGTTCAACTCCCAGAAACGTAGTTTACGTTTTAACATTATAAACAATGTTTTTTCTAATGGTGAAAGAATTTTTAAAATCATTCTAGTAGTTTTTGAGTTTATCCATTACAACAAACAAACAAAAATACAATTTTTTTCTCTTTATAATATTAGTGTAGTTAAAGGGAGGGATGTATAAGAACGGCTCAAAACCCTAAAAAGTTTATAATTTGAAGTTATGTTTTCAGATGCAACTCGCACTGGTTGGGGAATATTTTGTGATAGATGGTCAGGTAGCAAATGGGTTTAGGTCAGAAGAAGACAAGGAAAATCATATACACAATTTTGAACATTGATCAGCTTTTCTTGGTCTACAATGTTTTGCCAAAGAATTATATTCATGCTAAATTTTCTTACGTATAGACAATACTACCAGCTTTCGCGTATATCAATAGAATGGGTGGTATTTAATTTATTCATCTCAATTGCCAGCATTTAAGATGAATAAATTGAATACCAGGGCTCGGAATTATATGGCCGTGGTGTGAAGCCCGAAAAATGTGGCTATTAGCAGCTTATGTAAAATCTATGGATAACATAGAAGCTGATTTTGAGTCTAGAAATAAAAACATTGATTGTGAGTAGGCACTGTCTCCTGCAGCGTTTCAGGACACAGTGAGATCTTTTGGAAATCCTCCCATTAATCTATTTTCTACTAGAGCTAATACTAAATGTGATAGATATCAGTCCTGGCATATGGATCCACTTGCAGAAAATAACGATGCATTTATAGTAAATTGTGAAAATTACCCGTTATTGTATGTATTTCCACCATTTGCATTAACTATTCAGAAAATTAAAGATGATCAAGCTTTGGACATCTTAGTTTTTCCTATGTAGCCATCACAACCTTGGATCCATTACGTAATTCCATGGTCCTATCAGAAATCAAAGTATTGAAACCATCAAACCATCCAATATCGTCTTCCAGATGATTACATCCCCTGCAGAACAGACTTGCCAATTCATTTTTGAAAATATTATGTACGTAAGAAAAAATCTACATCTTTTTAATAAAATAAGTGAAAGACATAATTTTAATACAAGAATTAAAGATAAAATAGATCAACCATTTATCAGATTAGCTAAATTACATAAAGTACATATTTTATGGGGTACTGTGTTAAATGCTACAACCAAATACCTTGTCATATACTTATTGCAATTAAATTAAAGAAAATTTAAGACTCATATAAAAAGTTCACTGTGTAAACAAGCATATTACAAATTAGAGGATTATATCCAAGATAAGAATGCTTGGAAACATGCTGGTCCAGCTCCATAGGATAATCTAGGGTCTAGACAAAATTAAACTTGTTGCTACTTTAATTGTATAGTTTATTATTTTTATGACATTGATCTAAATTCTGTGATTACTTTAACTCACACACTGACATATTACTTGTTTACATAATTTTGGAAATCGTATACTTTTACAATGTTTGTAAATATGTGATCACAATGTATCTATCATTCAATTAACTTATTTATCATTGCTAGGTTTATTAAATTCTTTTTACCTATTGTCTCTACATATATTTATATACTTAATTAAAGTATACAAAATATTGTAACACATTTTAAAAGAGTAACGGTGGAGTTTCTTGCCAATTCTTCTCCATACGAAACTACCTTTTGGAAGGAGCGACTAGAATCAATTCTATTCAAATGTAAATGTTGACGTTCAAAAGTGCCTTTTATGTGCCTATTTGAAATAAATTCATTCATTCATTATTTTTTATTTCCATTATTCTTCCTCCAAATACCTACCGTGACTTCACAGCGGGCCCTATCAGAATACCAGCGTTGCGGCTGTAGACAAAGAATGCTTTCTCTGTCTACGGTTGCGGCATTTATTTTTTTTTTTAAATGTCGTAGCATCATGCTGAGATAGGAGCCTTTTGGCTTCGTATAGGAATTACTGTTTCCTTTTTCTTTTGTTACTTTTTGTTATTATATAGTTTGGTTTTTTATTTTATAATTTAGTTCTCATATCGCATGAAGAAGAATACTCTTATGAGCGCACAAATAGACTAAATTATCCGAACATGTTGGCTATGCACGGTCTACTCCCAGGGCATTCACTGCCTACTAGGGGAAATAATTGCCTTGACCATTTCATTATCAAGCTAAACCCTACAAATAAAACTGCTACCATTGCTATTCTTAACTCAACTATCACGGATCACTTCATGATTTTCCTAAAAATATCTAACTTATCAAATAATTATGAAAGGATAAAACCTAGAACAACGATTAACCTAGACAAAGCGCTCGAATGTCTACAGGAAAGTAGACTGGGAGACCTGCTCAATATAAATGACCCTAACTTGCTTACTGACCGCTTAGTGGCTATTCTACAAACAGGTCTTGCTGCCAATACTCTAACATCAATAATTCCTCAGAAATGCAGACTAATTAAACCATTGATGACCATTGGTTTGCTCCGTTGCATCCGCAACTGAAACAACATGCAGAAAAAACTTAGGCTAGACCCGTTTAACGATATATTAAAAATTACCTATAGAAGGTACCGAAATTACTGTAATAGTATTATCAACAAACAGAAGCGCTAATAATATGATCGAGACCAAATAAATAAGGTACAGAAAAATCCAAAAAAACTTTGGGACAAAATTAACAGCATTACTCAACGTAAACCAATCAAAACGCCTAACGTTGACCTCTTAGATCATAAGGCCACCCCTCAGGAGGCAGCTGATACAGTGAATAGGTTCTTCTCCAATATAGGCAAGATTCTTGCTAATGAAATTCTTCTAAACCCCACGGGAGCTCTAAATGCTAAATACACAGCACAATCTGCCAACCTCCTCGTTTGTACTATTAGACACAGACCACTGCGAGGTCCACGGCGTACTAATGAGTCTGAAGTCTGACAGCGCCCCTGGCTGGGACGGAATACTAGTCAGTTTCTTGAAGGTTGCACACAAACTCATCGACCCACTTATAACCCACCTAACAAATATATGCTTTGAGCAATCGACTTTCCCCGCGGCTCTAAAACTTGCGTTAATAACTCCCGTGCACAAGAGTGGCGACAGGAGAGATCCGTCGAACTACAGGCCTATATCAGTACCTTGTCGAAAATTTTAGAAAGGCTAATCAATTCACGATTGCTAAGTTACTTCAATAAGACCAATCAATTATCACCATCACAATTTGCTTTTCGGCAAGGAAGGTCTACTGAAGACGCGGTACTGGCACTTACCTCCACTGTTACCAATAAGGTGGACAGTGGAGACAATTGTCTTGTTGTCTTCCTGGACCTGTAAAAGGCATTCGACACAGTTTCTGTTCCCCTTCTTCTGGACCGGCTAGAAGCAAGCGGTATAAGAGGTCCACCTCTGGCCCTCCTCGCGGATTATTTAATCGGTCACAAACAAAAAATTAAAATCGGTAAGGTCGTTAGTTCAGAGGAAATAGTTACCTACGGAGTTGGCCAAGGAACGGTTGTCGGCCCGACATTATTCCTTCTTTACATAAACACACACATTCTTTACACACACGAACATACGAACAATCACTATGCGCGCACTGTTAAATTACCCAATTTTCATTTGTTTTTATTTTGTTTAAAATAGACTCCTCCTTTAAAATGGAGGATTTGTCTTAAGTACTTTCATTATCATATTCAATAACTCGAATACGACACTGTACTGTAGTTGAAGGGCGGAATGTAAGTTATTGAAATAAACATTTTTTTTTTAGTTACTTAGTGCATTATTAGTCGGCGTTTATGATTGTGTCTATTATTTTGTAAATTATTGACATAAGTTAACATCGCTGGTACTTTTAGTAACAACTTTTACATAATGATGCATAAACTGTAAGATATGCGTTTCGGTCCATTTTTGGGATTTCTTCTGAAATTTTTCTATTGCCGTTTGCTTTACTCGAATTATGAAAGGTTTCAGTTTGCCCGTAAGTTATTTAAATGTATTGTACAATAAAAATAAGTTAAATTTAATGCATCTATTATTATTGAGTCGCTCATGTTCTTAATGCTAAGTCTGTATCTCTACGGATGCGTGTCGCCGGGTGCTAGACATAACATCCCGAAGCTACCTTGAATGCTGTATCAGCGTGGGCCACCCAAGGCGCATACCAGCTAACACGTTGTTATAGTATTAGGAGCCGATACTGCATGCATAACTAGCTAGACAAACGGTTATATCTATAATGGCCGCGTAGCTGTCGTAGCCGTGACGTCGAGACACTTCGTAGCAGTTGCTACGAAGCGTAGCCTTTGCTAGTTTGCTCACTTTGAACTCGGAAACGAAGTTTAATTGCGCCTATATATTTTCTAACTACAAGAGATATACAAACTTACTTAACTTAGCTATTATTTAATTGTTGAAAGCCCGCCGTTCTATACTTTCCAACAGTGGCACTTACTGGAGGCATATTCATTTACAAACACTAAAGGATGACTTTCATTTATCATCACATCGATATCGAAGGCGTTCACAATACGTCACTTGCACTGATTATAGTGCAAGTAGTTAGTTTATTCATTTTCTTGTTCGTAACACGAGTCTTTAGGCCGGACTCGAACGAAGACTTCTAGCGGCTTTGGATCAGTGAAGCCATGTTCGGCCCGGCTGTACAAAGATGCATTTCAGTTGCTGTAAGTAAGTCACAATAATAAGGGAACAAAAACCACAGAAATGGTAATAATAATTGAATTATTTTTCTTAATTTACCTATATTCCAGGTGAGTCTTAGTTTGTACGTCTTCAGTACTTTTAATTATGTAATCTTGGATGATCGTCCATAGAACGTCGAAATAGTCCCCGGTATAAAAAATTGAGATCATGTGAAATAGCCTATTGGGGGATTGACTCATTAATTGACCTAGAGGCCAGCCACCTTATGAAGGTCACCACCTGGCTGGACATAAGGAAAAAGGTTGGTTATTTATTAGCTAGTTACTCTTCCTGATTCATGTTGTGCTAGTACGCTTGGCAGGCGCACCGTTTCCGTGGCAACAAATGCGCCGCGCGTCTCCGTGCCATGTGTTCATATTTGATTCTCACAAAATGCTATTTGAAGAATCTCTTTTGTAAGTATGCAGCAGAAAAAAGTGTTATGAAAAATGTTTTGGTGCGTTGATAAATTAATTGTATTCTTAGGAATAGCCGATGGAATTTTGTAGGTAGGACGATGTTTTTTATATTATAACAATGATATAAAAACATCGTCCTACCTACAAACACAACAAACATGTTGTGTATTAAATGTGCTGTAGTGTTTGTGCACTACAATACATTAATATAATGTTACAATAATTACTAGTATTGGCTGATAACTTGTATGTGTGGTGAAAACTGTAAGTTGGTTATAAACAATAAATGAATAAATTTATGAAACAACAGTACAAAACCACTCCTTTTCAGTTATGTTATCCTGGTATTTTAATAAAACGGTAATAATGTGTAAGACATAATGAGCATTATTATCTCAGTTCTATAGCTATTAATATCTTCAGGCCGCGGCATTACTTGTACAAATTTCGTGCACACATATGTACATGCTTGTGAGTGTTACATTTTCCCCTGGATACTGCTGTCGCGTACCTTCTCGCAACTTTTGCATATTGCTGTCGCACGACTGCATACTACACGTCGGAGGAGACTGGACTACATCCTAGTATTCATCAGATCCTGGTTCACTGAATCTATTTATAGATTTGACTTGCATGAGGCGGGAAACCTTCAGTAAATTTATTGCAATAAAATAAAAGAATAGTTACTGTAGAAATAATAAAGAGAAGGTATTATGTCAGCTTCTAAGAGTAACTTCTCAAATAAGCACTTGCAAACGGGTATATAAGGAAACTCAGACTTCAAAAAGAAAATGTAAGCCATATTATAATACTCGTAATGTTAGAGCAATGATACCCAAAGTGGTCTCTATCGACCCTGAGAGGTCCAAGACGATCTGTAGACAACGACAAAATTCATCAACTTTAATCGTGTTTTTGTTTTAATTAGATTATTTAACTTGCTTTAATTCTAATTCTATTTTTAACCGACTTCAAAAAAAGGAGGAGGTTATCAATTCGACTGTATTTTTTTTTATTTTTTTATGTTTGTTACCTCATAACTTGCGACTGGGTGAACCGATTTTCATGTTTTTTTTTTTTATTTGAAAGCTGGTGCTTCCCGTGTGGTCCCATTGTCACCATTTCAATATCTGATGATGGGATCTTGTAGAAATCGGGGGAACTCTTCAATGAATAACAGCAGATTAACCGCGATTGTTGCTATAGCATATCTAAGCATTGTTTACGCCATCACACAACATAATATCACGCCTGTACTCACTACAAAGGTTATAAAAACTATTTCGAAAAAAATATATGTTTTTAATAATAAAAAACCGCCTTCGAACGGATGTGGACGTGTAAGACGATCGTTCTCGAATGGAGGGTTAGATACCATAACTAAAAAGTGATAAATAAAAATTGTTTTACAAAAAATAACAACCGACTTCCAAAAAAAAACACTACAAAGTGAAAAATAACTTTAATTTCGGAAGTCGGTGGAAAACGCTAAAATACAGATAAAAAGACACCGACTTCCGAAGATAAAGTTATTTTTCACTTTGTAGTGTTTTTTTTTGGAAGTCGGTTGTTATTTTTTGTAAAACAATTTTTATTAGTGCTACAATTAAATGTTAACTTTTAAACTTAATTTTTAGTAATATAATTTTATAACCTTTGTAACCCGAATAAATGGAATGGGCTCCTGAAATACAGGTACTCTACCTAGCTCTGGAGCCAGGGTCTTACATTTTTCTGTAGCCTGTTTTTATGGCAATAAAGAAATTTATTTATTTAAGACATACATAACTGGTATATTTAGCCTAAAGTTTCTGCAAACTATAATTAATTCCACATTTTGCACGTGTTATAGGTAAAATTAAAGTTGAGAAAGTGTGGTCATGTTATGGTTATTAATATTTATCATGTACCTTGTTATGGCGTCGCTGCCATGAATGGAATCCAAATCGTTGCCGTTGCCATGAAGCGCCAGGATAACATAAAGCTGCGAGTGTGTATTCAATGTGACGTATTTGATTTTATATTTTTTGAGTGATCCCGATCGCTATTTATAGAGTATGTCGCTAGGAGATCAGCAAACATGGAGGTTCGTACTGCCTTCCGCTGCAGTGTACAAGACGTATTTTTTTGTAGTGGTAGGAATTTGACGTTTTATGAATTACTCGTTCAAAATAGGCGGAATCCTTCAATACTACTAGTAGATCAATATTAAGGAAAGGATTTGTAAGTGTATGGTCAATAAAAGTAAAATTAAAATGAACTCGAAAGGGATCAAAGCAGGCCGGGGAAAGTATGGCAAGCATAAGTAACATGAAAAATAATTTGTTACCTGTGTACGTTCTTAACCTAAATAATTCCTGAAGAACACCATCATTGTCTGTAGTTATGTTTGGGTCCTGATGATGGGTTTGTCCAATCATCATCCGAACAGCTGCTCAGCCTTTTGATACCTTCTGGCCTTTGGATACTAAAGAGCTATTGTACTATTTTCTCTGCTATTTTGCTAAATTAAAGCTATTTATTCTTTCACGTTGAAAATCCGACCATTATAGTTGGTCCTTCGAGCCGGATCTGAACCAGGGACCTATTCGCATTTTTCGGTAAACAAAATACTATCGTAAGGTAAGAAGTAAACTGAAAAAAAACCACATTGCACGCTTTGGTTGTGCGTGTCACGTTAGTTGATTTATGAGTAAACTTGTTACCTGTGTACGTTCTTAACCTAAATAATTCCTGAAGAACACCATCATTGTCTGTAGTTATGTTTGGGTCCTGATGATGGGTTTGTCCAATCATCATCCGAACAGCTGCTCAGCCTTTTGATACCTTCTGGCCTTTGGATACTAAAGAGCTATTGTACTATTTTCTCTGCTATTTTGCTAAATTAAAGCTATTTATTCTTTCACGTTGAAAATCCGACCATTATAGTTGGTCCTTCGAGCCGGATCTGAACCAGGGACCTATTCGCATTTTTCGGTAAACAAAATACTATCGTAAGGTAAGAAGTAAACTGAAAAAAAACCACATTGCACGCTTTGGTTGTGCGTGTCACGTTAGTTGATTTATGAGTAAACCGGGTGAATTGTGGCCGGTTTGTGAGGCCACCCTCGGGTACCAGCGGGCAGTCTGAACGTTTGAGATCGGGCTAGGATTTATACATGTAAACTTGAAATACAGTCTTATCACAGAGAAGCCATTGACATTTAATAAAGTACCGTTTGAAGATGCCATATATTGCGCCATTTGGCAAAGTGTAACATTTTATTACTCAGTTCAACGTGCGAGCAGTGTATTCTATGTATGAGTGAGCAGGCTGTTAATAGTAAGGTGTTTGAATTTCGGTGTTATGAGTCGAAAAAACCATGCAAAGCAGGGCAGGTTGCTAGTTTCAATAAATAATTTCATTGTATAAGTAGTATGAATGAAAGTGTCACTAGATATCGTGTGCGTAGTCGCAGCGGAAAAATTTCGAATTTCTTAATTTCAGTTTAGCACATAATTAGTGTATGACGTCGTGTAATTGTGTATGGTAAGTAAAAATTTGTGCATCCAACCATTGGAGAGCTATTCATTAAAAACTGTTTCCGCTAGAACTACGTCATCCTAGCGGCACTTTTTTTTCCTATGGACGTACAAGAAAAAAATACATTGAATAATCAGTGTGAGGTAAATGTGTATGTTTAAATTAAATTTGTGTGTCATAAAACTGCGAAGATAATCGAGTTTCCGCTGTGCTGACTTTTAGCTATTTGATGAAAATTATATAAAACGGTATCGTTTCTCCTCACAATGACAAGCTTACTCTAGGTTCCACATATTATTTGTTTTTTTTAGCAATGTGAGGAGCTGGTGTCTGAGTTAGGCGTAAGATGCCAGTATTACAAATCACCAGGTCCCCACCCTACGGAAAAACAGAAAGTTACTTAGAAAAAAAACACACGTGATATTATTATAGACTAACGTAATAAATAAGGAGTTTTAAGACTTAAAACTTGAGTTAATTGAATTTTGGGGATAAAAGTTAAAAAAAGTACTATTACTTTGTTAATAATGTTGTTTTTTTTATTTTAATTAGTAATTAACTAAAATAGTAGATTATTAACCAAGGGGATAAAGCAGTGTCTTCTGTCGCGGGTGACGATTTAAATCGCGAGCGTAATGAAGGACTCGAGGTTTACTCCCGAGCGTAGCAAGGGTGTTAAAAACTTAAATCACGAACGAAGCGAGGGATTTAAGACGAGTCCTGATTGTAGCGAGGGATTTAAGTTCACCCAAGACTAAGACAACTTTATCACCGAGGAAAATACGACCATTCCTTTTCCTTTTCGTACCATTTGCGAAAAAATTAACACAATAATAATATGAGATAAGCATTTATTAAAAATAATGACAATTAAACGTATTTTTAGAACATTAAATTATTAATAAAAATAAATTAAAATAAACTTAACGTTTAGCTAATGTGGATTTGGAATAACACAGTAATAACACACTTAATAAAATTATGTACATAACTATGGATATCCTAGTCGAGCGATATAAATAAAATTATTATGAAAAATTAAACCGGACGTCACAAAGACGAAAATAAATTATATTGCAATGCTTCAATTTACTGTGTGCGATACGTCTGTTTAGCGTGCCGAATATTTTGAAAATAATATTACAGCAAATCTATTTAATAACCCGCGTGCCATTACGCCTTCAGCATTAGTTAAAGTGACCATCATCGCGGGGTGACCGGATAAGAGTTGGATAAGCGTAGCCGAGGATCAAGTTATATGGCGTTATATTGGAGAGGTCAATGTCCAGCTGAGGTCTGCAGAGGCTGAAGATGAAAAATACGTAGAAGTTTAAAACACGGGTAAAAAAAACAACAAAGTTTAGCTATCTACTCAGCTACGAGTGCTACGACCTTCGATCATTAATACCCTAGATACAACATCTCTTACAAATTCACGCCGAAAAAGTGTCCGACTCGCTTAGTTATAAGTATGCACGTATAGTAGACAAATTCACAATGTATAATGTACTAAGACTATATTAATAAAAATTTAATACAACTTTATTCCCTACACAAAAGGTTTTATTTGTAATGCACGCGTTAGGCGGTTGTGACATTACAAAATGCGATAATCGCGCAAGTCGTAAAATTTTAACGACCGTCGGCCGTAGGTGTACGAATGTACACCTTAAGTCAATCAGAATTAAGTATAATTCAGTTTACGCTGCGTGGGGATCGTAGCCTTGAGTCTTGTAGGAACAGAGTAGCAACACGCGCGGGAAAGGGACAACCGCGTAAGCGATTTACTTCAACTATTTTAGAAAGACAATGTTTTTACTTAGTTAGAAGGTAAATTTAGCCACAAATCCATTACATTATCAAATCTTGAATTAATACTTACCGAAAATAAGAAACCCCATCCTTTTTCAAGCTATTTGAAGAATTATTTTAGCACTTTTTCACGGAGCACTTCGGCATGTTGACCTGACGGTGACCGGCGCGCGACTGCGAGCGCAATTGTGCTACAACGCGTTTTTAGCACAATTGATTCATACCGCGCTTGAGGCGTTGTTAGTGTATCTAGGGTATTTATGATCGAAGGCTACGACGGCGTAGCTGCCATAGCAATGACGTCAGTCACGTCGTTGCCACATAACGTTATGCTTTTCATTCAATTTTGTGTAAAATGCTAATGCAGACAAAATTGAGGCATACAGTACTTAATTCAAGTCTAATCCAATATATCCAAAATTATTCTTATTTCAAGTTAGTCGTTTCGTTCTCATTAATTGTACGGGGGCGCTAACAGAGGTCGGTTGCAGTTTGCATGAATGTATTAATTGCAATTTTGATCCCTCAGACTTTGTAATAAGGACTTTTATGAACGTCATACCATGAAACCAAAATCTTGCGTTCAGCTTCAGTTCATTCTGTATCCCTAGTATAGCAGGGGGCGCGATATCGATCCTGATAGCAACCGTTTGGCCGTGGTACGTGGTACTGCTGATATATCTATCAATCAGCACGCAACGGAATAAATACTAATACCATAAAGTAGTAGTTCTATAGATTTGTCATTGCTACATTTTTTTTATCCTTTTTACCTACTGTGGCAGGGTCATGTTGTTATCTAGGTGCTTATGTATAATTATAACACATTTTAAAAGTGTAACGGTGGAGTTTCTTGCCCATTCTTCTCCATACGAAACTACGTTTTGGAAGGGGCGACTAGAATCAATTCTATTTTAATTTTGTATTAATTACAAATTGTTTATAAAGTCAACCAATTTTTATTTCCACAGATTGGTCTCTTAGGTATACAATGTGACGAGTGACGATGATACGGATGACGAACGATGCTGAAATAGCTCTAACGTCAGCTCGCCAGCACAAAAAGATAATGATGGAAGCCAACAATAAGTTCTTGGAGTTTCTGAACACGCTGATGGACCATGGAACCTACTGAAGATAGAGAAAATTAAATTTGAGACTTTCATTACTATACATGTACATCAAAGAGACATTTTTTCTATATAATGGTGGCTAACTTCTTCTAAAACAGTGGGATCAACGAACCGAACCCTATCTACACGTCCATTCATGAACACTGGTTCATAGAAAGTGAAACTACTATACTATAGTCAGACCTTCCTGTTCATGTTATCCTAGTAACTGCCTCTGTAAATAACGATCGGGACTAGTCCAACTTAACTAATAGTAGATTATGCACCGAGGGGCTAAAGTTGTGTCTTATGTCACGGGCGTCATATTGAATCTCGAGCGCAATGAAGGATTCGGGATTTAACTCCCGAGCGCAGCGAGGGAGTTAAGAGTTTAACTCACGAGCGAAGCGAGGGAGTTAATACAAGAATCCTTCATTGCGCTCGAGATTCAAGCTAGCCCAAGGCAAAGACACCTTTAGCCCAGAGGAGGATACTCTACTTTTTACACCTACTGTGAGAAAATAATAGCCTTAGTACGAAAAACAAAGTATTTATTAAATAAACAAACGGTAAGAATAACATATTTAGAACTAGTTAGTTATATGCACTTACATATTAATTGAAGTTAATGGTAACATTTGAGACATTAGTCCAGTTTGTGCAAAGATAAAGTTAAGTTTTTATTTGGTACGTTTATAGATGTTGATGTGGAATTTATTTGAGAATAGCTTTCCTCTTTCTGGCACCAAAGGGTGTTTGTTAGTACTATACTGCCAATCTAGCTGAGCATGTGAGATTCCAAATTCAAATCACATTATTGACCAGCGGCTCATAATGAAATCCAGTACAACATTATTGACCGGCTGTGCCCCCGGCCACTAATGACTCACTTTGGGTTAAGGTTGCTTGACATATAATTTGACATTTTCGAGCAGGTGGTGTGAAAATATGTTTGTTCAACATACGTCACCACGAATGCACTCCAAAAAGATAATGATGGAAGCCAATAATAAGTTCTTGGAGTTTCTGAACACGCTGATGGACCATGAAACCTACTGAAGATAGAGAAAATTTAATTTGAGACACTCATTACCTATACATGTACATCAAAGAGATTTTTTTTCGATATGCTGGTGGGCTAACTTCATCTTAAACAGTGGAATCAACGAACCGAACTCTATCTACACGTCCATTCATGAACACGGGTTCATAGAAAGTGAAACTACTATACTATAGTCAGACCTTCCTGTTCATGTTATCCTAGTCACTGCCTCTGTAAATAACGATCGGGACTAGTCCAACTTAACAAAAATAGTTTGTTCAACATACATCACCACGAATGCACTCTACCATGGTCTACGTCTGCTGTTAAAAGCCATCGGTACTGATCACAGCTTTGACAATAATTAAATACACTTTACTTTTTTTAATTAAATCGACATTGCGTAGATTAAATAAAAAAACCGCCCAAGCAGTGCCTTTTGAACACGAGCACTAAACCGTAAAAAAAATGAGCAGGAAGAGCAAACGAAAAAATGGATTTGTTAGGTTTCTTGTAGATAGGTACCGTTGACTTTTTTCATGTTAGAGGGCACTGTAAAGCGGATCCTGTGCAAGTTTCAACGGTAAGGATAGACTGACTCATAGTGTAGGCTCTCGTTAAAGAGCGCCTTTGCCACACGCGCATCTCGTGCGAGCGTAGACACGCTTACAAGCACACACTTAAACTTTTCCACTAAAGACTAAATGTATTTAAACAAAGTTCTTATTTAGTGATTGGGCGACTTAGAGCATTGCGACTCCCAGGTATTCGTAAAAGCAGGGGAAAACTTTTTGAACTTTATGGCCTAAAGCAACACATGAAAAATACAAACTTTAAACAGTATGTTGCAAAATATTCTAAAACTTTTAAAAGTGTGTGCAAAACAGCTAAAGCTCTTTATATTAGCAATAAAATAAAATCTGCTGATGATAAAATAAAAACAACCTGGCAAATAATACATAATGAAACAGTTAGGAAAAAACATCGTAATACGGAAATTAATTTAGAGACAGCACATGGCCTCATCAGCTCAGATGTAGAAATAGCTCAGGAATTTGAAAACTTTTTTGGTAGTATTCCCCTCAAAACAACTGAAGCTTTGAATTCCTCGCCCGCGCTTTCTGCTGCCTTACTTAGAACGAATGTAAAGGCATGCCCTTTGGAGTTTAGGTTTCAGCATACAAACCCCCAGGCTGTTATTAAAGCCTTTAAAGATCTAAAAATTAAATCTACTGAAGATCTCTGGTGAATGTCTGTAAAAGTCTGTAGATCTATCATTGAAACCATTGCGCCCTATTTAGCATTCATATTTAACACCAGTTAGACCAAGGAGTCTTTCCGGATCTCATGAAACATAGTAAAGTAAAATAGTTAATTTGTTCAAATCCGGTGATAGAGAACCCAACACTTATAGGCCTGTGTCAATTTTGCCAGTTCTCAGTAAGGTGTTTGAAAAGTTGATGCTCACTCAAATGTTACGTCACTCGAATAAAAATTCCATCTTTCATGAACAACAGTACGGTTTCACGGGCGTTGTACCACTGACGCTGGTGTCACCCTAATAAAAAACATTTTTAACGCCTGGGAAGAAGCACAAGATGCCATTGGAATCTTTTGCTACCTCTCTAAGGCGTTCGATTGCGTAAACCATCAGACACTTCTGCTTAAAATAGAGCACTATGGGATTAGAAATACCGCTCTTGATTTACTAAGATCATACCTGAAAGATAGAAAAGTTACAGTTTAAGTAAACGGCATAAACTCATTAGGATCTGAAATGGCAATGGGCGTTCCTCAAGGTTCGATATTGGGTCAATTCCTCTTTTTAGATTTCATTCCTCTTTTTGATTTACCCCAATTACTTCAAAATCAACCGAAGATGGTGTTATTTGCAGATGATACATCATTGATATTTAAGATAGACCGACGGTCACAAAATCTTGACGACGTGAATAGCTCTATTCTTCAGGTCCATGATTGGTTTACGGTAAATAATTTGGTACTAAATGGTAAAAAAACCAAATGCATTAAATTTTAATTACCGAATGTAAGAAGTAGCGAGTGTGACATCATGTTGAGCGGAGAAAAACTGGAATTTATTAATCACACGGTTTTCCTGGGAATCACGATAGACGAGAAATTACAATGGGGACCTCATATAACATCTCTTGCGGGGCCGCTAAGCTCGGCCGCTTATGCTGTTAGAAAGATAAGACAGTTAACAGATGTAGAAACCGCGCGTTTGGTCTATTTTAGCTACTTCCACAGCATTATGTCGTATGGCATTTTACTGTGGGGTCGGGCTGCTGACATTGAATCCATCTTTATTTTGCAAAAGAGAGCTGTCAGAGCCATTTATAATCTACGTCAACGCGAATCTCTCAGGGAACTATTTAAAAGGATTAATATTATGACGGTACCTTGCCAATTCATTTATGAAAATATTATGTACGTAAGCAAAAATCTACATATTTTTTATAAAATAAGTGATAGACATAATTTTAATACAAGAAATAAAGATAAAATAGATCAACAATTTTTCAGATTAGCTAAAGGACATACATCTTTTATGGGGTACTGTGTTAAATGCTACAACAAAATACCTTGTCATATTTTATTGCAATTAAATGAAAGAAAATTTAAAACTCATATAAAAAGTTCACTGTGTAAACAAGCATATTACAAATTAGAGGATTATATCCAAGATAAGAATGCTTGGAAACATGCTGGTCCAGCTCCATAGGACAATCTAGGGTCTAGACAAAATTAAACTTGTTGCTACTTTAATTGTATAGTTTATTATTTTTATGACATTGATTTACATTTTGTGATTAGGATTACTTTAACTCACACACTGACATATTACTTGTTTACATAATTGTGGAAATCGTATACTTTTACAGTGTTTGTAAATATGTGATCACAATGTATCTATCACTGAATTAACTTATTTAACATTGCTACGTTTATTAAATTCTTTTTACCTATTGTGGTAGAATAATTTTTATTATAGGTGCATCGTCTTCACATATAATTATATAATTAATGTATACAAAATATTGTAACACATTTTAAAAGAGTAACGGTGGAGTTTCTTGCCCATACGAAACTACCTTTTGGAAGGGGCGACTAGAATCAATTCTATTTAAATGTAAATGTTGACGTTCAAAAGTGCCTTTTATGTGCCTATTTGAAATAAATGATTTGACTTTGACTTTGAAGCAATCTGATACTGCTACCATCGCTCTGAGTCAGATTGCGCGTGCACGCGCAATGTAAAATCACCTAGAAACTACTTCTTGAAAGACTAAGTCTGAAACCGCCCTTAATAGCCGAACACATGCCCGTTAGAAACTTAACGCACTATAGGTACCAGACCCAAAAAGTATAAATAATGTATTAAAAAGTAAATATAAAGCATGCTTCAATATTGTGCAAGTTATCAAAAATTTTCAGTGTCGCTTGAACATTCGTTCGGCGAAAGACTTCGAATGGCTGAAGCAGTGCCGGTTCTACTTCAAGGAAGGCGCTGATAAGACCTAGATGTCAGTCACTGACGTCACATTAACTTATCGGAACGAATATTTAGGCTGCAGAGACAGGCATTTTATTACACCTTTGACCAACAGGTAACTTATGAGGCAAGCTTTTATGTAATTTATTTGTTAGACCAATTCTAACAAGTGAAAATATAAAAGTTTCGAATCGAATTTTAGAGGAATTTTTCGAATTCATTCAGTACTACTACATATTACCATAAGACCTATTACAGAGCTGTAATTTGCAAAAAGCGTTTGCGTTTATATTTACGTAAAGCGAATTGAATTTCACTAGCTACCTTTGATAGGTTCCACCATCGGGAAATCTCGTAACTGTATTACTCGTTAACCTAGTAAAAGAAAAAATATAGTTTAGTTATGCACAAATTTTTAAAACGTGCAGAGGTTTAAAAATTTGTGCATTGTTTTATTATTTAATGATAATAAATTGTTGTAAATAAATAGATAGTACGAAATCCACTACTGATAAACAGCAATAAAATTGGTCATTAAATATAATTCCGCGTCATCTACGAGTATGCACCTCGACATTTATGACGTGCTAGTACTGTGGGACGACTACTTTAAGTTCCTCCCAACCGTCGAAACATGCCAATCTCGCAACAATATCGACCGACAAACATTTTGTACGTTTAGTGGTGGCGCTGCTAGTTAAGGAAGGATGGTAAAACCAGTGCGTTTCATGTTAGTTCTCCATTTAACCACATGTATTACGTAAGTTTGTAAACGTTCACAGTGCTCCTGTAGATTTATGACATGCTAGTACTTCGGGAAAACCAAATTGTGTTGCTTCCGCCCATAAAACCTAAAGCAAAAACAATCCGAACGTCCGGGGCCCGCCCCTTTTTTTTGCTACCGCCCAAAATAGTATCTTACAAAGCAGAAAAAAAATCGTAAGGATGAAACCTTTAGAAAAATATGTCGTGTGTTTATTTATATTTTTGTCTTAGTCCTAGTTGTTCCTTACGATATGGCGTAAATTTCAAACTATACGTTGACGGCCTTCAGTTGCATATTGTTTAAGTACACTGTATATTATAGCTGTAAGTTTCCCAAATAAAATAAAATAAAATACATTTTTTTTTGTTAATTATAACTAAACGTGATATTAAGCAACAAAAATATAAAAATATCACTAAATTAACAGGAATTGGTTTCTTTGACACTACATCGTGTGCCTCAAACGTTATGATTTGTCTTATGCATTTACAATTAAAAACTTGTACAAAAATCATTCAAAAACTTTAGAGTACAAAAGGGCATCTGTCAGACACGAACCCAAGACCTTCCCCTTTCAGAAAAAGTGATGCTCTAAGTCTACTCGTATACCATCCAGATGAGCTAGTGTGCCACTACAAATGGCTTCCAAATACGCGTCCTGTATCGTCCCTCTGAGTGCGTTCAGCGACAACAGCACCCGACGCCCTTCAAAATAAACGCTTGCAGCTGCGGACAGATGTGGAACTACTAACACACGCATGAACCCTTTTGAAGGTCAGGGACAACTCATACGAGACAGATAGCGTTGATTTTAGTTTAATTTTCGTATTTTTGGTTTTCATTAATGATGACGATGATCTTTTGTCTAACCCTACCCCTTTTAGAGTTAGAATAAAGTTTATGCGCAGTGAGGGACGACAATATAAACGTAATCTGTTCAGTTTATGACTGCTGTGTTTCTATTTACCAAGTGCTTCCAAAAGCAATTAAGAAATATAGCCGGCTAAGTTCAGGCATAACGTATTTCACATTATTCGCTCACAAAATTAAATAAACATTATAATATAAATATTAGTTATATTAGTAGCCTAGGTATTCTCCTACTGCGGACCAAAGGCCTTCTCTTATACAGAGAAGGCATGAGCAATGAACACCACACACGTGCTCAATTGACGGTTTCAGATTAAAATTTACAGTCCAGTTTCTTCACGAATGAACTTATAACGAATAACTCACATTCTGGTATTTTGCACAGTTTCGAACCATGCTGTTGCGTGTAAAGCGGACGCCTTAACATCTGGGCGATCACGTTGCGACCTTTAAATTCAAATTCCTGAAAGCCTCTTAGTGTAACATGAAAGCCTAGTGCTTCGAATATTGTACGGCCTGGATGGATCAATACTGTCTCCCAAGCGCACGGCACCATCAAGCGGTTTCCATGACAACGATGCAACTAGAGTGAAGTACGCTTTACACATGGAGTTTGCTCCCACTCCCCGAGAAAAATATATATTACACCATAAAGAAATGCGTAGCCCGATTGAAACTATTCCATTTTATTCAGTGTTTAATTCTGCTCCAATTATAAGTCATTTCTCATTGCAATCCTGTTATTTTTCAAAAGATATGGGCCAATAAAATGTCAAACTAACCCTGAACTGCCCTAGTCTGAGGTGCTGCCCTCGATTAATAACACAAATATAGACTGAACGACACGGTTTACACAGACAAAATTTACTGATATTTATTCAGTGTTTTATAACGCTTCATTTTCATATATATTTTTTTAACTTTCCTATCAGAATCCTCAAGAAAACTGCTAATAAAGTTGGAAAACCTACCTTTACCAAGGACACCGTGCTTGAAACTAAAGATTCACATATCAAAGTGACTACAGAATGCAAGCAAAGGTAGACTTTAGCTCGATGTTGTTAGAAATAAATTTCCTACGGCACTATGGCAATACTTGTTACGTTGTTACGATCTCAACATTCCCGTATCACCCTTGTAATGTTCACGTGCTCCTAGTATTGTACTACGTATTTAAGCTGACTGAGACTACGCCGCGCACGAGGTTAAGTCTAGATCAGGTACAAACGAAAAATATTTAGACATACAATAAAATACAATACAATATTTATATAAAATATAATACAATATTTATCTCGGACATAAAGAACTGCTTTACCAATTCAAATATTTTACTATACGCAGATGATATGAAAGTTCTTAAGTCTGTGCGTACATTATCTGATGCCGAGCTACTTCAGTCAGACCTTGACAGATTCTTTTCATACTGCAAAATAAATAAGTTACAACTTAACGTATCCAAATGTTTTCACGTAGTATACACACGCCGGAAAACTACCATAGGTTCAGGATATACTCTAAATGGTGCAAACATAAGTAAGGCAAGCAGTATCAGAGATCTTGGAGTAGTACACGACAGCAAATTACTTTTTGACGAACACATAGAAACCATTGTCAAGAAAGCTTTCAAAGCCCTGGGCTATATTACTAGAGCTTGCTCCAGCTTTCGGTCTCTAAAACCAGTAAAAGTCCTCTACTGTTCCCTTGTGCATAGCCACCTCGAGTACGTTTCCCAAGTCTGGAACACTCAATACGAGATTTACAAATCTCGTATTGAATCCGTTCAGAAGATTTTTTTACGTTACTTGGATTTTAAAGCAAAGCAACTCTCAGTGGACTAGGAATACCGTTGCAAGCGATACCATTTCTTACCGTTGAACATAAGACGTAATATTAGTGACATATGTTTTAAGAATATTTTGGAGATAGTCATGAAAGGTGACTACTACATTCTTCGGCTTATGGATACCTAATGGAGTAATGGTAATGATGGGAGGTTGTTTATATGTGATTTAACTGTTTTGATATTGCACTTAACTTTTATAACACTATAACTTTTGTAACTTATTTATGTTTTTTTTTCTTTCTTTTGTTTTCTCTTAGTTTGTAAATCGCTGTTAGCAAAGATAGTCAACGCAAGGTAAAGTAACTAGATGTATATAAGTGGAAGCTTGTAATTAGCAATTTTTTTTAACCTACGAACTATTTCTAATCCTGTTATTAGTCTGTAAGCTTTCTGTAAAATAAAATAAATAAAATAGTAACTTAACAAAAACAGATTTGGTTATCCCTCAAACTATAATTAGGTATTTTTATTTTATTTTAAATAATAACATTATAAACACTTTGATACATGAATTTATGACATTGACGACCTTATCTTGAATTGAATCACTTGAGTGCATTATCAATATATTTTCTGTTTATTACGATTTCGTGATCCCGGTTAACTTTATTTAAAAAAAAAACCATTTTAAATGATAAACTGGTTACTTTGTGTTAGGTATATTGCGGTAAATAGACGATATAATACAGGGGGCTGTGAAATACTATCTATCTCCTTTCAATACAAGCATTCAGACCCTTTTTACAAACTAAGGGCTGATTTTTCAATATTCAGATAATTTTTATCTGAGGAATAATTAAGGTGGTTTGACAATAATAAGAAAGAATAATCTTAAATTAATATAATCTTAAGTTTTTAAGAATAATCTTAAACACGTAGAGTGTTAGTTCCGGCTCCAAGGAAACGGATCTCAATATTCCGCACCTATACTAGGAGATCATGATATTAGAGAAGGCGTCAAGGGTGAATTGTTGCAAACAATCTCGCGCCTAAAGTACTTACTTGACTTCTGCACTACTTTCACGATGGGAGATAATACTCTAACTAATTCTTTTTGAAGTCTGGTGTTTGTAAATGAAACATTTATGCCCGTTTTCACTGACTCATTTGAGAACTTACTCTTAGAAGCTGACATAATTTATCTTCTCTTTATTATTTCTACAGTAAGTAACCTTTACTTTTATTGCAAAAAAATGTGAAGGTTTGCCTCATGCTAGTCAAATCTATAAATATATTCGTTGAACCAGGACCCGATGAATACTAGGATGTAGTCCTCAGTACCCTCTAGACGTGTAATATTCACACATCTGTACCCCGAGTGTGAGTTTTTTCATACAGAAAACGCTACTACTACGTTTCTGTATCGAGTACTAAATGTACGAAAACGTAAAAAGCGCCCCTAGCGGAAAGTATTGTAAACCGAACAGCGAGTGTAAGTTTTATAACGGTACTACAATAGTTCGGTATTTTAAACGTGACGTACATAGTAGCGTTTCGAAGAACATTTCGCGGGTTGTTGCGAGTGTGAGTTTAAATTTTGACGTTTCTAACAGTGTTCAAGCGTTTGTAAACGTAAACGTTATAGTAAAGTCACTCACTTGCTGTGGGTCCGGTGAATCGTTGTTTATATTAGTTACGGTTGTATTATTTGCGTGTAATTTTGTGGTAAATTGTGTTAAATGATGACAGCACGTATTTTTTTCGCCTGGAAAATGATGATGACTGCTCATTATCAAGATGAACGGAATCATTTCCGAAAACAAAGAGCCGAATTTCGTGCCTGTTTTAATCCAGTCAACGATCTCAACGATACTGAATTTAGGAATAGATATCGTTAATCAAAGGAAGCCTTTCTATTTCTTTGCCAAGAACTAGAAGAATTGACAAATTTAAGGTCGACCCAACGAGTTAAACTTCAAACCAAGGTAAGTATTATATCTACGCACTATTAAAATACTTAATTAATTCCTTGTAGGCGCTTTTAGGAAACTAGGTACATAGTTTTAAATTTGTTCATATTTTTTAGGTACTCGTCGCTCTATTCTTTTATGACACAGGCTCGTATCAACGTCCTGTGGGAGTAGCCAAAAGTCTGTCTCAAAAGATGTGCAGTGGGGTACATTCATGAAGTGACCCAAGCTTTGACTCATAATTTATTGTTGGAAAAGTATATACAATTCCCAAAAACTCGTGCTGCTCGACAGGCAGTAAGTCAGAGGTTAGTACTTATTTATTTTAGCACATAAGTAGGTACCTACTCAATTACAGAACCTAACAATAATAATTAGAGCTAAGTAGGTATAGTATTAATAAATTGTTACAGATATTACTCAAAATTTGGAATACCTGGTGTTATTGGGTGTATCGATGGGAGTCATTTTAGAATACATGGCCCGCCAGTAGAAGAGGAGCATTTATACTACTGTAGAAAACATTATCATTCAATAAATGTACAAATGGTAATAATTACTTCTACTGATTTATTCTGAAATGCCATAATGAGCTAATTACTACCTATTCAATCGTTTTTAAATCTAATTTTAATAACTATATTTTAGGTGTGCGACAATGATAGTAGAATAATAAATGTCAATCCTAAATTTGGTGGTGCTAACCATGATTCATTTATTTGGGAGAACAGTCAAGTCAACAATTATATGCAATCTTTACATGCACAAGGTGAAATGTGTTGGCTGCTAGGTATGTACCTATTCACTGATTTTTTAAACATTAGTAAGTATACACCTGTGGTTGTGAACTTGTGTTTTATTCCTATATGAGTGACATTTGTTCCAACTAGGAGTGTTTTGCTTTAATAGTAAGTATATCTGTTAACACCAACATCATTAGGGGATTGTTTTTTTTAAAGTTACATATACATAGTAATTTCATTATTTCAGGTGATTCTGGATATCCATTGCGCCAATGGTTAATGACACCATACTTAGAAGCCACTGCAGAATCTTCAGAAGCTATATTTAATCAGCAACATATAGTTGCAAGAGTTCTGATTGAAAACACATTTGGTCGACTGAAAAATTGTTGGGGTTGCTTATGCAAAGACAGAGTATTACATTACAGGCCTCAAAAATGTACACAAATTATTCAAGCCTGTTGTGTGCTCTATAACATAGCGTTAGATTATGGTGTACCTGAACCGGATGATTTTGGTAAGAATATATATATATATATAATATATATTACTTGGATACTACTGGGTGAATAAATCAGCTGTTGCATAGATTTTTGTTCACATAACTTGACAAAGGGTATGGAAAAGCGATTCCAGGGTTGATCCCATCCCAACTTTTATGTTCATATTCATTAGTACTTTCACCCCCTAAAAGATTACCAATGAATTCAGTCACCCAGCTTTTTATTTATATCTACAAACTCATTTTTATTTTCAGGTCAAAACGAATGTGAACAACCAGCAACAGACAATGTCAGATATGACAGAGATCAAAGAGCAACCACCAATTTAATCTGAGGAAGAGCATTGCGTGATCAAATTGCCCGACAATTACATCGGTCATTTCTGCATACATTCAAAATCTAAGCCTTAATTAATGTTTTGAATTTATTAAATGTAAGTTGTGCCAGAAAGCCTTTTAAACCGTTAAAGATTATATTGAGGACAAAAAGGCTTGAGGTTGAGTTGCTCCAATTTTCGGCATTCTGAATGTTGTTTTTTTATTTTATTTTCTGTTACACTGACAATTATTGATGATTATTATATGCACAAGGACTTGAATACTTACCTTGAGAAGTATTATTTATTATTTTAATTATTGTGAATGCGAAGATTAAGTGAGTCATTACTTTTTTTGTTTTCTCAGTTAGTTTTAGTCATGATCTGGCAGTTTTTCTTTGGTATTGTTCGTCGAATCGGTGTTCTGAGTTGAGCTGCACGATTACTGACAAATCCATGCACTGACTGGACTGGTCCGCTCAATCTGTATGGTTTTTCCTCAAAATACCGTTTCAGACACCAATCTACATGGTCTTCACATATCTGACCAAGATTATATCTGGACTTTAAAAGAGACTGTGATCTCTGAGTTTGTTTCGTCCTTTCTTCTCAGAGTTGTCAGATAGGAAACGCCAACCTAATCTAATTTTTAAAATATGATGGATGTGTAAAAGTGTTTGTACAAACCTCCTTAGAGAAATAAAATCGTTTATCATACATATTTTTTCCAAGTGTTTGTTTAATTCTACCTATGTGTAGGTATACCCGAACTACGTTAGTCCATACATAACACATTTAAATCATTAGAAATAATGAAACACTGACGTCAAATAGAATTGTTATTTGGTCAATAAAACATACTTTACACATACTAATGGTAGCCTTTATTTACAATATAAAATTACCAAACGCAAAAAAATAATTACTAATATCTTTATCTTTAATTTCGCACACACACAAACATTTCTTCAGGTTCATAGAGTTATAAACATAGGAGGCAAAAATTATGGCGTTTTGACAACAATGCACAAACTAATGATCCTTTGTGAGAGACGGGTCCATAATACTAGGATACCCTTTGTGAGGGATCACCAGGCTCTCACCGCGCATTAAATCTGACTAACATTACAGTGGTCAATTTTTAAACTCAAGACGACAAATTATGTATTGATGAAGGAAATAAAACATAACAATTTGATCGAGATGTAATACGTGTGTAATGTGCATGTGGAGTCCAAGGAGAGGTAAAATGATAGTGTGAGTGTGTTGGGTGTTTACAGTCAACCACCCGATATTATTATATTATCGAAATCGAAAGTAATGAAACACAAGCGCGAAAAACTGATGGCAGAACGAATTTTAAATAGTTACATGTCGCCCGCCATTTGAATGATGACATGACATCACACCACTTATTTCACATCTCCCTTACTCACTACACGGTAAAACGAAATAGGAACACCTCATTCATAAAAAATATTATTCGTCTAAATTAAGTAGGGCACGCATAACCCTTGTTAACATGGTTGCGATAAGATTTGTATTTTAGTCGTATTATCTCGCCGAAACCATTCTAAGTTCAATATAGGCAACATAATAAAAATAACAAAACGTTCGGCATACTATCAGACAAGTGACGATACGAGCTGTGATTCGTATGACATACTTCGACTCACACTCAGACCATTTTTAAATACCATCGCTCATTAGTTAGCTCGATTAACTTGATCGTCACGTATTTCGTGATACGGCAAGAAACTCACACTCGGGGTACTGAACGCCGGATATTCACCTGTATGCACTCGTGCGACAGCGTTATGCATATTTTGCGAGAGGGTATGCGACAGCAGTATCAAGCGGACATGCAACACTCACAAGCATTACTTATGTGTGCATCATACGGTTTCTGTTTTACACGTCATTTGTAGTAGAACTTTTGTGTGTGCACTCGAGCAAAGCTGAAGTTTGGATCGGCTTATGAACTTTTACCGTGAAAATTAACTGTCATGGGAGACTGCACGTTACCACGTTATTTTGTCTGGACTTTAAAAGAGACTGTGACCTCTGAGTTTGTTTCGGCTTTTATTCTCAGAGTAGTCAGATAGGAAACGCCGAACTCATCTAGTTTAAAAAAAAATATGATTGACGTGTAAAAGTGTTTGTTCAAACCTACTTACAGAAATAAAATAATTTATCATTTATCATGAAAGAAGGAATTGAGCTGAAGATTTTTTACTTTTATGGGTTATATAACACGATTTTAAACTGATCAAATATAATTGTCTAAGTGTGGGTGTACTATAAACCTCTAACTATTCCTTCGGGAATATAGGGGCGATGCTCTTTTATGTTACGTGTTGTTAAAAGTCTGTGTTTCTCAACTTAAACACTAAAAGGAACCGTTTCATAATTAAAAACAAATAAACATATTTTGAAGGGAAAAAAAATCGCCCGTGATAACCGTTGTGTGGAGTATGTCAAAAAATCATAAATAGTTAGTACTATAACCACTTGTAAGTATATTAACGTTTTCCCTGCCGTTTAAGAGATAATTAGAATTTTCATACTAGCCTCATATTTCATAATGCCTACATTTTTCTGCTGCATACTAATAACAAACGAGACTCTTCAATACTGTTTATGAGGAACAAATAAGAACACATGGTATGGAGTCACGGGGCGCATCTGTTGCCACGGAAATAGTACGCCTGCCAGGAGTACTAGCAAAACATGAATCAGAAAGAATTACTAGCTAATAAATACCCAACCTGCTTCCTTGTGTCCTGCCAGGTGGTGACTTTCACACGGTGGATTTATTAGGAGAACAATGAAATAAGTCAAATAAACTGTGTATAAACATTGAAATTGGAGATTGTCTCTAGCTCAATTAATGAGGCAAACCCCTAAACGGTTTAGGCTGTTTCACGTTATCTCATTCTTTTACACCGGGGTCTATATCGACGTTTAGTCGATGACTATCTAAGATTACAATAAAATTCACGAAAATATTAAGTACTGAAGAGGAATAAAGGACCACCCACACCTAGAAAAAAAATTAAGGAAAATAATCGCGTTCAAATTTATGAAACTTTTTACTTACTACTTACTTTTAACTGAATAAAACCTCTCGTTATAAAAATTGATTGGGGGAGAAGCAAATACAGAAGAAAATATTGTAAAGGAAGAATGGTGGTCAACTTGTCAATTTAGGTTATACTTTTAAGCGCTTAAATATTCGCCGTTTTAACCGACTTCAAAAAGGAGGAAGTTATAAATTCGGCGAACTTTTTTTTTCTTGTATGTGTACTCCGTTTTCCCGTGATTACTGGATTCATTTACGTGATTCATTATTTGGTAGAGGAAGCTCGCGGGTGGTCCCATATCGATTTTATTTACTTCGTTTGGTTATAGTTTTTGAATTAGCTTGAATATAAAGTATTTGATGCATTTTGTGTATATTCTATTGTTTACATTGCAAGTAGTCGTTCAAGTACGAATTTGTGTGGGGTAGGTACCACAACAAAAAGTATAAAAAAATAAGCTTCTGTGAAATATAACTTTAATTGCGGAAGTCGGTTGCAAAACAAAAATACAAAACTAAAGACAGTAAAGCAACCGACTTCTGAAATTAAAGTAATTTTTCACATTGTAGTGTTTTTTTTTGAAAGATGAACTAAAAATATCCTGTCACGTACCCTGCATTCTTTCAGTATAGTTACTCCTAACTTTTAGAATTGCATTTTGGTGACTACTTCACTCTTATAGAAAATACCTACAAATAGTTTCATTAGTAGAACCTTTGTGTGAATAGGTATATATATATATATATTATTGTATTAACCAATAATAATTTGGTCAGAGGTAAGCTGTTATTTTATAAGCATTACGGTGATACTTTAACTTAACAAATTGGATATTTTGTCTGTAAAGGCACACCAAAGTTGACACATTTGCCTTTTCTTTATTTTTAATGATTTATATTTTAATATAGTGGCTTTACAATTCCATGGATTATATTTTTTATTTCTTGATTTTCAAGACATTTGGTGTATCTACAGCACTTTATTTTTATCGTATTCATTCCATTGTGTGCTGATTGATATATCAGGACCATGTACCACGGCCAAACTGTTGTTATCAGGTTCGATATCGCATCCCCTGAAATACTAGGGACTCAGAATGAATCGAAGCTGGACTCATGTTATTGGTTTTATAGTATGTTGTTCATAAAAGTTCTTATTACAACGCTCGAGGGATCAAAATTGCAATTAATAAATTCATGCAAACTGCAACAGAACTCTGTTAGTGCCCCCGTACAATGAAGGAGAATGAACACAAACTGTTATTTCGATGACATTGCAAAATCTGAATACAAGTATTTTGGATACATTGGATCAGTCTGGGATAATTTTAGGCCTGAATTTTGTCTTCTTTAGCATTGAACGCGAAGTTCAATATAGAATGAGCTTGAGGTAAGGTTAAAGTTATGTTGCTACGACGTGACTGACGTCATTACAACGGCAGCTACGCGATCGTAGCACTCGTAGTTGAATGGGTAGCTAAGCATTGTCTTTCTTCCCGTGTGTGAATCTATCAAATTTCTACGTTATCATTATTAGTACTACAGCAGACCTCAGCTGGACAATGAACTCTACAATATAACGCCATTTAAGTTGATTCTCCGTTACGCTTATTACTTTATAAGTTCCTAGTGTCAAGCTGGACGTATCCACGTGGACTGTGCCATAAGCGAGTTTGCTTGTAGATGATGTAGCTCGTTCTAATCACGTACCCAATTTTAGTGTAAAGACAAACTGCATTTATGCAACATTCAAGGAGTCATCACCTTTTTACAATAGGAGACTTTATTTTCAAACTTTACGAGTAAAATTAGATACACCCCGCTGACCTTCATAACCAATTAAAAGCACGACTACGCCCAAATTAAAGCAACCCTAGCATAAGGTGCTGTGACCCCTCCCAACGCCCACGCGAATGTTAATGGGCTACCAGGACTACAATACCTTTGAAGAGTTTAAATTAAATTGACTGCATCGTACTTTACACCTACCTCGGTTGCCTGTATAACGTACAATTGAGGACCTTGAATGGACGTATATTATAAGATCTGTGAATAAAATGTTATATAAAAGTTAAGCTTAATCATAAATCAATCATCACGTACATTTTATTTATACCAAATACTGTGTTGTTATTCCCTAGTCAAAACACAAGGCCGAAACATAAAAAGGCATGATTTAGATTTTTCTGTTTGAATATCTGATAAACCATTTACATTTATGTAAACATTTTCTGTGTCACTTTCCGTATAAGTAGCTCAGTCAAACCAGAATGATATGGCGTAACTGCGGAATAGTAAGCTGTTTTTTTACATACAATGGTGTATCCAAAAAGTCACCTTCATGCTCTTTTCCTTCTACTTCGTTGGTCTAGTGGTTGTTACTTATACCTGAGTATGAGGTTCTGGGTTCGATTACCGAGTCGGGCAAAGTGTTATTCAGTTTTTCCATCTGGAATTTCTCTGCAGCAGCCCGAAGCTGGATTTGTGCTCGCTCGGTTGACGGCAATAGGCTCACCCTCTATAACATGGTAACAGCCGGAGAAAACTAGGTGTACTATGTACACCTCTGCTTTGGCAGAGATATACACAAAAAATAAAAGCAGGACAGGAAAGATGAAGAATTTACGTGTGTATTTGCCGAAGGACCACCATTCAATCATTACTTCGCCGAATTCACACGTAAATCATTTGTTTTTTTGGTGAAGATCATCAATACCAAGTTTCAAATTAATCGGACAGCGTATTAAGATTCTTGTTTATAAATGCAGGAAGGCCACGTCGTTAGTAGGATTGTGCGCTAAAACCGAGTCGTTTCGCAATTTTAATGTTACTAGGAGCCCATAAAGCAGCTGAAGATTTAAACAAAGGGAAAGCATGGCCGAAACACGTGGACAGCTTACCCATGCACATGCGTGAAAATACAAAATCAATGTCACGCTGGGGAAAAGAAACATCAAACTAATAATAACAAAAGGGAAGAATTTTTATCACTAAATGTAGATATTATTTATCATTAACACTTAACCGGTTGAATGCCGTAATAACAGAAACAATTCAAAAGTGATTGTGTCTCGCGTCGATCCACGTTCCATCATACAAAGGGTCAATCACTGTTAGAGGTGGTGGTGACAGGGCTGTCAGATTCCCATAAAAGAAAACGGCTGCTGTTTCGTTTTGGTATGCGTGAGATTGTTGTACGCCTGAGTACCCTCACGTCTTCAAGTTGGTCGTGAGTCTCGTATGACTAAACCAGTCGCCGTCAAACGTAAGTCATCTGCGTTAGAGTTGGGCATAATACATTTATATTAAATTACATATAGTAATGAAATCTTTGTTTTGTCATGTCGTGAAAACCGTGGGAAGAAGGGGCAAGACGCTAGTTTCAAATAAATTTAGGCTCACGGATGTTGAACACAACGTGAGAATTATAAAAGTCTCTGTTACTGTGTGATCCTAAAGTTCTGTATCGTTGAAATCCGTCGTTGTTGCGAATAAATGAGAATAATAATAATGATTAACCATGCTATTTTATAGCCTATGAAAAAAAAAAGTTGCACTTGCACTAACTGTCGCAATTAGTGGAGTAATATGGGGCAACATTGCTCCATAGTGTTTCACTTCCTCCAGCAATAGTATGCAATAATTGTCCGTGTGACTACAGCTACTAACTTTAAATAAGTCAATTTCAGTAGGTAAAAACAATAAAACCAATTTATGTTACTCGTCCGTAAATCGTGGTTCCTAAGGAAGCTTACCTGCATGCTCCTCGACAGTCCACCAGCCTGACCGGGGAGCAGCGGAACTTCATTCTTATGCCGTCATTCGAAGAACACCTTGCACGGCAAGTCTTTGACGTTTACTATTGCTGTTTTTCACTTACCTGAAGACAATAAAAGATTTCGATGCTGAGTTTGTATCATGTTAACATGAAATATTTATTGCGCAAAAAGCTAGAAATGGATTCGCTTTACTACTGCAAGATATTCACATAAAATACTTTAAGAATAATTCTACAAATCAACTAAAGAAGATTGAGCTATCTGAAGCGTGTGGATGGCATTACGAGCATTACATGTAACGCTTGCGCTGATCCATCGCCTGTTGGATTTATCGCAAACACAAAGGCTCTCGCAGTCGAATACATACAGGATTGTCGTTGAGTTTGTATGCCGTCCACACTATTTGCATTTTATATATTACCTACACGATACATTAAATTACACGTTATACTATATACACTCGAAATGTGAACAATATATGGCGGACAGTACTGACAGAGATCTGACACTCCCCAAGTTTAACGCAATAGCTCCAGAAATCAAAACTATTGAAAAAAGCTCTCGTTCGTCTTCTTGGGTCTCCTGTCTTCGAGAATTCCTTTCCCGTTTTTATTGAGGAAAACAAACAAAATTTCAAAGACGTTTCGGAAAGATTGTTCCAAATTAACATGCAATCGGCCTTAACCCTAATCCGTTATTGCTGTTTCGGCCCTAAATTAACATACTTCCTTCGCGCGCTTCCCATTTATGGAAGCACACTCACCTTTTAGACAAAATGGACTAAATTATTCGATATACATTAACTTCGATTTTAAATGTGGCCATGGACGACCGAGCTTGGATACATGCTACTCTACCCATTCGTATGGGCGGCCTCGGCGTCCGCAAAATTTCAAGTGTTTGTTTACCGGCTTTCATATCTTCGGTCTACGGCACTGAAAAATTAATCAGGAAAATCCTAGCCCCCTCACTGATTAATTTTGATGTGCCATGTTTCATCAAAGCTATGCATGCCTAGAGACTCGCTTGTCCGAATTCAGATCAACCCGATAATCCATCTTCCCAGAAAAAGTGGGAAGAGCCGCTTTGCAGAGTAGTGCCGAACAATTTACTTAACACGTCTGCTACTACTGCGGAGCGTGCGCGCCTGCTTGCTGTGGGTAAGTCGGGTCTTTGGCTTTATGCACTACCGTCGTCGAACATAGGCAGTTTGTTAGACGACACTACTTTCCGCCTCGCTGCTTCCCTACGACTAGGAGCTCCTTCTTGTTCTCCCCATCGCTGTCGCTGTGGCGAAGTTGTCAACAGCCTTGGACACCATGGCCTGTCTTGCAGCCGAAGTGCGGGCCGCTTAGCTCGGCACGCGAATATAAATGACATCATCCGACGAGCTCTTGTCACCGTCGGCGTTCCAGCTGTATTAGAACCTAATGGCTTGGCACGCGACGATGGCAAGAGACCGGACAGCATGTCCTTATTTCCTTGGAAGGTGGGTAGGCCTTTAGTGTGGGACGCAACGTGTGTCGATACTCTTGCGCCATCCCATCTTCCTGACTCGGCGTGCTGTGCTGGCGCTGCTGCTGCCGCTGCGGAAAACCTCAAGCGGCGAAAGTATAATAACCTTATCGGTAATTATATTTTCGAGCCGTTTGGGGTTGAAACCCTCGGGCCGGTGGGGTCCGAGTGCTCACGGTTTGTTCAACGAAATCTCCCAACGGCTTGTTGACACTTCCCGTGACCCAAGGGCTGGCCTTTACCTTCAAACTCAAACTCAAAGCATTTATTTCAATTAAACCATTTACAGGCACATTTGAATAGTCAAGTGGTCGGTCAGTCAGAAATATGAAGCTAGTTGCCCATTCCAAAGCGTAGTAGGTACCTATGGAGAAGAACGGGCAAGAAACTCCATGGACACTCTTTTAAATTATATTGTTACATAAATATTAGTTACATCATTAATGTTGAATATAGGTATGCAAAATACGCGCATTGACGTGGAGTTGCGGACACCAGCCCGTATTATCTATCTAGGTATAATTATATGTAAGAACGATGTAAATAAGACGTAGGTACACATTGAGTGTCCAGTGTACAGCAAATATAAATTTAAACAAAACAATCCATAATAAAATAATTAAAATAAGTCGTGGTGGCTAAGAGATGACCAGTCCCAACTGACAGCGCCCGTTCACGAACATGACGCATGGATCAGCACCATTCAGCTCAACCATTTTGAAGGGAGCTAAATGATCCAACACACGCGCCACCGTCAGTGAGACATTTGAGTGAGCATGACATCTATCAGCCGCCAGGGCACATTCAAGTCAATGAAATACTTTACCCGGTAAATGGTAGCTCGATAGTACATAGTATTCACACTTGTCCTATGCAATTATATAATACAAAGGAGATTGAGAATATACAAAGCAAAGGTAGTCTTACAATCTGCAGCAGCTCCAACAGTATTTTCAAATGTTAATCAATTAGTTGTGGTTGTGGAGCAGGACCAGCATTGAGCCAGGCCTTTTTATCAGCGATATAATCCCCCAACTTATAATATGCGTTTTTTTTTTGTTTTTTTTGTGGTTGGTAAATCATCAAATAACTTCTCCCGCTCTGGACAGAGCAGGAGGGCGTGTCAGACTCTTACTGACTAAAACCCACCCGTGTTCCTTCAGTTGCCTGTGCCAGGGGCCACGGTAACCCTCTTGGACTTTTCCGCAACCCTAGCAGGCATCGGTCCTAGCAAACCCCGTCATTGGTGCTGACATCTCTTTGAGGCGCGCGTGGAACACAACGCGCCGTCGACCCGGGCCTGGTCCTTATCGAACGGCGAGCTGCCCATTGCTCGCCGTTCGCAAGCCCGCGCCTACGGTGGCCGGGAATCAGCCTGCGATTCCCGACGCCCAGGGCGTCTCCTGCGGCGGCTAGGGGCGTGAGGGCGCAAACTTTGCCTCTCCCTCACGCGTTCCGCCTCCTCCTTCGCGAACATTACTGCTTCGCAGAAGGAGGTGACGGCTTCCCAAGCCCTCTCGCTCCGTACCATGGCCTGGACCAAGGCCGGACGCGAGAGATCGCCACCGCCAATCGCCTCTACGAGGACACGGCGGTGCTCCGCCCAAGCTGGGCAGACCTCCACCGTATGCTCCACCGTGTCCTCCGGGCGATCCACACAATGGTGACACCCGGGCGTTTCCTCCCGCCTTATCCGGAACAGGAACCTCCCGAAACAACCGTGTCCGGTGAGGACCTGCGTCAGGCGGAAGGTGAGGACGCCGTGGCGCCTCTCTAGCCACTCCTCAAAGAGGGGACTTATCGCCGCAATTGTGGCGTGCGCAGCGCTGGGTTGCGTCAATCGCACTCTCCATGCCGCCCTGAGATCCCGCCGGAGCTCTGTCCGCTGTACCGTGATTTCTCGCGGCAGCGGAGCTACGCCCCGGCGTTTCGCCTCCTCGCGCCACTCCCAAACGTGCGCGAGGACTTTTGCCTCCAGATCCCATGGCGGTAATCCGGCAAGGAGGCTCGCCGCCTCACCGGAGACCGTACGGTATCCCCGGACCAGCCGGATGGCCATGACCCTTTGGGGCGCGTTCAACCAGCGGGCTGGCCGCCGCCTCAAGGAACGCGCCCACACCGGTGCCCCGTAAAGGGCCATGGACCGCACGACCCCCGCGTAGAGCCTCCGGCAGGAGGCGTTTGGCCCCCCTAGATTGGGCAGGAGCCGCTTTAAGGCAGCCCCGGCCCTTTCCAGTCTGGGAGCCAAACGTCGGAAATGCTCCACGAAGTTCCACCGGCTGTCGAGGACGAGTCCCAGGTACTTCATCGTCGACTCGACGCCGATGTGAACCCCTCCTACCGTTATTTGGGAACCCGACGGTGGCGTGTTCCGAGGACCATGAAAACACATGGCCTCGGACTTGTGCAGGGCCACCTCGAGTCCCAATTGCCGGATCCTCTCGACGATTGTCGCAACCCCGCGTGTCGCTAGTTCGGCCGCCGCCTGGTGCGACCTCCCCTGCGCCAGGACTAGCGTGTCGTCAGCGTAACAAACCACGCTGACGCCGCTGGGGAGGTCGGCGCGCAGCACCCAGTCGTAGCCGATATCCCACAGATGCGGCCCCAGGACCGATCCCTGTGGGACACCGCACGACATCTCTTGCCGGTTCCATACTCCCTGGTGACCGGGGTAGATGACGGCCCTGTCCGTCAAATAGGCCTCGACCACACGACAGAGGTAGGTCGGCATCCGGTGATACCGGAGTGCCTCCCTGATGCAACTTCAGGGCAGGGTATTGAAGGCATTGGCGATGTCTAGAGACACCGCCAAGACGACCCCACCCCGGGCCACAGCATCCCCCGTCGTGAGGGCCCGCACGCGCATGATGGCGTCCACCGTAGAGCGCCCCCTGCGGAAGCCAAACTGGCTCTCCGCCAAATCCGGCCCCACCCGCACCAGCCGCCCGACGAGGCGGTCTGCAATGACTCTCTCAAAGAGCTTGCCCACCTCGTCGAGCAGCACGATGGGCCGGTAAGCGGACGGAGAGTCCGCTGGGCGCCCCGGTTTCTTGATGAGGACCAGTTTCCCCGTCTTCCAACGAAGTGGGAACTGGCCCCTCTCCATGCATGCGCTTAGGAGCCCCCTTAGTCGAGGCCCGAGAGCCTCCGAGGCCAGGACCCAGGCTTTCCCAGGTAAGCCGTCGGGTCCTGGGGCGGTATTTTTAGCACTCAGCCTACGTACCGCCACTCGCAGCTCTACCTCGGTCACCTCCGGAGCATCGTCGTCGTCGTCGGCGGTGTGGTCCGAATGTAGCACCGCAGTAGGCGGAGCCATGGGCGGGGAGATATGGTCCCGTCTAGAAGGGAACAGAGTGCTCACCATGTCCTCCACGAGCTGGGGCCGTAGACTCTGCGTCAGCGGGGGTGCCCATGGGCGGAGCTTCTCACGCACCAATTTGTAGGGGCGTCCCCACGGGTCCCTGTCCAGGCATTTTTATCAGCGATATAATCCCCCAACTTATAATATGCCTGGCTGCATAGTGTGCGTTAAATGATAAATGATTTTATTTCTGTAAGTAGGTTTGAACAAAAACTCTTTTACACGTTAATCATATTTTTTTTAAACTAGATGAGGTCGGCGTTTCCTATCTGCACAAGCACTTGGTGTTCCACTCGCAGCCTTTGGACCAATTGAGTCGCCGTTGCATTTGGTTGAGCTCGCGCAGTAATTTGCAAAAATCGGTCCTGTCTGGGGGTAGTGATGCGACTTGGCCCCCGGTGCCTCTCCGCTACTTCACCTGTGGCATGATAGCGTGTCCACAATCTTGAAATTACATTTTGGTGGGTCCCTATGGCCTCAGCAACATTACGCTGAACAGACCCAGCTTCCAGCATTCCCACAGCTCGTAACATCTCCGCCCTCGTCAAATGTTGGCGTTGCATGGCTACAATACCTCAAATTTAACTTTATCTTTCGTTTAAAAATGAAAAAAAAACTGTAACTTAACGTAATTCGTATTGTTTTCTAAATTTTGCACAAATGAAAATTCCCTGTCCTACACATCAAGACATTTTTATGCCACCGAAACAAAAGAATTTTCAAAAATTTGAATTTGGAATTAGTCTGAGATAAATTACAAACAAATCGGTGTATAAAAGATTCCAATGCGGCCAGTACTTTTCGAGTTATTTAATTGAGTATGAAATATCCCTAGACCGTGTTGATGTGTGTATATGGCCTTAAGCCTTATATTAACACGGAAACTTTTAATAAGTATGTTGCTACTTACTCTAGCATTTTTAAGAACACTTGTAAGGCAGCCAAAGCCTTATACATTAGCAACAAGGTCAAATCAGCAGACAATAAAATAAAGACTGTTTGGAAAATTATCAATAATGAAACGAACAGGAACAAAAAGCATAATTCTGATTATACACTGGAGACGACACGTGGTCTTATTTGCGATACTTCTTTGCTATCGCTCAAGAATTTGTAAATTTCGTTACCAGTATCCCAATTAAAACTACTGACACTTTAAATTCCTCGCCCACGCTCGCTTTTGATTTAGTAAGGCGAACGTTTCGGTGAATTTAAGTTTAAGCATATTAACCCCATAACAGTAATAAAAGCTTTTAAGCAAATCAAGATCAAATTGACTGAAGATCTTTGGGGAATGTCCATTAAAGTCTGTACATACATAATTAACACTATAGCGCCTTACTTAGCCTTCATATTTAATTTGTGTGTGGATCAAGGATGTTAGATTGTAATGGAACGCAACCAATTTTAGTTAACGTTCGTGTCACGGGTGGCGCTGCCTCGCTTCCCGCTTTTGTGTCTGTCATGTTATTCTGTATTCACTCGCTGTTTAATAAAAGTTGTATCAGATATATATTCTATTATTTTCTATAATCACGCTAATTCCTACAAAGGAGTCTTCCCGGATTTAATGAAATACAGTAAGGTAATACCACTTTTCAAATCCGGGGACAGTAAAGATACCAATAATTATAGACCCGTATCCGTGTTGCCAGTTTTCAGCAAGGTATTTGAAAAGGTAATGCTTAATCAAATGCTCATTCATTTTAACGCCAATAAAATCTTACACAATCAACAGTATGGTTTCACCAAGGGACGTTGTACGACTGACGCCGGGGTCACCTTATTAAAACACATATTTAAGGCGTGGGAAGAGGCCCAAGACGCCATAGGATAATAATTTAGTAGTAAATGGGAAAAAAACTAAGTGTATACGATTTTCTTTACCTAATGTCAAAAGTAGTAATTGTGAGATAGTATTGAATCAAGAGGAACTAGAATTCGTCGATGAAACTGTTTTCCTGGGGAATCACACTCGACTCGAGGCTACAATGGGGTTCTCATTTAACATCTCTGGCGGGACGGCTAAGTTCAGCAGCATATGCTGTCAGAAAAATCCGTCAATTTACCGATGTAGATACCGCGAGGCTAGTCTATTTTAGTTACTTTCATAGTATCATGTCTTACGGTATTTTACTTTGGGGACGGGCTGCAGACGTCGATTCTATTTTTATTCTGCAGAAAAGAGCCATCAGAGCCATTTATAATCTCCGCAGGCGCGATTCTCTAAGGGAACTGTTTAAGGTTACGTTGGTGGTGAGGTTGTTGGTTCTTGACGGTACCTTGTCAATATATCTATGAAAACATCATGTACGTAAGAAAAAATGTACATCTTTTTACTAAAAGAGGTGATAGACATAATTATAGTACCAGAAATAGGGAACTATTAGTTCAACCAGGTTTCAGACTGGCTAAAGTAGACTCATCTTTCATGGGGTACTGTTTAAAAGGTTACAATAAAATACCTCCCCACATACTTCCACTGAATGAGATGAAATTCAAAGTTTGTATAAAACGTCCTTTCTTTGGTATTGTTCGTCGAATCGTTGAGCTCCTTGAGTCTAAGTTGAGCTGCACGATTACTGACAATTGCGTGCACTGACTGGACAGGTCCACTCATTCTGTGTGGTTCTTTCCTCAAAAGACCATTGCAGACACCGATCTACATAGCCTTCCCATGATCTGACCAAGATTTTGTCTGGACTTTAAAAGAGACTGTGACCTCTGAGTTTGTTTTGGCGTTTCCTATCTGACTACTCTGAGAAGAAAGGCCGAAACAAACTCAGAGGTCACACTCTGTATTTCATTAAATCCAGGAAGACTCCTTGATCCACACACAAATTAAATATGAAGGCTAAGTAAGGCGCTATAGTGTCAATTATTATGGATGTACAGACTTTAATGGACATTCCCCAAAGATCTTCAGTCAATTTTATCTTGATTTGCTTAAAAGCTTTTATTACTGTTATGGGGTTAATATGCTTAAACTTAAATTCACCGAAACGTTCGCCTTACTAAATCAAAAGCGAGCGTGGGCGAGGAATTTAAAGTGTCAGTAGTTTTAATTGGGATACTGGTAACGAAATTTACAAATTCTTGAGCGATAGCAAAGAAGTATCGCAAATAAGACCACGTGTCGTCTCCAGTGTATAATCAGAATTATGCTTTTTGTTCCTGTTCGTTTCATTATTGATAATTTTCCAAACAGTCTTTATTTTATTGTCTGCTGATTTGACCTTGTTGCTAATGTATAAGGCTTTGGCTGCCTTACAAGTGTTCTTAAAAATGCTAGAGTAAGTAGCAACATACTTATTAAAAGTTTCCGTGTTAATATAAGGCTTAAGGCCATATACACACATCAACACGGTCTAGGGATATCTCATACTCAATTAAATAACTCGAAAAGTACTGGCCGCATTGGAATCTTTTATACACCGATTTGTTTGTAATTTATCTCAGACTAATTCCAAATTCAAACTTTTGAAAATTCTTTTGTTTCGGTGGCATAAAAATGTCTTGATGTGTAGGACAGGGAATTTTCATTTGTGCGAAATTTAGAAAACAATACGAATTACGTTAAGTTACAGTTTTAATTTCATTTTTAAACGAAAGATAAAGTTAAATTTGAGGTATTGTAGCCATGCAACGCCAATATTTGACGAGGGCGGAGATGTTACGAGCTGTGGGAATGCTGGAAGCTGGGTCTGTTCAGCGTAATGTTGCTGAGGCCATAGAGACCCACCAAAATGTAATTTCAAGATTGTGGACACGCTATCGTGCCACAGGTGAAGTAGCGGAGAGGCACCGGGGGCCAAGTCGCATCACTACCCCCAGACAAGACCGATTTTTGCAAATTACTGCGCGAGCTCAACCAAATGCAACGGCGACTTAATTGGTCCAAAGGCTGCGAGTGGAACACCAAGTGCTTGTGAGTGACCAAACTGTAAGAAGGCGACTGCATGAAAGCAATCTACGCTCTCGTAGACCACTCCGGGTCCCACTTTTACGGAGAGGCAATCGTGGACGACGATTAGAATGGGTTCGGAACCACGTGGACTGGGGCCGTGAGCAATGGTCCAATGTGCTGTTCACGGATGAGTCCAGGTTCGGCTTCCTTCCAGATTCACGAAGGACGCGTGTTTTGCGAGTTCCTGGACGATGGAGCCGTCTCCAGAACCCTCAGGAAGTTCACCCATACCAAGGAGGAACAATTATGGTTTGGGCAGGAATTCGTCTTGGAGGACGGACGGATCTCGTTTGGGTGCGGGGCAATATGACGGCAGAACGGTACGTCCAACAGGTGCTGGGGCCCGTAATCTTGCCTCACAGAACACAAATGGGGCAAGATTTCCTGCTCATGCACGACAATGCCCGGGCACACACGGCGAGAACGGTAGCAGCTTGGTTACATACACACAATGTTAGGGCCTTTGAGCATGCGTGGGATATGCTGCAAAGAAGAGCTCTGAAGGAAGTTCCTGAAAATCTGGCTACAGAAGATCAACTTTTTGCGCACCTCAGAGGGACATGGGACAATATTCCGCAGCAAGACATTGACAACCTTGTTCTGAGCATGCCGAATCGTTGCCGATGTGTGATGAACATCATGGGCGCTTTCTCAGACTACTAACTTCATGTTTATAAACACAAATTAAACGATTTTTAAATTTTTTTCAGTCTTTACTCACAAATTCAAAGTTAATTCATATACGGTTTCCGTCTATGCTTCATTTTTTTTTCATAAAATCCTGAAATTTAAATCGAAGAACCTTAACCATTATTAAAAAATGGTAGAATATTAAATAACGTATCTTTTAAATATATACATGTCATATAAATAATTAACACATTGATAGTAATTCGCTTTTTTAAAAATATTCCTAGACCGTGATGATGTGTTTAGCTCAAAAAGTATTTCCCTCCTTTTCCTAAGTTTTAGTTGCCCAGTCTCTAAATAAAAACTTAGGGCTGATACTTTTAGTGTTCTTCTTAAAAGAATAATTGAACTCTGTTTGGACTACCGAAAAGAATTCTTTATACAAAATATTAACTTTGTTCATTGTAAGGTTCTGATTACTTAACTTACAAATTAAACTGTTATTAAAATTATTTAAGTTAACAGATGTTATTGGTCTGGATTGTATCTGCAGTTTTTGTATTAGGATGTTGGACTCAAAAGTTACGGTTTGACCACTGTGATCGGAAGGGAGATAATTAACGATGGCTTTATCTAAATAGTCGCAGCAACAAAAAACATTTTCAATGCAAGCCTTGGCCAGAGGCTTAGCATTGCCATACAACGTGGCAATTCCGCCAGTCTCTTGGGTACTTTACCAGTCGCCAGCGATGCAGAGGAATTTTTCGACGCCATATTTTAATTTGTTAATAGAAAACTATTAACAAATTACCTTTTCTTGTATGGTAGTTTTATTATAGGTGCATCGTCATCACTTAAAATTAATGTATACAAAATATTGTTACACATTTTAAAAGAGTAACGGTGGAGTTTCTTGCCCATTCTTCTCCATACGAAACTACCTTTTGGAAGGGGCGACTAGAATCAATTCTATTTAAATGTAAATTTTGACGTTCAAAAGTGCCTTTTATGTGCCTATTTGAAATAAATGCTTTGACTTTGACTTTGACATTCCTTGGGGCCTCCATATTATCAGGGAAGCGTTTAAGAAGCAAATGATACCAGCTGACACCATTGAGGTCATGATATCTTCCTCATCAGATAAAACTGTCGAACAGTATTCAGTAGCACTCATAAATATCCGAGAGATATGCCTTTACACTATTTTTGTTCAAGTTTAAGTGTCGCCACCTTTTTCCCACTCCTGAAACTCACACAAAAACAAACGAAATAGATACAGCACACATGATGTTTTCTTCGCACGTACACAAGAAATTATGCGCAACACTTTTGTGCTATCTTATTGTACACATGCTCAAAAGAGTCGAGTACTAAAAAGTATAGATACAGTCACTGAACGAACAAAATAAAAAAAAACAAAGTCGCCATCGCTATTAATAATGGCAATCCACGTCTTTTCAGTTCGTCATAATAATAATACATTTTAAATGCGAAGACCCTCCACAACCGCGAGGTCTGCAGTCTCAGGGAATATTTTTTTAAAGCTGAAATAGGTATGCACCGTGATGTGATCGCTGTTGACAAGGGGCTCACCCCGCTCTCCATGGCTAAAGAGAACTGGCGCAAACCTGTAGTACTTACTACCGATTACCGCAAGGAGGTATGGCAAAGCACGGAGCTTCACGGGCGCTTCTACCGGACTCTTCATCAGCCTGGTGTAGACTTCTTAGCGTCCGTATCCTGGCTACGTTTTGGTGACCTTTTCAGGGAAACTGAAGGTTTTATCTGTGCAATTATGGACGAAGTTATCTTGACGAATAACTACCATACATATTATGAAAGACGGGAGGGTTGACGTGTGTCGGGCATGCCACCGTCCAGGTGAATCCTTCAGACATATTATTATCTCTGGTTGTTCTCGTCTGACTAACGGCGAGTACAGTACACAGGCATAACCATGTAGCCAGGATTATTCACCAGCAACTTGCTTTAAAATATAAACTTGTGGATACTGAGGTACCGTATTACAAGTATGCGCCCGACCCAGTTCTCGAAAATGACCAAGCCACGTTGTACTGGGATCGGTCTATCATTAATCATTATTGACAGGACTATTTTCGCCAATAAGCGATCGATTAGCGCGCCGCACAATGATTATCGATGGTACCATTCCACTTGAACTTCGTGAAAGCTGAGAAAGAGAAACAAATTAAATATCTCGACTTAGCACACGAGGTTGTTGACATGTGGAATGTGAGCTCGGCTGTCATTGTGCCGATTGTCATATCGGCCCATGGCCTGATGGCCGAAAGCTTCGATAAACATCACTCGAAGCTCTCGTTAGACGGTTGGATCAAGGGCCTGATACAGAAGGCAGTACTCCTCGATACGGTTCGTATCGTGAGGAGGTTCCTGTCTCTGGAGCCCTAACCATCGGTAGCTTGGACCCTGCTCCCGATACCGGCGGACTACTATTTTTATATTTTAAATGTTTTTTTTTATAAAAATATTTAAAAATGTATTTATATGTATGAAAATAAATAAACGGAATGATAATAATAAATTGTTTATTGATACCAAATACAGGGGTAACATACATAATTGAAGCTCTGGCTCCTGAGCTAGGTAGCGACCTGTGTTACAGTTGCCAGTGTCTTCACCCGATTGTAGTACATTTCATAACATAGTCTGTGCAATAAATAAATTAATTCAAATTAATAAAAAAAACATGGTAAAATAAAAGAAATGAAAGATGCACGCAGCTCTTTTGGTATGCAATAACTGTGCATATGTGTGTGTGGGTGTGTGTCTGCGCGTGTGAGTGTTGAATTCAACGCAGCCACAGCCATCACATGATTTTGGCATAGAGACTGGTAATCTGAGGTAACGTAACGCAAGTGCGTCTCTGAACTCTAATGGGGATCGAAATTGTATTTCTTGGTTGGTATGATAGATAGTCAATTGGAGGATTTTGTTTTCATTTTTATTCGAAATTGATCGTTCAATCGTCCTTCTCTTGATAGGGCAGAGTTTGACCAAGACGGTATCGAAGAATTCGTCATCGAGAGTGTATTTCCCTTTACAGATTCTTTATATGCGTCTTTAAGGGATTTATGATGTTAAGAGAGGTCCTTAATATGTGTATTTTCTATCAACGCACTTGAGAGGACTGCACAAACTTTTTTTTAAACATACATAGTTTATACTTTGGTTTGAGCGAAACTAATTATTTTCCCTGCTTGTTACACTTAACTATGCACTTATTTTTAATTTCTGGATCTATCGGGAAACTGAAATAAATTTTATTAATTGTTGTAAAACAGGTTCTTAATATAATTTATTATTTAGAACAACTAATAATTATCGATATCCATATCTCAACGCTGCGCACCACTAATGCATCGTTTTGACTTGCGTCAGTCATTAGGAGCACGTCAAAAATATTTCACAACTAGATACTTAATTTGTAAAATCCTTTAATATTATATTTAATGCAGTGAATTTTTACTTACCGGTGGTAGGACATGCCACTTGCCCTAAGGTTTGTTGTTTTTCAGTCGGGGGTTACCTGGGTGAGGATCGTACGTTCCCGCGACCCCCGGCGTAGGTGTGAGATGAAACACCGGGGTGGTTTTTAGCCAGTAAGAGTCTGACAGACCCCGCCGCCCGCCCCAGGGCGGCGGACATTCATGAGGATTTTCCACCCCGAAAAAAAAAAAATCTTTGTTGTAATTGTTCTATTTTTGCAATTATGGACGGAACAATTAGGCATTTTGTAAAAATACGAAATGCCACTACACGTTCCGATGCAAACATATGACTTAACGGTGCTCATCGCTGTCGCGCTTATTTAGGCTCAGTTTGACCGCATGGAGGCGGCATGTGCCACGCCTCCAAGCCATATCCCTCGATATCCGTGGTAGCACTACATACTCGTAAGTGGTGGATTTTTGGTAATGGTACGACAGTACGACCTTCGGTCGTACTGTCGTACCGCGGCTTAGTGAAGTGAAATCGAGTGACAGAATAGATAGAAATTAAAACAAACTAATGGCTAGGGCGATAGTAGATGGTAATGTTAAATTATTTACTAAGATGATAAGTTTTAACTGTAAATCTTTTAAGAGGTCGGTCGAGTGGTAAAAATATTTACGATTTTTCAATCCCTAAAATAATTATTAGAGTTTCTTACACAACGATTCAACAATGGCAGTCCATATACTTCACTCAAAATAGATCTGCATTGTCATTGACCATACATTCTGATGTAGTGACGGATCCTCTAATTAAGAGGTTCTATAAAGGTATCTTCAAATTACGACCAAGCCGCCCTAAATACAAAATATATAATTATATATAATAAATTTTATGGAAAGATTGTAACCTTTACAAGAATTATCACATGACAAAGGAACTAAAATGTTGGTAATTCTTTTAGCTCTTACTAGTGCACAAAGAATATAAACCTTATCTATACTTAGACCTAATAACATTAAATTATCTGATTCAGCATTGCGATTGTGTAAAGATCTCACAGTAAAATCTTGGTGAAGTGATTGTGGCTGTAGCTGGCAGTGTCATCCCACTGATGCTAGGGATCCCGCCAGGGTATATATGTTCTGTGCTAGGGATTGAACAACGTTACATTTACAATCGGCACGGTTGGCGCAGTGGTTAAGCGATTGACTGATGCGTTGCGTGGCACGGGTTTTGTTCCCGCACGGAACAAATATCTGTATGGCCGGCAGATAGTTGTTCTGGGTCTGGCTGTTTGTGTATGTGAGTTTAAATGTTTGTAAACGCACCCACGATACAGGAGAAATTCCTAGTGTGGGATACGTTTAAAAAACAAAAATAAACATAAGTAATCCGAGATTTTAATAATATGTTTTATACTAATTCTATTGATAATTTTATATTATTTCAAAGCCAGTATTCCAGTGTCATATCGTTACTATTTAGGGTATTTTTTAACAAAATAGTAACTAGAAATTCCCAGATCGGATGACCTCAAAACAATAAATTCAAACCTGTCGATTGCGGAGTAATCCACTGTTTGCTGCAGATTAAATTCACTCAAATCTAACGGCTCTATCCCAAATGATTCTTTTTGCTTGACGCCAGCTTATAGAACGTTGCATCTCCGTTGGAAACCAGGCCAAAATCAGAGTTGTCCGAGAAGCGTGTTATAGTTTAATTGTTATTGCAGCCTAGGTAAACTGCCATATGAAAATCCATAGTCCAAGAAAGGCGAAGTCACTCAGAAATGCAAAAAAAGATAACTAGAAACACAGCCAATGATATTTATTTAAAAAACCTCAAGAAATCACAATAAATAAAATTATGATGCTGTCACACGTAGCACCACAGAGTACTACATAAAATAGAAATCGTCAATGCTGACCACGGAGCAAATACAAAGAGGAGATGTTGTAATAAGGTTTCTGTATGAAACAACGGGTGACACTTTACGGGGTGAGGGGTGATCAGATCCCGCCCACTTCTTTATTTTACATCTACTGGTCAATAGCAAAACTATTCGCTCGTCCTGTTGATTTTACTTTGTAGTTATGTAACTATCTCACACTAGATGTCACTACATGCAGAATGAAGAACTATTTTAATAAATTACGCATAAAATTACTGACAAATGAAATGTGATGCCATCCATAGCATCAGAACGTCTATCCGAGTAGTTTTTACAAGATAAAACACCACACTTCATTCTTTTTTTCTTCTAGCGCAAATATGCTGTAAAAACGGAACGTTTACAGAGCTGTGCACAGGACGAACGCCAACAATACACTGACTAAGGCCACGCCTACATGATGACGTCAGGACCTAGTTGAGAATCACAGTGCACAGTTGCTTAGGTCGTCTCCTCTTTGTATTTGCTCCGTGATGCTGACTGACAAGAAAGGTTATGTTTATGGTGCATGTATTTTTATGGTACATTTATGTATGTAGGATTATTTATTCTATCGTAGCATCCAGTCTGGTTGCATTTGAATGATTTACATGTATGAATCACCGCGCTATCACATATGTGTCTTGAGCTACACTGAAAGGAAATGAGTGAGAGCGCAGATTTGGTCAATCAGTGCGGTGCCTCGTTCTCGTCAACCAACCAGCGCCCGACGCAAGGTCGAAGTCGTATCAGTGAGCTGACTATATAAGTTAAATAATGACACTGTACGTACGTCTCTAAGATTGGGAATAATTAAGGCACGACGATAAAGACATTTTCGTTACGGTTCGTTCACATTTCTGTCCTGGTATGTTGTGGTGTGATTTTAAAGAAATTTCACGTCAACACATGGTAGATAACTTATTCATCGTGCTGAACCCTCACTCTCCACGCGAGTTAAAAACGCACTAGCACGGTAAAAAAATGGTTTATTTGAATATATTTTTGTTAACCAACTAATAATATTGTTTATAACTGGAATGTGATTTACGGATTGAACACTGATAATTAAGTCGGTAAAAAAATGCTTTATTTGAATATATTTTTCTTAACCAACTAATAATATTGTTTATAACTGGAATGTGATTTACGGATTGAACACTGATAATTAAGTTTGCTAAAACAGTTGGTGTTCAATAAAAAGTTTCAAACATAAAGCTGCATCAAGCTTCTATGCGTCTAAAATAAATTCAAATTGCTTTTAACTTGGTTTGAATTTGATTGCTTTTAACTTGGTTTGAACGAGACCTCATCTGCTTAGCCTTTTCCCAAATATGTTTGGATCGGCATCAACCAAAAAATACAAAGTAGCTGCGTTAGTTGGACGCAACGTATTTAACAATTGTTTGTTTTTATTTGGTACTAAGTCAATAAAGAATACGGCGAAAAGCTCAAAACGTTTCAAAAAGTGATTAACGTAAGAATTTGGGGTTAATAACTTCTTGAGCCTCGTTTTTTTGGGTGTTTCGATGTAAGGTCTACGTTAAAGTTTCAATGTAATCAGTCAACGAGGATTTAGACCGGCTACTCACCAGCATCGGCTTCCGGTATAGCTACGGTCCCCACTGATTTTCCCCACACAATTTTCTACCGTACAAAACTAAGGTGAATACTTCGCTTGTGAGATCTGGGATATCGATATTTTACATAATTAATAGAAATAACTAGCTGCCTCCTTTGATGTCCATCATACAAAAAAAAAATTACTTTCCAGGTTTTTAACCCATTGCTAGAGCCGTCCAGGTGGCTACAAACTGGTCGGAAAAAGTAGTTGGCATCTCAAAGAGTTAACAATATTGAGCTGAAATATGCCATCGGCCTGTAACACCTTTAACTGAAACACAGCAACGCTGTTTGTTGGCAAAAATCTGTAAGAAGTAGGTACTTCTCCCTAAGCCCTATTAAATTGGACATAAATCATAACTGGCGAAATGTGGTCATACTATAAGTTCTACTCTGCCTAACCCTTTGTGGATTATAGGTATGATGTTTTTGTTATGTTATGTAAGCTGATACTTTCCTGGACGAGGTCCTTCAAAAAACACAAAGTAGTAGCATTATGTATTTTCATTCATTAGTGATAGCTTAAATTTAGCGGCCATGTTCTGTCCTTCCATAGAGTAATGAATAGATATGACTAATTTCGTTCCGTACTTTAAAGCCTACATAGAGCTGCAGTATTATATACAAGGTGGAGACGACAGTACGACAATAATTTAAACTGCGTATATTACGGGGCGACATCGTCAATGTTGACCGAGTCCCCTTAAATAAAGAGAAAAAAAAAAAAACTGCGTATATCTAATGATGTTCCCAGCCTGCATAAAAAAATTCAATCAAATATATCCAATAGTTTAGGCACTATAGCTAGTCAAAGATTGGCAAAACCCATAGTCGGCCCATCACTGCTATTTAGTTTGTTTGAAAAAATCACTTTTGTTATTTCGGTGTTAGGATTAATTTGATAGTTTCAAAATACTCCTATGCATTAGTATTGCCAGTGTTTTCATTTATTGTCGTATTGTTGTCTCCACATTGTATAAGGCACAGTTTGATAACATTTTGGATTCACTATAATTATGTATGTAACTCACTCTTCATGACTTTTATATCGACTAGAGGTGAATACATAAGATGGAGTCGATTGACAAAGGATTAAACGTATTAGGGTCAGCACTGACAGAGCAGCAAGATGATTGATCAGTTTTACTTGATTATTTGAAATTTGATAACATAAATTTGATAGTGGCTACAGTGGCTAAGTGTAGTCAGCGAAACCAAATGGTCCTGGGTTCGAATCCTGGTAGGGGCAAATGTTTGTATGATGAATATGGACATTTGTACCCGAGTCATGGATGTATATTTATAATATGTATGTATTTACGAAAAAAAAAAGTATTTAAGTAGTGTATCAACCATCTGGTATCCATAACACAAGCCTTAAGTGCTTAACTTGGAACTAGATGGTGCTGTGTGCAATGTCAGACGATATTTATTTATTTATTATTATTATTATTATTTGATAGTGAACTTAAAAACAGCAATGATAAAGTTGAAAAAAACGTGCAAAATCGAATTCCGTGCAGCATGCGTTTGCGTATATCACGCTCGCTCTCACGCTTCGACGTATATGAACAGTCGCCGCCGCAAAATGTGCGTTAATACCCCATCTAGACAAGCTTCTGAGAATAGTTTTTAAACCGTTTTTAATTATATTGAGTATTATGTATGTTATTATTCTAAGGTGATGACAGCGCATGTGAGTATCCGCAATACTGCACGAGTGCGCGCAAGGTTCTTCTAACATCACTGTGTGCATTTTGCTCGAGCATGCTCGAGCAGTAGCCACTTTGTTTGCTCTGACCCCAACCTTACATACAAGTTGACACACGGAAAGACTGAGATTATGAGTACAGAAAAGCCGAAATACAATTGACTTAAAATAATAATAATATATATAATATTATCTTAATATTTATGCTTGATGTCGTTGTTTTTTTTTTACCTCTCATGTAGCGGTATCTACATCGCCACATGCGAGCTGCGCGTCATACTGACGTCACGCAAATCCTGCATCGCACAAGCAGAGTTTACCGCGTGACTAGCATATATACAACTTCCCGACATCAATCATTGGGACATTTGGGACACGACACCCGTCTGATCGGAAGATCCTCCCTTTTCTATGGAGACATGAGTAAACTTTACACTCTGTTCTTCGTACCTCTATACCTACATTTGGACGATCATCCCTTCTGCGTAATGTTATACGTCCAGTAGCCAGTGCGACCAGACGTGTGTAAAACTCTCTCAAAAAATTAATTTATCAAATACAAATACCATTCACCCTAGCTTGGACCTTAAAACTGAAAAGTGACAGTGCTAATTATCGTGCTAATTGATGTGCAAAAAGGACTTTTGTACACTACTACATAGTAACAGGGCGGCGAAGCGGTGCGTGGTCAACAAGCGGCGCTCTGCACCCCCGCGGGTAAAAGAGTCAAACTACATTTTTGAACCCGCTCGCACTCTGTGACACCGCTGCGCGCTGCAGCCACGAACGCAAATACCTAACTTTCAATTTTGGCATCTTAAAATGTACTACTCATAACAATGAGTGTGGTGCGATCACCTAGCGAAAAAAATAACACGTCGAAGGCGGTAGCTGCAACTACATCGTCAACTTATCCGGACTTGCGTAAATTAGACGAGAATGACGATTTACAAGCCATTACTTTACGCAAAAGAAAAAGGCCTGAGCTTGACCATGAGTTCAATGATGAGATAACCAAAATACATACGGAAATAAATAGGCAATTTTCGTAAGGACATCTTTGCGTACTTGGAAAAACTTGCAAAAACTCAGTCGGACAATATGTCACAAATACGACAAGACTTGAGTGATCTTAAAACGGACTTACCCAGCATTAAGTGACATAACCGAGCAAAAAGTACAACAAATCGAATCCTAAATGTCTTCCCTGAAAACAGAACCAACATCCATGTTTAAACAAGAAGAACTACTTCACGAAATGCGCGACCGATACGACCAACAAAAAATATAAATAAAGTGGGAGTTTTGGAACTAGAGGACACAGACAAGGCAGATCAGGAATAATAATATCTCGAAAAACAACAAATACAAAAAGTATTTAAACCTCTTTATGGCGACAATAAGTGCCCTAACATCATCAAATGCCTGCGCCTAGGAAAATACAATGCAAAATAAGCCTGGAATCCAGTGAAATAGCTCAACACATACTACGTAATAAGGACAAGCTCACTAAAACAAATATAAAAAAATATTCTCAGACCAAACACCCAATCAACAAAAATACCTGATCGGTTTAAGAACAGACCTAAAGCGCCGTCAAAAAAATGGAGAAACCAATATAATTATAAAATATATTAAAGGACTACCTACAATCGTGAACACCATATTTCCAAAAACCTAATATCCACTGTAACCTTAACAATAACCTGTCCAAACATAACAACGTATCAAGCAATAGACAATTACTCTCAACTTAACACCGACGCGCAAGCCCTTAAATTCGTGTATATCAACATACGAAGTCTATCAAAACAAGGGAAAATGGATGAACTTCAATGCATCTTGAAAAGCACACCCCACATACTTCACCTGATTTTATTGAGTGAAACGTGGATTACATCTGACTCCGAAGGCTCATCACCACACATACCAAACTATAATCATCATTACAATTACCACACTGATTGGCGTGGCGAAGGGGTATCAATCTTCGTCCACAACGACCTTGGACACAAAGATATTCAACAAAACTACATTGATGGCAACAATTATCTTTGGACTTTCCTGGAAAAGTATGCGCTGAGCGTCGGCATTATCTACAAACCTCCAGATACGAATTGCAAAAACTTTATAGAATACTACTCTTCACAACTCCAACAGAAACGACGATGCCTTGCTTTCGGCGATTTCAACCTCGACTTATTAAAACCGGATCGGACTACGATAACCTACACAAATATGATCAAGGAGATTGGATACAAAATACTAAACAAAACAAATAAAAAATATTCAACTCGGACTACCGGTACCACTAATACAATATTAGAACATATCTGCTCAAACCTCTCCAAAGACAACTGTCACATGGCTGTCATTGAATCATCCTTATCTGATCACAACCATATATACCTAGAACTAAAGAAATTCAAACGACCACCTAAAAAAATACATAACTACATAGCCATTGACTACACAAACCTATACCAAGATGTCTCTAATACCAACTACATAACAACAAACGACGACAACCAGGCTCTAGAGAGTTTTACAAAGGATAAAGTAAAGAAGAACACAAAAAAGAAATCAAAAATCCTAAACCTACCTAGAGACGATTGGATCAACAGAAAAATTACGAGGGAAATTGACCAGCGAAATATACTATGGATGAAATCTAAAAATGATCCAGACAATAGCGACTTAAAAGCTGATTTTATAACAAAGAGAAACGAAGTGCAACACTTTATGAAGAAAGAAATACGACAATATTTTTTTAATAAATTCTCTGAATGCAAATCAAATCAAAAGAAGATGTGGTCCCTAATTAACTATCTATCTAATAACAATCCAGTCACCGCCTGCAACATACCATAGCTAAACGTAAACAACGAAACCACTAGCGACCCTATCGAGGTATGCAAAACTTTCAACAACTTTTTTGCGTCCGTAGGGAAGCTCCTGGCCACTCAAATACCACACAAATTCCACAATAACTTAGCATACACAACAATTAACAATAACCCTAATACAAATCAGTTAGATTATCTCACGCCTTGTACTAGCACTGAAATCATAAGAATAATTGATAATTTGGATCCAAGTTGTAGCTCAGTAATTGATGACATCAAAAACCTAATAGCGGTCAGTTCAACAAATTGCATCAATAACTGTTTTAAGAGTAGTACATTCCCAAATACCCTCAAAATTGCGAAACTCAACCCTATATACAAATCCGGCACAAAGACAGATCCCGGGAATTACCGACCCATATTGGTATTACCGGTACTATCAAAAATGTTTGAACAATTAATTTACACTATACTAGAAAAATACCTAAACGATATTAATTCCATTTATGATCGGCAGTTTCCGACCCAAATCTAACACTTTTTGCGCCATAATTGATTTACTCACCACCATTAAAAACAAATATTGACAAAAAAAACATTGCGCCGGTATTTTTATTAACTTAAAAAAGGCTTTGACACGGTATCCCATAAAATTCTATTATTAAAGCTAAAAAGCATTGGCATCACCGGAGAAATGTATAATATCCTCTCCTCATACCTTGACAAGAGGAAACAAAATAATAGTTAAAATAGGAAACGCGATAAGTAGAGCATCTCCCATAGAATTTGGTGTTTCCCAGGGATCTCTGCTATCCCCCCTCTTATTTGCTATTTATATAAATAACATTAAAGATTTAGGCTTAACTGGACAACTAACTTTGTACGCCGATGATACTTGCCTTTTCTACTTCGGTAACAACATAAACACCATTGTAGCTGACGCTCAAAAGGACTTGGATATATTATAGAACTGGTTTAGCTCTAATTTACTTACCATAAACGCATCAAAAACATCGTACATTATATTCTCAGCGAAAAATAAGAATAATCTAGACCATCCAGCCTTACACATAAACAGCACTAAAATCATCAAAAGTAATTGTGAATAATACCTCAGACTTAGGTTAGACAATATACTCACTTGGTAAGCACATATTGATTACATAAAAACAAAAATAACATCGCTAATGGGATCAATGCGCGGGAATATCAATAACATTCCAAAAAAAATTCGCTACAATATTTACAACTCATTAGTTCGCTCACACATAAATTACCTAATCGAAATCCGGGATGCGCCACCAAATCTACGATTAAAGATCTACAAATAGCTCAAAATTTAATAATTAAACTTCTATTCAACTACGATTATCACACACCTACATCAGATGTAGGTGTGTGTAGTTCAGATTCTGAACTATATAAACACACCAAACGAATGAGCATTCATCAACTTTACACATTCAATTCCAGCATTCTTAATAGAAAAATTCTCAATAAAACCACACACACACAATTATCCTTTAACATAAAAACATCCAATTAAAGCCAAAGAAATCCCAACCAAATACAGACCCACCCCCCGCGGACGCAATATGGCAGGAAACGTATAAAATACGAAGGTGCACAACTCTATAATAATCTACCAGCAGATATCAGGAGAACATCCCCTTTTAACATATTTAGAGCCAAACTCAATCAGTACGTCACTAACAACACAAAACTATTAAGTTAACGACATATTAAGCTAGTCCTGCACATAAAATGCAACAACGTGCCTACCTACAAAAAAAAAAACATGGCTCCTGGACTACACTTACCTTATTTTATGTATTTATTCGCTATTTTAGAATAAATAAAGAATCTTTAAACCGAATGTTGCTCTTTGATAAACGGGTGTAATTTCCGTTGAGTCAGGTGCTTCTGTGGGGTGCAAGGGGGGGGGGTGGTTATGCACTGCACTCTATCCTTGTCTAGTCTAAGACCGAAGATATTGAGAAATACAGGCAGGCACTAGTTTTGTAACTGCGTCCCAAAACCTATTCTTTATTCATACAGGTATCTAGCTACGTTAGCAGCAGTTCAGCAACAACTGCTTTTGATATTTTTGATAACGAAACTCTAATGCCCGTGATCATAATTTTAATTGAACTTTTCCGGAAATTTCGGGTGGGTGGAGGAACAAGGAAAACCAAAAAGATTTCGTTTCCGCCCGGGATCGAACCGGGGATCTACTGCGTGTAAGGCAGACGTGATAACCACTACACTACGGAAACTGCGAGATTCTAAGTCAAATTTAGCATGCACTATCATCCACACCACATTGTGGTGGTAATGATAATTATATGTTTCAACGTTGTCGGATGTATCTGCACGTGGTCATGGGCAATTCTTAGAAACTCCAGTAAACAAAATTATTTTCTACACAAAACCAACATTGAAACCTAAGTAACCACAAGATAGCCCTCTATCAAACACTAACTATTATATAAATATGCAACCAAACTTTCCGAGCCATTACGCGAACGAAATAGTAAACAAACAGTAACCCACAGGCTAGAACTACATATTTATGAGTTTCTCAGTAGGTACATGGTATACTCATACCTGCTTACATTTGTGTGAACACCCAGTTTAGATGTGAGACTATGGTTTAGATATGGCCACAAAATTTAAAAAAAGATATGCACGAGAAAGTTTGATTATTTCTCTCGGGAGTGTTCTAAATAAATATCAAATTTTTTCTTGTATTTGAATGTGTGACTCTTCAAACAACTCAAATACAAGAAAAATTGTGATAGCCCTCTTAAATAAAAAATAGTTGGCAATTATTTATCTGTCTTCTGTTGGATCAGTCTTTTTTATTCAATGTTGGATAATTTTAAACAAATGGAGAAAAGCAATTGAACTCCTTCCCAGGGGCTCCACAGATTTAAAAGTACAGTTTGCATATAGGTTTTCATTTAGATAATTTAGGGACATGAATGAAAATGCTACTTTACTATCACGTTTTTATCATATCTACTTAAAAAAAGTTTTATCTATAAGCATTTCAGTGTCAATAATAAAATAAATCATTTGTCAAATCAAGGTAGAGCGACCACCTTCATGTGACTACTTGTGAAAATTTCTTACTAGGCATTAGTTTAAATTAGGAAATCTAAGCAATCCTACATTTCCCTTAGGTATCAGTCTAGCTAGCACCAGTGGCCCACAGTCTTCAACGACTCCGGAAAGTAGTGTTTACTAAATTGCTGTACTGGCCAAATACATGAGATCAGCGGCCGGCAAAGGTTGTATGAAAATCCATATCTGTCGTGGTTTAGCGGCCTAATAAATTACATAGTAAACATAATTATTTACATTATCTATCGTGTAATTTTAAAATGGAACGATCTTTCACTCCGAAACATGACAACCAACTTATCAAAAGTTTTATTTAAATTTCGAACTGGCTTGCAAATAGAAGGCTGTTTATTGAAAAAAGAAAACAACTGTACACTTTAACGAGGGAAAAATTATTGTTGATTGTTGTTCGTCGTTGATTTTGAAAACGAACGAACAGCGGCGGGGGACGCGGGAGGAGAGGTCTCAGCTGATCGGGTCGGCGGCCGCGCCGCGCACTCTCGCCTACAGATTCGGACAGCAACGCACGCCTAGTACCTACTAGTTTTAATTTATATTGTAACCGATTTCTGTACCAAATATAATCAATATTCAAGCGAAGTCACATTTTATTTAAATATATCCAACATTTGGCGACCGTGACAGGACATCTTGGAAACTACCCACTATAACAGATATGATAAACATGAACATAATAAATCGAACTCTCAAAGTAATAAATCGGTGAGATCTTTCTTAGCTGCTTCGGATTCGGATACGGAAAGGAAGGATCATAAATATCAATGCGTAATTTGTAATCAAAATCATTTTGTTTATAAATGTTCGAAGTTCAAGGAAATGAACAACGATGATAGGATTCGCGAAGTAACTAAGTTAAAACTATGCACTAAATGCTTACGTAGTGGGCATAATAGTCATCAGTGTCGTTTGAAAAGTTCATGCCAGATATGTAAAGGGAAACACAACACTTTGATACATAGAAATGACACTGATGACTATTATGCCCACTACGTAAGCATTTAGTGCATAGTTTTAACTTAGTTACTTCGCGAATCCTATCATCGTTGTTCATTTCCTTGAACTTCGAACATTTATAAACAAAATGATTTTGATTACAAATTACGCATTGATATTTATGATCCTTCCTTTCCGTATCCGAATCCGAAGCAGCTAAGAAAGATCTCACCGATTTATTACTTTGAGAGTTCGATTTATTATGTTCATGTTTATCATATCTGTTATAGTGGGTAGTTTCCAAGATGTCCTGTCACGGTCGCCAAATGTTGGATATATTTAAATAAAATGTGACTTCGCTTGAATATTGATTATATTTGGTACAGAAATCGGTTACAATATAAATTAAAACTAGTAGGTACTAGGCGTGCGTTGCTGTCCGAATCTGTAGGCGAGAGTGCGCGGCGCGGCCGCCGACCCGATCAGCTGAGACCTCTCCTCCCGCGTCCCCCGCCGCTGCTCGTTCACGCGTATGATGCGTGAACAGTAATTGTATTTTAATCTCCGCGCATTAATAGCGAAAAGTACTATTACAAGCCTTGGCCACAACTAAGCATTGATGGACTTACGTATGTGTAATGCCTCTTTTGCTGGCCGCTGCAGTAATTGTGCATAATAATAATAAGTGCCAAAATTAAATATAACACAACCATATAATAGGTTCTACTAACTACTGGTAAACAGTAATAACGGAAACACCCATTAACTACATTGATTATCCCAATATTCATGTATTGCTAGAACAACATAGAGTGTCTCTGAGAAAGACGTAGTAAAGTCATAAAAATGCAAGTTTACCTACCCTGATAATGATAGATAGTTCGACCATGCGTATGCTGTTCTTTCGATTATAGTGAATGTATTTATAATCTGGTTTAGAAATACAATTAATAAAATAAAACAAAAGATTTTCCTGAACACAAGTACCTATGTTGTAAGCATAGAAATATAAAAAGTTATAAGCGAAACAGAAAAGAATAACGAATTTTATTGAATTTTATTCAGAAAGTCCTTCTGATAAGAAATAACCAGATGAGATTACCTGTAAAAACCGAATACATCATATTTTTGAAGAAGGACAATGGTTTAACGCGCGCTTTAATCAGGTGGTGCCATCTAACCGGCCGGATGAGAGATGTCTAGCGTAGAGTGTTGGAACTTGCTGCATTTGCTCGTTATGAATGTAGTCTATGCAGTTCACTTCGCACCCGAGAGGTGGAAAACTGAATCCAAGGCAATTCCCAATACAATTACGCTAAAATAACGTTATTTCAGCGGTATTTTAGTGTTTCAGCTACCTTTCTACTTTTTGCTTCTTTTATGTATAAAAGTTTACAATAAAATTGCGTAGTTTCGTTGAAACTCTACGTTTTGTGTCACGACAAGAAGTAACAGAACCTTAATTTCAGGTTTTCGGTCACGATCCTCGGTAGTATAGTGGTTAGTATCCCAGCCTGTCACGCGGGGGACCAGGGTTCGATTCCCTGCCGGGGAGATTTATTTTTATTTTTTATTTTGGTATAATTGTTATTATTACCCACTATTTTGGTCCAGCTAAGCACTCCACTGTTTACGAGATTAATATAGAATAAAATGTTCGCTCATATTTGTATACCAGCAGAACATGACGTGTCAGACATTCGTCAGTTATATGATTAACGTATACGAGTGGTGGTTACCTGAGCAATGGGTGCCTAATTAATTTAACTAGCAAATCAGTTAAGACGGTGTATTTCAAGAAAAATTATGTTGCTGTAAAATAAATTACATCTCAAGCTTCTTCCGAATTGGGGCTTATCACTTGTTCCTCCAATTTTGATCGAATCCTTTCGAGTAGGAGTACCCTAAATAGACGTGTAGTCGATGACTTGTTACGGCTCGAAGCGCTACGGCGCGCGGCGTGCCTGTTTTAATTTTTTTCTTCTTCGCTTAATTCAAAGCAAAACTGCAAAGAATTTATGAAATTGCTGTAGTTCGAAAGGATGTCCACCGTTTTTAGATTCCAAAAGAGCTGTTACGTACGTTACATACGTGATACATGTTAAATCGTCTAACGGCACTTCCGTTAAATTTAATAATAGCAGTGTTTTTAAAACGTAAAAGAGATCTCTTGTAATTAACTAAGATAAGTCATGATTCACAAAAGTGAAAGTTAAAAGAACGAATTAGAATTAGAATTTTATTTATGTGTAAGAATGTAGTTTTACATAGTATGATGTTAATATTTTTTTACGTTCGTTTTTTACATTCTACCACCACCTATATCGTACAAATTTTCAATTTCATTCTGAAGCAACACACGCAAAATACACGCTTTGGTACATTGTTGCCATCTGATAGCCAGTCTAAGTTGGGCTGTCAAACGTGGTTTAAAGTTAAAATTTGCAGATGGATAACTCTTCTAACTACGTCACGGGTGGGTTCAAACCCCGCGGTGTGAACCCAGCACGCCTTCTTTCGAGAACGATTAAATTTGGCGCCCTAGAACTCTCAGCCAACCTGACATATCGATTACAGTTGAAATATCTCTTGACATTCGTTCATCGTTGATAAGTAGCTCAAGAAACTTTCAACAAGCTGTTACCTCCACATCCTTTATCGGAAGTACATGAGACCGACGTGCTTCTTGACAAGAGACATAATATACTGCTTCTTGTTGACTTTCGTTGTTGTAAATGTCGAAAGACATGTCATTTTATGAAAGACATATAAGAAACATCTTCAAATTAAGTAATAGATTACAATATTGTGCAGATATGTTGTGATACGTGCTTTGTTAACTCTTATTACCGAATTTCACTGTCATGGTACTCATTCTCATCAACTAGTCCTACTACTATACTATTCGACATTGCTGGATAATAGCTTTTTCTATTTTTACAGAAACGTTTTATTATTTGTATAATTATCGACAAGCAACTATATAGAAGAACATTTACGTAATTTGTGCTCGTCTAATTACCTCGGAAGTTTTAACGCTAGGAATATACGGCTTACTGTAGCTCAAATCTGATGCAGTACTTGTAACGATATACCTATTTTGAATAATCTTTCTCTATACTGTAGGTACTGCTTTATGGGCTCCTAGTATTTATGATTTGTACTTTGGTGGCCAACTTTGCACTAACAAAGCAAAAAGCTTTACAAAGCAGTACACGTGGGAATAATTTTCTTTCAGCCGTCTCACTAAGGTATTATTGTACGCATCGTCAGCATTGTCATAAATATTTCGTTATTCTTGGATAATTTAGAATATACAATTTTCAAATGCCAGGTTTTTGCTATTTTAAACACAGAAATGTACTCTAGCTATACAATACAAGCATAGCTTTAACGTTGTTCGATCCCCTTTCACTAATTGTAGGTATGATTCGACATAAAAAAGTTGGAACTGCGTCTAAAAGTAAGTAATCGTTTGAATAAAAAGGGGAAAATTACTTAAATAAACAAATTTATTTTACAAAACTGGACAATCTCTGATTTCATAGTACATCTTGGTGGTTACTGTGGACATTTTATATTCCGTTGTCTACAAAACGGTAATCCAATTAGTTTTAATGTATGTATGACATATAGACAGCTGCATCACCGTTAACTGAAGATACGTAAAGTCAAAAATAGATAAGTATGTCTAGAGGACGCTATCTTAGGACTACGTTTAAACCAAGTTGTGAATGTACAGAATTATTAAGTCTTTTAAACTCTCTTTTTAGCAAATTAAGTAATTACGGACACACTACAATAAATATTGGCAGAGAAATGAAACGATAAATCTTTTTGAAATCATCCAAGGGCGACTTTCACCAATCTCTTATACCTAGAAAAATCATACCCTGAGATGTTTTTTTGAATTTTTTACAGTTTTTCCCTACTAAAACTGTCAGACGTCAATATAATACCACGGACTTTAGTAAAATCAGCCCTAAGAGATATACATCATATAAATAAATGACTTCAAAGCAAACCTTACAACACCAATTTTTATTAACCACGACTTTTACCCATGGCCGAATATATAGAACGTCACATGCAATGATCCAAACAATAAAATGGCCATTCGGCGCAAGTCCCCAATCTTCGTGGCTTCGAAAGGGGTTGCTCAAGTACAGTCACAAGTATAAGTAAAACAGAATTCATTTTGTGAATTTCAAAAGCGATTTTTTCTTTTAAAGCATGGATTCAAGTTATTATGTCTAATCCAAAACACAATATTTTTACCCGACTACGGCAAAGCTAAAGGAGGGAAATGATCCTAACAGGCTATGTATGTATGTATAGAGGTACGAGGAACAGGGTATAAAGTTCACTCATACCTCCATAGAAAATGGAGGATCTTCCGATGCAGGATTTGCGTGTCGTCAGATGACTCTGCAGCTCGCATGTGGCAATGTAGATACCGCTACAATACTCCCCTCCGGGGACCGGAGGTCCATAGTGGGCCGAGTTGTTGTTGTTTTGTTGATTGTTGGTTGTTCTTTATTGATGTTTTTGATTTTTTGTTGTTGATTGTTTTTGATATTGTTCATCACGCCGGGGTCACCAATATAGAGGTACGAGGAACATGGTATACTCATACATCCATAGAAAATGGTGGACCCTCCGACCAGACGGGTGTCGTGTCTGGTGGGCAACTGCCCGACGATTGATGTCCGGAAGTTGCAAACTTGTTGCTGTTGTTACGGTAAACTCTGCTTGCGCGATGCATGATTTTTGCGTGACGTCAGTATGACCCCGCAGCTCGCATGTGGCGATGTAGATAGTCATAACTCCTGCCTTACTTACATGACATGTGACTCCCGATTTTTTATTAGTTGTGTGTTAATAATAATATAATGCAAATCATAATACTTTGTGCTAAAATATTATGTCTTCACAGAACTCCATAATTTAAATAATTAATTTAATAGAAATTCGTTGGTGAAATTCACTTAGTGTTAACAGGTTTTTGTTCGTGACTGTACATACGTTAGTTCCTCGTCTGCCCGCAGCTGCAGCCAAAATTATATTCTAGGTCGTAGGGCGCTCTTGTCGCCAAATACACCCTAAGGGACGAAACAGGACGCGGATTTGGAACAATTTGTACCGGGCACATTAGCTCAGTTGGATATTTAGAGCACCGTACTTCTGATACGGAGGTCGCGGGTTCAAGTCCCGCATGTGCCGAAAACCTTTTTTTTTTGGGAACTGTTAAATGATAAATTATTTCATTTCTGTAAGTTGGTTTACACGTCAATCATATTTTAAAAACTACAAGAGGTCGTCGTTTTCTATCAGACTACACTGAGAAGAAACACCGAAACAAACTTACAGGTCAGGTGTTGGTACCATGGGTAACTTAAATGCATAGTTTATGAAACATTACGTTATAATATTTCTATAAGATATAAGTATTCGATGAATTTCATCACTAGTGCAGGTAATAAGGTACTTTAAGCAAGTAGTTGTCATTTTTGTTTCACCGATTTCCATTAAATGAGTTGGCGTTTAATATAGTGACGTCAAACGTATTTAAAATACCACAACCCAAAGTTATAGCGTCACGAAAAGGTATATAATATAGACCTTTACTGACTCCCTCACTATTAGCCTTACAGACTTGAACAACTTGTCATTTATTAGCTTAAATAAGGGATATATCTCGCAGATACAACTAATGGTGGTGGAGGGGCGGCAGCACAACACAGATCCGTTAAAACTGACGCCCTCGCTCTCATTTCAATTCAGCTTAGTTCATGACTAAGAAATGGCAGTGTGGAGATTTGTGTATTTATGTATCAAGATAAATCAACATAATATGTAATAATGAATGTTTTTGGACTACCTCGTTGGTTTACTAGTCACAAGCGCTACTGCCAAGCATGAGCTCCTGGGTTCGATTAGCAGGTCGGGCAAAGAGATATTGGATTTCAATCAGGAATTTCCCAGTAGCATGTCTGGATTTGTGCCTGTTCGATTGCAGTCTGCTTGCTCCCTATTACACGGGACTTACATAAATCCCGAATTGTAGGTGTACTACAGGTATACCTCTGCCTATTCCTTCAGGGACAAGCGTGGGGTTTTGTGTTTACGTTTATTAAATGTTTTCAAACCACATTTAAATATAAAATTTAAATAAACATTATAAAAATCAGCCTTGCGCTTATCTTGAGGGCGTTCCATATAAGCTATCAAAAAATTATGACATAGTCTCGTTAGTGTTCGATGGTTTTTAGCATTGGTCCAAAAGGCCCATGGTCCTTGAGTATGTAGTCAATGTTATTTTTTTTATTTATTAAATTAAAAGTGAGACGCTGATATGTAGATCAAGCAAGATCATAAAGTATGTAACGCTTCACATAAAAAACTTTTTTTTTTATCCCAACGTAGACCTAGGTTTACCAAAAGTTTCTGTATAAAGTATCATAAGGAAACTATAGGTTTACTTTTATAAAGATGGATTTTTATTTAAATAAGAAACATAATTATTTTATTGTTCTAATAATGTGGTGGTAATGTTTTTATTGTTTGTGTCAAAGTCAGAAAATGTTTCGCATTTACATAATGCATTTAGATTCATCCGATTGTTATTGTTATTAAAACATAATTCAATTGTTAAGAATTATGTTTTAATGTTTAGGGACATCAAACAACTAGGTAGGTACACTTTGATAAGATTGCACCCATCGTGGCTGACTGTTAAAGAAGAATGGTATTCATTGAAACGAGAAAAGCCAGTCCCCGATAAAACCAAGACACTAGCGTTTATGTTACCAAAAATTATAAAAAGCATTCTCTAGATAGATAAAAGATGAGTTCGAACACCCATCAGTTATCATTGAATTAAGCGAAAACCATGGAAAATTATCCTAAAAACGTTAACAACAGTTCGTCTGACACGTGGCAACTGCTACGTAATTTTGTAGAAGTGACCTGACCTTGATTTATTATTTTCGTTCTATAATCTAGCTAATAAAAAACAATTTTGTAAGTCAACCGTAAACATTCTATATTTCAACGTTGTCGGATGTATTTGCACGTGGTCATGGGGATCAAGACATGTCGCAATATTGCAGCCTTGTTTACCGCAGGCTGTTGACAGTGAATACTGGTCACTCGCACCTGATTATAGAGCTCCGTACTAACATTCGGTATTACTAAATAGTTTAATTCGAAAACAAGTAAAAATCCACGCGTGGACCTCAAAACTCAATTCGAAGGCTTGCATCGATCCGGTTCAATGGAATTAAATAAATATAATTTCCTTCGCACCTACCCGAAGCGAGCCTCAGAGCTTGACTCGATCGTATGTATGCGTTCTTCGAGTTGAGAGTCTTTTTTTTTATTAAAGGGGTAATCATAGAAAGTAATTCTTCATATAGCCCTTCAGGCACCCTTAAATAACTGTTTACTCAGCTCTTTAATCAAGTTCAAATGGAATCAGAGCGGCGATCTAACCAATATTTTACCCGGTACCTCATTTTATGTTTTTCCTTTTATTTCCATTAAGTCTTTTATAATTGAGTATTGCAAGACTTGCTAAATGCAGCCAGTCTCCTTTGTTGAACAGACATATTTTGGCTCGTACAGTTCGGCGAATACTGGTCGCGCGTCGTTCGATAGATAAATGTTGAATGTGAGGACGAAGCGTGATTTTGAACCGGGATTTTCACCCGACGTATTTGCTCAATCGAGTAAAACCGTATGTGAGTACGGAGCTTTAAAGAGGTTTGTGGCTGGTGGAACTACGGCAGCAAAGTACAAAGAGTCAACTGCACTTTTTTACGAAATTCGCTTTATAAATAATTCGACTTAGAATTATTTGTGTTCAGTGTTTATTTCTCAATGTTTAGTTATACTAAGTCACGTATGTAAAGAAAACAACACCAAAATGTTCACAAAATGACGAAGTGGATACGGACATATCAAAAGCTCCAATATTTAATTCTATGCTTCTTACTTCGAACATTACGGAACTTCTATGTCCTACTAAAAATATGAATAATAAATGATTTTATTTCTGTAAGTAGGTTTGTACAATCACTTTTACACGTTAATCATATTTTTTTAAAACTAGTTAAAGATAATAGAGTACTAACAATGATACATTCACCTCAAAAACGTGTTCAAAGTTTTAGATATTGTTCGTTACGAGTTTTTACTATTACTTTTAGGTATAACATAAATATAAGTAGGTACTAAGGTGTGTTAATCGTAATGTTCTGTAGGTAATACAATTTTTTGTAATTTCATAAAAATATAAAAAATTGCACAAAACCAATAGGAACAGGTTTCTTAGGCATTGTATCATCTGCCTCAAATTGTAAGATTTGTCTCGTGCATTTATTATAAAACAGTAATTCAAAAAGTTCAAAAGGGCACGGACACATGTGGGACTCGAACCCACGACCTTCACATTTGAAACGCGATGCTCTGTTACATCCAGCTGAGCTAATGTGCCACTACAAATTGCTTCCAAATTCGCGTCCTGTATCGTCCCTTTAAGTGCATTCAGCGACAACAGCGCCCAACACCCTTCAAAATAAACGTTTGCAGCTGCGGACAAACGCGGAACTACACTTCACGCATAAACACTTTTGAAGGTCTGGGACAGATTTAAACCATACGAGACAGATGGCATTGGATTTAGTTTAACTTTCGCGTTTTTATTTTCGTTGGTCACTCGATTATAATTATAGATAGGTACTTCCCAGGAGCTCCGAACTTTAGTAAAACGAATAGAGGAAAACAACTATTATATATACAACTATTATTTATACTATGTTATCTTTTCAATATTTTTAATTATTATTATCTCCTCTCAATCAGAGCACCTGCATCTTATCTCTTCACCAGCCTTAGCTGACTGGTAAGGCATTCTTGACTTAATACATAAATAATTTGAAGTCCTTCTCAGGAGCTCCAAACATTTGAAAGCACAATTTGTATAAAAGTTTTTATGAAAAATATATTTCTGTTTGACCTGTGTCTGGGTGTTTATAAATGTATATCAGTCATCATGTTACCGTAGTACAGGTTCTATCTACTTCTGGACCTGAAGACCTTGTGTGGATGTTGTCTCATATAATTATTATTATTATATGTGAAAAAATATGTAACTGCTACGCTGGACATGAATGTAAATGCATCTTATCGTATTAGATAGCACAGTGAACACAGCCGAAGCCACTGGGTCTAGAAATAATATTTTGCTGTTTTTTTTTGTAAAGGATTATTTACGAGCTTATATACTTAGGTGTATAGAATTTCGCCACTAAGAAAGGATTTTTGAAAATTCAGCCCCCAAATGAGTTTAATAGAAAATCAATATTTGTATGGAAGTTTGTAATTTTTGCCTTTAAGAAAGAAGAAAGAAAGAAAAGAAAAATATTTTATTTGGGACTCAATCAAGAAAATCAAGAAATCTTATCGGGCACAAGGCTCTATATAATTGAAATCGTTTTACGCATACAACTAGGCAACAAACAATACAATGAAGGTATTAAAATTTTCCAAGAAACGTACTTTTCCAAGAATCGTTTGTACTTCTAGTTTCAAGAATTTTTCAAAGTTCACCAATTATGCCGTGCTAGGAGTCTTGTTTTTTTTTTAAATATTGCTTTCAGTATTTCCTATGCCTAGTCTTTCTTCTTTAACTCCTTTATTCCTTAATCGGCTGATCAAGTACTCCAAGAAATGAAAGAAATTACAACACAGTTTTTTTTAAATTAACACTTTACTTTCGGGTCCCAGGAGTGGTCATGAATTAGAAATATTAATATATAAATAATTAGTTCTGCTCTATTAGTAAGTATATAAGCATTTTAATGTTAATAATAAAATAAATAATTTGTCAAATCAAGGTACAGACTTTATTATTTAAGTATTTTTGTAATTTATTATTCAAAATATTATAAGCATTTTAAACAGTGGGGTGAGACAATAGAACCTCCATGCGACTACTAAGAATTAGCTTTATTATAGACATCTAAACAGTCCTTCATTTCCTTTAGGTATCCGTCAAGCCAGCATCAAAGGCCCTCACTCTTCAACAACTCCGGAAAGTGGTGTTTTAGAGTCCTTATTGGTAGAATGTTCAAAAGAAAGCAGATAAGAGTTATGAATAGACCTTTTCAACACATTTGCTAAAAAAATGCATTTACGAAGCCTGTATACATTGTTCGAAAGTTAAAAATTACGCACCATACAACGGAACGGGCGGTAAAATAGTACTCTCACCTAAGTACATTTTTACCGCCCCCTTCGTTGTATAGCGCCGTGCGAACCAACATTGTTGTCGCTCGGATACTAAGCTAGCATTGACCACAGGAGCACGCTATAGCAACCACAGAACAGATTTATCTGTTCTGTGATAGCAACCGTATTAGACACAGTTATATCTTACAGGCTCTACAAAATATTAAGTACACTAACTTTAGTATACTAAATTGCATACTTTTAAATTCCAAAATTAATTAACACAGCCTTTTAATATGTTCCACTAACTACTCGTAAACCGTAACAATGAGAAATACTTACATAAATTATCCCAATATTCGTGTAATGCTAGAACAACATTGAGTGTCTCTGAGAAAGACGTAGTAAAGAAGAGAATGAGAATAGAGAATGCCTAAGGCATTAAGTCCGCCTTTGTACCTTTTGTGCGAAAAGTTATAAATAAATAAATAAAGTCATGAAAATGTTAGGTTAGCCTACCTACACCGATACTGATAGTTCGACCATGCGTATGCTGTTCTTTCGATTATAGTGAATGTATATATAGTTTGGCTTAGACATTAATTAAATTAAAAAGATAAATTACAAATAACCACATGAGATTACCTGTAAAACCCGAAAGATTATATTTATAAAAAAGGACAATGGTGTTACGTGCATTTTAATCTAGTGGTGCCATCTAACCGGCCTGATGAGAGATGTCTACAGTGCGTTCAGTGCGTACAGTGTCGGAACTTGCTGAACTTGCTCGTAACATAGCTGTCTATGCTGTTTGCTTCGAATCCGAGAGCTGGAAAACTGAATAAAAGCCAGTTTCCATTAAAATATACAGCTAGAATAACGTTATAAACTAATTATCTTTTTTGTGTGCACGTGTTTCTGTGACAAATAAACCTATTTTTCCTTCTTTATTATTTTAGCTGTATTTTAGTCTCTTCACGTTTGCTTCTTTTAATATAAACATGCACAATAAAGTTGCGTAATTTCGCTGGAATTGAACGTTTTATGTCACGACAAGAATCAACGGAACCTTAGTTTCAGCTTCCAGTCAAGTATGACTGGTTACTTATATCGGAAACGTATCCGAGTGGTGGTTTACTGAGCAAGGAGTACCTAATTAATCTAAGTAGCAAAGCGGTTATGGCAGTGTGTTTCAAGAAAAATGTTGTTGCTGGAAAATAAATTGAATTTAGTGTTATAAACATCTCAAGTTTCCCCCAAATTGGGGCTTATCTCTTGATCCTCCAACTTTGACCGAATTCTTTCGAGTAGGAGTACCCGAAATAGACGTGTAGTCGATGACTACACGTACTCGTAACTTGCCGTAGCACTACGAGCCATAGCGAGGCTACAAAATAACAATTTTAATTGGCTTATAGTAAAGCGAAATTGCTGAAAGATTATGAAATTGCTGCGGTTCGAAAGAATGCCCACCATTTTTATTTAAAAGGAGCAATAAACATGATAAATTGTGTGACGGTACATAAGTTTTTAATAATAAACATTTTAAAACTGAAAGAGATCTCTTGTAATTAACTAAGATTCACAAAAGTAAAAGTTAAAAGAACGAAACAAGCTATTATAAAGTTTAGAAAAAGCAGAATTATGCGGTTTTGGGGTACATCTTTGGTATCTGATAGCTAGTCTAAATTAAGTTGTAGAGCGTGGACAAAAGTAAAAAAAGATCTGCCAGGTGTGGGGTTCGAACCCACGCTCCCTTTCGAGAACCAGAGCTTAAATCTGGCGCCTTAGACCACTCGGCCAACCTGACACACTGTTTCTAGCTAAAATATCTCTTCGTATTCGTTCATCGTTGATAAGTTGTTCAAAAAACTTACGATTAGCTTTTACCATCACATCCTTTATCGGAAGTACATGAGACCGACGTGCTATTTACAAGGGACATAATTATATTACTTGATGGTTTTCAAAAAAAATAAAGTAGAACGTCTTTAAACTATGTTTATAATATTGTGCAGATAGGCTTGTGGCTAATTGAAAACCGCCGCACGGGTCGATCGATCAGGTTAAGTTGCACTTGCCGCGGTCGGCCCGTGGATGGGTGATCATCTTTACATACCAAGATCCCTCCGTGCCTCGGAAAGCACGTTAAGCCGTTGGTCCTGGCTGTAATTCGTGCATCTTTGACAGTCGTTACGGGTCATCAGAAGCCGGACAGTCTGACAACCAGTCTTACCAAGGGGTATCGTATTACCCAGTGACTGGGTTGTGGAAGTCAAATAGGCAGTCGCTTCTTGTAAAATACTGGTATTCAGCTGCATCCGGTTAAACTGAAAGCCAACCCCAACATAGATGCGTGCTTTCTACTCTTATTACAACATTTCTCTGCCATTGTACTCATTCTCATCAACTAGGTACCCCAGCAAAAGACATGCAAGTTCAAATTCGACATAGCTGAATAACAGCTTTATGTATTTTTACAGAAACGTTCCATAATTTGAAATTCGACAAGCAACGATATAGAAGATCATTTAAGTATTTGTGTATTTGTCCAGGTAGTTTGCTCGGAGCGCTAGAAGCGGATAACAATAGTGGTTTGCCGCGCAAACCGAACGGACGTGTGATTAGTGCCGTTTTATTTCGTGTCGCTATGCGGTATTAGAAAATTAACTGTAACCGTGTTACCGACGGTCATACTACTCTAATAATTTAACAAAAATAATAGTCATATTAGTTTACGCAATCAATAAAAAATATAAAATCTAATAACAAAAATTAATTTGTAGTGGAAAATTGCTAAGACGTATTTGCCAAAAAATTTACCAATACTGATGCATCAAACATATTTAGAATATAAAAAGTCAAGTAATTAACTCATGGCAATGCGCATCGTGCAAAACTACTACGATACAGATTAGAAATGACGACACACCCGTTATGAGACAATCTCTACGGAAACTTGACGACACAATAATGTCCATTGCAGAACCAATACAAGATGACCGAAGGATACTGGGAGATACAGGAAAATATGACACACTGCGAACAAGTATAGACTCTGCTACAATCACAATATATCACCCATCATATTACCGAGAGAGCCGATTACACTAGAAACGAATAGTCAACTATTACATAGAAAATAAGAACTACAACAACAATCTATTTTGACGAAGATCAAAAGTACAATTCAATCCGAAGTTAATATAGATCTTATTCTAATTGTACACAAATCGTGATTAATTTTGTTACATAGGCTATATTTCGCCTTTACAAACATTAAAACATGTTTTTATTATCTTATTTGCGTTGACATGGATTAACTTATAATGTGCATCGTTTAACTACTAGGTAGTTATGTGCAAGTCTTAGTTATATCTGGATTACTATCTATAAGTAGCGGCCTGTTCGTATATTTTTAAAGATACAGTAAGTTAAACGTGTTGCACGTAACACTTGGCTACGACGCCGCATCTGGTGATAGATTAATCGTTGTCAAGGACAAACTATTGTACTTTACGAAAATTCTAATATAATTTGAATCTGGTTGGATCAGATTTTGTTATTTTTGATACAAAATTGCCAGCCATTAATAATATAGTTATGGAATTCCATAATGTTATACGGAAAAGCTTAATTTTTGTTTAGTAAAACAACTTAATTTAAAGTCGTACACCTCCGTGTTGGCCACCCTGTATTAAAAGTAACTAAGCAAGGTTAGTTGAAAGACTATCTACTTAGGGTGCGCCGTTTGTACCTACTGTAGGTACTTTTTCGGAGTCTTTCACTGCCGGAACTACAAGTTTAATACAGAGATTGACGCAGCAAGATATTAAGTACCGTGTTGTGATCCCACAGGATAACTAAGACAAGTTATTTTAATTTATTTAAAGAGATGGTAGGTTAGGCATGCTGTGCGTAGCACTTTGCTACGAAGCCGTAGCGCGTAGCAACTAGCTACGACAGCGTAGCGTGTAGAATTGAACTAAATTGATAGCACAAAACAACTCTTACTACGTAGCTATACTTCCTTGAACTTAAGACAATCATTGGCGTTTAGTATATTAGACGGCGTATTAGTTTAGTAAACACAACAGTTTGATTTTAAATGAAAAAGATTCAGATTATTACAAGTGAGTTATTACATAATTTATTAGTTCTTTGAAATTAAATGAAATGAATCACGGATAAGTCGTGGAAACCTTTCATACAACTAGTTATAACTCATTATTTTTATTATTTATGTATAGTAATAAAATATTGTTATCATAATAATAATAAAACAAAACTTGTGGAGGTATTTAGGAGTTTTTTTTTAATAATTACGCCTAGTAAATGACCGCCATTTGCAGCCTCAGAAAGACTGGCTTTTTCGAGCGTACCTAATTCTCACTACTGCCTATAAACATGAAGAGTTATCAACAGTATTTCAGCTCAGTTTTTCGCCTGCTACCGCTAAATTGTCCTAGGCTTATTACTGTACACCATGTCTTTTAAATAGTAAGAAATACAGCGCAGTCAAATCAGGCGAACGAGCGAGCCAGTGAAATGATGGATATCTCGAGAAAAATCGACTGATGATGTTCATAATAAAATTCTATGATTTTGGTACATTTAATAGCAGTGAAATTATCCATAATGAATTTCCAAAATGTATTTTATAATCTTTTTAAACAAATAATAAGTAAATGTCAGTGCAAACATCACGTAACGTTGTCTCGAATTACAGCCTCGCGAGATTTCAACTCAGTCTGATCATTCCCGTTTTTATTTTTTCTTAATTATTACAGCTAATTACCTTTTTAGTATACAGGTGTTTATGTGACAAATAAAGCTACTTTTATTTATTTTCTTTCTTTCTCTCAGTACCTAGGTACAAAAGCATTATTAAGGCTAAACTCGTCAACATGCAATGTATGGCCATGACTGCTCGCTCTAGCTGTGTATGAGAAGAGAGGCATTTGTTCTGCAGTAGGATAACAAGAAGCTAGTATTGCACAATTCCAGTCTCCACCGTGCAACCCCGAGCCCCAAGATACAGACTAACCGTTTAGATTAGGGCTCACTGGCAAAAAAAACTTTGTAACCTAGCTGTAGTTAATATTTTAAGCTACTCATGTCGTATCTACCTCTGTTCATTATATGAGCCTGCTTACTGTTTTATCTGGATAATAACTATTTTCTATTGATAAATGATAAATGATTTTATTTCTGTAAGTAGGTTTGAACAAACACTTTTACACGTCAATCATATTTTTTTTTAAACTAGATGGGGTCGGCGTTTCCTATCTGACTACTCTGAGAAGAAATGCCGAAACAAACTCAGAGGTCACAGTCTCTTTTAAAGTCCAGACAAAATCTTGGTCAGGTCATGTGAAAGCTATGTAGATCCGTGTCTGCAATGGTCTTTTGAGGAAAGAACCACACAGATTGAGTGGACCTGTCCAGTCAGTGCACGCAATTGTCAGTAATCGTGCAGCTCAACTTAGACTCAAGGAGCTCAACGATTCGACGAACAATACCAAAGAAAGGACATTTGAGTAGGCCGCATAAATTACTCAAACTGTCAGATCATGATTACGTTGAGAAAAATACAAAAATAAATATAAATAAATCAATGACCAACATAGTTCTCACATTCACAATAATTAGAATAATATTATAATAATCTTTGAGGACCATGTAGATTTGTGTCTGAAATGGTCTTTTGAGGAAAGAACCACACAGATTGAGTGGACCTGTCCAGTCAGTGCACGCATTTGTCAGTACCCGTGTAGCTCAACTCAGAACTTAAGGAGCTCAACGATTCGACGAACAATACCAAAGAAAGGACATTTGGGTAGGCCGCATCAGTTACTCAAACTGCCAGAACATGATTAAAACTGCAACAAAAACACACATAGTCCTCACATTCACAATAATTTAAAATAATATAATACTTTATACAGTAAATATTAGTGTCATTGTATATGTAAATAAGTATAGATACTTATAGCAAAGATCAAAAGTAAAAGTAGTTAGCGAAATAAAATAAATTAACATTGCCTGTGCTTTATTGGAGCAACTCAATCCCAAGCCTTTTTGTCCCCAATATAGTCTTTGACAGTATAATAGGCATTCTGGCATAGTTTCCTTTTTATAAAAGATTTGAATTTATTAAGGCTTAGTGCTTGAATGTGGCTAGGAAGTTTATTATAAAAACGTATACATTGGCATCTAAACGAGCCACCTATTTTCTTGAGCCTGGTAGTAGGAACAACAAATTTGTGCTTGTTCCTAGTATTTAAATTATGGATATCACTGTACTTTTTAAACACATTAATATTTTTATGTGCATACAAAAGATTTTCATAAATATACTGAGAAGGCACAGTCATTATATTAATCCCTTTAAATTTGTCTCTGAGGGAGTGTCTGGGACTTAATTTATAATTTGAACGAATTGCCCTTTTTTGTAAAACAAAAATCGTCTGAATATCGGCGGCATTTCCCCACAACAGAATACCGTACGACATTACACTATGAAAATAACTAAAGTATACTAAACGGGCTGTCTCTAAATCAGTTAAACCACGAATTTTCCTAACGGCGTATGCTGCAGAGCTAAGCTTCTTTGACAATTTATCTATATGGGAGCCCCATTGAAGCTTGGCATCCAAAGTTATGCCTAAGAATACTGTGGTATTTTCGGGTTTCAACTCTTCACCCTTTATGAGAATACTTGTTTCTACTTGTCTAACATGAGGTATCGTAAACTTAATACATTTCGTTTTTTTCTCGTTAAGAAGAAGGTTATTAACATTAAACCAGTTAACTACTTTTGCGAGGGCACTATTTACATTGTCAGTAACCAGCTGCTGACGTTTGAGTTTAAATAAAAGTGAAGTGTCGTCTGCAAACAGCACTATATCATGTTCATCCTTTATGAGGTAAGGCAAGTCATTTATATAAATAAGAAATAAAAATGGACCTAGAATTGAGCCTTGAGGGACCCCCATTCTTACTACCGATCCGGGAGATCTTTTCCCGTTAACGTCAACTCTCTGAATCCTATCACTTAAATAAGAAGTAAGAAGATCCAGAGAGGCGTTCCGGATTCCGTAGTGGTGCAGTTTCCTGATTAATGTTCCATGAAGAACACAATCGAATGCCTTGGACAAATCGCAAAAGATGCCCAACGCATCGCATTTGTCCTCCCATGCATTATATACATGCCCTAGAAGTTCAACTCCGGCATCAGTAGTTGAACGACCCCTTGTAAAACCGAACTGTTTATTATGCAGTAAGTTATGTTCATTAAAAAATCTTTGCATTTGATTTAAAATAAGTTTTTCAAAAATTTTACTAAATGTAGGTAGCACTGAAATAGGTCTATAATTAGTAGGGTCTGATGTACTACCCGATTTAAACAACGGTATTATTTTACTGTTTTTCATAAGATCAGGAAACTCACCACCACCAAAATAACAGCTAAAGTAGGTGCTACAATATTTATAATTGACTTAGCAACGTCCACAGAATTACCCCATAAATCTGCAGTCTTTTTGACATTTAACGTGTGAAAGGTTTTAATTATATCTTTAAAAGTGACATATTCGAAATGAAATTCAGAATCACAAACTGGAATGTTTTCTTTAAGTAAAGACTCTGCAGCAGTGGGTGAAGAGTTTAGAGATTTAGTAGTCGATACGGGAATCTCTGCAAAGAAATTTTCAAAGGCCGCGGCGACTTGAGAATCAGATTTAATTATATTGTCATCAATAGCAAGGCTGTAGTCACTACATCGGTTGCATGACCTTCCCGTTTCGCTATTAATGATACTCCATGTCATTTTTATTACATTACTACTATTTTTAATTTTTGAACTCAAATAACGTGATTTGGCCACACTACAAACTGTTTTAAATAATTTTGAATAATTCTTAACATATAAATGAAATTCAGCAGTGTTTTTACAAGTTCGTTCATCATACAATTCATAAAGTCGTTTTCTACTTGTATGTATACCAATGGTGGCCCAGTCACTAAAGGAAGCATTATTGTTCATATTGTTATTATTAGGTAGGTATTACCGAGACATTGTTCACTAAACAGACACTTCCACACACTAGGTATAACGAACAGTCCTCTATGCTGGGCTTGCATGGAGGCTGAGCGAACCGTTGCGCATGTGCTCTTTGAGTGCACAGGCGTTACCCAAATTAGGACAGAAACCCTCGCGGTGCCCAGAACTTACACAGATGTTCTCTACAGACTAGTTAACCTAGTCATCTTCTGGAGGGAGGTGGGCTGGTTGGAATAACCACCAACGGCCGCCATGGTTCTCGCACAATGTTCCACCAGAAGTGCGGAAACCAAAACCCCCTAACATAGATAGGTAGGTTTTAAAAGCACCAGCCAACAATCTGCTCACTACCATTATGGTCTCACTAGTCATAAGTTTCTAACTATATTTTTCAGACGAAATTCTCAAAACTATTGCCTTGGTAAAAGAAAAACCCATTTGCGAATCATCGCTATCGATCCAGCAAGTGTAGTATCTGAACTAAGTAGTACCATAAAGTTACGGTATGGTGTTTATTTTTAGGGTTCCGTACCTCAAAACGAAAATAATGGAACCCTTATAGGACCCCTTCTTTTTATTGTCTGTCTGTCGAAGCCCCGTTTTCTCAGAAACGCATGGAGGTACCAAGTTGAAATTATTATCAAACGTAAGGGCGGCTACGGTCCCTTGGAGCTCTAAAAAATTAAGCTTCTAAGTAAACCCAATCAAAATTAGGCCATTTATGCGACATATTTTGATACTCGCAAATAAATCTAAACCAAAGCGTACCGCACTTCCCGAAAACCTAGAATCATGAAAATTAGACAAGAAGCAAGGTCTCACAGCACAGCACAAGTAAAGGAAAAAGTCAGAAAATCGTTAATTTGTGTAGTTTTATCACATAAAAAATATTTTTAGCGATTACAAACTTACATTTGCAGTTGGAGCATTGAACGTGTCGTAAATCGATGTATAGGAGAACACTTTTTCAACTACGAAGTTAAGTTCACTCCACTCGTCCTCGTTAAGATTCGTCTATGCAAACTTACGTAGCATCCGGAAAACTGGCAAACTAGATGAGATTAAATGCCGTACATCTTTTGGTATTCACCGAGACTTGGATTACCTCAGAAAACGACGCAAAATTATACGAAATGCCAAACTATAGTCATGTCTACAACTACAGGCAACATTGCAAAGGTGGTGGCGTTTCCATATACGTGCACAGCAGCATAATTTATGAAACAACAGAAGACTTACGTGAAAATGGAAACCACTACCTATGGATATACATAGAGAAGTTGTCATTGAACGTAGGAGTAATATATAAACCTGGTGAGTCAAATACAAATAACTTCTTGGAAACATACACCCTACAGTTAGAAAAACGAAGAAGAACGATAGTGTTTGGCGACTTCAATAGAGACCTTCTGAACAAAGACAATCAAGGCACAAAATACCTAAATGAAATTAAAGGAACTGGGTACGAAATATTAAATAATATAAATAGACTATATAGCACTCGTGAAACCCATACAACAAATACTGTACTGAACCATATATATGTACAAATATAAGCAACCATCATTTAGCATGTCTATATTGGAGTCGAGTCCATCTGATCACAAACAAATATTTCTGAAAATAGGCAGCTTGAAGCCGCAGATAAACAATAAAAAACATTAGAATGCACTGGATTACACAAAATTATATAACTGCGCTCTTGCAGCTACCTACAGCAATGAAGATAATTACTATGAGTATCTGGAGAGATTTATTTCAGAACAAGTCAATAAGAGCAAAATAGACAAAACAAAAATAATAAACCTACCACAAAAAGATTGGATAAACCGAGATATTATCGACTCAATAAACTCACGAAACATATTATGGCAGCAAACAAAATCACATCCAAAAAACAATGACCTACAGAAAAACTACAACGAAGAACAACAGAGAGTAATAAGACACAAAATAAGAAGTACTACCATAGCTTATTAAAAATTTATTACAATCAACCAAAAAAAATGTGGGACCTTATCAATAATTTAGCGTTAAATAAAATTAAGGACACCAGCCGTGCCCCTCCTAAATTAATGTCGAACTCAGGACTGATTACAGAAGGTAATGTAATATGTGATTTGTTTAACTCATTTTTTTCATCAATATGCGCAGTCCTAGCTTACAAAATATCTATCACATACCATGTGAATACCGGTAATATTTTTATGTACGATTATAATTACACACATAACACAACACTAAACGAGCTTTCCATATGTAGTACAGATGAAATATCAATAATTATTGATGCCCTTGACAGCAACACAAGCACAGGCCTAGATGGCATTAGCACTAAGGCGATCAAATGTTTAAAACTTTTAATAATTGGGAGATTATCTGACTGTATAAACGTGTGCTTATCACGAGGTATTTCTCCCGATACGCTTAAGATTGCTAGGGTCAGTCCTATTTATAAATCTGGAAGTAGAACTGACCCGAGTAACTAAGACCTGTGTCGGTCTTACCAGTGATCTAAGATATTCGAACGAGTTCTATATAATCGTCTAAGTACATACCTAAATGACAAGAACTTTTTGATAGACCAACAGTATGGCTTTCGATGTAAGTCAAGTACTCTAACAGCTGCTGTAGACTTAATAACAAAAATAAGAACTAATATTGATGGAAAGAATGTTGTTTTAGGGATCTTTATTGATCAAAAAAAGCATTTGATACAGTTAGTCATTAAAAGCTCATTCAGAAGCTAAATAATATAGGTATCACAGGCAGCGCCCTCGATTTATTCTCATCATATTTGCAAAATAGGCAACAAGTAGTTAAATTAGACAATTTCTCTAGCTCGGTTCGAAACATTACAATTATGGCTGTCCCCAAGGCGCCATTATATGCTCATTACTTTTTCAGTTCTATATTAATAATATCAATAAAAATAGGGCTAAAAGGGCACCTGACACTATACGCAGACGACACATGTCTATTTTATTTCGATAAATGCGTACATAACATTATACCGGACGCACAAAATGACCTTGATCTGCTGAATGAATGGTTGAAATGTAATTTACTTACTATAAACGCCGCAAAAACATATTTTATGATTTTTTTGTGCCAAGAACAAACCTTTACCGGAGTTCACACCACTCACAATAGATAAAGAAGTTCTCAAACGATCCACCTATGAAAAGTATTTGCGATTACATGTAGACGACAAACTCATTTGGAAACTACACATCAACCATATCAAAACAAAGTTAAGGTTATTAATGGCGGCATTACGGAAAGTTGCAAACTGCATTCCAAGAAAATTACGTAAAATAATTTATAACTCTCTGCTTAAATCTCACCTTGAATATCTGGTTGAGATATGGGGGTCAGCCGCGAAAACTTACCTAGACCCACTACAAAGAACACAAAACAAGATTGTAAAAACATTATTTTACCATCATTATTTAACTCCGACAAGGATACTATACAAAAAAACCAAACTACTCAATGTAACTCATCTTTACACATACTTACTGCACCTGCGTCCTTATTAAATAAATCATCAGCAAATCTGTCCAATAAAAATACTCGTATAACATACAACGTAAGGAACAAAAACAAAATCCAGTTAAAACCAGCGCACGCTCGAAATAACTATGGTAAAAAAAATGTTTTGGTTGAAGGAGCACAGCTGTTCAATAGTTTGCCGGAAGATATAAAAAAAATGTGACAATAAAAATACATTCAAACGTAGATTAAGGCATTACATCGCAACCTTTGAAATAACATAATACAGAATATGCCAATATAATGTTTCCAACACCCTAGAGGTAACTAATGTTAATAGTAATAATTATAATCACTTAAGTATCTCATTATAAGCGAACTGTTATTAAGGTTCTTATGAGAAATAAAGTTCTTTAAACCCAAGCACACAGTCACAGTACACAGTAATTTAATTCATTCCAACGTAAAGTGTCACAGTAATTTAATTAATTCCAACTTTTGGCCGGTTTTTTTTCAATGGCAAATAATTGTACTGTAGAGTAGACATATCTCGTGCAATGAAAATAAGTAATTGGACCGAAATTTTAGGTTTTGTTATACTAAATTAATTAGGAAAAAGGGAAAGTAGTAAAGGGAAAATAATAATTAGGGAAAAGAAATTCATAAAATTCATCATTTCTTTAAAAGAAATGATGAATTTTATGAATTTCTTTATATAACATAGAAATATAAAGAAATTCATTATATTCATCATTCATAAAGAATGATTTTTGGAAATTATGCAAATTTAATATTAAAGTTAGTTGCTACTTTTATTAACGAATAGAGATCAAACCGAAATCATCAAAATTCGATACATCGTCGGTATCATCAAATCAGATTCACTATGAATATGCAAATTTTCACACCAGATGTATCTGATTCGATGATAACGACGATGTATCGAATTTTGATGATTTCGGTTTGATCTTTTACTAATATTTCATAAACATGTTCTGTGCGATTTTCCTTTTTCCAACGAAAGAAGACTGTAAGGTCTTCTAGGGCTTTCTTTCATATTTTTTGCTTTTCGCAATAATACCATACTGTAAATGCAGAAAATAATGGTTTGACTTTTCTTCGTTACTTATTTTGTTAATAAAAAAAGGAACAAGGTGATGTGGGAGGATTTTCGTAACGCAACGCGGTACTCCCAAATGTGTTTCAGCCTTGTTAAATACTGGTGTAACATGATGTATGTAATACACAAGTATTTGCTTGCATAAAATGTTGCGAACAAAGGAAAATATGATCGATTTAGGTACCCAAGCTACAGCAGCACTGCGGATGAAAAAAATATCTAGTAGGTATGCATATTATGCAATTTATAATTTTTAGGGTTCCTTACCACTATGTTGTTTGTGTAAATATTTTAAGCAAGAATAAAATGAGTTCTCTAACTAGCATACTTTTTAAGTAATTACCAGAAAGCCATTACAAACAAACTTCTATAACCGGGTTAAAAAACTAACAAATTAAATTTCAAATAGAAAAAAATACTTCCAACGTGTAGTGCGCGGGTGCGACCTGCACTTGGCCGGTTTTTCTTTTTATGAAACAGCAGAGCGAGCTTGGCCGCACGGCCGAGCCCGCTGAGCCGTCTGACGTCCCAACTGAGTTCGCATTCGAACGTAGGTGCATACACCCGTACAGCTATGCAACAAAACACAAGAGTAGTGGGGGAAGTACGCTCTCTACATTTCATCCGATCCTCTCCTAATTGTGTACATAAAGGAAGATTTAAAAATTCTTTTTGTCATAATTTCTAAAGGAATTTCAGTGTATTAGAAAGTGTGTGTCGTAATGATTCGATTAGTATTATGACGTAAATTAGAGTGGATCTCGAGTAACGATGTTATTATTTTCGTTAATCTTCCCGTGAGAGTATCGTCACAATAGGTAACTGATAATTGTGTTTCATTTGTGTGGTTATGGCAGGTTGATTATGTAAATTTTCAGCGAAACATTGATATGAGCGGCTACGGTCGCGAAATTTTTATAGCCGTGAAGTAATTTACATCGTTGTAACGGTGTACTCTCATCAGCCTGCGTGTAAATGTAGGTACTACATTCAGTTATAAGTAGCTGTTTATCTCGACTGTCGACTGTCTGAGCACCGAAATGGGGTGCAGTCTAGGTTCAATGTTTGACGTATCCATATCTGTAGTTAGCAGCGAAATGTTTGGGGTGGCTTGGGGTATTCCATTGTTGCAATCCTTGTCTCACCAGCGTTGTTAAAGACTAGGAGGGAAGGAGAGATAAAATAAAGCGCGTATATACTCGTAGATATGTACACGGGGTTTAAGGGCACCCTAAGTGACTCAATCATTGGCACACTGCCAGCCTGCCAGGCACTCGTGTAGTACAAATCATTTGCAAGAAATATGTTTTTAAAAGCTCTTACTTTAGAATACTATTTTCGTAAACGAATGTTAAGTGTCGGATTTTTATTTAGTACCTTCTTAAGAATATGATGCAGTTTTATTTTATAAGTTTTTAAAGTGGTGGATGTTGCTAAAGTATGGCTTTAGCAGTGTGTAGCGTCCTGATATATTCTTCTGCAAATTTCATGTGTCAGGCTCGAAGAAGAGCTTAAAGCTTAAGCTGGCGGAAGAGGAGCTTGAGGTATTTAAAGTTTAGTAATAACATTTCAATGATCCAGTCCCTTTAGATAGTATAGCTATTACATACCGACCGCGACAATTTGGACATTAAGACAATATTGATTGACAGAGTACCTAGTTGAGGTAATTACCTCTTTTCATACAATGGAACTTAATTATTTATTTGAATAATTTTCTAGAACTTAAGGAATCGGGGAGTTTTAACATCGATTTACTGTATAACACTAGTTCTATGTTATGCGTAATAAACAAAAATAATAAAAGAAAACAGTGTACCAGCCAGTACTAGTTACCTACTTAAAAATAAAGATGAAATGCTGTTAATTCGGAAGTGCATCACTTAAGAACGGCGGGGCTGATTTGGTTTATTTGTTGTTTTGTAATGTTCCAAATACGGCCCGAAACTGGAAAAATTTGGTTAGCTGAAAGTCCTTTTTCTATGGGATTTATGAATTTCTATTGACAGGACAAGGTCTGTCAGGTCAGCTAGTTTAAAGTAAAATAATCAAATAACATTCAAGTATTAACGATAAAATTATTACGGAATATCGCAAAATAACATTAATCAAGCTATAATACTTACAAGTTGAAACAATCATTATTATGTCAGACATGTTATATTAGAAATTGAAAAAACAAAATCACAACATCCTATCATATAGAGATACATTTTTACATCTGGGCGAATATAGTTGCCTAAAACTTTTGGGCCTTAAGTAAGGCCCTGTTGTAGTGCGGTGTCTTATTGTCCGCCTCGGCGGGCACTGGCCTGCCGCGCCGATGCGAGCGCTTGAATGACTAGATTTTGTATATATCTTAAAAATAATAACAAATGTATATAATGTGTTCTCAACATGTATAAAACAATAAGCCTTATATTTTAATATGACTTGTACATGTCATGATGGAATCTCTTCAAGGTACACGTTTTAAATAGCGATTTAGTGTCATCTTTACGTTTTTTGTTTATCGCGACAATTATTTAAATTTACGTTTCTATCTTCTCACAGCGCTAGATAGACCGCATTTTCCTAAAATCATTTTGTTTTGCGCCAAATTTGCATTTGGCTAGATTTACAAAAGCTTAAGAAAGTTGAAAAGTACTGGAACCTCGCCTTAACCGTAAGGGCGACTGTGTCATTGTGTGTATAATTTATGAGAGCTTCTAAAACTTACAACGAGATGGCTCTGTATGAAATAACGAGTCTGTGGGGTGGGTTAGATAGTATAGGAGCCTAGTATATTAGATAGTAAATAACTTAGAATAATAGTAATTATTATAATAAGGTAAATAACAACAAAAAAACTTCACAAGTTTCAAGTGTCGAAAGTTTTGAAGTTATCTGTGTTTACAGTTAGGTTTACGATTCATTTATTATCGCAATGTTTTAGTGTAGTACATATCACAAGTAGGATTAAATAAAAAATAAAAAAAAAACCCGCCACAAAACAAACGAAACCTCTAAAAACGGCAGAACAGATTTCTATTTTCTTCTTTCAGTCTTTTTATTTTCTTTTTGGCTAAGAATACTCGATCAAGTCACCTTTAACCAAAACAAAAAAAAACAAAATTGGTTCAGCCGTTCCCGAGCTACGATGCCGCAGACAGACACACAGATGCACACGTTAAACTTATAACACGCCCCTCTTTATCCGACAGGGGTTAAAAACAATCATCAAGATTCATATTTTTTTTTTATTAATTTTAATGGCCTGGTTGCTGGGACCTTTTAGCCATCATCAAGATTCATGCTGTAAGAATATCTAGATATGTCATAGTGTCCAAAGTCGTATATTATGACGATAATATAAAAGCTTATTTAGTGTAGTTTATTTATGAATAGGTTTTATTGACATAGACTACAAAATGTTTCGTAAAAACTTAGTAGAACAAATATATTACGCCAAATCAACCGATATTGTCAAGGGTAACATTTTTTTAAGTACTTTCGAGTAGTTATTGTAATTTAGATTTCACATAATATTGATTCTGTATAGTTTCAGCTATAAGTATTTTTTATTTTGGTATAGCTGCAGTACTTTGCTAGGTAATACGCTTTAAGTTGAAAATGGCCGGGTCGCAGGGGGCAGCCACACCGATCCCGCAAATCTGCCTCAAGGGGGTAAATTGATACCCTACGTCTTTTTTCAGAGTAAATCCATTTCATAGAACTACAAGGCACTTTTGTACGTCAATATTTACATTAAAATAGAATTGATTCTAGTCGCCCCAAAGACATTAACTATCAATTTAATCTCTTTGAGTCGCCCCTTCCAAAAGGTAGTTTCGTATGGAGAAGAATGGGCAAGAAATTCCACCGTTACTCTTTTAAAATGCACATTTTAAAAGATGTGCTCGATTTTATCGATTGTTACTGTCAAATATCAACGTTTAAATCCAGCATCATTTGTTTATTTATCGATTGACAAAAGCGATCCACAATGGTGGTCGTTAAATAAATACGGCGACGTTCATATTTTACTCAATTTCGTTTGATCACACCTGTCGATCAACAAAAATCGAGCAAATCTGTAGGCACCTAAACACATTTTTTTTACCTACAGTCCACTCACATCCATCCATCCAGTCCATTTTACCTCTGACAGCACCAGCTGCAGCAGCAGTTTTATAATAATGAACCTTATAGCTACGCAAATGAAGATCAATTTGATGCCAAATCAGAGGTAAAATAACTGTGAAAGGCTGGCTGTACCATATTTTGTACCACATCTATAGCTTATTTATACTATGACTATACTATATTATACTTTGACTTATTTTCCGATCGAACAAAGCTCATAAATGCAATCCAAGTAATTTTTCCTATTTCAGAAAATGCCAGTTGTTCCTGGATGGACCAGAAGCTGATAAATGCAATGAACAGTGCCTTGGATGCCGCGGCCGTAAGACTAACAAGAACATTTGTTTTGTGTGCCGCCATTACACGCATATGGGAAAATGTGTGACTCAGTGTCCATCTCCTTCGTAAGTCATCAAACTCATCACAGTCTAAACCAGATATGACACATTTTTTTTTAATAATTTTGTCTTTCATTAAAAATATTTCACTGTAAGTGAACAGATTGTAACACATTAATTATATGTGAAGACCTATGCACTTCTAACAAAATTACTCTTCCACAATAGGAAAAAAGAATTTAAAAAATGTAGCAATGACAAATAAGTTAATTTTGAGATAGATACATGGTGCTGACATACATATTTACAAATATTGTAAAAATTATATGATTTTCCAAATTATTTAAACAAATAATATGTCAATGTGAGTTAAAGTAATCACAGAATGTAAAACAACGTCATAAAAATAACAAACTATATCATTAAAGTAGCAACAAGTATGATTTTGTCTAGACCCTAGATTGTCCTATGGAGCTGTACCAGCATGTTTCCAAGCATTCTTATCTTGGATATAATCCTCTAATTTGTAATATGCTTGTTTACAAAGTGAACTTTTTCTATGAGTTTAAAATTTTCTTTCATTTAATTGCAATACTTATAAATATGACAAGGTATTTTATTGTAACATTTAACACAGTACCCCATAGAGGAAGTATGTACTTTAGCTAATCTGAAAAATGGTCGATCTATTTTATCTTTATTTCTAGTATTTAAATTATGTCTCTAAATATATTTTTTTTTCCATTTAGTACCAATTTATTTACCGTAAACAAATCTTGGACCTGAAGAATAGAGCTACTTATTCACTTTTCCAGATAAAAGTATGTAAGATGATCTGATTTTAAATAATAACATAAATCTGTTGTATTTCAGATGGCGATAGAACCGTATCCTGAATCATTGAAATGGAGTTGTCATCCAAAGCAGAGCATCGCCATCTGCTTAGCCTTTTCACAACAATTTTGAGGTCAGCTTCTAAGGTGAAGGCAGTCTAAGGTGAAGCTGGATGCAGACGAATGGTCACAGCCAGAGCACGAAAAGCGTAAATTGGCTTAAATTACCAAAATGTGGCAAACTTACAATGTGGAAATATATTCCTTATTGTTCTTCGATAACACTCAGTAGGCCAACATCCAGTTAATAGTTTGAGTCTTAACTTTTCAAGATGAATATTCTTCTTAAATTCATGGATGGTGGACAGTTTTCCGATATTTATAAATTTGAACATTGTAGAACGATCGTGGAATACATTTTGTGTGAAGGTGAAGACAGTGCAAGAGTGAAACGCTACTATAACGCCCATCTGAGGACAATAAGACTCTGCTGAGCTGGTTTTCTTGCGGCAGTGACGCTATGGTGGCAACGGGGCAATGAGAAGGGCGGTGATGCTGCAGGTTGCATGACATCACCTGAAGTTTCACCACCCTGCGCAACACCCTCATTGATAGCACTTCCTATCGCCGTAGCTTCAATCTCGCTACGACACAGGGTTACCGTTAGATGCTGTTTCGTATTATACAAATTGTATTCAATTTAAATGAATGTTGTTTAGCTAGTTCTGTTTATCAAGAAATAATGACACATCATTTTTATCTACGTAGTTGATGGATCTTATATTTTATAAGTACCTTGTTATAACCAACTGTTAAATGTTATTTGGTCTTTTTTACAAGCTTTTATTTAGTTTCACCTGTCTCGGAGTCTGTAACAAAAACTTGCAAATTAAATTTGACCCACTTGCCGGTTTCCGATTGAGCTGAAATTTTGTAGGCATATGTAAACCGGTTGACAATGTAATATTATCATGAAATGGAGCTTATCTGATGATGGAGCCGGAAGGTGGCCATGGGAACTGTAATAAAACGACACAACCCCATCGATTTTGGGCTCGTTTGATTCGTCTTGATAAGTACTCTGGTTCTACATAATAAAATTAAAATAAAATATTAAAATTGTATTTAATATTTGTATAAAAATTAATAAACGAAAAAAAAATATGCAAATTAGATAGAAATAACTAAACTAGTTATTTAACATCATAAATAAAACTAATAAAAATAATTTGTTTTTTTTTAGAACAATCTATTATTAGTTGTTAATTAAAAAGAACTAAAAAGTTCAAAATAATTATTCCAATTGGAATTGCAATTTCGTTTTCAAATAAAATCAACATTTTTACAACACGAGTGAAAAAAAAAGGGTTTTTTTCTATCTAGCATCTTAGTGTCGTGGTCATTGTCGTGTACTTGAATGTATCCGTTGTCAATTATATTATAAGCTGTAATACTTGGGTTTCTGGAAGCCATAGACAAATCTCTGATGTAGATATGTAGCTGTTCAGTTTACAAACAATTATAAAGTTGATGATTTGACATCGCCATTAATTTCAAGGTTCATAATGTAATACATAATTTGGATATTGGTGTATCTATACACAATTTACACTCTGAGAGTTGTAATATTTTTGGGTAGTCTCTATAACAATCTAGCCAGAAGGAACTATGTGATTAATTTTTCCAACCTGTTAAAAGGTTGTTAATAAGACATCAATCACTGTTAGATTTAGGCTTATAATGTATGTATAATTCTGATATTGGTTTTTTGGTGAACATCAAGGGGGTTATTTATAAAAGTTGCTTATTGTTTAGTAATAAACGACTGTTTCACAATACCGTTTGATGTTTAAACGTCTCTTAACTTTACTCAAAAACGTTTGTAATATGCTCATAATTTCAACAACTTTCTTTGAGCAAAGTCGACCTTTCTGCAATACTTGAATAGGCGCCAACAAAGTTGTATGGAATTACATTGCTGGTGAGATTTAGCCACCAGCAATTTCCTGTGAAAATCCATTACTATCTACTTTTGTTTAAAAAATAGTCCGATTCTAAAAGATTTTCTTCAGAATAGTGCTGTATAGGTACAGGCAGTACAATCATCATTGCCTGGTAAAAAAATGAAAACAAAGGGGCAGGAAAGAAACAGATGCGCGGCGCGGTGCATTTTTGCAATTCCAAATAATGTTTTCTATCAATTTTCGTGATATTTATAATAAAACTATAAAAATGCAACTTCATGCAATCAATCCTCCAAATCAATGTGTTTAACGAAGCAAAATGAGTGATTGAAAATGTATTACCACCGAAGTCAAAGGAAAAATACAAACTTGACTACGAAAAGTTTGCGCAATGGAAAATCGACAGAAATTCAGTCTTTATCGGAAAATGTTTTTCTAGCTTATATTAACGACTTTTTAAAGAAAAAAAGACCTCATCACTTTAGACTACTTACTCCATGCTGAAGTACAAGGCTTCGGTAAAGCATAATTTGAACATAAAAGACTATCACAACCTGACTGTTATGGATATATGTGTAAAAAATCACACAAGACAAAATGTGGAAAAGTTTATAAATTAAGCCACCAAGTAGCTTCTGATGGTGACTCTAGAGTACCTGGCGGTGAAAGTAAGTACTTATAACTTAAGTTAATTCTTGACCTCTAACCAAAAGCAGCAGGTAGGTCCTAATAAATATTTACAAATTATGTTTTTTTGCAGTTTTGCAGGGCATTTACGGTGGATGTAGATGTATCAAAATTGCAAATATCACAGTAAATGATATAGAAACTCACAACAATGTCATGATAATAACTCTTCGTGACACCTCATTTGCATTGGCACAAAAATATCAAGCACTTTTTTCTCAATTATAGAAACTGCAAATGCACAAAACAATGGAAAGGCACAAAATTGCACAAAGGCCAAAAATTATTGCGACATACTTAAACTGGCCCAATCCAGAGCCATTTACAGGTCATTATTTCCGGCGATCATCAGCCATTCTGCTTGCTGTTACTGCAGCCAACCTAATAAATAACATTCAAACGGCATAGCAAATGGAAATTTGACAGAGTGAGCGAACATACGCCTCTATGGGAAAAATTGGAAATCATGGGAAAGCATAGAAAAACAATTTTTTGAGAGTAAAGTTAAAGACATTTGTATAATGATTATCAGTACCTACCGGCTGGTTTTTTTTCGTAGAGGTGGAGAACTTTAGATGGAAATAAAACTTAGAAAAATGTGTTTACTATCCATGAAATTGACTTTTTATGACAGAAAATGTTTGAATATGATTTCGGGCATGTGGCCGCGCGGATGGAAACCAAAAAGCATACTGTTTCCGCCCGGGTTCGAACCGGGGACCTTCAGCGTGTTAGGCAGACGTGATAACCACTACACTACAGAAACTACGGCGTCAACACTTAAATTTAGCTTCAGTATCGTGTAAACCACTTTGTAGTGAGAGTAAAAATCTAATTGTTTCTATTATGTGTGACAAAGTCAGAAACTGTGTCGCATTTGTATAATGCATTTAGATACATCCGATTGTTATTGTTAGTTCTTTTAGCACTTGATTAATGTTTCGATTTATAGGGACATAAAAGCACTATACTATAATAAATGATTGCATCCATCGTGGATGACTGACAAGGTTCCCATTGAAGAGAGAATCGTCTGTCCCCAATTGACTTTTAAACACGTTTTAATACGCTAACGTTTATGGTACCAAAAACTTTACAACATTCTCTAGATTGAAACATAAACTTCAGCTTCATAAGTCTGCAGACTCGATACGTTATGGTTACATAAATAAATGTTAAAAAAGCTTTAATTGAGATCTTTTTACGTAGTTCTTAAACAGAATACTCATCTTATATGTTCAAAGTAACGATGTTTTTGAAACTGGGAAGAAATATATACATAGTTACAATTACCACACAGTGGGGTTATTTCAATGAATAAACGTATTATCGTAATAAAGTTGTTATCGTGTTGAAATTGAAAGCCAAAGTATATTTATGGCATATTCCATACCAAAATGTGCCTAATTATCACCTATTATGGTTCAGTTACGCATAAAAATACTTTAAACACTTTGAAGGGGTAATTTCAACTTTTTCCATAGTCAGTAGTGCTGCAACCATAGATATCCATATCCGTGGCTGCAACGCATGCTACACAACATTTATAAATCAGATCAACATCACCAAGAAATAAAAGTTTTTTATATATAAAAACTTTAATAAAGACTAATGCAAATAGAATTGCATAGAGTTCATTATAATTCCAGTTTTTTTTAAGCCATTTTGCAGAATGACCGGTTTCATTTCATTCAAGATTTCCCTCAAGAGTCCTTGCGAATTCACTGGGAGTTTTACACCAATATGCAGGATGATTATTCTTTCTTCCCAGCAGTCTTTTAGCAGCAATTTTATACGCGCTGGATACTGTAACTTCAGAATAATTGGTGCGGTTTCAACAAACATCGTTATCCATTTTGCGCGCCATGCCGACGGCGAGCCCGTACATTTCCACGTGCTACGAATACTAAATATACCAATGATAGCAAACTGTTGTTATTATGTATGTTGTTACGTATCGTATTATTGTTATTAAGCATTTAATTTCAATATTATTGTAACAAGTTTGCGTAACATTGAAATGTAAAATACGCAACCCAAAACGGCCCATAGATGGCGTGTACACGGTAAATGTGTTACCACAAACTGTAATTTTTTTCATTAGATTTTGAACTAAAAACCTTCAACATTTTACGGTTTAAAATCATTTGGCGAAGTTTGACAGTTTCGGATAACCTTATTTGTTGGAGACTGTACCAAAAAACATACAATCGATATTAGTATTTTTTTTTGATTATTGGGAGGTGTATTATTTTTATTGTTTATTGTGCAATAATGTATAATTATGTAAATAAAACAAAAACTTTTTAAAATCATGGTTAATTATAACGACTTTTGTACAATAAACTGGGGAAAATTTGCTGACCCTGATTTCAAATCAGAATTGATAATATATTACAAGGCAAAACTGGAATAATCCATTCATAATGTGATAGTTAATTCCATAATGATTTCACAGACATAACTTTTACACAGCTCCCATACATAGCTTTGAATATATCATCATTTTAATCAATCGCGGATAAATGGGACATCACTAGAGTTTCACAAAACCATACAAAACTTAAACAGGGTAATTATGACTTTAGGTTAGTCGAAATTATCCCACTTCTTATTTTTGTGGGGCTATTTAAACTAACACAAAGAACAAATAAGCGGAACAAAACGTGTGGTTTATATTTTCAGTAATCTCTGTTTAATATTGTCACAACATACGTTTTAAACACAACTTTTGACCAAAACTGTGACAAACGTCTTTTTTAAACCTATTCATAAAAAGACGTCTGTCAAAAAAGACGTGAGTGTCAAACAGTAAGCGCTCTAGCAGCTTCATCTATGATTGGTTTTCGAAATAAACGATTCACCTACATGAATATAGATGGCGTTTTTGTACAAATATAGAATAACTGTTATTCTCATTACTTAGGATTACCCTCCCTCCAGTAAACATACCCCGCCCGACCTTATTTTATCCTCCGATATTATTCGAAAACTACGGAAAATGATCAGAAAAACATTACCAATATTTCGGCTTACACGTGACGCTGACGATTACTTCGTAACCTTGTAGAAATGACCTGACCTTGATTTCTTTTTTTTATTCTACAACCATGACAATAATGGAATTTTATAAAAAAATAATCATGCGTACTTATTATGTGAAAAAAGCAAAAAAATAACAAAAATACTACCACTGCCAACTCGTGGGTGGCACTTCCGACACCTCATAATTTTGGGCGTTCTGACCACTGAACTAACGAATCTTACCAGAAAATAGAAAAACAGGCTTTCCTATCCGAGAAAAACAAAACAGTACATTGCAAATTAAAATCTAGTATCAGCAATTTAAAGTCTACGTTTCAACGTTGCCGGACGTATCTGCACGTGGTCATGGGGGTGAAAACACGTCGCAATCTTGCAGCCTTGTCTACCGCAGACAGTTGACAGTGAACGCTGGTCACTCGCACCTTAGTATCAAAAAGGGTTGTAGCGGGTGGTCCTGTTGCATCTGTTTATTCCACTGACGCTTTAGTAAAACGCAATCTATATATCATCCTCCAGAAAATGTTCAATGAATGGGAGATCAACGAAACTTTTTTGGATAAAGTAATCAAGATTTGGTGGCCTGTTTTATCGGGTGAAGTTCATTTTCTAAACTGTGATTTAATAATAACTAGCGGCCCATCCCTGTTTAACCCGGGTGCAATCTATCGATGTGGCGATATGTCAAAACGTCGAGATTTCTGAGCTACTTCTAAGTTTAACATAATGTATTACAGTAGTATATTTAGACATAAACATTCCTGAATAATTTTTCTAAATGATGGTTCCGTCAAAAATTATTATATGTAGTTTAGAAAAACCAAGTAGTCATACAGAGAGATACGAAATAATAATAGTGAACAAATTGCGCGCCATCGAGTACTAGCATGTCAGAAATAGACACACACACACACAATCGCACATTCACTCATTCAATGTCACATTTTATCTGAAGTTCTTCTGAATTTATAGCTTTGTGATGCAGTCCACACTAATACCACCCGTGTCAGTACAGGGATGACAACCACATGAAGTAGTGATTTATTGTTATAAATATAGAAGTATAGGCTTGTCCTTAATGTAAGTAGCTTACATCAGGCTCCTGAAAAGTATTAAAATAAAGTATTTGAAAGGTATTTCAAGCCGAGAGTAAATATACCTCTTGGTGTTGCTGCTTGGAAGGCAAGCGTGCTCCACCATCGATCACGTTATCGCCTAGCAGCTTGTGAGATAGTGTTCACACGTGAGTCTATTGCTAATTAAAAAAAAACTATGTTTCGTCGGAGCACCTTATGACTAATTTTATTAATGGGGAACTTTTGTATAACACTACATTAAAGGAATCACTTTTTACACATTATTCAAGGAACAAACTTATCCCAAACGATTTTGGCGTCGTGAGGTGGGATTTGCTACGAGCTCGTAGCCGGCGTAGCTACAGTGCTACACCGTAGCACAAGTATATTTTCGAATATTAAATCTTGTCGAGAGTCCGTGAAGTTCTCTTTTTATTTCGCGGGATACATGTAGGGATTGTCTTATCCCTTCACAAATACACATTGCTCAAGGAACTTTCCCCAAACAATGCGGGCGTCGCGTCACGTCGTCGTCGCCAAGGTGACATTTGCTACGGGTTCGTAGCCACCGTAGCACCGAGATACGCCGTAGTACTCTGCTACGCCGTAGCAGCTAATAGGATTCATACTTTTTTAACCCGACTACGGCAAAGCCAAAGGATGTATGTATTTCAACAGGCTATGGATGTATGTATTTAAATCTCTCTAAGCGCGGGGGGTCCGCAGCAAGTCACAACACTTAGCACCCTGCGCTCTCGGTTCAATCGGCGACCGGCGTCGAAGCGCGAATAGAGTATCTTGTGTCGCTGTATTAGTTTGTCTCTAAACTAATATTATAAAGAGAAACGATTTGATTTTTTGTGTTCATAAGACTGTTTGTTGCGCTTTTACGCTATAATGGCAGAACGGATTTGGATGAAACTTGGCATATGGGTAGACTATGACCTGGACATATGCTACTTTTTATTCCGATATATCCACGGGATCGAGACTTATGCGGGTGAAACCGCAGGTCACAACTAGTCCTTATCTATATAAATCAATGCCAGTTTTCGTTGTAATTATGTAACTCAAGAACGGATGGACCGATTTTGCTAATTCATTTTTTAAAATATTCCTTGAAGTACGAGGATGGTTCATACAGAGAGAAAAATTAAAAAAAAATGTTAGGCGGTACGAAGTTCGCGGGGTCAGCTAGTACTTAATAAAATGAACCGCCTACTGCAATTTTACTGTTTGAAAAATATTGTGGCTGCCGCTAATAATAAAAAATAACAATATTGACTGTGATTCAGAGACGGTTATACATGATTTTAAATATACGGTGAAACAATCAATAAAAAAATGGATGCTATTGAAATCACTTGCAGATAATAACGGCCAAAAAAAAAAAGAGAGCGGCACGGTTTAATGAACCGCTAAATCAATTTAATTAAAACTCTTTAATTGTACAAGTCGAATTTATCGCTTGATCAATAACCTTTTTTGACAAGACAAGGTACTTACATACTTATAACTTATTTATTTGAACAGAATTTTAAGTCAGATTTGTTATACTTTTTCGGTCTGAACTTAAATTTAATTTTTCAGACTTGATGAACCCGTCCAGGAACTGGACTTAGTAGTAAATATTTACCACAATGTCCTTCTTAAAAGTATTGTCACTGTCAAGGAGCATTAAACAAAATAAAAAAAGAAGAAATAATTAAGGAATTGGTATGTCTGATGGCTAAAACAAAACAGGCATATTGGCATAATTTACGCGTCAATTTAATTTAATTTAATTTAATTTATTTCAAATAATCAGATAAAAGAGATCCGTAGTGTTAGTAAAGTACCTTATACCTAGTGTTAGTATATACATAAATTATTATAGCAATTTTAGGGTTTTGAGTCACTTTGTAAAGAAGACGAAACCAGTTTCTCAACCGGTCATCTTCTCCACAAAATGCCTCATAAAAGGGGAAAACACATTCTCAGACACTGCTTCCAGAATGCTGTTGCCACTGGCCCGAGTTCTAGCTGCCACCGACGCTATTTTCTTCCGCACAATTGCGTGGAAGCCGTCAGTACGGTTCTGCGTAAACATCTCTGACGCACTACAGAACCGGGGCAGTCTCAAGAACATTCTAAAAACATTGTTGTACTGGACACGCAGGACATCTAGCGACCTTTTGCTGTAGTTGATCCACAGACCACCCGTGTACAGACCCTGACAATACGCTTTGAAAAGCGTTATTTTTACCTGGTCCGTGCAGCGGGCGAATCTTCGAGCCAACATATTACCGCGGACCGCCAAAACCCTGCGCTCCCTCTCGATATCCACATTGTCCTTCAGGTCGTCGGCAAGCATATGTCCCAGATATTTGAGTTGTTTTACTCTTCTTATGCTCAAGCCATTTAGGGTAAAGTTAGGTGAATAATCTGTACACCTACCGGCGACCCCAAAGACCATGTACTCACATTTCTTCACGTTATACACGAGCCCATGTCTAGCCACGTAGTCCTCGCAAACTTTCAACATCTCTCCAATAGAACCTGCAGTCGGGCCCAGCAGCACCATGTCGTCTGCATAGCTGATGCTGTTAATATTAACACCACCCACCCGACAGCCAACACGCATACTGCTGAGCTCGACCATGAGGTCATTCACATATAGGTTGAAGAGCCTGGGTGAGGTCAACCCTCCCTGCCTCACCCCGCACTCCAACCCATAAGACTCAGAGAGACTGTTGGACCACTTCACCTGATTCGTTTGGTTAGCATACCAAAATTGCAGAACCTTACGAACTTCCACCGGTACATTCCTGTCCCCCAACTTCCTCCAGAGCACATCATATGACACAAGGTCAAAAGCCCTGGAAAGATCCAGGAAACAGGCATACACCGGCGTTTTACGATCTGTATAATATTGGACAGTATTCTTGAGACTTAGGATTACACTTTCAGTGGACAGCCCAGGTTGAAACCCAAACTGTGAGTCGTGCAGGTCCAGATGTTTCTTCAAGCACGAATCAAGCATACTGTCCAATATTTTAGCAATGGTAGTTGCAAGAGAGATTGGCCGGTAGTTTCCCTTGTCCGAGATATCCCCTGTCCTGTTTTTGACAATCGGTACTACAATCGTTCTCATTAGCTCTGCCGGTAGGTACGAGTGACTAATGCACATTGAATAAAACAGAGACAGGACCCTCGGCAGGTGAATACCAGCATACTTAAAATGCTCGATGCTGAGTCCATCGTGTCCGGGTGATTTACCTCTAGTCATGTTTTTCACTACCGCCCTGACCTGTTTCGTCGAGAAATACATTACCGGTTCTACTCCCCCACGGAAGGACCCAGCACCGGTCATCGAACCTGAGGGGCCAAGGGGTGATCGCATTTTGAAATGTTCCATGAACATTTATCTGCAATTTGTTTTGGATCATTAATCCACCGACGACGCTCACCGGCAGCTCAATGACTAGTCCATTTTTTTATTTTTCATTGGTTTTTTTTAATATAAATTACATGTATTCAATTAATAAATATGTTATTTACATACGGGGGTCACATTGAAAGTTTTTAGAATAAGCCAGTAAGAAAAGCAGTCGATGAAAAATTTATTTATATATCGAATTAATATTTCTTTGGGAATCTGTAGGTGTGTAAAGAATTCATATTTTAATATTATATTCATTTTAGGCGTCAGAAACCTTTGTACTTGATCTCTAATCTCAATCAAAAATCGTTTGGAATGGTGCCGCTCAATGCTTGAAAGGTATGACGGAGGTGACTCGAGTGCTGTATATGACATCGTCGCAGGTGATGAGAGCTGGTTATATTGTTACGAACCCGAAACCAAAAGACAATCTGCGGAATGGATGTTTTTTTTATTATTATTATTAAATATGGGTTTACTCTTGACTCTAGTTTAGGTCAGTGGTGACAGAGACAGAGTCGACGATGGAGTGAGCTTACCCAGAAGAAGCCTGTTCACTCTCACTTTGAAGAGTTGTTGTGGGTTGTCCATTCGAAGATTTGCCGGCAAAAGTAAAGAAGGGCAGAAGTCAATGGAAAAAGATGATTGCCACATTCTTTTAACGGACGCGTCATTTCGCAACAATTGTCCTAGAAGATAAAAACACTGTTAGCAGGATACTCCTCCAGCTTACTTCGCCAGACGGACTATCGAATATTTGTCTATTGAAAGTGAGTAAACCGAATATTTATCTATCGAAAGTGTGGAAGTGAGTAAACCGCTGTGTCAAATAGACGTCCTAGTTTAAAATTGCAATGGGCATGTAGCTCAAAACATTTAAGTGAAAATGTGATTTTAATTATTTTCAAACTTAAATTGCAGCGGAAGGGTCAATCGTACACTGTCGTTGTGATAGTGAAAATTGTTGAGGGTCTTATTTCAATACTCAATACTCAATCATTTGTTGCTTTCCACAATATATTATACGTGTTATGTAAACATTTGTTGTAACAATCGTGGACCCTGCCGGGCAGAGCAAAAGAAAAATTTGAAGGAAGAGGACTTATTTTATACATGCAAACATCAGAAATACGTTTTTCTTTAAGAATTCTGCATTTTCGAAACCTGATTGATGTCCTTTGATGTTGAGAGTCACTTAGTGTTAACATAATTTTGCTCGTGACTGTACATAAGTTGGTTCCTCGTCTGCCCGCGGCTGCGGCCAGAATTATATTTTGTGTCGTAGGGCGCGAATTCGGAAAGAAATGGTCTGGTGTTGGGACCAAAGATAACTAAAATCTATATATTTTTTAACATTTCCGTTTAATTCTTTAGATTCACCCTATCTAAAAAATATACCTAATGTACCTAAATGTTAAAAAAATACGGATTTAAGTTATCTTTCGTGCACTCGTTGTTCAGAAAAAGTATCAGATGAATTTCATCACTAGTGCAGGTAATAAGGTACTTACTACAATAATTAAGTGGTTGTCTTTTTGGTTTCGGCATTTTTTAAGAAATTACTAGGGGTACCGAAAATGTTGATAAAGTGGTGCCATCTAGCCAGTGACTTGAGAGATGCAACTGCACTATCTAGCGTAGAGTTTTGGAACTAGTTCGCAATGCCGCGTTTTGTTGGTTCCTACAGATCGCGGAGCGCTGTTAACAAAAATTGTGCTTCTTTTAAAATGTGTAGGTACCATATTTATGTTGTTCAATACAAAAAAATATTAATCTGTTTAAAAAATACAGTGATATCCATAATATAAATACTAGGAACAAATACGAATTTGTTGTTCCTACTACCAGGCTCAAGAAAATAGGTGGCTCGTTTAGGTGCCAATGTATACGTTTTTATCTAGGTCTAGGTCGCGCGAGTTACACACGGATGTAGTTTAGTATTTTCATCGCAGAGGGCGCTTTTTAATGTTATCAACCAAATGTCCCAAGATGGCTCTCTATTTCAGTACCTATATAGAAAGTACTCTTTGAGTCGCTCCATGTTCAAGTGGTAGTAGGCAACCGGCGTTTGGATTTCTGCCATGTTAACAGAAACATTCCGAACATAAGAAGCAATATATCCTTCAAAATTATTCAGTTGTGTGTTACGCAATTAGGGTGCAGTATCCATCTGTTGTTTTGATAAAAACGCATGACAATATTATATGTTAACCTCTGATATTTATTATATGTAATTCTAATTACTATTCAAAACTTTAATTCGCTATGAAAGTAACACTTGGATAAAAGAAAAAAAGTATATTATTTACATGATAGGCACTGATATTAATATATATAATATGTATTTATTATGTGTATTTACTATATTATATTAATCATAATGATAAACATGAAATAAAACTTTTTTACCACCTTTAGGACCACTGTTAAAAAATCAGATAACCTGTGCTATAATTATTTAACACAGAATACCAAAAAAAGCTAGAGAGTTGGTTATTACATTATTATTCATACTTCCAAAAGCGTTTATATTAAGTGCGACACGGATAATGAACGTGGTGGTGCCGCCGCTGCTTGTAAAGGGAAACCTGGAAAATGTCAAAACCCTGCGCAATTCAATACTTTTAATGTGTTATCTATGGCAATTAGTGATGGTGACAATTTACTTTTAATTTTAGTTCTTTATTTCACCACGTTCATTTCGATCCATGTCGCATGGAGCGGCATGGTCTCATCGTTCGAGTCGAAGTCGGCACGAATACTAAGTGAGTACTAGGAGCCCATAAACATCTCACGATAGAATAGGGAACCTTTGCCCATTTGAAATTGGACAAGTAGGTACTACTGTAGCGTTATACCATAATCGTCCCTCACATTTCCAATGTTATTTTAAAGTTTTTCGCCGCACGGAGTTCTAAGGTAGCTTGGTTTGTGTAATTACACTTTCAGCAAGGTTTGCTTAAACTATATACGTGTGTTTTATAATTGTATCAGCATATTTCTTCTGAACGGTGACAGAATTGTCGTACTTATAACTTACGAAATACAATTAAATACTGAATACGTAACAGCCAAATTTGCAATTTCACTAGCCAGTGGAGTTTTTTTTTTTCAATTTCAATAAAGTACTTTTTGGCGTTGCTGTGAAAATGATACTTATGAAATATGACAGAGTAATGAAATTACATGAAAAGCATGCCAACCCATAATATAAAAAAGCATCGAAATTGATCTTTAATAACTAATTTTCCCCTCTTCAGTCTCACAGCTGCACTATTTACCACTATTTTAGCAGCTGCCTTAGCAAAGTTCAGGGTGGCGGCATCGTTTCCGGGGCACCAAAGCAGCACTTGGCTTGTATTTTTATAGACCAATAATAAACTCAACAATAAAATCATATAAACACAGTATATGATCTGTGCCAATTATCTTTAAGCATTGCAGGGGGGGGGGGGGGGGTAAATAAATGATCTGAAGATGAACGATCTATAGGTACTGTACTGCAATCGTCTCGATTACTAAAAATATGCGATAGCACGAGCAAAAATTAGTAGAGCAAATTCAACCAATAGCTCCACTATCTCCGGCAATAGATAGTATGCAATAATTGTCCGTGTAACCGCAGCTAAACTTTTATTAAGTCGATTTCAGAAGAATATGACGGTAAAACCAGTTTATGTTACCATGGTTCCTAAGGAAGCTTACCTTCATGCTCCTTGACAGTCCACCAGCCTGACCGGGGAGCAGTGGCACTTCATTCTTGTGCCGTCATTCGATGAACATTTTGCACGGCAAGTTTTTGACGTTTACTGTTGCTGTTTTGCACTTACCTGAAGACAACGAAAGAGTTTGATGCTGATGCTGAGTTTGTATCATGTTAACATGAAATATTTACTGCGCAAAAAGATAGAAATGCATTCGCTTTACTACTGCAAGATATTCACATAAAATACTTTAAGAATAATTTATTCTACAAATCTACATTGAGCTTTCTTAGATTTATGATGTTATCGCTTATCTTATCACCAATGGCAGTTATTAGTATTTGTGACACCTACATTTCATTTCCACTTGAAATTTTTCTAGGGTCGGGATACACCTGGAAAGCTGAGTAAAATGAGGTTTTATAATATAATCAGCCTATGATTTTCCTACTGCTGGGACACAGGCCTCCTCAACGACGCGGGCCCAGTGCAGGTTGGTGGATGTCACATGTCTTCGAATTTTTGGTTGCCGGTTTCCTCACGATGTTTTCCTTCTCCGTTTTTTGAGCAATGGTAATGAAATGAAATACACAAAGTAAAGTGCCTGTCTGGGTTCGAACTCGGTACCTACAACCCGTGAGTTAGGACTGCCACCACTGGGCCACTACTGCTCCAAATGAGGTTAACAATTACCAATTTCGATATTAATTATTATTTAATTCTTTGGTTAGATAAACCCGATAAACTGGCATAATGCGCACCTATATTGACAAAAGGATGGTCCAAATGTCTTAAAAAAACATCGGTACATTGTTTAAGTTTTGCTTTCTAACAACAACTATAATTACCACGGCATAGCACTGCTATAAACAATACTAAGCTGTACCCATAAAATCTAAACAATTATGTATGTCGTCAGAATATTATAAATTATATTCGTGATTTTCACAACGTCATTAGATTCATTGCCTAACTTGCAGATCAGTTTCAAGATGTTTATGTTGATCAAAATAATTGTGATACGTGACCGAAACAAAAATTTATTTACAGAACTATAATGATTATTAACATACATTTTTATTTTAGTTCAAATTAGCCTATTAAATGATAATTTAATGAAATCATGACGTTTGTGGCCCATTCTAACTTAGAAGAGTTGTATGAAAATTCTTATTCGTTTATTTATTATAAGGTAGCTTCACAGCTAATGACTATAATTAATTAGTTAAATACATATCTGCTACAGTCGAAAATCATATTTTAATCGACATACAACCTGACACTGACCTGTAATTGAATAAAACGTACCATCCGCTAATCATCGCGAAATTCGCAACGTTCATAATATTTCAAGTACCAGGATATCATACGCAAGCAGGAGGTGTAGTCTTTACTGAGGTGCGCCAGTCACGTGGTCTGCAAGTAAAATGATGCAGTTGATAAACTCCGAAACTTGTAGCGACACCTACACGACAACATGTTGCACTACGTAGTCAGCCAGCAAGAACTACTTACAACTTTTTACTTTTCTGGCTGCCATCTGGGTACTATCTGCTGAAATCTACAGATGGAGCCACTTTCTACTTATTTATTTCAGCAATATTGTATGCGATGTTTTTGTGTCAAAGCAAAACACTCATATAAAATGGGAGAGCTGCCGTCACAACGAGTCACGTTAGATTTCCCATATAATTCAGAACCGAGCCTTTCTGTTTTCATTAGGGACCTCGTGAATTATGCAGCCACGACCAGGACCAGTCATGGCCATGGCTGCCACTTTGGTCGTACACACTCCGACCAAGAAGCGGCCAACCACGCGACCGAATTGTAATTCCACCAATGTAGTGTTCAGCGTTCAAGATGAAAATAGAAATCGCAACGCTATATTTGAGGCGGAGAAAACACGCTTTTTATAAAACCTGAATAATGGTGTGTCATCATTCAGATTTTCTACAAAATAATAATAAATCCAAAAGACAATCTCAAATATTTATGCTGTAGCCACTGCCAGTGGCTAGAAATAACCCACCGCACGTCGGTATCGGTAGTAACAGTAACCTTGAACTGGCCCAGCGTAGTACGATGATCCGAATTGATTATGAGGCCAGCTTATACTGGTTTTGCTAACACAGACGTGCAGTCGACTTTACTTACCCGTAAGTACTATTAACTATCTTCTAAATTCGTGTTACCATCGCTAAGCCAAAAAAAGTGCTTGTCGCTACGTTACAAAAATCTTTAAGGGATCAGGATCACACGTACCTACCACAACCACACCACAACGACAACACGTGGACGGGTGCTAATTTGTATGAAAATGAATATTTATTCACAGGGACCACATCTGGCCGTTAAAATTAACCGTATGGGCGATACCGGCCACACCACAGCCACAACGCAACTCCCAGCGACACCGCGCACTAGCGATCGGCCAAATGGCAAACACAATAATCTGTCTGTCTGCAAACAATAACCACTTCGCAACTACTACCTAGCGACAACAACGCAACTACGTAGAATATTTTTAGTTACCACAACGCTATTTCAAGGAGCTGCAGCTAAACTATTCACACGTAACCACCGTTTGCCCACATGTTGTCGCTGCGATGTGGTGTAGTTGTGGTACGTATTTTTGCGTCCAAAAATTCACTGAAAGACAACGCACAGCCGAAACCGCTCGCTCTAAGAGCTAGCAATTTTGCACAAGTTTCTTATAGCACGAAGGGAGGATTTCTGAAAATGAAAAACCACCGACTTCCAAAAAACACTCCAAAATGAAAAAAAAACTTTGTTTTCAGAAATCCGTGGCATAAAGGAAAAGACACCGACTTCCGAGGTTATTACACACAAGAAAGGAAGATATTACAACATCATCAACTTAAACCAAGTAAAAAAACTAATTATTATTGAAGCTGACTCAAAAACCACTCATCAGAACTTGGCCAAATTTATATGGGCCTACCTGGAAAGCCCCCACCATTTGAAACAAAAAAAAATCCAAATCGGTTAAGGCGTCTTCGAGTGATCAGTGAAAATACGTTTAAAAAAAAAAGATTCCGACGAATTGAGAACCTCCTCCTTTTTTGAAGTCGGTTAAAAGGGGATTAAACTTAGTATGAAAGTTCGTATTTTTTATTATATTTTAGACTCTCGGCAGTTAATCTTCGTGTTTTGGTAGCACATCCCATTAGACCTATGCTATCATGCTTCATACGTAGATATACAGAAATACAAAAAGTTGGTACCCACGAAGGAGAAATGTAAAAGCTGATTGATACTGTTGCCGCGTTGTCCTGTTTCGCATTATGACGTCATCTGATCCGATCTATTCATTCTTTTTTTTTACATTTAGACTATTTCTGAGTGTTGAGTTGTGGGCCATTCATTGAAGGGCATTTCTCTATCAGTCGTTAGTGATTCAAATTAAGTTAGTCTTGGAAAATTTGATTATAAAACGACACTTACAAGTACACTTACTAGTAAGTTTTGACGTTTCTAAAGTGCCTTTTCAACACCTACATGAAATAAATGATTTGACTTCTTTGAGTCGGTTAAGTTTTTTCAAAATAAACTCAAGCATTAATTTCAATTAGGTTTCATTGAAATTAATGCTTCTGACCCTTTTGTAAAGTCAAGGAGTCTGACAGTCAGAAAGATGAAGCTAGCAAAGTGTAGTAAGTATGTTCCTATAGAGAAGAATGCATGGCAAGAGACTCCAACAGCAATGGATTATCAAGAAATGTTGTTAATGCACAGTATAATGTTGTTACATAAAGTGCAAAGTCGTACAAGCATCAACGCCTGCATCAAATGACTCGTTTGTTGTACCACGATCGGGATCGTTCATACTGCTGTGAAGTTTGCTATATATGACACTGATAATGTACCTGTACGTAGGCTATTGAGTACCTACCTATTGGAAGTTGGCATGATCTGAGACCAATGGGGTTCGCAACGTTTTGACAGTTCAGTCACGTTCATTGCGTTAATTATTTAGATTAATTTTATTTATTTATTTGTGTATTTAAATATTTATTTTATTTGCATAATGTACACTCAGTTACAGGCTAGGCTAAAACCCTAAGAGTACAAGAACCCGTTAGGGTGCAGCAAGTATTATTACATTTAACTTATTTAACTAAGTTAAATCCTTAAAATTAACATTATATTTCTTATCTACTAGATCAATATCACAGCATTCATTATTACTACTAATACAAAAAGTCTTACTAACATAATATTCAATTTATAATAATTAAAGGTATTTGAAATATACATTGTATAGTAACATTAATAAAATTATTTTATACATAACATTTGTGCTTATTTAAGCTTCTTATCTTCCATAAACTCGTTAATGCTATAATAACTTTTGTCTAAAAGTAATGACTTAAGTCTAAATTTAACTAAGCACATTTACTTTGTTGAGTAGATGTATTTTTAAAATCTACAACGTGGCGCTGCAATGGTGACTTTAATTTAACACACATATGCGTTTTCACATTTTCGTTTCATGAAGAAATTATATTTCCATTAAATGTTATTATTTACGGACTTATTTAAAATTTTAGAAAATAGCATTTTAGAGCAACCTGTACATAAAGAACTGTCGCGCAGCGGTCATTTGCCGGGGTCACGGATCATAACATCGCATCAATGAAATTAAAACGAATAAGCAATACTATTAGGATGAAACAAATGCATAGAGTAGGCGAATTTAAGGAAATTTCCTTTGTTGGCGAGCAGCGCAGGCGACGCGCGCTCTCCCTTCCACCCACCCGCCGCACCGAACACGAATTCTTTTTTTGCTTTTCTAGTGCTAGTCGAACCCGTGTCCTTGACGCACTTATTTATACTAGTGCGCATAATTACGTCGCGAAAAAGACTCTTAGCTATTGTTTTATTTATTTCTTTTTGTGTAATTAGGATAGTAATTAGATCATGGTACTGCGATAAAGACACTTTGATTGGTTTTCGTTTTCTTATCTAGTAGGTACGTTTACACCTCTTGCGATACGGACGCATTTATTTGTGCTATTAGTGCTTGTGTAAACTTATGATCGTGATGGCAGTGATTAGTGATGACAGTTATTACTAATAGTAACAAGAGAGGGTGATGTGATAAGTGTTTGTACCACTTGCGCCGCTCGGTTTCTTTGATAATATGCCGTCAAAGAATCGGACCGATCACGAGTAGGTACAAGACGCAATGCGCGGTTGCCAGCCCGCGAACCGACACATTGCCGCTCCGAGTTAACGTAAGCGAGCTAGGTAAGTAATTTCATGAATGAATTTTTGCAAGGGTGATCCCAATTTTAATGACTTTTTTATTATTTAGTTTGTTTGAAAAATTTTTTTTTTCAGTTTACGTATTATTTTAACCTATCAATATTTATATGGTTAATGGGCACTAGCCCTACCCGTGTATTAAATTAAAGTCACCGTTGTAGCGCCACGTTGTATGAAGCAATGGATTACGAATATTTCTTCAAAACGAGAGTTCATCGTGTGCACAGCTTTAGGATACAAACTATGATACATCAATCATGACAGTCTTAACACTTTAAAAAATAAATTATTTATGCACTTACAGTTAGAGTGCATTTGACTTATCATCCCAATAATTTATTAATTTTTGACATTTAAATTGATTTAATTTTACAATTAAAATAGTATAATATTTATTCATTCATTGGACACAATATTGAAAATCAAGTTAGTTCTTGGTTTTGTTGCATTGTATTGATGCAATTTTTATAATAGCATGTACCTAAATCCTTAAAAATAGCATGTATAATATTGTTTTTTTTTATGTATTCTTAATTTAATTATGTATTCAGAGCATAATTGTAGGTACTCGATAATGTGTTAGCTGTGGTTACCTGTAATTGAGTGTGCATTACAGGATAACGTATGTACTATACAAGTTTTATTATTGTAATTTATTGATAATTGTAATGTATCTCGTTGGTAATCTTAAATAAATAAAAAAGAAAACAATGGCAATGCAATATAAGCATTTATTTTTAATATTACAGTAGATAGCAAATAGGATCAGTCATTAAATATGTTAACAATAACAAAACGGTAGCGCCAGCTCTTTTGTCGATTCTACAGTCAAAAAAAAGCGCGCGTCATTTAACTTTTAGTTACACTGACATAATTATGGTTTAAATTACATTGATTGACGTACGCTCGTGAAATTTAAGAACTAAAATAGTGTTACCCCGCTTTGTTAATTGGTGTCCAAACGGCGCGGCCGTCAAAACATGAAATTACTATAAAAAAATCTTCAGCTTGATTTAGAACAATACTAAGCTTGGACTTAAAAAAGCGATGCCGCCATATAGATGACAACAATGGTATGACAATGACGACATCGCTATATGACGGCCGTAATTTTTACTTAGTGCCCTAGTTTGTCCGACGCAATATCCGACTCAATGGACAATAATTTAAGTCGGTAGGCAATTTTCTTAACAATAAATTTCTTTGATTTTACAAAAATATGTAAGGTTAGTGTTAAAGCTGTACTAAGTAAGGTAAGTTTATTATTTACAAAATTCGCTTATTATGCAGTTTACCTTCTCGTCATGTTTGGGGAATGGGCAAACAACAAACACGTAACATTTTAACAGAGAACGACGCGCCACGCGAACAGTCTGTCACAAACATGTATGTCTCATTCCGATCGATTTCACAAAATAAAAAGTCACTTTCTTAACTAAAACCAGCTAATGCCTCTTTTCTTCCACTTCCGTGGTCACAAATAATTTAATTCTAAGTTAAAAACAATTTTTTGAACTTATCTGAACCTCAAAATACGTGACGTGCGAATACTACCACGACTTTGCTATTACTGAATGCTGCAGAATGCTACCGGCTACGAAACGATTTGTGACGACTCGTGTACTTTCTTTCCCGCTCTCACACTAGTCAGCCAGATGTTGCTTATTCAGTCTTGCGTACTAGGGGAGTCACCATAGCCAGCATTACTCATGGCTGCTTTGCTCTAGTTTATTATGCGGTGTTAGTTCTTTGAGACAACTAACTCGTGTGGATCTCGTTTTTATAAAGCTGACGATATCGATCCATTCATACCGCATCAGGAAGAATAGCAGCGATGTGAAGCTATACTATTATGTAACGAGTCGAAAAGGGTGGGGCATACTAAGTCGTGTCCACGCGGACCACCCTTGACTAGCTCTCGGAAAACATAAAATAAGGGTCAGGTCGTTAACCCCGTACTGACATTGACAGAAGTTTGTATAGTGCTATACGGAAACTGCCTAGGTATTTGTTATTTTCTCGGAATAGGCAAAGAGCGAAATTGCAGTATTTTCATAGAACCCTCGGTACGGTACTGACGAAAGAGAAACTGAAATTGATTACCGCAGTGTTTGTGAAGGTCTAGTTTACGATAAGTCTATGTCGCGTTCTTTGTAGTTATGTTTCCTTGGTAGGTAGATACCTATGTGGCTGTGCTGTTGGTACATATACTTCGTGTAGATAAACTATGAATATTGTGCTTAAAAGCCGCTTCTAAATCCTACTATTGTTCATGGTTCAAGAAAATCCAGGTTAGACAATGCGCAGAATTATAAAGTAGACCGCCAATACAGTCATTTAATTTATATCCTATTAAATCCAGTTCTAGATAAGTTTATCACAACTTACCAAAATCCGTACTCAATAATTCTCATACTTAAGGAAGTTAGATTCACTATGACACTATTCACACGATAATCTACAATTATGTTTTATTGTTATCTTTAGGAGTTTTTTAAAAGTAATTAGTAATTATAGGAGTGACAAAGTAAATCTGTCTCCATTTTTAAGGTTCGCAACTATAAAAATTGGAGCCTTTATAATCTCATTTTCTTGTACGTCTGTCACGTGTTTTTATCGAGCTCATTGCAACGTAGGAATTTGAATTTTGGCCTAATGTTAGGTTTTAACTTAGAGCATTAAACCAACCGGAGTGGCCATTGACAGGCGTTCCCCTCTGCCAAAGGTACGAGACCGCCGGTCATAGCGGTTATATAAAACTAGTTGACGCGCGCTCCGCGCCATTCAGCGAATCATAGTGAGCGCAGAATGACGTGAGCTTAAAATGCCGAATTGCAACGTGTTCTCGTGTAATAAGAGATCAGAAATATCTAGTGTACAAAAGGACAACGTTACTTTTCATCTGTAAGTATTATTACGTTTAAATATTATCAAATAGTGCATTAAATTTGCAAAAAACTAAAAAATATTGTCAATCTAAAAGTGTTGTCACTTAATGGTACTAGATCTACTTTAGGGTAATTTTTAAAGTTGACTGTATATATATTTAATTATAAGTTCTACTTTACATTCGTTATTATTAACACAATTTATCCAATAAAAAATGGTAGTAACCATAAATAACGTGAAATATAATTGTCGAATGAATTGAATTAATGATGGATTACTGTTTGCAAATTCATTTATTCTTTTATTTTCAACATTTATTTTAATTTAATGTTTTAAATATAATATGTTTAGGTTGTACTTTATTAATTATAAGGAATTTACGATCGTCACTCTTGTTCCGTAAATAGGCACTTTTAATTTGTTACTCTGGCAACACTGTACTAGGAAAGTTAGGGATGGGACAGCACAAAAACAAATGTCGATATAAACATTATAATGTTATTCTTATAATTTATTTTTCAGATTCCCAAAAGATGTAATGATTAGGGATGTCTGGATGTGGAAATCATGTTTCATGGACTCCTAAACGTACTAGCACTATTTGCTCCCAGCATTTTGAAACTACCTGTTTTATAACACAATCTATTAAAAGAGGAGATTAAATCAAGGTGCCTTGCCAACTTTGAAATTAGGTACCAAAGGTGAATCTTATAATGTTATTTACTAGTTTTTGCCCGTGACTTTGTTCACGTGGAACTGGTCGCCTTAAAACTTTATCTCGCTTTTTTCAAGGTAGCTTACCCAATGAAAATGAATTTACCTAGTCCAAATTAAATGTGGAAGCTTGCTGATAAAATGAGGCTCAACCTTAGGCGCCTAACCCTAACTTTTGAAGTAACTTATTATACTTTTTTATTCATGTTTTATTTTAAACACGTGTCGCCTTCGAGAACAAACTGACCCTAAGAAATGTATTACGCACATATACACAAAACTAATTCATTTTAAGAATCAATAGTGTTTCCAAAATCATTAATTAACATTTTGCTAATGCGCGCGATGAAGCTGCAATGACTGTAAATAACGCTTAATTTTTACAAATAAACTATTTTATACAAGTTGTTCTCTGGCTCTTTTTTATGTTAAATCTCCAAAAAATACAGTGTAAATCTGTCGTGCGTGAACCGAAATTCAGACCAGTCATTCACGTGGAAAAAAAAACCTGTTATCCTTTGACCGTCTGTCCAAAGATCGTATATTACGTGCATAAAAAGAATCCCTTTTAATAAGTACGTATCATGACATTTCATGTTGTATATACATATATCCAAACCACTCGATACCTCTTATATGATATACTATGGCCGCTTTCCATCTCCATCATCAGATCAGCTCGATGGTACTCGGATGGTATAATGCATTGCCATCCGAACTAAACCAACATGTAAAAATTCAACTAATAAACTGATAATGGAAAGTGATTCTAAATCAGTTTGCGTGATTTGTCCTAAACATAGATATACTAACATACGTACCAATACAATCATTGCAAGTTAGTAAAATGCTGGTACAGAAACTTGATATTTAATTATTATTATAATTGGCACAAAACAAAATTCATCGACCATGAGATATCGATAAGTTTATTATTTATTATTGACATGTTCCTCGCACTATCGATGTTTACTTTGAGATGACGTCATCTCTTTCACGGACAGGTTGTCTGTACATATGTGTTTGTACACGTTGTACTTGTGTGAGTATAGTTTATGCTGGTGTTTGATAATTTTGTCGTGTGCGTGTATAGTGACGTTATCTGAAAAATGCATTGGTGTGAACACTATTTGTGTGCGTTGCCTCGTCCCCCGCGCCGAAAACGGCAGACTTTTTTAGATAGAAAAGTGTGCGCGTGTCGTCTCCGGTTGGTTTAATGCTCTAAGGGTTTTAATGATGCACGCATAGACCGCCAGTCAAACACCATAAAATATATTTTTTCGTTCTATTTGGCGGGCAGTTCAAACTTGGAAAAAAATGTTTTAATTTTCATAATATCGTGGTATCGTTTAATGAGCTTTCTTTAAAAAAAACAAAAACTATATTTCTTATAATATTTGGTGTAGTGGCTTTGAAGATGTACATAGCTCAAATATTGCAAAAAAAATAGTGACAATTACGATGCCATTATTTAAGGATAAAGGGAGGAGGAGGATCGCATAAATATTTATGTATTTAAAAGATTTTTTTACAAAAAAGGACAATTCGTTCAATTTATAAATTAAGTCCCAGACACTCCCCACAGACAAATTTAAAGAGATTAATATAATGACTGTGCCTTCTCAGTATATTTATGAAAATCTTTTGTATGCTCATAAAATTATTAATCTGTTTAAAAAATACAGTGATATCCATAATATAAATTCTAGGAACAAACACAAATTTGTTGTTCCTTCAACCAGGCTCAAGAAAATAGGTGGCTCGTTTAGATGCCAATGTATACATTTTTATAATAAACTTCCTAGCCACATTCAAGAACTACTTAAGCCTTAATAAATTCTAATCTTTTATAAAAAAGGAAACTATGTCAAAAAGCCTAACTGTAAAGACTTTATTTAGGACAAAAAGGCTTGGGATTGAGATGTTCCAATAAATTTGCACAGGGAATGTGATTTATTTTATTAGTTTTTGCTAACTATTGTACTTTTAATCTTTGCTATAAGTATCTATACCTTTTACATGAATATTTACTGTATTAAGTTTTATATTATTTTAGTTATTGTAAATGTTAGGACTATGCGGGTCATTGTTCAAGTTTTAATCATGTTCTGGCAGTTTGAGTAGTTTATGCGGCCTACCCAAATGTCCTTTCTTTGGTATTGTTCGTCGAATTGTTGAGCGCTTTAAGTTCTGAGTTGAGCTGCACGATTGCTGACAATTGCGTGCACTGACTGGACAGGTCCACTTAATCTGTGTGGTTCTTTCCTCAAAAGACCATTTCAGACACCGATCTACATAGCCTTCACATGATCTGACCAAGATTCTGTTTGGACTTTAGAAGAGACTCTGAGTTTGTTTCGGCCTTTCTTCTCAGAGTAGGCAGATACAAAACGCCGACCTCATCTAGTTTAAAAAAATATGATTGACGTGTAAAAGTGTTTGTACACACGGCTACAGATCAAGCTGTACATTTCCAGTATAAGCTGATCTTGCATTGTATAGGATTTCCTTACAATGAGAGGTCAGTGTAAACTGGAAATGTATAGCTTGATGTGTAGCCGTGTGTACAAACCTACTTACAGAAATAAAATCATTTATCATTTAAACAAAAGTCCAGCTAAATGCAACTCTAGGTCTATTAAAATAATGGCTGTCTGTGTCTTGAGAATCCCGGAGAACGTATGGCTTTCTCGAAAGTCACCAGGCTACCAGAGTTGCAAAGGAGATTTACAGTACAATACTGAGGTAACAACATCAGTTTCCCGCCAACTATGTCGCTCTGAGAGATAGTTGGGTTGTTATTTCTGTCTCGCTCTTATCATTTCCAACTGCACTAAAGTAGATTTAGTGAGCAGGATGTAAGATTCTACCCCTAGTCGGAAAAACACTAAACACATTCGTGTGACAAGTGTGCGAGCGCTGTGCACACGTGGGTGGACTGCCAAAAGAGCAGGACAGGCCTCTACCCCTTCATTTATATTCAAATATAATACAGAAATGAATACTACACACACATGCATCATTTCAAGTGAGTGTGTTGTGTACTATACAGTCTCACATACAAGTTACAAGCCAGTGCCATCTACCTATTGATAAATCGTTCAAGCTATTATTTTAGTTGGGTTACCAAAATTTTATGGACTCACAGGTGAAAGAAAGACTAGTTCAATACCGCCAACGTTTGAAATATTCAAGCCAAGTTATGTAAGAGGGTTTTTATTATTTTTTGCCATATTCTTTTCAGCTAATTAAAACCGCCCTTTAATGAATTATTTTTATTATTTTCGAACAGCAGCGACCTGATCCACTACATTATGCGTATTTTAGTACCGAATCAATCCACTGCCGCACCCGAAATGGTTGAAGGCCGTAGCTGCTTAGGGCGCTGTTGTCGACAATGCACTGAATGGTACGAAAGAGATTACAAATGGTTCGATTTTAGTACCGCCACATTCGCTCGGCTAAATAAACTAAAGCATTCGTACATATACATTTACATTACATAGACATACATTTACATTATGAATATGTTTCACATTTCCAAAAAATCGCTTAATATACAAACATTAAAAAGCCATTTTGACGATTAGTACATATATGTTCAGGAGTTTTTCAAGTGAAAGGAAATGCAGAAGTAAGTGTAGGTTTCACAAATTAAACATTTAAGTAGGTTTACAATTATAGTAGATTTGGTTTAACCACGGAGTTTTTTCTAAACTCCGTCCGTCTTATTACAAAACACTATTTAACTTTAGCCCGAGCCTAAATCTTTGAGCCAGTTTTTGTATTTCGAACTTTATGCCGACTTTAATATAGTTCTTAATACAAAATTGACAACCTAAGATCGGACTAAGTTGTCAGTTTTGTAAAAGGAACTGTATTTTGATTTCTGTTAGATTCTCATTTCAAAAACAGGCTCGATGGTTTAAACCATGTCAAAAGAAAAACCTTGTTTTGTAATAAGACCGCGTGGGTTTACCCTTTGCTCTTGGCCTTTTGGAGAAATTCTTCGGGGCATGTTTAAAAATGTATAGCTTTTTTCGACATAAAAAGAGCTTGTCGAAAAAAGGTGTACATTTCTAAAAATGTCTTCGAAGAAATTCCACAAAACCTAAAAAAAAATATTCATAAAATTGCGAAACATACATGGGTAGGTATTTTCGGATACCCCTAGGTAGGAGAGGTAGGAATCATTTTTTTGTTGACGTCACTAAGTGGACCACCCTGCATATTTCAAATGTACACAACAAGTCAGGTTGGCCGAGTCAACTGAAACTCAAACTCAAAGCATTTATTTAAATTAAACCATTTATAGGCACTTTTGAATTGTCAAGTGGTCTGAGTGGTCTTAGGGGCCAGAAATAAGGCGCTTTCCTGAGTGAACGACCTTGAGTGTTCGGTGTTTCTCTGTTACGCTCCCCCCACACGCCCTTTTATCATAGAAGTCACAATTTACAAATTTTTTTAAATTATTGAAATAAAAAGCGATTTTATTAAATAAAATAAAACGTGTATTATTTAGATATTTTCATTATCTATCGATTAGTATAATCCCCAAGCTAACAGAATCCTTTAGCAAAAGATGAATGTAATCAATAATTTTAGTCATTGTTTTACAAGGAGATTTTAAAATATTTCTATCACATAAAACAAATAAAAATGTGCAATCTGATGATAGGATACCGAACATTAATAATGTGCTTTTAGATGTAGTTTATTTCTCTTAATGAATGAATAACGCACTATCCCAAGATTTTGCCCGGGGTAGCGCCTTAAGCTCTGGTTCTGGAAAGGGAGCGTGGCGTGTGGGTACGAACAACACACCTGACATTTCATAGCTCCGAAAGCAAATTGCTATATATTTTATTTTGATTCCATCATGCAGTTACTTCTGCATAAAACAACATTTGAGTCTAGTACAAGAAACGCTCTGATAGTGTGAAAATTGTTAATTATAAATTGAAATTGTTGTCACTGACATAATAACATAAAATACGTTTTATTCGTGTAATTTGTTTATTACTCTACACTAGGAGCCATCTACTGTTGAAACGTGTCAACGTGTGTAATGTTTATTAACAAGCCGGAGTGCCTTCCATATCTGCTCGCTTGTATCTACAGATGTCACTAGGGCAGCCTGCATCTGCTCAAAGCTTCCAGAAAGGCGATGCATCATCAGAGCCAGCTTAAGACGTGAGTGCTATATTGCCAACTGTATTATATATTTTCCGTCTAAGGCCAAATTTTAAAGTCAACCCGATCAGCACAGTATCTAAATGATGACACTCATAGCTCTTGAACGCGTTCAGGTTTTGAAATACGCCCTTAATTTATGGGTCGACGGCGCGTTGTGTTCCACGCGCGCCTCAAAGAGATGTCAGCACCAATGATGGGGTCCGCTAAAGCCGATGCCTGCCAGGGTTGCGGGAAAGTCCTAAAGGGTTACCGTGGCCCCTGGCACAGGCATCTGAAGGAACACGGTAGGGTTTTAGTTATTAAGAGTCTGGCACGTCCTTCCCCTTCGCCCAGAGCAGGAGAAGTTATTTGATGATTTCCCACACTCAAATAAAAAATAAGTCAGCATGTGTAAAACGAATGACAATATGCCTTAAATAAAGTCACCTTCACAGGTCTAGTACATCGCGCAAACCTGCGAGCAAACATATTACATCGGACAGACAGCGCCCTGCGCTCCCTCTTAATGTACAGATTGTCACACAAGTCGTCAGAGATCCAGTGGCCCAAGTACTTGAAACGCTGCACCCTTTCTAAAGGAATGCCGCAAAGAGTGCCAGGAGGTACGGATGAGTAACGTATTAATGTTTATTGATGTCAAAGTTATACCTAAGTCAGTTCAAGAGAGAAAGTTTATATAATGTCAGATTAAGAATGTTTATGTAATTGGAAATTATAATTGATAATGCCAAATATACATATTATATCTATAAAAATCAATGCCACTTTTCGTTGTAATTTTATAACTCAAGAACGGATGGACCGATTTAGATAATTATTTTTTTTAAATATTCCTTGAAGTACGAGGATAGTTCATACGGAGAGAAAAATTAAAAAAAAATACGAATTTCGCGGGGCCAGCTAGTGTATTATAAATTCAAAGTGTGGACTTAGTATAAACCAATATTATAGATTTCAGTTCCCTTCTCCGCGATGTGACATGTGTTTATTGAGATCGTAATATAATTTTTCTTTTAAGAGCGTTTATACCTTATGAGTGGCAACGTCGCAATTTAGTGTCATATTTCGTGGTTTTCAATTTTTATCATTTAATCGAAGCTATATTTTAAAAATCTGTTGCTCTTAACCATTGCGTTATCTTTTTCTAAACATGGTCAAGGTTAAGTCTTTAAAGGCATTCGGTAATTTGTTATATACCTTTACAGTATTTATGTACGCGGTCATTTTATACAATTTGAGCCTGCATTGCGGTAAGCAAAGCTCAAGTTTAATATGTTTTTTTTAGAAGCTATATTTCTTTTGGATACATCTTCGTGTTTAGTAAAATATTCCGGATTTTGTTGGAGAAATAGGGATAATTCTCTAATGTACACACATGGTAATTCACAGAATACTGTACTTTTTAAACAAGAACTTACAGCTATCCGTACACCAGGCTCCACAGACTGCACGAACACATTTTTTTTGTACTCTAATAGCTAATAAAATAACCACCGATTTACCCCACAATCTGACACCATAACCGAAACGTATCCGTGTTATGCACAAAGACCAGCTGTTGTTACCATGACTCATAATATTAGGTCCTTACATGATGAAATTGGCGTTTTGTATGGAAACAGCAAAAGGATTATTAAAAATTAAATTTGTTTTAATTAATCAATCAAAGTATGTATATTGTTATCTATACACTTTCGCCATTTATCGGTAGTTCACTCATTCCTTAGCTGAAAAAATTGTGGGAGCGAGAATCAATAAAATCTTGAGGGTGGTTTTGACAGCCTCATTGAAATTGAATTTTTTTCCTTGCAAGAAGTTGTCCAAATTCCGAAAAAAGTGGTAATCTGTTAGAGCGAGGTCCGGGGAGTACGGTGGATGTCGTAGACGTTCCAATAGCAGCTCCTCTAATTTAGTCACCGTCTGTTGTGCAGTGTGTGGTCTACCGTTGTCCTGAAGCAGCAGTGGACTAGAGCAATTGACCAGGCTCGTTGTTTAACGGCTAGCTTTTCCGTAAGCTGTAGTGGATGACACCAGCACTGGTTCACCAGACAATTACCAGTACCTTTTTCTGAGTCAACTTTCGCTTGAGGCAGGATTTGGCAGGTTCTCCTGGATTCAACCATTGTGATGAGCATGTCCGATTATCGTACAGGATCCATTTTTCATCACAAGTAACAATAAGATTCAAAATCTCCTCGTTATTGTGACGGTTGAGTAATGTAACGCAGCTCGATTCGTGTTTGTTGGTATGCTTCACTCAATTCATGCGGTACCCATTTTTTCAAGCTTTTTCACTTTTCAAGTGAATTAAAATTGTTTTATCACTTACACCGAGGCCTGCTACTAAATCTGACGTGGTTTGCGATGGATCCGCTTCCACGATCACTTTTAATTCTTCATTATCAACTAGGGTCTCCGGCTGTCCACGGGGTTTGTTCTGTAGGTCAAAATTTCCAGCACGAAAACGTTGGAACCCAAAACGTACCGTGTTTTCTTTTACGGTAGCTTCCCCATACACATCACTAATCCTTCGAGTTGTTTCTGCAGCGCTGGTGCCACAGTGGAACTCGTATTTGTAAATAACCCGAAATTATAAGTTTTCCATATTGAGAACGATGTCAAAGAAAAATCAAATGGCGAGAAAACAAATAAATCACTAAATTGGAAACACAAATACACAAGCCTAAAGAACAATGGCAGAATTATGTCTGGTTTTGTTTTAGCGACCGTAGATATCACAAAAACGAAACAAATTGATTATTTTTTTATGATTTTTCAATTTTCACTTTATTTCTTAAAAGCCGGAGTTCATTTATAATATTAAAAGTATATCAATTGCTTCCGATCGAGATACCTACGCGAATTGCTGTCATAGATAGTGGTGTTACACGTACAATCAGTATGAATGTTATTATCTGTATCGATTATTAAATGAACGATCGATTCAACTGATCTAGGTGATTCTAAGGTTGGTTGAATTATTAAAATAACTATTTAAATGCAGTTATTCTATCTCTAATCAACTTGATTTGATATTTATGTAATATTACTTTTAAATCCAAAACAAGGAGCATAGGATCGATTCAACGTTGTATCGATTTTACATTGATTTTAATCGCACATCTCTACTTTCAACTTTGACAGTGACTGATTGACAGTTTGATGCTACAGAATTCCTTTGCGTATTCCGTTTCGTTCGTGTTTTGTGTTTATTCGGTTTTCTATTAATAAGTACAAACTTCATAATAGAAAAAAATCAATTAGGTTTACTTCATTTGTCCGTAATATCAGTTTTTGTTTGATATCATTTTAACTTATCATTCATAAGTTACCTATAGGTTCGGGTTCACTTTATTCATAACCTAAAAATTCAAACTCAGTATAAAGTGATATTAGTGATATCTTTGTTTTCCGGCTTTTTCGAATTAAAATAGACTCGCTTGTAGATTCTGCTACTAACGCCGAATCTTTAGACATATTTTTTACTACGGGATGCTTCAATTTAATTCCAGACAATTTTAAGTAAGGAGATTTGCCATTGTTCTTTGAATATTGGATTCTTAACCAAACGCCAGATACTTGAGATCAAAGTGGCCAGTTTGACAAAACGTCAATTTCATAAGTAAGGACCTAATATTTTTATTTCGTAGACAAATCTGTCGAATTTATCACAAACGTATTCGACGTGTGTTATCCAGTTGCAATTCTGATCCAACATTATATCCAGAAAAGTACTTGCAACTTGTTCGATTATAGTATCATTATAAGTCAATTGCTTAGTTAGAAGCGTTTGGGATTTGATCATTTTATTTTCAGCATAAATGTATATCATATTTTGTAAGTTGTTAGAATGTAACCAGTGTATTATGTTGTTTATTTCTAGTTCAAATGTGTCTGTTTGTTTCCATGTTCTGCAATAGTCCTGCACCAACCTGGGGTTGTCCTTGGGTTTTGCATAGAGCATTCAGGGATAATAGTCGGCCGGTGACTCATTCTATTTAAAATTGTCTAAAGACCCCTGCGCCTTACAAAATTCCAAATGACCGAGACTTCCCGAAATACGTAAATATAATAATAATAAACATATATGAATTAAAGTTAAGATGAAAACAGCGCGAGCATATATTATATCAAACTGGTTCACGCCCATGAGTCATGGTGTCCTGGCATCCAGTATTGTATTTGCGGTGACTTCACTCTTTCACGCAAGCGCTTTGCGGAGTAGTCCACATGGAAAGGTTTTCCACGTAACACATGTACGAGGTGGCTGATCTATTTTCCACTAAGTGGCTAGGACGCGGGTAGGTGACAAGTGCCTTCAGCCGCTGTCGGCTATCATTGTAGCGGGCCAAGAACGCGTAAATAATGGATACATGAGAGGTTTCATTATAATTAGACTTTATTTGTATAAAGAAATTCAAAGTGTGGATATCTAGAGCTAAAAATATTAATTTCCATTTATATTTTAAAATTTACCTTTAAATTACTGCGCTGTCAAGTAAGGTTAGGTTAGGTTTCAGGATGACTATTTCATGAAAATGTCTACCACAAAATAATATACATTCCTAATATTATGGTGTTTTTGCGGTCTATATTATCCCTCATTAGCAACAACTAAGGTGTCGTACTGTCATAGCCGTCTGCTTTGGGCTACATTTTAGACGCGCACATTAAATAAATGAAATGAGGTTCAATACATTATTTTAACCTTTAACCGCAGAACGTTATAAAAATAGATGGATAAAAAGTTTAGTAAACTGGTAAAAAAAGGTGTGGATAAACACGACCTCCACGTTGATATCTAATATTGAATATCGTGAAGATGGCAGTCTTTTTGAGTTATGTTATGCTGGTGATACAGACGCACGTTGTGTTACCATGATAGCGAATGTCTGAACTTTAAATCTATACTAATAAATTATAAAGAGAGAGAGCGAATTTTGTGAGATTGTTTTTATGTGGAGGGTAATCTCTAGAACCACAGCTCCTATGTGAAAAAATATATCACCACTAGCTGACCCGGCAAACGTTGTTTTGCCATATAAATTATTTCTAGGGAATTTCAAGGACAGCCCCCGGTTGGTGCAGGACTATTGCAAAATATAGGAACAAAACATATTGGGCTGTGGGTCTGGGTGGCTATTACCTAGGACTATGGAAGGACTATGTCCCCTGCCTGATCAATGTTGTGTAATACACGGATAAAATGGCAGGGGGTGACTTGGACACTCAATAATGGGCCCCCGAAAACGGTCGTAGCAACAAGGAGGCAACACTTCCTGAGGTGCTTGAGGAGTGGAGAGGTATTCCACGGCTATCAGGACAATCCCGGAAGTACGGTCAAGATCCCTACCAGCACCTTACTGGAATACTACCTTCCTCCGAGCACGTTTGCTCTTGCGAACCTCCACTCAAGCCAGCCAATAAAGGCAAGAAAGAGGTGGGAGCTCTGTTCCACGTCATTGTTCACTCCAGCCGGCCAATAAAGTCAAGCCAGAGATGATAAACAAGACTTCTCCCGGGAGGAAGGGTCCGTGGGGTCGCTACTGCCCAACAGCTTGCCACATGCTGCCCTGCGGTTTTATTATTATTACTATTACTATCTTGAATTCATGCAAACCTAGTACTTTTGTTAGATTACTGCTCAAAATATGCAAACAACGCGTCGTGAACCGAATCACATATTCACTGCTTCTTCACAAGTAAATTGCACCCGTGCGAAGCCGGAGCGGGTCGCTAGGGGTGCGTTGGTCAGATAAGGATAGTATGACTACACAGGGCGTCCCACAGATATGCCACATGGAGGGAAAGTACCTTGCATATAATTGTAGATTAACAGTATTGGCGTTGGCATTGACAGTAACAATATGGGCTATGGTTATCTAGACAACCCTCTATCATCAGGAAACTAGTAAGCAAAGAACATGTAGCGCGCACTATTGACGACAGATGAACTATTCAAAACATATTTTCTGAGCTATAATATGTTTTTACGGAAAAAAGTAATACAATATGATTTGTTTCAATACCCAAGATTATGTTTAACTAAAATTTAAGCCAAGTCTTTAAAGAAAAAGTATAAATACTTGACATAAAAAAGGAGCAGCAAGAATAAAAAAAATCGTCCGCATCGCTGTCAACAGGAATAGTGCCCAGAAGGCTGGCAGCATTGCCGCGTTGTACTGCAATGCTGATTGTTGGGGCAAAAAATAGGCCAGCTCTCAAGTCACGTGAAACGCCGACCAACTGCTTGTCTCGTAAAACTAAGTGGGCAATCGGCTCCATGGCCGTTGTTTCAAACCCTAACGGCTCGAACACATATCTCCCAATGTGATCGGAGTATTTGCGCCGTTTGAGGTCTACCGCACCTACAGCAGCCGGCCCAGCACAACTCGCCTTGCTAGTAAGATGGGACGGATGCTTGTATTAATTATTTTATATTTTTTTCTTTCTCTAATTCAACAAAGATCACTAAAAGCGGATAAAGCGCGGTAAGAAGCAAATGTTTACGTAATTGACAATAGCGCATCGCGGCAACAAATAAGGTTCAAAACAGCCATGCGTTTGATGTTATTTGAATCGAATGACCACCAAAATAATTATAAGTAATTTTGCAGTTTCAATTAAATTTAAAAAATAATGCACGGGTCAATGGAATAATTTTTTGGTATTTCTTTAGTTGATTGAATTCCCATTATTATTATCAAAATATGATAGTTTTTGCTCAAAAATATGAGAATTATGCGACGAAAATATTTATTTGAGATGTTTAACGATTTTTTTTTCTTTTCTTTTCTATGAATTAGTCTTTTCTATGAATATTTGTCAATACACTATTTTTAAATGTGCCACAAAATACTGAGCGTTTTACGGTGTCTTCTTGCTTTTGGGAAAGCGCTCGGCCGTTCATTACGGCTTGGTATTATGTTCACGGAACTCTTAATAGATGGCGTGTAACGACCAAATGGTACCGTCTACATCGGCCAGCTTCTACCAGGACTGCATAAATAAATGCGGAACTGTTGTACCTGCGCATTCAATTGAACCGCTTTGCTTACAATTTTGCTTCAGCTATTGTACAGTAGGCAGCACGTCAGGAGTAACACTTTGGCCGTGAGCTGGTCTAGCGTAGTACGGATTGTCAATAGATTATGAGGCTAGTTTACTTATTATACTGATTTTGTTACCACTGATGCGTGGCCTACGTGGCGGCTGACTTGATACAAATAGGAAAATGTACGCACGAAACAAGGTTATATCGAGGAATATTTAAAGCGCCATCAACAAAAGCAGTAAACCGAATATCAAATGGTTTCTGGTTTTGAAAAATAAACAAATCCAAATGAACTAGTCTAATTTGGATTTTTGGTGGCTAAATCATAACAACGTCATATAAAAAATGCAGATTAAAAATCTATTATGATAATGTTTATGAATTAGTTTAAAATATTTACGAGGAAATTATTTTTTAGAAACACGTCGCAGTACTCATTCAATGTTTCAGTTTACCTTCTCAAAGCTTAAAAAATTCATACGAAAGAACTCACACTACTCATACTAGATGGTGCTGTGTGCAATGTCAGACGATATTTATTTATTATTTATTTATTTTATTTATTTAACTTTTGTGTTGACTGGTATTGGGTAGGTAATTGGGTATATTGTGCGACCCACAATAATGTTCTTCGCAAAATTCTGAGAACTTAAGACATAACATACATAAGTGTATGCTATGACTTAAGTTCTCAGAATTTTAAGATTAACATGTCCACAATGAGCATCGAAAGGTGGGATAAGAGTGGAGAGAACTTTGCCCGGCAGTGGTACAAACGTGCGGCTCTTAATAATAATTTCCATGATCATGGCGAGATGGCCTACATCATCGACTGCGTGATTTTTTTAATTTCTTGGATAAACTTTTAGAAAGAAGTAATCAAGACGCCTCTTTGATATTATATTATTACCACAATAAAGGATTTTCGTTAGAGAAAGATATTTTAACCTGTCATAAGGGTTGATAAGTGGGTTTTATTTTATATATTACTAGCTGTCCCGGCGAACTTCGTACCGCCTCAGAATGTTATCTTCATTATAATATTTTTCTTGAATTTTTTCCCGTTTCTATAGTTATTCTGCTATTCAGGGCGGAGACAAATCCAAAAAATCAATAACCATGATAATTGGTCCAGCAGATCTCGAGTTATAAGTGTTGTAACAAACCCGTCTTTGTTTTATTTATATAGATATAAGATATATTCACTATCAGGTGTGCTCAATCGTGCCAACAGTCGCCACTTTCTACTAGGAGACCTTAAGCACCAAGAGATGCCTTTTTCGAGGTCATAAAATTTCAAGAGATGGCGCTGCTACTGCTATATTAGATAAATTGATTCTTATTACTATGCACATGTAGACGAATTAACTCTGCTGAATGCATGATTACCATCCTAACAGTTAACTACTACCTGTTTAGTGTAAATTGAGTCACGACCCAGTTTAGTTTTTAGAAAACCGAAAAGTATTTTTGTACTGTTCGAAAATATAAAAGTATCTATAGCACCGTAGAAATGTAGTAGGTACGTTTACAAACGTCATTTATGTAGGATGTTACCAAACAGCTGGTCCGCACAATGCGTGGACGCTAATGTCCAGTAAGTCAAACTCCATAGGTACATAAAACAAATCTCGTGTTCATCAGTTTTTACTCGCAATGTTTAAACTTAGGTCCTTTATTGAGGACCCAAAAACCCGTGCGCTTCGATCGCTTATACATTCTAAGTAGCTACTCTTCAACTTCACTATCAACTTCAACATTTACCTACTGAATGCTATTTAAATTCAGAGATTAACGATTATCACAGAGCAGTTCGGCTTCTTACCATTAAAGTGTTCTATGGATGAGAATAAAAAAACAATGAAACATCTCGGATACTGGTTAGATACTGCTTCTATTTGGTCCATTCAAAGATAATACACACAAACACCTGTAAATCCAGTAATATATGTACACCACAACTTGATAAATCTTAGTATTGACCATAGTCCGGTCTTCCACAGTAACATACACAATAGGTAGGTACACTTACCAAAGCAGCCCAGTTTCTTACTAATCCTCGACGCCATATTACTCTGACACTTGCATGGCTTGTTTAAGTATGCTTGCATCGCTGTGTATAATATACACAAGGAAAACCGTCAAATGTGTGGTTCCGTTAGCTCGTATACCTAGCGGACTATTTATAAACGTTGCTTAAAGATAATATTAATGTCTGCTTTGTCATAGTTTTTTTGACGTACAGTCAGCGTCACGATGTGGGTACCCCCCTTCAAAGTTAATTTTAATACAACTGGGGTAACCAATTGATGCAGCCCACCGTACTTATAGACGTCTCTTAATTTAAGAAACCGATGTTACTAAACCGAGGGACAACAATAATGGTTTAATTATTAATGTAGTCCCTCGTTTAGTTATGTTGGTGAAATCAATATCTATTTATTCAATCGAATTTTATCTCGTTCAACCTTGTTGTAGCACTAGCCGATATTTGATAACATTACGCGATACAGGCGAAGTATTAAATACATAAAATAACTACGCAAACAAGGACCTGAAAAAAAAAGACGGACGAATGTCGCACTAAAAAGATGTGAAGCATACAAGGTGCTACAATTTCGGTTGTTGTACATCATGAGCTACAGTCACACCGATACTTTAGATCCGACAACCGCCGGCGCCGCCATCACGCACTGCACGACAGCGCCAGTGACATGTATTTAGTCTTTACCTATGAAATTGCCGTTTAGTATAAGGAAATTTAAAGTCATTTTATTTTTATATTTTTTATTTCTATCAACCAAAATATGCACCCATGCTATCAATGCGTCTCTGTCATATCAATGTGCTAGTGGTATATTTTCAATGCCCTTCTTGAAGAAGTCAGGTGTGAGCCAACAAACTCTTCAAAGGCATTTTGTGCTGCCTTACGGGTATTGAATTTTTTCCATGCCAAGAAATTGTTCAAATTTTGGAAAAAGTTGAAGTATGTCGGCGCAAGGTCTGGTGAGTACGGTGGATGACGCAAAACTTCCAATCCTAGCTCTTGTAGCTTAGTGACCGTCTGTTGTGTATGTATAATTACTCGAATTTTTATATATATAGTGTTCATATTGATGAAAAAGATACAAATGTAGTGAAAACAAAACACTAGTCAATAAACAAATAGAATTTAATTTCTAAAATCCATATTTTTAGGATAAAATTGATTTGAATTTAGGATTTATTGCCAGCCATACATAAATTACGTTTCAGTATTGTAAAACGGCAACTTCATAGGTATTATATACCTATATTAAATACCTAGTATATTGCATCAACAAAATTTAAAAACAAATACCGTCTTGTGTGGTGAAATCGTGTAAAAAGTACATTGAGCTACACGGTTACTGACAAATGCGTGTACATACTGGACAGGTCCACTCAATCTGTGTGGTTTTTCCTCAAAATACCGTTTCAGACACCAATCTATGTACATATATGGTCTTCACATGATCTGACCAAGATTATGTCTGGACTTTTAAAGAGACTGTGACCTCTGAGTTTGTTTTGGCCTTTCTTCTCAGAGTAGTCAGATAGGAAACGCCGTCCTAATCTAGTTTTTAAAATATGATTGACGCGTAAAAGTGTTTTGTACAAACCTATTTACAGAAATAAAATCATTTATAAGACTTTCTAAGCACGAAGTCCGTAATATCGGCCGAAGTTACGGGCGATCGCTACTTCGTATTGTATAAGTATCTACATCGCCACATGCGAACTATGCATCACACTGACGTCACGCAAAATCCTGCTTCGCGCAAGCAGAGTTTACCGCGCTTTTAGCATATATACAACGTCCCGACATCAATCATCCGGCAGTTGCCTACTAGACTCAACACCCGTCTGGTCGGAAAATCCTCCCTTTACTATGGGTATGAGTGAACTTTACCCCATGTTCCTCATACCTCTATAGTATCACCTTTTTTTTTTTTGGGGGTTGGGAAATCGTGAAATAACTTCTCCCGCTCTGGGCAGAGCGGGAGGGCGTGTCAGACTCTTACTGACTAAGACCCACCCGTGTTCCTTCAGTTGCCTGTGCCAGGGTAACCCTTTCGGACTTTCCCGCAACCCTGGCAGGCATCGGTTTGAGGCGAGCGTGGAACAACTCGCCGTCGACCCGGGCCTGGTCCTTATCGGACGGCGAGCTACCCACTGCTCGCCGTGCGCAAGCCCGACCCTACGGTGGCCGGGAATCGGCTCTATAGTATCACCTACGGACACAAGACTACTTCGAGACCCAAACTATAAATTAATGACAACACCACTTGACAGTTATCCTTACTCCCGATAGGTTATTGCTCGTCCGAAAAAGTTAGTTAATCGGGTTAGGGCTAATAAATATTTTAATGTGTTGTTGCAGATGTAATAGTTAAGTTTGGTAAAATCATATTCAGAACCCTATAATTCAGGAGTATCTTGCATAAGTAAATTCTCAATAGGCTTCAGTATGAGTGATTTCATTATGCCTTGGCAAAAGTTTTTGTTTTCTAAAACAGTAACTTATTTTAAATGTATAATTTTACAGCACGGAATAGAACGTGTTTTACAGAACTTACTTAATAAAAAGAACCTTTTGCCTATGGGATGCTTACATCTTTGCTGCATGATGGCAAATCATGAGTCCTGTGCAACCTAAGTAATCTTTGATTGATTCATAATTAATAAGCTTTATCTTCACAGTAGGTACGGTACGGATACTATGAAAACGAAAATCGTTATAATTTGAAATTCAAACAAAATATCCGTCAAGTTTGAAAGTTTGATTTTACTGAATTTTCTACCTGGAATTAGTATACAGCACTGTTTTAATTTTAGTTTTAAATAAGTACTAAACGTGGCAAAGATCTGCTTTATACATTTTTATTTAATTTCAAGGCAATAAAATACCTACTTTTTAAATATACCTTGATCCCTAGACACTTATAATGTGTGTAATTTTGGTTGCTCGATTGGAACATTCTAAGGAACCTTTCAAGTAGCATGTAACCTATCCACACAATAACTTGATGATTCATGAATGTCCTAAAGATTTACGATACTAAAAAGATTATTAATGGCCGTCTCTTGCGACTTCCAAACAAGTTTAACAGGATACCTACATTAATATTGACTACATTTCAGTTCATATTGAATCTTTTCTCGCACACGCATATTATGCCATATTAGGCCATTCTGTGTATGTGTGAGATATAAAATAGAAGCTACAGGCGGGCACCGCCCAGGCTTTTATTATTGTAAAAAACCTGATTTATTAAGTGTAATACTTTACGATAAACATTTTTATTTTATAAATAGCTTTATACAGCCGAGATTTAGAAATATTGTAATATTAAACAGAACAATATTCTACAATTTGAATCTAAAATTAATATAATAAAAAACGTGTATTATTTATATCAGCGCCATCTCGTGAATTTCAAAAGAACTACTACTTCAGTTGTAGAGTTGCACTGCAAAATAAAAAAATTAAATAAACAGTCGATTTAGTGAGCTTTTCAGACAATCGATTTAAATGACTAAAATCGGGATTGTTTTTAGTACAGCACTCTATGCGCAGAAGACGGTGTTTCGAAACGGTGATTCTCCGTACCTCAAAAGGAAACAAAAGATCACTTTGTCATCCTCCGTCTGTCTGGTAAGACAGGACCCTTTTTCCCAAGAATGCGTGGAGGTATCAAGTTTAAATTAATTAGTAAGAAATTTATTTATACAAATACGTAGGTCTACGGTCTCCTGTAGCTCTAATAAAATCAAGCTTCTAAGTAAAAGCAATAAAAAATACGGGCATTTTATGACAAATTTTGACACTCGCAAGTAAATCAAAACTTCCATACAAGGTATCTACTTTCCGTTGACCTAGATTTATGAAATTTGGCAAGAAGCAAGGTCTCACAGCACAAGTAAAGGAAAATGTAAAAAAATCGTTAAGTTAGTAGTTTTGTCACATAAAACAATATTTTTTGCGATTATTAACTTATATTTGCAGTTGGAGAATTGACCGTGGCGTATATCGATGTATGGGAGAACATTGTTCCAACTACAAAGTTAAGTTTGTTCTTGAGAACGCATTGGGACGGTTTTTATAATTTAAGTACATCTTTTATTTTCATTTCATAATCCCTGCTGTGATAAAAACATTGGTACATTTCAGTAGAATTAAAATTGTTATTTTGACAAGCTGGGCCCATTCTTGTCATTCCCCTTTCATTTACTTTCCATCACTATCTAAATAATTACGTATTTATATTGCCCAAAGGCATGTTTAGCCTGTACTGTCATTTTGACGTCGAAACCGCAGTAGGGGCCTCCTCGAGTGACGTAATCCTCAGCATGGTATCGATTTGTTAAGTAGGTAAAAGAGGGTCGCCCAAATCGTTTGGAATGTGTGACAGAGACAAAGATAGCGAAAGGTCAGCTACCTATGTGAGTTACATTTAGGATTATTTAACGAAATTGCGTTGGCTGATCATTTGTTTGTTGCAGGTTCTTCCCTATTGAAAGAAAAGTAAAGTAAACTAAAAAAAAACCTGTAGGTAAAGCAGCAGGAGTATTTTTTGTTTAGTTTATAATTACGGATTTGCTTAGGTATTTTATAACAAATTGTCAATTTGTTTTGCTTGTTTAAATGTTTTACAAAATGTATTTTAGTTTCCAAAAAACCGGTAAAATGTTCTTATAGGGATAGTTGTCAAATGACTTTTTATGTATTTTTGATTTTGTATTTTTCTGTCGACCTGGTACTTACCGTCTTAAGTTGAATGTCACTCGCACGTCAAGTTCTATTTTTGCTTTAAGACCGACGCGACGTGACATTTATATAGTTTCAACCTTAGTTCAGTTACATCTCTTACGGTCTCCTGCAAACAAAAAAAAAATAAAAAAATTACAAAAAAGTATCATAAAGATAAAAAAATACATTGTTTACATTTTTTTACTTAACACAGATCAAATACAAATGCTTACAGAAACAATAACATTTATAATATACTAGCTGACCCCGCGAACTTTGTACGGCCTAAAATTTTTGTTTTTTAATTTTTCTCTCCGTATGAACCATCCTCATACTTCAAGGAATATTCTAAAAAAAAAATATCAAAATCGGTCCATCCGTTCTTGAGTTTTAAATTACAACGAAAAGTGGCTTTGATTTTTATAGATATATGTAGATTACGCAACAAGTTACTATAATCTATACGGTTTTGTATGCTGTGATTTAAAGAAATTTACATAACGATATATCCCTCAATAAACCAACTGTAAAAAACTGTAATATTTGATAACTTTACTAAAAATGTTGATCAATGTCGTTTTGTTCATTCCTGTAAAAAAAATCCAAGACTATTCTGTACCTATAGCTCGCCTGAGCGCGATAATACTCAGTTTACAGAATACATTTTAATTAAAAAAATATTTCGGGGAAAATAAAACTTATAATTCCCGTCTGTCTCCTTTTTTCCTGTCAGATGAGAAGATGATACGAAACTTCCCATCTGTAGCCATTCGGAGACAAAAACTCGGGGCAGATGGGAATACTCCCCCTAGCGGCGTGAAATGGTACTTTGCGATATGTACCTAGTGGTCGGCCCGACTTTCGATTAGGCGCATCGTAATATAACCGGCCAAATCAAGAAATCAGGGCGTATCGTTAAATGGCCAGGCAGATCACAATATGGCCATTTATATGATCGGACCATGACGTATGCAGGGCCGCAGACGTGCATTTATTCACTAAAGAAGAAAAACTTCGCAAGAAATCGGAAATTGCTACTGAGGGTTGCGGGTGTTGACCTCAAGACGTGCTGTTTCTCACACGCAGAAACGTCGCCACAAACGTCACAGCAGACTCTCTTTATATTTTGGCTGCTAAGATCAAAACTACAAACGTAGTATACAGGAAAGTTTTATAAAAATGTGGCTGTTATTTTAGTATACCGTGGTCTCTTACGACGTCCACGGGAATGAAGTCAAGGGCAGAAACTAATTTTATAATAATTATGTATAGTTAGGTAAAGATACACTCGCGGTCAAATAATACTGTTTTTTCTATTCCGTGAATAATACGGATCGATGACGAAAATCCCTGAATAGTATACCGTGGTCTCTTACGACGTCCACGGGAACGAAGTCAAGGACAGAAGCTAATTATGTATAGTTAGGTAAAGATATACACTCGCGGTCAAATAATACGGATCGATGACGAAAATCCCTGAATGTAACTTGGAAATTAATAATAGTACATGCATGTAATAAATACTCTATAATACAGAGAATTTTAATATCGTAAGAAATAAAACCTTTAATGATCTACGACGTAATCAAACAAAGTTAAAATTGTAATAACCTCGAATTTAGAAATAAACTCAATTCGCGGCTGTTTTACTTTTGAATGTTTTCTCACTTTTGTTTTTAATCAGTCAAATCAAAATTATGAAAGGCGGTCATTGTCATCTTTTACCATCATTATTGAATTACTATAGTGTCGCTAACACCAGGAGAATGTACACGTATGGTCACTATGTTAGAAGAAGGCAGATGTCAGCGAAGAACAGGAAGAACAATTAGGCGTATCACTTTCTACAGTGCAGCGAGTGATCCAACGTTTCCGAGACAGTAGGCAGAACATAGCGAGATGTACTACGGCTCGAGAGGATCGATGTATTGTTACAACCATGCTCCGAAACCGGCACCTCAAGGCAGTTGAAGTAACACATTAACTTCGGGAGACCCGTAGCGATGACGTAAGCGTGCGGACTGTAAGGCGGCGGCTCCTTGAAGCTAATGTGACCCCGCATAGACCTGCAAATGGTCCAAAACTTGAAAGGAAACATCGGGTAGCAAGATTATGTTACGCCCGCGAACACGCTCTAGGGGAGACGAAGAATGCGCGAGAGTAATGTTTTCTAACGAATCCAGATTATTTTATGCTGTATGCACCTGATGTGCGGCGAAGAGTGTATCGACGGCCAGGGGATCGTTTTATTCCAGCTTGTTTTGAGGATAAAATGCCGTTCGGCGGCGGATCGGTTATGATTTGGGCTGGAATATCTTCAGAGAGTCGCACAGAGTTAGTAGTGATACAAAATAGTACGCGAACTAGTGGAAGATATGTGGAAGAAATTATTAATGAGCATGTCGGTCCATATGTGATTATTATGAGTGAAAATTGGATATTCATGCATGACAACGCTAGGCCACATACAGCTCAAATTGTAAATGAGTATTTTCAGGACGTTGACATCAATCGCACGGATCGGCCCACGAGAAGCCCGGACCTGAATTCAATTGAACACGCTCGGGACGAGCTTGGGAGGTGTGTAAGAAATCGAAACTCCACCCTAGCTACACTTCGAGACCTGAACCATGCGTTAGTGGAAGAATAATCCAATATCCCGCAACATCGCATAAGGAACTTATGCGATGTTGCGGGATAAACAGCCTGTCCAATCGCCTGGCAGCTGTGAGAAGAGCCCGTGGAGGCAATACAAAGTATTAATTTTTTTTTATTGTTTGTTTTTGTTTTGTTCGAGTATGTGAGGTACCTCACATACTCGAACAAAACAAAAACAAACACACAAACCATAATTTTTTCAACGTAAAAACTATGTATATTATGTTTTTTATGTAATTTTGACCAATAAACTAAGAATGACTCCAACATTTTGTGTTGTTTTATTAACTGGTAAAATATCTGCAACATACAGTTTGATTCATGCCGCTAGCTCAATTATTATAAGAATCATTTTAGTGTTCGTACTAACCCGTATACTTCACCCGCGAGTGTAGAATCGATATTTCTTCTCTCCGCCCATCTCCGCTTTGGTGGATTACCGGGCCTTTTTGGGGACCCCGGACACAACGGCCGCGAAAGCTCTAACCAAGATCTTTCATTTGGAAAATACAGAATTAAATAAATCATGGTGCGTAAATAAACCCATCATAAGCTACGCCGTAACAATAATAAATAAAAATCTATCATGTACTGAAAATTGTGTACCTATTAAGGACTACAAGCATAAAATGAATGCAAATGTATTTTGGATTTATTTTTAGCACTTTGCTCAGAAACCCACTAACCAAATATACAGTAGAATGGTGAATTATGGTGGACGCACGCACAGCGCGGCGAAGTGCGCCTCAAGCGCCGCTTTTTAATGTATTTGTATGCAGTTAATTTGCAATCCGCCCACACCGCAATCGTAGCAAGATCCAAGCGGCCGGATTCCCCTAGCTGTAACGGATGACGTCATAATTCGCGTAACGGCCGCAACCAATAAGACACGATGTGTGAGGTGAGAGACTACGGTGCGGTCGGGTGTGCAAGGTTTTGAACAAAATGGATGATTGCGGAGACTGCGGCGCGTGCGGTGCGGACCAATGCGCATTCAACTTTTAGCGCAAACAATAACAGCTGTAAACCGACACTGCCACAAAAACCTAACGATGCTGTCAGTCCTCGGTTCCATTTAGAAATGTGAATAAGTACTTTTCACACACGTTCAACAGAAACTAAGGCTTGCCTCCCGTGCGTGACTTACAAGGTGACGCACGCTTTTTGTAGTGAGCCTAGAGATGCTTCCGAGCCATACGTTATCAAGAGCGCAAACTAGCACGCGTTCTTACCTAGGTAATGTCCCAGGGATGTGCCTGGCAGGCGTTGCACAGGGGGGGTTCGAGAATTGTATTTTTAAGAGGAACCTCCACGTGCTGATGGTGGCCACACGGCTGGTTTTAGTGAGGTAAGAATCCCATACTCCCCGACCTCTTTCCCCGGAGGCCGAGCGCCTTTAGAAGGTTTCCCCCATAAAAAAAACAGATAATGTCCGAATACCGTTCACGTAAAGCGCCCATTGATATGGTCTACATTGTGGACGTTTATTTACTTTCGACTTTATTACAACTCCTACAATGTTGACATTTGATTTACAGTGAAAAATACGTTTTACCAGGCTGGCGACACACGGTGGCCTGAAAATTAACCGTAGTGGACTTTAGGGATTCATGAAAATTTATTCTTCTTTTATTAAAAAACCAGGGACATATTTCGATTGTACCATTAAATACAACAATATAGGAATGAGGACGTATCTTTTGATAGTGAATTAAAATTCATTTATATGGCGCAAAACTCAAGGTATCTCATAAAACGGTTTAGAGATTTGAATAGTACAAATTATTAGCCTATTTAAGCATAAATAATCTGGTACTGCGATATTGGAGATAATTATAAAAAAATAAAAATAGATTAGATAGGTTCGTTTCTTGGAATGTAAGATACAAAAACAAGCCCGAAGCGTCATGCGGTGTTAATTCAGATTTTTACGCCTTTATTATAGCTTCCCTTGTAACTAACTAACAAAAATGTCAATTTTAACTAACAAAGATTTCAAAAATGTGCATACGAATCCTTAAGTCCGTCTTCGCGATTTTAGCTCACCGTGCGACGCGGCGACGGCCCTAAGAAGTACTTACTGGATTGAAACAATTAAAAATGACAATCTGCAAAAGAACGCAGAAGTACAATTTATACTATACAATTGAATGTTTTAGTTACTCTGCAAATGCAGTTCAACGTGCGCGTTTACAAGTAAACTCTTCATGGAACTCAATAGTGTAATATTAAATAGTTTCAGGCAGCGCCGACGACTTTGATCGTGACGTAACATTGAATGTGTGAAAACCGACAGAAACTCTTCTATTGCGTTATACGCTCGTGAAATACCCGCTCGTACGTGGAGTTGCGGCCAATCCGTCCGATATACAATACAATACGCTCCTAGCATCGGCCAGCATATTCTTTCAGAGTAGGTACATTGATTTCTATTGATTTGGTTTCTTGCTATTCCGGTATCATAATATAATCAAAAGGTAATTAGTGATTTTCTTTTCGACAGTGACTCTTTGAACTCATAATTATATTATAACATAAAATCCGCTCTGCACTGTCGTTTCTACTTTATTTGGACTACATACACAATTACACATTCCAAAACCGCTACGTTTCGGATGTGATTAAAGTAAGCGTTTCTTTTTTGTATAAAGTAGTATTAGTCTATCGGGGACACGGCAGTGCCCCCGCCAAGTCCAGCAAAAACATCAAGGCGCAGCCGCACCATCCTTTTCTTGAAGCTATTCAGAGCATTTTCGACGCACCCGTAACTTCGTTATGGATAAAGATAGAAGACTGCATTTTCAGTGACCAGAGAGTTTTTGAAAGGACTTATGACTAGGTATATTCCCAAATTACATTTGATTTGAACCTGTAGTAGGTATATGAACGACTGCAAGGCAAATTTCCTTAATTTTGTCACAGACACACTCACCGATCATACGAATTCTAAGGCACTTCTAGCAGACACACAAGCTCACAAGCTTAAAATTTTGAACACAATCGCGTCTACCCTATAAAGTAAGGAAAAACTGAAACATACCGCATTCAGTCCCGTTTTCGATACAAATAGATACGATTACGAAGTTACTTTTGTAGTTCATACAATGTTTCATGAGTTTCACTAGGTACTTAAATAGATAGAATAAGTAGCAGTACAGTAAGTCGCAGGCGTTGTCTCCTTTAATATACCTACCTATATTATACCTTATGAGTCGGCGCAGCGTGTCGAAGGCAAGCAATGAGATGAGATCTTTGCGATCTTATACTTAGTAGGCTTAATTGCGTTAAGTATTTGAATTTCATAGCAAACAAATAGTTTGTAAAATTATTCATCACCTATATTTACATATACAGGGTGGAAACTTTCAGCGGGGCAGTAAGGGGAAGTACCTTATCCGTTGCAGCTACCTACGTGAAAATGTTCTTAGGAGACTATCCATAATTTTTTCCCCATTCACAGATTTAAAAAAAATATACAGTTAGCAAGAAAATTGCCATTTTACACAAAAACATTTTTTGATGCCAATCGATCCAGTTTCTAATACTGATCAAAAACTTCTAAGGGACCAACCATCGTCGGAGTAGGTACTCAAAGAGTCACAAATTTCAAAAAACTTTTCCCGTACATTTTGAATGAAAATTTTACGCAAAAGCTTTTTTAGTGACGGTTGAGATCTTTTTGTTGACTGAATAAAAAGATAAGTTTAAACACAATTCAAATTTCGAACTCGTTATTATTAAATAAAAATCAATCTTGACAGTTTGCTACGTCAGAAACGCTCTGAGTGTGTTGTGAATTTTACATTAAGTGCATAATTGGACAGCTATTGATAAGAGAAAAATTACCTCCATTTAATGAACGTTTAGACTTGCTAGAAGCATATTACGTAAATAATAAAAATACATTGGCTGCGTTAGAATGGTATAGGATCAAATATCCAAATCGTCATGTGCCAACCAGAAAGGTTATTACAAATCTTTTAAGAAAATCTCTCTCTTTATGTTAGTTATTAAAAAAAGAAAATTAATACGCCTTCTTTTTGATATGTGTAAAATTCTACGTGATCATTTGTCTTTTATTTTATTTTTTGTATTTCAGTAACACAAATTCTATACAAAATACAAGGGAAAAGTTTTTTGCAATTTGTGACTCTTTGAGTACCTACTCCGACGATGGTTGGTCCCTTAGAAGTTTTTGATCAAAATTAGAAACAGGATCGATTGGCATCAAAAAATGTTTTTGTGTAAAATGGCTAATTTCTTGCTAACTGTAATTTTTTTTTGAAAATATTTGAATGGGTATCAAAATTCCATAAAAAAATATTGAGTCTCCTAAGACCATTTTCGTGTAGGATAAGGTACTTCCCCTTACTGCCCCGCTGAAAGTTTCCACCCTGTATAGGGACCAGCCAGTCGATTCTGTAAAAATCTCACCGTGAAGACTTGCACGGAGTGAGCTGTCAGTGTCATCCCACTAACGCTAGGGATTGACCACCGCTACATTTACAATCATAATCGAGATTTTAATAATATTTTTTATCCAAATTCTATTGATTATTTTATATTATTTCAAAGCTAGAATGTAGTTAAGTGGCAAAACATTATTATTTTGGGGGTTTTAAAATAAATAGCAAAAAGAAATTCAGTTAGAAAAAAGTTGTTTTTTTTTATTTTATTTATAGTCCGTGCCTGACGCGCTCGCGCATAAGGAATAAAAAAAAACAATGTCGAGTAACTGACTGAATTTCTATTTTGCTATTTTATTTTAAAACCCGTAAAATAGTAACGGCACTTAGATACTAGCTTTGAAATAATATAAAATTATCAATAGAATTTGCATTAAAAATATTATTAAAATCTCGATTATGATTATTATATGTTATGTTTGGTCAATCCCTAGCATCAGTGGTATGACACTGACAGCTCAGTCCACGCTCACTTCACCTAAGTTTTCACGGTGAGATGGTTACAGAATCGCACTGCTGGGGGCCAACCGCCGCGGAAAAGAAGGGCGTGTCCTACCGCGACGTGCTAGCCAAGGTGGGGAAGGCGGTGAGCCTCGAGGAGATCGGCGCCACCGAAGGCATCCGGATGAGGCTCACGGCGACTGGGGCCCGGATGCTTGAGATCCCCGGTGCAGCCAGCGGCCCGGCCGCTGACGCTCTGGCCGAAAGGCTTAGGGCGTCCTTAAATGCGGACGAGGCCCGAGTGTCCAGGCCCACCAAGTGCGCTGACATGCGCATCCTGGGCCTGGACGACTCGGTGACGGAGGGAGAGGTGGAGGCCGCCGTCGTTAGGACTGGAGGGTGCTCTGCCGAACAGGTGAGGACAGGCACCATCGGTACTGATTTCAAGGGGATGCGAGCCGTTACGGTGAGCTGCCCCGTGTCGGCGGCCAAAAAAATAGCCGAGGGCCGTAGGCTACTGGTGGGCTGGGTTTCCGCGCAGGTGAAACTGCTGGAACCCAGACCTCTGAGGTGCTTCCGCTGCCACGTGGGCAACCACGTGGGAGCTAAATGCACCTCGGAGGTGGACCGCAGCCACCACTGCTTTCGCTGTGGTCAGCCCGGTCACAAGGCCGGGTCTTGTAATGCCGCGCCGCACTGCACCGTATGTGCGGCAGCTGGCAAGCCAGCCGATTACCGGATGGGGAGCAAGGCCTGCGCTCCACCCGCCAGAGCTAGGGGCAGGGGCAAGCCCTCCGCCACCGCCGTCACTGCCGCAGCCGCCGCCACTGCCGTTGCCGCTGCCGCCTCGACCGCCGTCGTCGCCGCCGTCACCACTGCCGCGGGGCCCTCACAGAGGGCTCGGGAGGAGGCTGACATAGAGTGCCAATAACGGCCCCATTACGCCTTCTCCAGGCGAACATCAACCACTGCGCCTCCGCTCAGGATCTGTTGCTCCAGAGCATGGCGCAGTGGTCGATTAACATCGCCGTGGTCGCTGGGCCGTACTTTGTCCCGCCCAGGGATGACTGGGTGGAGGACCTGAGCGGCTCAGTGACCCTAATTTCGTCGGCCGCCGCCGGTACTCCGTCCCTCGAGGCAGTCACGAGGGGACGGGGTTGCGTGGCAGCACGGTTCGGGGAGATTGTAGTGGTGGGGGTATACTTCTCCCCGAACCGAACTCTTGCCGAGTTCCACAACTCCCTTGCGGAGTTGAAAGTCGTCGTCGTCGGGTTCCGTTCCCTCCACGTGCTCGTCCTCGGGGATTTCAATGCCAAGAATGTGGCTTGGGGTTCCCGGTATACGGACACACGGGGCAGGATGGTGGAGGACTGGGCTCTGGAGACAGGCCTGGTCGTCCTAAATCGGGGTTCTGTCCCCACGTGTGTGCGGATGTGGGGTGAATCGGTGGTGGACATCTCGTTCGCCAGCCCCGCTCTGTCACCGCGTGTCCTTGACTGGCGCGTCATAGAGGGGGTGGAGACCTATTCCGACCACCGGTACTTCCGGTTTGACGTCTCCGCCCAGACCTCGAGCGCGCTGGTCCGACAGGCCCCGAGTGGTCCGCGGTGGGCACTGAAGCAGCTGGACCGGGAGCTCCTCCTGGAAGCCTCGATCGTGCAGGCCTGGGTGTCATCACCGGACAAGCCTGCTGACATCAACGTCGATGCGGAGTGGTTCCGGGAGGCCATGTCCGAAATATGTGACGTGGCAATGCCCCGGGCCCAGCCCGGACGCGCTCAGCGCCAGGTGTGCTGGTGGTCGCCAGAGTTGACGACTTTACGCAGTGCGTGCGTCGCTGCGCGACGCCGGTACACCAGGCACCGCAGGCTCCGTATTTGCCCTCCGGATACGGAAGCCATTCAGGCGGAGCTGTACGAGGGGTACAGAGCGGCGAAGACCGCCCTCCAAGCGGAGATCCTGTGGGCCAGGGGACTGGCCCGCGAGGAGTCGCTGGAGACTCTGAACAGGGACCCGTGGGGACGACCCTATAAATTGGTGCGAGAGAAGCTCCGCCCATGGGCTCCCCCGCTGACGCAGAGTCTCCGGCCCCAGCTTGTGGAGGACGTGGTGAGCGCTCTGTTCCCTTCTAGAGGGGAACATATCTCCCCGCCCATGGCTCCGCCTACTGCGGTGCTCAATGCGGACCACACCGCCGACGACGACGACGATGCTCCGGAGGTGACCGAGGCAGAGCTGCGAGTGGTGGTACGTAGGCTGAGTGCCAAAAATACCGCCCCAGGACCCGACGGCTTACCTGAGAAAGCCTGGGTCCTGGCTTCGGAGGCTCTCGGGCCTCGACTAAGGGGGCTCCTAAGCGCATGCATGGAGAGGGGCCAGTTCCCACTTCGTTGGAAGACGGGGAAACTGGTCCTCATCAAGAAGCCGGCGCGCCCAGCGGACTCTCCGTCCACTTACCGGCCCATCGTGCTGCTCGACGAGGTGGGCAAGCTCTTTGAAAGTCATTGCAGACCGCCTCGTCGGGCGGCTGGTGCGGGTGGGGCCGGATTTGGCGGAGAGCCAGTTTGGCTTCCGCAGGGGGCGCTCTACGGTGGACGCCATCATGCGCGTGCGGGCCCTCACGACGGGGGATGCTGTGGCCCGGGGTGGGGTCGTCTTGGCGGTGTCTTTAGACATCGCCAATGCCTTCAATACCCTGCCCGGCAATTGGGACTCGAGGTGGCCCTGCTCAAGTCCGAGGTCATGTGTTTTAATGGTCCTCGGAACACGCCACCGTCGGGTTCCCAAATAACGGTAGGAGGGGTTCACATCGGCGTCGAGTCGACGATGAAGTACCTGGGACTCGTCCTCGACAGCCGGTGGAACTTCGTGGAGCATTTCCGACGTTTGGCTCCCAGACTGGAAATCATCATCATCTGCCTAGCCTTTTCCCAACTAGGTATGTTGGGGTCGGCTTCCAGTCTGACCGGATGCAGCTGAATACCAGTATTTTACATGGAGCGACTGCCTATCTGACCTCCACAACCCAGTTACTGGGTAATACAATACCCCTTGGTAAGACTGGTAATGATAAATGATTTTATTTCTGTAAGTAGGTTTGAACAAACACTTTTACACGTCAATCATATTTTTTTTTAAACTAGATGGGGTCGGCGTTTCCTATCTGACCGAAAAAAAGCCGAAAAAAGGCCGAAACAAACTCAGAGGTCACAGTCTCTTTTAAAGTCCAGACAAAATCTTGGTCAGGTCAAAGAAAGGGCCGGGGCTTCCTTAAAGCGGCTCCTGCCCAATCTAGGGTGGCCAAACGCCTCCTGCCGGAGCCTCTACGCGGGGGTCGTACGGTCCATGGCCCTTTACGGGGCACCGGTGTGGGCGCGTTCCTTGAGGCGGCGGCCAGCCCGCTGGTTGAACGCGCCCCAAAGGGTCATAGCCACCCGGCTGGTCCGGGGATACCGTACGGTCTCCGGTGAGGCGGCGAGCCTCCTTGCCGGATTACCGCCATGGGATCTGGAGGCAAAAGTCCTCGCGCACGTTTGCGAGTGGCACGAGGAGGCGAAACGCCGGGGCGTAGCTCCGCTGCCGCGAGAAATCACGGTACAGCGGACAGAGCTCCGGCGGGATCTCAGGGCGGCATGAAGAGTGCGATTGTCGCAACCCAGCGCTGGGCTCGCCACAATTGCGGCGATAAGTCCCCTCTTTGAGGAGTGGCTAGAGAGGCGCCACGGCGTCCTCACCTTCCACCTGACGCAGGTCCTCACCGGACACGGTTGTTTCGGGAGGTTCCTGTTCCGGATAAGGCGGGAAGAAACGCCCGGGTGTCACCATTGTGTGGATCGCCCGGAGGACACGGTGGAGCATACGGTGGAGGTTTGCCCGGCTTGGGCGGAGCACCGCCGTGTCCTCGTGGAGGCGATTGGCGGTGGCGATCTCTCGCGTCCGGCCTTGGTCCAGGCCATGGTACGGAGCGAGAAGGCTTGGAAAGCCGTCACCTCCTTCTGCGAAGCAGTAATGTTCGCAAAGGAGGAGGCGGAACGCGTGAGGGAGAGGCAAAATTTGCGCCCTCACGCCCCTAGCCGCCGCAGGAGACGCCCTGGGCGTCGGGAATCGCAGGCCGATTCCCGGCCACCGTAGGCGCGGGCTTGCAAACGGCGAGCAATGGGCAGCTCGCCGTTCGATAAAGACCAGGCCCGGGTCGATGGCGCGTTGTGTTCCACGCGCGCCTCAAAGAGATGTCAGCACCAATGACGAGGTTTGCTAGGGCCGATGCCTGCTAGGGTTGCGGAAAAGTCCAAGAGGGTTACCGTGGCCCCTGGCAGAGGCAACTGAAGGAACACGGGTGGGTTTTAGTCAGTAAGAGTCTGACACGCCCTCCTGCTCTGCCCAGAGCGGGAGAAGTTATTTGATGACTACCCAGCCGCAAAAAAAAAAAAGGGGGCCAACCACCACCTCTATAGCAGTATAATTAAAAAAAAAAAACTATAAATATTTTCTTCTTTATTTCACACTGGAGTAGTGTGAGAACGTGATGGAGCTATACGTCCTGGATAGCTCTATCACTTTCTCACACTGAAGTAATTTTAAAACACTGCTGCTATAGGAGGTGGTGGTTGGCCCCAGGTAGCTGTACCTAGTGAACCTACCTAATGGAACATGGAATATAAATGTAGGTACAGTCAGCCCCAAAAAGATGTATACACGGACAAGGAAACATTTTACTGTCAACAACCTTCGTTCCACAACAGTGTAGCCACGTACAGTTACAAAACATACTACTTATAAAATTTATTTTACTAAAACGAAGCAAATTATTTTGTCTCAAAACATTTGCACACCATATGACCAAAACAAGGCAATCTATATGAGTCTTACAAATATGTATACAGATATTATCAATAATGAGGTAAATAAATCAGATGGGCAATTCCCGTATATTTAAGAACGTTCGCATTTAATCTCAGTCTCAATCTGTCAAAAATGTTATAGCGATTACCTACATTTTTGACATTTTGATTGTCGCTGAGATAAGATTACGACTAGATTTTGAGTGATTCAATTCAAAAGTTCCACTGTGAGAGGAGTTGTTAGAAATAAGTATTTACTTAGTTGAAAATGCGACGTCATACACAATAGCCATTCACTCTTAGGCCTCAGAATGGTATACATATAATATTATTCCCATCACAACGATCTCATCTTAAGGTAGTCACTCGCCGGGAGCATTCGCGAGTAATAATCATAGTTCATATTCGACCACTACATCAGTGAATACGTCCAGGCGTACCTGTAATGACACAATTCGTCACATTGCAGCAGTGAGCGCAGAAACCGAGCATTACACCTCAATTAATATAAATTCAGATGTAATGCTCGGTTTTTCGTACTGTTTTGTTATACGTACCTACGAATGCTCTCAGTTCGAGCGATTTTAAAAGCGAATGCTTCGTAGTCAGTGTGTCGAGCGGCATAGGAACGTAACGCAATGCTCAACATCACATCATAGATTGTTAGTTACACTCGAATGCTCCCGGGGAGTGATCTCCTTAAAAACCCTTAGCAACATTCGTTATGAACTATGTGTATTTCCAATAAAAACCTAAAAACAAATGACACGTCAGTGACGTCATGCATGAAAAAAAAAAAGACAATAATGAATGACATTCTTAGACGCGTCATTCGTTATAACTCGAATGACGTTGTCAGTCTTGTTTACTTCGTTTTGGTAGTATCACTGTGTACATTTTTTTGGTCATAAGTTGTTTTAAAGATGTTTTAGACAAACTGTTGACGTCATTAGGTATGGTAAAATAAATTGTATACTATGTTTTTTTACCAATACGTGGATTAAATGTAATGGAAGTAATGGAACAAAGGTTGTTGACAATAAAATGGTTCCTTGTCCGTGTATACTGTACTATCTGGCTCTGTACAATCAGTCAATCTGTGAGACTGTACAATCAGTCTCTTCAAAGATTATTTCTTTCTTACTTATTTCATTATTTTTAATTGAAAAAAAATATCAGCGAGCAACGTCAGTTGTCAATTGAACTGCATTGAAATTGAACGAAGAAACAACACTAATAAGTTATAACAACGTATGGGTTCTACCTACGATGCCGCAGACACACAAATCCACACGTTTTATTAAACTTATACAGGTTCAGTATCAGTATCGGGGTATCTACTCACAAAAAGAAATGAGATCCCATCAAAAACATAACCCTCATCAGTCGATCGAGCTGATTAAGTTCGGTAACAATAGATAATTGGGTCTCATTAGCGACAGTTGTAAAGTACGATTATTAATTCAAGTCAGTAAAATGACAAGTGCAACTGTCACTGATACAAAAAAGGGTGACCCGCTACAATAGTGATGTTCGGCAATCAATAGACTTAGACATTTAATCATGCTTTATTTTATTAGGTATCAAAGCGTTTTTGAAGTAAAACTTCTTTAGGCACGCTTGGCTTGGGGAGTAAGCTGGCGAATGCATGACGAGAGCGTTACGAAAAGTGTGATCGGGCGAGGCGAACGCATATGGATGGAGCTAAAGAAGTTTTACTTCAGTTGTGTGGTCTAAAGCACACTCGTTTTTTTTTATTGTAAATATTTAATACATACCGTATTAAATAATACGATTTTAGAAATATGGACCTTACCAGCATATTAAAATTTCTCACTACAACATTATTACAAAAGCTGGGAAATAAATGTATAAAGAGATTCAGAGGAATTAACACTAGAAATTCGGGAAAATACAAGTAATTTTATACGTTTTTATTCATTACGGTTGCTATTGATTCCTACTCCGATTCAGAATCGGAATCAGTTACATTTATAATGAATGAATCCACAGATCATATAAACACAAATCCATACCATACACTGATCATATTCATCTATGATGTGGTCGAGTTGACACATTTTGTCTTCGACTTTTATGGCATGGTTGATGCACTGTCTCCAATTTTCAGGCGTCACTTCCTTCAGGCCTTCTTCAAATATTTTTTTTACGTCTTATATTTTAAAAGTTTTATTGTTCCTGGCGACGTACCCCTTTGCTTGAGCCCAAACTAACTCTATTGGGTTGAGCTCACAGTGATAAGGGGGCAGACGCAGGATTGTGACACCATATTAAGCGGCCAACTCTTCCACAGCATAGCGTTCGTAATTAGATTTTTGTAATTTTACTATTTCTATAAATGGAGCCTTTATCATTCTAGGTTGATATTGAATTTGTTTTTCATCCAACCACTGAATAATATCAGCCTTCCGCCAGTTTGAAGTGGGGATACGCTCGACTTTTCTTGAATGGTACGGTGCGTTATCTACTACCAGCGCCGCATTTGGCTTTAAATTTGCCAAATGCTTTTAAGAACACTCCGAGTTCATTTCTTCATGATAGTCCATACTATTTAGGGAAATCTGAAAATTAAAAAAAAAATCATAGCTACACATGAGTTTAAATTATTATACCATGAGCCACACGGCTTTTTGATCACTGTCATTTCATTACTCATACGTATGATTATTGCTGGCAAGACCGTAGGTATTTAGGTATTTATTTCATTCTTAAATATTTAATCCTTCCCAAAACTACGTGTAAAGAAAAATAATGTACTTAATAATTTAGATGACGCTAGTTCTATCGATATTCTATCGATAGTTTATTTTTGCAAGCACTATTGCAAAAATTTCTATGCCGATTTAAAATTTATATTTTCCCTAGAATCGAATTATTTAATTACATAAAATATTGATTTCAAAACACTACCGAGTACACTAAACTCAAATAATTTGAAAAAATGCCAAAATAACCTACAGTGAGAATACAAAACCGATAAAATTACCATATTTGATTACTTACCGATGGAAGCTTATGATTTCCGCATCATTTTCATTGCGGGATGAATGTGATTTACATCCCACTATAATGCAGGACATCATTTAATCTTTAAGCTTTGCGATTTACACTAAATCACTATTAATTTTGTACAATTCTTATAAAAACACGTAAAATCAACGAAGCACTTCAACTCCCATGCGCCCATAAGCATTATACGAAAAAATGCGATGAACAAAGTCATACACAAAAACCTGAGACGTTAAGTAGCTTTTAAACTTAGTATCATAAAGGTAGCCAAGGTAGCCAAATTGACGTTTGCTTTGTGACGCTTTGCATTTTGAGCAACCTACATCTGTCTCTTTCTAATGCTGTTATGAGTGTATAAGAAAACAGAGACGACTATATTAGTTAAATTTAGCTTCCTTCTATGCTTTAGTTATTGTTCTGAGTTTGGCTCCAAGCTTGCGGTAGTGTATATTTTCTGTTGTGTTGACGTTTCTGTTATTATTACTTTGACGAACGACCCACGCATTTCTTACGGCGGACTTAGATAACTTGCCTACTTGATTTACCTCAGCTTCACTACCGGATTTCAAAGTATAATACAATGAGTGATCAACGTCATCATTGTATGAACTGCGGCATAGCTACTTGGCGGCGTAATCCTTCTATATGATTACATCAAATAGAAGACGAAGGCATTCTTTCAACTATACAGCAATGGGTTGCATCGGAAGTAATAAGTGATTTATTTCATTACCAGTTAAAATTTTGCTGGACCTTACTTCATTATTCAAAAGTTCTGTTACCTAGATAAAAGAATACACGAAGCCACAAAGTCTTTACATACTGAAGAAAGTTCTTTTTATATTAAATAACAGGCTTACCTAACACATTGAGCAATATAATAATGCTTGGTAGGGAAAGAACAGTGGGTTGCTGGTTATCACGTAATGTCCATAATATTGTACCTAAGCTGGGCAAGGCATCAACAGAACACAAGGCATCACAGTTTTTAGACGATATTTTAATAGTTTATGATGAAGTGGATGATGAATAAATCAATAAAAGAGAAAGTGTTTTTAATTCACGGTGTAAGGATAACTTGAAGCAACAACGGTGTTTTTGTACAAACCAATAACACCCAATATTTTTTTTCTACCATGGAGCAGTCTTAAACATTTTAGTTTTTTTTTTAAATGGTATTATTAGCTAGGAGATGTTTGATTTTGGGCTACCACTATGTACACTACATAGATAAATAGGAAAAATATAGGGGAATTTCATGAAAATACTAAAATAATAATTTGGTTCAAAAATGATAATTTAAAAAGTTTTTTAATAAGATAACCCTATTTTTAGGGCAGCCATGACAGTTGTGTTTAACATGACGTTTGACAGTTTAAAGCACAGCTCACTCCTCTCCTATGAATTATCTAAGTCCAGAGTATATTGATAGGCATTAAAGAATGAAGCAGTAGGACTGTTAATAAACAAAACGTTCAAGCCTTCGTTACGTTTCTTGCTCCTCTTGACACCGATATAACAAATCTCTAACTGCTCGAATAGGTGATAGAAGAAGTGCTGCCGCAGTCGAGTAGAATACCCTGGGGCCGTACTATGACGTGTTAATTCCATCATTGTTCCAGCGTGCAAAAGAGACGGAGCTATACATGACAGATAGCACTATCTCTTTTTCGCAACGGAATCATGATGGAATTAACACGTCATAGTACGGCCCCTGTAGTCTTATTTTATCAAAACCGAAACCCAACCCAAGATTTTCGAAATTCGTATTGTTTTGTTTTAAGGCAGCTAATACACGTCAATCAAATGTCAATGTCAAAATGACATTTTTTGCATGCTGCTAGTCTGATCCACCGTGTTTAATTTTATGTCGTGTTGCTCTCCTTGGCCAAGTTAATTTGAGTATACTTTGAAACGAAGTGAAATTAAAGAAAATTAACAATAAAAAACGGTTACTGTAATACATAGCGATATTAACATATAGTGTACATAGTGCTGGCCCAGGCTCCATACATTTCTGGAACATCTCCTTTAATAATGCAGTAATTGTTACGTCAGGCCCAGCTCTCTATGAGCTTTCGCCCGTCTCCTATGTAAAACGGTGTAATCGCCCGCAACGTCTCAGCCCGCATCTCTACTAGGATAGCATATACCTAGAAGTATACATTGTTTTCAAAGGACTCACTTTGTAGGCGTTACGGTCAAAGACCGGAACAATAGAAAAAAAAATGTTTCACAAATTCAGATTGCAGTAAGTGAATTCCATTAAGGTAACGAACCTTAAAAAATGGTGCTAATCATTTTACAAGAGATTATAAAGTTATATTATCATTGCTAGAATTCTAAAATAATTCAATCTTTCTACTAAGATTATTTTATTGAAGAGCTGTAATAAAAAAATCGTTCCTATATACTTATAATATCGGTGATATAAGCGCATCCCGAATTAAAGATTCTAAAGTGCATAATTATAATATTGATGCATAATTTTTAGACACATACCCATATTGTTTGATTCACAATCTGCTTCAGCAAAAAGGCACGATTGTTAAATGCCCAGGCCACAAAACAATAATAAATAAATACACTTATAATATTTAACTGAATTTGAAGTTGGTTTTTTTCAGTAAGATGAAAGTATATTTCCGTAAAAATCACAAAAAAAAACACTGCTCTCTTTACAACACCGAAATTGTAACTTGGTCTAATAAGTAATTGTTCCATCTTATTCCAACTGAAAGCGCGTGTAGTCACAACGTTGTCTCGTAACTTTTCTGAATTCGACTGTAGCCCGCAGTGACATGGCGCGTTATTCAGTGGGTAAGGCCAGGCGCGAACTGCTGTGCGTTTTTGTACCGCAGGATCTGTGAAGTATGGAATGTCATATGCGGCGGCCACATTGTCTTGTTAAGGCGAACTATACTTCGCGCGCTCTCTCTCACACACCACTCGACATCTCACTGTGCAACAGAGAGCGCGCAAAGTGTAGTTCGCTTTATCGCGACACTGTAGCCGTATCATTAGAAATGCGCGCATTGCTATGAATAAAACGCAAGCGGTTTATTCACACTGGGCTTCCTGCTGCAAATTCGCGGTAAATCCACCGCACATATGTTTGTACTTTGTATCACATAGTGATATAATGAAGTATTGCGCACTGCAGTGAAAAAAACGCACCGAGACACCGACCAAGCAATAATATGCGAATTTGTTATTTTTGTATACGCTTTAAGCCGATTTAGGTTTATATCATTTATTCTCATAAAAGAAAAAAAAAACGATTTCTTTTTACCTTAAGGGGCTGACAACAGCTAAATCGTAGTGATATGTTGCTTGAAGAACAATCTGGAGAAAAAAACAGAATGATGTATGTTAGTATGTTTTTTAACCGTTAAAATAATTTTTTTGAGGTATCTTCGTGACTTTTTTTTATCGTACCAAATTAGTTGTTTTATGTTTTCGACACACTATCTATGTAACTAGCATATATCCTGAAGAATATCATACTTACTTATATTTTTCTGATTTTGTTAATAATATAATTTATTATTAATATATTATTCAGTGGAATACTTTTAGGCATTGCAAAACTTGCGTTTAGGTCATGTAGTCCCCTTAAGAAAAAGTAGACCTTAATAGGCCTTCAAGGGATGCTCCCAAAACCGTTGGATACTGTTTTTTGTACAACAATAAATATATAAGATATGTTTATCATAATAAAATGATGATAATAAAACCCAGTGTTGCTCCTGAAATTAAAGAAATGTATTTGTCATCACAGAATTAATAGGCTTAGAACCGCAGCATACGCACACAAAGTGAAGCAAATTCAAGTTGTCCGTTTAAGGCTACGTCATGAATCTAAAAAAAAACGAACGTAATGTTACTTACACTCAAAAGATGTGAAGTATGCAAGGAGCTGCAATTTTGTTTGTTGTACACGACCTTCACACACCGATACTCTAGGTGTAGGTCCGACAACCGCGGCCATTACGCACCGCGCGGCATAAACCGTATTTTCGACTTAATTTTGATCGGAGTTTTCGTTTAAATAATAGGTTTCCTAAAAATAAAAAAAGATTTGGTTTATTCGTAGAATGCGTTTTTAAGCACTATGGTCAGGAAAATGTAGTTTGATAGACCAACATTATGGTTTTATCGTGCAACCGTTTAAATTTATTTAAAATTAGTCATATAATTTTCTTATCCATACAAAGAAAAGGGATAGTAGAACGCTATGATAATAATAGTCATGTCAATTTAGTACGCAAGTGGATTTTTAGTAAATTTATTGGCCACGTAGAAAGGTGCCTTCTAAAATCACACTCATATTTACACAAAAATTTGCTGTGCCGGTTTTCTTAGCGATAAGAAAATGACAAAACTAATTAAAACGGTAGCATGACCCAATCGAACCCAATGCTGAAGTAGGTAGTACATAAATGATAACATGATTGAACTGTGTTGGATCTAAAAAGTGGGCAAATTGATAATTTATATGTAAATCAACCCTCAAAGCACACACACATAAATGGGCGGCCATTTGCGTGTTTCATTCGTGAAGCATGATAAGACGAGGTTACGTCCGTCTTTTTTTAAGTTCGTGGGCTATGAATAAAATAAGCTAATAATAAAATATGAACTAAATTTTTTTTTTCATGTCCTCTTGACGTAGTCTACCTTTTTCTAGTTGACATCCGTATTTTCCTGAATTGGGCTCGTTGCTAACTAATAACAGCCGCACCGATCGATCAGGTTAAGCTACGTTTGCGGCGGTCGGTCCGTGGATTGTTGTGAAAAATCAAGGTAGATTGCATCCGTACCTATTAACTATCATAAAGTTTTAATGAGCAAAAAGTATTAACAAACGCAATTAAATAATTAGTTTTAATGAGCAAAAAGTATTAACATCTACGCGGAACGCAATTAAATAATACATTTTCTTTACTAATATATACCTAATGCAGATTATCAATCTTATAATATTATGGTAGTCATTTATGATGACGACGTGTGCGCACCTAGCTGACTGAGACTCGAATGAAGGCGCTGGCCCACGGCGGCACACGCTGTGCACGGGCACGCGGCGCATTTTAGCTGCGTGGGTTCGTTTGTTTGACAACTTAGGTCCACGTTTCCACTGCAGCTTAGCCTATAAACGAATACTAACCCACGACTATGAACAACTGTAGCACAGTTTTGAATCATACGCCTTGTGGACAACAAACGCCCATCCCACCTTTCCCAGTGTAGCTACGCACGCTTCCGTGAACCGCGTGCATTGCGCACGCGCATATTCGAGCAAGCCACGCGTGTAGCAATGACGTCATTAATTTCGTATTTGTGCTTAGCATGTTCGTGGATTTCAGAGGACGTTATCACATACATTTTCTTGCAAAGCGGAGCTAGACACACGTGCGTATTCTCTCCGTGCGCAGCAGTGGGGCTGTGGATTGAAACCTGAGGGTTCCGACTCAAATCCGCGCTCCGCTGCCCGAATTTCCAAGTCCGGATTGAAGGGTAAACTTGACTTTGCAGTTAAAAACATGTTCTCCCATACATTCCAACTGCAAATGTAAGTTTGTACGCATAATATTGAGGCATTTATCATGGTATTTTAAGACCACTGGCTTCTTATAGGTTTTCCTGTAATCTATACGTAAAGAACAATTTTCGTTTTTTGTTTTGGCTCTGTAATTTCAAATCGACAAAAGTGGTTTTCTTAAATAACTTTAAAACTCGTTTATTTTAAAATTATAATTGTGGACACACCGCAAATTTGCAGCGTGAGGCCTACTGGTAATAAACTGCATGCGTTTTTTTCATCGCAATGCGCGCACTTCTATCACATTCCAGGCTTCACAGATTATGAGGTAGAAAAACGCACGGCAGTGAGCGCTAGGCCATATACGAGTCATCACTTTTCCTTCAACGATCATTGCCGAAAACGTTCATTATAACATTGCACGCTGGGTCAAGTAGTTCCCGCTTTCAACAATCTATGACCCTTTTAATATCAACAAAGTAAGTTATAAATCTGCGTGTAAATTCCTATAGAACTTTAAACCGTTTGTATATTAACGCATTGTTCTGATAAATATTTTGGGAAGTAAAGTTGCATGAGATGAGGTCAGTGCCCTATGAATTCAAGTCCCCGCTGCAAAGATTTCCCTCGCAACTTGCGCGGGAAGTAGTCCCCTACCTATCTACGGTGATTTAGAGCAGGGCTGTTCAAAGCACGGCCCACGGCTTGAGTTTCTGCGGCCCGCAACATAATAGGTCTCTAATTCTTTACCTATGAAAAGATTGGTTAATCAATGGATTTTGGCTATATTATGGTTGATGCACGTTTTCCATTTTAATGGAACTGCATTGATTTAGACCTTCTATAGAAATCAGAGGACGGCAATCGATGAACTCTTGAAAGGTGTTTGTCATCGAAACAACGCTTTGGAGTTGAAATTTACTGCTGTAACGAGTAAGTTGGTGAACGGTCTGGCGAATACGATAGATGACAGAGAAAACTAATAAAAATCAATGGCTTTTGTCCACTCCTTCTTAAAAATTACGCTTGTCATACACCGCACAATGGATCTTGTCAAAATTATAGATGCTTGAACTGCAAGCTCTTCATCACCTACCATGTTCGTCAGCCTAGCTCCAACTACCTTATTTTTTCATGGGAAATTAGACAATTAAAAAATCATAGGCAATGAGTCTGTGAAAAGCACCTTTCACGAGTTCATAGATTCCCGTCCCCAGGATTTCTTTAGCATAGCCTAGGCATCAATGCAATACCATTCAAATGGTAATGGTGCATCGACCATAATAGCTAACACATTGACTATCAAAACTTTTCCTTTAAAAAAGTTGTTCGAACTTTCTTGTAAAAAATAAATTTATGAAGAAGTAATAAAATTAAATATAACAACGATTATGCATCGTAATATTTTTTTTTTAAGTTAAGCTTTTGGTTCAGCGGCACGATCATGATATCTAATATAATCTTTCGAAATGTGTATTGGCCCGGGATCGTATCTGGTTTGGACAGCCCTGATTAGAGGAATAGCTACTTTCGGGATTACACGTAGACAGAGAAAACTATAGACTGCTGGTCATCTTCTATCTCACTTACACAAGAAAAAGAAAAATATATGCAAGATGCTTGTAAAGAAAAGAGACAGAGCCTAACATTGTTTGTCCCTTATCGCGTGTCACATTTTTTAAGGTCAGCACTTCATTTGATAAACAAAGTTTGACGTTTGATACGCGTTTGAAAGTGGTTGCGTCGAAATTTTAACGTTATTTTGAAAAATACGGACGATTTTGTGTTTACAGTTGAGGATTGACTTTAGAGCTGTTGCTGCAAAATGGTACGGTGCAGTGTTCTTGGTTTGAAGTTTGAAGAAAATTGCCGGAATGTCCTTACATTCGTAAGTAGCTAAATATTTTGGTTTATTCGGTGGAAGACCGTGGAAGTTTTCAACTAATATGGTTTATAAAGTGTTAAAATACATATACAGCTGTTTCAAGATAAAATGAGTGCTGAATTATGTTTTTAATACATATTGTTTTTTACATAACCTCCAAGCTCAGTGTTGCCTACTTTTTACTTAGATACTACCCCAATTTAAGGGAAAATATTATGCCAATAAAATATATTGCAATAAATTACCTTCCTCAATAATTTCAGATGAATGCTTTATTAGAGTGTATGTATAGCGCTCGCAGCAAATTGGTTCCACTTTTAGCCGGACGTAATCTTTTTTTTCTTTCTTTTCTTTTTTAATAAAACGTTGCCCCACACTAGGAATTTCTCCTGTATTGTGGGTGCGTTTACAAACATTTGAACTCACTTATACAAACAGCCAGACCCGGAACAACTATCTGCAGGTCATACAAATATTTGTTCCGTGCGGGAATCGAACCCGCAACACGCAGCGCAGCAGTCAATCGCTTTTTAGTACCTATTTATTGTATTTATAGAAGGTATGAAAGTGTTAAAAACTTTCAGATTTCCCGCCAAACCAGAATCACGGGAATTATGGATTAAATCAACTAAAATAAATAACTGGGTACTAAAGAAAAGCTCTAAAATATACTGCTAACAGTTTCAGATCACTTATTTTATGAAAGTGGGAAATAAAACATATTTACACCCTGAAGCTATTTCTGTTGAGGTAAAAAAGAAGTGTGATTATTTATATACTAATATCTAATCATCAAAATCATCATCTATTGATAATATGGTATTATGGTATTTATTGAAATAACAAATTACTGTCGATAATTGCTTAATTTAGCATACTCCCATGTTTTGGTTGAATCATACCAATTTTCAATTACTTTTATATTAAACACAAAACATAAAATAATAAATACCTACTACCTATGTATTACCATAGTATGTTTATTATGTGGAAATTGAAATCCATAAGCAATATTTCAGATAACAGCTGGCAGCTCACGCTGAGTCCACTTCAGGGGCACAAAAGCAGATAGAGACAAGTGAAACCATAAACATTCAACTTCAAAGTGAGACATTAAGAAAATATCTTAGCGGACTTAAAAGCAAAACTACTTGTAGGTAGAAGTACCTATTCCTGTTAGTGTCCCAGTACCCGGTAACAAGTCGAATTTTGTATTATTGCACTTTTCTACCAATAATTTATTAAAGTTTGCGAATGGCTATACATTCTTGGTAATATTCTGTACAATTTTAATGGCAACATTGACCAAAAAGCTTTATGGCGTCAAAACTGTGCGATCGAAAAGTTTGCACAAGGAAAATTTTAGGAAAGTTCAAAGTTCTGTCAGTGAACTACCAAACCACCACGTCGCATTGATCAGCTAGCCACACTGCGACGGACAACGTTAACGGTAAGAGTGTTAATTTTCTAAAATATTTGAGAGTATAATTTAGCGATATAAACTATAAATTGAGGTGAATCTAATTGGAATGTAAATATTTTTGCACAAACCCCTACTTGACCTAATACCCGTTAAAATTTTACTTTATTTACCGGATATTGGTACACGATCAACCCGGTAATACACGTTGCACCGGAACCCGTTATTATATACTTATTGCTTTGAAATAAGTCTCATTTTCCTTTGACTTAATAGAATGTAGGTATGTACTATGTTCCTTGTTTGTATTGTAACCACGTGGCTTTGATTGCTTTTTTTTGTAAGATTTCCCAATGTTTGCACATTCACGTCACTGCTCTGTAATTTTGTGTGTTGCTTGTTATATTTTATTTTTTCAGCTAGCCATGACGGATAGGCTGGCCATATTAAAGGCCATGGAGGTAGTCAAAATAGGGGCCTTAATTTCAGCTGCTGTCAGGCAGTTCGCGGTCGACGTTGGATGACAAAATACGCGGCCGCTATTCTGTCGAATGCTCCAAGGGACCGGCTACAGTTTTGACGAAAAAAGAAGAAGAACATTTAAGAAACTGGATTATTTTTATAGCAGATAGTGGGTTTCCCGTAACTAAGGCGCAGTTATTGGATAGCGTGAGTTTACTGGAAAAAAAAATGAAGTGAGATAACCCATTTAAAAATGACAGACCTGGTCGTCACTGGTTTGAATCTTTCATAAAGCGACACCCTGAAGTAGGTCAACGAGTGGCCCAAAATTTGACACAAACCCGTGCTTTAATCAAAGAAACCCATTTAAGAGCATGGTTTAAAGAAGTGGAAGATTATTTTACAATGACACATCTCGAAGAAGCAACTAGAGATCCACGTATGATTTTTTGTTGAGATGAAAGTGCTTTCTTTTTATCACCGTCTGATAACAGAGTTCTGACAAAACGACGCGCAAAAAACGATTACAACGTTATTCATGGCGGTGAAAAAGAGTTCGTGACCGCCTTGGCTACGGCAAGCGCAGCAGGTAAATTGGCACCTCCGATGGCGTTGTTCAAGCTGCAATCAATACCACACAAAATTTAAAAAACTGCACCGAAGAACTGGGGATTAGGATTTACGCCAAAAGGTTGGATGGCAGGAGAGTCATTTTATGAGTGTACATGGCAAATCAACTCAGACTGTCGCAGTCCACTGCTGGACATAGGCCTCTCCCAGGCTGCGCCACAACACCCTGTCCTCCACCTTCCGCATCCGGTCTGTCCCAGACACTTTCGTGAGGTCATCGGTCCATCTAGCTGGGGGGCACCCCCTGCTACGCTTGCCGATACGCGGTCTCCACTCCAGGACTCGTCTGCTCCACCGCCCATCGGTCCTTCGACAAACATGGGCAGCCCACTGCCACTTCAGCTTACTTACTCTGCAAGCTATGTCGGTAACTCCTGTTCTTTTCCAGACAATTTCATTTCAGATTTTATCCTTCAAAGAAACTCCGAGCATAGCCCGCTGAGCGACCTTGAATTTATGGACCAGCCCAACAGTCAGTGTCCACGTTTCGGCACCGTACGTCATAACGGGCATAACAATAACGGGCAGGATGCACTGGTCGAAGACCTTAATCCTCGTTTAAAAAAAAATTACATTGCGAGATTGGCGACGAGAAGACTTGACAAAGTTTCCCAAAGGCTGCCCAACCCAATCGGATCCTTCTGTCCGCTTCTTTCTCAAAGTTGTGGCTACCTAGCTGACCTTTTTTTTTTGTTTCCGGGGTGGAAAATCCTCATGGATGTCCGCCGCCCTGGGGCGGGCGACGGGGTCTGTCAGACTCTTACTGACTAAAAACCACCCCGGTGTTCCATCTCACACCTACGCCGGGGGTCGCGGGAACATACAATCCTTCCACAACCCCCCACTGGTGCCGGCCCGCCACTGCGGGCCTCTTCGGGTCTGGGGGGGGAGTGAGGTGTTTGACTCCCCCCGCGACGTCTAACAGGGGCGCGCGTGGAACACTACGCGCCGCCACCTCGGGTCCTGGTGTGTGGGGGGCGACGGACGTCCCCGAGTCCGTCGCCCCTGGACCCATTTAGGGGGGCTGGAAGAGGGCGTTGTCCGCCCTCCGCCGACGCCCGGTGCGCCTTCTGCGGGCCGGGTGAGAGGACGAGATCTCCCTCTCCCTTTCCGCAGCCTCCTTCTGCGAGACGACTGTCTCACAGAAGGAAACCACCGCGTCCCAGGACTCGTCGCTGCCGACCATCGACTCGACTACGGCCGGCAGCGACAAGTCACTGCCTACTTCTGAGATGAGGGCACGGCGCGGCTCCTCCCAAGCGGCACTCTCTGCCAGCGTATGCCGCGCCGTGTCCTCCCGGCAGTCGACGCAGTGGTGACACCGGGCGTCCGGCTCCCTGTTTATGCGACACAGGTACTTCCCGAAGCAACCATGCCCCGAGAGCACCTGCGTCACCCGAAACGACAGGGAGCCGTGCCTCCTCCCGAGCCAGCGCTCGAGCACCGGCCGGACCGCCTCGATGGTGACGAGGCCGGCGGTAGGGCGTGAAAGCCTGTCCCGCCATTCCGCCACCAGGACCTCGCGAAGCTGAGACCGACGCAGCTCTATGTGTCGCTGCATCGGTCCCTCGCCCCGCGCCCTCGCTTCCTCGCGCCACCGATACAATGACGCGAGTACTTTCGCCTCGAGGTCCCAGGGCGGGGATCCGGCCAGTACGCAAGCCGCCTCGTAGGAGATCGTGCGATACCCCCTGATGACTCTGACGGCCATCGCCCTCTGCGGCTTTCGCAAAACAGCGATGCTGCCGGCCGTCAGGTCAGAGGCCCACACCGGGGCCCCATACAGGGCCATGGATCGCACGACCCCCACGTAGAGCCGCCTACAGACGGCGCTCGGGCCCCCCAGATTGGGAAGCAGCGTCGCAAGCGCGCCAGCCGCGCCCAGCAACTTGGGCGCCAGCCGTCGGAAGTGGGGCTCAAAGTTCCACCGGCTGTCGAGCACCAATCCTAAATACTTCATGGTACCTAGCTGACCTGCCCTAGGTAGACATACTCCTTCACAACTTCGAGAAGTGACCCTTCGATGTGGATTGGAATCGGCAAGAAGTGGGAATTGCACATAACTTTCGTCTTGTCCAAATTCATGCCGAGGCCAACCCGCCGGGAGGCTCCATTCAGGCTGTGCAGCATCTGGTCTAACTGTTCCAGAGAATTTGCCATCATGACGATGTCATCGGCAAAGCAAACGTGTGAGATGTACTCGCCGTTCACGTTGATACCCAGCCCAGTCCAGTCCAGCGTCTCAAAAGCGTCCTCCAACGCATTGGTAAATAGTTTCGGGGATATCACATCCCCCTGTCTCACTCCTCTGAGCAGTTGGATGGGGCTGGTTTTCTGATCTTGGATCTGGACAGTCATCGTGACATGGCAAATATCTTCTTAAAATCACTCGAGCGGATACTTAAAGGTGAAACTAAAATGTTCTTCAAATAATTTCAAAGCGTACTTTAAAAAGAAGTGATTCATCATGATACTTACTACTTACTTATTATAATCGGTTTAAAAATTTAAGTTTAAACAAACAACTGATGTTATCTATTACCTATAATTTTTATAAAATACATTAAAAAAAAATCATAACTAATATTTCTTTTCTTTGGATAAGCCCTTTTTTATTTATTTGACAGAAATACAAATTTAGTATTTCTGTGAACTTTAACGTACAGCAACAGAGTTCAAATTCGCGGTGAAAATTACCGGATTCGGGGACAATTTAACGTTTACTAGTACAAATCTACCGGGTACTGGTACAATTGGCCCTTTATTTAATTGTTTTGTATTATTGTTAATGAACATTTATACTAATTTAAAAATGGAATATCACACTAAAACTAGAATAAATTATCTATCTATTCATATAAAATTTATTTTTGTAAATCTACTAGTTTTAGCATAGCAGACCAGCAAACTCAGTAAAGTTCAGAACTTCACGGTTACTGGGTCGTTTACTAGCATCAATCGATACTTCAAGCAAGGACTTCCTAAAGACAATTTTAAATACTACTGATCAGAAACGAAAATATTCTCCGTCACTAAGAAAATTAACGCTTTGCTAAAATTTTATAAGCCCACGTGCATATTCTTACGTACGAAAAACGATTAAATTTTGTTTGCCTCATCCATCGACATTGCGCTCGTGGTATAAAAGCATAGACGGAAACCCTGGTTTCACCGCGGAATCATTAATAATCCCTAATAGATTATCATACGTCAATATCTTGTAATTCCAATAATATTACATAGGTACATACGTGTCGAATTGACCTCCTTCTTTTTTTCAAGTCGGTTAAAAATATGTTTCACATGTTTAGATTTAATGAAACAGCAAAGAAACAACTTTATTGAAATCGGGTAATAAAAAGATTTTATACTACACCTGCTTGGAAAGTACCTTGATACTTTATCAAATTTACGATAGAAAGTACGTCATTGCATATCGAACAAATATGCGGGGAGAAAACGCATCTGAGCGGGAGAGAAAAGTGTATGAAAATCCATTTCTTACGTGGTTTTTCTTTTTTAATTTTGGGTAAGACTATGCGCCGGTAACCTAAATATCAAAAGCCAAAAAGTTTTTACAGTGAGTTTTTATCTCCAAGTTCGCAAAATGACACTGGCCACTAGCTGTGTGTTGGATGGTGTCGGGCTGGCAGTGCGACCCTACGGCGGCAGGATAAACAATTTGAAAAAAGAACATGTGAAAATTGCAGCCCCAGTTATTCCTCCTACATTGTCGCAAACATCTCAAACAAACATTAATGGAAAAAGTGTTACATTAAGCTTCACTAACTGCAACAATTTCAATATAAATTTCAATTAGTAAAGATTTAGTTTTTTATTTTCCTCGTAGGTGTAGTATAAAGCACTATGTATCACTCGAAAGAAAGTGCGATTCCCGGTATTCGGTCACTTTCTCCTCTCGGTGAACAATGTACTATTTTTTATGCTGTGTGTTTTCTTTAAATGTTCTTGTTACTGCAGGTGAAAGAGTTTCTACTATGAATAAACTATGTATTATTTCTGTACAAATGTGTGTCTATACAAAGTTGATAAAAAGAAATTGAAAAACATCTGAATATTCGGGGTAAAATCACATTGAAGGGGGTAACACTAAAGTTTCAGGTACCTTTATTTTCTGTCCCTTGCAGCAACACGCTGAGCAGTAAGTAGTCTATAGTTTTCTCTGTCTACGGGATTACATATCGTCTGCTCCAGTTGCATGTTATCGCCATTCATATTTATTTATTTTTAACAATTTACCTAAGGTGATTGCTTAGAGGCACATACATTCTCTAGGAGAACAAATCTCGATACGTTTTCATTCATTTTCATTTTCATCAACGGTTTTTTGCAGAATGAAAGCAAATACTTATATTAAGTCTTATTCTTAAGGAGCTTCCTTGAGTTTTATTCTATGTTTGTTTTTTATGTCATTTCTTGAGTATTATATACATATATATTATAGTATAGGTATTATATAAATCTTAAACACGATTGTTAATTCATTAAGTTAGTAAAAAAAATGTAATTGTAACCCTAGCGATTATTTTCACTGTATTGTATCCTATCGTTAATCTGTGAACAGCGTTGTGGGCTGCAATATTGTCTATATGTTTTGTGTATTTCTTGTTTCTATGTTTTATATTGTAGCTGTTTGTTGTTCCTCTTGGAAAAAATAAAATAAAATAAGTCTTTAGGATTTATTATTGACGCATATTGTATGAGTTAGTGCTTAAGTAGGTATTTATGTAATTTCCAGTCTGTTATTTTCTACAATTGATGGCTTCTACTATGAAAATCATATCAATATTTCGCCAATGTCTAGTAATAATATATGTATATTTCTAAAAATATAAAGGCTATTCAAAAAATTTCTGACGCTTCATATTTTTTACCTATCCCCCTGGAACTGATCGTATGGTTTTTCTGTAATGATGTAGGGCATGTGTTTCATGCTTATTTTCCATTTTTTTTTAATAATTTTCCGATTAGTTTTATAAATGGAAGGTAAAAGCTAATAAAACCTTTTTATGTTTGCACAGTCGAATAATCCTTGTTCATCGGTAGAGAGATCCGAGGTAACTTAATTTATACTACACCTGCTTGGAAAGTACCTTGATACTTTATCAAATTTACGGTAGAAAGTACTTCATTGCATATCGAACAAATATGCGGGGAGAAAACGCATCTGAGCGGGAGAGAAAAGTGTATGAAAATCCATTTCTTACGTGGTTTATCTTTTTTAATTTTGGGTAAGACTATGCGACTATGTAACCTAAATATCAAAAGCCAAAAAGTTTTTACAGTGGGTTTTTATCTCCAAGTTCGCAAAATGACACTGGCCACTAGCTGTGTGTTGGATGGTGTCGGGCTGGCAGTGCGACCCTGCGGCGGCAGGATAAACAATTTGAAAAAAGAACATGTGAAAATTGCAGACGCCATTGGCGCCAATTCCATTAGTAAAGATTTAGTTTTTTATTTTCCTCGTAGGTGTAGTATAAAGCACTATGTATCACTCGAGAGAAAGTGCGATTCCCGATCTCGGGTGTTTTAAAGCCCTCGCCTACGGCTCGGGCTTCAAACGACACCCTCGACGGTAATCGGTCACTTTCTCCTCTCGGTGAACAATGTACTATTATATCATACAGCCAAGTCTATAAGCGCAGCGGTTTGTTGTGCACATTACAAAACCCAGCACTCTCAGCGCTTGATCTATGAATAAGGTGTTTACGGTGTTTAGTTACAAACAGAATAAAGCGATTGAAAGCGCTGTAATACGAGCAACGTCGACACTGACAGTCAATCAATTGACAGCTGACACTATACATTTGATAGCAATGACAGTCTCGTTATTTTGTCAATTTGTCACTCCGTGCTATGTTCGGTTATGCTATTGCATTTTCTTGGTATTATGTTCCGATGTTGTGTAACAACTTCGCGTGAACAAAGAACTGTGTGATATAATAATAATAATAATTAATAATTATTTATTTATTTTCTCGCCACAATACACATTGAGTACATATTTTTAGGGAACATTTGGATACAGTAAGTATATTGCGGGAGACTGGTGCCTAAACTAGGCTTGGGGCCTGTATTTCAGGACACCAGGTCTCCACCCTTGAGGTTATATAATATTCCAAATCAGACAGTGGTCGCGAGTCAGTTAACAATTATTAAGGTGATTCTAAATCTATATAGTGTTAGTATAGTTAGTATTGTGTGGAGATGAAGGAAAGTGTAGAGTGTGGATTTGTGTAGTGAGTGAGGATGTAGAAGTTTCTGTTGCCTGGACATATAAATAAATAATATTGATGTGAAAAGTGAATTTAATAACTAATTTATTTAAATCGTGATCTATACCGAGACAGCTAGGATTTTTTCAGTTTCAAGGTAGTTTAAGTCCTGGATCCAGCTGGTTAATTTCATTTTACATTTAATTTTGTTAAGGTCGTAAATAGGAAGAATCCTGTTAATTTTATTATAGAGATAATGACCTAGGTGGCAGAAGAATCGTTGAGAGAACTTGGTCGAAAGCCGGTTTTGATAACTGTCTACGGGGTCGAATCTGCGTTTGCCACGTGAAAGAGAGGGGGAATATGTTAAGAGGCTATGCTGTTTCATAATTGTTTTTTGTATGAACAGTTGTCGCACTGTCAGGACCTTCGCTTCTTTATATAGGAGGTTGGTAGGATATCTAAAAGGGAGGCACAGTGAGACCTTCAGGATGGCTCTCTGCGCTCTTTCCAATTCAAGAATAGTGTATTTTGGGGCACCACCCCAGGAGGTGATGCAGTAAGTCAACAAAGATTGAACGAGGGCAAAATACACTGATCTCTTCACCTTATCCTCAGCCACCCGTCTAAGGGTCTTGAAGACATATATTAACTTCCGTAGTGTGACTGTCCGTCATCTATTCCTATTTAATAACAAAATATTATACTTGTTCTAAAATTGTCACACGGTATCGGGCCTCGAGAACACATTAATTCTCTATTTAATGGTCTCTCAGCTTGACACGTTATCCTATTTAATTGAAACTGCGAAATAATATTGAACCCATTCCATATGGTTGGCACTTATGCCAACCATTAGTCGCAAGTCAATATTTTACGTCAGTTAAGATGCAATGTTTTTCTACGAATTCTAAGAAACGAGTAAAATATCCGATTTCTAAGTTTGACTCACAATGCAAGTGCCTCATCTGGCAACGATAAAATGCTCGGCCGGGCCCTTAAAACAATTGAGAAGTGGTACAAAAACGGGCATAAAGATATTCTGCGAAAGCGTGGTAATTTGGGTCGAACACATAGAGGCTGGAGGCGGAGTTAAGTGATCCTTGGGAGATGGGAACTGGGTAGGAGAACGAATAAGTTGGACAGTGGATTTGGGACCGTGAGAAGCGACAGACGTGGTCCAGGCTAGTTACGTATCTGACTTAGGGAATTCGAATAAGTGATGTCGATTACGACAGTAAGGGTTTAAGCATTATATACTGAGTGGATTTGGGACCGTGAGAAGCGACAGACGTGGTCCAGGCTAGTTACGTATCTGACTTAGGGAATTCGAATAAGTGATGTCGATTACGACAGTAAGGGTTTAAGCATTATATACTGAGTTGATCAGGCACCGTGAGAAGGGACAGACGGGGTCCAGGCTAGTTACGTATCTGACTTAGGGAATTCGAATAAGTGATGTCGATTACGATAGTAAGGGTTTAAGCATTATATACTGAGTGGATTTGGGACGGTGAGAAGCGACAGACGTGGTCCAGGCTAGTTACGTATCTGACTTAGGGAATTCGAATAAGTGATGTCGATTACGACAGTAAGGGTTTAAGCATTATATACTGAGTGGATTTGGGACCGTGAGAAGCGACAGACGTGGTCCAGGCTAGTTACGTATCTGACTTAGGGAATTCGAATAAGTGATGTCGATTACGACAGTAAGGGTTTAAGCATTATATACTGAGTTGATCAGGCACCGTGAGAAGGGACAGACGGGGTCCAGGCTAGTTACGTATCTGACTTAGGGAATTCGAATAAGTGATGTCGATTACGATAGTAAGGGTTTAAGCATTATATACTGAGTGGATTTGGGACGGTGAGAAGCGACAGACGTGGTCCAGGCTAGTTACGTATCTGACTTAGGGAATTCGAATAAGTGATGTCGATTACGACAGTAAGGGTTTAAGCATTATATACTGAGTGGATTTGGGACCGTGAGAAGCGACAGACGTGGTCCAGGCTAGTTACGTATCTGACTTAGGGAATTCGAATAAGTGATGTCGATTACGACAGTAAGGGTTTAAGCATTATATACTAAGTTGATAGTGGGTTAAAGACCACGTTAGTTAGCGTAGCGGGCGACGTAGTCTAAGCTAGATCGTTTAGTTTTGTGAAGTGTGAGGAGCTGTGCCCGAGGTAAAACTGCGCGTGCTGTATTTCGTAAGTTAGTTATGATCTAATCACCACCGAGGAGGTATGTAGTAAGTGTCAACTTTAATCTTTAGTAATAGTGTGTTAATCGTAATAACGGTATTGTAATTTATAGGCAACAGCTAGATGATATAGCTGACGAGCTATTAATGATCATTTATTCCAGCATGGCGAGACTACTCTTATTTAGTATAGTAGTTTGTTAAAGCTAGTTTCTCTTGTACTACGTGACCACCTCCTAATCCATGCCATGACAGATATTTGTCACTAGCGTTTGATCTAGGGATACGGCGAAGGCCTTCCGCTATACTTGACACTGAGCACCAACGCTCCTGACTCTTGATGACTGTTGACCCCTAACTGACGCACCACATATGGAAGGCAGAACCGTAAATACTCAATTTATCTACACCAAACTAGGCTTTAAAGCCGACCTATAATTACACTTTAAACAATCAAACGTTCGTGATGATTACTGTTTCCAAAAAGGCCTGGCCACAGAACCTGCTGCGTGAGGCTTCATGCATGCACATTTCCGGGAGAGGGGGTAGGCTTCACACACAATCACAAACTGGATTGGTAGTCGTTCGAAAGAACTGCTAGGGACCGTATCTCGATAAAACCCACACCCGGCCGCTGGTAGGCCAATTACTGAATCGACACAATTTATCGAGACACGACAATATGGATGCTTTGCGGCTGATAGCTGCACTGCATCCTCTAAATGGGGAAGATTAACGAAATGTGAAGTGACGAAATACCACTTCGGTGTGCACCTAGTACGATCGCAATGAGTTTTGCTACAGACTGAGTCTACGGTACGCTTGTGCTAGTTTTCTGTTGTCTTAGTAAAAGAGGGATAACCCGCCGTAAGGGTATAATTAACATTAGTTCGCGTTTAGTACTACTCAAACTTGTCTTCCTCAATGACAGTTGGACTTCGCAGTACTCTGCCTCTAGGATTGAGTAAGACATTTATTTAGTGCATAGGGAACGTGTTCAGTTAGAATCGTATTAGTGTCTTTAGCGGTTCTATGCGTTAGGTCTAGCAGAACACGTATACTGAGACAAACGTTGCTAAACGGTTCCCAGTCTCACTGTTTGGGTACATTGTAATCGGATAAATTAACGTAGCTATAAATTGTTTATTAAAGCGCAAGCGTAACGATTCCTATAACCCCTTCACACTATTGAGATCTATTGCAGTCATTGCAGATGTTAGCTCTCACCCGCGTAGTGAAGTTAGGAGAACTGGTGAGTGCCGAGGGCCATGTCCAAGTGGGCTATTGTAAGCAATCGATTAATAAAGAAGTTAAATATATTTGGGTTGAAGCCCAGATTAGACTAATCTAGTATTTAACGTAGTATGTGTGTGAGCGTTTGATGCTGCTACTGGGAGAGTACTTCATTATAATAATCATCCTAGGCTGATTGAGTTATTAGGTTTTATAACTTATTAGACAGCGACGTGTTGCTGGGGAGTTTGTTACTCCACTTCTTCTCCCCAGCTTAAACACTAGGAAGTGGTGTAGGGTTTGCTCTTTGGGGCTGTCTATAGACTTTCAAGAGAGTTGATCCACAACTCTAATATCTAGTGATTCTTGAATTTTGTAGTCTTTTGGCTCCGACCAATACTAGGGACTTTAAACTATATTAAATAATTATTGTTGAGTTTCCATATCTCAACTCTACTATCTAGTAATACTAGAATGTTGTATTCTTTATCTCAGACCAATAATTCGGTCAGACTGACATGAACACGTGTCTTGCAGATATACTTGTTGCGCGAAGAGTGAACTTCCAGGGGTTTGGGTGACCACATATATATCATATCCAGTCTAAGGACTGATAGGGACCATGTCTCCTTAAGAGCATGATGCCGACGCAATGCCGCTGGAACTAGCCGCTCCGTTGCTAGACAAGGACGGTCGCACGGTTGCCGCAGGGAAAGCCGCTTCGTCACGTTATCAGTTCGAAAGAACTGCTAGGGACCATGTCTCCAAAAGAGCATGATGCCGACGCAATGCTGCTGAATAGCCGCTTGCGTCACTTTATGGAAGCGTTGCTCTAAGTACTCCGAGTGTAGATGTGAGATATCGTGTGAATGTAACGACTGACCAAATACCTGTTACGCTAGCGTATAGGTTGCTCACAAGTTTATACTTTGCATCCCAGTATTATTTATAGCTTTCTAAAATCACATCAAATGTATTTTCATAACTATGAATCCCTAATTCTTATTTATCATTTCATTCAATAATTACCTTGCCTTAATAATATAATAAATATAAAAGGACAAGGCATTAGACTTCTTAATATTTGGGAATTCATTTAATTACTATCGGTGGGAGAGTGTCCAGTCTGGAGACGAGCTCTACAGGGCCGTACGGGGTGGAGTGCGGCCCTTTCCCCTAAGGGGGAAACCGACCATAACACTATGTTTAACGTAATTAGGAAAACCGAAAATTTTATCAGCCAAGGATCATTTTTACGGACCGTCACATGTGGTGCCGTGACCAGGATCACATCATCTTTTTGTGAACCGTCACAGTAGCCTGCCACTCAATACGGTAATGTGCTTGTGAAAGTTTAGTGCTCGGTCTATGATAATGCCCAGATATTTCACACTATCGGCTTTACCGATTTGAGTGCAAGTACAGGCGGCGCAGCATGGCATCGGACAATTGTGAGCTACGATGGAATGCGGGGTTGTTGAAGAGGAAGGCCTGTTATGTTTTATGGAGAAAGTGACATAGTTCGTTTTTGCAGCATTTAGAGTGAGAATGTTATTTCGTAACCACTCCGATACCACATTGAAGCCCGACTGAGCAAATCCGTAGACATCACTCCACGTGGTCGCGCTGAATAACAGGACTGTATCGTCTGCGAAAGTTATTATTTTACCCTCTGGAAGAGTGAGCATACCCAGGTTGTTTATATATATAAGAAAGAGTGTAGGACCCAGTACGCTGCCTTGAGGCACGCCGTAGATAACTTGGCACTCGTCACTGACGTACTCTTTCATTTTCACGCTCTGAGTACGCCCACTCAGATAGTCCTCAAACAGTTTCAGTTGGACTCCCCTAATTCCAAGGCATTCCATCTTCCGAATCAGTATGGGAACAGAAACCGTGTCAAATGCCTTCGATATCCTCTTGAAATATCGACCTCTGGCTGAGATTGACTGATACGGACCTACTAAGAACGTTTAAGAACCATTTAATAAACGGACTTACGGAGTCACAATGAATTGGAAAGCGTTTCTGTATTTTGTGTCAATTGTGGATCAGCTTCTGGTTGCATGGTATTGGAATATGAGCAAATTCTTTATTGTATACAGCAATGAACTCTCCTCGTTTGGTCAGTAAATCTCTCTTTATCTCTACTGATTCCTTTTTTTAATAAAGATGCTGATATTGAACCACCTTGCACTGATCCAGCGCAGTGAGTTAAGGCTCAATCACTCTGGGAGTAAGCCTGTGTCCCAGCAGTGGGAGCATTAGTAGGTTGATGATAATGATGACTGGTGGGACTTTTTCAGGTTCAAGCTCACGATTATAGTTGAACAACATGTTGGACGGAAGCCAGGCAAGCACCCCAAATGTATGTCATATTGGTAAAGAATGTGCACTCTGTCAAGTTATATTGCCACATCGTGCACGTTCTTATCCAGAAATCCTACTGAAAATATAGACGATCCAACCTGATGTGACAAGATAATGTAATGCTGGTATTATTCAATAAACATGTTCTGAAGCAAAGCAAGTTAAGTTTTATTTTATGAAGTATTTAAGTTGATCCCTTAGTATTTTATTTCTGAAGTCTTGCAAAAGCTGTTTGCTTCCTCTTGGCTGCCGGTGTTTACGTCTAATAGTCGTAAGCGCGGCTGCTAATCGTCCTAAGTTCGATCCCTAGGTCGAGTAGTGTTATTGGGATTTTCGAAATTCTCAGTTTCAGCCTGAAGTCTAGATGAGTGCTCTGAATATGGTGATTGATTCGTCCCTATTACATGGAATCAAAAAAATACGAAAAATCAATAAAATAGAATAAAGAAGGGATATAAGGGTTAGACAGGGCACAAGAGGTATATATATACCTCTAGTGCTCTGTCTAACGCTTTTGAGTAAACAAGCGAGATTTTATGTATGTAGTATGCGTAGTAAAATGCAATATTTACTCCTAAGTGATACAAAAACGAAACAGCCATAGCCCTAAATTAGTCATAACTACAAATATATGAGTAAGAAATAATAGTTCTGACTACCTAATAGTATATAAGTAATGAAACGTGTAAAGATAACATACAATGTATGTTGACTAATAAACACGAATAACTTATCTTATAATAGTTCTATTAGCAGATTAATAACCTCAAAATCCGAAAGTGTTTTGGATTTTGTACAATTATCAAAAGTGTACGTGGTTTTAATTTGGTTTCAATCGAATTTATGCAATAATTAGAACACAGCAAGTAAATTCACGTCTCTGTTGGTTCTTAGGCGAACGATATATGGACGCCGAACAATGCCCTTTGAATGTATGGGATGTTCTGTGTGCCAGGAGGCAAAAATGTGGAATGGCTGAATGTCATGATTTCCAAATATTAATAAGATTTGTAGCGATTTTAAATACTAAATAAAAAGTATGTGATTTGTCTCATATATTTTTTATCAGTGTAGTCATGAAGTTTAAAAGTATCTAATTGCACAGTTACCGAAAAAGAACTGGTTTTTATCACGAAACGGAATGGAAATTATGATGTTTGGAGTAACGCGTAGTTTCTAAGTTAGTTCTCTAGATGAGAAGAAATCTATATAGATATTAGGTTGATTACCAAAAAATATTGTTGGTAAAATATTGCTTTAAACCAGGTTTTTAAGGCTAAGCGCGCACTACGAATTTTAATCGTTGCGGATAATAATCGCAAATCTGTGAACAATACCAATATACTGGAGTCCGCGCACTGCGTTAAAAAATCGCTTGAGAATTCGCTTGAAAAATTATTTTCGTTTGCGATTTTATTTCGCAGTTTAAAAATCGCAACGATTAAAATCGTAGTGCGCGCTTAACCTAAGTTTACAAACACTTAAAAACACCCTTTTCAGTGTTCATACTGAAAAAGGTGTGTTCATTTCACTCCCATCAAACTACAATTTATTTTTAAAGTAACCTTAAGAGGTGGAACAAGAAGAGAAGTAATTGTTTATTGATGTTACCAATTTTTCAATATTACCGCTTGTTTTTAGGTAACTTTGCTTATTTGTCTAAGTTATTGTTGTATTTAAGTAACTGGTGCACTGTTGTTTAACTTAAACTTACTACTTGTGTTTGTATTAGTGTAATCAACTGTTGGTGAACCTAATAAAATTGATAAATAATGATAAATGCAAAACATTTAAGTTTACCTACTCATCAATGACGCTTCCAAGAAATATCGTGGTGTAAGAAAATATTGTAGTTTTGGAGAACACCTGGGAAAAAAATGGGTATGAAAATATTTCGGCTCTCGCTGTGTAACTTTTCTCTTTATGAACTGTTGGTACCTGATCATACCGCGAACACGATTTAAAAAAAAAATTACTGTCCCTTGGAAATAGTTTTAACTTACATTCCAATCTTATCCGATCTGAGATCCAATGACTTGATAACTTTCTGAAAATGATTATGACTGAAGGTCTTAAAAATTGTTTAATTTATAATTTTTGGTTGGTTATGGTTGTGTTTAAAGAATCTTAATCTCATAAAAGACTACAGTCACATGAGAACACAAAACATGAGAAATGCAATACAATAGTGTTTATTATCAAGATTTTCGACGTTTATTTATTTATTAAAACTTTATGCACAAGTAAAAAATAATACTGTACAAAGGCGGACTTAATGCCTGAATGCGTTCGTTTTTTTTGTTGTTGTTTAAGCAGGTACTTCTATAATGCATCCAGTATAAGTCCTCAGCTGCTATTAGAGTATTATTGGTACTTTTCGACTACATGTCGAGCTAGTTGAATTTTGAATATAATGTATTCAAAATTCAACGAGCTCGAGGAGCTTACATTTTTTATGGTCGAAGGTAGCTTACACATGTAACGAGAGTAGATGTCGTTTTACGACTTAGTGTGACATCACGTAGCGACATGTATACTACTACGTGAAGTCCAAGCATTCTTATTTAAAGTCCAAGCAATATTCTTCATTGTTCCTATCTCTTAAGGGGGGATGTAAACCTGGTCACAGCGCAAAAAGCGGCAGCTTAAACGGGCAGCCTTTAAACAAATAAACATTATTTTTTTATTGATCGCTTTATTATGGTCCAGCTGATGGAGCTACAACTTTTGGCCAGGTTTCGGGGTAACTGTGATAACGATAATGATAAATGATTTTGTTTCGCTAAGTAGGTTTGTACAAACACTTTTACACGTCAATCATATTTTAAAAGCTAGATGAGGCCGGCGTTTCCTATCGGACTACTCTGAGAAGAAAGGCCAAAACAAACTCAGAGGTCACAGTCTCTTTTAAAGTCCAGACATAATCTTGGTCAGATGATGTGAAGACTAAGTAGATTAGTGTCTGAAATGGTCTTTTGAGGAAAAACCACACAGATTGAGTGGACCTGTTCAGTCAGTGCACGTATGTGTCAGTAATCATGCGGCTCAACTCAGAGCTTAATGTGAGACCACATCATATTCAATAACGGTTGGTTTTAAGTTTGATTTTCATATTGGTTACACTTTTTGTAGTAATTGTCAAATTTACTGTTGATTAGATACCTGTATATTTTCCATTTTAAACATACATATTAGATTATGATTGCACAATAGTTATAACATCTTGTGTAAATTCACTTTATGATAATCATGTTTCCTGTTCGCGAAACTCACTCATTTTTAACCTTAAACATTTTAGCGTTAACGCTCTATTCCGTCATATGCGAGAAATCATATAGACATACAATTTTATTATCATTTAAATAAAGCTAATACTGTGAGCATTCATTTCAAAATCGTATCCCGTCCCGTACGATATTTCACGGAAAAATTTTGGAATCACATATCAACATCCCACTGTTCATACGGCTACAAATGCAATATCAAACTAACGGTCAGAAATTATAAAGTGAAATAATATCTAACATCAACGCTGTGTGAACGTGGGTTCAGTCACAGTGACGAACCACACACATAAGCGCCCGAGCGTTGCCACCCAGGCGCCGCGAAGTAATACCGATGAAGATCTCAATTCCGTAATTCGATTCGTTTTAGCTGTATAGTTTAGGTAACTGCACTACTAACTTGAAACTTTGTACACATCTCGTCCACTGCGCAGATAGTTCCTGGCACTTTCTATCATGAACCAACTTCTTCCTATTCATTTTCAATCAAATGTTCAACTTCAAATCTTGTACTTTACTAGTGGCTTTTGTCGAAGAGTCCACATAACTTTGCCAAAGAGTGGGTAGGTTCGACGATTGTTTGATTATTGTTCAGCGAAAAGAAACCCTGAAATTGTTACGTACACTACACCAAACAATGGTATTATTTATCCTCATTGACACCAAACATCAAGTCACTCACCAAACACAAACATCTTTTCGTATCTGTCTGACCTACGTTTCGTAACCTAAAATCTTAGTTATTATTCTAAGCTTAGAATAATAACTAAAGTTTCGTAATCACAAGACATCATAAAGCAAATCTTTTGATGTTTCCGTAGACAGAGAACGTTTCATACCTGTCACGTCGCAAAAGACCATAGACACAGATCAGATTCAGATTATAACCTATTTTTTTTAAATTTGATTATAATATTGTACGATATTTTTTTTTTCAAATTCTTAAGATATTATGCAAAGCAGTGTCGTTTTGAAAGTAATAGCCTGTTCACAGGCACAAAATTGTCTGCCCAGCACAATGCACACATTAATGCAGACTTTAGTCAACGAACAAACGAACTTCATACTTGACGTGCACTTGAATAGTTTTATCTGCACGTTTTATTTCTTTGTGCTACATCGGTGTGCGCAAACATACTGCGCAGACATATTAAGTCGGTGTGTGTGGACGTGGTGTTGACCGGCCTTAGAGACAGAAAACCAAAACCTAGAAGTAATCCGCGTACGACTTGCGGGATATAGTACTCCGGCTACGTTTGTATAATCTCCTTAAACAGGAATCAACTCATTAAAAAAGAAACCTCGTTTAGTGACTTCGTCCATCTGTCTGTCGGTCTGTCACATCCGATAATTTTTGCAATTGCATTTGCAAACATTTTATAATAATGCTTGCCCACATACATATACATACCCATAGACATATATAGTAAGGACCAGGCTAACCGCGCGGCGAAATGGCACCAACGCGCTGGCCCTAAAATATCATTTTAGGGCCAGCGCGACTCAGTCGAACGCGGTCCGCGCGCGGATGCGTAGTACTGTCATTAAAATGCCTAGTTGCGTGGTAAAAGGCTGCAAAAATTATGACACAAAAGTTAAAAAGGAACATGGGATATCGTATCATCAATAAGTAATCTTACATTATTTTTGTTGCAATTAAATTATCAAATAAACATATTTTTAAAGTGATAATTTTACCACCGAAATCCACAATGGCGGCCATGTCGCGCGCTGTCGGCAGCGCGTGAAGTAACCTTGTACGGACGTTATTTTTTATTTGTGTTTTATTTTTGTCTTAGGAACTTAGTGTAAGTAATTTTGAATTTTTTTAGCCTTCATATGTTGATATTTCTATTCGCGGTATAGCCAAGTAAATAGTCGTTGATACAATATCATTCGAAATAAAAATATAAGGACTAAATATTATATGAAACATTTGTTGCGAAACGAAATTCTATGAAATTTCTGTCTGCGAAACAAAGGGACACCTTATTAAATTGTTTACAATTCAAATAAAGCTGATTGAGATCAATTTGTTTTACTCACGTTTTCTTTGTGAACTATAAAATATCATCCCAAAAAGGACATCGTTTCCAGTGTAATTTCTAGGTATGTAATTCGCAAGCGCTCGCTATGTCCCAATGGAATTTAAGGGGGAAGCGCTAAGGTAGTCATATTTGTTACAGTCGCGAATCATATTTAGATCAACATACAACCTGTCACTGACCTGCAAATTGCAAAAAACGTAAGAAAATTGAATTTCGCGGGCTACTCTGACGCTTTCGCCTTAAATTGTTTCCGATAAAATGTGATTAAAAAATCACGGCTACATAATCAAGCTACAATTTCCAGATTCGCATTGTATAGAAATAAATAAATGTAGCCGTGTGTACAAGGTTACGTCGTCGGCCTATGCAACGCGGAACTCACGTAGTTCGTATGAGTTATCATAGGTGGCGTTAGTTTTTTCTTGTATGAAGAAGGTTTATGTAAAATGTTCTGATGGGCGTATCCTTCCTTTTGAAATCATTGTACATACCCTTAAAATGCAAGATGCAAGGGAAAGAATCGGAAAAATGTTTTAATTTGATTGCAACAGGGGCCGAAGTGGGGGTTTGATATTTTTAAGTGGAATTATTATGTCTTCACTTGCACATAATAAAGAAAACTAAAAAGAATAGAACTGAAAAGCACGAAATAAGGTAATATTCCTAATGGATTGCTACCTGTTCTTTAATCCATTGACACCTCAACGAAACCGAAACCATCTAGAGAACGCAATCTAGATGGTTTCGGGTGAAGTTCATAAAGATAACGATCTTAGTCTGACTAACCTAGCTTATCTGACTTTTTGCTTTTACAGCCACGTAATCAGATAAACCAAAAAGTATATAACAGTGACTTGCTCACTTCAGACATCACTTCTATTGAGTGTTCATGAATTTGACTGCTACCTGTCACCAGGCATGTATTTTTTTATTAACAAGCTGCTTTTTTTGCCTTTAATAGTTAGTATGATCCTTTGCGCAGCTTTTAATCGCATATACAGGGTTATTGGTAAAACACCATCAACCTCTTAAGGAGTCATTGTACTCATCATTATGAACAACTTTTACTACGGCACCAAATTTGAAATCGCGAAAAAAAAAACAGCTGTTTCCTACTGTTAATTTATGTTTGCAGAACTCGTCAAAATGTACCGACCAGCTGATTATTTTTGCGATTTCATATTTGGTCCCATAGTAAAAGTTGTTCATAATGATGAGAGTACAATGACCCCTTAAAAGGTTGATTGTGTTTTACCAATAACCCTGTATACGGGATTTTATTAATTTCCCAAAAAAAATAATATAAGATGATTAGGGGAGGAAATTCTGTAGAGGGAAAATTGGAAAGCTAGTAATTTTTCACTAAATCTTCTCTTTGCCAATGGTAAAAAAATTTTTGCTTAACTCATGTTTAAATGGGGCAAGTTGCACATATTTTTATCGTTTATTTTGTGATTTGTGATAGTAAATATACCACTGAAATGTTAATTCCACAGTGCTGCCGTCACACGAGAGATGAGTAACGTCTTTTCCACACATTCTCCGCCGCATACGTTTGCAAATTCGTTGCAACCTGCGGTAGTGCGGCACGTTCATACCGCACTTTTTGAAAACTTCAAAACCATGAATATTTTGCACCACAAATTCTTAAGTTTGGCAATTCTTCGTAGTCTACAAACCACAGCGCTCAGCAGAAAGGCCGGTTTTACTCTTTGGTCTTCTGTATAAACTGCCGCAGCGTATTATTGTGGTGTACGGTGCTAAAGCTTTTACTGAATCCGGCTTGTTCGGGAGGCTGGAAGTCGTCAAACCCGCGAGCGAAACGGTTCGTGACGACTCTCGAAAACAGGTTGTAGTCATTCAGTCCTTAATACGGTCTGTACTAAAGCGACGAAGATCGCTTTTCAAGGCCTTAGAGATACACCTATTGAGCTGCCAGTACTTTAGTACATCGTCTGAAGACTGCAGGATCGCCTTTGCTCTCTCGCCTCTTCTCCATGAGTTGTAAAGTAGTATCAGAGAACTTCTTATTTCTATTTGTACGATGGGTCTTGCAGATCTTAGACCCGACCTTATAGACAGCTTCCACGAACCCACCATTAACATCGTCCACGAAGCTCCCATCATTAAAATGGTCCACGGCACTCGAAACGGTTCTGAAGTTCGAGCTGAAAGCTCTCGGGGCATAGTATTTGGATCAGTCATTCAGTAAATTTCATCAGTCGAGATTTCTCTAGCTTGATAAGTTCAATGTGCCTGTTACCATGATGTGATCATTTTCGGTTTTCACTGCGTTGATCACAGATACATCATTGAATACTTGCTTCTTCGGCGATATAATGAAGTCAATCTAATTTTTTGTTGCACCATCAGGGCTCTGCCAGGTATACTTTCTGTGATCACGTTTTCTGTAGATAAAGTCCATCAAAAAGAGGCTTTCCTTCTCCATAAAACTTGGCAGTAGGTGACTCCAGTGGTTCCAAGGTCCACGCGCAGCTCATCATTGTCTCGTTTGCCCAGTTTCGCGTTGAAGTCCCCCATGACAACGGTGAAGTGAGTTTTATAGCCATGCATGGCTCTGGAAATATCCTCATATATGTATGGCCTCCACCTCATCGTCGGGGTGTGACGATATCGGGGTGTAGACCAGTACGACCTTCAGCGTATGCCTTGTGGATATTCTGAGTATAAGGTAGGCCATCTTGGTAGACATGTGTGTCATATAAGTTAGCACAATATAACCTCAGAGATAAAATAAATTTATTTACACCTTTCGCCTTTTTCTCGCGGGTTCAATGGCGACATGTCAAAACACTGAGATTTCTGATATCCAAGCCTTTTCAACATCTGGAATGATGGTGAAAACCGCATCAAACTCCATTGTTTATCTAAGAAGATCTAAGTGGTCACAAAGACAGACACGGATAGCAACTTTGTTTTATAATATGTATAGATTTGGTATGGAGCCGGTTTGCTACCTGAGGAGCATGCATTTGATACGAATTGATACGAACTAATAAGAATGGACAGAAATTGTCAGTTGCGATCTGCGGCACTGCAGAAATGTGAACCAGTCAGAACAAAAAATTCGCAGTACTCTGCGATTTTAAAAACTGACAAGGATGCAACGATTCGTCGCCGCATGCGTTTGCGTATGTGTGGAAACAGCTTAGGTATTAAAAATGTTGTTCATACCGTAGCTATCTACGGTACATACCTTTATTATGAGACCTGAAGATTAGCATAAATATGAGAAAAACCTATATTTCATCGCACTGTATTCATTATTCTTGTATTTCTATACTCAGATTCAATTCTAATATTATTAAACAATTACTAATTACTATATATGTCTATGAATGCCTCCTTTTGTTCTTGATCTGAGCATCGAGCAATGACTAAAGAACATTGACCTATCTCAATGCTAAAGAATAAGAGTTTCTCTTAGTCTTTAGTCATTGGCATCGAGCTAATGCAATAGAGGCACTGACCTCTATTAAAATACGCTGGACTGGCTATCGCTATCAATTTCATGTGCCTATTTGAAAATCGCCATTTTGGCGCTGACGGCAGCAGTGTGGGGGAATGGAACTAATACTAGTGATGTATAACAAAATGTTTGTTATCGATAAAAACTTTTCTGATATCGACCACAATGATAGAAATATTACCAACGCTATAGTTACAGATTACCTATAAATTAAATTGGTTTAGGTAACTATTAACATGTAACATTCGTGTTGTCTTTTATACGTAATATGTTTTTAAAAACGTGAAATACGTTTTATAACATATGTTAAGATTTACTAAAAATTGTAGATAATTGATTTAAAACAATATAGGCATATATTTTGTTAAATGTTACTAAAACACAGATAAAAAGACGTCTGCACTAGTTGAGTACGCACGTCTACACATCAAGCTATACATTTCCAGTATAAGCTGATCTCGCATTGTATAGGATTTTTTTACAATGAGAGGTCAGTGTAAACTGGAAATTTATAGCTTGATGTGTAGCCGTGTGTACCTAACTAAACTAATGAATTATAGATAGTCGTAATAAGCAGATATTTTACGTAGAAAACATAACTTGAAATAGCAGTATCTAGTACTGTTTATGGACTGTAATAATAAGTATCACATGTCCGGTTGACCCCTTCCTTCCTTGTTCTCCTTAATCGGATAACAGTTCACTATAGGATCAATAAATAATAAAATTCTGTAAAATAGTAAATTACCAAGATAGAAATAGTAATTAATAAGATAATCCCTTCCTATAAAGAGTGCACAATAAGATATTATTACTAGTCAGATACTGCATGTTGCCATGTGATAAGAGACACAATAACTTTCTATTAGGTCTGTAATTACGGTAATTAACTTGTAACAACTTAATTACCGCAGGGGAGGGGGACAGGGAAATAAAAAAAGCATTCTCAAATCACATATTTTATTAAATTAAAAATTACTGTCGAGCCATTTTTTCAACGTAGTCCGTGACTGATGTTTTAAGAAACAGGCTTCCGTGAAGTGTTTAGAGTATAAGATAATGATACATTGTCGGAGTCCAGTTGACAACCTTCATATTTTTTAACCAAAGTTTGAGAGTGTAATCGGAGGGGAACCTGTAATTAAAGGAAACATTATAGTAGGTATGGGTAAAAAAATAAGCCAATGTATACAGAGCTATAATTATATAGAACACTTAATGAGAATTATGAATCATAAGTGTGAAATTATTTGTTATTGACTCTAATAATAATAAACCTTGAAGTGTTTTGCTATTATTAGAGATCATTATAATGTGCGTATCATTAACATTGATGAGCATGACTTTTGTTTTACAACATAATTATTACGAAAGTATCGATATGAATTTTGACATCCCTAACAAAAAATATTTGTTATAAAAATGTTCGTAAAATCCCGTAAACTCGAATAGTTTACGTTTATTATTGTAAGAATACACTGTTTTAAGCGGTTTTCTAATAAGTATTTATGTTTTAGATTCACTTACTTGTGAAAACTGACACCACTGCCCTTTTCGTATCGTGTTTTACAATATACGCACGATTTCATGTTGGACGAACAATACAAGCTATGATACAATCACTGTCACTATTATAACACTTTAATTTATATCACAATCACAGTAAACACTTTAGAAAACTTTTTATTCCGCAGAGACACTTAGCGTAAAATCAACAAACAACGGCCATTTGCAATCTTATTAGTTCTCAGAACTCTCACGTCTGTCACTGGGGGCGCTTTGAATCGGCACAGCAAATAGCTGTCATTTTGTATGGGATAGCCAGTCCAGCGTATTTTAATAGAGGTCAGTGAATAGAGGTCAGTGAGCTAATGTCCTCGTCTTTGGTTGATTCTTGCTATTCTAAATTCAAACGAAACAATTACGCTTGTCTTTTGTATCTTTCGATGTTTTAGTGTCATTCTACCAAAAGTGATGTGATTTTTCCTGGATTGACTGTATTTAAATGAATCTTAAAAAAATTGCCTTTTCTCCATATAATTAACATGGGGGGTTCATTTAGATAGTGAAATGTGATCTGGGGCCATTATTGAATATTGCAGAGGAATAATATTTAATGGTGGTTTCCAATTTTACAAAATTAGAGATTGAATCTTATTCAGTATTTTCCGAAGTTCTATGGGGTGAGCCATAACTGGCTGAAAGAAATTAAAATGGGAGATAAAAGTAAAGACAAAATAGGAGGAAAGAAAACAGAGCGCGCAGGAGCGGGATTCTTAAAGGATTTTCTTGCTGGTGGTATATCAGCTGCCGTGTCAAAGACCGCAGTGGCTCCCATCGAACGAGTGAAGATTCTTTTACAAGTGCAAGCTGTTAACAAACAATTAAAAAAGGGCCAGCATTATAAAGGTAAGTCACATACTATCTCTACGATGGTTAATTTTTTGTTTCATTAAATTATTGAACCGAATAAAAGTTGAAGCTTAATTTGCGGCAGACGATTTGTTGGATGGGTTCGTGTGTCGGAACTAAGATTCGAACGTTTTTTTCCCTCTAAATAAAAGTAAGAATCCAGTGGTAATCTAACCATTGGGCCACGGACATAAATTTATTATGAGCTTGCTGTGTTTACCAACCGCAGGATAAACGCTTCATTGTATTTATTCCACTACTTGGATCCTGACCTTTTTCCACTACTTTGGGACCTTGACCTAGTACGGGACGCTCCCGTTTGCGCGCGTAGAGCTCTTCCCGCCAACAAAGCCTTGGTCAGTCACGATGCCCATTCACGTTTACCGCTAGTTATACCTATTGTTTCATGCGTATCCTACAATAACTACACTATGGACGCGGGATCGTAAGACTTATCTATAGACATCATAAATCGCAAAAAGATGTTCACTGAAGGACGTAAGCCACCAAGCAGCGCCCAAATTCATAGTCACATGTGAAACTAATTATTGTTTTTCTTACAAAATAGGTATCATGGATATATTATACCGGGTACCGAAAGAACAAGGATTCTTCTCATTATGGCGCGGTAACCTTGCGAACGTCATTCGATACTTCCCAACACAAGCCCTGAACTTTGCATTTAAGGATAAATACAAGGAGATTTTCATGGGCGGCATAGACAAAAATAAACAGTTTTGGAAGTATTTTGCTGGCAATCTGGCGGCAGGTGGAGCCGCGGGTGCAACTTCTATGTGTTTTGTGTATCCTTTAGATTATGGACGAACCAGGTAAATGAAATAAGGTATGTAGGTACCTGCATCTCAGTGTTCTATACCGATGCAACACATGCTTTACAATATTATACATATCATTATTATTCTATCTATGTTACACAAACAAAGACTTATGACTTACGACTTGCATTGGTGGCCCAGTGATAATAGCCCCCGACTTAACGAGTCGCGTGTTCATATGTGACTTTTGGACCCAGGCAACTCATGCGCTTTGCTTTGTTCAAGCCCTAGAACCCAAAATATCATGAAATGTGTCGTCCACACCAAACCACATTGAACCTGGCGTGGTGTGGATTATGACCCAGGGAGTGGGTCATAATCCACACCACGCCTCACAGACTCGAAACTCAAAGCATTTATATCAAATAAACCAAATAAAGGCACTCTTTGCTTCTGGCTTTTGCGTTTTTTTTTAGTTGGCCATTCCAAAGCGTAGTAGGTACCTATGGAGAAGAACGGGCAAGAAACTCCATGGACGCTCTTTTATATCAACATTTTGTTACAAAAGAATGATTACATCATTCATATTTAAATTATACTTGCGAGAACGATGTAGAAAGACGTGCACAATAAAGTCGTCCGTAATAAAAAGCTAAAAACCACAATTCTGAAATTAAAATTCGTCGTGGCAGCTAAGAGGTGACTACTGGCAGTGCCCGTTCACAACTATGACGAATGAATCAGCACCATTCAGCTCAACCATTTTGAAGGGAGCTAAATGATCCAACACACAAGCCACCACCAGCGAGACATTTGAGTCAGCATGACATACTCTCAGCCGCACGGCACATTCAAGTCAATGTCGCCTTCACTTATAATAATTATATAATTAATGTAGGTATACATAATATTGTAACACATTTTAAGAGTAACGGTGGAGTTCCTTGGCCATACTTCTGCATACGAAACTACCTTTTGGAAAGGGAGACTAGAATCAATTCTATTTTAATTCCAATGTGTTCAAAAGTGCCTTTTATGTGCCAATTTGAAATAAATGCTTTGACTTTGAATGAAAGACAAACCCAGTAAATGTTAGCTTTAAAGCAGCACAAGTGCTCACACATGTGCTATACAATCATACGATACTAAAAGATTGTTTTTATAATCTTCAGCAGCTCCAACAATATTTTCGATTTAATTAGTTTATGCGCGATAGGAGGCCAGTGTCCCAGCTGTTGGAACAATATAGGTCGATTATCAGGCTATTAGTATAATAATCCTATAATGTTCCCACTACTGGAACACCGGCTTACTTTCTGAGAGAGGGATGGGACATGCTATTAATTGGTACAAATTCAAAAATGTTCACTTAACATTATTTTCTTTACATGTTACTTTTCAATGCAAAATTTCGTCTGTTCAAAAGAAGGGAAGGTGGCTAGTAGTTTTCATATTGCGCTATATCTCTTTTATTCTTTCACTTTCGTATAAAGACGCAGTTTAAACATGTTAACAATATGTTAAAAATTACGATAGGTTAGCAGCTGACGTCGGCAAAGGAAAAACTAAGGCGTACAATGGACTCATTGACTGCCTTACCAAGACTTTAAAAACGGACGGACCTTTGGGATGGTACCGAGGCTTCATCGTGTCGGTGCAGGGTATCATCATCTATCGTGCGACTTACTTCGGGTTCTTCGATACAGCAAAAAGCTTTCTCCCAGACCCACATAACACTCCGCTGTTTTTCACTTGGCTTATCGCACAGGTTTTGGTTTTTTTGGTTTATTGTTGTTATATTCTAGCGACCCGCCCTGCTAGGCACAGTTTTTACAACTCGATAAAACATCGATTTGTCTCTATTAAATGTATATTTAATATTAAAAAATGCTTTATAAACCTTTAGGAATCAATTCTCTAATGATTGTAAAAACATCATCAAAATCCGTTTCGAAACGTGACTTCGTTTTATAATATGTATAGATAATATTATATACCGTCAAACGGGGTGAATAGGGACGCAGGGGTGAATAGAGACGAAACTTTAGAAGGGATTTTAACCTTGAAATAATATAGTTTATTGCCAAAAAGGACTCTTAATGTGTTTATTGTAATATAATTAACGATTAAGTGCTCTTGTTGGGGTCAAACTAAATTATTTCAAGGTTAAAATCCCCTTTAAAGTTTCGTTTCTATTCACCCCTGCATGCCTATTCACCCCGTTTGACTGTAGATAACATCTACCAACCAACCAATCAACCTTTTTATGTCCTATCGGTGATACTACACAGTGTCCCAACAACTTGAGGCCCCCAAGCCATAACAAGAGTGCTAAGTGGTTCCAGTTATAAGTTCTAATTTATTCCATCGGTTCTCGCCTAAAATTCAATTTCGTCAGTCATTTTTTGTAGAAAATGCTTGTGATGTCGACATCTCTAGCCAGCGGACTACTTCATTGATAGGCGACTGACAGTCCTCAGATTAGTTTTAAACTCTTAGTTTTACTTGATGTGCTTTTCGTGTAACTATAAACCATGATCTGTTATGGCTTGGGGACACATTTTGTTTACAGTAGGTATATAGGTACTGCATGGTTCTCATAAAAAAACGGTAAACTTAACGTCATATTTATCGTGTTGATTTGTTTGATACAGACTGTGACTACATTTGCGGGGATCTGCTCCTACCCACTCGACACGGTGCGACGGCGAATGATGATGCAGTCGGGAGTACCAGTAGAGCAACGCCAGTACAAGAGCACAGCAGACTGCTGGGCGAAAATATTAAAAAACGAAGGTGGGGGTGCATTCTTTAAAGGCGCCTTCTCTAACGTGCTAAGAGGTACCGGAGGGGCCTTTGTGCTTGTGCTGTACGATGAAGTCAAGAAATTCCTATGAGGTCCACCGTGTATTTATAATGGCTGCCAGTGTTTTAGATTTAAACTATGATTATACCTCATTAATTGGATATCGTATTAATTGGATGAGTTCTTGTTGTTTAGCTATTTTTGTTGTTATTGTAAAAGGGTGTTGCGTTGGGTCATTTTATTTAATACAGTAATTTTTTTATCAGCGCCTTCTTTTATTTGGCTTGACAGTATACAGCTAGCAACGTTATTTTACATCGAAATTATAATATTAGGCACTGGCTGCACAAAAAAGTAATCGATTTCTCAATCGAGATGCTCGTCAGCTACTGGTCTAGTCAAAGCTTCATAGTCTTGAACATCGTCACGTGTGAAGTTTGTTTGTCAGTAAAGTTTGATTCCTCCAAAACCGTTTTACAAGTTTAACAAATAATGATACTTTTTTCAAGTTAATCATTTGCGCAATCTAAAGGTAGAAAATAGGTATTAAATATAAATACAACTTACTATCCTTTATATAATATGCCCGATCAAGTTGTTGAATCGTCATTATAGAGGGACAATGGTAATGACAACTAAGGTAATTTTTTCTAAACAAGAATTTTTCTAAACACAATTCAATCAAAGGAGATTGTTCTGCATCCATCCATCGTCGTTCGCCCCAGAACCAAATGTCCGTTTCAACCGCGCGGCCACCTCATAGTATTTGATGAAACTTTGCCAGGAATTAGTGTTAATTTGTTACTTTACACACTTCTTTTCGTGAATTTGTTACAAAAAAAACTAAGACGCTATGACAAAAAATAGTTGGCCGCTAGAACCGCCACTTGCCGTAATCATCGCCCGTGATTACACAGAAACTATATAATGCAGATAGACGAATGATGGATCAAAAGAAAGGCCATAATTTGTTCAATTTGTTACAAAAATAAAAAACGTCAAAACGTAAATAAACAAAAAGTTATGCAATATTTAGTTTTCAGGTTATGAGTAGGTAGTTATGTCACCATAAATATCAAATTAATAGAGGCTAATGTGTATGGACAATTAGTTACTAATTTGTTACAGCGAATAAACAGAAAAAATATATTAGAAAGTAGGTTCAATAATTTGTTAGAGTCGATTTTAGTTGGCCGCTCGGACGGCAATATGCCTAAAATACAATGGCGTTTATCTCGTTATTAAAAGTAGGTTTAAGCTTAGTTAAAGTACCTACTAAGCGACGGGTAACGTAACCTAGTTTGGATAAATACGGCGAATATAACTGCAGCATTCATATTTTAAAAGATATTTACAAAAAACAGTAGTATGAAACCTTAAGAGAGTAGGGTGACCATGCATTTTCACAATGAAGTGAGACTGAATAGTGACTGTTGTAATGTTCGATATTTATATCTTATTTTTTTAGGGCGAGTGCTTATATAAATACATTTTAAGTTAAGGCATCCTGTAGCATACTTCATAAAAGTAAAAGTCAGTTATCGATTAAAATTTCTTTATTCAAAATCAACACAAAGGCAAAACAATCAAGTAATTAAAGTCAACAAGATAAATATAAAAACTTTATAAACTAACATAATATTTATAAATTAACTGACTCGAATATATGACACAGAATGTAGACAAATTTTCTTAGAGGTACTTATGTCGATTTTAAAAGAATTGTCGTCGTAACAAAAATATGTATTGTTATTTAAAAAATGACATTTATAGTGGCCTATTTTTGTGCCTGGTATAAATTCTATAGTACCAACTAAGAAATAGTAATTATCCTTAATGTTAATAGTAATCGGCAGCTCAGTGAGTAAGACTGAGTCTGCAGCTCCGTTTAAATCAAATGTTATGATCTCGCCTAACTTAAGTTCTCCTTTCAACTGTGTGTCACATTTCTGACACATTGTGTTAATTTTTTCATCGAAACAAATTGCTTCTTCTAAACTTGATATTCCAAATAACTTTAAAATATCAAGGTTAATTAAAATAAATACATGGTCTCTTTTCAATTGTATGTAATTACAATTTGTACAGGTTTTCAAGTATTGAGCACTTGTAAAATATTTTATAAATATTTTTTCAAATATGTAAGCCACATTGCAACTGCAGTCTTTATTTTGGAAAAAAGTTTTTGTTATTTCTGATCTACAATTGTAAATTTGCTCTATATCATGTGCTCCGTTCAAAAGCATAAAAATGTAATTAATAACACAATCTCCTTTTAATTCACTCAAAAAGCTTTTGAAAGCAGAACTTCTAATACAGGCTTGACCTATTAAATAAAATGCCGAATCGAAGGCACATGTATTGAAATAACCCGAGCTTTCCTTCAAAGCTAAATTCCCGTTTCTTATAATTACTATTTCATCATCTTTTTTCAGGCGATTATGTGTATTCGATTCTCCTCGCCAGTTCTCCAAATAGGATGGTCTATCACTAAATATAGAATCACTGGAAAAATATAATTCTTTTTGTTTTTGTTGGATTTGTTTTTTAGGATTTACCTTTTCTTTTTTATAAATATTTTTAGTCATGGCACGCCTAGTTCGGCGTGATTTAGATTTTAGTAAAGTAGTGGAACCTAAGTTTTTTAATTGATTTAATGCTAAATGCAATTCTCCTTTGATATAATCGTAATGATGCTGCAAATATTCGTCAATTCGTTGTCTCGCTATTTTTGTTTTAAAAACTAACTGTTTTAAAGTGCGAAAATAGCTTTCTACACATGAAGACGATGCGTTTAAGGTTTCCGATTTGAAATAAGAGCACATTACGTTGCTCCACAAAGGAAGTTTTATAAATAATCTTTTTAAAGTAGGGATGAAAAGTGGTAAATAATATGAACTACTTTTACCAACATAGGAATTTGCAGGGTTACTTTTTTTTTCATTATCTACCAACAGATCGAACCATGCGACAATGTCTCGAACGCCGGCATCATCAATGACAATTTGATCATATTCAAATTCTTCATTTTGATCCACATTTTTAAAATCAGCATACTTATGACTGTTTAACAAATTGTCAAGGTTTTGCTTGCTCTCCTTCAAACCTGAATCATCGTTTTCAAAATCATTTTGATGTAGGCAAAGTTTTATCATTTTTGTAATGATTTCCTTTACAAGTGCAAAGTCTTGACATTCTTTAATGTAGCGGATACAATGAATATAATACATTTTAATTTTTGTGTCAACATTTTCGAAGCAATTCAAATTATACAGAGTCTTTATAAAATGACTGGTATCTAATCTAATAAATGTTTTTGGTAGTTCTTCTTTATTTCCATTCAAAATACTAAAACAACGAAGTAAATAGTCTTTCACACATGTAAAATCACTGAATGTTCTAACATTTGCTGCTACTAACGCAGAAGAATCGTCTGTTATAACTTCGTCAGGATGACAACGAACATTTTTCAACCACTGTAATAACCATGCAGAAACAGACGCAGTGTCATGTGAATCGGTTATCATCTGACATAAAGGTACACACACATCGAATTGATTTATTAATATTATTACGTATAAGAAAAGTCTCTTACTCAATTCATAACCATTTGGTAATTTAAGAGGTTGAAAGATTGAACCTGTAGCATCCAATGTGATAGTTAATCTTTGAAAACAAGATTGATATTCACGGCAGTATTGTTGTTGTTCATCAGTCCAGTAATAAATGTGAATTCGAGGAAAAAAGTGTATATCACGTAAAAAAATTGGTTTGGTCACAGCCATCGTAAGAATGCTCAGAATAACGTTATTGTGTAACCACATTCTTTTTCGTTCTTCGTACTTAATTTTTCGCAATGCATTGAGTGTTGGGATTACTGGTGCTGTATCTGTAATTCCTTGTTTAGACATTTTTGCTGCCAGTTGTTTATGAACCAAAGAAGCTGAATCGTGTTTGAGCTTTTTAGCTAATTTTCGTCTGACCAATGCATTCATTCTATATTTTTTTCTCGGATCATGTTTTTTATTTTTTTCTCCGACTGTGATTTGGCATTGTCCTTCAATAATATTATCTGTTATTTTTTGACACGCTATTTTTGTAAAAGCGCTACATTGACTGCATTGACCTTTTACTAAAATATGATGCTCAGACTCCACTTTGTAACTTTTGAAATTCCATGTGCATGGTAATCTAGAAATAAGCCAAATCTTTTCTCTTAAAATATCCACCCATTTGTACTTAGGCAGTATTTTATATTTTTTAAATGGAGTACATGTTCTCAAGTCATTTCTTTTATACAAGACATTTAATGGTTGCAGTTTTTTCCAGTCATAGATATCTAATTCAAACTTGAAGTTCTTTGTGTCGTTTTCACTATGATGCTGGTTGGACTCGACATGAGAATGTGATTATTGCTTGGGGATGATGATAAAGATGACGAGGACAGACATACAGTTTGCTGCTTACATTCAGTGTTTAGAAACTCCCTGAAATTCCTTTTCAGTGACATGTAAAGGGCTGCCGGTGTCATAAGATTATCCAAATCACTTGCAATTGTATCAAATATAGGGTCTCTCAATTTAACATCCAGTAGTTTGTCGGCATATTTCATAAAAACTTCTCTCTGTTTTGATTTCTCAACAATAGGTTTTCGTCCAGCTTTACCCATTTTTGCTGCAATAAAACAATTGATAATATGAATACAAAGGTCAAACATCCGTTGACTGCATCACACACAAAATATACATAGGTACTACCAATTACTGCTATGTAAGTACATACTAAGGGCAAGAACTTTCTATAATTAAGAAAAGTCGACGTTACTGATGCAGCGAGTTATTTTAAAAAGATTTCTTTGATGTTTGTAAATATTAACGATATCATTTTTTTTTATTCCCCATAGTCATTTAACAGCGACAATACATTAATAAAATTTTTAAAAGGAGATTTTTTTCATTTGGGAGCAGCCACCGGATTGTAGAGACCAGTTATAGCGCTTAAGAATCTGTCCCTAAGACAGAAATCCTTACATTGGATATTACGCTCGTCACTAGGGGTTGCCTGGATCTAGGTCTCAAGATTCAAGATGCACGTTGATGCACTTTCACACAGAATGTTCACAGTTAAGTGAATTATCAGTTAATTCTTCCCTAGGGAATCACTATAGCAGTTAATAAGTTTGTTAATTTAAATTTTACGTATTCACTGTTTGAAAACACGAAACGTGGGTGGGCTGAATTGTCACTCTTTTACTATACCTAGACAATTGGCGGGAAACGCATATATAAAAGCAGGCTTGCGATTGGACAGAACTTAAGAGCCCTTTAAATAGAGCTCTGCCATTGGTTTAAAAAAAAGAATACTTAAAAGCCGTGATTTATCCTGTTCTATATTATCCGATTTGAAATTGGCGCCGAATATTACTTTTTAAATAACGAAAGGAGTGTGGTTACCACAATTATATTATACAGGTAAATTAATGTAAGTTATTAAGCTAAGAATATTTTTAAGACTTCTTCGATATGACCACGCGTAAAGTGAAGTGAAATCACATTAAAATGTGGCAGAGACGAATTTCATGTCTTTTTATAGATACTTAATAATTATTTCCGAAGATATTATGATACGTACTACAGTTCATTACTTTAATCAACTCATCATAAAATTGTAAAAATTAAACTTACCGCAGTCGATTTCGATCCCTCTGAGTCTGCAATACACTTTTTGGTGGTGAGTTCTACATTAACAAATCCAATATATAAGTGGGCACAACTCATAGCTAAGCAGTTTTAGACACTTCTGAATTTAGTTTTAATTGTCTCAGTAACTTAGTAGTATGAAAATCACGGGAATTAAATACGTACGAGCACACACTTCAAAATTCAGCACAGTAATGACAATATTCACAACAAAAAATTATGGCTTTTTAAACCCCGTGCGACAAATATTTTTAACAATAGTTTGGGAACAAAAGAGATCCTTTTTCTGGAATCGTTCCCATCATAAAACACCTGCGGAAAGTCAATGAAACGAAAATCTTATCAGTAAATACTTCAAAGAATTAAGAACAATAGACATCAATATGGCCGCAAAACGTACCGCATATTCGTTCAAACAGAGTACAACATTAAAAACATGCCTTTGTACTAATGTGATCATGGTCACCCTACTCTCATACGGTTTCATACTACTGTTTTTTGTAAATATCTTTTAAAATATGAATGCTGCAGTTATATTCGCCGTATTTATCCAAACTAGGTTACGTTACCCGTCGCTTAGTACTTTAACTAAGCTTAAACCTACTTTTAATAACGAGATAAACGCCATTGTATTTTAGGCATATTGCCGTCCGAGCGGCCAACTAAAATCGACTCTAACAAATTATTGAACCTACTTTCTAATATATTTTTTCTGTTTATTCGCTGTAACAAATTAGTAACTAATTGTCCATACACATTAGCCTCTATTAATTTGATATTTATGGTGACATAACTACCTACTCATAACCTGAAAACTAAATATTGCATAACTTTTTGTTTATTTACGTTTTGACGTTTTTTATTTTTGTAACAAATTGAACAAATTATGGCCTTTCTTTTGATCCATCATTCGTCTATCTGCATTATATAGTTTCTGTGTAATCACGGGCGATGATTACGGCAAGTGGCGGTTCTAGCGGCCAACTATTTTTTGTCATAGCGTCTTAGTTTTTTTTGTAACAAATTCACGAAAAGAAGTGTGTAAAGTAACAAATTAACACTAATTCCTGGCAAAGTTTCATCAAATACTATGAGGTGGCCGCGCGGTTGAAACGGACATAGAACCAACAGCGAAGGGAAAGAGTGTTCGAAATTACAAGTATAAGCCCATCAAGGCAGTTTGTTGATGGACTATGTGCTGAAAGCATTTATTTAACCCTTTGACCGCTTTTGACCGCCACAGTCGTGTATAGACGACAAACCAAAATGTGCCCAGCACGCCATGGTCGCGACAGCGTGACCGAATTTTATACGTCAATAAATGTCATAAAACAGCATTTTTTTGTTCATTTCCCTTGTTAATTATGTACCTTGACTCTTCGTAATTTATTTGAAGTGAACTGCTTTCGTTAGATTTCATTTTTAGTAACGTAAGATGACAAAAACGAAAACCAGTCATAAAGTTCGAAAAACATAGTGCCCTCGACGCCACAGTCACCATAACAGGACACGTAGTGATGCAGGTAGTAGTCAATGTAACACGAATATCGACCTCGACGGCAACTTACGTTATATTTAATTTACTCTGAATTCTGCACTAGTTAATAAATAAAACATTTTAATACTGAACTTTTACGTTCGAGAAATCAAGAAAATTTTATAATACTGAACTATGCACTCTCTATAAGTCGAGTGTTAGTTGATTATCGATTAATTGTAATGACTGTAATGCCCATCTCTATCACACTGTTGTATTGTCCGTGCCGGGAACGCCACAGTCGTCTATGCTTGACAGTCCCATGGCGTCATACGCGGAATTTTTTGAATAGAGTAGTTCGTTTACTATTATTAAATATTATTAATAATGGATGACTATAATATGAGTAGTGAAGTGAATATGAGTGGTGGCCGGATTAACTTCCGCCATAAAATTTTTTTTCAATGTAGCGGCCACGTATAAGACTGTTCGGATCGATCGAACGATGTATAAGATTTAGAATTGCCGGAATGTCCTTACATTCGTAAGTAGCTAAATATTTTGGTTTATTCGGTGGAAGACCGTGGAAGTTTTCAACTAATATGGTTTATAAAGTGTTAAAATACATATACAGCTGTTTCAAGATAAAATGAGTGCTGAATTATGTTTTTAACCTTTTGACCGCCACGTCAAAAAAGAAAAAGCGTGCCCTCGGCGCCAAGCTATGATGTACCTACAAAATTGTAGTGAGTTCGAAATTATATCGATAAAGCACTAACTATTTATTTTTTAACCTACAGTATGTTTATAATAAAAAGTCTATACCGGAAAAATATAATACAGGAACTTTATTTCATCCCGCTTTGTCCTTTAGAACAGAAATCACAATGATATGTGTCACAGTTTCGGCGTTGAATCCACAATTCAAAACCAAAATCGATAAAACCAAGTCAATACCATCACAGCACTATGTTCAATCTTGACGTACTTTCTTGTCATCTTATGATAACAGTGGCGTAGCTGACACGGCTTTTTTAATTTGCTCGCCTCTGCACTAGAGGTGTGCAACCGATATTTATTAATAATATCGAAATAATAATAGGTACCTATTTAGTTCTAATAGTTACGTATGTTTCGTTAGTTTCGTTTCACTGATATTCTGTTTCATATTGTGGAAAAACTTTTGTAAATATGAGAAATTTGATTGCAATATTATTATTTGATAATGCAATAAATAAAATGAGACATGAACCATCGGTTTTTTGTAATCGTATTTTTTATCACAAAATAAATTATAACAGGTCTTTATCTATTAAACGGGTTTGAATTTTTTGGCTGGACTAACTTCCGCCATTTTGACTTTTTTTCAAAGTAATAAAGCGCATATTATGATCTTTAGTAGAGTTAGAAGGTTAAGGTGGAACCGTCAGGGTAGCCAGCGAAATTAAAATTTTCTTAGGTTTTTTGCAATTTGCAGGCCAGTGCTAGGTTGTATGTTGATTAAAATATTATTCGCGTTTGGAAGACGTATGTACATAGTGACGTAGGTACCTAAGTATCTTTTAAAATACTTGTATCACTTTTTCCGACTGTTTGTTCACCATCTGTCTATTTTTTTTTCTTAGGTTATGTCAGAACAGCGACCCTCTACGCTATAAACGACTAGACTACACAGTATTAATAAACTGTAGGCGAGTTGTCTATTAGGTATTTCATACATGGTTGAAATATCCAATAGGTAGGGTGACTTCGCCGGTTTGCCGTCCTGTTCCAATTTTCGTCCAGTACACAGAGTAGTTTTGATCATAAGCACAGAATAGATATACAAAAAGCTGTCATCGCGCAAGTTTGAACTAGTCGCGCCCTTTAGTAACAAAGCATCATTCCTACCAACCTAAAAGTATTACAGGACGCGTTGAGACTTGAAAAAAAAATACGGCAGTTGTCGATTTGATTTCGTGCGACGAGCATGTCATCGCGGTGCTCGAAAAATAGTCCCAGCAGGAGATTTCACGGTGAGTTTTTACTGTTATTTACGCGTTTGTGATAAATGTTCTGGTGCATAAGACTTATTTTGAACATAATGAACTTAAATTAATGTCGTAATCTTATATTATTAACGGTAAACATATAAAATTTTAGCGGACTAATACTAAATAACCTAAACTGCAAAAAAACTAGTTTTCCGTCCGCCTGGACGAAAACTAAAATGTCAGATGATATTTGGTATCATGAAAATATCCAACAATGTATAAGATTTTACTTTGTGTTTAATGTGAAATGATCTTTAGTGGTTACATTATTCGATATTCAATTTTCGTCCACTTTTTTGTCAGTGTTGCGTGGGTAAAATAATATCCTAAATATGTGGACGAAAACTGAAAACTGTTGTAAATATTGAATATATTTCCGTCCACTTGCTTTAATGGGAGTGGACGAAAACTAAAAACTACTCCTTTGCTGATTATATTATCGTCCATTTGCTTGAAATGCAGGGGACGAAAACTAAAAACTGCTTCTATGCACTTTACTAGTTTTCGTACAGTAAAATTAATTTTATTTGTTTCCCTTTAAAATAATATTTATTTTGTTAGAAAATGAAAAAAAAAACAATTACAAAGAAAAGCTATTAATAGCTCAGTTTTATTGTTTTTTTTTATAGCTCGTTATTTTCTTTGTAGATGACTTCATTGGGAAAAAATCCAAGAAAGAAAACTGCATCTTACTCCGAAGAGTCCATGAAAAAGGCTCTTATAGAAGTCCGTGAAAACAAGATATCGGTAAGAGAAGCGTGTAGACAATATGGAATCCCCAAATCCACTATACTCGACCGGATACATGGTAAAACAACAGACAGCAAAAGGAAACGTGGACCAGATCCTGTATTGAATTTTATTATGTTTAAATTAAGAATAAAAGTATACCAAGATGTTACAATTTTAAAATAAGACTTGTTTTTTTATATTTTTTTATAAAGGTCTATTAACCAGGACTGCTGAAAACTATAGTTTGTTAATTATTAAATTAAAAGTGCAATGTCATAAGTGCTATTAATCAAGACTGTCAGAAAGTATAGTCGTTTAATTTAATTTAAAAATAAAAGGTTATACTAAGAGTATAAAGGTTTATCAATTAAGAGTAGGTATCAAGACTGTTGAAAACTATCATTGTTTAATTTATATAAAAGGTATCAGGATTACTTATAACTGTTAGTGCTAGTATTAAGTAAGACTCCTGCCAAAATATAAACCTTACGAATTATTTGCGAATATGTCCTGTAACAATTAAAAAACCAAAATGTGAAATTTGTTGATTAAAAGTACTGCTACCTAAAAGTCTGGTATTTGATTTGATGGCCTTAAACTATACCCCAAATACAGTGGTCGAAAACTAGATAACATTAGGACGGAAACCAACATTTTCGGACGAAAACTAGTAAAATCCATACTTTCATCATTATCATTTTTTATAAAAAAAACAGTTAAGATTACAACTAAATGCTATATCTAAACTTAAAATAGAGTATATGAGCACTAAAAATAAATATAATGCATTTACATTTTATTACTTAAACATTTTATTTGGGTCCTCCAAAGCTGGCAACTCCACTAACTGGACGAAAACCGGCTAAATCACCCTACCTATCTTAAAAAATCATTAGACTAATCGCTCGCTATTGCGATTAATTTTAGTTTAATCAAAATTAAGTAAGTAAAACAGTACTTGAGTCGACCAATATGCGTTAGATAGTATAGGTAGATGGGGGATCTATCTATTACAAGCACAACACTAATGTTATTATACAAAAGGTTTAGTAAAACTAGCGCTGTGACGACGAGAAAAATAAATACTCGTCGTCACACTGGTGTTACAACCTGGTGTGACGTGGAGTCGAGAATGGATATTTTTGGGTGGATAAAGGGAATAATCGGCAGCTAGGTCGCGAAGCCAACAAAATGTATTGTTTGCTGCGTGACCAAGAGTATGCCAAGTGAGGTACCACCCACCGTTATAACATAGAGCAGTATGCATTTGGGAGGATGTTGCGAGAAAAACTAAACAATATAACATAAATATTAATTTATTGACCACAATATTATTACATTGATTTACTTGATATCACACAATAAAGCAACACCTCTTAGGGTCCAATGTCTCGGATTGCTATCAGTTTCGAAATCTATAGAGCCCACGTACTTAGCGTCGGTTCTCTGCGGCTTCCTGTAGATTGGGCATTCGTACAACCTGGGATCTTTGCCTGCAGTCGTATTAATTGCGAAGATATAGATCACAGGCATCTGCTCGTACAAGACTTTAGGCTTTGATTCTATCAGTTTACCCGTCTTTCTGTCCAAAGAAGCTCCTGGAAAAAGTAAAATATGAACTTTATAGGCCCTTACATAAATAAATGGCATACTACATGAGATCTTTGGCATTTTAAATCTCAAAAATAATTTGTGCCATTTTACTAAACACTACAATTTCAATAAACTGGTCAGTTTACAGTAATATCCTACTGTGATTATAATGATCCTACCTTCTAAAAACAGTCCGTAGACGTAGACCCCCTCCGCGGGCCCTTCGTGCACATCCTCCCTGTTCAACTTAGTGATGTGGTTCTGCAAAACCACAGAATCGAGAGCCCAGCCCTTGTGGCTGCGCGTCACCTCCTGCGAGTTTATTAAACACAATTTTACTATGTATTTATATTGAAGAGCACAAATCTTGTGTACCGGGGCACGTTTGTGCGTATGATGTGTGGCAGAGGGGGAGGGCCCTTTTTTTTTTTGAGGATGGGAAATCATCAAATGACCCCTCCCGCTCTGGGTGGAGCGGAAGAGAGTGTCAGACTCTTACTGACTAAAACCCACCCGTGTTCCTTCCTTGGCCCTTTATGTTCCGGGTCAGCGGTACCCCTTTCGGACAATCCCGCTTTCCCGGCAGGCTTGGGCCCTAGTGGGCCCCCTCTTCGATGCTGACATCTCTTTGAGGCGAGCGTGGAATACGTACGCGCCGTCCGGCACGGGCCTGGTCCTGATCGGACGGTGAGCTACCCATTACTCACCACCCGCAGGCCCGTGCCTACGGTGGCCGGGAGTCGTCACGCGGCTCCCGACGCCCGGAGAGTCCACCGCGGCGGCTTGGACGGGAGACTCTCTCCCTCTCCCGTCCCGCCACCTCCTTCGCTAGCATGACTGCTTCGCAGAAGGAGGCGACTGCCAGGGCCGGGCGTGAGAGGTCGCCGCCGCTGCCGATCGCCTCTACGAGTACACGGCGGTGCTCCGCCCATGCAGGGCAGGCCCCCACCGTACGCTCCACCGTGTCCTCGGGGCGATCATCGCAGTGGTGACTCCCGGGCGATTCCTCCCGCCTGATGATGTGCAGGAACCTCCCGAAACATCCGTGTCCGGTGAGGACCTGCGTCAGGCGGTAGGTGAGGACGCCGTGACGCCTCTCTAGCCACTACTCAAAGAGAGAGGGGGAAGGCCCTACCATCCCCTTTGACACCCTGCCCTACATAAACAAAAACAAAACTACTGCAACAACTATATTCATACAACCACCTAAAATAAAAACAAAATCATATAAATACTAAATTTCGAGCAGCCATTGTTGTTTACATCTTTGGCAAAAGATGATGCCACAAAATGTATGGAAGCTGGTACCCGCTCCAATGCAAATAAACCATTAGAGTCCACCATTTAGTTAGTCTTGTCTTGATTCCTTGTCCGATCTAATTAATACAGGGTGGAAGTTAAGATGAGGCAGTAAAGGCCTTATCTTAACCGTTGTAGCTACAGAACGTTCGTAGGAGACTGCTTAACTTCTTGAGCATTAACTTCTTTTGCATTCACAGATTTTGGAAAAATGGTACAGTCGCGTAGAAAAACGGGTAGAAATTCTTGCATTTTATTTTTATGTTGCTAATCGATGCAGTTTCGTATAAGGACACTTATGGACCTACTGAGGTTAGAGTACTAAAAAAGTCTGAAATCGCATATGACTTTACTCATACTTACATTTCGTAGTGATCGATCATCTTATCCACAATCTTTTACGACGTTAGCTGTAACTACTATAAGGGCCATATTTCAATCTAACTGGATGCAGTTGAATACCAGTATTTTACATGGAGCGACTGCTTATCTGACCTTCGCAACCTAATTACTGGGTACCAAGATACGGGTCAAGGGGTATCTTGTTAGCCAGTAATTAGGTTGACTTGACTTGGGCTTCTGACTACCCGTAACGACTGTCAAATTTATGTACGAATGGTAGCCGGGACCAAGGGCATACGTGCTTTTCGAGGCATAGAGGGGCTTCGATATGTAATCGACAGCCGTGCGGCTGTTTTAATTAGCCACGAACCATAAATACATGTAGTGTAATCATCCATTAAAATAAAATATTTTTCATACATCATCTACTATGACATCTTTGAGAAAAGTAAGGCGGGGTTTGTAAATCCCGCATGCCTGAGGTATTGTACTAGGTACCTAACAATTGATATTTATTATTATTATTAAAAACGTTTATTTTGCACAATAGAGTGAAAATATCTGTGTACATACACAGCGCGTCTTCCAGTTTAGCGTGTATGGTCTATTGTTATCGTTACTAATTAACACTTCCGACTCCATTCACTTTTCATAGAGCTAATACGCCATGCCGCCATATATATTGCAAGTGGACCCTCCAGGAGGGTACCGGCATTACGTTTCGCTAAAGTGAACTCTCGAGAAGGGTCATCGTCATTAGTTTTGAAACCGTATTATAAAACACTGAAACGAAGTAAAATGTTGCGGTGCCGCGTTTTTCGCACGCATCGCATAAACGCATAAAGCGAAACTTATTGTTTTTGTAAAATGGATGTTGGTTTTACGGGAAAAACTAATCTAAGAGGTCCGAAGTAGACCGTATTATTATTACTTTATTTATTCAATTGAAATCGACAACGTGACTCTGGTTGCTATAATTCAACTGACTCTCATGATGTCTCGCTACACGAATCGCGATACAATATAGTAATGTTTGTAAGCGGAATTCGTTAAGCGGTTTTCCGTCATTAGTTTCGCGGCGGAGATATGCTAAGGCCCATAAAGAGGAATTATTGTTACTTGTTTTCAACTTATGGATAAGATTATTAAAGTATAAAATATAATGATAATGAAACCTGTCTCATGGCTGTGAGGAATCCCTGAGGATTAAAGAAACCAGTCATCCAAAATGCAGAAGGCCTTCCGTTCCGAAGCCAAATTCTGTACTGCTGTTCTCGTTCCAACAACTCTGTGTACCAGAAACCTAGTGTTGCCGACTCCCAAGACACCTTTGAAAATAAACATAAAAAATTACGAACATAAAGTCATTTGTTTAATAAACAATATTGTCACTAAAAGAATGATGTTTTTCCTTTGACAATTAAGGTTAGTTTTAAAACCTTAATTCTCGTGGATGATTTTGATAATATAAAAATGGAAAAGTGGTGAGAATATAAAGTTGAACCCTTTTAAGTACCGTGATTCCGTAAGATCGTAATCTTGAACAGAATTTGTTTTCACTTTTAACAGATACACCTTTGAAACAGACTTACCAGCACCACACCAGCCGTTACCACCTTTACTCAGGCGTAAGTGAGACCAGTCTGAGAGATGCTGATCCGATCAAATATGTGCATCTGGTCTGAAGGCCATTTTTTTAAATCCTTGCGAAACAAATTGAGACTTATAGGGAATAGTAAAAACGTGAAACAAATGTCCATTATTTTCTTAAACGTGCATTAAAACTTTTATGAACAAAAGACTTGGGCTCTCAATCTAGACGCTTGCGTAAAGTGGCATAGCAAAAATCTCAGAAAGTACTCTCTCTGTGTTAATAATTTGTATGTTGAAAATTAGTTATGATTTTATTAAATCTTTTAAGAAATTTCCAACTCGCCAGGATACAACGTTGCAGATTTATGGCGGTTTAACTGGGTACCTCAGTTCATTAATGTTTGTACTGAGGAATCTACAAAACTTAAGTTTAACTGAAGAAATACATAAATATTCCTTTTATATCTTAGTTGGAAGAAGAATTGAATGGCTCAAAAACTATTCTCTCTAATTTTCTTAAAACGTTTGAACCGAGAGCCCAATATTTTTGGATTTATTGACTTAGCTCAACCTCTTAAAATAATACAAATTAGATTTAGTTTTTTTATTATATTTCTATTAAAAATGTTCATATTGTCCGTGTCATACTAAAATAGAACATGCATTTTCAATTTTTTATAGGAGAATGCTCATTTTTTTATGAAGAAAAAATCAAGGTCCGACGCAAACGAAATATATCTCAGATTTTTTGTAATAATGAGTAATAAAATATTGTGTAAAGGCCATCATCGGAATCATAACGTCATATTCTAGTGAGTTGGATATTTCTTAAAAATTTAAGAAAATCTTAACTAATTTCTAACATTAAAATTATCAACACAAAGGTAGTACTTTTGCTATGTCACTTTATGCAGGCGTCTGGATGAGAACCCAATTCATTTGTTCCTAAAAGTTTTAATTCACGTTTAAGAAATTTCTATTCGCTATTACGATATTTGCTTCAAGTTTTTACTATTTTTAGCTAATTTCCCTTGTCTCAATATGTGTCGTAAGGATATAAAATGGGCCCTCAGTCTCAAATGCACATGATCGGCACCCTAATTTCGTAACACTATCAACCAGAATCTGAATCATTTTGAAGGATATTGCTAATCCATTGATTCATATGTTGGTAAAGTTTGTCTGCTCAACAATATTCATTGCGAATAGGAATGGCTTTCATTTTGACAGTTCAACAATATTCATTGCGTTATTTACGTTGTTGAGCATACAAATTTTCCAACATATGAATCAATGGATTAGCAATTACCCCGCAGGTTACATGCTTGTGTTGGGTTGATGCCTGATTGACGTCAAGCCGATGAGGGGAGATGATGCCGATCCGGTGCAGTGCTTATACGTGTACGAAGACCTTTAATGGTATTAATACTTTGATTGAGTGGTTACATTCCCGCGCACTTTTACTTTTTTATCGATTTGGAACTTTTCTCAACCGTCCACTTACGACGAATGAATTATTATTCCTCGTAGATACACTTTCTTTGTAGAGACAATTTTGAAAAAACATGATTGTGTTCCTGTAGATATACTTTTTTAAAATCCTGAACAGTTATTCTTCTTAGATACACTTTTAGGTATCGTTGAGCACTAAACAATTATATGATGAATTGAAAGCATAATTATGCAATCCTAGGCGTATTACATAGCTATGACATCAGCAGTGCTATTCTGTAACAATCTCACTATGAAAGGTTAGGTGAAGTGAGCTGTCAGTGTCATCCCTCCTAATGCTAGGGATTGACCAAGCATTACATTTACAATCATAATCGAGATATTATTAATATTTTTATGGTATTTCTATTGATTATTTAATATTATTCGAAATCCAGTATTTAATGTCACGCACGAACTTTAAATAAAAACATTAACTTTTAAACTAGCTACTAAAGAAGATTCACATGTCATTGTTTGTTATTTTATGAACCTATTGTTAAACTGATTAAATAAATGTAATCCCAAGACCCAATGGCGATGTGTTTGAAGAAGCGACTGTCGGCCGAGTCGAGTAAAGACTGTGCGCCGTTGTTCAGCGTTGTTATTAGCCCAAATCTATTTAATAATAAGAGTTAACTGACCGGTTCTAGTTTAAAGCGTTGTGAAAATAATGAGTGCAACGCAACACTTACTTTAGATGTCGACAAAAAAGCTATTCAGAAAGAGAAGCCGCATTGCTGTGAACCAGATTTTCAAAAGATGGAAATATAATTAATTGTAGATAAATGTAAGCAAAAAGTTTGTCAGCATAGTTTGCATGTTACAGTTTAAAGAAAACGAAGACTTTTTGGAGGTTGTTTCAGATTTCCGTAAAGTTAAGACCGGTTTCTGTAACGCAATGCTCAAGTTTATGGATGGATGCAAAAACACATTGGTCATCATTTCACCAAAGTTAGGCGATTCGTTTTTACTTTCGCAAGAAGGTGTAGGTGACAAAATTATTGGTTTTATGAGTCAAGGGTCACGGTCATTTTTAAAATCAAAGACGTGTTAGTTGACAGAATTTCCAGAAGAGTATAGCGATTTAAAAAAAATATATGATTTATATTATCTAGCTTTTAATTAACGTTTTATTTCTTTATTTTACTTGACAAAATATACGCTAAACTCTTTTCTATTTTCCTGTACTGAACGAAATTAAATCTATAAGGAACAGAAGCAAAAAAATTTCAAATGTGTCTCTACGAGGAATAAGTTGACTGAACAACCTTACTTAAGACCTGAATATACCTTGAGCCACTTTTGTGGTATACGGGCGTCATACATGGCATCCAACGACTCCCTCAGCCCTTGGCTCATGACGATGGTGCCGTCTATAGCTAACTTTAGGTCACACAATGTGGAGCTGACAGTCTTCACTACCTTCTGTATCCTATCGATTTCCTGTCTGCAAAGAAAAAATATTTTACTTACAAAAAACCGATAAATCATTATTATTGAGTTGAGACTAATAGTAAATTATCTATTGAGTTATTGAACTTAAGATACGCTTTGAGGTTGCGCTGCACTGTCGACTAATGGTCCAATGAGCCATTATTTAATATGTATGTACAGTCACATCCAAAATATGTTCGTCACCTGAAAGGCAATTTTTGTCTGCTCATTGCACGACAGAAGTTGCTTTACCGGGTCATGCGGATTTTCATATATTTGTGCTGCCACCTGTAAATATCTTCTACAAATTCTTTGCCGCCTTACATTCAAGGATGAATCATGAAATCAGATATTATTGCCGAGCTGTCCATAGTAATATATGTATGCTCGTGACTGTACTTACATTTTATCAGCTAATAACTAATGAAGTTTTACCTTAAGAAAATGTTCATAGGAAGAAATGCGCCCATCTTTTGTAGTGCTTCTCTGACCTCAAAGCTGACGTATTGTTTCGGTAACTTCTCTAACATGTCTTCAGCCAGACGATACACAATACTCTCTCTGGACTCGCCGCCTTGGCTTCCTCCTTCCTTAGGTTGCACATTCAATATAGTATCCAAAATATCCTTCGCGCTGTTAATTTGATAAGTTATGTCTGCATTTCCGTGCAAACCAAAGACTTCAGGAGTATCAGTTAGCGGAAGCTGATTGATGTAGTCCACGTACCCTTGAATATTCCTCGTTGTTGGAACTTTATAGCCTTTATAAAACTCAAAGCCGGGTCGCAATAAAACATCACAAAACCAAACGTTAGTAAAGGTAGTAAGTAGACGTTTATCAAAGTCATCCGTAACCCGGCCACCATACATGACTTCTCCAAGCATGTAGCATATTGTTGGCCAAGATATTCCCTTTTTAGGATCGATTTCATCTAAATGATTTTGAACAAATTGAACACTGGATGCGTAATCAGATTGATTGAACTCATATGGTATATTCCAACCTAGAGGGCCAAACTTTCGCCTTTCTTGTACTATCGTATGTAAAAAGGCTACTGCGTATAGAAGTGGTGGCCACTGTGATAAAGAAGAATAATCTAGAGAGTCTTGCGTAATATTTTGGTATGTTCTCTTCATGCTGGCTCTGATACCTTGTGGAGGTTCATTGGTAAACTTAATTGCCATTTGTAGTAAGCCGATCGGAAACTCAGTGTGGACTTCAGTTGTGAGCCAAAGTCTAAACGACTCTTGAATGTGCTCGGTTTCAATGAGAGCATCCATAGCTTCCACACAGAATGGGAGTGACAGATGTATATTTTGCAGCAGAACCCAACCACCTTCGTTCATTGAATCTGATATCATTTTTCTTGCCACTATTTCTTGACCTTGACCCATGGATACAGACTTCAAAACTGCAGCAAAACATTTAATTGTTTAATTTCGGTCTTGTAAGATGAATAATTTACATAACATTTTATTTATATCTTACCTATTTCTTTAGCTTTTGCAAGAGATGCTATTTGTGCAGAAGGGTCAGAGCCAATAGACAAAATACAGACAAGGGGAGTACGAGGTTCTGATTCTTCCCAGGTTGTTTCTAAGTTGAGGATGCACCCTTCTCCATATTCAGGACCAAGAGAATCTAAAAGTATTTGAAGTTATATTATTTCTGACCATTTAATATTTAATAGAATTTAACAAGTACCTACTGACTGTAATTATTTATCTCTTATATAATCTTTGTTATCGTGTCTCACCAACAATATATTTTCTGGCTTGCGACAACGTTCTGTCAGGGCTCCAAGATCTTATAAGTAACAGTTTCCTAAACACATCAAGACTTTCTTGGTAACCGCTTGGAAAACTTTCTTCTTCTGGTTTAGCTTTTTCATACCACACACGCCACTCTTTTTCATTACTTGTTATCTGAAAAAGCAACTTTTGTCAAAACTTCTAACATAAAATTAAATAATTCAAATAGGCTTTGTGTTATTTTAATACCAATTTGATTGTGTTGTGCCTTTAACAATCATCATAATTTTATTATCATCACGTATCATTTTATTTCGAATCAAACAATTCGTATCGGTGTAGGTAATGTACACATGTGATGATTAATAAAAACGGATTTAAAATTAAGTTTACTACTTACCCTAGGGAGAACGTCGCTAAAAGTTTTTAATTTACTAATTTCAACCAGATTTAACCAAGTGATATCAAGAATCCATCTGAAGGGTTTAGGTGTGACTGCATTTAAGTCTAACGATGCACCACCCTTTATAAACGCCATGAACTCGTCATGTGAAATTAACCCACGTTGGCAATCTATTTTCATCCCTAACATTAAAGTAAACAATGCCTTATGTCTTTCGTACAAACTGCGTAATGTAAAAGCCCATACTTCATGCGTCAAGTACTTAAGTATGATATTTATTCGTTCTTCGGTTACGTTACTTTTTGTAGACTTAGTTATTGAGTTATCAAATATGGTCAGAAATTGTTTCAAGGAATTCTGGTACATAAGGTTCACGTTGCTCATTTCTACGATCAAAAAGTAGAGAATAGAGCCTCTGGCGGCTACCGCTCTAAATTCTTCGCGAGCTTTTATTATCTTTTTCTCCGTAACTTCTGCTACTTTGAGTTTCTCATTTACTTCTTCAGCCGTTGTCTTTGTAATTTGTAAAACTTGAATTAAAGCCTCATCATCTACCAAGGAACCTACAGATGATGTTAAACGGCACAGTAAATTACTTTCTAATTCTTTCATACTCCTTTGGTTTTTCATAACAGATTCAAATAATGCAACTCTTTCTTCCTCTAGGTCAGATTTTTCCATTAATATTACTCTACCGAGTAGCTGATCCTCTAAACCCCGCATAGTAACAGTAAAGTCTATAATTGATGTTTTAGCGCTTATTTCTGGTGAATAAGCGGGGTTGGGAAGTTTAGTTGTTATGTACAACATGAATCCAGGCATTACATCACATTCCTTGTCTCCTACAATCACCTTTTCTATAGAACCTGATTTAATGAAGTTCTTTTCAAGGACATTATCTATGACTGGGTCTAAGTCCACAGCAACGTCCTCTATTAGCAGAGGTCTACCCAGAGACAAGCTATCTTCCAAATGAGTTCTGAAATATTTGTGGTTCAGTGATGTAATCTGAAGTTCATTAGAGCTTTCTTTGTTTTTGATCCAATTCTTTCCTTGACTTTGAGGATCAACTAAAAGTGGATAGGAACTCGACTTAGTCACAATTAGAGCATTCTGAACCGACAATTCATCATTCGGAAGACCCTGCAATGTCCATTCTGAAATGGTTGCATTTTCCACTAACATATTGGTTATATTTAAATCCTGCGTTACGGGTATTTGTTTACTTGTTAATATTCCCATCCATGTATCAAGTAAGTTATTCCTAAATTCTTGATTGTAAGGACCACAATAGGACAAAAATCCTGTAGCTAAAACTACATCCCCCACAAGTCTACCAAGTTGTTCTTTAAAATCTTTACTTTGTTGTGTCCATCGTATTTTTTCACCACCTAATCCATTAATGAGAGCTGTGGCAGCTGTCATTTTTCTTAAACACACATTAGCCGCATCCGTCAATTGCTGTTTCTCAGAAACTGCCGACTCATATTGTTCTTTAACTTTTCTTAGAGACAATTCTCGTTCTTCCAGTTGTCTTTCAGCGGACGATAAGTCATCCATGGCAACCTACGATACAAACGAACACTTGTTTATATACCACCTTATGCACACATGACGTTTTTTGACTATATAAAAATATACGTACCTTCAACCGTGCTTCTTGCAATAGCAGACTAGCTTTCAATGGCAAAACTTCCTTATTTACGCTATGGAAGAAAGCCATAGCTTTAGTCCAAGACAACAAGCCAGCGACGTCACCACATACTCGTTTTGCTGTGTCCATGTTGTAATCTTCCATTTCAAAATATGGAGTCAAGTGTTCAACCATCTCATTATTAATTATATCTTTCGGATAGTTTTGTAGTTGCAGCAAAAATGTAGTACTCGCCATCATCTAAAAACAAAACTGAAACATTATAATGGTACCGCCAGCCACCGCCGGTGCTTCCCGACGGTAAAACTCGGCAAAAAGATTATATGGAGTACGCATTTAATTTTAGTGAGTACCAAAGTTAATTGCCTGTGATATGTAGGGGTTGTCATGATGAAAACCATGTGCGATACATACTTGTTTGTCTACGGAAACCTTATAAGAGAGATTTTGACTACAGTTTCCAGTATACTATACCTTTAACGATTCTGCCCACGATGGTTTAGGGCAAGGGGCAGCGGTATCAGCTATAACGGGATGTAACCTTCTTTGGAAGAGAATTAACACACAGTCCATAATCCTCATAATGAGATGTGGTGGTCTGCCTAACTTTCTAACAGTAGCTATATGAGCTGGCTTGATAGTGTTCAGTGCAGCCTCTGCTTCTTCTAGGGCCGGTTTTGCAGCTTCTAATTTGATTTCAGCTTTCTCTTTTTCCTCGGCAATGTAGGCGACTAACACCTCTGCTTTTTCTTTTACAATTTGTACTTGATTTTTTACAATTTCAGCTTGCATTGCCCGGTCGGTTACTTCAGTCAAGACTCGGCCTGCTTTTTCTGAAGCCAAAGCTAAGTCTTGTTCCATCACAGCTAAGTCTTTTTTCAAAACTTCTACAGATATGGACGCCTCTCGTAGTTTCTCTAGACCAGTGTCCATTCTTAAAGCACCGTCACCTAATTCCTTCTGCTTCATCTGGTATATTGTCTTATAGCCTCCGATAAAATTTAAATATGACTTTGGCGTGACGTGAGATGAACGACGGAATCGTTGAAAATACTCTACTGATACTTGAGATACAACATCTTGTATTGTCCCTAAAACTGTGACTAGCTCTTTTTTAACTTCCTTGGTGCATTCAATTTCAAACTCTGCTAGAAAATGGTCGGCTACTGAAACTAAGGCATCCTTAGGCCAAGGTTGAAACCAATCTATTGTACACCCAGAAATGAGGGCAGGAAAACGCATAGCACGATATCTAAATGCTTCGCTCACCTGAAAATTAGTAAGTTATTGTATTGTGTTAAAAATACACAAGATCAGCGTTTCGATTTCCGTGTTACATTCATGAACAAAATAACGAGAAAATTTTAGTCAACAAAAAGGGCAACATTCTCTTACCGGTGAAAAGCACAATACTACATGCAGATTTTGACAAGTTCTGTTCAAGAAATATTCCATCACCAACTCATTTGTCAAAGTCCGCTTCTGGTTTTCGCGTTTCATAATGGGAGTCAATTCAGAAATTATTTCTTGTTGCTCGTCTTTAGTAAATAGATTTGATATGACACCTGACGAAAGGATATTATTTAAATATTCCAAGAAGCCTTCCTCTTTGATGTCAAGATCTGTGAATATAAAAGTAGTTCCTTTCCCTTGGACACCACAAGATCTGTAGAGCAACTTGAGATCTTCAAGAAAATTGCTAACGTTATAGGATCTGGTCAACGCGATTTGAAAGGAGCGGTAGCCTGCTATAAATGTAGATAGCTTGGTTAAAGATTGCTTCCCAGAGCCTCCCACGCCTACGAGCATGACGTTCCCTCTGGGATGTCTTATGACTCTGGAAATTTTGACTAAATGGAGCATAGCATCGGGGAAGAAAACCAGGTCCATGCCGGAACCCCGCACCATTTCATTGAACTGTGCAAGGAACATGTCCAGGCGTTCGCGAAGCTCCGCGTAATCAAATACTGGCTCATACACTTTGGGTAGCTCCATGTCTGTATCTTCTCCCTCTTCGCCGGTTGGTTCTGGAGCGTCCCTGTAAAACAGGATTATTTTTTATTATAATCACCGATTAATAATAGGGAATATGATACATGGTACAGGAGTCCCGAAAACAATTGCATTTTTTTTCATTGTTTCCTTTTTTCTTCTAATGCCATAATTTCATTCTTGACTCCACGTCACACCAGGTTGTAACACCAGTGTGACGACGAGTATTTTTTTCCTCGTCGTCACAGTGCTAGTTTTACTACACTTTTTGTATCACAACATTAGTGTTGTGCTTGTAATAGATAAATCCCCCATCTACGAGTACTTATCCTATCTAACGCATATTGCTCGACACAAGTGCCGTTTTACTTACATAATTTTGACTAAACTAAAATCGCACTAACGAACGATTAATCTAATGATTTTAAGGAAATTTGATATTTCAACTATGTATGAAATACCTAATGGACAACTTGCTTACAGTTTATTAATACTGTGTATTATAGTCGTTTTTGGTTGTAGGTGGTCGCTGTTCTAACCTAACCTAACCTTTTTGCGAGTAAAGATATTATGATAGAAAAAAATAATAGTCAGATGGAAACAAACAGTCCGAAAAGTGATACAAGTTTTTTAAAAGATTTTTAGGTACCCCACTATTATTTATAAAAGGTGTTGTAAAACCAACGGTGAGACGACGAGAAAAAAAGTTGTCGTTGTCAGACTGGTGAGACAACCTAGTGTGACGTGGAGTCGGTCGCTCAAAATTTTAAGTATAAAATATTGTAGTTGCTATCAAGCCTTAATCCACGATATAAATTCAAAAACACAATAGATCGGACCTTATGCATTTGTATATCTATCAGAACACAAACATATATATATATATATATATATATATATTTGTAGTTAAAGTTAAAGTTAGAGTTAAATAAATAAGTAAGTAAGCGTAGTACTTAAACTAACAAATATTTGTACGGGTTGAACTACTGTTCTCCTAGCTAGGTAGCTGAGCAACCTGTATTTTAAGGAGAGACAGTTTGCCTCCCTAGATAAAAATCTTAAGAGTAGTGCTACGTGTTGTCTCGAAAACTCAAGTCATTAATTAACTTACATAGGTACAGTATTATCAACGTTGTTTACTAAAAATATATATAAAATTAATACTGAAGGTGGTTACAAATTCAAGGTTTAAAAAATTAATAAGTAGGTATATACTCGTAAGTAATAGTAAAAATTAGATAGGTTTATGTAAGACGTGATTGAGTATGTGAAAGTGTCTGATGTTTGAGTACTGCGGGTATGTGTGTTATGAGATTATGATTGTTATATGATTAGAAAGAGCGCAAAATACTGGTTTCAGCTGACTATTAAAGTTAATTTGGTCCGATCTTGAAATCGACCTTATGCGTCTCAGGTCGAGAAATATTGTTCCAGTTTACTTATCAAATTTTTCCGAGTTAAATCTTGTATAGGTACAGTAAGCTCCAAACAACCTCAGTGACGTCATGCAATGCATGAAAAAAAAAGATGAAAATTAAATTCTTGTTCTTCTATTAAGGGCTGATTTTTCAATAGTCAGATAACTTTTATCTGAGGAATAAATATTGTGGTTTGACAGCTTTTGTATAGGAAATATGTCAAACTGTCAGATTTATTCCTGGGATAAAAGTTATCTGACTATCGAAAAATCAGCCCTAAACGAAGTTAAAGTTAAAGACGTGTCATTCGATATAAGTCGTATGACGTTGTCAGTCTTGTGTAAACTGTCTATACACCCATAGATATAACAAAAGACTAGCACTAAGGTACTAGGGTAACATTTCTTATTAGAAGATTTATAATTCTAACTTTAATATTTTTAGTGTGGAAAAGCTCCATCTAGCTAGAGTCTAGACAGAAATGGGGTCGTGAGGTCAGTTTTCAACTCTACACCCCACATGTTGCAAACAGTTATATAAAGATGGCACTGTCAGCAAGCTATCAAATAAAACGGCAGGTTTTGGAGATGGAAGCTGTAAGGCTAAGCTAAAGAAAAGCATATAATTATACTCTGTGAGCTAAAGAAAATATGAGAGGTAAGAATACATGAATCCGAATCAGTATGGAAAAGCCTAACGTAACATGAAGTTATTGGTAGAGTTATTTAATGTCATTGGCTATCGCTTCTTTTATCGCTTTCATAGACTTTATGTTTTCTAAAGGACCTATTGAGAGTCAACTCTGGTATTTAAAAAACGTGAAATTTTATGTCGCAGTCATAACTCAACGACAATAAAAAAAACTTGACATAATGTAAGTAAATTATACGGTTGTTTTTCAGATTGAGACCGAAATTCGAAACGGAACGTTCTTCTTAAAAATACTTGATTGCCCCTCAGGTATAAATAATTTAGAAAACTAAATATTGATCTATAAAATGAAGATGTAAAGTTATTATTGTTTTAAGGTATCACTGTGTCACAATCACAACACATTAGTATAACTCAATAAAACATTATGCCTACACTCATAGGTACAATACTGTACGGCGCAGCTGGCATACTACAATTTTATTTACACTTATGTTTTCACTAATCGAATACGCTCTATGATCTATGTTACCCTAGTAGCCCGAGAAAGTTTGTAGATGGGACATTTTGTGGATTCGGCCAAAGAAGTTAGTTAGTTAGCTTTATTTTCCGTTATTAGTCTGTTTCATCTTCATCTCGACCTCAGTGTTTTGCAAAATATTGCACGAAATAGTATATTTCATTACAAGTGCGGAAAGGCTGTCATTGCAAAGAGTTCCGAAAAATGTCTACCCGAGCCGAGGCGCAGCCGAAGGCGAGGGTTGACAGTCGGAACAAGTTGCAATGACGGTTCCGCAGGTGTACTGAACGACTATTTTTAATACAGTTGCGAAAAAATGAAGCAATTTAATAAAATAATAAAAACACAATAAAAATGGCGCCAACCGTAGAATATAAGCAGAGTTTTTTTTTCTTCACCCATTTTGGTAGGCAAAGGGAACTTATCCAAACCGCTTAGTCTTCAGTATAGTTTTTTTATTGATATGAAATGAAAATGAAATTTAATGAAATGAATGAAATGAAACCTACCCTAACTCATTCAATTAAATCATTAAATCTGATATTGAAATAAATTAGTAGCTTCTTTTTAGAAATATACTTATTTGTATGAATCACGAAAACTCTTTAGTAAAAACTTCATGGTTGGTTTCCTTTTTAATAGACATTATTTTGACAGTTGGGAAAAAGACGCCACGAGTTCGGGAAAGGTAAAAAAAAAGCACTATTATGTAATAGCCCACATCCCGAACGCTATACGTCCCTGCAATACACCACTTTTTGAGCAACTGTATTAAAAATATCTTAATTACTATTTATTGGCTCTACTTGTTTATAGAACTGACTGTCTGATAGAATATTGAATAATACCAGCAAGAAATATTGAATAATAATACCGTCGTTTGAATACTTGGTACCGCAGAATTCTAGTGAAAGTGCACTTATTAATTGACTGAAAATTGAAAAATTACTGGCTTGTATTATGAACTACAGCGTCTGCCCTTCACCGCATGCAAAAATAAATCAGAGGCGAAAATCGATTTACGTTTTGGACAGTTTTATGGAACTGGTCTTTATATTAGCGTCTTCGATCATTTATGATCGAAGATTAGCGTACGTTATTTGAATGTGGGTACCGACCAAATGTTTACGGTGACCTACACATACGAAAACATTTTGTTTAAATGAATCTAAATAGACATTTTTATTTAATTTGAGTAGGGCAATATTTTTTTTTATTCTTTATCTCTAGGCATTTTTAATTTTTGTTTATTGCAGAAATTTATAAGGTTCTTCGGACAAATAAAATTAGCATAGCAAACGCTTAAAGCAACATGAATCATCACAATCTGCCTAGCGTTTTTTCAGCTGAATACGGTTACTGGTTAGTGTATCTGTGTATGCTTCTAAACTACACAATAATTAATATTGATGCACTTTTCACCATCAATTTAGAAAATGTATTCCAGTAAGTTTGTATTGTGATTAATACATTATAATATTAAACTTAGTAAAGAACAGAGATCTCGACTTTATGACATGCCGCCTGCTCCTCCGCCATCCAGGACTTAAATGAGGCAAACGACAGAGCAGTCTGTCAGTCAGTCAGCAATATGAGTCTTTGACACGAGAAGAAGAAGTAGAATATCTATCTGAGCCCCTGCGTCACACGGGTGCACCGTGTGACGCAGGGGCTCAGATACTCTAACGTCATAGAAGTCACTCGGTGTTATGTCGGTTCAGTTGTTATGATTAGTTGTTTGGAAGCTCAGCGTCCACGTGGTATCTACCCGACACGTAGTCTACTCTGCAATGCGCTTGCGTGAAGTGAAAACACGACACGAAATTAACGGTCAAATTCTATGAGCTACCAAGAGCGCATGAGGCATCGCTAGTTTGAAATAAGAAAATCGCTGTGTTCACAACGTAACAAGCAGTGGTTGTAGTGTTCTACTAAACATAACTGTGCTCACACAGTTTTACAGTCTACTTTAACTCGCATTTCAATGTAACTTCATACCAAAACCGCTCAGCACAAGTTTGTTTTGCCTGGTTAAAACAGGGTTTTTTCATCACTGTCGTAGGTTTTTTCGAAATGATGAATTTAAACCGTCGTTTAATCGTTTAATATAAAGCCGAACAAATATTTGTAACTTTCTTAGCTTGCCCCTGTATCGTTCCGTCGATATTTGCAAGTGAATGTAGACCAGCGTAGTAATTTACGGAAGGTACCTACTTCGATTCAGAAGCTAATAAATTGTAAGCGTGTTACTGCGGCCACTGCCTGTGGTCGTGACTACCTCGTTGTGCGCGAGGTTTCTTATTCCTTCATAAACAGATATCTCTTATTAGAACAAAAATCATAGATCAGATCTACATACCTACCTACTCATCATCTGCCTAGCCTTTTCCCTACTACGAGTATGTTGGGGTTGGCTTCCAATTTAACCAGATGCAGCAGAATACCAGTATTTCACACGGAGCGACTGTATTTCTGACCTCTACAACACAGTTACTGGATAATACGATACCCCTTCGTAAGACTGGTTGTCAGACTTTTAGGCTTCTAGCGACCCGTAACTACTGCCAAAGATCGACGAATGACAGCCGGAGCCAACGGTTTAACGTGTTTTCCGAGGCACGGAGGGGACTTGGTATGTAAAGATGGTCAACCATCCACAGACCCACCGCGGCAAGCGTAGTTTAACCTAATCGATTGGCCCGTGCAGCTGTTACTACTCAGCCACAAGCCCTCTAACATACCTACCTACTAATATAAATATTAATGAAAGTTTTATTTTTTCTACACTAATATTATCAGCTGTTTTTTTTTTCCAACCCGCAGCTTACTTAGGTGTGTCAGTGAAAAAGTCATACCTTCTTGCACATTGAAGTGTTTTTTTTTATCTTAAGTATCTCGTAGCAGTCGTTGAAGGCTCTTGAAGGCAGTATGTACTAAGGGGTCCACACTGCTATTGATCGCACAAGTCGGAGACGCGTCGTATTTGTGGTCACGATCCTCAGCATTGAGGGTACGAACAAGAAGAAGAAATCGGAGCCGAAATACTTTTAAGTACTACGAACATAATAAAAGTCGTAGCAGTGACGTCATTTACGGCGTAGCGGCTGTGTAGCCCCCATTACCTGTATGTTTAAATTGTGGAGCCATACAAGATGGATTTAGACAGTTCCAACCATTGATGTTGATGGGTTTAACACTTTCCCATACGGCCACTGTTACTAATTTTAGCAACGATAGAACTTGACAGTTATTTATTTAGAGTGGAAGATTGTGAACAATTTTATAGGCCCTCCTTATCTGTATGGCGTCCGCCCAGCCAGTGTTCGTTGCCATGGATACAGCAACATGCAACGCGTGCAGATGTTTGCAAATGTGTGCAAAAGTGTACTAGCACAAAAGGGATCAGAAGGAGTTATCATGTACGAAAATGTATCTTCTTAACCCATAGAGCAACACGGGCCGGTGGTCCGTGTTGCTCTATGTCTAAACCTTTAGACCGCCACGTCAAAAAAGAAAAAGCGTGCCCTCGGCGCCAAGCTATGAATTCATCTACAAAATAGCAGTGAGTTCGAAATTATATCGATAAAGCACTAACTATTTATTTTTTAACCTACAGTATGTTTTTAATAAAAAGTCTATTCCGGAAAAATATAATACAGGAGTTTTATTTCATCCCGCTTTGTCCTATAGGAGAGAAATCATAATGATATGTGTCACAGTTTCGGCGTTGAATCCACAATTTAAAACAAAAATCGATAAAACCAAGTCAATACCATCACAGTACTATGTTCTATCTTGACGTACTTTCTTGTCATCTTATGATGACAGTGGCGTAGCTGGCACGGCTTTTTTAATTTGCTCGCCTCTGCACTAGAGGTGCGCAACCAAGATTTATTAATAATATCGAAATAATAATAGGTATAACCCGATTCAAACTATGGCGGCTGTGAAGTGCGCTTCTCGTTGCGCAGTACCTCACTCCTCACCCCCGCTGACACGGGAATTGGTTACTGCGCAGCGACTCGCCTAATGTTCCGAGCCGCCATAAAGTTTGCATCGAGCTGTACCTATTTAGTTCTAATAGTTTTGTATTTTTCGTTAGTTTCGTTTCACTGATATTCTGTTTCATATTGTGGAAAAACTTTTATAAATATGAGAAATTTGATTGCAATATTATTATTTGATAATGCAATAAGTAAATAAAATGAGTCATGAACCATCGTTTTTTTGTAATCGTATTTTTTATCACAAATAATTTATAACAGGTAAATATCTATTAAACGGGTTTGAATTTTTTGGCCGGACTAACTTCCGCCATTTTTTTCAAAGTAATAAAGCGCATATGATCTTTAGTAGAGCTAGAAGGTTAAGGTGGAACCGTCAGGGTAGCCCGCGAAATTAAAATTTTCTTAGGTTTTTTGCAATTTGCAGGCCAGTGCTAGGTTGTATGTTGATTAAAATATTATTCGCGGCTGGAAGACGTATGTACCTAGCTACAGAATTAAAATAATGAAAATCATCAATAAAACCCTCCAAGTTCATAAAGGTCGAGGGATGACTTTCAAGGTCAAAGTCATTCCTCGACCTTTACTTTTACTTTGATAGCTCATATCTCGGAAACGTGACACTTTAGAATTTTTTGTCTCATACACAACTTGTTTGTATTGATTCCAGCTATCGATTAATAAAGGTCTAATGCGGGGCCGCTACATTGAAAAAAAAATTAATGGCGGAAGTTAATCCGGCCACCACTCATATTCACTTCACTTCACTACTCATATTATAGTCATCCATTATTAATAATATTTAATAACAGTAAAAGAACTACGCTATTAAAAAAAATTCGCGTATGACGCCATGGGACTGTCAAGCATAGACGACTGTGGCGTTCCCGGCACAGACAATACAACAGTGTGTTAGAGCTTGGCATTACAGCCATTACGATTAATCGATAATCAACTAACACTCGACTTATAGATAGTGCATAGTTCAGTATTATAAAATTTTCTTGATTTCTCGAACGTAAAAGTTCAGTATGAAATGTTTTATTTATTTAATAGTGCAGAATTCAGAGTAAATTAAATATAACGTAAGTTGCCGTCGAGGTCGATATTCGTGTTATATTGACTACTACCTGCATCACTACGTGTCCTGTTATGGTGACTGTGGCGTCGAGGGCACTATGTTTTTCGAACTTTATGACTGGTTTTCGTTTTTGTCATCTTACGTTACTAAAAATGAAATCTAACGAAAGCAGTTCACTTCAAATAAATTACGAAGAGTCAAGGTACCTAATTAACAAGGGAAATGAACAAAAACATGCTGTTTTATGACATTTATTTACGTATAAAATTCGGTCACGCTGTCGCGACCGTGGCGTGCTGGGCACATTTTGGTTTGTCGTCTATACACGACTTAAGACTTGTCTATACACGGTTAAGGAATAAACCTGAAAATTGATCATTATACTCATTACATTACATAACTATGAACGACTTCCAATTTCTTGTCGATTTATGGTAACACAATGCAATCACTCATTTATTTTGCCATAAAGTGGCACAGCTACTATCTTCTATTACAATAACAATCGCTTTTACTGTAACAGTTTCACAGTAGGCAGGCTTATTGCGTTAATCTAGTTATAGAATGTTTTTTTTTTATTGACGAGGAATTTCAACATAAATGATTACAATCGTAAGTGTTAAAAAAACAAGGATCCTGATATAAAAGTCGAACACATCCTATATCCTATGAACATATCTTGAGAAGATTTCTTACTCTGGAACTGTCACAACATCGCTGCAGGCGAAGAACCATCTTCAAAATACTTTTTCAATTCTTCAAGACATGTAGGGTAAATAAGATAAAGATACGTGAGCTACGGATCTCTTTCTTCGGCCACCCATATCCATCTACTATCAGTGAGGTCTCCTCCGCCGCCGCCGGTATTGTAGCTAAGGTTAAGGTATTTTACTATCTTGGTTTTAACGCTTGTAGTTTATGTTGTGCTGGTGATTTTGGCACGCGTACCGTTTCCATGGCAACCAATGTGCGGCACATAATAAAGATGTCATAACATAACATACCTCTGAATGCAAGTAAGTGTTGCGATCTGATACTACTGCTGTCGCATTTTTTCTTTGTAGTTTCGTATATAGCTGTCGCATGCATATAATCGATTGTCTCTATCCCGTGTTTAGGTGTGCGAACCATCACGTCGAAAATCCAGAGATAGGCGGGGAACTACATCTTGGTATTCATGGTAACCTGGTGCATCGAATCTATCATAGATTCTAGGTACGCATATGATGCCAAACTAAATACCAGAAAAAACCAACTGATATATCACCAGTTCAGGGTTACTATCCAGTAATTCGTATTAACTGCACAAAACCTCCGATCAATGTTGATCGAAGCACGAAACTGAGTGTTATATTAGCAAGACGCTATCCAGACAGAATAGGTTAAAGCATTGATTACTACTTATTAGGACTTACATCAAAATCAAAATGGAATAGGAATATTAAGAAAACTTGCACTTCCAAAATATCACATAACCCTTGTGCTTTTTAGTATTTTATATTTAGTAAGAGTATGTGACTCCCTCGATACAACCACAACACTGTAAAAAAATTACCATTGCATAAGCATAATTTAACCCAAAGGAGCGTATGAACGACGAGAATGCGATGTGGGCCAGAATATACAAGGATTTCTTAGGACTTGAGGGACTAAATCCGACTTCAAAGACACTTCACACGTGTTGCAATGCCTTTCATTCTGACAGTTTGACAACATGCAATGCGTTTTATACTTCGACAAGCGCAAACGAATTGTTCAAACGTATGAAGCAATGGATTAGGAATTTCCTTAAAAATCCTTCGGATAGTGAAAGAAAGTGTGTTACGCAATTCGGGTGCTAGTTGCTATAATATCAAAACATAACCAAACAAATGAATTGTCATCGGAACGGAACGAGAAGAATTTGTCCAAAACTACTTGCAAGAATGGTGCAGATCATTCTTATAAGTAGAGGTAAATTAAAACTCTCTAACAAAGATACGTTAGACCTTAAATTAATAAATACGTAATTCGAAAAATGATTTGTTGTGTTTTTTTTATAGTGTTACGCAAACGATATTCAGTCTAGAGCAAAATGTATCCGTATGCGATGCTATGGACGATAACAAATCGATGCCTTTGCCATAAACACTAAGACAGCAGAGAGAGGCAAGGGTGCATCGAGTGACGTATTACATTTTATATGAGGTGTACGTATATGTGTTTGCACCCCGATCGATATTCATAGAATCTGTTACTAGGGAAGCATAGCCACGAGAGGTAACTACCAATACGGGTCCCATGGTAGTGTGTGTGTAGTGCTGAGTAATTTCACTTTCTAGCAATCACGCATTTCAGAAACGGAAAGTTACACGTACATACAAGCAACTTTTAGGGGTACAATATTGATAGACTCGCAGGGCAAACATGACACACGCGACAATTTACTACTCGCTCTCGCACCGAAGAGATTTGTCTATTTCTGTCTCTTTTCTCGTTTTCTGTCAGTATGGCAGCATACAAAATACTCGACTCGTTCTATCAAACTTGATGTTTTCTCGACAAACCCTTAACATGGAACCTAAGTTATCTCGAATTTTGACAAATCAAAAGAAGATAATCTCTGATTATTCAGTCATTTAGTCGTACTCGGTTTTGTCGACGAGACGAGTAGCCAAAAAAAAATGAGACATTAAATAAACTCCAAGATAATATGGCAGTTTCATAATTGTATTTATTTTAGTCATAATTTTATTTTACAATATACTAACAATGAAAATAATGAGTTCTAAACTACTCGCAGATACTATTTATATTGGGACGAAGTTCCTATCGGCGGCCGCGAGAGAAACTAGCGGAGGGGAGCATTATTACTTAAGAGCATCACTTTCAGTAATAAACCCGTCACATTGCCAATCAAGGTGTTTAACTAAATCTAGGAAGTTGTGTCTAAAGGTAAATGTATCTAACTATCTATAGGTCAAATATAATCTGTTATCTCCTTCCAACTTACCTCATAAAATCCACGAAGACGGGCTCCTTGTCCAGCATCATCTTCTTATACTCAGTACCGAGTACTTCTTCAGTAATGTCATACATGGCTTTGTTGAACCAGTCCTTATCCTTCTCATGTGTGAACCGGTCGGAGAACACTCGCGAAAATTCATGTTTCCACAAAAGCATCAGACATTTCTCAGACTCAATTACAGTTGGCAGAGTCCCCACCATTCCTTGCCAGACTCTTGAAAGATCTCTCAAGGAGAACACATAGTGGAATTTTGCTGGTGTAGGCAATAAGTTAGCTCTGGTTCTTGCCCAAAGTTCTCTTGTTAAAGGTATCACTTTCTTTATAAGTGATCTAACTTCAGAAGCAAAACCTCGTTTTGCATTATAGTGCCCTTCTCCGATGACTTTGAATATTTTGTCTATTGAATCGTTGTTGGGCAACGGACAATTGAAAATGGAGAATTGGCGTTTTAGACGAGCTGGAATGTCGTTTCTTCCGCCACCTGGAAGGGAACATGGTTAATTCCGTATATAATGAAAAAAGCATTCGTTTAAGCATTCTTTAATATTTTACTCACCAGGTTGACCCATAGCAGCAAGAAATAGTATATCAATGACAGTGGTAAAATCACCAGGTTTCTCAAGGCTGTAAAAACCATTCATACCCATGGTCTGTCTTACGATTTCATTCGTTATCTGGTCACCCCACTCGTTAATCTGTGGTAAGTTAATATCATCTATGAATACTAACATTTTCTTTCCACCAGGAGGCCCAAATGTCATGCCGCTGCGTTTCTCCACGTAGCTTTCAATCGTTTTTTGGAACTGAAAAGGGCTCGTGGCTGAAGAGAAATTAAATGAACGTCCAATAAACTGTTCTGGATTACAATTCTTCATATAGGCCTTCATCATTACAGTTTTCGCCGAACCTTGCTCGCCTAGCAGCAGCACTGCTTTACCTTGTTTTGCAATACAGTGAATCAAGTAATTAATTCTAACGTTATCGACGATCGGAACTAAAATGCTTGCATAGTCAGGTGTCGCTGTGTCAGGATATTGATAGTGCATCATCAAGTCGTCCCACAGCTCCCACTTGCCAGAATGTTTGACGAAAAAATCGAAAACTATACACGGTTTGTTGTTCGGATGTTTCGGGAAGTCTAACATTTCACTGAACTTTTTTCTCAAATAACCATCGAAACGTTTTCTATCATCAGTTTCAAGTAAAGACCCAAATCCCCAAACCAGACTAAAAACGTAGACCTTATGGAGGTGTTCAGGCGTAAACAGTATGATCTCCTCGCCTTTATCTTTTTCTTCCTCGTCCTCATCACCATTGAGAGATTTGTTCCCTGAAGGATCCTCCGATTCAACTACTTGTGGAGGCACTAACCCTTCTAGAAGGTTCAATATTTGTGCTATAATGTTACTTTGAAGCACGCGCATGCTAAAGGTCAGATTTTGTGTGCACCAGGTAAATATTACTGGAAAAGTTTCTTCAAAGAGTGGAGTGTAAACTTCATTTTCACGCGGCGATCGAGTTTTAAGCCAAGCACGAAATACTGAAAATAAATAAATTTGGTTTCTTATATACTCGTAAACGTGTTGGAAAAAATTATTGGGACAATACGTAATCTCAAACAAAGACGTGCAATATAAAAAAAATCGCTACCTGGGTCCCAAGTCAACCCCGACGAGCTCATATATACCATACCATTTCTAGATACAGTAGCTGGCGAAGCATTATCAATATTTTCTGGTTCAAATAAGATTTTTGAAGTAGGGGACATCGTCAGTCGATCACCGTTTGCTAAAGTCAAAGTTTTATTGTCATCGAGTACGGAGTTCAAGTTTTCGATCCATATGCTGTCAACCGGTCCATCCAGCACCAACCAAATATGTTCGCCAGTCCGTATCTTGAGGGTCTTGCGCCAAAGAGCTGAGAATATGCCATCCGTCCAGTCATTGGTAGCTACGTCCAAACGTCCAAACATCTGGGCGGCAGTTATGGCTTTCGGATTCATTCGCATTTCTCTGAAAACAAATTTAATAATACAAATGTGGCGTGCACGAAATCGGCTGAATTTGATCAAAATGTTCACTGTTTGTAGGAAAGGGAAAATGAATTCAAACAAAATCGTTTGTGATTTTAAAATTCGGGTTCTTAGGTTTGCAGCTGTCTTGAAATTTTTAAATAATTTAAGAATGATGGAAAATCACTAATACTTGCTACAATTTTTCAGAAAAATGTCGCGTGTCTGAAGTTTGATCATAATTTTACAAGAAACTAGTTTTGATAAAGAATGTTAAAAAATATCATCAACTTCATTAAATTGCAGGTGGCGGGAGATATAACGTCACACTTTTGTGCAATTCAATTTCACCACTTTTGTGCTCTTGGATATATACTTACTTACTCACACTGAAATTTTTTAGAATAATAGGCTAAGAAAAATAGCCGATGAAAAATGTATTTACATTTCGAATTGGGAACTTATTGGGAATCTGTAGATGTGTAATGAATTCATATGTAATTATTGCGAGTAAAGCGATGAGGTTTCACATAATATGGCCAAATCCATGTCTGTCGTAGTTTAGCGGCCAAATAAATTACATAGTAAACTCATATCTACCCCCCGCTCGTCGACGCCGGTGCGAGTTGACGTGTTTGTAAACGCTCCGCAGTGTTTGTTCACAAAAAGTAGTTTTTCCAAAATAAAACGTTTGTGTATAGTGAAAAAGTAACTTAAACAAAAATGTTCGTAATAAAAAGATTAGCAACATTCAAAGTGACACCAACAAAACTGAGCAAAAAATGATTCAAAATAATCGTTAAAAAGTGGACATTATTGTGTTGTCATTGTGTTTTTTATTTGTGACACGCTTGGTTCCGAGGCGATCATGTGGATTGACATGTATCAGAGTGGAAGTTCGAATCCAACACGGCCAAGCTTTTTTTGGAAGTTTTTTGGTTTTTTTGGTTTTCTACAATCTCAACAGATATTTAAGGTTATTTAGAAAAATAACATAATTTATCAAAGAGTTTAGTATAACCTTATAAACCGCAAGAGTATTTATTACGCTTCTGGTGCAATGGTGGTGTCACGCTCTCCCCCGGGCACACCTCAGCTCAATCCTCCAACCAATATCATACATTACAGCTCGGACTCAGCCCGTAATAATATGTCAAATACCCCAGACCCGACTGACAACTATTTTAATATTACCAAGCGCCAAAAACGCACTTTTGATAATATCAAGGAACCATCTGGCGACACATCCGAATTAAAAACAATGCTCGACCAAATCAAGGACCAACAAGACACCAAGTTCGAACTATTTAATAATGTCCTAGCTACCATAATTACCCAAACCCAGGATATCCAGAGATCAGTCGAAACGTTAATCCTTAAGCACGACAACCTTGTAGCTAAAATCAATCTGCTAGAACAGGAAAATAAGGAGTACAAGAAGCGAGTGTTGACTCTGGAACATACTCTGGAACAATTGAAATTCGAAACATGCCAAAAAAGAAAAACGAAAATAAGAAAGTGCTAATCGACACAATCCAACAGCTCGGTTCGACATTAGGGCTTGAAACACCTATACACCAGTTCGAAATTAGGGACATTTTTCGCTCCAAGTCAGAAGCAGTAAGCAGTATTTGGATTTCAGCACTACTTTCACTACTACTACTACTACTACTTTAAGATTCGGGAAAAACTAAACTGTTTTTTTGAAACACTAAAAATGGGGCAAAAAAACATAATTATAATGACTATAGAGTCATTATAATTATGTACTCTTCGTGGGTTTGGATTGCTAGGTTAAGTTTCAGTTTGAATTCATGTGTTAAATTATAGTTATTTTTGGCTTTTCAAGCTTCCCATTTACAACTGTTACTATAGGAAATTGTAAATAAATATGGATCCAGCTCCCACACGTTCGGTGACCCTAGTATTTCAGTGCCGGGGAGCGATACCTATCATTGGCTCGTGGTACGGGGTCGGCTCCAACGAAAACTGCAAGTAATGAAAATAAAACAAACAAGGAACCTTTGAAACGTAAACTGACAATAAAATCGGTGTCTTCTTACTAACAGGCTATTATATTGATGGTAATATTTTTAAATCCAATAACGTTTGTGTTTTTTCTAGCAATTTAACTTAATTATAGAATACTAGCGGACCAGACTACTTTTGCACGGTTTTTACGACTTGACAAACATCAGGATTTCATTATTAATCTTTAAGTTTAATATAGTAGTGAAACACACGAACCTTCCACTCTTAATGATAGAGAAAACCGCATCAAAATACGTTGCGTAGTTTTAAGAACAACGCAGTCACACTGACAGTCACAAAACACGAATTTAATTTATAATATGAATGAATAGAATAGAACAAAAGGTTTGGCAGAGGTTAAGGGTTTCAACTCGATTTAGTAAAACACTTTAGATATCCCGAAGTATAAAAGTCAAGTCAAGTGCCCCAGTCGTAATATATATAATATACTTAATACAGAAAGGCCATTTTAGACACTACACGTGTTAATTAACTATTTGACTTAATTGATGTTCTGAACTGAACGCAAGCATAGGTTAAGATACGCCAACAATTTATAGGACTTATAGCTACATTATTATGAAGCATTTCTAGAAAACAACGAACGTCCGGGACTTGCGATATTTGCTATAAGATTCTAAACGACACGCCCCATTTTCCTTAGTTTCAATACGAGACTGAAACTGAAACTAGCTGAAAGTAAATAAATATATATACCATGCGGACTGCGGAGTAATGCGCATGAAGTGCGAAGTTGGCCACAAAAGTACGATTTACACTACTAGGAGCCCATAAAGCAGTACAGTATAGAGAAGGGAATTTCAAAATAGGTGTAACGTAACAAGTACTACTGCAGGTTTAAAATAAACTAAGCTGTATTCAAGCAGTTTTAAGGTCTACTTTGCTTCTCGTTTTATTGGTACTTTGGCTAGGATCCGTTCAGCAGAAACATGGTTTCCTTCGATTTCATCAGGGTTTTGTAACTTGTTTCGCAAAATTCTCTTTGGAGTTGACACAAATATACTAGCCAGTTGCATGTAAAAACAACGTTATTTAATAATGAAAAAATATCAGTAAATTAAAGTTAGGGATCTGGTTGTATTTGTTAAATATTTCCAACTTTAACCGAGACCAGCCGCCACAAAGCTGTATTGTGAGATTATATATTGCAACTGTAAGTTTATTTCTAATGATTTCTGCCAAAAAAAAAATATGGCACTCAGATAAGCTCTAATCAAAATTAAGGGTCAAATAATACCATCAGTACCTAACAAGACTAGTGTCGGTCAAGGACAATGTTTTATTGCTGAATGAATGCTTTCATTGACTCGGTAAACATTTTCAGTCTATGATCGTTCGTCGACGCGAGATGTCGGCTGCATTTTCAAAACTATTTGATTCTAGGGAAGCAAAAGCGTATTTCTGTTGTTGAAATTTTTAAGTCACGTACCAAAAACAATTGTACCTATGTGGGTGTCTAGAGTACTAACAAGACTTGATAGATAGATCTTGTCGACTAACGTAGTCGATTAAACGGTTGGCGCAGTGGTTAAGCGATTGACTGCTGCGTTACGTGTCGCGGGTTCGATCCCCGGACGGAACAAATATTTGTATGACCTGCAAGTAGTTGTTCCGGGTCTGGCTGTTTGTGTATGTGAGTTTAAATGTTTACATGAGCTACACGATACATGAGAAATTCCTAATGTGGGGCGACGTTTTTTTTTAAAAAGAAAAGAAAGAAGAAGAAGATAGAATTTGTATTTAGTTTTCAAACTAAGAACACGAATTAAATAAACATTATCAAACGTTCTTTTATCAAAGTAAATCTATTCAAACACCAGAAATCTGTCACGTTCTTCGTCATTTGTTAATTTTTGAGTGTTTAAGGAATATATTTATATTCTTTCTTACTTGTGAGGGTTTTCAATTTCCGTGAGTGCGTTCATGAGGGTTTGTATGCAGGTCGTCTTGCCAGCACCCGGCGGTCCCAGCGTCATGATACCGTGACGGACTTGCTGAGTCTCGTATAACTGGAATACACTTGATAATATATTATTTATTTCGGACCACACATACAAGTATGTACTCACAATTCATATAGTATTAGTAACAACGAGTTAAAAAACTACTTTAGTAAAGTTTTACAAACTGACATAACAACTAATAATTACGTGGCCCAACACTCATGTTATTAGCACGTGCCTCTCTACCCAGTGACTAATAAAGGGGTTGTCCACGGCCAAATAATGGTTTTAGAAACTTTTTTTTTGGAAGAACGAAGTAAATCGAGACGGTTTTTTTAACCTCACTTTGATGTATTTGAAATTAATAATATAGTTTTATTTATTCCCACACTTTGACGGCACGGTTGGTGCAGTGGTTAAGCGATTAACTGCTGCGCTGCGTGTCGCGGGTTCGATTCCCGCACGGAACAAATATTTGTATGACTTACAAGTAGTTGTTCCGGGTCTTGCTGTTTGCGTATGTGACTTTAAATGTTTGTAAACGCAGCTACAATACAGGAGAAATTCTTAGAACGGGGCTTTTATAAAAATAAAACTTTTGGCGGCTCGTCCGGGATGATAGCGGACAATTTCTGCTAAATAGTGGTGTTTTTGTTTTGCAAGAGGCGGTCTGCAAAAGCGATAGCAATAAATTTCCATGACTTGTCCATGAGGTGTAAATTAGTAAATATTGAGGTGCATAAGAGTAAGTTCAGGTGGATAAAAAATGCCTTGGTGTTGGCACGTCGAGTAAATGGGCCCAACACGTGGAGAACCATGCGGACACGATGTAGTGGACGCCGCCGCAAACACTGATTGTGGCCAGGTGCTCACTTAGTGGCGTCGCGGCTATGTGGCTTAGGACTGAGAAGATACATCGCACGTTTGATGAGCTGGAGGCGGCAATCGCCAAAGAATTTCATGACAGTATCAATTCCAAAGATGTCCGTGAGTTGATATCTTCAAGGAAAAAGCGTCAGGGTAAGGGTCTTTTTACAAATTTATGATATCGATGAAGGAGATAGCGTGCGAAGATTGCCGAATATATAGCGGTACAATACATCGTCGAAGGCATTACGAAATAGAAAAATAACAGAACTATACTGTATGGCGAGACTATATACAGTCAGTTGAAGGAGAAGCTGTCGTCATCCGAGACTATAAAGAAAAATACGGCACAGACGGCCAAAAATGCACCATATTGCACGACTGCCAACAAAAGCGGCGAGAATAGACATCAAAAGTCTATGTGTCTATCCGAGTTGCGCTGTAATCGATTTGAGCTTGCTAACACCCGTACCGAATTAGCGTGAGCGCGATAATGATGTCCCGTGAATCGTCATATATGACGTCATGATATGCGCCATCTTGCGATAACGCCGACCATACCTTAAATTAATATAACCGTGATCGCTGTCAAAAATCACAGTTGAGCTGTTTTGTTTCGAGTCGCATCATACCTTTAATTAAATCGGCATTTTCGAAATTGTGCTGTAAAATCCAAGACGTAACAAAATACCTGAAATGAGTTTTAAACTCAAGCGCATTATGTTTAATTATTGTTGCATCTATGTTATTGGTAATTCGTGGTAACTTTTATGAGTGTAATTGTATTTTTCACTCCTCTTGCTCAAAAAGACCGTCATTGTGGCGTACCAGAGCGAAGAAAAAATAGCAATTCTTCCTCTAGGGGAAAAAGTCGATAGAGTCAACCAACAAAATAGAAGTGCCAATGCGTTGAACTTCCATCTGCAGAAGAATATCCAATCGATCTTATTTGTGCAAGGTTTGAGGTTGACGTTGAGCAACCACTGTGAGCGCGTTCACAAACATTCCGAATTGATGACAGTTCTTAGCTGTCATAATCATGATAATTATCTAAAACGGGACGCAAAATATTAATGTGATCGCTGTGAATGATCATGGTCTAATTCGGAATGCAGGGCAATACGATGCAAAACGTCAAACTGACAATATTCTGAATGTAAGCCATGTAAGCACAGCTATCACAGAGCATGTCACAGAGTACATTACAGCTATGCGCTGGTAAGCATATCACTTGAGAACGACTGGCCAGATGTGGCAATTTTTTGTGTTTTTATGGAAATAAAAATTGGAAAAGGTGCCCGGAAAATTTGAAAAGTCGACAAAAACTGAAAGTACTTTTTACTATGGGCATTTTTGCATGAACTCAAGACCATATTGAAATGCTGACTAGAAAATAAAAGTTACATAGGACTAATCTATGCACAGACTTGATTGAACTTTTACCTGTATAATCTTCAACAACCACGGCGGATGACTGATAAGGCCAAGTAAATCCACCTGCTTCTTGATTGCCTCCTCCAAGTCATTGTATGTTGTCTTCTCTAGAGCCTGATTCGGAAACAAGTCTGCTACCAACGATATGAAGAGAGGCTCATCTTCATCTATCAACTTGGAAAGGTTCATGTCTCGGAGGACTCGCATGACAATGGTACTCTCATTGTCTTTACTGTTAACTCGCTTCACTGCGCCGAGAGTGCGCAGCACGGAGAGAATGTTACGGAGACCGAAGTCGTAGTGAACCTAAAGTAGTGCAAAGAAGACAAAAAAATAATGTGGGGCAGAATGTTTTTTATTTAGTTTTTTTTAAGTAAAATTAATAAACTTGTATAAGTTTACGTGCAGATAGTTCGGTACCTGAAAAAAAACATCTAGGGTACGTTTAATTAATTACGGTAGGTACTTAAAACATCAGTAAAAGGTTATACGTTGCCTAGATCATTGCAAAACCAACGCTTCGATACTACTACATAATACACTATAGAAACCGTAGATATTTGGCTACCAGGATGTCATAAGCTGTATACACGTGACGCGGTGTCGCGGTGTGTTCAGTCTAGGGCACATTGTGACATCACAGTGCACTCTGGTCTAGATGCATTATTATATTGCGTTGTACTCGTATGTAAAAATAGGCCACTTATAACCAATATCTTACTACTAAACGCAGGTAAAATGACATTGCAACTTGCCAATAATTACAATACCTAACATATATTTTTTTTGAAAATAGTTTAAGAACAAGATATGCAAGACATTGATTTAAGTTTTGGATTTCAGTCCAGAGAGGCTACCTTTCCTTTCGGATATAATGATTTAACCTATGATACAAACTAGATCCATAAATGTCTTTTAAATATTCTGACCAACCTGTTTCGTCAACTGTTCCTCACACAGTTTGTATAGTGTGTAGAACTTTCTGGCCAGGGTGATGTTCTCTAGAAACCCACAAGACGCGAGTTTCACCCTGATGATGATCTGTCTGTCGGGCACCATCATAGCCACCGTACGGAACTGGATCTTCAAGTTCTCTGGTAACTCTTTACGACCGGCATACCCGGGGTTCTACAGTTTAAAAAAAAGTGACACATGACTACGGATTATACAGTTACTCAATACTTTATTGCATTTCATAATGTGTACATTATAACAGTTGGTATGTTAAAACATCGAATCAATTAAGGACCCTGTCAGGCACAGCAAATTTAATGTTTAATAGGAGAGAGGATGAAGGCGCTTTTTGTTAAGAAAAAGATTAAATATTAAATAAAAATAGTATCATTTGCTTAGATATATTATATTTTATATCAGTAGGTATTTATATATTTGGTTTTAAGTTAAGATTGCACGATTTACATTATTGACAGTATGTATTATAATAAACTAAATATTTACGGTTTTATTGAGTCTTGTAGAATGTTATTAGCTTTAATTGTGCACTGTTTAGTATAATTATTCACTTTAAATTATCAGTATTTTTGAATTAAAAAAAAATGCAGTTTTGGCAGACGGTTCGCGGACGGCATGTAAAAATGGCTTTTATTGTTTTTGAAATTTATCGCTAATGTATTCGTCAATGGTGTAGTAGCCAGTAGGTGCATACAAAGAAATTTTTGTCATGACTTGGAAATTAGATTGCTGCGCATAACTGCGATGCAGCCTAGGTGTCTTATATTTCGGCTACCAACTGAATCTGTTCCTGTCAGTTGGACATTCGGAACTTTAAATTCGTAAAACACGTATTCTTTAGAACTCGCTATCTTTCTCTCGCAATCTCGCAAAATTTCAGTGATCTTTATTGTCGTTATTAAAATGTTGCTGTCAGATATAAAAAAGCTGTGACAGGACTATATATTTTATAACTGACAAGTGTCAATAACGGGTTCTCTCATCGACTGGAGATTTAGTATGAACTACTTACTTATTTGATTGTAAGGCAATAATCTCATTTTGTTCTTTTCCCAAAAAAATTGTGACCACTTTCACTTGATGGCTTACAATCTAAGTTCTGCTAACATATGTATTATATCAAAATAGAAAAGATACCATAGTAACCTACCATAGTAATGAATATTCCAAACTCAGGACACATTTCAGAGACGTCACCGTCAGTGAAGACGAAGCTTTTCTTCTTCTCTTTCTTGGCAGCGAGCACTACGGCGACCTGCTGTGCCGCAACCGACAGCACCGGCAGCTCGATGCGGTTGAACTCGTCGAAGCACCCCCACGACCCTGACTGAGCCAGTCCTTTGTAGATGCGCCCCAGACCTCTGGAAACAGTATTTGGATAGTTTTTAGATTATAGATGTGACGCCCAGTAGTTGTGACTCATGGGTACGTATGGCGGTAAGCAAACCTTCTCCCAATCCTATCCAGTCCGATCTCAATTGCGTAGAATCGAATAATCATCGACGACTATGTATCATCTCTCGATACGGGCAAGTGATACCGACATTTTGTACATGTGTCTTGCAGTTTCTTATGTCCTATTAAATATTTTAACATCTTCTAAATCGTTTTTCCACCACGCTTTCTTAACAAGCTAATTAACCAGATACATAGACGAAAATCTAACCACAACGCGTTAGTAAGAGCTTACTTAGTACCTAAGAGCAACATTATGAACTTCTGCTTTCCAAGCTTCCAACGCCTTAAAACCTCCTGGTACCGATAACTTTTCCGCGGCATCTCCGCTTTTACATACATGCGCACTGTGGACCAGTTAGACACCATGTGCGTCCATTGGGATTGGTTTGGTACCTATAGCGATGGATGATTACCATTTTTTGGAAATTCTTGGGTTCCGTAGCTTAAAAGGAAAAAAAGGAACGCTTATATTCTCTATAGGCTGCCTCGTTGGTCTAGAAGTTGCAAGCACTACTGCTGAGCATTGAGTTCCTGGGTTTGATTCCCAGGTCGGCAAAGTTTTATTGGGTTTTATTATCTGGAATTTATCAGTAGCAACCCAGAGACTGGAATTGTGCCCAGTTGATGGCAATAGACTCGCCCCTGTTACAATGGGACTTAAAGCTAACTGGCGAAATGTAGCTGTACTATGGGTACACCTCTACCCAATCCTTCGAAGAAACGAGATGTGATGGTATGTTTTGTCCATATACAATACTTTGATCACAGTCCCTTGGACCTGTAAAAAAATCAAGCGTCTAAGTCATTGAAATAAAAATTACGGGCAACTATGCCGTAACTTTTGACACTCAAAAAATCAAAACCTATAGCGTGAGGTAGGGTATTTACCAGTGACCTAGAATCATGAAATTTTGCAAGAAACAGGGATTCAGCGGATTTTGCGATTTCTGACTTTTCTAGAACACATACTGCAGTTGATTTGATGTAACTTTTTGATCCTGTTAAGAAACAGGATCGATCTTAGTGAGGGTTAGCCAGATCAAATAACAGTATCGTTGTAGAAGTGCTTTCATTTTAATCATATGAAATTTTTTAAGTGCGAAGTACCTATGTAGTTGTTTTAAAATACTAGAATGAGAATGTATCGTCCAGTATCTATCAACCTAACAATGTGTTCCATTCAATTCAAACTCTAGTGGGTACTTGGTTTATATCTATTTGTTTACCTATAGTCCATCTGATCGGAACAGTTGAAGACCACGACGTACTTGGCCAGAGTCTTGCCCATATCCTTGACTGTCTCTGTCTTGCCCGTACCGGCAGGACCGCACGGGGCACCGCCCATGCTCATAGCTAATGCCTGAGCGAGGGTGATGTAGCACCTGAAAATAAAGGTGGACGTGTCTGAAACAACCTGCTTTTTTAAATCACCAGCGACACGCCTTTGCTTCTCACGGGTGCGATCTACTGGTGTCGCAAGGGCAGGATATCAAAACATCAAGATGCATATAAACCTTCCGAAAGAAACTCTCTAACTTATGGTACAAACTGCATCAAAATCTAATGTGATGTTAAGAAGAATTGAGTGCACACACGGACCGACAATGAACTAAAATGCATAATTTTAATTGCATTCTTGCTATTTGCGAGCCAGAGAGGGATGGAAAGTAGATGATTGTGTACACCCCGCCCCGTTCCCGCTACAAATACCTCATACATAGGTGCTCATACCCTGTTCAAAATAGCGAGCGCCCTCTGACGGATTTGAGCTACTAAGTTGTTTCATAAGCCAAGTAATCTTTCGAATATCATCATTTCACCCGAAAGGCGGATACCTTCCTCAAACGTCACGACATGGCCACTTTTGAATAATATATTACATATCATTAAAGCTACGCAGATATTTAAAAAAAATGTTTACCAAATTTTTCTATGATTTGAGACAACGTCTATATCGTATTTATGAGAAATATTCTATGAACCTATGAACCCAAAATCTAATTGCATATCAGGGTGGTGTACGCAAGGATAAGACTTAGTTATTATTATTATTTTGAAATATACGCCGTATCAAAATTAACAAATAGGAACTGGACATACATGGAAATAAATACACATTATTGTTTTGCTAAAGGTTTATTAGGTACTACCTTTTTTTTTCTACTTGGTAAGACACTACTTTGGTGGGTAGTAAAAAAAGGGGCGGACCCCGGATGATTGGATTGTTTTATGGGCGGAAACAACTGAATTTTGCTGTCCCGAAGTACTAGCATGTCATAAATCTACAGGAGCACTATGAACGTTGACTAAGTTATAGAATCATGTGGTGAAATGGAGAACTAACATGAAACGCACTGGATTTGCGAAGCAGCTATACCATTAAACATTGACGGTTGGGGCGAACTGAAAGTAGTCGTCTCGCGTCATAAATGTGTCGACGTCATAGCACGTCATAAATGCCATAATTTATATTTTATGATCAATTTTATTTCTGTATATTAGTGGATTTCGCACTATCTATTTATTTACAACAATTTATTTCATTGAATAATAGAACAACGCACTAAATTTTAAAACATACAGTTAACTGAAACTATTTTCAAAGTGAAAACTTCTTTAGCCCCGTTGTGATTTGAAACTTACTGAAACGAAACAACGACATTAAAAAGAGACAAACACACATCTATAGGATTGAACGTGGAACAGAATGAGATAGAATGACATCATACAGTCTTGAATTTCACATCTTTGAAGGTTTCACATCTATTGCGTATGACACTTTTTTTTGTCGCTATTTTAATGAGTGAAGGAGAAAGATCTAGCAGAATGATAGAGATACGGTTACGAGATTTTGCGATACCGAAACCTTCAAGCCAGTGAAATTCAAATCGTCGTACGTAAATATAAACGCAAACGCTTTTTGCAAAATGCAGCTCACAATAGGTCGCATGCAATACGTGGCCGTACTGAATGAATAGGTACGGCATTATTCCTCTAAAATACTTGTTGGGAAATGTGACTATTTCATGAAAATATAACATTCCCCAGAGCTTTTAATGATACATTTCGCACGATAGGCTCCGCACACACGGAGGGACTCAACAGAAATCAGTTGGATACATAAAGAGCGATTGGTTAAACCCGTGCAAATCGTGCGTAAAGTATTCATACTTATGCATACACTTCGCTTTGCAAGCTTTTATAGTTTCACTTGTTAGAATATATGTTACAAAACTAACAAATAAATTAGATAAAAGCTTGCCTTATAACTTACCTGTCGGTCAAAGGTGTAATCACAAGCCTATCTGTGCAGCCCAAGTATTCGTTCTGATAGGTGAATGTGACGTCAGTGACCGAGATCCATGTCTTATCAGCGTCTTCCTTGAAGTAGAACCGGCACTGCTTCAGCCATTCGAAGTCGTTCGCCGAGCGAACGTTCAGGCGACACTGACAATATTTGATAAATTGCACAATATTTAAGCGAGCTATATTATAATTATATTTACTTTTTAATACATTATTTACACTTTTTGGGTCTGGTACCCATAGTGTGCTAAGTTTCTATCGAGACAGTGTTATACTACTAAAAGCACTTTCAGAATTGTTTCAAGCTCGTTTTACGCGCTTCGCTTACATGCGCAGTACATTTCGCGATTCAACGAAACAAACGCAAGGTATAATGCGTTCCAAACACAAATAGGAACGTCAATAACATCGATCTGTCAACTATTACGTACAAAGAAAATATTATGTTATCCGCTTATATTAAATTTGTTGTTATTTGTTATTGTAGTTTGTTTATGTTACTTATATCTCTCTGACTTTGCAAAAAAATGAGTAAACGAGGCGCTGTTTTGCCAATATGGAGCAAGATCATTCCTATTCTTACTTAAAACGTATTATACGTGCTTTTACTTTGCGCATGCACGCGCACGTAACATGGGGCAGTCAGTCAGTAGACTTAGAGCAATGGTAGTAGTATAACGCTCGTACGAAATGCGCGTGTGGCAAAGGCGCTTTTATGTGAGGGCCTACATTGTGAGTCTGTCTATCCTTATAACCATAATTCGATAGACGGTTGAAACTTGCACAGGATCCGCTTTATATACAGTGCACTCTAACATGACAAAAAAGTCAACAGTACCTACAAGAAACCTTTCAAATGCATGTTTTCGTTGGTTGCTGTTGCTATTATTTATTTTACGAAATAGTGCTTGACTTCGAATGGCACGTGTCTTTTTATTTTTTTATTTAAACTACTTAATGTGGATGAGGTACGCCTATTGTATTTATTTTTTGTTAAACCTCTGAAACCAGATTAACATACCGGCTTTTAACACCAGAACGGTAGACGCAACGTTGCATTCGCTGTGACGATGTTAAAAACAAACATAAACAAACATAGGTTGGTTGGACTTGCTTCCGATCGTTATTTATAAAGGCAGTTGACTAGGACAACATGAACGCGAAGGTCTGACACCATAGTGTAGTAGTTTCACTTTCTTTGAACCCGTGTTCATGAATGGACGTCTCGATATAGGTCAGTTGGTTTTTCCACCGTAACAACATGTGAACTGTGAGTCTGTCTATCCATATAACCATAATTCGATAGACGGCTGAAACATGCACAGGATCCGCTTTATATACAGTGCCCTCTAACACGACAAAATAGTCACCAGTACCTACAAGAAACCTTTCAAATGCATGTTTTCGTTGGTTGTTATTGCTATTATTTATTTTACGAAATAGTGCTCGACTTCGAATGACACGTGTTTGGTTCTTTTTTTATTTAAACTACTTAATGTGGATGAGGTACGCCTATTGTATATATTTTTTGTTAAAGCTCTGAAACCTGATCAACATACCGGCTTTTAACACAAGAACGGTAGACGCAACGTTGCATTCGCTGTGACGATGTTAAAAACAAAAAAACAAATATAGGTTGGTTGGATTTGCTTCCGATCGTTATTTATAAAGGCAGTTGACTAGGACAACATAAACACGAAGGTCTGACACCATAGTGTAGTAGTTTCACTTTCTTTGAACCCGTGTTCATGAATGGACGTCTGGATATAGGTCGGTTTGTTTTTTACACCATAACAACATGTACACTGTGAGTTTGTCTATCCTTATAACCATAATTCGATAGACGGTTGAAACTTGCACAGCATCCGCTTTATATACAGTGCCCTCTAACACGACAAAAAAGTCAACAGTACCTACCTACAAGAAACCTTTCAAATGCATGTTTTCGTTGGTTGTTATTGCTCTTATTTCTTTTACGAAATAGTGCTTGACTTCGAATGGCACGTGTCTGGTTCTATTTTTGATTAAACTACTAAATGTGGACGAGGTACGCAGATTGTTTTTATTTTTTGTTAAAGCTCTGAAACCAGATCAACAAACCGGGTTTTACAAACCTTAACAAACATAGGTTGGTGGGAATTGCTTCCGATCGTTATTTATAAAGGTAGTTGACTAGGACAACATGAACGCGAAGGTCTGACACCATAGTGTAGTAGTTTCACTTTCTATGAACCCGAGTTCATGAATGGACGTCTCGATATAGGTCGGTTTGTTTATTCCACCGTAACAACATGTTTTAATATATGAAGTTAGCTTACCAGCATATCGAAAATATCTCTTTGATGTACATGTATAGTAATGAGGGTCTCAAATTTAATTCTCTCTATCTTCAGTAGGTTCCTCGTGGTCTGATCGATCAGCGTGTTCAGTAACTCCAAGAACTTATTGTTGGTTTCCATCATTATCTTCTTGTCCTGGCGAGCTGACATTAAGGCTAATTCAGCATCCCTCGTCCATATTATTTGTATACCTAAGAGACCAATCTGTGGATAATAAAAAATTATCGAATTGATAAAACTTTAAAAACTATTTGCATTTAAAAATAAGCGCTGTGCTTTTATTCATACATGCAAATCCGAAGTTAAATCCCTTGCTGCACATAAATGTGTCATCATCTATCAAGCCTTTTCACAACTGTGTTAGGATCAGCTTCCAGTCCAACCGGATCCAGCTGAATACAAGTATTTTACATTCATCGACTGCCTATCTGAACTACACAGCCCAGTTACTGGATATCATGATACCCTTTAGTGAGACTGATTGTTAGAATTTCGAGCTTCTGACTAATAATTATTTGACTGCATCATTACTTAAAATTCAGTTAGTGATGAGACACGAAAAAACACGTAAACGAAAGAGACTACTTCAGTGAACCTTAACAACTTAAGAACTTTAACAAGAACTTGAGTACTAACCTGCGCAGGCATTTTATCCAAGAACAGAAGTAGATTGAAGGAAGGGTCATTAATCACTGCCACTGCGTTTCTGATGATGGAGTGTAAGCTGCCCTGTGCTGACTGCAACAGCGAGGTGAGCCATGTCTCTACAGAACCCTCGGCTCGTACCGGACGCTCCAACTTGATCTCTTCACCTTCCGATGACACTATTGCTATCATCTTGTTGTATTCTGAAATGCGAAATTAATTTATTGTTAGTCATAGAACTCAAAACTTAAAACAATTATCTGTGTGTGGCACCCACAAAAATACGCCCTATTTTACAAAAATGGATCACTACGATTTATCTTAAAAAATCTTTAAGACCCCTTAAAGATTTTTGGAATAACTCGCAGTGATCCATCTATGTGCTATTTACAATATACTGCGATCACCGGTTGAACGATGATAATTTCAGGTTATTTACGAGTAACAGTATATGTATTGTCATTCGTCAGATAAGCGAAAAAAATTAACTCACCGATATCATGAAACTTAACGTATCTGATGTTATCAAATATCGAGAGCAAATGATTTTGTATAGTATGAGAGTCAGATGCCTGCCCCAAAATTTCTAATAACGCAGGGTCAGACACAAAGAAGAATCTCGGGAACATAGTTCGTTTCCTCTCTAGGTAGCCGCTAAGACTTTTCTGGCACAGTTCTAGCTGCTCCTGAAGATGTGGGAGCAACTGTCTGAGAAGGTCATCTCCCACACAGCAGGATACTACACCAGGTGTTTCATGGGCTCTTTGCATGATCTTTTGCCAGGATTTGTCAATTTTGGAAAATCTTTTGGCTTCCTTGGGCAGTTGTTTAGCGATGTCACCGCCGACGAATACGGCTTCAAGGTAGACCCACATGTTTTGCACTAGGAGCCATCTTTCAAGAATCTCGTTAGTGCTCTGAAGATCATATAGCCATTGCTGGATTTGTTTTCTGAAAGGGGCGTTGTATCTGTGGACGGTATAAATGCGTTATTAGTACAACAAATATTATTTAAACAGGGTTACTTGTAATTCTACGTATATCCGTCAGGAGCTGATAGGGGGGCCAAAATGCAATAAATTGTACCCCCTATATGTATGGTCAAAATGCATTAGTTTTCGAGATATTTGAATTTTAAGAGCGTTTATACCTTATGAGTGGCAACGTCGCAATTTAGTGTCATATTTCGTGGTTTTCAATTTTTATCATTTAATCGGAGCTATATTTTAAAAATCTGTTTAATTAACTTTTTAGAATTATGTGAAAACTGTGTAAAAGGTAAGAAATCGTTGCGTTTACAGTTCTATTTATATGCAAATAATACATTGGAAACTTGCAGGGCGTTATTTTCATTGTAAAATAACTGTAAGCATTATGGTTACTTACTTTTTCACTTTCACGTAATTCTAAAAAGTTAATTAAACAGTTTTTTTAAATATAGCTCCGATTAAATGATAAAAATTGAAAACCACGAAATATGACACTAAATTGCGACGTTGCCACTCATAAGGTATACCTACACGCGCTTAAGGGTTTTTCGATATTTACTCAAAATTTGACATGTAATCCCAAATAAATAAAAAAACTTCATATCGAATGGGTACCATTAAAAAAATTTAATTTGCAACTGGCACTAAATAAAACTTGTTTTGGTTATTTGTACGATTAATTTCATAGTATTTTTTTTAACGAAGCAACAAGTTTTATAGCGTAAAATGAAAATATTGGTAAGATATTATTCTTAAATCATCTTATATATTCTAATCTTCTAAAGTCTAGTTTGGCCCCCATATTAGCTCCTGGCGGATATACGTCAAATTTCAAGTAACCTTGTTTAAATGTATTATTTTGCAATAAGATCTTGGCCAGGGAAGAATTAAGTTCATACTGTACTGCAAAAGAGAAAAACCCAATATTTTTATGACGTCACTGCAGATGTTATGTGGCGGCCACGGTTTTCGTAGGAAAATCAAACTTTATATAGGTATGTACGGGAGTGTTTGTAACATCAAAATTAAATCGCTCAAACCCAAAACTAACCAGCATTAAAATGACATTGACCAGCATTTCTGCAAGTAGTAGGTGCCTAGATATTTTTAATCTTGAAATTAAAAAACAAAGTTCCACAAAAATGCTGCAAATTTTAAATGATTCATAATTTTTCAAGTAGTTCGTTACGCAAAACATGAATGATTTATTACCGGTTTGAAAGCAAAGAACCCAAGATCATAAGACTGTCTTCAAGCTGTCCAATTGTCTCAGCAGTCGTATCGCCTCTCAGTAGAAGTTCACCGCGATTATTAAAAGTTTGGAAAGTTAGCTCATGAACCGACCACTCGTTTGTTACTCCACGCAACTTGCCTTCTATATCTTTCTCTTTCATCGCCGATATGCAAATGTCCTGTGAAAAAGGATAGAAGTATTGGAACGGGTTCGTTTAAGTACAAGGGAAAGTTATATCAAGTTAATTTGGATAAATTAGTGGAATAATATTATCTGGAAGGAAGCAATAGAAAATTAAGACAAAATAATAAGTTCCGAAAATGGGTTTAAATTTTTTGTAAACATTGAAATCGCGTAGTTTTCTTTAATAATACAATATTTTCCAAATATAGCAACTAGAACAGTGTATTTAATACGGGTAATGGTAGAAAATTGTAAACCTAGGTTTACCCGGGTCCCCCTATTTGATGGACCCGAGGCGGAAGCGCGCGCGGGTGTCGGCGCGCGCCACTGAGGCGATGCACGGGGTAGTTAAACACCTCACTACCCCGTGCAGGAGACGAGGCCCGGACAGACCGGGCCAGCACTAGTGCGGGGCTGCGGAAGAATTTTTACTCCCGCGGCCCCGCGCCGCCTGCGAGGAGACACCGGGGTGGTTTTAGCCGGTAAGAGTCCGGCACGCCCCTCCGCCTTTTCCCCAGGCGGAGGTAGTCCATGAGGATTTCCCCCCGTAAAAAAAAAGGTTTACCCGGGTTTACTTAGAATCACCCAAGCTTTTTGGATAAAGTCCGAATGTTAATTGAAATAAATTTTAATTCGGTATTTACCCGTTCACACCTAGGCAGCTAGGTCTACCCAAATAGGTTTCTAAAAGTTAAATATTAGATAAATGTAAGACAATAAATAAACATAGATATAAAAAAAAAACTAATTGTTAAACTTCTTAATATACAGTAAAATCTAAAAATGCAATGCAAATTCATATGAAAATTTTTATAAAAAGGTCTCTGACTACGTCAGGGGGACACTTGGCAAGGCAGGAGTGGGTTTTAGCCGGTAAGAGTCCGGCACTACCCAGACTGGCTCATAAGTGAGACAGTCTGGGCGTCCATGAGGATTTCCCACTCCTGCTAAACCAAAAAAAAAAAAAACAAAAACACTAGCTGGGTGATATGTTAGACCATGTTAGACCCTAAGGCAATTTCTTACAACGAGCACATTACCAAGTGACACCAATGTACTGGATAAACTTGGTTTACAAGTGCTTTTTGAATATCTACGGTTTATATTTGTTTTAGATATTTGCATAGTTGTAATTGGGACACTTAAATATAATTATATTTTTTGAATTACTCAAAATAATTCACTAATATTTCACTCCATTACAACATCAGCTTTACATATAGTTTCCTTGCTCTGGATTCATGTTTATTATTGTATGTACAAAACTTAGTACCGCACTTTTAAAATTGAACATTAATTGCAATAACTTTTGAAGTACACAAGATATATTATCGAAATAAAAAGGTTTACAAAAACAATTTAATTTATAAAAATAAAAGCCAAGGTGTCTACAGCACGTAAACTTTACTTATCATGCCTCTTTAGAAAGAAAAAAAAGATAGTGTATTCATTCATATTTGACTCTGCAAGGCCATATTTAGTCAATACGGGTGATGGATCGATACTGATGCAAGATAAGGCCCGGCCACACACCGCTCGGGTCTCTCTCTCGGGTCAGCCCTGGTGGAAGATTGGGAGAATGTTCCCCAACATCGCCTCCAAAACCTCGTCTTCAGTATGCCAAACCGGCTCGAAGCTGTAATCAGAGCCCGAGGAGGCAATACTAGTTATTTAAATGTAAATAAGTAGTAAAATAAAAGGGGGGTATACGCTGAAAGTTTTTAGAATAACCCAATAAGAAAAGCAGCCAATGAATTGATTTTTTAAATTTCGTATTAGAAACTCTTTGGGAATCTGTAGTGTGTAATGAATTCATATCTCATTTGTTTTTACAAATTGGCGGCAATTTAAAAAGTGTCTGTCGTGCTTCGAATTGGATTTGACTAGTCTTTTCGTTCAGATATATTACGACTTTCATTGCGGTCTTATTCACCAACAATGTTATGATAGACTTCGATTAGCATTTCATGACGAAGCCCCATCCCGTGCCGCTGTTTACAACCAGTTTAATGAGTTTAAACGTGCTCAAAGCACACTCACTGATGATTCGCGAGAAAGACGTCCTTCTACGGCGACTACTGAAGATAACGTAACGTGAGTGCTATGCGGTTAATGATAGAAGCTGATAGAGGGGTGGCATTTATCAACAGATTCGGGCAGCTTCAGGCATTGGTATGAGTCAAGTACAAAAGTCTTACATGAACATTTAGGTGTCAGAAAACTTTGTACTAGATGGATACCTCATAATTTGACGGAAGATCAAAAACGCCGTCGTGTGGATGGGTGCCGCTCAATGCTTGAAAAATATGACAAAAGTAAAAAAAGACAGAAGTCAAGGGAAAAAGATGATTGACTCATTCTTTGGACGGACGGGTCATTTCGCAACTATTGTCCTAGAAGATGAAAATACTGTTACTTACTGCAGATTGGTATGTCAGTCATTGTTTACCAGACGTCTTGGAAAATGTTAGACAGCAGCGGCCAAGAAGCAGGATCCTCCTCCACCACGACAACGCTCCAACTCACTCCGCCAGATGGACTATCGAATATTTGTCTATCGAAAGTGTGGAGTTAGTAAGTCATCCTCCTTACAGTCCTGACCTGGCACCTTGTGACTTTTATTTGTTTCCAAAAATAAAAGATAAACTTAGAGTAATTCGTTTTATGAACCCTGAAGATGCTGTGGCTGCGTTTCAAAAAGGCGTGGAAGAAATCTCTAAAGAAGAGTAGGCTCAATGCTTCAGTCAATGGTTCCATCGCATGCGACGGTACTTCAAAAAGCAATAAAAATATTAACAGGCCTCTACATCATTCCGTTTTTTATTTTCTAAAAACTTTCAGTAAAAACTTCTTTACTCACGTACCTATAAATGTTGTTAGTCTTTTGCCAGTAAATTATAAATAGCAATTTTTGGTCGATAACTTTTTTTAAGTTAAAAACGTTACTAATGTATATTAAACTATAATTTCAAAGTAAGTTGATGAAATTTGCTATAAAACGTTTTTTATTTCAAGTCTGGAAAAATTGCAATTTTAAAAGTACGGTACTAATTTTTGAAGGCCAGTGTATATGTAGACAAGTATATGTATGTATTTATTGTATATGTAAATGGTACACCACTAACTACCTGCAGCATTGTCTCTCCTTCTCCGTTTTAATCCATCCAAAGGTTGTCTGTAAAAAATCGCTTTTAGCGATAAGACCCCGTTGTGTCACCCTATGCAAAATGTCTATTTATAATATATCTGTAATTTTTATGGTGTACTTATTCAAGACTATCTATTCTATTCGATATAGAACAGAAATCTTGTTGCTTTGTTATATAGCTAGTTATTCATAAATCATTTATATACACCTTTTTTAATAAGGATTTAGGAATACACAAATTTAGACCGTGCGGCACTCTAAATCAGGGACCCGCGTTTCTCACATTCGCACCTAGCTCGTTCCGCATGAGTACCAGGAAGGCAGAACTGAAAACAGTTTATTGTGGCGTGGAACTTGGCACTTGGGCGGGTGGTATAAAAGTTAGTTTTGCTAGGTTTATATGACGCTATATATGGCTCCCGTACTATTAATAACTCCCCTTATTAATAGACGCGGGCTAAAGTTGCCAAAGTTAAACCTAGAAACATGTATAGTAAATCTGAATTTTATATCTGTTATTCAATAACTTTAAATAAACAATAACTTATTCTTAATCTAAACTTCAAGCTAATATTATAAAGATTTGATTTTTTGTATGTTTGTTTATAATGGATAAACGAAAAAATTACTTAAACTTACTTAGACTTAAAAAATTCTTAGGGCGGCTTGCGCAACATTTGGTCTAAACAGAATTTAGTTAAATGCGTTTATCTTGCTAAATATGTTTAGCCTAAATACAATTAAAAAGGTCTTGCTCACGTCCGTTTGGATGGTAATTTAACTAATCGTAGTTAGAAATGAAAAACAAAGGAATTTAATGAACAAATGTACAAAAAAGAACTTTTACTAAAAACATAAGGTTTGCAGCAGCTACACATTGGGTGTTTATTGAAAAATATCCTTTCCTATTTCTATATATTTCAGCGTTATCACCACCTGGAGATAATATTCTCACATGAGTGCAATCTAACGCACCAATTACTCTAGGGAACTTTGCAATTCTATAAACATCATTCGCTGTTTTATTTTGCTCTTCTGTTGTGCTTGGAAATTTTATATACCTACATCTTATACAATAATGTAATGGCATGAGTAACACGATGCACTATTCTACAAGCTGTGCTTTCATGTACACCAATCATGTCACCACAAGTTATTAGCTGACTTCCTGTCGCATAAAATCTCAGCGTACATAAAAGTTGGTTCATAGGAGTGACTGATTTTATCCTGCAAAACAAACAAAAATAGCTAATTAGCTACCTATCTATTTATTGAATATTCATTAATAATGAGTAGGTAGGTACATTTCCTTACTTGTTGCTGGTTTTTAAATGTGGGGCTATTTGCTGTAAGAAAATTATAGTGGTTTCTTTCGTTAGACGAAACCTTCTGAAGAATTTGCCGTCCGAATACATTCCAAATAAGTCTGCTCTCTCAAACAATTCCATTCATTATTTCATCGTCGTCAGAATACAATTCCCACAAATCCATCTTACAAACTTCCTACAGAACTCTTTACAATCTTTTATAAAATAATAGTAAAATTTCTATAACCTCAAAATGATGACGCGCGATTGCTGATAAACGTATTTAGCGACGCTAAATAGCCATCTTTGGGTATTTAACTTTGACAGTTCGTTAAACGTGATTAGTGCCTAAATGTTTGTTGTGCAAGACGCTAATTATAATTAGCAGACTAAATGCGTTTACGTCGCTCTTAAACTGTATTTAACGACGATGCGCAAGCCGCCCTGACACTTATAGAAAACTACATTGTCAGCGAATAAAATAGGTTGGTACTTTTTTTTCTTTTTTATTGCGATGCCTACGAATTTTTTGATGCCCTGTGATTCTTTTCCTTCTTTTTTATATACATGTACATATTTTAAATTATTTGTCACAATAGTTACGCAATAGTTATTTTAATGTATTTCCCATGCCGACATAGTTTTTTTTTCCCCTTCATTTGTACAAAAACACTTATCTAAACACCATGCGGCGTTACAACTAAGGGGAAGAGTGTTTTCGATGAACTCCGGAAACCTAAAGTAAGATTTAACTTGTGTTTAGGGTACCAGCGTCCTCGCTTATAATTTGAACATAATTATATCAGTAAGTAGTTGTAGGACGAGCACAGCATATTATTATTAGGATAACTATTTACTAGTAAACGCATATATGATGTGGCCTATTAAAGTACCTATGTGGGGGTTTGTGTATGTGTTGACCGAGAAATAAATATGGTGGAAACTTGTGATTATGTAAGTCTATAAATGTAATTCTAAATATATGATTTTATTAACTAGATTAGGTTAAGTGATTGATACATGTAGTAAATCTTCAGCCTTATCTTAATTTACGCAGAATAGTGCCAAGAACAAAGAGCTATCTCACAGTGAGGACCTGATATTCGATGTAGAGAGCCCAGGTGGGATATCTAAACGGCTACAAGGTCATAACCTTGAGGACACCTCTCTGTGCTCGGTCCAGAGGCAGAAAGGTTGAAAAATTGGATAAACGATAGATCGATTGCAGATAATTATGAGTGATGGCTGGGACAATCGCAGGCAAACAGAATGTTAACAGTCTCGGTGAGATGCCGTCCCAACCCACCGCAGCATCTGTTCGTAACCCAATAATGAGTTTTGAGACCTCTACTACATCAGTGGGATGGAGTATTAGCGAGTTAAAAGGCGGCGCGGCGCATCGAGAGAATACTCCGAGGTATACGAGGTGGATGAGAATTTGTCAGCCAAGTTCTTGCCAACATTGGCAAAAAACTCGTTAACTTTGTTGACCGACGACTTTTCATCCGAAGACATCCTTAGTAGCTCGTTAGGGGATTTGGCATTAAGCCTAGTTCCCGCGATATTTTTAATGACCTTATAAGTTGCTTTAGGGTTGTTCTTCGCCATTTGAAAGTCTTTGAACTTCCTTTCATAGGCGTGTAATAAATTTTTGAGAAGCTTGTTTCAAAAATTACGGTATCGCTTATATGTCACCATGAGAAAGTAATTTTTAGGATCTGCCTTTATGGTTCGAGCCATGCTATCTCTATTTCGGACACAACGTAGCAGATCAATATCCAAGGTTTCAGGATTCTGCGTTTTCAAGACTTGTACACAGATTTGGAGTGATTAGCGATAACAGAGCTAATAATGGAAACCAGAGACTCGGCGGCATTGTTTGCGTCTTGCATAGTGAATATTCCACTAAAATCCATTGATAAAATGTCAGTAGTTGCAGCTGTATAATTAACAATTAACAACTATGCGATTAACTAGTGGCTTTACATGTGGAATGCTTATAAACGGTAGGTCTATGATCAGTGATGTAAATATCAGAAAATAGAGTCGTATTATAAGATTACGTGATCAATACAAGAGTTAATACGGGTTGGGAATAGACATTGTGTAGGGAGCAGGCCATGTGAAGCAGTAAGGTTAAGGTACTGATTTGCTTGTTAGGAGATAGTATTCGGAGAAATAAAGATAATCCTGATGAAAATTCTTCACTAGGATATTTTAGAATTTTTAATAATAAAATATCTTATCAATAAATATTTTATCTTCTTTACTATCAATATAATTTTTATAGTAAACTCTGCTTGCGAATAAATTTAATTCCGCGTTGTTCCGTATCCGCAGGTTCCAGAACCCGCACGTGTACTAGGAGATAATGAAACAGTAAGAGGCTTATAGATTGTAGAACGTTCATAGCTTAAGCTTCGTGTTGTTTAAGTTATATTGAAAAATCTGTGTAACGTATCTATCTAACATAATTACATAATATATCTAACGGAGAAAAAATTAAATATTAAAAAAATCGTAATGTAAATGAGGTCCCATCCAATTAAAATGTTGGATTCGCGCGACACGCGGGGGTACGCGCCACAGCAACCGATCAGCTGTTGCGATGACATGCCGCCCTTACCGCCACAGATAATGTACATAATTATATACAGCGGTTGGGTGAGTCCGGGTGAGTCAAATACGCACATTATTCAATAATTTTGGACTTGGCTATAGACAGCATCAATTGTTTTTATTGTTGTTATTATTTTTGTATCCATTTAACTAATAGGTATACATTATTGTAACTTTAATAATTCTCTATTAGAATGCGAAATTAAATTATTTTGTTTTTCAACGGGAATTAAAACCTATGAAGTGAGAACTCTTTGGTCGTGCTGTACATTAATGGAAAAATGGTTTTATTTTTGATAAAACTTTCCATGCGAGTTTTTCAGTTGAGATTCCAAATTTAAATCACATCAATTACGGCGGGCCAATCTTTGTAAACTGGTCTTAAATTATTTTGTTTTTCAACGGGAATTAAAACCTATGAAGTGAGAACTCTTTGGTCGTGCTGTACATTAATGGAAAAATGGTTTTATTTTTGATAAAACTTTCCATGCGAGTTTTTCAGTTGAGATTCCAAATTTAAATCACATCAATTACGGCGGGCCAATCTTTGTAAACTGGTTTTACCAGAAATTCTGTACAATTTTAATGCCCGGCTATAGCCTAGGGATTAAATTACTTGCTTTAGGTTAGGTTTGCATGGGGGATCCCCCACTCGTAGTATCCCCAGGGCAACGCCGTGTCTGACCACCGTAACGGAATGGCAGACCGGTGGCTAAATTGCTAGTACCAACGGCCCTTCTCAGGGCCAACCCAACGGCCCTTCGCAGGGCCAATCCAAAGGCCCTTTTCAGGGCCACGCCGGTGACGTTTTGGCGTCGACGCAGACCGCGCACCGTGTGCGGCCAGAGCAGACGAGTTGTCGGACTCCGATGACTCCAATATAGACACGTCGGCGGCTGAGAGCGACCGCCTCGAGCGAAAGAGGGCCTACCAGCGGCACGGGTCCGAGGGCTCCTCGTCGGCTGGAGGTGGGGCGCAGAAGTCGAAGTCCAAAAGGGCTTCGACTTCTTTGATTGTGGCAGATACCCACGTTGTGGGCTTGGTGGACGCCGAGTGCCAGTTAAACCTGGCAAAAAGGGCGCAACTCCAGCAGGACTACAGGACAGCGTCAGGCACAGGCCGCCCAGTCGAGGGCCGGCTATGGGGCATCCAGTGTCCTGTATCCTGACCATTCCCTGGCGGAACTGGAGCGCATGGCGTGGGAGGACAGGGAGGAGGTCCTGGAGGTCACCTCAAAGTTCTCCAATTTGAAGGGGACCTTCCGGAAAGCCCTCAAATGCCAGGCCGCCAGTCTGCACGGCATTGTCCAGGAGCTGGTAAAGCGGACGGCCACGGACGAGACGCGGCAGCTACAGGCGAAGGTGGATCGCCTGCAGGCGGAGGTCAGCCAGCTACACCAAAAGCTGGCTGAGGTCACGGCTCGGTCTGCTCAACCTGTCCCAGGACTGGTGGTAGGAGGCTCCATCTCTTCCCCTTACAACCTTGAGGATATAATCCGAAAGGTTGTCATTGAGAAGAGGGCCTTCTCCAAAACCTGCTTCGCAGGTATCGAAGACCGGCTCTTGCCAGAAAGGCAGCAAAGGCAAGGGCAAAAGGACCAAGGCGGCTTCTCAATGCCCCACCACAAGCTCGGAGGAAGCGTCTGGGTCGTTTGCCACTCCAGCAGCAGCCCCCCAGAACTCGCAGGAAGAAGACGCCCTTCTTCCCTCCACCACCCCGTCCAACCAGTCGTGGACGGAAATTGTCAGGAGAGAAAAAGGGAAGGGAGGGCAAAAGTCGGCCCCCAAGCCCGCCGCGACTGCTCCAGCAGCCAAAAGGGCTCCAGCCGGCGGGACAAAGCCGTGCACTGACCACACTGAATCAAAACATTAAAAAGATCTAAACTATTTTCTTTTTTTTTTATTACAGGTGCACTTAATTAAGCGACCCACCCGATCTAGGTTTATTCAAACCTGCGTTTCAGGCCAACACTTTACGAGTACATTACATTGCAATTGAAGTAAAACTGATATAAAAATAATCTAATTAAGAACTGTGAGAAAAAGCATATTGGTAGTGGTACAATAGTACATAAAAGTATCATCAAGACAAAATTTCTAGACGTTTTTCTGTGTCTGTGTAATTGAGTGACATTTAGCTTAACACGTAGTGTATTGAGGCTTCAGCGTAGCCTCTACGCAATTTTAATACAATTTGTTGTAGGCAAACTGTAGACTAATCGGGTCTAGATAGCTAGACCAGATTGTCAGTTCACATTTGTGCGTTTGACTGTCCATGGTATTCGGAGCATCCGCCTCCAGAACCACATTTCGAATGCGTGTATCCACTGTCTTTTTCTTGCTCGGATTGTCCACGTCTCAACTCCATATAGGGAAATCGGAAAAACTATAGTGCTCTGACTAATCTGGCTTTGGCTTTGTAACTTATACTACGATTTTTTCAGATGTTCTGGGGGCGTATCGTAACATCTTTAGCCATGGCTATCCGTCAGCGTATTTTGACTTATTTCGACTACATATTTCGAAGGGAAGATAGCCTTGAAAAGCTGGTCATTGTTGGCAAAACCGAAGGAAAGAGAGAACGAGGCCGGTCGCCAACACGTTGGTCTGACCAAGTAAGAGAAGCTACGTCCTCAAACAAATTTAAACAGGTCGTAATGGCAACTTTGGACTGGAGTCGACGAAGGCAGATTGTCCGCTTAAAGGTGTCCAGTGACCACGATCCTCAGTTATGAAGGTCCGATTGAAGAAGAAATAATATAATTTCACGCTTGTGAAAAATAAGACTGCATTAAAATTATTATTGTATTAAATATATTAATTTTTAATGTTCTTTTAAAGGCAGTTTTTTTAGCTTACTAAAAACTGCATAATTCCGACACAGTTTGTGTATTAACTACTTTAAAAATGATATTCGTTGTAACTTGCTTTCCCAGGCACTATATTTGGGCAATATACAAAAGAAATACAAGCATACAAAATATACCGATTTGTTAACAGTTTTGAGTACTTAATAGCTTAATACATACATATTCATCTTAATACCTTGTATTACGTAAAGATTATATTTTTCATTGTCATAGTAAGGTACTACAACAACTCAACTACTGCACTGTAGTAGTACATGTGTATGTAAAAGCGTATCGGTCAACGTATACCTCCCTTTCTTTCACAGACTTTCTCTTTTTCGCAAAATAAGGTACCGCCCCCGGCGCACCCCTTATATTTACCTTTCAGCTCACTTCAATTCACAACTCTTGATATCTTCCTCCTCCTGTTACCCTGGTAGGCTATGTTCAGTAACAAATTGTTGTCATGGGCGGAATTTAACAATATCACAAAAATTTTATGTCAGTTTACACGCTCCAATTTCTGACTAAAGTGATTTATGGAGTTCAAAACCGTTTAATGTGTTTATTTATTTCATTGTATATAATTTTATGCTTGATAATTAGTATTATAAAAATATAATAATAGTTTTCATCATCATCATCAGCCTACAGCAATCCACTGCTGGACATAGGCCTCTCTAATTGCACGCCATTTAGCTCGATTCTCGGCAACTCTCATCCAGCTGCTACCAGCCACCCTGCGAAGACCATCGCTTCACCTTCACCCGAGGGCGTCCTACCTTACATTTGCGACCGATTCGCGGTCTCCACTCATGAACACGTCTACCCCAACGGTCATTCAAGTCAGTCAAGGAAAATATTTTTTATTAAATTGACAACCAACTTACGTAATTGCTTGTACCTACCTATTCAAAATATCACTAAAAACCGGCCAAGGACAAGTTGGACTCGCATACGAGTTCCGTACCACCGTGCAATATTTAACACTACATTTTCATTATACACATTTCTAGTATGGGACCCCTATCATTTTTTACTTTATTTATTATTATTGTTTGTTGTTATAGCGGCAATAGGAATACTCACTCTGTGAGATTTCATCTGCCTACCCATTACGGTTCATGAGATATAGCCTGCTGACAGACAAACGGACGGACAGACGGACAGCAGAGCCTTAGAAATCGGGGTTCCGTTGGCACCATTTGGGTAAGAATCCCTAAAGTTGATGATATTTTCTATAACTATGTAGCCTACCCTTAGTAAATATGTGTTAGTAGAATGGCAAAATATTAAAAGCTACATAGAAAACAATGATATTACTGCACATGCAAAAACGATAGTAATTTCATATTTGTTAACTTTGGCTTCTACTGCCTCGCAGTAAGGACTAAATTGGAAAAAGAAGTTTAAGGCGCTGCTCAAACGTAGGACAACATAAAACGCTCAGTTTTTTGTCCCACAGTTAGGCGTATTAGTACAGTTAACAAGCCAATTTTTTTTTGTGTATTGTCAAATGTTCAAATAAAAGACTTAATTCAAAATAATTCATAAAAATAAAATAGTATCATGATAAAACAATCGTAAAAAGGAGCTCAAAAAAATGATTTTCGTCGAATAATCTCTAAATTTTGAGCGTAAACTATCATATTTTATGTAATGATTTTAAAAGGAAATCCAACAAAGTATAAAAATTATTCAACTGAGCCGTGCATTCCTAGTTTAATTGAATTATCTCCTCAACTGTCGCTAATGAGACACAATTCCTTATTCTATTAAAACCGACCTTTATTTGTTGCCGCGATGCGCTATTGTCACTAGGAAATCTTACGCAAAGCTGAAACATCATAGTTTGACATGATGTAAACAAAGATAATAATTGTCAAATTCTCGCGGCAACTCGCGGTTTTTTCATTATAACCATAGATTACAAAAGAAGACTAAACTTCATGTTTTTTTGTTTACGTTATTTATTTATCTATCCTCATTATAACTCTCATTACAGGTTTCATTAATTACCAAATTCGATAGTACGGTCTCTTTTATAGCATTTAATTTTTTTTTCCGGATCTATTCCTTGTTTCATTGCTTTTCTGCCTTTTAGTTAGCTAGTGCAACAGTGGCCTCTAGCGGGAGCAATAGGCAGTAAGGTTCCCTATTACTAAAAAAAATGCTTTTTACCGCGCCTTCATGACGCGTTCATTTATTTTCACAAATCAAAACACCTACTTTAATACCTGCTGCCCTGGTACAGGCATGAACGATTTTTTTTTTTCAATAACTATATTTTCCTAGAAAAGATGTGGATTTTGAAGAGAGGTAGATTTTTAAGTATCATGGAAAAAAAATTATTCAGCGTTAAGGATGCGCTAAGATAGCCAGCGAAATTCATATTTATTTAGTTACAGTTCAGTGCCAGGTTTTATGTTGATTAAAATATAATTAGCGACCGTAACAAATATGGCTTTACAGAATTATAATCATTAGAATCAGCAATACAACTCCTTAAGTTAGAATATTGTCCTCAAAATCACGAGTTTATGAATTATAGTCATGCAATAGGGTAATATGAACTTAGAGAGATGTAATGATGAGTTTTATGATGGTTATTATTCTATAAATATTTATATCAACCTACAACCTGATACTGACCAGCAAATTGGAAAAAACGTAACAAAATTTGAATTTCGCGGGCTTCCCTGACGCTTTATTTTTTTTATTTTATTTTTTATTTATTAAGCAAGGCACACCAACGATATATTTACAAGAGTAGTCACAATAGGATCACGAGTCTTCAGTTCTGTGTAAATACATCACTTAAAGGCATGCACAACATTCACAATAAAAGGTTAACAGTTCATTACATTATAATAATATTAGAAAACATAAAATATAATTAAACTAGATAATTCAAATGACATTGAATTAAATTATTATTATAAATTTAAGTATTAAACAATTTAAAAAAAAATGTATATATTAAAATTATATTAAAACATACATAAATTCACTGGTTAAGTCAAGGATTATAATAATAGGCAGCTGATTAGAGCTTTCGCTTTCGCCATAACGTTTAATTTTCACGTTTAACGTGTATCGAGTTTTTGTTCTAGCAGAAGTTAACCGATGATACGGTCGACAATAATGTCACTTGCTTCATTTTTATGCGCCTCTTCGACTATTTGAGACTTAATTCCCAAGTCAGTCATTCCCAAGTGTTACTTCTTAGTGGCACTCATATCATTGAAGCTTAACTAGGAGCAGGTCCCAATGTGTTAAGAAAGAATGTTAACTGCGCTATAACTTTTACGTTTTAAGTGATGATACGTTTTTAATGATTTGACAAGATTCGTTTTTGAGATAGTAACGATGGAACTGGTGGCCGTCAAAGGCTAGCAATTTTGTTATGAAATGAGTTAAATGTTATGTAAGTTGCCATACGCTAACTTTATGTGAATGTTTCTTGATATAACAGCTGTTATACGGGTTTTTGTTAATTTCTCCCAATCCTCTATCAGTGCTTCTTTCAGTTCACGAAGCATAATAGGAGGGGAATTTCGCTGGCGTACACGTCGTCCCAGATCGTCCCAGGCATGCTCGATAGGGTTCAAGTCTGGGCTGCGTGCTGGCCACTCTATGCGTATGACAGCGACATCTTCAAGGTAGTCAAACACTGTATATATATATAGATGGAAATCTTGCCCAAATTTACTAAAAATGGGCCAACATCCCTACTTAAGATTTAAGATTTCATTCACCTATCTCCCTGTAGTTGAAATTGCATTTTCTATCACCACTAGCACGGTGCGGCTTTTGGAAGAGAACAGCCGATCTATTCTGTAAAAATCTCACCGTCAAAACTTAGGTGAACTGAGCTGACATTCCACCTGATGCTAGGGATGCTGTTCTCGCTGTATAACGCTGTCTACGCCCGTCTTCAAGCATTGTCAGAATTCTGGTACACTCTTCAGGGTTTGGTGGCATGTTTTTAATTGAATTTGATCACAATAATGAATTTCTGCGCAAGAAATGCCATATTTATAAACAGAAACAAAAGTAAAACTTAGGGCATCACATTTGTTAAAATTTAAAAAATCGTCTAAGTATATTGTTTATGGTTTTTAATACAATAACACAAAGGAATAATAAGGTTTTACTTCTTCCTATACATGTATTGATATAAACTATAATTATTTAGTATTTATTTACGATTACGATTATTTATATATTATTAACGATTGCTCAAATATGTATTTTAAAGGTTATCGCATTTTTTTATAACCGACCCGCTTTCTGTGCGGCCCAGTGTTAGTACATTTTTAAACCTTATAAAAACACTACAAAGCGAAAAATAACTTTAATTTTGGAAATCAGTGGCAAGAAACCAAAATACAAAACCAAAGACACCCACTTCCTAAATAATTAAAGTTATTTTTAAGTAGTATAATTTAAACTTTTTCCACACATTTGCTCAAAAAATGCATTTACGAAGCCTGTATAAATTGTTCGAAAGTTAAAAATTACGCACCTTATAACGGAACGGGCGGTAAAATAGGTACTCTCACCTAAGTACATGTTTTACCGCCCCCTTCGTTGTATAGCGCCGTGCGTACTGTTTACGGTATTTTTACCATAAAAAAATTATATAAGAATTCCACCAAGGAGTTTCAAATTACGAGAATAAATAAGCTGAATGATCGAACCTCCTTGGAAGCCCTTTTGCTTGTTTATCTCACTTTAGTATTAAAGAGAAAATGAGACGAAAGATGCTTTTCGACTCGACTACTATTGCGATTCTAATTTTCACCACGCGCACGTAGCGCCATGTTCATATTAGAAACGTCAGAGATTGTTAATGTTGCGACTTTCTGACTGATATTTTTATTAAACAAAAGTTTGTTTTACTACCTATTGTACTGTTTTCTCGCAAATGTGTTGAAAAACGTTGTATGACACACGCGCGGAAATTGGTATTTACAAACTCGTGACTATGGTAAGCCCTCGACTTCATTCGTCTACTCGTTTGTAAAAACTAACTTACCGCACTAGTATCATAAATAACTATTTCAGTTATGTGTGTAGGTTGGTAATACTGAATGCAAATTATTGTTTGAGTGTCGCTGTTTTAGGGTAAACACGGAGTAGAGTTATGACTTCGAAAAATGTATGGTTAATGTTAAGGTCTTAACTTTGCTCCGCGTTTAATAATAAGGGGTAAGAGACGAGAGACGATACTACACCGAGGTGACACTGCCCTATTTCCCTAGTAAGGTACAGACGCCAGCACATCAAGCTACTACAATCTGTCAAATTTCTTTAATAGATTTTCAACTTTATCGCTAAAGCATTAAGGTTCAAGGTTGATTGGGAAAATTTGACAGTTTCGGGTAGCTTGACCTGCTGGCGTCTGTACCTACAGGTTTCAGAGCCCGGGTTAGGGCCCACGCTAGCTGTTATTGATTAAATCGGTAAGATTTCTTTATATTAAATCTTAGCCCCTTATAATCTAAAAGCATAATAAACTAATATAATAACTATTCAATAAGACTGGAAAAGTCCTGTACATAACTACAACAAGAAATTTCAAAGTGTGGTAGATTTAAGGGGGATTTGTCAATGTAGTCGCGAATTTCATCTTTTGTTACGTTTTATGCAAATTGCAGCGCTGTTTTAGGTTGTACGTTGATCAAAGTTCAAAATGCGGCATTACTAATTTATAATAATTTTGTTCAGTAAACAACGTACCTAAAATAGCGCCGAAATTGCAAAAAAACGTAATGATTTTGAATTTCCCGGGCTACATTGAAGTAATCACCGTATTGGAAAGTTAACAAGTAAAATATTATTTTAACTATTATTATCTTCTCGAGCTTATAATACCCTGGTAAATACCCTCATAAAAAAATATAGTATTTATAAAATTTTTAAGAATAAAATGAATATTGCCCTTTACTGCCTTATCTCCTTGCGTTCCATGCTGTACTAGTATCTACAGCGCCACTTTACGTCCTAGGTGGTGTTGGCGATACCAAAACTACGATTAAATGAATCGGAAAACTGATGAAAATGGTAGATACGATTTTTATTGCAACTCTTTGAATGACAGTCTGTAATGTAAACAATGGGTTTTGTGGTTCTATTCTATTTTACTGACACATTTTTTGTTTGTCAACATTGTAGTGCTTTTTTTTTTGAGGGTTAGAAATTGTTAAATAACTTCACCCGCTCTGGGCGGAGCGGGAGGGCCTGTCAGACTCTTACTGACTAAAACCCACCCGTGTTCCTTCAGTCTGTTGCCTGTGCCGTTACCCTTTCGGGCTTTCCCGCAACAACATTGTAGTGTTGCGACCTTGTTCCAATACACAAAGTAACGCAGAATTTAATACATCGAGTGGAGGGAAGGTCTTTTATTCAGCAGAGGGCCAACACATAATGCAAATAATTTCTCTGAGAAATATATCTGAATATTTTTCTGAGATCGGAATGACCTACACTTAAAAATCATACTCACAAAGAAAGTTTTAGCAGCTTTGAAAATCAAAAATTACAGTCATGGAGAACATTAAAAACAACTCTGGCATACATTTTAACACGAGTCGATTTTAAGTCACTTCTTGACCGAATTGCAAGGCGTTTATAATATTGTGTCTTATAGTTGGAATAAAATCTTAAAACTTTAGCATGGTGTCCACGTTTTTACATCATCTCATCTTTACGCAGGTCTGCTAGCAAAAGCCTAAGACATAAGCAGTACCTACCTTTTGTACTTATTCTTTTTCAAATCATATTATGATCTATTTCAGATAATATCCACAGTAGGCACTGAATATTTTTCATATTTAAGTTACCTTTATCTTTATTATTATTATTATTGTTTATACATAACATAATATCACGGCTGCTTCCCCCGAAAGGTTAAGCAGAGGAGTTATGTTTAATTCCCATGTAATAGGAAGTCAAAGCAAGCAGTCTATTGCCATAAACTGGGCACAAATCTTGACTCCAGGCTTGCAACAGAGTAATTCCTAGTGGAAAACCCAATTACACTTCACCCAACCAAGGTTACGATCAAAGTAAAACATACTTCGTAAGCTTGGTTGCCCTGCAGCACAAGTGCATTGGTAGCGTGATAGCGTCTGTATCAACAGTGCATCGGGTACTGTTGCAACACACCACTATCATGCACGAAAATGGGTATAAAACATCTCCTTGTGATTCATACAATCCTAATATCCTACTCTTGTACTGGAATGTCATTTTGATTATTGAACATGCGCATTACGCGAATGGTCACGTGGACTGCTACTATATTTTCTATAGGTATATCTACTACCACGTGCTTTTGTAGTCTGGCGTCCTAGTGTATCGCCTTGTGATGGCGACCCTGTCTAAGGTTATTTATTTATAGAATGTGACTGGGTCTAGGTCGATAGGTCATTCATTTGTATGTCAGTGTCAGAGTTCAACCGGTAGAGTAAAAAGCATCGCGTTTGTACCAATGACTAAAGGTTTGTACTCAAGCGTATGTTAAATGCTGAGTTTTACTAAATATTTAGTAATAGTCTAAGATCCGATTAGAGACGATTTTCACCTTTTCTATCAAATTGAGTATGTTAAAAAATATATCGCGAGTGGGTTGGCTAAAAATTCCTGACCAGACTATGATTTATAAAAAATTCAAAATGACTTTTTTGAGACATTGCACTCATTAGTATAACGAATAAATTTAATACCAATCGAAATTGTGAAGCCGATAGAATATAAAAACGCTGGGTTGCACATTTTTTCCTGGCGTAACTAACGGTAGGCAGGTAAATAGGACGTCGATACTAGTAATTTACACCCATTCTTTTACCAAAATAAGCGGTACCTCATAGCGAACACGATGACAAAAATCTGGTTTGAATGACGGTTGGGGAAATTTGAAAAGCGAAATTTTTGTGAGAATGACAATGTGGGAATAAATATTAATATTATTAATAAAATAAACCAAATAAATATATATAACATTATATGTGATATACATTATATAAACGTTCTTCTAAATAAAAATTTGGTAGCAATATAAATAAATAAATATGAGACAACATTCACACAAGGTCTTCAGGTCCCGAACGAGGTAGAGCCTGTACTACAGTAACCTTATGACTGATATACATACATAAATACATATTCACACCCAGACTCAGGTCAAACAGACATGTTCATGCACACAAATGTTTGACTTGTCCGGGGATTGAACCCGGGACCAGCGGCTCAGAAGGTAGGGTCGCGGTCGCTACCAACTGAAACAACCGGTCAGTCACTTATACATTCAGTCAAAAAAGTATCGGGAATGGATGATTTGTTTATGGTTCCAAATTCAAATTTTTGTTTTTTTGTAGTTGTTAGATTGGCACAACTGTTTTCCATTTTGGCGCGGAGTTTGAGTTGTATCTGTTATTTATATTAAATACAGTGCTGGTTTTAGTAATATCATATATAGTGTGTATTGCGAATTTCATAATGGACAAAAATATCGAACAAAGAGTTTGTCTTAAATTTTGCATCGCCAATGGAATTTCGTGTTCGGAGTCACTGAAAATGTTACAGAAGGCTTACGGTGAATCGACTTTATCAAAAACTCGTGCTTATGAGTGGTTCAAAGCGTTCAAAAGCGGTCGAGATGTGATGGAAGATTTGCCTCGCTCTGGTAGGCCGTCAACGTCTGTCTGCAACTGAAGTTAACATCGCAAAAGTGAAGGAAATAGTGACAGAAAATCCCCATTCAACTCTGAGAGAGATAGCCGCCGAACTTTCTGTATCTCACGAGTCGATCCGTACCATTTTAACTAATCATTTGGGTATGAAACATGTTGCTGCTCGGCTAGTCCCAAAAGATCTGAATTTTCTCCAAAAACTCAATCGCATGAAAGTCGCTGAGGACATGCTAGAACGAGTCAGTTCGGACCCAACATTCATGAAACGCATTGTTACTGGTGACGAGACGTGGGTTTACGAGTTTGACATGCAAACTAGTCAACAAGCTTCGGAGTGGCGCCTTCCAACTGAACCGAAACCGAAAAAACCACGCCAAAGTCGATCAAAAGTCAAAGTCATGTTGACTGTTTTCTTTGACTATCGCGGTGTTGTGCACTCTGAATTCTTACCGGAAGGTCTAACGGTAAATAAAGAATATTATTTGAGCGTTATGCGGCGTTTAAGACAGCAAATTCGACGAAAAAGGCCAGATTTGTGGAAAGAAAATTCTTGGATTTTGCACCACGACAATGCGCCTTCGCACAAGGCTATCATTGTGAACGAATTTTTAACCAAACACTCAACAAATACCATCCAGCAACCACCATATTCACCAGATATGGCTCCTGCTGACTTTTTTCTTTTTTCTAAACTCAAATTACCACTTCGTGGCACCCGTTTTCAATCGATAGAAGACATAAAGGAGAATTCGCGGCGAGAACTGAACTCAATTCCGGAAGCAGCGTTTAAAAAATGTTTTGATGAATGGATTATTCGTTGGCGCAAGTGTATCGTTTCTAAAGGAGCATACTTTGAAGGTGATAAAATAAATTTGGATGAATAACAGACATTTTGTGTATTATTGATCTTTTCCCGGTACTTTCTTGACAGAGTAGTATACTTATCTTGTTTTTTTGGAATCAGAATCAGAACTTTATTTGCTATAAATGTAGGTACAGATTGGAGAAGAGAGTAACTTTCGCGATATATTTTTAATATACTAATTACTAATAACCATCGTTATTTTTAAATGCTTTATGCACCTCTAAGGATACTGCGGCCTCAGCGGCCTCTGCGGCCTACCCAAATGTCCTTTCTTTGGTATTGTTCGTCGAATCGTTGAGCTCCTGAAGTTCTGAGTTGAGCTGCACGGTTACTGACAAATGCGTGCACTGACTGGACAGGTCCTCTTAATCTGCGTGGTTCTTTCCTCAGAAGACCATTTCAGACACCAATCTACATGGTCCTCAAAGATTATGTCCGAACTTTTATATACACATTGACATTGATGAATTTTATACATACAATGACATGAGTATTTACTTTGTAAAATATTATATTATTTTAATTAGTGTGTATGTGAAGATTATGTGGTTTATTACTTTTTTTTTTTTATTTCTTAGTTAGTTTCACGATCTGGCAGCTTGAGTAATTTATGCGGCCTCCCCAAATGTCCTTTCTTTGGTATTGTTCGTCGAATCGTTGTGCTCCTTAAGTTCTGAGTTGAGCGGCAAGATTACTGACAAATGCGTGCACTGACTGGACAGGTCCGCTAAGTCTGTATGGTTTTTCCTCAAAAGACCGTTTCGGACACCAATCTACATGGTCTTCACATGATCTGACCAAGATTATGTCTGGACTCTAAAAGAGACTGTGACCTCTGAGTTTGTTTCGGCCTTTCTTCTCAGAGTAGTCAGATAGGAAACGCCGACCTCATCTAGTTTTTAAAATATGATTGACGTGTAAAAGTGTTTGTACAAACCTACTTACAGAAATAAAATCATTTATCATTTACAAAAATAATTTTATCTACACTCATGCTATAAATCCTTTAGAAAAGTTTCTGAAACAGTTAGCTTATTGCCAACATTAAAACAACCAGTGTCATAGTAACCATATTATCATCCAAACGAATGTTCTAATGTTGTACTAAATTTCACTATGCAACTCGAACTCGATCCCTTCCTTACTCATTAAACAGCCACATTCTGACTACTCAATTTAATGCCCCTTATTATAATAAATAACTTTAAAAGTATTACGTTTTTCGACCTATTTCAAACAGGTTTATTTGCAATTTATAAAACCAGACTGCTTTATTGGTCGAATGGTCCCAAATGTGACGGGTTCGATGCCTAGGTCTGTGTAAAATTGTGTTCACAATACAGTTCTCCCTGCCCTTTTTGGAAAAAAAGAAAAATCTTATCTATGTACACATAGATAGGTATAATCAACCTATAGATGTTGTCATGTCACCACCGCTACTGAAGAATAAACATCGTCTCATTACGTGAAAGAGAATCGTGCAAGTGCCACCCTCAACGTGTGTGTTGTGTTTACGACTAAGTATAGCATAATATCGATTTGTCACTAAAATAATATACTCATAATTACAAATTGCCAACAGTACGCGTGACCGACATTTGCGATACGTCATAAAAGAGTGAAACGGAACGAGCCGTTGACTTTATTCTAAAGGGGAATAGAAAATGCCTCAGACTAAGGAAAAGAGTCTGAGGAAAAGGCAGAATGATAGATTAATTAATTTTAACTTCTTTATGTTCATGCATTCCTGGTGAAGTCACGAAACTTTTCGACGGCGTTTGAGTTCTTCTTGTTCTGCACCAGAACAAGAAGAACTCAAACGCCGTCTGACTATACAGCCATCGGATCGAAATATTCATATTTTGAGGGACCACAAGGAACATCAACATCATTAAGTAATCGGTTTCTCAAAAACTGCCAACTAGTCTTAGGGTTCAAAGCTGTTGTAATAGGTCAAGGTCAAAAGACTGAGAGAATACCTAGTGGGTATCAGTTAACGACACGGGTGCATTTCAGGGGTTACCAAAAATGACAGCGCGTTTCAAATTGGCTGTTAAAATCCTCGCTAGTAGGTATAGAGGCCAGTATCTCATGTCCAACTCTAACGAAAACGACCGGGGTTTATCACTCGACACTCACGACCAACTTGATGTCATGAAGGTACTCAGGCGTACAACAAACTCACGCATACCAAAACAAAACAGCAGCAGTTTTCTTTTACGGGAACCTGTCAGCCCTGTTACTGGTGATACCACCTTTAACAGTGATTAAGGCATTACGATTCTTCTCTTTTGTCATTTAGTTTGATCACTTTTCATCAGCGACCATCTGGCATTTTACCATGATTCACACACAAACCATTTTTTTGCCATGTGCAGACATAGCACCAGAGGCATGATTTCCAATCCTGATGTCCGTCCACCGTGTACGATGCACAACGCAAAATTCTAGGGCTTCGCAGCGAAGCCCTCCCTAGGAAATACAAAATCAACGACACGATCACACGAAGCGAAGTCCTCGCGTCGTTGATTTTGTATTTTAACGCAAGCGCATTGGTAAGCAGTCGACGTGTTGGACGGCCTCTTCCTTTATTTAAATCTACTGCTGCTTCATGGGCTCGTAGTACCACTCTACCATTATAAAACAACTTTGTTCCAGTGCACAACGCTAATTACGACGGGGGCTATCAGCATGCGTTACCACCATACATACCCGCGATATTTAAAGTTTCTATCGGTTTGCGTAAATTGGAGCTGATGAATTTGTTTATTTAGAGGCGCTTATCTCTGGAACTACTGGTTGGATTTAAAAAAATGTTTTGATTAATCTAAATCTTGCGTGATTAAGCTTTACTGTTGTGTTTTGACGATAGCGAATAACATCACAGTATTTGGTATGAATGAAGTGTACGTGATTATTGATTTATGATTAGGCTTAACTTATAAACAATATTTTATTTTCACATCTTCTAACATACGCCCAAGGTCCTCTGTAGTACTTTATACAAGAAACCACTGTAAGTATATTATAGCACGATGCGATCATATTAATTTAAACTCTTCAAAGGTGTGCTGTCCTGGTAGTTTATTAACGTTCGCGCGGGCGTTGGGAGGGATCTCAGGACCTTATGCTAGGGTTGCTTTAATCTGGGCGTAGTCGTGATTTTGATTGGTTATGAAGGTCAGCGGGGGTGTTTCATCTAATTTGACTCGGTAAAGTTTAAAAACAAAATGCAATAAAAAAGAAATATTATAATAAAGTGAAGCCTCCTTTTGCAAAAATGCAGTTTTACTTTACATTAAAATTGGCTACGTGATTAGAACGAACTTCTCGCATGCAATGAATCCCGATTGTTTAATTATCAAACATAAATAATGAGTTTTACCTCAATATCCTCCTTATTAGGCAGCAGAGGTGCTTCCAAAATGTTCTTCAAGCAAAAGTCTTCGTTGTCCAACTCGAAGTTGTATTTGGTGACTTCCATAATCCGTTGCCAATGGCGCGGCTTCATCGCTTTGTTGGCCATCAGCTCCAAGAGTGGGCACATGTCGTTGAAGTCATCTATGGTTTTCTTAAGAGCGAAGAATGCAGGCCATTCTTTGAGCCTGCGAAAGAAGGTTGAAGATTTTAGTTGATATGAATTTTATAATGTAGGTACGTAAATGTACTTTTCAACTTTTTTAAGGTTTACCAACGACTGTAACCAGTGTGTCTGAGTGTGTGAATCAGGTTTTAGTGGTAAGTAACATTTCTCCTTACCCTTTTGGCAATTTTCTGCATCTATTCTGGAACTCCATAAGCTCATTGTTGATCTCTTCAATGTTCACTTCTCCCCAAGGAATATCATAATAACTGCTGACCCTGTCTATGACGTCATTATATAGTTTGTACAGCTTCTGTAGAAGATTCAGTTCTTTTCTAATCTGGGCAAGTTCCGGATACTCAGTGTGGGGTAGGCCGAAAAGCTCCTCACCATTTTGGTACGTTTGAAGCTTTCGCCACATACCATCGAAGCGGTTCTAAGAAAATAAAAATATGTGTGACAGTTTCATTTACAAGTAACAAGTTGTTAAAATAATAACATGAAAAACTGTAGGGTTCTGAACCTGGAATAATATCAGCCTATCAGAAGCCTCTCTAGGACTCAACCCTGGTTGCATAGGACCCGCATATCGGTACTCATGGACATACTCCGAATTGTCTTCTCTAAACCTGTCCAGGTTACTGTTGAGATCGGCTTCCAGCTGCGGCTGCATCTTTAGCAGCGTGAAGTGTGAAGCCAAGGCCCTGGCTTGCAGCTGCTGCCAGGTGTAGCGGAGATTGTCCACTTGTTCTATGTCTTCTTTGCTGACTGGTAACTCGTAACGGGTTATAATGTTGAATGCTTCCTGTAATTATTGTTTGTTTGCATAATCTGAATGATTTGATGAGAAAACATAACTACAAAGAACTTTGTACCTCGAAAAAGTAAGATTTATGAAAATAATGTAGGTACATTTGAGAAATAAACAGTACTTTTCGGAAACGAAAAACAAATCTGTGACATCTGTTTTATTCCTACTACGTACATAACAATATTCAGGGTTATTTGTAATACGAGTACGTCGGCAATCCATTAAGGGGATGTAGGGAGGTCATTTGCGAATTACCCCTTATGACCTCTATGCAAATGTCCACCATTTTCCAGTAAATTTAATTTTATATTTTTTGAAGATATCTGGTATCTTATTGTATCTCGTTGGATAACTGAGAAGTTCTACATATTTTTGGAATGTTCTGTCAACAAAAACGAAATCAACCATTTTAGTCAAATAACCTGCTCAAAATTATGAAAATTGTGTACTCTGATTTAAAAAATATTAAAGATAATTTTCATTTCATGGTTGATTATCATGTATTGAAGTAGAAGCAGATAATAATAATTTTTAAACCATGCATTATTTTTTTATAAAATTTCAAAGTTGTATACCGCCATAAATATATAAAATAAAATGTCTAATCACTCGGAAATGGTTGAAATTTGTATAGGGGTTATTAAGGGTAACAGTTGGTTGACATTTGGTTGCATATGACCCCCTCTATCTCTTTAATGGATTGCTGACATATTACCAATAACTTTGTATAAACTCTATCCTAGTGGTAAGGATTATTTTTTATAGAATTTACCTCAACTGGATCGATTCTAAGTTCCATATCGACTTCTTGCTCTCTGATTTTCTTGAGGGTCTCCATGACAGTTCTGACATCATCCAGGTCTCTGATAGGCCTCTCTAACTTGCGCTCTAAGTCATTCATGATGGCGTAAACATAGTCCATCTCGCGCTTGTACTTCTTGCGCATTGCCTGACTTATTCTGTGCGTACCATCTAATAAATGGATTTAATTCAGAATTAACTTCAAAAGACAACGATATTATTGTGTTGTGTATATTTAAGTAATACTAAACTGGCTCATTTGTAAATAAAGTGCACGTGGCAGAGTGCCCCCGTTTCATAAAAATAATATATATATAATTGCAGGTTAAGATAAGGATGTTAAGGCAAATAAAAACAAACTAAATTGATAAAAGTTTGATAATACGGGAGGGTTTTTAGATCAAAGTAGGTACGGACCCCATAGACATTACATATTCTCACTTTTAAGTTCTGTAGTCAACCCCAGCTTCAATTTCTCAGTAGAAACAGCTAGACAGTTTCCAATTATCAGAACATCAGGTTCAAGCTCAAGCTTAGATTCGAGCTCACTGTGTCTCTTCAGAGACACTTCAAAGTCGTTCAGGTTCCAGGCAAGCAACTGTCGCAGAGTCTTCTCGCATTTCCATAAGTAATGGTATGGTCGCCAGCGTTTTACTAAAGTGTTTACTTCCTAGAAAATTGTGGGACTTTATTGTGAAGGTAAAATAGTACTTCTTTCTTTTTAATTACTTCACGTTCAGGCCCGATGCTCGAAAATCAACCAGATACACTATATACATGAATATTTAGCATAACATTTTTAAGAAACTACTTATAGTGCAATGGCTACTTTTTGAGCATAATCAAAGACAGCTGATTACTAAATCAACTTACGGTTTTAACATTAGCTGAGCACATTGACAGTAACGTCAGTGTTTTAACAATCTCCTTATTCTCCATAATGGAGGGGTAAAAATTCTTCTGTTGATATGGAAATTGTGGCTTCTCTTCCGACTCCAGTCTATAATGTTTCTTCCTCTTCATCTTGGCCATGTCGACCATCTTTGTAGACTTCTGGGTAGGGTTCGCGGGGGCCGTGACTGATTGGACCTGTTCGTCAAGCTTGGTAACAACGTCTAACAACGGGTTCGACGGAGGACGAGCGATTTTCTTCCAGCTTACCTATTCACATCAAAGCCAGGACGCGAAGCATATTCACAGCATAACAGAAATAATTTAGCCACATCGAGTGCCAGCAAATCAACGTATAATGCAAAAGCACATAGTTTGCAGACAAAAACACAGTCAAATCCACATTGTGCACAGTGAGACAAACGACACAAGACAATTAACATCACAAGTAGGAAGGGAGAAAAAAGTCTCATTAGTTTACTCTTTTGTACCTTGAAATAGAAAGCTGCAAAACTTATTACAAATGAAATTTACTATTTAGCCTACTTATTTACCCATAATAATCAGGTCTTACAAAACTTAAAAACATTGAGAATGGAAATTTAAAATTGCTTTTTGTTATTTATACATATTGCTATTTTTTTTAAATTACTATGCTAAGGAAAACGTTAGAATAAATAATAAAAAGAAAATCCAACATCACAATAATTTCTGCATTACCTACAACTTTAACTCAAGAAATATTCCCAATCATACCCTCGATGTTTTTCCTCCTGTCCACTGAGCGACGCCCTTCGACAGTCCGGATATGTGTTTGCCTGCTAATAACAGCACCTCTTGAATTTCGTCAAGAGTAGGAGTCACTGACACGTTAGGTATCATCAGTGATGCTTGAAGAAGGAAGATTGGTTTCTTTTGCGTATCTGTAAAATGTTGTAAAACCGAGTCTAAGTGATCTACACGAGAGGCGATACATAAATGTTCATTTATCGTACCCTTACTGGGCGACCAATCCTGTACCTGTGGTGTTCTGCTGTCTGGCATTTTTTTTTATTTACCTTTTGTTCGCTTATGTTTTAAGTACTTAATTCGTTCCGATACACGAGTAACTAAATAAACTATGACATAACAGATAATTACAACAGATTTTGACAATTTCTGTCTTACCTAAGTTGCATTAACCTTGCATTAAAAAAAATTGAGGTGCTACCAATGACACCAAATCTATAATTATAAATAGTTAATACGTATCGATTTTGCATTTAAAATGTATGTTGCATTTGAATGATTCGCCGCGAAGGACCATGACGTACTTTTTGTATTAAAGCTAAGAACGTTTTGTCGCTAATAAGACGCCAAAATTTTAATACTTGAACAGTCTACTCATTTCATAGTATGGGGATGAAGCTCAAGTGCAGACATAGGAGTTTTGATGCATGACTACGTTTTGTATAGAATGAACACTCGAGATTTGTATTCATGATTTTATTGATTATTCAAAATATTTGTTACGGTCGGGAATCATAACCTGAAAATTGCAAAAAACGTATCGAAAATTTTAATATCACGGACTATTCTGTGTGGTGCTTTTGCCTTAACGTTCCCCTGTGATTTTCTCCAATTTACAATTTTCCAATTTACCTCAAACAGACGAATATATCAACGAAATACTAGAGCCGCATGAAAGTGAAGGACAGCCATTTTGCGCCGAATTCAATAATGCTGCGTTATCACTCTTTCACAGCAGTCCATCCTTTTTCCATTTGGGCGTGGCTAGGGGGGCGTGATATTAACCGCCCCCGATCAGGCACTTTCTGATCTAAATTACTAGGAAACCATGAATATCAAAGAGCTACTGAGTAATGACATGTCAAGCGTAGCCCCAACCATGGACTTATTTATACAAATGGCCCCAACGGACCGCGGGTCTTCATCAGTTGACCTGGGACTTCGGCCTCCGAGCGTTGTCCTGGCTCAACAACCGGCACTGGCTCGACATTAAGGCGCAAAACTGACAGAGAAAGTCAAGACGTGGACGTCTTCGTATTCATTTACATCTTCAATCTTCATCATCATAACCCAATCCTAGGCAAAAATTGGCCCTGGTTCAAGCCATGGTCCGGGGCGAGGGGGAGTGGGAGGCAGTCACCTCCTTCTGCGAAGCAGTCATGCTAGCGAAGGAGGTGGTGGGACGGGAGAGGGAGAGAGTCTCCCGTCCAAGCCGCCGCGGTGGACGCTCCGGGCGTCGGGAGCCGCGTGACGACTCCCGGCCACCGTAGGCGCGGGCCTGCGGGCGGTGAGTAATGGGTAGCTCACCGTCCGATCAGGACCAGGCCCGCGCTGGACGGCGCGTACGTATTCCACGCGCGCCTCAAAGAGATGTCAGCATCGAAGAGGGGGCCCACTAGGGCCCAAGCCTGCCGGGAAAGCGGGATCATCCGAAAGGGGTACCGCTGACCCGGAACATAAAGGGCCAAGGAAGGAACACGGGTGGGTTTTAGCCAGTAAGAGTCTGACACTCCCTTCCGCTCCACCCAGAGCGGGAGGAGTCATTTGATGATTTCCCATCCTCAAAAAAAAAAAAAAAAATCCTAGGCAATTTCCCGATCTCTCTACTGCTAGTTTATAGCTTCTCCTCGTATAATCCACGCTTTCATGATATTGATACCAGCTGTAATAGTCTAATGAGTAAGTATGATTAAGTCCATACCATGGACTCCATGGTATGATGACATGTTTTAGGATAATAGACACACGAGCCACGTGGTTTGGTATCCACGTGTACTGTGCCCTAAGTACGCTTGCGTGAAAACAAACTCAGCGCGAATGCCATGCTTGACAGCTTGATACTAGGAACCTATAAAGTAAAGTGACAATTTTTTTACATTAACCTACCTACATTGAAATGTATTTGTTAGACTTTTTATTTTGTACGGTATTTACAAAATAAAATTATATATTTTTTAAACTCTTATCAACTTTTCAGTCTTACCTTTTATTGCAGCTGCTGCTGGTGAGGGTGTTATGGGAATGGATTTCCTACCCATTCCTCTAACACTCTCACCCTCGGCTCGGTCTGTTATTTATTTGTATAAATCTGGCACGTGGTGTTCGGTCCACGTGCAGAGCTACTTATTGCGCATGCGTGGGAAATACTACATCGGGGCAAATACGATCTTCAATACTAGGAGCCTGTAGGATGATCAACAATCATAAAGAGTACTGAATCCATTGATTAATGAACGCAACAAGCAACAGAGTGGAATTAAATATATACCTACCTACCTACATTTGCACATAAGATCAAAGCCTTTCATTGACACTTTGATTTCAGTCATTGTCTTGAAATTACGAGATGTATTATTATCATTCTACTGCCCTAGTCCCAATTTTTTTGTGGTTGCGCCGATCCCCTGTGTGTATTTTTCTTCCATACTTCTCCATTAGTCGTCATGTTCTAAACTAATTGTATATAAGATCCGCCCTTGCTCCGCACAGGTGTAATCTACTCATGTTGCGACATGTCAAAAAATCAAGATTTTTGTGCTTTTTAGTAGTTAAATATAAACCTCCCAGAATAAGTTTTGTAAATCATCATTTACAAAATTTATACCGGCGCACCATTACGCCATTGTTATTTATTATCGTGAAAACCGAATCACAATACGTTGCGCAGCTTAGACGACCAACGCGGTCACACAAGACTTTATTTATAATATGTATATGCTGTTGGTGTACTTATTAAATATACAAATATATCTCAGTAGTCCGCCCCTTTCTAGCCATAATCATCTTTCACACAGTCCGTCCATCATATATATCGGTATTCCTACTCTCATACCTCACCCGCATACTCACAACTTTCCTCATGACATTTTCGACATTCCTCCGTAAGTCCGTACCACATGCCTATAACCGTGACAACCAATTTACACCCGACTTTTCAGTCAACGGTGCCTCCTTTAGACTTACTCTTGTAACTATACTCTTTTCTTATTATTTCCATTCGTGTAACACCACACATCCCTCCTAGCATTCTCATGTCAGCCTGCTGCAAGCAATAGTCATTCATTCATTCCTTTTCTGGCCCAACATTCTGATCCACACACAAGATGCAAACCTAAACGTGCGCTGCGAGACGTAGACTAGTGGCGGCTGCTGGTCTGTGTTGAGTTCAAGGCCATTGTCAGACAATAACCTGTGACCCAAATAGGCATTACTGCGCGTAGGAATCCCCCTACTGACCCCACGTAACAGACAGATATCTGCCAGGACAACATGACCGTGGAGGAAGTCTATTTAACTGACACACTGACCCGCATTTCAATTTGAGGTGTAGGAGACGCTGTTGATATTTTTCCGTTTCATTCCAGGTTAAATTCATGGCGGCTGGTGTTCTTTGTATATTATAATTTTTCACACAAATTTTAACTCGCAAACTCAGAAAATCACCAATTTTGGGGTCTCAAAAGGCGAGTTGGGTGAAACCACATGTTCAGTCGGTGCCATTTTTTTGGGTTCCGTACCCATAGGGACCCTACACTAAGTCTCCGCTGTCAGTCCGTCCTTCTGTCACAGGGCTGTATCTTTTGAACAGTAATAGGTAGACACTTGATAAAAATAAAGGGTGTCCTATACAAGAACCGCGTTTTTGACAAGTTTTATAAATATTTTACGGTGGAACGATACCAAATCATAACTAATCGAAGGTATCTACTTCTTAAACTGTTTCACCCATAACATTCATAACTTTCATCTTTTCGAAATGGGTTTTTTACTTATTAACTTTAGTAAAGTTATTGAACAACATAAAAAACAAAATATACAAAAGCGTACAAACTTTGATTTTGATAAAGGCAAATTCTAATTTTTAAACCAACTCACATAATATAGAGCGGTTTTCAACATCAAAAAATAAAACAAAATGAGTGCATTTTCCGAACGAGATTTTTTTTTAAACACTCAATAAATAATCAGATCTTGTTTAAATGGTCTAAACACTAACTATGTTTATTTACTCAACGTCGGCGTCGCATTCGCCAAGTACGAATCCGATATAACGTATTATATACATTTTATGTCCACGCGGGGAGCAAGCTGCCCCACGTGGCTTTCTTTACCCTTAATGCGCTTGCGTCAACCCTCAAAGTCCCGCAAAATCGACTCAAATACGATGCAAGATACTAAGAGCCCATAAACATTAAGAGCTCGAATCGGAAAATTACAGCAGTCGAAACGTATCAACTACCGCTGTAGCGTGACGCTTAACTCGCCTCTGTATTCATGACTTTAGGTTTGCAAATCGGATCCACGTTTAACCATATTGATTTTTCAACGCGCAGTCTCATTGATACTTCTCATGATGAAATGAAAGTGTGCCACTTTTTTTGTTGATTTCTTACAAATTATGACATAAATGTACGCAATAACACATGCAAAATATGCGTTAATAAATACTGAACAAGTACACATAAAAAAATGTCTGGGACATCATTTTATTACAGCAATATTTGTAAGGTTTTCAAGAAGTAGCAATCCAAAATGGCGCTTTTCAGGGGCACTTTGTAGTTTCATTTGCAAATATCTTACAAAATATGACACAAATGGTGTACAAGATAACACATGGTTTAGGCGTCATTAATCACTGGGTGGATTGCAATAGTTTTCTTTGAGCGTACTTATTTCCTTTCTTCGTAATTATTTTAACATTGAAAGTAGTGGAAATGAAATACACGAACGTGTGTATTTAATTATATAATAACAAACAACATTTTTTATTTGTTTGTTTCAGTGTACTAATACTCGTCAACAACCTTCACATAAAATTCGAGTATTTAATAATCAACTTGTATTGGATTTAGGTTTTTATTTGTATTTAGTCCTTCGCACGTTCTCTCTTAGCACATCTGACATTGGCAGAATTGTCGACATCGGCACCATTGCCATAGATTAAAAATAGATTAGAAGTTATTAGGTAATGAATATAAAAATAAAAAAAATACTTGTTCCGTACCATTAAGATTAAGAAGATTTAACTACATGGTTATTGTGCTCTTTTAAAGTAATACTTGATACTAACTACTGACTTGATAGTATCCAACGAACTGCCGCAATATCCACTCGTCGAGCTACCTTGTTATATACTGCCTTCTTCCTACTCAAATGATGTTGATGAAATGTATTATTATAACAAAATGGTTATATGTAATCTTTTACCTTCAGCATTTATGTCTGAACTAAATTGTTTGATAATGACGTCAAGAGTCCTTCTGGTAACCTTGATGAGTACGTCCACAACTTTTCTGCTATAGTAGCGGCGCATCTCACTGACTGCGTTTTTCACCATTTCCTGAAAATTAGAAAAAAAAATGTTGTAATACACTCGCCAAACATAGCATCACGCCCGTATTGCCCGAATGGTTGGGCAGAAGCATATATTGTAAAAGTACATTATGATATAAGTGCGGTAAGTTGAAAATTACAGCCGAGGCGATTTTGCTAGCCCAAGCCGTAGGCGAGGGCTACAAGAAAGCAGAGGCTGTAATTATCAAAGCGCACGTAAAATAAATAAAACTGGGACTTTCTTATACGAATAAATCTTTAATCACTTGTTAAAGCAGTTAGAAAATTTTTAACAATTTGTAAAATTTATTATTACGTTACCAGTTGGCATTTTTAATGTTGTCAAGTTATTATTACTTATTAGTTACAATTATTTCACCAGTCTCTCTCTCTCACTCTCTTGAGTGAAAATAGGAGAAACGAGACCACAGAGTTCAGTTTGCAGTCGGTGGCGGCGTGCTACAGATAAATGGTTGTAATTTATTGACAAAATTAATTAAATTACAGAATTAAATGTTTATCTATATCTATAAAAATAAATGCCACTTTTCGTTGTGATTTTATAACTCAAGAACGGATGGACCGATTTTGCTAATTCTTTTTTTAGAATATTCCTTGGAGTACGAGGATGGTTAATACGGAAAGAAAAAAAAATATGTTTGGCGGTACGAAGTTCGCGGGGTCAGCTAGTTTTTTATATTTATCTCCCAAAGTTAATCTATATCTATAAAAATCAATGCCCCTTTTCGTTGAAATTTTCTCAAGAACGGATGGACCGATTTTGCTAATGTTTTTTTTAGAATATTCCTTGAAGTACGAAGAGAAAAATTCAAAAAAAAAATTGGCGGTACGAAGTTCGCGGGGTCAGCTAGTTTTTTATATTTATCTCCCAAAGTCAATTTTATTCATAAAATATTGACCACTTTTCTGACATAAAAACTCTTTGCTAAGATTTAAAAAAAGTACCGTTAGACGCAGAATCTTGATAAACCGTACGTTTTAACTTATAAAAAAGAAACTCGTGCGTTTTACATTACAATAACGCACAAGTACGTATTGACCTACATTACGAAATTGAAATTGGTGAAATAAGAGACCCTTTACGAGAAAATGTGTTATAAATTACATAATTATATAATACACCCACATTTCACCAGTTATGTCTTAAGTCCCATATAATAGGGCCTACTTTTATGAACCGGGTGCAAATTCCTGACTTGGATCTAGAATGCTACTGAGAAATTCCTGATGAAATTTATGTCATTTAATTATTTAAAATATTTTTTATAGGAAAGTTTAAACATTGTTTTGAAAGTTCGAGCGGGCATGCCGTAAATATTTATTAGTTGGAAGTTATACTACAGGATCGTTCTACCGGGACAACAAATAGCCATGTTATGCCTAAGTATCATTAGCTATTTGCCAGTGAAAGTCCTGTCAAAATCGGTCCCGCCGCGCGCCGTTTCGGAGATTAGCCGAAATAAACAGACAGACAGTCGAAAAATTTTAAACTATATTTTTATTATAAGTATCGTTTTCATAATTATGTACCTATTTAGTAAAAAGCTGTTATTTCGACATTACTAAGAAACACTTCAATTTTATTTATTTGTATAGATCATTGCACGAACTGTTAAAGCGCTGTTAAAGCTTCTAATATATTTTTTATGGTAACTTTAATTTCCATCAGCCGTATTGTCAGCGGACTTCGCGAACTTCACGCGGTTGCATCGTTGCCATAGAAACCGCATTGGCGTCTTGACACGTGCTATGGAGAAAGTATTGATCCAGTCAGACCGTAAAATATTTCAACACCAGGTTCTCATAAATGAAGGAGAGGTTTACAGGAATATTATTTTCGAGGTCGTAGAGTCGCGTGTTGCCGTAAACAGCGTTTGTAGGTGTATATAACGCTACCCTTATGATATCAGACGGCCACAAGCTTCGGTTGCTATATTGTTATGTACTAAGTCTTGTTTTTTTGCGTAGAAATATAGAAATAATTGTTTTTTCATCGATGGCAATAAAACAATACTAAATCCCTAATAGAGGTCTTCTATTACATACAATAATTTATAGACTACAAAAAGCAGACTTAATGCCTTTTATGGCGTTAATTGCTGATATTCAGCCGCTAAGACTGGACGCCAACTAATAAGACATGACGAATCGAAATAATTAGTGATAGGGCTCATAATAGGAGAGTACGGTAGGTACTTAATTACTTCTTAACCCCATAGAGAAAAGGCGTGCTTAAGTACATATTAAGCGGTGGGGTAGCCTAGCTACCTGCATGCTCTTCGACAGTCCACCAGCGGGCATGGACAGCAGCCGGTGAGGGCTCTCGAAGCACTCCCAGACCGCAGACCAATCCTGTTGACCGCTCGACGACGAGTCGTTGACGGTTGAGGTGGCCCCACTACCCGCTTGACTGTCATCTGTGGAAAATTTATGTTAATAGTAACTTATTAAGTCATAATGGTAGCCATTTATTTATCCATTCATCGTATTGCGGTTTAGTTAAAAGGTTTACAGACATAAATCGCACATACACAAATATCCAGACATTAAACAACAACCTACTTCTATAAATCAGTCGCTCAGGCTGCGTGCCGATCGTGCTTTCAATGTTAAAATAAACACTTTAAGGGGCTGACAACAGCTAAAGCGCGGTCACTGTCAGACTTCATAGAAAAGAAAGAGAAGCGCAATGACACAAAGCTGGTAATTTATTGCAAAATATGAAGCAATTCTCTATTTACAAAAAATCTATTGATTGGACAAAAAAATGTAATCCATCACAGCATGCAGTTTGGCATTTGACATTTTATGGTATATTTTTAATTATAATTGTTGATGAAAGGATAAACTGCTTTTAAAATCATTTAAGAGGTGGGTTTGAAGATTTTTTAATGCATTAATGTATATTTAATTATGTATTGAGTTCTTTATTAAAAAATACTTGAAAATATCATGTATTTTTTTCTTGATAAACTTATTTACGGTTTAAGAGATTTGAGAGCTTTAAAAAACCACCCTTTTGACCTTTTTCAAGAAATCTCCGCCTTAAAGAAGAAAACTCGAAAAGGATACTACTAGAAAATAATAAGCAAAATAAGAAAAAATATTGTTTAGGTCTTTGAATAAAAAATTAACTATTACAACTACCTACTAGTCTGACTTGTAAACAGAGCAAATGTTTAACCCCAGACGACAACACAGAACACAGGTTATAAGTATGACGCCTAGTCGGGTTCATTTCATATTGACATTCATTCATTCGTATGGTTTTCACAACAATTTGTGTTCAATACCCACTACACATAAGTACCTCTATTAAAATCGTAGCGAAGTCAAAACTGTACACTGTTTTTTTTTTCTCTTTTTTTAATACATGTTGCGAGGTCCAGGAAAGATTCTAATGCTGTGTTCTGTGCATGCACGTTATTTTGAGGAATTTATTTTTAAACAAAAATTAGAAGACTTGCCGTGACACCAACCCGCACTGGGTCCGCGTGGTGGATTGCAGTTCATTTCCAGTCACAGAGACGACATCGAAGTCGTTTCTTATCAATACTGTTTGTATAATTTTTACCTTTAGAAGTCAAGAATACGTAGATTTTGGTTTTGTTATATAGAGTTTTTCTTTTACATCCTTTAAAAGTCACAGATTCATATGAAATAAAATTGAACTCAAGCCTTTAGTATTTCTAGCAGCTTGCTGAATTGCAATTTTTTTTATCGCGGCATCAACACATCTTATAATACTTACCGATAAAACATAAATCGTAAAAACTAAACTTTAGAGAAATTATATAATGGTGGCTCATGAAGCAAAAAGTACTTCATAATCGAAGTAACACGCTTTAGCCTGTGCCTGTACAGCCAGGTCAGGTCCACGATCCAATTGAAGAAAAGGTGAAGTATTATGCTCGCTACGCTCGTTTTTTATTAGTTCAGTCACCGTCGGGATATTGAAATGTATGTAATTCCTGCACTATTTGGGCTTCTTCACACCAACATAATATCAAAGGAAAACGTTCATACGAGACTTAGTCGGTGGTAGTCTAATCTCAGTACAGTACCGTCTCATAATCCCATAGGAGTGATACACACTTGTTCGGGTCGGCATGATTCGACACAGACAGGTGGTAAAATCTAATTATAAAAATAATTATGTTCGGGAAAACCCGGTTAACTTATCGGCCTAGTCGGCCTAGTCGACCTGAACATGATTCAGCGAGGGTTAACGCGGAACATAGTATGCTGTGCGCCACGAACCGAATGAAAGCCAAAAATGATGTGTAGTAATTGATTCGGGTCGACTTTTTGTTCATTAAATATTGCCGAATCGAATGTGCCATCCCCAACAAGTGTTAAGGACCGGATACCGGATACCGGATACCGGAGACCGGATACGAAACTGCGTCATTTGTCGCCTTAAATTAAATAAAAAGTGATAATTGTCGTTTATCTACCTGACTATTTAAAGGTAGGTACCATTTTTCCAAAATCTGTGAATGCCGTTCGAAATTACTCTAAACGTGTTATATAAAGTTTTCCTAAAGAAAAACGGTTAAAAGGTAGCCACCCTTCATGCCCTACACAAATAAGCACTTTGTATCTATCTGGCTTATCGGCAACCTGGATTAAATTTGAAAGCAATGAAAAAGAAGACTTAAGATTTTTTTAATAAGTAACTTCATCCGAATATGTTGAGGTTCTTATTACAACGTGGAATACTGTGTCAGCTAAATAGCCGCCACTGCGCTGAATTATATAATCAATTTATAGCTTTAAAAAATATTCTGAATAACGAATGAAATCTATATTGAAGAGTGGGTCAGTCTATTCGGGTCATTTTCCAAAGACAAAAATATCCATCACTTATTATTACCACAGTCTATACATCATACAGTCGTCCGACGAAGACGTCTAGACAGGGCATTCGTGCGGGTGTGAGGGGCGAGACGCGTGAGGTGCGAGCCCGAACTGCATACTGCCACCGTGTTAGTAGTTTGGGAAACAACTTTCAGGGTTGACTATTTCGACTTTTCGGTGTTGATTTTATTATTGTTTTAATTTATGCATAATACAAAATTAAAATGGTGCATACAGAGATACGACATAGTGTAACACTTAAGTGCCTGCCTGCTTATGTCTTAAGTTTTTCTTTTCTTTTTAGTTTGTTTTTTTTTTGCTTTTCGACATGGGTGTCATCTTCCCGGTTTTTGAGGTCGCCGATAAAAGAGTTAAAATCAAAATGCAAATTGGCGGCTAAGAAAATATTTAAATTTTTCGTCTACTTAAATAATATTATATTTTATAGTATTAACTATATTTTAATTATTTATTCTTGTTATATTTTATAATATATATAATTTTTCGGATACAGCTCTTCAAGAAGAATTGCTAGACAAGTCTCAGCATTTGTGTTTAATAGCATGAAAGTTAAAAATGAAAATAACGGTCGTGATGTTACCAAGATCATAAAATTCATAAATGTTTTCGTTATTATTATTATAAACAAAACAACTATTATAAATAACGTTGGTGACGAAGTTGATCTCAAATAAATAAATTAATATTGTTTACTTAAAACAACCCTAGCTGTCGCGACAATGCCTAGAAGTTGTCGGCATTTACCATGAGATCAAAGGCGTCGTCCTACTGTATCTTTTTATACTGTGTTATTACGGAGTATGCAATAATGCATGGAGTATGCTAATACCATCAACATGTTGTCAAATAAGTTGAGTTAAAAGGTATGCCATAGGCAGACAGACAGGTTGTTAGATCTCAGTATAAATGTCGTCGACATTCATTGCAGCTTTGCAGCCAAGCACAAGCCATCGACGCGCGACGTCGTGTAGTTGCATCGAACCTGGAGTGCATTGAGTGCATAAGACATACTAGGAAACAATAGGCACTAAGTAGTCTAGCCAACAACCACGAGCTCAACACGTTGCACACATTCGTAAAATAAGGAGTTGGAGGTAGGAAGTTACAGTGCATTGTGGGAGGGGTTAGTCATTGTTGAATGAAACTTCATGGAATGAGGTGAGGAGAGAACAAAATCTCGACCGGTTGCGATTAAAACAAACGCATTGCCACCCAGCCCCCACTTTATATTATGTGTATGCACTTCGTAACGATGAAATAGTGTTCTTATCAATCATTTCAAAAATTTACAGTATTATTTTAATACAAAATATGCAAGCTATTTAATTAAAATATTTACAATAACATAACACTAAACGGTAATAATTTTGGTGACTGCGAAAGAAATCCCCGTACCTCCATTAGCAGGACTAGAGACCAACAGGCTATCTTTGAAAAATCAGAGGCGTAGATCTGCTCTTTAAAGTAAAGTTGCCCAATTCTTGCCCTCATTCAGCATATTTTCCGTTTTATTCGCATGAATAAAACTAGTAGAACTTTTGAAGGAAACTTGACTGGTGATTGGTAGACCCGACAGTTGTTACATGTCACACATCGGCCTTCGGTCACGATCATCACTTAGCTCATTGTTTTCTATTTTTCCTTAATACCCTACTTATCTACCTATTACAAAAGTATGAAAATAAAAACGGCGATACAGTTTAAAGAACGAGGTTAACAAATATCCAAATGGCACTAAACTAAAGTCCGTAATTATTCCTTTTAATTTCCTTTTAATTAAAATTACAGAAAATGCATCAGAATATGAAATTCTACCAGGAAACCATAAAAACTAGGACGTGTATCGAATCGCACAGTCTAGACATATTCATATAAAAAACATGCATTCTATCCTACTAATGCGTGTGGTTTTATGTGTTATATTGAAGTTGCAGCGTGATAGGCAAAGAATCTTAGAAATCTTATTTCGTACATATTGCACGTCATTTTACTCGTGTAGTCTGTGGGTAGATTACACTCAAAAATCGTACAGCGCCCTGTGCATTCAATAAAATAATGCGTTCCGGATGTTGATGGTGCTGTTCCGCTTCTGTAGCTTATCAGAGATGTTTGCTGAAGCTCGTGTCGATTGCTTCTACGCTGCGAAAAAGATGCGCCTCGCTGGAACAGCGCGAGCCAGCACCAACATTATAGGTACTGTTACGTATGTGTGTAGAATAAGTTTACTAACATAAATTGTTGAGAAATATTGTTACGAACATATTCATTCTTATTTATAAACGTCTCTTAAATTTTAATTAATTGCTAAGCAACTGATTAGCAAAATTCTTATATAAAAACGCTATTTCGCGCTAAGAGGTCGCTAAGCAAATAAATATTAGCTGTCAAAATTAAACACCACCGGTGCACTGGAGGATGCTAAGAGTCAAGATGGCGGATTTTATTTCAATCAACTGATTGTTTTTTTTTAAATATGTTACAATGTTACATTGTATCTACACTACATAATAAAATTATAGTACATCGACGCGTAAGGCATGGTACTAGGATACAATAAATACTAGGATGTAGATCATTGAATGATCTCGCTCTACACTATACACGATATTCAACAAATACATGCATTCGACTCTCCCGAATGCATGTGAGAGTTCGCTTGCACTGAACTCGACTTTAACCATAATAAAGTTATGTTTTCACACACGCGCGAAGAGCCGAGGCGAACGCACGTATTATAATTAGTTAATATTCTGTTCTTAACTTTTTTTTCATCTACCCACGTATTATCGTATTATCCAAATGTTTACTGATAATGGATAAAGTGACGGATTTCGGTTGTGAATCGAATGGGAGTGACAGTGTAGAGGAGGAAATATTAGAAGAAAGTGAGCAACAAGTTAATCCATGCATAATAGAGAGGAGCTGTAGTGCTCCAATCGAGATTCAGAGGGTTCCAGAGAAAAGAATTAGAGAGGATAGTGAGGAGATTATAGAAGACGAAGATGGATTTATAACCGTTAGGAGAGGACACAAAAAGCTAGCAAGAAGATTATCTAAGAAATCTGATACTAGTGTGAATGGTGAAAGAAGTGTACAGTCACAGGGCAATGTCATGAGCATTACGGGAAAAGACACAATATTGCCAAAACAATTTGGTTTAGCCAAGTTATTAAAGTCAGAAAATATCATAAACATAAGCAAAATACAGTATAAAAACGCATACAAGGTAATTTTAGAATTTGAAGACAGAGAGAATGCTGAAAAACTGGTCAAGTGTCAAAAGTTTCTAGATATGGGGTACAGGTGCCAATTTGTAAATGAAGTCAATTTATCTTATGGAACTGTTAAACAGATAGATTTGAACATAGATATAGAAGAAATACAGCAGAGCCTAGAAAGTGAATATGAAGTTGTCAGTGTGAGAAGATTAAAGCGCCTCGAGATGTCTAGAGAATGGGTGGACAGCGAGACAGTACGAATATGTTTTAAAAGTTCCACTTTACCCCCATATGTGTCTATATATGGGTGTCGGTTTAAAGTGGAACCATATATGTTTCCAGTTACGCAATGCTCGGGTTGCTGGCGTTTTGGACATTTAATAAAGTCTTGCCCAACAAAAATAATACGCTGCCCAAAATGTGGGGAAAATCATAGCAATTGTGACACTACAAACTATAAATGCATAAATTGCAAGATGCCACATATGGCATTAGAAAAGTCATGTCCCATGTTTATTAAAGAAAAGAAAATAAGAGAAATAATGTGTGAGAAGAATACTACATACCGAAAAGCCCTGTCCACATATTTAGAAGGAAGAAAAGCACCAGTTGAACATCAGACTACAGAGAAAGTAACGCATAAGGAATTAAATAATCTAAATAATTATAAGACTTCGTACAGGGACATATTAGTCACAAAAGCCCGTCCAGATAAACATATTCCGGAAATAAGTGAACAAAATAATAATAGTGAAGACAGAGAAGAAAGTTTGGAGGAATCGGTAAATTCACTCATTCTGGGTAAATCTGTAAGAAAACAAAAGAAAAAGGAAAAAAAGTCAGATCAGAGTCTAAATTGTACAATTGATAATGAAGAGGAATCCCATCTACAACAAGAAAGTATGGAAAGCAAGAAAGAACCCACAAAGCGTAAGGTAGACTTTAAAATGTTTTTTCATAAACTAAAAGAAGTGTGTTTGTCCGATTGTAGTTTCGATGTCAAAGTTAAATTAGTATGTAATTTTATATTTGAGCAATGTTTTCAGTTAGTTTGGAGATTACTTAAGGAAGGAGATGTTTATAATACAATTATTTCTGTGTTTAAAGATGGCTTGTTCACGTAAAAATATCAATTTAAATATAATACAGTGGAACGCACAGAGCTTGAAACCCAAACTAGAGGAATTTAAATGTTTATTGTTGCAGGAAAAAATACATGTAGCATTAATTAGCGAAACTTGGCTGAAAGAAGAGGTCTATGTAAATACTTATGCGTACAATATTTATAGAAAAGATAGAGAGGACTCTTATGGTGGGGTTGCTATCGTTGCTCATAATTCATTAAACGTACAGGAACTACAAATAAATTCAAATAATCCGGGCATAGAGATATTATGTATTAAACTTAAAAATTGTGGCTATATTAAGCATATAATTTTAATTTATTGTCCTAGTTCCGTTCATACTTCACAATCAGAATGGGATAGAATTTTTTCTTTGTTTCCGAATAATTGTATAATAGCGGGAGATCTTAACGCTCATCACACGAATTGGTCGTATAAAAATGATAATAGAGGTAAACAAATTTTTGAGTCGGCATTAGAATTTGGTTTTACATCACTGAATACAGGACAGCCCACTAGGATTAAATTAGTGAATAATATCTTGCAATCTTCTTCACCCGATGTTACATTTGCATCTGTGGATATCGCCATTAATTTTGACTGGAATGTTATGAACGAAAACTTAGGTAGTGATCATTTATTCATTAAATTTAAAGTAAATTACTACGAGGATGTTTACTTCCATAAAAAAACGCAACTACAAATTAGCCAACTGGACTGGATACAGGAATGGTCTTCTCGATAGTTTTCCTCCTTCTGATGCGGACGGTGATGTTCAGGTTTTGTACGATTATTTCACCTGTCAAATAAATAGAGCAGCTGATGAGAATATTCCACTTATTAAATTTTGTAATATACCAAATAATAAGTTTAAGCCGAAGGGATATTGGGGTCCAGATATATCTAAACTGGTTGCAGAGCGTCGACTAGCACTTAAAAAATTTAGAGGGAATCCAACACCAAGGAACCTTGCATCACTTGAAGGAAAAACTCTTAAGGCTAAACAGGCTATTCAAAAGGCGAGATCTAGTGATCATAAGAAATTGTGCGAAGACATTGATTACAAAGTTTCAGCTTCAGATATGTGGCGTCGACTGCGATGGGTGAAGGGTTATAGGAAATCTAATATTCAGTGTCCTCAGGAGTTAAAGAGAGAAATGTTATGTGATCTTGCACCAGATTATGTCATTTCACTAAAACCTATCTTTACATCTAGACATGTGTTGCTCGAATCTGAGTTTACATTGCAGGAGCTGAATAATTGTTTAAAGAAAAAAGATACTGCTCCAGGCGACGACAAGATAACGTATTCCATGATTTTACATCTACCACCTTTTGGTAAATTGTTCTTACTCAAAATCTATAATATTATATTAAATTCCGGTAATCTTCCATCGCAGTGGCGTGATATTAGAGTTATCCCCATACCAAAGTCTGTTGCTGGCACAAATGCTAACGGGAAACCAAGGCCTATTTCATTGATATCGTGTACATGCAAAATTTTTCATGCCATGATTACTAAAAGGCTCGAATGGTATGTGGAGAAGAATCGAATTTTGTCGCCAAATACAGTCGGTTTTAGGAGAGGACAATCCAGCTATGATTGTCTTACACGGTTAGTGAATCAAATTCAGATAGGCTTTTCAAATAATCATTCAACTCTGGCTTGTTTTCTTGATATTAAAAGTGCATATAATAATATATTAATAGACAAGTTATTACAGGTTCTTGATAGCTTGGGTGTTGGTAAAAATATTTGCCAATATCTATGGAACTTTCTTAGCGAACGTCACCTTAAAGTTGCTGATGAGTCAGCAATTGATATGGTCAGATATACTCGAAATGGCTTAGCCCAAGGTGATCCCATCTCTCCGTTACTTTTCAATATAGCCACTTACAAGTTTTGTCGGGATATTGTTGAAGTGTATTCATGCCAGTACGCAGATGACTTCGTATTGTATTTTACATGTAAGGATATCACAGAGGGTCAGAATAAAATTCAAAATGCTTTAAGTACTTTTACAGTTTTATTGGACGAATTAGGACTAGAATTATCCATAAGTAAATCGAAATATTGTGTGTTTAGTAGGGGATTTAATCAACAGCAAATACAACTTCAAATAAATAATAATAAACTTAACAACGTGTGTTTCTATAAATATTTGGGCGTTTGGCTAGATAAGACATTACGCTGGGGTAAACAAATCAACGAAATAGTCGAAAAAATTCAGAGGCTTCTCAATTTACTTAAAATTCTTACGAGTCCCTCTTGGGGGGTCCATCAAATTCATCTTCGCAGGCTCTATATAGCTTTAATTAGAAGTAGGCTAGACTACGGGTGCTTCTTATATGACAATAGTGCTAAAACAAACATTTACAAACTAGAAAAGATACAAAATCAGGCTTTAAGAGTAGTAGGGAGTTTTATAAGAAGCACACCGATACACGTTATGGAGTGCGAGCTCTGTGTGCCTCCACTGCACCTTAGGAGAAGATGGTTAGCATTCAAATATTGTTTAAAGTCGAATTCTATATCCGATAATGTTGTAATAAAACAGCTATCAGAGCTTAGCGCTGTTAGGCACACCAGATATTGGGCAAATAAAAAGCTCCCCTTACTTGTTATTGTTTTTGAAGAGGTTAGGGAGGAAACTATAACTTCATCTCCGATTTTAGAAATGTTTTCATTGGATGTATGGGTAACTAGGATTAATACCCAAAATATAATAAAGATTAATTTGGACTCAATTAAAAAACCTAATAAGACGTATGACGTCAACTCAATGAAAGCCGAAACTTTGAGAGAAATATCGGATAAATATCAAGACTATGATAAAATATATACTGATGGGTCTAAGAGCGCTAATGGTAATGGCGCTGCTTACTATGATCCTTTGAATTCGGCAAATACCTGCTTTAAAATAAATAATTATGTGTCAGTTATGTCTTTGGAGCTCTTTGCAATTTCAGAAGCGCTTACGTATACAGGGTGTTTGGAAGGGAGCTGTACATACGCCTAGGGTAGAAACTAGGGATAGTCTGCTACCTACCCCCGCCCATTATATTGACCTTGGCCTCAAGGTTTTTTTTACCTTACTACCTTACCTTAAAATTATTTCTTTACCTTACTACGGTACTTCAGGCCCCATAACTTTTCTTCTCCACAATTTTCTGGTGTAAAATAATTTTTTGCAGGACCCTAAGACTCTAACGATTAAAACAAGACCATTAGCCGACCGGTCCCATGGATAGATTTTGAGCTACAGGTAGTTTTAGTCAAAAAATCACAAAAAAGTCAAATAAAAAATAAAAATAAATTTAAAAAAAACCTTGAGGCCAAGGTCAATATAATGGGCGGGGGTAGGTAGCAGACTATCCCTAGTTTCTACCCTAGGCGTATGTACAGCTCCCTTCCAAACACCCTGTATTATAACCATTGGAAATAATAGAAAAACAGTAATTTTTGTAGATAGCAAAAGTGCACTACAACATATAGCTCGATGCGCCTCTGGTTACAGAGGTGCACCGATAGCTTATGAAATTCTATCCAAAATACACTATCTATCTGAAAGAGATATAGATCTGAAGTTGCAATGGGTTCCCTCACATATAGGTATAAAGGGTAATGAGGAGGCTGACCGTTTAGCAAAGTTGGGTATTGTTAGTGGAAGAGAAAGAAACATTGGAACTAATTATATAGAAATATTGCCTAGGTATAAACGTAAATGTCATGAAGTTTGGAAAGAGTATTTTAATCAAAGATCGAAGGATAAAGGGATTTGGTACAGGTCTATAGTTTCGGAGCCTCCTCATATACCGTGGTTTTGTAACTCTAGGCTAAGCAGAAAGTTTATAGTTACAGCTCACAGGCTGAGATCTGGACACATGCCGCTCAATAATTTTGGATTTTTAATGAAAAAAATTGATTCACCAAATTGTGCGGTGTGTGGCACATTCGAGGATATTTTACATTTACTGACGGAGTGTGTCAGATTTCAGTCTGCTAGACAGGATTTAGTTACAGAGCTCAAGATAAATGTGAACGATGTTTGTATGTTCCATCATATTTTGTCGACACCTAACTCCGGAGCTGCTTATAGTTTATTTAACTTTGTATTATTACGTTTTGCGCTATAAGGTTCAATAAGTTTGTTTATTATTAAGTAAGAAGTACTATTACGATATAAGGTCCGATGGGACTGGCATATACAATTGTATAATTGTCCCTAATTATAAAAAAGAAAAAAAAAAAAAAAAAAAAAGTTATGTTTTATGCAAGAACGAGTGCAAATAGAATAATGATCGTCCATCGCTCATTGATCTTCTTGTGTACCTAATGTTTTGTAAATGTTCTTTTCTCGTATCGTCATGGTCAACTACTTTAATCTACACACTTGCAGTTACTTAAATGCCAATTAACATTAAAGAAAAATCAACGCAAAGGGAACTTAAAGGGTTTTTAATATTAGTACGAACCAAATATAATAATATACTCTGTGCCAACAAAGTAACAAAGTTCATTTGCCTAGTCATTCTGCTTTAGAAATGCATATTAGCTCTAGTCAGACTGACAGAGCTGACCTGCTCAATCTTGCAGTGTTTATCCTCCTACGGCAAAACAACTGGGCTCCTGCCCTGGGATATTGTATTATACATCGGGGTGGTGTCGGCCACTCCACGTCCAAGGCGCGTATTTTGCCCAAGTAGGTACTAGTAAGTACTCCGAAACCACTCTCAAAAGAAACAATAGTGCAGTATTCATCGTTGTTATATTAATACCGTCCAATTTTCTTGATAGCGAGTGTGCACTCGCTGACTACTTTCGAAACTTTCTGGTGAGTGTTAAGCACCCAAAGGGGTGGTTTGTATACTTATCTGTAGGCTATCTGTCTATTCACCTACCTGTCACACTGCAGTATCTTATTAACCCTAATAGGTAGCCAGTTAGTTAGTATCACAGGAGAGGTGTTACATGGCCTCTATCGTGGCAAAATTACTTAAAGAAATTAACAAAAAAAAAACTAACTTTAATAGTTTTAGTACAGTACCCTCGGTGCTCGAGTTCAACTCTGACTTAGACAGTTTTTTAAATACAGTTTAATTTTAGTTTATGAAAATTTATATTACATCTATACATATTATAAATAAACTAAGTTGTACTTGTAAACCATGTGAAGCAAGGGTCGGTCGCTAGTAAAATTAAAGTGTTCTCATCTCAGAAGAAAACGAATTAATACTCTGAAATCAGAATGGCTTATTAATGAATGCGGACCTGGTATTGTATTGTACATCGGGCTGGTGTCCGCAAATCCACGTCCAAAGCGCGCATATTTATATTTATAGCTCAGCCGTTTTTTATACCCGTGAAGTTGTCAACAAAGTTCGGTATTTGCACATGGACGGTACTAGGAACACTGAACTAAGCAAGAGGCAGGACCTCTCTTCCACATACATTCCATATGCATACGATGGAACCTTATCACTATGTATTAAGGGTCAAAGTCGAGAGGGACCCAACGTACAAACTGTAATTTATTTGAACATTCAGTACCATGCAACTGGCTGAAGCAACGTGTGACTATAGAATGCTTACCTACCGTAGACAGAGAATCTCTGTCTACGTTACCTACCCACCCTACTATTTGTTGGAATACTGTGAAGCTTTTTAGTTGACAACAACATTTCAAATTGATATTCGAACATGTGTGTTTTTATAATGACTTGTGTCATTCACTTGAAATAAAAATTTCTCTGTGCAAACAACGTTTTTACTTCCATACCCAAGTTATCTAGTTTATTTCATCCTAAACATAATTAGAAACTTGTGTTTATTGAAAAAAAACCTTATTTAAATTAAAAAGAACTTTACAGGCAGTTTATTCTATCTTTTGAGAGTTATTTTTTTCCTGATAATAATGTAGCTTTGCAGGTGTTCTTTTAAGCTTTTAAAACTTAATAGATGCTAAACTTTGTGTGTAGTCCATGAGCATCGTTGCCATGTTCGCAGTAAAGAAATTGCGGTATACACGAACCCATGACAATGCAAATCGGTGTTTAGTGATTTGATATAAAATTAAACTGGTTGGGGTGTGATATTATAATTATGTTGTTTTATTTTTCTGCAGTGCCTGGGACTGACATGATCAAAGAAAATGAATTTTTTGTTGAAAGTTATAACTCTGACGTTATAACCAGTCTGCACTCCACTACTTCACCCAAGCTCAACTTCGACCCATCTTCCCTATAAAGCCCTCATTTGAAAAGCTGAACATACGGTATATTGACTAACGAGTTAGTTGACACCATAACAACTCCAAATTATTGTAACCGTGTTTGTAACCTTGCGCTGCACCGCTAACGACGAATGTTCAAGAAATCAAAAGGTTGAATAGTCCCAGTTCAATGGCATAGACATTCATTCAGTCGCAATTTCAGGCCAAAAAAATAAGTTTTAAATCAAAGTATAATTACACACATAATTATAAACTCACGCCTGCTTCCCATGGGGGTAGGCATTGCTACGATCATTTCATACTTCTTTTGCTTCATGTACGTTTAATTAGAATTATAATAATTAAAATCAACAATACCTCTTTCGTTCCAGTTACCACCCCTTTGAATGACTATTTCGTGAATCATGACATTTGAGGTCAATTGTAACTTAGGGAGTTATATTGATGATTTTAATGATTAAAATTCTGTAAATACACATTTTTTACTGCCGCGAATTATATTTTGATCAACATATCAACAACCTGACACTTACCTGCAAATCGCAAAGATCGTAACATAATTTGAATTGCGTGGGTTGCCTTAGCGCCCTAAATCTGTTCACATCACGCCTCGGACCAATTATAGAGGATAAGTGGTCCGAGCATCACACTATAGCATAGTTGGCATGGCAATGTACCTACCTACTCCGTAAAGTACATAGATATTCTAAAAATATGACATTTGTTATTTTTTTTAAATCTGACTGAAAGTCTTCATGGTTCAGAAAAACAAAACTAGCAAATAATAGTTATTTATGATACTAGTGCGGTAAGTTGGTTTTTACAAACGAGTAGACGAATGTAAGCCCGGGACGAAGTCGAGGGCTTACCATAGTCACGAGTTTGTAAATACCAATTTCCGCGCGTGTGTCATACAACGTTTTTCATCACATTTGCGAAAAAACAGTACAATAGGTAATGAAACAAACTTTTGTTTATAAAAATATCAGTCAGGAAGTCGCAACAATAACAATCTTTGACGTTTCTAATATGAAAATGGCGCCATTTCCAATTGGCGCTACGTGCGCGTGGTGAAAATTAGAATCGCAAAAAGTCGAATCGCAATAGTCGAGTCGAAAAGCATCTTTCGTCTCATTTTCTCTTTAATACTAAAGTGAGATAAACGTATTGAGCAAAAGCGCTTCCAAGGAGGTTCGATCATGCAGCTTATTATTCTCGTAATTTGAAACTCCTTGGTGGAATTCTTATATATTTTTTATGGTGATAAAAAAAAAAACCGTAAGGAATACCCTAAGAATACGCACGGCCCACTGACCTCTATTAAAATACGCTTTAATAGAGGTCAGTGGCACGGCCGTAGACAGAGAAAACTCTGTCTACGCGCACGGCGCTATTATACAACGAAGGAGGCGGTAAAACATGTACTAAGGTGAGAGTCCCTATTTTACCGCCCGTTCCGTTGTATGATGCGTAATTTTTCACTTTCGAACAATGTATACAGGCTTCGTAAATGCATTTTTTGAGCAAATGTGTTGAAAAATATTTTTTGTTTAGAACGAATTCCTGTGTCAGTCAATTCAAGGGTGTGTTTGCACTACTACCTAGTAGTTTTTTTCCTTAGTATGTTTTACGATACTGCATTGCATTACGTATAATGCTATAGAAATCAACAAGCTGCTGAAAGGCAACGCCGCATTCGCCACTTATACTGGGGCCGTACTATGACATGTTAATTCCATCATTGTTCCAGCGTGAAAGAGAGACGGAGCTATACATGACCGATAGCACTATCTCTTTTTCTCAGCGGAATCATGATGGTGTTAACACGTCATAGTACGGCTCGTGGAAATCTACCTATAGGCTTTTTGGACGTTGGCGCACTAGGATATCAGAACTAACCAAGACATCTGTGATTGTAATAAAACGTTGGTTGGCTGTGAGTATTTGTAGGTACCTTTCTTTATTCATACGTAGCTCGAGGTTACTGACCGATTATAATAATTATAGACTGGTCTAGTCGTAATATTCCCTGATTTCATTACCAGGATTCAGAATCTGAATTAAAAAGCTAAAATTGCAAACAATTTATTGTTGTTTAATACAACAATATATTATTTAAAAAAATATAAAAACAAATATTTCGATTTTTTCAGATTGTGATTCAATAAGTAGGTACTGGAACTCAGATCACGGACTCCTTAGACTCTTACAAAAAGCGGTTTAACTGAAAACCCCGGTTTAAAGCTCTATAAACTACGGTTTAAACCAAAATGATATTACAAAACGTGGTTTTTCGAAAAACCGTGGACCATATCATGGTCTAACGCTAAACCTCGGCGGCCCCTAGTTTAAACGATCAAACTATGGTCTAAATCGTACCAGTCAAAATTTCTCTTGTATTTTATAGCATCTTTTTCATTGTGTTGTGTTGTTTTTACCCGAAAATGGATCTTAACATGGTCGATTTAATTGATATTGAGGATATTGAAGCCGCTGAGTTGTTGGGAACGCCACGCCGACACAACATAAATCGTGTTCGAATCAATCAAATAAATTAAAATTAAATTTGAATCAATTAAACACTGATTTTAAGTTAATCGAAGTAATTTATGTTTATTTACTTTTTCCTCGGTACTCCAATTCTCAGATCGTTTTTTCTTTTGTTGGTCCATCACAATATGATATTAAAATTACCTACTATAGAAGGTAATACTATACAAAGAGGCAATTGTTCTATTAGAAACTTCGATAACTTAAAAATTCCAAAGCTAAATGAACTTTGTTCAACTTGCGATGGTTTTGTTTAATGTTATGGTTTCATAGAATGCGCGAAAATTTTACGTTTCGTTACACGTACCTAGATGTATTATTAGTTCTTAATACGACATTAAGTCATGTGCTTAAACCTAAACAAAACTGCTATCGACGAAATAACTAATATTCCATGCAAATTAACACTCTCAATATTTTTAACACTCCTAAACATCATAATAATCATTAGCGTATTAACAAAAAGTTTTCATTTCTGAGCATACGGAACGTTGCAAAAGGTTGCAATAGAATGATAACATGGTGAACGAATAATATTTGTATTACTCTGTGGTTGTTAGACAATGGTTCAAATGACGGCACTAAGAAGACCACGGTTTTTTGAAGTTTTGTAATACGGACAAATTTAGACCATGGTTCTGCAGATAAGCCTGGACTTCGTAGCACAGGTTTAAATCAAGGTTTATTTAGTTTTTTTTGTAATAAGACTGTTTGATATTATTTGTATGTAAAACAACCCATTAATCAATATGTGAAATAGATAATATCTTGTAATGTATACCTACAATAATTATGTTAGGTTAGGTTATATAAAATAGGCGTTTTGTATGGAAAAAGCATTGACTTATAATAGTATGGACTGGAAATATCAACAAAAAAAAGGTGCCTACCTACAACTCATAATGTCTCATAAAATGGCTGCCATTGCTAGGGTTGTGGCAATCAAGGAATATTGGTGTAGTAACACCAATATTCCTAATAACCTGGAATAACGAGTATCGATACGAGTCTTACTTGATATCACGTTTGGTTCATAATTATAACTTACTTAAAATAAATGTTGTAACAGAAAAAGATGAGTAGTTTACTTACCGTCTGTTATCTGAGAATAAAACTCAATATAAGACTAAAACTCAAGAAAAAAATACAGAATTAAAAACTTTTGTATACAACATGTCTGTGTAACATATCTAACTATTTATTAAAGAGTGAGTTGTGGAGTGAAAATAAAAATATATATTTTTTTTACTTAAAATATGTTTATTGGTGTGATAATAATTATAAATGCTAAATGATTTTATTGGGTCCATATTGGCTCAACTAAAGTTCTTTACCCGAAATTGTTCTTCCTAACGATTTGTAATCCGAATGATCACTCTTCCTAAAATTTTTCATCCTAAAGTTTTCATTCATACTATTTGTAGTGCTACCGGCGATGTTCATAACACTCATGTTTCCGAAAATTGTAATTAATAATATCATTAATGTAAATATATTTAAACTCCTACTGTTTTTTATCATAACGCTTTTATCCCTAAACATAATTACCATAATATTTTCACTCATACTCAGAAAGAAACATTTACCAAGTGTTATAAAAAATATATGTGGGTAGAAGATGATATTTATAGTTTTAGGTTTTTTTTTCTGTGCATGGTTGACGGTGGGCTAGGTCGACGGAGCCCCGCTTTGCGGGGCTCCTACTTCTGTGTGGTTTATAAAAAAATAACCACGAAGAGGATGGCGGGGTCTATTCGCTCGCTTCGCTCGCTCACACGACCCCGCCATCCCCTTCTAACCTAACCTGTCCGAGTCGGGGTGCCCTAAAGTCCCAATTGCATCCAATTTCTCTTGATATAAACAACCGTTACACACCCGATGTCGATGGCAAATTATGTTATGGCATATCATAATTATGGCATGTGATAATTAGGGCTTACAATGATTAATGTATATAATACTGATTATTATGAATAAAAAGAAATCTAAACAAAAAAGATATGACTTTGAATAATAGTATAAAAGATGGTTATGTTGAGAAAATATAGGGAAACAAATAAAAGTATAATAGATGTTTATTGCTACTGACATTATGAAGTTGAATGCTTCGGAATTATGAACATTAGAGACAGAGTAGTTAGGAATTGTGATTGTGAGGATGAAAAATGTTAGGAAGAACATTTTCGGATTTCCAATTATCGGAGTTGAAAATTTAGGTGAACTTTGGCGCACCCGATTTTATTTCTGTAAGTAGGTTTGTACAAACACTTTTACACGTCAATCGTACCTATTTTAAAAACTAAATTAGGTCAGCGCTTCCTATCTGACTACTCTGAGAAGAAAGGCCGAAACAAACTCCGTGGTCACAGTCTCTTTTAAAGTCCAGACAAAATCTTGGTCAGATAACGTGAAGGCTATGTAGATCGCTGTCTGAAATGGTCTTTTGAGGAAAGAACCATACAAATTGTGTGGACCTGTCCAGTCAGTTTCTTCAGAGTATTTTTTTGGTGCGGGTAAACCTTTGGACTTATTAATTTGTCTTTTTAAGAAGTTTATTGGTCCCGCCAATTCTTCTATTACAACAGTCTGTTCCATGTTGATACAATTTTTTCTTCGAAGGTCTTCTAAAATATCTTTCAAATTAGCATTTTTTTTGTTTTTCTTTCGAATCATTTCGATAAGGCGTACTTAACTTTTTGTTGTTGATTGACACATTTTTCTTTTAAAGCCTTAATTTTTTCAATTTGTACAACCTGAAAAAATAAATTAAAATTACTTCAAACATCAACTTGCGTCGAAAATGCTGCTTTGTAATATTTGTTTCATGCTAAGTCTATAGATCCTAAAAAATCCAATTGTATATTTATACTTTAGCACCAAGATCAGAAAACGTGCTGAGAAATCACTGACAGGTGGACCTGTAGTACAGCTGCGGAACAGAGAGGATACGTCATTGGTACCGTAACCACACCTTAAATAAGAGAGAACTCAGCTCATTTCATCCCCACATTTCATTTTTGATCAATTATCCCCTGTGGGTAGATTTTGTTCCAAAAATACTTTATTTTTCTACTTTGTAAAAATGTCTCATTTGGATTTCAATGTTTTCTGGAGACTTAACTTAGCGCATTATTTTCGTTATGTTATAAAATTTTAATTTTCGTAAGAACCTCCTGTAATTTTCTAGCATCAAAAACGTTTGAGTAGATACATACCACTTTGTGCACTGTTTCGTCTGTTTCCACAATTAGGTGGGGGAACTGTAATGGAGGCATTACAGTAGATGTGATGATACGTGGAGAAACGTCCGTATTTTGAATGTTTCTCGTTTCACATAATACAGATGACTCGTGACGTTGTTTTTTGCCAGGTGCCTGAAAAAAATAGATACTAATAAGCAATAAGCAATTTACAATATGATTGATTTATGTAATTAATACATCTATTTATTTATTTCAGGCCAAAGGGCCGGGCTATTATTAATTAATTATTATTTACACTTACCGAAAATACTGTGGGAACATAGTTATCATGTAATCTCATTACATCAAGTGTTCTATTGAAACAGCTTTCTTCAAAGTGAAGTGAACAGAGGTACCATTCTTTATGTCGCGGATTAATATTTTCTTCACCAATAGCCTCTAACCACTTTTTCTTTAATCCTTCATTTTTAGAAAACCTATAAGAAAGGTAAGTATTTTGATCAATAAATCATTTTGGTTAGAGCTGCTGTTAATATCTAACTAAACTAAATAACAAAATGTCTATGTCTTATTTTATTTATCATCATATAAAACTCTGTGGAACGGTCTCCCGGTGCTGTGACCAAGCAAAGTCGCTCGGACCGATTAGGACACGCAGAACGATTTATGTTAACATCGCTGATTGTACCGATATCGTTTCAGCAGAGGAACTAGTTTCGGAAACTATCACAGCAACGGTACAACACTATTCCACTATGACATATTATTGTAAACAAACGAATGAAATAATAAATAGGTCTGTTATACGAAAATGACTCCAAATATACCTTACCAAATATACTTTAGCCTTAAAATCACGATTGAGTAACAATTTGTTCATCGAACGTGTATGAATGTATGTAATATTGCATGAAAACCGGCTACTAACCTATGCAAAGACAATTGAGGTTGATTTCCATTCTTTCTTGCACCACACTTCACAATACAACACACAGGCATGTTGGTTTGCTGTTTTCCAACATTTCCATTCATTTTTAAAGGTAAACTCCTCGTAATATTCTCGCAAATCTCAATAACACAAAAAATAAACAACCATTTGACAGCACAACTACCACGAAACTCGTCTCCACAGACTAAATAGAATGTCGCATAAGATGGCGGATAGGGCACTTACCTACAACTGTCCCTACGTCACGACAAAATGTTACCATAATGAGCAACAACTTAAATATTGTTGTCTCTTTTAACACATATGATTATTTCATTAGAAAGAATGAGACAAAACGATATTTCACAGTCTGTATCGTATTTCACTCATATTTGTATGCAAAGTGTATGTCAAATATAACGCGGCGCCTCCATGTTTTTCCTAGCTCAATGGGAAAAAGCAAAACGAAATAATTTTAATGAATCAATCAAAGTATGTACCATTGTTATCTATGCACTTTTATCGGTAGTTTATTGATTCCTTTGCTGAAAAATTTGTGGGAGCGAGAATCAATAAAATCTTTGAATGCGGTTTTGACAGCCTCATCGGAATTAAATATTTTTCCTTGCAAGAAGTTGCCCAAATTCCGGAAAAAGTAGAAGTCTGTCGGCGCAAGGTCTGGTGAGTACGATGGATGACGCAAAACTTCCTACCTTAGCTCTAGTAGCTTAGAGACCGTCTGTTGTGCCGTATGAGGTCGAGCGTTGTCGTGTAGGAGCAGCGGGGACGAGCTATTAACCAAGGCTTGAGATTTGCGAGCTTCTCCATCATTGTGTCCAGTTCCTCACAGTACACATCTGCAGTAATGCTAGTGCCATTTGGTAAGAAGCTCTGATGAATTATACCGGCACACAGTGGTGCAGGTAGTACGGGCATGCGGAAAATATTATTTTTAAATGAAAAGACGTTGCGTTTCTTCATAATACTTTATTAAAATGATATAATGGATGTACCAGTTTACAAAGAGAAAGATATAACACGTATTTTTTTTTTATTAACATGAAAATATTCATCAAATTTTTTCACATGAATTTCATATAATTAAATCAGCATTTTTAAATAAATAAAAATTAATAAACTAAATATTAAATAGAGAAGACATTGATTGAGAGATGGGTGCTATCCACTAATAAAGCTTTGGCATCATCGTGAAGAGGATAGTATTTTTTATTCGGTACTGCACGTAAACTGTTGATAAGGGGATCTGAGGTAGCTAAGAGCATATTCATAACATCTTCATTACATGATAGACGAGAACATTTTCTTGAATGACCTAACCTATAATTGCGGTAATCTTTATTTCGCGCTTCTTGAGCTTCCTCAGATAACATCCCAATAGGTAAGGCAGCAACACTTATTATTTCTTTGCCATGCAGCAAGATTTTATGCACAGTATTTGGCATATTATACCAGCTGTACAGGCTTACGTATAGTTCAGCAGTCTCGTAACAATAACTACCAAACTTATCCGAATCAACTAATGCACTAGAATTAATTGTTTGCAATATTATACCAAACCGATGAATAAGTTCTTTATCGACTCTTGTGACTTCAGCTACAATGTCTGCATTATTGAAAAATCTTCTAGACGTATTTCCATCGTTAGATGTTCCCATTCCTTGCTTTACAAAATCCACTTTTAGACCTAAACGTTGAAACAGCTCACTTTGGATTCTTTTCTTCTCTTCATCTTTTTGTTGTTTGGTAGTTGCGTTCGTTCTCCAACTGGTAAATGACATATTGTACGCAATATGTAATATGCATTCCATAAATTTAATCCGTGCGTGAAGCGGGGATAAACCGACCTTGAGAGCCTCCGTATCCACAGTTTTATTTCGCACTTGGTCAAGGTTATTCATTTCTGATGGCTTTGACTTGCATATAAAACACACTGCACATGATGATGTGTCCGTAACTGTCTGCGCTATTTTGCCATCTATCATTGTGAACACAAGTTTATGGTAGACTTTGTAAGTCTTTTCCTTTAAACTAATAACAGTTTCATTTAAGTTTGCTATTTCAGACTCCATTCTAGCAATTTCATTTTTCGTAGATTCTGTAGTTTCTTTTTGAAATTGGAATTGTACCGGGCGACAACACCTTGTAGAAGAAGGAGTTGCATTTGTCCAATACACAACAGATTTATTTTCCTTTTCATACAGACGCAGTGGAACTAATGATGTCAAAAACATATATGAATCTGACACATTTTCGTCGATAAATGACTGTTTGTACTCAGCATGACCTGATGAGCCGTCACATCCCCACTTGTGTAAAAACGTTGAATTTACACTAATCTGTGTAAGGTCGTTTTCAGACATTACTTCAAATAATCTTCTGGTTGTGTGATCCAGTAATGACTGCAAACTTACACAAGCGTAGCTTTCCGTTACATCAATATCCGTGGGGTAGCATTGCCTTTTTACTTCAAGTACTTTATGATAATCGGGAAAAATATCACAACCAATACTTTTTGCTGCATTTCTCAGTACTTGATATTGATGTTTCGAAAGTGATGCATCAAGTAATAATGCCAACGCTTTTTCTGGAGTAAACTTGATAGTATCCGATGATCCTTCTTGTACGAGTACCTTAGAGGCAGCTTTCTTAATCATTTCTTCAGGAACGCTTTCACACAATCTTTTAACTTTATATCGCTTTGTTCGATCGCAACATTCATCAAATGATTTTTCTGGTCGTCCTCTATGAGAGCGTTTTGATGGCCCTGGAACATTACTGTCACAATTCACCACATCAGTCTGCACCGAAGATGTCTCAACGGTAAAAATATTTTTCAGCCACTGTTCATTTTTTGCCATAAAAGCATTTTTATTTCTCGCTGCAGTTTGCCACTTTTTTGGAAATACGGGTAGAAAATTACGGCTTAACTTTTCATAAACTTGATTCCAAACACTTTCTGTAAGCTGTGGATACATAAGTTTTAAATTTTCGAGGCATTTATGTATCTCACGATTACTTGATATTATGATTTCCACTAAATCGGCATAGACAATAGTAAAGCTATCCATCACTATAATAACACTGTTATCGTAAGAGAAAATAATTGTAAGTGAAGTTAAAACTACCATTCAATGCTATTTATACTTACACGATATGATAAAATGTTAATTACCCTCATTAGAAACACTTATTAATATAATGCACTTTTTCTTAATTACAGAGCGTCATTAGTTAAGGACCTGGTATTTCCAAGATCGCAGGTTATCGCAGCCAAAACTAATGTATTCTTAATCTATAGGGTCTAATTAATCTCCGAAAGTATATTATTACGTATCGGTCGATAACGGAGATTAGTTATGATCTCATGATTGAAAACAAAAGGTTCCAAATGACCTTCTTAACTAAAAATGTAATAGTAAGTAATTATTCATTATATTATAACATTATGTTTACTATTTTATTAGTACACACAATAAACTTATGACTAAACTAAAAATGAAAGTTGATAATTATAGTATTTTGGTTCTATTCATACTTGAAATAACAATATTTTTTGCACGAAATTTGTAAGTTCTCGATCACCCTACTTTGGCATCATATAATTAAATACTGTATAATTATTTATCCGTATTAATTTTAGGACTTGTTTCTACTAACATTCTAGTATGTGTGTACCAAATTGTAGACATTTTAAACAAGGTTGAAACAAAGGACTTTTTTCCGCCCTTGTACCAATGTGCGGCACTAGACCACCAAACAGTAACCATGACTTTTTTAGGAGTAAGTTTTCGTTTGGGGCATTGCCTAGGTGCTGAACCAAGGTCTAACCAACATGATGACTGCTTACGATCATCAAAAAGATTTCACTTTTCATCGCAAGTGACAATGCGGCTTAAAATCTTTCGGTTCTGTGTCTGTTAAGCAACGCAAGGCATACCTCAACGCGTTCGTCGCGCTGGCGATCGTTTAGTTCGTGCGGCACCCACTTAGTTTTTGTACCTTGCCAATTCGACGCAAATGGACCAATATTGTTTTGATACTAACGTTGAAAGCTGCTGCTAACTCTGCCGTAGATTAAGTATCGTCAGCTTCCACTATCGCCTTGAATTCGTCCTTGTTGACTTTAGTTTTCGAACTACCACAGGGACCATTTTTTAGATAAAAATTTCCATGTTAGAAGCGTTTAAACCAATAACGAGTCCAACGTTCGTTTGTAATGTTCACTCCGTACACGTAATTAATGTTGCAAGCCGTTTGTGCAGCATTCTTATCGCGACAGAACTCGTATTCCATAATTACTCGTATTTTTATCGTGTCCTTATTGATGAAAAAGATACAAATGATTAGTGCTTTGTTTTCACTGGTAAACAAAACACTAATCAATAAACAAATGACTTAATTTGAAAATAGAATTCCAAATTGTTTTCATAAAATTAATTTGAATTTTATTGTTATTGCCAGCCATACATAAATTACGTTTCAAATGGCCAGTATTATAAAACGGCAACTTCATAGGTAAAGACCTATTATGTACTTAAATCTAGTATTATGTCAAAATTTATTCTAAAACGCGAATGACTAAAGTAAAGCATAATATTAGTCGTAAATGGTTTTTGTAAGTAATAGTGCCTTAGCAGTGCTACGCAATTTAATACAAAATACTATGAAATGGCACCATGCAAGCTACAATGTACCACTAGCCCACCAGGATTTCATGAATACTATGAAGTAAGTTGTTTACGTCTGAATATAGCTCCAATATCATATAAATTGAATTACGAAACATGAGACGTATACATATCTCTTTCACTCTTGTGTATTCACTCAATAGTGGGCCCTTCAACTAGAGAAGAGCTGTGGTAACGTTTGCTGCAGCAGACAAAACCGAACCACTCGGCAACTAACTTCACTGTCCTATGACTTTATCGGAGACTATTCAAGACTCATACGAGTCAATTTCTGAAATTATAGGACTAGGTGATCATAATGCTTAAAATACTTAAGTAGGGTTTAGCAACCCTCTATCTTATTTTATATCTTTCATACAGCAATAAAACTAACAAACAAAGAACTGAGTCTGTGTATCTATCAGAGTCTTCAACAGAGTATACAAAACTGCCAATTAACGCTGGGATTGGGTTGAGGTAGTCAATAACGCATAATATTATATTTTTAGCTGTTAGTCTTATGACTAACAGCTAAAAATACGAGATAAGAGTTTATACTAGTAACATGACAAAGCAATGGCAAGTGTTATTATTAAAATTAAAATTAATTATTTACATCAATATTATTAACTGGACGGAAATTGTTGTTAGTATGGTTAGTAAAAGGCACCACTCCCGGGATATTAAAAAAAAATATTTAATAATTATATTTTTTTGTACATTTGTAGTAAAATACCACTAATATTATTTACATGAATTATTTACCCTTATCTACCAATCGCAAATGCTTATTATTAATACAGAGTTAGAATAAAGGTTACTTAGCATTAGTCATCACCTTAAATCGCTTGTGCATAGGTTAGTTATATAGGCCAGCATTATGATCGAATAATAATTTTACCTTAAAGCCAGAAGTATGAACTAAGATACACTCTAAATCTGACAGACAGTAATATCTCTATGACGCCTAAAGTTACCGTTACTTAATCTGTACTATCTACTTAATATATATTCGGAGTCCCTTGGATACCACAGGTAATTTTTGTACTAAAACAAATATTTATAGTTTACGAATCTCGGAACACACAAACGTGCTTCTTCTACAAGAACTGTGCTACGACTAAACTGAACTAAATGACAAGATGCTCCTTTCATGCTCATGGCGACTCGTGAATGTTTTATCCTTTTCTCTCTTCAGACAGTTAGATATTGCTTATTGGGTCTGCTTGTACTAGGGGTTACCGTAGCCGGGTCGGGATCAGTTGGCCTGCGTTTTCTACAATTCACGGTTAGATTATTTTGCTGCCGCGAATAACTTTTGCACTACAGCTAGCTATCAGGAACCGGTTATTTACCTCTATGTCACAATGACTCAATACTCAATACTTTATTGCATTCCATAATTACATTATAACAGTTGGTATGTTAAAACATCGAATCAATTAAGGACCCTGTCGGGCACAGCAAATTATTGTTTAATAGGAGAGAGGATGAAGGCGCATTTTGTTAAGAAAAATATTAAATAAAAATAGTATCATTTGCTTTTATGGTATTTATATTTTATATCAGTATTTATATATTTGGTTTTAAGTTAAGTTATTGCACGATTTACAATAGTAACAGTATGTATTATAATAAACTAAATATTTACGATTTTATTGAGTCTTGTAGGATGTTATGCTTTAATTGTGCACTGTTTAGTACAATTATTCATTTTAAATTATCAGTATGTTTGCGTTTTCAAAAAAAAAAAAAACAGGTTTGGCAGACGGTTCGCGGACGGTGTGTAAAAATGGTTTTTATTGTTTATGAAATTTATCGCTAATGTATTCGTCAATGGTGTAGTAGCTTTTGATTATTAGAAATTGTTTCAATTTATTGATAAAGGTATTATTGTTATTTATATTTTTGATGCATTCCGGTAACTTATTATATATTTTAATGGACATAACAAATGTACTAGAAGAGTGCATTTTTATGCGTGAAGTGGGTATGCTTAATCTGCTTTCATGTCTGAGTACATTGCATTCTTCCGTACGCAAAATACGCGCATTGACGTGGAGTTGCGGACACCAGTTTGTATTACCTATGTCTCAGTGCAATTTTAGTTTGAATATCTCCTCTTTTGGTATAGAATTGTGGATATTTTCATACAAATTTACAAATTTCAAATATGTAGAGGCAGGGCAGGGTTAATAATTTAGGTCTTTAAAGTGTGGTTTACAGGAGTCTGTATCTTTGATATTAAATTATTCAATTATTAAATATTAAATTTTTCAAATTCAAATATTTTTTTTCTGTAGACTGAATAATGTGGGCGCGTCTGTACTATTTCCCCTTATGACAACTGCATACTTGAGCCATGCAAATTCGTGCGCGTAATATGGTACTAGTGCTGTTTTGAGGTCTGTTATTTGTTGATTTCTCGGAGGGCGCGGGCGTATGAAAACTTGGATAATTTCGAACTTACTTTTGAATATGTGATTTTCAATCTATGTGTGAATCTATGTCAAGACCTAAAAGGGTAAATTTATTTACTGTTTCTAATTTTGAACCGTTGTATTTGAAACTTATACTTAAAGGTATTTTTTGTCGGGGGTGGAAAGTTATTATTTTTGTCTTATTGAAGTTTATTTCAAGGTTGTGTTCGTTCATCCAGCGTGTTGCAGTGTCAAGTATAGAGCTCAATTTTAGGTTTAAATTTATATTATTATCACAATGAAGACTAGCATTGCAAATAATATTTTTTTCTCTCGTGTTCCAGTGTACTTATGTGTTAATAAAACATCAACTCACCTTCAGCGATAAGAAACTCGAAGTCCGGGTTGATTTCAGTTGGTTTGATTTGCTGAGCCGCTTTCTTTACCAAGTCCAAAACTTCTTCAACTGCCTCCTCTACCATGAGACTCTTGCGGTTCAGCTCTACGCACGCATTGCTGAAAAATAATACAGTGTGGTAAGTTTGTTTGTATAATTATCGAATCGTCTTCAAATGCGTTCTGAAGAAATATACTTTAAACCGCCCATTAAATAATTATTAACACGTATGACATCAATCTTAATGATATAATAATCAGTCTTTAAATATATTCGTTCTAAAGCTACCTATTATATCGAAAAATAGTAGTATTGGTAGAAATTAATCTTTTCTGATGTCCTGAACAAGTATTGATCTGAGTTACGTACCCGAGGGGTTCAATTCAGTTCAATATTTCTCCATCCAAAGTACTAGCGTAGCAGAATAGGTTGAAGGTGTACGAAAACTTTTCATAAATTTCAAATCGAATCAAATTGATGAAAGTGTTCATGAAAGGCAAAATGTTAAAGAGGTTGCCGAATATAAAAATAATAATCACTATTAAACAGAAGGGGTTTTCTATTTAAAAAATAATTCTGAAATGTGCATAAATGCAATGCATAACTTTTTTTGAGCATCCAATCAACCGTATAAATATAAGTAAACTAGTTTCTGCCCGCGACTTCATCCACGTGAATTCTTTTGTTCTCTCGACCCACCTCGTCGCATCGCATCGCCCGCCCGCGCTATTACTTCGTTTTCGCTAAGCGTTCTTTCTAGATTTTTCCTTTTTGCTCAGTTCCTAAGGGTTCGTAAAGTTCTTAGCGTGATGTTAAACAGCCTATATCGTTCCTCAAGAATTGGGCTATCAAATTCAAAACGTTTTTTTCAAATCTGACTGGTACTTCCGGAGATAAGCGCATTCAAAAGCTTTATATATTATTATAGATTCAATATAAGAATTCGGGACAGTTTTTAAGGTGGAATTTTAAATTTTAGATCAGTGGAATAACATTTTTCAAATAAACAGTAGGTGAAAAGGAAGGATTTTCACCGCGACAGGGCTTGATTTCCCACCCACAAAAAAAAAAAAAAAAAAAGGGCTTGCTTTAAAAAAGCGTTTGATACGTTTCCATTTAACATTATTTATACATATTATTTTCGAGTTATTTGAAGCAAGCAGTGAAATCAAAACTTTATTACCCGTTAGGAGTGGATTTATGAAAAACCCTGAATAACGTACTTTTTATTTTTGGTTTTAAATAATAATGATTACATACCGAGTTTCGAGTTAATCCAACAGCGCGTTTACTTACTGACTTTGACAACCTGTAAATCCTCTGTGAACTTCTGTTTAAAAAAACTAAAAGTGCCAATCTTTATTATTTAGTGAGGAAAATATTGCCAAATTTCAGCTTTATTAACCAAAGGAATAAGATTTTTTCATATAAACATGTACCTATCCCTACTTGTCACAATAAAAAAATAAAGCAATTGTTCGAAGTTTGAAAAATCGTTTGGAGTGTCTCCACTCTCCATAACTTAAACTAAAGTTTATTCACACCAATTTTTGAGTTAATCAAGCCACGCAGTAAAACTCTCCACTGAAAAATTTTATAACCCCAGTGCCCCTTCGAAAAAGATTGAATAACTCAGATCATTATAAACATATTATATGATCTGAGTTTGGTTCCATAGTAAAAGGTGTTCTTAACGATGAGTACAGTGACCCCTTAATAGGTTGATGGTGTTTTACCAATAACCCTGTAAAAGTTATTAAACTATACGTTTACTATTAAAAATAATGTTAAGTGCTGTCGATTACCCGCATTTTAGCAGTATGAGCTTTTTCAAAGTCGATTTAATCGATTCAGTGTTTTGTCCAAATAGGAATCCAGACCTGCTGTGCTACTGCCAGGATTGCGGGAAAATCCGGGTTACCATGGCCCCTGGCACACGCAACTGAAGGAACACGGGTGGGTTATAGTCAGCAAGTGTCTGACACGCCCTCTCGGTCCGCCTAGAGCGGGAGAAGTAATTTGCCGATTTCCCACCTTCAAAAAAAAAAAACCTGTTGTGCTTAGAACCTATTTTAATAGATTTAGGGAACCATTGTTTTTATTCTTTATTTTATTATACTTTGTAGCTCTAGTTAGTTTCATTTCAAGGTGTAGATGCAGTACTTGTATGTGAATATACAGTTAACTTAAATAATGACGTATTATTTTGATCCAAAATTTGTGTTCGTAAATCTTCTCCGGGCAAACAAAACATGCTAGCCACCCGATAGAACAATGATGATAGTACATTACTAGTCTTCTTTATTTTAGTCTGCTACGATTTCCAAGAATTCCCATCATTAAAATGATGGCATCGGGGTTTTACTTTACGGAGTCAAAAAAAGCTCTCTACGAAAACACACCAACTTACTTTCATAAACAACGATTCAAACATGTCGCTCGACGGTAAATTTCGGACGCTATGTGGCTGCCGTCGTAGTCTTAGGATTAGGAAACCTTAGTTTTACTCTATAATCTGAGATTCAAATTATTAGCGCTGGAGTTGGGTACATTTTAAACCGTCTCCTTTGATCGGTTCAATGAAAAATCAGCCTCAAAAAATGTGGTCTGAGACAAGAAAGTATTTTTGTGTTTAAAAATAGTATTTCTAGTGTGTAAAGTGGGTGCGAAGAAAAAAATAAAAATTGGCCGTCAAAAAATCATAGAAAACACAAAAAATTTTGTTACAACATTACAATAACGTTTTTGTTTCGTACAAAAATGAAGTTTTCGTGGCCTGTATTTCCATACATAAGGCGTCCAGCCTTGGCAGCGTAAAGCCAATCCCTATATACGTGGGTCACACTGAAAGCTTTTAGAAAATAAATATCGGAATGGTTTAGAAGACTGTTAATATTTTTATTGTGTTTCGAAGTAGTCTCCGTTCCTTTCTAAGCAGCGTCGCATGCGATGATACCATTAACTGAAGCAGTGGTGGCCCCACTCTTCTTGTACTTGACTCATACCAATGCCTAAAGCTGCCCGAATCTGCTGATATATCACCCTTCTATCAGCTTCTATCATTAGCCGCACAGCACTCACGTTATCTTAAGTAGTCGCCGTAAAAGGACGTCCTTCTCGCGAATCATCAGTGAGTTTGCTTTGGCCACGCTCAAACTCATTAAACCATTTGTAGGTAAACAGTGGCACAGGATGGGGCTTCGTCATGAAATGCTAATCGAAGTATATCATAACATTGTTGTTGAGTAAGACCCTCAGATCATATAAACACAGGAGATATGGCAAGGAGGCGTGGCGCTTGCGAACTCATCCTGCCGGAAAGTGTCATGATGCCAGTTTCGGCCATTATTCGAATGTCAACTTGCAACGTCTTCGCTGCTCTTGATTTTTGTCAAAATGCTGCCTTGTTCAGTGATTGTTTTCAAAAGTAACAGCTGTATTGTGAATTACATAAAAGATGGCATCTCATTTCACACGTTAGTACTAAAATATTATTGTTTTTCTTATAAAATTTATTAAAACATTACTTCGTGATACTAGAAACACGATGAAGTCCCAAAAGCCATTATTTTCATTGGAACAAAAACCATTGTTTTTTTAGTACACATCGATCAATGAATCGGCTGGTCAAATAGCGCAATGGATAAGTGTTTTACTGATACTCTCACTCACACGATAGTTTCGTGATGCGGCCGCTGCCGACTAGACTTAGTTAGAGATGTGATGTGACGTTTTAGGTTGTCGATATTTTATACGATCTTTTTAACGAGTTTATTTATTTAGTTACACAAGGGATCAATATTTTTTTTGTTGCGTACAATTTTATTGCTGTGGTTTACTACTCCTGTATCTTTGATATCATCACCATCAGTCACACCTTGCTTTTATTTTAACATTTTAGCTATCCGAAGTATCCAAAAACAAAAGTAAAGTGAATAAATGCGACAGGAAGGGTCCAAACTGGTTTCCAACAAAAATAACACAATATGTTCGTCTCACTTTGAGCCAAAATGCTTTCAACCATTGAAGAAAGTTCGTCGGTTCTTCGAATAGTCGGTCCACTATTTAACTAAGAACACAACACCTAAACTGTCAAAACGGCAAGTTTTAACATGTACATATTTACATTTTACTGGTCAATAAAATCCATATAAATAAATATCTTGAAGTTTTACTTGTGTTCTCCTAATCTAGATTCGAGAAGTTGATATCCTAATAGTTTCTTGGTAGTTTAAATTAGTTTTTATGTACTCGTATATCTTACTAGCTTTTCCAGCAATTATCCCACGGGAACCGTACATTTCTCCAGGATAAAAAGTAGCGCATGTGCTATTCCACCTTTTCCAGGTTATAATATATCTATATTTATATATATCCAAATTTCATCCACATCCGTTCAGCCGTTCTGGCGTGATTGAGTTACAAATATCCATACCTACATCCATCCAGACTTTCGCATTTACAATAGTAGTAAGATGAAAAGCTGTGATTTTGTAGCATGTCCTGACACATACTTTAAGAGGGAGTTTCCGTTTCCCCCGAACGTGCTTCATACAAACGAAGTTTGATCATAATTTGAATATTAATTAGGATTCTAGAGACTAATATCTATATCCGTGATTTATCAGATATACGTTAAAATATACAGTTTTGAAGTTACACTGATTAATATTAGAAGTTAACTGGAAATTTGACAAAACAACAGGCATGGATATATTGTGATTGTGTTATCGTATTTTGTAGGCTCTAGATCATGTATTGTTTATTATGAAAAAAATATACTAACTTTAGTTATTTAATATTCCAATTATAATCAAGCTTCACTTGTATAGAGTAGCTATGTTCGAGGGAAACTCCTGTATCGTTTTATTTTCAAAGTCAATAAAATCTTTAGGAAAAAGAGCAGATATTAAAGGTGAAATTGTAGAAAAATATCGATGAAATTCAGTTAATTACATCGAAATTTTACTTCTAATTTCTTACTTCTAATTTTAATTCTACAATTACAACCTTACATCACTAGCTGCGTAACTTGCATATTATGTGTGTTTGTTCTGAGTCCGTAGCTACAGGTAGAAGCGCCGCCCCCTGTCTGCATGTGTTCTATTAGTGAGTTTATTAGTGTTGCTGAATGTGTCTTTGTGTGTGGGAGAGATGTAAGCTCGTGTCCCGTTCTTATAGTTTTTGCTTTCGTGTTAGTGAATTAAGTGGGAGAAACGCGTAGACATCGGTACAGGAATACATTTGTTTACAAAGCATACCTATCTCTGTGTTTATATGATCTGAGGTAAGACCGCAACGAAAGTCGTAATAAACAATTGAACGAAAATTTTCTTATTCAAAGCCATTTCGACGCACAACAGTCACTTTAAATTGCCGCCAATTTATATAGATAAACTAGCTGACCCCGCGAACTTCGTACCGCCTAACATTATTATTTTTTTTTTCTCTCCATGTGAACCATCCTTGTACTTCAACGAATATTCTAAAAAAAGAATTAGCAAAATCGGTCCATCCGTTCTTCATGAGTTATAAAATTACAACGAAAAGTGGCATTGATTTTTATAGATAACTAGCTGACCCCGCGAACTTCGTACCGCCTATCATTTTTTTTTTCTCTCCGTATGAACTATCCTCGTACTTCAAGGAATATTCTAAAAAAATAATTAGCAAAATTGGTCCACCCGCAACATCCGCTTATCGCAAAGTGGCATTGATTTTTATAGATAAGGAGGATGACATAGTGAATGCATTACACATCTACGGATTACCAAAGAGTTCCTAATTCGAAATTAAAATAAATTTTTAATCGGCTGCTTTTTTTACTGGCCTATTTTAAAAACATTCAGTGTGACGCCCGTATGAGCCACCGCCGGGTTGGTGCTGAAATAGTACACAGACATTGTCCTGCACACTTTTGAAAACAATCGTAAGTCAAAGTCAAAGCATTTATTTCAAATAGGTACATAAAAGGGACTTTTGAAAGTCAACATTTACATTAAAATAGAATTGATTCTAGCCGCCCCTTCCAAAAGGTAGTTTCGTATCTCTGGTATGTGGCGCGCTCCAATTTGGGCCGCTGTCAAATTTGCTGCGTCTGTGGCGTGCTCCCTTTTGGACCGCCGCTTTCGCGCTCACGTTTCGATCGTAAGCACATTGATAGACTGTTTTCGTCTTTGTCTATCTCATTTAAAGGCGTTATGCGTGAAACGAGACAAGTAGCAAGCGGTCGTCTGAGTACTCGGTAGGCGAACAATTTGGCGCCAACCGGCAGTGAAATATCGGCATCGGCACTCTGCGTACGTGTGCGGTATTTTATACAACAGCAGTGTTTTTAGTTGGATTTAAAGAAGAAAGAAGCAGATAATCGCTTGAAATGTAAGTAAACTTTCGTTTCATACTAGAATTACGTGTGTTTATTACGATTTTATGCAAAATAACTGCCACTAAAACAGAAGCCTAACCCATGCCTTGCATTTACTTGCTCGATGTTTTTAGTTTTTATAACACTATTATTTCATTTGGACATTTCACATTAATTTGATATGATGTTAAATTAACATAGTTTTCTTGTTATAATACTCTAACATGGTTAAATATTCCGTAAAGTCTTAAAAAATAACGAAAACAAGTACCGGTTCACTAGAAGCCCAAAAGTTACCGCGTCACAGACCGGGCGCAACCCAAATCGCACCTCTCACAGACGGCCTCTGCCGAGTTTTAATGGCCGCCGCGGCTGGTTCGCTTAGCATGGATACGCCGTGGCGGATTTCCTTACATAATGTTTAATGAAAAAAATCAACTTTAAATATGTGTATTTTTATGTACGAAGCACGGAATCATCTTATAATATTTCGGGCAATCGGGTAATTCAATTTGCAAGACCCTAACCAAACTTAAAACCAAACAAGACCAAACCAAAGTTAAAATAATAAAAAAGCCTTATCCATATTAATCTAACACTTTGTTTTGTAAAGTGGTCCTTTTTGCTTACTTATTTGCTTGTTTTGTTTACATGTTTCTGTTGAATTTTCTTTGAATTGATGTTATTTTTGTTGTTTTAATGTATAGTTTGTTACCTATAATTATAGGAAAATATAATTTCTCTGTGAAAAAGTTAATAATTGTTTTGTTAATCACATAAGTATCAAGGTAGTATTTTTTATGACAAAATAATCATCTTTTTTGTGTAACTCTTGTATAAAATCTACTGAACCTACACTGTTAATACTCTTGTAAAACCCAGATAGTAACCTTTATTTATTAAAAATGTAATACTGTGTTATCTGCAGTGTGAAATGATTTCAAAATATCATGTAATACTAAGCCTCATTGAGGTTGATCTCAGGGTAGGCACCATTTTTCTACTATACTGAAAACGTTGATTTTGTGAAATATTTGTACATGAGTCATGTGTATTGTGCTTTTTCCTTGTAAATAGTAATGTAAGGTAAATAAAAACATGGTTACTAAGCTAAAGAGTTTTTTTTTATTATATATTTATGATACATAACTTATTGAAAATTTAGGGACCCCTGTAATTATGACAGCTGTACAACTTTATTACTAACCAAATATTACAAAAGCTTACTATTTTAAGCAGGAAATTTTATTTTAAATAGGTTTTATTCCTAATAAGGGCTTCCGCTAGAGCAAGGAATAAACAAATGCAGTTTTAGTGTAGGTCGGGCCCCCTCCCACCCCATACTGTGGCGTGCTCCAATCTGGGCTCCACAGACTTGGGTCATCTGTCATTTTGACCGCCACAGTTGAGGGGGTAGAAGAGTGGACAAGAAACACCACTGTTACTCTTTTAAAATGTGTTACAATATTTTGTAAAGGTACATTAATTATATAATTAATTAACATTAATTATATGTGAAGACGATGCACCTATAATAAAATTACCCCCTACCACAATAGGTAAAAGGATTAAAAAATGTAGCAATGACAAATTAAGTTAATTATGTGATAGATAGATACATGGTGCTCACATAATATTATCTACAAATATTGTAAAAGTATACGATTTTCCAAATGATTTAAACAATTAATATCTAAGTGTGTGAGTTAGCGAGTCAGCACCTTTTTAATGGTGGAGTTTCACCCAGTAACTGGTTTGTGGAGTTCAGATAGGCAGTCGCTCCACGTAAAGTACTGGTATTCAGCTGCATCCGGTTAGACTGGAAACTGACCTCAAAAATAGTTGGAAAAGGCTGCTACACAGAGTTTGGCCTCATATGTTTGCAATAGATTGGCAATAGACAATAGGACAATCATGTTCGCTCTCAACACTTTTCTAAAGCCACGCGCTTTACCTAAGAAAGCGGTGAACGGTCACACAAATCGCAACAAAATGTTGCGGCTCGACTTGTAAGGCGTTGGGTCATCATATACAGGAATTGGCTTTACGCGCATCGACGCCAGATATAACAACACTGGCACCACTTCCGCGTTTGCGATTTTTTGTTTTAAAATTTAATTACATTTTCTACTATACCATAATCCACAAGTGTAAGGAACTTGCATCCTTCTTCTTATCTTGCTTAGGAGAGTCATGAACCATGAGCTTAAACCGTGCCCTAAACTATTATTTTTGTGCAATGTTATTACTTATTATTTAAAAAAAAACCTCTCAGTCGAATAAAATAAATAAGATTTAAATGATAAAAATACGGGTGCTGCGTTTTTCCTTTTAATAATTTAATAAACTCTCATAAAAAATATTGTTGTACCGAGTTATCTATGGCCAAAAATAAGATTTATTCATCTTTGAATTTTCTCACGGTACCAGGGACACATAAATCACATGTAGGTATTGGATCCAACTGAAATCGTATCTGCAAATATTGTATGTAGTACGCAACTATAGGTACGTGCCTATAAGTACCTTGTGCACTGTCCGAATACTGCTAAAGATTATCAGGCAACAACAAGTCGATCAAAACCGCAACAACAAAACGTCTTGATCTAATTAATCACTATGCACTGTAAGTTTAGTTTCTAAAATATTTTTATATAATGTAATTTTCTAAATTACTTACCGACATCCCGTTTCGACGTTTTCAATAAATTTGTCTACTGACCACGGCGTTTCTTCTGTAAAATATTAAAATAAAAATAACTTGTCTCCTGATAAGAAACTCGTAAAATGTAAAGAGCTTTTATGTTATCCTAGAAAGAAACCAACACACAATATTATAACAGCTGGCCTTTCGATTGTTGCGTTTTTAAATGATACATCATTTAAAAACGCAACAATCGAAAGGCCAGCTGTTCTGAATACCCAGCAGATGTGTGTATCGAAAATTATCTGCTAATCCAGCCTTAAACCTAATTTAGACTAAGGGGTAGTTATTTTTGAGTTTCTTAATACGGAATTATTGAATTTAGTTCAACATATTACTGATAAACTGTGTAGGGAACTTACCAGGTAAAGTTATTAAAGTAACGTCTTGCATTCCACTCAGCATATATATTATACGGTTAGTATATATATCGTGAACCCTAGTTACTAGGACATCAAAGCTCTTGATAGCTGCATTGGCGCGGTCAATGAATTCCCGCCAGTCGTCACTTGTCCAACCCACAAACCGGAGGCCGGGGAGTAAAAGAGACGACAAGCGTACAACTTGAGGGAGAAAAAGTGGGCGAACCTCGAGTTTCACACGCCGTACTGTGCGAAGGTAGTCCTCCAAGAGGAACTGAAAAAATATAGGTATACATAAAGCTACATAACATCCATTCATAAATATTTTAGACGATAATATCACTGGATATCACTTATGCTAACCACTCAACTGAACTGAACTATAAAATATATTTCCAACTCACTTGTAAAGAATCATTGACAAGTGTAAAGTAATTTTTCTTAGCATACAGCGAGTGGCACACAATGGGTAAATCGACTCCCATCTTGACGAGGCAGTCTGATTCTCTGATTAGGAGTCGTACAGTGTGGTCGAGGTTTACGACGACGCAGCCACTTTCATCAATCCTCAGTAGCGTGTTGTTCAGGCTGTCATCCACATCCCACAACTAGAAAGAATAAAACTATAATCAATTCCAGTCGTGTAGTTAAACACAACAGACACCTATCTGCCGATGTCTTCAAAATCCACGGACGTAATTATTTCTACAAATAGTAACATTGCGAGTAAGTTATTTAAAGCACAAAACTTCGTTTTAAATACTCCTACTACGCAGCTACGGCGTAGCATTGTCAAGGCTACGCTTACTACGTACTCGTAGCAGATGTCGCCTACGCCTCTAAGTAGTTACGTAGTTCATACTTTTGCTACGCGAGCGACGTAATCAGAATGGAATAAAGTTCTAGCTACCGGAAAACATATCTAGGTATAACCGAGTTATGTATTACACAAAATCGGACTGCGAGTACCGTCTGTGTTTTTGAGTAGACCTCATTTATTGCACACCCCGGTGGTAGCCACTACGTACAGACGGAACTCGTATATGGTGAGAGCGAGTCGTATGTACATTGTACAACGCAACCTGCCAGGAAGCTGATATCGACATTTTCTACACTAGTGTTGCTAAATTTAAGACAGTATCTAACAGCTTCTTCGAGCGTAAACAGTAATTTTTCTTTTTTGTGATATATAATTATTATAGTTAGTTTATTGTCAATTTTTCATTTCATACGATTTTCTACACGTGGAAACTTGTAATTGGCTATATTTTGTTTAAACTTTTACTTATTCTATGTTTAGCTGTAAGTTTTCCTAAAATAAATAAAATAAAATAAATCTACTGTCGATAAAAATAATAAAGTACCCATACAAAAAACGAAATCATTAAATAATAATAATAATCATTTGCTTCATAAAATGAAAAGGTGTTTGCTCAAATGAATATTCTGCAGATTCGTTAAAATATTTTTTGGTAAGAATCGCTCCAATAATGTTTAAGAAAATGTTTGTAACAAAAGTGTTTAAATATTACATGTAAAATATTTAAACATATAATATTATTTTTAATGTTAATTAAACTAACACACCTTTTGTAATTCTGTGGATGCCTATGTGTATTCTTGTCAGCTTTTATATCTAAATAGTACAGAGTTATTTGAATAATACCACGAAATAACAAAAACATAATTCGCACGCACCAATCATCCCCTAAACTAATATTGTTTCAACGTCTCTTCATTTTGATGCTACCCTTATACTGGCACGGATATAAATAGTGCGGATTCCACTACAAAACTACTATTGATATTATTAATGCGTCAGCATTGCTTCTGAATGGTTATGACATACTAGTACTCTGGAACGACGTCGTTCAAGTTATCCCGCCTGCTGAAACCATATTGCGACTTGCACCTAATTTTCTATCTATTATCTATCTAAGTACATATTAATAATTATGTATTAATTAATTTAATTGTGCTTTAAAGTGTTGTGGTATTTAATTTGTGTGCATTAAAAGATAAAAAGAAATAAAAGATTTATCTATCTTTCCTACTTCTTCTTTTAATAATTTTTATTCATTATTAAAATACAATACAAAATAATCTCTTCTTCTTTTCTTTTCTATTATAAATTAAAGTGAATTTCCTTGTATGTCTTTTTTCCGCGTTCAATGGTCTTCTAACTACGCAACGAATTTTGATGCGATTTTCACCATCATTTAGAGAATTTCTTATGGAAAAATTATAGTGATTGATAGTAACGAACTATACACACAAACCGTATGTATACCTACATCGTTACTATCAACTTTACATACAGGGTGGCAGGGATATCGACGCATTACCGATAACCGTCGATTTAGTTTATTTATCTGAACCCACATGTTGAAATTAGTCGTCGGGTATTAAAAAGAACGCTGTTCAGTACAGTGAAAATTTCTACGCTAGAAAGTTTTAAATATGTATAAACAGTACGTAATTTAATTTAATGGGATAAAAAGTTTTTTGGTCTGAATTCTACGGTACGTCTAGAATCATGTGCTGAATTCAAGGTTACAGTTTGCGCGTCAATGTCCCTGCCCCGCTGGACGAGCACGGCCTACTGTGATAGGCTTTAGTCACACAGTTTTTATCACAGTTTAGGAGCAAAAACCGTGATAAAATGCGTGACTAAAGCCTATTACAGAGGCCGTGCTAGCCCCGCTGTATGATCCCGAAGTTTTGTCAAGTTTTTATAACGTGCAAAGCAGGAGCGAAAGAGAAGAATTTGATACTAAAAAAACACTAGGCATAGTTGTATGGTACTCGTAAGTCGTCTAGCGGAATCAAAAGTACACATCGTGTACGATAATTTTATTAAAATAAATATATGTTTAACAAATTTTGACCTGCTGCACATAGTTTCGTTCCAGGCTTATTAGAGATTATATTAAGTGCGATAAAGCTGATGTTTATTAGCAAGAAAAAAGTTATTTAGCCCGAAATCGGGCCCACTTTTTCCACCACACACTAAATCCATATTATTAACAATAGGTATTAATTGTTGATTGCCATTCAAAGCGCATAACTATGCCCATCGTGTTGTTTTTGATCTTGAACATAATAAGGAGTTGATTGTTAGTAATAAATGGTTTAAGGGGCCGTACACGAAATCGACTGATTTGGATCAATTTTGTGCATTATTTGTAGGAAAGGGAAACATTATTTAAACAAAATTATTCGTAATTCGAAAACTTGAGTTCTTTGTTTTGCATGTGGCTGAAAGGGATTTTTCAAATATGTTAAGTATTCATGGAAAATCACTAATATTCGCAACAATTTTTCCAAAAAATTACGTGAGACTGACGTTTGATCATTTTTTTACTAGAAACTACGTTTGATTTTGAACATTAAAAATGATCATCAACATCATTATTATGGTCTACTTGCATGTAGCTGGACCACTATTTTCAACTTCGATACAAAATATAGCAGAAAAATAATGTTGAAAAAACCTATTTTTCGAAACAAACCCTGGTAGCCGTTTTAAGAAATTTAAAAATCACACATTAATCTTCAGCTAATCTTAAAATAAAATTAAAATTTAATTTTATGATTAAGTATACAATATTTTCATTTAGTAAATCAAAAGCAAAAAAAAAACTATATTTTCGAGAGCGCAAAAGTGTTATAACTATTAACAGGTGCTGTGACTGACACGATTGGTTTAGCGCCATGAAAACTGTACTTTTGTAGTCACACAGACATAATGTTTCAATTATTTCCAGCTTTGTCACAATTAGATAAGAAATTGACAAAATAGGGTTTTTTATGTGCACGAAGCCTAGAAACCAACTTGTCTAAAATGACAAAGATGTAACAATATTTACTCATTGGTTATCGTAGTGGTCACACCTGTTGAATGTAGCGTTTCAAGTAGTTTTGTGTTGATTTTTGGTTGACAAACCGTTTACTATAAAACCAAGGTTCTCATTTGAATCAATACCACTTTTATTGTATAGATACTAAACCATTTTAAAATTAATGTTGTAGGTATTTGCATGTCTGGAGAATTAATGAGTTTTCATTAAAATCAAGTTACAATCTCTGTTCAAATTTGAATTTTATAGTCACGGAATGAAAGGTTTTTTGGGTAAATAAATCACTTACCTACCTACTATTTTACACGCAGAATAAAAAGGTAGATCAAAGATCACAAATGATTTTCTATTTTTCTTATTCCGTATTGCTACTGTCTAATTTACCTCTAACTTACGACGTCCGCCTGCGCTGTTATTTAGTTTCTGACTTTATTTCTTTTTGCTCAGCTATTAAGGAACGTAGCGTGATGTTTAATAGCCTATAACCCTCCTCATGATATGGGCTATCAAATGGAAAAAAAAAACTATTCCGAGTGATTGTTCCAGGGATTAGCGAGTCCAAACAAACAAACGCTTCAGCTTTAATAAATTATTATAGATTAATTGCTTATCAGTTTTATTTTAGTCAAAATATATACGAAACAACTGGAACCTCGGAATCTCTTTAGGGAAATTATAGGAGAGGCTAAGTTTTCATTAGACAACAAAAATCTATGTTTTCGATCGTCCTACTACAAGTCAAAGGGCTTATTTCCCTACTTTATTTATATTCGTCTACCGTTAACCCTAGATAGCTAACGTTCCTAAACTTATATGATAAGCTAACCATTCGACTTTTTGACGACCATTTTTTAAACGTATTTTTTTATTAAAATCATATGATATTTTAATCAGGTTTAAATATTCATGGAAAATATGGGACATAAATTAAAGATAATTATTACAAAAATGAATATTTATTTAACTTTTAAGTACTAAATCACAAATCTTAAATGCCACATGTTTCTTTGAGATGAATAAGGGACTAAATCTTACAATGACTAAATTAGGAACTATTTTTTAGAAATTTCTTCTTTTTCTTTTGGTACACTAAAGCAAAAAGCTTAAAATTAACCGTAAGTATCAAATTACTTAGATTTTTTAGGCACAAGTTGGGCAAAAGTCGACTGTATGTTCGCCACAAATGGGAACTCTGCAACTATTGCAGATTCTTTGTCATGCGCCTTTTCTTATAGGAACACAAACTGCAGCTTTTCCATTTCCTTGTTGGGGCATTTTCAGGTATCAGAGGACTTCCAGAACCAGCTAGCTCAAGAATTTGACCTTGACCTTCAGCGCTTTCCTCATGATTCAAACCCAATACATCTCTTATTTTGTCTTTTATTCTTCTAGGCATTGTTGGTCTTTCAAGTCGACGTTTTAGCCATGGTTCAACGAGTTGTTCATGCAATTGTTTCATATAGCTTCTTCGTGACAGGGGTTTACCTCCAGACACCAAGACATTATGGCAATACAGGACGTAAGAGTTGATACTCGATATATTGAGCATGTCATAAAACATGCACATGGGCCACCGGTTGGTCTTACGATTACACGACATATTTGAACACATCACACAAATTTACACCGACCACGAAATGCCAGCAATTGCTCATCGAAGGTAACATGAGTTTCAGGAACGTAATTGTTTCGGCATTACATCATCAGTAAGTCCCATATTTTTCGGATTGGTGTGAGTGGATCAGACTGCAAGGTTCCTATTCTTATAGCTTTGTCATCAAATCTAAGACATCTTATGAGGAAATCAAACCTTTCTCGACTCATACACGAGATGTATCGGGTTGCGCAGAAAGACGTGTTGAACAATTCATCACTTGTAAGATGGTTATCTTTCAACGCGGCTGCTAGTAATAAGACACCGAAGAGAGCGTTGAGTTCTTCTTTGCATGTTTCGTGTTGAGACTTTGAATAATGTAGTTGGAAGCAGGTGAAGAATTCTCACTGAGAGGAAGAGCATCGGAAGGTGACCTTCCTTGTTCCTCTTCAATATCTAAAGGTGGACTTACTTGTGTTTCTTCAATGTCCGAGGGTTCGTCGTGAAAGTCACTTTCCACGTCATTAGCCAACAAACCATCCTCATTTTCACTATCAGAAAAAAACATCATTTGTGTTGACATTATCTTCATCATCTAAGGCACGAACTACTTATGTCGTCATCTGTGATCAACCTTGCAGCCATTCTTCACTATAGACGATATAACTAAAGAAAAAACCAAAACAAAAATCAACACCAAGTATAGGTTTAAAAGTTACGCATAAGCTAACCATTCGTCAAAATGACGAGTAAGCAGTAGGTATCTCAAAAATAAAAGTACTTACCGGCTAAAAGCGACCACCATGCGACGTAGTCTAGCGATCACTAAGTTGACTCGAATTAGCGAGTGTGTAGGTAAAACCATTAGAAAGGGAGAGGGAGATATTTATTAGATGCTCGTCATTTTGACGAACGTTAGCTATCTAGGGTTAATGCGGATACATTATAAATAACCTTAAAGTATGTACATTTACACGTTCGTCCATCAATGCCTATTTTGCAGGCCGCTGCAATAATGTACTATAAGCTGCATTACACTAATTTTTAATCATTGAAAGAACGGTGGCCTTATGCATGGGCACGGACAATGCTTTGGCGTCGCAAAAGGCGTTACAATAAACCTCGACGTACTAGGATATCAGAGAGTAAAAGAAAATATACTGCCTGACCGAGTTCAGTCATCGCTGTCTATAGGGGTTGATAAAGCAACCCTTGTTGTTGAAAACTGGAAAACGTATGATTAAACTGTGTATGTCTCTCTCTTACCAACACCGTACAATCTTCAGTGAGCAGGACATAATCAACCCCCATAGTACGTAGCAAAAACTTCACACATGAACGTTACCAGTGTGCGTGCATCTAGTGAATCAAGTTTTACTCTCAGTTTCAAAGAGAACTTTAAACAAGCGGCATCTATATTTTATTTCATTCTTTTCGAAATTAAACCCACCACCGATTATTCGATAAATAAAATTACATTTGCTATTATAGAGAAAATATTAAAAATATCGCAATTCTAAACTATTAAGGAGACGTATAATAGTTTTCAAGGATCGAGCTCGCATCGAAATGGAAAGGTTCAGTAGAGAACTGTTATTATAACAAGTTCGTACTTATAACATAAATGCATAAACCATCTTGCTATGATACTTTAATAAAAACTTTTTTGAAAGTTGTGTTTTACATCATTAGCCGAACTACAGAACGAGTCTCAACTCAAATTAGTCTCAGTAGTCCGGCCCCAAAACAGCCGAACTAGTGAGACTAACGGTATGTGCATGGGTATTTATATATAATATTATGTAGGAACTACCAAATGTAAGAACGTTAACATGAAACAAAAGACTCCACTCTTTGGGTGAACTAGTATGACACCTGTAACTTAGTACTTGTATCGCCATCCTATTCCAGCTCTCATTGTCTGTTAGTAAAATACCAAAATTGCCTTATTTTAGTTAAGTTTCTGAACGAGCGATTCGAACCACTGTCATATTTTTTTACATAATGACTAGCTTTTTTAATCTTGAACACGTTGTAGGTATAGGACAAAGTTAAGGGTAAAGTGTTTCTACATTTTATTAGTATGATACCTTGTACAGTCACGAGCACTAACACACACTACACATACACACTAACATACACTTAGCAAAATTTAAAAGCGAATTTCTCGTGGAATATTGATTGTAACTTTGAAATAAGACCTAGGTATTTCATAACACTATAGGTCCCAAAATACTATGTTCATAACAACATAACATTGCAATCAATACAGTAGGAGAAAATCACATTTAGAAGTTGCTAAGTGTATACATATTAGTGCTCGTGACTGTACGACCACTTTAGGAAAACGTTGATTTCGTAAGGTGGATACTAATCTTTTACTACACTTCTGGATTTTGTCATATTTTACTTCTATGCCAATTGATGTAATACCGACGTCACATTATTGGCATCTCCATTTGCATCGTGTTATTTAATTTTTATGTCAAATAAGTATGGTTAAGATTTATGTAAGTCGATCTTTCTAAAGTTTTCTCCAATACCGAAGTCCTACAGAACATCCCAATCGCCTTTATTCCTATGGAAAACGTTGCAGAAAAAAATTGGAAATCATAAAAATCCCCTTGCAGAAACTGCTGTGCTCATGTACCTTGAATCTAAGCTTCCCTGATACCAAACGCCTCTCGAACGCCTAAATCGGCTTCCTTCGGTCGTTAGTGCGGCGTTCCAACGAAGAACTCGGGAACTAAAGCTGGGAACCGTGAATGGGAAAAGATAGTGTTTGATAGAGGTCTAATACATTTAACACTTTCTTATTTTTTTCCTGTGTATGAAAATGTTATAAAGGAAATTCATATACCTCGCCTCGTTGGTCTAGTGGTCGCAAACGGTACTGTTGTGCATAAGGTCCTGGGTTCAATTCCCGGGTCCGTTTTTTATCTAGCAAAAAACCAGCGTTTACTTTAAATGCTTCACCATCTAGCAGAATCGTAATAATTCTGTATTATGGAATTTATGGATCCATCTTATTAAAATTACCCTAATTCTAGGAAGTAAAAATTTAAAGATGGAATATAGATTTATTTATATGTAGTTATCGTTATTATCTATATAACTATTTGATTACGGATACAATAAATTTTGTTTAAGAATTGAATATCTCCATTTATTTCCTGCGCAGGGCAGGATAAGCAGTATTATGGATCGTGAAGCAGCCATAATAATATTATGTCACATTATTTAAGTTAAATTGTTAGTTATCTGTTAGCCGCTAGCTTGCAACGCTAAAAAACCGCGCGAAAAAAAAACGCCGTGCGTGAAGGCCGCGATAACGTCAACACAACGGGCGGTCGCCGGGCGTCAGATGTTTATAATTATTTTTTCCACACGGTAAATAGCACGGAACAGAAAATTTTCTGTTCCGTGGTAAATAGTCATCCGTTGTATACTTAGAGCATTAAATGCTATAAGGTTGTATACCTACACAAGCATTTTTTTTTTCTATAAATGTGTTTACAATACTCTTTGTACATAAATTGTCGATAATTATTACGTCACTCACATCACATAATTGACAAAACGACATTTTGACGAGACAATTCGGGTGTCAGTCGTTAGCAATGACATAATCTTTAGTCATTGGTCGTTAGACGTTTTATATGAATTCAAAATTAGACCTGTATTTTTGCTAATAATTTAATATATTTACTAGTTTTCTGGTGATCCACAGGATAAAAAAGCGATTGTTATAATATGTGTCCATTTGCGCGTTATTAATCAGCGACGCGCAGAAATATCGCTATTACTAGGCATTCAATGTTACTAGGTAATTTTGACCACACTTCATTACAAAGATATTTGTAAGCAAATTAGACATGGATACTTTTCTCTTTTTATTTGTCGTTTATGTCGAAAACTGAAGTTATTTTCATATATGGTGCACGTCATTCCTGCCAGTTTTCAAAAACAAATACTTAGGCAGCTAATACAGTGCTCGCTTTAGTTAACTATTTTATAAAAAAGGGGGTACCTATGCAATATCAAATCGAGAGATAAAGCTGAACAAAATCTAATAAGTTCTTATGAATTTTGTATCAATCAAATTTAAGAATCTAAAAGATAAAATGCAACATAGAATAGCAAGGTATTGGAAAAATATATTGGATTGCTTACTTTGTATTAGGAGCTAAATACTCGTATGTTCTGTTCACATTTCCCTTCCTTGAACCTGTAGGAATGTCGCCGAGGCAGCTAAACATTGTTACGTATGTAACAAAAATGTAACATAAATGATCACTTTCTCGACTTTTCTTTTACCGACTCACAAAAGATTTTAATTTCCAAGATAGTATGATCATAGTTTAAAATCTTCCTTATCACATAAATACTCATCACTTACTTCACGATCACTTTTTAGATAATCGTTTTGCAGTTTTCAAACAGAATCAATGAAATATTATAATTTTAACTATGCGGTGGATGGTAAATCTGTAAACAATCACTGACAAGTAACATTTTGACTACTCATTGCATTGCCAGTATGGAGAGTAGAGACAAGGAGAACTATCTCTTATGGGGAGAAAGTTGTAAAAGTGTCCAACTTAAACAGTAAATAATAGTTCAAAAACCCTCACAAAGTGGCGCGCTAGCGTAAGCAAATTGTGTGGTAGAAATGTAGCAGTTGTTATCGAACTGAAGTATGCCGAGTTAGAAAATTAACGGATTGAGGTATGCCATGAGTCAGAATTTTTTTTTTTTTTTTTTTTGTGACTAGAGTAGTTAGTGATAATCCAATATAGCATTTTTTTTTTTTAGTTTCCGGGGTGGAAAATCCTCATGGATGTCCGCTGCCCTGGGGCGAGCGGCGGGGTCTGTCTCTTACTGACTAAAAACCACCCCGGTGTTCCATCTCACACCTACGCCGGGGGTCGCGGGAACGTACGATCCTTCCGCAACCCCCGACTAGTGGTCTGGGGGGGGAGGGGTGACGTCTAAGAGGGGCGCGCGTGGAACACTACGCCCCGCCACCTCGGGTCCTGGTGTGTGGGTAGCGACGGACGTCCCCGAGTCCGTCGCCCCTGGACCCATTTAGGGGGGCTGGAAGAGGGCGTTGTCCGCCCTCCGCCGACGCCCGGTGCGCCTTCTGCGGGCCGGGTGAGTGGATGAGATCTCCCTCTCCCTTTCCGCAGCCTCCTTCTGCGAGACGACTGTTTCGCAGAAGGAGAACACCGCGTCCCAGGACTCGGCGCTGCCGACCATCGATTCGACTACGGCCGGCAGCGACAAGTCACTGCCTACTTCTGAGATGAGGGCACGGCGCGGCTCCTCCCAAGCGGCACACTCTGCCAGCGTATGCCACGCCGTGTCCTCCCGGCAGTCGACGCAGTGGTGACACCGGGCTTCCGGCTCCCTGTTTATGCGACACAGGTACTTCCCGAAGCAGCCATGCCCCGAGAGCACCTGCGTCGCCCGAAACGACAGGGAGCCGTGCCTCCTCAATCCAATATACCATACCTCAACAATTAAAGTAGTCCAACATTATTTATTATTATTTAGACTATGATAGTGAGGGAAGAATAAGTGCCCCTGTATTTGCGCACACTCTTTGGCACTAAAATATATCCTACGGACTTGGCTAATCTCCGTTGAGATTGGCCGCGGTGACCGAAATTCGGTTGGGATTAGTGATAAAATAAATTCTTAGAGATCTTACATTTTGGTTCATCCACACAGCTTTCATGGTCTCCTCGTAGTTATGAATGAGGGAGCGGGTATTGGAGTACTTCCTCATCATGTCGGCTGAAGCTGGCAGGGCCCGGAGCACCGGGTGGGCGCACACATTCTCAACCGTCTCCGTCATGTTGTGCATCAGGCAACGGGACCATTTTATACGACCTGATGGACAAATATATACCTAATCATTATAGCAAGATATCTCATTTCCACCTTTTATAAGGAATAGTATCAGTGCCTACCTAAGTATCTTTTAAAATAGTTGTATATATCACTTTTTGGGCTGTTTGGCCATCTGACTATTATTTTTTTCTATCATAATATCTTTACTCGCAAAAAGGTTAGGTTAGAACGGCCACCCCCTTTTTTTTTTTTTTTTTTTTTTTTTTTTTGTGGGTGGGAAATCATCAAATAACTTCTCCCGCTCTGGGCAGAGCAGGAGGGCGTGCCAGACTCTTACTGACTAAAACCCACCCATGTTCCTTCAGTTGCCTGTGCCAGGGGCCACGGTAACCCTCTTGGACTTTTCCGCAACCCTAGCAGGCATCGGTCCGAGCCATCCCCGTCATTGGTGCTGACATCTCTTTGAGGCGCGCGTGGAACACAACGCGCCGTCGACCCGGGCCTGGTCCTTATCGAACGGCGAGCTGCCCATTGCTCGCCGTTCGCAAGCCCGCGCCTACGGTGGCCGGGATCGGCCTGCGATTCCCGACGCCCAGGGCGTCTCCTGCGGCGGCGCGCAAACTTTGCCTCTCCCTCACGCGTTCCGCCTCCTCCTTCGCGAACATTACTGCTTCGCAGAAGGAGGTGACGGCTTCCCAAGCCCTCTCGCTCCGTACCATGGCCTGGACCAAGGCCGGACGCGAGAGATCGCCACCGCCAATCGCCTCCACGAGGACACGGCGGTGCTTCGCCCAAACCGGGCAGACCTCCACCGTATGCTCCACCGTGTCCTCCGGGCGATCCACACAATGGTGACACCCGGGCGTTTCCTCCCGCCTTATCCGGAACAGGAACCTCCCGAAACAACCGTGTCCGGTTAGGACCTGCGTCAGGCGGAAGGTGAGGACGCCGTGGCGCCTCTCTAGCCACTCCTCAAAGAGGGGACTTATCGCCGCAATTGTGGCGTGCCCAGCGCTGGGTTGCGACAATCGCACTCTCCATGCCGCCCTGAGATCCCGCCGGAGCTCTGTCCGCTGTACCGTGATTTCTCGCGGCAGCGGAGCTACGCCCCGGCGTTTCGCCTCCTCGCGCCACTCCCAAACGTGCGCGAGGACTTTTGCCTCCAGATCCCATGGCGGTAATCCGGCAAGGAGGCTCGCCGCCTCACCGGAGACCGTACGGTATCCCCGGACCAGCCGGATGGCCATGACCCTTTGGGGCGCGTTCAACCAGCGGGCTGGCCGCCGCCTCAAGGAACGCGCCCACACCGGTGCCCCGTAAAGGGCCATGGACCGCACGACCCCCGCGTAGAGCCTCCGGCAGGAGGCGTTTGGCCCCCCTAGATTGGGCAGGAGCCGCTTTAAGGCAGCCCCGGCCCTTTCCAGTCTGGGAGCCAAACGTCGGAAATGCTCCACGAAGTTCCACCGGCTGTCGAGGACGAGTCCCAGGTACTTCATCGTCGACTCGACGCCGATGTGAACCCCTCCTACCGTTATTTGGGAACCCGACGGTGGCGTGTTCCGAGGACCATGAAAACACATGGCCTCGGACTTGTGCAGGGCCACCTCGAGTCCCAATTGCCGGATCCTCTCGACGATTGTCGCAACCCCGCGTGTCGCTAGTTCGGCGGCCGCCTGGTGCGACCTTCCCTGCGCCAGGACTAGCGTGTCGTCAGCGTAACAAACCACGCTGACGCCGCTGGGGAGGTCGGCGCGCAGCACCCAGTCGTAGCCGATATCCCACAGATGCGGCCCCAGGACCGATCCCTGTGGGACACCGCACGACATCTCTTGCCGGTTCCACACTCCCTGGTGACCGGGGTAGATGACGGCCCTGTCCGTCAAATAGGCCTCGACCACACGACAGAGGTAGGTCGGCATCCGGTGATACCGGAGTGCCTCCCTAATGCAACTCCAGGGCAGGGTATTGAAGGCATTGGCGATGTCTAGAGACACCGCCAAGACGACCCCACCCCGGGCCACAGCATCCCCCGTCGTGAGGGCCCGCACGCGCATGATGGCGTCCACCGTAGAGCGCCCCCTGCGGAAGCCAAACTGGCTCTCCGCCAAATCCGGCCCCACCCGCACCAGCCGCCCGACGAGGCGGTCTGCAATGACTCTCTCAAAGAGCTTGCCCACCTCGTCGAGCAGCACGATGGGCCGGTAAGCGGACGGAGAGTCCGCTGGGCGCCCCGGTTTCTTGATGAGGACCAGTTTCCCCGTCTTCCAACGAAGTGGGAACTGGCCCCTCTCCATGCATGCGCTTAGGAGCCCCCTTAGTCGAGGCCCGAGAGCCTCCGAGGCCAGGACCCAGGCTTTCCCAGGTAAGCCGTCGGGTCCTGGGGCGGTATTTTTAGCACTCAGCCTACGTACCGCCACTCGCAGCTCTACCTCGGTCACCTCCGGAGCATCGTTGTCGTCGTCGGCGGTGTGGTCCGCATTCAGCACCGCAGTAGGCGGAGCCATGGGCGGGGAGATATGGTCCCCTCTAGAAGGGAACAGAGTGCTCACCACGTCCTCCACGAGCTGGGGCCGGAGACTCACGTCAGCGGGGGAGCCCATGGGCGGAGCTTCTCACGCACCAATTTGTAGGGGCGCCCCCACGGGTCCCTGTTCAGAGTCTCCAGCGACTCCTCGCGGGCCAGTCCCTTGGCCCGCAGGATCTCCGCTTGGAGGGCGGTCTTCGCCGCTCTGTACCCCTCGTACAGCTCCGCCTGAATGGCTTCCGTATCCGGAGGGCGAATACGGAGCCTGCGGTGCCTGGTGTACCGGCGTCGCGCAGCGACGCACGCACTGCGTAAAGTCGTCAACTCTGGCGACCACCAGCACACCTGGCGCTGAGCGCGTCCGGGCTGGGCCCGGGGCATTGCCACGTCGCATATTTCGGACATGGCCTCCCGGAACCACTCCGCCTCGACGTTGATGTCAGCAGGCCTGTCCGGTGATGACACCCAGGCCTGCACGATCGAGGCTTCCAGGAGGAGCTCCCGGTCCAGCTGCTTCAGCGCCCACCACGGACCACTCGGGGCCTGTCGGACCAGCGCGCTCGAGGTCTGGGCGGAGACGTCAAACCGGATGTACCGGTGGTCGGAATAGGTCTCCACCCCCTCTATGACGCGCCAGTCAAGGACACGCGGTGACAGAGCGGGGCTGGCGAACAAGATGTCCACCACCGATTCACCCCGCATCCGCACACACGTGGGGACAGAACCCCGATTTAGGACGACCAGGCCTGTCTCCAGAGCCCAGTCCTCCACCATCCTGCCCCGTGTGTCCGTATACCGGGAACCCCAAGCCACATTCTTGGCATTGAAATCCCCGAGGACGAGCACGGGGAGGGAACGGAACCCGACGACGACGACTTTCAATTCCGCAAGGGAGTTGTGGAACTCGGCAAGAGTTCGTTTCGGGGAGAAGTATACCCCCACCACTACAATCTCCCCGAACCGTGCTGCCACGCAACCCCGTCCCCTCGTGACTGCCTCGAGGGACGGAGTACCGGCGGCGGCCGACGAAATTAGGGTCACTGAGCCGCTCAGGTCCTCCACCTAGTCATCCCTGGGCGGGACAAAGTACGGCTCAGCGACCACGGCGATGTTAATCGACCACTGCGCCATGCTCTGGAGCAACAGATCCTGAGCAGAGGCGCAGTGGTTGATGTTCGCCTGGAGGAGGCGTAATGGGGCCGTTATTGGCACTCCATGTCAGCCTCCTCCCGAGCCCTCTGTGAGGGCCCCGCCGCAGTGGTGACGGCGGCGACGACGACGGTCGAGGCGGCAGCGGCAACGGCAGTGGCGGCGGCTGCGGCAGTGACGGCGGTGGCGGAGGGAACAGCCACCCCCTACGACCAAAAACGACTATAATACACAGTATTAATAAACTGTAGGTGAGTTGTCCATTAGGTATTTCATACATAGTTGAAATATCCAATATCTTAAAAAATCATGAGATTAATCGTTCGTTAGTGCGATTAATTTTAGTTTATTCAAAATTAAGTAAGTAAAACGGTACTTGAGTCTATCAATATGCGTTAGATAGGATAGGTAGATGGGAGCTTTATCTAAGACAAACATAACACTAATGTTGTGATACAAAAGGTGTAGTAAAACTAGCGCTGTGACGACGAGGAAAAAAAAATACTCGTTGTCACACAGGTGTTACAATTGTAACGTGGAGTCGGGTATGGTTTATTTAGTATGGCGTTTGATTACGATACACCTGTTGCGAAATATGCGTGCCTGGTACATGCTAAATGATTAAGTTTAACCAAAATATTATTTACCAGCTACTGGGGAGTAGTTACGGGGTAGCGGCGGATCTTCTCGCTGCCTCTTGAACATTTTGGTTATCTTATCCACTTCCTTCTCGCAGTATCTCAGTACTCTGTCGTATTTCTCACTCAGTTTCGTTATCATGATCTTTTGGCTAACCTAAAAATTTAAAAAATACTTCATTTCAGTCGTGTTGAAACACAACAGACTATGCATTGAGCTGCGCCGTAGTCATCTTTGGCTATTTTCATTTAAACGTTAAAGAACCACTTTATTTCTAGGGACAGCTTTACTGCCTCAGTATATTATAATAACAAACACCATGTAGCCGTAAGTCTACCCGTATACAGCCTGCTGGCAACTATTTTGTATTCTACTTAAAACAATATTAGTGACATATCCATAGACAACCAGAAAAAAAATTATTCTCTTGTAAAACTCAATCTCCCTTGCTTAATAACAATAACATCGCGAATTTATCAAAGAATAAAACTTTTATCTTGTTACAATGAATTCCCGGAAAAGCGTTTCCATCGGCACTAAGAACTTTGCAGTATTAACGGAATTATTTTATTTAAGATATTTCTCATGAAAATTTATAGCTTGTATTTGGCTAGAATCATGACTGTGATACAGCTAGTAAGAAAGAACGCCAATTAGGTACAAGCCAGACCAAATTCAATTATTGTGCACAGCCATTTTGTAATTACGTTTTTTATTATTTATTGCTGAACGGGCTTGCTCTTGGCCTAGGTGGATGAGGAAAAGGAATAGGATTTTTTATTTGTTAAGGTATTACAATCATTATCTCAGTTATCACACACTAAATGTTAATTTGCACTGATTGGCGTTCCTTTAGGCAGCCGGTTTGGTTTTTAACAAATCAACCATAGAAAATGTTTAATTCTTGACGGTCCATCATCATCAATTACAAAACGTCCTTAGCCTCCAATAAATTGCTAGTTAATAATAGAGTTAAATTTGTATACGCACCTTCTCAAACCTAGTCAAGAACTTTATCCCTTGAGGTGTCTCCCAAACAGTAGAAAAATTCTCTTCTATAGTATTTCCTATAGACTCTCTCAGAGCATTCGTCTTGTCTTCAAAAATGTTGTAATCTTTGTCAAATTCGTTGTTTCTGTAATCCAAATAGTCATATTGGCAGGTCGTCACCGCTTTCTTTGCTTCTTCAAACGTATGCATAGCTTCTTCGAGGTCTAAAATAAGTCATAATAATTATTTTATTTTCTCCAAGTATTTTTGCTGAAAATAAATGGAAGCTGTAAAATAAAATCATATCTTTCGAAATCCTTACATCTGCCTCAATAATATAATAATATTAATACTTTCCAAGATGAATGTTAGTGCCTACCTGCCATTTCCCCATGTCTCAAAGAAAATACTTACTTAGACATATTTTTTTCGACTTAAAAAAGCAGTTTATCATGCAAAATAACTATTACTAAAATAAAGCTTTGTAAAAAGACACATCATAGTAAAATAAAAAAATGCGATTGTTTTGGTAGTATTTCAAGATTTTCCTATGTAAGTAGGTACTCGCATTAAGTTATCCAAATGGAAATTTCCAAGAGTGAGATCTTCAAACCCAGTCCCGCCTATATCATGACCGGTATTTGTTGGGGTGGGTCAGTTCTGTGTGAATGAATAAGACTATGTTAGGAGCTACCATTAAAATTTTGCTTAGGTGTTATTGCTGGTACGTTAAGGTTGATTTTCTTCATTGGATGCTGACCAGCATTATTTATTTCATGTGGCTATCTCTTCATAGGTTATGTTTCCCTAGTACTAAACTAGTCGTTAGTGGCGTGTCAGCCCCAACTGAAGTAATTTGACAGCCTGTTAATTTTCCAAATAGGTACTTTTATATGCGCTCGGAATGGTGCACAATAGCTGTCAATAGAAAATTATTTTCCGTGTAGATACCTGCTGCGTGGAAATATTTATCGCACAGAAAATTTCTCAGAAAGTATCTGCTGTTAGGTGCATAGAAAATGTTTTTCCAATAAAGTTTCTGTGTGTTATTCCGTAGTTTGTTATAAACAACTTTTCAGCTAAATTCTTTTTAAATGTTCAAATTTGACTGTTCATTTAATGGCATTTAAATAAACTCAGGGCGCATTTGTTTGACTCTTATGATCTGTATTCCGACATCTTTTTATCTAATATAGGTATTATTTTATTTTTTTATATTTTTTATACAAATTTATTAAAGCTGAAGAGATTGTTTGTTTGAACGCGCTGATCTCTAGAACCATCAGTCAGATTTGAAAAAATCTTTTTGTATTTGTTTTATTCTGTAGGGCCGGTTATAGGCTATTTAACATCACGCTATAACCCTTAGGAGCCGAGCAAATAGAAAAAAGTCAGAAATAACGCTAAGCGAAAACGAAATAACAGCGAGTGCGCGCGATGTGATGCGTTGAGTCGGGGGCCGAAATTTAGCGCGGACGATTTCGCAGGCAAAAGCTTGTTGTAAAATAAAATTATAAAACAATTCGACACTATAAAATGAAAATATTGAATTCGTGAATTTTATTATACTTAATTGGGATTTTTTTTTGTTGTATATTTGGGGTAATCTAAAACTGTACAAAGGCAGATATAATACGAGATGTAAGCTATATGTTTTTCATGTTAGGCCTTGCACTGGTAACCTCATGTATTATTTGTCTAGATTTTAACCCAAGATGTTGCAACTTACCTTCTCCCAACAAGAGTCCCTCCATCCTCTTCTCAAACAGGTTATTGTAGTCATCCATCAAATCAAACATAGCTATGATCTTGTTCAACCTTTTGCAAAATGTGTCAAATTTCCCGAAGACGTAATTCTCTGAGAAACTGAACTGTTCCGTATTCGGAAGAAACGGTTGGTTTTTCACAAATAAGTATGTTTCTCTGTACGTTCTATTCAGGTTGATGCAGTGGATTAACTTGTCCCGTACTAGTGCCCGCTCCTGTGACCATATGGTTTCCTTGAATCGACACGTTATATACTGCTTGCAGGTTTCTATCATTTGATTGGTTATCTGTAACATAAATTGAAAGAGATGAAACATGGTTATGGTACTTTAGGCTGGACACGCACATAAGTCAGTCTCTCGCAGTCCACATCTGTAACTCAGCCTGTTCCAAGTCTTTACTGCAACAAAAAGCACCCACCTTCACCATGAGCGAGGATATCCTTTCGGAAGTATTATAGAATTGCGACACGCTGTGTATCAACCGGACCGTCTGCAGTAGACTCAGGATGGAGTCCTTAATCTTCACAGGATCGTCCAGGTACAGTGAATGGCAGCACTTCTCCATGGCCTGGATGAACTTGGCGTTGTCTTTAGCTTCATTGTAGCAGAAGGTAATCTTGTGGTCGGTATCTCGCCAGAGCTTTATCACTTTGGAATTTGCGATTTGTAGGCAGCTTAGTGTGAGTTGTACTTCGTTGTCCTGTGGAATGAGAAAGAAAGAAAGAAATAAATTTTATTTGCTCAAACATGTGTATACATACAGAATTAAAATCAATACATGCATGCAAGATCTTCGAAAAAATAAGTGGCTCACGACATGTCTGCCATTTCTCATGGCGTGCAAATATATTTGTACAATTATTAATAGGTACTGAATTAATGATTTTTTAACTAGTATACTTATACATATTATATCTATTATTATTCATTGTATTTACATTATCCAATTATTATTATTTATTTTCCTTGTCCAATATTCCAGATTACAATTATCATAATAAAGGTTTATATTACTTTTAATAGACATTCATTTATTTATAATAAAGGTCCACAATTACTACTAAAGACCATAACTACTATACCTAATGTAGTTACATTTATTTATTTATAATAATCACCATGTGTCGTTTAAAAATTCTGCAATACTATAATATGCTTTTTGTGCCAAAAACAATTTCATTGCGTGTTTAAGTTTAGGTATAGTTAGCTCTTTCCAACTTTTGGGCAATTTGTTATAGATAATTGGTGCCATGCAAAAAACACTCTTGCGCTTATGTGCAGTTTTCGATGTATGTAAACATATTTTGCTATCATCACGTCTGTTTCTTGGAAATTTGTCTGCCATACGAGGAAACAAATGTGGATTTGCTTTTACGAACATTACTATTTCCAATATATAAAGTGAAGGTAGTGTTAATATACGATATTTAGTGAAATAATTTTTACAGCTATCAGTAGTTTTAAGTTTAAACATAGATCTTACGCAGTACTTCTGTCTTTTAAAGATGATATCCCTATCGGTAGAGTTCCCCCAGAAGATAACACCATATCTAATGACGGATTCAACTAAACCATAGTAGGCCGTTAGTAGCGCTTCTGTATTTAGAGTACGTGATAATTTATATAGTGCATATGCACCACTACTTATTCTTTTGGCTTGAGCCTCAATATGCGCATTCCAATTTAAGTTTCAGTCAATTGTTAGGCCTAAGAATTTTGTGGTATTAGCTATCTGTATTTTATTATTATTAAATTCGATGTCAAGACTAGAAAATAATGATGATCTTTGGCTAAAGTGCATAATCAAAGTTTTATTTATATTAATTTTTAAATTATTATTATTCAGTCACGTTACCGCTTCAATTAATGTATTTTTTATGTCAGGTTCATATGTATTCTTATTATGGCATGGTATAGTAATCGTACTGTCATCCGCAAACAGTGTCATGGGATGTTTAATGGATTTAGGGAAGTCATTAATATAGAGTGTAAACAGGGGTGGTCCGAGTACACTGCCTTGCGGAACTCCATGAGGGACTGTACGCTCGCATGACGTGAAAATCTCTTCACGTTTAGAGCTCATATTTATTCTACTAATTTGCGTTACTTGTTTTCTATCTTGTAGGTATGATTGTATTAAATTCAATATGTTTCCTCTTATCCCATATGCATCCAGTTTATTTAGTAATATATTATGTTGGACATAATCGAATGCCTGTGTCATGTCACAGAAAATGGCACAGACTGGTGTATTGTTATCCATGTTTGTCATAACAGTATGCAGGAAATCGTATATGGCTAAGTTGATTGTTTTTTTCTCCCTAAATCCTTTCTGTTCATCACATAGTATATGATTTTTTTCAAAATAGTTATTAAGTTTTTTCGATAATTTTTGAAATGATTGGTATTAATGATATTGGCCTGTAAAATTCCATTAGCTCCCTATCCTGTTTCTTAAATAATGGTTTAACAATAGATTTTTTTAGCGCATTCGGAAATATACCTTCACTGATGCTTAAGTTAATAATGTAGCTTATGGGGCCACAGATTTCATCTGCTACAGTCTTAACAATTTTTGTGCATATGCCATCATAGCCTACACTATTTGTATTTTTCAAGGCCGCGATAATTTTTAATATATCAGGTGCTAGACTTGGGGCCATGAACATTGAGTCTTTTCTGGCTAAAATATGTTTATTGACTGTGGTTCCCGAGCTAGTCATAGGTTTAATTTTATCTACAAAGTAATCATTAAATATATTTGCAATTCTTTTGGGGTCAGTTATAGTGTCATTATTATATCGAATTTTGTTTATAGTGTTTTTTGGTATGTTTAGTTTTGTTTGGTTTATTATTTCCCAAGTAGTCTTAGATCTATTATTTGATCTTTTAATTTTATGTATATTTTGTGCGCGTTGAGTTAAATAAATAATTTTTTTAAGCAATTTTGAATAATTTTTCAATTTATTTTTATTCATTTCGGAAGGTTTTTGTCTGTATTGCCATAATAGTGTACGTTTCTTTTTGCTACATATTTTAATACCGTGTGAGACCCAACTAGGCCTTCTTTTCACTTTTACAGAGAATAGAATTTCAGGGAAACACTGTGTATACAGGAAAGAAAACATTTCTGAGAAGGCATTGTAAGCAATGTTTGGGTCCTTGGCTTCATATACTTCAGAAAACGATAGTCTATTGAGGTAGGATTTAAATTTGTCTATGTTCTCTGAACTGTAGTCCCGTCTAGTGGTCCGCCAATGATTCCCAATGTTTGCAGTACCAATCGGGCAATTAAGTAGTTGCGCCGTATGGTCAGACAAAGCCAGTTCCAAAACTATAGCTTTACGACACCTATCAAAATTATGCGCAAAATTGTCGATGCATGACTTGCTCTTTAAACGTGTAGGTTGATGTATAGACAATTTTAAATAAAAATTTAATAATAAATTTTCAAATTCTGGAGTCCGTTTATTTTTTTTCAATATATCTATATTAACATCACCCGCAAGCACAACATTTTTAAAGGTTTTTTTTATCAGAACACGTAATAATATCTCTAATCTCCTCATAAATTCATCAAAATTACTTGGATTTGGTACTCTATATATACATACAATTACAATTTTATAATTTATAAGTTCTATGGCGCAACATTCAAAGATACCCGTTATGACCCGATGAGAATTTCATAATAACAGCTGTATTTATAATTTGCATTGATATAAATAACTAGCTAACTAACCACCTTTGTTTTTATGTGTATTTGTTAACATAAAGTCTAAATTTCCTAATGCCTCGTTTTTTTGGTACTTTGCAGGTTCCTGTTTAGAGACATATTGCATTTAAACTATAAATAAATATAATTATGAACAGTTTAATAAGACTTTATGTAAAAAAAACAAAATGCAGTGTCGATTTCCACACAGGCAGTTTTATTAATACAACCAGCAACCTAATTGAGTATTACACTATTAAATTGAAATTTCTAATCCATTGCTTCATAAATGTTTGAAAAATCTGTTTGTTCAACAACGTAAATAAAGCAATGAATGTTGTTGAACTGAAAAAATCAAAGCCATTCCTATTGTTAGTGTGTTAGGCAATTACCCCGCAGATTGTATAACAGTAGAAGCTCAAACGAACAATAATTTATTTCGAAACTGAATATAATTTTACTATACGTACTTACACAACAGTATACAAGGTATAAGGTCAAAAATTAGTGACATGGAATAGATTTTTGAGTCCAAAGACTCCGACATTCCCAGTATGAGCGAAAAAAAATCGTAACCTGTGAGCATTATAGTTGCCAAATTATAAATCATATTTTAACCAGAAAAAATAAATCTCGAGGTGGTGTATGTAGGGGAAGGTTGCTATGAATGGACCACTTAACTTTACGAAAACATATCTCAAAAAATATAAGTGATAAAATGAAAGCAGTTCGTTATTTTTATTTCGTAGGACCTTTATTTATAATAATCAAACGCACAAACAATTCGGGCTTACACTTTTTGGTATAAACGAAGAAAACTAAATCTTGGGCTGTTACCTTCTTTGGACCATGGGCACCTTCATTGAACCACCAGGTTGCCATCAATGGACTTCGAGAAATTTGTTCTAGAGGTCCAATCAAGGTAACTTGTTATAATTATCAATATGATTAAATTATGGCATACGAGGAGAGACAAACAATACTCATACATATAAATGACAAGCAAACAAACTATAGTTATGGCTACTTAGTTACTAATAAATTTTACATTTGGCACATTTAATGAGATCAACAAGTCATCAAAATTAAGATATAATCTAGTCTCATATTCTATCTATCTATCTACGCCATGTCTTCTTGCATAATTTATATAGGAATGTAATGCCGAGAAGTAATGCCGTACAAGCAACCTTCCATCTCAAGAACGTGTTCACACAGTTCATTTTCTAATTCTGGAGGCAGGTCACTTTCGGAGCCCCATATTTGGACGTGTTCTTTGGCTTTTTGGTTTACTCCATCTAACCTTCGTTTAAGTGTTCCTTTCGGCACTCCGTATATTCTGCTTGCTTCGTTTAAACCAGTTTTTGTTTCCTTACTGATTCTAAAGCAAGTTTCATACTTGTTTCATTCCATGCAAAGTATTTTCTTTTATTTGGCGACATTCTGAAATTTTAAATTTATAATAATTTTTCAAAGGTTTTTTTCATAATTAGTGAAATACTCGTAGCCTATTCCCATAATTATGAACAAAAAAATACAATAAAAAGTGTCTATGATTGGACCGGTCCAACGGTGGAACTCCCTTGAGGTCCATTGATAGCAACAAGGTACTCGTTAAGAAAAGAAAATCTAAAATATACATGGACATGATTAGACAAAATTGAATAACACACATGGAATCACAATTAAATTGTCTAACATTTCATAACAGTGCCCGCAAACAAATATGAATAGAATGATACTTACATCAAATTGTTCCGAGTCAAATAATAAGATTTTGACCGCCGCAAACACAACCACACGCATCACTCCTCGCCACGTGCCGCAGCGTCACTGAGGTAAGAGGGGGGTGCAACTGAGCCGGCACGGACTCGTTTCTACTAGTTTGGGTGTTGCTAGCTTGGACAGTTTTGGAAATACCTTGGTGGTCCAATGAAAGAGCTAGTCCAATGATCGCAACTCTCCCCTATTTATGTACTAAACATCGATCAACTACAAAAAATAAATAATTGGCTATCTGAACAATCGGTTGAAATTCACTCTGAGTGCTGTGGTATAATAATTCAAGAAATAAATTGGTGAAATTTTATAATTAATAATATATACACTGTGTATGTACCTATAGAACACCTTTTTTTTGAGAGTAGGAAATCTTTAAATAACGTCTCCCGCTCTGGGCGGAGCGGGAGGGCGTGTCAGTCTCTTACTGACTAAAACCAACCCGTATTCCTTCAGTTGCCTGTGCCAGGGGCCACGGTAACCCTTTCGGACTTTCTCGCAACCCCGGCAGGCATTGGCCCTAGCGGACCCCGTCATTGGTGCTGACATCTCTTTGAGGCGCGCGTGGAACACAACGCGCCGTCGACCCGGGCCTGGTCCTTATCGAACGGCGAGCTGCCCATTGCTCGCCGTTCGCAAGCCCACGCCTACGGTGGCCGGGAAACGGCCTGCGATTCCTGACGCCCAGGGCGTCTCCTGCGGCGGCTAGTGGCGTGAGGGCGCGAATTTTGCCTCTCCCTCACGCGCTCCGCCTCCTCCTTCGCAAACATTACTGCTTCGCAGAAGGAGGTGACGGATTCCCAAGCCCTCTCGCTCCGTACCATGGCCTGGACCAGGGCCGGACGCGAGAGATCGCCACCGCCAATCGCCTCCACGAGGACACGGCGGCGGTGCTCCGCCCAAGCCGGGCAGACCTCCACCGTATGCTCCACCGTGTCCTCCTGGCGATCCACACAATGGTGACACCCGGGCGTTTCCTCCCGCCTTATCCGGAACAGGAACCTCCCGAAACAATTATAAACGTACCTGTGTTACTGCTACTCATGTATACATTCAGTTACCGCCAGCTTTTAAGCAATGAAATGGAAATAATATGCTTAAATCAAAATAAAAAAATTAAGATAATGTGTTTTTTTATAATCTGCATGAGTATTTTGGGAAAAAATTATGTTTGTATGTAATTTGTAATTCCTTTTAATACTAATGCATATCTGACTGTTGAGCCAATTTTTTTATGTTTAAAATAGGAACAAATGTACAGTCATGCAATAAATATTTCTTTATCTTTATCTCGCAGATTGGCTTTTTTATACGTTTGCGCGTAATTTGTTAAAACCCAAATTAAATTTCTATCTGTGAATTAAATGAAATAAAACTAAATATTAGAGCACTAACAAACAGTCAGAAAAACTTTGCGTTTTATAATCTTTGAGGTTTTGGTTTGACTAAAGTATCAAACCTGTAAATACGAGACAAGCTGCGAGGTTTTGGTTTGACTAAAGTATCAAACCTGTAAATACGAGACAAGCTGCGAGAACTGAGCGCCCCTCTTCTTCCAGTACTCCAGCTCATCTTGAGGGCCGCTGGAGTCCACCTCGCGTCTTAGTTGTTCACTTTCACTTAGAATCTGAAAACATTATGGTAATAAATACATTAAGTGCCCATTCGCCTATAATATTTATGCCCAAGTTGTTAATGACGTAGAATTTTTTGTTGCTATCTTTTATGGTTTTTTCTATGTATTTATTCCGGAGTTTCCCAAATAGATTAATAAAAGTTTTTGTATAAGGCGACGTGAGTTTTACGGAACTAAATAACGATACGCACGCAATATATAATTTATTCCACAGGGGTGAAGCTATCTCTATGCCATATTCCATCAAAATTGGTTCTGCTCTTTAGTCGTGAAAACATGCAGACAGACAGGGACACTTTCGCATAGGTCCAAAGAAAGTATGAAAAAATCTTCAAGTTTGTGATCATTCTTTCTTTCAAAACTGTAGATGGTCCAAATCCACTCAAATTCATGAACACCGCGTAACCCTTACTGACCTCCATAACTTTCTTGATCCACTCGTTGACGCGTTCTTCTAGCGTGGTGATGGTGGTGGGATTCTTGGCCATGTCCTTCAACTGGTTGTGGTCCTGTAGCTCCGCCATGTGGGCTTGCCCATCATCGAATAGGTTCACTTGGTTGCACACATCTTCACATACTGGGGAATGAAGTAGCAAAGTTTGAATGTGGGTTCTGGAAAGTTACCTTATCTACATCCAGTCTGATTGTATTCTAGATTCTTAGAAGTAGCACCGTTTAAATTTAGGTGCCTACTTGTAGCGCCAGTGTACTGGGCATGCTCAAGCTAGTTTATCCCAGGTGATGTGACCGACCTTTAGCCATTCATAAACCTTACTCAAGACAAGTCAAGGATTACTAAAAATAAAAAATAAAAATATTGCTTTTGCACAAAATTTGTTATGAAATTAAAAGTTGAAAGAATCCATCCGAAGAAGACTTCGGATGGATTCTTTTAAGGGATGGTATGAATATGAAAAGAGACTAAGACTTGCAACTAACCTTTCAGGGCACTGCAAAATGACCTTAACCCGGGCAGAAGTTGATTCTTCACGATGGGAAACCTCGTTTCGTCTTCCTCACCGTCACTGCTGGGATGTGCCAGGGCATTCATGTACACATGTTCCATTACTCGTTCTATTGCCGTCACCAGTCCAACTTGCTGAGCATTTAGGACACCACAGAAACTGTACAAAAATCAAAGATAGGGAATGTGAAAACACCGCACCCTACTCGCATTATCTATTGCGTAATTATTGACTGGTATCACAAATAATTAATCCAATTTACTTATTTCTTGTGATTGCTACAGATACTAGACGCCGTATTAATTAATGCGGAGAGAAATTACAACCAGTATTATCTTCAGATTAACCATAAATTTTTCGAGGTTTAGGTTTGGCATAACTATACTTTGTGTTTATTAATGAGAGGGATAGATTAGCCGTTCAGGAAATTAATCAAATGGATTCATCAAGCAAAAGAAATGACACTCACAGATCCTTATGGAATCCTTCCTCAGGTAGTTGCTTGCTGACATTAATTCTGAACATGTAAATGCAGACACCTGTAAATCTCACATCCCAGCCATCAGACAGAAACAGCTTCTTCTTCAGGGTTATAATAGGAGGTGGCGGTTTCCCTTGGCCTTTCTTTGTGCCTTCGGGCAGTGGACGGTGTTCGATCTCCTCCACATCCTGATAGTACCAGAGGAGCTTGTTCCTCATGTGCGGTAGGAACAGCTGATTGATGTCATCCAGCTGCAGGAAAATAATAATCTAAAACTTTATGACACATTTTTTTGTTTTTTGAGCTGCCTTTCATTGCTTTACAAGAATAAATTGGTCGGAAAATTCAGTTATTCTTGTAGCTCAACTAAATCACGTCTTGGGGTTTTTGGAACACTACACCAATAACATAACAAAAGATTTATAGAGAACAAAAACACTTAAATTTTGCTTTTGTTTGTACCATATTTCCTTCGAACACGTGGTCCATGATGGCGTGGCGTGGAAGGCCTGTGCCATCTATCAGGAGCTGAAAGGTGAACTCCAGCCGGGGATCCATCTCCCCCCTTCTCGCCTTGCGCTCGCATTCTTCTCTTCTTTTCTGCAAAATTACAAGATCATCAGCTTCTTGCTCTCATCTGGTGCTCTAGTAGGTACATTTGATAAAGAACAGAGGCCAGTATAGAACAGACCATGAGAATATCCATAACATCTTCCTCCTCCTCTTCCTCACTAGACCCTGGTTTAATACCGTGGACAAACATTTTTACGAATTCAGCAAACCGAGTGATGAAATACAACTGTTTGTCAAATCCCTCAAAATTCAGCTAGGTTTGAACTTTCCTACGAGTTAAACAGAAACCGGAAACTTTTAATTTGCCTGTTCAATTCGTCTTAGAGCTCGGTGCCGTTTTTCAGTTTGATTATTTCGTTACGGCCATGACGGTGTCTCGTTGCGGTCTGTTTCAAACTAGCCTAGGGTACTAGCAGTCAAATTGTAATATGCAAATTAATGAACAGATAGATGGGTTTCATTAAGGCGGGGGGTCGTGAAGGGGGATGGCACGGCGCCGCACTTTCCCATAATGCTGCTCAAGACACGCAAATAACTTCTGATTGTTTCATAGGCAACAGGCATTTACGAAAAGCGGTTATTAGAAATACATTTTCTTAATTACAGTTTTTGACAGTTTCATAATGGTTTTTTTTTGCGTTAACGGTTCTGATCGCATGATAATAATAATGGCTATTGAAACGGCAATAAAAATACGGTTTCTGAATATTAATCCGATTACTAAATGTCGTCAAAGTTTCGTGCAAACGTCTTTGCAATATTAATTAAAGATAATTGCTCCTATTAGTTGATAACACTTTAACATACAACCTTATTTTAACTTAATAAATTATACATATTTAATAAAAAACATTTAATAATTATTTTTATTTTAAGCAACCCAAAACACACTTCCACCCTAAACTACGTGAGTCATCTATTAAATTCACGCTCAGCACGTACATGATTTTTATTGTACACAGTTAAAATTAAGTACCGCTGATTAAAACAATAAACTGCAACATTCTGTCAGTCCAGTATCCTGTCAGTTCACCAAAATATAATTTACTAATATTTACTTGACAAGTAACGATTGGCAAAAACATGGTTTTTTATTTCATCATTATAAAAAAAAACAAGTTTGCCAAATAATTCAATTAAGAAAATAATTATCCTTTTTTTTTCAAATATTGTTTTTTTGGACACACAATTTTTTTTTTCATTTTGTCTTTATAACAACGTTTGGAATAAAAACGTTAAAATTTATCTACGAGAAACGACTAGAACTAATAGAAAAAAAAGAGATTATTTTTAATAGACTACCCGGAACTAGCTAGACTAGGTTACTTTTTTTTAAATGTTTATGTTAAAACTGTGCCCCCTATGCAGGAGCTGAGCGAGCGAAGCGACCAGTGCCGCTCCAGTGGCCGGCGAGTGCCAGAAATTACTAGCTTAGATAGAAAAAATAAAGCACTTCAGTACTGGCCTGTAATTTATTTGACCCAAATGAAAATTGCAACCATGTAGGTTTATTAAATTTGTAGTTCAATAATATTATGCAAAACAATACCGTCATCGTCATTATCACTTTATGACTGGTGTAGAAAATGTATTATATAATGATATTTAGTATAAACGTGATTTTTCCAATATAATCTAAATGAAAAATGTATAAATGATTAAGTATCCGAACATTTGCAAAGAAAAGCATTTGCTAAATAAATGTTTGAAAAGCGCGTGTTAAAATAAAACATTTGCGGAATAAGTTGTTTGTGAAATAAATAGTATACGAAACGTTGGTTGTAAACTAAACATTTGTCAATGGTGTTTTGGTGAAACATTAGTGAACCTGTGAGTCCACAATAGATTAAAGTTTACCTACCTTCCAAAGAAGCACAGTGATAGGTCCAAGTGATTGCATTATGCACTTGTTTTACTCACACCACACCGTCTAAGCACTTGCTCTATTCCAGGTCTAAACAGGTCACCAGGCTAGTTTATTTTAAGTACTTACAAAGTTGCTTATCACTTTTTCAAGCACTGACATATCCATTTTGCTAGCTTTCTTATTATATCCGTAGTACAATTTAATATAAGCAATGGTTTACAACGTTTTATTACGTGGAATGCAAATGAAGGTGTACGTTGGTACTATGAATTATGATACCATAATGTACATCATCGTGTTTGCACAACAGATATTTCCGAGCTATATCGAGTCTCACGAAATAGATTAGAAAAAAAGCCGTTGAATGCGTATGGATGAAACAAGAAGACTAAACGCAAACCTACGCGATTATCAACCACATAATACGTCTGTCTATATGCTTATATTTTTATGCCCATAGGTCGAACGATAAAAGCCGTCGTGTTACTAGATATAGTGTATGGGACACGAAAGTCGTAATTCAAAAACTTTGATGTCTGCTGGTACTTTCAAGACTATGGCGACACGAGAGGCCGTATTTCTTAGATAATGTGTCATCTGCATGTGTGAATGTTTTGTTGCGAAACAGTTTCAGTCTGGTCTGGTAAAAATATAGAAAGTAAATAAATAAATATCCTTTGTCTCAGCACAGACGTCACAGCAGTTTGTATCGCGACCGAAAGAAAACTGTTACTTTGAGTTTTCTGTGACCTGAACTATATAGGTTACATCTGATTGTACGTTATTAATTGCTTGTTTTTTATCTGCTATGAAAGCCAAGTTACCTAGGCAGCCAGCAATATTGCGGAATGGAAATTGAGAATCTGTTGGTGGTTAGTAAGATATTTTTTACCAACGAATTTAGAAATAAATAAATAAAACCGAATCGTACTGGAATGGTAGAAACTTATCAACTAATTATTTTTGTTAAAGTTCAAGCTTATGCATAGTAAGCATGTCGGCCTAAAAACTTCCCTCTGCTGAAACACAGGCCTCCTCTCTGTAAGAGGAAGAAGGCCGTTGTGTGGAATGGAGGAGGCCACTTATATTTTTTGGTTCTAGAACGCATTCTGGCTTCCGTACGATGTTATGTCTTCACCGCTTCCAGAGCTGTAATGATAATATAGAGCTGGCACATAATAGAGTGCATGCCTACCAGGCTTCGAACCAATGAACTACAACTCGTAGCTCCGTCTAACAACGCTGCTCGTTTAGCAGCCAACTGTTGTAAGACGTGTTCTAAGCTTTAGCACAGGCTTCTAGTACCTACATCCCTTACCATTGTTTGCAGGCATACAAAAACTACTTATTCTAACTTTAATATTCTTAACTTAAGTCTACCGCTTACTAAGCTTAGACTACTACTTTTGTTTGAAAAAACCTAGTAGCGCCATCTATCAGAACAAATTGATAGCTTCGTAGCTGCATCCACTCGCAAGATGGCATTACTTTCTTTGGGGGATGGGGTGATTGTGGCGGGAAAGCGTATACATTGTGCTTTCCATCCCTTTCTAGCCTGCTGACATTTTTCCGACTCTAACATCCACCTGCGACTCCTTACACCCTGGTACAAAAGCGATACAGCATCAGCACTCGTACGAGGACGTTTACCGGAACAGGCTTTAAGGTGATACGTACCTATTGCAACATGTTATATATCGGATATCAAATTAAACGGTTATTATTGTTAGAAGGACTATGATATCACAGGGTTGAGTTGTTTATTTGCTTTTTTAGGTTAAAAAAATATTTTATAGATTGCTTTGCTTGTTATTATTAATCATTCATGTATTTTAGAAAGAAAAACAATTACTTGGCGAAGCAGATTATCTAAAATTATCTATATAAATTGATGGGTGTGCAATTTTAAGGTATACTTATTATAGATTTAGTTTTAAAAACATGAATAAAAAAAAACTGAAATCCCGTAACTTCTGTTGCATACTGTTTAAGTACACTGTATAATGTAGCTGTAAGTTTCCCGATCAAATTAAAATTAAAATAAAATAAACTTACTCTGATTGTAATTAAACCTCAGATCATATAATTAAACCGACTAGAAATAATTGAACACGAATCTATTACTTTTAGAATTCATGTCCCTGTGTCTGAATGAGATAATCTTGCGTAGGCTGGCAATAGATAGTTCCCAAAAAACAAAACAAGCAATATGTTTTGCGAGATCTTTGATATACCTTTATGTAATAAAAGTCGCTTTTTGTTTGCCATTACCTACTTTGAAAGTCACCCGCAGTAACAATAGGGATGTCTTCTAATCAAATCTGGAGGAGACCTGAATACAGGGCATCCCTATATACAAAAAGAGCTATGACACCCGAATTATATAATAGGATTCAGCTGAAATGCTTATGCATGAATTACATGATTTTTACATATGACGATCCTTTTCTAGTTGTAAAGTTCAATTTTAGCATGCATTTCCACCATTTGCGGCGTGACAGACGGTCAGATAACTTAACTTTTGTGGAAATACTGAAATACTATTATTGTTTTTATATCAGCTGGTAAAAATGATTACCTGCAATGTCGCTCCATCCGCGTAGTAGCAGATCCACAAGTAGATAAGACACTCGCAATGTATGGTACTATGCGATGAAAATTGCGTTTCGTTAACGCGTCTCGGTAACGAAACTGTCGTCACTCTCATTCGAGCACTACCACCAAACACCATTATTTCATATGAATAAAATAACTACTGTTGTACAGGTACCAATATATATTTTTTAAATTTTGCACGATTGTACCCCTTTTCAAATGAAATCGGCTTTAATTAAATTACCAATTGGTAATTTAATTAATTTGTAATTTTGGTAATGACAACCAAAGAAATTACACCATTCACCATCAATAAATAATCGATGAGGTATTTTGAAATGAAATATCATAGAGCTAATTACTGTTATAATCATTAGGTACTAGCTGTTGCCCGCAACTTAGGTACGCTTAAGGTTCGTGATTTACATAAGGGATGGAAGATAAATTGAATTTCGTGGGCTACCTTAGCGCATCCCCAAGCGCTAAGGTAGCCCGCGAAATTCAAAGTACAGTCATCATTCATGTTTTGAATAAAATAAGGTTAACTGACTGACTGCTGGACTTAGGCCTCCCCAAGCATCTCCACTTCGACCGGTTCTATAATTCTTGCATCCAGCGGATTCCTGCTGTGTACACCAAGTCATCGGTCCACCTTGTGGGAGGCTTTCCAACGCTTCTTCTACCGGTACGCGGTTGCCACACAGAATCTTTCGGCCCCATCAGCCATTTGTTCTGCGGTCAATTCTCTTTGTCGAGTCTCTGATCTTCTTGAGAGTTGGTGTAACATGGGCATTTGATATGATCTAATTTATTTATTAAAACTTTATGCACAAGTAAAAAATAATACTGTACAAAGGCGGACTTAATGCCTGAGGCATTTTCTACCAGTCAACCTTAGGGTGATGCAGAGATATACCATGGCAGGTGCAACATACGGGATAGATAGCTCGGAAATGACTATAAAATACAAGAATAAATACTACTATATAGATACATAGATACATACATATAAACTAAATAAACCTTGATCAGGAGAAATAACGATCGGTAGAGGAGAAAACAAATCCAGCAACTCAGCGCTGGGATGTTTCAGCCAACTTCTGACGGATATGTTCACGTGCCTTCACTTTAAAAGATAACCGACTGGTTGCTGTCCTGATTTTCAGAGGGAGCGCATTCCAAAGAAAAACCGCATGGACAAAGAAAGAAGAATGAATGAAACCAGAACGGTGAGAAGGACATCGTAGAAGACGATTGTTGGTGGAACGAAGATTTTTACTATGGGCAGTGCATAAATATTGTATTTGGGAAGTCAGGTAAGAAGGGGAAGTGGGTTTGTCCAGAATAGAGAACAACGTAGACAGAGCCCTCAACTCTCTGCGCTGACGAATGGGTAACCATTTTAAAAGCAGTCGGTGAGCAGATACATGGTCATACTTACGAAGATTGAACACGAATCGAATGCAGTTATTGAGAAGGCGGTCAAGTTTATTGAGTCATAGTAACACACATCACCATAGTCAATTATAGGAAATATAAGGGCCTGTACAAGCATTGCTTTTATGTGTGATGGTAGAAGGTTTTTCAACCGATAGAGCGACCGCAACGTTCCGGTGACTTTTTGACTTACAGTCGTGACCTGCTTTCGCCAGTCTAGACAAGACCTCTAATGATACGTCCATGTTCATTTTAAGACCTTCTCTTTCGGCAGCTCTACTTAGGTCATCGAGCATTGTACTGAGGTCCTCCATAGTCTCAGCCATGACTACTATATCGTCACCAAACCGAAGGTGTGTGACGTACTCGCCATTGATGTTGATGCCTACTCCTTTTCAGTCCAGAAACATGAAGACATCCTCTAATGCAGCGGTGAACTGTTTCGGAGAGATAGCGGGTTCTGTGTCTGTCCGTGTCGTGTCCTCGCTGCAGAAAGATAAGTTTCGAGGTCCTGGTCCCGCGATCGGACTGATATAGTAGTGTTTTCATACAGACACTTCAGCACCTCAATTTACCGATAATGAATCTGGCACCGTTGACTGCAGCACAGCTCAAGGCACGATCGAATCGACGGGTTTCTCGTAGTCCACAAACGTTTAGCAGAGAGGCAAGTCATATTCTTCGGTCTTCCGTATAACCTGCAGCAGCATATGTATGTAGTCTACGGAATCCGGCTTGTTCGCGAGGCTGGAAATCATCAAACATGCGCGCGAGACGGTACGTGATAACTCTTGAACAGTTTGTAAACATGGCTCAGAAGTGAGATGCGCCTTTAATTCCAAAGCAGAGCATTCTCGCCTTTTTTGAATATGAGTATCACCACACCTCTGTTCCATTCCTGCGGCGTTTTACCCACGAGTATGACGGAATCAGAAAGCTTCTGGACGGCCTTAAGAACGGATTTTCTACCGGCCTAACTAAATGTTTTTCAATCTTTTTGTCGTTATTTTTTAATACCTTTATATGTTTATACTTACTATAACTACCGCGCATGTCCATTTCTGCCATAGGTAACAACTGTTTGCGTCTCACGAATGTCCAAAAATTGTTGACAAAAATATAGTTTTGGGTATTTTTGAACTCAAATAGTAGCCAGGGGGTTAATCGTAGACTTTAGTAGTGTTATAAAAAAAATCAAGATGTTATTTCGCATAAACAAACCTCATTTTTTTTCAGGTTTAAATTTTTTGGTACGAAATGAAGGATGTCCTTTTCTTCCGTTTTTTTGCTATTGGCTGGTCAGTGTCTCGTTGTATGTTGATAACTCGATGATAGATGAACATCGTAACAAATATGTTTTACAGAATCATACAGCTTTCTAAGTTCTGATTGGCCTGCAATATCATGACTGCATGAAAATATTTCTGTGGCATGAAATATGATAAATATTATATTGAGTCTATTTTTATTCTGCAGAAAAGAGCCAACAGAGCAATATACAGCCTCCGTAGGCGCGATTCTCCAAGGGAAATGTTTAAATATATTAACATCATGATGGTACCTTGTCAATATATCTATGAAAAAATCATGTAAGTAAGGAAAAAAAAATCTTTTAGTAAAAGAGGTGAAAGACACAACCATGTGACTAGAAGTAGGGACCGATTAGTTCAACCAGGTTTTAGACTGGCTAATGTTGACTCTTCCTTCGTGGGGTATAGTTTCAAATGTTAGAATAAAATACATCCCCACATAGTCCAACTGAATGAAACGAAATTTAAATCTTGTATAAAACGCACACTATACAGCCAAGCATATTATAAGTTGGGGGATTACATCACTGACAAAAATGCTTGGCTCAGCGCTGGTCCTGCTCCACAAGGGCGCATAAATGAATTGATTAGGATTCGAAAATATTGTTGGAGCTGATGAAGACTGCAAAAACTATCTTTGCATAAAAAATTTTGTTCTCTTTGTAATGTATAATTGCATAGCACATGTGCGAGCCCTATGTACCTACTATATAGCTTAATGGGGTCGTCTTTCATTGACTTGAATGTGCGGCGGCTGAGAGTTTGTCATGCTCGTTCAAATGTGCCGTTGGTGGTGGCGTGTGTATTGGATCATTAAGTTCCCTTCAAAACGTTGTTGTTCGTGAACGGGTGCCATCAGTAGGCACTCGTCATTTCTTAGCTACGGCCTATTTTAATTCCTGAATTGTTTTTATCCTTTTTTATCCTATCCTATGAACGTGCATGTTTTCCTACAACGTTCTCACATGCATCATTTCAACATGAATGAATTTACCACTTTTTTGTAACAACATTTTGATTTAAAAGAGTGTCCATGGAGTTTCTTGCCCGTTCTTCTCCATAGGTACCTACTACGCTTTGGAATGGGCAACTAGCTTCATTTTTCTGACTGACCGACCCCTTGAAAATTCAAAAGTGCCTGTGGTTTATTTGTAATAAATGCTTCGAGTTTGAAATAGTCATTCAATAGGGCATTGTGGATACTGACCTGCAAATTACAAAAATCGGGCTACCTTGGCGCTTTCACGAAAATATAAGATTAATTCTCCAGTTGTCGGGCTTTCGTATTATAATCACTACGCATGTTGACAGTACGCGTTATTTTCTATTTTAGTTTTGCAGGTTGTCGTCAAGGCACTATTTAATTCGTTTGTTAATATTTGTTTGTCCTTTAAAGTTACGGGATTCAGATTGATAGATATGTAGGCAATTAGATTGCAATTATTGATAAAAGAACATTTCTTTAATTCCCTGCAGTTTGTATAGACCAGATAGATGCACAAGGTGCTTATTTCATTTTTTTTTTGTGTTTGTTACCTAGAATCTCCGACATTTCTACACCGAATTAAATATTTTTTTTTTTATTTGCAAGAGCATACTTTTAATGCGGTCTAATGTTTAGTAAGGATCTGCTGTAGTACTTCGGGGATAGAGTAGGTACAGAATTCCTCAGTATACTTTGTATACAAACACACTTTCATACAAATTTCATACCCAATTTAACTCCTGGTTGGAATTTTCAAAAACGGAAGCACACGGATGTTTACTTCTAACCAGAAACCTAAATGTTTAAATTCATGCCTTTAGCATTGAAAATTTCAGATTGCCATACAAACTTTAACCCCGTATTTAACCTAATATTTGTGGAATTTCCAAAAACCCTTTACACCAATACAGTAAAAAGAACTTACTATGTAGTTTGTCGGTGTAATAATTATTTAAATGATTTTTTAGTCAGTCAGTGAGTGGTGTTTCGGTTTTATAAAATATAGAAGATTATAGCATAAGAATGTAGATCTCATACGTGTATCAAAATAATAATAAGTTACTTTTTTTGGTAATTTAAAAACTTTTGAAAATATCAATTGCCAGTCAGTTTCTGTGAAAATGTCAACTGCCACGATTACCTACTGTTAAAAGGTTACAGCTTATAGACAGACACACTGGCAATCGGAATAGGCTAATACGCCATTTATGACATTCTGGTTTTACTTAGATCTCGTTGGATCGGCACCCTTTGGATACAGGATCCAGAAAACTACCATTTTATAAATAGGTCATCTTCTACAGATCGCCATAACTACAACCTAAATTTTTATACTAATAATAACACAAGATACTTTTTATCGCTTTAACAGACAGGATGATTGGTACCGGGGATGAAATCTACTGGTTTCAAAACTACTCACCAATCTAGATTTTGAATCGTGGTGCTCATCGTTTTAAAGCTTATATTTGTTTGATATGCAAGGGTAGACGCTTTAAACCAGATCCTTGATCAACCTCTTGCGAGTCCTGAGAACCTAGTACTACTATCGCTAACACATTGATCAGAATCACATATTCAGTTTCGGGGTACGGAGTTCCTGGCCCGGCCATAAGAATGAATAGCATACGATAAAGTGTAATTAATAACTATAATATCTTATTTAATAATTATTACACATTAAGTTTTGTTATAATGCGAGCTGTGGTTAAATCTTAATAAATAAATAAACGACACAACTCTTGCTCAAAACCAAACAGATCGACAAGAAATTAAACAAAATTATATGCTATTAGTCATGACCCGCCATTTCAAGTTACAGAACGTAGAAGAATAAGTTACAAAGTTTAAGTAGCAAGTATTTATTCATTTTACGGTCCCATCTATAAAGGTGCATAACAATTTAGACAGTTTTCACTACGTCCAAAAAAATGTATTGAAAAAAAACACGTGGGAGAAATGACTATATTTATTATTATCAGTCCCTTTTAATCTAGGGATATCTATATGTATCTAGGGGTCCTGTTATACCTGCTTAGCTAGTTCTTCAGTGAACAGCATATTGAACAACTCCATGCACTCCATGTTATCAATTGACAAGGCAGACGATAAATATATACTTATTAATTTTAATTAAAACTCTAATCGGCTTTCAACATCCTATAGAAGTAAATTAAGTTTTTGGGGAAATAATGCAAAAGTTTTGTAGAACTTTCAATCCATTATTGTCGTGAATTTTATCATTTGGCCGTACAGTAATTGTATATTATTATAAATACAATAGTTCCAAACTAATTCACTAAAACGCCAACTTCGTGTTATTTGTAGGCACGCTTAACAACACTATAATTATTATAGTATACATGATTTATTCGTTCCACAAACACAACACACTAATGCAAGACACATTTTTTTTTATTATATAATTATTAAACTATTGTGGTCACTTAGATATGATTGTCTCTCCTATTCTTGGATTTGTTGAAAACTTATTTAATTTATTTACACTTTGAGACGTAAATATTCTACAAATTATTCCAGCCATTAGGTACGCCTAGTACTTATATGATTTGAATTTTATACTACAAGTAGGCCTACGTCATCATATCAAAGTTGCCTAACCCTTGAAATGACACAATGTCAAGGCACAGTTAAAAAAAACATAAGGAGCACGGTACGTCACCTGCACAGCATCTTCATCCATACCCACACCACTTCACTAAAGTTGTAGAACAACACCAAGAACAGCAACGATGCACAAGTTGCCAATTTCCGCGTTTGTCCGGCTCCTTGTAGAGAAAACTTTTTTGACTGGATTGTATGTTCATGTCACATGTCTGTAGCAATCCACATATAAATGTGGGTGATTTGCATCAGAACGCCGCGTCAGGTCGCGTGGTCGTAATCAAAGTTGTTTTATTGCTTCGATGTTAGTCGTTACTCTATTCGATTTTTTACATACATGCTAGGTCAGCGAGCTAATGTTATTGGAAACCTATTTGTTTATTGGTTCTGCAAATCGATTTCGTTGCTATTTCTTCTATTTGTATACTAAAGCCCTAAAGCTAAGCTTGTATTCTAAAGCTCTTTTATGTTTTATGAGCTTAGATAAATTATGCAGGGCTCGTAAAACTTCGTGCACTTATTTCTGAAATTGTCTTCACTGATAGTTGAGTGTCACAGTACATATTTTTTCTCGCCTCCCTCTGATATGTTAGGAACGCAAAAAACAAGTAGTTCTCTTGTGTTGTCTAAGTGAACTGAACAGAAGCAGAATACCAGCATTTATAAATATATTTAATCAAACCGAATTGATACTTAAATACAATGTTATACTTACATAATAGGTTGGCTGTCATAATATTTTCTTTCTTACGGTCGCGATTATATAGAAAAAGCAGTAAATTCGTATTTATTGATATTATGTGAATATATTTTTATTTAACGTATAGGTATAGTAAATTCGATCAAAGCAAAACGAATAGAACCTGTTTATATCTTGGGCAACTCGATTTTGATAGTATGCTAGTCAAAACAAAATATGGGCCACTAGGTATTTACGGTATACCTACCATGAAAATGATTAAATTAATTAATTGTTTAGTTTCAGTAAACATAAAACAATGTTATTGTTTACCGTTTAGGCTAGTAACTGTTTAAATAAATTATCATTAAACATTTTTATTTAACTTTAAATATAAAATGTAGTAAAAATATAAAATAAAAAAATATTAAATGTAGTCTTAAAAGTACTAAAAATTAAAGATTCTTCACTTTTTATTCTTGTTTCTGTTTTTTAATAACGCGTGTCCTCTTTCAGCTATGCACTCCTGAAGCCTGAAATGCATGCTCTCGATCAAATGCCTCACGTTACCAGCTGGAATCTCTTCCCAGGCAATTCAAGCGTCAAAGCGTCAATCATTTGCTGCTGGTTACAGACCTCATGCTCACTCTCTATAACCCTTCGTTTCAATTGGTACCACATGTGCTCGATTGGATTCAAGTCCGGACTGTTTGCTGGCCACGGTAAAACTTAAATGTGAGTGTCTTCCAGCACAGACTGGATCGCTTGAGCAGTGTGTGCACGGGCATTGTCCTGCATCAAAGCGAAACCAGGACCCATTTGTTGTGCAAATGGGATCACATGAGGCCTGATGACTTCCTCAATGTAACGCTGAGCAGTAACGGAACCCTCATTTAAAATAGCGAGCTAAGTTTTGCTTGCTTTGCTCAGTTGAGCCAAATCATGACGTTGGGACCACCGAAACGGTCAAATTCATGTATGCAGGATGCATGCACCTTAGTGCATGCAACCTGAAAACATGAAGTTGACGCCGATCGTAAAAAAAAAATACTTTGCACTCTTCGGTGAAAAGCACCATGCCCCACTGATTTATGCCCCAGTTCAAGTATTCACGGGAGAAACTTAAAAGCTTGGCACGTTGAGCCCTGGACAAAGGAATTCGAACAACTTGTCGTTTGCTGGTCTTCGGGCAATCGATTCCGGATAGTTGGTCACTGACACGAGTAACCGTTGTTAACCGTAGGCGATTTTGTAACTTACAAGCCGTCACTGATGTACCGATCCTCGTCAACAGTTGTAATGCGAACTCTACCCGAACCTGCTCTTCTTTTAACACTGCCGGTCTCTTGGAAGCGATTCCAAGCATTTTGGACATTCGAGAAAAATCCAGTTGCAAACCCACAGACCGCTGCGGATTTCCTTTTTGGGTCATTGTAAGGACTCCAGTTGCAGTAAATAATTGTGTCCATATGTCTTCTTATTTGTGGCATGTTAACGCAAGGTGTTGCTTTAATAAGATAACTAAACAAACATATGATAATAATTAAATTAGTTAAACTTACACTGAAATAAAAAATAACAAGTGGCTCTTATTTTGTTTTCAGTAATATTATATATGATTATTTAAATTACGTATGTACCTAGTACTTAACACAAGTCAAGTAAATGGTAGGTAAGTACATATTTCAATATTGTAGTCTACAGATTTTTCGTAGACCTCTCAACACCTTGGGCTACGACGATGATTTTCGTAGCAGCCTACGAAGAGACGCGTAGCGCTTTGATCCAAGTATGAATCTGGAATCTAATATGATAATAACACATTTCATACTAATCTCTCCTCACTTTCAAACGAAGATCCGTACGTATAATAATACGTGAGGTACCGTACCTCTTCGATTTTATAATAAAGACCTGAACTGCACACCGTCGATGCAAAAAATGCCTGCGGTATTTGATGTTTTATGTGTGTATTGATAACCTACACTATGCACATTTCCACCTAGAACTGCAAAAAAAACATATATGTACTAGTTGTGCACATTACATTGTTTGTTTTTCAGGAACGGTGCCTTATAGCCACAAGTAGCATTGACATAATATATTTACCAGCCAGGTAATATATCGTATATCGCAAACCTATCCTATGCTAGCATCGTTTGCATAACAACAAAGACAGCAGCAACAATTAAGTTCAATATCAACAGACATAATCGAGTTATAATGGCTAGGTTACCATGCAAATGGCCTTAAATACCTCGGTATTTTCTTCATCGTCGTCAAAATGGTCGTACTTCACGAAAGCAAACCGCAGTTGATTCTCAAAGTGCTCTCTGGCTTCAGCTTTTTCAGTAGCACTCACTGCTATTCTCTTCATAACTACTGATAGACACACTTTACTAACACCACTTGAATTCTAGCGTCTGTATAAAAACTTTGTAATCATTATTACTTTCTGTTAATCACTTTTTGATTATTTTAAAGGTTGCTCTCCAAAATTGAGCAGCAACTACGTTTTTCAACTGTCCATATGGGAGATACTAAAACGGTAAAGGTGTAAAACTATCGACAAAACATTCTATCTAGGTGTTTATGGGGGTGGAGCGGTGGGTAATTACTTTCCATCAAACGTGAATTGGGTTTAAACATGCATGCATATATTTGTTGTTATGTTTGTTGGTTTCGTTGTGTGAGTAGACTGCAATTGTTCATTCAAAATTGCATGTGTGTTAAACGGTAATTTAAGTTTTTTTTTATATTAGTTGCGTGGGCAAAGTTGTGAGTGTAGAGTATAGCAAATATCACTCAATACTGTTTGCTAATATCTGTTCAGGTGAAGCATTATATTCATTGATTGATAACATCGATTATGTATGTAAGAAAAAATCTACATCTTTTTAATAAATTAAGTGATAGACATAATTTTAATACTAGAATAAATAAATAGATCAACAATTTTTCAGATTAGCTAAAGTACATACATCTTTGGGGTACCTACTGTGTTAAATGTTACAACAAAATACCTTGGCATATTGCAATTAAATGAAAGGAAATTTTAAACTCATATAAAAAGTTTAAGTTAACTTTGTAAACAAGCATATACAAATTAGAGGATTATATCCAAGATAAGAATGCTTGGAAACATGCTCGTCCAGCTCCATAGGACAATGTAGAGTCTAGACAAAATCAAACTGGTTGCTAATTTAATTGTATAATGTATTACTTTTATCACATTGATACACATTCTGTGATTTCTTTTTTTGAATATCGTATACTTTTAAAATGTTTGTAAATATGTGAGCACCATGCATCTCTCACATAATTAACTTATTTGTCATTGCTACATTTTTGATTCTTTGTACCTATTTGGTATAGTAATTTTATTCTAGCTGCGTCGTCTTCACATATATAATGATTGTATACAAAATATTGTAATACATTTTAAGAGTAACTTTAAGGGAAAGGACTTTAGAAATTTTAAGGTGTAGTTTCTTGCCCATTCTTCTCCATACGAAACTACCTTTTGGAAGGGGCGACTAGAATCAATTCTATTTTAATGTAAATGTTGACGTTCAAAAGTACCTTTTTTGTGCACATTTGAAATAAATGCTTCGTGTTTGACTTTGCCTTCGAAGTAATTTGGTGAATGCTCAATAATTCATCATCACACTGTGGCAATAACGTTAAACTACAGCCAGCCAGTTCACATTGTACCTATGACCTAGGCGTTAATAAGAACTCCTTCGATGATTAAGAATTGCGAAACGCCTTCATCGTTTGGGAAAACTATCACTTTTAAGGAAAGAGTAACTGCCTGACTGTCATTGTTGCTTATATCCAAGGGTTCAGAGAAAAATATACCAATGGTGCTAGAACATGGCTAATTACATAACGATGCATTATTTTTATTATATTTACATTGTAACATTTTTGTAATCAAACCAAAACATGTAAATGCTTTAAGTTTTGTAAGAACCCGCGAATGTTGGCCCTGCCTTTGCTTTAGAACCGCGTATAACGTCACAAGTTACGATCTACACACACTTCTCCTATTTCCTACGCCACTTATTAACCAGAAATATTATCCGTAACATCACTAAGTTGAAATAGTGTTCACAGTAGAACGGCAAACCACATATGAACCTATGTAGTTGAGCATCCAGACGTCGTGGCCCAGAAACTATTCGAAAACAAGATAGCCAAAAAAGTATTCTTTGTCATACACTTTATTATTCTGTTTTATGTCTTAAGATTATAAGATAAGTTGTCGCACACATTTGTAAAACATCCGCTTGTGTTACCAAATCCAGGGCCGAAATAAATATCCTGCTTGTGCGTAAGCTAGCATTGCCCATTTACATATTGGTGTAGTATTTCTGATTTACAAAACTACACCAGTAGTAGAACATCAATTCAAATAGAACAGCATTTTAATACGCCGTAATTGTAACGGGTGTAAAAATACGCTTTACGAAGCTGAGAGTCTTGCTTTTCTCGTATTTTTTGTTTTTTGTTTTAGGGATTATACCTTCTGGTTACGGATATATTGAAGATATGGTCGGTTCCCTGGCCGCTCTTAGGTCGATATCGGGAACTCTGAACAAGGACACTCAAATCAAACACCGTATTAAAGAAGTTGTGATAAATCGGCAACCGATGATTGCATCACCCTTCGATAAAGCCCCGAAACAACATTACTTTCTAAATCATTACAACATAATACTCATAGAAGAACAGTGTGACTACTCAGGCCCAAAAGAACTGAGAGTATACACCGACGGATCAAAGACCGGAGCCGGAGTTTTCTCACACGAACTTAACATAACCATAACCAGCCCGCTGGGAATGTTCAACACCGTCTACCAGGCGGAGTGTGTGGACATTATATAGGCGGCGTATACCATAGAAGCCAAGAGAGTTACGGACACCCAAATACGAATACTCTCCGATAGCGCCTCAGTCCTCCAATCCTTAGGGAAGGAATATTTTATCTCAAGTCTTACACTAGAATGTCACAATGCACTAGAACGAGTAACAGAGCAACAGTATCTAACCGCAACACAGTGACACTACAATGGATAGAAGGAGGCTGAGGAAACCGTTGCGTATGTGCTCTTTGAGTGCACAGCTGTTACCCAAATTAGGACAGAAACCCTCGGGGTGCCCAGAACTTACACATATGTGCTCCACAGACTAGGTGACCTAGTCAACTTCTGGAGGGATGTGGGCTGGTTGGAATAAACACCGACGGCCGCAATGGCCCACGCACAATGGTCCACCTGTAGGATTAAGTGCGAAAAGCAAAACCCCCTAACATAGAACATGGTCAGTTCCAACTGTGTTCCAACGAGAAAAAGTTTTGTAATGTTATCACTTAACTTTAAATACGCCCACGATCCCTGTAACGGTACAGGGATCGTGCATGCACCCCATAATATATATGATTATTGATTACATATGATTTTGCCGTGCGTTAAATGGCGGTGAATTTTCACACCAAAAATAATAGTCGTTTCCCAGCAATTATTTTTGCACAAAGATACTTAGTTAGTAGATAGGTCTTTTTATACCTTGTGTACTAAATTACTGGCTTGCTTCAATAAAATGTACGAAAATTACTGTCAGACGACGCAAGCAACGATATATTTTTTTGATTCTCGGTACCTACTATAAATTGTACTAAATACTCTCTAAGTAGTCTTTTAAAACTTAGTCCTGTGTTGCTCTCACGAGTAAGTACCTACACATTTGATGTCTTATCAGATGTTAGTTATACAAATCACAACGTAACCTATTTTTATGCAAAGCATTGAACTTTGATGAGACTTACATTTAAGCTGCTGTTTTTGTGATCTTGGCTGCCATGTTGAAGTGGATAAAAACGGCCTTGGGGACTACTGGATTTTGTTAGACAGTATAGTTCTCTTAGCCTCGTAAGTATGTCCAAAACATGTATAGATAATGTAATGTAACATTTACCGGGGTTCACTGTTCAGGGCGCACTGGACCTACATTTAACTATCAATACTGAAGGTTATTTTAATGCAACCATTATACGTAATGAGTGGCACAGTTGCCTCTGAGATAGCCTTTGATAGGCAATCGATGAGATAGATGGCGCGTGATGATGGCGATAGAATCAAAATCCATTAATGAACCAGCACACCAATTGCATTAGGACATCTCCAATCCATTGCTTTATATGTTTGAAAAAATCATCTAGGTACTCGACAACTTAAATAACGCAATGAATGTTGTTGAATTGTCAAATTGAAGAGCTTACTAAGCTTAGACATTGTGTGGTACGCCATCACCCCATAGGCTTAACTGTAAAAATTATCTTTACATCTTACTTTTGTATCCGCTATGACAGTATTTTCAGTATCAATGTCAATACTTTTGTCTCTTCGGATACAGAAATAGGTACAATTCTCTACAGAAAACATAATTATCTTTGCATATGTATTTAATTTTAAATAAAAGGCGCTCTGGTTCTGAATCATATGACCCACGTAAGTGTTGCTAAGTTTGGGTTTAATGGTTCTTAAATTCATAATTAACAATACTTATTAAATTTCACGGTTACGGTTTAGCACATATCCTCAATACTCCTGTAAAAAAATCGGAGAGTCATCACAGAATATAGCTTTGATGGAATAGCCTCTTAAATCAGTTTTAAGGGATTTTGTATTATTACTACCAATTTCATTTATTAGTACGGATACTAACTATAAAATAACTAGAGAAGAAATATACTAATTAATAAAAGAAACAGTCAAACAATTTCTTTTAGTAGGTACGAGTATCATTCCTTTATTTCTAAAATATTTTTGAATAGGTACTTCTAAACTTATCTTTATCATAGAAACTAAAACGTAATAACCGCTTGTGTTACGTCAAAAATTTAAGACATCTCTATACGGTTCCACCGATTCAATACGAATATGTTAGCGAATCAAGTTAGAATCTTTATTATAACTTTCAAAAGTTTCCTACTTTCTAAAGTATGTGTGGAAACAACAATCGTAAGTCATAAATATCGGCTCGAACGCAGCACGAATGCTAGCGTGCGTTCCACATTCAACGCGTTTGGTACGTACCCTGGCGATCTCCTCCTCTGCCAATAGCATGGCCTGTGCTCTGTCCTTATCATCCATATTGTCCATGTGTCAGTATTACTCCCACTAAACAATTAGTTACACAAAAAATCGCAACAGAAAAAAACCGCCCGACGTCAGGGCGACGTAAAAAACAACTGGTACACATTACCCGGGAGTTTTTCCAAGGGCTTATTAAAAGAAGGAGAAAGTAAAGTAAATTAGAGCAATATGGTTTATTAATGTTAAAAGTAATTTAGTTCGGATGCGGGGAGCAGCGGACGTAGCGTGCGGTCACGCGCGGCCGGGACGTCGCCGGCTTGCACAACCCGCCCCAAGTTTGTTTTAAATCCATATTATATGGCGAACCTGCGACAAATCATTCCAATTGCGAGACTATACAAGCACCCTACACGGACGAAACGTTTTGGTATTGGCTCAAACAACAATAGATCACTTATATCAATTTGGAAGGTTGCGAATAATTGTGATTAGCCAACCTACGATGCAGAAATTTCTGTTTTGAACTTGAAGTAAGCTACTTCCCAACTTTAAGCTAAACCTCATTTTCAAACAACATTCAATCTGATCTCATTTCTCTGAAAACAATGAACGCTTTGTCCTAATTTGTTAACGGATACTTGGCCTTTGTATTGGACAAAGGCCAATAAGTGCATTACCTCTTCGATCTCTACATCTAAAATATTTGGACCGTCATAATATATGTGCTACCCTTTCCCTTCTTTTCGTCATGACGATAATTCCAAAATATATGAGTTTTGACCAGAATTCAGCCACGTCGACAGCGTTAGCGTTGACCTCAGTGAGAGCAAGACAAAAGAGCTGAGGCACCGTTTCAGATGTAGCTCCACAATCGCAGTGTGGCTCATTGGAGTACCATTTGACTAATTTGTTTTGTGCAGCAGCCAACCTGATTTCCTACCAAACCGACCGACATATTCTTTAAACCAAGATTTTATTCGCACTACTACACCAGGTGGAAGCTGTCACAATCATTCAGCTTTCCTCGTGTTTGTAGGAGCTGTACTAGAATAACTGATACCGTGGTAGCAAAGTTGATAGCAGGGCTCAACGGTCAGGGTGCGCCAGACGTGATTAAGTGTCGTGACGCTTGAAAACTTTTTAATGCTACCAATAGATGATGAGATGCTACAACACACACACTACACACACCACTATAAAATGGTTTCGCTAGACAAACGCCGACGCATTAATGATGCAATGTTTGTAGACAAAGTAATGCACCACAAAATTGACTGCCCACAAATACTGCACACCTTTAACACCCCTCTACCCGCCGCAGAGAAGAACGGTTCTGGGTACAAATTCCAAATAGTGCAGTGATCGATTCGATTTGTACTTTGAAAGTTTGGGAAAAAAGGCTAAGTTTTTTTAAGCATCTTGCCTAATTGATTAACTTTTCATTGTCTCCCTTGAGACCCCTCAATATAATAACTTCTTCCAGATAAATAATAATTAAAAACTAGATTAATATCTTAAATTGTACAACTTCTTTATGCATGCGGAGTTTACCTGTAAGTGATGGTTGCACTTACATTTTTGCATGTTACTTATAGCATACAACCTGTGTAAACAATCGTTGGTGAACCAATAAAAAATAAATAATAGACAGTCTTATTGATGAGAGTCTTGTCATTTCTATTTTCTATCGAAAGTATTCAGCTAGAATGGACTTTTATCGTTGTAGTATTAAATTACTCCTGTATCTTCTACTTAAAATTCACTGGCTAAAAATGCACGGTCTTGAAACATGACATTTCGTACAAGATTTTCTTATATAACGAAGGTGAGCACTAAGACAGGATTTTTCTGACCGATCCTGATGACCCTCATTACCCTCCTCCAGGAACGCAGTAAGGCCACTAGCACAGTATATAAATACAGACACAAACCGATTTTCGGACCTCGCCGCCGAGGTCCTACGCGTTCGCGATTACCCTGTCCATCTTTTCTGTGTTGATACATTTTCACCTTTCTAGTCACATTGATGTACGATGCACGGTACACCCCCCTGCCAAAAAATGTTGCAAGCCTCAGAGCAACCATAGACTTTTGGATGTTCAAGCAGTGCTTGTCTTAACTGTTAGCAACATTTATCAATTCGTGCATCGTTAGTTTCTGGGTTCATCACAAAACATTAAAGTGGATTTTTTGTCTAACTTATGGTGGATTTATGTCGTGGTATGGAGCAGTGCTGTGGTGGCCCAGTGGTATTGCCTGACTTACGTGTCGTGGAAGTCGATTCGATGTTTCGAACCCAGGCAGGCATTTTACTTTCTGTTATTTATTTCATCACCGCTGCTCTCAAAACGGTGAAGGAAAACCTCGTGACATATCCTAGAATCAAATATTTCAATATGTGTGTCCACTAGCCCACGTGGGTGGTGGATTATGGCCCACTCACTCTCACTGATGGAGGCCTGTGTCCTACCTATGGGGACGTTGCAGGCTGGTTATGCTAAGAAAGCATCATATAAAGAACATTTACTAAATAGGCAAGGTTTGAAATAGAGGGTGTAAAAAGACCCTTTAAGAAGCCGTCATCTACGCATTCTAAGCATCAAAATAAGTAACTGCCAAAATATGTTCTGGTAGTAGTACCGGTACCAGTCTTTGATATTTTTTTGTAATTACGATTATTTTATAAAATTGAATACAGCAGGTTCTATACCTTTTAAAAATGCGGCCTAATTTCAGTCTCTTCGACGTAGTGACAAATTTTGGCTGCAACCACATTTTTTGAACTCGTCGCTTTGCCCAATTTATCTTAAGGGGCTGACAATAGCTAAAGCGCGGTCACTGTGGGACTGCATAGAAAAAAAAGAGAAACACGAAAAAAAAAAGGAAAATACTATCACGTTAATATGTTGTTTTATGACCAATCTGAAAAAAAACCAGAATGATTGCCTGTATATTAGTGTCGTTAAAAGAAATTTTTAGAGGCATCTCCGTGACTTTTTTCTATCGTACGAGTACCAAATTAGTTGTATTAGGTTTTCAACACACTATCTAACTATCATATATCCTAAAGAATATCATATATTTTTATGATTTTGTTTACTGCAGTGGATCATATACTTTTAGGCTTTATAAAACTTTTGTTTAGGTCATGTTGTCCTCTTAGTAATATATTTTTGGTACGTAAACATAAAGTATTTCTTATTTCTATTAATTTTTTATAGACCCGTCGGTGTAAAGTGACAAGTTACTTTAGGTACGAGTTCTTGTATTTTCTACTTTATTGTATTGTATTTTAGATTTTTTTAATACTCGGACTATTCGGATATCCATACGATAAATTAAATGTATTCAGTGGCGAAGAGAATTTGTACTTTCTTTTTTTTTGCTACAATATGTACAATTATGCACAAAATAAACATTTGCAGTACAACAAAAATTTTATTATAAATTAGGTACTCGCACAATATTCGGACGACCACTAACCGCACCAGTCTGTGAAGATGACCTGCGAGACTTACCTGTTCATCGATTGACTCGCTACCAGAGAGTGGAACAGATCCGGCAGCAGTTCTGGTCGCGCTGGGCCAAGGAATACATCTCGGAGCTACAAACTAGAACCAAACGGACGAAAAATATGGCAGAGCTAAAACCTGACACGCTTGTCATTATTAAAGACATCAACCTTCCACCGTTGAAATGGCAATTGGGTCGGATCATGAAGACGATACCTGGCAACGATGGTATCACACGAGTAGCAGACATTCAGACATCATCAGGCATCGTGAGACGGCCATACACGAAGATCTGCCCTCTGGTCGAAGATGAGTAAATAGAAAACTCAATTGTAAGCTGAAGCTTTCAAGGCCGCGGGCATGTTTAGGATGAATATCCAAACGGCATTGGGTCGCGTCATCGTAAGCCAATCACAGCACAGCTAAGTGACGTGATAGCTTGTTGTGATTGGCCCGTTTGTTCCCGTCCCTTTTCCCTCGATTGCTGTATACTTTTATTAAAAAATTACATTCGCTAACGACCATTGCAACGATAACTTGTTATTTTTTTTATCACAAAACCCATTGAAAAGCCCAAAAAGTAATAGCTGAACAGTAACTTCAAACACACCAGAACACATTCAAACACAAGTTTATAAATAAACGCCATCTAGTAATATTGCAATTAAAAGTATTTACTGTTAAAACTGTTGTCGTCGGCTGTATAAAGAATAGAAAAATAATGTTTAGTGGAACAAATCTTTGTAAGAGACGAACTAACAAACAAAGTGAATATCTAAATAAAATGAGTCATTGCGTTAGTTAACGCATATAATAAAAATGTGTCTCAAATATTTCTAATTTTGGCGTAAGAATTTAAAATGTTCCGAATTTGCGAATGAGCCGCCACCTAGCGAAAAAGTGTCTGGGAGCTCTTCTAAAGAGCCGCCTTGTGGTATAAATTGGAATGATTGGCGCGCGTTCATGAAATGCAACATCCCTAGGTGTCCCACCACTGAAAATCTCAAGAGCTCCCATAATAAATATAAATTGTTTAAAACTTTTCATTTTCATTGTAAAATTATTGCCAAATCAACACCGAAAGTGTACTGGATCATTCACCTAGTGCCATCTCTTAGCACGACATGACGTCATTGGAGATTCGTGCAGTAGGCGTCCCTAATAGCTGGACTACTGTCCTCTCCTAGTATTTATGTGAAACTTTAGATGTCTCTCTTTTTTTTTTTGACGTCTAATTGTAGTGAGATGTAGAAGAAAATAAAACAACCTACGACCTACAGGTCGTCGTCGACCCCTGGGGGTCGATATAGACCGCTTTGGGTATCACTGATCTAGACCATCGATATGTAGATTCTAAGGCACAGTACAGTAGTCATAGTAGAGACGAGGTAGCATTCTGCGTTTACCGGTAATCCCGAAGCTCTACCGACACAGTGTGGTTTAGTCGACAAGGTATTGATTATACTAAGGATTTTACAAAAAGTAACAGCTCATTTTTAATCTCCACCTCTACCATGTCGATTATAAATTGATATGACATTAAGAACTCTTTTTATACAATATCTAAACCTACACATCATTATCTTAATGTTCTGTTATGCCCTTCGATATCAATACGAAAAATCTCGTGCCGTACAATATAATGTATACGCTGCGCGTCATTTCACTTTCAATGTGCGCAGGTAGCAGTATCGATTTTCCGCCGCCCACCTCCTCTGAGCTAAAAGCTCCATACTAGCGAGCAGCAAGCGACCAGGAGTTTATAATGCGACAAGAGGTCGCGTGGCTGTTTCCATTGATGTACGACTAGTTTTTTTTCCCGCGACTTCGTATACATTTTCTTGTTTAGTTAATTAAGGAATTAACCTTATCCAGCGACTAGCTATGCCCGCGGCCTCGCTCACGTGACTTTGTATTATTTTGGCATTATAGATCAAGGGAAACGTGAAGTCCGTAGCAGAATGACAAAAAAGGAACCCTTATAATTTCGACCTGTCCATTTGTCTTTCTGTCCGACCTTATGTCACAGCTATTTTACTTCTATGCACTAAAAAGACACGATAATACAAAGAAAAAAATTACTTTAATTTCGGAAGCTGCTGTCTTTGGTTTTGTATTTTCGGTTTTTGCTACCGACTTCCGAAAGTCAATTTATTTTGAAATTATTAACGCTAACCCAGAGTTTAGTGACATACACCTCCCACATCGGTGGGTTAAATATTTAAAAGTTTAACCTTAGATTTACCTTTATCTCTTGGTGGCACAAGAAGAATATATTTGATTAACCCTGAGTAAGCTGTTAACTCCAAGTTATTTAGTATAACCCATGAACGTGCAAGTGGGCCTAAATGAAGTAATGTTTTCGAGTAAAGGTCTTTGTTTTTCTTCGTGCCTTGTGTTTTATTGTCGTCTGTCACATAACTATGTAGCAGTGTAGCTATTTGGTAGCAGCCACGACCGTGTAGCTGCCGTAGCAATGACGCATTCAATTTACATTGGTAGTAATTTAAAATTTGTCTCTTGAAGGTTTCGCCTAATTTTGTTTTATTCATAACGTGTTTACCAGTTACTTTACGATTACCTGATATAAGTGAAAATATTTATTTCACCACTCCCGCACGATAGAAGTGTCTTTCCTCTACGAAAACAGTGAGGAAAGTAATGATCCCGTTCAGAAACTAACCTTGCCTGATTTTTTTATGTTAAGTTTTAAAGATATTTTAAAAAATAAATAATTTTATTGATTAATTTTTGATTATTTGATTTGTGACTATTTAATTTATTTACCTATGACGACTGAACACGTTCTTGCTGGGAGTGGTGAAAAGTTTTGTAAGCAACATGTGAGCAAGTTCATTTGCTATTCGTTTTGTTGAGTCTTTCGCTTACTCAGTAATACTCAGGATTGAAATTTATAATCACTCGCTGCGCTCGTGATTCTATTTTTCAATCCTTCGTTCGCTCAAGACTCAAAATCAAAACTCATAGGTAAAACGAACTTTCCTCACATGTTGGATAAATAACTATTTTTAATCTAAAAACCTTGAGGCTTACCTATCTTCGAGTGTAAGAAGAACGTTCACGCCTCAAGCATCTGAGAAAATACTAATGTTCTATGTTTCCGTAACTTTTATTTAGTACTTTTTAGATGATTAAAAACTTGTTTTAATAAATTGTTATTTATCCAACATGTGAGGAAAGTTCGTTTTTCCTATGAGTTTTTATTTTGAGTCTTGAGCGAACGAAAGATTGAAAAATAGAATCACGAGCGCAGCGAGTGATTATAAATTTCAATCCTGAGTAAGCGAAAGACTCAACAAAACGAATAGCAAATGAACTTGCTCACGTGTTGCTTACAAAACTTTTCACCACTCCCAGCAAAAAAGTATTCAGTCGTCATAGGTAAATAAATGAAATAGTCACAAAGCAAATAATTAAAAATTAATCAATAAAATTATTTATTTTTTAAAATATCTTTAAAACTTAACATAAAAAAATCAGGCAAGGTTAGTTTCTGAACGGGATCATTACTTTCCTTACTGTTCAAACAGTGAGAAAAAAACAACTTTCCTCACTGTTTTCGTAGAGGAAAGACACTTCTTTCGTGCGGGAGTGGTGAAATAGTAGATTGTTTTACAAACAAGGAGCTAAAATGACCCATTATATACGAGGTAGTTTTACTCCCGAGCTTTAGCGAGGGAGTAAATAGAAACCGAGTTTTAATGGGTTTTTAGCGCCGTGTGTTACACTCTACTTTTCACTACGATTGCGAGAAAATAAAACAATCCAATACAATATGAAATATGTAGTTTATTTTATTAAAAATTAAATGTACAATTTGTACAATTCTGGATATTTAACGAGATGTTTTTTCCCGGTAACTTAATTTCAGTCATCTGTGAAGATGAATGTTGAGTGGTCTGTGGGGTAAACGTGGGAGATACACGTAGTTCCAGGTTGGAGGGTCCCTCGTTCGGATGTTCTGGATAGAGAATCAGCTGAGTTGACTCATCTCTTGATGTCGATGGTCGTGGGCTAGTTGGGAGAATATTGATGCGTTCTGTGATACGCTGGGTGATATCGAATTTGTTTTGAATGGAGTTCTCGATATAATCGGATCTCCACCCACCGCGGCGTTTTAACGTTGTTACATTTGCACCAGAATCCGCCAAGAGAGTGGCGGACGTTCTTCGGAAACAGTGGCCAGTGTACTGTTCCGAATTAGGCAAATTTAGATAAGTGGCGATCTCTTTTGGCATGTTGCTTAATTTATTTTTGCCTATAACTTGCCTTGTGCATTTTCCGTTTTGATAGTTGAGAAAAAATCTCGGCGTGCCCACTCCACTTGGCCGTAAGTCTTGGTAGGCTTTGACAATTTTTAGAAATTCTCCACTTATAACGTATTTCCTCTCCTTATTTGTCTTTGTATTGGGCAGATTTATGACTTGAAGATGGGTATCAGTTTCGACATCTTCCACTGTTATGTTAGCCAGTTCTATCCCTCTGCAGGCACCGCTGATCCCAAAAATTAAAGCAACCTGTAAAACAAAAGATAAGTATGTTAGAACTGTATTTTGGTTGGTACCTCTAACTAGCAATATGAAAATAATAGAAAACAAATGTAACTACCTACCTACCTTTGTTGCTAAGTATTTTTCATTTGGTGCATTATTTATGAAATTCTCGATAAGTATCTGTCCTCGTGAAAACTTTGGATTTCTTGGCCTTGTAGCCGGTGGATAATTTCTTGAGAAAAGCCGTAAAATTTACATATTTCTTTATATTTACATTATGTCTTATCTGTATGGTTGTTCGTAACATTGAATATGTGCTCCAAAGCGTTGAACTTTGATATTTTTTGGAAAGTTCATCGAAATACGTAAGAAAAACTCCTTCTGTAAGAGAATCCACTCGTTTTTCTGTCCTCCACTTCATAAACTTTTCGTAAGTATTTAAATAAATGCTTTGTGACCTTGACGGCAACAGATTGAAAATTATTTGTTTTCCTTTCTCTTCTATTTGCAAATTAGGGTCTCCATTCTCACTCGATGATGACATTTAAGAAAAGAAAAGATTATTATTATTTTACTAAGTATTATATGACTTTTTTTTTTTTTTTTTTTTTTTGAGGATGGGAAATCATCAAATGACTCCTCCCGCTCTGGGTGGAGCGGAACGGAGTGTCAGACTCTTACTGACTAAAACCCACCCGTGTTCCTTCCTTGGCCCTTTATGTTCCGGGTCAGCGGTACCCCTTTTGGATGATCCCGCTTTCCCGGCAGGCTTGGGCCCTAGTGGACCCCCTCTATGATGCTGACATCTCTTTGAGGCGCGCGTGGAACACGTACGCGCCGTCCAGCACGGGCCTGGTCCTGGTCGGACGGTGAGCTACCCATTACTCACCGCCCGCAGGCCCGCGCTTACGGTGGCCGGGAGTCGTCACGCGGCTCCCGACGCCCGGAGCGTCCACCGCGGCGGCTTGGATGGGAGACTCTCTCCCTCTCCCGTCCCGCCACCTCCTTCGCTAGCATGACTGCTTCGCAGAAGGAGGCGACTGCCTCCCACTTCCCCTCGCCCCGGACCATGGCTTGAACCAAGGCCGGGCGTGAGAGATCGCCGCCGCTGCCGATCGCCTCTACGAGGACACGGCGGTGCTCCGCCCATGCAGGGCAGGCCCCCACCGTATGCTCCACCGTGTCCTCGGGGCGATCATCGCAGTGGTGACACCCGGGCGTTTCCTCCCGCCTGATGATGTGCAGGAACCTCCCGAAACTTCCGTGTCCGGTGAGGACCTGCGTCAGGCGGTAGGTGAGGACGCCGTGACGCCTCTCTAGCCACTCCTCAAAGAGGGGTCTTACCGCCGCTATCGTGGCGTGCCCTGCGCTGGGTTGCGACAGTCGCTCTTTCCATGCCGCCATGAGATCGCGCCGGAGGTCCGTCCGCTCCGCCGCGATTTGCCGCGGAAGCGGGGTTTCCCCCCGGCGTAGTGCCTCCGCGCGCCACTCATACATGCGCGCGAGGACTATCGCCTCCAGATCCCACGGCGGCAGTCCGGCAAGGAGGCTTGCCGCCTCGCCCGAGATCGTGCGGTAGCCCCGGATCAGCCTTACGGCTACCACCTTTTGGGGCGCGTTCAGATAGTGGGCGGCTCTCCGCCGCAGTGAACGCGCCCACACCGGGGCCCCATATGTAGCCATGGACCGCACGACCCCCGCGTAAAGCCTCCGGCAGGAGGCGTTTGGACCCCTCAGGTTGGGCAGGAGCCGCTTGAGGGCGGCCCCAGTCCGTTCCAGTTTGGGGGCCAAACGTTGGAAGTGCTCCACGAAGTTCCACCGGCTATCGAGCACGAGTCCTAAGTATTTCATCGTGGACTCGACGCCGATGTGAACCCCTCCTGCCGTTAGTTGGGATCCCGATGGCGGCCTGTTCCGGGGCCCATGGAAAGACATGGCCTCGGACTTGTGCAAAGCCACCTCGAGACCCAACTGCCGGATCCTCTCCACGACTATCGCAACCCCGCGTGTCATCGCGTCGGCCGCCGCCTGATGCGACCTCCCCTGCGCCAGGACCAGCGTGTCGTCAGCGTAGAAATTGTGGAATCCGTAGAAAGTCTCGGAACCTTAGACACTTCTGTTCAACCGAAACCTATAAGCATTAGCTATGTCGGAAGTATTGCTCATCAATGTTGCTGACGAAGCAATCATTGAAGGGGCGACAACAAGTGGAAACAAGGAAGTCAATAGTTGGTCCATTGCTCAACGGTTTTGATGTATTGAAGTCATCGAATGGACTCAGATGGAACCCCTAAATAGGAGGGTCCCTACATTACTGAAGTCACATCATCCACAGTTGAGGTATGTGGGAAATTATATATCACAGAAACGGCCTTTGTAAGTGCTAAGACCGTCCAACCCTGGTAATATTCCTCAAAGCCGACGTGGGCATGCATCCGGGTGGGCGTGCTTCGACACGAGTAACACCCGTATTTATAAACAAGTAAAAGTGATTACTTGAGTAAAAGTAACTCAAGTAATGATTTTCATTCTATAATTTAGTAATTGCTTGAAGTTACAACTGTCAAAAGTTAGAATTCTTAGCCAAGTAATAGTCACCATTTTCTTTACTTAAGAATTGAGATCTCGACCATTTTGCGTTTGATTTTGCGGATATAAGTAGCACTGGAAAACATCGAAGCGACTTTTGGTGATAAAGATGATATTGATAACAATATACTACCGGAGAGTGAAGTTGAAGTTGAAGTTGCTGAACCTAGAAATCGCAAAGTTTACTTTCGTGATGTGTATCCATTCCATGATTATTCAGAAGATTGTTTTAAACAGTGATTTCGCTTTTCCAAAAGTGTTGTGATGAGTTTGATTTTATTGAGAATTACGAATAAGACATTACAAGACACATTGGCTATGTCGGAAGCTTTGCTCATCAATGTTGCTGAAGAAGCTCATCAATGTTGCTGAAGAAGCAATCATTAAGCAATGATTGCTTCTTCAGCAACAAGTGGAAACAAGGAAGTCCACGATTGGTTCATTAGTCAACGGTTTTGATGTAGGTATTGAAGTCATCAAATGGATTTATCTTTTATATAGAAAAAATCACTCTTCATTTAAAACGTCTATAATTTTCTGTTCTTCTGTAGATTCATGCGTGGCCGGGCCGGGGCGGATGGGTCGCAGGCCGACCAATTAAAATGCTCTTTAACTGGTGAAGTAATTTGGTACGAATATTTCCTTTTCTGATGCCATTGAGTACATATCCGTACAGTCTACTCTCATAACCATGATCTTCTTTGTCAACGAGCCCGAACGGTACACACCCTTCAAACCATAACTCAGCAACGCAACTTGGCGGCAAAATAGGTTTGGAATGTAGTTCCCCAGACGAGCTCTACTCTTATCTTACCTTTCCTCTTTTCTTAGTACAAATGAAATCAAACTGAAACTTATATTCAATTGCTTTTATTTGAGCACCTCATCATGCAATACACATACATACAAAATGTTACAAGTTATTACTATTCATGTTACCATTATAATTACAATCTTCTTTTGTATTCACCTGAGAGAAGCATAAAATATTTATTACATTATAAAACAATTATTTATTTCATTAATTACTTGCTGAATACTTTAGATACATATATTTTTAACATTTACAAACTTAAATATCGTAATGTCAATAACATCAAAATATATATTTGATTTATTAAAATATATTAGCTTTACGTTGATACACAGGACAGTCACTATCTAAGCTTACAGGGCGATAACAACAGTTCTTCGCTCTATTTGGTTGAATATGGTATTATGATTACAAAGCATATTTTTTCTGTTACACAAACGATGTGCAGCTGTTTGTATATAAATTAAGTAAATAGTATATAAGTTATAGACTTGGCAGTCTAAGCCGAATCCTGTCGATTAGGTAACATATGTTCAGCTATTTGGCAAGCATGGTACTTATTAAATTCAGGCACAAGATTTGCACGTGTCATACATAGACACATAAACATAAAACGATTGTCATGAATAAAGTAGCTTTTGATGTAAATACAGTCAGCACATCAGTAGGCCAATTCTCGTACTTAAAAAACGTTCAAATTCAAGTCACAATCTCATCTCAGCGACAATCAATGTCAAAAACCTGTCAAAAATGTATGTAAATTGATTGTAATTTTGACAGATTGAGACGGAGATTAGAATGCGAACGGTCTTAAAAATACGGGAATTGCCCCTCAGGTTATACAACTGTCAAAATTTTTCCAAATAATTTTAACCCCGAAAATGTTGACAGTTAAGTTCAAAATCGAATAAGAAAGTTTGACAGTTCGTAGTAACTTGACCTGCAGCTGCTGTGTGTACCTCTGTATCTTTTTTATTTTCTGCAAATATTAACACAGGATAAAAGCTGGTGACTGACAAGTAATTTGAATTCATCGTTATATTTCACGTTACAACGATTCCACAATTCCAGCATTTTTTTACAATGTACAAATAACACACTGGCAATACCTACTACAAAAAAAAACGCAAAATTAAATCTTGTTTTGTTAAAATCTATAAAGCAGAGATTCATGGCTAAATAAACACAACGCTGTCGAAAATTTTACTATGTTATGATTATCATAATTAATTAATATGTATATAATTCATGTATGTGCTTACATCTATATATATACACTACTTAATCCAATGTCTTTATTGCGTTTTGATTAATATAGAAGGATTATAGTCTTCGGAAACTATAACATAATAATATAATATAAAAGAACAATTTATTATTTTATTACATTATTTTGCCAAATTCATTATTTTTCATTTTATATTACAACAGCTAAAGTTTTTTTTTTCAAAAGAGCAATGGGCCATGGTACTCTGGATAATATGAAAACACAGTGCCCGTGAATGCACTGCAAACCAACAGACCCTTCAAAGTATAGAAAGCTTTTGTTTTCCTTGGATTTAATAAAAATTGTACCTTTATTTTTCTAGACTACTTTATTACATTTGGTTTTAAAGAACATTGTGATTTCGTAACATATTGTTTTTTTCAGTTTTATTTTTGTCACTTGTGTTAGAATAATAAGTTACTTGCAAAAAAGATCAGACTTTGAGCTGCTTTTTAAGTTGTTCACGACGTTGAAGGCAACTTTTCCTGTGGTTTGTCAACGCATCTTCACCCTTGTGCTGTAACAACACAAGAAAATCATACATTTCATAGCATCAATAAAAACGCACTGCTGGTTAACGAGGGTCTCTTCGAGCATCGTTACGATTACGTGTTTTGCATTTCCCGCATACAGTGGATTCCCGTGGTCCACCGATAACAAGACACGGAGACATCTCGGCACCTTTATCTCAGCATTTAGCAATACTAGAAGAGGGATAACAGAGATGATCAAAAAGTAGATATGCTGCACCGACCTCCAATAAAATAGTGCAGGGGTGGAAGGATGAACCAAAGTATAGGGAAACACCAGGTTGCCGAGAAATTCTAACTTTCTTACGTTTTTTTGCAATTTGCAGGACAGTGTCAGGTTGTATCTTGAACAAAATATGATTCGCGACCGTAACAAGGTGTGTATTAACAGAATTATAATCATTAAAATCATCATCTACGTTCATACAATTCTATTGAATAAAAATTTCATAAAATATCAATCACTAGGATTACATGTTCTTACGACGGTTGTATTGATGATTTCCGCGAGAGATCATTCACAAAGAGCTCTCTACTTGTGCATAACTGGTAGTGTATAGTCGCAGGATAATTGGAAAAATCTTTTTTCAATTATTATTGAATATTTTCGTAATAATACGAGCAAATATAAGGCTCCCGCAAAAAAAAATTGTTGCGATTATCTGCGACATATACAAAAGGTGCTTACCACACCATCACGACTACGTGATGACGAGTCTGGGGGTAGGCAGTACTATGTTGTGCTCTGCGAACATCAGCGCGGTCATCCACTTGAGCTGGTCTTCAGTCACCGCGCCCGCTATGGTGCACCCGAACCACGGCTTGTCTTTACTCCTAAAAGCATGGTAAAATAACTTTAGTATACTTAGGGGAACATTTTATGAAACTGTAGAAACTATTTCATGAAGACTAATAAATCGTTAATTCCATAGATCAATCTAGTGGTCCCAACTGAGACTGAGAAGCTTGGAAAACTTGATTTCGGTTCATTTGGCGCCCAAATACCGTATACAACATGTTCTCCGTATCCATGTCTTGTAAAGGCTTGTCAAAAACGTGCTTTGACTAATCTTTACAACTTGTTTAGGTGTAAACGATAAACGAAAACGATAGACACAACTTCATGTAGAATACCTACATGTTTTATGATTTGGTGTAAACTTGAGGTTGGGACTATGTTTATATCTTTCAACAGAAATTGCTCAGTATCAGCTCGAAGTCCGGATTCGTGCCTGGCTGATGACAATAGTCTCGTAGGACTTAAAACATGGCTGGCGAAATGTGGGTGTACTAAACAATTCTGCGTATGGCCCTGTCGGTGTCTTTGGTTTTGTATTTTCATTTTAGGCCATCGACTTGCGAAATTAAAGTTATTTTTCACTTTGTAGTGTTTTTTTTGGAAGTTGGCTGTTTCTATTTTTAAATAAAGTTTTTATTTTTCACGTTTTAGTTGTGGTACCTACTCCACACAAGCTTAATCAAAAACCACTGTTCAGAACTTGACCAAATTTATATGAGAACACCATAAAAGTATGTTTCAAACAAAAGAAGAATATTTCAAATCGGTTTATAAATGAGAGAGTCCTAACTTCCTCTTTTTTTGAAGTCGGTTAAAAAACCTAAAGGAAAAGTTTGTTTGAAAGTTGTTTTTAAATTTATGAATTGCATTAAACTGTGTTATCATTGAGTACCTTTTGTGTTTGTTCCTCGGTATAAATGTCGACAAAGTTACTCCTTGTATGAATGGAAAAATGATCTAGCCCGCTTCGTTCATAATTACAAACAATGTCGATACTTACGCGTTTCTTTTTTTGTAGCGGTCTTCAACTTGTATGTGTTATATTTTATTTACAGTTCCGTGCGTGACGCACTCGCGCCTAAGGCAAACACAAAAAAAACAGCATTGAATTTCTAACTGAATTTCTGTTTTGCTATTTTATTTTAAAACCATCAAAATAGTTTTGTTTAGCCACTTAGCTACATACTAGCTTTGAAATAATATAAAATGATCAATACAATTTGAATAAAAAATATTATTAAAATCTCGATTATGATTGTAAGTGTAATGCTTGGTCAATCCCTAGCATCAGTGGGATGACACTGACAGCTCACTCCACGCTCACTTCACCTAAGTTTTCACGGTGAGATGATTACAGAATCGCAATGCTGGACAAAATTCAGAACCAGTATTTGAGGAGTATAGATGGTTTTATAAAAAGCTCTCCAATACACGTAATGGAAGCTGAAATGTGCGTTCCTCCTTTGTACGTTAGGAGATTATACTTAGCTTACAAGTTCTGTATAAAAAGTATGTCATGTTCGAACAATGTAACTATTAAATTAATAGATGACTTGAATGATCTTTCAGTCACAAGATACTGGAACAATAAGAAAAAACCATTGCTTGTGACCGTATACAATGAGTGTAAACCCCGTAATATACATTATTCAAGTGTTTTAGATATGTACTCACTGAAGAAATGGGTGACAGGTATAAAGGTACGGGATAAAAAATTTTGTAAGTTAGACTGTATCAAAGTAGCAAAACGTAGCCATGAGGTTACATCACTTAAATTCGATGTTATCAAAGAACTTAGTGAAAAGTATCCGGGTTGGAAAATGTACTTTACTGATGGGTCTAAGAGCAAAAGTGGATGCGGTGCTGCTTATTATAATTTGAGTGATGGAACTTCGGCCTTGTTTAAATCTATTGATACAAACTTATCTGTAATGACGATGGAACTCATTGCAATCTCAAAAACTCTAGAGAACATAATATGTTGGGACAGTCATTCTGCGAATCAAAACATTGTTATATGCACGGATAGCAAAAGTGGTTTAATGCATTTAGCTCGATGCGCCTCTGGTTTCAGAGGTGTACCGATAGCTTATGTAATTCTTAGACTATTTAATGAACTTAGTGACATTAATTTGAAGTTGCAATGGATTCCATCCCATATTGGTATACATGGAAACGAGAAGGCTGACATGTTTGCAAAAAAAGCTATTTTGGAAGGATTGGAAATTGACATCGCTCCGTTCTACACAGAAATACTGGGCTATTATAAAAACATATGCTACAATCGTTTTAAAGAGTATTTCGACAGGAAGTCTAAAGAAAAAGGCATATGGTATAAAACCATGCAAAGTGAGCCTCCTCGAATCCCTTGGTTCGCTGAAAACCATACAAAGAGGTCGTATGTTGTTATGGCACATAGATTGCGCACTGGTCATTTTCCATCCAGGAAATTTGGATACCTAATGAAAAAAGCTGATTCCCCTAATTGTCAAGTGTGTAATAAAGTCGAAGATGTCCAACATTTTTTGCTGGTTGAATGTGAAAAGAACAGGAGAGAGAGGGAGATAGTGATGCGGGAGTTAAAATTTAATATGTATGATGTTGGGGCTTTCATTAGAATATTATCTACACCTAATTCGGGAGAAGCGAAACTGATTTATGAAATGGTTGCTGCATCACTATCTCCCTGGCTTACGCAATGATATAATTATATGTATTTGTATTAATAATATTATAATGACGTGTAACAATTAGATTAGGGTATGATGAGGCTGACGTACCTTTGTAAGGTAAAAGCCTCTAAATAAATAAAGATTTAAAAAAAAAGCAGCACACATTTCAAGTTTAATTGATATACCAACAATGACAGAAAACACATTCCTTTCAATTGACAAACAATTGGGCATGACATGACATCAAAGAATTTAAAGGTATGAATAATATAACTCTTACTCGTTTACATACTAACATATTTCTCGGGTCTCTGAGGTTTGGGTTCAGTATAGAATAGTCTAACAAAATTATGTAAATTCATTTGTTGTAGCGAAAACTGCGGCTTTCAGCAGTTGATTTTACTGTAGGAGATTCGGACGGAAAATATAAAACATACGATGGAAGTAAAAAGTGACAAGCAGAAGATTGATACGGCGGGCGGCATCAAAAAGCAGTGCGTAGATTTAAAGATTTTTTTTGTAATCATTTTAAATGTAGGTATGTATCTTTGTCTTATCTTTCATCGGCCCCAGTGGACCCCGTCGTTGGTGCTGACATCTATTTGAGGCGCGCGTGGAACACAACGCGCCTCTGACCCGGGCATGGTCCTTATCGGACGGCGAGCTACCTATTGCTCGGCGTCCGCGAGCCCGCACCTGCGGTGGCCGGGAATCGGCCTGGGATTCTCAGGGCGTCACCTGGTATGTTAGTAATATTTAAAAAAATAAACGTTTATTGAACCAGTTCCAATTTCCCTGGAACTCTTTGTATAGTTTTTCAGTAATAATGTAGGGCATGTATTTATTGGTTATTGTCCTTTTAAAAATTATATATTATTAGAGCAGTGGTTGCCCAGTGGTAACGGCCGCGACTTACGAGTTGTAGGTCGTAGGTTCGAACCCCGACAGGCGCTTTACTTTGTGTAAATTATTTCATCACCACTGCTCCGTGCCTCGGAAAGCACGTTAAGCCGTTGGTCCCGGCTGTCATTCGTGGATTTTTGACAGTCGTTACGGGTCGTCAGAAGCCCGAAAGTCTGACAACCAGTCTTACCAAGGGGTATTGTATTACCCAGTAACTGGGTTGTGGAGGTCAGATAGGCAGTCGCTCCATGTAAAATACTGGTATTCAGCTGCATCCGGTTAGACTGGAAGCCGACCCCTGGAACTCTTTGTATAGTTTTTCAGTAATAATGTAGGGCATGTATTTATTGGTTATTGTCCTTTTAAAAAATATTATTTTTATATACCTAAAACAATTGGTTTAGCACGTAGGTAGGTTCGTTTTGGTAAGGTAAATCATAATAAATAAAAAATATACAATGTGATATTGAAAAAAAAAACATTACAATTGAATAAGGTTGTACAATCTATCTTTGCATTGTATAAATTCAATCTCTTAGTACCTATTGTATAATTGCATGGCACATGTGTGAGCACTATGTACCTACTATTAAGCTTACTGGGTTCGTCTTTCATTGACTTGAATGTGCCCTGGCGGCTAAGAGTATGTCATGCTCACTCAAATGTGTCGCTGGTTGTGGCGTGTGTATTGGATCATTGAGTTCCCTTCAAAATGGTTGAACTGAATGGTGCTGATCCATACGTCATGTTCGTGAACGGGCGCCGTCAGTAGGCACTGGTCATTTCTTAGCTGCCACGGCTTATTTTATTACGGACGCTTTTAACGTGCACATCTTTCTACATCGTTCTGACATGTATAATTTCAACATAAGTGGTCACACACTATTTGTAACAATATTTTGATTTAAAAAAGTGTCCATGGAGTTTCTTGCCCGTTCTTCTCCATAGGTACCTACTACGCTTTGGGATGGGCAACTAGCTAAATTTTTCTGACTGACCGAACCCTTGACCATTCAAAACTGCCTGTAATTGGTTTATTTAAAATAAATGCTTTGAGATTTATTTTTATGAATAGTCCTTTATTTATTTAGTGTAAGACACGACAAAACCAAATTCAAATTCTGTCGGTAACCTAAACACAAACCTATTTACCTACAGTATAGGATAATTAAATAGAATACCCTATTTAAATAATTTTTAGTGTTGAAAAGGTGCCCAATCGTGATAAAAACAAAACTATGAAACAAAATAAAATATGCTTAATATACATATTCTTTTCTTCAGTTTTTACATTATTAAAAGAAGGTAATTCATCATAACCTTAATCAAACAAATAGGTAGGTACTCTTTTTTTTTATTTAACATGAAATAATCTGGACTTTTTAATTTGTAACCAAGTTTTTAAATAAACGCCATCTAGTAATATTGCAAATTAAAGTATTTACTGTTAAAACTGTTGTCGTCGGAACAAATCTTTGTAAGAGACGAACTAACAAACAAAGTGAATATCTAAATAAAATAAGTCATTGCGTTAGTTAACGCATATAATAAAGTTGTGTCTCAAAGATTTCTAATTTTGGCGTATAAATTTAAAATGATGAATTTGCGAATGTGCCGCCACCTAGCGATAAAGTGTCTGGGAGCTCTTCTAAGGATCCGCCGTACGGTATAAATTGGAACGATTGACGCGCGTTCATGAAATGCAACATCCCTAGGTGTCCCACCACTGAGAATCTCAAGCTCCCATAATAAATATCAAATTGTTTAAAGTTTTTCATTTTCATTATAAAATTATTGCCAAATCAACACCGAAAGTGTACTGGATCATTCACCTAGTGCCATCTCTTAGCATGACATGACGTCATTGGAGATTCGTGCAGTAGGCGTCCCTAATGGCTGGGCTACTGTCCTCTCGTAGTATTTATGTGAAACTTTAGATGTCGCTCTTTTTTTTTTACTTATGTCTAATTGTAGTGAGATGTAGAAGAAAAAAAACAACCTACGACCTACAGGTCGCCGTCGACCCCTGGGGGTCGATAATAGACCGCTTTGGGTATCACTGATCTAGACCATCGATATGTAGATTCTAAGGCACAGTACAGTAGTCATAGTAGAGACGAGATAGCATTCTGCGTTTACCGGTAATCCCGAAGCTCTACCGACACCGTGTGGTTTAGTCGACAAGGTATTAATTATACTAAGGATTTTACAAAAAGTAACAGCACATTTTTAATCTCCACCTCTACCATGTCAATTATAAATTGATATGACATTAAGAACTCTTTTTATACAATATCTAAACCGACACATCATTATCTTAATGTTCTGTTAAGCCCTTCGATATCAATACGAAAAATCTCGTGCCGTACAATATAATGTATACGCTGCGCGTCATTTCACTTTCAATGTGCGCAGGTAGCAGTATCGATTTTCCGCCGCCCACCTCCTCTGAGCTAAAAGCTGCATACTAGCGAGCAGCAAGCGACCAGGAGTTTATAATGCGACAAGAGGTCGCGTGGCTGTTTCCATTGATGTACGACTAGTTTTTTTTTTCCCGCGGCTTCGTATACATTTTCTTTTTTAGTTAATTAAGGAATTAACCTTATCCAGCGACTAGCTATGCCCGCGGCTCAGGGCGGCATGGAGAGTGCGATTGTCGCAACCCAGCGCTGGGCACGCCACAATTGCGGCGATAAGTCCCCTCTTTGAGGAGTGGCTAGAGAGGCGCCACGGCGTCCTCACCTTCCGCCTGACGCAGGTCCTCACCGGACACGGTTGTTTCGGGAGGTTCCTGTTCCGGATAAGGCGGGAGGAAACGCCCGGGTGTCACCATTGTGTGGATCGCCCGGAGGACACGGTGGAGCATACGGTGGAGGTCTGCCCAGCTTGGGCGGAGCACCGCCGTGTCCTCGTGGAGGCGATTGGCGGTGGCGATCTCTCGCGTCCGGCCTTGGTCCAGGCCATGGTACGGAGCGAGAGGGCTTGGGAAGCCGTCACCTCCTTCTGCGAAGCAGTAATGTTCGCGAAGGAGGAGGCGGAACGCGTGAGGGAGAGGCAAAGTTTGCGCCCTCACGCCCCTAGCCGCCGCAGGAGACGCCCTGGGCGTCGGGAATCGCAGGCCGATTCCCGGCCACCGTAGGCGCGGGCCTGCGAACGGCGAGCAATGGGCAGCTCGCCGTTCGATAAGAACCAGGCCCGGGTCGACGGCGCGTTGTGTTCCACGCGCGCCTCAAAGAGATGTCAGCACCAATGACGGAGTTTGCTAGGACCGATGCCTGCTAGGGTTGCGGAAAAGTCCAAGAGGGTTACCGTGGCCCCTGGCACAGGCAACAGAAGGAACACGGGTGGGTTTTAGTCAGTAAGAGTCTGACACGCCCTCCTGCTCTGCCCAGAGCGGGAGAAGTTATTTGATGATATCCCACCCACAAAAAAAAAAAAAAAAAAAAAAAGCTATGCCCGCGGCCTCGCTCACGTGACTTTGTATTGTTTTGGCATTATAGATCAAGGGAAACGTGAAGTCCGTAGCAGAATGACAAAAAAGGAACCCTTATAATTTCGACCTGTCCATTTGTCTTTCTGTCCGTCCTTATGTCACAGCTATTTTACTTCTATGCACTAAAAAGCCACGATAATACAAAGAAAAAAATTACTTTAATTTCGGAAGTTGCTGTCTTTGGTTTTGTATTTTCGGTTTTTGCTACCGACTTCCGAAAGTCAATTTATTTTGAAATTATTAACGCTAACCCAGAGTTTAGTGACATACACCTCCCACATCGGTGGGTTAAATATTTAAAAGTTTAACCTTAGATTTACCTTTATCTCTTGGTTGCGCAAGATGAATTTAGTTGATTAACCCTGAGTAAGCTGTTAACTCCAAGTTATTTAGTATAACCCATGAACGTGCAAGTGGGCCTAAATGAAGTAATGTGATCGAGTAAAGGTCTTTGTTTTTCTTCGTGCCTTGTGTTATGGTCGTCTGTCGCAGAACTATGTGGCAGTGTAGCTATTTGGCAGCAGCCACGACCGTGTAGCTGCCGTAGCAATGACGCCAGGCATTCAATTTACATAGGTAGTAATTTTAAATTCGTCTCTTGAAGGTTTTGCCTAATTTTGTTTTATTCATAACGTGTTTACCAGTTACTTTACGATTACCTGATATAAGTGAAAATATTTATGTCACCACTCCCGCACGAAAGAAGTGTCTTTCCTCTACGAAAACAGTGAGGAAAGTTGGTTTTTCGTCATTGTTTGAACAGTGAGGAAAGTTGTGCCGGACGGGCGTGATCGCTGGGCTCCAGGGTGAGGGAGGTTGTATACCCAACCAGAGCTATCCCAGTATGAGGTCGGGCGTCTCCCAATCCACAGCGGCGCTGACGTCCTACAAGTCCGTCCATCCGTCCGTCCGTCCTATAAGTTCCAGGTATCTTCAAGATTCCCGACCGTGGCTTCGTACTGATGTCTTCGTGTTCCGGGGTACTTACTTATATGAAAGGGGTTGGAAAATAATAACACCAAGTTCACAGTTCTTTAACTATTCAGGGAGCGAAACTTTACCGTAACGAGGACCGCGAATTTCTCCCTGATTTTATGTTTATTTTTGCTATGTTTACAAGCTTTCTTACAGCTAAACCTCCCTAGTTAGGCACCCTATCCAGACATGTTATACATAACCGGATTCCTTGCGTAATCCCCTATCTATTGACACTACAGGAACGACTGTGTGTCTTTCAGCTGAAAAGTTATTTCATGACAAAGGGGAAAACGGGTGAATAAATACTATAATCCAGTTTGTCAGGTGGATTTCCTGTGAAACCCATGAACTGATATTCAACTTCTAAAGGGGTACCCAAAGTAGGTCTATCAAACTAAAGAAATCCAGTATTTTCACAGTTATATCTAGATTTTTCAGGGCGTGAAGCGCCTCTGAAGACTGTAATAAAAAACGTACTATTTTGCCCCTGCTCGCAACCTGTGTTCATCAAAAAGGTGGACTTCCCATTTGACCACAGGTCCAAAAATTACGTCCAGGGCTAGGTCTCGGTCCAGGCTACCTGGACGTACCAAAAAACTATAGGGAAACTATATACGTCCCACCCTTTTGATGTTCACAAGGTTGCGACCAGTGGGTTAAATAAAAAACGACTCAAATTCATATTTATTAGTTTTCTAGTACATACAATATGATGTCTAGGCTAGAACTATACCTATTCTATCTTATTATGCTATAAAACACAACGTTTAAAAGGTTTTACTACCAATTATTCACCAAGAAAGTTTTATCTGGGTACATGGGCGCAAGTAGTGGTACGTCCGCTGCCCATTCAGCTTTAGCTTAAGCTTTAGCTTGCTAGTGAATTACTGTTACGTGAACAAAATTAAGGTATGGCGATGTTCCGACACGTACATACATTCTATTCAAGAAATTAGGAAATTAAGAAATTACTATTTACATTATCAAATCTAAGTATGGTGACGCTCCGTCGCGAACAAAAGTAATGATCCCGTTCAGAAACTAACCTTGCCTGATTTTTTTATGTTAAGTTTTAAAGATATTTAAAAAAAAATATAATTTTATTGATAAATTTTTAATTATTTGCTTTGTGACTATTTAATTTATTTACCTATGACGACTGAATACTTTCTTGCTGGGAGTGGTGAAATGTTTTGTATGCAATATGTGAGCAAGTTCATTTGCTATTCGTTTTGTTGAGTCTTTCACTCAGGATTGAAAATTATAATCACTCGCTGCGCTCGTGATTCTATTTTTCAATCCTTCGTTCGCTCAAGACTCAAAATCAAAACTCATAGAAAAAAAGAACTTTCCTCACATGTTGGATAAATAACTATTTTTAATCTAAAAACCTTGAGGCTTACCTATCTTCGAGTGTAACAAGAACGTTCACGCCTCAAGCATCTGAGAAAATACTAATGTTCTATGTTTCCGTAACTTTTATATAGTACTTTTTAGATGATTAAAAAAGTGTTATTTTCCTCACTGTTCAAACAGTGAGGAAAATCCAACTTTCCTCACTGTTTTCGTAGAGGAAAGACACTTCTTTCGTGCGGGAGTGGTGAAATAGTATCGTTGGTAACGGAAGGCGAGATGACATGGGGTGCATGTTGAAGAGCCTCCACGTGGCGCACCCTGGGCAACGCCGGGCTCAAGTGCCCACCAGGCTTTTGGGGGGTACTTGGTGCCGGCGGCGAATCTTCAACACACGGGGAAGGGTCACGGTTCCAATCACCGATCATCCTTGATGGTTGGTGAAGGGAACCGGGCTATATACGGATACGGCCACTCCCCCTCTGCTTACAGAGGAAGGTGAGTGGTCGTGGACAGGGGAAGGAGCGGTTTGACCGCCGTGGAGGGAGCGGGCTCGGTGTGCACTAACCCTGCCGCCGGGCTGGCACGAAGAAGTCTCTTCCTGCCACCGCTTTAATCTCGTAGCCCCGAAGACTGTCCAGGTCATGTCTCTGACTTTTGACGGGGGTCGAGGGTCTTGGCTTAACCGCCCGGACCGCGAGGAAGATCAACCTCTATAAAAAAATCCCCAAACCTCTAAGCGGCGGCGCACCGTGAGGGAGGTTGTAAGCTTGGCTGATGGGTAGCTTGATTCAGTCGCTAGTGCGAACCACGCAAATTTTGAGTCAATAAATAAAGTTCTTACTCGTGGGATCAATTATGGAAAAGTTAAATAAAAACCAAAAAACCGAAGAGGGGAGGAGTGGTGCGGGGTCGGAGCCCGACACCGCGCCAAGTGGCGCGAGCACGGGGGGCTCATTGAGCAACCGCCGCGCGGAGGACTTGGCCGCTGAAACTAAGAAGAAGAATATCAGGTTCTTCAGTAAGCGGCCAAGATCAGTGGACGGCCAGGGGTCGTCCTCTGATGGCGAGAGAGCCTCGGCTCGAAAAATCCCCACCGGTAGGCGGGGAGGGGGGGTCCAAGAGCGAGGCAGGGGGAGGGGGCTCACAGCCCGGGAGGCAGCGGAGCTAGCGGAGGAACCCGCAAAGGAGGGGGTGAATGGTCGTGCAGTCGCTTCGGGGCCCTCGGGCGACGAGGCGAGCCTGTCGAGTGGACCAGACGACAACGGCGACAATGACAATGAGGCCTGTACAACCAGCCTCAAGGAGGTAGTGGAGGCTGAGCTTCGGAAGGTGACCCTGAAGAAGATCAAGTCTTCCAAAAGCAGGGCCGTGGTCGCGGCAACGGCCTCCATCATGGCGGCGGTGGAGGCGGCCAAAACCGACGGGCCTTCGGGCGGCGAAGTGGCCGAACTGCGGGCGGAGGTCGCTCGCCTGACGGCCGCGATGAAACTTCTCCGGGAGGAGAATGGGAGGCTCAGGGAGGACCTGGCTGGCCTGAAGGCCACCGGCAGCGGGCAGGTGCAGGCGGAACAGGAGCCAAGCCAGCCCGTTCGGCCAAGCCAGCCCATTCCGGAGGAGAACCAGGTCCTCAATCTGGTTCGGCAGGAGCTGGCGGCCTTCCAGGCGCGGTTCTCCGTCCTGGAGGGCATAGTCCTGCGCCCACCACTAGCGGGCAGGACAGCACCGGGGCCGAGGGTGGCCTCGTATGCGGCTGCTGCGGGAGCCGCCGCCCCTAAGCCCGCGTCGTCTGGCCGGGCCCAGCCGCCGGCCAAACCGGCGTCGGCACGCGGAGCCCAGGCGTCGGCAGGCGGAGCCCAGGCAAAATCGGCGTCGGCCGGTGGAGCCCCGGCGCCGGCAACGCAGACGCCGGCCAGCAAAACACCAGCTGGGGCTCTAAAGAGGAAGGGCAGGACGGCACGGGAGGCGCAGGCCCCAGAGCCTACTTCCCGGCCACAGGAATCTCCCACGACTGACGCCGGGTGGCAGGTGGTCGGGGAGAAAAAGAAGGAGGCCAAGGCGGCCAGAAAAAAGGGGCAAAGGCGGCGCCACAAGGAGCGAGCCGTCGCGGCAAGGCTCCGCGCCCCAAAGACCGCGGCTGTAGTGATCACGCTACAGCCGGACGCGGTTAAGAGGGGCGTGACGTACCGTGACGTGCTCACCAAGGCGAGGGAGACGGTGGACCTCCAGGAGCTCGGGATCACCGAGGGCCTCCGGCACAGGGTGACCGCAACTGGCGCCCGCATGCTGGAGATCCCCGTTGTGACGAGTGGCCCCACCGCTGACGCCCTAGCTGAGAAGCTAAGGGCGTCCCTCAATGCGGACGAGGCTCGAGTCTCCAGGCCCGTCAAGTGCGCAGACATGCGAGTCTTGGGCCTGGATGACTCCGTAACTGAGGGAGAGGTGGTAGCCGCCGTCGTCAGGACGGGCGGGTGTCTGGCCGACCAGGTGAAGGCGGGCACCATACGTCTGGACCCCGCGGGTATGCGAACCGTAACGGTAAGCTGCCCCGTGACGGCGGCGAAAAAGATTGTGGAGGGCCGAAGGCTTCTGGTGGGCTGGGTTTCGGCGCAGGTTAAACTGCTGGAACCCAGACCTCTGAGGTGCTTCCGATGCCATGTGGGGCACCACGTTGGCATCCAGTGCACCTCGGAGGTGGACCGCAGCACTCTCTGCTTCCGCTGCGGTCAGCCCGGACATAAGGCCGGCTCGTGCGAAGCCGCGCCGCACTGCACAGCATGTGCGGGTGCTGGCAAGCCGGCCGATCACCGGGCGGGCAGTAAGTCCTGCGCTCCACCCGCCGGAACCAGGAGGAGAGGCAGGCCCTCCGCCGCCGTTGCCACAACCACCGTCACCGCGGCCAGTGCCACTGCCACCGTTGCCGCCACTGCCGCCACCCGGGAGGAGACTGAAATGGAGGAGTAACGGCTCCATTGAGACTCCTCCAGGCGAACATCAACCACTGCGCCTGCGCTCAGGACCTGTTGCTCCAGAGCATGGCGCAGTGGTCGATTAACATTGCCGTGGTCGCTGAGCCGTATTTTGTCCTGCCCAGGGTTGACTGGGTTGAGGACCTGAGCGGCTCAGTGACCATAATTTCGTCGGCCTCCGCCGGCACCCCATCCCTCGAAGGTGTCACGAAGGGACAGGGGTGCGTAGCAGCACGGTTCGGGGAGATAGTAGTAGTGGGAGTGTACTTCTCTCCGAGCCGAACTCTCGCCGAGTTCCAGAACTCTTTAACAGAGTTAAGTGTCGTCGTCGCCGGGTACCATCGCTTCCCCGTGCTAGTGCTCGGGGACTTCAACGCCAAAAATCCGGCTTGGGGTTCCCGTTACACTGATGTGCGGGGCAGGATGGTGGAGGACTGGGCTCTGGAGACAGGCCTGGTCGTCCTAAACCGGGGTTCTGTTCCCACGTGTGTGCGGATGCGGGGTGAGTCTGTGGTGGACATCTCGTTTGCCAGCCCCGCTCTGTCACAGCGTGTCATTGACTGGCGCGTCATGGAGGAGGTGGAGACCTACTCCGACCACCGGTATATCCGGTTCGACGTCTCCGCCCAGACCTCTAGCGCGCCGTTCCAACAGGCCCCAAGTGGTCCGCGGTGGGCGCTGAAGCAGATGGACCGGGAGCTACTCCTGGAAGCCTCGATCGTGCAGGCCTGGGTGTCATCACCGGACAGGCCTGCCGATATTGACGATGAGGCGGAGTGGTTCCGGGAGGCCATGTCCGAGATTTGCGACGTGGCAATGCCCCGAGTCCGTCCAGGAAGCGCCCGACGTCAGGTGTACTGGTGGTCGCAGGAGCTGGAGACGCTACGCAAGGCGTGCGTCGCAGTGCGACACCTGTACTCCAGGCACCGTAGGCTCCGCATCCGCCCTCCGGATGCGGAAGCGACGGAGGCGGAGCTGTACGAGGGATACAGCGCGGCGAAGACCGCCCTCCAAGAGGCTGTCCAGCGTGCCAAATATACGGCCCGCGAGGAGTTGGTGGAGACTCTGAACGGAGATCCATGGGGGCGCCCTTACAAAATGGTGCGGAATAAACTCCGCACCTGGGCCCCGCCGCTGACGCAGAGTCTCCGCCCCCAGCTGGTGGAGGAGGTGGTGAGCGCTCTGTTCCCTTCACGGGGGGAGCATACTCCCCCGCCCATGGCTCCGCCGCTCACGGTGCCTGAAGCGGACCACGCGGACGACGACGACACCCCTGAAGTGACCGGGGTAGATCTGAGAGTGGCGGTAGGTAGGCTGAAGGCCAAAAATACCGCCCCAGGACCCGATGGCCTGCCAGGGAAAGCCTGGGTCCTGGCCTCGACGGCTCTTGGGCCTCGACTGGAGGCGCTCTTAAGCGCATGTATGGAGAGAGGCCAGTTTCCACTCCGTTGGAAGACGGGGAAGCTGGTCCTCATTCGGAAGCCAGGGCGCCCTGCGGACTCTCCGTCCGCATACCGGCCCATTGTGGAAGTGAAAGTAATATTCATCCCCAAGCCAGGTAAGGGAGACTACACAAACGCCAAATCCCATAGACCCATAAGCCTCACCTCTTTTCTACTAAAGACTCTGGAAAGGCTGTGTGACAGGGAGCTGAGGGACGGCGCTCTGAAAACCATACCGCTACACGGTAATCAACACGCATACAGCTCGGGTAAGTCGACTGAATCTGCCCTTCATCTAGTAGTCAGCCAGATAGAGGAAGCGATTCATCAGAAAGGCACCTGCCTGGGCACTTTCATAGACATCGAAGGTGCCTTCGACAAAACAAACTTCTCCAGCATCAGCGGCGCCCTCTATAGACATGGCGTTGAACAGGTACTAGCGGACTGGATTACTAACATGCTAAGCAAACGAGTAGTTCGCCTTGAGGATGAGCAGCAGCTGGCCATGATAGCCAGAGGCTGCCCCCAGGGTGGGGTGCTGTCCCCTCTTCTGTGGAATATGGTGATTAACGATCTCATAACCAAACTCAACGCCAATCGTTACTACACAATAGGGTATGCAGATGACCTCGCAATCCTTGTATCGGGGAAGGTGACGGGTACGATCTGCAACCTTACTCAGCAAGCGCTACGAATCGTAGAGAGATGGTGCAGGGAATTTGACCTATCAGTGAACCCCACTAAAACTGAACTGGTTATGTTTACCCAGAAACGAGCATTAGGCCCGTTCCGTCTACCAAAACTTTTCAATACAGAACTGCAGTTGACCAACGAAGTCAAGTATCTCGGGGTCATTCTGGACAGTAAGTTAAACTGGAGTAGTCACTTGGACAACAAACTAAACAGGGCCTGCATAACCTTCTGGCAGTGCAGGAGAATGATAGGTAAGAAGTGGGGCCTATCCCCTAAAATTATACTATGGCTGTACACCACAGTGATACGCCCTATGATCACCTACGGGGCCGTGGTCTGGTGGCCCCGTACTGAGTTGGGTACAGCTACTAGCAAACTACAACGCCTGCAAAGACTAGCCTGCATGGCCACCACAGGCTGCATGAGGACCACTCCGACTGCAGCTATCGAAGCCATGCTGGGACTACCACCGCTCCACCTGTTCATACAGCAGGAAGCGACGATGGCGGCGGTTCGTCTAAATGCACTAGATCTCTGGGGTAAGAGAGATTTACCACACACCGCGCTGCTTGAGGGACTCAGCAAGGAGTTCCCCATTACGAAAGCCATAAATGACCGGGTACCCAAACAATTTATATTTGATAAAAAATACAAAATCCAACTTCATGAGGATCGGCGATGCGAGGGCTTGCGCCCGGCAGAGCTGCGCATCTTCACGGATGGATCCAAAACAGGTAGTGGCACAGGTGCTGGAATCTTCTCGGAGGACTTCAATATACGCATCTCCACACCATTGGGGGTCCATAACACAGTTTTCCAGGCCGAATGCATGGGTATTTCTCTAGCCGCCTCAGCCATCATGGCCAGGGAAGTTAAAGAACACTCGATCCGCATACTCTCAGACAGCATGGCCGTTCTGCAAGCGCTGAACAGTCACACCGTTGATTCTGGGCTAATATACGAGTGCCACCAGCGCCTAAACCAGGTGGGCAACCTCAATAACATAACCATTCAATGGATCAAAGGACACAGCGGCTCGCTAGGCAACGATGCAGCCGACGAACTTGCCAGAAGGGGGTCGAACGCTGTACCAGTGGGTCCTGAACCCATCGTGCCACTCCCCTTCGGGTTCATACGCACTCTGGTAAGGAAACGCACCAGGGACCAACATCACAAACTATGGGTGGACCAACGTGAGTGCAGGCAGGCTAGGGAAGCACTCCCCACAATCGATGGCCGCTTCACGAAACAGGTTCTCCGACTAACCAAGCAACAGCTGCGTACAGTCACAGCAGCTGTAACTGGTCACGGATCATTTAATAAACACCTCTTTGTATTAGGAGTCACGGACAGTCCGCTGTGCAGGGCCTGCATGGAGGAGGACGAGACAGCAGCCCATGTGCTTCTAAGCTGCCCGGTGGTCACCACATACAGGGCAAAGTACTTCGGCAACCCAGGTACCCTACGTGAGATTGTCAGCAACACCAAGGCGTTGCTGGCCTTTCTCGAGGAGCTGGGGTGGATCGAATAACCGATTTTCCCACCCGTACGCAAAATACGCGCATTGGCGTGGAGTTGCGGACACCAGCCCGTATTATCTATCTATCTAAGGCGAACTTTACACATTTCGTTTTCTTGGCATTGAGAACTAGGTTATTTGTGGTAAACCAATCTGTAACCATTGATAGTGCACTGTTTACGTCGTCAAAATTTTGTCTATTCCTGTCTACTTTAAAGATAAGAGAGGTATCATCAGCAAATAGTACAACGTCACAGATGCCCTTTAAATAGAATGGTAAGTCATTTATATACACCAAGAATAAAAATGGGCCCAGTATAGAGCCTTGAGGTACACCTAACTGAACTGGTAGCCCGGAAGATTTCACACCATTAACATCTACACATTGGTGCCTATTATGTAAATATGAATCTAATACGTTAAGAGCTTCGTTTTGAATACCGTAATGAATTAGTTTACGCAAAAGCGTGTCATGGTGCACGCAATCAAAGGCTTTGGAGAGATCACAGAAAACTCCAATAGCATTTTGCGAGCTCTCCCATGCGCTAAATATGTGTTTCAGCAGAGCAACACCCGCATCTGTAGTCGAACGACCTTTTGTAAAGCCATATTGTTCATCATGAAGGAGGCTATTTAAATTAAAATGTCTTAGCAACTGCTTGAGTATTAATTTTTAAAATATTTTACTAAATGCAGGTAAGATAGAAATAGGCCTAAAATTGCCAACGTTATTTTTATTACCCGATTTAAATAATGGTATGACTTTACTACTCTTCATGAGGTCAGGAAAAGTTCCTAAATCAACACATTTATTAAAAGTAACAGCTAGATAGGGGGCTACGATGTCGATTATATTACTTACAAGTTTAATTGAGATGCCCCAGTAATCACCAGTGTTTTTTGACTTGAGTGTGTTAAAAACACTAATTACATCACGAGGTGTTACATGTTCGAAGCTAAATAAGCGACTACATTTAGGTACACTATTATGCAAAAGGTTTTCAGCTTCAGATGGGGACGAATTTAAGGAGCGAGTCGTAGTTATAGGTATGTTGGCAAAAAACTCATTAAATGCTTCAGCTACGTCAGCTGCTGTATTAACTAATTTGTTGTCGACCATAATCTCTAATTGTCTTTCTTGTTTAACCGACTTACCCGTTTCATTGTTAATAATTTTCCAGGTGGTTTTTACTTTGTTATTCGAATTTTTAATTGTATCGCTTAAAAATTTAGATTTAGCAAAAACACAAATCTTTTTAAATAATTTTGAATAATTTTTGACATACTCTAGGAAAGGAGTATCAAACCTGTAATTTTTCAAACCATATAACTCGTATAGTCTCGCTCTACTTTTATAAATACCTGGAGTAGCCCATTGGTTGAAGCCAGCGGAGGTGCCATTAATATTAATAGTTTTGGCCTTGAAAGTAGATTGGTATTCTTTTTGCACAACATCAAAAAGGGCTCCATAGATTATATTAGGATTATCATGTTCTACAATCGACGGTTTAATTCTAAGGGCTATATTATTTTTAAACTTGTTGCAACGACTAGCTGTATAAGGCCTGCATTCTATTTTATGTGGCTTTTTATGTATTGGCATAGGGAAGCTAGCTAATAATCCACAGTGGTCAGACGGTAAGTCACTTAACACTAATTTATTTTTGGCATCGCAATCACTAAAAATATTATCAATACAAGTCGATGAAGATGCTGTTATCCTAGTAGGTTCAAAATACAAGTTAATTAAATTAAAGGACCTAAACAGATTAAGAAGTCTAATACTTAGTGGAGTAACCTCTAAAATATTAATATTAAAATCACCACATAAAATTATACTTTTATTACTTGATTTTAATTTATTCAGTGAATCCTCCATTACCGATTCGAAACGAATAAAATCCCCAGAGGGGGGTCGATAAACGCAAATTATAACGTATCGCTCGAGTTCAACACAAGACAACTCAATAGTGCGCTCGATGGAAAGATTAACTAAATCAGAACGTTGTTTACATTTCAACTTGTTTGAAACAAGAACTAAAGATCCACCGCGAATAGCACTTTTCCTTACAAATGCACTTTGAATGGTAAAATTATCATCATTGATAAACACTACTTCATGTTCTTTCAACCAGTGTTCAGTCAAACATAGCACCTGAACATCATAGTTCTCCATAAATAAACTTAACTCTAGCTCTTTGCCGGACAGACCCTGCATATTTTGATGTACAACATTCAACATATGCGGCTGACCCGTTGTCGCACCTAATAGTTTAAACTACAAGGCGTATCAATAGTAGTGTTAGTACCACTACTAACAGTAATCGACGGTAACCTACAGGTACCGGTGTCACTGTGTATATTGTATGCTAATAGGTTAGCAATGTGTCTCCTACAACTAGGTGGCAAATACATTGTATTATTTGTCAGTTTGTAATCAGTAATAAATTGATTACAATCAAAATATAAAATAGTGTCACTGTGTCGACAAGTCCTATTATAAATGAACATATTTAAATTATAAATGTGCCTATTTTGCTCATCAGACAAATATCTAGAATAAGGCAGAGCACATAAAATAAATTTACAGTTATTGGTCTCATTGAGATATAACATCAAATGGACACATTCAATTATGTCCTTTTTCCTTACAGTTAAACTATCCCCATACAATAAAATAACAGTTGAACTGGGGTTTATTTTTGTCAATCTAATATTATTAACTAATTGGCTAATACTGGCACCAGGTAAACAATTATTAATTACATATTGATTCGAACACTGATTCAATATACTACCAAAACCTTGACCAAATTTGTCAGAAAATACATAAGTAGTGTTACCTACTGGCTGAGCCACTGAGGGTGTGGGTGTAATAATTTGAGCCTGGGGTGCCAGGGAGCATGCACAGCTAAAAGACATGTTATTTGTCAGAGACTCATACCTCTCTGCATTGTGCCTGACCAGGTCAGCTAACTCATTAGCCTCCTGCATGCGCTTACTCAGGTCTTGTTGAGTAGCCTCATATTTGCTAAAGATATCTTTTAGAGCATATTCCCTAACAAACAATTCATTCTGAAGGCGCTGAGTGTCAGTGTCATACATAGTAGTACATAATTCTAGTTCACTATTACACTTCTCTAATTCTTTTATTAAATTGAGATATTTATGCCTAAGTATTGTGTTTAATTTGTTAACTTTATGGCATTTTAAAGATTTCTGATATCTTCTAATTAATCTGTTAATTTTAATATATTTTTTTAACTTATTGTGACTAGCAAACAATTTGCTTTTTATGACAGTATCATCAGTTAAGTCTATGGTTATTGGCTCAGCACACATGGGACCGGTCCCGTTACCAACCAACTCATCATAAAGACTGCAGGTGATCGCAGACTCTTCACTGGCTTTGAGAGATTCCAAACGGGTTATTGTGCTGTGGGCCCTCGTCGGTTTTCGTAATTTTATTTAATAATCATAACTGCATAATATATGCGTATTCCTTTTTCAAAAAGATGTATAATGCTTTATATACAAACTCAATGGTGTAAACATAGATGTAGTTCAGTATTTTCGGTAAGTATTCCAAATTTAAATCACATTCTCCCCCTAGAGGATGAATGAAATTCAGTACAATTTTCATTCCCTGTTTTTAACAGATTAAAAATGACTATTGTTATGTTCGCTTTTTGTGGCATAGAATGTCACTTTTTTGAGCAAGTGGTACGAAATAGTACATTGTTCGCCGAGTGGAGAAAGTGACCGATTACCGTCGAGGGTGTCGTTTGAAGCCCGAGCCGTAGGCGACGGCTTTAAAACACCCGAGATCGGGAATCGCACTTTCTCTCGAGTGATACATACTACACCTACGAGGAAAATAAAAAACTGAATCTTCAAACAACACACAAATTGAAAATGGCGCCAATGGCGTCTGCAATTTTCACATGTTCTTTTTTCAAATTGTTTATCCTGCCGCCGCAGGGTCGCACTGCCAGCCCGACACCATCCAACACACAGCTAGTGGCCAGTGTCATTTTGCGAACTTGGAGATAAAAACTCACTGTAAAAACTTTTTGGTTTGATATTTAGGTTACCGGCGCATAGTCTTACCCAAAATTAAAAAAGAAAAACCACGTAAGAAATGGATTTTCATACACTTTTCTCTCCCGCTCAGATGCGTTTTCTCCCCGCATATTTGTTCGATATGCAATGACGTACTTTCTACCGTAAATTTGATAAAGTATCAAAGTACTTTCCAAGCAGGTGTAGTATAAAGATTATTATTATTCTACTATTATATGACTTTAATTCACATGTTTTAAGAAACAATAGAAATGAGGTGGGTGCAGTTCATCAGAAAACTTTTCTGATGAAATAAAAAGAAGTGTTTGTTATTATCATGTTATCTAATTTTCATAATTTATTACAAATAAATAATATAAAAAAAAATAACTTTGGGTACACACTAATGACATGGATATTTACTTTGTTTTATTTAATTACATTATTTTAATTATTGTGTACCTATGTGAGTCTTTGTTTGCGCAAATTGAGTAATTTATGCGGCCTACCCAAATATCTTTTCTGTTCAAGTCGTTGAGCTCCTTAAGTTCTGAGACATAATTGGTTCACTGCTAATAATTTTGTATTAAATGGGAAAAAAACGAAATGCATAAGATTTACTTTACCGAATCTTAAAAGTAGTGATTGTGACATAGTATTGAATAACGAGAAACTAGAATTTGTCGATGAAACTGTTTTCCTGGGGATAACGCTCGAAACAAGGCTGCAATGGGGTCCTCATTTGACATCTCTTGCAGGACGGCTAAGTTCAGCAGCATATGCTGTAAGGAAAATCCGTCAATTCACTAATGTAGATACCGCGAGGCTAGTCTATTTCAGCTATTTTCATAGTAAGTCTTACGGTATTTTATTATGGGGACGGGCTGCTGATATTGAGTCTATTTTTATTCTGCAGAAAAGAGCTATCAGAGCAATATACAGCCACCGCAGGCGCGATTCAATCATTCAACATAATGACGGTACCTTGTCAATATATTTATGAAAATATCATGTACCTACATACGTAAGGAAAAATTTAAATCTTTTCAGTAAAAGAGGTGGAAGACACAACTATAGGACTAGAAATAGGGACCAATTAGTTCAACCAGGTTTCAAACTAGCTAAAGTATAAGTGTAAGTATCCTTCATGGGGTAGGTAAGTACCTACTGTTTAAAATGTTACATTATAATACCTCCCCACATACTCCAACTGAATGAAACGAAATTTAAATCTTGTATAAAACGCACACTATACAGCCAAGCATATTATAAGTTGGGGGATTATATCGCTGACAAAAATGCTTGGCTCAGGGCTGGTCCTGCTCCACAAGGGCGCGTAAACTAATGAATTAGCATTCGAAGATAATGTTGGAGCTGATGAAGATTATACAACCTATCTTTGCAATGTATAAATTCAATCTTTAGTATTGTATAATTGCATAGCCCATGGCATGTGTGAGCACTATGTACCCACTATAAAGCTTACTGGGTTCGTCTTTCATCGACTTGAATGTGCCCTGGCGGCTGAGAGTATGTCATGTCACGTGTGTATTGGATCATTGAGTTCCCTTCAAAATGGTTGAGCTGAATGGTGCTGATCCATACGTCATGTTCGTGAACGGGCGCCGTCGGTAGGCACTGGTAATTTCTTAGCTGCCACGGCTTATTTTAATTCCATAATTGTTTATATCTTTTTTATGCACGTCTTTCTACATCGTTCTCACATGTATAATTACAACATGAATGATGTAACCACTTTTTTGTAACATTATTTTTATATAAAAGAGTGTCAATGGAGTTTCTTGCCCGTTCTTCTCCATAGGTACCTACTACGCTTTGGAATGGGCAACTAGCTTCATCTTTCTGACTGACCGACCTCTTGACAATTTAAAAGTGCCTGTAATTGGTTTATTTGAAAGAAATGCTTTGATTTTGAATTAAGCTGCACGATTACTGACAAATGTGTGCACTGGCTGAACAGGCCCATTAAAATTTGTGTGGTTCTTTCCTCAAAATACTATTTCAGACACCAATCTACATTGTCTTCACATGATCTGACCAAGCTTATTGTCTGGACTTTAAAAGAGACTGTGACCTCTGAGTTTGTTTCGGCCTTTCATCTCGTTGTAGTTGAAGGAAACTTCGACATCATCTAGTTTTTTTTTTAATATGATTGACGTGTAAAAGTGATATTATAATTTAAGGAACCGCGCGGGGTGAATCACTTATTGTGTCGTTTCGTTTTATCAAATCTTGAATTATAGGTTTATTTAAAACTTTTGTGACTCGTAGAAAAGTTTCTTAACGGTACCTAAGACCCAAAAGCCCGACTCGGGATTCGAACCCGGGATGCAAATCTAAGCCACTAGCGTTTTCACAATCATGTTTTAGAAACAAAAACAAAATGGTGGATGCAGTTCGCCGTAGAATTTCGTGAAAACGATTGTGGTGAATAGAATTAAATAGAATAGATATATTTATTCCCATAGAATGTTGGTACAAAAATATGTTGTTACAGTTATAAGAACTCCATGTAAGTACCTTCATTCTACCTTATTATAGTAGCATGCAGAAGTATTAAATTAAGTTAACTTATCTCATAAGAAATGTAAAGAATGATACCTATAATTAACAGGTTTTTTAAATGTTTGTTTTAACATTGTTCGGTATTCTAAGATAAATTACAGGTTACCTACTAGATGCTACAGCTACAGATAAATAATATCTTGAGGAAAGAAATTAATAATATTATGCTCATAATCCCGTGCACAACAAGTTCTGATATTGAGATCTCATATTGTACGACGTTTTCTAGTTTCATTCAAAGTATAAAATATGTGTCTAGTAGTTTTTACAAATCCGGGTAGGTACTTAATACAATGATGTAAACGCATGGGTAGGGTAATAGTAGAAGTACCAGAGAAGTACCGGTACCAGACGTAGTACCTGTATTGCTAGTATTCCTAATCAGTATCGGTACCAAACAAATATTTCCGTAAGTTAGAGTGAGAAAACTGTTAAAGTAAGTAAAAAAGGTAGTTAATAGGTATTAGAAAAATAACTACAATTTAAGGTCCCCAATCATACGCGGTTCCACGTACAAATATGAGATATTAGGTACGCGCGGTATATTGATAGGTGGAGTATATATTGTACTTGTTAGGTGGAGTACCGGTACCCGTCTGCAACCGGTATCCAAGTACAGAAATGGCAAGAACCGCTAATTACCAATACAGAACATGTACTTTTGGTACCGGTTCCAAGCCCTGGTAGTGTTATCATTATGGAATTTAGTGTGGACAAGACATTCATGCATGTAAACTGAGCGGAAATTGTGGAATCCCTAGAAAGTCTCGGAACCTTAGACACTTCTGTTCAACCGAAACCTATAAGCATTAGCTATGTCGGAAGTATTGCTCATCAATGTTGCTGACGAAGCAATCATTGAAGGGGCGACAGCAAGTGGAAACAAGGAAGTCAATAGTTGGTCCATTGGTCAACGGTTTTGATGTATTGAAGTCATCGAATGGACTCAGATGGGACCCCTAAATAGGAGGGTCCCTACATTACTGATATCACATCATCCAGAGTTGAGGTATGTGGGAAATTATATATCACAGAAACGGGCTTTGTAAGTGCTAAGACCGTCCAACCCTGGTAATATTCCTCAAAGCCGACGTGGGCATGCATTCAGGTGGGCGTGCTTCTACACGAGTAACACCCGTATTTATAAACAAGTAAAAGTGATTAGATACTTGAGTAAAAGTAACTCAAGTAATGATTTTCATTCTATAATTTAGTAATTGCTTGAAGTTACAACTGTCAAAAGTTAGAATTCTTAGCCAAGTAATAGTCACCATTTTCTTTACTTAAGAATTGAGATCTCGACCATTTTGCGTTTGATTTTGCGGATATAGCACTGGAAAACATCGAAGCGACTTTTGGTGATAAAGATGATATCGATAACAATATACTACCGGAGAGTGAAGTTGAAGTTGAAGTTGCTGAACCTAGAAATCGCAAAGTTTACTTTCGTGATGTGTATCCATTCCATGATTATTCAGAAGATTGTTTTAAACAGTGATTTCGCTTTTCCAAGTGTTGTGATGAGTTTGATTTTATTGAGAATTACGAATAAGACATTACAAGACACATTGGCTATGTCGGAAGCTTTGCTCATCAATGTTGCTGAAGAAGCAATCATTAAGGGGGCGACCCTTTAATGATTGCTTCTTCAGCAACAAGTGGAAACATGGAAGTCCACGATTGGTTCATTAGTCAACGGTTTTGATGTAGGTATAGAAGTCATCAAATGGATTTATCTTATATATAGAAAAATCACTCTTCATTTAAAACGTCTATAATTTTCTGTTCTTCTGTAGATTCATGCGTGGCCGGGCCGGGGCGGATGGGTCGCAGGCCGACCAATTAAAATGCTCTTTAACTGGTGAAGTAATTTGGTACGAATATTTCCTTTTCTGATGCCATTGAGTACATATCCGTACAGTCTACTCTCATAACCATGATCTTGTTTGTCAACGAGCCCGAACGGTACACACCCTTCAAACCATAACTCAGCAACGCAACTTGGCGGCAAAATAGGTTTGGAATGTAGTTCCCCAGACGAGCTCTACTCTTATCTTACCTTTCCTCTTTTCTTAGTACAAATGAAATCAAACTGTAACTTATATTCAATTGCTTTTATTTGAGCACCTCATCATGCAATACACATACATACAAAATGTTACAAGTTATTACTATTCATGTTACCATTATAATTACAATCTTCTTTTGTATTCACCTGAGAGAAGCATAAAATATTTATTACATTATAAAACAATTATTTATTTCATTAATTACTTGCTGAATACTTTAGATACATATATTTTTAACATTTACAAACTTAAATAACGTAATGTCAATAACATCAAAATATATATTTGATTTATTAAAATATATTAGCTTTACGTTGATACACAGGACAGTCACTATCTAAGCTTACAGGGCGATAACAACAGTTCTTCGCTCTATTTGGTTGAATATGGTATTATGATTACAAAGCATATTTTTTCTGTTACACAAACGATGTGCAGCTGTTTGTATATAAATTAAGTAAATAGTATATAAGTTATAGACTTGGCAGTCTAAGCCGAATCCTATCGATTAGGTAACATATGTTCAGCTATTTGGCAAGCATGGTACTTATTAAATTCAGGCACAAGATTTGCACGTGTCATACATAGACACATAAACATACAACGATTGTCATGAATAAAGTAGCTTTTGATGTAAATACAGTCAGCACATCAGGTTATACTGTCAAAATTTTTCCAAATAATTTTAAGCCCGAAAATGTTGACAGTTAAGTTCAAAATCGAATAAGAAAGTTTGACAGTTCGTAGTAACTTGACCTGCAGCTGCTGTGTGTACCTCTGTATCTTTTGAATTTTCTGCAAATATTAACACAGGATAAAAGCTGGTGACTGACAAGTAATTTGAATTCATCGTTATATTTCACGTTACAATGATTCCACAATTCCAGCATTTTTTACAATGTACAAATAACACACTGGCAATACCTACTACAAAAAAACGCAAAATTAAATCTTGTTTTGTTAAAATCTATAAAGCAGAGATTCATGGCTAAATATACACAATGCTGTCGAAAATTTTACTATGTTATGATTATCATAATTAATTAATATGTATATAATTCATGTATGTGCTTACATCTATATATATACACTACTTAATCCAATGTCTTTATTGAGTTTTGATTTAATATAGATTACAGGATGTAAAAGTCTTCGGAAACTATAACTTATTAATATAATATAAAAGAAGAATTTATAATTTTATTACATTATTTTGCCAAATTCATTATTTTTCATTACAAAAGCTAAAGTTTTTTTTTTTCAAAAGAGCAATGGCCATGGTACTCTGAATAATATGAAAACACAGTGCCCGTGAATGCACTGCAAACCAACAGACCCTTCGAAGTATAGAAAGCTTTGTTTTCCTTGGATTTAATAAAAATTGTACCTTTATTTTTCTAGACAACTTTATGACATTTAACATCTTATTACATTTGGTTGTAAAGAACATTGTGATTTCGTAACATATTGTTTTTTTCAGTTTTATTTTTGTCACTTGTGTTAGAATAATAAGCTACTTGCAAAAAAGATCAGACTTTGAGCTGCTTTTTAAGTTGTTCACGACGTTGAAGGCAACTTTTCCTGTGGTTTATCAACACATCTTCACCCCTGTGCTGTAACAACACAAGAAAATCATAAATTTCATAGCATCAATAAAAACGCACTGCTGGTTAACGAGGGTCTCTTCGAGCATCGTTACGATTACGTGTTTTGCATTTCCCGCATACAGTGGATTCCCGTGGTCTACCGATAACAAGACACGCAGACATCTCGGCACCTTTATCTCAGCATTTAGCAATACTAGAAGAGGGATAACAGAGATGATCAAAAAGTAGATATGCTGCACCGACCTCCAATAAAATAGTGCAGGGGTGGAAGGATGAACCAAAGTATAGGGAAACACCAGGTTGCCGAGAAATTCTATTTTTCTTACGTTTTTTTGTAATTTGCAGGACAGTGTCAGGTTGTATCTTGAACAAAATATGATTCGCGACCGTAACAAGGTGTGTATTAACAGAATTATAATCATTAAAATCATCATCTACGTTCATACAATTCTATTGAATAAAAATTTCATAAAATATCAATCACTAGGATTACATGTTCTTACGACGGTTGTATTGATGATTTCCGCGAGAGATCATTCACAAAGAGCTCTCTACTTGTGCATAACTGGTAGTGTATAGTCGCAGGATAATTGGAAAAATCTTTTTTCAATTATTATTGAATATTTTCGTAATAATACGAGCAAATATAAGGCTCCCGCAAAAAAAAATTGTTGCGATTATCTGCGACATATACAAAAGGTGCTTACCACACCATCACGATTACGTGATGACGAGTCTGGGGGTAGGCAGTACTATGTTGTGCTCTGCGAACATCAGCGCGGTCATCCACTTGAGCTGGTCTTCAGTCACCGCGCCCGCTATGGTGCACCCGAACCACGGCTTGGCTTTACTCCTAAAAGCATGGTAAAATAACTTTAGTATACTTAGGAGAACATTTTATGAAACTGTAGAAACTATTTCATGAAGACTAATAAATCGTTAATTCCATAGATCAATCTAGTGGTCCCAACTGAGACTGAGAAGCTTGGAAAACTTGATTTCGGTTCATTTGGCGCCCAAATACCGTTATACAACATGTTCTCCGTATCCATGTCTTGTAAAGGCTTGTCAAAAACGTGCTTTGACTAATCTTTACAACTTGTTTAGGTGTAAACGATAGACACAACTTCATGTAGAATACCTACATGTTTTATGATTTGGTGTAAACTTGAGGTTGGGACTATGTTTATATCTTTCAACAGAAATTGCTCAGTATCAGCTCGAAGTCCGGATTCGTGCCTGGCTGATGACAATAGGCTCGTAGGACTTAAAACATGGCTGGCGAAATGTGGGTGTACTAAACAATTCTGCGTATGGCCCTGTCGGTGTCTTTGGTTTTGTATTTTCATTTTGGCCATCGACTTGCGAAATTAAAGTTATTTTTCACTTTGTAGTGTTTTTTTTGGTAGTCGGCTGTTTCTATTTTTAAATAGTTTTTATTTTTCACGTTTTAGTTGTGGTACCTACTCCACACAAGCTTACTCAAAAACCACTGTTCAGAACTTGACCAAATTTATATGGGAACACCATAAAAGTATGTTTCAAACAAAAGAAGAATATTTCAAATGGGTTTATAAATGAGAGAGTCCTAAGGTAACAAACGTATACAACCGAATTAAGAACTTCCTCTTTTTTTGAAGTCGGTTAAAAAACCTAAAGGAAAAGTTTATTTGAAAGGTGTTTTTAAATTTATGAATTGCATTAAACTGTGTTATCATTGAGTACCTTTTTTTTTTTTCCTCGGTATAAATGTCGACAAAGTTACTCCTTGTATGAATGGAAAAATGATCTAGCCCGCTTCGTTCATAATTACAAACAATGTCGATACTTACGCGTTTCTTTTTTTGTAGCGGTCTTCAACTTGTATGTGTTATATTTTATTTACAGTTCCGTGCGTGACGCACTCGCGCGTAAGGCAAACACAAAAAAAAAAACAGCATTGACTTTCTAACTGAATTTCTGTTTTGCTATTTTATTTTAAAACCATCAAAATGGTTTTGTTTAGCCACTTAGCTACATACTAGCTTTGAAATAATATAAAATGATCAATACAATTTGAATAAAAAATATTATTAAAATCTCGATTATGATTGTAAGTGTAATGCTTGGTCAATCCCTAGCATCAGTGGGATGACAGCTCACTCCACGCTCACTTCACCTAAGTTTTCATGGTGAGATGATTACAGAATCGCAATGCTGGACAAAATTCAGAACCAGTATTTGAGGAGTTTAGGTGGTTTTATAAAAAGCTCTCCAATACACGTAATGGAAGCTGAAATGTGCGTTCCTCCTTTGTACGTTAGGAGATTATACTTAGCTTACAAGTTCTGTATAAAAAGTATGTCATGTTCGAACAATGTAACTATTAAATTAATAGATGACTTGAATGATCTTTCAGTCACAAGATACTGGAACAATAAGAAAAAACCATTGCTTGTGACCGTATACAATGAGTGTAAACCCCGTAATATACATTGTTCAAGTGTTTTAGATATGTACTCACTGAAGAAATCGGTGACAGGTATAAAGGTACGGGATAAAATTTGTTGTAAGTTAGACTGTGTCAAAGTAGCAAAACGTAGCCATGAGGTTACATCACTTAAATTCGATGTTATCAAAGAACTTAGTGAAAAGTATCCGGGTTGGAAAATGTACTTTACTGATGGGTCTAAGAGCAAAAGTGGATGCGGTGCTGCTTATTGTAATTTGAGTGATGGAACTTCGGCCTTGTTTAAATCTATTGTATTGTATGTGTATAATATGTTGGGACAGTCATTCTGCGAATCAAAACATTGTTATATGCACGGATAGCAAAAGTGGTTTAATGCATTTAGCTCGATGCGCCTCTGGTTTCAGAGGTGTACCGATAGCTTATGTAATTCTTAGACTATTTAATGAACTTAGTGACATTAATTTGAAGTTGCAATGGATTCCATCCCATATTGGGATACATGGAAACGAGAAGGCTGACATGTTTGCAAAAAAAGCTATTTTGGAAGGATTGGAAATTGACATCGCTCCGTTCTACACAGAAATACTGGGCTATTATAAAAACATATGCTACAATCGTTTTAAAGAGTATTTCGACAGGAAGTCTAAAGAAAAAGACATATGGTATAAAACCATGCAAAGTGAGCCTCCTCGAATCCCTTGGTTCGCTGAAAACCATACAAAGAGGTCGTATGTTGTTATGGCACATAGATTGCGCTCTGATCATTTTCCATCCAGGTTGGATACCTAATGAAAAAAGCTGATTCCCCTAATTGTCAAGTGTGTAATAAAGTCGAAGATGTCCAACATTTTTTGCTGGTTGAATGTGAAAAGAACAGGAGAGAGAGGGAGATAGTGATGCGGGAGTTAAAATTTAATATGTATGATGTTGGGGCTTTCATTAGAATATTATCTACACCTAATTCGGGAGAAGCGAAACTGATTTATGAAATGGTTGCTGCATCACTATCTCCCTCGCTTACGCAATGATATATGTATTTGTATTAATAATATTATAATGACGTGTAACAATTAGATTAGGGTATGATGAGGCTGACGTACCTTTGTAAGGTAAAAGCCTCTAAATAAATAAAGATTAAAAAAAAAAAGCAGCACACATTTCAAGTTTAATTGATATACCAACAATGACAGAAAACACATTCCTTTCAATTGACAAACAATTGGGCATGACATGACATCAAAGAATTTAAAGGTATGAATAATATAACTCTTACTCGTTTACATACTAACATATTTCTCGGGTCTCTGAGGTTTGGGTTCAGTATAGAATAGTCTAACAAAATTATGTAAATTCATTTGTTGTAGCGAAAACTGCGGCTTTCAGCAGTTGATTTTACTGTAGGAGATTCGGACGGAAAATATATAACATACGATGGAAGTAAAAAGTGACAAGCAGAAGATTGATACGGCGGGCAGCATCAAAAAGCAGTGCGTAGATTTAAAGATTTTTTTTGTAATCATTTTAAATGTAGGTATGTATCTTTGTCTTATCTTTCATCGGCCCCAGTGGACCCCGTCGTTGGTGCTGACATCTATTTGAGGCGCGCGTGGAACACAACGCGCCTCTGACCCGGGCATGGTCCTTATCGGACGGCGAGCTACCCATTGCTCGGCGTCCGCGAGCCCGCACCTGCGGTGGCCGGGAATCGGCCTGGGATTCTCAGGGCGTCACCTGCGGCGACTAGGCGAAGTAACTGTATAAATGATTAATACCTACGTTAGGTGCTTGTTAATATCGATACCAATATAGTCGATATAATGAAATATTCAATCACTACAAAACAATCGTTCGAGCATCCGCGAAAAAATAAACGTTTATTGAACCAGTTCAAATTTCCCTGGAACTCTTTGTATAGTTTTTCAGTAATAATGTAGGGCATGTATTTATTGGTTATTGTCCTTTTAAAAATTATTATTTTTATATACCTAAAACAATTGGTTTAGCACGTAGGTAGGTTCGTTTTGGTAAGGTAAATCATAATAAATAAAAAATATACAATGTGATATTGAAAAAAAAAACATTACAATTGAATAAGGTTGTACAATCTATCTTTGCATTGTATAAATTCAATCTCTTAGTATTGTATAATTGCATGGCAAATGTGTGAGCACTATGTACCTACTATTAAGCTTACTGGGTTCGTCTTTCATTGACTTGAATGTGCCCTGGCGGCTAAGAGTAGGTCATGCTCACTCAAATGTGTCGCTGGTGGTGGCGTGTGTATTGGATCATTGAGTTCCCTTCAAAATGGTTGAACTGAATGGTGCTGATCCATACGTCATGTTCGTGAACGGGCGCCGTCAGTAGGCACTGGTCATTTCTTAGCTGCCACGGCTTATTTTATTACGGACGCTTTTAACGTGCACATCTTTCTACATCGTTCTGACATGTATAATTTCAACATAAGTGGTCACACACTTTTTGTAACAATATTTTGATTTAAAAAAGTGTCCATGGAGTTTCTTGCCCGTTCTTCTCCATAGGTACCTACTACGCTTTGGGATGGGCAACTAGCTTAATTTTTCTGACTGACCGAACCCTTGACCATTCAAAACTACCTGTAATTGGTTTATTTAAAATAAATGCTTTGAGATTTATTTTTATGAATAGTCCTTTATTTATTTAGTGTAAGACACGACAAAACCAAATTCAAATTCTGTCGGTAACCTAAACACAAACCTATTTACCTACAGTATAGGATAATTAAATAGAATACCCTATTTAAATAATTTTTAGTGTTGAAAAGGTGCCCAATCGTGATAAAAACAAAACTCTATGAAACAAAATAAAATATGCTTAATATACATATTCTTTTCTTCAGTTTTTACATTATTAAAAGAAGGTAATTCATCATAACCTTAATCAAACAAATAGGTAGGTACTCTTTTTTTTTATTTAACATGAAATAATCTGGACTTTTTAATTTGTAACCAAGTTTTTAAATAAACGCCATCTAGTAATATTGCAAATTAAAGTATTTACTGTTAAAACTGTTGTCGTCGGAACAAATCTTTGTAAGAGACGAACTAACAAACAAAGTGAATATCTAAATAAAATAAGTCATTGCGTTAGTTAACGCATATAATAAAGTTGTGTCTCAAAGATTTCTAATTTTGGCGTATAAATTTAAAATGATGAATTTGCGAATGTGCCGCCACCTAGCGATAAAGTGTCTGGGAGCTCTTCGAAGGATCCGCCGTACGGTATAAATTGGAACGATTGACGCGCGTTCATGAAATGCAACATCCCTAGGTGTCCCACCACTGAGAATCTCAAGCTCCCATAATAAATATCAAATTGTTTAAAGTTTTTCATTTTCATTACAAAATTATTGCCAAATCAACACCGAAAGTGTACTGGATCATTCACCTAGTGCCATCTCTTAGCATGACATGACGTCATTGGAGATTCGTGCAGTAGGCGTCCCTAATGGCTGGGCTACTGTCCTCTCCTAGTATTTATGTGAAACTTTAGATGTCGCTCTTTTTTTTTACTTATGTCTAATTGTAGTGAGATGTAGAAGAAAAAAAACAACCTACGACCTACAGGTCGTCGTCGACCCCTGGGGGTCGATAATAGACCGCTTTGGGTATCACTGATCTAGACCATCGATATGTAGATTCTAAGGCACAGTACAGTAGTCATAGTAGAGACGAGATAACATTCTGCGTTTACCGGTAATCCCGAAGCTCTACCGACACCGTGTGGTTTAGTCGACAAGGTATTAATTATACTAAGGATTTTACAAAAAGTAACAGCACATTTTTAATCTCCACCTCCACCATGTCGATTATAAATTGATATGACATTAAGAACTCTTTTTATACAATATCTAAACCGACACATCATTATCTTAATGTTCTGTTAAGCCCTTCGATATCAATACGAAAAATCTCGTGCCGTACAATATAATGTATACGCTGCGCGTCATTTCACTTTCAATGTGCGCAGGTAGCAGTATCGATTTTCCGCCGCCCACCTCCTCTGAGCTAAAAGCTCCATACTAGCGAGCAGCAAGCGACCAGGAGTTTATAATGCGACAAGAGGTCGCGTGGCTGTTTCCATTGATGTACGACTAGTTTTTTTCCCGCGGCTTCGTATACATTTTCTTTTTTAGTTAATTAAGCAATTAACCTTATCCAGCGACTAGCTATGCCCGCGGCTTCGCTCACGTGACTTTGTTTTATTTTGGCATTATAGATCAAGGGAAAAGTGAAGTCCGTAGCAGAATGACAAAAAAGGAACCCGTATAATTTCGACCTGTCCATTTGTCTTTCTGTCCGTCCTTATTTATTTATTTATTTATTAAAACTATAAGCACAAGTAAAAAAATAATACTGTACAAAGGCGGACTTAATGCCTGAGGCATTTTCTACCAGTCAACCTTAGGGTGATGCAGAGATATACCATGGCAGGTGCAACATACGGGATAGATAGCACGGAAATGACTATAAAATACAAGAATAAATACTACTATATAGATACATAGATACATACATATAAACAAAATAAACCTTGGTCAGGAGAAATAACGATCGGTAGAGGAGAAAACAAATCCAGCAACTCAGCGCTGGGATGTTTCAGCCAACTTCTGACGGATATGTTCACGTGCCTTCACTTTAAAAGATAACCGACTGGTTGCTGTGACTGGTTGCCTTATGTCACAGCTATTTTACTTCTATGCACTAAAAAGACACGATAATACAAAGTAAAAAATTACTTTAATTTCGGAAGCTGCTGTCTTTGGTTTTGTATTTTCGGTTTTTGCTACCGACTTCCGAAAGTCAATTTATTTTGAAATTATTAACGCTCACCCAGAGTTTAGTGACATACACCTCCCACATCGGTGGGTTAAATATTTAAAACTTTAACCTTAGATTTACCTTTATCTCTTGGTGGCGCAAGATGAATTTATTTGATTAACCCTGAGTAAGCTGTTAACTCCAAGTTATTTAGTATAACCCATGAACGTGCAAGTGGGCCTAAATGAAGTAATGTGATCGAGTAAAGGTCTTTGTTTTTCTTCGTGCCTTGTGCTATTGTCGTCTGTCGCAGAACTATGTGGCAGTGTAGCTATTTGGCAGCAGCCACGACCGTGTAGCTGCCGTAGCAATGACGCCAGGCATTCAATTTACATAGGTAGTAATTTTAAATTTGTCTTTTGAAGGTTTCGCCTAATTTTGTTTTATTCATAACGTGTTTACCAATTACTTTACGATTACCTGATATAAGTGAAAATATTTATTTCACCACTCCCGCACGAAAGAAGTGTCTTTCCTCTACGAAATACAGTGAGGAAAGTTGGTTTTTCCTCATTGTTTGAACAGTGAGGAAAGTTGTGCCGGACGGGCGTGATCGCTGGGCTCCAGGGTGAGGGAGGTTGTATACACAACCAGAGCTATCCCAGTATGAGGTCAGGCGTCTCCCAATCCACAGCGGCGCTGACGTCCTACAAGTCCGTCCGTCCGTCCGTCCTATAAGTTCCAGGTATCTTCAAGATTCCCGACCGTGGCTTCGTACTGATGTCTTCGTGTTCCGGGGTACTTACTTATATGAAAGGGGTTGGAAAATAATAACACCAAGTTCACAGTTCTTTAACTATTCAGGGAGCGATTCGGGTCCTTTTGAGGGGTTCACTTGATGACGTATTTTGAGCCGTAAAGTTCCTTGCTGATGACTACAAAATAAGCGGTCGTGACGCGCCCGCTTAGGTGGCTCGAAACTTTACCGTAACGAGGACCGCGAATTTCTCCCTGATTTTATGTTTATTTTTGCTATGTTTACAAGCTTTCTTACAGCTAAACCTCCCTAGTTAGGCACCTTATCCAGACATGTTATACATAACCGGATTCCTTGCGTAATCCCCTATCTATTGACATTACAGGAGTGACTGTGTGTCTTTCAGCTGAAAAGTTATTTCATGACAAAGGGGAAAACGGGTGAATAAATACTATAATCCAGTTTGTCAGGTGGATTTCCTGTGAAACCCCCGAACCGATATTCAACTTCTAAAGGGGTACCCAAAGTAGGTCTATCGAACTAAAGAAATCCAATATCTTCACAGTTATATCTAGATTTTTCACGGCGAGAAGCGCCTCTGAAGACTGTAATAAAAAACGTACTATTTTGCCCCTGCTCGCAACCTGTGTTCATCAAAAAGGTGGACTTCCCATTTGACAACAGGTCCAAAAATTACGTCCAGGGCTAGGTATCGGTCCAGGCTACCTGGACGTACCAAAAAACTATAGGGAAACTATATACGTCCCACCCTTTTGATGTTCACAAGGTTGCGACCAGTGGGTTAAATGAAAAACGACTCAAATTCATATTTATTAGTTTTCTAGTACATACAATATGATGTCTAGGCTAGAACTATACCTATTCTATCTTATTATGCTATAAAACACAACTTTTAAAAGGTTTTACTACCAATTATTCACCAAGAAAGTTTTATCTGGGTACATGGGCGCAAGTAGTGGTATGTCCGCTGCCCATTAAGTTTTTAAACATTCTTACTAGTGAATTACTGTTACATGAACAAAATAAGGTATGGCGATGTTCCGACACGTACATACATTCTATTCAAGAAATTAAGAAATTACTAGTTACATTATCAAATCTAAGTATGGTGACGCTCCGTCGCGAACAAAAGTAATGATCCCGTTCAGAAACTAACCTTGCCTGATTTTTGTATGTTAAGTTTTAAAGATATTTAAAAATATATATAATTTTATTGATTAATTTTTAATTATTTGCTTTGTGACTATTTAATTTATTTACCTATGACGACTGAATACTTTCTTGCTGGGAGTGGTGAAATGTTTTGTATGCAACATGTGAGCAAGTTCATTTGCTATTCGTTTTGTTGAGTCTTTCACTTACTCAGGATTGAAATTTATAATCACTCGCTGCGCTCGTGATTCTATTTTTCAATCCTTCGTTCGCTCAAGACTCAAAATCAAAACTCATAGGAAAAAAGAATTTTCCTCACATGTTGGATAAATAACTATTTTTAATCTAAAAACCTTGAGGCTTAACTATCTTCGAGTGTAACAAGAACGTTCACGCCTCAAGCATCTGAGAAAATACTAATGTTCTATGTTTCCGTAACTTTTATATAGTACTTTATAGATGATTAAAAAAGTGTTATTTTCCTCACTGTTCAAACAGTGAGGAAAATCCAACTTTCCTCACTGTTTTCGTAGAGGAAAGACACTTCTTTCGTGCGGGAGTGGTGAAATAGTATATTATGCAATTAGTGAATAAAGGACGGATTTAAAGCGAGGGCCATAGATGAATCACGAGCTAGTGAAGGATTCTAACGACTGAATCACGACCGTAGGGAGTGATTCAAGTATTAGAATCCTGAGCGACGCGAGTGATTCATGGCCCTCGATATAAATCCGTTTTATTCCAAGAGTTGCATACTATACTTTATACCATGACTACGAGAAAAAGAAAGATTTAAGCGAAAATAAACATTTAATAAAGAAAAAGGAAGCTTAAATTAATTAAAATGCACATTAAAATTGGAACAATTACTTAATGCTAAACTCCTTGTCGAAAATGTCGACCAATCAAATTGAATTTAGAACACATCAATATAGGTCGAATACAAAGATTACACCTACACTAGATACGGCAAGCCACGACCAAGCGTGCCCTGCATGTTCGACTGTTCGTACTAAAAAAAGTATGTTAGCTCAGTGACGCTTAGCGATTGAAACAATTCTGTTTACTTTGAGCACATCACTAAATGGCTGGGGTAAAGCTATTGTAGGTATAAAAAAGATGACACGTTCGGTTTCCATACTATCTAATAACATGCCGTATCTAGCCCAGGTACTCTAAATCTGTGGTCGAATACATTGGTGTGTTCCATTTTCAAACATCAAAACAGTGAGTAAAAGTGCTTTTTATTCACTGTTTTCAGTGAATAAAATAAGCTTTTTAGAGGGGGAATGGTATAATAGTATATTATGCAATTAGTGAATAAAGGACGGATTTAAAGCGAGGGCCATAGATGAATCACGAGCTAGTGAAGGATTCTAACGACTGAATCACGACCGTAGGGAGTGATTCATGGCCCTCGATATAAATCCGATTTATACAAGAGTTACATACTATACTTTATACCATGACTACGAGAAAAAGAAAGATTTAAGCGAAAATAAACATTTAATATAGAAAAGGGAAGCTTAAATTAATTAAAATGCACATTAAAATTGGAACAATTACTTAATGCTAAACTCCTTCTCGAAAATGTCGACCAATCAAATTGAATTTAGAACACATCAATATAGGTCGAATACAAAGATTACACTTACACTAGATACGGCAAGCCACGACCAAGCGTGCCCTGCATGTTCGACTGTTCGTACTAAAAAAAGTCTGTTAGCTCAGTGACGCTTAGCGATTGAAACAATTCTGTTTACTTTGAGCACATCACTAAATGGCTGGGGTGAAGCTATCGTAGGTATAAAAAAGATGACACGTTCGGTTTTCATACTATCTAATAACATGCCGTATCTAGCCTAGGTACTCTAAATCTGTGGTCGAATACATTGGTGTGTTCCATTTTCAAACATCAAAACAGTGAGTAAAAGTGCTTTTTATTCACTGTTTTCAGTGGTTTCAGCTTTTTAGAGGGGGAATGGTATAATAGTAGATTATTAACCAAGGGGATAAAGCAGTGTCTTCTGTCGCGGGTGACGATTTAAATCGCGAGCGTAATGAAGGACTCGAGGTTTACTCCCGAGCGTAGGGAGGGTGTTAAAAACTTAAATCACGAGCGAAGCGAGGGATTTAAGACGAGTCCTGAGTGTAGCGAGGGATTTAAGTTCACCCAAGACTAAGACAGCTTTATCACCGAGGAAAATACTCTACATTTCGTAGGTACCATTTGCGATAAAATTAACACAATAATAATATGAGATAAGCATTTAATAAAAATAATGACAATTAAACGTATTTTTAGAACATAGGTAAACTTATTTATAAAAATAAATTAAAATAAACTTAACGTTTATGTATTTGAAGAAAACAAAAACGCGGCAAATTCCTAGACTAATCTTTTTTTGTCGGAAAAGCAAAGGCATCAAGCTCATACGGCCTCGTCGGTTTTCGTAATTTTATTTAATAATCATAACTGCATAATATATGCGTATTCCTTTTTCAAAAAGATGTATAATGCTTTATATACAAACTCAATGGTGTAAACATAGATGTAGTTCATAGGTGTATTTTCGGTAAGTATTCCAAATTTAAATCACATTCTCCCCCTAGAGGATGAATGAAATTCAGTACAATTTTCTTTCCCTGTTTTTAACAGATTAAAAATGACTATTGTTATGTTCGCTTTTTGTGGCATAGAATGTCACTTTTTTGAGCAAGTGGTACAAAATAGTACATTGTTCGCCGAGAGGAGAAAGTGACCGATTGCCGTCGAGGGTGTCGTTTGAAGCCCGAGCCGTAGGCGAGGGCTTTAAAACACCCGAGATCGGGAATCGCACTTTCTCTCCAGTGATACATAGTGCTTTATACTACACCTACGAGGAAAATAAAAAACTAAATCTTCAAACAACACACAAATTGAAAATGGCGCCAATGGCGTCTGCAATTTTCACATGTTCTTTTTTCAAATTGTTTATCCTGCCGCCGCAGGGTCGCACTGCCACCCCGACACCATCCAACACACAGCTAGTGGCCAGTGTCATTTTGCGAACTTGGAGATAAAAAGTCACTGTAAAAACTTTTTGATTTGATATTTAGGTTACCGGCGCATAGTCTTACCCAAAATTAAAAAAGAAAAACCACGTAAGAAATGGATTTTCATACACTTTTCTCTCCCGCTCAGGTGCGTTTTCTCCCCGCATATTAAATTTGTTCGATATGCAATGACGTACTTTCTACCGTAAATTTGATAAAGTATCAAGGTACTTTCCAAGCAGGTGTAGTATAAAGATTATTATTATTCTACTATTAAATGACTTTAATTCTCATGTTTTAAGAAACAATAGAAATGAGGTGGGTGCAGTTCATCAGAAAACTTTTCTGATGAAATAAAAATAAGTGTTTGTTATTATCATGTTATCTAATTTTCATAATTTATTACAAATAAATAATATAAAAAAAATAACTTTGGGTACACACTAATGACATGGTTATTTACTTTGTTTTATTTAATTACATTATTTTAATTATTGTGTATGTGAGTCTTTGTTTGCGCAAATTGAGTAATTTATGCGGCCTACCCAAATATCCTTTCTGTTCAAGTGGTTGAGCTCCTTAAGTTCTGAGACATAATTGGTTCACTGCTAATAATTTTGTATTAAATGGGAAAAAAACGAAATGCATAAGATTTACTTTACCGAATCTTAAAAGTAGTGATTGTGACATAGTATTGAATAACGAGAAACTAGAATTTGTCGATGAAACTGTTTTCCTGGGGATAACACTCGAATCAAGGCTGCAATGGGGTCCTCATTTGACATCTTTCGCAGGACGGCTAAGTTCAGCAGCATATGCTGTAAGGAAAATCCGTCAATTCACTAATGTAGATACCGCGAGGCTAGTCTATTTCAGCTATTTTCATAGTAAGTCTTACGGTATTTTATTATGGGGACGGGCTGCCGATATTGAGTTTATTTTTATTCTGCAGAAAAGAGCTATCAGAGCAATATACAGCCACCGCAGGCGCGATTCAATCATTCAACATAATGACGGTACCTTGTCAATATATTTATGAAAATATCATGTACCTACCTACGTAAGGAAAAATTTAAATCTTTTCAGTAAAAGAGGTGGAAGACACAACTATAGGACTAGAAATAGGGACCAATTAGTTCAACCAGGTTTCAGACTGGCTAAAGTAGACTCATCCTTCATGGGGTAGGTAAGTACCTACCTACTGTTTAAAATGTTACAATAAAATACCTCCCCACATACTCCAACTGAATGAAACGAAATTTAAATCTTGTATAAAACGCACACTATACAGCCAAGCATATTATAAGTTGGGGGATTATATCGCTGACAAAAATGCTTGGCTCAGGGCTGGTCCTGCTCCACAAGGGCGCGTAAACTAATGAATTAGCATTCGAAGATAATGTTGGAGCTGATGAAGATTATACAACCTATCTTTGCAATGTATAAATTCAATCTTTAGTATTGTATAATTGCATAGCACATGGCATGTTCACACATGCCCACCCAGTAAGCTTTACCCACACTACGCACTATGTACCCACTATAAAGCTTACTGGGTTCGTCTTTCATTGACTTGAATGTGCCCTGGCGGCTGAGAGTATGTCATGTCACGTGTGTATTGGATCATTGAGTTCCCTTCAAAATGGTTGAGCTGAATGGTGCTGATCCATACGTCATGTTCGTGAACGGGCGCCGTCAGTAGGCACTGGTCATTTCTTAGCTGCCACGGCTTATTTTAATTCCATAATTGTTTATATCTTTTTTATTACGGGCGCTTTTAACATGCACGTCTTTCTACATCGTTCTCACATGTATAATTACAACATGAATGATGTAACCACTTTTTTGTAACATTATTTTTATATAAAAGAGTGTCAATGGAGTTTCTTGCCCGTTCTTCTCCATAGGTACCTACTACGCTTTGGAATGGGCAACTAGCTTCATCTTTCTGACTGACCGACCTCTTGACAATTTAAAAGTGCCTGTAATTGGTTTATTTAAAATAAATGCTTTGATTTCGAGTTAAACTGCACGATTACTGACAAATGTGTGCACTGGCTGAACAGGCCCATTAAAATTTGTGTGTTTCTTTCCTCAAAATACTATTTCAGACACCAATCTACATTGTCTTCACATGATCTGACCAAGCTTATTGTCTGGACTTTAAAAGAGAATGTGACCTCTGAGTTTGTTTCGGCCTTTCATCTCGTTGTAGTTGAAGGAAACTTCGACATCATCTAGTTTTTTTTTTAATATGATTGACGTGTAAAAGTGATATTATAATTTAAGGAACCGCGCGGGGTGAATCACTTATTGTGTCGTTTCGTTTTATCAAATCTTGAATTATAGGTTTATTTAAAACTTTTGTGACTCGTAGAAAAGTTTCTAAACGGTACCTAAGACCCAATAGCCCGACTCGGGGTTCTAACCCGAGATGCAAATCTAAGCCACTAGCGTTTTCACAATCATGTTTTAGAAACAAAAACAAAATGGTGGATGCAGTTCGCCGTAGAATTTCGTGAAAACGTTTGTGGTGAATAGAATTAAATAGAATAGATATATTTATATCCATAGAATGTAGGTACAAAAATATGTTGTTACAGTTATGAGACCTCTATGTAAGTACCTTCATTCTACCTTATTATAGTAGCATGCAGAAGTATTAAATTAAGTTAACTTATCTCATAAGAAATGTAAAGAATGATACCTATAATTAACAGGTTTTTTAAATGTTTGTTTTAATATTGTTCGGTATTATAAGATAAATTACATGTTACCTACTAGGTGCTACAGCTACAGATAAATAATATCTTGAGGAAAGAAATTAATAATATTATGCTCATAATCCCGTGCACAACAAGTTCTGATATTGAGATCTCATATTGTACGACGTTTTCTAGTTTCATTCAAAGTATAAAATATGTGTCTAGTAGTTTTTACAAATCCGGGTAGGTAATTAATACAATGATGTAAACGCATGGGTAGGTTAATAGTAGAAGTACCAGAGAAGTACCGGTACCAGACGTAGTACCTACCTGTATTGCTAGTATTCCTAATCAGTATCGGTACCAAACAAATATTTCCGTATGTTAGAGTGAGAAAACTGTTAAAGTAAGTAAAAAAGGTAGTTAATAGGTATTAGAAAAATAACTACAATTTAAGGTCCCCAATCATACGCGGTTCCACGTACAAATATGAGATATTTGGTACGCGCGGTATATTGATAGGTGGAGTATATATTGTACTTGTTAGGTGGAGTACCGGTACCCGTCTGCAACCGGTATCCAAGTACAGAAATGGCAAGAACCGCTAATTACCAATACAGAACATGTACTTTTGGTACCGGTTCCAAGCCCTGGTAGTGTTATCATTATGGAATTTAGTGTGGACAAGACATTCATGCATGTAAACTGAGCGGAAATTGTGGAATCCCTAGAAAGTCTCGGAACCTTAGACACTTCTGTTCAACCGAAACCTATAAGCATTAGCTATGTCGGAAGTATTGCTCATCAATGTTGCTGACGAAGCAACCATTGAAGGGGCGACAACAAGTGGAAACAAGGAAGTCAATAGTTGGTCCATTGCTCAACGGTTTTGATGTATTGAAGTCATCGAATGGACTCAGATGGAACCCCTAAATAGGAGGGTCCCTACATTACTGATATCACATCATCCAGAGTTGAGGTATGTGGGAAATTATATATCACAGAAACGGGCTTTGTAAGTGCTAAGACCGTCCAACCCTGGTAATATTCCTCAAAGCCGACGTGGGCATGCATCCGGGTGGGCGTGCTTCGACACGAATAACACCCGTATTTATAAACAAGTAAAAGTGATTACTTGAGTAAAAGTAACTCAAGTAATGATTTTCATTCTATAATTTAGTAATTGCTTGAAGTTACAACTGTCAAAAGTTAGAATTCTTAGCCAAGTAATAGTCACCATTTTCTTTACTTAAGAATTGAGATCTCGACCATTTTGCGTTTGATTTTGCGGATAAAGCACTGGAAAACATCGAAGCGACTTTTGGTAATAAAGATGATATCGATAACAATATACTACCGGAGAGTGAAGTTGAAGTTGCTGAACCTAGAAATCGCAAAGTTTACTTTCGTGATGCGTATCCATTCCATGATTATTCAGAAGATTGTTTTAAACAGTGATTTCGCTTTTCCAAAAGTGTTGTGATGAGTTTGATTTTATTGAGAATTACGAATAAGACATTACAAGACACATTGGCTATGTCGGAAGCTTTGCTCATCAATGTTGCTGAAGAAGCAATCATTAAGCAATGATTGCTTCTTCAGCAACAAGTGGAAACAAGGAAGTCCACGATTGGTTCATTAGTCAACGGTTTTGATGTAGGTATTGAAGTCATCAAATGGATTTATCTTTTATATAGAAAAAATCACTCTTCATTTAAAACGTCTATAATTTTCTGTTCTTCTGTAGATTCATGCGTGACCGGGCCGGGGCGGATGGGTCGCAGGCCGACCAATTAAAATGCTCTTTAACTGGTGAAGTAATTTGGTACGAATATTTCCTTTTCTGATGCCATTGAGTACATATCCGTACAGTCTACTCTCATAACCATGATCTTGTTTGTCAACGAGGCCGAACGGTACACACCCTTCAAACCATAACTCAGCAACGCAACTTGGCGGCAAAATAGGTTTGGAATGTAGTTCCCCAGACGAGCTCTACTCTTATCTTACCTTTCCTCTTTTCTTAGTACAAATGAAATCAAACTGAAACTTATATTCAATTGCTTTTATTTGAGCACCTCATCATGCAATACACATACATACAAAATGTTACAAGTTATTACTATTCATGTTACCATTATAATTACAATCTTCTTTTGTATTCACCTGAGAGAAGCATAAAATATTTATTACATTATAAAACAATTATTTATTTCATTAATTACTTGCTGAATACTTTAGATAAATATATTTTTAACATTTACAAACTTAAATAACGTAATGTCAATAACATCAAAATATATATTTGATTTATTAAAATATATTAGCTTTACGTTGATACACAGGACAGTCACTATCTAAGCTTACAGGGCGATAACAACAGTTCTTCGCTCTATTTGGTTGAATATGGTATTATGATTACAAAGCATATTTTTTCTGTTACACAAACGATTTGCAGCTGTTTGTATATAAATTAAGTAAATAGTATATAAGTTATAGACTTGGCAGTCTAAAGCCGAATCCTATCGATTAGGTAACATATGTTCAGCTATTTGGCAAGCATGGTACTTATTAAATTCAGGCACAAGATTTGCACGTGTCATACATAGACACATAAAAATACAACGATTGTCATGAATAAAGTAGCTTTTGATGTAAATACAGTCAGCACATCAGGTTATACAAAACTGTCAAAATTTTTCCAAATAATTTTAAGCCCGAAAATGTTGACAGTTAAGTTCAAAATCGAATAAGAAAGTTTGACAGTTCGTAGTAACTTGACCTGCAGCTGCTGTGTGTACCTCTGTATCTTTTTTATTTTCTGCAAATATTAACACAGGATAAAACTGGTGACTGACAAGTAATTTGAATTCATCGTTATATTTCACGTTACAATGATTCCACAATTCCAGCATTTTTTACAATGTACAAATAACACACTGGCAATACCTACTACAAGAAAACGCAAAATTAAATCTTGTTTTGTTAAAATCTATAAAGCAGAGATTCATGGCTAAATATACACAATGCTGTCGAAAATTTTACTATGTTATGATTATCATAATTAATTAATATGTATATAATTCATGTATGTGCTTACATCTATATATATACACTACTTAATCCAATGTCTTTATTGAGTTTTGATTTAATATAGATTACAGGATGTAAAAGTCTTCGGAAACTATAACTTATTAATATAATATAAAAGAACAATTTATAATTTTATTACATTATTTTGCCAAATTCATTATTTTTCATTACAAAAGCTAAAGTTTTTTTTTTTCAAAAGAGCAATGGCCATGGTACTCTGGATAATATGAAAACACAGTGCCCGTGAATGCACTGCAAACCAACAGACCCTTCGAAGTATAGAAAGCTTTTGTTTTCCTTGGATTTAATAAAAATTGTACCTTTATTTTTCTAGACAACTTTATGACATTTAACATCTTATTACATTTGGTTGTAAAGAACATTGTGATTTCGTAACATATTGTTTTTTTCAGTTTTATTTTTGTCACTTGTGTTAGAATAATAAGCTACTTGCAAAAAAGATCAGACTTTGAGCTGCTTTTTAAGTTGTTCACGACGTTGAAGGCAACTTTTCCTGTGGTTTGTCAACGCATCTTCACCCCTGTGCTGTAACAACACAAGAAAATCATAAATTTCATAGCATCAATAAAAATGCACTGCTGGTTAACGAGGGTCTCTTCGAGCATCGTTACGATTACGTGTTTTGCATTTCCCGCATACAGTGGATTCCCGTGGTCCACCGATAACAAGACACGGAGACATCTCGGCACCTTTATCTCAGCATTTAGCAATACTAGAAGAGGGATAACAGAGATGATCAAAAAGTAGATATGCTGCACCGACCTCCAATAAAATAGTGCAGGGGTGGAAGGATGAACCAAAGTATAGGGAAACACCAGGTTGCCGAGAAATTCTAATTTTCTTACGTTTTTTGCAATTTGCAGGACAGTGTCAGGTTGTATTTTGAACAAAATATGATTCGCGACCGTAACAAGGTGTGTATTAACAGAATTATAATCATTAAAATCATCATCTACGTTCATACAATTCTATTGAATAAAAATTTCATAAAATATCAATCACTAGGATTACATGTTCTTACGACGGTTGTATTGATGATTTCCGCGAGAGATCATTCACAAAGAGCTCTCTACTTATGCATAACTGGTAGTGTATAGTCGCAGGATAATTGGAAAAATCTTATTTCAATTATTATTGAATATTTTCGTAATAATACGAGCAAATCTATGGTTCCCGCAAAAAAAAAAATTGCGATTATCTGCGACATATACAAAAGGTGCTTACCACACCATCACGACTACGTGATGACGAGTCTGGGGGTAGGCAGTACTATGTTGTGCTCTGCGAACATCAGCGCGGTCATCCACTTGAGCTGGTCTTCAGTCACCGCGCCCGCTATGGTGCACCCGAACCACGGCTTGTCTTTACTCCTAAAAGCATGGTAAAATAACTTTAGTATACTTAGGGGAACATTTTATGAAACTGTAGAAACTATTTCATGAAGACTAATAAATGGTTAATTCCATAGATCAATCTAGTGGTCCCAACTGAGACTGAGAAGCTTGGAAAACTTGATTTCGGTTCATTTGGCGCCCATATACCGTTATACAACATGTTCTCCGTATCCATGTCTTGTAAAGGCTTGTCAAAAACGTGCTTTGACTAATCTTTACAACTTGTTTAGGTGTAAACGATAGACACAACTTCATGTAGAATACCTACATGTTTTATGATTTGGTGTAAACTTGAGGTTGGGACTATGTTTATATCTTTCAACAGAAATTGCTCAGTATCAGCTCGAAGTCCGGATTCGTGCCTGGCTGATGACAATAGTCTCGTAGGACTTAAAACATGGCTGGCGAAATGTGGGTGTACTAAACAATTCTGCGTATGGCCCTGTCGGTGTCTTTGGTTTTGTATTTTCATTTTAGGCCATCGACTTGCGAAATTAAAGTTATTTTTCACTTTGTAGTGTTTTTTTTTGGAAGTCGGCTGTTTATTGTTTTAAATAAAGTTTTTATTTTTCACGTTTTAGTTGTGGTACCTACCCCACACAAGCTTACTCACAAACCACTGTTCAGAACTTGACCAAATTTATATGGGACCACTATAAAAGTATGTTTCAAACAAAAGAAGAATATTTCAAATCGGTTTATAAATGAGAGTCCTGAGGTAACCAACGTATACAACCGAATTAAGAACTTCCTCTTATTTTGAAGTCGGTTAAAAAACCTTAAGGAAAAGTTTGCTTGAAAGGTGTTTTTAAATTTATGAATTGCATTAAACTGTGTTATCATTGAGTACCTTTTATGTTTGTTCCTCGGTATAAATGTGATGGACCACCGCGACTGCGGGTTCCGCTTGGGCTCGTGCCCGACGTACCACAAGATGTCCTTTATTTTCCACTCCTCGATCTTGTGAGAACCCTGGAAAATTACAATTAACTATATTATTCACAACAGTCTTAAAGCTTGTAGCCTTTCTTTAAACGGGACGTGGGTACCCGTGAACACTCCACCTCTGCCTACTCCCTATTGTTGCTACTGTACTGCCTTTTTGTTTCCGCGGTGGAAAATCCTCATGGATGTCCGCCGCCCTGGGGCGGGCGGCGGGGTCTGTCAGACTCTTACTGACTAAAAACCACCCCGGTGTTCCATCTCACACCTACGCCGGGGGTCGCGGGAACGTACGATCCTTCCGCAACCCCCGACTAGTGGTCTGGGGGGGGGGTGACGTATTAGAGGGGCGCGCGTGGAACACTACGCGCCGCCCCCTCGGGTCCTGGTGTGTGGGGGGCTGCAATAGGGCATATACGTGCTCTGCCTGCCACAACTTTAAGCTATTTAGACAACAGTTTACAAACATATTTACAAAGACAGTGACAGTGAACTAACCTGTTTATCTTTAAAGTAACAAAGTCTGGCGTTCTGCACTTCAAACATATGCAATTTAAAAGACTTCATAGCTTCAGTCGCAAGCCTGAGCTCGCCGCAGACAGACGTCGTTTGCCGCAGGGCCTCCATATCATGGAGGATTTTATTCGGTTTGACGAGTAAATAGTTGTGTTTCCTGTCGTCTTCATCCCAGTAGCTCCACCGCAGTACCACGTCTAGCACGACTTCGTCTATGTGTACAGTTCGCCGCATGGAGTCGTTGCATATCACTTCCTCCAACATCAGGAGATGGGACTCTGATTGTGCCTTTTCGCATAATTCTATACAGACGTCAGAGCTGGTTTTGTTTGGAGTTAGCTGTGAAAAGAAGTTTCTATTTAATATACTAATATTAAAAAGAGGTAAAATTTGTTTGTTAGTATGTATGTAGGGAGTAATCTCTAGAACTCCCTGTCTGATTTGAAATGTGTATATACCTTCAAAAAACGACTCTAAGAGCGAACGTACATTCACACGGCCGCGTCTACAATTAACATGACGATTTGGTGTACTTAGTACTTAGTGTTATTGAGTTCCAAAATAATTACGAAAAATAAAGCTTAGATAGCTCCTGCAAAGCACCTCACCTGCCTGTGGAAGTCTCATCAAAATGAGGCCCGACGTTTTGAAGATAAGGCAGCAAAAACATACAAATTATCATGAGATTGTAAAAAATTGTTATATCAACATCACAGATAGACATTATCGTATAATATCTGAATAAGCGTTGCCATCAATGCTCATGACTTCTCTGAACGATAAGAGATCCTTACCCTGAAGCGGTACAGCAACCTGTCATACACATACATACATAAACTTACGCCTTTTTGCCATAGTGGTAGGCAGAGACTACAGAAAGCCACCTACGATCCTTACTTGCTAATTTTACTCCATTTGCGTTCATACATCCGCGGAGTAGTTACGTAACTCACTTACAACGGCAATGCATTTCATTTTGACAGTTCAACAACATTCATTGCATTGTTTACGTTGCTGAGCAGACGAATTTTTCAAACATATGAAGCAATGGATTAACAATTTTCTTCAAAATCTTTCGAACTGAAAGTGTTTTACGCAATTAGGTGGCTGGTCATACACGCACGCCGGTCGCGAGTGCCCACTAGGAATTTCTCCTGTATTGTGGGCGCGTTTACAAACATTTAAACTCATATACACAAACAGCCAGACCCGGAGCTACTTGTAGGTCATACAAATATTTTGTTCCGTGCGGGAATCGAACCCGCGACGCCTGTCGTGGTCTTTCTGCAGACCATCACCGATAAGGGCAGTATATGTCCTTCAACGGTGGCCTCTCCCGACGTTTCCAACCGGCAGATATTATTAAATATTGATAGTTCCTTACAGTAATCTGATAGCACGTCGACTTATCATGCACATAGACCCAGGTCCGTAGGTCGCCGGCTGCCTTGGGCGCAGTGGGTGCCGAGTTGCTCAGCACTCGCATTATGACGCGTCTCACTGCCGCCTCGCGACGCTTCTCAGCCTCTGTCGGCTCCCAAATCTTCTCGAAGTTTCCTATTAGGTCTCGAACAACGAACACCTCTTTGGTCGACCAAGCGGTTTGAAGTGTGTTGCTTGTCTGGAATAGAGGAATTGCTTTTATTGCTATTAATTATTAACACAAACAAGTGACAAAGCAAAACTTGAAACGGAGATGCGTTTTCCTTTTCTTAGACGGATAATTAGACATTTTATAATGGCATGTATTTAACGCGGCAACTAAGTAAAATGAATATAGGTTTTAAAAAAAATAGAGTGGGTACCATATATAATGGGTTGGCAGCTAATAAGGAGTATCGTAATAAGTATGTATGTATGTGCATGTGTGCATGTGTGTTGTGTATCGTAAGGAGCATGGTCGATGGCAGGGCTTGGTCGACGGAGCCCCGCTACGCGGGGCTCCTACTTCTGGGTAGTTTATAAAAAAATAACTACGAAGGGGATGGCGGGGTCTATCGACCCCGCCATCCCCTTCTAACCTGACCTGTCCGAGTCGGGGTGCCCTAAAGACCAGATTGCATCCAGTTTCTCCTGGTAACAAATTAAAACGGAGCTTATTACTGATATATTAATATGCTACCTATTACTTATTACGATACTCCTTATTAGCTGCCAACCCATTATATATGGTACCCACTCTATTTTTTTTGTTGCAAACATTTAGTGGCCTTTTAAGTTATTAGTCACTCGGAAAATAATATTCCTTTTATAATTATGTGAGGCGAGTCATTCTTTTCTTCTTATTAACCGGACGAAATTCCACTCCACCTTCTTCTCTGAAACAACGAGAACGAACCCAGTGACTCTTCCTTAACTCAACCTGGGAATCGAACCCAGAATGTCGAGACAAACCTGATAGTATCAAACCATTACCAAAATCAAACGTGAGCAAAATCAATTTTTTTAAAGCTATCTATTATTATGAAGAAAATCGAGTTGACCCAAGCTATACTTTATGCATTTAAAATTGAATCTTATTGCCTTATAAGATTTAATTTTCTATGGCTCAATCGGCGGTCAGTATTGCAACATACATAATTTTTGAAAAAAATATTACTGAAATGGATTCAGTAGTCAATTATGAGCAAACTACTTTCAGGACTTGCTTTTATTCTGTTACACCTTGTATATAGACGCAGGAATGTTGCTTTTGCGCAAAAAAATTACGACGATTTTGAATACCTAAGTCTTGAGTTACAGTGTAAACCCTCTACAACGTCTTTCTATATAACGTAGAACGTAACGTAGTTCAATTTAATTGGTTTACCTTAAAACCCATACATTGATACAGTAAATATATTTTATCAGCATTACTGTTTATGTTATCGATTTACAAAAGGTTCCGACTAAATCTTTAAAGTTCTGAAATTTCTAAGAAAGACACCTGAGATCGCAAACAGCCGCCTTGCTTTTATTATTGTTAATTGCTTAGAACACGTTTGACGTTACTTTTGGATTGCTTTGTCTTTAGGAATATTGTTGCTGAACACACAAATACTGGCATAGCAAAAAAACGTCAGGCAAGGATAACAGACTACTTATAGCGAGTGTAAAAAGACACGAAACCGAGTCACTTGTCACTTGTTACTCCCCGTCATTGTAATAGTTTTATTTTGTACTGGACCATACCTGTGAACTGTGAACCTACTGGTTACGGAGATATTGAAGGTCAAAATTCCAACTTTTACTGACGTTTTTTTTATGAAAACAATTTTGCAATGTTATAACATAACTTTAATTACCCCCACGAACCCTGCACCGTTGCATCCACAATAAGCACAATGTCTTGCGTGTGTTAGACTTACTTCCGCACTACCGTAAACAGCGATTTTTCAAACCAAAAATAAAATTCGTTTCCCAGCTATTATTTTTGTGCAATGTTACTTAGTTTGATGTACAGAATGCGTAGTTGACGGCTATGTGATGGGTCTTTTTTATACTCTGTATTATATAATTTAAAATAATTTTATTACATATTGAAAGAAATATTTCAAAATACTGTGATTAAATACATAGCAAACATTGTCGTTTGTTAGAAAAAAACTGTTTATATTGATTAAGACTTGAATTTTAAACTCATTGCTTTTTTTGTGAAGATGGTTACACAGAAAGAAAAATACTTTTCGATATTCGATATTTATTCGGCTAACTAACCGAATGTCCGGCCAAATACGAACTTAAAAGAATACACCGAACATACCGAATACGAATATTTGACCGAGCATTCGGCGCATCTCCAGTATTTATAGCCTCCTGGCTTACCATAGCAGCAGGCATGATGGTAGGCGCCCACACGGAGGCGAGGTTCTCTGCGCCCATCTTGTTAGTGTGGGCCATCGTGTGCAGGAAGTGCAGATGCGCGAACAGTTTGCGAGCAGTGTTCCGCGCGACCAGCGGCAAGGAGGACATGATGCGGTGGTACTCGAGATGACGCGCCGCCTCGTCTGGTAGCTCTGAAAGTGTAAATAAGGCGAGGGCTTTAAAAGTCGAATGCCTGGACGTAAGTATAATATATATAATTTCTTTTTATAACGTGCACAACAGTGCAGACATATATCCAAGTTAATGCACGGTTAAATATTAATAAAAACAGGCATATTTGTCAGACGTAATGCAATGTTTTACAGAATGGAGCTGTTTTGTAAAACGGCTAGCGGTTATGTAAAACAGCGGATACAAACACACACACACGCACAAACACCTCACAGCCAAACCACTACTACGGTTTTGTGGGGCTTAGTTTATAAGATAGGACTTACATATTAATATAGGTAAAAATAAATAATAAATAACTGTTAAATCTGATGGGTTTCATAAAAAGAACTAACGTAACGCTGAGATCAGGTCCTTATGTTTTTCTTGTGGCACCAGAGGTTCTGGAAGGTCACGGAAGAACCTGAAACGGATAATATTTAATTTGTTAATATTTTTATTTACGATTATGACCGTGAATGATAATACCTTATACCTTACGCGTTTATACCTTATGAGTGGCAATGTCGCAATTTAGTGTCATATTTCGTGGTTTTAAATTTTTATCATTTAATCGGAGCTATATTTTAAAAATCTGTTTAATTATCTTTTTAGGATTATGTGAAAACTGTGTAAAAGGTAAGAAATCGTTGCGTTTACAGTTCTATTTATATGCAAATAATACATTGGAAACTTGCAGGGCGTTATTTTCATTGTAAAATAACTGTAAGCATTACGGTTACTTACTTTTTAAACACTTTCACGTAATTCTAAAAAGTTAATTAAACAGATTTTTAAAATATAGCTCCGATTAAATGATAAAAATTGAAAACCACGAAATATGACACTAAATTGCGACGTTGCCACTCATAAGGTATAAACGCTCTTAAGGACTTGAGGTGGAATAATGATCCACACGCAGCCAGAAATGTAAATCGATATTTTTGAGATCGCACATTCACGTTATGGATTCAGGGACTAGTTTAAGAGCAGGGTACAGGCAACGGTCTCAAGCTTTATACTCTTAAACATAACGCTTTCATACAATATGATTTTATTAATGCTTTTAAGATGGTGGACGAGCTGGACAAAACACATTACTTCTTGCCCCAAATAACTGTAAGAAATGGTGGGACTTTGAAACCTGAAAATACTTTATTCAGCATCTACTATAATTCCTCTTATATCTGTCGTTATAATGTGTCAATAAAAGAGAAAATTAATTGCGAGTCACTGCTTTTGAACAAAGGTTATCCAATAGTTTATTATAGAAAGAAGAGCTTTACGACCAAAGTAAATTTGACAGATAAACTCGATAAAATGAGTTTTTATCGAATCGAATCGATGTCGCAAGTACGTAACTTCCACTTTACCGATCGGTAGATAAACTCAAAAATTTTAACGAATTTATCGAAAATGCAAGTACGAAACGACATTTTGATTTGATTTTGACATTTGACATTTCAAATCTTATCGTCGCGTGTTACGTACTTCCAAATTCGATAACAAGATCGATAAAAATGCGAACCTTAGCGATCTCGATGTCTTATCGATGCAAAGTCCGTACTTGCACTACTGGTACCTAGTGTGCAGTTTAGAGATAGTTACTACATCCACTTTCCCTTGCATCAACTGAAAAGTGGTTTGGCAAAATCCAATCACACAATAGAGTATCTGACTAATATACATGAATGAATACTTATTTTAAAGTTGTTACTAACAAAGGACGATTTGCAAAAAAATCAATAACATCGGTGGAAAAATGGAGAAGTTACCCACTAATGAAATTATTCTTAAAAAATAATTTAATTAATGGAAAACTTCTTAAATTAAAAATTTAATCATTATTAAATAAATACTCAAATAAATTCTTCTATCCTTGTCACGCAAAACGAAAATTGTACTGAATTCAAATTCAAATTTATTTATTTGTACACATAGGTATAATGTAGTGGTACACGATGTTATAAAAATAGAAAAATTTTGAGTCACTATGTGCTGCCTTGCAAGGCGTACAAATATTACTACACAGTTGGTAATAGGTATACAGGTAATAATAGCCTATATAATTTTATATAATGCTAAGTAACCATCTTAAATCTTTAGTAATAAAATTAACATAAACAAAATAATAACAAATTAAGGTAACAAAAATTATCAATTAAACTTAATAACTAAAGTAAGTAGGTAAGTAATAAATAAATCTGAGAAACTTATTACAGATTTTATTTTTCATCTAAATATTCATTTATAGTGTAATATGCTTTCTGTATTAGAAACCTATGGAGGGAATTTTTGAAAGTATTTAAGTCTTTGAATGGCGCGAAGATACTATGGTGTTCCTGTGTTGTTACGTCAGATGCTTATAATGCCGTCTCTGTCTAGCATCGAGTTTAAAACGAATAGAACTTGACCAAAATAGTCTAATGTATTGTGCTAACATTGCAATCTCAATACTCTTCGCCTATTTTGTTATATTACACGTTGTAGCTGTACATACCGTTTGAGTACGCCAGTGACGTCATGTTCGGAGTGTTGAGTCGAGCTGAGCTGCACCGACCACGCGTCGCGACGGAACCGCGCGAGGAGTTCCGATAGCACCGAACTACTGCCGGCGCGACGGTATATACCCTCGGACAGGCTGCCTGAAACAAACAGTCAATGGTTGAACGAGAAGAAAAAACAATGTACTCGTTTAACCGAAAGACGTCCACTGCTGGACATAGGCACAAGCATCGCAAAAAGAACCATACAGCGTGACAAGCTTCGTTAAAAAAATCTTCCTGCTCATCATTATGCTGACATTCCGCTTGTACAGGATGACACAGCTGATTGGGCTTACATTTTAAAATACTCTGTCCTTATATGCGTCCAAATAGAAGTAAAATCTTATCGCCAATATACACTTTTACTATGGCGACCAAAAAGTCTGTCCCGGCTAAAATAGTTGTTGCGATCTTAGAAGAACGACAATTATTTCAGGTTGGAGATTAAAATGATACCAGTAACAACACTTCAAGAGCTTTCTCATACCAGCTGCAACATCAAATGATCTTCTCCAACACAGGTATTAAGGTAAACATGGCTTCAACTTGTTAGGTATTTTAAAAGAGTATAATAATAGTACCAGCTTGGTACTGTGCCACTGCACGGTCAAGGCCTGTTTACATACAGAGAAGGCAGGAGCGATAATCACCACGCGTGTTCGTGTAACATAATCAAACGTTGGAAGTATTGTATAATATATAAGCGACCCTGCCTTCTGAGCCACTGGTCTCGGGTTCGATCCCCGGACAAGTCAAACATTTGTGTGCATGAACATGTCTGTTTGACCTGTGTCTGGGTGTGTATATGTATATAAGTATGTATATCAGTCATCAGGTTACCGTACTACAGGCTCTGCCTAGTTCGGGACCTGAAGACCTTGTGTGGATGTTGTCTCATATTATTATTATTATTGTATATTACGTAACTACGACATATTAGTTTTTTTTTTTTTTTATATTCCTAAGTTAGAAAACAGGTCTTCAAAAATTTAAAAATGTTTTTTTTTTTTTAAGTTATTGGATCGCAATCAACCCGACGGTTTTGGTGGCAACTGGTTGCCGCCGCCTTCATATCTGCGACGCGTCAGTTAAGTTGTCAGCAAATAATGGCGTCGTCATCTCAAAGACATGGCTGTGATGTCTCATGTTCCTGTTATACACCGGCACTCATACGCGCACATAGCAGTCCTGCTTGATGATACAAACACGGGTGGAAGTAGTTCTCATCCAGGCGAGCTTCTCCAAAGAGTTCTACTACACACTATGAAAAGCCCTACTACTACTCGTTTATTAGGGTGCCCTACTTTAGTCAATCTGCCTAGCCTTTTCCGTTTGCTTCCAGTCTAACATGATGCAGCTGAATGCCAGTGTTTAACATGGAGCGACTCCCTACCTGAGTAAGATATAGTATCTGGGCAACGTGCTCGAAGTAATGAAATTCAAACAAACTAGTTTAGCACTAGAACAGGATACCCTATAATTTAATCTCATATTCTATTTATTTGGGATCCGCGCAACGTCTTTTTCTTCCAAACGCATTCATTAGCCGTCATATTTGATTTCACTTCCTAGCCATCATCTTCGACAATGTCCATCTAACTTTTCTTTGGTCTGCATCTTATAGCTATCCACAATCAAACAATCACGAATACATACCATGAGCATAAATAAAACTAAGGCATTTATCGACGATGGCCGGCACATCTTCCTTCGTGAGCTGCTGGTGGTGAATGTGGGCGCCATTGTTGTGAGCCGCCAGCTTCACCATGTAGCGCCAACCCTGGAATACACAGAGCATATTTTGATGTTTTCATTTGTTATTAATTATCCAAGAAATAATAAGTATTTGTTTTAGATTCAGAAATCCATAATGAAAGCTCGCAATACATTAATACACGCGCATTTTTTATTGTCCTAAGTGCAGTTTAATTATTTCATTCCCGTTCATTGAAGCCCGGTGCAGTCGCCAGAGTTTGCTTACACATAGGATCTTGCTACAATAACATAGCATATAATATAAGCATAATCAGCCTATAATGTTCCCACTGCTGGGACACAGGCGTCCTCTCGGTGAGAGGGAGTGGGCCGTAATCCACCACGCAGAAACCAGTGCGTTTTATTCGTTCTAACTATCAGACTATCCTTGAGGAGATCTCTCGTTCAACTACACTGGCCTAAAAAACTAAGTACCATAAATTTTTAAAATTGGAATAACTTTTTAAGTACACAATATATTATATTTTCTAAGTATAAAGGATTATAAATAATTTAATTTATTATATTATACAAACTTCATAGTTGATAACCTTATTTTAAGGAATGGCTGAAAAAAAGTATATACTTAGACAAAAACACTCCTTTTCAAAGTGCTCTTACTTTTTTTTTACTTTTTTGTTTCTGTTTTTGGGATTACATTTATTTCTAGATCGATGAATTTTGAATAACATAAACTTTACTTATCATGCCTCTTTCACCTGAAGAATGTGCAAGAATCATGGCTTTTCTGGAACAAGGCATCAGTATGAGTCGTAATGCAAGAATGGTGGGTGTAACATTAAGAACGGTCCGGCAGGTGAAGCGAAGGTACGAATAAACTGGAAACCATCTGACGAGACCTTGTAATGGCAGACCCAAGTGCACTAGAACCCGAGAAAACCGCTATATTGTCTCCACTGTGTTGAGAAATCGCCACCTCAGTGCAGTTAAAGTAAACAAAAGCTTCTTCAGACCCGAAGAGACTACATTAGTGACAGTACAGTGAGAAGAAAACTTGCTCAAGCAAACCTGAAGCCCCAAGGCCAGCAAGTGGCCACAAACTCGAGAGAGTGCATCGAGTAGCAAGACTGCGCTACGCCCGTGAACACATACAGTGGAGTGAAGAAGAATGGGCAATAGTGTTTTGTTCACTTACGAGTCTCGATTCTCACTATTCACTTCCAATGGAAGGCGAAGAGCGTACAGGCGACCTGGTGAGCGATACATTCAAGCCTGCTTCACAGAAAGACTCCAATACGGTGGAAACTCTGTACACGTATGGGCTGGCATCTCATCAGAAGGCCGCACAGAGCTAGTGATCATAGAAAATGGCACCCTGAATGGGGAAAGATATGCTCAAGAGATCCTAGATTAGGGCCATATTTAGTAGATATGGGTGATGGGTCGATAGGTACTGATGCAGGATAACGCCCGGCCACACACCGGTCGGGTCGTACAAGAATACATTCAGAAGGTTGGTATTAAGTTGATGGCTTGGCCATCAAGAAGTTCTGATTTCATCCCGATCAAGCACGCCTTGGATGAGCTCGGGACGCTGGTCAGAAGCCGCAGACCCTCATCCGCATCCGCATCACCCTCAGGGCCCTAAAACAGGCCCTGGTGGAAGAATGAGAGAATATTCCCCAACATCGCCTCCAAAACCTCGTCTTCAGTATGAAAAACCGGCTCGAAGCTGTTCTCCGAGCCCGTGGAGGCAATACCAGTTATTAAAATGTAAATAAGGCGTAAAACATACTTAAATGTTGTTCGAGTTTTTTGCCGGTAAGTAAAAAATAACAATTTTTGCTATTTAACTTATTTGCTATAAAAACGTATTTTATTTCAAATCTCTGACTTCTATAGTTTAGGATAAATAGCAATTTTAAAAGTGCAGTACTAAGTTTTGAAGTCCAGTGTAGTAATAAAGTATGCTCATCTGCATCGTCATCACCCACAGCCCGACTTCACCCTCTTCTAAGAATAAGCCATTTGTGCTGGGCAGCGGCATTATGGGCTTCGCTGTAAAATACTTACTTAGATTAAAACTTGGAACGCGGCAGAAACATTTTAATTTATTAGTTTTGTAACTTTATAAAGATCTGATTAAATTCCCTTTAATCATGCTTCAAATTTGGAATCAATGACGCTTAGTCATTCGCTTGTAGTATTAAATAAACATTTAACTGATTACAATCGCTACATATTCATTCGCTTTCTCTTAACCGCTCATTTGAGCGGCTCCGCAAGCTCTGGGGCGCCGACGACGCCGCCGGCTTTGTTCCGACGGCTCGCGACGCCGACGGGGAAATGATTATGCCTACATGCAAATTTTTTGATGGAAGTTGAAATAATTGGTTATTCGCGAAGATTTATTTATAAAATACTTCGCTTTGCATATATATCTGTACATAAAGCCTATTCAATACCCTACTTTGTAAGTGAGCAATGAAAAAACATGAAATAGTTAGATATAAGGTTTATTCGTAAATGTTCAAAATACTTTTATCCATCAAGTATAAGGTATAATTATAATAACTAAGTATAAGTTATATGTAAATGATTATTAAATCTTACACAATACAATTTTTTTTTTAATACAGTCATTTTTTTTACGGTCAGCATTTGTGATAGGTGAATACTTTGTTCTCACGGCGGCTCAACTTGGTTATTATGAAAAAAAAATTTCCTCAATGCTGCCTTTACAAGACAAAATACAGTATACAAAGACTAAGACTAGTCACACTTATCAAAATAACGTCATGCGGATAGAACATGCCCAGAAAATACAATTTCATTTTTACCCTGAACACTCCGAACTTTCCACTCCTTTTTGCACAAACCGGTATCCGAAAACATAATCACATTATTGGAAAATTAACACAATTTGAAATGTAGGTATTACGCTTATGTATTATGAAGAATTCCCATATATAGTGACACAAATATTATTGAAAAATTCTATCTCTGGAATACAGTGGCTTACAGACAGGTTGCATGTTTGTGCATTTAGGTAATATGTTTTGCAGCACCACTGTTTACTTGGCAAGTTGGCACTTTATTCCCAAGATTGCTTGCTGCACATGCTACAACATAATTAATGCTTATTCAGCATTCCGACATAGATATATTATGGCAGCTAGTGCTTCAAAGTCTGATTCGTCCTCGCTGTCGTCATGCACATGGTGACCTGGGTCTTCATTGGGCATCTCGGGCTCATTTGTCTCTGCTTCTTCTTCGTCGTCAAAGAAATCCATCACGTCCAGAAGCTGCTCAAGTTCATCTAAATCGTTAGGCGGTACACCATCAGGGTTTATTTGTTCATCTTGATCGTTCACGCCCACCAGAAAATCCTCCATGTTCAGTATTTGATTCGGGGCCAACAGGAGCTGATGATCGTCTGCGGCATGCGGCAGTGGCAGAACGTCCTCAACTGGCGGTTGTAGATCTCCGACGTTCACTAGTTGTGGTGGATCCTCGTCGTACTGATCTTGGTCTAGCTCCAGCTCGTTCACCATTAGTGGATTCTCTTCCATCTCAATTGGTTGCAGTTTCTCCTCGACGCGCGACGTTAATTACCGGTTGCTGATTCAATACGCGCAATATTTGTTGCTGACTCAACACGTTCACTAATTGTTGCGTTGAACTTAAAAATAGCTGATAAACGTCCCGATCACAAACGTCCGTGATGTTCTTATCGATTCTAGAGCCGGTGTGACGCAGCAATTTAAGGGAGCTAGTATTTCACATAAATATAACTCGGTGCGGTATATAACAGGCGGGCGTCTGAATCTATAAAATTAAGCGATCGTTTGTCTCTTGCTCTTGTATGATCAAAATGGTGAAAATGAAAGAGACCGATAATAACGCGATGTTCCCAATCTGTATGTGTACGGTGGTGCCATCTGTGCCAGGGATGTGTAAGGTTCATTCCCGCGCGCCGTAGGAAGGGTTGAATCCCACCAGTTTTGCGACAAAGTTATTGCTCAAAGATGGCGCTGCTACGGCTGTTTGTTTTACTAGCACTAAACAACATTAATAAAAATTGAGACATTTAGGTACTTATAATTTATTATCTTTGAAGAAATAAGCCATAAGTAAAATTAAGTGATTCATATACCTACTTTATAATTATCTCATAGCAAAGGTGTTATTCCTCGAAATGCCTTGTTTATTTTTCTTTAAACAGAGGATTCAAATTATTTTGTGGACAGAAACTGCTTCAAAAACTTATTTAGCAATAATTAGGACATCCTCGCAGCGTCAAGGGTCTTCAATCAATCAACCGCATAAATTTAATATCGTACTTAATCAATTTTTTTTAACATCACAATCTTTTATTTTGATGAGAGTTAGATTGATGAAAATTGGCGAGTTGTAAATTGTTTTCAACGACTTTTGAGACGTCATGAGTTATTCTTATATGACATAGTGCGTGTAAATACGAGAGAATAGGAAGTGATCTTACTTTGAGTTCTCTCTCGTGCGGGAATCTCAGGTACAAGGTAGCGTGCGGACAGTCCATCAGTAGGTTGTCACTGCCGTCTGTTGGGCACAAGGACTTGGTCTCCTCGTCAGCCTCCTGGGTCACTGTGCAGACAAAGAACAACACTCAAACATTACCGTACATCTATAGCGGCTTTACATAACTCAAAAGACGCGTGAACGTTTTATTTTTGTCAGTAATTCGGGTAAACTGATAATAAATAAGGCTATGTGATGATTTTGGGTTTGTACGTAAATGTACGGGTTGCAGTAGTTAACTCCGTACACCGATTTGTCGTGAAGGTTTGTAAGTTCAGTTAGTATAGAGAAACACGTCCCACAAGATGCACTAAGTAGTTAAGTTTATTTAAGTTAAGAGTAAGTAACAGTACCTACTAGAGTGGAAGGCGATTATTTCTCTCAGTTGTTGATAGCTATAAGTTTACTATATTTAAATTCATCAGTCATATTATTTTATTATGCTGAATTCTGATGCGCAACGTTGGGCTAGAGTATAATAAATAGTAAGCAGAATTTACGGCGATGATTATTATACATGTTTATTAGCAGTATACAAACCACCACGCGGTGACCAAAATACACCCCTCAGTTTTGAATGTGTAACAAAAATGCCTTTACTGTAGTCGGAACCCCTCAATGTCAGATAGTTTTATTTTTGGTTAGAGACGTTACGAAGCTTATCTCGCCGGTTTTATAAGTCGCAGATATAACAAAGTTTAAACTTATGTCCAATTGCTAGGTAATGAGGGTAGGATTATCACATTGGATAGGTACTCATAATTTGTGTTCTTCCTTGTCGCGATTGGTCCGTTGTTGTTTAAACTCCTTTGCCGCATTTTCCCTTGACATTTCTGAATAGTTTTTTTTTTTTTTGTTTAACGACGCTTTTACCGTGCACGTCTTTCTATATCGTTCTCAGATGAAATATCGAATATTTCCATTCAGGCCACGGGGCTAACCGCACTCTGGTTCGTGTAGAACAAACTAGCTGGACAAAAACAACTCTTCAATTCCTAGTAGTTAATTACTAAAAAGAACTCATTAGCCCTTTACATTAAGGAATACACTTATTAATTTTCGTAATTACCCTCATTAGGACCGTCATTAAGGTAAGTAGATATTTAAAGAATTGATAATTCAAAGTGTATTCTTTTGCATTTTTACACCATCATTGATAACATTATTTAAGTAACTAAAAGAAATTTGTGATAGTGTTTTTGTGATGGATTGTGTACATAAGGGTAAGTAGTTTTGTTTTAATTCATTTTAATCACAGGAACTTAATTCTATAATTTTATTAAATTAATTGTTTAGATAAAAGTGGACCTTTTCACCCATATTTTTTAATTCAATGGTCAAAAAATTACATGTCCACTCATGCTCCCTCTCTAGAATCACAAGTATCAAGTAGTAATTAGAAAAAAAAACTAATTACTTTAATTTTTTTCACTAAACAGTTTTCGTCGTCTCAAAAATGGATTTTTTAGAAGAATGGCTAATACATCTAAAGAAAACGCGGAATGAGGAGCTGTTTCGGTTTATATATTTGAGAGAGACATGATTTTGGTTGTGTTAATGAGCAGTCCCTGAGAGATGTCAAGGTCATCATCTCAAAATATTCGTAAAAATTAGCTGAAAAGTGAAGCAGCTGTGGAAGAAATCGAGAGCGGTTCCTAGAGAAGAATTCGACGTTGGTGAAGGGAGTTGACATATCTTTCGATGTGTTCGTTTATTTATGTATGTCGTTCGTTTATTTAGACCCTCTAAAGAGTTTGATGATTCCAGTCTCAAAACGAAAAGACGACGCGTAGATGACCTCTTACAGCCCAGGAGTGCTAATGAATTGATTTACGCTGCTGAGGTGTCAGCGCGTATGTCGGGTCGTAGAAGTGTAGCACGTCAAATCAAAGATGTAACTGGTTACCCTTCAATAACCCATATAGACAGTGAAATAAGTGCCCCCAGGTGTTTGGCAAGCGAGAAAGCTTTAGCTTACTATGTTGATAGTAAATCAAGTAGCCATAGCTATAAGCAGACTCGGAAGTGGAGCATCAAAGCCGGACGAACTTTTATATACACATTGACATTGATACATTTTATACATACGATGACATGAATATTTCCTTTGTAAAGTATTATATTATTTTATGAATGTGAGGACTATGTGGGTCATTGCTTTTTTGTTTTTTTTTTCTCTCAGTTAGTTTTAATCATGACCTGGCAGTTTGAGTAATTTATGCGGCCTACCCAAATGTCCTTTCTTTGGTATTGATCGTCAAATCGTGGAGGTCCTTAAGTTCTGAGTTGAGCTGCACGATTACTGACACATGCGTGCACTGACCGGACAGGTCCACTCAATCTGTGTGGCTTTTCCTGAAAATACCATTTCAGACACTAATCCACTTGGTCTTAACATGATCTGACCAAGATTATGTCTGGACTTTAAAAGAAACTAAAAATGACGCATTGATTGCTAAAAGATTTACTAATATTTAGGCACACTTCGTCAAATTGACAGATCATAGCGTAACATAAAACAGTGACCTTCAACTACTGTTAAACAGTTGTTATCTCACGAAAACAAACGAACAAAACTGTATAGTGTATGTTTGTGTGTTTAAACGTTAATAAAACGTAATTATGAGGCATCCGGGACGTCAGCACAATGTATTTATTGACGATTAACTTTGTTACACAAATTGTGACGCCTACATAGGTACCGACACGGCTATTGTACGCGTTGTATTGCGGATATTGTACTTCACGACATTACAGCACGGAATTTTGGACGGAGTCTATCTTTGAAATAAGATCAACATCTGTCTAGCCTTTTCCGAAATATGTCAGGGTCAGTCAGCCTAACCGGATACAGCTAATTAACAATATTATTTTGAATTAAGCAGCAATAAATAATTTCTTTGAAATAAGATCGTTGGTGATTTAGAGACAAACCATAATGGGCTAGACACTCTTTATTTCCGAGAGCCAAATCCAAGACTTCTGATCTTAAATGAACAGATACTAATACCTATTTTAATATACTGATCGTTTTCTAACTACCAAATTATACGGAAATAATAATGGTACATGTCACAGTTATACCCTATTGAGCTATTGCTGCATTTTCATGAAAGTGCATTGACTAAAACTTTTGGAGTTGGGGAGATAGGGTCGTACCTACAACATATTTATTTGCATTCTGCAAATAAAAATTCCCTTCTTTTGCAACATTGAGCTTGTAGGTACTTACCTCTCAAACAGTAACTCACTCGAGAGCGTGGAAATATACTATTATTCAATTTCCAATGAAAATGTATCCCTGGCAATTTCAAAGGGAGCAGATGTGACTTTGTGTGTAACAAGGTTTGTTGCTAGTTCCCGTTTGCATATTTGTTTATGCGAAGTGACAAAGGAAAAGTGAGGGTAAATAAGTAGACGGACGGATCATTCGATTACCAATTTTATGTCCACTGCGCGGTTGGTTGAAATTATTGAAACAATTGTGCCTAGCAATTATTTTAAACTTTATATCAGCTAAGGTCAATGCTGGGAAGTCCGTATACAAGGAAACTCCGTCTACACGTCATTAAGTATCGTTTTTGTTTTTCTATGGGTCCTACTTCTCGATCGGTAAAACAAGTGTAGTGGTTTAGTTCGAATTGAGAATCCTAGGTGTCGCTATAAGTCGTTCTGCGGAAGAAAATTGACTTCCTTTTTAGTCCTAGTTGTGAACTCGAATGTCAAGTGCCACGTGTTGCGAAAAAAAAGAAAAATAAGTGTTAAAACAAACAAATTGAAGCGTGGAGTGCAGTAATGTAAGTAGTTAAATAGGCCTTCTATATATTTCTTTAATTGAATTGATTGATAACGCTAAGAATTTTGTAATATTAAGTATAGTAAATATCTAACCTTAAAATACAATAGTTGGGAAGACCGTATAAGACGCACGAGGTAAGTCCGTCTTGCCTCGAAGCACAGATCATCAACCTTTATTGTAGCATGACATATTCTTGCCTTATTTTTCGACATCTCGGGTTTTAAGGGATGTAAAGGACATAGGAGCGTCAAGGCGCTTTGTTTTGTTTCTAGATAATTATTGTTAGTGTAAAGTGTCTTACCTAACAGTCTTTCACGCCCTTTAAAACCCGAAGGGTCGATTTATGTACACCCCAAATGCAGCGACTCAGGTTGCATGTTGCTGATAAAAATATTATTACTTATATTATATAATAATATGTGAGTAACACCACATTTTTTTTTGCAGAAATTTTACAAAAGTACTGGATATGCCTGAATTGATGCTTTTGGAAGTTGATCGTTTTTTATCTAGAAATGATTTCGAAATTTTAAACCAGCATATATGGCCGTGGCACATGACACTTTTAATACTGTCTAGAAGATGTTATCATTGTGGTTATTACACAGACTTAAACTTGCCACGCCACTTCATGATTCATAAATGGAACTAATAATCTTTATTACATTTTGATTTTTTCTGGTGTCAAAACTGTCTGCATATGACAATTTACGATCACTCCCCTGAAGACGAGTGTAGTTACTGTTCATAATTGTTCTTGCAAAACTTAAAAACTTAAAAAAAAAAACAAAGGACATCACCCACAAAGATACCTACTAATTTCAATCCACTTAACGGTGCGTATAAATATTGAATTTCTAATTCGTTTACAAGTATTTTTTTCTTCCTGTACCAAAATGGTATTCCCTCTTTGCTTTGGGTTAGAGTGATACAAAACATTGCACATTAAGATGGTCCGACTGTACCCTTATTACAGTTGACAAATTCATCTAGGTATCCAAGCAATTATTAACTAACAATTTTTTTTTCCAGTATTCAATGCAAGCAATCACGGTAAGCAATTACTAATTGAAAAACGAACAAAGGATCATATTCGAAAGAAAAGTTTAAAAGTTACCCCGTGCGGGGTAACGGGGGGAGTCCGTTACCCCGCGCGGCGTCCTGTCGGAGAGTATCGAGTTCCGAGCCCGGTGTCATGTTAATTCACCCGGGTTGTACTTACGTAGAGAGGTGATACTATAAGTATTCAAGTATACAAGACTTGTTAACTTTTTGTAAGAAATTAAAACTAAACGTAATAATAACTAGTAAATAGTAAACAAATATCTTTTAGTACGGTACTTAATTTAATTTTACATAAATAAGTAAGCAGATGTTGATTTTAGTGATTTGTTATCTTATTGTAAGAAAATAATAACAATTGGTCTATTCAATTGGCATGATTTTATTTTGTACAGATTCAACTGCTTTTTGAATTATCAATAGGCAAAATACTGTTAAATCCGTACAAAATAAAATCTCAATATTCGTCATGTCGAATGTACCTAAATGTGAACAGGTCATATCAGTAATTGTATCATATCAGTATTGTTTGCCTCACCGGACGACGTCACTACGCCAGCGCCGCCGCCGGCTGTCGCTGAAAACCAGCGCTGGGGCTCTGTCTTGCATAGGGTCGCGGCATAATGCTGAGCGATAGCCGTTTTGCGTGGATGTGACGCATGTTTACCCCGACCTTCATATTTTTTGTGTTATTTTTTGCGTCATGATTACCGCAAATAAACGCATTTTCTTTCTTTCTTTCTTCTTTTTAATAACTGCTAAACTGCAGGCCAATTATTGTATTACCTATGTAATTTTATGTTGAAACAAATAAGACTCGATTTATAGTGATCTGTTATCCCTTTGTAATAAGAAAATAAAGCACGGCTAAGAATCCATATTTTGCTTTTATTTTATCGAAAATGTTTACAACCTCATCACGTAAATATGTCGGTCTTACCTCAACTAGAAGAAAATGATTTATTCAAATTAATTGCAACCTTATAGGAATGACTCTAAAGCTCAAATTTCACGGTCATTCATTACTATATCGAAAGAAAATATTTCCATCTGTAATATAGACTATAACATTTTGTCTAATATGACTACTAGACGGACTTACCTCAAACAGCAAGGAAAGTCCGTCTACACGCCGTCTTTTAAAAAAAAAGACTAGCTAGCGGAAGTCCACAGACATGATGGGTATCGATAACTAAACATGAAAAAACAAAAAAAAATGTGTTGTGTTTTGTTTTCGGGGTCAACGACCGCTTGTAGTCTAGTAACTTGGAGTATAACTTTAGAAAATCTTTTTTATTGTACTTCGCGTACGTGATGGGTGGATAATTATGTTAAAAAAACTTTTTTAGACACATAATTCTTTGGCTAAAGAACGACCCAGGTCACATGAAGCGTAAACCAGTATACGAGAAATTTCCTAAAAAGGAGACGCGCGCTCGGGCCCAATGACCCGAGCGTTTCGACCCCAACCAGCCCAAAACTCTAGTTACCCATAAGTTTACGGCATTTGCGCCGCTTGAGGGTCTCAGCAGCCGCAGCAGCGGTGCCAACATAGCCCGCCGTACTAAGAACAGGAGATAGCGCAAGGATGTCGACACAGGTTGCGTCCCACAGCAAAAGCCTACCCACCTTCCAAGGCAACAACGGCATTCCGTCTGGTCTCTTCCCGTCGTCACGTACCAAGCCGTTTGGTTCTAATACCGTTGACGAATAATATCGTTGATGCTGGCGTGCTGTGCTCCTGCAGAAGGACTGGCTATGGTGCCCGAGACTGTCGGCAGCTTGACCGCAGTGACACCGATACGGAGCAACACAAGGTGCGTCCAAGCTGAGACACGTAGCGAGCCGAAACGATGAATCATCCATCATAATGCCTATGGTGGATGACGGGAGCGCCTGATGCCACAAGCCTGACTCCCATCCTCCCACAGCCAGCAGACGGGCACGCTGAACAGTACTAGGTTGCATTTACCAGGGTATTCCGTATAATACTGCAGAGCGGCACGTCCCACTATTTCTGGGAGGACGGATTGTAACTTTTAACCTACAAAGGTCAAAAGTTTAAAACGTCTGCCCTTTTCACATCTTGGTGTTTGATCTGGGAAAAAGTCCACAACACCCTAGCAAGGTTTCATTTTAACTTATAATGTAGCATTAACTATCAAATGAGCAGCTTCATTTCAAAAGGGCATATAACTATATATTAACTTATATTTTAAGCAAATTGAACAAAAAAATGTATTTGTAAGTCAGTGATGATGATACATTTGTAAGTCGGTATTACCAACTTCTAAGAATGGTTCTAATTATTGGGTTACTTATAAAATAAACTTCTGTTCAAACTTTACTTTAACACAGAATTAATTTCCCGCAATTCTCCTTAGCTGAACAAAAGGAACGGCTTGCCGTCACAACTGACAACTGATATCTATTATAACTTCACTAAGTATCGCGTTCCCTTCAATACCGGAGCGATTGCAAATTATGGCGAACAGCAAAGTTCTGAGATGCAGACGTGAAACTACGCAGGTATACGAGGTTGTAGTTCTACTTTATTATAGCTTACCTGGCTGATATTAAGTTACAACCACGATCTACATAGTCAAAGATGAACTTGTATCTATCATCTTTAGATAACTATCTTACTTAGTATTAAATATCTGGGAGTCTGGGTAAAAATAAGATACAGTGAGGTTCGTAACTAAATGATAACAGCCTCACGAGTCGATCAAAGGTTAAGCTACGCTTGGCGCGGTCGGTTCGTGGATGGGTGACCATGTATTACATATCGAGACCCCTCGGAAAGCACGTTAAGCAGTTGGTCCTGGCTGTCATTCGCAGATCTTTGCGCCATTTTCCAAGCGTTTAACGCATCGGTCAAACACAATACAAAATCGACCAGGGAGGAACATAAAATGTTCCTGGTTAATTTATCGGTACTGTGGACCTAGGATAGGAAGGCCTGTAAGCTTAGGTATACTTGAAATGTTGTGGACGCTGAGGCCCAGGCGAATGAGAAGTGTGGCTTGCTGCCACTTTCGGTCGTCCGGTGCCACATGTAGGATAGAAGTTTTTCTAATAATTTTAAGTCTACTATTTCTAAAAGTTGTGGATGCTTCCATGGCTGGGAGAAGCGAAGGCTATAATGTTAAATTTAGTCCAAAGCAACAGTAAGTATTGAATATGTGCGAAGGCCGAATGAATGTTAATTTTGAAAAGTCTGTCAAGACATTGAAATTATGTATTTTCTCCTCAATGAACGTTGGAAAGGTTTCGTCAATAATTGGGGACCCCAGGAGGTGAAGAGAGTTTATTTCCGTAATTTTGTTATTTGGTGCTATGGTAGGTACAGAACTGAATATTTCTTTAAAAAGTTAAATCTTTTTAAGACTGTGTCTTCATCAACCTTCTAGGGATCCGTCATCCAAATATGTATAATGAATGACAAAGTGTTGATTCAGTAAAATTTGAACATTCATTAATTATTATAACGTATACTTAATACAGAGTGGCAGGGCCATTGACGCGCAAACTGTTACCATGATAAATGATTTTATTCCTGTAGATAGGTTTGTACAAACACTTTTACACGGCAATCAAATTTTAAAAGCTAGATGAGGTCGGCGTTTCCTATCGGACTACTCTGAGAAGAAAGACCGAAACAAACTCAGAGGGCACAGTCTCTTTTAAAGTCCAGACATAATCTTGGTCAGATCATGTGAAGACCATGTAGATTAGTGTCTGAAATGATCATGATGACATGATCATTTTGATACATAATTCTGAAATCCCCTGCGTTGAAATTTTTCATCGGTTATTAAAAAAAAAATAGCCAATCCATACATTTTGACTACGTAGGTATTGCACTTTTCTATGAAAGAGCAATATTTTTTTTTTTGATAACCGACTCTATACTTCTTCGCTAGGGGTCTAGAATGATGTCCCTACCACCATGTCAATCAATATTATATATTTCCGTTTCCTTTTCCGCGATCTGACATGTACCTATTCATTGAGATCATAAAAGCAGTTTTGTTTTAACCGTTGCGTATACTTTATTTTTAAACATGGTCAAAGATTTCCTGTAAAGGCGTCCGGTAATTTGTTAGGTATATACCTACCTTTAGAGCATTTATGTACGCGGTCTTTTAATACATTTCGACTTTTCGAGCCTGCATTGAATGTGAATCTGTAAATTCTAATGTAATTGTGTTTTGTCTTATTTTTCTAGTATGTTTATTGAATGTACCTACCTAATTGCTAATTATGATCACTTGTGATTGAAATAAATGAATTATTATTATTATTGCGGTAAACAGAGCTCATTTATATCTAATAGCTACATTTCGTTTGCTTAGATCGTTGTGTTTAATAAAATATTTTGGATGTTGTTGTACAAATTGGCATAATTCGCTCAATTACAATTTTAATTAAATGATAACGGCAGAATAGTGTACTTTTTAAACAAGGGCTTACAGCAATCCGTAATACCAGGCTCCACAGATGGCACGCACACATTTTGTTTTGCACTGTAAACGCTTTTATAATATTCAATACGCAATAAGAGGCCATAAACGAGTACGGACGAAAAGTATTCGTGGAATGCACAAAGAGCAGCTTCTTTTGATATATTTTTATTGCGTAGACAAATCGGTCGAGTTTATCAAAAACGTAATGGACGTGTTTTCCAGTCGCAATTCTGATTCAACCACCCAGAAATTTTGTAGGTAGGTACTTGCAACTTGTTCAATGATCAATGATAGTATCAACGAACATATTTAAAACTTAACGTCAATGGCTTTCTTTTATGCGTTTGGGATTCGTTCATTTTACGAGTCCTACCTACCTACTTCAAGTACCTAACTAAGCAATGATTAACCCCAAAAAAAATCATCAAATCATGTTTTTGCGGCGTTTCTCTATCTAATTTTATTAAACCCCAGGGTTTAATAAAATTAGATAGAGAAACGCCGATATCCAGATATCTATCGAAGTTTTAAAAAAACACAAAGGCGATAGATATTGTGTTTGTGTCATATGGTGAAGCAACGTGGTTGTTTTGAGCGTCTTTTACCTGTTCATAATCGGTTACCAGTACAGCAGTTGATTATCTACGATCTTTATTCGTTCTTTGTTTACAAGTGTGGGCGTTACCCGGTGGGAGGAGCCAACCGGGTTTAACCTGCAAAGCTCCTCCTTGTAGGATAATGTTGAAAAAAAAATGACGTTGCTATTGTCGTCTTTGTCCAAATCCACCCTGCGAACGCCCTTATACTATTCACCCCTACACCCCTTGGCTCCAGTTCCCACCCGGACTATAAATCTTAAGTGTTCTCAGCCCGGGTTGGTTCTTTGGGCACACAGGATAAATGGGAAACTAAACCTTGTGAAACGCGAAATGGCGTTGTACTGACGATGTGCGGAAGTTACTTCACAGTGCGATTTACGCACACAATAATAAAAATACTTTATTTTCAACAAACAAATTATTTTCGTCACGTCTGCAGCAACACAGTGTTCAAAGATTCGATTCATGAAGATATAAAAGTAATGAGCTTTAGGACGCAGTCGTACGTAATTAGGTAGCTACATGGAAAGCCACACAAAAACAAGGCTACGGTTGAAAAATAAAATAAGCATATCTACTATTTATAATAAATTCCGCCGAAACGGATGAAACGGGAGTACCTACTGCACTTTTTAGTGTGCCCATCGGACAAGTCTCGATAATAATATATAAATATCGAACAAAAAAGTCACTCTACATTTGCTCGGGAGCTCAATTCTATAAATAGATATAGGTACCTGCTGCAGGTGTAATATGCGACCTACCTCCTGCCTTTGCATTAAATTAAATTTCATGAATAAGGGAAAATCATGCGGTCTTAATTAGAAATTTACAACCGGCATGGGTACACATCATCCTACAGCACTAAACAAAATAAACGACAGGGGTATGAACTCAGATCATATTAACACGGGGTATGATGGACATATCCCTGTCGTTTATTTCGTTCTATGCCGACATAAGTGGGATATATTTTTTCGGAAATATAAGAATGGTCTCCTATTGACACGAAAATACTTAAGTGTTTAAAAGTAAAGGCCATACAAACAGACTTACCAACACATCTCGTCTTCCTGAGGTCCACCGTGCACACGGTAGGTTCCTTGGTAGTGTAGTAGACCATCACTCGCCGGATCAGCATCACCCAAGCACCGCGCCACTCGCCTGTCACCCCCTCCTGGTACACAGATTGAAGATATAGACCTCTAGGTAGATAGTCAAATAAAAATATAAAAGATCGGTAATTTGTTGGTGGCTATTGTCACAAAATGTTTCTTTCAAAAAAGTTTGTTGCGAAGTTATTTAAGTACCTACCAAATAAGGAAACCTATGTGTACAAAGTGAATATAACGCGAGCAAGTATAGTCGCCGACACGTAACTTGGGAAGAGTCGTTAGATGCGTTTTTCCTTTATTTAACTTTCTTCTAAACAGACAAGTTTAAAAATCCATGTAATAATGACAAGCACTAGGGGAGGTCAGCTCAAAACGGCCATAGGAGGCAAAGCGGCCACGCATAATTTTTCGGTTATTTGAATTGATAGCGCGGCGTGGCCGTTCTGTCCACATAAACAATCTCCCGCCCCGTGCCGTTCAGGCATTCGGTAGCAGTGGGACCAAGCGCGTAGCTGCAGTGACGAAATATATTTATTTGCGTGTTTTGTTAAAAAAATGCAAGGTAAGTTCAATCTGCTTTGGTCAAACCTCTTTATATTTCAATGCTTTTATTGAACGTGTACTGTTACTTATCTATTTGGCTTTGTTTGTGTTCTATTCTGTCAGAAATATAATAAATAATGTGAGAGCAGTTCATTATTAAAACAAAATGGCCGAAAAAGGCAAAGCGGCTCGGGCAAAGCGGCCAACTGACCGCTTTGCCCTTTGTAAAATTATTATGATTCGATAGATAATGCTTCATTAGTTTGTTTAGATGCTTGAGTTGATGCTGACAAAGAGAAAACAGTGATGATGAACTTAAAAAAGAGCTAAAACTCGTGCGAATACTATGTGAAAAAAGACTGTAACTAGGGATGATACTGAAAAGCACAAGGACAATGTCACAACCCAACATTATTTTTGCTTGATTTGCAGGGAGCCATACAAAGATCCACCCGTAGAGGACTGGATTCGCTGTGGTGACTGCCAGATAAGGGCTCATGAAGCGTGTACGACATACTCCGGAATTGGAGCTTACTACTGTGATAAGTAGTGATAACTGTCAAGAAATCTGATCTGATATTTTTTTATTTTATTTTACTTGTTTTATAAGACAGTCTTTAAATTTTACAGCCTTCATTTTCATAGAAGATGACAACTGATGTTGATTGCTGTTGAAATAATTAAGTAAGACTTACTGCTGATAAATAAAAATTTAAAATATTGTCAAAACTAAAGTTTTGAACTAAATATAACAATCTATTTAAGTTAAATTACCTACCCTCAAGACTGATTGTGATTAAAATAAAGTATAAAATGCCGATTATTTTACATAAATTATTTATAATAGGTATTTTTGGTATTTTTATTTTGTCGAGCACGATACTTTTCAACATAAAACAAATACATTTCTTGTGTACTTTTGGGGTGGCCATGTTGCCTCTACCCCCATGGCCGCTTTGGGCTACCACTCGGGCAAAGCGGTTTTTTGACAAGTTTTCGAAGTTTACAAATCACATGGTTATTATTAAATTTGCGCGAATTCTTATTTCTCATTTATAAAATTTTATAAATTCTCTGCCTATTAGTATAAAATTCACTTCAAAAGTCTATCGTTTAATAAGTTTTTTTTTTTTAGCATGGCCGCTTTGAGCTGACCTCCCTTACGCCAAAACCTAGCCAAGTTATGTGCCGGCGAAAAGACTTAAACTGAAGATCCGTGTCTATATTTATTATAATCTATAACAACGATTGCTATGCAGCCTTGCCATGAGCACAGCTAATGAATGACTCAAGGTGAGTCTTTATAACTAGTCAAGCATTGATTTAATCTCAAGTTCTCGAGTACGGCACGCTTTAGATGCCCTTCTGACCTAAGACACAAATAAGAAACGTACGCACGAAACTTAAGCCTAGGCCTAGGGATGAAGCCGCTTTGAAACAATATGTAACCACGCTGTCACTTAAAGCTAACAATTTAACAATAACAGTTCATTTTATTGCGCAGCTTTGCTTGAAATATACACTGATACCAATAATTAATCTAAAAATAAATCTCTAGATAGATTGCGAAAGCAGCTGTCGTACCTACCTATACATCGTTTAATGAGAAAACACCAAAATTAAACTAAACTCGTAAGCACGATTTTTCCATCAGAGCAATACAGAATAATTAAGAAAAACGTTGATAAAACGGCGGCCGAACTACTAAACTTTTCAAATAAAACGCGTGTTAGGTAAAGCTGTCAAGACTATTAACGGAGCATAAGAACAATGGGCATAATACAAGCATATTCCCGATCGGATGCACTAAACAAACTAAATGAATCGCATGAAAAGGTAAAAATGCCTTTTTAGTAAATCTTTGAAAAGTTAGAGAGTGCAAAAGAATATGCTGTGAAAAATCGAATCTTTTAACGAATGGCGACACTGATAAAGAATAATGTTTAATTAGCTAACTACTTAGATACTTACAATCAAAATTAAGTACCTACAGCAAGTTTAAAATACCATAAACAGGGAACTGAAGAAGACTTTAAAAATGTATATAGTCACGAAAGGTATAATATTTCTCAATGTAAACTTTGCTAAGTGGAAGCTATCATGGCCATTCGAGACGTGCAGATTCGAGGCAATTGAAAACAAAATATACAGCAAATTTTAATAGAAAGGCTGACATTAGCGACGGCAGTCACAACAAATCAATAGTTTCGCTCCTTGTACAAAGAAATAATGTAATAATATATTTTTTCTGTCGCTAAGCAAAAAAACGTTCAGTGGCTTTCAGAAAACAAAGTTCAGTCGCTTTATATTCATAAACATACTTTATATAGATAAGTCTAGAAAAGAAAAGAAAAGGAAAAAAAGAAAGAAAGAAAAGATAGGGGGAGAAATCTTAAAGCTTTATATATTTTTGTACCTAGGTATATGTGTTTTTAATTTTAGCATTATGTATTTACTTAAGTATATGTTATTTTGTTTGCATTATATGTAGGTACCTATAGGTATTAAATATTCTAGTTTAGGACGTTACAAAGCCAAATACTTCTTGTTCTCACACACTATTGTCTACATTTCTTTTTCATTTCGCCTTTCGCAGGTCTGCTGGAAGAAATGTCTTAAGAAATAAACACTACCTTTGTACTCAATACTAGTATGTCGTATCTGTATCTAATTATATTTTGTTGTTGTAGTGTTTTTATTTATGAATAATAAAATAGATACGTCTGGTTCTTATGAATTTTTCTACCAGGTTTTTCCAACAGTTATGAAAATAGATGTGTTTCCTAGAACACGCAACAACAACATCAGCCTTAGAAGTTTCTAGAAAAGCTTAGTTTACAATAGTTATTTTTTATTCTAAGGCAAAACAAAATCGCAATCGCTTTGCAAAGCAGAAAATATTTATTTAAAGTAGTTTGATATTTTTATTTACCTACGTAGGTTTTTTTTTTACTAAATAGGTAGGTACCTACTTGAAGGCAAGGCACAGCACACGCAATCGCTAAAGCTTCGATTTTCACAGCAGCAATAATAATGATAATAACATGAGTATTGATAAGAATCTCGTGAAAGCTGAGAAAGATGTGGGACGTGGACTCTGCAATTATCGTATCGATAATCGTTACAGTAAATGGCCTATTAGCGCAGACCCTAGACCAATACCTCAGGAGGCTCTCATTGCGCGTCAACGGGTTGATTCAGAAAGCAGTACCTACTCCTGGACACGGCACGCATAGTGAAGAGGTTCGTCTCTCTAGAGCCCTGACCACCGGCAGCTTGGACCCTGTTTCCCTGTTTCTAATGCCGACGAGCCAGTATTTTTTATATTTTTAAATGTTTTTTGTTAAATATTTAAAATGTAATTGAGATATAAGTATCTAAATGTAATAAAGGAAATAATATGAAAAAATTTGAAAGACGATTTCTTTCTTTTTCTTGTTATAGAAAAAGAAAGATCTCTCTTTCAATTTGTTTCAAAACTAACAACTAAAGTGGTCTGAACGTCTCCTGTTTAATTTATTTATCCTCCTACTGAAATGCCATACATCAATTACACCGACAGAGCAAAATTACAAACTGTGTGCGGTGGACATCGAACGGGCGGCGATGGATCACGCACGCTCACGCAGCGTCAAGATACTTCTCCGTAGTTCTATAAGTCCATCCATGTTGCGAACATTCTTTACGAATTTATTTGAGAACCAATGAAATTAAAAAAAAAATACCTACACAAAATTTAAAAAAACTGAAAATCTTTATGTGTCGCCCCCTATCTGACAGATGACGCTGAACCTAAACCATGAAATTCGAATCCAAATGACAGTTGACTAGACTTTTTCGCAAAAGTATACATATATATACCTTCTTATGGTGTCAATTGTATGATCATGATTACCTGTTCCATCCGAGTGTAAATTACGTTCAAAATGTCCTGTTGTTTTTCAGGGCTGTATTACGTAAGTAGGTACTGAAGACTATCTAAATATACCGCTGTAGGCATTTGAAGACTGGGGGAATCGTAGGGTTCGTGTCTTTCTTACCTTTGACAGAGTAAATACCTGACTTTAACCTTTTGACCGCCACGTCAAAAAAGAAAAGCGTGTCCTCGGCGCCAAGAATGAATTCATCCTTTAATACCTACAAAATAGTAGCGAGTTCGAAATTATATCGATAAAGCACTAACTATTTATTTTTTAACCTACAGTATGGTTTTAATAAAAATACTATACCGGAAAAATAAAATACAGGAGTTTTATTTCATCCCGCTTTGTCCTTTGGGACAGAAATCATAATGATATGTGTCACAGATTCGGCGTTGAATCCACAATTCAAAACAAAAATCGATAAAACCCAGTCAATACCATCACAGCACTATGTTCAATCTTGACGTACTTTCTTGTCATCGTCTATGATGACAGTGGCGTAGCTGACACGGCTTTTTTAATTTGCTCGCCTCTGCACTAGAGGTGCGCAACCGATATTTATAAATAATATCGAAATAATAATAGGTACCTATTTAGTTCTAATAGTTTCGTATTTTTCGTTAGTTTCGTTTCACTGATATTCTGTTTCATATTGTGGAAAAACTTTTGTAAATATGAGAAATTTGATTGCAATATTATTATTTGATAAATAATGCAATAAATAAAATGAGACATGAACCATCGGTTTTTTGTAATTGTATTTTTTATCACAAAATAATTTATAACAGGTAAATATCTATTAAACGGGTTTGAATTTTTTGGCCTAAAGCGCATACGATCTTTAGTAGAGCTAGAAGGTTAAGGTATACCTAGGTATACCTAGGGTAGGACGTATATACCTAGCTACAGAATTAAAATCATCAATAAAACCCTCCAAGTTCATAAAGGTCGAGCAATGACTTTAAAGGTCAAAGTCATTCCTCGACCTTTACCTTTACTTTGATAGCTCATATCTCGGAAACGTGACACTTTAGAACTTTTTGTCTCACACACAACTTATTTGTATTGATTCCAGCTATCGATTAATATAGGTCTTATACGTGGGCGCTACATTGAAAAAAAAAATTTAATGGCGGAAATTCACTTCACTTCACTACTCATATTATAGTCATCCATTATTAATAATATTTAATAACAGTAAACGAACTACTCTATTCAAAAAAATTCCGCGTATAACGCCATGGGACTGTCAAGCATAGACGACTGTGGCGTTCCCGGCACAGACAATACAACAGTGTGATAGAGATTGGCATTACAGTCATTAAGATTAATCGATAATCAACTAACACTCGACTTATAGAGAGTGCATAGTTCAGTATTATAAAATTTTCTTGATTTCTCGAACGTAAAAGTTCAGTATGAAATGTTTTATTTATTTACTAGTGCAGAATTCAGAGTAAATTAAATATAACGTAAGTTGCCGTCGAGGTCGATATTCGTGTTATATTGACTACTACCTGCATCACTACGTGTCCTGTTACGGTGACTGTGTTGCGAGGACACTATGTTTTTCGAACTTTATGACTGGTTTTCGTTTTTGTCATTATACGTTACCAAAAATGAAATCTAACGAAAGCAGTTCACTTCAAATAAATTACGAAGAGTCAAGGTACCTAATTAACAAAGGAAATTAACAAAAAAATGCTGTTTTATGACATTTATTTACGTATAAAATTCGGTCACGCTGCGCTGTCGCGACCGTGGCGTGCTGGGCACATTTTGGTTCGTCGTCTATACACGACTGTGGCGGTCAAAAGGTTAAAAAAATTACAGTTGGTGAACAAATTACTACTTACAACTTAGACATGTGCCAGGTATGGTATTAGGTAGTAAAAAAGACAGCTGCAAGCCTTAGCCGCAAGTTATGTTTTCAATGACATCTCAGTGACCAACTAATTATGTGTTGCTGCAGTTTGCGATAGAACGTTCCGTGGTTCGAAAAAACCGTAATATCTGGCGGAACGTTATTACGATTACAGATATTACGGTTTTCCACAACTAAGGTAAACGCTAATTGGGTATCGAACTCTTTTGGAACTCAGTTACACATGGGAAAAGTTTTTTCTACTTGTTGGCTTGTTTGTCAGACAACAACATTACATAAAAGCGTAATCAAAACCAGGGAGTGCGAAGTGCGAATCCTAATCCTAAGGAGGTGTTAACTAAATAAGAACTCGCTAAAAGCACACGAACGCGTCGTCGCATATCCGCTGAAACTCTCTTTCGTACAATGAAAGTATTAACTAATCAGTGACCCTTTAGACCATTTCCCTATCAGAGTTTAATGATTTAGATCAGTGAAGGGTGCAATAGTAACAATGTTACCATTTTGTTTATTTTTTACCAAAACGAACATTAAAGGAAATTGTTCTACAAGAGTCGCGCCGCAGCCGCCGGCGCCGCGCCGCCGCGCCTGTCTGCAAGTGAGAGACTTAAGAAATCATATTGTTCTGAAATGATAGTGGTCAAACGCTAGCCTTAATAATGTCACGTAGATCCTAACGCCATCTGTTAGCGAATAGAAGAACTATACGTTAGACGCTAACGCCATCTGTTATCAAATAGCCGAATTACACTGGACCGTTCCCGTAAGTACTAGAATGTTCTGGTATTATGCTAGAACATTCTAGTAACTTACACTCGTCATATAAATAAGGGGTTGACAGCGTTGTAGTTCAGTTCAGCTTAGAATGCGAAACAGTGAAGAACAGCTAACAACAGTGAAAGCGGACTAATAGTGAACTACAAGTGATTGTGTTTAAAGTTTCTGATTACTGTATTTGTGATTTTTAATTATAGTGTGTTTTTCGTGTAAATTGGTATAAATTTATTTATCCCGAACCCCAGCTCGTAACATTTGGTGTCAGAAGTAAGGGATAAATTATGCCAGTTTTTCCGAAGGACGACACGGAGGGTATCCGTACCCGGAGTCAGCGCCAGCAGGAGGTGGACCAGAGGCGGTTTGAAGGTTCGCCCATACAGACACCTGGTGGTAATCAGCCGACGACGGTGCCAATCTCCGAAGTACCATCTGGAGTTCCTACAGTATCACCAGCCATGGATCTTTCCGCTCTGATCGTGATGCTGCAGGAACAGGCCCGCCGACAGGAGGAACAGGCCCGCCGACAGGAGGAACAGGCCCGCCGGCTGGAGGAACAGCTTCAGCGTGACAAGGAGGAACAGGCCCGCCGACAAGAAGAACAGGCCCGCCGGCTGGAGGAACAGCTTCAGCGTGACAAGGAGGAACAGGCCCGCCGACAAGAAGAACAGGCCCGCCGGCTGGAGGAACAGCTTCAGCGTGACAAAGAGGAACAGGCCCGCCGACAAGAGGAACAGGCCCACCGACAAGAAGAGCAGATCCTCCTCATTAAAGATTTACGCGCGACGTTTGGCAAGGACATCACAGCCGTGAAGGAGAAGGTTCAGCTGCACGAAAATCGTATCTCCGAGGCCGAAATCCAGATCGCTGACATGAGAAAAGCGTTGGGGAACCTGAAAGCTGGAGACGGGACTGCGACTTCTGTAGTTGCTGCACCTTCGGTGCGTGGGTTTAAAGTGCCACCCTTCGATGGAACATCTTCGTGGTCGGCATACAAAATCCAGTTTGAAGCTGTCAAGGAAGCAAATGGGTGGACAAAAGGGCAGGCCATGACCGCACTTACTTTGGGCCTTCGCGACCAGGCCTTAACCATATTGGAAGCTCTCGGTAAGAATGTGACTTACGAGCAGCTGCTTGAGGCGTTAGAAGCCAGATACGGTGACGCACACTTGGAACACGTATTTCGAGCCCAGTTAAAAGATCGTGTGCAACGCAGTGGTGAAAACCTGCAGCAGTGGGCCCTGGAAATTGAAAAGCTGGTTCGAAAGGCGTACCAGTCTGCGCCTGCACCCATCGAAGGGATTCTGGTTCAAGCATTCATCGATGGTATACGGGACCTGGAAGTTAGAGCTGCTGTTAGACTTGGGCACCATGAGACGCTGAAGGACGCCTTGGCCCATGCATTGGAGGTGGAGGCAGTAAGGCACGATCATCGAGCCCACCGCATCAGGGAGGTTGCGGAGTTACCAGGACGTGACCGCACTAGGTACAGCCCTAGATGCTACACTTGTGGAGAAAAGGGCCACCTCAAGTCGAGTTGCCCGAAGCGAAGCACTGTCCGCGAAGATCACACCCAGGAAAGAAGGGCGGCTGATATCACCGCCCAGCAGCAGGGAAACGAGTAAACGCCAGGACTGTGGGGCGGGTGCTGGCTGGTGTTAAAAGAGCCCCAAGGATTTCGATCTCACAAGCCCATGATGGGAACAGCCTTATCATCAAAGGTGAAGTGAATGGAAGACCATGTAAGCTGACATTGGATACTGGAGCTTCTCGCACGGTTGTCAGTTCCCAACTAGCGAATCATTTTCTTGGGGACTTCTTCGGTAAGCATGACCGCGTAAATTTAGTAACAGCTACCGGTCAGCACATACCCGTCCGAGGAGAGAAAGAGGTGGAGTTAAAACTGGGTAACACAATTTACCGGCATAAGGTCATCATGGCTGACATAGTAGATGACTGCATCCTAGGTTTGGACTTCATGCGACAGCACTGTTGTGAGATCGACGTGAATCAAGGAGTCTTGAAATGTGGTTCAGAAGAAGTGTTCATGGAAGGTGCACCATCGGGCGAAGTGTACTGTTTAAAGAGGATTGATCTTCCTCCCCGGTCGGAAACAATAGTTCCAGTTATTCTTCCACATAATTCTGGACAGAAAAATCGATGTATTCTCATTGAAAGATTGGACGAAAACCTTCCATGGAAGATGGCGCGGACCTTGGTTAGGGCAATCAACGTTGCAGCCGTACGCATACTGAACCCAAGTGAAAGGGAACAAGTAATCAAGAAGTGTGAAGAAGTGGCTTGGTTGCGTAAATGCCAACATCAGCCTTCTCGGAATAATGTCCGAAGTGCAAGATTTGACATGTCAAATCTTTTGGAAGACTGTCGCAAAGATTTATCGGATGGAGAAATGGAGAAGGCTAAGAAGATGCTACTTCAGTACGCCGACATTTTCTCTGCAAATGATGCTGACATAGGGAAGACTGGATTGGTTCAGCACAGAATTAATACGGGAAACGAGTTACCAATTCGTCAGCGACCAAGAAGAATACCAGTGGCAAGAGAAAAGGAAATGGATAAGATGATTGAAGACATGGTAAAGGATGGAGTTATAGAGCCTTCATCTAGTCCATGGTGTTCTCCTGTGGTCCTGGTGAAAAAGAAGGATGGCAGCATGCGGTTTTGTGTGGACTATCGTCGACTGAATGACGTTACAAACAAAGACAGCTATCCACTACCCAGGATCGACGACACATTGGACACGCTGTCAGGAATGAAGTGGTTTACCACGTTAGACCTAAAAAGTGGCTACTGGCAAGTGGAGATAGATCCTAAGGACAAGGAAAAAACCGCATTCTCTACGGGAAAGGGACTATGGCAATTTAACGTCATGCCATTTGGATTGTGCAATGCTCCTGCAACTTTCGAAAGGCTTATGGAGCTAGTACTCACCGGATTAATTGGAGACGCTTGCCTTGTCTATTTAGATGACATCGTCATCGTAGGCCGCACATTCGAAGACCACCTCCAAAACTTGGGACGTGTACTGTCAAAAATCCGAGGAGCCAATCTTAAGTTAAGTCCGAAAAAGTGCTCATTCTTCAAGAAGCAAGTAAGCTTTTTGGGACACGTGGTCTCGGAAGAGGGAGTACAAACTGATCCAGAGAAAATCGTCGCCGTCAAGGATTGGCCAGTTCCGAAAGACAAGACGCAAGTCAGAGCATTTCTGGGTTTGTGCTCGTACTATCGACGGTTTGTCAAGAATTTTGCTGATATTGCCAAACCTCTACACAAGCTTACTGAAGAGAAGAGACAGTTCTGTTGGGATGAGATCTGTGACATGGCTTTCCAGGACTTAAAGAAACGTTTGTGCAATACCCCAATTTTGGGCTACCCTGACTCAGAAAATGAATTCATAGTTGACACGGACGCTAGTAATACTGGAATTGGCGGTGTGTTATCCCAACGGAAAGGAGATCATGAAGTTGTGATAGCTTATTTCAGCAAATCTTTATCAAAACCAGAGAGAAATTATTGCGTCACGAGGCGCGAGCTACTTGCTGTAGTGAAGACATTACAGCATTTCAGCAAGTACTTGTTGGGACGTAAATTCCACCTGCGAACTGACCATGCTGCATTGAAGTGGTTGTTGCAGTTTAAGAATCCAGAAGGACAAGTAGCGAGATGGATTGAATTGCTACAAGAATTCGACTTGCGAAGTCGAATTCTTGTTCATTGGACATCGCAGTGGGAAATCCCACGGTAACGCGGACGCTTTATCAAGAAGGCCTTGTCCTGAAGACTGCAAGCATTGTATCAGACAAGAAGCTAAGGAAGCGGTACCTGTCAGGATGGTAAGAACGGACCTTAGCGACGAATGGAAGAAAACTCTACAGCATGCTCAGCGAAGCGATACAGATATCAAGCCAATTCTCGAGTGGATTGAAGCTAATGCTCCTAAACCGAAATGGTGTGATGTTGCAACGATGAGTACAACCACAAAGAGTTATTGGGCACAGTGGGAGAGCATGGTAATCCAGGACGGTGTCTTGTGCCGCAAATGGGAAAATGCTCGAGGGGACAGCTGCCACCTGCAAATGATCGTACCTAAAGCAAAGGTACCAGAGGTTCTACAGCTCTACCACAATGGATGTTCAGGAGGTCATATGGGAGTAAAAAGGACTCTATTGAAGATCAGAGACCGGTTCTACTGGATCCATTGTCGAGAGGATGTTGAGGATTGGTGTCGCAAATGCACTAGTTGTGCTGCGGTAAAAGGACCTCACACACGCAGCAGGGGTGCATTGAAAGTGTACAACGTAGGAGCCCCCTGGGAACGGATAGCACTAGACGTCGCTGGCCCTTTCCCTGAAAGTGAAAGTGGAAACAAATATTTCATGGTTGTCATGGATTACTTCACTAAGTGGCCGGAAGTCTTCGCCATTCCTAATCAAGAAGCTACGACAGTTGCTGATAAATTAGTCCACGAAGTCTTTTGTCGGTTTGGGGTACCTTTAGAAATCCACAGCGATCAAGGACGAAATTTCGAGTCTCAAGTGTTTCAGGAAACATGTCGGGTGATGGGTACTCACAAAACCAGAACTACTTCATACCACCCACAATCTGATGGAATGGTGGAAAGATTTAATCAGACGTTGGAAAGATATCTGGCAAAAGTTGTAGCAAGCAGACAAAAGGATTGGGACAAGCACATACAACCGTTTCTCCTGTCATACCGAAGTGCAGTTCACGAGAGTACGACTGTGACACCAGCCTTCGCTAACTTCGGAAGGGAGTTAAGGCTACCAGCAGATTTAATTACCGGCATCCCCCCTGATACTCCACGCAGTTTAACAGATTATGCGAATGACCTGCGCAACAAGATGAATGACGTATATGAGCATGTCAGACAATCAGGCCAACAGATGTCCGAGAAAATGAAAACTCGTTATGACCGGAAGATGAACAATAGTGGTTTCGACGAAGGTTCGCTAGTATGGTTGCATAACCCAGCCCGCAGCAAAGGGAAGTCCCCTAAGCTACAGGCAAAATGGGACGGACCGTACAGAATCGTGACCAAGATCAACGATGTCACCTACCGAATTCAAAGGAATACGCGAACTACTCCTAAAATTGTTCATGTCGATCGATTGGCACGATATTACGGGAATAATGATGCTCGGGACGAGCATGTCTTAGGAGAGGGCAGTGTCACGTAGATCCTAACGCCATCTGTTAGCGAATAGAAGAACTATACGTTAGACGCTAACGCCATCTGTTATCAAATAGCCGAATTACACTGGACCGTTCCCGTAAGTACTAGAATGTTCTGGTATTATGCTAGAACATTCTAGTAACTTACACTCGTCATATAAATAAGGGGTTGACAGCGTTGTAGTTCAGTTCAGCTTAGAATGCGAAACAGTGAAGAACAGCTAACAACAGTGAAAGCGGACTAATAGTGAACTACAAGTGATTGTGTTTAAAGTTTCTGATTACTGTATTTGTGATTTTTAATTATAGTGTGTTTTTCGTGTAAATTGGTATAAATTTATTTATCCCGAACCCCAGCTCGTAACAATAATATAAATGTAAAAGTTTGTATGTTTGTGACTCAATCACGCAAAAACAGCTGTACGGATTTGGATGTTATTTTGTATACAAATAGTTAATGACCTGGATTAACACATGGGATACTTTTAATCGCGGTGGTAGGTTCCCGTAGGATAATTTCCGACATCTACACGTTATGAAGGCCATATTTTTACCGGAACAGCTGAAGGAGAAAGCGTGTTGATTCCCCGAATCCCAATTATCCCAAATAATTTGCGATAACAATTTAAGAGGCTGCAATTTCCCCTAAAGTTGGCATTTACAATGACCATTAATGAGGCCAAACGCAGAAAGTGGCAGGAATTAATTTTGGCACAACTTGCTTCTCAACTTTATGAGCTTGGCAACTTTATGTCGGCTGCTCAAGAGTATCGGGTGCCCAAAACTTACACGCCTAAGTAGTGGTGGAAAATAATTAATCGTACATTGTGCTTTATCGAAATATAATATATTTCGACAAACCATATTGTAAAAATATAATATTATCCTATTTTTATATAATATTTTTATTATAATATTTAATTTTTAATAAATATTATAATTTTAATTATAATACTTAAATACATTAACAATACAGTATCGACCCAGAATTTTCAAATTGTTCCAATCTCTCAAGGACTCCACGAGACAGGCTCGACCTAGTGTGGAGTCCACTAGCCAAAATATAAAAATTATGTTTCTCTTATAACATTAATTTTAGGAGTAGTTCATTTGTACTTTAGTTATAAGGAAATGTAAGAACTTAAGCTGGTTAATAAACGATTTATTATTATTATTTATTATAATAGATTCTTAGTTAATTTATTATAAGAATAGACAAGTTGTAACAGAATAAACGCAAGTCCTGAAAGTATTATACTCATAATAAATACTCATAATTGACTACTGAATCGATTTCAGTACCTAACTATTCATATAGGTATTTTTTCAAATTGTATGTATTTTGCATTACTGACCGCTTATTGAGCCAAAGAAAATTAAATCTTATTTCAAGGCAATAAGACTCAATTTTAAATGCATAAAGTAATGATAGGGTCAACACGATTTTGTTAATAGCAATAGTTAGCTTTAAAAATAAATTGTTTTGGTGATTGTATTATGCTTTTAACTCGATACTCTAATTGGGGTGTATGAGGTCTTGCGTTAATTACCTATGTTATATGTTGTATAAGTACCTACATAGAATAATAAATACATATTTGTATCCTTTTTAATAAGTAGATAACTTTACTCAAAATATGTGCGTCGATATAAAACAATATTATTACTGAAGTGCATAAAATCAAATAGTAATTGTAAAAAATCGCAATTAAATTAATTAAAGTCTTCATCTCAGTTCTTCAACATCATTGACGCCTTTCAATTCATTAAAATTAAAATCAATTTATCAGTTCATCGGTAGGTTAAAGATAAGTACCCATTACCAGTGATCGACGACCATACTGACAAGTTGAGCCAAGCAAGGGTATTCAGTACATTAGTTCTGTTTTTACATATTGAAGAAAACTCAATCAAATATACGCCCTTTGTGAAAAGTAGCCCCTAATTCCTGCGGGCACCTTTTGGACTCTCTATATGTCCCAAATACTTTACAAGACATATCAACATAATATTTAACAACTTCATTAAAAGAGGAATCCTACTAAATAAATATTATAGGTATATTAGTTATTTGATAAGATCTGTTACTCTACCTAAAACCTACTGTTCTTACCAACATGCAAACTGAAAGTCAATGGTAACAGACACAACGCTATGAATGCCGTTGCGACAGCCACGGGTACGACTAAGCAATGATGCAGCTCTCTTTCTGAGGATGGCATGAATGCCTTCAATGCGAGTGTCGACAAACATGCCCGACGCGCTGCAGTGCCTCGGCAGCCGCATCAGCATCCTAAAAGCATCGCTAAACTTTGATTGCCATATTTAATATCTACAGATAAATTACTCACACATTTTTAATTTCTCTCTGACCCAATTCTGAAGTCCACGCAGACGAAGTCTTGGGCAGAATCTTATTTTATAAATGCAAAATTAGCGGTTACCCTTTCACGCCTTCACGGCTGAACGGATTTGAATGAAAAGGATAGACCGTCACCTGGGTTAGGAATTAGGATACTTTTTTATTCCGGTAGTACGTTCCCGTAAAAACTATATTTGCATTGTATAAATTCAATCTCTTAGTATTGTACTATTGCATAGCACATTTGTGTGAGCACTATGTATCTACTATAAAGCATAGGTACTGGGCTCGTCTATCACTGACTTGAATGTGCCCTGGCGGCTGAGAGTATGTCATGCTCACTCAAATGTGTCGCTGGTGATGACGTGTGTATTGGATCATTGAGTTCTCTTCAAAATGGTTGAGCTGAATGGTGCAGATACATACGGGATGTTCGTGAACGGGCCGTCAGTAGGCACTGGTCATCTCTTACCTGCCACGGCTTATTTTAATTCATGTTTTGTTATTTATTTTATTTACGGAGGCTTTGTACGTGCACGTCTTTCTACATCGTCCTCACAAGTATAATTTCAATATGAACACACTTTTTTGTAACAATATTTTAATTTAAAAGAATGGAGATCATGCAATGGGGTTTTTTGCCCGTTCTTCTCCATAGGTAGTAGGTACCTACTACGCTTTGGAATAGGCAACTAGCTTCATCTTTCTGACTGACCAACCCCTTGACAATTCGAAGGTGCCTGTAATTGGTTTATTAGAAATAAAAGCTTTGAGTTTTGAGTGTTTTGAGTTCCGTGAAACAGTTTCCGACATCCACGCGGGCGAAGCCGCAAGCTCATCTATAATAATAATCAAACATACTCCAAACAGGAACCACTTCCATAAGTGCTTCCATTAACCTGATTTGTGCGAGCAAACCGCAATCAATACTAAGTTTATTTTTAGCAAATATTACAAGGTAAAAGCAACTGCACAATTCATTATATCTATATTTGAATGAAGTTCCTTATTTCGAAAGCAGTGGTGGCCCAGCGGTAACGGCCGCGACTTACGAGTTGCAGGTCGTAGGTTCGAACGCCGACCGGCGGCGGCGCTTTACTTTGTGTAAATTATTTCATCACTCATTACTCTCAAAAACGGTGAAGGAAAACATCGTGAGGAAGCCGGCATGTCCTAGAACCAAAAAAATCAAACACATGTGACATCTACCAACTCGCATTGGGCCCGCGTGGTGGATTACGGCCCACTCCCTCTCACCGAGAGGAGGCCTGTGTCCCAGCAGTGGGAACATTATAGGCTGATCATGTCCTTATTTCTGCCTAGAATTGCAACACGTTTTAGTAGCCAGAAAAATAATGCGAGGGGAACATATTGAAAGGGAAGCGTCCTGGTGCTTATAATTATAAAGCACGTGCAATCCTGTCAATATCAATATGCAACACTGGAATGAAATTTCATTAGTTCTCCCTCCCGATACAGAGTCTGCCCTATATTAATAGGTACGGGAATATTGGGGGGTAAATTAGACCCGTAACAGTACCTACAAATCTAACAAATTGATACGTACAATAAACCAGTGAATATTGTATAGGAGTGGGGTAGGTAATCATTGCTGGGGTCCGTTTACCATGCCTGAATAATTTTGAAACGAATAATGAGTCAAAATGGACGCCTAACTTAGTACCAGTACCTTTATACAGGACAAAAAGACCCCGATGAGTCGGTTCAAAGAAAATAATTGACGAAAATGTAGTACCTACCTACCCGAAATTCTTTTCATAAAATCTAGAGCTAAGTACATAAAAAAAGCGACCGAGTGCGAGTCAGACTCGCACACGAAGGGTTCCGTACTGTCGTAAAATGTTAAACACTACATATTAAAAAAAACTCGTTTCTTGTATGGCGACCCCTTTAATTTTTAACTTAATTTCATCTTATTATTTGTTGCTGTAGCGGCAATAGAAATAGACATTCTGTGAAAATTTCAACGGTTTACCTATTACGATTCATGAGATACAGCGCGCTGACAGACAGACGGACGAACGGACAGCGGAGCCTTAGTAATAGGGTTCCGTTGGCCGCCATAAAATGGAGTTTAAGTTGTTTGAAGCAACCGGAAAATGTACTAAAAGTTTAGATTTAGATCTACTTTACAAAGCTAAATAAAACCTACATTATTACTAGAATCGCATACAAATAGCTTTTGTTATTGGTACAACTGGCCGAAAATTGACTCGATTAATTTTATTTTGAGAAGTCTCGGAAGTCCCAGGACTTTAATCATGTATTGTCTCGTGTCCCGAGACTTTGACACTATCGAGACTTCCAAACCCTAACTACAATCGTACGTTATAGTGTACAGTCACAGTCGAAGGAATCACCATGTTTTTGACAACAACTTCCTTAGAAATTAGTGCAGCCATACGTTTGTCGCATACTAGGCTGTCGACCAATCTATTAACCTTGCTGTCGGGTTAATAATTTTACCACTTTACAGGGGAAATATATTTAAATTTTTTGTACATTCAGTATGCACCTTTAGCTCTTATGAAAAATCGCACGCTGATGTGATAATTGTGATGGGGCTCAATTTGTAAAAGTGTGCGCAACAAGAACAAAGAACCGCTCGAACCAGACGCTTTGTGAAGGACTAACAAACAAATGGACACACCAATTTTAAAATACTTTAATAAAGGCACCGGTCGGGCCAGACGCTTTGCGAAGGACTAACAAACACACGTGCACACCAATTTTAAAATACTTTATTAAAGGCGGGCGCAAACAGGCGACAGCGGGACGCAAACTGTTTAAAAAAAAAACAATTTCAATTAATCTTTCATAGAAATTGTCCCGCTAAAGACCTATTTATTGTGAATTAAATATTTTTCTGTTTCAATCCCTTCCTTCACGACATCCAATGTTAATGCTGGAGAGAAGTAGGTACCCGCTAGGTACCTAAGCTCAACTGCGGAACAAAATCCCCAGCAAAACGACCCATTTTTGCCTCACACAGAAATCTTACCCTTACTTAAATCAGATCTTAATTTAGCTCTCATATTCTTAAATTGCTATTTTCATGCCTCGAGACACGTAAAGTATGTTAACATATTGGCAGTTTGGCACGTACGTATCTACCGTCGTACAAGTATTTCTAGAAATGTTTACGATGCTGACGTCATCGCAAGAGAAATTCCTAAAACACAGTAGTGTAATAAAGCATAACCGATAAGCACAATAAATAACATTATAACTAAGTCACGAGACAATTACAAACATTGGTTGTTTTATAAATAACAATATTATGTTAACTTTCAACGCCAACGCATTTTAGTTAACAGACAAATGATGAATGAGTAAGCGGACAGGAGAAATAATTTTACTAAGTTAATTTATTGGACGCATCATGACATCACATTAAAGCAACAACATTATCAATGCAACAGATTAATGATTAATTATACTTTTGATAAGTAATTACCTACGCAACGTTTCATTTGAACTCTTATTTGTAGAAATCAGAATCACTGGAGGTAATCGATACATGATGTTTTGGAGATTCCCTTTTGAGCTGAGTACAAAGTTGTACTTATTTTATAAAAGGTTTGGAACACTCGAAACCCTTCGAATTGCGACCCTTCATCTATCCCCCTCGGTTCTAAATGAAAGGATACGCTGACCTTGACCATTATCGGTAATATTACGCGGCATATTGAATAATTAATTATTGCATAATTCGAATGGAGAAACCAGTATTTATAAGATTTGCCCAAGTTCTCTTCTAACATTGTACTAGTACCGTTTATAGGTAATCATTTTCAGGTTAACACAGAATGAACACTGGATGAATGAAAGGATAAGGGGAAGAGGGAATATATAAAACAATGGTTAGACCCGCTGTCTTAATATAGATCAGAATTTTAAGCCTCAAAAGGGATGAATGAAAGGCAATTGCATGCAGCTGAGATTAGAATGCTAAGAGGGATTTGTGCTGTTACACGAATGGATAGAATATGAAATGGGTATATAAGAGGAAATTTGGAAGTGGCACCGGTAACTGAAAAAATGTGTGGAAACCGGTTGTCAGGGTATGGGCATGTGATACGGAGGAATGAGGAAAATGTCGTGAGGAAAGTTTTGAGTATTAATATCGATGGCTATAAGAGTAAGGGAAGACCAAAGAGTCGATGGATGTACTGTGTGAATGATGATATAATTAGAAAGGTGGTGACTACCGAGATGACGACTAACTGAGAAGTATGGAAGACAAAGACATGTTGCGCCGACCACAAGTAAATTGGGATAAGGACTGGAGAATGATGAATGACCGTTTATAATAATTTTAACAGATATATAGATACTGGTGAAATGTAATGAAATACAGATTTACGTAAAAGTACCTACAACAATTATCGAACAACTGTAATTATGTCAAGTCAAAAATCAAAATCAACATTAAGTCATTTATTGAAATTAGGCTGAGAATCAGCACTTTTCGAACGTCAAAATTACATAAGACACCCCAAAACGGCCGCAATTCATCAATTCTAGTGCTTTAGCTGGGAAGAAATGGCACAACAACAGCACAGCTGTCTGTTCAAATAGAAAAAAACTTGATTCTATACAACAGTAGGTATGCAAAGTAATTAAAATTACGAGCCACACAACATTAAATTAAATTATTTGTGGTGGTAGGACTGAAAGCGTGTAAACTCAGTAAACGTAATCTTAAAGCACTGATAATCTGATAAGAATCGTTGCATTTACTTCGTTTTGGATTTAATGTAAGCCTACATCGGGTTTTTTTTAACGTGCGAGTTAACAAAAACCCGATGTATGCTTACACAATATTTTATTTAAATTCGTGGCAATTGTATAGGCAACCAATATCTCTGCCCTGCGGGATTGATCTAGATAGATAGACAGCACAAATAAATAAACTAATCCGGAACAGAAATGGACTGATAGATCAACTATCTAATTCTGTGCCTCCTGTGACCGGTGATACAATTGAAAAATCACTACTTTACAGGACAGCCCAAACAATATTTAAAAAATTCTAGTTCATGAACGAAGTGGGTTAGGTTACATTTAAGTACCTTCTTTTGTAGATCGAAACATCCACTTTCATTGTGTTTTCATATTTTTGTGGTAAATATTATACTTTTGAAGTAATTCATGAAAAACTCGCAGTTGTACCCTTTTTAATTTCTAATATGTGATAAAATTACGTGATAAATGATACAAGTACAGTTAAATCATGTTGCACATTTATGTTGTCTTTGTGTAAAGTGATATACAAGAAGTGAAAAAATCCAATAACTAATAAGAATATGTTCAAAACACAATGTAGCTCAAACAAATGATAAAAATAATACTCCAAAGATTCGAATTTTTTACTTATCAGTCCTCTATTTTCATATTTTACCTGAATTGTATCAGTTTGCTAAAATTCTAGTCTTTATAAAAATGTGTTAAATGATACAAGTCCAGTTATATCCTGCATTAAAATACCTATGTATGGTGAAAATGAATACAAGTTTTAGAAAAATACTTAACGTTTATTAAAGTCTTCAAAATTATGAAATTACTTACAAATAAGGCACAGTTTTATCAAAATTATAAGAAGTAAATAGAGATCTTTTTAAATGCAATTAGTCTTAAACTTAAATACTTAGAAATGGCACAGATCAATCTTACGCAGCTATCACAATAATCAAAGTGAACCTACTCAGTACAAAACATAACAGCACATCCATTGTGTGAATCCTTAAAAAAATCTAGAAAAATAATAAACATCAAAATTGCTAACACTTTAAAACTTACACAGTACAGTTAACAGCTGTTAACCTATCCTATAGGCAGTAATTCGACTCTATGAGTGAGGTAAAAGAATGAAGAGAACAAAGAAGTACGTAGGTACCTACTTAAATCAAAATAAAACCTTTAATAGGTCTTGGGAGTTAGATGAACATAACTATCATATCATAAAATTACTCATCATCAGAATCATCATCATTATCCGGAGCAGGGTCTTTGACATCATTCTTGCAGCTCAGAGTTCTGTAAAACTCATGAGAGCTCTCATGAATAAAGCACAGCAAATCCAATAGATCCTTCTTCTTTTCGGTTGAAATAGTAATCTTGGAATGGTAGGCTTTCGGTACTGTATTTATTGTAATCATATCGTAAGCTTTACCCCGCTTAGAACAATCCATGTTCATGTACTCAACATTCTTGAATTCTTTTTTGTAAGAAAAACGGGACATGTTTTCTTTGGTATACAAAACAGATCGAACGTCGCACCACAGAAATTTTTCATTGTCTGTATTGGTTTTCCTGAGAGTATAACATTGTTATGAAAAAATGTTGAAATCGTAGAACATATCACGAGTCATCTAGATAACAGTGAACTTCGCTGTTTTGTTTGAAGCTGTACGCACTAGCTGGTACCAATCTCTTGGCAAGTGAATATCCATCCATACTCGTGTGCTTCTTCTTACGCTCAATTTTTAAATCTTTTATTTTAGCTATTCGGGATTTCGGAAACGTCAACTGAAACAAAAATAAACGTCTGTACTGTAAGAAGGTACGTACTTACCGGTTTTAATTGAGCAATAATTGTAAGAAAACTCTTTAGAATCAGAGTACGGAAAAAATAATTATGTATCTCTAAACTACTGATAGTTAGTACTGATAGATAGTAAAAAAACATCAAAAGTAGGTTAACCAAAAAAGCGGAAAATCACTTTGAGTAGGTAGTCAATCGTGAATCAAATTAATAGGAACAAAATAGCAAAAGTAAAGATTAGTACCTTGACTATGTTTACATTACAATAGGTACCTACCTATCGATTTTGTGTCAAGTGATTTAATTCAATAATGAAACAAAAATCCAAAACTATGCAATTTCGTGTAAAATGATACATCTAAGGGTCAGCTCACACCGAGACGCGACGCGACGCGACGCGACGCGACGTGACCAGTGATTTCGCGCTGCGCCGCGCGGCGCAGCGCAACGTCGCGAGGCGCATCTTGAAATCGTTGGCAACACGACGCCTCGCTGCGCCGCGCGGCGTCTCGCTGCGCAGCGAGACGCCGCGCGGCGCAGCGGAACGTGTAGCTGCATTTGCCACGATCACCCGCCCCGCCCGTCCACCCGCACTCTACCATTTGCAAGCGCATGAGAACGACGTATATTTGGCGGGTGCATTATGGAGTATCATTAGAGACATTAGAGACATATATTAGTCTATCATTATAATTTCACTCGAGCACTCGACCGAACAGCATCAATTCTACACGAAGTCTGGACGAAAATAGTTCGCCACGGTGACCTCGGCTGCGCCTCGCGGCGTCGCGCTGCGCAGCGCGGCGCAGCGCTGCGCCGCGAGGCGCAGCGCCGCTCCTACACGCCGCGCGCACCGGCTGCCTCGCTCTACGCCGCGAGGCGCAGCGCGGCGCAGCGCGGCGCAGCGCGGCGTAGCGCTGCGCCGCGCTGCGCCGCGCAATTCTCACAATGAAATGTGTATCTTTTCGTGTAGAAAATAAAGTTGTATTTTGAGTCGCTCTTTTAAAATGTGCGCGCAGCGTCGCGTCGCGTCGCGTCTCGGTGTGAGCTGACCCTAACAACTTACGCGTCGATCCATGGCGAGTTCGGACGTGACCAAGCTTCATAAACAATGTACTCTGTGTTCATAAAGGCCGCAGCGACACTAACGCCCGCGCATCTCCTACCCCGCGTCACGCCCTCACTTCGCCTCGCGCACCCCCGCCACTCTCGTCATGTTCGTACTTGTATCACATAGCACATCTAGTAATTAATAAAAAAAAACAAATCTGGTTTGAGTTTTAGATACAACTCAATTTATATTCGTTTACACATCAAAAAATTCTTTGTGTCGAATGATGTAAGTCGAGATGCATCACTTATCACAAATCAGGCACAACTTTAGATTCGGATTAGTAGGTACATGTTGAGGTATACCCTAATCAGTATGGAGAAAAATTGGTGCAAAGTGATATAACTCTAAATATATCAATATTCACGATAAATATACTGAAAAATAAAGTGTGTAAATTAATATAATCGCTCTTATACCACGAGGCACAAAAAAAAATGTGTGAAGCAATGACCTAAAGGGGTTACGACTTGACTTATATCTAAATTCACGATATTTTTTCCGAAATTCTGTCAGTTATATCACTTGGCACCAAATTATCTCCGAAACTATAGCAGGTAGAAGGACTTGAGTTGTACCAAAAAAATCGTAATTTTTTTCTGACAATTTCTATGTAAAAATCACAAAAAAGGTACAACTCGAGTTAAGTCACCTTTCACAGGAGGCACAGAATTTAATTTATAATCTTGCAGCGAAAAATTAATTTTACAATCAATGTCGATATAGATAGACAAGTGAGTGAGTCAGTGTCCTGTCGATAAACATCGCTCTTGTGAGACTCTTCTCAAACTAAAAGAAAATCACTTTTTAAATCCGAAAACCTTTATAAACTTTTCCGAAGAGAAACAAAACATGCTATTGCAAGACTATTGTTGATCGACGAAAATAATAAGTATTTGTTGACTCAGTTTTACCATTACCAATTTGTTACACTACTCGGAGTTTGGGCTAGAAATTCATTGTGTAATTGGGTCTTCGAAGCCAATTATACTTCAGAAATGTTGAGCAGGTAACGATGTCAACCCCAAAATAAGTCAAGGGTTGTCCCAATCGCCTTCCCTTCGACATTCCCTTTTAAATCTTTGTTAACATGAAGGTGTCAAGGTTAGTTGCACCAGGGTTGCTTGCAAGCGGAGATTACAGCCGATAGTGCTGCAGAGCATGACAAAAAAATATATAAGTACCTAGGTACATTCTTAATTCACTTTCCTTTCAGTGTGTTTTAAATTCAAGACCAATAGGCAGGTAATCATTATCGGTGCTTCATCAAACTATCTATAGAACAATCATAGATATCCGGTAGAACCAAGAGATTTCAGAAAATCCTATTAGAATACGATTACAAAGGAAAAATAATTTTATGTGTAGGTACACTTGCGAAGCAATCTATTTGTGGCACCTTTATAAATAATAATTGACGCAAACAACGGTTGTCTATCGGATATCGATCCATACAGGGCACGAGGGGTCGTGCATGAGAACTATATTTACCTCGTGAAGCCCCGAATTAAGTGCCCTTTTGTAACTGAACGAATGAAATATTAAAACTGCCACTCGGTATCGCAGAATTGAAAACGAAGCCTTGCACACAGTAGACTTAGAAGAAACACACTTTCTTTCAAAGAATATTGGAAGTTATAATAGTTTTTACTTCTCACTTTGCTACTTAGAGAAAGACTAGAGATTGTATTTATATATTCATTACAGGTAAGTAATGCTTTTGCCACCTTACACCTATCTTGAAAATTACATAGACACTTACTCTAAACTACTGAAAAGATTGGCGTTTCCCAAAAACGAATGTGTGTTCCACAAACTTTTGGAACCAAAATAATAACTGAAGCTGTGTCTTTTCGTAATTAATTAGGTATTCATCTATCAGAGATTCCAAGAATGAAGCTAGTTTATACTATCCTGAGTGATTCTAGAAATTTCGTTCAAAGAGTTCGTCTGAAATGTAGCCTATAAGTTACCAGTATTAGTAAAGTAGCTTCTAGCACAAATTGAATAAGTATCTTTGATCTTATATTTTATTTACGAGAGACGTCCTTTTTTCTTATAAATACCTAAAAAGAAATTATACGATCTGCAAATTCTTATCAAAAATATAGACTGGAAATATGCAAATAATTTTGTTTTCATACGTAGGTAGCTCAAAACTAAAATGTAAGTATGTGTGTAGGTACTACTGGTCAAAGAGACTTTCAAAACTCCGTTACGTTAAACTCTTTCACATTTTAATAAATTATATACGGTACTTATTATATTGAGAAATTTGAGAAAGAAGCGCGGGACATACAATTATGTACTTACAAAAAACGTGTTTACACGTGTCAATGGGGAGATTTCCCTTTTGCGAGTCAGTCAACCATTAATTATAGACTCGGTATGGAACGATGTGACCCACCCCTCCTTTGACTGGTTTGTTTTATAACGGACAGACATCGAGCACTCATTGAATAAAAGCCAACATTTTATTTGATTATTCTATTACCGTTCGGCTAGATAACACGATAGATATTTCAATGGTTCTTAAAAATTTTGTTTCATCGCAAATGAATTTAATCTGCAATTTTGAATAGGTATAAATTTCGTGCAAGTGCAACCCACGTCCGTTTAACTTAAGATCTCTAATTTATATTTTTATCTAAAATCCACACAAATCCATTCTAATACCCATTATAAATGCTTTCACGCTTAAACCAATTTGAGAGGTTGGTATCGTGGGTCCTGGAGAAGCACAGGGCTACTTTTTATCCTGGATATTTGTATTAAAATATGATGAAATAGAAAATAAACGCCAACGAAGCCGCGAGCAACAGCTAGTAGGTAATCAATATGATGATAACACTAAATGCACTGAGGCGTGCCGTTCCACATTAGGTTCCTAATCTCTGAACATTATCAGTACATAAGATATAATATCTTATTCCATAGATAAAACACGTTATATTGATAATGTCTGTCTTAATAATTACATGAATTGCATGTTGTAGTAAATATAATAGGTCTATGAAGCTGTGTTATTTTAAAACAGTGTAGGCTGACGCAGAGGGACAAAAAAAATGTTTCTATGCTTAAGATATGGGCAAGAATCTTTGATCGACCGCAGAAGTACCACTAAGAGGATTTGGGCTCCGCATAAACGGGCCACCGACCAAAAATAAAATGAAATTAATTAAAAATCATGTAAACACGTTTTGTATGAAATCGCCGCACACGTGTAGCGAGTGGCGGCCAGTCGCGACCCAGTGTCCACAACACGCCACCGATGGCGGCCACTCGTGACTCAGTGTCCGCAACATGTCACCGGTGGCGGCCACTCGCTCAAACCTCCCGTCCCGGAATCCATTGTGAGACTGTACAGCATGAGATTGTTACAAGTTGTAGCGGCCATCGACTACTAGTGGCGGCCACCTACCACTCGTGGCAGCCACCGACCACCTTGGTTTGTGCGCTAACAAAGGACGTGGTGCGCGAGAGCCACCGGTGGCTGTGGTCGGTGGTCTGTTTGCGCGGAGCCTAATGCATTCGCTCCCCACACCTTTTGTAAGATTCACGAGTTCGACGCGCCTTATTCAGGGAATTTTTATTTTTACACATCGGACGAATATAGACAAAGAGAAGTTTTTCAATATCAGCGACGAAGGATATTGATTCTTCTCATAAACAAACCTAAAAGCACGTCTTAAACATATCTAAATAAAATATAGAAATAACAAGACACAATATTGAACCAGACTGTCACGGTCTAACAATTGAACATTTAATGTACAATAATATTAAATGCTAGAGTGCTGAAGTGGAAAATCATTCAAGTGATATAAGGTGGGTGGGTATTTTATACAGTTGAATCAACACATGTCACAACACCGATACAAGATTACACAGATAACGATAATTATAGATTCTAATTTCAGAATAACCTCTACTATTCTATGGTTAAATAAATTAATGTACGTACCTACCGTTATGCCCGCAATTTAGCTATAATGGACGGCTTAGTAGGTATTACACCAGTCAGAGATGGTAAGTACCTAAGTATCACTCGAAAGAAAAAAACACAGATTTAGGATAATTGGTTCTCAAGTTATAAGCGTATAATCAGACAGCGACGTTCCTTGTTCTAAAATGTAAGTAAACTGCCCTTTTGATATTATTTATTAAAAGTGTAGTCGACGTCGAAGCGGTATTCTATTGAAAATCCTCTCGTTCTATGATAAGCTCGACGCAGCGTAAATTTAATATTATGTGGAGATCTAAGGTAACCCGCAAGTATTTTCGCCAGGTATAATAAAATTGCTAATAGCCTGCAAACAACTTCGAGACTTAAGAGTTGCGGTTGAGTTTGTGAGGTTTCTTTTAAGAAGATGAGGTACGTTTTCTTTAAGGGAACTTGACATGACCTAAACGCAAGTTTTATAATTCTTAAAAGTATATGATCCACTGCAATAAACAACATCACAAAAATATGTGATATTCTTCAGGATATATGCTAGTTAGATAGTGTGTGTGTGTAATACAACTAATTTGGTACGAAAGAAAAAGTCACGAAGATACCTATAAAAAAATAGTTTCAACGATTGAAAACCATACTAATATACATGCAATCATTCTGTGTTTTATTTTTCAGATTGTTCTTAATGCAACACAATAACGTGATAGTTTTCTTTTTTTGTCCAATCAATAGATTTTTTGTAAACAGATTTTTGCTTCATATTTTGCAACAATACATATTACCAGCTTAGTGTCATCGCGCTTCTCTTTCTTTTATATGCAGTCCGACAGTGACCTCGCTTTAGCTGTAGTTAGCCCCTTAAGATCGGAAATATAATTTTAGTCTTGCTTGGATTTCGACATAGACTTTAAAAAAGTATAAAGAAATTCATCGGAATAAAGTTCTACAATTCGAAGAATATTCAAGTTCAACCTTTGTAATTTCACATCTTACGATTGTTTTGTGATATTATTATAGGTAGCGATCAATTTAATGATCGAACTAGGTAGCGATTATTTTATATATTAATAGGGTGGATGTGCTGCCAATGATATTAATGGTAGGTACAGGATAGGATGCAGCAAGACCGTTAATTAATGCATCACAGGCGGATCAAATTGCATGTCAGATCGCTTTTAGCGATAAGACCGCCCATTGCGTCACCCCTATCTAAGGGTCGGTACACACCTGACGGAAGATCCGTCGGGCGTAACTTCGTTAACATCCAATTAGTACGCTCGACGCACCAACGCATCATCGGTTAAGTGTGAAAGGTTGAATGTATTCTCATATAATTGTCTGTTCTGGCGTTACTTGACCGATAATTATAATAATGATGCGACGCATCTTCCGTTAGATGTGAACCGACCGTAAAAATTCTACATATAGATCTGTAATTTTTATGGTGTAAATAATAAAGAGTATTCTATTCTACTTTGTTCTTATTTAGTTTTACTCCCTATGTTTCAGATGTAAGTATAAGTCAACTTATTATTTTTTATAAAATATTTCATACTAGCGTCTGCCCGCAGCTTCGCCCGCGTGGATGACGGAAATTATTCCACGGATAAGTGGTACCGGGATAAATAGTAGGTATCCTATCATCCAACTCCATTCAGGGGATTCAGCCATTAAAGCGTGAAAAAGTTGTTACCCTTTGATGACAGACAGATAATAAACACAAATAAGTAATCTTTTTTTTTATTTTACTAAACAGGTTTTTAAGATTCTAAATGTCGAACTTATTAATAATAATAATTATTTTTAATACTATCATAATTAATTTGAAATACTCTAGCGCTGCCATTGGCCACTTACATTATTATCAAAGTTATTTTTTAACTTCTTATTTAAGCGGGTGGACCAATTTAAATGAAATAAATAGAAATACTAAAATAAATAATACCTCTAGATACGAGTTCTGATTATATTTACAAATCCTTAAATCTCTTAAAAAGAGGTACACAATAATCGCAATAGGTATACCTACATGTGAATTTTAAATTCATCCCCTATTTTAATGGATGATGAATTTATGGGATAATTTTTCAAAAGAAACTCAATCAATTTTGTTTTTCTTACCATTGCATACATTTTAATTTACTTACCCCTAACTTAAGAAATGCTGAGTTTCCCATACAAACTTTTATCCCCTATATCACACCTCTTAGGATTATTTAAGAGGCCAACAAGTATGTCCTTCCCCAGGATGCCATGCCATCTATCTCTTTGGCAAATTTTATCGAAATCCGTTCAGTGGTTTAAGCATGAAAAGGTAACAGACAGACGGAGTTTCTTTCGAATTTATAATATTAGTATGGATTAAAGTTCTATTCGAAAATGATAACTGAATCTAGAATTATAATCATAAAAATCTGATAATTCATCTCTAAAAGTTCATATTTCACTATTGAATGACTATTTCATGAAATCATGATATTTGAGGCCAATTCTAACTTAAGTTAAAGTTATATTAGTTACGGTCGCGAATCATATTGTAATCAACATACAACCTGACACTGACCTGCAAACTGCAAAACCCTTAAGAAAATTAAAAATTCGCGGGCTACCTTAGCGCATCCCCTTAAGGAGAAGCAACAATTGAATCGTAAACTCGAAATCCGTCTACAACAGCAATATAAATCGCTGATCTACAATATATTTGCAAACACGTATTTCACGGGACCCGTTTGATCGTCTCACCGGCCTGTTGCTAAAAGTAGACGACGAACGACGACGACGCGGCGAAGATTTATTAAAATAGCAAAATACGTCACATTATTGCTAAAGGCTTTTTTCTTACAAGGACTTAGTTGAATTTATAATTTGACAAAACGTGAAAACTTTCTTTATTATAATTGTGTAGGGTTAATGTATTAACACACATAAAACTTACCATTAATACACATAAACCTTCCAGAATAAATTCTCTAAATGATAGTGAAAACCGCATCAAAATAGTTTGATTAGTTTGAACAAGGTAGTCACACGGACAAACTAAAAGCGACTTTAATTTATAATATGTATACATATAACGTACCTGCTTGTTCAATTTAATTAGATGAAATATGACAGACATTAATCTCGTTTTGTGATGCCTTTGTTTTCTGATGCCTTTGTTTTGTGATGTCATGTAATAAACAAAGATTCGTGTTATTAGCACAATGTACCTCAAAATCAAAAGTCATTTATTCAAACTAGGCTGAGAATCAGCACTTTTTGAACGTCAAAATTACTTATCCCCTAAAACGCCCGCACTTCACCACTTCCTAGTGCTATAGCTGGGAAGAAGAAGTGGCGCAACAAACTCCCCAGCAGCACTGCTGTCTGTTCAGTTAGAGGAATTGGATTCTATACAGTAATAAGTAATTAACATTACGAAACACAAAACGTTAAATTAAATTATTTGCCATATGTCAGCTAGCACACGCCAATAACTCTACCAAACTATACTATGAAAACTATACTCAAGCAGAAATAAAAAATAAAAACGTACACAGAACTTTATAAAAAATAAATGCCTCCAGGCATATAGGGCGTCCCTGCTTACATTTGCAATGCTGCATTATGTTTATATAGCTGTAGCTATTTTTATTTTTTTTAAGTAAGTAATCGTTGATAGAATAGTATGCCTTTGAACAAAGGTTGGATTTTACTTTAGCTTTTAAATGCATTAAAAGGCAAATCTAACAAAGAAGAGGGAAACTTGTTATAAACTTGTTTTTTCCTCAGAAGACCATTTCAGACACCAATCTACATGGTCTTCACATGATCTGACCTAGATTATGTCTGGACTTTAAAAGAGACTGTGACCTCTGAGTTTGTTTCGGCCTTTCTTCTCAGAGTAGTCAAATAGAAAACGCAGACCTCATTTAGTTTTTTAAAATATGATTGACGTGTAAAAGTGTTTGTACAAACCTACTTACAGAAATAAAATCATTTATCATAAAAGTTTATTCCAAGCCCAACAAATGAGTTAAGAACCTTATGAAGCCGGTGAAAGGGAACCCGTAGTTTATCCTTGTTTCTAATGTTAATATTATGAATATATCACTGGTTTTTGTATGTGTATATTTTGCATAATAGATAAGATGTTGGCGAAGATTAATTGTGAGAATACCAATATCTTTAATGCAATATCTCAGAGTAACTCTAGCACCTAGCTGGTAAATTGCTCGAACAGCTCGTTTTTGAAGAACAAATATATTTTGAATATCAGCGGCTTTGCCTCATAGCAGAATGTCGTAGGACATAACGCTATGAAAATAACTAAAATAGACTAGCCTGTATCAACGTCAGTGTATTGTCTTACTTTCCTGACGGCATAGGCGGCCGAACTGAGCCTTCCCGTTAGGCTTGATATGTGATCCCCACTGAAGCTTGGCATCAACTGTTATGTCCAGAAATACTGCCGAGTGTAGACTCGGCAGTAATCTAGGACGTAAAGTGCTTGAAACTGTAGAGTTTCAAGCACTTTACGTCCTAGATTTCTAACATTCGGTAAGGCGAACCTAGGCGAGCTATTCACCTGAACTACTAACAGCCACGGCCGCCACGTGTAAGATTACAAATCAATATGTGTGTATGTGTACCCACCCGCTCTGAGCACAATAGTTTTATTAACCGAGTAAATTGGGACGAGACAAAAATATAACTAGGTACTTAAAAATTATCAAAGGGCAAGGGCGTGGAGTTCACCGCCAAGGAGAGACGGCGAGACATTTTTTCTGTTTTTCTTAGAAATCTAGAGACAATGCCAACGATCGGGTATTGTTTGAGGTACCTACGTGTGAAAAGCAGCAGAAGATCAGAAGAGCTCATGAGTTAATTAAGACAAATTAGGCACCGATTGTGCCTAAAAGTTTATACACGATATTATTTTTAAGTGGCTAACTTCCTTTGCCACAAGTACAGAGTTTAATCTTGTCCGGCATTTCCATTTTGCCACCTCATAATTTCCAACTATCCCTAAGGTGGATTCTCGGACATACGCTTCCGAGTATCCACCTTAGGGTGGATTTTATAGGGTGGCAAAATGGAAATGCCCGTCTTGTCACTAAATAATCTAATTAACTACTTAGGTAGGTATCACTATTTTAAAATGTCTGTATATGCGTTTTCAGCTGCGGTTTGTATCTTCATCCACGTCAAAATGGAAGGGTGTAGATGGAAACTAGCCAGAGCTTTCTGGCTAGTATGGCTTTAAGTTAGAAGTAACTGCGATACCTATCTGAAACATTCTACCATAAAAAAGACATACCTAGGTCTTTAGTTCCAACCTGTATATTTACTTCGTGGCTGAAACTATGGTAGGTAAAGTAGTGGTTACGGGCTCATGGGATGAATGTTGAAACATTCCGAGAATCCAGAAATGAAAATGACTAAAAGACTGATCGCGAATAAAGTTAGGTGCATTTGCTAAAAGTTGCAAACAGTAGAAGTATGTATATCAGTTAATCCTAACTACGGTTTTATAAAAGTAATGTTACAACAGATCAATAAATGTACTGTCTGTTAATTAAGCCAGATAGTCATGCAGGATAACAGGAATTCAAGCAACGCTAACGGTAGCAAAAGCCGGAGCGCTCAAAGTTTAATTAGTTATTTATTGAACAAAGCCTCATATTGTCGAATAAATGCCTTTGTCTAGTAGTGCAATTTGATCGTCGACAGACTGCAAATAATACCTGTTAGCTATGGTTTGTTGGATGTTAAGCTTAAATTATAATATGAAATATTTACTTTCTGCCAAATCAGTCAAACATCATTCATGTTTAAGAAAATGTTTTGATACAGCGCAACATTTTCTGTATGCAGACACAGAACATCTAATGTAATGTGTAGTTATGCACCCTAAGCAAATATCACACAAACACGACAAGAGCAGGTATCACAAATAACAATGCAAATCTGCAAATAGAGATAACCTTAGGTGCCTTACAAAAGCCATTTCCATTACCAATATAGAACATGCACATCAAAGGCCGAATTAATTAAGCTAACGGGTTGCAGTTAGACGAAACTCATCCACATGCGACACCGACTACCAAACCCTCAGATCATAGAAACACAGATAATCTTAGACCAAACCAGTCCCTCATTGTAATGAATAGGAAGTCAGAGAGGACCAATTCGAGCTTCAATACCAAGCCAAACAAAACAGGTACATGACAAGCACAACAAATCAATCTAAACAGTATTGAAACGTAGCATTGCAAAGGACTACTAAGAACAGGCGTAGACTGTATATTACACTCAAAATGTGAGATTGGGATTCTTCAACTAAGTTCATAAAAGGTGAGATTTGATGTAACATTGTGTACTCAGCGGAAAGAATATAAATATGAATAGTCAAAGCAAACAAACTCCAGCAGAGCAAACTTCCTGGGATTGAAAAAGCGACCAGAATTGATTTATATTGCCACTGTATAAGGTTCTTTCTTCCTAAATGCAATAAGATGCGTAAATAAAACTGTTTTTTTTTTTATATGTTGCTTTAAAAAATCGTGGAAAATAATAACTAGTGGAATCTAATACCCATTTGTATCGGTAATGGGAGCTTATAGAGGTGGTGGATGAAGGGTGTTATATGGTGGACCAGGACGGACGTACATACCACCCTCACGCCCTGGACCCAGAAAAAGCCAGTTGATTTACCTATTTGTGGCGCGTTTTGACGCGTTTGTTTATCGAATCAATTGACTCATGACAATCGAATCATGAGATTGGCGATTACTTCTCATTTAGATTTCCAGAGAAAAATAAAACTAATAATTACTCGTACAGTCAGCCCCAAAAAGATGTAGGTATACACGACTTTTATTTCATAACATTGTGTCCACCGTATACAGGTACCTTTACATGATACAATGTTATGAAATAAAAGTTGTTGACAATAAAATAGTTCCTTGTCCGTGTAAACATAATTTTGGGGCTGACTGTACATAATTAAATGGTTCAAATCTTAAATGAACCTATTTCCTTTGAAGGATGTTATTCAATCTCATGATATTTGTTAAGAATAATAAGAAAATTCAAAGGAATTATATATTTCTTTTACGTAGGTACCTACTTACATATTTTTTTTTGTATTTTCTCTAGAACCTATTGAAAGTCACTAGAATCACTGAAATTAAGCTGTAAATGGTTTAGCAAAATGCTAAGACAGGCACATAGATATAAGTAGGTACATAGCACTGCGCCACAGTATTACAATTCATACAGTAGCGAAACGATCGTACTTACGTAGAGCAACTGCTGGGATCTCGCGAGGAGTCGGGCGGCGCGGTCTACGGCTCCCGAACACGCTTAAGTTTGCGTACTCGAACTTGCGACGCGCGTGTTTTTTACGAGCGAGTGTTATGAGAATCGTTGAATAGATTAACTATAGTGGTGCTCACTTGTTGTGTGTACGGATGCACCTAGACAGCCAAATAGAACAAGGATTTATGATTTCATAGGTTTACTATAACCCATTTTAGGCAAAATGTCCCTGTTGGAAACATGGATATGATTGTTCATCCGAATGCGAATACAATAGATAATTTTCTAATGGAAAACTGAAAACGTCTAAAAATAAAGTGTTATATATATAGGCACGTAAATAACCGATTACATAATATTAATTACATATATTTTATTTTCCATTTTGCTACAACCCTTGAACATCTGTGTCGCCAGACATCAAAGACGTTTCACTACAGTATGGATTGTATGGATTGTAAGTACCTACTGTGCTCTCCGCCGGATTGAATTACTATAATGAAAGCTGTTAGTCAAGTAGACAAGCAAAACTGTGGCCAAGCGGGCAGTATTATGCAGAGGGGGTGTATTCTAATTATTAGGTCTGCTACCGGGAAGGGGTTGATCGAAAATGCATGCCATGCTTCGTGCGCAATTATTGACTTTACGCACTGGCTGAGGGCCCGGAGCAGCAAATTTTTGAAGAGCCAGATATAAATTACACTGGTCTACAGTGAATACTATTTAAAATAGTTTAAACTAATTTCTGCTTGTCAACCCATGTCGAACACGAGTTGATAATATAAAAGACATTTTGGTAAAAAAAAAAACTAATATTTTCCGAATTAAACGATTCTACCCTCATTGAACTCGATAAACATTTACTTAGTTAGTCAACATAATTATTTTTAATATATTGTGTTTTAGTACTGTCTCGTATTAATATGCGATAAAAGTGTTAAAAGTGAAAAATTCAATAACATTTTGTAGTAAAATGTTTCGAAAATGTGTGAATAATCCCGACAATTTTTGTTACATTTGCGGTGCTGTTGAGGTTATATATTTAGTAAACAAAGGTGCTCTGTATCGCCTACTAGTACAAAAGCCTATACTTACTACTTTAAAACGAAGACGTAAAATGCAATACGTGTGCTACACGTTTGAGAAATTGGCTGAGTGGTAAAAAACATCATTTGGATTCGCAGTGTGCAGTGGCGAGAATCAACACACCACGAGACTGATTGTTATTTCTGCCTGACAAGTGACAACTCATTCATTTGGAATAGAAAAAGGGGTTTGGTGCTTTTGGAAAAACTATATCAGGGCAAGTGGAAGGTTTTAATGTTGGCGGATTATTGCAGGGGCTGCAGTTTCGACATAGTTAGCGATCGCTTTCGGTTGCTAAGTCCTAACAATCCAGATGTAACGATATTTGGTAGTCTTGACAATCAAACTTATCGATTGTTTTAAGTATTTTATCGAACATTGTCCCAAGGTTGACGTGTTTGCGAATATAATTAGCGGCCATTTTTGTCAGCCCGCTAAGTGATTCGTTATCATCGTAAACTATAATATTTTGGTGTTTGCAAGTAGTTTCAAACAAAAATTATGCGTAGTGATGTGTCTCGATGGTGTGTCTCTGTGTCTGTACCAATGAGGCTTTTTAGTCCACCTATTTATAGGTTCCGGACATACTACGTGCGAACGAACGTCGCCGACAATCACCGCATTAGAGGGAGCCAAAGACATTTAAATCTTTATGAAGGGAGCGAATTGTCCGATCTTAGTATATAAATAACACAATCATTAAACTTTATTAAATCTCCATTAAGTATGACTACCCTTTCCTAAGTTTACACATTCTAATTCTAGACACTCTGTTTAATACTTTTTTAAAGTCAACAATTTTGTAGACCCGTGTTATTGTTCCAAGTCTCAGCGTGTGACTCGAGAGATATATCACTTCATCAGGCCGTGGGTACCTAACGCCAAGAGTGAAGAGCGTGACGCCAAGAGTTAATAAAGCAAAGTTTTCATAACTGTTTGTTAACTCAACAAACATACTTAATAAAGAATACAACCAAAATAAATAAATAATATCACATTATCGTAGATCATATGAGTACACAACACACCATGCAAATCAATTAAATATGACAAAAAATAACCATGAGGGTAAGTAAGATAGATCAAAGAAAATATCGATCCCGCTCTCGGCGTACCGATATGAAATGTACTGACAGCCACCTAGATACTTAAAAGGGAGACGGTCACAGCACAGCAATATACAGTATACCCACTAGGATTAAAAATGTAATTATTCTCGCATATGCATCGAGTTGTAATAAATTAAACTTTCGCTGACTGGCAATGGCTTCTTGACAGTTTCACAAGCTTTCACTACTTACCTATATTGTTATTTTTAAGGTGGACGTTTGCTAGTTAACTTCTTCAGACTAGGTACTTTCTCTTGGCCAATCAAGTTGAAATTTTGTACTCGTTTCCTTCTGATGAGAATTCATTTATTTGGTCGCGGTGATCGGATGCACACGAGGAAACTCATTAACGGTTACGTAAGTTGTTTGAAGTCACTTATTATATTGATGATGTACATTCTATTAAAAAAATACACGAATGCTGAGCGAGAGGGCATGGGATCGTCTCCCAGGTCGGCAAAAATGTTATTGGTGTTTTCCATTAGGAATTTTTCGGTAGCTGCTAGTAGTCTGCGGGGCGAGCACGGCCTCTGTGATAGGCTTGAGTCACGCATTTTATCACGGTTTTTGCTCACAAACTGTGATAAAAAGGTGTGACTCAAGTCCATCACAGTAGGCCGTGCTCGCCCCGCTTAAGTTGTGACAATCCCTCATTAACTGGGAGTTAAATCTCACTGGCGACGGCGTAATGTGGGTGTAGGTACTATACACCTCCGCCCAACTCTTCGGAGAACACAGGCGTGATGTTATTTTATATCAATGTACGTGTATTTATGATATATCGCCGTATTTATCGCCGTTTAGTCCGTATCTCGTACTTTTTCATTGTATTTTAATTCAACCAAATGTTTGCGAAAGTTCTTAAGAGTAGGACTTTTGTAAGTGTTTTCTTATGGGTGGCAGGGCAGACCTTGTTTGTTTATGGACCTTCAAATGGGGTTCGAGGTCAATGTCAATATTCTCAGATATTCATCGTCAGTGTTAAGAGGGCGTCGTACTGTGGGGGCTCGGTGTTTGTATTGTTAATTAATTATTTTAGCAGTATTTATGACAGGTGTGAGTACAATGGCGATTGGTATTAAACTATTGTATTATAAACTCTGCCTGATTTAGAGAAGATGGATACCTAGGTTATATTCTGACGTGTTATTATAAATGTATGTTAATGAAAATAAATGATCCCAATTAATTAAAACAAAAATACTATAAGTAGCGTTTTTACATTTGGAACCCCTCAAATGTGAAGTTATGGCACTAAACTAAAATAATAAGGGAACTATATTTTCTATCACCAAAATTTATATTTGTCATCAAGTTGTATCACCTAATAAATAGATCTATCGCCACGAAATATTTTCGTTCTCAGATAAACAAAAATTGTTCCCAGGTTGATATCTCAGGATTTTAGGTGATTTATTGTGGAACTGATTTTGCATTGTTTGGTGACTACATTTTGGTGACAGATCTACTATTTGGAGGACAAACCCTATTATTTAAGAAACACAAAACTAATTAAATTGGTAATAGCTTAAATGATACCCATATAATAAGTGTAATAATGACATAGTGAATAACAAATAAAAACCAAGAAATTATTAAATTAAAGTTTTATTTTAACTCTAATAAATAACCTCTATACTTATTAAATTAAAGTTTTATTTTGACTGTTAGTTGTATTTGTTAAACCAAAAAAATGGTAAAAATCTAGTCTTGGCACAAACATTTCTACTTCGACCTCTGGCACTTTTAATTCTGCATTTTCGTCCTTTGAACATGCCAATAATACCTGTCTTTTACCACATGGAACCATTTTACTTTTAATTGGTGAAAAAAAAAACAACATAATACCGTATCGCGATCGAGATTTACCGTGTAACGTGCCGTAAATGGAACCAAGTCAATAATGTATGTTAGGGTCGTTGTTGTTATAAATCTAAATTATTAAATAAATGCCACAACTGTATTTAAGGCCATTATTTCTCCAGTAATCAATAAAATAAATGTCACAATTACGTTAGCAACGTTGTAGCTCCAAGTCACTCCTGCGTATGTGGGGAAGGCCGCAACCACGGAATAGAAAAAACAGGCCGCAACACAACTGACCAATCAAACGTTGTTTCTCCCAGTACCCCTACTGTGTGGGTACCCACTTATTTCTAATTAATAAATAAGTGGGGTTGACTAGCGACTTAGTTTAAGTTAATGACTGCTTCGTCAGTCCAATATATGAGCTTGTACGTATCGGTTGCGTTATTCATCTCCACAGCCCCTTCGGTTATAATATTTGGCGACGAGGCCAAAGTACAAGTTACGCGAAATATCGTAATAGTAATATGGCAAAAGTATCTGTTACAGTTTCGGTCGTCACATTAACAGTGTTTAACCATGAACATCAAGAATGGCCATTGTACAAAGAACGACTCGAACAGTGGTTTCTTGCAAACGAAATTTGGGAAGCCGGCACAAGACGTCGCGCTATTCAGCTGAGCTGAGCTGAGCAACTGCTAGGAATCAAGTTACAAATTGATTTGTGATTTGGCTTTACCGAGGCAGGTCGGTATCTTGAGCTATGATGAAATGGTTGCTTTATTGGATGAACATTTCAAGTTATAGAAGTGCACGTTCGCGGAAAGATACAAATTCCACAGTGCCACGCAACATGTTGGCGAAGGATTGCCAGAGCGGGCAGCACGAGTACGTGGTTTGGCATTACACTGCGGGTGCCTGGCGTCAATTCTGGATGACCAGCTTCGCGACCAATTTGTGCTGGGCATGGCACCAGGACCAGAGAGGGGCACAAGAAACAATTCGGCAAGCAGACACGGGTACAACACTTCAAGTGATGAAGATGGACACGGCAGCACAGCTTGGCACAGCACGCGGCACGCGGCTGAAGCGCGCAGCGGCGCGGCCATGGGGTAGTAACACCCAGAGCTAGCGGCGAGCTTGCTCAAGACGGCGGCGGCGCACAGTGGAACGAAATCAAAAAGTACGGACTTGACAGATTCGTTTGTACATTTTTGAAATGTATTTATTTATTAAAACTTTATGCACAAGTAAAAAAAAATACCGTACAAAGGCGGACTTAAAGCCTGAGGCATTTTCTACCAGTCAACCTGTATCACCCTAAGGTTGACTGGTAGAAAATACCAGTCAACCTTAGGGTGATGCAGAGATATACCATGGTAGGTGAAACATACGGGATAGATAGCTCGGAAATGACTTTAAAATATAAGAATAAATACTAATATATAAATAATAATAATAATTAATAATAATTTTTTATTCATAAGTTCACATAATAAATTACATAAAAGTTACATGATTACAAGTTTACAAATTAATATTAAGAAGAAAAAATTAAACTATGCCTAAAATTAATCTGGTACATACATATTAACAAAATAAACCTAGGTCAGGAGAAATAACGATCGGAAGAGGAGAAAACGAATCCAGCAACTCAGCGCTGGGATGGGATCTACATACTAATATTATTATTATCTTTTTATTTTCTTTTGTTTTGCGTTACTATACTTAATAATTAAAATATTGAATTGTACAAAAACACTAAGCAACTGATTTTCCACTCCTAGAGGGATACGGCACTGATTCTCTTTACTACAGGCTATGGTATAGCCTATCTAAGAGGACAGTACCCCCACCATTGTTGTAGCATACAAGTGTTCATTTGTAAAGTATAACTTTTTTTTTTTTTACTGTATTCACTGCAAAACCTATTGTGCAATAAAGTATTTTTCATTTCATTTTCATTACATACTAATACAATACTTTTATGTCTAGTAACTTTTTTCACTAACCCATTACTTTCAAAGTTATACCTCTTTCAATATTGTATGAAAATATTAACCACTCTTTTTCAAATTTGTAAAAGAGAACCAATTTAACAATTTACAAGAGAATAATGCAATCAAGACAGAGATTGATAATTTGGTAGGGACAGTGATTGGAGAAATGAAAATCTCACACCGTTTAATACAAACCATGATAGATGGTAAAGTTTCAGCTGTTCTTTGAGAAACATCATCCCAAAGATGTGACATATGTAAAGCTACTCCTAAGGAGATGAATGACTTACCCTTGATATTGACGAAGAATGTTGATGAACACTTATATAAAAATGGTGTATCGTCGTTACACATTTGGATACAATTCATGGAATGTATTCTTCATATATCATTTAGATTAGATTTGAAAACATGGTCTGTAAAGGGTGAGAGCAAGGTTATTACTCGTATGCAGAGCAGAAAGAAATATATTCAGGACACGTTCAAACAGAACTTTTAATTGATGTTGTGAAACCGGGTCACGGTACGACTGAAAAACCACTGGGAGATTTTTTTTAAACTGAAATTGCAGCTTCGATCACCGGAGCCAATCAGGATTTAATAAAACGATTTAAAACCATACTAGAGACAATTTCTTCAGGTCACCCTATAGATACAATTAAGTTTAAAGATTATGCCGAAGCCAACATGAAATTGTACATTGATTTGTATAACTGGTATTACATGCCTGCAAGTGTACATAAAGTTCTTGATCACGAGGCAGCTATCATTGCACATTTTGGTTTATTGCCTATTGGAAAATTATCCGAAGGAGCTGCTGATGCTCGAAATAAAGATTTCAGGAGATATCGTGCACATCATTCGAGAAAATTCTGTAGAAAGGCTACCAATGAAGATATTCTAAATAATTTGCTAATCAGCTCTGACCCACAAATTTGAAAAATACGTCATAAAGTATTCCGATAACACAAAGCCCTCTCAGAATAGGCAAAATCTTTATTGATTATGATTTAGACATTTATTGACGATAATGATCAGAAGAACTTAAGAGTTTTTAAGTGTAGACTCATCATTGCATAGTGAACCCGAATCTGACTCTGCTGAATATTAAATGAAACCTATGTCAAAGAACAAAGAACGTTTGCCGTAGTGCATTAGGCCTGTTGGGGATACTTACCACTGATTAAAAATAAACACGCCTAGTTCTCTACCTCTGGGGTGGCGTGGAATAGACAATAAAAAAATATGCAGAGTGATTCTTTTACGTTTGACAACAGGTGCAAATCCGAATCCATAAGAGATATCGGAAATCTTTGTTAGGAAACTTTAGCTCTTTTTTGGCCGTAACAATTTTGGCATACGATGTTTTTGGTCAAGTGTGAGTTGTCCATAAAAAAGAATGAAATTGATTACTTATACAAATTGTATGAAAAAATATTTTGCAAAAGTTTGACTAACTTCCACCGACCCAATTTATTCTTCTTAGGGCTGATTTTTCAATAGTCAGATATCTTTTCTCTGAGGAATAAATATTGTGGTTTGACAGCTTTTGTATGGAAAATATGTCAAACTGTCAGATTTATTCTTCAGATAGAAGTTATCTGACTATTGAAAAATCAGCCCTTATTCAATGAAATGATCGACGAAACAGAGTGGAATAGTAATAAAAAAAATATTGGTGGATTCTCATTCTTATGGACAGCTCACACTTGACCAAAAAAATGTATATATTATGCCAAAATTTTTAAAATCAAAAAGGAACTAAAGTTTTTTTTTTAAGTTTTCTGATATCTCATATGGATTCCGATTTCAACCTGTTGGCACACTTAAAAGTAAAACTTGGTATATCGCAAAATATCGCAGTACCAGATTAGATGCAAAAATAGGTTAATAATTTTTACTACACAAATCTTCAATCCGTTGTTTGAGAAAGCTTGCGAGTAATTCATGTTTTACTTCATACAAAAAAATCTTGAAATATTCATAGCAATAAAAATAATAGGTAAGACGTAAAAGTCATAGAACAATATGCATTTGATAGTAGATTTATGGTGGTAATGATGGTAAGCATGTGTGCTATAATATCCGCACCATTCGCGGTGTACCGATGCGGGAATCTGTTTGTGTCAATGAAATCAAGCTAACTTTAGAAATATATACGGGTTCACCAGTTACCGTTAATTCTGAGCAAATGTGTCTTAAATACTTTGTAAACATAACATGGGAAGTCAGTGATCTTATTTTGCATAGCTTTACAACGGCAATAAGGTACACATTATAGGTAAAATAAAACTCATGTTGACTTATAACAACAAATCATTCACATTAGGAGTACCTATAATTATGTTGTACGGATTGGAGGGCCACCCACGTTATATTTTTTTATCGGGTAATTCTTCTAAATACCCACAGTTGATTGGAAGTAAATTAGGTTGTTTTAAGGGCGTCAAGATAGATTTACCCTTAAAACCAGACGCGTTAGGCCGATTATTTTTAAAGCTAGACCGTAACCTTTTGCTCTTCGGGAAAGCGTTGAACAAGAGTTTAACCATCTCGTTTGTTTAGGTGTGTGACCAGTGACATACGCGAGTCCAGTAGTGCCTGTTTTAAAGCGAGACGGCCCGTGACTATGAATATACAGATACATGTCGATAAATATCCGTTACCTAGATATGACGAACTGTTTACTTAACTACATGGCGGTAAGTATTTCATAATCTGTTATGTCTTAATGAGAAGTCACAAATGTTCATTTGCATAAACACACATAAAGGGTTATATAAGTTTAATCGCTCAGTGTTTGGTCTGGCTAGTGCGCCAGCCATCTTTCAGCGTAACATGGAAGCGCTTCTATGAGGACTAGATGGTACTCTTTTATTTCTTGACGATATTTTAGTGTGCGGGGCGGACAAAGTGCAGTGAATAGGGTGAATGAAGTTTTCCGTAGGTTACAGGAAGCGGGCCTAGTGTTAAACATAGAAACATGCACACTCTTCCAAGAATCCGTTTCCTACCTGGGGTTTGTCATGGGCCGTAATTACGAAGTTGAAAGGTTTTTGTCGCTGACGGATATTTCCATATCCGGATATGACCAATTTCGGAAGTCGATGGCAAACAACGAAAATACAAAAACCAAAGACACAGACTTCCGAAATTAGTTATTTTTCACTTTGTAGTGTTATTTTTGGAAGTCATTCCTTTTGGCGATAAGGTCGACATGACACTCAAAAGTGAGCTTGCTGTCCAGAAGAATACCAAGATATCTGATGACAAGAGTTCGAGATAAAGGCTGATTCGCAATTGAGTAGTCAACTAGTACTTTACGATAATATACTGTAGCACAGGTGCGGTGGCTGTATGCTACAAATCCCCTGTAATTGGTATAATAAGGTAGGTAATCCTAGACTGATGAAATGGCTCATATCATCCGACTTCATTTCTGTAATGGCTTTGGGCGGCCAATTAGTGCACCCTATAATAACAAATATAATTGCCCCTGTGTTGATGGATGTGCGGACAATAAGGTATTTACATAACATAAAATCACGCTTGTTATGTTATTTGTCGAAGATATTAAATAAGATAAGCTCTTGTACTATTTACAAGAGCTGTTCCTATTTAACACCTTCTCGGCTTTGCTCCATAAAATTATGATGATGATTAGCGATGCCATTTGGGAAAAATAACTGGTGCGTTAGTGCTTTATAAAGTTGCGTCCAGACATTACGAAGCGTGTGCTTCGAATGGTAAGCCACGCATAATCTGCCTCAGGCTGAGGCGTCTAACAGATATAAAAAAACCACTTGTGGCGCATGCCTCGCTCTGTCTAAATGCACCTTAAAATAGGTATTATAATGTACCTATAAAGTTATATTTAGATCGTATGTATACAATGTCGATTGAAGGAGATCTAGACGTTACGAGGCGCCAGAACGATTCATGACTACATTTACAAAAGATCGACTTGGGCAGTTAATATGTAGGTAGGTACTACGGGCTGGTATCCGCAACTCCAAGGCAATGCGCGTATTGTGCGTACGGGTGAACTCAGGCAGTTTAGTTACCTACTACTAATCATGTTTCAAATGTATTTAACTATTTTAAAGGACTTAAATATAACTGGCGAAATGAGGGTGTACCTACTATAAGTCACCTCTAGTCAACTCTACGGGGTTTATAGGCGTTATGTTATGAGATTTAAAGACTCCTTCAAAAAGGCGCGACACGAGTCAAGACACAAGGGCACCGCCTGTCGCGCGTCGAGCAGTGGCTTAGTGTCGCGTGTCGTACCTGTTTGAAGGAGCCTTAACCACAACGCCACCAAACATACTGGCAATATTGACGTTAGCGTTTAACCTAGTCTAAGGACATTCTTCATCGATTAATTTGTTGCCCTGATGGATGTAATGAACCCATAACATTTCGCAGATACATCGGCGAGAATGGAGTGGGTTGGGTGGCATGGGGCGGGGAGGGTCTGTTCGCAGAGCAGGGGGTGAATATCTCGCCCCACCGCGCTCCGCGTCGGCTGCGCTTTAACTTTATTAAAGCTCACATCCAGAGTGATCGCCGAACTTAGATATGATGTGGACGGACATAACAGGGTTTGTAATTATTTTAAACAGATCCCTTAGAAACTAATTAAATAGTTCAGCACTAGACGTTATTGCACGTCACAAGAAACGGTAGACTCCATTCCCAGTCAATAAAAAAGTGTAAATTATATGGAACAGAAAGTCAACAATAGTTGATATAATTATCGTTACTATTGTATCGAAAATGGAGTCTATGGTAACTTTGGATTAAAATAAAAACAAGGAAGTGATTGTGATGCCAAAAATAAATTAGTGTTAAGTGACTTAACATCTGACCACTGCGGTTTATCAACTAGCTTCCCTATGCCACTAGCCCATTACATAAAAATCCGCATAAAATAGAATACAAGCTTTATACAGTTAGTCGTTGCAACAAGTTTACAACAAGCCTTTTGGGCACTTTTCCTGTTGACAGCAATGCGGACGAATTTTTTGATGCCTGTGATTGTTTCCCCACTTTTTTATACATACATGTGCATATTATTAGTAATTAAAGTATGTGCGCTTATATATTAAGTAGGTATGTAAATATTATCTTGTTTGAAAATAAAAAGTTAGCTTTGCATGCGATTGTATAGAATCAAGTTTTTCTAACTGAACAGACAGCTGAGCTGCTGGGGAGTTAGTTGCGCCACTTCTTCCCAGCTAAAGGACTAGGAAGTACTGAAGGGTGCTGCTTTTGGGGGACTGTCTTATGTAATTATCACGTTCAAAAAGTGCTGTTTCTCAGCCTAGTTTGAAAAAATTACTCTTGATTTGCTCACTGACCAGAGACAACTCTCCAGCGTAGTTTATAGCGTAGTACAACTCTTTGGTAGCCATTCGAGGTGTCGTAAATTTTTTTGATAAAAATAAGTTTGTCAACCACTTTGCTACAGCGATGAGCATCATCCTAATTTATTCGGGGTCCGCCACGGAGCAGAAACAAAGAGGAGGTGTTGCAATCAAAGTAGTCCATCAGCCACCAATGTAGTCGTTACGTCACACGGTAGTTGCACTACTTGCGACCAGGCGGCGCTTTCGTCAGTACAACTGTCGTTGTGAAGCGGATAGGTTGTCATGTATTTGTTTAGTCTTTTAAACGATTAAAAAGTATTCCCGACCCATACTCATTGCATTAACATGAAATGCTGTTTTATCTTGCAGAAGTTGTACGGATCAATCAAATTCAAACGGAATAAATATATCTTTCCACTCGTAAATAAAATTATAATTAAATTTGTAATTTATTTCTTCTCGAATGTTCGGTAATTGCCGCCCCCTATCGGCAAGTAGCGGAAGGACTGACAAAATGCAGGTCCGGACTCAGACTTTTTTGATAAGCACATACCTACATATATGCTATATGAAAAGTGAAGTCAAATAGATGTCGAGTTTCGGCAAAAAACGGAATTCGGTTTAGTTTCGGTACCTAACTAAGTTCAGAAGAAAAATTTAGAAGAGAAGATTTAAAGATAAAAAAAATAAAACTATGATTATAAAAACGTTTTCTTTATTTTTCCCTCACACTTGTTAATTTCTGGAAGTTTCGGTTTCAGCCGAATCTGAAACCGCTGCCGAAATTCGGTTTCGGTTTCAGTCAAAAAATGTATTTCGGTCGGACATAATAGAAATAAAACTATATCGGTATATTATAAAACTATTAAACCTGAATCCGGCTCCTTACAATAAAAGTGACACTTAATGAAACATAGCAGAACTCTTACGACAATCTGTCTAATTTGCCTATGAGTTGATTTTGCTACTAGCCACTAGATGGCTTTCTGCTGTTTGGGCTCCCCCCGCACCCCGCGAGGCTGCGACACTACTTTTGTATGGAGAATGACTTTACAACACCTCCTCTTTGTTTCTGCTCCGTGGGGTCCGCGCATCTGTCTTCTCCATTAGTCTTCATTTTGGTAATCACCTCCTAGTCTTATCATCTATCAAACAGTCCATACATTTTTTCTATCGTTTTGCACTACTCTTACAACCATCCATGTTCATACTGCGATGAACTATCCAAATAACTACACTATTAAGCAACGACATGCACTAAACACAAAGTGCTAGCGCGGGAGTGGTTTGCATTCACTCAATTCGTTTCCATGCACGGTCATTTACATACACGTTGTTCATGCACACACGCCTCTTTGTTGTATTAAGATTACCGGCTGTACATTCCACGACAAGAATGTTATCGAAACATTATTCAATAAACATTATTTGCCAAGTTGACGGAAGGGCGACTACTAGATCTGACTTGGGATCAAAGGACCAGCCAAGATTGGACAGTGTTTATCCAGTTCATGGAAATTCTCAGCTCAACATTGAAGAATTGTTAGTAAACGCTTAAGACTTTTAGGCATCTGATACAGGCTGGTCCAAATAGTGACGTCAATTAAAACAATGTAGATTGCTCATACCTAGGGGTATCCGAAAATACCCCACGTATGTTCCGCGATTTATAATATTTTAGGAGATATTAATATATTTTTTAAATGTTGACAAATGTTTCAGGTTGTACTAGTAATTTTTAAATTGAAAAAGATAAGTCAACTTTTAATCGTAAGAATGTAAATTCTCAACTTCAATTAAAAATAAATATCTTGCACTAAGTTAATGTTAGGAAGATATTTTTTTTTATAAGTAGGTACGTGAATGGGAATACCATGATAGGCCCTACGCAAAAAAAAATATATATAAAAAGAGCTTGACGAAAAAAAGTTATAAATTTTTAAAGGCATCCTTGAAGAATTTTCCCAAAAATTTATAAAAATATTCTTATCGCCTAAACTATCAAAAATCGCGAAACATACTTACATGGGGTATTTTCAGATACCCCTAGTATGAGGAATCTATATATTTTTTTTAATTGAGGTCTATTTGGACCAACCAATTTCTTAATCAATTCTATTTCCATCATGCTGAGTGGAAGCCTTCTTGTCACAGTCATGACGTGCAGCTGTCGACGATTTCTGTTTTGTGCTCGTGATTAGAGATCTCTTTGTTATTTTTACTTTTTTCTTAATATTAGAGCTAATTATCTTATTGTATGCACGTGTTTCTGTGACAAATAAATCTATTTTTCTTTCTTTCTTATATAAAATGCAGTTTATTGATCTCGACACAAATGGTTCAATTTATGTAGAATTCAATCCAATGAGAAACATTTTAAATATTTAGGAACAGATAGAAACCTGTAGAAGGAGTTTGATGCGGAATGTTTCTACCCGGCTTGCGAACGTTCGGAAACTGTGAAAGGAAAGGGTGATTTTTCCTTTTAATAGTCGCCATCCGAAATGTGTTTATTGGCTCCATACCCAATTTGAATAACTGATATTTCTATCTGATTCCCACATACCTACATAAGAACTGTTTTCAGAAAGTAATCGGTGCAACTATGTGTAAGTAGACAAAATACATAGATGGAATATGTATTTATATATACATACTTACTTTATTGTACAACGTTACTACAACGTAGGTACGTTTATACAACGTTATATAATTTGGTTTCACTACCCTATTTAGCCATGAACAGAGAATGTTGAAAATGTAAACAAAATATGATAACGATATTTCGCCAGACAGAACAGCTTGGAAACGGTTGGGGGAGGCTTTTACCGCTATCGATAGGGGTTACTTTTTTTTTTACTTTGTTATACAAGGTACCTATAACAAAGTAAAAAGAAAAGTTATTAATGTCTCTTAAGATTTTATAGGACTGTCACTAGAAATATTTGAAAATTGTGTTTAAGGAAAATAAAGCTTTTTTATTTTATTTTTATAAAATAATTTCAAAACTCAAACCCCATGGGATAGGCAGAGGCACCTAATACCTACATCATCATAAAACTTTACTTTTAACGCAATTATATAATTACATTAGTAAATACCTATCTAAACTAGGCAGTAGTCCGTTATCTTAGGCATTTAAAACTAAATTTACTTGTAAATATAAATTATAGATACTTAAATATAGATAGGAAGTGCAAACCGCGAATGATAATGATGGTCGCAAAAACATCAGTTGCGGAGTGCACGATGGGAGCACGACAGCTATAATACGTACATAATATACGAGAAGGTATACTGACTAAGTACCTAGTAAGTATGTAATGTATTTATCTACGATAGTCATTGAAGCATAAGCTTGCGGTACCAAATGTGACACAAAAACGGCTCAGGGCGCTCAGCAATGGCTCTGATTAATTATCTAGTATAAGACTATTATTTGGATACTAACATTCTTTTAAAGTTTTCATTACTAACACTACTGTATGGATTCGTTGTGGTCTGATAATAAATGTTTATTATTTATTAAAGATAGCATGCATTTTAACACTCAAATAGACAAGCGCAGTCAAACTTCACGGGGGACGGAAAAAATTTAAAATACTAAACAAATTATCCTTTTGTACGATAATATTGGTCCTAACTGGGAATTCTTACGCGGGTTAAGGTGCAACGAGGCGATGCACATAAGGTGAATGACACCGGATCCCGAGCACTGATGCCCCACCAAATATAAAATGGACAAATTGTTTGAGGATATGGATCATAATTCGAAAATTGCAATGAGTGACATGTTTTGTCACCGACACGGACACCCCAGTTTATAGACGTTCCGGTTGGCTGATATAGGAACAGATAACAAGTATGAATTTATTTAGGTCGATTTATTCACCTAACTGATAACGCTCAACGAGAGTTTTGTTTGAAACATTGAAAGTATTTTATGAATTCGTGCATAGGTATACATAGATTGCATGACCATTCAATTATAGGTCCGGACTGCCTCCTTGGTCTAGTCCATATCCTTTTGGGGATTACAGGCGTGATGTTATGTTTTGTGTTTAATAACCAGTAACGTATCTCACAATTTATATCAAGACTTTTATAAGAAACGATAAGAGATATAAAAGATAAAAATCGATTAGAGAACGATAAGTATTGAGTAACAGACGGCTTGAAAAGATAGAACACGAAAAACAAACGCGGGTGCAATTAACAGATAATATACCAAGCCAAACAAAACTTGATGAAAGCTTCAGCTCTGGCCACACTGAAGCGAATCCCGCGCGGGACGCGAGGCGCGATAGCGCGTTGAATGTTTTAATGATTAGGAAGCCACGCGACGACTATTCGCGCCAGTTTGATCACCTCCATACAAGTTACTTGATCAACTGGCGAGAGCGAATTTCGTGCCCCGTCCCGCGCGGGATTAGCTTTCATTTGTCCTGCGCTTTATCCTGCAAAGACATCTTAGGTATCCACTTTCACCACACAGGCAGAAGGATGTCTAATTATGTTAAATTTAATTTCTAAATAATTGCTAAATAAGCACTACGCATCCTGATATCCTACGGACTACGAGTATTATTGATTTATTTGTGTCTGGTCTCTCTTTTGTCTGTATCGACGAATAAAATATTTTTTTAATAGCCATGTTAAAGTAAAGCTGAACACATTAGAATCAGCACCATATCCCGAACTTTATTTTGTGCAATTTTTATTTTGACTCGTCCCCTATTGCCTTGCTAGGAAAGATAGTCACTTGTTTATAGCGTTTTAACATTTTAAATCAAAGCATGGAATTAATTCACGTCCGTGTAACAACATTACGCTGATGCTATGCCGCCGCATTCAATTACGGCGGTCTATGCAATCACCACAACATGGGGAGGGATTATTTTAACAACCTTTCCAGGGGGTAATTTAGTTTCCGTTTTATAATTTAATTACATTTTCGCTTCATAGAATTGGAAAAAGCCAACACAAATACTAGCTGTAGGTACGAGAAAAATCAGAGACGACAATACTAATTCCTAAGATAAGTAGAATGTTCCTGGAATGCAAAAGTAGTCAAAGTCAAGGTGTAAGTTTACGCGTCGACGAATATGGGACCAGTCTCCGGATACTAGGAATATCTAACGAAGATTCTATTGGAACTCTTGAGAGCGAGACGACACAAGAAGCAACAATACGAAAGAGGTACCCTGAAGATCTTAACGATAGTTTTATGAAAGGTTATCTAATTGAAAGTGGGTAATGTATCAGATAGAAATCAATAAGCAAGTCAAACGGATATGAAAATTAAAACGCTGTCGTGTAATTACTTATTTTTCGTCAGGTAGGTACTAAATACAGGGTGGCCGAGACACCGACGCGCACCTGTTTCCATGGATTAAGTATATGATTCTGTACCACCATGCGTTACAGTTTTTCGCTGCTTTTTGTTAAAAAACTGCTGTGTCATAAAACAAGAGTTTTTTTTTTATTTATAACCGTCGATAGTTTTCACGATCTAGTATCATGTGCTGAATTCATAGAATATATATAAATAGCTGAATATATAAAAGTTCCACTCAAGTTATGCAGTAGATCTAATGCAATTCTATTTCGCGAACATCTTATCGATGTTCCATTAAAATAATGATGAAGCGTAGATAGATTTTAAAGGCCGTAGATTATTAGATCTAACCCGGCGTCGAATGTGTCATGGTTAGCGTATCTAGGACACTTTCGACGCCGGCTTCGGTACGGCACTCATACAATATGTATTGATTAAGCCACATCAACTGGTGCAAGTCAGCAGTTCCTATCGATCAATATAGCTAACCTAATACTTATCCACTAGAGAATTTACTAGCAGCCATTTGCATTAAGGTCTTTGCCTGTGTACTTAGTTGATGTGTAATGTATATGGTGTACATATTAGAGTTTTCTGTCCTAATCTTTTCCTGACTGGTAGGTTGGTACTCCTACACTGTACACTACTGACAATCACACATAACGAGTGATTATATGGGACTACTATGAAATGAAAATTATACACGGCAGCTGGGAACGTCACTCGCTAGTTATCCATAACTACACAACTAGGATGGTATTAGCAGGTAAATTTGATGTACCCAGAATAAGAAATTATTATGGCGACCGAACGCTTGATAAAAGAGTACCCTATCTTCTCAACCAATTGCCTACTGATCTAAGAAATCAGGAACTAAAAGGTAAATTTTCCAAATTACTTAAGCAGTTCTTCTTCAGGAGTTTGTAAGCGTTGTCATAATTGTTACTATATAATTATAATATATTTTTTTTAAATATGTTATTACTTTATAATTGCAATAAGTTGAAATTAAGTGTTCGCACTATTAAACCATATTTGTAATGCTGTTTATCCTATTCCCGCAGACAAACTGTGAAAACGGTTTTGCGGGGCATAGTTCTTAAGCTAAGTTTTTTTTTTTGAGAACTTTGAAAAGAGCAACAAAACAAAAAAAATAATTGTGTGATGATCCGTAGCCTAAGAATAAACAATTTTTTATTTTACCGAAAACTTCGGTGGCGTAAATCACCGCAAATGCAAATGCAAGTGCCAATTACAGCGAAAGTCGGACGGTAGTTGCCTGTTCTGGTTGAGCAATCGTACAAGAGGATGAGACACTGGTACGGTACGGACCAGCGGTAGGCCCGGCCAATATCTCAGTTGATATATCTAATTTGCGGTTTGAAACATCTTCAACGTTCATGATGCTAAAAAGAGTAAAAAGAGAGTATCGCCTCGCATATTGATTCACCAGTACGCAAAGCTTCGCTATTATAGTTTAAAGTGCTCGGGATTGCATAATATGACATAAGTATCGACGATAACTACCAATACCTCCAAACTACCATTTTTTAGATTAACGTTTTTAAATGCCAATCGACGTGAAATCTTTTTTCGCGTGTACTGGTCAAACCTCTTGACAATTTATCCATTAAACACTAATAGAACTAATAATACCTCCTAACTTTAAGTAGAGATAACTACCTACTATTTTATTGTGTTGAAATCTTCTAAAATAGATAGAAGATATTGGTAGTTCGTCGTCGATATATAACTTATGACGTCGTAACGTCTAAGAATAGTGCTTCCCAATACTGTAAATATCTCAGTTGATGGATTCATTCGTATTCCCATATTAGTTTGGGAAGTCTCGACAGTCTCTAAGTCTCGGGACATGAGACAACCCACGATCAAGGGACGTCCCGGCACTTCCGAGTCTTCATAGAATAAAATTAGAATCGAGTTCATTTTGGACCATAAATGTACCAATAAAAAAAGCAATTTGTTTGTGATTTTTGTAATAATGTCTCCGGACAGGGGGATCACTCTCTCGTTTTCAACAGATGTTGGTTTATTTGTGTTTAAAGCTTTGTAAAGTAGGTAAATTATAATAAATTTTATGTTGTTGGATTTTAAACCTATCACCAAAATGAATAAATCTCGCAAAGGATTCAATTTCTGTCTTTTATTTTGATTTGTTTGTATAAATGTAGCTACCTACCTGTCTGAATAAACAATTATTTTGTAACCCTCTGTCCGCAAATCCTAGTCTCACTTGACCGATTTTGTACTGATACGAAGGATTGAATAGTGCATTGGAAAAGAGGGACATTTCGCGAAATAGTCATTTTGCGAAAGAGATATATTGGGAAATGGACATTTTACGAAAGGGACGCAAATAATATGCTATTTTGCACACACCAACAGGAGCTTAATACGTAGCTTATAATTTCGTCGTGTCCGTCTGTCTGTCTGACAGTCCGGACATTACACAGCCATTTTACTCGGAGACTACATGCACTATATCGATGTTAATTCGATAGGTGTTTTCTGTGCACCGGTCGGTAAACGATAGCATAGGTAGCGAAAATACCAAAAAAATAAATTAAAAAAATCTATGCACATTAACTAGAGTCATTGTTTTGTTGGATGCCATAATTAAAAAGATTTTTATATTTCTTAGTGACATTGTTAGTTAAGTCAATAGTTTATAACTTATAAGACATGGGATATTTTCGGTTACAACACTCGAGGTACTACCTGCCTACCTAGAACCGCAGAAATAACTAATTTTTTATACGTTTTTCCGAGAAATACTTATGTTTGCGAAAATGCAACTCACATGCAAGATAGATTGTATAAGTATTGTAATATTCTAGTTAGTAATTCACAACGGAGGGTCACAAAAGGTCAAACGGACGGTCAATATTCTACGCTCTGATTTTTTTTGTCATCAGCTAGCAATACAGGTTGCTACGATGTAAATGTGCCTACGTCGTGCCTTTCATAACTTAGAATGGACGGGATGGATGGGATTTGAATGTTTGGTAGTTACAACTATATGTTTAAATAAAACAAAAAACCGATAATTGCTGGGTGCGAAACCATGACTATTTGTAACGAAAATATCCCTACATATTCACTGAACATAAGTGAAATAACCACTATTGTTAAAACTGTTCATCGATATTTATAGTTACCACAGAAACTCGGGAATTTTTGAGGAAAAAAGGATACTTACGATAGGCATGGCGACCGCTACATCCATAGATACATACGCTCGTGGTTACATCAGTCGGCTGCCTGCTTTTGTGTCTGTTGTTTGTGGTTCACATCGCACATCGACACATTCTCTTTTCTTTGAAACACCATTACTTTAGTTCTATTCATATTCACACTGTGTGACAGGGTCATGGCGACGTGCAACATGCAACCAGTTACCATGGATGCAGTGCATGATTCTGGACCCCCTGCGTTGAATTGTTTTGTCGGTTATTTAAAAAATAAAAGCTGTTCCATTCATTTTGACTGTGTAGTGCGTAGGTAAGTTCCTATTGCACTTTTGTAGGAAACAGCTCTAAAGTTTTTTTTTTTAAACAGACGAAAATTTTCAACGCTCGACGGCCCAGCGCAGGAGATGCCCGCCGACGGGCATCGGGAATCCCAGGCCGATTCCCGGCCACCGCAGGCGCGGGCTTTCGGACGGCGAGCAATGGGTAGCTCGCCGTCCGATTAGGACCAGAGCTAGGGCCGATGCCTGGCAGGGTTGCGGGAAGTCCGAAAGAGTTACCGTGGCTCCTGGCACAGGCAACTGAAGGAACACGGGGGGTTTTAGTCAGTAAGAATCTGACACGCCCTCCCGCTCCGCCCCGAGCGGGAGAAGTTATTTGATGATTTCCCAAATTCAAAAAAAGTTAGGTTTTTTTCGTTCTACATCTTGGCCAGATCTGCAAACATAAACATAACACCAGATTTTTTTTTCGCGATTTCAGATTTGGACTTATAGTAAAAGTTGTTCATAATGATGAGTACAATGACCCCTTAAGAGGTTGATGGTGTTTTACCCTGTATAATGTAACGGTTAATAAAATCTCGCGTCTTTAACAAGTGTCGTGTCGTGTGTTGACCGTTAAGGAGTTCCCTCGATTGGAGCCAATCCTGGGTGTAGAATCACTTAATGCAACATGCAAAAATGCATTGTCTTCGAAACAGAATCAGCATGTAAAATTTCAGCTCCGTAAAATAAGTGGTTATAATTCAGCTTGCAAGATTTGACTAATACATACTAACTAACTAACCAACCAACTTACTAACTAACCAACCAACTTACTAACTAACAAGTCAACTTAAATAAACACTTGTAAAAAAGAGCTACTGCTCTAAAGGCCGGTCCTGCAGAATACAGACAAAGACGGATTCGCTACTCCATAATATTATTAGCTTACTGCTAGACACTGCAGACTGCAGCTCTACTCCCGACATACATCGCTCAGCAATCTCCGTTGGACTGCTCTCTGATGGCTGTCTCGCTGCTCACAAGCTTGCATGTGTCTTTAATACCAGCTTCTGACGATTCATACGTCCCTAAAGGTTCATGTGAAGTAAAGTATTTTGATTTTGAAAAGTCCGAACAAATAGACATTACCATTTCGTTCTTCCGCGCAAAAGGCAATAGCGGGAATTGATAGACGGCAACATAAACAAGCGTAATTATTTTTTCGAGACGTGTACCCTATAGTGAGTCTGTGGTGATGAATCATTCGGTAGAATGCGATGCCATTTAGCAATTAAACCTTGGGGAATCGGAAGAAGTCATAAAACAAACAGAGAACGAGACGGTATTATTTTAAATATTTATATGTTTATCTAGTATGTAGGAATGCGATCGGCAAGTGCAAAGCATCTGGGTCTAAATAGCTAACTGGTGACAATATGGTATAAGTTTTAAGGAAAAGCGGTACCTACTCTTAAAATGCGCGAAGACCTTTGTAAACACTAGGAGATACTCTCAGTAGACACTAGCCGTTCAGGCAGATATGAGAATATATGCACTAGAGTTGACTCTAGTCTAGTCTCGTGGCTTAGAGTCACTAGACTAATGTGTCCTAGTGAATATTTATGCACTACTAGCTTACCTACTTAGGTAAGCTTAAGACCGGTCTTTTTGATTGTAGGTATGTTTACCCCGCAACTGTTAAAAAGGCAATTAAAATTGTTAAACACCAGTCTTATCGGCTTCTGTTTCTAAACATGGCAATAATGAACAAGTGACTGGAAAAAAAAACGATTGTCTTAAAATATATAGGTAGGTACTACTTTTGGCAAAGGTAGTAAACGAACCCACATATTCATTTATATTGATTTGATAAAATATACTACATCAATTATACATCACAATGGGGGATAGGAACTATCATCAATACTGGAATATTAAGTACCTACAAATGCTGCGCCTGTACGCAAAAAGTGGTGACAATTTACGGGAAGCAAATAGATTATTACGCTGAACCTAATACTTAATTTCGAAATATTATGCAACCGAGGAGTGATCAACCAACTAGTGTCAGGTCTGTAAGTCATTTTAGCAGCAACACAGCGACTGATTGCTCACGGTCAGTTTCGCAGCTCACCGCATGCGCAAGCTCGGGGCCGCCCACGATGTTCACCTGTTTTACGACACCCGCGACGGAGTACCAGAGTAGCTCTACCTAAGGAACATGAGTCAAATGTCTACCTTCTATACTGGGTCGAACGAAAGCAAATTGATCAGTTATTCATTATTAATTCCATCTTGAATTTGCATTTTAACGTCACTATCAGCTTTAGCACCCTCGAAAACTATGAAAACCCACAACCATGACCATTTTTTTTTAATTTTCCCAGTGGCCATCTTTTATTTACAATTTAATTTCACTCTCGGCTTTACCACCCCCAAAAACCATGAAAACGAAACGCTTATTTAATGTTTTTTTTTAATTTACGCAGCCGCCATCTTGGCATACATACATACATCTTGGTTTACATTTTGACCTCACTATAGGCTTTAGCTCTAAAACAATGACGACAACCATGATAAGAAAATTGGAAACTTTCACAGCCGTCATCTTGGATTTACATTAAGAGTGACAGCCCGAACGCCTAAATTGGATCGTAGGTAATTATTTCAACAAATATACCTAGTTTCCATACTATCCATACTATGTCTAGTCATACTATGGGACTGGGGAGCGGACAGTGATATGAGATGCGCGAGTATGTTGCGCACAGGAAAACCATAACGGCTTCACTTTTTGTTAATGGTTGATTTGACTACCTATCTCTTTTTATGCCATGCAACGGCTATAATATGGAACTATACTCCAAAAACATAACTACATTATCAAGACTTTTAAAACTAGTAGGTAATAAGAAAAAAATTGCATATATTTGATTCAGTCCTATGTAGGGATATATGGCTTTGATAATTAAATTAATATTGTGGGTCCCCCCCTTCGGAGAATTTTGATGAATTAAGAAAATGATTTAAGAACAATCGAACCGCTTTGGTCATATAATAGAACACATGGGTGCACCACTGATTCGTACAACAACAGTATTAATTTCCTTTTTGATGCCGGGAATAGAATGGCGCCAATCCCGATTGAATTGAAGTCCATTGAAACCGCATGAAGAGGACCAAAATTTGTACTCTTGTCGAATTCATTAATTAGGCTTGGTGGCGTTCCCATGCATGAATGTGATGTGGGTGCATAAACAAGTTTGACGGTTGAAATAGAGTATTTAGTACCTTACTAATTGCCACTTGGCAACAAGCATTGTCTGCAAATAAGCGTATGTTTGTTTCATCACATAAAATATTAAAAAGTAGGTACAGTTTGTCGTTTAATCATGCTCTATAAATACCCAAATACATAGTTTAAAGTCTAGTACTTACTTAAGTTAACAAAGCAAGAATACATATTTAAATATATTAAAATGAAAATAAAAAAATATTTTAATTTAGAAATCTATACATGAAACTTGAAACATTGGAGATTCACTTGCGTGGACTTTGCTGTAGTGGATGGATGTCAATTAATGTCATCTATTCATTGATATTATAAGTAAAGTGAGTGAGGCATCTATTATGACGAGTTCTTTGACCTCAGAAGACTGAACAATACAGTTTAGCTTTAGTGGAACTTTTATTGTCATGTTTGAGATTTCTAGAATATGGCGTGTTCGGTGTCTAAATATGTAAGTAGTTGTATTTGCAGACAAAAATTACATTTTTTTTTTATATTCAAAAATACAGTTTTATGCTCGTAGCCGTTACTCATGAAACTGGTGCAGAAAATTTCTTAAGCAAAAGCGATACAATGACTTCGACTCCGTTGAATGTGATAAATATCGCCAAGTGCTTCAAATACCTATTGTTGTTTATTGTATTGATTGTAGTCTACGATGAGGATAATAGGTCTTTAGTAGAGATGTACCGACTAGTCGCCGACTAGTCGGTAAAGCCGACTAGTCGGCCATTTTTGTAGTCGGCGACTAGTCGGCTAAATCCGCCGACTAGTCGGCCCGCTTCTCACTCATGTTAATATGCTTAAAAAATAGAGTGATTGAAATGAAATTGTATCTTTACTCTTGTTATTTTTTATTATAAGAATCACAGTTTCAGTTTACAATACAATTTAATAATTGGTAGAAAATTTAAATAGGAACTCTTCCTTTAGTCTTTTATAAAATAACAAAATATAGGTTAAAGCAAATAATTATTGGTAATAACTTATTACTATGTTATAATTGAACCTACTTATTAGTAATAAGTAGGTTCAATTATAACATAAAAAATAGGAACTCTTCCTTTGACATCCCCAAGTTATTCAATCTCGAAATTAATAAAATAAAACAATACTAGAAGTATCTAAGTATAGTAAGTAAGTATCAATTGGATCAACAAACTTTTTTAACAAAATATTAGAAATAAGTAGGTAGGTTTACTTTACACTACAACCTAGAAACAGGAAGTTGTTCTATGTGTACTTTATATATTATACATATAAAACAAGTTCCTATTTCAATATAATAAATTGTACTGAGATCTAGAAATCAAGTAAAATAAACTTCAACAACAAAAAATAACTATTATACTATAGCCTAATAAGAATCTAGTTAACAAACAAAACAATGTACTACTCATCATTAATCAAACAATGGCAATAAAGACTAAAGTTTGATAAGAGTATTCCTCTAGTTTTTTTATTTTTTAATAAGGGGCAAATTATGATGCAGAAAGACTAGAGCTTCTGCTCTTTCTGGCAACAATCGATTTCTTTTTGTTTTTTCTTTTTGAACATTTCCGACGTCACCCGGATTTTACCGAAAGTAATGATCGGCCCAGCCGACTAGTCGGCCGACTAGTCGGCCATTTTGCTGCCGACTAGTCGGCTAGTCGGCCAAAGTCATAGTCGGCACATCTCTAGTCTTTAGTTAAAGAGTGGCGCGACAATGTCGATGCCTTTTGTGTATTAGGTATATTATTGACTAAAAATCAACCGACAATTTGAAATGAGAGCCTCAGAGCCAAGCTTTTATAATCAATCATCAATCAATTTAACCAATTGCTGTGCCGACTCATGTTGACCTAGGCATTTATTTAGGTACTTTTATTTATTTTATGCTAGAAAAACACATGTGGTACGCAGATGTACGTCAAAAGTACCGATTAGATGTAAAACTTCTGTTGTATATAGCTCACAACAATACCTGTGTTCCACAATCCAATAAAGAATCGTGTTCTATGATTAGACTTTTACGTAACCCAAAAAGGAGAATGAGTAATGATGGGCCCACCTCTCAATAGGAATAAGACACTCATAAATGAATAGGTATGTTTATGCAGAATAAAACTTATTATTACGACTAAGGTCAAAAGTCAGTACTTTCGGAGTTATACTACTTATTATACTGCCATAAAAGTGATCGTAGTTTACTTCGTTATAAGATAAACTATGGCCAGACTCAAAACGGATGGCACCTATCTGCTTGCTCCTTACCTGCGCCCCCACCCTACCCGCTGCGCCCGCTGCTTGCCCAGGCGCATTTGCAAATGGCGATCAGTCATATTGCAGTGAACATCTTCGAGACGGTTTATACGTTATAGAAATATACAGACAAAACGATTTACATGATTTAATAGAATATAATATACCAGCAGAGAATGTGTGGTTGCTGTGTGGTAGAATACAGTCACGCCACGTAAGAGCAAGAATATACTATTGCTAGATATTAATTGATCGAAACCAAGTTGGAAGAAACGCGATATCACAATATTATTGCTCTTGCTTGACCGGACGGCGAACTGTAGGAAGTTGCGCTCACACTATTTCTTTCATTTGGTACCTAGGAGGTACATCAACCATTCGTGGCCCCCGTGGGTTTTTTAAATGATGTAATTGTCTTTGATGTCCAAGACGAATAATAAATCTCTTTTGTTTTAAAGTGTACTTATTATTATTATTTTACCTTATAAGTATCCATAAAGAATATGTTAGACTGACGACTTTAAGACGTCGTATCTCCGAAAGTACTAACATTTGACCATAGTTATATTAGTAACTAATGTTCCACTTAAAAAGCCCTTTCCAACGGTATATCAGATGTTACTATTGAAGGGTGGGCCCAGACTCCATACATTCATTTCCCATTGTCCTTTGTTAAAGTTAATACGCAATAATTTTTTCTCCTGAATCGCGAACGAAAATATAGCAATCTACGTTTTATTAAGATGAAAGGAATGTTACGATGCCATAAAATGCTCAGTGGAGGCTAGTTTTGCATCATATTAATTGTTACAGCGAACAGAATACGTCATTGCTTGTAGTAAGTTATTATAAATTTAGCGAAACGCTCTTTGGGAATCCATATAAATGTAAAGGATTTGAAAACGATAAATAAACACCGACACGTACGCTTCTGCTAATGAGCTACGTACAGTCGTACACCGCCGCTACTATGTGGAATTAACTTTTCGATTTACAAACTTAGCATGCTGTGTATTGTTAAATAATTACAGTGTAAACTCTTTATAACATTATTCTTTATAACGATAAACTCTCTATAACATAGAAAAGATCACCATTTGGTTGGTTTACCTTAAACCCACACATTGATACACTCTTTATAGCGCAGCAGCCATTCTCTATTACGAAGAAATGTGTTCATATTTAGACACAGAAAATCGTCACGGTGTTATTGTTTATGTTATCTTATCAGGTTACAAAAGATGCCGACTAAACCTTTGAGGCCCCGAAACTTCTGAGGTCGTAAACAGCCGTCTTGCTTTTGTTATTGTTAAATGCCTTGAACACGTGCTTGGTTTGCTTGAAAGGATGATCTCGAACTAAACACCTACCTATCGTATTATCAGCAAAAAACGTCAGGAAAGTTAACTGACTATAATGTATTAATTTAATCAAAAACATACATTAACTGACTAAACATACATTAACTGACAAAAAAAACAAACATTATCATTAACAAAAACATACATTAACTGACGAAAACCTACATAACTGACTATATGTATTAATTTTATCAAAAACATACATTACACCTACATTGAAGATTATTGTTAATTTGGTTGTTTTTCTTTCTTCAGTCCATATAACGGTAACTCTCTATAACGATAAAAAATGCTCGGTCCCTTGAGTTTCGTATTAAGAGTTTATACTGTATTTCCTATTTAAAATCGCATACAGCAGCGGCAGTGATTACTCATTATAAACGTGATATCAGCGACAGCGGTATTCACGTCACCAATTCTAGTTAGCCCCTCCACCGAGCTTGTCACGCCTGTGCTAGGAGTGGGCTCAGCACAATAGTCGAACTAGGTCATTACCTAAGCCGTTGTTGGCCTATTGTCGCATATTTGCGCTGCGTATTTGCGCAGAACGCACTATAATGGCGTTAGTTATCTTTCAAAATAACTGTATGCAGTAGCCCTCTCGAGATACACAGTACTCTCTGATCAGACAAAGACTCATACTTTTACATAACACAAAATTGATTTAGCTGACGGATTTATAAAACAAAGTGAACAAGGATAGTAAAAGTATCACTATTGATAGATACATAAGGTCTCTAATTAGCCTGGAACAGCCGTTGAGCCAAGTAATGTACAGTAGGTACCTACAGTTACTGTTCACTGTTTTACTAAATTTTATAAGCGGGAAAACTTTTTAAACGATTGTATTATTATTTCGCGGTTACTGTTTCACAGTGTGAGAGCAATACGTCTAAATTACATAAATAAAGCTTGTGTGCGTCATAATAAATTGTGTTTTTTTTGTAGTTCCACGCTCACTGCAGCGATCTATTACTCGTCCGTGGCCTGCATGTCACATGTGTGGACCATAGAGTGATGTTTTTCTCTTTCTTAAGTTACGAGTAAGTTTAGACGTTCCGTTGATTTAAAGCGATGCTTTCTAACAGTGAGAGAGACGCTGACTAATTCTGGGTAACTGTACAAATACGCTGACGACGCTGTTTCTACAAGCTATTGAAAGCGCTAACAAGTCGCCGAAATATACGACCTCTTTGGAATCAATGTTGGGGTCGGCTTCCAGTCTAACCGGAAGCAACTGAATACCCAGTAATTGACATGGAGCGACTGCCTATCTGACTTCCACAACCCAGTCTCTGGGTAATACGATACCCCTTGGTAAGACTGGTTGCCCGACTTTTGGTGACCCCTCTAGAATCAAACCCGGAAAATAAAATCATTATGATAACGGACGTACACACGCAGCAGGTCAAGTTACCACACACTGTCAAATTTTCTCATTCGATTTTGAACTTAACGTTCAACATAATACGTTTAAAATAATTTGGAGAAATTTGACAGTTTTGTATAGCCTGATGTGCTGGCGACTGTACAACAACATAATTATGGTGTTGGTATGCATTATGCCGTACCTATTATGACGAACGAAATGCATAAAATATCTTCGCATTGTCATAGGTACTACTCACAATGTGAGAAAACGAGTCATAATGGAGTGCAGAGTTCCATGATTACATTTTGCTTTATATGGAAGAAGTATTACTAGGTACTTAGTGTAACTATATATAATTACACTCATAAGGCTCTATAAATACGAGTGTTATCTGACTCAACAGCTTCTTGGAACTTGACACAGATTACTAACCACTGTCTATCGTAGTCAACTTTGAAAAATGCATATTATGTAGTACCTACTTTGTTAACGCTAACTGAGGGATGATTCTCGTAATTTTAAGACGTTCGCAGTCTTATTTCAGTCTCAATATGTCACAAATACCTCTAATTTCCCTACATATTTGACATTGATTGTCGTTGAGATGAGATTGCGACTATATTTTGAACGTTTTTAATTACGGGAAATGGCCTTCAGGTTAAATAAAAATCTGTTATTTATATGAAAAAATCGCGCAGCTGCACAAAAGACAATACAAAACCTAAGATTTTCGAAACAAAATAAGACTCCCAAATTCAGAGAGCCTACTGATTTGATTGGTTTTTGTTTTTCTATCAACCAATCCCAACAATGCTAACCAGATATTTACCGCAGTTATTTCATCACTTTCTAAACCACGGTGATCTTTATTCTCGTTACAATAAAGCTAATGTTAGGTTGCTGCTGCTGTGGTCAGAGGTAAAATAACTGTGAAAGGACTGTATACACAGAACAGGGTCTTAAAAAGCCTTTCAGAAACAGGTTTACATTTTGTGACTTACCTTCAAATAGCACCAGCCGCATCTAGTGTACTCCGAGGTATACTTGGTCGCGAAGCCGCACGTCAAATGTTCAGCGATTTTCTGCGCCCAGTTGCGACGTTCAGATGCGCTGGCGCAGCTGAACAGAATCTTGCGAGGAGAACTCCTCATGCCCCCAGAGGAAACAGTCACCTCGAAGCAGTACGAATTGCTTGTTGTGCTATGACCAAACGAAAGTAAAAATAAGATAAAACAAATTATGGTTTATTTTAATAGAAATACTTAATACTTTAAATTTAATATTATTATTTTTTTAACTATTATTATAGCAGCTGAAATAAACAATAATTTCTTAATCATCTATTTTAAAAGAGGTACTATTATTTTGATAAATTTTGAATAATCTGTGTATAAAAATACAAAATATGTGTTTCAATAGTTATTATACTTAACTTATTTCATTCATTCTTGGCATGTGCCTCTTGTAAGTACTTCACTGTATACATAAAATGTTAACCCCTGATAGTATCATAAAGATAACATTGATAAATTGATAGCATGCAGCCATATTATATTATTGCAATGAAATAAATAAACAAAGCTCTAAGCTGTTTTAAACAGGAAACTATATTAATTATCCTTTATCACATTGGCCTTTCAAAAAGACTACCTATTATTAATTTAGTTTAAGTAATAACAATAAAATAAACTTTCCAAACATTTTGAAGCTTACCTTGAAGACAAAGGCAGTACAATCTGCAGTGAGTAAATATTCTCCAATGTATAAGCTTCTTTCAATACGGAGTTTGTAGGGTCCGAGTAACACATCAACTTTTGATCCGAAAGCACACAATAACGGGTCTGTGAGTTCTTGAACAAATCCTCAACAACTCCTGACACAATCCTTGTCAACAGGCCACTGAAGTATGGCACTGGTAATGAATTAACTGGGGGACGCTCTATGCAATCAACTTTTGGTGTCACTATCTTTGATGTCCTATGTTTCTCAAATTTAAGCATATGAGAGAACTTTTGCATCACTGAATTTGTTGATTTATTGTCATCTTCTGTAACTGAACTAACTGATTTTGTCTCTGAATCCGTTGTGACAAACCAATTAGAATTCCTATCTTTATCTACAACATTTAATCTTGTTGTTGGTTTACTTTCATTAATCAGACTGTCTGATCGTTCTGGCGGGGTTGGGGGATTAAAATATTCACTTTCATAAAACTCAAAGCTGTCATCGGTGTTGTCCGAAGCTACTATTGTGCCATAAGTGTCACTAATTAAGAAGGATTCCAGTAATAACAATTCATTGCTCACTCCGTCATATTTCTTTGGTGATGTACTTGATTGCAATGGGTCAAACTCATATATCGTACTTTTACTGGGCCTTCGTAGATCTACATGAATGGGTGCTGCAGCTTTAGGAGTTGACCTTGCAGTGTTGTTGCTTGCTGACTGAAATGGTAGTGTCCAGTTTTCATACATGGAATTTTGCCTCATAACCTCCATGGACGCAACACTTTCTCTCTTCTTTCTCCTCTCCGGAATGTCTGGGCTTGACCCAACTGATGTGGAGCTCATGGAACTAACTATGCTGTTGGTCCTTGATGGCTTTGGTATGTCATATGTCATCTGCTCACTTTCTAAATTTAAACTAGAAGTATTTTGTTCCAATTCCCTACTCATGTCATAGGAGAAACTGCTAACAGAATCAGTATTGTCTGAATTACTGGAAAACAGGGACAAATCATCAAAATTTGATGTATTCAGATGCAAGTTGGGATGATCTTCATTTATCTGTGCACCAACTACATCATTGTGAAACCTCTTTTGTTCTAAAAGTGGTGAATTGAATTGTATATTGTCAAACAAGCCTACATCAACAGCTGGCATTGAAACACATCTTTGTAGGTCAGTATCATCAAGACTATCCGGTTTCTTCGTCCTTCTTAGCCTAAGGCCAGCTGTCCTGGTTCCTTCTATGACAGACTTCGTCACTGAGTGTCGCACAGCTCGAGATGTTGTCAGAGTTTTCTCTAATGTATCTTTAGCAAACTTTGAACCATCCTGGATGGACTTTTCTAACTTTTCATTGGCAGTTTTAGCAGAATTACTAACTTTCAACGCTACATCCTCTGATAGCTGCTTTGAAACTGTACTTATTGACTTGAATATGTCGGAGGCCGAGACTCGTTCAGTCGGCTGCGGCAGCTTAGTACGCGGGACAGGCACAGGTCGGGTCACCGACTCACTAGGAGGCAGGAACGCACTCCTGGGCATCGGCACCGGCGGCAGATCCATCGCTTCGATTGAACACGAGACCACTATCACTAAATAACTATTTAAAAGCAAGAGATAACATTGTTATAGTACTTTATACGCAACACAAACAAAAACTGAACAGAATGACTCACTGAGAAATAAATGTACACACATCACTGTGACCCGATTAAATCATTTGAGTAACAAACGCGTAGAACATCCACAAACACAATGAGAGGAGCCGTCAGGAACTGTTTTCAACGACGTCGAATGAATAAATACAATCATGAACAATACAAATTTGTTTTGAAAATCATCTGCGCTTACACACAGCGCGACTGATTGTGAGTTAGTGTTGCCAGCTATAAAATTAAAATGTTACCTATCTCCCTGTGCAGCGATATTGCATGACTTTCAGGCAACACTGTTGATTTATAAACTCTTGACCATTGAACGGATAAATCGCAGTCATTGGATTTTAATAAGAATTATAAAGCTTGTGAAATGCTTAATAACAAGACACACATAGAAAAGTAAAATACATAATTATTCTTCCCTTGCATGATTATTGTATGGTATAGGCAAATGTGGTTTTGTTCGATATCAAATCAAAATAATTTTAGAGCTCAATCATTTCGTATCTATTATAGGGTGTGAGGTCAATGCCAGTTTTTTAATTTGTTTTAAAATTCCCCCTCCCCTTAAGTTTTATATTTTCTACTTTGATTAGGTACGTCGCATAATCGTACCTACAGTCCTTTCAAGTTATTTTACCTCTGACAGCAGCAACCCAACAGCAACTACTTACTTAGTCAGAGAATAAATGAATATCAATGTAATTTAGACATCGAATTATATTATCTCTGATTTTGAGAGGTAAAATAGTGAAAGAAGGTAGTTGGTAGGTATAATAGTGAAAAGACTATACCACGGAGCAGGACTATACCTATTACGAGGTATCCTAACAAACAATAAATCAAAAGACAGGTATAGGTACACCAACAATTTATTGTACTACGTTGTAAATTGTTTGTACTACGGTACATCATTTGAATTGAATTAATCATATTGATTCTTAATTGAACTATTGTAGTGATGTGCACCACAATACTTAAATGACTGATAATTAGTATTGAAAAAACCACCCGCATAATTTGTAAATTTTCTCATGATGCTTCCAATTCACCGCACGCGTATTGTGGCTCTTATAACTTTGTCAGGCGTTGACGAACGTTACATGATAATTTATAGAAATAGTGGTGCCGATTCTGTTGTACACCGAACTAAACTAACTAAACTATCACTAAAATTCCTTACTTTTGGCTATGAGAATCTTAACGCTATTCTGCAAAATAAAATCTCTAAATTTAAAAATAATTTTGACACATCTAAAATCAAATTTGACAATTATTGCGACTCCACGTGGTACTTGTTTGCCGTACCACGTGATCTTTTTTTAGAGCCGTAGGCGCGCATTATGTGCGGCCTCGACTTGTTTTGTATGGATTTTTTTACTTTTTGTATGGAAAATATAAAAAAATATTACCAACATGTTGAGTTTTATAGGTTAACGGGTTGCAAAGGGGGTCGAAATTTTCATTATTTTTGCGATAGGACACACCGTTTTCGAGATATAAGCAAAAGAAAAGAAAAAAAGATACAGTACTGTTTTTGCATCTGAAGTCGAGGTGTTGGTGTGAATTTTAGTTCATGACAACTAATTTTATTCCACACCTTTTTAATCGCGATTAAAAATAGTCAGATTTAGTTAAGACAATCAAAATTTTTGGTGAAAAACGTAAAATTCAGAATAGCAAAATTGCCATTTTCACTAAATTATAATCTCAGTGCCATCTTAGTGCTGTCAAACTAAAATTTAGTTAAGTTGTGTCACTTTAGTCAATTTCAGAATGGGAAATCGTCGTTTGACAGGAATAAACTAAATTTTGGTGATTTTTAGTCTAGTTTAGAGAATTTTGTGACAAGAGAATCGGCACCAGTGATGATAATCTCTCGGATTAAATATGTACGGTTGACTGTGGTTGCCTCAATTGTCAAGCTTCCACCTGCCGGGAGTTGTACAATTTTGATTCAAAGTGATAAATCCCTGGAAATCAAGGAATATGATAACACAGCACAGCCAGGCGGCAAAATGTAGGTACCCCATAGGTATATATTATTTGAATGAATTCAAATTTATTTCTTCACACTTTATTAAGGAGCCTCAAATGTTTTAACAAAAACACTATAGTATTTTTTTCATTACTCATACTCGTAAAGTAGATCTGAAGTGGCCTGAGGAGCGGGTTGAGAAAGTAATATAGGCGGGAAAGCGGCAATCCGATCTTCATTTGTTTTTTCGAGTTTTGTTTATACTTCCTTAGAGCAGCGATGTGTAATAAGTGTAATAACACAATGCGTTCATCTGATTTCATAAGAGAAGAGGCTAATTTTATCTTTAGCTAATTCATGTTTTTGTTTTTACTTTACTTGTATTCGTAATGAAAAGCACAGTGTTTACCTCGGGTTAAAGACTTATTTAGTCCCTCGAACTATAAAATAATAAAAAAATAAAATAAAATCTTTTTATTTCAGACATTTTGGTCTGTAATATTTGTTAGTAGGTAACGACTTAAAAACTAGGTACGTTAGGTACATGTAAAAAAAAATAATAGGAGATTACTACTTAATACATTAAAATAAATACATTCAAAAATTAAAACTTTACATTATTAAATTGCATAAAAATTATTTTACTTTTAAATAAATACTTTTAAAAATGAAACTTTACATTTAAAAATTAAGACTTAACATAATTACGTTACATTTAAAAAAAAATCAATGACATTAAGTATAAAATTTATAAAACTATTAGCACCCTCGCTACGCTCTGGGGCCAAACCCCGTCTCGGGACTAAAATGAGTTACTTTCACCCGTGGGGTAACAATGTACCTATTTGGAAGTCGGTTGTTTTTTGGATCAGTACCTACCTAATTTAGTTTTTTGCCACCGACTTCCGAAATTAAAGTTATTTTTATCTTTATGGTGCTTTATTTGGAATTCGGTTGCTATTTATTATTGTAAAAAGTGCAGGTAAATATTTTTCACTTTTCAGTTTGGGTTAACTTAAAAATGAAAAGTAAGAAACTATTCGTATAATCAAATCAAATCAAAATATTTTATTTCACATAGCATACATGAGCACTTAGGAAACCTCAGATCAGAAGGTAGGTGCACGGTTCCAATTGATCGTTTCCTAAGGAGAAGAGGCTCGCAAGGAAATCGCTAAGTTCTGTAACCGGCTTTGGCAACTTCTTTTAACAGCGGATACTATATATTTATATTAAATCTATAGTACTTATAATATTAATTTATTAAATCAGGAACACGAATTTTTTGCTTTTATGTAGGTACTTTAATTATCATTTGGCATAATTGTAGGAACTACAATAACATGAAACATTAACTTACCAAGTATTAAATCTTTTGTAAGTAAATATGGCATCATTACGAGATTAGTAGTTTTAAAGTCAGTCAAAAATCTATTTAGAATCCGATAAACAATTAGGTATGACAAACGTATTGCAGCTCGCCCCCAGTGCAATCTTCGTGAGACCAGCCTTTGCATTCTAGGCATTTCTCATTTGACCTGCTACTGACATAGGATTCAAGTCAGCACAAGCAAAAACAATCATTTTCTGCATCTTCTTCGACATCACCTGCACTTTTCTTGTTTAGTCTTTTCTTGGCTTTTTTAGGTTTAATCTTCTCTTCGCTTAAAACACTCCTGTAGATGATAGGGTAAAGGAAACGCGACAATTTAGGTAGACAAAGGGAATAGGCGTTGGTGCGAGCGAAAAGGTTTCAACGCGGCGGACACACTTCTTTTTTACTGACTGCGGGAGCACAAAACTTGCATAGAAAAAATGTACCAATATTAAACTAGCTACCCACCAACGTCTTTATAATTATTTATTTATAAATATCCCAATAGATGGCGTTACACGTTCAAAAAGGAAAGTATCTTAGAACTAACTTAACTGCTAAATGTTATTGCTAACAATATTAATATGCGTCGCCTACAATTCCACCCCCTAGTGATGACTAGTCATCACAATTACACTCAGGTGCAAGTAAGGCGACGCGTGTGGCTGGTCGTCGCAGCACGCCCGTGCGAGTGCGCACGTCCACCACGCGAAGGCGCCCGTCATCCCCGGGGAGTGCCGCACTCACTACACCGTGCCGCCATGAACCACGCTCTAAGTTCGGTTCGACTATCAAAACATAATCTCCTACACGCAATGACCGCTGCTCACTACTCCACTTTTGACGCGGCAAAAGTGTGGGCAAATATTCTTTAACCCAACGCGACCAAAACATGTCCGTCAGTCTCTGCGCTATACGCCACTGCTTCCTAAGGTGGAGATCTACGTCTGTGTATCTTCCATAAGATGGTCCAATGGATGACGTACCTATTAAAAAATGATTAGGTGTCAGAGCCTCGGGGTAATTTGGATCCGTCGAAACATACGTGATAGGTCTACTGTTGACTAGAGCTTCAACCTCAGCCATCAAAGTTGAAAGGGTTTCAGGACGGGGCGCACGTTCCTTCAATATAACTCGGAGAGCTGTCTTAACGGTGCGCACCATACGTTCCCAAGCTCCTCCCATTTCGGGTGCGCCTGGGGGTATAAAACGCCACTCAATACCTCTAAGTAGCCCGTCATTACGCAGAACATCTACATCGAGCTCAGCGATGCTGCGTTTCAGCTCGGTGTCCGCTCCTCTCAGGTTGGTACCGTTATCTGAGTAGATCACAGTAGGTGCCCCTCTACGGGCTATCATTCGTCTCAGGGCCATCAGTGTAGAATCAGTGGTAAGACTCTCAGTTATTTCTACGTGAACAGGTCGAACGGTTAAGCACGTAAATAACATGCCGTAACGTTTTTGTCTACCACGACCCACTGTGACCTCCATTGGTCCAAAGAAATCAATACCTGAGAATGTAAACGGACGTCGGTTGTGCTGCAGTCGGGCCGACGGCAAGTCACCCATGCGTTGCGGTTGCGGCATCGCACGTCGGTACCTGCAGAATAGGCAGCGCGCTGCCACCGCGCGCACAGTGGGGCGGAGCTTCAAGATCCAGTAGCGTTGTCTTAGTTCGTTGACTACTAGTTCATGAGCTCCATGCAGCGCTCGTCGGTGGTAGTACTCCACCAGAAGTCTGGTCATCCTCCGTTGACCGTCGAGAATAACAGGTCTCCTGGTATCCTCCGTGACACCTTCGGTCTTGTCGATGCGGCCGCCAACTCGTAGTAACCCGCACTAGTAAGCCCGCACTGTCAAGATAAGGTGTTAGATTTAATAATCGGCTATTTTTTAATAATGGCTTGCTTTGTTTTAAACTTTCTATCTCCGTAGCAAAAGAATCATATTGACACTTCTTTATCAACAGGTCCTCTGCCTTTCGCAACATTTCATTGTCAATTCGATTACCTTTACGTTGACATTTGTTGATAAACAGTAAGACCCTTGCAGTTGTCATTAGCAATCGAATCCACGATGAAAAGTTGTTCTCATTAGGTACTGGAAACACAGTACTATAATTTGTCGTAGCTATGACGTTAACAATTTTTTGCTCACAAATTGTCTCAACCAACTGTTTACATTTTTTTAGATCTTTAGGCCATTTACTTTCTGCTTCTCTTAAAAAGCCCGGACCTTGAAACCATACATCCTGAAACTGTAGTGGCGGCGCATTATCGCGCGTGGCTAAGTCAGCCGCGTTCAGTCCGGACGGCACGTACCGCCATTCCGTGGTGGTGGTCAGCTCATCGATTTCACCTAGACGATGTGCAACATACGGCTTATAGTCTCTAGGATCGCCACGTATCCACTGAAGAACAGTGTGCGAATCAGTCCAAAAGTATCTTTTGTCTGCCTTTATATCTTTATGTTCACTTTGAACTGTGCTCACAAGTCGAGCTCCGAGTACGGCTCCTTGCAATTCAAGCCTCGGGACTGATACAGGGCGCAGAGGTGTAACCCTGCTTTTACCCGCTACAAAACAGACTGATACAGTACCATTTGAGCGAATAAATCGCCAGTAAATCACGGCTGCGAAAGCCTTAGTACTTGAGTCACAAAATATGTGCAACTCGGTTGTAATAATCTTAGGCGCCCTCATGCTTCATGTCATCGTAGCATTGGGTCCACACTCCTGCACTAGCATAGCATCGTGGTATGCGCAACGAATCTAGAAATTTTAATTCCTCGAGCCACCTTACCCATCTACTATGTTCGTCGGGTTGGATGCGGCAGTCCCAGTCAATGCCACTACGATGCACACTCTGAAAAATTATTTTACTTTTTATAATAAACGGCGGCGACAGGAAACCATGAATATCATAAACAGACATTATAATACTAAGCATTTTAGCTTTAGAAGGAGGCTCCAATCCATTTAATATCGCCTCCGAAAACCGATTAAATGATAGGTACTTTAAATCCAAAGGTATCATCCGACGGATGCCACATCAAACCTAAGGTGCGCTCAGTTGTGTTCATAACTCCGTCCTTGAATTGAACAGCTGTGGGCGCGAGCGCATTTATCGGTATTGTTTCTAAAACCTGTTTGTCATTGCTTGACCAACCTCTTATCTCAAATCCACCGTGTTTATGAATTTGAGTAATTTGTTGTATTAACTTGATAGCATTATTTGCATCTGAAGTCGAATACAAACAATCATCCATGTAATGATTTTTTATAATTACTTGTACGGCTTCTGGGTATAAGTCGTCATATTTAAGTGCATTTTTATTTTTAATATACTGTGCTATAAAAGGCGAACATGTTGCACCAAATATTAAACTTTGCATGGCGCATGTTTTTATGGGGCCGCTTGGTGATTCTTGCCATTAGAATCTAAGAACATGTTGATCCTGTGGCCTAATTTTAACCCTTAAGAACATGTCCTTGATGTCCCCCTACAATGACAACCTTATTTTCACGAAACCTTAACATAATTCCCATAAGTGAATTATACTATTAAGTCCGGACCTGTTAATAAATAACTGTTAAGACATAATCCATGTACCTTTGACGCAGCGTCGAAGACGAGGCGTAGCTTTTCCGGTTTGTTAGGGTTCTGGACACCAAAATGTGGAAGGTACCATACGTGGTCAGCTGAGAGTTCATTTTCCTTAACTTCCCGAGCGTAACTGTTTGTTGTCAACAAACAGTTTGTTTACCTCCTTCCTATATCGATCTGCGTACGAGTCGTCTTTAAGAAATTTCCGCATTAAAGTCTGCAGTCGCAAAAATGCTGCTTGATATGAATCAGGCATGGTGAAAACGTCTTCTTTGAAGGGCAAACCTACTTCCCACTGACTTCCGATAAGATGTGACGTATCATCCAATATTTGCAGTGCTCTTAAATGATCACTATTTTCACGGCGTAAGGTTGAAATTCCAATGGAGTCTAGCGAAAAATAATGTTTAATTAAATTATTTAATTCATCCGTTTGAACTAAGTCTGTGTGAGAGAGAGTGAACACATTGGCAGCGTTGGAGTGAGTGCGACCGCAATACCCATGAATCGACCAGCCTAACTTACAACGAGTAGCATAAGGTTCATTTTTATTACCATGAATAATTTCTAGTGGCGCAATCAAAACATAATTATCTTCACCAATAAGTAATCGAGGCACTACATGACTTTTACATACGTAATCTTTAACTTTAGACAAATGTTTACAATCTAATTCGTTAATTACAGATAAATTTTGTGCTGGCAGTTTTAATTTAGTCACTTTGCGTAACTTAATGTCATAATAATTGTTTTGGTTTTGTTCACTTATCTGGGCACTTACGGTCGGTGCATCGGATTGATACACCTCCAGTCCAAAGGCATCAATGAACTTGATGTCACATGATTGTTCACACTTAAGTCCTAGTTCGGTAGCAAGATCCGAGTCGATTATATACACTGAGGCCGCATCGTCCAGTAGGGCATACGTATTCACTACACCATTAGGTCCACACACTTTCACTGCAACCACTTTTAACATGACGTGATCCGAAGATAAGCGTTTATCACAGCTTGACGCGATGTGCGCCACAGTAGTATTTACAGCGGGCGCCGGCGCGGGCGCTGACAGCGGCGGCGGCAGCGGCGGTGATGACGACTGTGCTTGCTCCGGGGCCGGCGCAGCAGGCTCGCGCCGCTCGCCGCCCGGCGCGTGTGTTGATTGTGATGACGTAGGTTTACTCCAGTGTAGCAACTTGTGGTGTGCAAACCCACAGTTATCTATGTCGCATACAGGTGCGGGGCATGCATTACTATCGTGTCCTGACGTCAGGCAACAATAACACAAGCCATTCCTTTTTACAAACTGCCATCTATCACGGCGCATTGCACGTTTGAAAGCGCGACACTCGGGCAGCGAATGATTGAACTTTGTGCAAAATTTACATTTATCGCCCTCCTCAACAGCTGTTGTAGCTAATATGGGTCGATTAGTGCGATATTTGTTGTCATCTCGTTTCGCGGACACTGTCCCCTCGGTCTGCTTCTTTTGTTCACGCCATTGAGGTATTCCGATTAGCGATAACATTTCTGCTTCATGTTTAAGAAATGCTGCGACTAACTCCAACTTCGACTGATTTTCACATAACTTCTGGTAGGCAAAGTCGGTCCATTTTGCTATCAGTGTGCTCGGCAGCTTAGATAAAACAGCTGACGCCAGTTCAGGGCTTCGTAAATAATCAGGTTGATTCAGTGCACGAATAGTGGCCACACAGTTATTAATTTTAATAGAAAAAATTATTAGATCGTACTGGTACGAGGTAGGTAACGCAGGTTGCTTCCTTAGCTGAGTCGTAAGGTTCAGAATAATCACTTCCGGTCGACCAAACCTTAAGTCTAGGGCTTCCATTACAGCTGTGGGCGGAGTATTACCGATTAGCAGGTCGGTAACTGCCTCCTTAGCGTCGCCTCGCAGTGCTTTACGTAGTCTCCACAGGTTTTCGGATTCACTAAATTTGCACACTCGTGTGGATTCATCGTATGCACTCTTAAAATGTAGCCACTCAACACAGTCTCCGCTGAAGACAGGTAAGTCACGCGGAGTAGACAAGCGACTGAGTAGACGGTCCTCGCGTTGGCCTGACGAGGTTGCCATCATGTCTTTTAAGGTAAGTGCGAGTTGCTGAATACTATCCACAGGAACATCAGTGCACTGGACGGGGCCGACGTGAGCACGGCTACTTGATAGTGCCATCGGCTGATGCTGATTACTGCAGGTAGGTTCAGTGTGATCTTGATTTAGCCAATCCTCAACGTTAGAACGTGCTTGCTCCTCGAGGATCTCATTACTACTAGCTTCGCTGCCATCACCTTGGAGCTTTTCAGCATCAACTTGCGCAAGGTCAGCTTCCAGCTTTCTATCTATTAGGGCCAGCTGAATCTGTGCTTTTGCTTCAGCGGCTTTTAATTCCAATTGCTTACGTCTAGCAATGGATGATGACGTGGATCGCTTCGATTTTGCAGACATAATCGAACCACTTTTTACGGACGCAAACGGCGTATTTATTTTTGCTGTTTCAATCTTCATTCGTTCCATGTCCTTAGACGGTATGAGACTATCGGTGCCTAGGACAGGTAATTTGACTTTAGGTTCCGCAGGTGCGTTGGCCGATGTGCTCGCCATTTGCATTTGCTGGCGCTCGAATTCCCGATGCTGTTTGCGAGTCAAAACTTTACGCGGCGGGGTTGTATACATCACACTGATTATTACGAGTATCCGGCTCGAAGGATCACTCTTATTGTAGATGATAGGGTAAAGAAAACGCGACAATTTAGGTAGACAAAGGGAAAAGGCGTTGGTGCGAGCGAAAAGGTTTCAACGCGGCGGACACACTTCTTTTTTACTGACTGCGGGTGCACAAAACTTGCATAGAAAAAATTTTCCAATATTAAACTAGCTACCCACCAACGTCTTTATAATTATTTATTTATAAATATCCCAATAGATGGCGTTACACGTTCAAAAAGGAAAGTATCTTAGAACTAACTTAACTGCTAAATGTTATTGCTAACAATATTAATATGCGTCGCCTACAACTCCTTTTCACACTTTTTAATATTCTACTGGCTTCTATGGCAGCTATTTCTTCCTTGGTAGGTAGTAGGTAGGTGTGTTGGTTAGCACAGCTGATTTGATCTTCTCCGCCTCTAGGCGGCTCTACGTGGGGATCGTGCAATCCATGGCCCTGTTGTGGGCCCGATGTGGGCCTCTGACCTGACGGCCGGCATCATCGCAGTTTTGCGAAAGCCGCAGAGAGCGATGGCTGTCAGAGTCATCAGGGGGTACGATTGCACGATCTCCTACGAGGCAGGCTGCGTACTAGCCGGACCCCAGCCGTGGGACCTCGAGAAAAAAAAAAGAAAAAGAAATTCCTAGTCTGGGGCATTGTTTTTTTAAAGAAATATACAAGTTGCATTAATCCACATGCGCGAATCCACTTGCGCGAAAAAGTTGCGGAAATGAGATTTCTTCATAACATCACGCCTGTTTCCTATTGAAGGGCTGGGCAGGGGTGTATACTGGAAATACACGCACAATTCGCCAGTTATGTTCAAGTTACAGACAGACTGGAAGTAAAGTAGTCCAATTAGGCGTCAGTAGTTACTAAAGTGTAAACAAAACCGAAGGTTGTATAAATTACTAATAATAAGTACTTCCCACAAATATTATTTCCCTGGCAAATAACCCCGGAACATGTTATTAATTCAGACAAACACCTGAGGGGGGGCCATCCAGGTCTAATTGTCGGTTGGGGTGGTTTGCCCCTCCCCCTGCGTAAACGGTGTTTACTGTCTGATTGGCAATTCAATTTCAAACACGTGGCGCTACAATGGTAACATTAATTTAACACAGGGGTAGGGCTAGTGCCCATTAATTATATAAATTATAATACGTTAAAATATTTCGTAAATTGAAAAAAAAAAAAACAAACAAACTAAATAATAAAAAGTAACTAAAATTGGGATCACAATTGCAAAAATTCATTAATGAAATTACTTACCTAGCTGGTTTACTTTAACTCGGAGTGGCAACGCGTCGCTTCGCGCGCTGGCAACCGCGCATCGCGTCTTGTATTTACTCGTGATCGGTCCAATTCTTTGACGGCATATTATCAAAGAAACCGAGCAGCGCAAGTGGTACCTAAAGCGGAGGTGCTTAGTCAAACATTTTTCAACTCTCTTGTAACTATTATTTGTAACTGTCATCACTAATCACTGCCATCACGATCACAGGTTTACACAAACACTAATTACACAAATAAAAGCGTCCGTACCGCAAGAAATGTAAACGTACCTACTAGATTAGAAAACGAAAACAAAGCAAAGCAAAGCGTCTTTATCGCAGTATTTAATTACTATCCTAATTACACAAAAATAATTAAATAATACAATAGGTAAGCGTCTTTTTCGCGGAAACATTCACAAAAATATTAGACGTCGTAATTATGCGCACTAGTGTGAAAAAGTATGCTAAGGACACGGGTTCGGCTAGCACTAGAAAAGCAAAAGAAGAATTCAAGTTCAGTGCGGCGCCGCCGGCGGCGCGGTGGTGGCGCCGACGGCGGGTGGAAGGGAGGGCGCGCCTCGCCTGGCCGTTCGCCGACAAAGGGATGTCTCTTTCCTTCAATTCTAGGCGAATTGAATTCCTCTTTGCATTTGGTTAATCCTTATAGTATTGCTTATTCGTTTTAATTTCATTGAAGCAATGTTATGATCCGTGACCCTGGCTAATGACCGCCGCGCGACAGTTCTTTAAATACAGGTTGCTCTAAGATGCTACATTCTAACATTTTAAATAAATCCGTAAACAATAACGTTTAATGGAAATATAATTTCTTCATGAAACGAAAATGTGAAAACGTTATGTGTGTAATTAATGTCACCATTGTAGCGCCACTTTGGAAACCTCATAACCTCATGCTATAAATGGAACCACATACATAACTACCTGTTATCGCCCTGGCTGACGACATACAAACAAATTACGAAATCGATCCAATAGTTAAGTAAAAAAGTAGAGTTTTAATTTTGAGCTTTGACCACTGTCGAATTGGATAATTAGGTCAAAGATTCAATAAACTTGAATCCTTGAACATTGAAAAGCGACGTTGCCACGCAGTGCAAATTGTCACGACTCAGCAGTTACATAATCCTATTACCTATACTTATTTTCCTAAAATGTAAAACCGGTAGGTACATCTAAACGACAAGTAACGAAGGTACCTACCGACGTTGTCTAAACAGAGTGATTACTTTTACTGAATTTATTGTGTTAAGTACCTATATTTATTTTGTTTAAACTTTTACGGTTTTTAATTTAATATTTTAAATTTACTAAACTTCTGTCGACTTCTTGTAGTTTCATTTATTGTAAAGGTGCCTACGTGTGGTTTCCATACTGGTCAGACAAAAGAAAAAAATAATTAAAACAGAGGCATGTGACGCGCCGTCGACACCTTTACGGGAACCACCTCATGTGATATCTCCCTACCCATAATAAGGTATCTAATGAAATTACTGGAAATTACAGCTTTATATGGCTCAACGGCCTCTAGAAAATTCTCGCCACCTGTTTTTAAACGTATGGCCTCTTGAATATCGAAATTTTCGTGGTTTTAAACACTTTTAAATCGAAGAAGCTTGGGCGTAATGATAGATAATTGTGAATTATATGGGAAAAAATCCGAAAATATTTGAGTACTTCCATTATCATCCGAGTTATTACAGGGATATACAATAAAAATAAATTATTTTAGTCTAGTTAAAGGTGTTTGTAGTTAGCATGCTTCGGTACAGTTCGGTAGGTAACTATTAATAATATTATGAAAAGTGTGAACATTTTATTTATTACCTTAACCCGGGTGGGGGAGGGGAGGGTACTATCAACAACAATATAACAAATATTAGGTCATTTAATTTCGGTGAGAACTGACTGTACAAACTTACATAGGTATAGTCAGCGACAAAATTAGTTTTAGAAATCTTATTTATATATTAAAATAAGGTCGGAATAGAAGTAAAATCAAAAGAATATTAATTCTTGGTTATTATATGACTTGCCGAAACACAATGTATTCATTTCTTAGATGATGTGTAAATAAAAGTTGCAGTGTTATTCAACTTTTGTCTCTGACCGAACATGTACCTACCGAAAGCTTGTCTTTTATTTGTGGATAGGACATCGTCTCATATATGCTAAGCCGAAAGTATCTGTTCGAACCTCAAATGATTATGTGGTTATTAATTTGTTGAAAAATAATTAGACAAGTAGAGGCTCAGCTTCTCCCTGCAGCCTCCGGGCGCGGGCGCCGAACACACACGGTCTAGCCTGCGGTACTTAGGACATCAAAGCAAACTTATTCCGTTATTACTATCCTATCTGAGTCTGAATCAGATGAAAGGCGAACCTTTATTGACGTCATAAGGTATAGAATGTACATAGGTCAGCGAAGCACTCCAAATTAAGCATAAATTAATGTTTATTTTTGTTCGTGTAGAATAGTGAGGAAGCAGTTTTACAATCATTATTCTCATATTTTTGACGAACTAAATACTACTCCTCTCCTATTAGATAATGGGGCTTATTCCGCTTGGCCACCCTAAAACAGCCACCTTACCCACACTCGGCAACGCGTGTCCTGTCCACCTGTCCACCACAGATTAGTTGGATAATCGGAATTCACTTTTGAAGATCTCTATGTATGTAGGACGTCCTACAATGGTCCTGGTCAATGGTCAATGGTCCTGGTGATCCGTCACACAGGGTATCCTAGTATGGACGCCAGTCTCTCACAAAGGATCATATTTTATGCTTTTGTCTAAACGTTAAACTTGTTTCTATTGTGAACCTTTGTGAAGAGAAAAATAAAGATTATTATTATTATTTATTAGCAGAATTACAGTAAGTTTGTTGTGCAAAGCTTAGGGTCAGGACGATCATCATTATTACCAACGGTGTATTACAGAATTAGAGATTCCTTTTGATACAACTTTTTTCTGAAACGCGACTGAGTTCAGTTATCAGGCTACAAACTTTATGCTTGCGTTCATGTCTGAAACAGCGTAAATTGAAGTAAATAGAAATGAAATACGCTGCGCGAAATGCAACGATTTATTAAACTTTTGTCAAAGGGATTAACGGTTGACTCGTTCATACTTTCGCAGTTATAACATCAAACAGGGTCCGCGCTCACACTCATAGAGGTGCGAGGAACAGAGTGTAAAGTTCACTCATACCTTCATAGAAAAGGGAATATCCTCCGACCAGACGGGTGACGTGTCTGGTGGGCAACTGCCCAACGATTGATGTCGGGAAGTTGTATAGATGCTAGTCGCGCGGTAAACTCTGCTTGCGCGATGCAGGATTTGCATGACGTCAGTATGTCGCGCAGCTTGCATGTGGCGATGTAGATACCGCTACATTACTCCCCTCCGGAGACCGGAGGTAGACAGTGGGTCGAGTTGTTGTTGTAGTTGTTTGTTAATTGTTTGTGGACTGTTGGTTAATTGTTGATTGATTGTTGGTTGATTGTTGATGTTGTTCATCACGTCGGGGTCACCAATATAGAGGTACAAGGAACAGGGTGTAAAGTTCACTCATACCTCCATAGAAAAGGGAGGATCACCGACCAGACGGGTGACGTGTCTGGTGGGCAACTGCCACACGCGCATGATGCGCAGCTCGCATGTGGCGGTGTAGATACCGCTACATTCACAAATCAACAACCTATCAGCTATCAAATATACATATACCTATTATTTACTTTGGACAGGACATTTGATGACAACAACATAAGTAATAAACAATCGACTTGTCTAATAGCTACTTTCCGTGATTTTCATAAAATGTACACGAATGTTCGTGCATTGTCATTGCTATTAAGCGTAGACAGTTAAACTTTACTGTCACTGACACGAGTTAGGTTGTGGGTGAAGGCGAAAGGCTTTAAAAAGAAACTATTCGAAGAAACGGCGTGTTCCGCTTGAAGAGCTGATGAAGACTAACCTTACCTAAAAAATTATGAAATCTACGCTTATTATCCTTGATTTGTTGGATGATGTTGTTTTCGGAAGTTGCTGTTGCGTAGTTGCAGTTGTATGGTTCTTGATATTGGATAAGTTGAGCTGTGCAGTCATTTGAATGCGATTTCCATTCTAGATGTTTTCCGATTTCTTCATCTTCTGCTGCCTTGGTGCATGGCTCGTGAGGATAGGCGATTATTAATTGATTGTTTATTAATTACTCATTATTTTCCAAGATAAGGAAACGGTTTTTCGGGATGAGGATTGTGTTATTATTATTATTTGAAATGGAGTATGGTGTAGGAGGTTTCAAAAACTTTAACTTGTAAGTTGCATTTTGTCATTGTCAAAAAGTTATATTTTACCTCTCCCGCGTATTATTGTCACGAGCGACGAAGTGCTCCCGTGTTTTTTTTTTTGAGTTTTGTGTTGTTTATTGCCGTGTTCCGGACTCCGATTTTTTACCACTTACGACTACCTTGGCTGTTGAAACTGAACCTGCAGTGCGATTCTGTAACCATCTCACCGTGAAAACTTAGGTGATGTGAGCGTGGAGTGAGCTGCCAGTGTCGTCCCATTGATACTAGGGATTGACCAAGCATTATATTTACAATCATAATCGAGATTTTAATAATATTTTTTTATGGAAATTCTATTGATAATTTATATTATTTCACCTAAGTATCTAAGTGTCTAAAAAAACAACAGTGAGTGTCTAACTGATTTTCTGTTTTGCTATTTTATATACCTCGAAATAATCATGTTTAGCCACTTACCTACATACTAGCTTTGAAATAATATAAAATGACTAATAGAATTTGGATAAAAAATATTATTCGATTATGATTGTAAATGTAACGTTGCGCGTTGGTCAATCCCTAGCATCAGTGGGATGACACTGACAGCTCACTCCACGCAAGTCTTCACGGTGAGATTTTTACAGAATCGACCGGCTGAGCCTGTATTACTTGCTGACCCGGCTCGCCCAACCGACCATCTGTCTGAATCTGCCAACTAAATTGTTAAAAAGTATGCATGTAGTTTGTATTCACACAAATGTAAATAATGTAGTTATGTAGGTATGTTATATTTTTACTATTTATGTATTTTTTTTATATATGCGTTTAATAGTTTATTTCATGTTATCATTAAAATTAGAAGTATTAAGTGGTCAACTTTAAAGAACTATAACTTTTTTTGGTGTACTTACATCTAATAGAAAACTAATTACACTATAGAATTCTATAATAATTTTCTTTTTTTAAAGTACATAGTTCATCTTCGTCGGTTCTGGCCGAGTCTTGTCGGAAATCTTGATGGCATTCTCCTTTGGCATTTGCTCCAAAAGACTATAGACACCGTCCCCAATGTTTTTTTTTGATCCAGCGACTTCCTTTTTGCCTCATATTTTTCGCACCTGGCTACAAACTAACAGAACAAGTTCAAGTCTTAAATTATATGAGCTTTCTTGAAAAAAATCATCTTTCAGTTTCATCTAACGAAAATACAAGATGTTAAGTTTTCTATTTTCGTTTCTTTTAAGTCATCTATTTAAGGCTGATCACACACTACAATGCGCCACGCGACGGGGCGCGGGGAACGGAGCCAAATTCCCCGCACAGAGGCGCGTTTTTATTGCATTTGTATGTAAAAAATCACACACGGAGGCGCGTTTTTTGCGCCCCGTTCGTCGCGTTCGCGTTGTAGGGTGTGACGAGCCAGATACAAACAGTGCAGCCAAAGAGATTTTACTACAACTTTATACCTACGAGTATATAATACGACAAAACTTTTTCCCCGACCCATTAGGTATTAGTGATATTAATTAATTTATATTGACCTTTAATCACAATATTACGTCTGTATAGGACAAGACAGAGGTGCCTACGGCTCTATTTTATAGGACAACAAACTTATTTTAGTACTCACAAAGAATATCCACATTTTGCCGGTAACATTTACTTACAACACACTGTACATCACGCCTGTTTATCCCCGAAGAGCTAGGCATGACTGTATGAATTCCCATCGCAAATATATATACTATAATATAATATAATTTGTAATGGTGTGTCCTGTAAAATATATTATCTTCTCTGTCGAAGGAAACAAAACACCGGTTTCCACTCTTCGTATTAGAACACGGATGATATTACCGTCACCAAACCACTCACAATAAATAATCAGAGTCCAAAGAAAATGCCAGGGTCAGTCAGGCTGACCTGATAGATATCCGGGCCAGTTAAGAAGCAAGGTTCAGCTTGTAAGCCAAATCGAAAACGCAAAGAAAACAACGAGAGCGACGAACAACTAGATATACCAGTGGGTCAGGTATGATTTGACAGGTTGATAAAGGTAATTCCCGTTGGTTAATACTCCGTGGTTAACATTATTTACTACTGGTCTTCTGGGAATGATGCGTTCTACTGGATAACAGTGTTGACGAACGCGATTTTTTTCCCCAATAGCTAATACCCTAGTCTCGTGTATAAGTTCATGAGTCAGGTTAAAGAAAAGTAAAAAGAAATAAAAAATATAACGGTTCTTGTAAGTGCTTTTACTAAGACTTGAGGCACCAAATTAATAATGATTTCGTTACACGTACGAACGTTTAATTATTGTACATTTAATGATGATTTATTTCTGATACAAAAAAACGCAATTGATGTAAAACTAGATTCTTTTTTTTTACATTTTAAATAAAAACCTTTTAACATTTATTGTGATTATCAATTTCAAGAAACGGACTGGAAATGGAATGGAATGGAAATTAATATAAGTATATTATATTAAGTACTAAATTTTCCTTTTCTGGCTCTGGCTAATGTCCATAGTAAAAACTGGTTTATATCTTAAAATAAGGCCATTTTAATCAAAATTGAAGCAAAAAAAACAAAAAAAATACCTAGTTGAAATTGAAAAACAAAACAAATTCTTCAGCTTTGGGATTAAAGTATGAAATTGCCGATTTGTACTGAAAAATTTAAATAGGTACGTTTTTTTTTTTTAATTTAATATAATATTTATTTAATCAAAATAATTACCATTATTATCTATACATTGCTGCCATCTAATAGGAAGGTCATTTATGCCTTTGCGATAGAACTCTCGTGATCTAGATTCGTTATGTACTGCCTCCTGAGAAGAAATCTTTTTATCACGTAGAAAATTGTCCAAATCACGAAAAAAATGGTAGTCGTTGGAGCAAGGTCTGGCGAATAAGGAGGGTGACAAATGGTTTCTAATTCCAGTTCCTGTAGAGTTAAAACGGTTTCTCGTGCTGTATGAGGTCTCGCGTTATCGTGGAGCAATAATGGTGAAGATCGATTCATGAGTCGGGGCTGTTTCACTGCTAGTTTTGCTATCATTGTTCGGAGTTCGGCACAGTAGACATCTGCCGTTATTGTTTGACCAGATCAGAGAAAGCTATAGTGAATAACACCATGCTGGGTCCACCAAACTGATTTACCATTACCTTTTTATTGGTAAGCTTTGCTTTAGGACACTGTTGCGGCGTTTACTTGTATAAGTTTTTGTTTCAGGTTTTTTTTTTGTGTATCATGCGTAATAGGTAACGCAAATGTTTGGCAGAAAACAGGAAATGGCAATGAGGAATTTCAGGGGTTTTATAATTGATTTGTAATCCGCAAGTTCTAATGAAAAACAATTTGTTATGAAAATCATCAAAATTATATTCATTAATTTACTTTGTCTGTAAATGACTGGGGCAGGATCTGGCATTGTCTTTTCATTATTAGTTATTTTCCATAAGCAAAATTTGAGCTAATCCATCTCACTACAGAGCTTTCAGCCAGAGCCAGAAAAGCGAAATTTAGTAATATAGTTATTTATTAATAGTTTCTTCTCCAAAGAAATGCTATCTATGAACAGAGATCTCTGTCAACAGTGCTTTCTAAGGACCGAGATATCTACAAACAATGTTTTCTATCAAACAAAGTTTTCGGGGAAACGTGCTGTCTAGGAATAAAGATTTCTATCAGCTTTGCTTTCTGTATGTAGTCGTATCGTACAAGCGTGTTTCTATATTAGGTTCCACGCTCATGCAGTAAAAATTTGTGGACACTCGAAGGCATGTAATACCAGCCATTAAGCCATGTAATTAATTTATGTTATAATTACATTTCTGCTGTAAGGCGTGCATAGTTTGCAAACGCGTCAATATTTGTAGGCACTGGCTGGCACACGCAAAAGTATTGAAAATCTTGGGATCAAATGGGATTCCAATCCAGTGATAGGTGAAATTTTTGCAGGATCACTAAAAAAATCCTAGCTGTGTTCCCATCATTTGTAGTTCCCGAACCTGAAATAAAACAAACATATGACTTTATGCAGGAAAGAGGAACTTATACATAAATAAATTACTTGAAAATAATGTGGATTTAAAAGTTATGACTTATTTTATCTAACCTTATTTGTGATGTCTAACTAGGAGGCCCATTTCATGACGGAACGTCTGCTGTATGATTTGTTTTCTACTCTTCAATGACTATTTACTGCTTGCATAATGAGTGGGCACTCCATACACCTGATCCAAGCATGAAGAGTAGACAAACCATGCTGGTATATTTCTGTTGAAACCGGTTTTCTGGAAAGAAAGTGGGTAAATTAATAAAAAGAACATATTGCAGAACAGTGACATTCATTTAATAAACTATTAATAATTCACTCCGAGATCTTCTCCAACTTATTCATTTCCGTACGAGTAGCTTTACATCACAAGTCTTTTTTTTGAGGGTGGGTAATCGTCATATATCTTCTCCCACTCTTAGCAGAGCGGGAGGGCGTGTCAGACTCTTACTGACTAAAACCCACCCGTGTTCCTTCAGTTGCCTGTGCCAGGAGCCACGGTAACCCTTTCGGACTTTCCCGCAACCCCGGCAGGCATCGGCCCTAGCGGACCCCGTCATTGTTGCTGCCATCTCTTTGAGGCGCGCGTGGTACACAACGCGCCGTCGACCCGGGCTTGGTCCTTATCGGACGGCGAGCTGCCCATTGCTCGCCGTCCGCAAGCCCGCGCCTACGGTGGCCGGGAATCGGCTTGGGATCACCGAAGCCCAGGGCGTCTCCTGCGGTGGCTAGGGGCGTGAGGGCGCGAATTTTGCCTCACCCTCACGCGTTCCGCCTCCTCCTTCGCGAACATTACTGTTTTGCAGAAGGAGGTGACGGCTTCCCATGCCCTCTCACTCCGTACCATGGCCTGGACCAGGGCTGGATGCGAGAGATCGCCAATCACCTGGACGAGGACACGGCGGTGCTCAGCCCAAGCCGGGCAGACCTCCATCGTATGCTCCATCGTGTCCTCCGGGCGATCCACACAATGGTGACACCCGGGCGTTTCCTCCCGCCTTATCCAGAACAGGAACCTGCCTAAGCAGCCGTGTCCGGTGAGGACCTGCGTCAGGCGGAAGGTGAGGATGCCGTGGTGCCTCTCTAGCCACTCCTCAAAGAGGGATTTATCGCCGCAATTGTGGCGTGCCCAACGCAGATGCTTTGGATTCTCCCATACCTTTTTTTCGCCACAAACTAACGCACAAAGAACACATAAAAATACAAGAATCGTCTTTGTCTAAACTAACTATGGCAGCATAGTTTTCTTATACAAACTTTGCCTTAGCCAAAGCCCCACTTGCATATAAGTGTCAACTCTTCGCCGTCCAGCGAAGATTGAATTTTCCAAGCCTAGCCACAGTTTTGTCCAAAATTGCTTGGAGCTTTACTTTTATCTCTCTTTCTGTGATGTCTGTGGCATCTCTTGGGGGATAGCAGTCCTTCTTCGCCTCAAGAGTGGCAGTATAAGAAGGATACAGTGGTATCCCTTCTTCTTTTGCACAAGATCTTAATGTTATATACTGCAACTTCGAAAGCTTCAATGAGGTCAAAAACCTAAAGCTTTATCAGCGGAACATAAAGGCACAGTTGTCTTTGGCTTTAACAATATCTTTATCTTTGTAGCCTCTTCGGGATGCTCCGACACCAGTTTAATGATATCTGCTACATTCTTGTTTTGTGCTTAAAAACCAGCTGCATGAGCAAGGCTTTCAGTGCTATGCGTAGATATCCGATAGATATGCTTTTACACCTTTTTTTACCTATGTGTCACCACCTACTCCCCACTCCTGAAACTCACACAAAAACCAAAATAAATAAATACCGCACACATGATGCTTTTTTCGTACGTACACAAGAAAATATGCATAACACTTGTGTGGTATCTTATTGCACACAGACATGCTCCAAAAGGGCGGGCACTAGAAAGTATAGATACAGTCACTGAACGCACACATGTAACTCTAGCGTCAACTAGGGAAGAGGGGTTGGTATAAATATTTGATCGATAAAAATATCCGAAACCGACTGCAAAAAGAGAAGTGTTTCGTGGACGAATTTTGTAGCGTTTATTTTTGCTGCTTTTCGATATGGAACACCAATAAAACCAAATCAAGTAAAAATATAATTTATGTATTTGTTTGCAAATGACATTTAGGTAAATCAGTTTTTTCAGTTTCTCTTTTACTTTATTCATTATTAAATACAATACAAAATAATCTATAGGTAACTAACTACATATAGTACTGTCAAATCATTGATTAATTCATAAATAAAATAAGCTCATGTATCCATCGCTAGGGGAGACTGAGGACACTTGATCCCCCCTTTTGTTTTTTGGCCCTAAAGTTTGAAGTTAAAGCAAATTTTAGAATGTGTTTTGACCAAAAGTTTCGAAATTTATCTAGTTTTATGTTATACGAAACAAATAAAGATTGACTAGTATTTGTAATAGAAATTCAACCAAAAGCGTAAGCATAGATTGGAAGACTTGGTCCCCACCCTTACGTAGACATGATCCACGGATCAAGTGCCCCCACACGTAGACATGATCCACCCGGATCAAGTCTCCCATACGTTGGGGGACACTTGTTCCACTGAATGTGACCATGTGTACCACATGCTTGAGAGACTTGATCTATTGAGGAGGGGCAAGTGTCCCAAACGTGACCGACAGAAGATACACTTCATACATTCATTAAGTTATATATTTTGGTCGTGAAGTAAAAGTAAATGACAAAATAGAACTTACATCTGTTTTATTTAGAAACATTATCTTCATATCTTTAACTTTCTTTTCTGATGTACGTAAAAATTACTCTCTAAGTTTCAAAAACAACTCAAATTCGAAACAGTCTCGTTTTAAATTCTTATTCACTATTCAATAATTACGAGTATCAGTAGTAAAATGTATTAACAATAAACTTTAGTATTAACATCAAACTTTTTACAATGTTTCGAGGAGTCATTGCTGTGGGGTATGCCTTGCCTAAACAGCCAGAGATGTCATATATCGTCAATGGACGACCAGGGTGAGCTAGCATCCAATCATCACACGCCGAATTATAAAACGACTTAAGGGTTCCGAAAAGTATTCTATCCAGAGGCTGCAACTTTTGTGAAGTATGAGGTGGAATGGTTAATGGAAAATGGATACCATTTTCCCGAGCGTAATTGACTGAATCAATGCTTATGTGGCTTTCGTGGCTATCCATGATGATTAAACACGGATTATATTTGGAGCATCTCACGTGTTTTTGAAAGTGTTTCAAAAACAACACAAAACTAGTTGCAGTCATCCAACCACTTGGGTAGGGGGCTCCGGCAGTACCGGGAGGGCTATTGTCTATCATACGATTTTGCCAGTTTTTTCGTGGAAAAATTAAAAACGGTGGTGTGCATACGCCTGCAGCATTTATTGCACAGCAAATTGTAATTAATTCTCCGCGTTCGGCTGACGTTACCTTGGAAACTTGCTTCAAACCTTTACATGCAATTATTTTTTTTGGTTTATACACGGTTGTTATGCCCGTTTCATCTAAATTCCATATATCTTGGGCCTCAAAATTGTATCGAGCATACAGGCTTTGCAAGTTTTGAAAAAACATACTAACGTTATGTTTGTTAAAACTTGTAGCCCGCGAAAGGCTTGTAGCTTCGGGAACTCTGAGAGACAAATTAGTATGACGACGCATGAAACCATGGAGCCAATCATAGGACGCAATTTCATATTTTTGCCATTTTTCTGTTATGTTTTTATTGTTTTTTACTGCAAACTGGAAAGCTAACAGTCTTGCGGCTTTAGGTGTAAGGCCATGGTACCATTTGCTGGCGGTTTCCAAATACTTGGATAAATCTGATTCTTCGTTTGTAGTAAAAACTTGCGCCTGTTTATAATTCGGTTCATATTTGGGATAAGAAATTCCTGCAGCAATTGCATCTCTTTTTTTTTCACATGCCGCTTTAGGGTCATTACGGACATATTATATGATTTTGCAACACCTCGAAGTGATTTTTCACAATATACAATATGTAACAAAAACCCTGTTGTTCCTTTTACCTACGTTTTAAGAATCGGTCTAAATACGTAATAAAGCAAGTCATTTATAAAAAACTGTTCAAAAAAATTATTAAAATAAATATTTAATAATTAATATTTGTAATGTTTAACTGATTTCTTACCTCTGCAATTCTGCATGAAGCGATGACGCGAACCAGAAAAAAATAGAACGTACCCGCCCACTCTTTGATCTGTGCCGCCGGCCGGTACACCGGCGCCACTTACCTACATATTTTGCTACAATAGTTCGTGACCTTGTGGAGTTTGTTTTAAGGTCCACTATTGCTTGTACTGATTTCGGATTAATAAAATACGTGGTGTCTGAATGCAGGTATATTTGCGACTAACATACACAATTTTAAGTAATGATTTTAAAGAGGCGGCATGTGGTAAACATATAGCTAGGTATGTGGTTATGTGACTTGCGATGCTACAAAGACAATTCTGAATCTAACATACCGCCCACCAAAAGGACTTAAGTACTTTTACAATCACAATTATGTTCTTACAAGTTATCATCTAAACAATGAAGTACTCATTCCAAATTGACCGTCTAAAGCCCAAAATATTACAATCGTAAATTAATTATTAATTAAATTCTAAATATACTTACTAAAATAATTCACAATATCTCAATAATTCAACAGAAGCTAAGTAAAATCAACTGGCAATGCACATAACTTAGTAATAGTTCTCTTTGTTATAGAACCTCCACTTTTCACACTATACACCCTCGTGATACCATCCATGCCTGGATGTTTATCGGTAATTCGTCCTAAGGACCATTTGCTGGGTGGTTGATTTTCAAGCTTGATCAACACAATATCCCCTATTACAAATTCCTTCTGTTTCTTCATCCATTTAGGACGCTGCTGAAGCCTGGTCAAATATTCCTCTTGCCAGCGTCGCCAAAAGTCTTGAAGAATCTTTTGTGTATGTTGCCAACGTGACAAATTATGTACCTTCACAGCTTGCAGATCAGGCGAGGGTACCACAATCGGTGGTTCTCCAATTAGGAAATGGCCAGGAGTTAATGGATCTAAGTTTTCTATGTCAGTGTTATCTATTGGGCACAACGGGCGTGAATTCAGACAGGCTTCTATCTGGCATAATATTGTGATCATTTCCTCGAACGTCAGGTGAGTTGTAATTATACGTTTTAGGTGGTACTTAATCGACTTCACGCCTGCTTCCCACAGTCCTCCAAAGTTTGGACTATATGCTGGGATAAAGTGAAATTGTGTGCCATCTGTTGCTAGCGTGGATGTAATTTCTCCTGTCATCTGTGCTTCACTCCACAATTTATGAAGCTCTCTGCTTGCACCCACGAAGTTTTTACCATTATCACACCACAAGTGGCCACATTTACCCCTTCTGGCAACAAAACGCCGAAAGGCTGCTATAAATGCCTCTGAAGTGAGGTCTCCAACTAGCTCTATGTGGATTGCTTTAGTAGACATGCATATAAAAATTGCCACATAAGTCTTTTTAGTTTTGTTGCCTCTTCCTTTGGATATCAGTGTTTGAAAGGGTCCTGCGAAATCTACTCCGCTATGCAGAAACGGTCTCGTCGGTGTTACTCTTTCCACCGGTAAGTCTCCCATTATTTGTTCTTTCGTTGTGGCATTCATTCGAGCACACTTCATGCATTTGTGAATATATTTCTTCACCAGTGATTTAGCTCTTATAACCCAGTATTTAAAACGTAAGTGACATAACATTAACTGTACTCCCCCATGAAGTGTTTTCTCATGTGCATCAGCAATGAGTAACTGTATCAGTGCGTTTCTATTTCCCAAGATCACAGGATTCTTCTTATCATCAGGTAAGTTAGCATGTCTTAAGCGACCGCCCACCCTGAGTACATTTTTCTCGTCTAAGTATGGATTTAGGCATCGTAGCTGACTTTTTTTCTTAACTTGTTTCCCTATTTTTATTCTATGTATCTCTTCTTTAAATTCTTCCTCTTGAGCCTTTTTAATGCAGATCCATAGAGCATCTTCTAATTCTTGCGTTGTTAAACTCTGATTTTTATTGGTTATATTCTTTTTATAGTTCAGAAATCTTCTACAGTATGTAATCGCCTTTATTAAATCTGTTAATTTTTCAAAATTTTCAAATTGTGATATTAATGTTGTTTCAGGTTCTATAATCCGTTCTGCGTTCAGGTAAGTATTGATTTTAGTTGTTTTCATTTCCAAGTCTGTTTCCGTTATTTCATGTTTAATATTTATTTTTGTTTCAGATAGCCAGCCCGGTCCGTGCCACCATAAGTTACATTTCTTCAAGTCGGATAACAACATTCCTCTAGATGCTACATCAGCGGGATTTTCGTGTGACTGTACATGGAACCAGTGCTTGTTATTAATGTTTTCAACAATTTCGACCACGCGGTTTGCAACGAAGGGTTTCCACCTGTTAGGTTCACCACTAAGCCATGCGATAACAATTGAAGAGTCAGTCCATGCGTACATTCGTGTTGTCGGTATCCTCATTGATTGTCCAACTTGTTTCATTAATTTTGAAAGAAGTAGGGCACCACAAAGTTCTAGACGAGGTAACGAAATGGTCTTCAGTGGTGCTACTCTGGTTCTGGCAGCTATTAGTTTTGTTTCAAACTTGCTGCCTGGACTTTCAATTCTAATATAGACTGCCGCTGCATATGCACGCATTGAAGCATCGCTGAATCCGTGGATTTGTATTTTGTCGTTGTTAACAGTCATCGTACCAAGCCACCTCTCTATTTGTATTTCAGTTATGTTAACGAGGTCTGATCTTATTTCTCTCCATTCTTGTTCTAATGTGTTGCTAACTTGTTCATCCCAATTAACCTTTTCAAGCCAGAGCTTTTGTATTAATATTTTAGCCATAACAGTACTCGGTGCTATCCAACCAAGGGGATCAAACACTCTTTGTATATCAGACAATATGTTCCGCTTTGTTATGGACTCTGTTATGGGTGTAAATCTAAGATTGTATTGAAACTGGTCTGTTTTTAAATCCCATTCAATTCCTAAAGCTTTGAGAGTACCATCGAGGTTTAAATCAATATGTGCCTTTGCAGATCTTTTATCCTCTTCTATATACTTCATTAAATCGATGCTATTGGATGCCCATTTGGTAAGTTGAAAACCGCCTCTTTCTATGGTGTCTGATAATTCTTTAGAAAGAGTCATAGCTTCAGCTACTGAGTCTGTGCCGGATAAAAGATCATCCATGTAAAAATCCTCGTTTATAGTTTGCGCAACAAGAATATTGTTCTTTGCTTCGTCTTTGGCTACTTGTTGTAGCGTTCTAACGGCCAAAAATGGTGCAGACGCTGTACCAAAGGTGACTCTGAGCAATCGGTATTCCTCCAAGGTATCAGACTCCTGCTGCCTCCACAGGATTCGCTGAAATTCTGCGTCTTCTTTGGTCACTAATACTTGGAGGAACATCTGTTTTATATCTGCCATAAAACAGATATGTTTCATGCGCCATCTCATCAAAATGTTTCTCAAGTCTTCTTGTAGCTGAGGACCCACACGTAACTCATCGTTCAACGAAACATTATTTGATCCTCTACACGACGCATCAAATACAACGCGTGTTCGCGTGGACTCTTTGTCAGATCGAACAACAGCGTGGTGAGGTAAGTAGACAGCTCTATTATCCTTTTCCTTATCTGATACCTTCTCGAGGTATCCTTGTTCTATATACTCATTAATAACTTTACTATATTCCCTTTGCAGGTCTGGCGATTTCCTGAACTTCCTTTCTAATTGTGTAAATCTATGTGTTGCTATCGATTTTGTGTTACCATCTGGTGATTGTGGACTGTATGTATTAAATGGTAATTTAACAATGTACCTTCCTCCTTTATTTCTCGTAGTTGTCTTTTCGTATACTTCTTCACACAGTTGTTCTTCCTTTGTTAAGTGTCTTTTAGTGTCTACGTCAATTTCCCAAATTGATTTCAACATGTCTTCTATGTCAACTGAATGATGCATAACAACATACTGGTTTTGTTGTGTTGTATTTACTTCTCCAAAAAGAATCCAACCCAGGCTCGTTTCCTGAGCGCTTGGTGTGCCTGGTGGACCTTTGATTAGGTTATTTTGTAGAATTTCGGCATATTCTTTTACCCCCAAGAGCAGATCTATAGACCCTGGCTTGAAGTAAGTTGGATCAGCCAGGTTGAGGTCTTGAATGTGTGCCCATTCTTGTTTATTGATTGTTTGGGTGGGTATCTTTGTGGTCAGTTGCTTGGACATTACGTATGCCTTGATCGGTAAACAATAGTTTCGGTCCAATCGTGATCGTATTTGTAGCTGTACCACGTGTTTTATATCAGTCTTCTGGGATCCCACCCCTATAATGCTTGCTTTTACAGGTTGTCGTTCGAGCTTCAACCATTGAGTCGCCTTTTCGCTAATAAAAGCTGCCTCGGAACCTTGATCTATCAGCGCCCGCAGTAAAATGGTGTTGCCTTGCTCGCTTGGTGCTTCCACTACTGCCGTTGCTAAAAGTGCTGCTATTCTCTTCTTAGTACTGAAATGCGACGCTATCATTGTATTGACTTGTATTGCTTGCTCTTCTTCTGCATGTGTTACAGCTGGAGGTGAAGTCACCGTTGCTTCTCCATGCTGCTTGGTCTGGTTTTCATGCAAAAGGGAATGATGGCGCCTCTTACAAATGCGACAAGATACTGGCACTTTACACTTAAATGCCGAGTGTCCTGGTACTAAGCAGTTAAAACATAATTGTTTGTTTTTCACAAATTCTCTTCTTTCCGTAGGTTCCTTCTTTCCAAATTCCTTGCAATGACTTAAACTGTGACTTTCTTTACACATCACACAAACTTTCTCCGTAACAGGTGCGGCAACATGAAATGAACGCTCCTTTATTGTTTTATTGTCCTTTGGTGCACTATTCTGATTTGTTAATTCCAGGGTACGGAACTTCGATTCTAAGAACTTCTTCAAATCACTCCAGGTAGGTAAGTTTTCGGTTTCTTCTTTATATGCATGTTCTTCCCAGTTCTTGTGCGTCTCTGGGTCCATCTTCTGCACTAGAAGATATATAAGGAATGGATCCCAAGAGCCGACATCAATATTTAAATTATTAAAGTTGTTAAGGCACTCTGTGGTTGTATCTAACAACGCCTTTAACTGAGAAGCTGATTGAGAAGTCATCTTCTTTTGGTTGAATAACCTTTTCATAGAATGATTCAAAAGTAAGCGTTTGTTGCCGTATCTCTTTTTCAAAATATCCCATGCATTTACATAATTGTTATCGGTTACCTGTATATGCTTCAATAGTGATTCGGCTTCTTGAGTAACACTAGTCTTCAAATAATGAAGTTTCTGGACATCGCGAAGCGAAGTGTTATTGTGCACCAACGAGATAAACAAATCTTGAAAAGTTTGCCATGATTCATAATTACCGCAAAACTTCGGTATCTCGATCCTCGGCAGGTACACGAGGTTATTTTGTGGACTCGTGCAGTCGAAGCTACTATTTTGTGATTTTGATTCCACCACTGGTCGTTCAGATAACGAAATAACCGTGTCCTTTAAGTCACCTTGAAGCACGTTAAACAAATCTTCATAAATAAAAAATTCCTCTTGCAAAAAATATGGCAATGTTCCTTTTTGTTCCTTTGGCGTTATTTTTACCAAGTCTTTATGGGCACATTTGAACGTATTCCAATAATCTTCAATGATTTTCATACGTGCTTCAATATATCCTCTTGTTAAGCGTGCTTTAGGACATTTCTTTAAGTTAGATTGTGTTTTCCGTAGTAGGTTTGCAGTATCTTCTAACACGGAGAGAATTTTCTGTTGTTCTTCAGTCGTATTCATTTTTCACGTCAACAAACTTGAATACTGCTGATACCCGATGTATAAAGTAGTCACTTAATTATTACTACAATAGTCTTCGTAGTAAAAAACTTGCTAATTCTCGGAATCCGATGCGCACAAAAAAAAACAGGTCGGCTTATCGCTGCTGTGGAATGTGGGCCTTTTGTTCTCTCGGTAAGCGTCCGTACTAGATGTATCCTGCTCGATTGCGACCATATGGTGTTTGTTTTAAGGTCCACTATTGCTTGTACTGATTTCGGATTAATAAAATACGTGGTGTCTGAATGCAGGTATATTTGCGACTAACTTATACAATTATAAGTAATGATTTTAAAGAGGCGGCATGTGGTAAACATATATGTGGTTATGTGACTTGCGATGCTACAAAGACAATTCTGAATCTAACACCTTGTCAGCTGTTGTTTTTCACTTTAACGAATGAATGTTTGAAAATGTTGGTTTACACGGTATTTTGCACAATTGATAATTGTTAAAACTACATTTAACACTTCACTACATTAAAAAAAAACAAAGTCGCCGCGTCTGTCACATAAAACCTTATGTTTATTTGAATGCATTAATTTATTATGATGTCTATTTGACGACTCGGAGATGCTCTTCGATATGACCACCTTTGTTGCAACGCCTACGTACGCTCCGCAGAACGGAGGTATCGGACTTGATGTGGTCAAATGCTGCTACTATCTGTGAACGCATTTCGAACTCCGTATCGCACGTGTTTTTGAACAGCTGTTGCTTTACACTGCCCCAGAGGAAAGAATCTAAAGGCGTCAGATCAGTGATCTTGCAAGTCCAACATTTGCTCCTCGGTGTCAATGTCTCCAGTCCTCGGTCTGCCTCTTCCTGCGTCAGCTCGATGTTGCTCTCGTCCGGGCACACTTCCGGTATTGTACGTACGTGCAAACGTTAGAATGCAATCACCGATGGTAATGGTAGACTCGCTAAACGTTCTTGGTAGAGTCTGCGTGCTCATCAGCATATTCAAATATTCTACGTTAGAATAGGACATGGTAAACGTAAACAAATCACAAGTCACTCACTACGTAGGTCAACAATAACATCCGTTCAAAACTAGGTTGCGCGGGAGACTAAAGGATAAATGAAGTGATTCGCCGGGCGGCGCCGGCGGGTGGCGGGGTCGCGGGGTAGGTAGGCACGCACGTGCGCCGCGGTAGCTTTTGGCGGCATCTTCTATCGGTTCAAAGAAAGTCGCCGAACTCGTAGGCTATTTAGCGAAACAAAGATGTACTTGTAAAATCAGATACTCTAAACATTTTTTTGAATGTGCCGATTTTAATAGTTATTTGGTATTGACCTCTCGACTGGCCAATGCTCATTTTTTTTAAATTATAATTTCATCAATGTTGTTCTTGTAGGTAAATGTATACGTCCCTAAAAGGAACAACAGGGTTTTTGTTACATATTGTATAACATCATAAACAGCCGATTTAAGTTTGTCTTTATTAATTGGCTCTCGTTTTTTACTTCCCCGTTTTGTCTTATACACGCGTGGAATTTTGAATCTGAAAATAATAACTAATGAAAACGTTAAATATTTATTTAGATATCGACAAGGTAACTATAATACATCTTCATAAGGGAGATTTGATCCGGGGATCAAGTCTACCTCAACCGAGTGTGCCATGTCTCCCTAATGACATTTAATTAAAAACTGTATCACTCTAGTTAAACCACTAACCACTCCATTACCACTAACTACCACCAACCACTAACCAAGCCATTTACGACTCTATTATTAGGAAAGCACATAAAATACACAATATGAACCACTCCATCTGAACAACTCGTACAGTAAAATTTACACAAATAAAATCGTAATTTAAAACTCGCCAATTTTAGTTCCACGTCCTCGTAAACAACACACCGACGCCATTTGCAAATGTGACAGATTTTTGACATGAGAGTTTTTTCTTTTTATGTTGGCTCTATTGTAGGTTTAGTTTTACTCACTGACCTCTATTAAAATACTTAATAGAGGTCAGTGGTTTTACTACTTTAAATTAATCTAATACGTTTAGTAGTTTCAAAATGTTGGTGTACCTTATCTCCCACAGGGATCAAGTGTCCTCAGTCTCCCTATTTATTATAATCGACGTCTTCTCAGTTCGTCGGCCGTATCCACATCAGTCATGGTAGGGTTGCTCCATCGTCGAAGCCCAATAACTTGGCAATTCCATTTTTTTTTAATGAGTATTACTACCGCGGACATGGCGGTCCGCGCCTTTATTTACGTATTTTTATTTGTGTACGATTTTTACTTTATATACAAATCTACAGTTAGGTCGCTCCTGCGTCGGACACATTAAGAGTGCTTATTACTAAACTTAAATCTACGTGAGTCCATCTCTTATATTCTAATATATTTATATTCTCATATGATGTATAAATATATATATATATATATATATATATATATATTATTATTACATATACAGGCAATACAATTAACTTATAATACTACTTATTATTATTCTATGATTACTTTTGTGGGACGGTTTTTGTTAGTATTATTTTAATTTCTGGGGTTAAGCAACATTACACTTTTTATTATTATTTTTGACACACTTATTTGGGAGAAAAGCTGCATGGCAGTACGAGGCGACCAGCCCCAACCGACGGCCTCCGTTCACGGACGTGACGTGCCCACCCGCGCCGCTTAGCTCAACCATATTTGAGGGAACTTAACGACCGGCTGTGCAGCGCCACCGTTGGCAGTACACTTACGCGAGTACGACGGACTCGCTCTGCCATGCAGCTTTACATAAATATTTACTTATTTGTTAATTTACATGACGGGATTTAACAGAGGTTAGGTTTGGATTGGATTTTGTTGGGAGTTTGGGTGGGACTTTTTGTTGGTATTTTACTGGGGTTTCCTGACCAGGGTTTTGCTAGCTCGAGCAGAGCCTCCACGACAACTGCGTCTCGGTGCTGCATGGCCGTCTTGAGGTTGTATTCGACGACCGTTTTTGTCGGCGCACCCATAGCCTTCTTTGCGAAGCGGCCTATGGCGTCATCGGCGTCGTCGGAGTAGTAGACGCAAAACTGACTGTATGTCTCGACACCGCCACAACCGCGTGGGAGACACTCTCGTGAACCTGGATCCTCCTGGACTTAGTGTTGATGATTATCACGCTGTCGTAGGTCAACCCCTGAGCCTTGTGTATGGTCAACGTGCGCGACCCCTCGCCGGACCCATAGCCCTGGCTCATAAGAGAAGTTTTCTCCTCTTGTGTATGAACCAGGAATAGGGTGTTTTGGGCGATACCCGGTATCCGCGCCTTCGTGTAACCCTCCACCCTCAGGGAGTGGACCCGCGACAGCGATGACATGGAGGAGTATATGCCGGAGTATATCTCGCTCAGCGCAAAAGCCACGTCCATCGGATTGCGGTGTGTGCAAAGCAATTCTTGGGTGAGGCCAGCCACCATGTTTGGACGGGTATACCTTAACTCGAATAGGTTCTCTCTGTCCATAAATGGAAGCTGGTTTACGTTCCCGATGAGGACAATCTCGCTTGCTCCAGACAACTTCACTGCCATAACTATGGCCCCAAAATGGTTCATCAGAGCCTCGTCTACCGTGAGACGGTAGCACCTTTCCTGCTTCCTGAACCCGTTGACTAAGATTGAGGCCATAGTGTGCACCTTTGTCTTGACTCGGTCTCCTAAGCGGCACGCAAGCTTTTCCCTGAGATCTTTGGCAGCTTCGGTCGTCGTGGTGGCTACAACGTCCTTCTCCTCATCGAATTGCTTCACCACCCAGGTGGTCTTACCGCAACCTGGAACTCCGTTTACCCACCTGATGTTGGGTACCGCCCAGTTTCCCTGCGATGCCGGAGTATCTGAAGTCTCTAGAATAGACAGAGCCATTCCGAGGATCTGATCGTCCAGCATGATTTTGGTGCATTCGGCGCTAACCAACATCAGGTCGTCGTGTGGTGCATGAAACTTTCCTTGCCCGAGCGCTCCGTTTCCTCTTCGTCCAGGGTCACAAACCCACTCTTAGCGCTGTAGGCTGCCATGTACGACCCCGTCATTTTCCCTTGGCCCCCACTTGGCTATTGGTTTAAATGTATGCCTTGTGCCGCGAATGCACATGCTAGTGGCACGGATTATTGAGATGATGATTCTTGATCTTAGCCAGCCCATCCTACGCTAAAGGACCTATTCCAGAGGTCAGCAATTGCAGCTCCAAGATGTTTTACGAAGGTAGACATTTGTGGAGCGAAGACTCCGTCAACTGATGTAATAAGGGGTGTGAATGTAGTATGTCGCATTGACAAGCGTTTGAATATTTCTTAGTTTTTCTGAAGTGATCGCCTTGGGGTACTCCTAGTTTGCTTTATAATTTTCTCATATCGGTATCACGAATTACAAGTTCTGCAGGACCATTGTATGTATTATATATGAAACGAGCGCAATGTGGCCAATATATTCTTGCTTGCCAGAGAGCTAACTGTCTGTTCATTGAATGAAAAGCGTTATTTGCATCGAAGAGTAGCATTCCCCAGTTAGAGCTTGGTTGGCATTTTTTTTGGAGAAGGTCGTTCATTTCATGTATGGATAGAACCTTCGATACCGCTGCTAAGTCCACTGCAGAGTAGCGATTGAGCACATACTTCTGTGACCTCAGACCCGGTGACTAAAATCATGCATTTGGATAGGATCCTGCGTAGGCATTCGCCAATGCCAATCGGTCTCACACCTGCGCATTTGTCTAGCTAGGGCTATGAGTCAACATGACAAAAAGGCTTGCATTTGGCTCCATGGTTGTTAAATGCATTGCTAATTGTGCTACTGCAATCCTCAAATGCAGGCTTGCTTCTCCAAATCGTAACAAGTAATCGTTCCAATTTTCTGACGTAGTGCCTGTTGGACCTTCATCGCCGTGTAATTTCCTCGCAACTAATTCCACATGTTCACTAGTTATGTTACTTCTAAAAGTGGAGTCAATTCGGAGAGGCCGTCAGGTAGTTTTAAATAGACTTGAATCAGGATTAAATTAAAACTTAAAAACAAATTTATTCAGGCGTCTGCATCTATGAATGATACTGTTGGCGTACAGGAATCAAACTCTTCAATCATTAAAACTATTAAGAGTGTGACTTCACCGTCAAACAAGAGCTCTACGAAACCAACACCCAAAGCAGATATTTGACGAGATATTGCTAAACTTATATAACGTAGAACATTCTTAAAAGAGAAGAAAAATAAAACGAAAACTGAAAAGAAGGAACTCACCAAGCTGTATAGAATAATTAAGAGAAAGATAAAGAGAAAGAAACTCACAAATAGACTTAAAATAATTGAGGAAGAGCTAACTTTTAATAGTTCAGTCAAGAGGGGTCAACACCGTCTAATCTAAACAATGTACGAAAATGGATTCCTTCTTTAAAATCTAAAGACGGACGAACTACTTGTAATAGAAAAGAGCTAGTGGAGACTGCTACGGAGTTCTACGAAGATTTATACCAACGTAGAGACGATATTAACAATACCTTTACAACAATGAGACCCGATGAGGTAAACACAGTAGTGCCAATATTTATGGAAAGTGATATAATAAATGCAATTTCCTCTCTTAAATCCTTAAAGAGCCCAGAAGAAGATGGGGTTACCAATGATGTACTTAAAATGTTAATTGAAACACTGTCCCCTATTATTACGAAATTGTTCAATAATATCTTAGCATATAAAAACATACCTGCAGAATGGGGGACATCAATCATAACATTATTATATAAGAAAGGAAATCCTGAGGACATCGGAAATTATAGACCTATTATTTATTACAGACTACGTACAAAGTATTCACGCAAGTATTGCTTTAAAGAATTATGCCAACTCTAGAACTCAATCAACCTAAAGAACAAGCTGGTTTTCGCCCAAGGTCCTCTACAGTTGATCATAATATATTTACTGTGACACAAATCATCGAAAAGTACGAAGAATACGGGAAAAGGCTCTACATTGCTGTCGTTGATTATTCAAAAGCATTTGATTCAATAGGACACTTAGCTCTGTGGAAAGCCTTAGACCAACAAGGAGTACCACAAAAGTACATAACAATATTAAAGGAAATTTATAGAAGGGGTAAAGCCAAAGTTAAATTAGAGAGACAAGGAAGACCTTTCGAAGTAAAACGTGGAGTCCGACAAGGCGACCCGATATCACCGAACCTGTTTACTGCTCTCCTCGAGACCATATTCCGTATAACTTTTCTTAGAATGGGACGCTGTGAGGATCAACCTCAGATCATATTATGATCTAAGGGATCAACATTAATTGAGAAACATTGAACCACTTACGTTTCGCAGATGACATCGCATTAATCTGCGACAACCACACACATCTAGAATATATGCTGCAATCTTTAGAGAAAGAGAGTAGAACATGTGGATTAACTATGAATCTGGATAAAACCCGCATAATGACCAACTGTGAAAACAAACCAGTGGAAATAGCATCAAAAGAAATAGAGTACGTGGAAAAATATGTTTATTTAGGACAGAGAATCACGTTCAAGGAGCAAACTGCGGGAGAAGTAGAGCGAATAATAAAACTTGCTTAGAAAAGGTATTGGTCATTGAAGCACATTTTCAAATCCAAACTCCCAATCAAACTAAAGAAAAAAGCATTCGAAACTGTCGTGTCTCCCACACTACTCTACGGATGCCAGAGCTGGGCACTAACAAAAGAAATTATAATCAAACTCCAAGTCTTCCATCGGGCTGTCGAACGAAGTATGTTGGGATTGAAACTGAGAGATAGATTTCGAAACTCTCAAATCAGAATGAGCACAAAACTGTTAGACGTAGCAGACCTAGCCTATAGGTTAAAATGGCGATGGGCAGGTCACACGGCGCGCGCACACGTCGGACGCTGGAGCGAGCGTGTGCTGCACTGGTGGCCAGTGTGGCCACGCGGCGAGGCGCGCCGCCGCCGGTGCCGCCGCCGGCACCGCCGCCGGCCGCGGCGCCGCGGTCGCCCGCTCCGGTCGCTGGGGCGACGATGTTGCGCGAGTCGCGGGACCCACTTGGACCAGGATCGCCAAAGATAGGAAATTATGGAAATGCATGGAGGGGGCCTTGGCCCGAAATTGGGTACCCCAAAACTAAAAATCGCATTTTAATCTCTATTATTTGATTATTATTTGAATTAATTTAAACTGTTAGTTATCGTATCTATGTTTATTGAATCAACTGTTTTAGTTAAGTTTTTATTATTTTTTTTAGCTTAATTTGAATCATTATTTTTTACCAATTGTTTTATGCAGTGATGTAGGTATATTATTAATAATATCAATTGTTATGTATCAAGATTTGTAATGAGAGTATGGAAGAGAGATTGAATCAATTGTTATCTGGTAATTTAAAATAATGTAAGTATCGGTAAATGAATTATAATATTGAATATTAAATTATTGATTAGGTAATACTAATAGAATTAAAAGTGTTTAATGATTTCAAACCACGGTTTCAAACGGTAGAAAATCAGGTATTTAAACATTTAAGTACCAAATTATCACTTAATTCTATTAAGTTAATTTAGTTATTTTGTTGCATGTGATTTTCTTACTGCATGAAATGGATATTTAAGGAATGTTATAAACTAACTTAACGTAACTATAAAAATATTTTATATATATAAAATATATTTATTAATGTATAAATTTATTCCCAAAATATAACGTAACTTGTTATATTTTGGGAATAAATGGTTTTGTTATTATTAAGTCATTGTTATCCTTATGATTTTATCTGTTGTAGGAGTTACGGAGAGAGTGGTCTGCTTTGATAGCCTCGGTTATTAGTATATCAAAATTTTTAACTAAAAATAAGGTTCTCTCTTACTTAAAATTACAACTATTCAACTATCGAATATAAAAATGAATTCATATAGGTTACCTATTGAACATACGACACGGTTGGCGCAGTGGTTAAGCGATTGACTGCTGCGTTACGTGTCGTGGGTTCGGTCCCCGCACGGAACCAATATTTGAAGTTGTTCCGGGTCTGGCTGTTTGTGTATGTGAGTTTAAATGTTTGTAAACGCACCCGCGATACAGGAGACATTCCTAATGTGGGGCAACGTTTTTTAAAAAGAAAGAAAGAACATAAGAAAAAATTAATGACCTGTGAAATGTAAATATATCTGACGCTTTGATAATTTAGGTGTCACATTATTAACCAAAAAATGTATTCGAATATCAACATACTCGTATGTTTCCATCATACACTTTGTCAATTGAATAATATGATTATCCATCGGGTATTGCTCAAACTGGTGTAAATCAGTTGATGATAATAATATTTGTACCGACGAAGTGTCTAAGAACTTTTGGAACTAACAACGTATTTGTGAACTTTGAAGTCACTTGAAATGTATTTTCAGGTAAGATTTGCTCAGTAGGGTCTCATTCTATGTGCCATGTAATCTGCCAAGAAGTTCTAATAGAAGACTTTTCCGCATGCCAAGATGTCACTCCAACTTGAGACAATACTGTCCAATAACAAGAATGTATGCTGCTTATAAAGAGCATATTTAACTCTTCTGTTCCTGCTCTAAAAAAAGTCGCGCTTGTCATTTAATGTGTACCTCTAGTCTAAAAATATCAAATATTATCCTAATCTTATATAAAAAAAAAAACTATTCTAATATAATTTAACTTAAAATAATCATTTTTCATTTAATTTAATCAATTTTAATTGAATTTAATTTAATCGATTTTAATTTAATTTAATCTATTTTAATTTAATGTAATCTATGTTATTATATTTAATTTAATTCACTGTAATCAATTTAGCTTTTAATAGTTATTTATATATATATTTTTTCAAACTGTATTAATTGTTTTAATTAATTAATCGTGTAATTATCTGCGCATAATCTAGTGCATGCTGTGCTTTTCTGTAAATGATGAGGCGCTTAGACTTAAGTTCGTGATGTATAAAGGGGAATGCCCATCGACCACACAAAAAAATGCTTGAAATGAACAACAATGAAATATACGCCAAAGTGCACTACAAATCGTAGGGAACGCAATACAATTTCAATAATTATCAAAAAGCTAGGCGGAAGCCAGTTCCAACCATTTCTCTAAAATATAGGTTAAGTCAAGGTCAAGTCATATAAATAGGCAAGAAAACTAGGGAATCGCAATACTTACAGCTTGTGGACAACAATCCATGCCTATATTAAACAACGTACTTCATCATTTTGCACTGTTATGGTTGCAATATCAAGAAAGCAATTAAAACAGGTTCAGGTCCAGCGTCAAAAAGCCGAGTCGTCGTGTAGATGGGTCCAAAAGTCCGAGTTGAGAAATGGGTAACGTGTGCAGAAGTATAATCAAAATCCTTAAAAAATGGCCACAGCCGTCGTTAAATATCCTAAAAATCCATCTGTATGTAACTCAAGTAGCAAACGCAGAACCATGAATCAATCAAGTAATCAATTGAAAAAATGAAACACAGTAATGTCAAACTGTCAGTAAGGCAAAGGACATATGATTCATACAGCCTACGATTCGTTTTGCATTTTGAAAACAATTTGATTAATTAATAAAGACAAGAATAATTAGATTATTTTAATTAGATTTACGGTAGAAATAGGTCGAATAAAATGGAAAAATAAATAATAATATAATTAAATTCATGGCTACTGTCAAATAACTCTATAAAATAATTCGTGGATTATTGGACGATTCCTGTTTGGCTGAATGTCGATTACTCATGTCAAATCACTGAACTCCAACAAAAAAATAAGAATGGATTAGACGGATATCAAGTTAAATATTTTTTCCCTTGGTTTACAAACTTGTGAATTATTTATTTATACATATTTTATTCTAAATAGAATTAAGCACTATTGTTAGTAGTTTCTGACCATTTCAAGCATTTTTTAGACGTTCCCCTTTATGAAGTAACAGTGTACTCATTGTTGGAAAGCCTAATAATAAATATATATAATAATAAATCAAATATAGTTTTCTTAATAACCCTTAAATTTTCTTACAAATTACTATAACATCCTCAGAGGGATAAACATTGTCAGCAACAATGACGGGGTACGCTAGGGCCGATGCCTGCCAGGGTTGTGGAAAAGTCCGAAAGAATTACTGTGGCCCCTGGATCAGGCAACTGAAGGAGCACGGGTGGGTTTTAGTCTGTAAGAGTCTGACACGCCTTCCCGCTCCGCCCAGAGCGAGAGAAGTTACTTGATGATATCCCGAAAAAAAAATTGCCATAAACAAGGCCACCTCAGTCTTTATGTTTAAAAAATCTGTGATTGTGATTTACTTCGGTCGCTAGCAACGCCGGATACACAAATATCACAATTCTACTTCTTGACAAGCGCATGAGCCACAAACCCAGCCAAGTATGCTATAACCAGTAAATTTATTTCTGTGATGTCTCGTGTTCACTCAAACTCAAAGCATTTATTTCAAATAAACCAATTACAGGCACTTTTGAATTGTCAAGGGGTCGGTCAGTCAGAAAGATGAAGTTGCCCATTCCAAAGCGTAGTAGGTACCTATGGAGAAGAACGGGCAAGAAACTCCATGGACACTCTTTTAGATCAAAATATTGTTACAAAAAAGTGGTTACATCATTCATGTTGTAATTATACATGTGAGAACGACGTAGAAACACGTGCACGTTAAAAGCGTCCATAATAAAAAGATTTAAAAAAAAATAACAATTATGGAATTAAAATAAGCCGTGGCAGCTAAGAAATTACCAGTGCCTACTGGTTGCGCCCGTTCACGAACATGACGTATGGATCAGCACCATTCAGCTCAACCATTTTGAAGGGAACTCAATGATCCAATACACACGTGACATGACATACTCTCAGCCGCCAGGGCACATTCAAGTCAATGAAAGACGAACCCAGTAAGCTTTATAGTAGGTACATAGTGCTCACACATGCCATGTGCTATGCAATTATACAATACTAATGATTGAATTTATACATTGCAAAGATAGGTTGTACAATCTTCATCAGCTCCAACATTATCTTCGAATGCTAATTAATTAGTTTACGCGCCCTTGTGGAGCAGGACCAGCCCTGAGCCAAGCATTTTTGTCCGCGATATAATCCCCCAACTTATAATATGCTTGGTATTTTATTGTAACATTTTAAACAGTACCCCATGAAGGATGAGTCAACTTTAGCCAGTCTGAAACCTGGTTGAACTAATTGGTCCCTGTTTCTAGTCCTGTATTTGTGTCATTCACCTCTTTTACTGAAAATATTTAAATTTTTCCTTACGTACATGATGTTTTCATAAATATATTGACAAGGTACCGTCATGATGTTAATGTCATTAAACAGTTCCCTTAGAGAATCGCGCCTGCGGAGGCTGTATATTGCTCTGATAGCTATTTTCTGCAGAATAAAAATAGGCTCAATATTGGCAGCCCGTCCCCATAATAAAATACCGTAAGACATGATACTATGAAAATAGCTTAAATCCTCTCTGTATCTACCTCGCGGTATCTAAATTAGTAAATTGACGGATTTTCTTTACAGCATAAGCTGCTGAACTTAGCCGTCCTGCAAGAGATGTCAAATGAGGACCCCATTGCAGCCTTGAGTCGAGCGTTATCCCCAGGAAAAGTTTCATCGACAAATTCTAGTTTCTCGTTATTCAATACTATGTCACAATCACTACTTTTAACATTCGGTAAAGCAAATCTTATGCATTTCGTTTTTTTCCCATTTAATACTAAATTATTAGCAGTGAACTAATTATGTACCTGCGCATTAGTAGGGTAGTAGGGCATTATTTACGTCGTCAAGATTTGATGCACGTCTATTTATCTTAAATATTAAAGAAGTATCGTCAGCAAATAACACCATTTGTGGTTGGTTTTTAATATATACTAAAAAGAGGAAGGGACCTAATATCGATCCTTGTGGAACACCCATTTGTACTTTTAAATGAAGTGAATTGACACCATTTATTTGCACTTTTGGTTGTCTATCATTTAAATAAGATAATTTTAATAAGATTGTACTAAACTAAGCGCGAGTTTACCTAGTCCGTAATGCTCAAGTTTTAAGAGCAAGGTTTCGTGATCAACGCATTCAAATGCCTTGGAGAGGTCACAAAAGATCCCTATGGCATCTTGGGCCTCCTCCCACGTTGTAAATATGTGTTTTAATAAAGTGACACCGGCGTCAGTCGTACAACGTCCTTTGGTGAAACCATATTGCTGACCGTGTAAGATTTTGTTGGTGTTAAAATGATTAAGCATTTGATTGAGCATTACCTTTTCGAACACCTTGCAGAATACTGGCAACACAGATACTGGTCTATAATTGTTGGTGTCTTTGCTGTCCCCAGATTTAAAAAGTGGTATAACCTTACTGTATTTCATTAAATCCGGAAAGACTCCGTGATCTACACACAAATTAAATATTAAAGCTAAGTATGGTGCTATAGTCTCGATTATTGATGTACAAACTTTGATAGACATTCCCCATAGATCTTCGGTCAATTTGATTTTTATTTGCCGAAAAGCTTTTATAACTCTGTTCTATTGCTCCCATGTGTCTAAACGAATGCAAAACCGAAGTCACAAAGTGGCTCTTGACATTGACTTACAATAAGACTGAAGATCTACTACAGATATCGATCGCTTAACCTAATGTTATATATATAAAATAAAGTAATATGTTCAGAATTATATTTATAAATTATAAAGACATTATAAATTATAATGTCTTTCATAATACACAGGGTTTCATCATAATATTATCTCTCGCTCACACACATATACACAACCATATACAACGTGTTGTTTTGCATCCTCGTCAAATTTCAGGAGGCTGTTATGAAAGACATAAATAATCAAATAAAATTACGATCCTGCTCAATAATTAATACACACTTGTTTTTTTAGGTATTTAAGTTTGACAGTATTTCAGAATACTCCACTTTCAAAGAACAAAATCGCCCCCTTGCGTATGCGGTAGGCAGTGTCGTACGACTATGTCGCTGTGTGCATGTGTTACAGTTACAGCGCAGTTACAGGGCGGTATCACACGGGCCCTACACATGCCGATTTCCGAAAAATACAACAAATAAAAATAAATACCTACTTATTTTATTATTGTTTCGTGTCGAGAATCATTAGCATACCTAGTTACCTCCTCGAATTTGACGAGGATGCAAAACAACACCTTGTATAGGTAGATAAACAGGATACATCATAGTTGCATTAACTAAGTAATAATTATATTATTATTATAATTTAATCATGATATTCTGTGCTCGTCTTACAATTACTGCTGTATGTTCAAATCATAGGCGAGGACGCTGGCACCCTAAACACAAGTTAAATCATACTTTGGGTGCCAGAGTTCATCGAAAACACTCTGTTTCCTTAGTTGTAATGCCGCATAGTGTTAAGATAAGTGTTTTTCTTGTACAACTGAAGTTAAATAAAAAAAAATATTATTATTATTATTATAACTATCATAGGGTTTATATGTTTAAATTGAAATTCAACCGGGCAGCCTAAAACGTTCGCTCTTAATAAATCAATGGAGACATCAGGTGAGGAATTTAAAGCTTCCGTCGTTTTAGCTGGTATATTAGTAAAGAAATTTACAAATTCTTCAGTGACTTCTAAGTTAGAGCCTATGGCACCACGTGAAGTCTCCAATGTATAATCTGTGCTTCGCATTTTTTTCTTACTAGTTTCGTTATTTATAACTTTCCAAACTGTTTTTATTTTATTTTCTGCTGATTTAATCTCGTTGCTAATGTACTGGGCTTACTTAGGTACTTAATTCTTACTATCTTGCAGGTATTCCTAAAAAATTATGAATATGTAGCAATTTACTTGTTGAAAGTTTCAGTTTTAATGTAAGGCTTAAGGCCGTACAGATCGAACAGTCTTTCCCTACTAATCCTAATACATCTAGTTGCCCAGTCACTAAAATAAAATTAGGACAAATATTTTTTGTTTTCTTTTCAAAAGTTTTATTGAATTCATTGTGCACTACTGAAAAGAAATTCTCATACAATTTATTTGCATCGTCCATATTATGACTCAGAACATTTAACTTATTGTTTAGGGTACTATTAAATCTACTTAATTTGCCTGTCGTTATTGGTCTAAATTGTATTTGCACTTTTTGCAAAGGTGTTTTCAACTTAAAAGTTACCGTTTGTCCATTAAGATCAGATGGCAAATAATTTACGATGGCTTTCACTAAACAGTCACAATCGCAGAAGACATTATCAATACAAGTAGCAGATCTTGGAGTTACTCTAGTTGCACCTATTTCTTCGTCAAATAAAGGTTGTTCTTAAAGCTCTTTTAGTTCATCATCAAGATCAGGATCTTTCCACAGTTTATTTTGTTCTGAGGTTCTATTGGTTTTATCTATAGTAGACTCACAGCACAAAATTTCTTCAAGTGACTGACAGTTTCCGCTGTTAAAATAACGTAGAACTTCCGATTTGATAATCACTTTTTTATAAATGACCATTATTGACGAGCCGTAGGATTTGTGTTACAACCACAACGAGCTCGTATGTGACCAAATATCAATTCAAGGTGGTCTTGAGACAATTAGTATGCTGGTAAAAAAATAAGTATTTTTCCCATTCTACAAGCCTGATGTACAACTTTTGTAGACTTCCTATACAAATTAGAAAACCTAAAAAACCCGTTCTACTCCACGATGTTATTAAATTAGAGCCATCAGGTAGCATCAAGCACTGTTGTATTGTTCAGCCTGTGTAAAAAATTAAAATATCCTCCTTGATGTTCATATTCAGTGGTTTTTTGTATCACAGCTGATTTATATTGCGTGAATTAAGAATATCAAACAAAATGTTTATTAATTAAATTTAATCAATTGTATTCGCAGCTTTTTTTTAAATCTTGCACAAACACTTAGAGCATCAGCAACGCTATTGCTAAACAGTTGTGATGCTAACCGAACTTGAATATGGGAATGTCGGAGCTTATTTGCAAAGTGTAAACTCTCTCTTCGTTGTAGCTCATAAAATTTTTGTACATAAATATAACCAGATAATTGTTCTGTTTTGGAAATCTTTGAAGAGTCCATATACTTGAAACGCGTTTCGTAATAGTTTCAGCATACCTACAACAGGCATCACATATTATAAAAACTGGCTCGTTGGGACATGGATATTCGAAACTAGTTTTCATTTCCGTGTCATTTTTTAGGCATCCTAGCTTTTTTACCATGGTGAGATTTTTTTATTTAGACAAACCAACTAAACACAGTGTGTTTAGTTGGTTTGTCTAAATAAAAAAAGTGTGTGTTTAACACACACAAATACCTTCATAGTACATATAGTTTATAAATACAATAGCATTGCATGCATCTAAATTAAAGGTAAGCATGGCATTTTATTTTATTTAGATCTCATTATACAATAATATTTCATAAAAAGAAGGATAACAATGTAAATAGGACTAAAATCAATAATCTGTTATACTTAAACTAACTGGAATTAAATTAAATGAGATTGAATTAAATAACCAACTAAAAACATAATTTAAAAAAAACACAAAGTAAAATAATAAACGTATACTCGTACATTATAAACATTATTATTGACGGTATATTGACGGCACGGTTGGCGCAGTGGTTAAGCGATTGACTGCTGCGTTACGTGTCGCGGGTTCGATTGCCGCACGGAACAAATATTTCTATGACCTGCAAGTAGTTGTTCCGGTTCTGGCTGTTTGTGTATGTGAGTTTTAAATGTTTGTAAACGCACCAACGATACAGGTGAAATTCCTAGTGTGGGGCAATGTTTAAAAATAAATATATATATATTGAGCAAAAATTACATATTATCGAGCACAGCTTTTTTAAACTTAGTGATGCTGCCTGAAAATATGTCTATGTCACAAGGAAAAGGGGGCTTTACTCCACCATTAACTTCATAACTATAGTCTAGCTGATGACTATTAATATTAATTGATGAAAGAAGCTGTGAGCAATCCACACCTTGATTTAATATCTTGAATAAGAAAGTTAGACCTGCAAAATTTCAACGCCACTTTAAAGATTTCATTTTGATCTTCATATTTTATAACTGTATTCCCTAAGCCTGCTTTAAAAGAGAATCTTTTTATAAATTTTATTTGATCTCTTTCGATGCGTTGAATGTGGATATTATGTACTGGGTACCAGACAATAGCAGTATTCTATATGTCTATGAACTAATGCAAAAACAAAATTTTCAGTGTTGTCCAATTACTGAATTGTCCTGCCTTGTTACGGTTTAAAAAGCATTCTATTGCTTTTATTTATTATTGTTTCAGTGTGTGTTTGAAATTTTATCCCAGAGTCGATAATGATGCCCAGATTTTTAACTTCAGACTCTTTACTTAATATTTGGTTCCTCATTACGTACGTAGAGTTAAATTTATGTTATTTACGAGAACATTTATTAAGATAACATTAAAAAAAAACTTTTAACTCTTGCGTGGATCTACTAATACCATCCATACGTTAATATTTTGTCAGGGAGGTACTACGTGGGTCACACTGAAAGTTTTTAGAATATAAAAAACGGAATGATGTAGAAGCCTGTTAATATACAGTATTTTTATATTCTAGGATAATTGTTGTGAAATGACGTCCGTCCAAAGAATGAGGCAATCATCTATTTCCCTTGACTTCTGCCCTTCTTTATTTTGTCGGCATATCTTTGAATGGAAACGTCCATTGCGCAGATTGTCTCTTGGTTTCGGGTTCGTAACAATATTTCCAGCTTTCATCACCTGTGACGATGTCATATTCAGCATTCGAGTCACCTCCGTCATACTTTTCAAGTATTGCGCGGCACCAATCCAAACGACGCCGTTTTTGACCTTCCGTCAAATTATGAGGTATCCATCTAGTGCAAAGCTTTCTGACGCTAAATGTTTATATAAGACTAATTTTACTTGACTCATACCAATACCTAAGGCTGCCGGAATCTGTTAATATGTCACCCTTTTATCAGCTTCAATCATTAGCCACACAGCTCTCACGTTATCTTCAGTAGTCGCCGTAGAAGGAAGTCCTTCACGCGAATCATCAGTGAGTTTGGTACGACCACGTTTCAAGATGCGGTCGCCGCACGGCGATCTGCAGTTTCCATACTAAATTCATATCCGCAATACACGGACCGCTCGAGCAGTTCCTGAGCGGTCAGATCAGTCGCTCTGCGGTCGAGTTTCGCCGTGCGGTCGACTGCTTAGAGCCGCCGGACCCAACATACACGGACCGCTACAAGCGGTTGCTGCCGACCGCGCGCCTCTCCCTCCCCGCTCCCCGCTGAGTACCAATCCCTTGAAACCAGTGAATTGAACAGTGACAAAATAAAGAAAGATGGTGCATGGAGAGCCTTATGCGAGAAATTTGTTCCTGATTTCAACGAAAAAAGTGTAAAAGAAAAAAATTATATTGGTAAGTAGGTACACACAATTTTTTATAAAATTTTAGCTGTTTAGCTCAAATATTATTACTAGTAAACAATCTTAAAGCAGTTATCCGCGGTTTTTTTCCATAATATGCTTGTTATAGTTATATGCGATACTAATTTCCATTGCCAATCTAATTGTCCTTCTTCACTTACGAAGTAGTCAGCGAATTTATCCCGGATAGAGTTCAGCGCTGGTCCTCCTTGCTGGACGTTTTGTTGCAATGTTTGGTCTTCAAAACCCGTTATTGTCCAACAATCTTCGAAGTTGTAGCCGTCTCTTTCACGCACGAAGTTGTGAAGAATGCAGCATGCTTTGACTATCGATTAAGATAATTCAACAGACACGTTTAATGGCCGATGGAATATGCGCCATTTGTTTGAAAGTATGCCGAAAGTGCATTCGATGTATCTTCGGGCCCGATACAGTATATAGTTAATTTGTTTTTTTATTGGCAATAGTTTTCCTCCAAAATTTCTCATAATATTTTCTTGTAAACCGAAAGCTTCGTCGGCGACAAATACATTAGGCAAAACTGGGCCTGTTGTTGTTATTTTTGTAGGAGAAGGAATGTTCAGCGCGTTTCCTTGTAGTTTATTGTAGAATTCAGTGTCATCAAATACTGTCGAGTCAGCGTGTCTTCCATATGATCCAACATTTATGAAAGTGAATTTATAGTCACTGTCACAGACGGCCATCAACACTAAAGAAAAATAGTGTTTATAGTTATAGTACAAGGAACCGCTATCAGTTGGTTTTATAATTCTTACATGTTTACCATCGATCGCCCCCAAGCAGTTTGGAAAGTTGGCTTGTATTTTTCCAGTTATCTTGGATTAGTGCTACAAAACAAATATCTTTCATATACTTACTTCCAAATATTTTCGCACACGTCTTTCACTATTTCCCCTATTGTAGATGCCGAAATTCTATAGTGGTATTCTAAAGCACGTTTGTTGTTTATTTCAGCGAAAGTGCACCAAGTTGCCAAGTATCTGTAAAAAAAAAAATACCAGCAAAAGCTCTTCAAAAGAAGTGGAAAGTGTTGAGAGATGGCTTTAGACGTTATGTCAATAAAACAAAAACAAATAAGAGTGGCTCGGGAGCTAGTAAACTACGATAGTATGTTTACTATGTTTGGTCCCGGGTTCGATCCCCGGACAAGTCAAACATTTGTGTGCATGAACATGTCTGTTTGACCTGTGTCTGGGTGTGTATATGTATATAAGTATGTATATCAGTCATCAGGTTACCGTAGTACAGGCTCTGCCTAGTTCGGGACCTGAAGACCTTGTGTGGATGTTGTGTCATATTATTATTATTATTATGTTTATGGAATTGTTTTCCTCGACACAGCCGGGTAGAACTGATGGCACGGGCCTAAGCCAAGTGTCCAGCAGTGGGGTGAAGTGTGGGAGTAATATTATAAGTAGCCTGTATGGTAGACGAAACTATATTTGAGGAGTATTGTTGCAAGTTGTCCGACTCACACTGAAGAAATTTTCTAACTAGCCTGCATGTACCTATTTAGAATCACTGCCTTCTGCAGCAGGTGGTAGGTGTTAGATGGCAGGTTGAGGGAACTAAGGGACTTTGTCGGTAGGAGCCCGCTTGCTCAGCTCCTCACCGCCGATGGTTCGTATGCTGTGGCACCTAGCATCGGCTCCAGATACGCCCCGGCGCTCCCCGGGAAGCGACCGTAAATAATATACTCTTTTACTACTCATCTCCATAAAGGGTTACCTTGCCTTGTTAGCCGCGTAAGTTTTTAGTACAGACGTACAGTACGCGTGTCCGCCCCCCACGTAGCTAGGTGTTCAGCTTGGACGTAAGGTTGGATTTTAGGGGGCTTATTATTATTATTTCCTTTATTTCATTAACATACATATAAATTACATTTTTAAATATTTTTATAAATAAAAAGATACCAAAAACATTTAAAAATATAAAAAATAGTAGCCCACCGGTATCGGGAACAGGGTCCAAGCTACCGGCGGTCAGGGCTCCAGAGAGAGAAACTTCCTAACAATGCGGGCCGTGTCCAGAAGTACCGCTTTCTGAATCAAGCCCTTGATCCAGCTGCCTAACGAGAGCCTCCTTAGGTGTTGGTCGAGGCTCTTGGGTATTAGCCCATTGGCTGTCACGACTATCGGCACAATGACCGCTGAGCCCACATCCCAAATGTCGACAACCTCGTGAGCCAAGTCAAGATACTTGATTTGTTTATCTTTCTCGGCTTTCACGAGGTTCTCATCATGCGGGATGGTTATGTCAACAATCATTGCGCGTCGCTCCAATCGATCCACCACCACTATATCAGGCTTATTGGCAACAATAGTCCTGTCAGTGATGATGGATCGATCCCAGTACAATGTGATATTACCATTTTCGAGAACTGGGTCGGGCACATACCTGTAGTACGGTACCTCCGATTCCACAAGGTTGTATTTCAGAGCAAGCTGCTGATGGATTATCCTGGCTACAAGGTTGTGTCTATGCAAGTACTCTCCGTTAGCTAGACGAGAACACCCGGAGATGATATGCCTGATTGATTCTCCCGGCCGGTGGCATGCCCGACAGATGTCAACCGTGCCGTCTTTCACAATAAATCTCCGGTAATTGTTCGTCATCATAACTTCGTCCATAATTGCACAGACAAAACCTTCGGTTTCTCCAAAGAGGTCACCGAAACGCAGCCAGGCAACGGACGCTAGTAGATCTACATCCGGTCCATGTAGGGCCCGGAAAAAGCGTCCGTGGAGCTCCTTACTCTGCCATACCTCCATGCGATCATTAGTGTCAAGCACTACAGGTTTGCGCCAGTTCTCTTTAGCCAAGGAGAGCGGGGTGAGGCCCTTGTCCACCGTGACTACGTCTCGATGCATACCTACGTCGGTTTCTAGGAAATATTCCCTGAGACTGCATATCTCGCGAATGTGGAGGGTCTTAGCGTTTAAAAAGCCTCGACCTCCACACTTTCGCGGGATATACAGCCTCATTACCGATGATCGTGGGTGATGCATTCGATTTGCAGTCAGCAGCGTACGGACCCTCCTATCCAGGGCGTCGAGTTCGGTCTGAGTCCATTTGAGTATGCCGAAAGAGTACATCAAAACTGGCATGACCCAACCGTTGAAGGCGCGCACCTTGTTTCCGCCTGATAGAAGACTATTAAGTACTTTTTTCAGGCGGCCAAAGAAGCGTTCCCTCAACGACTGCTTCATGTCAGTAACATTGATGCCTAACGTTTCCGACATACCCAAATACTTATAGGTTTCGGATGCGGAGAGGGTTCTAAGGTTTGTGGAATCCGAGAGTTGGGTTCCCACGGATTCAACAATCTCCCCTCGCTTTACATGCATGACCGCACATTTGTCCACACCAAATTCCATCCTGATGGCGCTACTGAAAGTTTGAGTTACTTTCAGTAGCTCCATCAGTTGCAAATTGTTGGGGGCAAAGAGTTTTAGGTCATCCATGTAGAGGAGGTGCGATATAACCTGACCACCTCTCCTCAACCGATAGCCTAGACCTGAATCCTCCAGCAATGTGCTTAGAGGATTCAAGGCTAAGCAGAACCAAAGCGGACTCAAACTATCGCCCTGAAATATGCCTCGCTCGATCCTTATCGGTTCGCTATTCCCATGAATATTTCGACATCCTGGATAGTGAAGGACCGTCCTCCATTGCCGCATACATGACATTAGGAAGGTGCGAAGAATTGTATCTACTTTATACAACTCTAACACCCTCACGAGCCATGTATGCGGTACCGAGTCATAGGCCTTCTTATAATCTATCCAACATGTCGACAGATCCTTTCGGGAACGACGAACCTGTTGGCTAATGGTCATATCAATGAGGAGTAGCTCCTTAGTACCGCGGGACCTATTCCTACATCCATTTTGAGAGGCAGACATGATGGAGTTGGTGTCTATATGTTTGTTAATTTTAGTTCTCAAAATGGATGTAAGAACTTTATAGACCGTCGGTAAACACGTGATCGGCCTATAATTCTTGGGTTCCGCGGTGCTACCTGATTTATGAAGCAGGTGGGTAATTCCTGTCGTTAGGAATTGGGGTAGCGAACCAGATTCCAAAGTTGTCTGAAACTGAGATGCCAAGCGAGCGTGCGATCTTGTGAACCATTTAATCCAAAAGTTGTGCAGTCCATCCGGCTCTGGAGACTTCCAGTTGGGTAGTGGACGGACTGCACGAGCTACATCTTGGGGGCAGATGGTAATAGCCCCCATTTCTGGTATCAGATCGCAGGCTCGCTCGACTTTCCGAGTCCAATCACCTTCGGTGTGACTGACAGGTACCGACCAGATGCTGCGCCAGAAGGAACACATGGCATCATCATCCGGTAGGCACGTCTCAGTCACACCATGGTCCAGTCGCTCCCAACCCCTATAAACCCACCTTTCATCGCTCTGGAAGGTGCGATTCTGAGTGTATCGTTCTACTCGCCGCCTATACCGACGAATACGGTTTGCCCATGCATACACTTTCTGCTTCAGGAAGTCGATGCGCTCTGTGACACAAGACATATAGTCTTGGGGACTGATATCAGTCCCTGAGAATGCCCGTCTCACAAAGCGCATCACTCTAGGGCGAGTATTGCCCTCCTTGAAGCAGATTAGTTTGCCGATGAGCCTCCTGGCCCCACCAATACGGCGTTCAATTCTGCACTGCCAAGCTGGTACGTTTGGTTTCGGTCGTGTAGCTCTAGTGTCATTTGCAAATTTGACGTGAGCTACACGACATGCTGCTACTGCTGCGCAGTACAGAATTGAATGAATATCGGTGAGGTCTTCGCAGGTATCAAAATAGTTTGATAACTGCGAATCCAGGACCGCCACCAGCGCCCTATTTTTGTTATGCATGGGCAAACGAGGTAAGCGTGGCCTAAGTTCGGGCGGCATGAAGCGATATTCCTGAATCGCATCCTCCAAAGCACTCCTCAATTGCTCATTGCACTGACTACTTACATTTGTAGCCCTATCATTACTCCCTTCGTCAGCATGCGTTATATTGGGTTGCGGATGTACAACAGTCTGCGACTGGGGGGCGATGATATGGCCACTCTGCATTTCATTTCGCAGGCGATCAAGTACAGAGTCATCCAACATATGATTACGCTGGATGACTCGCACCTGATCCGACAGTCGTTGTGCCGAAACGTTGACAGCTGGCTCAAGCACCTGAAAAAGAGAGAGCATCCGAACACGGTACGCGGTCAGATTGTTTCCCCCCTCTGTAGCCCCATAGTATGAGCGCATGACATTTTCATTAATGGATCTCGTCCATCTCATGCGCTGCACACTTCCGCCGGGAGCTGGGACCCTATCAGAGGCCGTTGGGCCTCGAGGTCCTAAGCCATCCGGCGGCCGGCGTCCTCCCCGTCGACGAGCAGGTGGTGGCGACGTGGGCGGAGAGAAATACTCGTCGCTCGAGCTCGACGCAACTGCCGCGGCCGGTGTCGTCACAGCGCTCACAGAGGGGCTGGATACCTGCGGCGGCGAGGCGGAGCTGAGCGAAGAGTCCGGAGGTGGTGGTCGTGCTTGACGTGCGGCTTGTCTCGTCAACATGCTATGTTAATTTTCTTCGTTTTAATAATTTATTCATTGTTGTTCGGAGGTGACAACTGTCATGTCACCTCCGAATCGGTAGTTTTTGATATAATTTATTTCCATTTTGCTGTAATATGGTCTCTTTTGTGGTTTTTCCACTGACCTCTATTAGTGGGTTTTTCAGTGGCTATTTATAGTATGGATTAATTTTGAATGAAAAACTTTAGTAAAACTGGGTTATTACGATATATAATAATAATAATAATAATAATATTATTATTATTATTATAATCAGCTGTCATTCTTGTTGCCATTGACGGAGGAGAAAGCTGGTACTTCAGGTAGTTTGGAAAATGAATCGACTGAAGATGCATTTACTGAAGAGAAAACACCACAGCGTGGTCGTAAGAGGACTAGTACGGCCAAAGAAGACAATTTAATTACACAACTGGCGATACATTGGAATAAAAAATACACCGAAACTACATTTGATGATGAAACCGATGATGACAAATTATTTCTTTTGGCTCTACACGATAACTTTAAAAAAAAATCTGACGACTACAAATTAGATGCTAAGACAGACACTGAAAGTTATAAAAAAAAATACAAAATGTTATCCTCTGACATCAATTTATATTCTAATCAGACTATCTCATCACGCTCGCAGTTTAACTATCACCAGCCCTCATACTCGCAGTTCAGCTATCAGTCATCGTCATCCTACTCGCAGCCAAGCTATGATGATTTCAGTAGTGGCTACAGTACTGGACCTCCTCAAGCATCTACCAGTCGACCACTACAAACTGATATCACTAGTGGCTACCGCACTGGAGTTCCTCAAGCATGTACCAGCCGACCACTACAAACTACGAGACTTGAAGAAACAGATGTTTTGTCTCCTGCTGATACTGAAGCATCGCAGTCGTCGGTACATAGCATTTTCTGATAATTTGAATTAGTACACTGTAATGTTGCGTATAATAAAACATTGTGTAAAAACATTGTTTGTTACCTTAATGTTACTGCGATCCTTTCTTCAGGTGCAATGCTTTTCCTCATTTTGGAATATGTCCGTTGTATTTTATGGCTTAAAATACTAACTAATTCATCAAATGAAATCACGGACATTCTAAAGTAGTTGAAAAACTTTTTTGTGTCTTCTCTCAGCTGGGGATACCAAGTATGAAATATTCCATGCTGTTGTCTTGACTGTAGTATTGGACGCACCCACATACTACGGTGTCTTCTACGCCTACGCTTGCGTAATAGTAGTACCAGAAGCAGTGTTTCTTCATCGAAATCCATCTTGTAAATGAACTCGCATCAGTATTATTTTGCGGTCGAACACAACTGCTCCAAGCATCTGCTGCAAGCAACTGCTCAAATCCATTTAAAATTGCCGCCAATTTGTAAAACAAATGACATATGAATTCATTACACATATCTACAGATTCCCAAAGAGTTCTTCGAAATTTAAATAAATTTTTAATCGGCTGCTCAATTGTTTCTGTAAAAACTGCAGGCATTTTGGGATTTATAAGGGTTTTTGTGAATATCAGTGCTTCTTAGGTTGCCAATACAAAAAAAAGCAGAAATATTAGACAATTTGTGGTCACGGTAGATACAAATATATTAAGTGGTGTCAATTTTCGAAGGATTTTAATGTATTTTTTGTTTTTTTTTTCATTATTATTCTCGGGTAATCATGAGCAGGTCCACCCTCTGGTGCCCACTAACCGTTGAACTTTGGGACTCATTGTATATTTTAAAAACAATAACGAAATTATAAAATGAGTTCTCAACATAAACAATAAGCCTTATCTTTTGATATAACTTTTACGTGATTTCATGATGGAATCTCTTCAAGGTACAGGTTTTAAATAGCAATTTAGTGTCAGCTTTATGTTTTTTATTTTTATCGTGGCCATTATTATAATTCACGTTTCTGTTTTCACACAGCGCTTGACCGCAAGTTCAATTTTCCTAAAATATATTTTTGTTGCGTAATATTTACATTTGGCTGGATTAACAAAGGTTTAATAAAGTTAAAAAGTACTGCAACCTCGCCTTAACTGGAAAAAATCGTGTCACAAATTATTGATAGTTTTTTTGTAACTCAACCCACTCATTCACTCATTTAGAACCAAACCTTGAGTCATGGAGACGTAGTTTAATTTATTGTTCAGATCATTTTGAACAGACTACTCATCCCTATATTCTTGACGCTGTCTGAATACATACATAACATACACACACGTATGCATATTTTGTATGTTTGTACCTAATGTAGGTACTCAAATATGGTTATATACTTACTTGTTTATTGGTGTCCCTGCGTACGTTCTGTCGCTTTATCTCAAAATACGACTATGAACTCTTTGGTGCATATTTTAAAGTTCGCTTAGTAACTTCTGAAATTAAATAATTTCTGTAATTCAGGTACAGAGGCCACCCACACAGACAAAATCGGATACGCCCCTTGTCTGTACTTTCGCGCATGCGCCAGGAATTTATCCGGGGCTGAGCTTCCCGCCGGTTAATCAGTCACCTTTAACCCTGCACACTGATCGGTTCTTAACTAAAAGCAGTGCAGAGAACAAGTGCTAACTTCCTGAAGTTGTGAGAATAACTCTAGACTGTGATTTCAAGCTTACCAAAGAAAACTCGTAAGAAAATGTCGGACAAAAAACGACCTACTAGTAAGTTAATTTGATAATTCTCCTAGATATTAAAGACCTAATTTTTGTCTGCGGTGTTGCAAGTGTTTGTTGATGGGGAGAATCTGCAACAGTTTTTAAGTTGTTAAAGACATTTGCGGCAATGATTTAAGCTCGTACTTAACTTCATACTGTTCAAAGTTCCAGTTCACTCGTTAGATTATCGTACTTTAATTTAATTTCAAATAATTTACGTTTAAAATAATTAAACACTTTAAAAGTTTTCATGTGAATTTTGCATTGACCCTTAGTTATTATGATAGCAGGTAGGCCGAGTGGACGACAGGGACAATAGACAACTTTTGTACCTATTAGTTACCTATTTTGTTAATGTTAATGTATCTTTACATAACGAATTAATATTCACGAGTTCCTTGGATTCTTCTTTCTTAGTTCGGGTGTTACAAATAAAATACAGTCAGTCATGAAAGTCGCAAAGACACGTTTTTAATTGATAATGATTCAACCAGTAGGGGAAGTAGGTAGTTACATACAAAACGACATAGTGCTATGTTATGTACCTACTCACATTTTGTTATCAACAAAATAATTCAACAAAAAATATAAGTAATCCTAATCAGTTAGGAAATATTGAAAACCAATTTTACGTTTTATATCTTTTTAAATATGTCCAGTGATAAGTGCGTGGTTTTTAAAAACTAAAAGGGGAGAAAAACATTACGAATAGTAACATTTATGTGAGTATTTTGAGATTTTATTTTGTGTGTAGGTAAACTGTCGAGAAGTGGCTTTGGAATTAATCCTGTTGCTACTTGCTAGTATCTACAATACATAGTTTGGCGACATTCCTTTCGTTTCTAACTTTACCAAAGTTTTCTTTTTCAACCTATTTTATTTAAGTAGGGAACCTGATGTAGGTACCTAGGACAGTCTTTTAGACACCTATTTTTTATTGTGATTTGAGGTTGTGTATACAAACCATATTTGCATATTTTGAAAGGACAATTATTTGAGTATTCACCACCAAAATATCAGGAATGTAGGTATATTTCATACTTATATATATGTGTTTTATAAATTTAAAAAATAATGGTAAGTAAGGCCAAGGTACAACACACCCAATGACCTGGGCCAGTACTACGGTGTACCTAGGACAAAACGAGAATTTGAGGGTAATTTAAGAAAACTATTAACTTTTCTTAACCAAAATAGTTTTATTTGGTCTAGTGAAATATTTAACAAAAAATAACTAGCAAATTCTGAAAAAAATCATAATAATAGCCGTAGTTTTTCTTTCTTATGAAACAACATTTTTAAACAAAAATATAAACTTTTATTCACTGTTTTATCACATGACAAACTTAAAAATTATTCGGTACATAAATCTAGGTACATTTAAACACATAACGTAACATATTATATAGCAAATCAACGTAATTATAACCTACCTTACCAATTATAGAAAATAAGATATTTAAACAATCAACTTTATAAATTCTTAAGTATTTCTCTCTTAACTTTTAAATCAGTCATTAGGACTAGCTTTTATAAAAGCACTAGTATTATCTAGGTATACTATTAAGCATTTAGTAGAAATCCCAGTACTTCTGTATCTCTGGAACATAATAGAGTTCTCTGTTTTTGTTAACTTTTTGCGGGGTTTTAATTTTTTCTGTAATGTCACTTATAGGGTACAGATTCAAATCCTCTTTTTCAGGCCATTGCCAGTCTCTAAGTGATTTGTGCATTGATTTCAGTAAAACACCATCTTCAGATATTGATTCTACCTTTCCGACTAAATAGGAACCTTCGTATACAAATATAACATAGTCTCCGATATTGTAATTTTCTTTATTAACATTAAGTTGTTCAGCCTGTATCATCAATGATTATCAACCTCGCTGTCATTGTCGGAGACATCCTCAGATGTGCCACTCAGTGAATAGTCGATAGAATCTTCACCAGTTTCTGTTTCTGATAGAATTCTTCTTTTGATCCTATTTGCATTGTTTAATCTGTTTTTATCTTAGAGCATTAATGCTCTAAGGTTTTTATTTACTAACTTATTTTTTGCCAAAATATTTATGGCCTCTGCTTGAATAGATTTAGTTGAAAATTGTTTTTTAACCTTTATATTTTCAATTTCTTGCTTTTCTGGTGTATCGGTCAAAATTCTAGATCTTCCTTTTTGTCTTCCCTTTCGTGTTTCTTTACGAAGTTCGGCTTTTGGGTGAGGTCGTAATAAAGCCGGCGATATGAAAGTTGGTCATTTTCCGTGTATAACTACGAAATCTGAAGTAGATGGCGGACTAAAAGACAAGTGATCAATTCTTGTGGACGATCAGAATAGGATGCGGGCATAAAATCAGCATCTGTGTAGATGTTCTCATTTAAAGGATGAAAACCAGTTGAACTGAAACTTTTACAAATATTGTTTGGTGTGAAGGCAAGAGGAAAAGCTTTTCCCACCAAGCCAGCAATATCATAAATAGTTAATGGTTTTCCCACATGACCTGGAGACATTAGTAACTCGTTAGCCGCTGTATTAAAATAAGTCTTGAAAGGCCCAAAAACTGACTTGTCTAATGGTTGCATATGGTTACTAGTATGTGGATGTAGAGTAATAAGCTTTATTCCATTATCTTTTGCCATTTGTCGGTCCATCATTGCCGGTACTGAGATATGACTTTCATGATTGTCCATTATGAGAATGACAGGTTGTTCTTTGGTAGGTTTTGTTTATTTAATAAAATGTTGGAGGAATTTAACAAACATTGACTCGTTTGACCAACCGGATGGATTCGCGCATCCAATGCTGCCTTCAGGAGCTCCAATTATCATGAAATCCTTGAAGTTAACACGAGGGAATATCAACATGGGTGGAACAAAACCACCACATGCATTAATAGCTGCCATCATAGTTACCATCGTGCCTCTTTGAGCGCTAGTCGTAGACCCAATCTGCTTCACGCCTAGAGGGGCCAATACTTTTGGAGGAACATGTACAGGACAATCCGGTTTCATCCAAATTCCGGATGTCAATGGCTTTTAGTGGACTTTCTTAAAATTGTCAAATGTTAAACTCACAGTATGTTTGTTAAACGCTGAAGAGCGAGCCAAACTAGTGGCTTCAGGCTTTCTTAAAGACAATTCGTTTTGGTGCGATAGGTACCAAAACGAATTGTCTTTGAGAAAGCCTTTCCTAAATAATCGCAACCAATCATCTCCTGCCATTTTATTTGTATCCCAGCTCTTAGGGTACTTTTTTCCGTTCGCGTTTGCAAATGGGTATGCAAGTATTTTCACGTCTTTTAGAGTCAATCCAAATTGCAAGAGTGCTGCATCTTTAATATAGTCAACCAGACTATGTTTTTCAATACGATCAAAAACTTGATTAACTGCAAGGTTATCGTGTAACTTGCTTACATCCTTACCTATTTCCATACAGTGCTTTAGATGACGACGCAAATTGGTTCTTGGTATTCCAAAATGTTTGAAAGCGGCGAAGGTTGAGATTTTTTTCTCCTTAATCACTTTACCGGCATTTGTCTGATTATCCACATGAACTGGCGTTCTTTTCTTCTTCTCTTTGCTTCTAGGCATGATTCCTGAAATAATAAATGTATTTGAATAGGAATATCTTACGTGAATATGTAATACCTAATTTAAGAAAATATTCTCCTGGCCCAAGGTAAAACTTCTAGGATGTACCTTAACCACTGACCAAGATACAACTGATCGACAGTGACCGAGGTACAACACTACTCCAACTTCAACAAAACGGTGGATTTCAAATATTTTGAGGTTACATAGCTCGCAAGTTTATGATTGTTTTAACACATTAAATAAAAGAACCAATAGCATATAAAAGTTAAGTGACTAATTAAGCCTAACTGACTAAAAAAGTTAAGTACCTAACTAATAAAATAATACGTTTAATAATATCAGACTGCAAAGTAAATTAGAAATAGGTACTTACTTATTTCGCAAAAAAAAAGTTTTAACGTCGATAACACCAAACACCTGCGGTGCACCTGGCGGTAAGTGACTAATTTTACATCGAATAGTTGGTAGTGACGTACCGAATACCACAGACAATACAATTTAGCATCGCGGCAATATTTAAAACGAGCCTAATGGCCTAGGTACCTACAAATAGTGCCAAGGTTCAACAGGTTCCCTACTTTACTTTTCTCTAGTTGGTCTAGTGGTCGCACGCGCTACTGCTGAGCACGAGGTTCTGGGTTCGATTCCCAGGTCGGGCAATGTGTTATTGGGTTTTTCCATCTGGAAATTCCCAGCAGCAGCCCGGAGTCTGATTGTTTTTTTTTTTAAACGTTGCCCCACACTAGGAATTTCTCCTGTATCGTGGGTGCGTTTACAAACATTTAAACTCACATACACAAACAGCCAGACCCGGAACAACTACTTGCAGGTTGTATGACCTGCAAGTAGTTGTTCCGTGCGGGAATCGAACCCGCGCACGCAGCGCAGAAGTCAATCGTTTAACCACAGCGAGCGCCAACCGTGCCGTAAACGTGCCGATTTGTGCCCGTTGGATGGCTGAAGGCTCTCACCCTTGGCCTTGGGAGTTAAACATAACTGGCGAAATCTGGGTGTACTTTAGGTCCTCGTCTGCCCACTTCTTCGGGGAATACAGGCGTGCCGCGTGATGGCATGTTAGCTTTTGCCCTCTGTCTTTCTTTCTACGTGTCTGCTACGTAACTTATGTAGGTAAACGTAACGGAATTTGAAAATTCTTTGCTTTACAGTAAATACCTTGTTGTGTTAAAAAGAAGAATGGTCGTTTGTGACCCAGGCCCGACACGACAGAGACATATCCCAGTTTTTTTGTTATATTAAGTGTAACAAAAATGTGTAGTTTTTATATTCAATATCAGAAGGGTTTTTTTTTTGAAGGTGGGAAATCATCAAATAACATCTACCGCTCTGGGCAGAGCGGGAGGGCGTGTCAGACTCTTACTGACTAAAACCCACCCGTGTTCCTTCAGTTGCCTGTGCCAGGGGCCACGGTATCCCTCTCGGACTTCTCCGCAACCCTAATATCAGTGGCTAACGTATTGATTTGTTCTTTCTTCAGGCGCAGTATGAAAAAGTTATTTTTCACCCACTTGTACTAGTGTAAACATTTGTTTTTGGGCTCAAACGTCCTCATAGTCCCACTCATCGCAGGTCGTATCGAGGATCGGAACTGATGATTAAAATAAACATATTGTAAGTACTTAGTTAGAATGTTTTTATTGACCTTCTTATAAACTAATTCTCAATGTCTCATAATACTTAATGGTTTTAGTTAGTGATTGTTGTTTTACAAGACGTTAAAAAATATAGGCTTTGCTAAGGCTAAATTCCTTATGTTATCTCTAAACTAATACGAGTTACAGCGTTGAGTTTACGTAGTAACTATTAAATAATCTGTGGTTGAGTGTATAAGACCATAAGAAAGCATTTTCTTTGCTGATTCCGATTATGTTAATAACTCATTTTCAACTCCAAATTGTACTGGTCATTTTATATTATTTCAAACCCAGAATGTAGTTAAGTGGTTCTATGTTCTTTTTTATTTTATTTATAGTTATAGAAGGTGTCCAAATATTCGAAAAAGTCTATCGGCGCAAGGTCTGGTGAGTACGGGTGATGACGCAAAACTTTCAAACCTAGCTCTTGTAGCTTAGAAACCGTGTGTTGTGCCGTATGAGGTCGAACGTTGTCGTGTAGGAGCAGCGGGGACGAGCGGTTAACCAAGGCTGGCTGGAGATTGGCGAGCTTCTCCATCATTGTATCCAGTTCCTCACAGTACACATCCACAGTAAGGCTGGTACCATTTGATAGGAAGCTGTGATTCATTATACTGGCACTAGACCACCAAACAGTGACCATTACTTTTTTAGGGGTATAAGTTTTCGTTTGGGGCATTGCCTAGGCGCTGAACCAGGTTCTAACCAACATGGTGACCTCAACGCGTTCGTCACGCTGGCAATCGTTCAGTTCGTGCGACAACCACTTATCAAGTTTTTTCCCTTGCCAATTTGACGCAAAGTCGTCAAATTGGCAAGGGAAAAAACTTGACCAACATTGTTTTGATGCTAACGTTGAAAGCTGCTGCTACGAGTAACTCAGCCGTAGATTGAGTATCGTTATCGTCAGCTTCCACTATCGCCTTTAATTCGTCGTTGTTTCCTTTAGTTTTCGGGCGACCACGGGGTTAATTTTGTAGATCAAAATTTCCATGTCGGAAGCGTTCAAACCAATAACTAGTCGTGCGTTCGTTTGTAGTGTTCACTCCGTACTCGTAATTAATGTTGCAACCCGTTTATGCGGCATTGCTACCGCGACGGAACTTGTATTCCATAATTACACGTATTTTTATCGTGTGCATAAAGATACAAATGTAGTGAAACCAAACACTAATCTATTTAAAACTAATGACAGTATATTAAAACGGCCACTTTATAAGTACAGACCTATTATTAATTACAAGCGGCTGTCCGCGACTTCGTCTGCGATCCAGGATGAAAAGTAGTTTATATCCTTCTCCAGGTCCCAGGCTACCTATTTGTCAAATTTTATAATGATCCGTTCAGCCGTTTTAGCGTGAAAGCGTAACAAACAAACATACAAACTCACTTTCGCATTTATAATAGGTGTTAGTTAGGATTATAATCAAATAAATCTGATTTTGTTGCAAACCCTAGGTCTGTTGCAAAGTATCAGATTTTAGGGCACCTAGAAAGATTTTCGTAGTGATATCTACGAGCAGATAACTAGTTCATTGCAAAAAACTCATTTTGCTGAAGATGATTGGAAACTTCAACGCTGATTTACTGATCTGGTAGTCAATTTAGGAATGCCTACTTATCTATCATATTTTTTCTGGCTGGTTGAAACAGAGCTCAAATGTAGAATTTAGTGGTTCTTGACCCAGCGGTTTGTGCATTGTGTGTCAGTAAATGTATAAATGAATTTAAGATTTTAAATTAAGTAGATTATTTGCGACATGTCTTTGCCCAGAGAGCTCACGAAAGGAAAGAAAAGTAGTCTGGGTCGCTGACGCCGGATACGGTGAAGAGGACTAGGATTAGGAAACTACTCTGTCTGTCTGTCTGTCGGTGTGTTTAAACTTAACTCTTCACGATAGGCATGGGCAAAAAATATCGATATTTTCCCATACAATTATCGATATATATCGTCGATATTTTTAATCGCGATATATCGATATTCGATATTTATTTTAGCATATCGAATTTGTATCAATTTCGATATATTTTTAACGCAACTCTGGTTTTGTGTTTACTGTTACTACATACTCCTTGAATGCTCTTCGCGCATCGTTAAACTATAAAAAATCCCGCCACAATCTTTATGAAATGCAATATAACAGTAAGACTATTGGGTGAGTGCACGAAAATGCTAATACTAGTAAACCATCAGTGTGAGACGTATAAGACCCTGAAGTTAACAGACAATTAACAATTTTCGTGTGAACATGATGCGAAAATTGACGATATATCGATATTTTTCAATTGATAATTATTATCGATACCTACTGTTTAAAAATATCGATACGATAAAATGTAGATATATTTTTTTCACTTGCCTATCCCTACTACACGACAATATCTAATAGGTATTGTACTTTAATTACGCCATTTTGTAATAGTAATAATTAAAAAGATAGATTTAAAAAAATGGCATTATTTCATGAATTAAGTACCTACTTGGTCACTTAGTTCCTATCAAATACGATGCGATACGCTTGGAGATACGTAATATTGTGTTAACCACAAATAGAGAAAACAGGATTTCCTATTCCCTGGTGAAGAAGGTTAATTACTCCACTAAGTAATTATATAATATAATTACTACTAAAACACTAAGTAATTAAATAATAATACTCCACTGACCGCATTTTCGGAAATTCTTAAAAAAATCATATATTTTCCAAAACTTTCAAAATAATCGGGTATATTGAAAAAGTATGTATTTGCGTCGACGAATCGCTGGCGGCGTCCAGTGGGCGGGGCGAGGTTGCGCTCGCGCACCTCCCACCTCTCATCGTAGGTTTGCGCCCGCGCTTGCGAGAGTGCACCGTAGCACAGCGCGACACGGGGCGTAGCTCAAATTAATGTGCTACGATGGCGAAATGGCCTTTTTAACACGCTTTTATTAGCTTGATATGAATCTATGTATCTATGTAGGTATCCATGTAGGTATCTATGTAACGGAATTTAATAACTCGATTTTCATCCCCTTCAAAACGTCGGATTGATTTGAAACTTCGCACACTTATCCAGGACCGATAACAATGCAATAATTTAAATAGTTTGTCCCATTATCCTTGCCAAGATGCTCAGGTTTAACGATGTTTTCATCCCTGATACCCGGTAGTGTCTTTGTGCCAAGTGCACGTATACAATAAACTTTCAGGAGATAGTCTGAGAAACGGCTACCACATCCAAGAAAGGCAGCAGGCGCGCAAATTTCCCATTTCTTACATTAGTTACCGACTTTGAATAAAATATTGTGTACTGGAGTTTTCCAAGAAGTTATATCCAATACTTATTATTACTTATTATTTAAATTGTAGCTAAAATCTACAAAATCTTCACTCTAACGGTGAATTGATGTAATAAATAAAAATTAAAAAAAAAAACAAACTGAGCCACGTTTAGAGACATGCATGGTTCAACATTTGAGATAAGCATGCGACTACTGATAGAGTAGTCAGAGAGTTATGTACCTACGCCATATAACTACTGTTCTTAGCCGTGCAAGGAGACATGCCTGGTTTGATCTTTGTGACACGCATACGACTACTTGTAGGAGTTGTAGGGGTAGTCAGGGAGTTTTGCACATCATATAACTACTGTTCTAGCCGTGTATTGAGACGAAGACTTTGAGAGAAGCATAATTATGACTAGTTTAATTTTTTCACCCTTTATAACCCGGCTAGCCACAGAACCGACCATTGACAGTTCATAAGGCAGACATTTGACAGATCAGCCGTGAGCACTATGGTTATACGATCAAAAAAAAGTAACTGATTTCTGCCAGCTAACAATAAACAGCTAACAGTTCCAAAAAAAAAACACGCTTTTGTAATTAGCTAACAGCAAAATATTTACAACAATTGACATCAAACTTCTTAATGAATGAAATGGCGATTTTTGCTGTAAGCCGTAATTAATTTTTAAAAGAAAATAGTTCCAAAGAAAACAGAAAAAAACACGATTTAGTAGTTAGCCGCACTAAAAAATAGAAACTAAATAATAGTTAAAAAATAACAAAAAAACACGCTTTTGTAGTCAATGTACCAGATGCTAAATATTAGAGCTCAAACGTAAGTTATTTGTCGCGGTGGCAATTAATTCAATGGATGCTACAGTCATTTTGGAAGCGCTGGTCCCAAGAATATTTGTCCAACCTTAGGAACCGGTACAAATGGTCTTCAAAGGTTCCTGATCCAAAACTTGGAGACATTGTTTTAATTAAAGAAGACGATTTGCCGCCAAGACGTTGGCTGTTAGGTCGCGTAATAGAGAAGCATCCTGGTCATGATAATATCATCCGTGTAGTCACATTGCGCACTAGAGGCCAACATCCAAACTTTGTATTTTACCGGTAACTAATTTATTATATTTTTACTTTAGATCAACTTTTACAAAATTTTATTTTTACAAAGTTGTTTTACACGTGTTAAGCTTTAATTTACATGGTTAACATTTTACAAGGACTATATTATTGTTAAGATATTTTTTGATGCATTTACACAATGAAATTATATATTTTCCCCGGACGGACGTTTAAAGTCTGACGTGGTTCTCATAACAAAATTATACATTTGAAATGCTTTAGCAGCAATTTTATCTATATTTAGATTTAAGTGAAGTTTACAATCCAGAAGAACGCCCAAGTCACAGATATAGGTTTCCTTAACTAGAGTCTTATTGCCGAGAGAATAATCGTAGGCTATTACATTTTTATTTTTAGTAAAATTTATGTATTTACACTTAGGGATGCTTAGTTTTAATTTATTTCCATTACAAAAATCAGATAATCTATTTAAATCTTCCTGCAAAAGGCTGTAATCACCAGTGTTTTTTATTGTTCTAAATTAAATACCTAAAGATGATGTCTGAGGTCGCCAGAAATGAGTCTGATTTGTACCCATTGCTACAGTTCGATTACGATTGCTGATATAAGAACAGAACCAACGCTATTTTCTTTAATAGAATTGAATGGTCCACTCTATCAAAAGCCTTTTTAAAATCAGTGTACACAGCGTCTACTAAGGAAGTTTTAAATGATTTTATACGAATTAAACGTCTGTCTTAGCAGCTCTACCGTGAGGCCGATGCGGCGGCGGTAGCCATCTTGGACTGCTATAGCCACTCTGTCAGTAGATAAAGTCCAAAAGCGAATGCCATGGCAGTTCTGTTCGTCAACAGCCATACAGCCAGGTGCAAGTGCGAGTCGAATTTGTACCTGGCTGTGTGGCTTGTCTGAATATCTATCCGTGCATCTGGCTTTTGTACGCTACACAGGTACTACATGAAAAAAAGTACCTATGTATCGGTATCAACATCGCCACATGCGAACAACGCATCACACTGACGCGACGACACGAAAATCCTGCTTCGCGCAAGCAGAGTTTACCACGCAACTAGCATAGATACAAAGTCCCGACATCAATAGTCGGGCAGTTGCCCACCAGACACGACACCCGTCTGGTCGGAGGATCCTCCCTTTTCTATGGAGTATGGTGAACTTTACACCCTGTTCCTCGTGCCTCCATACCTATATGTTTAGTTTAGTCAATATATTGTGTTCTGTTTTCAATTGTGTAACTGCATGTGAATACAGATACTCAAGGTACTCAACATATCACATTTAGTCTGTGGGCGTATTCTGTGGGCGTTTTGCGTTTGCGTTTTGCGTTTTGCTAGACAAATCCGGAAATTACGGATTTCTTTGTGTTGTTTTTCTCTTTCTTACTTTTATATTTTCTTGTTTAGGCTCTTTGAGTGATGAAGAAATGGTCATCGTTACCGATGATGAAAATGAGCATGATATGCTGGACACCGGCGTTGGTCAAGTGTCCAATGTCGTAAGCTGGGTGCGGACACCTGAGGACGTTAACACGCGCGCCGGTCCCTCGTCGTCCCCACAATGCGAAGCGATGGATTATACGGCGAAGACCCTCGCTCTGCAAGGTAAGTACAACATTTTCAATAGGTACTCGTATTATCTTATGAGATGAGAACGAGTAAAGAACAGTATACAGGGTGTCCGGTAATTAATGGATAACCTTATTTTTTTTATTCCCATAGGTACACCTACATGGGCACTTATGAAACGTCAGAAGCTAGGTAAGGTAGGGTAGGTAGGTAGGTGCATGGTTCCAATTCGTGGTTTCCTATGGAGAAGAGCTGGCATGAAATTCCACGGTTACTCTTTTAAAAATAATTGGCTTTTACAATGTTTTCGAGGACAATGCACGCCAGTCAACAGGTACTTAACAAGATAGAAAATGGTCTACAAATCTTAAATTTACAAGTTCGGCCTACAAAGTCCTCAAATTCACAAAATACAAAAAAGTTTCAACAAAATATCAAAATTAAAACATCAATGAGCATTGCGGGAAAGTCCGAAAAGGTTACCGTGGACCCTGGCAATGAATACCTACAGAGATTTTGTGGTTAAAGATACTTTATTCTCTTAAAGAAATTTACATTTCACTTAACTGAGAACAGATTAAGTTTCTAGGTGTAACATACATAGCATGCATTCAGCATTCAGACTTAAATTTAAAATAAGGCAATTTCAAGTTTTTAAGTTATCCTGGTAGGTACAACAGGTTGTAAATATACATATACTTATTAATAATGTGCTTAAATATGTAGTAGAACCGATTTACTCAATTAATTGAGGGTACCCCGATAAATTACGATTCATAAACCATACAAATCTACCCTGCGCTCAGTAAAAAGTGCGATTCTCGATGTCACAACAAAGATAAATCATAGTACAACAACTGTTTGTGTGTAAGCTTATTTATTAATTAATTTTGTGTGATGGTTTCAAATACGTATTTTTTTAATTTAGCTTTAAATAAATTGAGCGAATTCGCACTCTTTATTTTTTTTTTTAGTTTTGTAGCGTTATCAACAAATCGGCTGTTCCTCGTACTCTATAGTTTTGTGATTATTTTAAGGTTAAAACATAAAATGCGTCACATAAATAATAAAATGTAGTTTCTTATACTGGATGGAAAACATTTTTACATGCTAATAAAAATTACTATTTATTACAAGATATATACCTAACAGCCTATCGTGTTAATTGAAAAGAGAACACAGTTAATTGCCTTTATCTTCGATCAAGACTAATAGTTGGTACCAGATTTCCGATGAGCACATCAAAAACGGCCGGAAAAATAAGACCACAAATAATGTTGTGGTCTTATTTTGCAACACAGTATTTTCAACCTTATTGCTTCGAAAATATGTTCTATTTTCCATAAATATTATTGTTCTTATTTTAAAAATACGTTTACTTTCAATCGAAGTAGTAAATATATTGCAAACGATAATAAACTTTATGTTTGAGTGTTAAAGTTTATAATCAAATTATATGCAATCGCGTCGACTTGAGCGATGTGTTTTTGTTCCTAATCCTTAATCTAGTGCTATTGTTGATCGAAGGAAGGCTTTTATGAAACTGATTATATATCTTATGATAATCATCAAATCAATAAATGTCAATTTTAAAACTAGTACATACACAATATCATAAACTATTATTCATAAAAAAAAACACTAACACCAGTACCTAAGTCAATCGTGCTTTTCAATTCGAAGAAACGAAAGCCCAAGCAATAACAAACGTATTATTATTTTCCGAGTGACTAATAACTTAAAAGTCGACTAAATGTTTGCAACAAACAAAATAGAGTGGGTACCATATAGGTATAATGGGTTGGCAGCTAATAAGGAGTATCGTAATAAGTAATAGGTAGCATCTTAATATATCAGTAATAAGCTCCGTTTTAATTTGTTACCAGGAGAAACTGGATGCAATCTGGTCTTTAGGGCACCCCGACTCGGACAGGTTAGGTTGGATCCCCTTCGTGGTTATTTTTTTAAAAACCACCCAGAAGTAGGAGCCCCGCAAAGCGGGGCTCCGTCGACCAAGCCCTGCCATCGACCATGCATAGAATATTTTAATTAAGGTTTGGTTAGAACTGTGACAATTATGACAAACATGAACGCCCATTTTCTATTTTGTTTTCGCCATTATGTTTCCGCTTAGATATTAATTCTGTTCCCAAAAGAAAAACTTGATGCTAATTTAAATTAAAACGGAGCTTATTACTGATATATTAATATGCTACCTATTACTTATTACGATACTCCTTATTAGCTGCCAACCCATTATATATGGTACCCACTCTATTTTGTAGTAAGTTGTTCCTGTTTCCATTCAAACTTAAAACTGGATTTTTAGATAATAGTTTATTATCATATATTGTCCTAATTTATATTTAAATTTGAGTTAATATTTGATAAAATTAATTTAATCTTAAGTAATATTTTCTTAAATTTTAATTTATCTTAGTATTTACTGCTGCAGATTAATTAATTGATCAAAATAAATTTTATTTTAAAATAGTTTAATATTTTCTAAGGGGGGCCCGGGGGGGCACAAGTGTGTTTGGGAAAAATTTAGCTAAACACCTCTACAAATTTGCTATATGAGTCAAAAGGAGAAAATGTGAGAAAATCAGAAGATACATTAACTTGAATATACATTTTCATACATTGAAATCACTTAAAGTCAAATATCTTCTCAAATTGAAGTTTAATCGAAAAATGTATAAGAATGATTTGGTCTTGTATCATATAGAACAGTTTGGCATCACTAGTTTTTCAAAAATCGGAAAAGTGTAATTTAAAAATCCTATGTCCGAAACTTTGTATGGAGTCGATCCACTGTGCGCCGCGCCGCGCCGATATCGTGTCTATGTCGGGTCGGTGTCGTTATCGGCTTATGTGCTGTGTTGTAACAGATAACTAATTTTTATTAACGGAGGAACGGTATGGTGGCGGTTATTTAACTGAATTAATGCACGTTATGAAGTGGTTTTTCTTTTACTGGAACTGAATTCATATAACGCGAATGGTACGCGATACTACAGTCAGCGTCACGATGTAGGTACCCCCCTCCAAAGTTAATTTTAATACAACTGGGGTACCCAATTGACGCAGCCCACCGTTGGTGTGTTTTAGACAATTAAAAAAATTTGAACTTTGTTTTTTATTGTAGAAGGTAATTTAGCAATTCAGTTTTGTTGCAATTGTAGTGGAAATCATGTGATTTAGTTTAAATAGGTTTTTATTTTTACTATTTTATTAATCTTTTATAATGTAGATTCTATCACAGTTTGTGAATGTGAGAACATTGTATCTACGCCCTGTAGACTGTAGAATTGTTGACGCTTTTCTATTTTGCTTTAGTTTTTAATCTAAGATTTTGTTACGTATTACTTGTTGACAGGCCTACACTATCCTCCTATATCTATTGTCACTGTAATTTGAAAATATTGTAAAAACCAACTACTTAATATTTTTAAAAGAGTATCTAACCGTGGAGTTTCTTGTCGGCTCTTCTCCATAGGAAAGGACCCACGACCAAATGGAACCGTCCGCCTAGCTTCTGACGTTTCATAAGTGCCCATGTAGGGTTCGGTGTAATAAAATATTTTGATTTGATTTGTAGCTTTGTACTGAACAAAAATATTCAAATAAAATTGGTGGTATTTATTTGTTCTTACGTTCTTACCGAAGGCCTAATATGACATTATAAAATCATAAATTGTACGTATTTTAATTTTGTACATTAAAAAAATATTTTTAACGCAAAAGTACCTTTGAGTTTACCTATCGCAATGCTGTTTGCATCTCACAAATCCTAATCACAGGAAATATCAACTTGTGTAGTTCTATCAATATCTGTTGATTCGATTAATTAAATAAAACTCAAGACACATGTTGAAAAGTTACATACCAATAAGGGCGGGCGGTTATTGTAATTCAGGTTGTGAAAGCTACCCACTTTTGTGTACGAACATAATTTAGCTTTGGTTAGCATTATTTTACTTTTATTAATGCATAGCTGTGTTTGTTCAGCGCTGCTGCCGCAGTATAACCCCGGGGACCTCTCAGTAGCCCACGAGCTGTCGCGACAACACACGCACCGCGCCTCGAATGTTACAAGCAGTAAGCATTTTCATTATAAGCTTTTAATTTACCCTCTAAGTCATTGAGATATATATACTCTAAATACTACAACCGTGTTTAACATATTATTACTATCGAACAAATTATTATCGAACACAGACACACACACACAGCACTTACCTATATTTTTTTTTCCACAGGACGCAGAACTCCTAAGTCATCGCAAAACATTCCAAACGTTCCTGGAAGTACTAAAGTAAGTAGTAAGAAGTGGTGTCGTCAGGTCTGTGTCCATCAGTAGGCTTCCTAGGTCCGTCTTATTGTATTCGGCCTCTTCCTTAGTCAGCCGAGCTATTCTGTAACAATCTCACCGTGATAACTTAGGTGAAGTGAGTTGTCGCTAGTGTCAATCCCTAGCATCGGGTGGGACGATAGCTCACTTCACCTAAGTTATCACGGTGAGATAGTTACAGAATCAACCGGCTGGTATCTAGAGGGAAGTGAGACGTCAGTGAGTAAGTGAGGAGAAATATAGAACATTCATTAAACGTAGACAAGTATATTATAAGTTGGATGATTGATTATATCTAAATAAAAATGCTCGGCTTAATGCTGGTCCTACTCCAAAGCCACTTGGGACCACTAGTTAAAATTTTAATGTTTGGATGAGATGCTTCTCTTTTTATTTTTTCTGACATTACGAACCTACTGTTTTTATTTTATTTTTATTTAATCAAGTTGCAATTGTTGAATGTATTTCACTAGATATTAATGATTATTGTAATCCTTATCACAAACTGGCACGTATCGGACGAGCCTTCTTGCTCAGACCATAGGAGGATCCGCTTCACAGTAAATACCAACACAAGAAAACCCGTGCCTAGGCGAAACCCGTGGTGCACTAATGTGCCCGCCTCCGAGCCTCCTATTACAAGTAACCTTAAAAGAGGCCCTGCACAATTTTATTGGAGTAAATCGTGACAAAACTATCGTAATACCTAACGGAAGCATACTAAGGGCGCCACAAACCAACAGCAAGAGGAACCCCTGGTGGAAAGCTGAACTTAGTAAGCTCAGAGATGCACTACGTAAGCAATTCATCAGAGCCAAAAACACTAGACTTCCGGGCGACTGGGAGCTATACAAAGAGACCCAATATATGTAAAGAAAATCAGCAATGCTATTATGTAAAAATCTCAGCGTGAAAACTTAGGTAAAGTGAGTTTGAAATGAGCTTTCTTTCAACCAGATTGATAGCTCACTCCACGCTCACTTCACCTACGTTTTCACGGTGAGATGGGTACAGAATCCCAATGCAGATTGATAGCTCACTCCAAGCTCACTTCACCTACGTTTTCACGGTGAGATGGTTACAGAATAGCACTGCAGAACTGTCAGAAGGACACGGTTGGTTTACGATAAATAATTTGGTACTAAAAACAAAATGCATTAGATTTAAATTAATTACCTAATGTTAGAAGTAGCGAATGTGACATCATATTGAATGGAGAAAAACTGGAATTTATTAATCACACGGTTTTCCTAGGAATCACGCTAGATGAGAAATTACTATGGGAACCTCATATAACATCTCTTGCGGGGCGGCTAAGCTCGGCCGCTTATGCTGTTAGAAAGATAAGACAGTTAACAGATGTAGAAACCACGCGTTTGGTCTATTTTAGCTACTTCCACAGCATTATGTCGTATGGCAATTTATTTAACACTTTAAGCACACAAATGTACAGAGGCGGACTTAATGCCATAGGCATTTTCTACCAATCAACCTTTGGGTGATGCAGAGACAAACAGTGGCAGGTGCAATTTATACTTAATGATATTTTAGGATTAAATATTTTTAAATATATAGACACGCCTAAACGTATTTAGTCTATAAATACATATACCTAATTATATATAAATAAAAGAACAAATAAATATACATAAATACCTACACGAATATGCTAAAAACAAATAGGACAAACAATGAGAAAACATTACCGCTGTGATGATACTGCCAGCTGCTTGCGAATGTGCTCGCGAACTTTACTTTTAAAGGATAATCGGTTGGTTGCCATCCAGATTTCCTGGGGGAGTGCATTCCACAGAGAGATAGATTGAACAAAGAAGGACGAGTGAATGCGGTAAGTGCGGTAAGTCAGTGCGGTAAGTGGGACATTGAAGAAGACGATTGTGTGATGAACGTAGATTTCTATTGTGGTTGGCGCAAATTTACTGAAAGTGGGGGGCTAGATAACCAGGGGAAGAGGGAGAAGCAAGAAATGACAACAAGGTAGTCAGCGCCCTTTGTTCTCTGCGCTGGCGTATGGGCTACCACTTTAGAAACGACCGATGCGCGGAGACGTGATCATATTTACGCAGATTGAAAACGAATCGAATGCAGTTATTCAGAAGACAGTCAAGTTTGTCGAGGAGATCTGCATTCAGGTCATAGTAGCACACATAACCATAATCGATGATAATGAAAATTAAGGATTGCACAAGCATTGTCTTCGTACTCGATGGTAATAAAGTTTTCAATCGGTACAGAGCCCGCAGCGTTCCGGTAACCTTCTGGCTTACTCTAGCGACTTGAGTACGCCAGTTCAGGGTACTATCAATGTGGAAGCCTAGGTTCTTTACATCAGTGCTAAAAGGAAAATTGAAGAGGAAAATTTTAGCCCCCTTCCTGGTTGAATCTGAAGTGCCGTGCTTGACCGACGCGGTAAATGTCTGGAAAGTGGCTTGTCTGGATACAGATCGGCCCATGAACCCATCTTCCCAGAGGCAGTGGGATGAGCCGCTCTGCAGGATGGTACGGAATAATCTTATTAATACGTCCACCAATACTGCTGAGCGTGCCCGCCTGCTGGCTGTGGGTGAGTGGGAGTGGGGCCTCTGGCTTCAGGCGTTACCGTCACCCAACATAGGCACTATGCTGGGTGATACCACCTTCCGGCTCGCTACTCGTCTGCGTCTGGGTGCTCCTTGCGTGGCTCCGCATCGCTGCCAATGTCGACTGCCTTGGCCACCATGACCTATTCTACAGTAAGAGCGCAGGCTGGATAGCACGGCATGCCAGCATCAATAACATTATCCGTCGTGCTCTTGTCCCCGCTGCCGCGCCGGAGTGCCAGCTGTTTTAGAACCCAAAGGCTTGGCGCGCGACGATGGGAAGAGACCAGACGGAATGACCATAATGCCTTGGAAAGGAGGTAGGCCTTTGGTGTGGGATGCAACGTGTGTCGACACCCTTGCGCCTTCCCATCTTCCAAGCACAGCGCGCTGTGCGGTGGCGGCTGCTGCAGGTGCGGAAAACCTTAAACGGTGCAAATATTCACATCTTTTTGGGATTTTAACAGACCAGGAGATGTAATCAACTTCTGAAGGGAGGTGGGCTGGCTGGAGTAACAACCAACAGCCACCATGGTCCACGCACAGTGGTCCACCTGAAGGACTAAGTGCTGAAGCCAAACCCTCTAACATAGCACATAGAACATAATTATTATAGTTGTATAAAACAAATATGTTAATTTGTCTAATTTGTCTTAAATCCTTAGCGAGATAAAGCTTATCATCAGGGACATTGTATGTATCTAGATACAAATTGAATTTTACACCAAATCATTTGGATGAATATGGGATGAATAGGTAGTATAGATTTCACCAACGTGTTTTTGGTATAGGTATATTTCGCTCAATCGCGCATCGATCGCATGTAAAAAGAGAGTTACTCACCTACTAAGTACTTACTTGCCAAGGAAGTTATTTTTATCTTCCATTTGCTTCTTTATGCGAGGCATGTATAGTTGCATACGTGTTAAAAGCGAATGTTCCAAGTGAAGCATGCTTGCATGACGCAAGATGAATTCAAAGCTGAAGATGAAAGAGCACGACTGTTGTATACCATATTAGCTGTAGTTAGGTAGCTGTAGGTTAGCACAAAATTAATGTTGAATTATATAATGAAAAAATATGTATTTTCAGCGAAACCGTGCCAAAAGAGAAACTCGGGCTACAACCGCCAACCCTACCCTTCCCTACCCTACCCTTCCCTACCCTATCCTTCCCTACCCTACCTTTCCCTACCCTACCCTGCCCTACCCTACCCTGATCAACCCAACCCAAGCCATCTCTGCCTTTTACTCTTTTACTCAAAATCCTGAACAGCCTCAAGATTTACAGAACCAGACCATCCGACAAATGCTTAACCCTAATTATACGCCCAGCACCCGACCTCGAATAAGAGTTAGAAGCCCTTCTCAACTGTTCGCCCCTCGCGCTTCACCCCAACCTACTCCCCTAAGCTCACCTATGGCGCTCATCCATAGCACACTACCTCAAATTCCCATAATTCCAGCACCTCGTACACACTCCACCTCACCACAAAGCTCCACCTCGGCGGCGGCTTTGTTAGACTTACACGTCTTCACTGATAAGCTAATGTACTCCACAAAGCCTCAAAGACCACTTCCTTTATTAATTCCGATTACGCAGACTTTGCCTGCAAGGGTCCAACAGGAGGAGCCTCGCCCTCCTGTCGACTCCACGCCCCGCACCCATACCGTTACGTCGACTACATCCACCGTAGTTTCCAGCGCGTCCAACCTTTTATCTTTTTTTAACATAGATGAATTAAACCAAACCGAGCCACACATAGACCAGTACAAGAGCTGTTCAGAACATCTGTTGAATCAGCCGACACGTCATCGGCCAAGGACACCAGCTGAACCACTGCTAGAGCACCAACAATGTCAGCTGTGGCCCTTAGATACTTACGTAGCCTCGGATCTCATTGAGGAAATTGAAACCTCTGATTTTGATTTGTGGTTCGGCATACAGTCGGCTGATTCAACAGCAGTCAGCGCGTCACGGCCCTCCACTCCCGACACCCATCCCCCACCCACAATAGTTATCTCACCTCTTTCTCCTTTAACTCCACCAAATACAACTACAACTGCGACTACAACAACAACCACTTCATCATCAGAGGTAAGAACTCTTCTTAGTAAGTAGTAAAACTCACGGTCACTAGCAATATTTTGGCATCAATGTATATGTCGTAGGATAATTTGATACTTCGAATCTTCGCGAAAATCCTAGGGGTTTTGCGAAAACGCGGATTTTCGCGAAGATTCGAAGTATCAAATTATCCTACGACATATACAGAGCTTAGCTTTGGTGTAATTATGTATATTATTTGTTGTGAATCCAACACAGGAGTACGGAATCTTACAGGAGTGAGAGGAGGCTTTAGTTTATTTTGATTTTAGAATTATTGGAGAAGTAGTTTTTGTTGTTTCTTGTCAGGGTGATGATGTGGTAAGTCGGTTGTGTTTTAAAAGCTTTTATTGAAGGGGATGCGCGAAGGGAAATTCAAATATACCTATATATATAAATAAATATATAAATAGCCTGCGAAATTCAAATTATCTTACGTTTTTTTGGAATTTGCAGGTCAGTTTCGGGTTGTATAGTTGTATGTTGATCTAATTAAGATTCGCGACCGTTAAAAATATTGAATAAGACTTTTTGATGAAATCATAACACTTGAGGCCAATTCTTTTTTTTTATGATGAATTATTTTTTCCCTAGGAACCACAATTTAAAGGACGGAACACATGATGTTAGATGGCACCCGAATTAAATGCCACGACCCGAACACTGATCTACGGGTCGAATCTAACCATCAAGATGGCGCCGCGACCAGAACTAGGGTCTTCTGAGTATGTTGCATGGTTTAGCGCACCGTTGGCTGATTCACCACGTCTCTCCCTCCGCCTTCCTCTCCCTTTTTTCATCCACAACCGTTCTCATGCCTCCCTCAACACCATCTACGCCTCTAAGCGCCACTCCATCCACCAAGGTGAGAAATTAAACATTAAAGTGTTTGTTACTAAGCCCTAAGTAAAAACTACAGACCAAATTATGTTGTCTTTAGATATCACTATTTCATAGAGGTGCTTGGAGACGGCTTCCTGATGAAGTGCCATACACTAAGCTACGGGTCGGACAATATCAACCAAGTTTGCACCACGATGAGCCATCTGAAAATTATATGATTTTAACTTGATACTTGACGTTATATGGACTCTTATTGAACCCGCTCTCCTAGAACACCTCCACCTGGTATGATGATTCGGCTACCACTGCTCACACTGAGGAAATGGAAATCTCCTTATGCGTGGTGTATGGCGCTTCATTTCTGCCCGGTTTCTGAGGCACTTAAAGGTGGTTTATCCATCCAATAGCGCTATTGATTCGATAACTTGTGAAATGCGTTTCCGAAGATCGCAATGTAGGATAAACTCTGTTTAAACTTAAGTTAACTAAAACTGACCACTGTTTGCCGTTTATTGGTTCGATATCTATACTGTATACTGGTTAACAAAAAACAGAAACCGGGCAACAATGCACTAAATCTGTTGGTTTTATTGCGATTTAAGGCAAAAGTTTAATAGTTTTAACTTTAAAATGTGTCGTTAGGTTTGGTTTCATATTCAAAATGATAATAAAGACAATATTTGTTTGTATCCGTATTGAGTACTCTCAATAAGACCAGCTTAAAATAATGTTCGCAGTAAGGCCCCTCTTTATGAATTGTCTTTAAAAACATTTTTTTTTAATAAAACTAATAACTAACTAAAAATGTATTTTTTCTACTCTGTACGTCTCTGAATGTATGAATCAAATTATAGTAGCGTTAGAATGATTTAATTATGCAAAAAAATTAGATCAACGTGCCATAGGTAATCACAATCACTCTTACGGAAATTATTAAATGTTCTTTACCTGGATACTACATTATTGACATAATTATATAGATAGGTAAAACCTAGGGTAAATGTGATCAAAGGAGAACTGCTCCAATATCATAGAACATTGTGCAACCTAACTTTATGAAAATTGTGTTATTCACTTACCCCTTTAATAACAGTTGGCCACAGGAATGAAATTGATATGACATTGCATCGTTTGACAACCAATATTTGTATTTGACAAATAATTAATATCATATTGATAAGTACTATCTTTCAAAGTACCTACTTTTTACAAAAAACAGATGGCTGTGTCACGTATTTTATTGTCAGCCCAAAAAATAAGCTAAGCAAATTGCTTCTTCTGCACTGCAATGACATGTTAAACATTTCTGCCAATAATTTATTCACAATTATTGACATTGAGCAGTGGTGGCCTAGGGCCCTAGGGTTAGCGGCCCCGACTTAAGAGGTGTGGGTCGTGTGTCCTAACCTAGGCAGGCGCTTGACTTTGTGTAATTTATATCATCACCACTGCACTCAAAACGGTGAAGGAAAACATCGTGAGGAAACCGGCATAGGTATCCTAGAACCAAAAATTCGAAGACATGTGACATCTACCAATACGCAATGGGCCCGCGTGGTGGATACGGCACACTCCTTCTAGAGAGGAGGCCTGTGTCCCAGCAGTGGACACGTTATAGGCTGATTATGTTAAGTTATGTATTAGCATTGATTATCAACTTCAATAGTTCAACTTCTCGTTTAGAAAAATTTTTGACTATTAAAATAAGTAAATTGATGTGTTGCCAACAGGACTCCATCCAGACGAAAGCTGTGTTGTTCTTCTACATAAAACTTATCACAAAATCAAGAAAATCATCGTCTGTCAACTGTCAACACGAGCAGGCGCGTTGTTGGAGAAATAAGTGACTTTCGTGCTTTCGTGTCTTAGACCGCGAGTTTGTGCCTAAACCATTGACAAAGTGAACTTTTAACTGTTAAAACTGTGAACAATTGTTTGTAGGTTAAAATAATAAGTGATTGAAACAAAAAACAGTGATCGAAAAACACAAGTGACAATCTAAGTTTCCAAAGTATTTCAACCCACCCTCGACGTCAATTTAAAATAAGTTTGTTACCGGGCCCCTTTTTTTCTGTCGAATCTGGGAATTTATTTAGTAAGAACTAGCTACTGACCTGTACGTCGTTCGCATGGAACTTGACACCACTAAGTATACTAAAATAACAGTCATATTTCCAGCTTGCGCTGCCTGCTAATTTAAAGAGTAATTTACATGTACCTACACATAACGCAGCGCATAACAAGGATCCCAACTTCTTGCAGGTAGTCTCTTAGAATTCATGCGATGTGAACGCGGGCGTTATCGTGCATTAACGTGAACCCACTGCCAACAAAACCCGCATAAGGGACAACCTACTCCTCTAAGATCTCTGTTATGTAGCTACCGAGGAGCAGTCAGCGACCCTTGCCCGTGAGCACTTCCAAACCGAGAAACACACACAAGGTTCGTTTTGCCGTCGATTGACATACCACCCCAGAACAAGCACGAGCCACCCCCGTATTCCACTGTCTCTTGAATACAGGCTTGTGCAAATCGTTCCCCTTGCCTCTTCTAGGTCGTTGTCGTTGCAGAAAAGACACACCCTCGTCTCATCCGACAAGAGCACAGCCCTCCATTGGTCTATTGTCCAATCCACATGGTCACGGGCAAATTGCAACCGGTCTCTCCTACTGTAACAATATCACTAATAAATGTTTAGTTATAATAAACAGTTGTAATAAACAGTTTAAATGCGTAATAAATTTTAAATATGAATGAACTCAGAAGTTTTTTTTTAATTATTATTTATTTATCATCAATGTAAAATGTATTTAGATACAAATGACTCACACGCACACGACGGCTTCTTAGCCCGGACCGTGACCGGCTAGCTCTGGAAGCGGGACGGGCGGGAGCCACACACCCTATTCTGTAGGAGCGTCGAGTCGGCACCTTCGTCGCTGGTCGTCCCCCGCCGGGCCTGGGCCCTCACTGGCCCTGGGCCAGCCTGGGCCCTGACTGGGGGTCTCACCTGGCGGGGACATACCGCCGAGGTGTCGTGAAGATAGCGGCGCTGTGAAACAGCGCCGTGGCGCGCCTACAGATAAACACATAGCAACCACTCACACGGCTAACAAGCCATTGCAGCGAACAAAATGAGAGGCCCGTATTTACGGGCCGCCGCCGTGCTGCATCCGCGGCCGTGGGGCGATGCCCCGGTACCGCCCTCCGCGCCCTCCTACGGGGACGCAGCGACTTCCCAACGTCGGTACGCATTTCCAACGATTGCGTCTTGGTGCACGGACCACTGTCTCTCGACAGTCAGTACTGCCCGGTTATTGGACGTGGAACATTGTAACTGACAATTAGTACTGTCCTTATTGCGGTGGGTGCATGGACCACTGTCCCTGACAGTCAGTACTGCCCTATGTAACCGCCCTCACTAGTTATTTAATTAATTCTATTTTATCTCTATATTTAAGATACTGATTGATTCATTTAAATAAATCTGTGTAGTGCCATACCTGAGTTTTACTTCTGATGTCTGGGCCCAATCCGACATATATGAGGTCTTATAATTGTTTATTTTATATGAACATAATGCAACATTCCATATGTAAGCGGGCATACCCTCTACGCCCGGAGGCTTTTATTTAGGTATTAAGTTCTGTTTACGTTTTTATTATTTATTTCTGCTTGAGTCTAGTTTTCAATGGTTGCTATATTGGCGTGTGCTAACTTGACATAATTATGCCACAGATCATATTATGCCAATTAATTAATTAATAATTTCATTAATTGTTTTGTGTCCCGTAATGTTCATTAGTTACTATTGTATAGAATTAAGTTCTTCTAATTGAACAGGCAGCTACGCTGTGGGGAGTTTGTTGCGCCGCTTCTTCTTCTCAGCTAAAGCACTAGGATGTGGTGAAATGCGGGCGTTTTTGGAGACTGCCTTTCGTAGTTTTGACGTCCCTAAAGTGCTGATTCTCAGCCCAGTTTCGGTTTAAAGACATTTATTTCTCAAAGAACAAATTACAGTTCACTTAAAGAGAAACTTAACTACATTACTCGTACTTAACAATAAGTATTTTAAATTACGACGTTCAAGCCATCCAAGAAACTTAACACCATAGTTCCATTTATAAAATATAGCAAGTACTATGTTCCTAAGTACATACAAAACAGTTCAAGCCAAACTTATGTATCTAATAGAAAAAAAAAAAAAGCTAAACGTATTAATCTAGTATATAATTCCTTAGGCCATTTTTAAATGTTGGTATGCTTGTACACTTTCTGACTTTTTTAGGTAATTTATTATAGAGTCGAACCCCCTCATACTGTATAGTTTTCCTGCCGTACAGGGTTCTCACTCTTGGTACTTCTAGGTCGTCTTGATTACGGGTATTATATCTATGAGTCTTTTGTATAAATGAAATAGTTGTGTGTATGTTGGTCTTAAGGATCTTTCGGATAGTCATGCATGTATGGTATGTAATATATACAATTGATGTAGGTTAAATAATTTTGTTTTTTTGTAGTGATTCTGTGGGAGTATAGTAGTTGTAATTGAAAAGGACTTTGATGATTTTATTTTGTGTTCGTTGTAGGTATTGTTGATTGGTTTTTGCAGCTTGTCCCCATACTTGGATCAGATATTCTAGATGCGGCTTGACTAGCGTGTTGTAGATAGTATGTTTTATCTTGTAGGGTACGCATTTTGCAATGTTTCGTATGGCTCCGGTTAGTGGGAGTATTCGAGATCTTATGTAGTCAATATGCGCTCTGAATGTTAACTTACTGTCCACAATTAGGCCCAAATACTTTTTATGCGTTGATTTTCGTAACGGTTGGTTATTTATTGTGAGATTTGGGAATGATGGTATTTTTTTATTCTTTGCCGCGAAAATTATTGCAGTTTTACTAACATTCTTAGTCAGAAGGTTTTGACTAAGCCATACATTCAAAACATTAAGGTCTGTTTGTGCTTCTGAGATAATATCAGTGATGGAATCACCAAAATAAAAAAGACATGTGTCGTCTGCATACAGTGTTAAGTGTCCAGTCAGTCCAGCGGTACTAATGTCATTGATATATATGAGGAAAACCAATGGACCCAGGACCGATCCCTGAGGTACTCCGCACTGTATACTGGCCGGAGCACTTGCAAATTTATCAAGTTTGACAATCTGTTGCCGATTAGTAAGATAAGACTCAAACATTTTGTAGACTGTAGAAGTAATTCCTCTGATTTTTAGCTTTTTTAGAAGGATGTCATGGCTAACAGTATCGAATGTTTTTTTTAGGTCGATAAAAACACCTAGAACTAATTGTTTTTTGTCTATATTATCTTTTATTTTAATAATTAAGTCAATAGTAGCCGAAAGTGTATTCGAATGTGGACGAAAGCCATATTGATGCGAGTAAAGAAAGTTGGTATTGATTAAATGTTTAAATAAGCGCGTATGTAAAACTTTTCAAATATTTTAGAAACAACAGGCAACACTGAAATTGGTCGGTAGTTTCCGGGGTCACTCCTAGTTCCAGGCTTGTATATAGGGGTTACTTTAGCAATTTTAAGACTGTCCGGAAACACGCCACTGTCAAAGCAACTGTTTATGCAGTTAGTTAGGTTAGTTAAAATTAGGTTCTTAATGCACTTTATAGATTTGGTTGTTATTCCATCAATTCCACAGCTGGTATCATTATCCAAATTATATTTTTAAGTTTGAATAAATGACTTTTGATTTTGATACAAAAAATCAAATCTTTATTCTTTATAATATCAATATAGATTAAAATGAACTGTACCTACCTACAGAGATAACAACCTATGCTTATATACATATAACTTAGTAATAAATATGTACCTCCCATATCATAACTTAGAATAGTTAACTTAGATATTTTATTGAATTAGATGTAAGTAATATTAATCCGATCAAAACATTGAATAAAGAATTTGATCTACTTTTGTCTTTTTTATTCTTGCAAACCCCTAATGCGATCGAAGTTTCGCTAGCAACAGAACAACATTGAACCCAGCCCATATCTCAAGCACTCAATATAGTTACACTAATCACTGACACACAGATCATCATACATTATAATAGTCCTCCAGACCGAATTTCGGCCATGGCGGCCAATCTCAGCGGAGACTAGCCATCTACGCGGGAGATATTATAGTACACAAGGGTGCACTCACTCTTACCTCAGTCTCATAGTCCGATTGGACAGCAATCCGACATGAACAGAGAGAGATCAGGCGCAGGGCCAACGGCTTAACGTGCTTTCCAAGGCATGGGGGTATCACACCGCCAACTTCCTAACTCCGGGCTGTTACTACTGTTAATACTGAGAAATTCCTTATGGAATACCCAATAACACTTTGTCCAACCTGGGGATCGAACCCAGGACGCCAGGACCCCACGCTTAGCAGTCACGCTTGCGACCACGAGACCAACGAGGCAGTTAGTTATACGTACATACTGTGTGACAGGCATTTGCACTAGCGTCGTTTAATCGTATGTCACACTCTGATAAATACTGAAGAAGAACCACATCAATATTTGACAATATTATGGTATGGTTCTACGCAAACTTTACATTGATGCTGCCATGCATTCCCAAACAGAAATCGTTAGCAAATGGTAATTCGTCCAAGTGAGTGAACGAGATACCGTCTTTATCCTCACACGCATTAAGCGGAAAGTGCAACACACAATAATAAGAGGCAATGAAAAAAGAACCCTGTACCAACGCCTGTAGCCACACTATTCCGAAGCTCTGGCGAAATCCAGTACGTCCTTCTGGGTCTACAAAGCAACATCAGAAGTTCCAGAAAAGGAATTTGAATGAATTCCTAAAACATCTAGACACTGGACAAGAAATCGCCGGGCTTAGACAACCACACTGCACAACCAATATTGTAAAAAAATCACTAGTATTGATCCGTTTAGATCGTAGATTTAGTATATATTACGCTAGTATAATTCATACCATAGTTCAGTCACATCCAAAATATATTCGTTACCGTAAGGGCTTTTTTGTCTGCTAATAGCATGATAGAATCTGCTTTAACGACTCAGCATTGTATATTGTTTCGTAATGTCAATACTGCAGATTGATTCAGCTATCTTCTTTATGGGTCTACCCTTTATAGCAGGACTTCCAGTATGTCCTTATTATTTTGCATAACAGCGAATAGCATAAACTTCATTGCGCAGAAAATCGTTTGGCACACCTTCATAGATATAACATACTTTAATTATAATTTTTTAAGTCAGAATCGTCTTGGCATACATTTCATATCTATAGTCATTAAAAGGACGAACTATCATATCTCAGAAAGATTACAGTTACAATCATCTTTTGGTATACATTTCTTATCCATAATATAACCTAACCTAACCTAAAATCTAAAATACACGCTTCCTTAGACAAGTAAAAGAGGTAGAATAATTCGGTTCCGCAGGGGGTCGCGGTTCTAACCAAACATAACGTATTCTTTTATTGCGAGTATTTATCATAATATTTAACCGAATATAAATAGTTCGGTTCCGGGTAGCCTACTAAAATATATATTTTTCTGTTAGCAAATTAAGTAAGTAAATATCAAGCAATGCATTTTGTTAAACGTTATTTATCACATCATAAAAATCATCATCTCAGAAAGTTTACTGTTAATATCATCACAATATTTTAATTTTAATTAAGGTTAAAAATGCTTGCGGCATATTTTACAGAAATGGCATTATGCCTAATAAAATAATCCAAATTAAATTCTGCCATCTACTACACTGATCGTAAGACACCGGTGTATGCCTGTTTTCTGGATCTCTCCAAGGCCTTTGACCTCGTGTCTTACGAGTTGCTTTGGAGGAAGCTAGGGGATACTGGTATACCTGTGGATATAATTGTTTTGTCTTTTTGTCAATTTTTGTCAAATTATTAGAAATTGAAATGTTTTTAGGAAAAACTAAGTTTGATATTGTTTGTTTTACTGAACATTGGTTAAATAGATGTGGAGCGAATGTGTACCGAATTTCAACGTAATCAGTGCAGAAGATTCGGAAAAAAGTGGCTGTGACAGACGGACAGACACGAGTGATCCTATAAGAGTTTTGTTTTTTCATTAGGACGTACGGAACCATAAAAATATAATAACACTAGCTTTTGCCCGCGGCTTCGCCCGCGTGGATGTCGCAAAATATCCCACGGGGGCGTAGGTACTGCGTAGGTAAGTAAACAATGTCTTCTCACACTGTTTATTATGCTTCTGTGTTTCGTTCTCGAGATTAGATAATATACACTTGTAGTCACACATCAAGTCGCCACTAATGCACTAAGTTTAAAGAGAGGAAAAAAAAATAGATGTGGGTACACTGACACTTCTCTATAGATTTACTGTATTCATTACGTCATTCACATTGCAGTGCTCCGCCACTTTGTACTTCTATTATTGCGTTACAGTTTTTTAGCGATAGTTTAGTGTTTTTTGTGTTTATTAACGAAAAATGCCGAAGAGGAAACGTGATGACAAGGATTCATGGAGTTATATTAAGAAGAAAATTAAAAAGTTGGAAAGAAAACTGTTAAAAGGACGCCGTAGATCTTCATCATCTTCGGATTCTGAGCGGATGTTATCAAAACCTCAAGGTACCTAATGTTTACGTTTTATTACGAATAATTTGTATCGTTTTGTGGATTAACGTTACAACGTTCGAGTTGCAACTTATCATTTTTCAAACTCGGGTGGTACGATACAACGTCTTGAGTTCACCTTACCCGCTGTGCCTTTATGTATGTGTGTTTACGCATAAATAATTCTACATTACCTGTTTAGGTACCTATCTAATTGTAACCGCGTAGCAATTTATGCATTATTAAACACGGGTTCACGATGTAACGTCTATGAGTTCATCTTACCCGCTAATTAAACATTTGAATAAAATCCGTTATTACCTGTTGAGGTACTTACCCACGGGCATGCATCGATTTACATATTGAAATGTAAATTATATTATGGTCAGATAGCTTTCGTTACTTATTAGTGTATTGTATTGCACTACAAATATTGTTACTTTTCCTAACGGGAATGGTTTAGCAATCATTATTTCCGATTGCAGATAACGCTATTATGGAATCGGATAATAATGAAGCCTTACCGGTAGACTTTGACGAGCCGATACCATCTACTAGCGCATCATGCTTGGAGTCACCACAGGTGTCAAATGTACCTGAAGCGACACAAGAGCCTCCTCCCCAGCCAACAGCTGAAGAGGCTACCGCTGCTGAAAAGGAGGATCAGCATGGTGATTTAGACGAAACCGTATTGGAAATATTGGGGACTGATCCATTAATCACCACATCTTTTGGTAAAGATATTCAGAAGGACTTAGCCGTACGTTATGAGTTCATAGCCACTTCGGGTCTGACAAAAGAACTCCGCAAGGAGCTCTTAGAATCTCTTTTGCCTCCAGCTAACTGTAAGCTGATAGACGCACCATCCCTTTATCCAGAGATTAAGGCGGCTGTCACTGACGTCATAGTGAAGCGAGATAAAGCTATGCAGGCGAAACAGAAGCAGATGGGCAGTGCTATCGCATGTTTAAGTGAAGCTATTACTATTCTTTCGTCCAAAGAAACAAAAGATCCAGAATTGAAATTACTTGTGGACACGGGGCGCATCTTGTGCGACTGTCAACATAATGATTTTGTCACCAGGCGTAATTTTATCCTTGCTGTGCTGAAAAAAGATTTGAAGGATCAGATGCAGCTAACCAAAATAGATAGCTTACTTTTTGGTCAAGAGCTCGCTGACACGTTGAAAACGGCTAAGGCTATAAATAAGTCAGGAGCTGAGCTGAAATCTGTTCCGCCACCCAAAGTTTTAACAAACAAGCCAAGGCCTCCACCATCCAACAGGAATTTAAACTGGAAGGCTCCAGCCCCGTACCGCAGACCGATGGGGCCTCGGAGAACGAAGGAGTCTGCACCCTCGACGAGGCAACAGCACGTGCAGTCATCCAGAGGCTCATGTCCGAGCAACAGCCGCAACCGCCAATAGACACTACGGTAAATTTTGCCGGCAGGCTATGTCTTTTTTATGATCAATGGTCGCAAACACAGAACAGATAAAACAGGTAAAAGGTTATGAAATTCCATTTGCACAAACTCCTTTTCAGATTGACATGCCACCGTCTAAAAAACATTCTCGTAAAGAAGAATGTGATTTGGACCATTTGATAATTTATTGGCTATGGGTGCTGTTTCAAAATGTGAACCTTGCGACGGCCAATTTATTTCTAATATATTCTTGGTACCGAAACCAAACGGCAACTCGCCTTATTCTAAATAAAAAAAAATTTAATGTATTTATAAATACAATGCATTTTAAATTAGAAGACCTTCGAACCTTCGAACAATAATATTAAGCTTATTTCAAAACAGTGTTGTAGGTCGACAATGCATACTTTTTTATTAAAATTCACGATAATTCTAAAAAGTACTAAGGTTTAAATGGAAAAATAACTTATTTGAATTTAATGTTCTGCCGTTTGGTCTCAATACCGCGCCTTACGTTTTTACTATATCATGAAACTTGTTGTCAAACTATTAAGATGTACTGGTAATTTGTCAACAATATATCTTGACGACTTATGTCTTGTATCTCATTGCTATAACGATTGTGTTGATACTGTTGAAACTACAAAGAAATTTCTTTGTTCTTTGGGCTTCATCATAAATTAATCTAAAAGTTGTCTTATTCCTAGCAATTCATGTAGATATTTAGGATTTATCATTGATTCTAAAATAATGGAAATTTGTTTGCCTGCTGAAAAACGTGAGAAGACAAAGAAGGTATTGTTAAAATTTAAAAACCTCGATAGATGTCGAATTAGGGATTTCGCTCGTTTAGTAGGACTTTTAACATCTGCTTGTCCTGCCATTGAATATGGCTGGATGTATAGGTACTAAAGGGTTTGAGAGATGTAAATTGTTAAATTTAAGAGGCGATGATAATTATGAAAAATTCATGACCATTCCTTCTACTTTGGATTCAGATTTTGATTGGTGGTTAAATTCCATCGATAAATCTGTTTGCAAAATTAAATTTGATAAATATAATTTGGAAATTCAGTCTGACGCCTCAACTACGGGATGGGGTGTAGCTTGTGCGGGAAAAACGGCAAGCGGTAGTTGGAGTCAAGAGGAAAGAAATCAGCATATAATAATTATTTAGAATTAATGGCTGCTTTCATTGGTCTTAAATTTTTTAGCAATAACTTATTCGGCTGTCAAATTATTTTACGTATTGACAATACCACAGCGATTTCTTACATAAATCGCATGGGAGGTGTGCAGTTTCCCCATTTAACCAAACTTACCAAAAATATATGGCAATGGTGTGAGGCTCGCAACCTTTTCGTTTCTGCTTTGTATATCCCATCAATCGTGAATACTATCGCCGATGCTGAATCGAGACGAGTTCATCCCGACATTGAAAGGGAATTATCCGACTTTGCCTTTCAAAAAATAATTAAATCTTTCGGTCAGCCTGCTATAGGTAAGCCTGGTATAAAGGTGACTGGTAGAAAATGCCTATGGCATTAAGTCCGCCTCTGTACATTTGTGTGCTTAAAATGTTAAATAAACAAATATAGATATGTTTGCTAGCCGTATAAACAAAAAATGCGCTAAATACGTATCATGGCACAAAGATCCTGACGCATATAATATTGACGCTTTTTCAATATGTTGGTCCGAATGGTATTTTTACGGTTTTCCTCCATTCGCAATTATTCTGAAAACATTAAGAAAGATTATTAGTGATAGAGCTAGAGGAATACTAGTCGTCCCGGCATGGCCGTCACAGCCGTGGTATCCCTTGATTCATAAGCTTTTGCAAAGTAAACCTTTGATATTTCATTCTTCTCAGGAATTAATAATTTCTCATTCCAGCAACCGTCAAATACACAAGCGGATTACCCTGGTTGCCGGAGTATTGTGCGGGAATCTCTACTGAGAAGAAGTATTCCTCCTGCGTCAATTCACATCATGTTGGCGTCCCTCTCGGAAAATTCCATCAAACAATATGATACTTTTTTATAGTGTTGTGACAACACTATAAAAAATATGAAAAAATATGTAGGCACGTGCCCGTCCATATCAGAGTCAGCCATGCTTCAGCAAGTGGCAACGTGGGTAGGAAGCAGCAAAGAATCACTCGAGTCACAATCAAAACTATTTAATTTAAAGTTATTTTAACAAAATGTCTTCTGAACAGAATTTAATCGAAATACAGTCACTAGCAATCAGAAAAACACTAAATCAACCGAACCAAATTAATTCCGGAACATAAACGCATAGGATTACGCGGAACAAAAGAGATTCGTCGTATCAGTGGTGCGCTCGCCGTTGAAGTCCGAAAGCCACTGCCATTCAACATGGCGGCGCCGACCATAGACTCGACGCTCCGCTAGACCGACAGATGTCAAATCTAGTTCCGACGTATCTTCAACAGATGGCGCTAGCAATGCGCCGTCACGGCCGGACTGACATTCGACCGTCCTCGGGCGCATCAGTTTGCAGTCCTGTAACAATCACACAATCGCACGGGTATCTACCTATCTTATAACCCGCTCGTTCAGCCTGACAAACTATGACCAGTAGACATAACACTTTTCTCATAATGACTGTAATATTATAAGTAGTCGCTATGTGCCTCAGAACACAAGAAAGCGTGTGTCCTTTCGACCACGCATGGACCGGACGACACCTTTCTCTAACAGTTATTAACAGTGCAGTCTAAATCCGATCAGTATGTCCCATCAACCAACCCTCAGATTTGGCTCGGACGATACCGTCGTGCTGCGATCAACCATAACGCAATTATTAATGTGGACCGGACGGGTGTGTCCTTTCGACCAGCCGCTCGTGCATGGCCCGGACGACACTGTCCCTTCGACCACCATTAATCAACTTTCCTCTCAATGTGAACGTGGACCGGACGGGTGTGTCCTTTCGACCAGCCGCTCGTGCATGGCCCGGACGACACTGTCCCTTCGACCACCATTAATCAACTTTCCTCTCAATGTGAACGTGGACCGGACGGGTGTGTCCTTTCGACCAGCTTCAATGCATGGACCGGACGACACTCCCTTCCACCGGTTCACAGACAGGGTCTAGACAAGTGTGTCCCTTCGACCAGCCCCAATGGCATGGACCGGACGGCACTGTCCCTTCGACCGGTTCACAGACAGGGTCTAGACAAGTGTGTCCCTTCGACCAGCCCCAATGGCATGGACCGGACGGCACTGTCCCTTCGACCGGTTCACAGACAGGGTCTAGACAAGTGTGTCCCTTCGACCAGCCCCAATGGCATGGACCGGACGGCACTGTCCCTTCGACCGGTTCACAGACAGGGTCTAGACAAGTGTGTCCCTTCGACCAGCCCCAATGGCATGGACCGGACGGCACTGTCCCTTCGACCGGTTCACAGACAGGGTCTAGACAAGTGTGTCCCTTCGACCAGCCCCAATGGCATGGACCGGACGGCACTGTCCCTTCAACCGGTTCACAGACAGGGTCTAGACAAGTGTGTCCCTTCGACCAGCCCCAATGGCATGGACCGGACGGCACTGTCCCTTCGACCGACTCATTATCAGACGTTAACTACCAAAAACATGGACCGGACGAGCGTGTCCCTTCGACCAGCCGTAAAAGTAACATGGACCGGACGACGCTGTCCTTTCGACCAGTTTTATCACAACATGTTTAATATGAAGGAACAGAAATGTCACATACCTCTCAGTTACGAACAATCTTCTTGCTCATTTTGAATTTGGACGTCATGCTCAATAATCTCGTGATCTGAAGTAACGCTCAGGGTATCAGACCCTGCTGTAACTGTATCTGATAGTGCAGAAAGGGTTTCGGAATTTGCAGATAACGTATCACAACTACTTAGTCTGTCGAGGTGACCTTCATCGAGTTCAACGTTTTCCGGCGCCGTCATGGCCTCCTCCTCCATCATCAAACTAGTAGATATCTCAACTAACCCATCGTGACCCGGAGGTACTGGACGCAAGTTCTCGTGCGCGTATTTTAAAGTACGATGTGAACCGGATAAACTTTGCAGCTCGTAGCGATCGTTTTCTAACACTGCAGTTATTACAAAAGGACCCCTAAACTTTCTATCTAATTTGGTTTGACTACGTTCACTACTTTTGATAAAAACGAAATCACCCTTTGAAAACGGCTTGATACTGGCACGACCCTGGTTAAATCGTCGAGTATCGGATTCCGCTGCCCTTTGTATATTTTTGGACGCGTCATGTCTAGCTGACTCTAGGTCGATACGCTGTTCATGTTCTGAATCTGGACCTGAACACCTAATTTTCGACATGCCTAAAGAGTGTGATCGGACACCGAACATAAGTTCTGTTGGCGTGAATTTGGTGACTGTAGATTTAGTACTATTGAGTGCTAACTGAACATTTCCTAACTCGTCGCGCCACGTTTTATTGGGGTCGTTTTCGATGATTGTTAGCAAACTTTTCAAAGTGCGCATCACGCGTTCTACTTGCCCGTTTGCCCTGCTGGAGCCCGTTGCTATAAAATGCAGTTCAATATTATATTCTGAGCAAAAGTTCTTAAAGTCCTGACTAATATAACACCTACCTTGATCGGCTATTATGCGCTTAGGTGCTCCAAAAAGGCAAACGGCATTTTTAAGGGCTCGAACTGCACGGGTTGCGTCTAATGAAGAGGTATGCTCTAATAGCACGTATTTAGTGAACGCATCGATGATTACCGAACAGTATTCCTTACGGTCACTTTTTCCACTTAGTTTCCCGGTAAAATCTATATGAATCGTGTGCCACGGTACCGATACTTTCGGAATGGAGTGTAGTTGCATAGGCTGAGCGCCTGAAGGACCTTTCGATGCCTTGCAAACAATGCAAGAGTCAATAAATTTTCTAACACACTTGGACATCTGAGGGAACCAATACTGCTCATACAGTTTGTCCAAGGTTTTGTCACTACCCAGATGTTGCAATTCATTATGGATGTGATTAATCAAAGTCCATATCAAGGAGCGAGGGACGACTGGCAGCCATGAAACAGTCTTGTTTCTTGCAACCTTCCTATATAGAATGCCATCTCTAACGTCATATGTTTGACCAACCGTTTCGGGAAAATCGTTATTGTTATGCTTGTTTATTAAGTCTTGAATTTCTGAATCTCGTTTTTGCTCTACATGAAGCCAACCCTGATGCAATTCCACAAAATTTACTGTCTTGGCTATAGGTTTAGAAGAGACTTGCGATGTGGAAGCTAAGCTATTGGGGTCTGGCAAGGCGTTTCTCGAGAGGTAATCCGCATGTTCCATGCCACGACCCTCGCGATATATGATATCGAAATCATTTGCTTGCAAAAACGCCCACCAACGATGAACGCGTGGAGTTAGATCGGTTTTCGATTTCGATGCCTTTAGTGAGTTACAGTCCGTGAAAACCTTGAAACGTCGGCCGTATAGATAGTGCCGGAAATGTTCAACCGCTCGTACGACTGCCAGCGTTTCTAGTTCGTACGAGTGGTAGCGGGATTCGACTTCAGATGTTCGTCGACTAAAATATTCCACAACATGTGGCAGGTCGTTCTTTTTCTGTATTAGGATTGCCCCATAGCCCTCCGAGCTAGCGTCGCAATGCAATTCAACGGGTAAATCTGGGTCAAAGATCGTCAGAACTGGTTCGGACGTAAGTATCTCTAGAATGGTATTACGTATCTTTTCATATTTTTCGTCCCATTTTATAGGACCCTTCAGTTTTGTTAAGGGGTACAACGGACCAACAACGTTCGTAAATTTAGGGATAAATTTTCGGAAATACGATGCAAGACCTAAAAATTGACGGACTTGCGTCGCAGTTTTGGGCTGGGGAGAGTCTATTAAAGCCTGTATTTTGCGCGAGTTTGGTCTCACTTCTCCGCACTGCAGAGAATATCCCAGGAAGTCTATTTTCTTCTTCATAAATCTACATTTTTTAGGATTTAATGAGAACCCAGCGGTAGAGAGAGCATCTAAGGAGGAGAAGTAATGGGCACCACTAAGCTGATCTATTTGTTCCTCAATACGAGGGAGAGGGTAATGCTCGGGTCGTATATTGGAGTTAAGCTCCCTATAATCGACACACATTCTGTCAGTGTTGTCTTTTTTCTTCACCAAGAGAATGGGGCTCGCGAATGGCGAAGAGCTTTCCCGAATTACACCCGCATCCAGGAGTTCCTGAATCTTTTCTCTAACGATTTGCTTTTCAATTGGTGCTAGCCTATATGGACGTCTTTGGACGGTCTTATGGGGGTCTAATAAATCAATTTGTAACTCTCCTGTTTTCACACGCCTGTGGGGAACACCCTCTATGAAACAGCTAGCAAATTTGTTCAATAGTTTAATGACATTGTCTCTATCGTCACCTGTCAAATCCGTATCTATCTGAGTAAAGTCTGGCTTGGTAGCAATCGACTCGCAAACATTAGCTTGTTCCTTAAAATGAAATATCAAGTTATCATTATCTATTTTAACGCTCACACCATTTTCTAAAATGTCCCTACCTATTATAACGGGGTCCATGAGGCAAATATCTGGTACTACGTGAAATGTCAAAGTTTGCAAAATATCTCCAAGATTTACCTCACTCGAAATTTGTGACGTACATTTTATTTCATCGCCTCCAATACCTGTAAGATACACGAGATCATTGCGCACAGTACCTGGGAATTTACAAATGAAACTCTCTTTTATTAAAGAACAAGACGACCCACTATCAAATAAGAAGGAGACCGACTCACCGGATAACGTCCTCAAGGTACCTCTCGACAGTCATTGTTCGCAGAGATTGACCTTCTTCCTCGCAGCAGCTCCAGCACCCTTCCCTTTTTCATGACAATTCGTTGCAAGGTGTCCTGGACTACCGCAAATGTAGCAGGTCACTGTCGAAGTCCTCAATATCCGCATCAGCATCATCGGGATTAAACTGAACGAGCTGCACTGCATTAGACTGGGCGCTGGTACTTGCCACCGGCGGTTGCGACGTTGCTAACATGCGTGTAAGCAAGGCTTCCATATTTCCTAACAACTTCAGGGCACTATTTTCGTCAGGTGGTCGTTTTTCTTCGGTCGGCAGCTCATGGGATCCCACTTCTGATGTAGGCACGTGCCCGTCCATATCAGAGTCAGCCATGCTTCAGCAAGTGGCAACGTGGGTAGGAAGCAGCAAAGAATCACTCGAGTCACAATCAAAACTATTTAATTTAAAGTTATTTTAACAAAATGTCTTCTGAACAGAATTTAATCGAAATACAGTCACTAGCAATCAGAAAAACACTAAATCAACCGAACCAAATTAATTCCGGAACATAAACGCATAGGATTACGCGGAACAAAAGCGATTCGTCGTATCAGTGGTGCGCTCGCCGTTGAAGTCCGAAAGCCACTGCCATTCAACATGGCGGCGCCGACCATAGACTCGACGCTCCGCTAGACCGACAGATGTCAAATCTAGTTCCGACGTATCTTCAACAGATGGCGCTAGCAATGCGCCGTCAAATATTTAAAAAATCAGTAACAACAGCAAAAAATCTACAATATATTGACAAAATAAAAAAGTCCACTAACAAAGTCAAGGCAATGTGGAATATAATAAACGAGCGAACCAACAAAACAATAAGAAAAGACAAATTTAACATAAAACTACAAACAAATAACAATAAAATAACCTCGGAGCCTAAGGAAGTAGCCAATATGTTTAACAACTTTTTTGCATCCATCGGCGAGGGAAGTCCATTACGTACAAATGATAAGTCGAAAAGTATACCAGTGCTTCCACATACCGAAAATACAATGTTCCTCACTCCACCAGACCCTTACGAAATAAATATTATGATAAAAACACTAAAAAATAAAAAAAAGTCACGGCATAGACGAGCTTCCACCCTGTTTACTCATACAATGCGCTGATGAGCTTACACTACCATTTTATAAATTGTTAAACCAATCTTTTGAAGAGGGCGTATTCCCTGATCAGCTGAAAATAGCATTAGTGAAACCTTTACATAAAAAAATGACAAAACAGAGCCTAGTAATTACCGTCCCATAGCTTTACTGCCTACAGCTTCAAAGATTTTCGAGAAAGCGATGTGCAATCGCGTGTACATTTTCTCCGAAAAATACAAAATATTTCATGAATGCCAAAACGGCTTTCGGAAAAATCGATCAACAGCATTAGCAGTCTATAAATTTATACAGGAAGCTCTAAGCATAATACATAATAAAAAATACGCAGTAGGGTTAATGCTTGACATGACCAAAGCCTATGATAAAGTGCAATATGATATTTTATTAAAAAAAATATATAGATTAGGAATCCGAGGTAAAGCTTATGAATGGTTCAAATCTTATCTGGAAAATAGAGCACAGCTAGTAGAAATAGAATACTTCAATAGCACTATAAACGAACTTCAAAAGTTCCGGTCGGACAGAAAGGCGATTAGCGCATCAATACCACAAGGAAGTGTTATTGGATGTCTGTTGTTTCTCATATACATCAATGATCTCCCAAAATTTATAGCAGAAACCGGACCTTGCGTTTTATTTGCGGACGACATCTCTATTCTCACCCAATGTCATGACAACATAAACCTAAAGACTACCCTTAATGAAATTCTCAGCAAAATAATAACCTGGATGAACGAACACAACCTTGAAATCAACTTTTCAAAGACTAAACTCATAACTTTCCATCCCCACCAAAAAAATCCTCTAAATGTATTATTTTCTTTTAATAATCATATTATAGAAACAGTCAATGAATTCAACTTATTCCATCTTATTACAAAATACGGTCTAACTTTAGCCCGAGCCTTAACCATCGAGTCAGTTTTTGTATTTCCAACTTTATGCCGACTATAGTAAAGTTCTTAATACAAAATTGACGACATAAGACCGGACTAAGTTGTCGGTTTTGTAAAAGGAACTGTATTTCAATTTCTGTTAGATTCCAATTTCAAAAACGGGCTCGATGGTTTAAACCATGTCAAAAGAAAAACCTTGTTTTGTAATAAGACCAATTAGGTATAACCATAGACAAAAATATAAATTGGAAGTCACACGTACAAAACATAAAATCAAAACTTTCAAAATGTTTGTGCTTTTCGTGAAGTCAAAAAGACCACAAATTTACAGACTGCCCTGGTTACATACTACGCCTATGCTTATGCCTGGCTTAGCTACGGCATTATAATGTGGGGATTCAGTACAGATGCACTAACACTGTTCACCGATCAAAAGAAATGTATCCGTATATTAGTAAATATGCAACAGATAGATAGCTGCAAACCCCATTTTATAGAACTAAATATCTTAACTCTGCCTTGTATACATATACCTATATACTTGAAATGTGCAAATTCGCGCACAAACACCAAGACTTTTACACCAAACGAGAAGACATACAAACAAGATACACACTCCGACACAAAACACGACTCAACCTACCATTATCCCGCTTAAAAATACACTCAACAAGTCCTTTGGTTAGGTCAATAAAAATATACAATATGTTACCCGAATCAATAAGAAAAGAAAAAAAACTCCATCTATTTAAAAATAAGTTAAAAAAGTTATTATTGAGAAAGTGTTACTACAGCGTCAACAAATATTTACATAATTATGATAAATCATTGAAACTTGAAAATTAATGCTTTTAGTGATTCAATGTCCATGTTAATAGAATAAGTTAAATTATAAGAATATTGTTTTTAGTTCATTATTCCTGACATGCACGGTGCAGTTTGCAATAATAATTAAAATGAAATTGGACTTTTCGATAATATTAACTGTTCCTTTTCTATTTTTATTACTAATATAAACAGACTTGTATTTTATCCATTGACATACCTACATAATATTCCCAGTGACATTTGATGTAATATTATGACATTTTTATATTTATTGTGATTTTAATTATTTGACATGAATTTTAGTAATATTTTAATTGTTATTTAAACTTATATTAATTGACAATGATTTGCATGCTCATGTAACGGCAGAACATTGGAGAACTAACTTCCTTATCAACATCAATGCACCAATTTGTATACCCATATTTGCAAAGAAATAAATTATTTAATGATTTAAGATTCTTGATAGGTCCTCTCCAAATATGTTACTTTTGCTGTGCCCGACAGGGTCCATGATTGTTACTAAAAATGTTTACCACCTAAGACTACATTGTGGAACGCAATAAAGAATTGAGAATTGAATTGAGAATTGAATAAAGTTAAAGATAATTAATAGTTGTTAAACATTACGTCGACATCCATTTGATTCAATGTAGTCTGTGGTTTGATTGTTTAAAAAAAGTTGCCAGGTATCAAAGAATTAAATAAGTAATGTCATCTTGTAATCAATTGAGTAATCGATATAAAAATAAAACGATTAGACAATAAAAAAAACTATTATTTTTATATATGTTTATATAACCTATAGACAGTTTACATCGAAGATTTGCATTGGGATCCTACCAACAAAACAGGCGAGATCCTATTATGGAGAGCACATAAGAACTAATGGTACCTACTTATAATATTGAAGTAAGCAATGATATTTTGGAAGAGGATTTGCCCTTAATATTGGTTCAAAATAATTATTAGTTAGGGCTAGAAGTAAGTCCCGCCATGTGAGCAATAAAACTTATTACTCTTATTTATTGATTAGTAAAGATGAAAATCGGGCAAATACTTTAGATAGTATCATTGCTTACTAGTACTATTGTAACTGTCTAGTGGGTAACCGTACAGTAGGGTGTTGTGCTCATACTATGACAGTATTATGGTATCTGAGGGGCAATTCCCGTGTTTTTAAGAACGTTCGCATTCTAATCTCAGTGTGAATCTGTCAAAAATTGTATAGCGTTTACCTACATTTTTGACATTAGAGATTGCGACTTGAATTTGAACGTTTTTAATTACAGGAATTGGCCATCTGAGCTGGGGCCGGTTCAACAATGTATGTGCTCCAGCTCAATTCTTTGATGATATATTTTATGAAGAATAAATGGTTTATTCAAGTTTTGATTTGTTTTATTTCCTTTGGTACTTAGACAAGAACTGCCTTTCAATTTCGTTAATTATGAAAGTCCAATGCTGAAACTGTTAATTATACAATTATTTATCATATCTAAACGGCGATTCTACACCATCTATGAGTACCTATCTACTTTTTATTGTGCTGAGACATAATCCCATCCCCATATTGATGTATATTAGATAGGTAGTAGAAGTAGGTACTTAATCTAAATAGAATAAGGAGGAAATGTCAATGTCAATTTCTAATTATAACCTAGATTTTTACAACAGAAAAACAATGATATCTCTTGAACCAGGGTGAATAAATGAAAAATGGTTTCTGATTATAAAAATAATATGTTTTAACTACTATTTAAAATAAAAATCTTCAGGGCACAACAATTTTCCACTGGGACCCAACTTTCCTTACAAATCGGGCAATCTCCTTTAAATACCATTAAAAAAAAAGTTGAAGTCAAACTATTAACCTTTTTTAAGCATTAACTAAATAGTTAAAAAAGGTAAATAGTTACCTAAATAACTCAAATTACGCTTTTACTTACATTGTTATTCACAGGGGGGTTAGGACCATTTTTCTTTAAATTTATACTTAAAGTACCTCTTTATATAGGTACTACACATTTGAGGTTCTGCCCGTAAGTGCTAACACAACCAGGCTGCTAGATGAGCTCACTTTCGAGCAGGCCACTTAAAACTAGCCGTGCGAGAAGCAGTCCCCTCTAAGATCAATACCCGCTGTTTTCAGTGACTGACCCGGCGACTTATTAATCGTCATTGCGAAACATACCTTGAGGGGGAACTGCAGCCTTTTAAATTGAATGGGTACTCCTACGGTATTAATGGTATCCGCGGTATATATGTCGTAGGATAATTTGATACTTCGAATTTTCGCGAAAATCCTAGGGTTTTGCGAAAACGCGGATAATTAGACATAGGCGAAAAATTTAGGTTAGGTTAGGTTAGAACAGTGACCATTAGCGCGCGAAGGCGAGCGAGCGAAGCGAGCGTGCCGCGGCAGCGGCCGCCAAGCGCCAGATACCCTTCTATTGTTGGTTAGGTTAGGTTAGGTCCTGACTTTGTCCAGTAAGATTTGATCATTTTTCGCCTATGTCTAATTATCCGCGTTTTCGCAAAACCCCTAGGATTTTCGCGAAAATTCGAAGTATCAAATTATCCTACAACATATACACCGATTCACCTCGAGCACAGCCAGTAAATATAATGGCCTCTACCACGTTTTTATGTAAGGGTTTCACACGCTACCTGGTTCCATTGCATAACTTGGGCGGATTGAGATTTCGTAGTAGCATTATTGGAGCACCCACTTTGAGGGTAAGTCTGTGAGACGGTAGACCAGGTGGGTTGAGTGCATTTAAGAACTCCACAGGATAGTGTACAGCATCATCCGTATGCACTACAGTGTCGACAGACTTGTATTGGTATTCTGCACCTTCGAACGACTTCAACAAAGTGTCATTAATCACGGAATCCTGATCGTTCTTAGGTGTCACAATCGCACATTCTCACAGCCACTCAGGATATATTCGTGCTATTAGGTCGTCGACGGTGGACACAACTGAGGCAAGATCTGATGGAATTATAATCTTGCCCTGTTTCCGAATATTCTCCGTTTCCTATTTTAAGGAGGAGATCGGAGAATTGTCCAGCACAAACATCACCCTTCAAGTGCACTCGCATGTTTTTCTTAAGGTGGAATTTTTTTATTAAGGGCTTAAGATTTGATGCTTTTATGCAAGCCGTACTATCATGCAGGGTGATTTGTAGTTTACACTACCGCAAGGACTGTCGCCACATACCTTTTAATGACGAATATCTGAATCTTAAATAGCTGAGTCTCACACCTGATGCCTAAGTACGATATGATTAGGATCTAATGACCGCTGTAATTAGGTCAACTGATTTCCACTGAATAAACGTTACTGTTAAAAATTGTTCTTGTAGTGGCTTATATTGCCAAAAATTATATTCTTATAGGAGCCGCATTATCGATAATAAGGGTGCGTTTGGGCACAAATTATAAAGACAATAACCTTAAACCTGCCTTATAGTTGCTTTATTGTCTACTTTTTTTTCTTATACGTGTTATATTATGACAAGGAACACGGAAGTTAAACTTATAATGGCAAGAAAAAAGCTCCTAAAAAGCCAACACACTTGAAAGAAACACAATGAAAGCATTAATACGGGCGATCACCCAATCAAAGGCTCTTAAAAAGCCGTAGGCCCTTATAACCATCTGTTTATGATTCTGCAATGAGTTTTTTTCTTAGTGATTATTACATTTTCGCAACAGTTTGGCGAATAAAGAGAAAGTTAAATGGTGGTTCGGGTAAATCAGGTAAATAAACTACATAAAATAATAATTTTATGTAGTTTATTTACCTGATTTATGTGCTCGTTTATAGTGAAAAGTGTATGGAAATTCAAATGCATGGTAAAATGTGGTACGCTGTGTGTGTTATTATCAACCCGCCCTTGAATTTAAGCTGTTTTTGTGGTACTAACGTTATTAATTATTTAGTCATGTTATAAATAGTGCTATTATGAGAGCAAAACGATTCGCACATCGTCTACAAGGAGTCTATGAGACTGAAGACTTTATAATGGCCACATTTGTTGCTTATGCTATCGCCATTTTACATACTGTTAGGGTTCCTTTCTCACGAACAAAATCCTGTACCTAGCTAGTCTTGTTCCCATACGTATAAAATTAATCTTTCACTATGGTTGGGTTGGCTGGAAGAGATCTCTTTATTTAATTTAAAATTAGTGCACAAAAGCAAGCTTATCCCTAGCTTGCTTTTGTGCACTAATTTTAAATTTAAAATATAATTATAATTGTAAACAATTTGCAAGATTATTTGCAATTTGGTTTCCGATACATTTTATAGCTTTAGTAGTTATACCGTCTACGCTACTACTGGGATTATTATCTAAGTTATCTATACTTAATTCGTTTGATTTCGCCTCTTGAACACGGGTGCAGTTCAGATAGATTAGGGCCTTCGCTATTCCTAGCTGTATGTATAGGTTTTGTATGAGTAGTGCTATGTTGGTTTGATTTTATTTTATGACTTAATATAGAACCGATTGTTGCAAAGTAACGTTTAAAACTATAACCAATTTCTGTTCCATTTGATATGACAGTGGTATTTACAATTAACTTGGGGGGAGCACGGTCACAGTTAATTTTATTTTTAGCAAGGGCATTTATTAATTTCCACATCTTCTTGGGATTTTCACAGTGTGTTTTGGTTTCGTTAGCGCTTACAGACTGTCGAAGTAAACGCTGCATTTCATGCAACCCAGTACATTTTAATCATTCCACTAAGTTAACTGTAATGTAACCAGTGAAAATCAGTTTTAGGGTTCAGTATCCAAATGGAAAAAACGGAACCCTTATAATTTCGCCATGTCCGGCCGTCAGTCGTTTGGATATGCTACACAGCCCTTTTATTCAGCGAATAGGTATTCGCACTATATCGATGGAAATTGTAAAGGAGGTGTACTCTGTGCACCGCTAAACAATAGTGCAGTGCAAATCCGAAACATCTGTTAGGGGTAGCTCTCCCGATACAACTACCCGAGGGATGAAAACTAAAATTCTATTCAAAAGGAGTGTTTGAATTTGTTCCATGTTCCTGTAGAGCTCAAATATTAGCCAACAACGTGGAGTTTGTTTGTGTTGTTCTGCAACGTACGTTATGCAACAGCACTTTCATTATTACTCGTTTAATGCACAGAGAGGCAAACTTTACTACTTTATTAAAAATCACAGTGTATGGTAATGCTTATAAGAGCGAAGCTTGCCTACAACAAGATGATAATACTATGTTTGGAAATAGGTAACCGTTTATTGACATGGAAATAACATCTTAAAATGCTACTAAAAAGCTCTGGCTAAACTGAAACGAAGAAAAAGAAAATTCTCGTCGTTTATTATAAAGAAATTGCTGTTTCATACAAAAGTACAATACCTACACGGTCAAAATGTATGGAATAGTAGATTTTTTTAAATAATCGACGAAAAGTTTCAACGCTTGTGGCTAGTATCCGCCTAGCCTATTCCCAAGTATGTAGGGGTCGGCTTCCAGTCTAACTGGATGCAGCTGAATACCAGTATTTAACATGGAGCCACTGTTAATCTGACCTTCGCAACCCAATTACTGGGTATCACGATACCCCTTGACTCGAAGACTTGGGCTTCTGACTTCCCGTAACTACTGTCAAATATCTATGAATGACAGCTAAGACCTAGGTCTTAGCTGTCATTCATAGATAAAAATTATTTTACTTGAAACATCTGTATGAAGAACCTTTTTTATCTACTTATTATTTTGTTACGTTTAATACTTACTAAGACTATTACCATTATTAGCTGGTTTTTAATAATACCTAATACTAAAATTATCTAAGACTTATTGTAGTTGTTAGTCTGTTCTACTTACAGACATTTTATTTTTATTTTGTTTTTTATACATGGATGGTTGCGGGGAATAAAGCCACAATCGCAAAATAATCATACTGATAACTTTATTCCCTGCAACCATCGATATTTGAATGTACGAAAAGTTTTATGACTGATTGATTAATGATTACGTTTCTACTTCTTAGAAGTAAGAAGATTCGTGTTTAATAGCTTGATAAGTTACTAGTTTTATTTAAAGAGACTGATTTTGTACTGTTTTCTTAAATACTATTGTGAAGCAGCTGGACCGGGAGCTCCTCCTGGAAGCCTCGATCGTGCAGGCCTGGGTGTCATCACCGGACAGGCCTGCTGACATCAACGTCGAGGCGGAGTGGTTCCGGGAGGCCATGTCCGAAATATGTGACGTGGCAATGCCCCGGGCCCAGCCCGGACGCGCTATGCGCCAGGTGTGCTGGTGGTCGCCAGAGTTGACGACTTTACGCAGTGCGTGCGTCGCTGCGCGACGCCGGTACACCAGGCACCGCAGGCTCCGTATTCGCCCTCCGGATATGGAAGCCATTCAGGCGGAGCTGTACGAGGGGTACAGAGCGGCGAAGACCGCCCTCCAAGCGGAGATCCTGCGGGCCAAGGGACTGGCCCGCGAGGAGTCGCTGGAGACTCTGAACAGGGACCCGTGGGGACGCCCCTACAAATTGGTGCGTGAGAAGCTCCGCCCATGGGCTCCCCCGCTGACGCAGAGTCTCCGGCCCCAGCTCGTGGAGGACGTGGTGAGCACTCTGTTCCCTTCTAGAGGGGACCATATCTCCCCGCCCATGGCTCCGCCTACTGCGGTGCTGAATGCGGACCACACCGCCGACGACGACGAGGATGCTCCGGAGGTGACCGAGGTAGAACTGCGAGTGACGGTACGTAGGCTGAGTGCTAAAAATACCGCCCCAGGACCCGATGGCTTACCTGGGAAAGCCTGGGTCCTGGCCTCGGAGGCTCTCGGGCCTCGACTAAGGGGGCTCCTAAGCGCATGCATGGAGAGGGGCCAGTTCCCACTTCGTTGGAAGACGGGGAAACTGGTCCTCATCAAGAAGCCGGGGCGCCCAGCGGACTCTCCGTCCGCTTACCGGCCCATCGTGCTGCTCGACGAGGTGGGCAAGCTCTTTGAGAGAGTCATTGCAGACCGCCTCGTCGGGCGGCTGGTGCGGGTGGGGCCGGATTTGGCGGAGAGCCAGTTTGGCTTCCGCAGGGGGCGCTCTACGGTGGACGCCATCATGCGCGTGCGGGCCCTCACGACGGGGGATGCTGTGGCCCGGGGTGGGGTCGTCTTAGCGGTGTCTTTAGACATCGCCAATGCCTTCAATACCCTGCCCTGGAGTTGCATCAGGGAGGCACTCCGGTATCACCGGATGCCGACCTACCTCTGTCGTGTGGTCGAGGCCTATTTGACGGACAGGGCCGTCATCTACCCCGGTCACCAGGGAGTATGGAACCGGCAAGAAATGTCGTGCGGTGTCCCACAGGGATCGGTCCTGGGGCCGCATCTGTGGGACATCGGATACGACTGGGTGCTGCGCGCCGACCTCCCTACCGGCGTCAGCGTGGTTTGTTACGCTGACGACACGCTGGTCCTGGCGCAGGGGAGGTCACACCAGGCGGCGGCCGAACTAGCGACACGCGGGGTTGCGACAATCGTCGAGAGGATCCGGCAATTGGGACTCGAGGTGGCCCTGCACAAGTCCGAGGCCATGTGTTTTCATGGTCCGCGGAACACGCCACCGTCGGGTTCCCAAATAACGGTAGGAGGGGTTCACATCGGCGTCGAGGCGACGATGAAGTACCTGGGACTTGTCCTCGACAGCCGGTGGAACTTCGTGGAGCATTTTCGACGTTTGGCTCCCAGACTGGAAAGGGCCGGGGCTGCCTTAAAGCGGCTCCTGCCCAATCTAGGGGGGCCAAACGCCTCCTGCCGGATGCTCTACGCGGGGGTCGTGCGGTCCATGGCCCTTTACGGGGCACCGGTGTGGGCGCGTTCCTTGAGACGGCGGCCAGCCCGCTGGTTGAACGCGCCCCAAAGGGTCATGGCCACCCGGCTGGTCCGGGAATACCGTACGGTCTCCGGTGAGGCGGCGAGCCTCCTTGCCGGATTACCGCCATGGGATCTGGAGGCAAAAGTCCTCGCGCACCTTTGGGAGTGGAGCGAGGAGGCGAAACGCCGGGGCGTAGCTCCGATGCCGCGAGAAATCACGGTACAGCGGACAGAGCTCCGGCGGGATCTCAGGGCGGCATGGAGAGTGCGATTGTCGCAACCCAGCGCTGGGCACGCCACAATTGCGGCGATAAGTCCCCTCTTTGAGGAGTGGCTAGAGAGGCGCCACGGCGTCCTCACCTTCCGCCTGACGCAGGTCCTCACCGGACACGGTTGTTTCGGGAGGTTCCTGTTCCGGATAAGGCGGGAGGAAACGCCCGGGTGTCACCATTGTGTGGATCGCCCGGAGGACACGGTGGAACATACGGTGGAGGTCTGCCCGGCTTGGGCGGAGCACCGCCGTGTCCTCGTGGAGGCGATTGGCGGTGGCGATCTCTCGCGTGCGGCCTTGGTCCAGGCCATGGTACGGAGCGAGAGGGCTTGGGAAGTCGTCACCTCCTTCTGCGAAGCAGTAATGTTCGCGAAGGAGGAGGCGGAACGTGTGAGGGAGAGGTAAAATTCGCGCCCTCACATTCCTCCTGTACAATGTGAAGAAGAGCGTGTTCATGGTGTTAGGGGTGACTGCAAACACCTCCTTCTGCGAAGCAGTAATGTTCGCGAAGGAGGAGGCGGAACGCGTGAGGGAGAGGCAAAATTTGCGCCCTCACGCCCCTAGCCGCCGCAGGAGACGCCCTGGGCGTCGGGAATCGCAGGCCGATTCCCGGCCACCGTAGGCGCGGGCTTGCGAACGGCGAGCAATGGGCAGCTCGCCGTTCGATAAGGACCAGGCCCGGGTCGACGGCGCGCTGTGTTCCACGCGCGCCTCAAAGAGATATCAGCACCAATGACGGGGTTTGCTAGGACTGATGCCTGCTAGGGTTCCGGAAAAGTCCAAGAGGGTTACCGTGGCCCCTGGCACAGGCAACTGAAGGAACACGGGTGGGTTTTAGTCAGTAAGAGTCTGACACGCCCTCCTGCTCTGCCCAGAGCGGGAGAAGTTATTTGATGATTTCCCACCAACAAAAAAAAAAAAGGCATCATTCACAGGTTATGTTCAAACAGCGATTTCTATTGTGAACCCACCAACTGTTTCGCGGGCTAACTGAGAGAGCATTGAGGTCAGTCCTTAAACCAACAAATACAAAATTAGCCTTCCTTCACACAATGCCAGATTTGAGAGCCACTCTTCCTCTGGATTTTGATATACGGTGGCATGATAGCCTATAAAAAATGATAACTTTAATAAAAATACGTGATTTTCAAATTAGTTGTTTTATTTTACAAAGTATGGATTAATGGTGTAAAATACAATACCGAATTATATTCTACATTTAATCATTTACATTTAATGTAAGCGCAGGAAAAGTCATATACGAGTATATTTTTTGATTTACTAGAGATGTAATCTTCACATTTATAAATATTAATTAATGATGACTAAGGGGTAGTCAATGGCGTCAACTAAATTATCCATGCGTATCCTGTCTTCAGTTTCATTAATGTGTATTGCTCTTATTTTTGTAACTTGTTCTTCCGTTGTTAAAAAACATTTATCGTGTTTTTGGGAAGATAAAATAAAAGATTCAAAATTCAGTACCAATATATATCCATTTTTGCTGTTGCACTGTTTTGCAAACGGATATTTTCATTTTATTTTTACTGTAAGTCTCAATCTCGACTTCACTTCTTTCGTGTAACCTTCGAGCTACTTGTGCTACAGGCTTATTTCCCTGTCTTAACATATGTTTGATAATTTGGAGTTTGATCTCAAAAGGGTAAGCAATAAAACTTTGTAAAGTGCCAAATTTTCGGACCTCATCAACGAGGTGTGATAAATTATGCACATTACTCGTAATATAATCCTTTCCATAATATTTTGCATAATGTTTTAATTAATTTAATGACGCCTGTTATTTATGATACTATTGCGGTAAGTTGGTTTTTACAAACGAGTAGACGAATGTAAGCCCGAGCTTTTATGTATCGGCAAACCATCGATATTTAAATTCAAGGTTATTTTCTTGGGCACTTCATAGTTTTGGAAAGTTTTTGGTAATTGTGTAAGTAATCCATTATGCCAATAATGTCCAGTACCAATTTCAGTAATGCATATTTCAACTTTATTTGTTTTGAGCAATGTACGTGCATTCAATGGCATTTTGTTTGGAATTACATGATGTAATATTTTTAATAAGTAATTTACAGCGATATCGGAAATGTTAAATTTCACTGCCCATTCTCTGATGTCACTACGAATATCAATATTCTTCAACTCTTCATTTAAAAATATGTCTTTATCACTATCACTATCGCTACAATTATATTCTTCCTCACTGGGTTCCTTTTCATTATCATATTCTATAAAATAATCCGCTGCGGAACCACTGGCTGATTCATCGGTATCGGCTTGGTCATTTGGTAGCATCATAGGAGTAGAGGTGGTGGGTGTAATGCTCCCAACTATGTTTTCGTAGCCTTTTTTTACTTTTCTTCTGTAACCACCGCTCCTTTTAAACTTCTTCCAGTATTTTGAATCCATTTTTTAAATGTAAATTCCCCTCCGTAATAAATTCACACAATCTGCTGTACTTTCAAAATGGCGAATCTAGTTATGTAAAACATTTTTCATCCCACCATCTCGGAAAGAGTATTTTTAATCTTCAATATCTGAGTGGAAAAGCCGTTTTTATTCTCTAGAGGATAAAGTAAATTGAATTTAGAACATCGTGTGCACTAAGTTTGTGAATTAAAAAAAACATTAAACCTATTTACTGCTACCTCTATGGTGCCGAATATATCATACAACTTTTTTTTAATTTGTTAAAAACTCAGACTCGGAACCTTCTTGGTGTTCTTTTTTCAATTTGCTTTGTACGCGGTTCTTTACGCGGCATTTTTTCACGTCATTGTTAAACCTTATATTAAAAACAAGAAACTTGAAAACAAGTGAAAAAACTAAAATGAGTGATTCTAGCGACGAGGAAGTTTGCTTGACGCCAACAGAATTGACTGAAACTGTTAATAATGCGCAAATGAGCTTTCTCCCTCAACAATCACGCGAGAAGTATTTAAAACAGTACGATATGTTCAACACGTGGCGACTAGCAAAAGGAGCCAAAACTTTCTCAGAAAACGTTTTGCTGGCATATTTTATAGAATTATCCGAGAACAAGAAAGCAAGCACTCTATGGAGTACGTATTCGATGCTAAAAGCAACAATAAAGATGAAAAAAGACAAACATATCGATACCTATCCTAAATTAGTGGCATTTTTAAAAAGAGCCTCATCTGGTCATCAACCAAAAAAATCGAAGGTTTTCACAGTATCTGATATTGAAAAGTTTCTTAACGAAGCACCCGATTCCGTATATTTGGCGGCAAAAGTAAGTCAGTTGCACATTCAGTATCTACTTAAGTATATTAATCTCAATTAAATAGTATACTTAGTAGATGTTGATAGGCATAATTATGCGTTCATATCAATTTTATTCATTTATCTACTACAATACTCTTTACGTTACAGGTTGTTCTTATTATTGGAATAAACGGAGCATGTCGAACTAATGAACTAACACAACTTAATGTCAAAAACATTGAGAAACATTCAGATGACTTACTATTAATTAATTTACCTAATACAAAGACAAAAGAGACCGCAACTTCGTCATTCGCAAGGAATACGTAACGATTGTTGAGAAATATCAAGCCTTACGCCCGCCTAACACTCCAATCAATCGATTTTTTCTACAGTATCACAATGGAAAGTGTGTTAGACAGCCTATGGGTACTAATAAAATTGGCAGTATCCCACGAGAAATAGCAACATTTCTTGAACTTCCAGAACCCCTGTTGTACACGGGTCATTGTTTCCGACGAACTTCAGCCACACTTTTGGCTGATTCCGGAGCTGATCTCCTGTCCCTTAAGCGCCACGGAGGCTGGAAGTCCAATGCAGTTGTAGAGGGATACATAGAGGATTCCATCCAAAATAAGTCTAAAATATGTGAAGGCATCGTAGGAGCCATTACACTGAAAGAGCCTCAATCGGATCCTTGGACTGGCCCTTCTACATCAAAAATAAGCCGTTATGAAACACCTAACCATCTCCCTCTCTCTCCAACATTCACGCCAAGGGAATCCGATGAATCGGTACAACTAAAGTATGACAGATAGTTTACCGAAAAACAGTACACAAGTGACTAACACCAATATTACAGTACCAAACAAAAATATTACACTCAATTTAAATAACTGTAGCAACGTTACTTTAAAATTTTCTTAATTATACCTTAGTATTATTTTGTTATAATTTAAAGATTATTCTGTAATACTTACCTGTCATAATGTAGTAATTAATACCTAAACTGAAATAAAAGTGTACCTATCTTGTGATTGTAAACGTTTTTTTTTTGCATTTAGTCATTTCCTCGCTGAGGTGGAATGAAAAGTTACGTGTTGCACTCGAGTGCAAAGATTTTTCACCTCGTGCTCTTTTGATTCCCTCGCTAACGCTCAGGATTCTAATTTTGAATCACTCGCTGCGCTCGTGATTCAATTTTAGAATCCTTCGCTTGCTCGGTCATCAAAATTGAACACGCGGTTAAAAAGCAACTTTGCACTCTTGTATAACAAATAACTATTAATGTTACCATGTAGACAATAATATATTTATAATCACTGTATAAGGGAATACGGATTGCTTTCATCCTTGTAAAGATCATAAACAATGTTAGAACTCGTTTGTTGGATAGACGTCTTATCAAATGCTCCTATAAGTTAAAAAGCGTCATAGTTACCTTGTGCATTACTTTTCTAAGAATAATTGACCATATTAAAAGCCTTTATATGACTTTGAATATTATATGGCTAAAAAGTAATGTAACAAGCCTCTATAAGAAGAACACATTTCGAACCTTTATTGTAGCCGTATTAATTGGATTTATTAACGTTTACCCAGCCAAATTATAAGAATAAAGGTAATATTAGCCAAATCTTCTAATAATGTGCCACTAAGGAACATTAACATAATAAATGCTCTTTTATAACAAGTATAAGAGTTTAGACCTTATAGACTTAATTTTATAAGCTTAGTTTGTTTGTTGGGGAATTATCATCGCAATGATATTGGGGGGTGTCCCCCGTAAGTGGCCTCCAACCTCCCCTTATAGCCACCCCGAACCTCACATCTGAATACTGGTCTGATTTGGTACCATTTCTGAATCTGATCGCTGTTAAAATAATACACACACATCGACAATATTGGAAAACAACATAGAATGAATATCTGGTAAATCTGAATACACATGCACTGAGAAATAACAAGTTCGCTAACCAATATACTGCTGGCTCCGACCATCAGGCCCAAAGTGACGCGGGCGCGCGCACGCTCCATCAGCGCGCGCGCTATCCCCTCTTTCTCCCACCTCACGCCACGTCTTAGCTAGTTATTGTCTGTACCTATCTATAGACTATATTACTTCGTATTCGCGACACTCCCGCCCAAGGGAAGAGGTAATTGAAAAATCTGATTTATCAAAATAACTGTTTAATCAAGATCATAATAGCAATACAACTATACCAAAAAAACTCTTTTTCATTAAAGCGGTTCTGCATTTTATGTCGCACAGTTTGTTTGTATATTGAGAACGCATTGGAGTTTTTTTAACATCAGAGAGTTTTTGAAACAGATCTAAATTGATTTTGACAAACAAAGCAGTTTCGTAAATGTACATAGCTGGAAATGTCAGTAATTTTAGTGATTTAAAGTGAGGTTCACAAGTTTCTGTAGTTTTTAAGCCACACATGGACCGAATACATCGTTTTTGCGCTTTAAAAACCGATTCTCTTTCAGAAGATTGCCCCCAAAAAATAATTCCAAACCTCAGAACAGATGCAACCAATCCGTGATACGCTAATAAAAGTGTTTGTGTGTTAACTTTTTTCGATAGCGGGAACAGGGCATATGCAGATTTATTTAGTTTTAGACAAATTTCTTCGTTGTGGGGTTTCCATGTTAGCTTACTATCGATTATTATACCTAAAAATTTGTTGACATCCCATTTAACTTTTTCTTTCCATAATTTTAAAGAATAGTTTTGCTGGAAGAACTACCGGAACTGCGAGACCACACGGATCATAAATTGAAGCAATGACCCTTAACACGTCTCTTTTTGACAGAACTGTGCCCGATTCTGTATTGAAATTGGATTTCAAATATTTATGTATGTTCCATATTAAAACGAGAACTTTAATGTGTTCACGGTCTTCTGTTCTAAACTTATCTGGTATGAAAGAAACTAGTTCTTTTGAATTCCATTCACGCAAGTTCATTGACAAGCTATCAAATGATTCTTTAGCAGCACAGTACAGTTTATTGGCATCTGAAATTGTCTGTGCGCCAGTTGCAATATTGTCTACATAAATGTCGTCAGCGAGTTGTTTCAGAAATATGTTGTTCGATTTATTTAAGTGATATCTGATCGTAGCATTCAGTAGAAATGGACTTAATATGACACCGAATGGTACTCGACAAAAACGTAAATGCACTACATCATCTGGGTGAACGCTACTGTTTACGTCTTTGAACCAAAGAAATCGTGTTACATCCCTATCTAAATCTTGTAGACCTAACTGTAGAAAAGCTTTCTCGACATCTGAAACTATTCCTATATGGTATTCTCTAAACTTAATTAGCAATCCTGTAAGATCCTCCAACATAAGTGGACCTCTATAATACATACGTACATAAAACATATACTTGCCTACATATAAATAATAAACATTAAACAAGAGCAAGGAAAATAGAATGTTTAAGGAGATAGGAAGTGTCTTTAACCAGAATTATAGGCATTCGTTTAAACATCGATTGTCTGCAGTTTTAGCAGAGGCGTCATAAACAATACGGAGCTTTTTGGGCTTGTCACGACCACGAACACAATGGTGAGGAAGATAGTGAACTGGATGATTCTGTACAATCTTTGGATGTGGTACAATCTCAATTATTTTAGTCTCTAACTGTTCCTGTATGACTTGGTCGTATGCCTTTAAATCTGAATTATCCAATCGTTTCATTAAACTATTGAGCCGACCCCAAGCTAAGCCTAAATTATTAGGAAGATTTGGGGGTAATTCAGTCCATGGCCATTGAACGTGGTATCTGTTGTTTTGGTACTGAACTGTTTCATTAAACTGCCTAATCGCTTCTTCATCGCGAGTGGTTTTTGGGGAATATGTTATGCCTATTGATTCAAGGTCCCATAACTGTTTAACATCATCTAGTTTTAGGGGAAGATCGGGTTCGTTTAATTTAGTATCAAAAGACCCATCTGATTGAAAGTAAGTCAATACTGTTAACTGATCGTAACTGTCAATGTTCTCACTAATTCGTCCAGACCATACCCAACCAAAATCTGAATTTACTAAGAACAAATTTTGAGTGACTGATATCTTTTCTTGTGACATGAATGAGTGATAATAATCATTTCCGATCAAAATATCTATTTTATTGCCACAAGACCCATCATCAGCCATTATTCGATCTTTAAATCCGATTTTGTCTACATCAAAAAAAAAATGGTGCTTTTATACTCTGAGTAATATGAGGTACTACATTTGCATGAATAAGACGAGTAAATCCGGTTCGAGTTGTAATAATAAACTGTACTATGGGACTTCTAATAAGATGTGGTGATTTGTTTCCAAATGTAAATATTGATAAATTAATTTGTTCAGTAACAGGTAGTTTAAATAAATTTATATTATGTTCCGTTATATAAGAGCGCTGGCTACCAAAATCGAGCAACACCCTACATTGTAGTTTTGTCCTAATATCTAAATTATATACATTTACTAGGGCTGTCTGCAACAGCGTAGTGCTGTATGCATTATTAGTATGTAAGGTATCAGTTGGAACGGACTTCACTGGCTGCTTAGTTGGACATAATGCTCGATTATGATTGCCGAACTTATTACAATGTCGACAATTCCGTTTAGCACGGCATTTGTCAGCCCTATGGCCTTCTCCGAAACAATTAAAACAACGGTTTCCTAATTGAGCCTTTCTTTCCTGTGAAGTTTTGTACACACTACACTCATCATTAAAATGATCCTGCTTACAAAATATACATTTAATTGATTTCTTTTTAAGTGGCTCTTCGGACCTGTTACCATCATATGGTCTTTTTCGAGGGGGTAGTTTATATATTTATTATACTTACTGTGTATTTTTATACCTAGAATTTTTCTTTCTGAAGTTTGATGTAAATCTACGCCTTTTATTATCATTAGTCTCTTCCGATCTTACATGTAATGATCCTATTGTTATATTATCAGAAGCCTGTTTGTCTTCGTTAGTTGTTGTATTTTTAATTTTAGTGCCTTTTGCAGTTGTCTTTAATCTATTTGATGTTTCCCTAGCCGATATGATATACTCTAAGAACTTTCTAATATTATCAATAGACTCATCTTCGTCATTTATCTTCATCCTTAATTCGTAAATGAGGTCCTCAGGGATTTTTTCTAAAATCATTACTCTAAGATGATTGTGATTTACATCTTCGCCTAGGGAACTTAATACTCTAAGATGTCTCTCAATTTCATTTAGAACTTGTCTACAATCTTTGACCTAATTAGATTCCACTGATTTAATTCTATAAAGTGCTACATAATGAGCATCAATAATTACGCTAGGTTTGCCATACCGTTCCTTTAATGTGTCGACAGCAATACGATAATTTTTGTCTGTTGTGTCCAAACCATCAATTGCCTGTTTCGCGTCACCCTCAAGAACCGATTGATGGTACAACAGTTTATCGACATCATTAATATTTCTCATATCAACGTTCGATGAAAACTGATCCCAAAATTGGTACCACTTTAGAACATCACCACCAAATTTGCCCAACTCCATTTTACGTAACTTACTAATTGTGTTAACATTGTTATTATTATTTGTAAAAAGAAGCGCGCGGTTTCGATTATTCTGCTTAATATTTATATCTATTTCTGTTATTAACTCCTCGACCTGAATCTGTGTGGACGTATACTGACTAATTTCCTCAACGTTGATTTCTTTTATCAATTTACAAAACTTGTGAATTTCCGAAACCAACATCCCATTTACTTATACCTTTTAGTTTAGCACCAATTAGTTCTAGTCCATTATAGTTTGGGTCTTCTTCTGATAATTCCGTTAGGGCACACCGAGCAGAGCTTATGTTTGATTGAAGGGATTCATAAATGATTTTTAAACGAGATCGGATAGTGTCTTCCATTATAAATAGAGTACCAGCTAAGTAATATCAAAGTCATAGACCGTTATCTCAGTAAATGAATATCCCGAGTATCTAAAACAATATGACTTTGTATGAGATTCGGAAATCTAATATATCTACCAACAAACTACACACATCAAACCAAAGAAGTAAATTAAATCCATAAAACACTAATATCAGTTAAAGTGAAAGATTACTAGGTAAACTAAATCTAAAAATTATAATGTACTAATAAACTTTTACTAATATCGTTGGTCACTGCGCAAAGAAAACAGAATAATTGTTAATTATACTTCATTCGTACATTATCTACCTATCGTGCAGAATTGACTAATAAATGTATGTAAATGTTAATTATAGTCGTGACTGAATACTGTCCAGCGCGTATAATATTATTTCTTGGTATCGACTTGACGCAGGGTAGGCTGGTACCTAAGTGCAGGTTGTGTAACCTGACATAGTAGGTAGGATAATTATACCATACCAATAGTATGTCTAAGAAAACAGTCATAAACTTCATTATAGTAACATGGAACTCTCAACACTCACAACTACTTAGAACATTAAGGGTTTGTTTTTTTTTGTTGATAATGTAGGTACCTACTGATTAAATTATCTATCAGATAATTTCATACAAATTCTGTTCTATTTTTGAATTTATTTGGTGAGTATAGCGCCTATTCGGGCACCGTGTGTAACTGACCTAATTCTTTTAAATGCAGGACACAATTTCGATCTACCCGCATTATTTTATTTTTAGGACTGAAATAACATTATTTTTAAACTTTAATAATGAGATCCCAGCATCTCCACCATGTCGCCACATACCTTTTAATGACGAATATCTGAATCTTAAATAGCTGAGTCTCACACCTGATGCCTAAGTACGATATGATTAGGATCTAATGACCGCTGTAATTAGGTCAACTGAATAAACGTTACTGAATTATCATCGCAATGATATTGGGGGGTGTCCCCCGAAAGTGGCCTCCAACCTCCCCTTATAGCCACCCCGAACCTCACATCTGAATACTGGTCTGATTTGGTACCATTTCTGAATCTGATCGCTGTTAAAATAATACACACACATCGACAATATTGGAAAACCACATAGAATGAATATCTGGTAAATCTGAATACACATGCACTGAGAAATAACCAGTTCGCTCACCAATATACTGCTGGCTCCGACCATCTGGCCCAAAGTGACGCGGGCGCGCGCACGCCACGCTCCATCTGCGCGCGCGCTATCCCCTCTTTCTCCCGCCTCACGCCACGTCTTAGCTAGTTATTGTCTGTACCTATCTATAGACTATATTACTTCGTATTCGCGACAAGGACCATGTATCATGTTGGCCTTCACAATATCGTAAAGGTCTTGCTCAGTGTCATGTATTTCTGCACAAATAACATTGTTGATTTGGTCTGGGTTGATACGCTGCTCTAGCCATTGCAAGATATGGATGTGAGGGAGTATATAAAGCAAACCATCCCCCCAAACAGATTGCATTTGGTTAGAAGAGCCATCATCTTTTTCACCTTTAGGTGGAATACCCTGGCAATAATGTCGTGGCGATCATGTGACTTTTGACCACGTAAAAGTACCAATATCTGTGATCTCTTTCCATAGGGGATTACATGTGTTCCTGATGTAGGTCAACCTTTCCGTCTCTATTTTAGGGTACATGTCATCCAAAAATTGACTCAGGGAGCGGAAATAAACCAGGTGATTATCTTTTCCTCGTATCTATCCTGTGAGAATTAAAAAAATATATATATATTACTCTTTGGATCCCTTAGTAAAGTTATTGTTCTCAGAATTACTATATAAGGTGTCTTTGGCGATGGCGAAAGTTGGGCTGAGCGATGATGAGTTAGTATGGGGTTTTAACCGCCTAGGGGATGATTTTACAAAAACACCAAAGGCTTTTAATACCAATATTATGGGTTAGCTTTAAAATTTACGGGTTTCCTATACAAATTTTTCATCCCCTATTTTACCCTCTTCTGGGACCATTTTTCAAAAACGCTGATAAGTACATATAATTATTAATTACCAACCAAAAGGCTAAATACAAATTGTCATGGTTTGAACTACAAAACTAACGCTTTTTTCATGTAAATTTGTACTTTCATCCCCTATTTTACGCCCTCATGGGCTGATTTCCAAAAAACACTAAAACACGTGGTTTTTAATTTTTAACCAGAATGATAAACACCAAATTTTCATGGTTCATAAACTACAAAATAGTAGATTATTAACCAAGGGGATAAAGCAGTGTCTTCTGTCGCGGGTGACGATTTAAATCGCGAGCGTAATGAAGGAGTCGAGGTTTACTCCCGAGCGTAGCGAGGGTGTTAAAAACTTAAATCACGTGCGAAGCGAGGGATTTATGACGAGTCCTGAGTGTAGCGAGGGATTTAAGTTCACCCAAGACTAAGACAGCTTTATCACCGAGGAAAATACTCTACTGTTCGTACCATTTGCGAAAAAATTAACACAATAATAATATGAGATAAGCATTTATTAAAAATAATGACAATTAAACGTATTTTTAGAACATTAACTTATTTATAAAAATAAATTAAAATAAACTTAACGTTTATGTATTTAAAGAAAACTAAAACGCGGCAAAGGCTGAAAGAGGGTAATTATTGTGATGTCTTGGGGCATTCCATTTTTTTTTACAGTCGCCCGTTATTTTTAAAAGAAGTGTTGAAAAATAAAATCCTGGCATTACTAACTACAAACATTATTTATATTTTAGGGCTGGCAGCCCTGTGGCAAATGTCAACAATGTCAACAATGTCAATGTCATTGTCACTTGTCAGTGAGGAGCAGCTCGGTCCAAACCGTTAGACGGCTTACCGACATCGTCGTATTCCGTTGTTCTTGTTAGTAATTTCGTTGTGCTTTGTAATTCCTAGATTGAGTGGGTAAGGGCTAATAATAGGGCTACTAGCAGCTGGGATTGCGATGCACAGGAGCTGGCAAGTCGTATCATCTTCTACCACAGTGAACCGTACGTCTACACTTTACTTTTCGTACGGTTCACTAAAACTAATGAAAAACTAAACTAAGTAAAAACTAATGAAGAGGTGTACCTCTTCATTAGTTTTTACTTCTTTTTTTTTTACTTATGAGAAATTATCATACAAATAGGCAGCTATATACATAATTGTATTTAATTAAGTACATTAATACATTTTTTGATGTATTTCTCTACATACCTAAATACATATAAAAACTCTCAGTATGTAAAAGTACGCTGTGATAAAGACTCCGCCCCGCGAACTTTACCAGTGCAGTGCAGTGTAGGCGTGTGTAACTCTTTACGGAACCGACTCACTGATCCGGATCATTGAAGTGATACAAAAGATTGGTTCAGTAACAACGTTTCAAACGCATCATTTGGATCTGAAACATTACTTTGCTCTGGCTCATTCTGCGCGACGCGACGCGTCGCTCGCGAGGCGACTGAGCAGTGAGCGAGCGAGAGAGGGAGACAGACACACTGAGTTTTTTGACAATCTATACAATTCAGAAAGAGATACCAAATGAGATGTGTATCACTCATACAATCACATATTTTCGTTTATTCGTTGTCGTAATCCATGCACGTAAAAATGACCACTAAGGCGCTTACGTATCAAATACTATACGGTCGTTTTTTGCATATAATGTTTGCACTAACTAGTTATCGTTTTACTACAGACTTTTTTACGTTGATTTTGTCAATTTACGAAAACATAATTTAGTTTATAATTTGTTTGCGTAGTATACTTCGCCATAAATTAACGATTAGCCGCCAGTCCTAAGCCTGGATAAAGTATGAAGGAAGATCGATTATTTTATTTAAATCTAACATAATACAATAAATGAGTACACATAAAACTTTCAGCATTGTTGCCACATAACATTTCTCTGACTCAGTAGTAAACGGCCGCGACGCAACGTAATGTATACCCAACCCAACATTATGTCATTTATATCCTTTGAGCCGATGATCCAAATGAGCCAAATGAGACATATCAGTGATTCGGATCATTTCAGTGATCGAGATGCAAATGATCCAATCGCAAAAAAGATACATTTTGCCCACCTCTAGTGCAGTGGAGGTGTTTTTTTTTATTTCAACGTAATCAACGTCATTCTGACATTTACAGATTTTTGACTTCCTATCGACACGTTTTGATATTGCGTTGTCATGATATTCAATATTTTTTGTCATGATATTCAATATTTTTTGTCTCAATTTCTGGGAGCTGCCGCTAAAATTATATAATAAAAAGCCAAAGTATTTAAAAAACCAAAACTTTAGCCACATTAAAATAATTATATTGCATAGAAATGAATAAATAAAGGCTATGTGCGTTTTGTTTGTACTGAAACATTTTTCACTTTTTCACAAAAACGCGCGCCTGAAAAAATCATATTTAACTATAATCGAGTAGCTTAATAAATAAGCTTTCTAAAAAGGTATATCACATTAGCGTTTAAAAACCTTCGGAATATTGTACCAATTTTGTCCTCTCCTTTACTAAAATGACACTAAATTTTAGTTTGACAGCACTAAGATGGCACTGAAATTACATATAATTTAGTGAAAATGGCAATTTTGCTATTCTGAATTTTACGTTTTTTACCTAAAATTTTGATTGTCTAACTAAATCTGCTTATTTTTAATCGCTATTAAGAAGGTGTGGAATAAAATTAGTTGTCATGAACTAAAATTCACACCAACACCTCGACTTCAGATGCAAAAACATTAAAACAGTACCTACTGTGTATTTTTTTCTTTTCTTTTGCTTATATCTCGAAAACGGTGTGTCCTATCGCAAAAAATATGAAAATTTCGACCCCCTTTAAAAAACTCCCTCAACCTCTAAAACCCAACGTGTTGGTAATAATTTTTCATATTTTCCATACAAAAAGTGAAAAATTCCATACAATACATCATGTCGAGGCTGCAAAAAATGGGCGACTCAGGCTCTAAAAAAAAAATCACGTGGTACGGCAAAAAAGTACCACGTGGAGTCGCAATTGCCAAATTTGATTTTAGGGGTGTCAAAATTATTTTTAACTTTAGAGATTTTATTTTGCAGAATAGCGTTAAGATTCTCATAGCCAACAGTAAGGAATTTTAGTGATAGTTTAGTTCGGTGTACAACAGAATCGGCACCAATATGTGCTTATATCACTAACAGGCATTTGTGTAACATTAGCAGATAAAAGGTACCTAATCTGCCAAGACGAGCTGTGCTTCCATGATATCATCCTGGATGCGAAAGCTAGATCACATAAGTAGTGTTGAGATGACATGCAATGAGCATCTCGTGCTAAGCATTTGCACATGTGTACTAGCTAGCAACACAGAATTAACGTTGCTATGAATACCTCATACTGACTAATAATAATTCAGTTAGCGGGGTAGAATCCCCCACTCACTGGGTGAGTATCATGCTTTTGCAAGTTATAACACGCAGACAATGTGCAAAATTAGTAAGGCCGTCTTGCGGCCTTCACGCTCGACAGCTCAAACACTTTTCAGACTCGCGGAGGTTGTATGCTACAACCATGTCCTGGTTACAGCTTTCACTGTAGGCACGGGCGACTTTAAGGCGATTTTTGACTCTCGGTTTTGGGCCGAGCATTGAGAATTCAAAAGAGAGCACCCCAGTGCAAAAAAATACACTGTTGGATTTTCAACTCTCGGCGCTTAGAAGTGCGTCGCCCGTGGTTACGGGGGCTACTGTACGAGTCATGCATCGTACATGGCACGCGCACATTGCACATATCAGCACTTTTCCGTCGGCTTGCACAAATTATAGTGTAACGCGACAGTACACATTCAGAGTTCATAGTCAGCTGTACTCATTCATACAATATTCACTAGCATTAGTTACGTGGTAGTTAAGTATATTCAATAAACCATCATCCTTGGCTATCCGTGACTTATCATTCAAGCTAACATCCAAGGTGTGTGCAACCCATTCAGCAGCGCATACAGCTACTGTTCGACAGCATGAGTAAAAATACATATTGATTTTTATTCAAACACATGTGTTAAAGCTACAAAGACAAGAAAGGTTCACGGTGTACGTCAAGTGCCATCCATACCATATCCATCCATACGAAGAGATTTGAGAAGTTTCAAAACATTTTCCTAACATGAAGTTAACGACGCTTAATTTGTAATGTAGGTAATTTAAAAAAAAATTGCTTTTCGAAGGATTCAATCGTTTATAAGGTATCAGAAAAGTATTAAAATTTCAAGTCCAAAGCGGGAAAAACACTCACAATTAGCAGTTTATTAAACTTTACAAATTCGATATCTCCAAACCAACCCATTTTGGACCCAAAATTATCAGGGTCCGAAATGGGTTGTTGACATGAAATCCTACTAAACACCCGGGATAAACAGCGGAGTGGCAAGCTGAACCGGTGAACTATGTTCTTAGTGCTTATACGTTTAACTGAAGCCACAAAAAACACAGCACTTGCAGCGCTGAAAAAAATCAGATGCACCTTAGCTTCCACTGAAATTCAGAGCTGCTTTCAGCGCAGCAGCTGTATTCTGTGTAGGCTGACTTTGACGCCCGCATGGATGACGGGAATCATCCCACGGGAACGTGCTATCGGGATAAAAAGTATCCTATCTCCGATAGGACATAGGATACTTTGTATGTATCGTATATCATGCCCTGTCCGTATACTTATCATCCAAATCTATTCAGCCGTTAAAGCGTGAAAAGGTAACAGACAAACAAATAATAAAGGGCAATAATCTTTTTCGACATATACTATATTTTAAATTATAACTTGGGAACATTAAATGCATGTCGTCATCCCGGGAGACGACAAGTGGCGCTTTGCAAAATAAGAGGGATCATGACCAGATATTCATCCCGTAGTATTCTCTATACTGGAACAGCAGTAGTAGTCTCGACTTGACCAGTGGGTGCTGTTATAAGCAACTAAATAATTCATGCATGTTGATACTGACGGTTATTCCGTTTATCCACCCTAAGCCTATAACTTCCGTTTTTCCAACTAGGTCTAGGGTGGATTCTTGTACATACGTTTCCGCGTATCCACCTTAGGGTGGATAAATGGAATAACCGGATACTGAGATATCTAGATCCTTGATACGCTTTTAGGGGATGAGTTATCGTTATTGTTTTTAAACAGTGAAGCAGTTTATGAGGATACGATCAGAGCTGGGCGACGACATTGCATTCGCATGGGTACTCAAATTGATTGATGATGACCGTTTTTTACAAATGATTGATGACAGTTTTCTACAAATACGTAATGTGGCTTCCGAGGTTCATTCATCTGACAGTTTATAAATAAAAAGACTATCACTGAAATTATTTAAAGAATTTACAGACAGATTCTTCCAAGGGTCGCTGAGCCCATGTCACTTGTCTTTATTCACCCAGTAGGAATTGCTAAGCATTTGAAGCACGCGTATCACGCTGATTGATATACGCTGATCAGTCTAAAGCTAAAGGTATGGGCTTTCTTCAATAAACATTTGCAACCAGAATGCACGTTCGTTTATTCATTTCCAGAAACAAAAAACAATCACATTTTGTAAAAGCTGTTATAAAGTTCCAAACAATGTCTTTGGCGACAGTGGTACAAACATTCGAAGGGACAGTAGAAAAAAACGGGTTATAAAGTTGCCAAAAATTTGTTTTAAATTTTTGTGCGAAATTAAAGGTTTACAAAAATGTTTAATGGTAAGTATACAATGGGGAACAATGCAAGTGCGGTTACTGTGGCGCCGTCAGGCGTCGAGTGCTTGCGAGATGCCTCGAGGCCGAGTGTGGGCACCGGCTCACTCCCAGGCATGCTTAATGCTTATACATATTATCATTTATCATTTACAATCAAGGATTACAAATAACAAACGTTTGTTCATACAACTGAGTTTAACCTACTTGTATACTTATTTATTTAATGACTACACTTTTTAAATTGTAAAATTATTACTTCATAAATGTAATTAAAGGAATATTCTGAACTATTTTCTATACGTACATGAAATCATTGATCGAAACAATTTTTGATTCCTAATCTATTTATGAATGACATCATCCACGTCTCATAAAATAACATTTAAGAGCTAAATAGGGAAATCATTTAACGTAAAATTAAATAACAAAAATATATGTACAATTTAGCAATAAATAATTACGAAATAATAATAGTAAATAATGGAATCTAATAAAGACGAAGATTATTTTTTATAATTATAATTTTATGTAATAATCGTTCTGAACGTTTACTGGAATGGAACATAATAGACAAAAATATGTTTAATGAACTCTGTTGAAGGTCTGTTAATAACACGCCATTGAGAATTAATTACACATACGATGTATTATAATTATTACTATTTCTTATTAATTGAGATCTAACATTGAATAGACACAGAATAGATGTGCTGATTAAGCATTATATTTGCTTTACACTGCGAATATACGAAGAATGAACCACGAAATGACTGTCCTAAATGACACACTTGCTAGACATCCATATTGATTGAAACTTCAGAAAAATACCAATAGACAACAAGATTTTAAAAACTCCCATACCGCTCGGATAGTGGTGAGAAGATATCTGATACTAGCAAAAACACGGCTATTACTATGATTACTCGAAGAGTTGAATACAGGAAACTATTACGAATAACTAAAACGCCCTCATATTTTAGGAGCTCTTTAAACAAAGAAAGGAAATTATTTTTTTTTACGTTTTCGAAGATGTAATTAAACCACCTCAACAGATCAAAATCTTCAGCGAGAACATTTAGCGCCAAAATATAGTCAACGACCAAAAGAACTGAATATCTAACGTTAACACTTTAAATGCAATACATTTTACTTGCAATAATCGCTAATACTAAGTATATTATCGTAATACATAATTTAACATACACACTAGCATTAGAAATCATTTGCTTCACAATAATCACAACAATACAATTGTGATACGGAAAAATTACTAACGTATCGACTGTCCTTTAATAATTATTAATAATAACAAGTCTACATTCCAAGTATTCGGACTTGTGCCGGTATTTTGATTCCACACAACTTCTCACCCGTCGTCATTACAATATCTACTATTGCAGCTTCCTCGTTACATTACTTGCTGTCGCAGTAAGCATACGAAGCAGTACTCTTAACCTAAGCTCGGTTCATGACGGTGCCTTTACTAATGCAATCTCTTAGTTTTGAGCGTTTAAAACATCTGAGCAGTAAGTTGGCGCTTTCGCCATCAACATATGCTTACTGCTACATTGCTTAGTTTCGGCTATCAGAAAATCTTTAAGATTCCTAACCAAATATGGCAAATCAGAATACTACAAATTAAACTTTTTCGAAGGCCTGGTACACAAGGAACACAAGAAATAGGGCCTCGTGCGACCATTAGAACATAGGTCGAAAGAAGCTTTTAATTTTTACATAAATATTATATAAAATTAAGTCAATTTACAAGGGGTCAATATTATCTAACTATGTATAATAAAAAAACCGTGTGGGGTCGGGGGACCCCCGGCAGGAACGAAGTTGAAAATGAAAATCGAAAACCATGAAAACGACACCCATGATGAAAAATATGCAAAAATTTACGCAGCTGCCATCTTGGATTTTCATTTTGACTTCACTACTGGCTTCAGCACCCTCGAAAACCATTAAAATTATCTCTCTCTCTCTCTGTCTCTTTCTATTATAAATATAATAAAAACTCGCATATTCTACAATTTTACTGCTACCGCAAGCTGCGCTAAAGAACTTCGTTCCAATAAAAGTATATTCATAGTCATATCCATATTCAAATAAATTTCGTCAAGAGTCATCACGCGGCTAACGCGGGAAGCTCCATGTGTGCACTACGAGTTACACTGCAGTCTACGCAGATCGTGTAGGTGGCGCTATTGTGCAACGTTGTCGTTCAGACTAGTAACGCCCGGTGTCACCGGTAGATTGTGCAACGTGTACGTCACAAACAAAACAAAAGTTTGTAAACTAAGTTTAAAACTTCCGCGAACTCGTAATTTGTCAAAAATATAATGTCAACTTATAAAATAATACGCCAGGCCTTAGGAAGACTATTCTACACACTCCGTAAGGTAGTTTTGTAGAATCAAAACACTTGCACTTGCCCGCCACCGACGGCGTCGACGTCGTGCATCGGCGGTACGGTCTGCACGACCGCTGGCAGCAATCATAATGGTATCATGTCAAATTAGAGTCAGTTACGTGTGAGGATAAGGGACAAATGTAAAACAATCAATGTTCAGACTTACATCAGTCTAGTTGCGGCTTTCGATCGTCATATCAAGTCGCAACCACTTACTAATAATTCGCGATTGCAGTCTTTAGATCTTCCGTTCCGTTAATAGATAAACACGAATGGAGATAAACGAAAAGTCGAAGTAGGGTTCACTGACTCGATCGTATTGGTTTAGCGATGGGACCGGGCGGAGGCAGCGGTCACCTTGGGGCGTGCTCCGGTGGGCTTGCGGTAGCACGAGGAGGTCGGCGGCTTGTGTCTCGCCGACCGCCTGGCTCTCGCGGCCTACATGTTGTAGGCTATGTAAATGGCGTCAATCTGGTCGGACAGGAAACCGTCCCGCAGGTGCATGCGCTGCTTTTCTCCACGCGAGTTGATGGGCACGACGCCGGGGTCCACCACCACCACCACGCCCACGATGAGGTGGTGCTCCTCCAGCACAGTGTTCGTCACCAGCGGCACGAGGTTCAGCGCCTCGCTGTCGTTGCCGTCAAGCTCCACCACCACCACCAGCAGGTTGGTCCACGTGAACACGGCGCTGGAAACATGCGATACAATATGTTAGTATGGGACAAATAACATGTACGTATTGGGACCTTGAAAATAATGATTAGCTCTTGGAATGCAAAACTATCAGTGAGTTAATTATTAACCAAAAAGTTTACCATTCAGCGATCTTCTTGTGGCACCTCATCACGGAGTTCTCAATATCGATAGGGTGGTAGCGCATGCCACGCAGCATGATGGTCTCATCGAGTGCGCCCACCACGAACACGGCGTCGTGCGTGTCGTGCGTGTCCGCATTCAGGTTGAGGCTGCCGAACGCAGACGCCAGTGAATCTGTGTCGCTACAGTCGCGCGTGGTCATCGACGTGTCATCTGACACGTGGCTCGTCGTAGTAACCTCAGTTCGCCGCAAGAAGCCCAAGTATCCAGTGCGAGCATACACTTCCCCAGTATTCCCAGTCACAAGCTGAGCGCTGAAGTGATCAGCATAATCACTCTCATCACCATATATGGTGAAGTATCCGCTTGCATTATGGGGTGACTGCACCCATATCTCGCCCAAATGGGAGTCGCCACACTGTCCCTTTGTTTCGGGATTAGCCGTGATCACTTTTACCCCGGGCAGCAATTTGCCGGACTCCATGAGGCAGAGTGAATGGGGACTTCCTCGCTCCACGAGGGATACGCGGTCGTTCCTCAGAGCACGCAGGTCCACGTACACAGTGGACGGCTCCGGACTGGACGCTCCCTGCAGGCAGATAGCAATGTTCACGCGGCATCCGAACGACGTGGACACGGCGCGCGGACTGAGCCCGAGCGCCGAGAACAGTTTGGAGAATGAGTTCGTCAAGTTGATACGAGGACGCTCTTCGGCGACGACCACGCACGTCCTTACGCATGCCAGGCTAATGCCCTTAGCTTTGAGCTGATTGACTGAGCTACCCAATCCTTTGGTACATAGCTCCATGACTCCGTACGAGCAGAATGTGTCTCGCACTTTGTATTGGGAGACGGCACTCAGCCACAGGCCTGGGTTGATCTCGACCTCGGAAGGTGGGATAAGGATGGAGTGATGTCCCGAGTAGATGCTGCTGAGGCACCAGAGCGCGAAGCCGAGGCCGCAGTAGGGATCGAGGCAGAGCGCAATGTGGCGCGAGGGATACAGCTCGCACGCGATCTTCATGGAGCGGCACAGCGACGTGACGGCCGCGTGCGACATCTTGATGCCGGCCAGCATACCGGTCGTTGACACGCTGAAGTCTAGGTACGCGAGCATCTCGGCGGTGGGCGCGCGGTATAGGATGGGCAGCTTCTTCTTGGGCATGTCGTCGGTATCGAGCGTCAGCGGCCACGCCTTGCTGTCGAGGACGTTGCTGGCTTCCTTGGAGCGCAGTAGCTTTATCACAGATTGGTTGGAGAGCACCAGCGTGGCCTTGCTGACGTCGACGATCATGCGCACGGTGGGGAGCGTGGTGTGCAGGTTCTGCGGGTGCGGCGGGCGGATGGTGACAGGGACCGCGCCGACGTACAGACATCCGTAGAAGGCGCAAATGAGATCAAGTCCCGGCGGGAATATGAGAGCGACGTGATCGCCCGTGTTGACGCGACCCTTCTCCAACAGTAGGTTGCCAATCCTCTCGGCCTTCTTGTGCAGTTCGGCGCAGGTCAGGACCTTGGACACTGCGCCCTTCGAATTGAGCAACGTGAATATCACATGGTCCGAGGTACTCATTGCGCGCCAGCGCAATATTTGAGATATGAACTGGTACTGGAATGTGAGAAAAAGTACGATTTAACAATCAATGTTGTTAGTGTAAATCATATTATGATGCATTGAAAACAAGAATATGCATTCTGTACCTTCCTTGCGGCATCCGAGTCGTCGGTGTAGCCCATGTCACGGCCCTGAGCAGACGCGAGCCGGTTGCCCTGCACTAAGTTGCCCACTATCACAGAAGCAGGGCCCACATCTAAACATATCACAACTCAGTTAATGAAATAAAAGCTCAACGTTTTACTGTCGAAACTCGCAAAAAATAATCGCTCGGAAACATTAAATGCACAACAAAAGTTTATAAAATATTTTACTTATAGCAAATTAAATACAACACAAAAATTAGCTGAGGCAGCAGACACAGCTGAAAACATTTCTGCTTTACTCTTCATAAAAGGAATCGCTTGAGGCAGATAGTCGCTTCATCAACAGTCAATATTTTACTATGTTTCGGATTTGAACTAATTTCGTCAATTCTTGGAAATAATCAGCGAGGCGTGTACAGTGTACGTGTACATCGTGTGCATAGCTGTAGTCCGAAAATAGTTGACATAAAGGAGGTCAACTAAAGCCCCAAAATCTTGCCCAAACATTTACTTCGAGGTGCACCAAATTGTAGAAAAAAATTAGAGGAATTCGAAAAAAAAGATAATTTTATCCTTAAATAATATAAAACACAAACACATAGGTAGTAAATTATTTAAAGATTGTCCTGACTGACCCGTAACACAATTAAAACATGTGGCAACTTTGCATGGACAATTGCGTTTAATCAGTTACATAAAATGATTATTGAGACATCATTCTTAGACCAGAGCAGGTAACCAGTGAAAGTCTACGCACAGCATCTATCGCCTCTGCAACATCGCAGCTTACGATGACAGCCCTGAGACCAGCAGCGCACAGCCACAGTATAATACAAAAATATAATTAGCAACTACATCGTTCCTGAAGTATATTTGTAAACCTTTCGAATAACGCTTTATTTCTTTCCTCAAATTACTGTAAATAGACAAAAGAAAACCGCAAATGCATAATATAATAGAACGCGAGTCTCAACATCTAAAGCCGGCTTACCAGAATGAATCTCCCTTGGCTTGGGCAGATTGGTGACACAAGTATGGGGGCACATGAGCACGTTGGCTGGGTGCAGGGTTCCTTCGAGGAAGCGACGCTTGCATTCGCTCAGGTGGATGCCACCCAGCGGAGTCTTGGGCAGGTAGTTCGGCTGGACCAGAGCCAGGCAATAGATACCGACCTGGTGGATTGAGTCCACCGCTTGAAGCACGCGGGACATCCATTGGAATGACTGAAAGACGTAAAGATGGTGTTAGACTTTTCTGACACGAAAAGATGCTACTTAAATTATATTTAGTTCAAAAAACACTTTTACACGTCAAAAATGAATTATGTTTAGAACCAGATGAGTTCGGTAATTCGGTCTTTCCTATCCGATTTCTCTGAGAAGAAAGACCGAAACAAACTTAGAACATACCTACATTTTTATTAAGTATAAAGAATCTATACCAAAACTATTCAAATATATTGTAACGAACCTTAGAAGCATAAACTTATTTTACTTTTATTTTCTCTCTGCATTTTTTTTATTTGTAAGTTTTCAGTGTCCAAGTGTTTATTTTTAATTTCTCCTACACATCTCTTAATAGAAGTACATCTTTAGACTACATTATGTTGTTTTCAACAAAATAACTTAAACACTATCCAATACTTAGACAGAACTAAACTTTTATAAAGCCAGTATGATAATCCAAACTTATAACGGCAACTTTCGTTCACATTCGGAAGTTATTATTGCCATCTCTGTCCATCCTGTTACGATGAATGAGACAACTATTCAGCCAGTCTGCGATTCGATTGCGCATTTGCGCCAGTCGCGATCTAGACTTGGAGCAGACTGCACGCGCCGCTCTACCAAAGTTGAAAGAATCGTCAGAATTACGTCGCTTACAACGTAATATTAGAAAATCAAGTAAAAGATATTCGATTTTGAATGCAAATAATACTTTCGAGTTAAAAACTATTTGTTTTATAGATACTAAATGATTAAATGCTCACAATTTATGTACAATTTATTCATTGAAAAAGAATGCTTTGCAACTTGGCAAAGAGATAGAAAAAATAAAATATTTTTTATTGTTCTATAAGTTTAGTATGGCGAGACAACATCCTGATTCGGATTATCCTATTCGTTATTACGATTGTAAGAAATATAGACATCCAGAACTGTATTATTTAAATTGTATCTATGTATGTAGGACTCAGAAATTGAAATTATTTTATGTACTTAATAATTTTATCAGTATGTTAAACATATACATATTTTATACATAGCACTTCGCCCGTGACTTCATCCGCGTAGATTTCGTATTTTCTCCTACAAAAGGGAACACCCCCTCCACCTTGTTTTTCGATAATGTTTAATTATCTTCATAATTAAAAGTATTCGGGTCAATTTTCAAGTTGTTTGATGGAAAATTATTTTTCATATAAACTGTTTTGAGACTGTTTTGAACTGTTGTGAGTTTATAAAAATCGTTCGTGATGTTTCTATTATTTGACCTATAGGTTATTTGTATAAATTTTTGAGTTAATCTAGCTACGCAATAAAATTTCTTCTCTAACATTTACAACCCCTTTTCACTCCGCTATGGGTAGATTTACGACATACATTGACATACGTTATTCCTTATACATAGTTACCGAGTAAAGTTAATCGGACCACGCGTTAAAATTATTCCATACAAACTTTAACACCCCCTAATTGCCCTTTAGGGGTTAGTTTAAAGAAACAAAAAATTACTAAGTATTATTTACTTAGATATTATGTATTCGTGCTAAGTTTCAAACTCAAGGAATAAGATTTTTTATACAAACAAAAACCCCTTCTTAGTGCTCCCCTACATTATAAAATCAAGCCGTGTGCCAAATTTCACATCCCTAGTCCCAGTAGTTTCGGCTGTGAGTTGATATATCAGTCTTCGCGTTGTGTGTATGTATTATTAAGTATTTCACTTGCAGCGTTTCTGATTCGTCTAGACTGAAGACACGAGAACTTCTTGAGATATGGAAGGTTTGGATAAGCCAACACTTTGCTATGCCGGTTGTGGCAGCGTCACACATTTTGTATGCTTTTAACCAGAAAGGGACGTTATCATTGAGTGCGATGTTTCGAAAATACCAACGACTGATACTGAACAGAATACTTATCGTCACCACTCGTTGCGTTTATGAGCACCCCGATAGTGCCCGCCGAGTTATATTGATTTAGCCTTATTTCTGTGATACTACTAGATCAACGGCACTGTCTATAACGACACTAAGAACTGCTAAGAAGATCATTTGATTACGTGATTGACCACAATGATGGAGTTTGGGTCTCTAATATTTGCATCCCTTTTGCTAGTCTAAATCAAACTCGGTCGTCACTTTATTTGACCAAGTTTGCCTCCAAAATCTTGAATTCATTGAGTGCTGCGATTAATATTGCAAGTCATTCCACTTGATTCAAAATAGAGGGATGATGAAAATGCAGATTAATTTTCACGAAGGTCGAGATTGTCGATGATTTATGCAATGAACTAATAATGAATCGTTTTATCATGAATTTTCCACGCTCATTTTCCATTGAGTGTGAAAAGGTAAACAGACAATTTTAGAATAGAAAATTTTAAATAACATAAGCGGTATATTTATCTTTTATGAGTAGAATTTTTATATTATTTTATTGCGGTTTCATTACACTGTATGAATGTGAAAATATGGGCAAGAGTTTTGGAGAAATGTTGGTGTATGTATGAGTTAGTTAGTAGTGCAGTTGATATTTACATTCAGCAAATATTGGGTGTTGCGAGCACTGTAAACGTAGTCCGTGATTGGATCTCCCCGTCCGGAGGCCAAATATCCGCTTGGGTTTAGGCTATTTGACCGAACTCCAGTATTTGTGATCATTGGACCTATTGCTAGGCTTGGTATCGGTATCGTACTAGAATTACAGGTGTCGGGCGAACGCATCTCAGCTTCCATCAATCGGATTTGTACGTATGTTCCTGATGTTCAATCACGACTAAATCTGTACCTACCGCTATCTATATTAATATTAAAGAGAGAAAGCGAAATTTGTGAGTTTGTACATATGTGGAGGGTCCTGTTCGGAACCGCAGCTCCTATTTGAAAAATTATTTTACCATTTTAAAGGTACAATATTCCAGACAGACATAGGCTATATAATAACTAAATATGTTCTTAATAATTAAAACTAATGGAATACTATCTTGAATATTTATGCATGCCTAGTACTTTTTGTTAGGTTACTGCTCAGAACTTGTGCACATCGTGTCGCGAACAGAATACCGTCTTCACATATAAATTGCACCCGTGCCAAGCCGGGGCAGGTCGCTAGTTTAAGATAACTTTACAATATATCGTTCAATACAGTATGATTAGATTCAAGATAACCGTTATGATAATGTCACAGTACCTTATCCTGAAGTGAAAGAAGTATATGATATAACCACCGAAATAAAACACACGTTGAACAATAGTATAGTTGATTATAAGAAAAGTACCTTATGAGTTTTATATTGAACAGTTGTGGGCTAAAGAAATTACGAAATTGTGTAAATATTTTTGAAATAATTTCGTAATAATAAAGCCATTTGCCAAGTGACACGCGAACGCGATACATAATAAAAAAAAATCATATTTAAAGAGAGTTAGACTACGAGGAATATTATTAATCGGTTTGTCAAAATCAGTCAACTAGGTTATTTTCAAAATAAATTCCTATTTAAAACGCGGGCACATCTAGCATGTCTAACGCAAGTGTCTTGCACACAAAAATGAGATTTATTCTTCGTTTGTCCCACTGAGTTTTGTCCTACATAAAAAATCCTGTGTCGTCCCAAACAATTATGATTGTGTGTGTGTGATCTTGATTGTGATTCTGGATAATAAAGATGATTTATGCCTAAATGTTTAGAATTGTTTTATTATTAAATTATTGTTTAAAAATTTCAAATATAAACTTTTTATTTTGTTAACTGTACCTTTAAAGTACTCATAATTTGGGACGAAGCACAACTTCAATAGTGATATGGGACAAACTAAGATTTTTTTGGAATGTGGGACAAAATTTCAGGACGAACGAAGAATAAATCAAAAATGAACCTTGATACATCCCTGGGACGAAAAAATCTAAAAGAATAGAATATACACGTACCTCCTCTTCACCACAGTCCGGGCGCTGCTCAGCCACGATGCAGATCCTCTCGTCTCGCAAGACCCTCACTGAGAAGACGGCGATACGACCACGGTAGATAAACTTCATCGGCTCGACGGCCAGCACCGTAGCTATGATGTCATCCATGTTGTGCTTACGGCCGGTCACCGTCATCAAACCGTCGCGGGAGCCGCACACGAAAACTAGACCTGGGTGGGAAAATCAGAGCTTATAATATACATCATATAAATAAAAGATAACATAGTAATATAACATTGATTGTGGAACTCATTTCCGCCTAGCTTTCGAGATTTAAAATCTATTTCTCAATTCAAATATCGAGTAAAAGAGTAATCTCTATTACCTTTCCCCTTAACTGTGAGAGTACCTATATATTTGTATATAGAATATGTTTGTTTATTTTTGCATTATTTATTTATTAAAGTACATATATTATGTTATTTTGTTTGCATTATATGTAGGTATAGGTATTAAATATTCTAGTTTAGGACGTCACAAAACCAAATTCTTCTCTTCTTGTTCTCACACACTATTGTCTACATTTCTTTTTCATTTCTCCTTTCGCAGGTCTGCTGGAAGAAATGCCTTACACAATAAGCAGTACCATTGTACTCAATACTAGTATGTCGTATCTGTATCTGTTTTACTGTGTGTACGCACGGCTACAGATCAAGCTATACATTTCCAGTATAAGCTGATCTCGCATTGTATAAGAATTCCTTACAGTGAGAGGTCAGTGTAAACTGGAAATGTATAGCTTGATGTGTAGCAGTGTGTACATAAATAATACAATAAATAAATAATATGTACGTGTAGTCTGTATTACTCGAAAGGTTAGGCAGAGTAGTAGGTACCCACATTTCGCCAAAGGGGCAATTCCCGTATTTTTAAGAACGTTCGCATTCTAATCTCAGTGTCAATCTGTCAAAAATTGTATAGCGCTTACCTACATTTTTGAGACTGTCGCTGAGATGAGATTGCGACTTGAATTTGAACGTTTTTAATTACGGGAATTGGCCTTCAGGTATGTTAAGGCCCATGTAACAGGGGGCGAGCCTATTGCCATCAACTGGGTACAAATCCAGACTCGGCTGCTACTGAGATTATACCTGATGGTAAAATCCAATAACACGTTGCGCGACCTGGGAATCGAACCCAGGGCCCCATGCTCAGTAGTAGCCCTTGCACCAATAGCGGAACGAGACAGTCAATCAGAGCTTATAACTGATGCTCAATGATGTCTTGTATTCACTTATGTCTACTGACACCATCGAACCCTAGATTGAGCTATTGAAACTTGTGCGTTTAATTAGTGTTGAACTTCGGTAGTCAGCTTCTCTCTTCTTAAGTTTTAAGCTAGATGAAAGTTATTATCTTATTCATAACTATTTGGTGCCTTTCATTGGTATTTGCGGATTTCAGCACCCTAATTGCGTAACACACTTTCATTCAAATTCGAGGGTTTTGAAGGAAATTCCTGATACATTGCTTCGTAGGTTGAAGAATTCGTCTGCTCAACAACATTAATAACGCAATGCATGTGGTTGAACTGTCAGAGCATAGCGATCGATTTACACTGTATGTGTGTTACCCAACTACCCCGCACGGCTCGACAGTGAAACGTGCTTACCATCTAAGTAGTTATGATTTATTACACAAGTTAGCATGCCGAATTAACAAGGAAGAAGAAGTTGTCTCTAACAACTGGCCTCCAACATTAGCTAATGATGGGTTCGTTGGCTTGAGAAACAATAGAAAGTTAATTAGAAGTAAAAGTTGCAGAGGTAATTAGCGATCAAGAACACGCATTAGGTATAATCAGGAGCCGATTCTGTCAAGATGACCTGTGAGGCCAGGTGAGTGTTAGGTATTCATTATGTACCTAGATTTTTATGTAACCGTATCTTTTTGGGTAGTTCGGAGACCTGGAGACCTGTAACAGTACCTGTGTTACAGGTGTTACAACGTCAATGTATATTGTAAACGTATTTCTGTACCTTCTGTACCTAGGAACACTACTTCTTAGGTACAGTAGGTACCGGCAGGTACGGTAGGTAGGTACCTAGGTGGTAGTACGGTTATTTTCTCCAAAATATAATATTTGAGAAAATAAACGTTATTATAATATTAATAATTAATGTTTATTTTCTTTCGCCTCACAAAGTGGTTTTAATTATTGGTATTGGAAGATGTACCTACAATAAATAGTAACGTAATTATATATCACGAGTAATATAATCGACGAGTATGAGTCCGAAAAGGACTCGCTTGGTTTTATCATGCAGCCGAACGATAAAGCGTCAACCAAAACAGTTTATTCTGAATGTAAAGCAAATTACGCAACTCACTTTGTTCCACACAAATGCCGCCGCTATTACGCTCATGCGACTCCAGCCTAACTGCGGCGGTGACTGTTAACTAGTTGCAGATTCATCTATTTCGTTTTTAAAGTCTTTCGTTCGTATACACAATCCAATCAAAATGTCTGGGTATAATTACCATACGCATATTATGTGGTGAAAGACAAATAAATATGAAACTGTGAGGCACTTCAAAATAAAATTGTTTGATGTTGACGCGTACTGTGAAGTTAAAATCGTATAATTATTGTCTTGTTGCTGCCAGATGCAATTTCACGCGTCCCGTAATACACTACGTACGACTTTGAACGTAATACTACGATACAGTGCATCCAAATTTGTGAGACCAGAAGAGTAATTTATTTTAATCCCATGTATATTGACAAAACAGCCCAGACGGACTCCGAACAATAAAAAAGAGAGGTCTCGTGTGTAAAAAAGGATGCCACCGTGATTCAGAATTCATTTCAGCAGCTATCTTCAGAAAATAACGTGACGTGACAGATTGCAGCTCAAACCTAGAATGTTACGAGTCAACTTACCGCCAGGTCCTAAGAAGCCAAGGAGTCCGCTCCTCACATAATGTTCTTCTCCGATTGGTTCGCCGTCAGCATCGAGAGGGCGGACGCGGAACACGGTGTTGGTAAGACCCGGCAGACCCCAGTATCCAGATCCCGTTGCACCAGACAGTACGCAAATCTCGCCCACTTCATCTGTCTTGCAAAGGTACGCGGGACCCTCCATTTTGACAACTACTATCACACCTGTGTGAAAAAATGGGTGTAAGGTTCGCATGTAGTCTGCACTAAATATCTACTAATCAAAATAACAACACGGCAAAATCCCGTGGTTTTAGGTAAGTACCTACATAATTATATGTTAAGAATCATGCGCTGAATTTATGGTTACATTTCGCGTGTCCGTGTCTGCCACCATATATTATCACAGAAACAGACAACCAGAACCACAGAATCACATATAATATTCATTATAATCACATAGAATATTGCGGTTTAATTGTTTATATACTTAATTTTGTTTATTTACTTTTCTGTAAACTAACATATTGCGTTAAAACATGAAATTAACCGTACCGCGACATTAAATTAATTGAATTAAACCAGCATTCCTGAGATATTGAAGTGATGAAGTAAGACATACGCTATCGACGAAAAACCACTAGTAAGTGTTTTTTTTGCAATGATTTACCAATGGGTACGTCGATCGTGAATGTCCTACCTAATTGAGAGTACAACTTACATGACGGCATGACTTGTCCGCAGTCTTGCAGCGTGAGCGACGTGAGCGAGTTCTCGGCGTCCACGCGCACGACGCCGTAGGATAGGCCGGACATGGACAACACGCCGCGGCCGGCCGAGGCGCCACCGCGGCCCGCGCGCCTCACGCACACCGTCAGCGACTCGCTGCTGCACGCACACGGACAGATCGCGTCGCCACGGACCCCTATTACGAAGAGGAAGACACGACTGAAATTTTAGAACTGGCAGGTCCATTCTGTAAAAATATAATCGTGAAAACTTAGGTGAAGCGAGCTATCAATAGTGTCAATCACTTCACCTATGTTTTCACGATGACATTTTTACAGAATAGATCAGCTGTTCCATCATTTGCTGCAGGTCTAGGTTATTTATTCGGACCTCTCGACTGTTCTTTCAAGTGGTGAAACTGACCAAAACAAATGGATGCATTCAGTACCACTTTCAGTTGCAGTAACAATGTCGCCCACAGCGCTTGTCACAGATTACCATTAATAAATAGAACTATAAAGTCACTAGGAGTTAAACTGTTCATGCACGACAGTTAGACTATTATAAATACAAAAAAGTAAGTATTTTAAAAACAACTAGAACCTGTAAAAACATTTGTCTAAGAGCTGATATAATACAAAACTAGTTCCTACCTTTGCTCTGGAACACCGACAAGAACTGGTCGCAAGAAGACAGCGACCATGGGTTAGCGCCATCGGCGACAAGCAGCATACGCAGCGAACTGAGCAAGATCTCCTTGTGGTCGCGAGTGGCTAGCAAGCCCCAGTGTAAGTCACGGGACTTCACTATAGCGACCGATGCCCTGTTTGGTCATGAAAGTGTTTTTACTTAGTGCAAAGTTGAAAGTATTCAAGTGACACCATGAGAAGCTCAATGTAACGACTGGATCGAGGTCCTATACGAAAAGCGGTCGCTCGTTTTGGACACCGATGAAACTCCTCGCGTTAAAGCTCCCACAGACAAGGCGCGGTGCTACTCCGGTAGAACAATTTCTATGAAGTGTGCCTAGAAATCGTTGCAACAAAATCGCGTCGCGCCTGTCTGCGAGATCCCAGCCATTAATCAACTTTAAAGATTTAATCGTCTGCTTTGCTTGTCACTTTTCTCTCCGCGCGTTTTTATAAAAAAAAAATTATACATGTTATACTTTATTATATAAGCGACAACTGGACGAGATCTTTCAATAGCGAGTCTCCAGACTTCGCTGTAGTTACTATGGCGCTGTACACAACTATAATTAATTCAATAAAAGTTCGTTAGGAGCTTCTCATGGCACAAAGGTTTCTCTAGTGCTTGTAATTATTATGTTATTGGTTAGCGGACACTGTTGCATGAACACGGGCTTCTCTCTACGTTTTCTAGTTTTACTTGGTGACTGGATTCAAACAAACACGTTCAGAAAAAATAAAATTTTTTTGAAGAATAAAATGCCTTTTCTTCTGTGTTTTTCTCCTGAAAACACTCAAAGGACTGACCTGTACTTGGTGATCATGTGCATCCAGGAAGCGGGGCTGACTTTCATGAGCGCGTACGGTATGAAGATGACGTGCATTCCATTGAGCACGCTCGCGAGCACGGCGTGCCATAGTCCAGTCTCGCGCTTGAAGTCGAGCACGCACACCATGTGCTCGCCCTCGGTGTAGTTGCACGCCACCGATAGCATGCGGCTGTGGGCCAGCATTGAAGCCCTGCGAAAAACCCGACGTGTAGCCAAAATCATTTTTGGACATAGGTATTCTTGCTTGTTTGCTTCAGTCAATGGCAATTGCTGCCATTCAGCACAAACCACCGATTCAGATGAATCGACTTTAACTCGTTAATCCTAATGGCAAACGCCCATTTACACCTTTAAATACATCGATCCGTTGGATAGGAAGATATATTATATTTATTTTATTTTGTTATTTTTATCTTATGACGTCAGTACGTCGCTGACGCTGAAAACCAGCGCAACGCTGTCTCGCATAGGGTCACAGCATTATGCTGAGCGATGGCCATTCGCGTGGATGTGACGCATATTTACCCCAACTTGTTAATATTTGTGTTCTCACTTTGCTTAATGTGTACCGCAAATAAACGCATTTTCTATCTTTATATTCACTGAAATTATAGCTGTGTAATCATAATGGACTACCCATTATAACGAAGTATTATTATATACTACTACTACTATATTACATTATATATTATGTATTAAGTTCTGTTTGCGTTTTTGTTTTTATTATTTATTTCTGCTTGAGTATAGTTTTAAATATTGGCGTGTGCTAGCTGACATATGGCAAATAATTTTAATATTTTTGTGTTTCGTAATGTTAATTACTTATTACTATATTGTATAGAATCCAGTTCTTCTAACTGAACAGACAGCAGTGCTGCTGGGGAGTTTGTTCCGCCACTTCTTCTTCCCAGCTAAAGCACTAGGAAGTGGTGAAGGGTGGGCGTTTTGGGGGGGACTGTCTTATGTGATTTTGACGTTCAAAAAGTGCTGATTCACAGCCTAATTTGAATAAATGACTTTTGATTTTGACTTTGATTTTGAAGCATTTACGAAAGAAGAAACACATTTTATCGACGCATCAAAGTACCGACACTTAGACTTGGTAGCGCCAGTTCTATACAAATAAATAACGATCGATAAGCTGAGACTTATGTACCCCTTTTTTTCTCTATTGAGTAACTTAACTGTATCAACATTATTTAGTGGACGATTTTGCAATAATCACTTTGAACGAAATCAATGAATGCTTGGGAGAGTTAACCGGTCATTACCGGTTAGCCTAGCAGCTAACTCTCCCAACATACATGGCATTTTATGTAGTATGGCATTCCATACTACATAGAGTGCATATTGTTAACTAAATAATGAACTATGTTACTGTGTTTTAACATCCAGTTACGACATATTTGTGTTTTAACATCCAGTTGCGATAATATAGGTATGTGTTTTAACATCCAGTTACGATATATGGGTTTAAGACAATAATTAACTCTTAAGGCTAAGCGCGCACTACGAATTTTAATCGTTGCGGATAATAATCGCAAATCTGTGAACAATACCAATATACTGAAGTCCGCGCACTGCGTTAAAAAATCGCTTGAGAATTCGCTTGAAAAATTATTTTCGTTTGCGATTTTATTTCGCAGTTTAAAAATCGCAACGATTAAAATCGTAGTGCGCGCTTAGCCTAACTCGTCTACTGAAAATAGTTCCTTTCCCCTTAAAGCCATACAAAATGAAATGACATAATCACATTGTTGTCAACAACTTTGTATTGCAACTTCAGGCGTGCAACTTTGTAGCGCATTTAATTACTTTTTTTCAAGGACTTTCAACTATGGTTTGTTTGCGATAATTTGTATGTACTGTCGCGGTGATACGCCATCGATTATCATTGTTGTATGTTGTGGGCATTTTTGACGCGCCCGACAAAAGGGTGCGGCCGCACTTGTTCCATTATAAAAAGCTTTGATTGGAAACGACAAAAAGGACGATAAACAAAACATTGAATTCATGCTTTTCATTTATGTTCCAGATAGTAAAATATATATATTGTGATCATTGAGATCGATACCTACCACATTCGTATGGGACTAGATTACCTAAGTGAATTCAATTTAACGCACAAAAAATATGTTAATCTTCCCAGTTAGACCAATCGTTTCTTTTTCGACGAATCGTAAATGAATCCGTTCTTGAACGAATATTGCGTGAATGATTGTAAATATTCACGGCACCAGTATTTGCAGTACGTGAGTCGTGAGAGCATCAAAATGAAGATTGGAAGAGCAACAGTGCGACAAAACGTTTCAGCAATAAACGTAAGTGAGACTAAGCGAACATTCAACTGCACTTAAGTGCAGAACAGTGCAAGAGCGACTCGACGAAGCATCGCATGGCCTTTTCTCTTTAAATCTGTCATATTCTTTTTATTTTAGCCGCTTGTTTTGTGACAAATGAGGATGGCCTTTCTTTAACATACAATTTCACACTTATCTCTTATGTATTGAGTTCAAAATGGACAAAAATAATGTGATCTTCAGAGCCTTTGATTTTCGTATGATCGTGCGTCCATGATGACTTAAATAGTCAAATCTGATGATGAAATACTTACGATTTACGACAGAGGTTTTGAATTAATGCAACTCTAAGTAAAACGTATTAGATGTTATCAGTCCGAAAAGGTTGATTTATGATTTTGAGTTAGCAAACCAAGACAAGATTTTGTTACGAGCTTCGATACTGTTCAGTGAGTCCATATAATATTGTAATTCAGCAAGCTTAAGACTAACGAGAGTCATCTGGTACACGGTGTATCTTGTGTCTTACTACAAGCGCGCGTTACGTATGCAAGACAATGCCGATGATGACTAACAAACACTTTCGCAACCAAGCTATTCGTCAGCCAACCACTTATTCAAATGCTATACAAATTGAAGACCTTTGAAGAAAAGTGAAGACTAACGCAACAGTCCCGTCTAAACTTAAAATGGATAGTTAATGAGATACATTATTCAGTGTAATTTTGAACGGTGGTGCCCCAGATTATTGGCACCGGCAGCGTCAATCCAATAACAGATTGGTGTTAATACGAGGAAACCGCATCTTCGTATATGAAAAACCTTCTCACATTTATGATATGATGTTTTAATTTTTTTTTAATTTTCGGTACACTTGTGTTCGCTGTATGAAAATATTTTAGATACCTAACGTTGTATTTTCGTGGTAGTTCATTTTGTTTGTTGCCTGTCGATATTCATTTCAGTGTAGATTGTATACCTACTAATAATGGGTTCCACAAATTCCAAGAATCCATACGTTTAACTATGGTTTTATTTTTTGAATGAGGGTAATATACTAAAATAATAGGTAATAATTTATATATCGACGTTTAGTGTCTGGGTTTGAGATATATTTGAGGGATTTGCTAACCGACGCATAGCTCTCTGAATCCTGAACCTAACTTGTGCAAATTAACCCCTACTTGCGTGTACTACCGTAACGGTTACAGTGACGTTATCGCATATATTACCGATATTAAATGCTAGTATATTGGTCCGGTATTTCGCATAAGCCTCTATCATCTTTAAAATAAAAATAAAACTACAGAAATTGTTGGACGTCTTCCACACGTTATCTAGACGCCATCTCTCGCCATGAAGACTAAAGGGCACAGCGGGAGTTATCGCTACCGGGATTCCAGAGCTTCGTCTCCTACATTCCTGCTAATCCGCAATTCCAGAGAATTAAAATGTTTTCGCGATTAGGTATCCGGTTTTCGAATTGCGGACATAATAGACGCTACTGAAGATGCCAAACTCGTAACCAAATTCGGGACTGACTACTCAGACACTACTCTACTTGACACGCTAAGACGAAGTAGAATGGTGCGATATTTTCCGATTCCCATTTTATTCGAATTTATATATAATAATTCAACACGATAAAGAACCCGCAGAGTAAATTTATCTCAGCGTGAAAACCAGTTTTTGTATGAAACAACAATCAATGGGAACCTGCAACCAATCAGGGATGCGGAAAAACGGTGCGGCCGTTAAGAACAGTATTTTAATAAGTAAGGTACGTTAGTCATGTTCAGTGAATGTCAAAACGTGAGTGGTTTCCAAAGCATCTGATATTCTGTAATTAACAAAATCGAGGTAATAAGTGTAGGATCTGTGATACAGCTATCAGTTAACGAATAACTATCCTAACTAAAAAATAATAAAACATCCTTACAATAATAATAATAATAATAATTAAGAAGAACTGGTTTCTACAGGGTGTAAAAAGACCCATCACATAGCCTTCAACTACTAACTACTAACAGTCTGTACATCAAACTAAGTAGCATTGCACAAAAATAATTGCTCAAAAATAATTGCTGGGAAACGACTTTTATTTTTGGTGTGGAAATTTGCCGTTTGCGGTAGTCCGCAATGTAACACACGCAAAAACTTGTGCATATGGGAACATGCAACTGTACAGGAGTCGTGGGGGTATTCAAAGTTGTGTTATAACATTCAAAACTTGTTTTCGTACAAAAACGTCCGTAAAAGTTGGAATTTTGACCTTCAATATCTCCGTATCCAGAAGGTTCCAAGGTATGGTCCAGTAAAAAAATAATATTACAATGACGGGGAGTACAAAGTACACGTGACTCTCGGCTTCGTAACTCCTCAACTGTCGCTAATGAGAAACAATTACTTTTTCTATTGTTAACTAACTTAATCGGCTCGATCGACAGACGGTTAAGTGTCTTTTTACACCCATTATACAATAGTAGGTAAGTAATTAACATATTAAATTATTCGCCTTATGTCAGCTAGCACACGCCAATGTATGTAAAAGACAAAACAATTGAAAACTATACTTACTCAAGCAGAAATAAACAAATAAAAAACGTAAAAAGAACTTAATACCTAAATAAAACCTCCAGACATAAAGGGCCCGCTTACATATGAAATGCTGCATTATGTTCGTACAGCTATAACTTGAAGTCACAAATGATAAACTAGGTCCTTCGAAGTAAAATAAAGAAACAGTTAATTACTAAATAACAATAACAAAACCAAGGTTAGCAAGACGACCTATCACCACAAGCGGCACCCGATCACGAGCATAACGCAAAGATCAGCCACTACCCCCATTGCCATATTTGAACGAAGGAGGCAACCCGAACCCCGACGCAAGCAGCGACATCTGTAACTTTAATTGATATTTCCTGCCCATCCTTAAAATAGTCCTCCTCCTCCTTTAACGGTAAACGGAAAGCTATTAAATTGTGAAAGGGTAAATCCAGCAGTAAACAGCCAATTCCTAAATCCATGAAGCCAGGTCGAGGTCAGCCTCGAAGATCCTCGCGAAAATGTTATTCGACATCAAGTTGCATTGTCTTGTCTTACAGTCTGTAACCTTACCTGGTGACTATGACACCCATGGCAGAGCCGTCAGCTGCCGAGGTGTGCTCGATGTGAGCTGGGCTGTCTTCCGCGGGGCGGGGCGGGGGGATCCAGTCGCGCGGGGGACGAGGCAGCTTCTCAGTCGACACCCACTGCAGAGACGGCCAGCCGCGGAACGATACTACGTCGCCTGAAGATGTCTTCGGCAGTCCTGGTCAGAATGAGTCATGTTTAGTTAACACCACGCAAAATTCTCCATTACCCAACGGACAGAAACGTCAATCTAAATACCAGTTATTTCATATCTAACTTTAATTTGACACATTTTGAACAATTACGGAGCCCAATACGAACTTCAGAACTCCAATTAAGAGTTATTGGAACAGGGTCATCACTTTTTCTGTGCACCCATAATACTATTGAAACATGCTATGGAATTTCAGTTCGAAGTTATATTCGAGCTGAGCTGGTTTTAAAATGCATCTCAGTGTTTAATATGTTTACCTACCTGCAAACTGATGAATTTTGTACATTGGTGCAACCTTAATCACATGAAACTTAATGTGCAAAAATGTAGCCATATACGATTCACAAGGAAAAAACAGTCCAATACTGTCTCATACGATATAGAAGGAGCATTATTGCAAACTGTTAATGAGGTTCGTGATCTCGGTATCATCATGGACAGTAAAGTCAACTTTACAAGCCATATTGATAGTATTGTTACGAAATCGGCACGGCTACTAGGATTTCTTATGGGAAACACTAAAGGGTTTAAGCTGGTGAGAACAAAAATTTTACTGTATAATGCCTTAGTTCGGAGCCACCTTGAATTTGCCAGCGTGGTGTGTAGCCCACACTATACAGTACACTCACAAAGAGTAGAAAGCATCCAAAGGGCCTTCACGAAACACCTAGCACATGCCTTCGGAGATGTTTCTCCCCGATGCCCACATGAACAACGTACTCAATGTTACAAAATGATAACTCTGCGCAACCGTCGACTGGTACATGATCTCATGTTCTTTTTCAAATTAGTTAACAATAGATTGGACTGCGGTAAATTAACTGAACAAATTGGACTAAAATTCCCCCATAATTTACCCAGATTTCCCATTACCCATTTATTCCACACTAAAGCATCCAACACAAATATAGGAGTAAACTCACCTGTCAATAGGCTCAGTCGTGAGATGAATTCTTATATAAAATCCTCTCCATATGTTGACATATATCATGACTCAATAACACACTTTAAGACCCAAATTTTGATGTCCCTAAGCACGCAACTCACACAACCTAAATATTGATTTTATTGTAATAATGTATAGGTATTTCTTGCAACCTCTGCAATCTTATAATTTATGTATTTTTTATATTTCTGTTTATATAGTTGTTACCACTTAATTTTTATGCATTTCGTTTTTACCTTAGGCTATCACTGTATTTGAGAATGCTGGTTCACCTATTATTGGCAACTGTATAAGCCCTCAACTATTATCTACTGTTATTTGATATTTTGTATACAGAAGCTGTTGGTGTATCTTTATGAATAAATAAATAAAATAAATAATTTCAAGTCAAATATTTTAATAGTTAGGGAAAAGCGGATTCAATATTGTCCACCGTTTTCAATACGAACTGTATTGGGTTTGTTTTAATTCTGAGAAATGCAACGATGTCGGAAACGTGTAACATTACCAGTTCACATGTATTCGTATAGGTATAAAGGTTTACCCAGTAATGCCTTTATTGTGATTAATACATTCCGTGATGGCGATATCGAGAATTTGCTCTCCATGGGAACTTACAAATCGAATTTCAAACGATGCTGCAACGTGTAAAATTATAGCAGTTCAATGCATAACGTAAAATTCTGACCAAATTGTGACGAACAATGCGGTTTCAATGCGGTTTAATTGGGATTGATTTAATAGCCCGCCAAATAAAGCCCAGTGATCGTTTCAATTGGTAATAAATATTGCAGAAATATCTTAGTTTTAACTGTAATTTTTCTGAAATATAAAAAGCCACAACATGTCACTTCAACAGAAGAGTTTATAATTATACAACATTACTAGAAAGCTTTTCTTAAATCCCCGTGACAGATTCCTCGGTGCACGGACTACCCCTGTACGATCGTTTTATTAATACCAGCAATGCGGCGGCGGCGTAGCGAATTACGATTTAAGCGATTCCCTACTTATACTAACGTCTCCAGCAAGCGGGCCGCCCACACCTTTACCGCTTGAATTTATACGAAAGCGTTGAATTGACTGTAAGTGGTGGTGATACTTTGTCAACACAGTATTTTTCAGAGTAGTCTGAACGTTCTGAATGCAGTGTCTACTTTGGTTTAAAATACAGTAACTGTGTCGACGAACCTAAATGTATTTACGCTAATGTGATGTGAGTCATACTGCCTTTGTGTTTATTAAGGAACTTGTACCTACTCTGATTGAAACGTTTTGTTATATTACTGAGATTAGATTCAATATCCACAGATTCAATATAATATTTTTTCAAGAGCTATATGCCTATAATTTATGTGTGTAGAAAGACTTAAAACAAAATTATATCGTAAATTCATTAGTAGAATTAACGTCAGGATAGCGTATACATTTTGTAATGCAAAGTTTCAGATACAAAATCGTACAGCACAAAATAGATTATGCTAAAATAGACACGAAATCTTAATGAAAAAAAAACTGGCAGATATCCCATTAAAGAAAGTCTAAGTTACAACAATTTTATAAATTTATGGACTTAGGGTTCGTTCATTGGATATTTTGGTTGGCCCAACGCCCGGGATGATGTGGTTTTAAATGGAGTTTGCAGCACTGTTCGTATGAGCTTTGCCTTGTCGAAAAACATTTAGTTAGTTTTTTGAACGCTTGGTGGTTTTACTAATTGGTAAAGATTTCGTTCTTTGGCATAGTGAAGTGACCTGTTGCAAATAAACATTTGCTGGATTATTGTGTGTTCCGATAAAATATAACAACCAAATTTCGAAAACAAAACGAAATTAATGGTAAACGATTAAATTAAAGGAGATTAGGCTAATTTGCCCCGATGCGCATCTCTTCAAGAAGAATATATCTTATTATGACGACTTCTTTCGATTAGAGAAGAGTAGTTAGTATTAGTATATTATTATGAGTTAGCACGAGAAGAGCTACAAAACTCTAAACGAATTATTTAAACTTATTTACTATTGAATTATTTACTTCGTCAATTAATAACTTTAACTGTGCTTTGCAAATATCATCTTTAGGGCCTTTCACAGTCCACTTTAAAGCATAGCCTCCTTTAAGCCAAGCCGTTTTAGGAACAATAGTTCTAACGAGTCGGTCGGCAGAATGTTAAACCTGCCGAACGGGAGGTTCAGAAGGTTTACCAATTTTTTTGCCGTTTAGATATAGCTATTTCATTGAAAAATCTCGTTTAGCTGAGCATTTGTTTGTTGTGAACAAGAAATTTCACGCGGACGAAGTCGCGGGCAGAAGCTAGTCTTATAAAGCACAGGAACAATTTAACTTTGATATAGCACATACACTCGAGAGCAATGAATCCGGGTCACTTAAAGAATGTTAAAAATCTCGGAAACTAAAAATGATAGGTTAATGCAATAAATTGTATTTAATAGACAATGTAATACTCCTTAAATGAAAGTAAAAAAAAAATACATTTTATTAACACAAAATTACATAAAGAAAAAAACTGCTGATCTCTCCTTAAAACAAAAATAGGAAACATGAAATTTTTGAACTTTATTACGATTTTCTTGAATTTTAATACTTCGTATTGCCTCCTCGTGCTTCCATTACTGCGTTTACGCGGTTTGGCATGCTGTACACCAAGTTCCTTATACGATTTTGGGGAATATTCTCCCATTCCTCTGTGAGAGCAATTTTGAGCTCACGAAGCGTGATTGGGGGAGGGTTTCGTTGTTTTACGCATCTGCCTAGCTCGTCCCAAGCATGCTCGATCGGGTTGATATCCGGGCTGCGCGCTGGCCACTCCATACGAGTAATGTTCATCTCTTGAAGGTAGTCATTCACAATCCTACCTGTATGAGGTCGGGCATTGTCATGCATAAATATAGCATCCTCACCTAAATTGACCATAAATGGACCAACGTGATCATTGAGGATTTCTTCCACATATCTTACGCTAGTTAAAGAGCCGTTTTCTATGATCACCAGCTCTGTGCGACTTTCAGAAGAAATTCCGGCCCACACAAGTACAGACCCACCACCGTAGGCTACTTTTTCTTCGATGCATGCTTGCTTGAATCTTTCCCCTGGTCTTCGATACACTCTGTGTCTTCCATCGTGCTTGTAGAGCATAAATTTTGATTCGTCGGAGAACATAACTTTTGACCAATCTTCAATACTCCAATTTACGTGGCTCTGGGCATATCTTAGTCTTGAAATACGATGCCCACGCTCCAGTTTAGGGCCGTTTGCAGGTCTAAGGGGTTTTAAGTTAGATTCAGCAAGCCGACGTCTTACTGTCCATGCACTTGGGTTACTTCCTCCGAGGCGTCGAAACTGATTGGTGAGTTCAGTTCCTGTGAGAAAGCGATTTCGAAGCATGGTGTTCACCAAGTATCGGTCTTCTCGTGCTGTGGTACACCTGGTTCTGCCCGTTCCTGGTCTGCGTAGGTTAGAACCAGTTTCTTCGTAACGTCGGAGAACTCTTTGTACTGTTGACAGCGACACACCGACAGTCCTGGCTGTATCGCGCTGACTCCGGCCGGTTTCCAGCATTGTAAGTATTCTGGTGCATTCTTCAGGCGTAAGCGACATAATTTCAGCTTGAATAATGAATATAGAGCACTATCAACATGGTTTATGTACCCACATAAATGACAGATTACAAACAAAAGCAAAACCAAATGCTGTAATTTCGTAGTTCCATCTTCGAAAGTGGCCCTTTTTCAAATTTGATTTTTTTATGATATAACTTTACAATAACTAAGAAGTTTTAATACCTTCATTTAAGGAGTATTACATTGTCTATTAAATACAATTTATTGCATTAACCTAGCATTTTCAGTTTCCGAGATTTTTAGGATTCTTTAAGTGACCCGGATTCATTGCTCTCGAGTGTACATCTCGATGTTTAGACATAAACGCCAAATTAGTACTTAGATTGTCTTCCCGAAACACATGGAAGCTGCTCATTTACTTGACATAATCAACTTGTTAAATGGGGATTAGATATAAAGCAGCAGGGTGATTGCGTAACACGTTCACAATTACAATACCATTAATTTTCAAAAAATTTCTTAAGTTCGGTTCCCAAGTATTCACGTATTTAGTTTAGGTCGATAACTCACTAACAATTGGCTAGTCCTGTTAGTAGGAAAGGTTCCCCTTGAAAAGCTCTTTCCATTGGTAAATGTCTTATGGCTACTGGGCTTCAGGACAGAACCCCATAGTTCGTTGCCCATTCTCCTTTGTCACGGTACTGTTATTGATGTAAACTGAACCTAGATCATATCAGCCTCTAATCTGCTTAAATAAATTGTTTTTATCTACACCCATGCTATAAATCTTCTATAAAAGTTTTTGAAACAGTTAGCTTATTGCTAACATTAAAAGAACCAGTGTCATAGTAACCATAATTAATTATCATCCCATCGAATGTTATAATGTTGTACTACATTTCATTTTGCAACTCGAACTCGATCCCTTCCTTACTCATCAAACAGCCACATTCCCACTACTCAATTCGTGGTATCTTTATGAATTCCAAAAAAAGAACATTGTCATGCACGCACGTTTCATTACTACAGCTAATAATTTAAAAAAAACTTATAGATTATTCGAATTCACGTCGTATCATCCGTCATTTTTGTTCGATATAAGTAGGTATTGCGAAAAATTATTACTTTGTAGTTTACAAAATAAATAATTATATTATTTATTTATTTATATATTCTTTATTGTACACCACAAAAAACATAACAACAAAAATTAAACTGAACACTACTTAATATACAATTACTTATTACTTATTACCTACACAAAGTTTGTTTGTACTCAGATACTCAGATTAGATACTCAGAAAGTAAACTTACCATGAATTTACATAGGGTTCTTACAACACTGTACAAAACCTCTTTTATAGAGGATTCATATCATGGGTGTAGATAAAGTATTGTATGCAACTGTGTATTATAATATAACACCCACATTCGAGTTATAATACCCCTTATTATACAACAGTTGCATAAATAAGTATCAAAGTAATTCTGTTGAACGAAGCCTGTATTATTCAGTCAAGTTTTGGCAACATAAGTTCAATGTATTCTCGGTATCGGCACGGAAAAAAACGTAAATTATTTTTATTTTTTATTTTTTTCAGTGTAATCCCCCGTAAGTTACCTCAATGCATTTATTATATCTAAAAATAACTTTTCAATAACCTGTAAAAATAACTATCCTCTTTCTCAAAAAAATGCGTACCTACTTATTTATTGCCGCTTTGAGCTTTTCATCGTTGGAAAATCGATCCCCAAGGTCTTTTCTAGAGAACAAATAATAATCACTTGGGGCTAGGTCCGAGCTATAGCCTGTGTGGTTAATTTCATCGAAACCAAAATATCGCACAGCAGCCATGGAAGCGCGCCGTGTGGAGCGGGGCGTCGTCGAGAAGAAGCAACAGACCGGTGGTCAGTTTATCCCGTATTTTTTCTTTAATTGCTTCCTGTAAATTTCGTAAAGTGCATGCGTAGGATGCTTCGTTTATGGTTTCACCTTTTTATGTGAACTCAATTAGCAAAATGTCCTTCGTCTTAAAACACTGTGGACATGACCTAGTGTGGAGTTCATAAGCAAAGTACTTCCTTTGCGTCTTTTTTTGTTTTTAGTAAACCTAGCTATTAATGTAGACTATAAGGAATCGTAGATACTGGTTTGGTAAATAAAAAATATTCGTATGATTTTTCCGGCAGACGGAACGGACATTGAATTTTTTCGGGGGCGCAGTACCCTTCTCGTGTCACTGCATGGAATCCTGCTTACTTTCAGGGTCATAACGATGAACCCACGTTTAATTTCCAGTAACAATTTGATCGAGAATACTCTACAACACTCGATTCACACTTGTTTTTAAGGCGCCGACGCCGCGCCGTGAGCATTCGCGGCACCCATCTTGTACTGACTATTGAAAGGTACAGAAGGTCATGAAGAATAGTGTGCACGGTACCAACGGAGAGGTAGGTCATCTTTGCTATCTTTTTCATCTTCATTCGGGTATCCTCCAGTATAAGCATCTTAACTTTATCAAGTTTTCTTCCGTAGAGGCCGCCCGAACGAGTGTCGTCTTCAATACTCTCTCTGCACGTTTTATATTTCCTTGACCACTTTTGAACCATAAATAACGAAGGTGAAGAATCATTGTAAAAAGCCACCATCTATCTCCTCGTGAATACTTTTTTGAGTTATTCCTTGTTTGGTAAGGAATTTAATAACAGCGCGGTGCTCGATTTTCTTCAACATTGTCACGTCAGTCATTCCAGTTGTCGATAGCTAAGGATAATTAGCAAAGTAATGATCACAACTATATGGAATTTCACCTTTATACCCTTAGAAGACAATTTCATTAATTAATTAATTAGTCAAATTACCCACATCATTAGTAAACCACCCATATACCGAGAATACATTGAACGCCCCTCGTAGAAAATAACTATACCATACTTAATATTACATTTAAACATGAATTCTTAAGACATAATATATTAAAAAGAGCGTGGGCAAATTCTTACCTTTCAAGCAATTATCAGAAGTGAGCGCGTACTGAATGCCGCAAGAACCAAGCAGGAACCCAACTTGCTGCAAGCCAGCGTCGCGGCGAGTCAGCGGCACTTCTATCGGTACAGGTACGATGCCCGCCTGAAGGCAGCCGTAGAAGGCGCACATGAACTTGATGGGATCGTTGTTAGGGTAGACCAGCGCGACGCGGTCTCCAGGCTTAATGGAGTTGTCCCCAGTCAGAGGTCCACCACTACTGGCCTTTGAGGTGAACGTCTTGTTCAGCAGAGCATGAGCGATTTTGAGCGATCGACTGAGTAGTTTTCCTGTGAGGAAAACGTTAAGATTAAACTTGGTGTAATGTTGAAAGCGACCAAGTTATCACAAGGAAAAAATCGATAACTACGTTTGGTTGGTGGCCACCTTCGAAATTAATTCAAGGGAATAGTCGATGCGAAGTATAATATGATGCTACCGATACAACAATCAATCGACTTGCCATTGTATGCATACCATAAAAATATAAGTAACAGTACTTGCCATAATTGAGCGAGTTGCTGAGTTTTCCATTTGGGTCTAGGACCGTGGCCACGTTAGCTTTGAAGGAGGCTGTTCCGTATCGCTGGAGTGCAGCTTCAAGGTTGCGTGGCAGTCCTGCTGGGACCACCAGCTGTTCCCCTACAGCGGGTGTCATGGTACCGCCTTCTGGCTTCGGGGCATTAGGATCCTTAGGGTTGGCTGCCAGCTCGAGTTCGATGTCGTCGTCCTCATAGAATTCCGGCAGAGGTCGGCGTTTAGGGCGCTTCAGCGTATTAAGCAGTTGTTGTATCTTTGCTGATACCTGATTAGAACAATACGTATCAGTAGAGCGAGTTCTGTGGAAATTATTTTAATATATTTTGAGCGCCAGCCTCGAAGTCCCGACGGATGATTGATGGATTGAGAAATTATTGATACTTTCAAATGATAACAACTTAGTAATTGATGTTACTATGCTAAACAGTTTTATTTGAATTAGTTTTAAAACATTCTACATAGCCTCTGTGTAGACAGATGAAACAACAACACTTAAATTTTACCGATGCTGAGATCCGCACTTTACGGTATCATATTTCAAAACAACTGCATCAAAATACACGACAGTACCTACTAGCTAATTGAACAATACGAATAGTCACTATATTTATCGAGTATAGCTTCTCGATTGTCTTACGTGTAGCTTGTTGGCAATTGTGAGCGTGTTCGAGTCAAAGCCGTGTAAACATGGTGTCCAGCAAAGAGGGCAGTTTCCACATACAAGTCTGGGCCGATGAAGCTCGACTGTACATAATGACGCTATCGATAAAGAAATTGCTTGTCAAACTTTGCTGTTTAGAAAGCTCACTTTTGTTGAAACGCTCGGCGACATTATGTAGATTGCCATTGCATTCTGCACGTGTACAGGTAGGTACATTTACAAGATATTCAAGGAAATGTATTGGACCAATGATACAAAGTTGGGTTTCTATTTTGGATATCAATGGAATGTAAGCGCGTTCAGTTACTATGTGTCACTGAGTTAGCAAGGGAATTTTGTACGGAAGCAGACTATTAAGGATTACGTAATCGATGCACTTAACGAGCCACTATTTATAGGTGGTGATTTTTAAGCCGTAAGTAAATATGTACTACCGTTTGACTTCGAAATATCTGTTCCTTAAGCCAATTTAGGCTACTTAGATTTTCGTTGTAAAAAAGTATCACCCATCACACTCAACTAAACTATGGTGTGCTTCGACATGCGCATACGTATTACGTATACGAATTTATTATGCTGGGTCGATTTTTGAGATGGGGCAGTAAGGACCGGTACCTTAACCGATATACCTAGTTACAGGAAAACGGTCCAGGAGACTGTCCTTAATTTTATGAGAAATTTAGATAAGCACCTACCCATTTCCACAGATTAAAAAAAAAATGTTAATTTTCAGCCAGTTTTCACTGTAGCGGCAAGTATATGTATGCATACTAAAAAAGTCGGTTGGGAGTCTTATTTCCTACGAAATGTATGGGATAAGTTTTTTGCGATTCCTGACATTTCTAGTAGGTACTCAAACCTCAGTTGGTCCAACAGATTTTTTTGATCCTTACTTATAAGAAACAGGATCTATTATCATCACAAAAAGTTTTTGTGAAAATGGCCCATTTTCTTGCAGAATGTATTTTTTTTAAATCTGTGATTGGGAATCAAAAATTGACAAAAAAGTAAGGACAGTCCCCTGTAAGTAAGACGGTGTTTCTGTAACTACAAATATTAAAGTACCTACCCTTACTGCCCCGTCTTAAAAATCCACTCTGTTTATGTAGTTGAACCAATCGTTATTATCTGACAATCAAACCTATCGACTGATTGTAATTGCATTCAAATTGAAGTCATTGACGGCCCGGTCACAATGCCCGATTTTTAATACGAGTTTCCTATGCAGATTGTTCCAGATTACTCTTTCGTTGTAGCTTACAGTAAGATAAAACGTCTAGATAATCTTAATAAAAATAAGCTAATAGAAGAAACCAATAAAGAAACAAATATAACTTCGTAATCTTTCCCTCTTCTAGTGTTGGACAACTAAAGAGTGCCATGAACTTCGATCAAACAAAATAGTACTAGATTTCCGATGGGCGCATCAAAAACGGCCGGATTAATGTTGTGGTCTTATTTTGCAACATAGTTTTTTCAACCTTGCTTAGAAATTATGTTTTATTTTACATAAATATTTTTGTTCTGATTTAAAAACTGCGTTGACTTTTCAATCGAAGTGATAAATATATTGCCAACGATAATAAACCTTATGTTTGAGTGTTAAGGTTTATAATACCATCCATACCATTCTGAGAATTACATTACATTACTTATCAACCGTCGTAGACTAACAGATTGCACCTTTCTTTAAAAAAAATTAAATGACGAGATTAACTGTCCTCATCTCCTGCATAAACTGTATTTCAAAGTCCCTCAGAAGTCAGTTAGATTTAACCCCCCTATCTCCATTCTTTTATCCTCGTCTAATTACAGGCAAAACTCACACATAGTGCGAGCGAGTAAAGACTTTAATACTACTCTGCACGCATTCGGCTGAACGCTGACTTTTTTAAAAGCGCGTAGTATTTACATCTTTTTATTTTTCTCTTTCTTGTGTGATTAGATAGTGCCTAACCTGGTGTCAGATTGTTTACAGTGCTATTGTACCTTATTTTAATTCTTTTTTGTTATCGTGCTTTTTAGTGATCTTAAGATTTCTATAACTTTTTCTGTTTTTACTCGTGAGAACCTGTAATTGGTTTTGTGTCACATATGCAATTGTTATACAACATACATCATTGTCATCTGTTACAGCTGTTGGTTCTCCTATTTATAAATAAATAAATAATCAAGATAAATGCTATTGCGGCCACTTATGCGATGTGGTTTTTTATGTTCCTAATCCTTAATCTAGTGCTATTTGTTAATCGAAGGTATAAGTAAGAATTTATCGTAGTCTGTAATCCGTTTGCTGAGTATGATGATAGGTACCTTCAGGGAGGAATTTACGCGATGGCACATTTTAAAGGAAAATCAAATGATAAAAGTAAATAAAAAACTCTTTCCATTACTTACGCTTACCTTCCATCGGCCGGTGCCGGTGCCGGTGTCCTCGGCCTGCGCGTAGCACTGCACGCGGTCCGCGACTATGGCTCCCCCGCGACGAGCGCCTGATGAAGCATGAGTCACATCAGGCTGGACGTCTGATAACAAACTCCGAATTACTAAAGCTCGCCTATCAGCTGAGCCAGGAACAGACTTCACCACAACACAGGCCACTTCTCACGTAATCAATTTAATTTAAACTTTTATTGTAAGATCAAGATTTAACTACGCGGATGGTTTGTGTGTTCCTGGCTTAAGAGCCCGCACAGACAGAAAGCAGTCGAGCGATCGAGCATTCTGAGAAGTGTTAGGAAGCAACTGCTGTGTCTGTTACTTAACTCCGTACAGACTGTCTGCTGTCTGCATTAGTATCGGGCTCTCATCCTATCCAGCCTAGGAAAAGCATTCACCCCTGATGGCTAGGGGAAGTCGCAAATGCTGGTACGCAATAAGTACGTCTAGGAAACGTCGCGACTGTCGCAAGCGTATTTTGTTTTAAAAGACCAAAATGATCTGTCGCCTGACGCCATTATTTAATATTTTGAAAGTTTTAATAATAAGTTGCAGCATCTACCAATTTTAGCTTAAAGCTTCGCGACCGTTCAAAAAGTCAACGCAAGCTAATATCGTTCAATTGTATTATTGATTTATGGGTATGTGATTTTTTTTCATTAAGTAGATAGCTTCCTTCGTTTACGCAGAAACATATGTTATAAATAGCTGATGATTTCTACGCATTTGCGTTAAGAGCTAAACAGCTAAGGAATTTTCCAACTTTTAACTTCTGTTCGGTTATAAAAAAGTATTAAGATACTGATATCATCTAATATATCAAATATTAGATGATATCAGTATCTTAATACTTTTTCAGCCCATATTTGTTGATAATCGTCGACACTCCTTTAAACAAGACGGATCGTACAAATATTAACGCAAAACTTTAATAGTAGGATATCGTGGATAGCTAGTTATCCATAATTTTAGCCGCAGCAGTGTCGAAGTACATTACCATCATATGCTTGACACTGATTTATTAGTTCCAAATGAGTTCATGTGTTAATATTTTCATGATAATTGATCAAACAGATGATTTCGCACCCACATTAATATGCAGACACGAACTATTTGTTTTGAACAGCCAAATTACGTGTGATGCGCTCATCGATTGGTGGACGGTGGAAGCTGTATTGATTGAACGCGCTGATGTGTGCCCTAATCGATGGCGTTCATATAATATAGAACGCTGCCGCCATGAGTAGATAGACGTTGACAAAAGCCGTAATTAAGCTTAGCAGGTGCATCAGGGGATGGCATGGGAGTTAAGCCGTGATTTAATTATGATCGTGATGAGCTTTCATATCCAGACGAACAGACGCGAAATCGTTAGGTAAATTTTCTCTTGCACTGTATCCGATCCTTTATACGTCTACGGGCAGCCAACATAATGAATTGAATTTATTTCCAAAAGGAAAAGGAAATTAGAAACATAACCATGTGACTATAGAGTCAAACAGTAAAAATAATGTACACCAGCCATTAGCAGTGATGTGATATCACTCGTTACCCATCTTTGTTTGATGAGATCTTTCATTTCTGTTTGCTCGTAGGCGAGGAGCTGCATCGGGCAAATAAATCGTAGGACGAGTCCTTTCTGTGAATCTGTGATTAAGGAGAATCAAGTCCCAGCGGCTTCTACGCAATTGTCTAGCCTCCTAGATGTATAGGTACTTTATTTGCAATTTCAAAAACACAAAACCGACCACCTCCATCTAAACGGATCTATAGTGTTTAGAGTTACGAGTAGTCTGTCCCGGTATAGTCTACGTATATTAACTATACTAGGTACACACAGCCGTGGGTTTTTGTACGTGTACTGTGTAGTGCACCTACTCTATTTACAGTAGGACATAATTCAGTTGATTAATAATTCCGTGAAATGGCTTAGTATTAGTAGCATGCAATACATACTGATCCGTCAGTTGCGTGCCTCTGACATTTCAGTAACTAATACTTACCTAGTTTAAGATTGGATATCCTATGAGGTGCCAATCATTGGCTTGATCCTATTGTTATCATGTACTGTTTGGTACAACAAAGAGGAGGATTAGGAGAAGTTAATTACACGTAGACACGAGGTGCAATTGCCGTATTTTGAAGAACGTTCGCATTCAAATCTCAGTGTCAATCTGTTGGCCGCTGTACATATTCGGCGAAGGTGATGGGCCAGCATGTTGAGCTAACGTGTAGTGGTCTACTTGGGGTATGTTGGTAAATGGCGACCAATACTGGCCAGCCAACCAAATAGTGTCGGTTTTTCGTGCACACATGTGCATGTGTTGTTATTCGTCAGCAAAGACAGTTCTAAGCGCCAATGCAGCACTTATGTGTAAACACCGACCGTTCGGGATCCGATTTTTTGGCCCAACATGCTGGCCCAGCACCTTCGCCCTAGTGTACAGCGGGCTTACAACAAAATACATCTAATTTCCCTACATGTTAGACAAGATTTTACATTGATTGTTCGAATTGATGGGACTTGTTTGAATTGTCCTTCTGATGTAGACACAATAAACCACCGTGAAAAAATTGCTTCTCAAGAACGATCAACACAACATTAGACACCCTATCTTTACACTAAGCACTTTACGGCTAAGCAGTTTTATCAAGTAGTATTAGTTTAACTTAACACAAAATATATAAAGCTTATTACATGGACCTGTAAGTATTAGTTTAACACCTGGCTCATAAAACTAAGAAGTTAAGCAAGGCCGTAGTTAATGTTCATCGGTAGGTCAGAACTTAATTGAAAATATACAATATTTAAATTATGTCCATGGAGTTTCTTGCCCGTTCTTCTCCATACGTACCTACTACGCTTTGGAATGCGGCAACTAACTTCATCTTTCTGACTGACCGAACTTGACAATTCAAAAGCGCCTAATTTAATTGAAATAAAAGCTTTCGTGTTAAAGTTTGAGTACGAAAAATTATCCCATATTTTTTTGTCTTTTAAAAGGAAACGCTCAAAAATACACGCGGATAGACCGCGTGTATTTTTATATTTAAGAAAATGTAACAATAATTTACTAGACAAGTCGCATTATCCTCATTATTTCCATAAAAGAACAAAGGCATAAGTACTCACATATATGTATGAATAGACGTTTATCTTTACGTAGGTATTTCAGGGGTTAAACACTCGGTATTGTTTCAGCGATTCTTATCAAACACAATACATTCACAACACTAGTTTGTTTGTATTCACAATGTAGATGTAGTCTACAGAAATGTACCCTTTTAAATAATACTAAGTATCACTAATATAGGACGCAAATGACAATAGACAGTCACCGGTCAACTCTTTTCCTGCACTGGCGGTTTATAATTTATTTAACGCTAATAAAACTAAAGTGACGTTAGCTGGCTGCCGTGCGTGTATTCGTAGTAATATTATTCGAACGTCTGTATTAACTCGATGAGTTTAATAAAATATGATTCACAACTAAGTAAACAACTCAAAAGAAGGCTTAGTCACTGGTATCATTCATAGTATTTTTTAGAAATGTTTATATTGTGTTACATTTAAATAAACAAGCAGCAGTCTTCCTCCTTATTAGGTCATTGATTTCAGCGCATCTCCGAATAAAAAAAAGTAACATTCTAAATTGATACCTCTACTTATTGTTTCCACCTTATTAACCTTTTGTAAAATAGGAGAAAAGTTACATCATATCTCTCACAACATGGACATGCACTTGTCACGTGATAGTGTTAGTTAAACCCAGACCAAGACAAACTGGAGCACAAGTAGTTATTAGCTCGCATCTAGAAATTAGAACAAATTATGCCCCTCCACTACAATTCAAACAGTTATAATCTGGGAAGCAACGCGACCTACTTTTGCCACCTAATCTGAAGGGCTCATGATAATTAGATAACTTGTGATTGGCGGCGACCGCTTAACTAAAAACAAAAGCGTAACGTCTGTTAGCTCAGCTTGATTTACGTTGCTCCGGTACACTCTAGTAAAGCTAGCTCAGACAAAACAATTACCATAAAATTAGGGGTTCACACAAAGTTAGCGATGCGACATTAAAGTTCCACTATTTTAAAACTTTTTAAAGTTCACAACAGCAGGAACAGTAAACTGCCTTGCGTTTTACTATAATTGATGTTATTTGTGTACAGATAAATCGAATTTATTTTGGTTCAGTCGATGGCGGGCTAAGTCGTATTGAAGATATTTTTATAAAACTAATTACTTCCGCAAGGAACTGTAATAGGTTTATTGCTATAATCTGGCGAACGTATATATCACTAAACAGTCACATTAAGAGCACGCGTTAAAAAGTGTTTGAAAATTACATCATTTGTTTGCGGTCAAGAGTATGAAATTCAGATAAAGTTAAGAGACATTTGGCTCTCATATTTTGGACCTATGAATGTTGTGTATAGGGTGATTTTACCGTATTGAATATAGTACGTTTAAAAACATCCTAAACTTGCTTGGTTTGCAAAAGTCTTAACATGGCTGGGGGTAGGGTCGCAGAGACAAGCTTAGAAAAAACTCTTTTAGCTGTTAACTTGTTAGGCGAATGAAACCAAACGAACAACAAATGTGCTTAACTTTATTGAAACTGGCTTACAACTGTTATCTACTTGTGAGGCTTATTTCTCAATGATCTTTGAAAAGTCGACTTTTCTTCGCAATAGGTATAACTTTTATCGTTATCGATAATGAAACACTTGAGCGACTTATCGACTAGAATAATTGGTCTGTTACCAAGCTACCTTAAATGGTTTCTTTAGAAACATTTCCATTCCATAGCAAAAGCCATTTATTTATAGTTATTTAAAACGGTACAACACAAATTACATTAAGTAACATAGAGACAAATTACAATTACGTTGACACTAATATAAATAACGTTAAAACTAACATGGAACAGTAGACTCCCTTGCATACTTTCTCTCACAGAACGCATATACGCATAGTTTGCACAACGCATATACGCATACATGCACTCATCCGCAAACACATCACATTCAGGGTTGGCAGCCTGAAGGGCATTCAGCACCTTTAGACTACGACAGACTGGGGATTCGGCTCTGGCTACAGTTTTGGCTGACAGTTCTGCAAACAGATTGTGCCGGCGGCTCTGACGGTGTCCGATGTATTTGTCGATCACAAATAGTCAGCAGAAAAGACCATGGAGCTCTGGGCAATCGATACGTCCCCGTAAGGTCTTACACGCTACGCTGAGTTGATCAAGGCCTCATCTCACCTCCAGCGAGTTAAAGCCCAACGTCACATACATCCGACCATACAATAGCTGTGCATAATATTCTTTAAATGTGAATCAAGAACATTCGCAAAACCTCGACCACGGCGGTGACAAAATTATTGAATTACGAACCCGATTATCAGAACCGTGTACCTAATATACGATTTTCACTTCGCAGCCCGGAGATTATTGGTTTGGATCATCAATTCTGCATCACTAACATCTATGATCGTAATGTATTTTTAGAGCAATGCAGAAAACCGAAACGTCCCGATTATTAAAATATTAATGAAGCCACCAGGGGTTAAAACATTGCTAAATTTCTCCAAAAGCTTCCTAGTAGTATTTCAAGTTTGTACTTACAAGCAGGTACATGAGTAAGCTCGGACAAATCAATATCAGTGCGTTCACGCAATTCAGTACGGTCGCGTAACTCAGTGCGTTCGCGCATCTCGGTCCTCTCCCTGGGCACGTGCTTCTTTTCCCGGAGATGATGCGGTTGTGGCAGAGGGTGGGGGTGTGCACGGGGGTGAGGGGCGGCGGGGCGGCGCGCTGGTGGTGAACCCAGCTCCGGTGGTGGGGGAAGCTCCGCGTCGCCGGCGCACGAATCTTCGTCAGATGATGAGGCTATATATGACAGGATAAACATACACTGTGGTGAATTCAGTTTTGGAAGCTCTTTGTAAACTTTCTTCACTATCGCTTTTGTATCTGAATCTTGAATAGGGTCTCATCATTTTTATTTAACCGGAATTGTGGTTACCAATAACAAAACAACTGTCACAGTTAATTAAGCAGAAAGCTGTCTGTAATTACAGACAGTGAATATGTTTACAAATAGCGACATGAAACCTTATGTTTGCTTCAGAGGGGCTAACTAAAAAGACTAGCACGCTACATAGCCACACAACAGTAGAACAGTATACTACAGGGGCATAAACTTGGTGCAAAAATATACGCTATTTGGGTGGGAATTTTTATAGCAGGACTTTTAGTATATGTATTTAAAATATAAATTATTTTATGGTAATATTTTTCGTCTGATTGATTAGACATGCTCTTACAATTGCTTCGAATTATCAACCATCACACGAGCAAACTCACGCATCTCACGCTTTCTTTATAATAAATCCATTAATATAGTCCATATCATTATTATTAATGCTCATCTGCTCAACTCATTACTCGGAGGATCATGCTTAGTAGGTATACAATGATTTGAAAGCGATATTCTACTAATCTCCTAATAGCATACACCTGGGAACCAGCGGGATGTTGGCTAAATTGGAAACCGATATCTCTAGTCTCTACAATAGATGTTCTGGGAATCTGTCTAAGGCATTATTGTTAAACGGGCTTGCCTTGTAGTTCAATTATAGGGAAATATTAAAGACGTTTGAAGGTAGTTGTGTTACAAGAGGTAACAATTACCGCGCCGCATATGACAGAGAAGATATTCTATTTCAGTCTTCGTGAAAACTTGATGCCGAGTATTATTTAAACACCGAGCGTAAAGGTATTGATATATTTTTATTTTTGTTATTCGGCTCTGTTACTGATAATATTTTTATAATGAACCATTACCTAGGACATAATACTATGCGCTACGCCGCCTATGGCAAGTAGGTGTCGGGATACTTGCCGTAGGCGTCGTAGCACTTCTACAGTTAATTTTTTTGCGCAGGTGTAATGTAATAAAAAATTTATTATATTTTTCAACATTTCTCATTTGACGAAGCTTGTTCAGGGTGCCTATTACGCACTTTTAAAAAACCAGGCAAGTACCAGGCAATTCATTTTACTGGCTGGTTAAATTTCGTATTATGACGTTCCTAATTCTGACCGATTTCACGCTGTGTAGTTTGTTTATGGCTGGTTTATAATTCTCAGCCGTAACGTTCAGAAACAGATTTAAATATTTATCGGTAAGTTACGTTTTTATTATATCACGTATTTTATGATAAATATATACTAATCTAGTTACTCTAGTATAAAAGTAGGTGCAAATATGAACGGAATGTATATTGTGCTATTTTAAACTCGCATTATTATAATTTTCTGTTTGTAAATTGTAACGCGAGATTAAGTTTCCGAACGTACTCCACTTGAAGTTCAGCGGGGAATTCGACCACTTCAATGGAAGTATTGTTTTACAAACTAATAAGAACACTATCGTATTGTTTATTTAAATATGGCGTAAGTGTTATTGAGTGTTTTAAATTATTATTCAGTTTTTAACACGATATAATATTAAAACAATTGTAATTATTATAGTTCAGTGGATGAGAGTTCTCGCACTCGTCGGCGCGTAACTTATGTTCAGCTGGAAACATTGTGCGAGTTTTTATGTTCCCACAAAGAAGTGGCCATTGGGTACACTAAATCTGCCCAAGCCCTGACATGTGAGGCGTTAGCTCCTCACAAAGATTCAGTACCAAGTCTTTGCTAAGTCGATATCATTGAATCATCCATGTCGAACGCATTAAATTCATCACGAAGTCATCTTCTTTTGTTCCTTGACTCACTATTTTGATGAGAAAAGTCACTTTCCAAGAACTCGAACCATTCATATTCGTCACACATGATATTATATATTATTTTGTTATCTAGATGACACTCGAATAATTTCGCCAAATAAACCCTAAACAATTCAATAAATGTTCGTCTGAAGCAGCGTAAACTGAATGGATTGTGAGGGTACTTTTTGACAATTTTATTATGAAAAGAAATGGCAAACGAACGTTCGTAATACGGCATTGCCAGGAAATATCCGGGCAGAAGCCGGCCAGGGTGTCACGTGACCGCTGACTAGCTCATTTGGAGAGTTCATTATACGAAATTGCAAGGCAGTTCTGTTTACTCCGTAAACTGTCTGGAAATAAAGAGTTCATAATAGGGTCCCAGGGCATTATAATAAACTGATCTTGTTGGTATCCGATTCTCAATTTTACTATAGACGAAAAAATTAAACATTCAGACATGTTGACAATAATTGGAAAGCCGAATTTTGTTTTAGTAGAATAGATAAATAGGAAATCTTGTCTTGTGTAAAAACATTGTGGCATTGAACTAGTATAAACTTATAATAACGGGAACGAAAAATAATATCTTCCAGAGGTGGAAATCGGAACTAGAAAATCCGCCATAGACTGGCCGAGTACCTACTTGATAAATAAATGCATATTATGGCACTTTGAACAATGCGGAATTACCGTTTTTTGCACCGAAAAGATAACCTGAAAACAGGAGTAAAAGGACGTGAAATGTCATTACGACGCGGATCAAAAGGCAGCGCAACGCTGGCTGTTAAATTACCTTCGTTTATCAATTGGGAGTTGTTTTTGCAATCACTGTATCGATCTTCTTCATTCAGCCGTTTTCATGAGTAATTGCCTGGTGCCGCTGCGCTCTGTGCGTCGCCTAATGAGCGTAATACTAATTCCTTTATCGTTAATATGGCGAGTATCTTGATTTCATCAAGAAAATTAAGAATTAGAAAAGCGATTATCGTCTTTTAACAGAGATGATAAAGTGAAAATTTACTTTTATGTCTAAGCCATATAAACAGCAGCAACAACGTAATGTGCAGAATCCAGACCCTTTTTTTTGAGGATTGGAAATCATCAAATAACTTGTCCCGCTCTGGGCGGAGCGTTAGGGCGTGTCAGACTCTTACTGACTAAAACCCACCCATATTGTTTCAGTTGCCTGTGCCAGGGGCCACAGTAACCCTTTCCCGCAACCCTGACAGGCATCGGCCCTAGCGGACCCCGTCATTGGTGCTGACATCTCTTTGAGGCAGAATCCAGAACCTGAGATATTTGATTTCAAATTAAGAGAGCGTCTATTTGTGTTTGACACCACTCGAGATTATTAATTTCATTTCATTAAAATAGCTGAAATTGGAATGATAGCAAAATGTATGGTTTTCATACATTTTCCTACTGTTAAACTATTATTAATTATACACTGCGGTGGTTCAGCGTGTGGGCTCGGAAACTGACAAATGATTGGTTACCTTGTGAAACAGATTTATTTGAGTTAAATAAGCGAATGTTTTGAGAAAACCGAATTACATGTAGGTAATTGACACGGTCAATGCAACTTGATCTAAACGTAGAGGTACTTAAATCTGATGATAATCGATACATATTTTAAATACGATCAATACAATTCATATGTTAATTTTGATATTTAGCTGAGGAGACGAGTAAACATAATCACCTATTCATCGAATTACTTACTAACTGCTTTAGTGATACGCTTCTCTGTTATTATCCTTTTTGGTGATCAAGAAAACGTGTGAAATGGTAAGTACATACAATATAAATGGCTAAACATTTCACTCAATATTTTTTTTAATCTATAATAATAAGGATCTGTCTGAATAGCCCAGCCCGCACATGACAAGCTTAGCCGTTTAGCTCCGGTGACCGCGTTGAATTTTTCCTTGTTTAACCGAAAAGCTGCTGTCTATAGCTCTGCCCTGTTGAACTTTAGTGGTGCAGGTTTCTACTGATTCGCAGCATGATATACTCGTACTTAGCTGGCTAGCGATCAACAGACTGCTGGTCGTTCTTCGCCGCATTGTCGTGTATCTGGGAAGTATTCACCCTCTAAACGATTAGGTACTTTTTGTACATTCATTACTTATACTTCCCCATAACTTATAGATATGAATCAGCATAAAGTGGACTACCTTAGTTCCATTGCCTTCTGATGAGTTCCAGTTGACTTACCTGGCGGATGATTTCATACAATATATGTTTCCATTTATCCTGGCAGACATGAATGCAAATCCGGATATTGAGAAACCAGCCATTGAGCCGTAAGCAAAATACGCGCCTTGGCGTGGAGTTATGGAAACCAGCCGTTATTACCAATCGTATTACCTAACCAGTCGTTTAGCTATTAAAACTTGAGAATAATAGGAAAATGGGATTCGAAGATCTTATTCAGAGAATAAAGATAGGAAATGCAACTCTATCTACTGCACCAATAACATTTTATGGCAGCTAAAAATACGCAATCTTAATCAAATCATATGGTTGTAGGCACTATCTTCTACTATCTAGAACATACACTGATTGAACCGTTTACGACAGGCTAATAGCGAGTCGTCCGGAAGCCATTGATACGTCAATCGTTCATTCAATGTTAGTAGGTACCTGCAGTTTCGGCTTCCAACTTGTTTTGATAAAGATAGTCGTCATTTTAATAAACGTGGTTTAAAAACGGTAGCCAAGTGCTTTAATTAATACTAATGAGTATTGCCAAACCCTGTTTTGAATACAGGGAAAATGAGTAGGTAACTAGGTATACCAGATCTGGCTTTCATCCTTAATTTTTTTTAATGAGATTGACTTACCTCCAGCAGTAAAATCACCAGTTTTTAAGAGTAACAGTTCAGTACTTACAGAGGTCATGTCTCTCCCTGTCAGGGCTCTTTGCCATGATGGAGGTCTTCCAACTTGTTTTGATAAAGATAGTCGTCATTTTAATAAACGTGGTTTAAAAACGGTAGCCAAGTGCTTTAATTAATACTAATGAGTATTGCCAAACCCTGTTTTGAATACAGGGAAAATGAGTAGGTAACTAGGTATACCAGATCTGGCTTTCATCCTTAATTTTTTTTAATGAGATTGACTTACCTCCAGCAGTAAAATCACCAGTTTTTAAGAGTAACAGTTCAGTACTTACAGAGGTCATGTCTCTCCCTGTCAGGGCTCTTTGCCATGATGGAGGTCCTCTTCGAAGGCATCGGCAGCGAGGGCTTGGGTCTGTTCTGCATCTCTGCCAGGGCTTGTTGCACAGCCTCCTGTCTCACTTCTGCAAAACACACCCACGTTAAAAAACTCTTCCGGGAGTTGAACATTTTTCGGGCTAAAAGATTACGCATGCAATCTAATGTCTATTGCAATACTTCCCACTACCAGTTATGTTTAGAGAAAAAAAAATGCAATTAATCAATACCACATAACTAATGGAATGCTAATATATAACAATATTCAACAACTGGTCAGGTATTCCATGTATTTTGTTTGTAATATGATTTAAATCAAAATAAATAGCTGCAGCATAAATATAACAAGGCTGAAGAACAATCAAAGGCGAAATAAATAGAATTCAATTTCCGATAAAACTGGTTAATTATTGTTTAACGAAAACTATTGCTCCGATAGTGGTTTACAAACTGTCGTTTCATTTACTGAAAGTATCCCTTTATAACCAGGGTAGCGACGACGTTCAAAACAGAGGCTTTATTCAACCAAAACTGTTCCAGATTGTATTTACGAGTGCAACGATTCTATTTGTCACTTACAATAAAATTCTTACTCCGCCTCAGATTTTCTGCAAATGACGCCTGGGATTTATATTACCCGCATCTTACGTAAACACAAATAGAGCACAAATATGAATTAAATGTCTAGAGGATGGTTTAACAGGCAAGCTTACGTGTCAAAGTTTCCAAGTAGCTATCATCCAAACAAACTTAGCTAGAAACGAACATATCTGAAAATGTGGAATGCCACGGCTACATTGTCTCGATAAGGCGAACTAACATACCGCTCGAAGTCTCGCTGTTAAACAGAGAGCGCGCGAAATATAACTCGCTTTATCGCAACAAAGTAGCCGTAGCATAAAAGACATTGACAAGTAAACATAAATATTAAACCGTCGATCATGCAACGAATGAGCATAAACCACATGCAAATGTTAGTGCAACGTATTAGGCCACTAAAGGATGCGGCGGCGACCGTGATAACATTACACTGACGCTGATAAAGACAGTCAGGCAATTGTGACAAATTAGAAGGGATTCATCGCAACCTCGTCGACCATACCCTGTGAGTATGCCATACATGCCCTTTGAATATGTCATACTATTTATTAGGCAAATGATGGGATTCAATTATCGCAGGGTAATGTGATCTAGTCAGATTGTACAGTGTGTACAATAGAGTCTAGTTTGCAATATAAAGGCATCCAAGAAGTAACTAATCTTAAACACATAGAAGAAGAGGAAGAAGATAATAAGTATACAGGGCGTCCCACGGATATGCCACATGGAGGGAAAGTACCTTGAATATTGTAGATGGAACATTTTACTGAAAGAAGACATTATTTGAATTTAAAAAACAATTTAAACTGCATTCATAAATATTTAACTAATTACATGGTTGAACCGGAAATCGAAACCGTTAGGTACCTACATGAGAAAAATAATCACCTGTAGCTTTATCATAACGATCGACCTGTAGCTTTATCATACCGATAGAAACGCTTCATCATAAGGATTATTTTTGCTAAATAACATAGGGTTACAAATAAAAGGAAGACCATGAATTTTAACATTTGATGTGAAATTTTGTTCACAAAATGAAAACCTGACATTGCCGTAAGGACATACAACTAACATTATCATAAGTATATATTACTAATAAATGTACCCACTTGAGAAGTACGTACGCATCAATTCCCTATTATAATTTAAGTGCATGATAAAATGATAAAGAGATACGTAATTAGTAGGTACCTGGTTGTATGCAACAAATCGAAATAATCAGAAGAGTGCGACTTTGTATTCAACAGGAAGGGACTCATTTTGAGCATTTTATAAATTGATTCATTTTGTATTAAAAATTTTAAAATTCATGTTCTTCCTTTTATTTTTGACACTAGGTATGTTATTTAGCAAAAAATAATCCTTATGATGAAGCCCTTCGATCGGTATGATAAAGCTACAGGGATGATTATTTTTCTCATGTAGGTACCTAACGGTTTCGATTTCCGATTCAGCCATGTTGTTATTTAAATATCTATGAATGCAGTTTAAATTGTTTTTTAAATTCAAATAATGTCTTCATTCAGTAAAATGTTCCATCTACAATATTCAAGGTACTTTCCCTCCATGTGGCATATCCGTGGGACGGCCTGTATATTAAATTTACAATAATTTACAATAAACATAATTATATACATTATAATTAGAGTACATTATATAGTTTTACATAAAATATATCGTAATATCGACAGCCTTTTTATAGCTGATTGATATCTTCTTCGATATGCACACATAATGGAACATTGACCATTTTGACCTGTAAATAATGTAGTGAATACGCGACACTTAAGGTCAAGTGCATCGAATCTGGTTCTAGAATTTGCTTGATCATTTAGTATGCCGAAGGTTAATGGACCTTGTAGATTTAGCAGGCTCGCGCACAAACCAATCAGAGCGATAAATTAGGTTACACGTTGGGCTGGTTTCAACGTTACATATGAGCCATTTAGCAGTGACCTCTGAAGATATGATCCGGAATTTCGGTGTTGGATTGCCATCTTGGCAGGCTATTTGAACTGAATTGATCCATGAAAAAACAGGCCAGTATTCGAAGTCCTTGTATTTAATGTAAGCTCTAAAATTTAAAAGCACAATTAAAGAAACATTCAACAAACATCTACTTATTATACATTTACAGCAGAGATCGCTGGTTATGAAGACAGTACGGTACGTCAGCACGGGTTCTCGCGTAATTTCTCGTAATTTGCGTAACCTCGATGTGCATGGAAACAGTGTCAAATTAATAACACGCGTTCGCGTTTACAAGTCGTGCCAACAACACTGGCCGCTTTAAGGTAAAAACGGCAGCGTTTAACCAACGTTTTTTTTTTATGTGGGTAATCATCAAATAACTTCTCCTGCTCTGGGCGGAGCGGGAGGGCGTGTCAGACTCTTACTGACCTACCCGTGTTCCTTCAGTTGCCTGTGCCAGGGGCCACGGTATCCCTCTCGGACTTTCCCGCAACCCTGGCAGGCGTTGGCCCTAGCGGACCCCGTCATGAATGCTTTTTTTTTTTTTTTTGAGGATGGGAAATCATCAAATGACTCCTCCCGCTCTGGGTGGAGCGGAAGGGAGTGTCAGACTCTTACTGACTAAAACCCACCCGTGTTCCTTCCTCGGCCCTTTATGTTCCGGGTCAGCGGTACCCCTTTTGGATGATCCCGCTTTCCCGGCAGGCTTGGGCCCTAGTGGACCCCCTCTATGATGCCGACATCTCTTTGAGGCGCGCGTGGAACACGTACGCGCCGTCCAGCACGGGCCTGGTCCTGATCGGACGGTGAGCTACCCATTACTCACCGCCCGCAGGCCCGCGCCTACGGTGGCCGGGAGTCGTCACGCGGCTCCCGACGCCCGGAGCGTCCACCGCGGCGGCTTGGACGGGAGACTCTCTCCCTCTCCCGTCCCGCCACCTCCTTCGCTAGCATGACTGCTTCGCAGAAGGAGGCGACTGCCTCCCACTCCCCCTCGCCCCGGACCATGGCTTGAACCAAGGCCGGGCGTGAGAGATCGCCGCCGCGCCGCCGCTGCCGATCGCCTCTACGAGGACACGGCGGTGCTCCGCCCATGCAGGGCAGGCCCCCACCGTATGCTCCACCGTGTCCTCACCCCGTCATGAATGCTGACATCTCTTTGAGGCACGCGTGGAACACAACGCGCCGTCGACCCGGGCCTGGTCCTCATCGGACGGCGAGCTGCCCATTGCTCGCCGTCCGCAAGCCCGCGCCTACGGTGGCCGGGAATAGGCTTGCGATTCCCGACGCCCAAGGCGACTCCTGCGGCGGCTAGCGGCATGAGGGCGCGAATTTTGCCTCTCCCTCACACGTTCCGCCTCCTCCTTCGCGAGCATTACTGCTTCGCAGGAGGTGACGGCTTCCCAAGACCTCTCGCTCCGTACCATGGCCTGAACCAGGGCCGGACGCAAGAGATCGCCACCGCCAATCGCCTCCACGAGGACAAGGCAGTAACAGTAGCAATGGCGTAGCTTTCATTGTGACAGTTCAACAGTTGCGTTATAATAAAGTTGCTGAGCAGACCAATTTTTCGAACATATAAAGCAACGGATTAGCAATATCCTTCAAAATGATTCAGATTGTGTATGAAAGTGTGTTACACAATTAGGGTGGTGGAGTAGAATCGACGTCGCCAGCTCGTGTGTCCTCAATGAGAATTGACATGTCTGAGGAGTTGGCAGTTTTATTGTGCCTTGCAGGCAATTTATGTATCAACCACACCGAAGCAATAATTGACCATTGCATTGAAAAGAGAAAGCAATTAAAAAGTGCTAAGATAATACATCACTGCAGCCTGCGTGCGCGACAGCTCGGTAAATACAATTAGCGCTAAACATAACTAAAAGGTAATGGAATTTCTGTCAATCGTATGAAGTTGACGGAGCGTTTTATCTCCAGTGTTAATTGTTTTTAGTGAGGTGTCATGCAAGCAGCTTAAATGTAGACAAGAGTAGATGCTGAAGAATGCACTCTCTTTGCGAATTGGTTTTCGCTCGAATAAGTACTTGAGTTCGGAATAAAGTCTCAATAATATTGATTCTAGAGCGGTTAAGATAGTAAATTGTCTCATTGTTTCTTCTTATGGAACATTAGAACGAGAATCCATACCGGATGAATATTGCAGTGTAGCGTGAATAAACAGTATTACAATTATTCGTTCAAGTGGCGCCTCGTCTACGAGTGTTACATCCGCTATCGCTTTCGTATCCTAACTTGAGCCAGCTATCAACGTCATTCAAAGTCGGTCGCGACTCAAACATGCTAGTTTTTGTTTGATGCACATCCTCTCTATTATTCGCTTTCGGATAACTATGTAACAATGAGATATAATAATGAATATTCATTTGTATGTAAGTACAGTGGTTTTTACGATTGACACGTCGTTACGTCACTGTGAAGGTTTTAGTTCGTAATGAGTTTTATAAAGGCTTTATTTTGAGAGCAGTAAGCCGAAATTCGATGAAACGAATTTTCAGATTGTATCATCGTCCCATTTTCAAACACCTGCATGTGACGCCGATTATTAATTTTGGTTAACAGTTTTTGTGCTCAAAACAGCATTTTTTTTAAACAACTAATAACCCTTGTTCGTGACAGAATATGCCAAATAAAATATGCATAGGATTTTCGATGTACAGCGCATAGTAGATAGCAGTAAACAATTGAGTTTATTTTGTATTATTTTCAAGCTGAAGATAAGACAAAGACATTCGGGGATTGTTTCAAATATACGCAAATAGTTTTTTTTTAGTTTCTGTTTTTGTATACCTAGTGCTTTTGAGAGGTAGGTTCTTTAAAAAAAAAATGGTGTGTCAAAAGTGTAAACGTCATTCATCCTCGTAATAATTCATGCACCCACGTCACGGTAATATAATAATTTATAGATAATATTACCGTGCCCACGTTGTCCTGAACTCCTAACATTCGGCTCACAGCAGATGTAGCGTATTAAAATGTAAATTCAACTGTTTACAAATAGGTGTCCAAATTATAAACATAGGTATTATCATACTCATCTGTTTATTCAAATTTCTAATTTAAAAGGTCACACGTTGTTTGTAGTTAATTTATGATTGTTATGTGTTGGCTATACATGTGCTGGTAGTGCGGTGGGTTGTATTCATCGTCTTGGCGAGTTCAAGTATCGTGTGTGAGTAACGCCAGAGTCGCCCACCGTGCCCGTATTGTTGGAGGCAGGGCGCAGGAGATGTGTGCCCCTATTGTGTGCATGTCGCAGGCACTTGCAACTATCGTGACAATTTCTAAAACGTTCCTCTACGATCACAAACATTTTCGAAGAAACTATGTAGTTCAGAAACATAAAAGTAGTGGAAATATGTAACATATTTTATCAATATATTTTTGGAGTGTTGTATAAATATATAAAGGCCGAATGAAATCTATAATCTGTGTAATTTTTTACGTAATGGCAGCCTTGACGAAATTACAATCAGTTCAATTATGATCGTTACAGTTCATTATCGGCCAAGAAATGTGTTTATGCTAATGAGCCTGTTTCCGCAGAATGGACACTTCAACAAACAGTGAAAGGAAGCATAAAAACTTGTATCATTTTATCACAATGGAAGGACCTATGTATTAACAAAATTAAAATAATTTAATCACATATACCTACTTACATGAAAAAGAAAATATACATGTATGTTAACAAGTTGATTGATAAATAATATAGATACCTACTTATGGTATCCTTCGCCGAAAATTTAATTTTTTCCCACAACAAGAACATCATTTCGTTTTCTTGAGACATTTTTAGAACATTAAAACACAATACTAAATCCACTGTCACTGGACTGCTTCACGTACAATTTGCAAATTTATACTGACGGAAATATTTATCATGATGGTTTAAGTCGATAACAGCTAGGCACTATCTAGGAATGCTTTGTTGCATTTGAAGTACCACTGGCGGCTGGTCTTACAAGAGCAATTTAATAAAGAAAGTATTAACTTCATATTATTTTAATGATAAAAATACATACATTCATAATCAGCCTATAATATTCCATCTTCTGGGCACAGCTCTCCTCTCTGTGAGAGGGAGCGGGCCGTAATCCACCACGCGGGCCCAGTGCGGGGTGGTAAATTTCACGTTTTACGAGTTTTTGTTTCTAGGGTAGGTATCATGCCGTTTTCCTTCACCGTATAGAGAGCAGTGGTGATGAAATAATGTACACAACGTAAACCGCCTATCAGGGTTCGAACCTACGACCTACAAATCGTAACCGTTACCACTGGGCCACCACTGCTCTCATAAAAATCGAATGCTCATCTCAGATTATAAACCAGAAGGATACTCATAATAAAAATACTCCTACGTAATTGTATAGTGTGTCCAAAGAGTGTTCCGGTAGACTCCGGAATTCCGGTTTGCGATGTGCGAAACAAAAAAGCAAAGGCGAGACGAAGGATCTTCGATGATTTAAACTAGAACTTTCTTAAAAAGTCGATAGTCTATCATTTGCGTGTGTCATTCGCTCATTGCTGTAATGGAGGGCATGTGGTAGCAGCACGTTGATACTGCGGTGACACCTGCCCCTTGTTTGGCAACCAACCGCACTGTGGTCACCGTTGTTTACCACTACTTAAATTTTAATTCCGCCTTATTTTCCGCGTCACTGCAAAACCCTTTCGATAATGTTAGCATAATGTTAGGGTATGGTTTGGATTTAAAATGCAGTCGGTTTTAGGTTTCCTTTTTGAGTGGAAGTTTCTGCTTTAAGTACTGCGATTTCAAACCATCTGTTTCCGTGTATTTTGTAAATAGAAAGAAGGTTACACAGTTCTGAAAAAATTTAAATGTTTGTTACAGAAATTGCAAAATTATTATTTTCATAATTGATTCAATGTTAAATGAATTCTTTTACATTTTCATCCAGTATTTCCAACGTCAGTGTCAGTGCATGTAAGAATGCTTGCGCAGTCGTAAAAACATGTCACACTTGCCGGTCCGTCTATTGTTTGTCTATTTGTCGTTGCGTGCATTTGAACATCTCTATAAAACATAGGCATAATATTTATTGTTCGATGCTCATTCATACGTGGACGTCACTTTCGTTTGGCTGCAGATTATCGTACGTAACAGCTATATTCGCACATGTGTAGAATATTTGTCCGTTAAAAGTTATGTCGTTGTAAAATCTACTTAATAGGAACGTGTTAAAGCCTTTATTCAGGGTGAAGGTTTCGGAAGGAAGTGGTGTTTTTCTTTGTTCCACCGTCTGTTCCAGATGTTTAAGTCGTTGGTAGTGTCAGAGAACGCCAAAGACCGACCACTGTCATGAAGATAGTGGGGGATTACAACAAAGGGTCGAGTCTACGAATCGACTAAAAGCCTAAGCGCTTTTTACCTAAAACAAAACCTTGCTATGGGAGTGCTCTTCTGTGGCCACAACTAACGCAAATAAAAGTCTGGAAAATCCACCTTTGAAAACCATGGAGCGATAAGGTTTGTAAATGACTCTTCGGCGCTACAAAATAATCTGGGAAACTTTAGAAGACAATATGTAAGCAATATAGCTATTCATCACATTGCGAGAGGCTCCACATTAGTCATAAAGACATGTTCATAAATTAATCTAACTTAAGTCGCAACGTGCTAATATCGCCGAGGGATCATAAGATCTCCCCGTGATATTTTAGCTTAAACGTTAACTTCTTCCTATAAATTCATAGAAACTTGCGAGACTCCTAAAAGTTCACCTTAAAAACAGTCAGGATTGCGGACGAAACCGTAAACTTTGTCATAAGCAAAGCGCATTAAATGGATACGTTACTCTTGGGTATACTGTAGAAAGTACTCGTACAATATCGGAAGGAGACTCAAAACACGAAGCCGATCATGGTTACCGGCCAGCTAGGGTTTATTGCAGACAGGTAACATGTTAAATTTGCTTGTTCAGAGCAACTAGAGCATGAATGTATGTGCATCTGCAAAATTTTGTCACATTACACATATTTCTTCTGCACCTAGCTACGGGCACAGAATGCTATTTCATCTCGAAACGTGCGCTGCATGATGTTTTAAAAAAATTGTTTAAGAAGGATTTAGGCGTCAAAATCTATTCCGTAGTTAGTGTTGACTCGTGCTGTGAATACGAACGATACAACCCAATACGTTTTAAATTCATTAATTATATTGAACAAAGATGTTAGCCACGTCTAGACAGAAGCGACGTCAAATTTCATTGACATTTAGTTTGAATTTACTCGTAATACGTTTTCTATAGGTACCTCTTCGGAGAGAAAACTTTGTATGGGGTGAATCCAAAAATTCTTGGAATCAATATTAAAAAATGCAAAGATTTAAACAAAAATATTTTATTTTTCTACATAATCTCCCTCCAATGCAATGCATTTACAATAACGCGTTTCTAACTTCCTTATTTCTTGTGAAAAAATAGTTTTTCTTGACTCTCGAAAATCTCCTCTTCGGCAGCCATAACCGCGTCATTATCGTAAAATTTTGTTCCACGAATTTCCTCTTTTAATTTTGGGAATAAGTGAAAATCACTTGGGGCTAAGTCCGGAGAATATGGTGGGTGGTCAAGGAGATAGAAGCCAGCACAGCGGATTGCGATGAGCGCAACTTCCGATCGATGAGCAGGAGCTTTATCTTGAAGAAACAACACGCCCAACGATAGTTTTCCACGACGTTTTTCTTTAATCGCTTCACGCACTTTCGGGATTAAATTTGCAAAATAGTGTCTAATCGTCTGGCCTTTTGGCATGTAATCAATAAAAAGGATTCCTTCACTATCATTAAAAATAGACCATAATATTTTAGAACAAACCTGATAAAAGGGTAAATGACACTAGCCAATCAGCCTAATTGAGCACATCGTTGCAAATCGAAAAGTGCAACAAATCGGAATATTTGCAAGTGATTCGAGTGTAAATTTAAAAATAACACCCGTCGATATATCGCTCCCTCCCGACGGCGACGCGCGACGCCTAGAGCTATTACATTGAATCGAAGCCGGGGGCGCGGGCGTTACCAATTACCGTAGGTGAGTGTCACGGAGCATGAACAAAATAGAGCAAAAAGTAAGTCTTTATGGCGCGGAAAGCACCGTCATTGGACTACCGGTATTGAGCCCATTAGGTGTCTCTCTGATAGACGTAATTTTAATACTAGAATTAAAGATGTAATAGATCAACCATTTTTCAGATTAGCAATAGAACATAGGTACATCTTTTATGGGGTAATGTGTTAAAAGTTACAACAAAGTACTTTGTGATATACTTAATACAATTAAATGAAAGAAAATTTTAAATTCATATTAAATGTACACTTTGTAAACCAGCATATTACAAATGAGAGGATTATATCGAAGATAAGAATGCTTGGAAATATGCTGTATGTCGATTCTGTAAAAATTTTACCATGAAGTGAACTTTTAGGAGAAGTGAGCGTGGAGTGAGCTGTCAGTGTAGTCTCACTGATGCTAGGGATTGACCAAGCATTAGATTTACAATCATAATCGAGATTTTAAATATATTTTTTATTCTAATTCAGTTGTACATTTTATATTATATCAAGGCTAGTATTTAAGTGGATAAAAATTACAATTTACGGGTTTGTTAAATAAAACAGCAAAACAGAAATTCTGTTAGAAACTCAAATAAGAAAAAAAAAACAACAAAACAACAGAACTAACATTAAAAAACATAATTAAAATCTCGATTATGATTTTAAATGTAATGCTTGGTCAACTGATGCTAGCATCAGTGGGATGACACTGACAGCTCACTCCACGCTCACTTCACCTAAGTTTTCACGGTGAGATGGTTACAGAATCGCAATGCTGGTCCTGCTCCATAGGACAATCTAGAGTCTAGACAAAATCAAACTGGTTGCTAGTATAATTTATTATTTTTATGACATCGAATTACATTCAGTGATGATTACTTATTTCTCACACACTAACTTATTATTTCTTGCTATTTCTATTATAAATCTATTTTATTGTAAATTTTGAGATAATTGATTTTGACTTTGATGATCAGCACCACGCCGCATACATTCGCGTGCACATGTCATGTATCACATGATCTCTCTGTTTCGTACATTTTCGCGGCGAGTGCAGGCAGCAAGTTTCAGGACACCATAGGGTTGCCCTCATTGCACGTCAATCTTGAACATTATTGAATCGATGTCTAGACAGGATGCGTAAATATAATTACGAGGAACGCGTCACAGGCAGCCAGCGGTCGGTTAATTAAGAAGGGAAATTAGTTTGTTACCAGGCTGTTTCAGGTATTTAAACAGTATCTATACCTATATGGTTGGTTTTGTTTATAACTTTTTAAATCAGCGATATTACATTTTGTTGAGTATGTAATGAAACAGCAATTTGACCTATTGGAATGGTGTCCCAATCATCACACTATAGTTTATTACAGCAGGCCACTCACTTGATTCATTAAGAAGCTAGCGTAAATGAAAGAATTTAAGCTTTGCAATAGTCACGAATTAGGAAAGTTTACTTAGATTTTAAGAACTAACTTGCAAATAATGGAGTAGTATTCTCTATTTCTTTTGAACCTTGCTAAACCCCAAATAAAACTTAATACTAGTGACAGTCGTGCCTACAGTCCACTTAGACAACGAATTTGGTAATAGAGCTCCCTAGGTTCCTCAATTAACAAGTTCTCTATGCGCGGGAACAGTCGAAACTCTTTAGTCTCAAAGGACCACAACGACGGCTTACGAACGAACAGTAGAATGAATAATACACACACGAATGGGTTCCAGACTCTCTTGCAGGAATTCCTTTGTGGGGGACGTTTTACATTTGGGTATGTCCAACCTCATAAATGGACGTTTATAAGGTCTTATTATTTTTCTTTAGCCTAGCTTTATAGCACTCTTTTAACCTCCGACGGAAAAAGAGGGGTGTTATAAGTTTTAAGTGTGTACCTGTGTGTCTGTCTGCCGCATCGCGGCACCAAAACGAGTAAACCGATTGTTTTTTTTTTTTTTTGATTGAAAGGTGACTTGATAGAGAGTGGGCATAGCTATGATTCATGAAAATGAGTCAGCCGTTTGAAGATATGAGCTCTTTTCTAGTTGATGAATGGATGTGAGCATCTTCCACAGGACTGATCGAGTCGAGATTAGGTATTCTGTTACTTCAATGATATTAGAACATAGTAATCTTGAACTGATGCTGCAGTATCACTTGGAATTTGCAGAATACACAACTCCCTCACCAACTTTCAGCAGAGGTATCGTGTATGGGCTCATTAGAATGGTCTCAGTGAATAGGTTATAGATAGATGGTGACCAGGGTCTGATGATGGAGTAGGAAAGAGAAATGAGGATAAATATAAATTAGCTTCACTGTGGGAAAAGTACGTGCAGCTGCGCAGATTTCAGCGAGCCACGTGTCGATCATAGCGTGTCTACTAGTAATATATAAACTTTCAAAATCAGGAAATAAAAGTTAAATTTAAAAACCCCAGACACAAACAAAAACCCCTAAAATGTAAGTATTGGCTCTTTAAGAGAAGTTGTGGGTCATATTTTGACCCAAACGTCTTCGCGTCGGGGCACGGCTAACGAAAACGCCAACAGACGAGGATTATACCTAGCAATAATGATTGCAGGCTATTGTAGAAAGGATATAGTGCTTGCTATTTTCATTAGCCATCCTCAGACGCGACGACGACGAGGCGACGTTTGGATCAAATATTACCTAAAACGCAACGGCTACAACTTCTATTAAACTTAAAGAGCCAATACCTAAATATTTTTTTTTTACTTTTTAGGGGTTTTTTGTTTAGGTCGGGGTTTTTTATTTTATTTAACTTTCATTGGGTATTTATTATGAACTTCTATTAAACTTAAAGAGCCAATACCAACCTACATATAGTTATTTTTCGTTTTAGGTGTTTTTGTTTGTGTGGGGGGGGGGGTGTTATTTTATTAACTTTAATTGGGCGTTTCTTGAATCCATTTTACGATTGTTTTGCCTTATCTGTGCAAAATAAGAAAGCTCTCAGTTAAATGAATATAAAAAAAAAACAGAATCAAAATAAATTGTATCCATGCAACACTTGTCCTGCTTTTGACACATTTTAAGGGCAGTTTAATTTCTAATTATCGTGTATTGCAAAAATCCACCGCATAACTAATTGCGGCAGGAATTAGCGCAGTTGCAATAATAAAATAATATTCCCGTCCATTTCGAAATTAGTACGTGTGATATCCAAGTGGCGTAACCGTATGACGTATTAGGCACACATATAATAGCTGTCACGTCAATCAGTGTTAGGATTAACGTCCAGTTAAATAATATATTCAAGAGTTAGCACGTACTTTATCTGATGCTGTTATGCGACAATTTCGAAAGAGATCTACGCAAAGTTAAGCATTAACAAGAAGCAGGTAAAACAACATTTCTTACATAATCCCAAAAGCTCCCCGTGAAGTGCCACTTCCCCGACTTCCTTATAGCAGAACAGATGAGAAAGCTGAACAACAACAGCATGAATACAGGGGTAGCAATTATCTGGTAGACACGTAATAATACAACGAAGCAGTGAATGTGTTCTGCATATGGAGGGTAGAGGTAAGGAGAACTATCTCTGTGTATGAAAAGTGTCCATCAAAATGTGGTACATAAGGGTGGAGCTATAGTAGCCACCGGGTAAATATTAAAAGCAATAATTTTAGGTTAAGTTTACAAAATAATGTTGCGACTACGTAAATTGTTAAGGTATGGTATACTGGACTGTCACTAACTACTCTAGTCACTAAAAATATTACATTTTAAAACTCGGCACACTTCAATCTGTTAATTTTCTAACTCGGCAACTACCTAACTGCTACATTCATATTACACCATTTGCCTACGCTAGCGCCATTTTGGAGGGTTTTAGAACTATTTTTACTATTTAAGCTGGACACTTTTTCATCTTTTGCCCTATGAGATAGTGCTCCTTACCTCTACCCTCCATTGTTCTGCAAATGCATTTCGTTAGCCGGGTGTTGCGGACTTCTGAATAATGGATGAAAGTTATGAGCACCCACAATGAAGAAAGATATAACTACGCGTTTACTCCGGCTCGGTTTTCAAATAAAACAATCGTCGTTATTTTTACACCAACGAGCTAATTTACAATCTAGGTTTGTCTTTTAAACTTTGTCGTTTTGATGTGCTTAACAACGGACTAATTGTGATTAGTCATCACTAATGGCTCCTGATTGGCACTGCTATCGCCACCATCGGATTCGATTATGTATTAGGCTTGTGAATTTTCGTTAAAATAAATTATGCGGATGGCGCCGTTCGCTGCCCAAATGAATTAAATAAACCGATTTTCACCACTACTTAAATATTTGAAACTAACATTTAAAGCGTAGTACAAAATTTATAACAAGCTGTAAGTTATGACGTCCATGCTTGCTCGTTACTTATAGCTTGCAGGTGAAAGAGATTCTAAGTAACACGTCATTTTTATACAACATTAGAAACTTAAGCTTTATGATATAATAGGGTGGATTAATTATATCTTTTACTCCAATATTTTGCAATTCTTTACGTTTTATTATTTATACTTAGTGAATAATCAAAATGTTCATCGACCATCAGCAATGTAGCAATAACCAAACGATAAAGACGAAATTAAGATAAGACCTTAGTCTAGTTGAAACTGGTTTAAATTGTTCCAGGTTATAAATCTGAGGTTTTCGACAGCTTAGGTCTAAACTAGGAATGTTATTATTGTCATGATCGCTTCGTATGCCATTAGCGGGTAATTACAAAATGGACGCCGTCATAATTTCGGGAATATGGTAAATACTTAATTAGCTTTCATTTAACGATCAATTATCAGATTATCACGTACCACTAATCTACTGGTATGAACAAACATTTATTGACACTAAACTATTTCGCACATTACGAGGATCCTAAACATACCAATTCAAATGATCTGTTCCAGGAAAGCGTTTACAATGTAGTCATAAGCCGTCCGAACAACTGTCATAATGAAATGCGGCAATGTTTTAAATTGTATTATATTGTAAGAACAAAATAGAATAGAATTATTATGTAGGACACCATACAAATTACAGATATAATATATATAAATTTTACATAGGGTGACACTATAGGCGGTCTTATCGGTAAAAGCGATCTTTTAAAGACAGCCTTTGGATGGATTTAAAGGAAAAGATATGAAGGAGAGACAATACCGTACAAAACCACCTATATAGTAGATAGATAGAATTTAATAAAAAGATCTGGCCAAATAGAAAGACTATAATTTGATTCACAAGAGCGCAAAACATCGGTCCAAAAACGTTTACAAATATCATGACTGAAATTAGATTATGATAAAATACAGGATGGCCGGAACGTTAACGTTCGAAAAAAATTTTGGTACCTCGTATCGTGGGGTATCCGAATCACCCCCATGTAATGTATGTTCCGCGACTTTTCATAGTTTTCGAGTTAATAATTTTTTTTATGGTTGAATTGTGAAAGTTTATATCATTCATTATTGACTTCTACATAATCAAATGATTAATCTAGTTCGTCAATGTTTTTTTTTTGTTTTTGGGTGATATGATATATTAACGCATTGTGATCTTAAAACTTAAGTGTCATATTCGCATCTAAGAGCCAATTTCACCAATGAAACTGAACGCGATTGGCATATCTAAACTGCATTTAAGAGCTGTCAGTGTCAATAAAGACACTGACAGCTCTTGAACACGGTTTAGAGGAGCCGATCGCGTTCAGTTTCATTGGTGAAATCCGCCCTAAGTAATTGGCGATGACAACTCTTTTTTCTCCAGTAGGTTTCTTAAGTTTATTCAATAAAATTGCGGCCTTTAGAAGAGCATATTAGCAAACTTATAAGTAGGTATTATCCAGACAGACGCAAAGCGAAACCTTTCTTATTCCTTGACGAAGCGAGTGAATGAATCATGGTAGGCGTGGTGGTTACGTCAATACCGATCCACCTACAGACGTACAGAGCTGCAACATATTCCAAAGTTAGTATTGTGATAGTGACTAGAAATGTAACATAGAGTGTGTCTATTTTTACCCCCAACCGCAGCACTTCAGACGGATTTAAAAATTCATGCGGGTTCCGTATCAATGCACTTATTGTGTTCTGATTTTAGCCAATAATTTCGGTCGGTCGGGAATGTTCGGAATTTACTGGCCGTAATCGGATTTTAAGGCTCCTCTTAAAATCCACACCTATTCGACGGCTATTGAAATTGCCTTTTCATTTAATTATTGACTGGGCACGAATTTCCGACACTACGTTTGGACTTTTGGTATTCTAATTAAAATCTATCCAGACATCGCGTTTTAGTCAATTCTAAATGGGTGCGTGCTACTATGAATTTTAAATGTAAAGTCAGTACTCCATATTCCTATTATTAATTTGTGTCAATATATCCTCACACTTACTTCTTAATTCGCTAGCTAGCAAGGCAACATGATGCTCTGGCCAGAAGCAGTCGTGCGATGCGCGCGTCATTAGAACGAGTCAATAGAGGCAAGTAGCAATGACTAATGATTCTTCACACTTTTAAGAAAATATATACCAAAAATTTGTGACTTTAAAGGCACTGTTTATCGTGGTTTATTGCTATATTTTTATATGCTATATTTATTATTGCTATATTGAGGTTTTGACCCTATTTATAAGCTTGTTTGTAATACCGAATAGGCTAAGAAATGAACCCATCCGAGACATAATAATGCCACAGTATTATGAGAAAGGTAGGTACATTTATATTCGAATACGTAGGTTAAGATTTAGGAAGCTTAAAAAATCAATCAATCTCAGAGGTGACTTTAAATGCAATGCTGTTGTTTCTTTTCACCATATAAATAAATTAACTGGAGGCACGACGCAAGAATACATAACGATGACAAACTTCGACACAGAGTTGAAGTCAGTGGAAGTCCCGTTTTAGGTTGGTAAGCGAGAACGGAAAAATATAAATGACGTAACTGTATTATTGTCTTGCGCGATACTGTCATGTTAACTTTATAACAAAGGTGCAATAAATTTAATTTCAGTGGTAATTTTTTTTTCTTTGATTATCATGCATGATACAATTCAGTAGGTACTGGGTTGAACCAGGCACCTACTTAAAAGATCTCCATCTTCTCGCTTAAAACTTGTCTTCCGTATTTTTGCATCCAAATCAATATACGTATGTAAATAGAAAGCCAGTCAATGGACCAGTCGCACCGGTTATGAGACTACGTATTTGCAACACGATTTTATTATCCGGCGCCAATTCCGGTATTTGAGACCGTAAGGTGGGTACCTACTAAATAACTAGGTTTGCATTCTTTACATAAAATATAGCCACAAAACGAGGCAATTATGTAGTAATAGCACAAGCTTTGCTAAGTACAATACTTATTTGGTCAGTGTCGCCTTCAGAAAGGCGGTCTAATTTAAAAGAAAAACCAATAAAAGAAATATAATAAAAATATATAAAAGAAGAAAGAAATTAACAGAACGAAACACTATAAGAATCTATCCAAACCAATAAAAAAACTACTTCTAATAGGACTGAATGCAATTGTTGATTGAACCCTAAACCAACCCAATTAAAAAAAATACATCAAGTATGACATCACACCGATAGGGTTGCCAACTATGATTTAAAATATGCCTCAGTGGTTTATTTATGTTTTAAATGAAGAGATTATTTGCATGCAACTTGGTTTTTGTTTAATATGCGAAGTGTCCTGAACGCAGTACGACTACTATTCTCATAAAAGTCCTTTGACTTTTTCAGTTGGTATTTCCACACATCTACCAAACTGTTATAGATATTATGATTGAATCTATCTAAATTGTTGTGAAAAACAATTTATATAGATTTAATCACAATATCTATAACCTACTTTTAATCAACATGCAATATAATTCGGTTCCAAGTTTTGTGTCAAGCAGTTTGTTTTCCACGTGAGCTACGAATAATAAAAGACATGAGTCATTTTAAAAACCAAAAAGGTTGGCAGCCCTACACAACACCAATGACCGACGCGTCTACGAACAGAGCGTAAGGTTCTTTATAATGTAGTGACTCACCCGAATGGTAGCGGCTCTCGTTCCGCGTTAGCCGCCTGTTGGTCCTTCCAGGCGGCGAACGGAGCGCCGCGGCCGATCTGACTGCGACCCGATAAAGAACCACACGTACACGTAACAACACACACACACAAACGCGCCACACGCTTATTTACACAGACGCCACAGATAATATCTTTTATTTTGAATTCGGAACCGAAAGCGCGCCAGTATTTGACAACTCAACCGGAACCGCTTGTTGTTGAAAACGGATAGCTAATAAGATCCGTTGTCGATTCCGAAATCACAATAAACAAGTTGAATCACCATCTTAATTTGTTTTAACTAAGTATAATTATAACCATTAGCAAATCGTCTTAACACTTAAATGGTGTTTTAAGTTGCTTTAATGTTAATGCCTCGGTATTATTTTCCCGGTAATATCCACACTCAGAAAACATATTCTTGATATGACGTATTAACTAACTACAATTCTTGGATACATTCGTTTTACTTACAGTAAAAACATCACGCATAAACAACCACATTTTAGTTTTAGGTACTATTCAACGCTTTTAGGCTTTCCCAACGCATAAAAAGAAAAACAATGACTTAACTAACAATTTGATTTTAGGTAACTGCTTTAACAAAATCTGCAAAAATCTCATCGTTTTGAAAATATACAATGAGAAATAGGTGTGATGGACAGAAAATCAATGGAATTGAGTTCCCGCGCGATCAATTGTTTAAATAAACATTTTTTTTTACGGTTAGGACGTAGTACAACAGTAAGTAAGTAGTACCTATAACCTACTTCGCTATTTATCATAGGCCTACTAGTTCAACTTCACACGCTAAGGAAAGCTAATTTAAATCGATTATTAATTTAACTAAAGGTGCTGTGATGAACCATGAGCAGCTGGTTCCGCCGAAGAACACATGCGATGAGGACGGTTTCTTCAATGTGGTGAGAAAGAAGAGGAAGCCTACTTATCGCAACCAGTGTGGGACGGCGCTGGCAGGAGCTAACATACTGCTGCGTCCTGCAGTACCGGCGACGACGCTGCTATACGTGTCCCGTTTGCACCACTCTACGAAACCTCAGGACATCGTAGAGTACATACGGGTGAAGACCAACTGGACCTTGAGGGTGGAGAAGTTGGAGGGGCGGCATGACACTAATTTCAAGTCGTTCGTGGTGCGCGTTCCTACTCACTATTTGATGACCTTCCTCAAGGAAGAGTTTTGGCCGAAAGGTGGCTGTATCGGCGTTTCCGCGGCCAACTACGCGACACCTCGCAGTGTAACTCGACGCCGTCACTTCGTGTGCAGTAGTCTTTACTTTTAGATATGTATTAGTTTATAGTTATTGTTGTATGCTTATATATGTAAGTATTGTGTTTTATGGGCCTTAGTTGCCTGAAATAAAGGATTATTATTATTATATATTATTATTATTATAATGTATTATTATTAAATAATATTTAAGGTTAACATAAGACAAGAGCTTATGAAATTAAAGTGAAAACAGACCCCCAGTTGTCTTGTAATGTTATCGATCTCAAAGTCTGGTAAACAACCCAAAATATTGTAAGTTAGGTAGGTACTTTCCGACAATTAGTTATTAATCAAATTAAATTAATTCAGTATTTGCATAACGAATAAACTAACAAGACGGTTGAACGGTTTCGGAATAAAGAAGATAAAATAATGTTGAAAAATAAATGTTTAAATTCAGCAAAGAGAAAACTCTACAAAGGTCTGCAGTGCGAATAAGATTAACAAGCTGTCAACTAAAAAAAAAAGTTTTTTTTAAATCGTTTTCCTTTTTTTAGTATGAACTGTCATTTCTGAAAATAAATCGTTGTCAAATAAATAGACGTGGATTTATTGGATTTCAGTTTAAAAAATGAGTAAACATTTTAAAAAAACAGAAATCGCCGTAAATATTGAGCGTTTGGACTCGGACATCATTGACGAACATCTTCGTAACTCGACTGTCGTGTTGCAAGATATCCTGAAAGACAAGGATGACTCCAATGAATGCAACGACTACGGTGAAGCGCCCTCTGACGGTGACGATAGCAATGACGACGGTCATATGTGCCAACATTGTGGGAAGATCTACAAAACCGCTACTACATTACACGCTCACTATCTGCTCATGCACCCTGAGAACGAGCTAGAAGGGCAATGTGTGGCGTGCGATAAGAAGTATCCTTCAATGCTGAGCTTGCAGAAGCATATACGATACATGCACCGATATGGTCATCGCTGTAAAGCTTGTTATAGAACGTTTGCGACACCAGAACTATTAGTTCTACATGGTGGGACTTGCAGTAAGACTGAGACACCTTGTTCACAGTGTGGTAAGGTATTCGATTCCCACCTCGCTTTACGAAACCACATAAAGTATAAACATCCGGAGAAGAGGAATCACTGGTGCGAGCTGTGTCGTCGCACATTCACGACTCACCGTGGCTTGATGAACCACAATGCAACGATACACCCCCCGGGAGCAACTAACTGCAACTGTTGCGAGAAGTCCTTCAAGTCGGTGACAGCACTTCAAAGTCACATACTTTACAAGCATACAGAAGATGGATCTAAATGCGTACAGTGCCATAAAGTGTTTGCAAAGAAGGTATGTCTACAGAAACATTTAGTAAAGAACCATGAGTATTTCATGGCGAATTGTGTAAACGATTCTGAAACTGGAACTTCCACCGAGTCAAATGTAATTATTGGTTAGCTTTTTTTATAAAAAATGTTACTCATTTAGTTTATTAATAAAGTTTTGTTTAAATTCTAATATAATGTTTAATTATATAGTAACCTCGTTTTACATGATTTACCAGTTTTGAAAAATAGTTTTAGCCTTAAATAACTTCATATACATTTAACATACAATTTGGAATCAGGAATAAACCCCAAACAAGCCCCAAGCAGACTGTAATTGTATCGGTAGAATTTAATAAAAATAAATCACAAGATCATGCCCACACACGCCCTTTCAGACATACATAAGCTGTAGTTACATCATTGTGTATGTCCATCGATAACAATAAAGTGCACGACACGGTCAACCCAACCATGACGCGTTAAAATAATGTCGCCTGAATAAAATATTAATATCTGCCACATTATACCCGCTAGATATAGATAAATAACCCACGATAACGCGCACCATCCCAGATTCGAACTTTTTTTTTTGAACTAGTCTACACAGGGTACTACCGGGAGTCGGAAAATTGTTTTTCGAAACAACAAACGAACAGCAGAAATTATACCTCGGACGTAAACCAAAACGCGTTTTACATTTTCAGCCCGCTGGTTTTTTAAGTTTGCGGGAGGGCCATTTCATTCAGTCTAGTTTAGTTTTAAAGGAACTACACTTTAGTGGATTCACAGACCCATTGGATAGAGATCCAATGAGGTAAAATAAATCTCGTTGTCAAGTACAGACGAATCATATCACAATTCAAAATTTCAGTAACGACTCAAATACTACGACTCCGTATATTATTGGGCAAAACGCTAGGACGACATTACACAGCGACTTTTATTCCGAATACATCATCTATACAAATAAATAAAATTGAAGTGTCTGCTTGTATTGTCCAAATTACAGCTTTTTAGTAAATGCATATGAAAGTATATACGGTACTTCTAAATAATAAAAATTAAATTGTCTGTTTCTGTTTGTTCCGGCTAATCTCTGAAACTGTTGAACCGATTTTGACGGGAATTTCACTAGCAGATAGCTGATGTCATAAGGATCACAAAGGCTCCCGGTAGCATGTTCCTGTGGCATAATTTCGGACACCAACGCGGGCGAAGCCGCGGGCAGAAATTAGTACATAATAAGATGAGTTCACTTCGTACAAATATTTTTCTAGAAGCCCCGTTTTACTGGGCTCTTTTTCTGTGTAAATGGTCACAAGAAAACCAGCACGAAGAGAAGGATGGAGGCTTTGTTCGAACCAGGGGCCTTCTCCCTAAGTCCGTCAACGAAGATAGGGGCCTGTCTGAAAGTTGTTTGAAACTTTGGTGTGAACTCTACACCCGATTAATTAAGTTTTTCGGACAGGTAAAAAAAACACGTCGGGAGTAGGGACAACTGGCACATCGTGGTTTCATTCATTCTTAGATCGGGCCTCAAATTAATCTTACGTGTGGAGGTGATACGGAGTAGGAAAGGCGCGTAACGTCGGCCGGAATTACGGATTTTGTGCTTTGAGAGTAGACCCCAGAACCGGCCGCGTCGAGTGGAGGGGAAATATATTCTGAGCAGCATCATGTCTTAAATAAGACATCTAGGAGTACCTACAATGTATTTTATTTTATTATCTCCAACAAAAGATATACACTACACATGACACATTTATAATGGGCAACATAAGGTATTGGCAATAATAGTGGTTATATAAGAATCATACACCAGCATTTTGTCTGAATACAGTGTTTTGGAGAGCAGCTTCTGTGTCGTCAAATACGCGAAGAATGATAGATACAGTATGCGAAATACCTGTTTGGTTCGAAAACAAAAATTTTAGGGCTGATTTTTCAATAGTCAGATAACTTTTATCTGAGGAATATATATGGCGGTTTGACAGCTTTTGTATAGAAAATATGTCAAACTGTCATATTCATTCTTCAGGTAAAAGTTATCTGACTATTGGAAAACCAGCCCTTATAAAGGTTGATGTGTGCCATGCATCAAAACACAGGCGTAACACGTCTATCACAACATGCGTTCGGCTGTAGCCATTAAAAACACATGCATTAACACATGTCAATGGTTGGGGACGATGACTGATGCACCGTGCATGCGACTAGCCATTATATGTCGCTGCCTAAACAATGCGCTTGTTGGTACTGGAATAGTGTTGGATGACTACTAATATAGGCCATTTTACAGACAACGATTTTTCAATACCATGATTAAAAACGAAACCCAAAACATATTAAAATTTCAGGAACGGGAACCTATTACCGGGACAATGTATGTTTTGTAAAATAGATTTAAGTTGTATTAAAAAAAAAAAGTTGTAACATAATTCATTTAGGAAAAGTTACGGAACAAACCCTCGGTAATTGTATTTAATTAATAGTTCTGTCGTGTCTTTCAGAGATCTTCTTAGTTACGTTAAATTTAGAATTTAAGAAACAAAAAGCAGAATTATAAGAAAATTAATAGACTATCGTGTGAAAATTAAACCCGGTGGAAAAGTAAGAGTGTTCTAAGAAAAGCGTTCTAGTTAAGTTAAAATTAAGATAGTAAGTAGGTACTGGCTGGGAATTTTCACGAAAAGGCGATGAAAATGGGTTTCCTAGAAAAGGGTAAGCTTTCGCGGTATCAAAATAATAACTAATGTATTTTATTTGCAGTAATTAAGAACAGTTTTCACCCTGAAAGAATATAACGAATTTAGGACAAGCCGCATAATTTTAGGTTTAGTTCTACCTAAATCTTAATTTTAGTTAACACAGCAAAGCTATGGTCTGATTCCACAGGCATTTCGGAACTAGCTCCGACCGACCTATCCATCTTTATTATCAGCGCAGTAGCGCGGCAGACACAGTTTAAAGTTAACTTTATCCACAATATTGTTCAATACAAATAAGAAAGGTCCAGCAAACCAGAAATATTACTAATTCATTGTTAAGCGGATTTTATCAATATAATGAAGTAGTTACGAGCAATAAATATTGCAAGAGGTTTAAAATAAGACTTGTCTAAGACATTCTGCCTGACGGTCTACAAAAATCGCAATTTCCCTGTATTTCGTCGTAGTCTGGTAAAACAATCGCATGGACGGGGCACACCCGGCTCCCGGTCGATCACACATCTATTTATAGCAATTTTTAAAACGTACGCTACTTCTGTTTCCTGCAATCGTGGACTCGGTAGCCGTTGGATCGAGTGCTACTATTACGCGAAAGGGTAATAGGTATAACCGTACTTAAACCTTTAACGGCACAATATTTTTGCGGTACAATGGGACATTTTTCTCTCTTTCAGCCAGTAATAAAGCTTTGTTCATTATTTTCAAAGCAGACACAGTGTTCAGCACTTTGGTAATGAACGGAATAATGTTGTTTCATTTAATTCAGTTTATATTATTTTGGAGAGGGATTTGTAAGGCAAGACATACTGTTGAATATTTGTTGGACAAGACATACTGTTGGGTTGGTAATATTTGTTATTCTCGAGAATACAATGATAATGCTGTGTCGTACAGACGTGTTTATAATTTTTGTTTCATAACACACAAATTGCTGGTACTCGAACGCGCATTTATCTTACCAAAAACATGAAAGTTTTTGAAAAGTCCTTGGATGGAAGGTTTGGAGGAGTCCTTCATTTTCATTACAGCCGTGTTCATATTGACATACTCATAATGTTTTCCATATGTACGTGCATTGTGTCATTTGTATCCTAGCGGCAAAAATATGAAAATAGTGTTTTCCAATAAGTAGGTACCCTCAATTCTTATTGGCATTGCGCATTGTTCTGTATTTACGGAAAAATCGTAAAGCGTTTTCTTGGAACGTGAGCGGGACTTCAATCGATACCAGACGGGGCGACTAATTGGTGTCGTCTGAACAAGCTAAATTGACAGATGGAAATTGGATAAACACGGCATTTTATTGTTAGCTAGCGTTTAGATAAACACATTTTCTAACAGCCTGATTGATAAGTTTCAGCCAGTAAGCCTGGCATGTTTTATTATCAATTCTACTGGCTGGTATAACATGGCAGCGAAAATCTCTACTGGTTGTTTCGAAAATTAATTGTCGTCGATAGAAGTTTGCCCCACAATAACTGTGTTACGACACGGCACTGGCAGTAATTTGGTTAGAGCCAGCCAACCACGTGTCGCAATAGTATTACGATGTACAAAGATCGGTTATTTGATTCTATCATTCAGTAAACATAATTATTATGCGAGGACTATATTTTACATGCAGCATTTTAGTACCTACAATGCATTTTTTGTGAATAATTCAATATGATGGTACGGAAATTGCAGTATATTAAAGTTTAATCCTAGGGAAACGTGTGATGGTGTTTTTAAATGCACTTAGGAGACAAAATTAGCGGCTTCGTACTTTATCATCATCAGATTATAATGTTCTCACTACTGGGAATGGACCATAATTCACCACGCGGGTTTAGTGCGGGTTGGTAATGTCACATGTCTTCGAATTTTTGGTTCCCTAGAACATCGTCGTCGAACGATGTTTTCCTTCACCGTTTTGAGAGCAGTGATGATGAAATAATTTACACAAAGTAAAGCGCCTGTCTGGTTTAAACCTACGACCTACAACTCGTAAGTCGCGGCCGTTACCACTGGGCCACCACTGCTCTTCGTACTTACTAAATCATAATTACTAGTTGTAAAATGGGTTACTATCATAGCGGATGAGTTAATAGCCTGCCTATTAATACGGTAACAACCGGTAACTATAGTTAACCATTTACGCACTGTTGCAATTGAATCCTACACGCAAATGCTACGATACGTGACTTAAAGTAATAAACGCTGTGTCGCCGAGTCGACTTTTTAAACTAGCTTTTTCTTGCGGATTCGTTTGGTCCTTATTTAATTGAATTAATTTACAAAATGTTTCGAACTTCTAATTTTAGCTATTCCCTTTTAGCTAATTCCTCAGGCAGTCCACCTTCGTTGAACATTTAAAATCCGATTGCATAGTAAGCGCACTTCACGGAGTGTATTCCACCGGCCGGTGTCGCATGTCGTTTCCCCGAAAGGTTCATGAATTAATTACATCCAGGATAGTAGGTACGGCGTGTATAGTTAAAGAGAGTGGGTTTCTTGGGAACGGACATATTTTATGTATCGGGACTGTCACTTACATTATGTAACACGCACCGGAACTTCTGAAGTACAATTCGCTGACATTTCAATATTTAAATACTTAATGGCTCTATAGGGAGTACAGTATATCGTGACAGTCAATGGCGACGCTGCTAATAAGAGTACATTGTATATTGAAATTATGTCACATTTAGTACATTTGAGTTTTGTTCTGTATACGCCACCTTCTTGGATATAACTGGACAGAAACAGTATTGTAGCAACCTTTGCTTTGAGTACTTTGGCAAAAGTGTGGTGCATGGTTGCATATTATGGTAGAGCCATAACTCTCTGGTTTTTGAATACGAAATCTTTCGATAATTGTCGGTTTTATTTTGTAAAAACGCATTTAGGGTTATCTTTAGATAATATACGTATAATATAGGACATTTACACGGTTCATATTACAAAACAAAATTGTCGAATCTCAATTTTGTAAGTCGTTTTCAGTTGACTCATTACAGTACTCCTTGACCGAGTTTTCGTAAGAACAAGAATGCAGCGGAGGTTAAGGTTGGGTGTACACCTATAGACAATGATTCTAAATGGTTTTGCATAACTGTAATTGAAGCATCGCGTGTTGGGGCCTTTCGAAGGCTCCAAGCTATTTGAAGGGCCTTAGACAGTAAATAGAATGTAATTATAAGTGTAATGCAACTAATTTCGTTGATGTAGACTGTAGAGCTACACTTTACGATGCATTAACTTAATTGTTTAGTCTGTGTTGAGTTATTTGATTTTACAATGTTATTTATTTGAGTTGTTTTTGCTTTTCATATGGCAAATAAAACCCATAAACCAGTTACTTCTGGCATAGAAAACAAATAAAGCCATCCGCTATCAATCATGCTGTCAATAATATAAAAAAACTGAAACTGTGTGTTTGGGCAGCTCGCGAGAGTGCCGTCAGTTCCATCATCTGGACACCTGTCATAACACCAATTAGCAATGCGAGTGTATAAAGACAGCTATAAAATTAGCGAAAAATAAAGCCTCGTATCCACTAGGCAACATTTGACGCGCGACATGATGCACAATATGTTGCTCATCATGTTCAACGACAACGAGGAACTTGTGGTTATTAACGTTGTTGTGTTGCGCGCCAGCCGGCAACATCGCGCATTGTTGTGCAGCGTTGCCAAACATGATGAGCGTCACGTGTTGCACGTCAAATGCTGCCTAGTGGATACGAGGCTTTAAGATAGTAAATGTGATATTACTTATTGCACCAACATGATCAATGGTTGAGCCACGTTTCTGTAATTTCATCTTTGCGTGTCAGCGATCTATTTTTTTTTAAGTATAGACTTGGCTTAGGCACCTATTATCTATATTAATTTTCAACAAAAAATAAAACATTAAGATTTACTACGCACATGATCGTCTAATTCAATCACATCATAATAACTTTTATTCGAAGCATATAGTGTGATGACTGATGAGTCTTCTGGTCTTTGGATAGTGACGTTTCTTGGCATAGGAAGTATGTATCCCAAATTGATGTATAAACCAGTCGGAATTTATAAAAGTCTTCACGATATCTCACAACTTTTGCCTTTCAACTCGAGTAAAGAAGTTTGTGATAAGCACGCGATTTTTTTAAACTATAAATAACTCGTCGTGTGCTGATACTGCAGATAGATGCAAAACAATGCATACGAATGACGAAATTCCCGGCGTAATGTATGTATGGGCGTCGTATTGTCATTGAAAAAATGCAACTATCAGTTACAATCCAACACATTGTATACAACATTATAAGTAGCGCCATTGAATTATAAATAGAATGCGTAAACAAATATCTTAGGAGTATAATCACATCGTGAATCACGCCTTAGTTATACGTAGGAATAAGCTAATTCTACTCGATTAAGGCATGTCATCTCGTTTTTAAACGAACTATTTTGAATTCCTGGAAAACAGTGCCGTCATGCGATTCAGACCTATTAAATGAGTTCCAAAACCTCAGGCGACCTTAACTCGTTGACACTAAATAATATTTTCATTTCAGTGCAAAATAATGTTTAAAAGTTTTAGAGTTTTGGTCTGAATTAAACCGTGTAGTGTGAGCACCGTGAGCATTCCCGTGGTGAGGGTGAAGTTTGTCGCCATGCAGAGAGAAACGGATAACCTACAGGAGAGGGTGAGATTTAGCGAATTGCTTTAATTTAAAAGCGTACAAAATTTACCGTCATACTTGGCTGTTATTCACTGTTTTTGTCGCAAAGTTTTCCAATTGAATGTGAACAAGTTACTCTAATAAACAGTTTTATGAAACATACCGCGTGTGATTTGAACAATAATTTGTTTTTGTACATTATCTTAAATTCTTTTAAATATATAGACGTCAACCACGTGCGTGGCAACAACGTAGGTACCAGTAAGTCAAACGCGACCATCGTGGCACAATAAGAACACTGAATTTACCGCCTACAGCTAGGAGATAGTTTAAACTAGCAATACGGAGCTTTACGATGCTATTGTAATAAAATGCTATTGACGATTTATATCACGTATAAATAACGATTAGGAGGATCCTTACTTAATAGCATAGAGCAGTGGTGGCCCAGTGGTAACGGCCGCCACTTACGAGTTTAAGGATTTTAAAGTATTAAGTTCGAACCCCGACAGGTGCTTTACTTTGTGTAAAGTATTTCATCACCACTGCTCTCAAAACCGTGAAGGAAAACATCGTGAAGGAAGACATGTCCTAAGACCAAAAATTCTAAAACATGTGACATCTACCAGCCTGCAATGGGCCCGTGTGGTGGATTACGGCCCACTCCAACTCACCGAGAGGAAACCTATGTCCCAGCAGTTGGAACAGTATAGGCTGATTATGCTATGCTTTATAGAAGAAAACCATAGACGTAGATTGAAAAATTCTGAACGTAAAAAAATCTTCGACTGCTTTTTGTCAGTGCATTTAGCTGCCGACAATAGGCGCAGCCATTTGTCCAAAGAGAGACTGACAACAATACAGCTCGTTCAATCGTATCCCACTATCCAAGCTTACGGATCAACTACTCGTGAAATAATGGCCAATTCAGCATTCATTGCCCTGCTTCATTAATTCCGTTTCGTTTGTTTTGAACCGTGTTCAGAAAGACACCGCGGGAAAAAAGCAGAAAAAAGTTATCAGCCGCCTGAAATGCATTTGCAGTTGAGTCCTGAATGCCTCATAGATTATGATGTGAAAATTGCAGATGCCGATGATTCAAGACTCATTCATTCGCTATTAAAATCAAATACACTCAATGAAGATGAAGAACTAAAGAAAAACAAAAAAAAAGAAAGAGATACAACGAAAAGAGAAAATTAAGAAATTGGACCTGTTTTTTTCCACTTGTTCGCAAACACCAATAAGTATTTAAAGAATGTTGTGGAATTTAAAGAAGTTTTCGTAAAGAGATGCGAAGAAAAGTTGAGTGACCCCACCGACCAAATTCAATTTAAATACGACAGACAGACTGAAGGCAAACAGACTGGTAGGATTTGATGTAGCTGTAAGACCTTTATTATTATTACTGTAGACAACCGAATTGCCTTTAACCAAGTACCTTGCAGTATTACTTTTGACGATAACAAATGGTTTTTATGAGCAGATTCAGAGGACCGTAAGACTTACCTTCTCTAGGTTGACAAGAGCACTGGTTGCCAAACACCCGACATGTCGCTTTCACAGCGCGATCTGCGTAGCAGCTGATACATTCAAGTGCAGACATCACACAGCTGATCTGAGGCGTGTCACTTTGTAACAAAACAACCATCCATGAGGAACTTAATTTCTAGACGGTAAATAATATTTTAAAACTTAGTGAAATCTAAATGTATATCATATGTACCTCCACGAAGGTTATCAAAAAACCGCAAGGTCGAACCCCGCGTTGTTCTATTAGTGTGCGAATCAAACTGTGACGATTTAATTGGGAAGCAAGCCGCGCACCGGTCCGCTGTACAGATGGTCAACAAAAACACACGCGTCACGGTCGTCTGTTCAAAAACTCTAATACTGTACACAAGCTGTTTATTTACATGCGTACAATGGAAAGGTGACAGCAGGTACTCGGAATTCTCATACAGTCATTAAAACGTTAGATTAACAAGTGATTCAATTCTTCAAGCATTCATCATTGATTCACCGTCGGGTAGGCCCATATCTAAGTCGGGCATAAAAAATGTATCACCTATTTATTTATTTAACACTTTAAGCACACAAATGTACAGAGGCGGACTTAATGCCATAGGCATTTTCTACCAGTCAACCTTTGGGTGATGCAGAGACAAACAGTGGCAGGTGCAAATTATAATGATATTTTAGGTTAAATAATTTTAAATAATATATAGACACGTATAAACTTATTTAGCCTATAAATACATATAATACATATAACTAATTATATATAAATATAAGCGGTGAGTGTGACATTGAAGAAGACGATTGTGTGAAGAACGTAGATTTCTATTGTGGTTGGCGCAAATGTACTGAAAGTGGGGGGCTAGATAACCAGGGGAAGAGGGAGAATCAAGAAATGAAAACAAGGTAGTCAGCGCCCTTTGCTCTCTGCGCTGGCGTATGGGCAACCACTTTAGAAGCGACCGATGCGCAGAGACGTGATCATATTTACGCAGATTAAAAACGAATCGAATGCAGTTATTCAGAAGACGGTCAAGTTTGTCGAGGAGATCTGCATTCAGGTCATAGTAGCACACATCACCATAGTCGATGATAGGGAAAATTAAGGACTGCACAAGCATTGTCTTCGTACTTGATGGTAATAAATTTTTCAGTCTGTACAGAGCCCGCAGCGTGCCGGTAACCTTCTGGCTTACCCTAGCGACTTGAGTACGCCAGTTCAGGGTACTATCTATGTGCAAGCCTAGGTTCTTTACCTATCACTATTATATCGCCATCAACAAGTTGCCTAAAACTGTACAGTCTTCCAATTTACAATACTTTTAGTTACAATAGATTCATTTTAAATTTACGTCGAAAAAATAAACAAACGTTTCTCAACAATATTGAAATTTGAACTGCAGAATGAAATTACTTAAAAGCAAATAACCAGTTTTAATTAACAATAAATAAATAAGTCTTTATTTCTCCATAAATGCATTTACATTATTTAGATCTAAAAATGACTTAAGTTAGTGTTCTAGAGTGAAAAACCCTGACTTCAAAACTAGGTTTATGTACCTGTATCTTCGAAGCCAGTGTCCCTTCAAATTGATGCGCATAAATAAAATAGGACATACATTTTATACAATAATCCATTAGGGCAAGTTATGGAGAAATAAACGAAAAAGAAAAAAAACAGACAAATACAAAACAAATACGATCGGTGAAACGTTTTTAAAAATTGTACACGAGAGTTCCGCGAAAAGGGTAAAATGAACGTGAACAGAGTGAGTGCATTGCATGAACAGCAAAAATCTATTTACAGTGAAGAGCAAACGGTAAATGGCCAACTAGCCGCCGGCTATCTGTTCAGCAAATAAAGAGTACTGTGAGCGGGAGCATGAATTATTATATTGATCAAAACTCAATGCTACCTATGTACGAGTATGTTACAGTTTAGCTCTCCTACACAAGTGTGTCAAGTAATAGAGAATGTGAGCAGGATAATGGATCAATAAATTGATTATACTCAATGCTGCCAATGTGACAGATTAGCTCTCCTACACAAGTGTGTCAAATATTCTATACTAATATTTTAAAGAGGGCAAATTTGTAAGTTTGTAAGTATAGGGTAGTCTCTGAAACTACCAGCCGGATTTGAAAAAAATCTTTTTTCATTCGATAGCCCAATTCTAGAGGAAGGATAAAGGCTACTTGACATCACGCTACGACCCTTAGGAGCCGAGCAGAATAAAGAAAAGTCTGAAAGAACGCGAAGCGAAAACGAAGTAATAGCGCGGGCGAATGATGGGATACGACGCACGGTGTGCGACGATTACAATAAATTTCACGCGGACCAAGTCGCGGGAAGAAGCTAGTGTCAAATAAATACACGCGTAGGTTAAATGCAGTGAAACCTACGCGGTCTTAAAAGGAAATAAAAAAGTTATGCGATGGCTTCCGTCGCCTACCTGCCGTACCTACCTGCGAGCGTTATCACATTACCTCCACCCTCGGGACCCGGGGGCCTATTCTCTAAGCCCGTCACGACGATACGGGCCCGTCCGAAAGTAGCTCGATACTTCGAAATGACCTTACTTCCGATTAATTAACATTATCGGACGGGTAAAAGCACATCGGTACTTTGGACTACTGTAAAATCGTGCTATTCATTTATTCGTAGTTCGGGACCCGAAATAATCTTATGTCCGTAGGTAATGCGGAGTAGGGAACGCCCGTAATTTCGGCCGAAACTACGGGGCTCGTGCTGAGAGAGTAGACCCCCAGAGGTAACGGTGTATAAACGAATGGATTATTCAACTTGAGCAAAAACGTGTTAATTAATACTTACTGTCTTGATACTTCGATACGCAGAATGATGGAGCTATGCTTTTAGGGTGAATATAGTTACGTTAAACTATTATTTAAGCTTACATTCATGTATTTATTGTAACAGTTTCGAAGATTCTCTTTGTGAATTTATGTTTTGTTTGATAAAATATTCTCATTTATAAAACAGAGAACGGGTTTGAACGTATAAAATGTTAAAAGTGCCAGGAGCTAAGCAAAAAGTTGTCCGTTTGAAAGCTCCATCCGAAACTACTAATGAACGGCTTTAATTTAATGGGGTCTGAAATTAAACAGTCCCGTTTTTTAATATCTGTTTGATGCATCGGCGATCAAAATATTGTACAGTGGGAAAGTATATTGTAAAGCAGAGATTTTCGATGATATAAACTCAACAAATTGATTCATTAAAATTTTCCACACCACATCACATTTTGCCTTTTGAATTCACATTGATATTCGTCTGATTGGTCGAATTCCTGCTCGTTATCAAATTGAAAGAGTATTACTATTCACTGAGCTATGTTTTTGTACATGTAAAGGCTTTTGTGACAAACAGAACTGCACCAATCAAATCTGAATCATTTTGAAGGATATTGTTAATCCATTCAGTATCTTGCTGACTATGGTTTTGTTATTGTTATTAGTAATTAACTGTTTCTTTATTTTAACTTCGGAGGTCCAAGTTTATCATTTCTGACTACAAGTTACAGCTACATATATGAACATAATGCAGCATTGCATATGTAAGCGGGCACGCCCTTTTTGCCTGGAGGCGTTTTATCATGTATTAAGTTCTTTATTTATTATTTATTTCTGCTTGAGTATAGTTTTCAATATTGGCGTGTGCTAGCTGACATATTATGACAAATAATTTTAATGTTTTTGTGTTTCGTAATGTTAATTACTTATTACTGTATAGAATCCAGTTCTTCTAACAGACAGCAGTGCTGCTGGGGAGTTTGTTCCGTCACTTCTTCTTCCCAGCTAAAGCACTAGGAAGTGGTGAAGGGCGGGCGTTTTAAGGGGATTGTCTTATGTGATTTTGACGTTCAAAAAGTGCTGATTCTCAGCCTAGTTTCAATAAATGACTTTTGATTTTGATTTCATTGCTTCATAGGTTCGAAAAATTTGTCTGCGCAACAACGTAAATAACGCAATGAATGTTGTTGAATTGTCAAAATGAAAGCGATTGCTACTGATAGTGTGTTACACATTTACCCCGCAGGTCAATGGTCGACAATCAACGACTAAACAGAACTAACAGAAACAAAACCTTTTGCCGGAGCCACCGTTTTATTTGGCCAACGCTTGTTCTTTTATTCATAAATCGAAGCATGAATAAAAGAAAAGTAAAAAGTATCGAGTCCTCTACCTAGATCCAAATAAGCATAGTTATAGTTGCATAATTTGATTGTCTGCCGCAAGTCGCGACCAATAGCTGTGAGCTCTATATCTATACGCAGCTAAGTTCGATTATTAATTACCTGTGATTTGATCTATAAGTCAGATGCGGTCGTGGTGAACGGATGATCAGGTCAAGTTCAAGTTCATTAGGTATTCAGCTATGATAGGTTTAAGTATTTTTATAAATTAACAGTATCGACCGACAATCGCCTCAGGTCATGATAAGCTCTGTTCTAATTAAGAAAAGAAAACCACAGGGGAACCCCGTCAGGAACGAAGTTTCTTTAGTTTTTTCTTTAACTCCGAATGTATTTCAATATGGAGATTTAGACTGTAAGATGAAAGATTTGAAAATGTTCGCAGCCGTCATCTTGGATTTTCATTTGGACCTCTTTGTTTGCTTCAGCACCCTCGAAATTCGTTATTTTCGAGGGTGCTGAAGCAAATAAAATGACACCCTAGATAAAAAAAATCCAAAAAAATTCGCATAACACTTTTTCGTTTCGTGAAGATTTCTACAAGTTTACGCCTACCTTTTTTTTTTAAGGGTGGGAAATCATCAAATAACTTCTTCCGCTCTGGGCAGAGCAGGAGGGCGTGTCAGACTCTTACTGACTAAAACCCACCCGTGTTCGTTCAGTTGCCTGTGCCAGGGGCCACGGTATCCCTCTCGGAGTTTCCCGCAACCCTAGCAGGCATCGGCCCTAGCGGACCCCGTCATTGGTGCTGACATCTCTTTGAGGCGCGCGTGGAACACAACGCGCCGTCGACCCGGGCCTGGTCCTTATCGAACGGCGAGCTGCCCATTGCTCGCCGTTCGCAAGCCCACGCCTACAGTGGCCTGAGATTTCCGACGCCTAAGGCGTCTCCTGCGACGGCTAGGGGCGTGAGGGCGCGAATTTTGCCTCTCCCTCACGCGTTCCGCCTCCTCCTAAGTTTACACCTACCTCAAGCTGCGTTAAAGAACTTCGTTCCAAAAATAATACGAAATACTAAAACGTCCTGGTGATAATTCAATTACTGCGAACGATTCTTTCTGTAATCAGTACAAGCTGTAATGAAAATAATTTCAATGTTGTGAAGATCATAATCGGTGCTTGAAAAGAAAACTCGCCCAGACACACAAATCACTAATATTTACACCAAGATTAACAATAATGGTTAGGTTAGTATACCTTCGAAACTTCTTAGTTCAGCACATGTTTAATGAATCTAGCTAGATTATTTTATGGAGCTATTTATAAAACTGAAAACTTCCATGTTTCTTTCTTTTTGCCTCCGACATGTTTCTTTCTTTTTGCCTTTCGGTTTTAATTAAAGTTGCGTATTTCGCAATACGTTGGTCTTTTAACCGAGTATATATTGAAGAGAACGTTGAAATTACAGTTTCCACAAACAAGCTGCGGTCCTCAAACGTGCACCATATACAGTGTAACCTGAATGAGTGGGATCCCAAGGGACCTAGGATTATTTATCAAAAAGAGGCTTATCATTTACCCAGTTTCCCAAATAATCAAGTTTTTATTTTCAGTTGTCTCATACAGAGGCCCCCGCTAAAACAGGTCAAAATGCACCGTTTTTTTCATTTTTAGTTAGAGGTGCATGTTCAAAAAAATCATAAACAATTTTTTTTTTTTGATAAAGTTTGTCTTTACTTACAGGCTATTGAACTGCAAAGTTCCAATTATAGAGGTAAAAATCGAAATTATCTAACAAATGCATTCCCAGTTATAAAGGTTTAATTATTGCCACAACAGAGGTATTTCAATGCAAAAGTGTCGGGACCTTATTGTAATTATACCAATTTTTTGTTAAATGAAAACTCATTTAACAATTCATCACCCAATCAACATTTAACAATTTTTTTTTCGAATTTGTACTTACTTATCAAGTAATGGCTAGGTATAGGTATTTGATTTCCCTAACCTTATTCCGGATAGTCTTTAAGATAAAAATATCCTTAACGACTACCTGTATTACTGATAGCATCGAAACCAGGTTTCTATGAATAATATTAAAAACGAGTTTCGTAGATCAGCATCTGTATAAACAAACGGACCGCGTCACTAATCAACATATATATTTAACTAATTTATAGCTTAAACCCCAGATTAGACCGGTTTAGAATTTTTATTTATCTATCTAACCGAATTAATTGCTATTATTGCATTATTATGTGCAAGCTATAAGGACGTAGGAAATGAGAGCATTGTCGGTTCTTTTGTTTCTGATTACTTATTTTTTCATACAGTAAGCACAAAGTGGTCTAACGCAAACCTGCCTGCAAATTTAAGGCTTAGGCTTTGTTGCCTAAGCCTTCAATTTGCAGGCAGGTTCGTCCCTTGTGGGTCGACCATGCAATGAAATCGAGTAACGGGAGAAGCCTCAAAATTCGTCGCCGGGCAAAAGTAGAAAACGCCTGACAGTGAAATGTGGGATTCAAATATTTCAAATATGCAGAATCTGGACAACGAGGCGATGGCACAAAGAACCAAATGATAAAAAATCACCTAATGAAAAATGGGATTATTTTGGAATGTTCTAGTTAAATACTATAAAGATGACCAGCAACACCTCTGAGGTTACAGTACTATCGTATAACCGCTAGTGGCGATGCCGCGTTGATAATTACGATGCTATTCTGTATTGACCACAGGGGAGGAAGTCATGTCCCACCCTGTCGTCACAAACATGCCGTGTATGTGTTTACTGACCGCGGGGTGCACGCTCGCTGCACCTTGGATACTAAATCTGTTTAGGATAGAAAATTATGCGGATCAAAGGACTTGAAAGTACCTATGTAAAACAGCATTTTATTTTGCCATCTAAGTACTGGATGTGCTTTCTAATATTAAACCCTTAATAAACTTATAATTATCTAATGGTTTACATAGTAAAGTCAAATTGACAAGCTTATAGCTTTTTGAGTATTAAAACACATACGTTTCTAGTTAAGCTTTCAACTAATAATTAGAGTACAATTATTGTATTTTCTTAATCAATGTATCATACAGTTCACTTCACATAGACGTTAGACGAATCATTACATCGTTCAATATTAAAGCGTCATCAATATCACGCATACAAGCTTTTTAAATGCTCACGTTTCAACTTCCGCTCTGATATATTAATTACCACTTTACTACGTTCAATTCCGCTTTTACAGTTTTACCAAAGCTATCTGAAAATGATCGGCGGGCGTTTAAACGTTTCAATTGGTACTACTTTTATGACCAATTTATTATTATATTCAATCGTAACACATTTCTTTTTTATCGTTGTTTTATCTGTTTTGTTTGGGGCGTCTGAACCCAAAGGTCAGACAAACAAAGGTGAAGTTGAGAAAGGACATCTTAAGGGGCACAGGATGACCTTAACCTTTGTTTTGATATAACGCCTAATAAATTATATGATGCTTTATTCAGACTAGGCGTGTGATATTGCTATTTTAATAATAATATGTGTTGCTATGTAAATGTGCACATTCCTGTAAGTAGTGAACAAACATTAAGCAGTACAAGCATGTCAACTAAGTTTAATCTTATTCAGCGCAGCCTCTAGTAGCATTGACTGAACAATGTGTAGTTAATAAACTGTCTGCCAGAATACCGAAGACCGCACAAAGCGGATAAGATTGTAACGTACTGCGGACCCTAGCAACAGACGGATTAACAACAAAGGGTTGGAGGAGATTAGAGAACAAGACAATAAAGAAACCTTAAAAACTGTACAGCAATAAGGACTAAGTACTACATTCAGGACACTGCCCGTTTAGTTAAGAATGTAATTCATAGTGCCGAAGTCGCCATAATAAATTCCAGATTTTGCGAGATAAAGTAAATAGTTGTCGCTTGACTAAGCCGTAAGTTCGACAATATTATGTACCGCGGTCAGCTTAAGGACTTGTCGTTGACCATAATATACTTGAATTATTCTAAATGGTAATATGCCCCAAATATTTCACGTAAGTATCCATGGTATCGATATTTACTTAGAAAGTTTCCGTTTCCTGTTGGCTGGGTAGTAAGGAAAATAATCCGAAAAAAAAAGATACTCAAAGGCTAATTAGACAGGATTTATGAAAGAAAAATAACAACTTTTTCTAGCTAAACAACCTACAAAGCTCAGAGATACCCCACAGACGGCTTCAAGCAAAATTTTAAAATGAATAAAAGTGAGACCGCCACAAATTAATGGATAAATATGTAAGTACGCAAATTCTTTTCTTTATCATTCGTGCTCCAAAACCGCCTCAGTTGCATTTTCTTCCATTCGCAAATTATCACGAAGACAAAAGCACGCTCAGGAAAATATTACTGCTTAAGTAACGAAAAAACAATTAAAGGTTCGAGTGGGCTTGACGCAGATAGAAAGTAGTCCCGGAGTCCCTGCTGTATAATACAGGCCCTTGAAGACCAAGAGACAGACGAACGGTCGTTGACATCCGCATGAAGTGCAATTCTAGCGGGAGCGAGAAGAGCTGATTTGACAGACATCGAAGAGCAATTGCTTTCAATAAATTCGCAAAATTGTTTCTAGTATTCCGTTTTTCCGCAGGACGTGCCGAAACGACTCGTAACAAAATTAAGGATGAAGAGAATATGCATATTTGCAACCTCTGGTATTTTGTTCCAATTGGAACGATGAACCCTGTTTGCTTCAGACTGCTTGTTTTAAGTTTAATCTAGACAAAGACTAACACACAACATTCTACCGATTCTGTGAACTGAAGAATTTGAGATTGTGATGAGAAAGTTTTGAGCACAACGGGTGCTGTTTATATTCACTGTCAGCTTCTGTTTGAAAGATGAATCGTTTTTATCGCTGACCATATTCACGAGACGTATTCCGCTAACAGTTAACCACTATAAATTAAAGCTTCTGAAAAGTAAGTGGCACTAATTAGTAGGTTTGTCGCGTAAGGTCTCTCACGTGCAGACCCATTATATCATAATAAACATTGTTACAACGCGGCGGATGTGGGTTTCCGTAGTGTAGTACTTACCTACATGGCTACCTAAATACCTGTACGTAATTAGGTCCGGGCACCGCACGACCGATGGAATGGAAAGCGTGGTTTCACTGACTAAAACCACGCTGATATATAGGATAGCGTTTAACACTTCTATTAATATGGAAAGTGTTATATTTTTTATATGTTTTAATTATAAACTGTTTGGTTGTGCGGTTAGTGATCAGTATGAACTTTCGGGGCAGAGGTTGAGTGTTCAATAATTTCTAAAACTTGTAAAGCAGTTTTGGTTAGCGTGTTTTTCATCTCTAGCCAGTATCAAAATATCTAGCTGTGGAATTTTTTTAGATTTTTATAACATAAATTAAATAATGTTTCATGTTTAAAAAAAGTTACAACGCAGCAATAAGGAGCTTGTACTCGTAACATCGATCGATATCGTTACTAATCAAATATTACCACCCCTCTAATGACCAGGAACAAACCGTGTCCGAATGAATTTAACTTCCTCAAAGCAAAGCTATTTTTAATTTCATTCATATTTTATCAGAGTCAAACCAATGGTGGAAATGACTAATAAAATAGAAACTGTAGGTACTTATTATTAGTTTTGTAATGTTTCCTGTTACCGAAACTAGAAGTTCGGAAGCCAAACAGGTGTTAAAGTTCCCATGGAACAGAAATATTACGTAGTACATTCTTTTTTTGGAGCTGAAGCACATAAAAACTTTTCTTCGAACTTTTTATATAAGGAAAAGCGTCTAAGAAAAAAAAATCAGACCTATTTGCAAGTCATCGTAATATAATTTAAACAAAATCTAAATGGAATCAAAAGTTTGATGGTTTTAGCGTTAATAGACGCACACATACATGGCCATCGGTAAATTGTTTCGTCTTAACCTCACATAGTTACGATTGGTACAAACAATTTGCTAAACCAAAAACCAGTTTAGTCTAACTAATGTGCTCCGGAACGCTCAAGTGGAGCCTCATTAATGCTCGATATCTCGAAGGTAGTCGTATTACACCTTAACCTGGTGAAGTATTGCTATATAAGTGCTTGCGGAGATGAAATCAATTGGTTTGTTAAAAAAATCTTTCTTCGCCTTCAGATATTCTTGGAGACAACAGCCGTACTTCGGGGCCTTTAAAAGCTCTTATAAGTGCAACTACAAATGCCATTGTAATATTAGAATGAAGAAAATAACTTACTTATAAAAGCAAGCGCTGCTTGCTTGATGCTTCGGAGAACTCACTTTGCATTCGTTCTTTTCTTTAAAAGGAAAAAAGTACTTCTTAAAAAGTGGCGACAAAAAATTAGCACGTTCATAATTTCTTTAGATTTATTGAAGTCATGCTGCTTGAGACAATGAGAAGCAGAGGAACAAATGTTTCACCTAAATGTGAAGCGGGTATAAAATACTGTACATTTTTAAATATAGGATGCTCCGGCTTTTATGATGCTGACTCAATTAATACGGCGCGCCGTGCCGTACATTTTTCATAACATGGAAATGTTAGAAATGTATCAGGCTATTTTATCTCTAGGAAGTTAGATTTTGCGGAGACTAACGTAATTTCCTTTGTTTTACTAATGGATCTCGCAGCCCCTATGATAGGAACTACATCTCCTGCAATATCCGGTCGTTTAAAGCCACATGAAAAACGTAACGTATAATTTTTTTATGCCACGATTTCGCTCGACTGAATAGAACAAAGAATTCAAACTTTTCCATTTTCAAAATGAATGTTATCCGTTTCGATTTTATTCTAAAAAAAACTACAACTGGCACTAAATTTGTCAGTCTTCACCATCGCTCAAACTACGCGGGCGAGCTTTCGTACAAACATTTTTATTGAGATTCGTAAAAAAAGATGAGCAAGTCTATGCATGGTATTTCTGTTAGTGTACAGTGAAATATTTTAGCACGTAGTACACGCCACACGGTACACAAGAATGTGCAACACGAAATAAACCAGTATATTAACTGTTTGGCTAGTTGTTATACAAGTTTCCAATCAAGGCCGCGCCATTGTTCCTAGTGTAACCAGCTGGGCGTTTTAAGTTATGTTTAGCTTTATGTATTAATCGAAAACTAAGTCTGATAATTTGATTAAAAAGTAATCGTTGTCAGGAAATAGAAAGTGTAGGTACGTGAATTTTGTACTCAATATAACTTTTTAGATATAGGTACCTAGTAAAAGTGAAGAGAATGCGGCATGGAATTCGTCACTACTTTTACGCTTCTCGCCAGTTACGAACTGACATCAAGCTCTAAGTATGATAGTCTTTTTAGGTTAACGCTGTTCTCGGCAATAAAACCGAAGCTTTGAATTGCTTCTTGAAACTGTCAAATAAACAGAACAAATAGCTATTTTGCTTACATAACATTGCCTACTGACCTGAGTTATAAAAGGTTCTTGCGTAATTACCATATCTACATCCTATACATACGGGATAAATTTAGATTGTTAGCAGGCTAAATATCATGAAGGGATTGACTTAGGCATCGTAAGGGAAGCGATAACCAACGATGTTACAGCCGCTCGTAAAATAATTTAAGGTTAGCACATAATATACAAGAACATACATTTAACAGGCGGAAGATTTTCTCCGTCTCATAAAATTTTTGTTGGTTGGGTTCACTAACAACTATTGCTGTATTTTGCTCCGGCTATTTAATCTCGCGTAGCTAAAAGCTAAAAACAAATCAAAACTAAACTTCGCGCGGTCGGGCATGTGTCAAAACCGAAAGAGCAATGTGTTCATCGAATTTCGGATAAATGCTGCGGTCAGATATGCAACTTTTGCTGGGAATTGCTGGGTTTTAAGTTTTAAGCTCGACCTGTTGAATAATGGTCGAGCGGGCGGTTTGGAGTAGTCTGGACAGAGGCGTGTCGCTGAGTCGGTGTAAATCCGCAACGGCAACGCTTCGAGCGGAGGCCGTGGCGGTGCAGATAAATTGTGCACGTGTGTCCGACGTGTCCGTTGTAGATTTACTATAAGATTATAAGGAACCGCTCTTGAAATTCACAGTATACTGTACGCAAGGCTGTAGCTTGTAGCAAAGAATCGAGATTATCCCAAGCTATGGCTACAGGATAGTTCTTAGTACTTGACAACTATCCCAAATCGTTTGTATCTGTGAAATGTTGAACTTTAGGAGAAAAGCACAAGTGCCTTCCGGAGCTAAGTTACCACTAAAAGACTAAAGTGTCACCTGCATGTGAGTGCAATAGATTCAATATCCGTTGCACTTCGTAGTCAAAGGAAATCAAAATCCCTGGAAAGCTCCCAAATGGAACCAATATCACAAAGCAGGCTATGTTGACTCAGGCGGCCACCGATTAGTCGGGGGTTGCGGAAGGATCGTACGTTACCGCGACCCCCGGCGTAGGTGTGAGATGGAACACCGGGGTGGTTTTTAGTCAGTAAGAGTCTGACAGACCCCGCCGCCCGCCGTAGGGCGGCGGACATCCATGAGGATTTTCCACCTCGGAAACAAAAAAAAGAAAAGGCGGTCACCGATAAAAGACATATTTGTTTCTATTGAGGTAGCTAGCGGCTTTAAAGGGAAATCAATATATCCCGGTAATATAGAAACCCTTTTACTGAATATTATTATTTTTTCTGTCGGTTACAAAATTTGCTTCAGTCTGCTTTATATTTTAAAAGCCGTCCCAGAGGTAGTTTTCTTTTAGTAAAATGGTATAAATGTAACGGTTAAGAGTATAATGTTATGATTAAAGGATCAAAATATGATCCTACAGTATTATGAAATACCTGAAACAAAGTGGTACGGTATGACTACGACCAACAAGGTGCTATGATCAAATTAACTGAAGTCACTTCGTCGAAAATATTTCTGCAACATTATGTCATCGCTGTCACTTACCGTGTTATGATAAAATGTCGTCGCAAAGATGAAGTGCACAAAATTGAGAAAAGAACGACTGTACAACAATACCTAAGTGATAAGTGCTTAAGTACTAAGTGCGTAAGTGGTAAGTGCAGTAAATTCTAATTATGTGCATCTCTAACTAAGTACTTTACGAAGCTCCACTCGCTATCCCACTACCACACTACGAATAAATTACAATTGCCTGTCCCTCGTTTGTAAAACTGGTCCAACGCCTTGTCTAAACAAATTTAAAAAAGGAAAAGAACTAGCACATCAATGCATTCGACAGTCATGCCACAGTGACTAAGTATAACAAGGAAAAAAACCATTGCCTAACTAAAAAATAAACGAAAAGGAAGCTGAAAAAATATCGGGCCCAGTATACGTGACTCAATCATACAAGGTTAAAAGGGACCCGTATTGGTAACTGCCACGTGTATGTTGTAAGTGTATTGAAATTATTAAAAAATGCCATTAGGTTTTTGCAAACCAAGGTGTGGTAACTGCTGCGTGTGTCGAGTTTAAACGTTTTGGTGTAAAAAATGTAATCGTTTAATATTTTTTTTTCATTGACACGTAACTACTGTGTGATCGGGTGTCACATTTTGTATTGTCAACCTTAGAATGTTTTTCCGTTTCCGTGGCGCATACCTTTTTTATTACCGTACGTCCTGATACTGACCTGCAAATTGCAAAAAACGTAAGAAACTTTGAATTTCACAGGCTACATTAGCCTTTACGATAGAATCGATGTCTTTGCGAAATGTAATGAATAGGTGTAAAAAGGAAGTCCAGGAAACCACTCAAGTTATGATACTGAAATGAAATATTGTATCTTGTTGTTGGATGAACTCTTCGGATACAATTTGTTAGACGCCGCGGCGCCGGGTACTTACCGCAAACGCGGCGTGTCAGATGTAATTTTATATTTTTTCGTCCCGTTGGTGGTTGTGAAAACTATTTTTAAAAGTATGAATCGTAATTGTGCACATTTATATTACCTTGTTCCTTACTGCGATAAAACGTTAGGATTTATAGCAAGTAAACAATTTCAAATAATTCTTTGACTCCTATCGTTAAGCGTAGATGCGAACTCTCCGCAACTTCGGCATTTACTTGGTTAAAGTTTAAAAGCTTTTCATTTGGTGTATAACCACAATATTACACCTGCGGTATGAAGCGTTTTACTCGCTATATATATAAATAGTTGGTTAGGTACATCACAGCGGCAGGTCGCGGTCTTTCACCTATGAACGAACTCGCCTATTTCCCTCAATCGACTGTTGCATACCTACGAACAATATCGTCACATTCACCAGTTGTTTCGTATTAGTTAACTACCGCATCACACGATAATTTCTCAGAAACAATCGAATAACCCTTAAAATTCAATACCATTTCTCTCTTGTTGTACTTTGTGACCATAATTGTTTTCTTACTGCAATACCGTGTTCAGGTGGATCAAACCTCAGACCAAATAAAAAATCAAGACAACGCTGTCAACAGTGACGTGAGGCCGGTTTCGTAAAGTTTTGGTGTAAACGGGTGGGTGTGAGCGTATATGCATAGAGCAAGGTGTAGTTTTGCATGCTTCACTGTATTGTTCGCAGCGCTATGTTTTGAGTTTTTAATTTGTCTTTGGATCAATTTGGATCAAACGGCACATTTTCTAATCACACCGTGACTCTATGGGATTCATGTTAATAAAAAGGAGAGAAGACGTGATATGCCAAACTTTGTGCTGAGAATAAATGCAGTTTTAGTCATTTTAGTAGTAGGTAATTATGATCACGCATGCATGATACTGCTGAAACTTACTAATAAAATACCTACTGAATCCACGCGGTCTCAGTAGTGATTGTTTCAATCGGCTCGCAGAATGATGATTTTTTTATTCCAGTCGTAAAAATTAAATTTTTTTGCTAGAAGCAATCTCAATGCCAAATCTCATCGTACGCATGTTTTACAAGTTAGATCTACGTAAGTTTTGGTGTCATCAAAATAACAAGTGCCGGTTTTTATTTCGTATAATTAGATGGAGTTTGTAACGAGAAGCTGCTCCATCAAATTTTGAAATCAAATTAGGTCGCCACCCGTGGTATCGCTTAAGTACTACAAATAATGCAAATTACGAAGGTACAAATGCCCCGCTGTATAGATTGCTTCGTTAAAATATAGCCTGATAAAGGTTTAAAAATAGTGTTTCATTCCCGCCACACACAGTGTATAAGACCCGGTTTCCACAAAAGCCGAACCCAAGGTGTGCTAGGTTACAGGCGGGCTCGAGCAAGTTATTAAACCCTATACCTACTTCTACTTACTCTTAGGCCCGGTTTCCACCAAAGCGGAGAGGAGAGATGTTTTGTAAACGACCCATAAGATATCGTTATTTCCACATCTCCACTCTGCGTAGCTATCTTATGGGTCGTTTACAAAACATCTCTCCCCTGCGCTTTGGTGGAAACCGGGCCTAAGAGTAAGGAGAGGTAGGTATAGGGTTTAATAACTTGCTCCAGACCGCCTGTAACCTAACACGCCTTGGGTTCGGTTATCCAGGTTAGGTTAAGACTAGTCAGAAAATTCATTTGTATCCAATAAACGTCAATAAGCGTATGGCTAACGGGGCAATTTCTCTCAACGGATGCTTATTATTTCCAGAAAACCAATGTTTCAATAGTAAATAATTATGTTTCTTTATTTAGGTATCAAGGAAAGAGTAATTTTATTAATTAATAAAAGGATTTATATAAATAAAAAGTAAAATATTATTATATTACTATTATTAGTGTTGCATGGGTTTATCCGAAGTCTGAACTTCGGAACAGTGTAAGACTTCGGAATATATCGAAGTTGATAGTACAAGTTTGTCAGCGTTCCACTAGGTATGTAGTTGGCCACTTGTATTTAGCGAACTAACAAGAATTACCGACTGGACGCAGTGTGTAAACACTTTAACTAATGTTTGCACAAGTTATGTGGCGGTGCTCTTGTTCCGAATAGTTATTAAGTACATGTCAACAGTCAACATTACTGTGGAATATATGCACAAAAGTTATTAACCTTATAAGTAATGCATAACATATATCATTTAGATTTTCAATATTGGAATGATCACCCGAAAGTGATTAAGGGTTTACTAAAAAAAATGGAATTTGGACTGCATTTTCAGCTTTATTTATAAGTCGACTAGCCCGGGACATCGGTGTGCAGTGTTGGCTTACCAATCAATCACACAAAATATAAACGCGAAAACCGTGCCCAGCCTAGAAAGCGTGGATACAGTCATTCACCATTGTAATACAAACCTTTGCTCGTAGAGCCAACTTCAACAACAATTTAAACTGTTTAGTTTCGTTGCATTTGAAAAGGTTTGACATAAGAATGCTCCAATAAATTTCATTGAAGAAAGCTTTATTGTGCTCCTTCACGTTGATTGAAAATGTGTTGCTGCCTATGTAACTACTACAATAAGCAAGTAAATGTGAATTTTGTAAAGCTGTGTTCTTTAAAGCATGATATTTTACAGAACATGTTTATATTGGAGTCTGCGAACTCAACCATTTCACATAGGTAATTTTACCTTACGGAGAACACAAAGCAGGCAGTGAACTATGAAACAAATTGCCAACACTTTTAATTAAAAGGAAGGCTAGATTGTAAATAAAAAAACTGAGCATCGTTTAGAGACCGCCAATAATAGCAAATTGAGGCAAATAACTTTTTCCTAGCAAAACCCTTTTACTTATTATGTCTTTATAAACCAAGGGAAGATGGATTAATCAAAAACTTAATAGATATCTCACCTGACCGGAGTTTTTCCAAACACTGATACCATCGCAGTGGCGTCGATTCTATTGTGGTAGTGCTTTCAGGTTTAAAAATCCAATCTAACGAGTCAATGGATTGATTTAATGGATTAATTATGCTATGAGGTCAGTTGGAAACGTGCGGAGGACAAAAGACGGTGATAGCAAAGCTCATGAACGCTGACATTAATACGAGTAACTTTGCAAAGACCTGTATTAGTTCTTTCCATTTAATCTATCCTTTCAACAGAGTTTACTAAACTAAATAAATAATAAAGCATGTGCCCCAGACCCTCAACTACATGTTGTGAATTTTCATAATCGTAACAGCAAGCGTGCAGCGACGAGGGCTCTGTTATCCTACTTAAAAATTAAGCTCTGAAGCTTTACTGCACTTTGTATTCTAGCTGACACGCTTGACAATTTTATTTAACTCTTAAATTTTAATAAAAAGTTGGTGTGAATCATTTAGCTCTTTGCAGCGGTAAATTTCGGGTGTAATCGAGCGCAATTTTTATTTTAAATTGCTTTCCTCCGTACGGTAAATGATGTTATTTATTATTTATGCGAATATTATATTTCAAACAAGTTATTTTTAAACCTTTAAGGTTGTTCAATTCCACGTTTTTCGTGCCTAACGGATACAAGTTATAACCAGTTGTAGTATTAAGATTAATATTAATCTCACAATTATCGACTGCTATGTACACAAGCTAAGTACACCAGTTTCAAAGTTTGTTTGGTGTAGATTTTTATTTAGGAATTGCTATCAACTTTTAACTTTCTTTCAGTTCGAACTCGTTTAGATCGGAATAGTATTTGTTCAATCAACCTTGATATACGGTGTGATGATCAAACTGCCGGTCGATTCTGTCAAAATCTCACCGTGAAGACTTGCGTGGAGTGAGCTGTCAGTGTCATCCCACTGATGCTAGGGATTGACCAACGATACATTTACAATCATAATCGAGATTTTAATAATATTTTTTATCCAAATCCCATTGATTATTTTATATTATTTCAAAGCTAGTATGTAGTTCTTTGGCTAAACACTACTGTTTTTGGGGCTATACATATTTGGGGCAATAAAATAGCAAAACAGAAATTCAGTTAGAAACAGGATAATGTTTTTTTTAGACACATAGACCCTATCTTTGAAATAATATAAAATTATCAATAGAATTTGGATAAAACATATAATTAAAATATCGATTATGATTGTAAATATAATGCTTGGTCAATCCCTAGCATCAGTGGGATGACACTGACAGTTCACTCCACGCTCACTTCACCTAAGTTTTCACGGTTAGATGGTTACAGAATCGCACTGCAGAAACCTGACATGATACTATTTGTTCCAGAATCTTTATTGGGTCGGAAAGAACTCGCTATTCAGTATTCGATGCATCCACAAAAGAGCAAAGTTGTGTTACCCGCACTTTCAAAGCGAATGTTAAGGTTTCCTTTTCGTTCCAATAAGTAATTTTAAAAGCACTATTCAACTCAAATGCGGTTCTCGTACGACCTGCATATTGTGAAAGCTGTAGAAACCCATAAAATTCTTTTCATCGCTGAGAATGTTCACGAAAAGGAAAAATGGTAGTGAAAAATTCATTTATACTACACCTGCTTGGAAAGTACCTTGATACTTTATCAAATTTACGGTAGAAAGTACGTCATTGCATATTGAACAAATATGCGGGGAGAAAACGCATCTGAGCGGGAGAGAAAAGTGTATGAAAATCCATTTCTTACGTGGTTTTTCTTTTTTAATTTTGGGTAAGACTATGCGCCGGTAACCTAAATATCAAAAGCCAAAAAGTTTTTACAGTGAGTTTTTATCTCAAAGTTCGCAAAATGACACTGGCCACTAGCTGTGTGTTGGATGGTGTCGGGCTGGTAGTGCGACCCTGCGGCGGCAGGATAAACAATTTGAAAAAAGAACATGTGAAAATTGCAGACGCCATTGGCGCCATTTTCAATTTGTGTGTTGTTTGAAGATTTAGTTTTTTATTTTCCTCGTAGGTGTAGTATAAAGCACTATGTATCACTCGAGAGAAAGTGCGATTCCCGATCTCAGGTGTTTTAAAGCCCTCGCCTACGGCTCGGGCTTCAAACGACACCCTCGACGGTAATCGGTCACTTTCTCCTCTCGGTGAACAATGTACTATTCTGCATCTACGAAAACTGTTCGTTCTGGGGCATATTGAACTGATAATTTATTCTACGTAAACGTTCTTTTTTTTGCAATGAAACATGCTAAATCACGCAACAAAGATGCAGCAAACATTTACACAATTTTTTAATCACCCTTTCATGTTTACAAAATAAAAACCATATTGAGTCGATGAGTGGAAATGGGAAACTTACGAGAAAACATGCCGGCATTTTCTTAACAAAATTAGAGTTTCAATCCGGAAACCATCTCAATGAAGCGAAGACTGCTGTGGTTTGACTTGTGTGCACTTATTACTTCCAATTTCAGTTTTATGTGTTTCAAGTTGCTACTTTATTGTAGCCGCTGTCGAGATGTTGCTTATTGTCGTCTTTTGATAAATTTCATGGCAGGCCTCAAGAGAATCGGAGAAATATAATACCTTTTATTTGAAGACGTCTTATTGGTCCTGAATTGTTGGAAACGTAGGTTTTATAATATCCTTAGCGCTCTTTGACTTGACTTTTATAAAATGTTCTTGCTTTTTTACAGCCATTCTATTTTATTACAGCCTTAATTGTATGCATTATCTATTGTTGTAATATTTTAAAATGCTTTTTGTGGGTGTGGGTAAAAGATTTATCGATGTACAGGTTGACTTGTAATTTGACGTATTCCTTCCAGGTCGTGATAGTGAGACCCATTTGCAACAATTAAGCACCCCATCATAAAGCCTAGGCAAAAATTCATGGGATTCGAGAAAAACCAATTTTTAAGTAGTTTTGAAAGTTTGTCAGTTTTCGTCACTAAATATCACTGTGATGTGTGTTGAAACCAAATTTTCTAAAACATCTTACAGTTAAAAGTTAAAGGAAGAAGTTTATTAACAATTATTATCAAAAATCATCTACGTAATTAAATTTGATACCAGTTATCTCAAAATTTTACAATGGCAGAAGAGTAGGTATACATTGGGGGGATACATCTCCATTTAATCAGCTCTCTAGCACCGTACAAGAGTTAAAAAAATATTTAGAGGTGACGAAGAGACAGTCGATAGTGTGGCAAAGGTCGAATTTTCAAATAGTAGAAATATTGGAAAATTGTGTGTTAATCGAGTTTAACAGGTTTATGCTATCCCACTACTTTCTAACCTCCCAGCACTCCATCACACGTTAGGCACCCAGGTCATGATGACCAGGTAACATTTTGAGATAACTGGTGTTAAAGTTCATGTACGTAAATTATTTTTGAATACGGATAGTAAATTTCTTCCTTAGATAGAAAATTTGATTTCACCGAAAGGTTTGTTAAAAAGTATTTGGTACCTACCCAATGTAATGAAGGTCATTCAATTTCGAGAGTTTAAAGATAAGTGATATTTAGTACCAAATTCTGGGAAATTTTCAAAAACACATAAAATTGGGTTTTCTCGAATCCCATGAATTTTCGCGTTGGCTTTATTTGGTGCTTAATTTTTGCAAACTGGTACCACTATCACGACCTGGGAGAAATACGTCCAATTAGAAGTCATCCTGTATTTCATATGTCAATGCACAGAACTCCGAGTAGGAAATAATAAATTTTTATCCAAAGCTCAAAGTTCAAAGCTCAGCGCAATAACAAGCGAACTCTTCACTGTATTGGTATAGAGCTTAAAAAAAAACTATGCAAATATCGAAGTGTGTCTGAAAATATTATAATTGAGTACCTAACCAAAAAGTTCATTGACTTGAAAAAAATCGTGTTTCGTGTGTGACGTCACGGCCACCAGCAGGTGCGCTCCACTGACACACAAAACACTACAAAACGAAGACGGACCGACCGCGACATGAGAATAGAAGCCGCGTCACTTTTATTTGTCTTACCCAATCCATTAGTCACGACCAATTAACCATTTGTACGGATACAGTTCATATTCTTTATTTTGAGTGTGGCGTTTTCCTATCGTGCCGATTTTATGCACCATAATAGGCCTGGCAGTATACCAAAAATTCTGAAACTATGTGTGCCGACATTATTCGATTTAGGGTTCTAATAAACTGCCAGTGTTACTGTATATTGGCATTCTGATTCGTGTAAATTTACGTCCGCAGGTACGAAAGTTATACAAACTATGAACCGTCGTTTTCCCGGCGTGCTATCGGGAAAACCGATCGTTTGTAACAAAGCGTGCGGACACTTCCTGTATCCGCGATGCGTATCTTATTTGCTCGCGAAGCCGCTCCTCAGTTCCTCGCCATTAAAAAGTTAATTAATTAAACTTATCGTTACAGCATGGCAACCTTAAAAATGTTCGCGATCTTTTTACACATTACAACTACCATTGCATTAATTGTATTTTAGTTCACTAGTAACTAGTACCTATGTGCTTCATACCATCTACTCGAAAAAAATATCATTATAAGTATCGCCGTATAGTGAACGTTATCATAGTGACCTTGAGAGAGTTTATGCTCTTTTTTTGGGTCAACTATTACGTCTTTCTTTTATGAAGATGCTAGTATATTTATTAGGGGTATTGTGGAATTATTGCTTGCCTCTTGATTAAGTTTTGCGTACTGCATGGACGTTTTATATGTGACCAAAAAATCCGCTACTTATCTGCTGTGTAGTTTATTTAAGAGTATCCAAAAAGAAAGTATTCTTTGTCAAAATCTTCTGTCAAATTATGAGGTGTCCATCTAGTACAAAGCTTTCTGACGTCTAAATGTTCATGTAAGACTTTTTGTACTTGACTCAAACCAATGCCTAAAGCCGCCCGAATCTGTTGGTAAGTCACCCTTCTATCAGCTTCTATCATTAGCCGCACAGCACTCACGTTATCATCAGTAGTCACCGTAGAAGGACGCCCTTCTCGCTAATCATCAACGATTTTGCTTCGACCACGTTTTAACTCATTAAACCAGTTGTAAACAGGGGCACGGGATGGGGCTTCGTCATGAAATGCTAATCGAAGTCAATCGTAACATTGTTGTTGAGTAAGACCGCAACGAAATTGGTAATAAATCATTGAACGAAAATTTTCTCTAGTCAAATCCATTTAGCGCACGACAGACACTTTTTAAATTGCCGCCAATTTGTAAAGACAAATAACATATAAATTCATTACACATCTACAGATTCCCAAACAGTTCCTAATTCGAAATTAAAATAAAGTTTTCATCGCCTGATTTTCTTACTGGATTCTAAAAACATTCAGTGTGACCCCCGTATGTTATATTAAATCGAGCAGCACAAATTCAACCGATAATCGCTTCATCGATTCAACGGCTACAGGTGAATAATCCTGTTACCTGTAAAAGCGGACCGCGGAGATAAGTACGAATTGCAGTCGACACACTGGATAGTTCGAGAAATTATCGCGCTGAACTGAGTCTAGCTTCGTCTCGGCTTATGTACAAATTGTTTCTGGAAGGAAGAGTCGTATATAATACTGTTTACGATTAAATGCGCACGATCACTTCTGGCTTGTAAAATGTCTCATCGGGTATTTAATTAATGAATTTCCGAATAAACAATTTTTTATGTGACCTGAGCCTGCTATCGTTTTATTTAACTTACTTTAGTATCTTTATTATTCTTTCAGCACTGAAAATGTTGATTATTTAGGTGCCAAGTACACATTCATCAAGCTACGTTGACGATGATGGTTGTAGACCTAAATAAAGTCTGCTCTAAAGTGACTATAACAAGTATTTATTGAGGTTTTTGGTGTGAGCTTAGAAGCTGGTTGTATTTATTTAAGCATTGAGGTAATGTCCACTAGGGCTTTCATGTTGCATTCGTACCGCTTAAAAATTTACGAACAAATAGAAATTTCGAAAGCGGGAATTTGATGCTTAGTCTGGGGCGGTGAACTTAATTGGCCGAAAATAAATTTCCATAGGCCTTTTTTATGTCAAAATTATTTTCTGAAACGCCGATTTCAAACGCTTTATTGAGTTGGAATGTCTGAGCAAAAGCATTTTTGTTAAAAAACATTTACAACCAGCTTTCCAACAACCAAACCAAACACTTTCATTTGAGCAATCCATGGGCCGATAATACAAAAATAAAACGCGTATCGACAGCTAAATGGAGATTCCAGGAGTAACGTTCGTCCGGAGTCGAACGCCAAACAAAAAGGAACGAAACAATGGCGCGCTGTTGTGGTTCTTTAGCGAGTGCTATCTATCGAATTGTGAAACCGTACCGATAAACTGTATCAACTTTCAATTAACAATTAATTTCACTTATAAAGATCCAGATGGGTTTTAACTTTTAGCGTGGTTCTGGATGTATTATTATTCTGTAGTATGAACTCTTTCAGAACAAATAGAAAATGCTTGAGCTTGACTAACATAAAATAAGTACTAAGGAGTGTATGCTAACTGGTTAGTTAAGGCGTAAGCGCCAGGGTAGCTCGCGAAATTCAAATTTTCCTAATTTTTTGGCAATTAGCAGGTCATTATCAGGTTGATGTTGATCAAAACATGATACGTGACCGTAACAAATATGAATTTACCAGCTACGCCAGTTCCCTTTGACAATTTATACACGCCGCTCAGTGATCCAAAAGTCAAACCTTCAGAACTATAGTGAACTTTATTTACATCAAGTATTTTCCTAATACATACTTGATGTAAATAAAGTTCACTATAGTTTTCCAAACACAAACTTTAAGTGGCCACCAGGCGTATGGCTTTATCGTTTTCTTATTATTATTATTTTATCGCAAAGGAGCTTTGCGCAAAAGCCTGTTCTGTAAATAAAATAAAAACGCTCTACAATATAAGTTTTTTAGTTTACAACTTGTGAAATTCTTCTAAGAACTAGCCTGCCTTTGTGAGCTAACATCAACAAAGGCTGTTTACTTCGGTCTTCGGGTGATCTACATCAGCGTAATAAAATTATCGTGGAAAGTTATTAACTGTATTGTTCTTATTTCAGAAACACTGGCTTTTTAAGGTTGCTTTTTAATATGAATTTTTTAATATATAATTAATAATTTTTAATTATAATGTCACACCAAAACGAACATTAAATTTAGAACTCAAAAAAATCACTGGCTATATCCATAAAACATTAATCGATCTTTTGTTTTGTCCCAAAGCCGCTCAGCTACGTTCAAAGAGCGCCAAGATAAGCAAGCGTCCTCATTACCCCAATCGCGACATCAGAGATGCAACAATTTCATCAGTACAGCTTTCCTGTTACGAAACAACTCTACACGAGTACCGTAATACTTTTTTTAACCATTGGCCTATATTTGACGAATGCGTGACGTATAGTTAGCTCTCCGTTATTTGTTTTTCTCGGTTTCGTGAGTTAACTGGGCGTAATAAAAAAAAAACACTTGTGAAGATTTAGAGTGTTTGTGTACAGCGAACCGATCAATTACCAGTGTTCTTTATTAAGAAAACTAGGCGTGTAAACTAATTTTCTGTATCGTTAAGCGGTTCGTACAATTTGTAGCAGTTTTATTGAATGGTCTGCGCTATTCCAAAATATGAGTTTCGCTCTTGGGAATGTGGATACATTTTATTTTCTGTTTACAAATATTGAGCGAGATATTGCAAATACAGTTTTGATGCGCTTTTTTTTTGTCTACACAAACTACGGACCCTTGGCTCTACATCATATTAACATTTTGTTAAGCTAATAGAATTCTTTTTAATAAACTTGCGAGCTATCGTAGATTAACCGAATGGTGCAACAGAGCTCCCGAGGCGTTTTGTGTGTACAGTAATCTCATGTTTCTTTTTAAACCGGAATAAATCCTAGGCGAAACACCGCACGGAACTCTCGTCCCTATAACAATGAGCTAATAGTCTATTATTACTTGTTTACTATTGTATATTACAAGTCATACGTTCGTGCAGTTACCACGCAATTAAACTTTTTGAACGCTACTGAAATTTACTGCACAATTAGTGTTCGTAATGACTTGAGTGAACGCTCGCAATGTATTATTGATAATCAAATGTCGTCTATGTTCGAGAAAATTGTTGTTTGATGTATATTTGTGTGTAACGCAAGTTATAATGTTTTAATTGCTCAAATTGAGGAGGTAATTTCATCCTATCTTATATGTTGACATGAAGATTTTACGATATTACTGCGCGCAATTATCATATTATCCGCATACGAATCGTTGCCTGAAAAACGAAACGAAATGAATTCTGTTGTCGTTCATAAGAAACGATTGAATCCGTATAAATTGATGATGTCTAACTCATTACTTAGAAAGGGGCGCGAGAACCCTTCTAGAGATTTTTTGTATTCGAGAGTATCATTAAAATGTATCCTGTCTACATCCTGTTAGTGTCTGGTGCGAGTGTAGGTATGTGCGTGTGGCAACTACCAATCGGAGGGCTCCGTTTCGATACCTGAATGGTATCTCTTCTCATTGTGCGTGACGCGGCGGTGTGTGCGTCGGTTCCTCGTGTGCTGTCGGCTGCTGCCGCCGTCTCCTCGCGGGCCCCGAGGCGGTTGAATACCAACTGCGTCCAGAACAGGCCATGGCCAATGTTGGCAACCAATGTTTTTACATCAACGCCTAGACGCTAAATAAATATTCGTCGGCCAAAGAGATAGATGGAAGAACAAGATTTATGAGACTTGCTCGTTGATTCACGAGTGGAATTAAAATTCCAGTTTTTATATTATCATTTTCATGATCAATTATTGAAATTGATTGCCCGTTAAAGGCATGAAACCGTTGACGAATATTCATTTAACAATAAACAAGTAACACAAAAAGTTATGGTGACGATGAGCAACACAACATCGCTTTGACATTAAAAAGCCCTTTTCAACTTACAATATTAAAATCTTAAGGAAAATACTTTCATATCGATATCGGGTCAAATGTCAGTTCAAAGGCATTTTAAAAACATTTTTCGCACGGAGGCGGCGCGGCGTTATTATTATATCGTGCCAGAATAGTTGTTATTCGTTTCAAAACGAATGCAGATTAAACTGAAACAAAATGTAATTTCCGAAAATCGCAACACAGAATGCCAACATGTTATATTACATTCCGAGCACAGGAATTTCGATCCACTGCAATAACGAGTAAATTTCCATAACGAAACATTTATTTTAAAAATGCCTTTGAAAAGAAAAGCAAACTGATTCAAATCATAATAAAAGGTTTCTAAATAAAAAAGGTGTGGTAAATTGTATTGACAACGCTCAACGCTGAATATATTATGTCTGAAGCCTCGAAAGCGGCTAGCAATAAAAGGGCAGCATTATTTGACATTTTAAAACGCAGAAAAATAACCCGTGGGCCTAGATTGTTTGTTGTAAATGAACAAACTATATCTTTTTTTTATGATTTAAAATTAGTCGTGTGTGCTTTTTGCATGTGTTACTACTTTCCTAGTCGTAGTGTTTAGTTTAGTTTATGAATCTTCTCGTCTCTACTTTGTCCCATTAGGTCAAGATTCGATATTTTCGAAGTCAAGATTAAAAAACTAACAATTTCGGTGGCAAAAACTTCCGAATCAAATTTTTTATATTTCTTTCATCAATTAAATTCTTTATGAAGAGGTAGTATCTATCATGGAAATACCTAATACTCATTATGATTTTGCTGCATTATTATGAAATAGTTCAAATGATTGCTGACGTTTCTAGTAAAAAGTAGAACGTTAATCGGTTGATTATCCCATGATTGAATTCATCAAACATCGTTTTAAAATATATTCCACTGATTTTTAAGTTGATTATTAAATATTGGAAGAAGATATTTCGCTTTATTTTCAGTTTCACATGATACTGGTACATTGAATTAAAACTTTATTACTGTACTGCATGCAATGAATGTATTTAAAAAAAAAATCAATAAAATCAGTATTCACGCTTGTTTCGGACCTAGATGCTGTTCTATAGAATAAACTCTAAACCTGACAGATGACATCGAGATACGAAGTGTTTGATTAATTAAAACAAAATGTAATTAGGTTTCCCTTACTTTTTATCGAGTTATTTGTGTTAAAAATATAGCAAATTGTTTACACCTTTCCTCATACTGCTGTTAAACTAGCCTAGAAACACTAAAAAATCTTATTTGTACTCAGTCACATCACAATGGTCGTGACTTCATGAGTAAACACAGTTAGCGGGTGTGGTGCGACAAGATTTTAACGTGCGTTCGGCACTGGTTATCACGCGGGGTCAACGACCGGCTGATAAGCGCCGTTTACGTTATCAGGTACCGCAATGCAGGCCCAAAAACTATGCCTAAGGTAAGCCAATCGATACGATCCTACAGTTAAAACGTATTTATGCTAGCCAATGTTCATGATATACCAAAATAAGTTAATGAGGACGTGAAACATAACAACAGAAGATGAGACTAGGACGCGTAAAGTATAAGATAATTCGGGAATGTTATCAGATAATTATGTTTTTGTTGGTTCGTGTCAACCAATTTATGTGGTTGAGATATCAGTCTACAAATATATCCTCGAGAATTTGGAGCATTGCGAAGTAACTTTTAATTTGTATATACTATTTTCGTATGAATGCGGAAATGAAAGCAACCCGGTTTTCCCTGAACAAATATCAGGTACTAAAAACACGTAACATTTTGAAGATTACTTTTTAGGATTGACGGAAGAACAGATATAGGAAGTCGCAGTACATACAGTGCATAATCTCAGGATCTATAAATATCTACCACTGGAGATCTACCCACAGCGAGACAAGGATGTCAATAGAAAGAGTGGGATATAGTTCTTTACATACTATCAAGGGGTTGGTGGAATTGAACTTACTTAATTCAGTGTTATTTGATCTCAGAGCGTCAAGTGCTGTGAATTCTAAACAGTAGTAACTTTGTCCTAAGGCCTACTATGAACTGGAAACTGTGGATAATTGTTCCGTAGTACATACTTCAAACAAGGATACATGGACATTCTACATTAAATTCTAAAACGTTCCTGGAATGGACTAGTCAGCTCGGTTTGACCGGATGCGTGCACATACACAAAACGATCTCATCTGATTTGCTTCAGGGATTGTTAGATCTTGAGCCGTATCAGCTTCACACGGTACCTACGTGCGGTTAGACGGATCTGCAGGTGACCATGTGTGGAAGACTCGATAACGTTAGATAGAACGGATCAAACAATGGTATGAAGGCTCAAAAAAGATCAGAAAGTTTATTGACCATGAACAGACAATTAAATCGTTGCAACTAGTATCTGCAGTATTTATTTACCTTCAGTGTTTCGCTTTATCTGAGCATCGGAAACGGTCCGATATTAGCTTAGCCTTATTGATGATAAATATAGCTTCTCCGCTATTTTAAAGCGTGTGTTTCATCATCATCAGCCTATAATGTTCCCACTGCTGGGACACAGGCTTCCTCTCGGTGAGAGGGAGTTTTAATCGTGTGTTTATACAGATATAAATATATAAGCACACACACACACTTTTTTAACATTATACTCTTTAAATTTTTTTTTTTTGCCTATGTATCACGTACTTTAGACATCACGTAGGTACTATAGAAATAATATCTATTCAATCTCGGCTCTTCGGCAGTTACATTTCACTCGTAAAAAACTAGAATGAATTCACACGCAACCAGCTACGTACATAATAGTTGTAATAAGTACTGTGTATGTACCTGCCTAATGTGTTTTTTATTTGAACCAAATAATGCGTACCGTTTTGAAATCCTTTAGTGATTGCAGTGATGATACATCAGCGATGCGGAACGTATTCGAGGTGGTTTTAATTAAAATCATGTTGTTTGGATATCTTTATCGCTTTGATACAGTAATGCAGTTGTAATCACAAATTGTTAAACTGGTTATCTTTACAATCTTTAGTTTTATTTGTTAGTGAATGTTATATATAACAAGCAGATGTTTTTCGGAAGACTGTCAAAACAAAAGGAAGGCGACAAAACGAAAAACGTCACGAGTTAGGACTTTATGTGATTACGTGAAGATGGTGGCTAATTATTCTCAACGAGGACTTCATTTTAACGATAATGAATTTGTTCGTATAGCGATAGTGTTTATTTTGGTCCCGTTACGCTTATCACAAGTGTTAGCAGTGCAGTGCAAAATGTCCGACGCACTTGACTTGCTAGTCGCCACCGGCACCGTTTAGCCGATGCGGCGTCTACGATTCACCACATATTAATACTTAACTAATTTATGAACATTCCAACACTAGGAACATTAGGAACCTGATAGGGAAAGGTTTGTCATTACGTCATGCTTACCCGGCAGACAAACGACGCTGACGCCTACACTCACTTAAACGGCTTTTAATATATTTAGTGCATTACCCATATATTGTTGTACAACAATATGCAGCGCTGCGACAGTTAGAACCCAATGAAACAACGGTACGCTTCCAACGAATCGTACCGCAATTACATTCATTGGATGGATTCTGAATTTAACAACACATTCAACAGATTATGACGAAAATTGTGGAATTTCAAACGCGTTTTCAATTATTAGAATAGATGTTGAGACAGTCAGTAACCTAGTGTGAATTAGTTATAATCTTGTTTGTTACAGCACGCTAAAAGGGACGTGGCACGTGGAAATCAATAGACAAGTCTCAGTTACGAGTATGTTGCTGCAAAGCAAACTGGAAGTTTACCTACAAGGTAATTACCCCAAACTAAGTTTCGAATCGTCTAGTTAGTTTTAAATTAAATACCCCTCACGTTTCACCTCGGGCCAAGGTTTAGTGAGCATTTTTTGTAGGCGAAACTGCACCGCAAGCGATTAAAGCTGGTACATTTCGACATTGTCTTTATCTAGTGTTTTAATAAGTGCCATTTACGAAATAGTACCGTGGTGATAAAGTGTGGTTGTGTGCGTGTGGATTACCGACTAACTAAACCATAACAACTAAATAGGGGAAAAAGGAAAAAAAAAACAAAGAAAAATATATCGCTATCGATGGCAGTTGGACAATGCCCGTTGGTTGTTTAGTTTCTTTTTTGTGTCAGCATTGAATGAAGGTCGACCTCATTATTTTAATAATTTCGACCGCTGAACCGATGCAAAATTATCTGATGACGGCTTTAAAATACACTGTCTGGCTAATAGCAATTCAACCTTGACAACAAGTGTTTTGAATATGTTTTGCAATTTAGCTAGAAAGTTAACAATACAGAATGATTGTTTACGGAAAAAATAATCATTCAGTAGGCTTAATTTCTTTTAGGAAGAACGTACTTGTTTTAATGCTTGCTTATGTTTGTACACAAGTACAGCTGTTATCAGTTTCGTGAAAGCCGTTCAAGTGTAACTTATATTTTAAAGCCGGCAAGTGTATCAGCGGTTCATCGTACTCTCGTTCTAAATGTGTACAGGCAGTCGGGGGTCCAGATTCAAGATGGCCTCACCGTTTGACCCTTGTTGCGGAATCGGGCCGGGTCGTCTCGATAATTTCGCGATTGTCCAACACCCATCGACGGCGATCAATTGACACTTGACCCCGGCGACGCTTTTGTCGCGGCCTTGGACGCCTCAGTACTGTAATTATGGAACACGGACTAAAAACGTGCCAGTACTGATGGGTCTGATAAGGTACCTTATTAGTTCAGGCATCGGTGTTAGCAGCGATATTGCGTTTTATGGTTAAGGTGAGAAAGTTGAACTTACCTTGCGGCTGCTGCTGTGGAATGTACGGTGTGAGGAGGCGCGTCCGCTTCTTCTCATAGCCCTTTTGTGTGATGTCACCTAGAACAAATAACAATACATTTAATTAATTAATTTAAATTGGTATAAAACGTTGAAGTAAAATTTTTGACAAAAGGCTGTTTTAATATCGTAAATTTATAAATGGCGAAAAAGAAATCCTCGATTTAGTTTGATTAGCGAATTTCGTGGGTTGGTTACCTGTGACAGTGCAACCTAGACCACTTGATAGTGCTCTGGGTATCTAAACTAAGACAACTTGATAGTGTTTTAGGTATCTAAACTAAGACAACTCGATAGTGCTCTGGGTATCTAAACTAAAATAACGATCACAAATTTGTATTTCTGAAATCAAGCCAACTTTCGAAACTAGTTTAATATACTTAATTGCTGATTAAATTGGAAGGTTTATTCATGCATATACTTCCAAATACAAAAAAATAAACTTAATACATTCAAATAAATGAATTAACCCTGTTAATTATCACGATAGTTCATTAACACGAATTTCCCTCTACACTCCATACTAGAACGAGAATATAATGTACAGTAAACCTTAATTCCTAGTAAAGCGAGCTTTATGGATATTGTATTTGTGCAGACCCGTGAAGGTTCATGAAACCTGACCCGCAGTTCAGTGTACTACACAGTCAGGAACAAAGTACTCACATAAAAACTACTAGGGCCGCACGAGCTATAAAATGTTCGACGCATAATCCAGAGAGAGGTAAAGGAAAACGTTCAATGTGTAAATAACTGCATGCGGTCGTAACAGTCGAGAGGGAAACGGGTACCGTTGTACTAAGAGATAAGCGATGGCTAGGATGTCCACAGTATCGGCTTTTTAGTTGTTTGAGAATATGTTAGCAGTAGGAACTATGTAGCTAAGTACTATCGCGGTCACGAGCGGTGAACCGTTTATCTGACAAAATACTTTTAACTACGTAACGTCCGTCGGGTATGAGCAGTCAAACCCCGCCCACAAATAATTTTGGCAAATCACAACTTCACAAGAAGCTCCCAAAAATCTGCACCCGCCACTAGAATCAGATGATCAGTGATCGGATAATCGGGCGCTAATATACCTAAACTTCACTTTTATTCCCACGAAAGAATAATACGGACATGCCTTTCAGAATCCCGGATTCCGGAATCGTTGAGATTGCTAAAAAATTTACCTGCATACAAAATATAGTTAGAACTCGTTGTGAAAAAAAAATATATATACTTATATGTATTAATAAGTATAATTTCTTTTTAAACATAAATATTTAAAAAATATTAATATTTTTTAGTCTTCTGTTCGTATAAAATACAATAAATTAGTCGATTCGGTCACTAATCGTAATCTGTTAGATATATAAATCAATTTCCACTACTTGACCACATTGTGCACATCGTTTTTTTATTGATACTCCACTTGTTTTGAATAAAATAAAGATACTAAATCTAAATAACCACTGCTATAATTTCATTAAGTTTGTTATGATTGTTTTTACAAAACTAATTGTTTTAAAATTGACATTTAAGAATTTGATGATTATGATTGAAGTTTAATAATTATTTTGAATCAACACAACAGGTATTTCTTTCCGTTTTGTAATAATTCGTTATTTTTATTAGTATGTCTAAAAATTTTCCTTACCGCGTATTACTAGCGTTAACTTCCAATTTATTTTATAATAGTGCATGCTAATAGTACTAATGACATTTATATATTCATCTACGTCATTGTTTGTCGTGGTTAAAATCATATTACGATTTAAGTGATTTTTGTGTGGTAATAAATAAGGCTTCTCGCAAATGTATTAATTCTCCAGGTAACTTTTGTTACTTATGTGGGGATGTTATGTAATACGGAAACAACTACAAAATATTTCTAAATCTATCGAAGAATTGTATGAAAGGTATTTTAAAATCAAGATTAAAAACCAAGACCAGAAATGGGTGGCGCATAAAAAGTGTTCAACATGTATTCGTGAGCTACGTAAAGGGTCACCAGGAGAAAAACATTATTTTATTTTGAAAACTCTAATGGTTTAGAGAGAACTGAATTTTTTAAGAAACAAACATTGCGATAATTATAAAAATATAATATGCTTAGCCATTTCCCATAAACTGGGTTGCAATATGAATATAAAGTTACATTTTCTGCATTCTCATATTGACTTCTTTCCTGAGAATCTTGGTGTCGTTAGTGAAGAACAAGATGAGCGCTTCCACCAAGATATTAAGGTTATGGAGAGCAGATGCCAAGGAGGGTGCGACGCAAACATGATGGCAGACTACTGCTTGATATTGAAGAGAGATGAACGGGATAGAAAGCATAAGAGAAAAAGAATTAAGAGGAGTTTTGAAGGAAGTAGAAAAAGATACCATAATTATTTTTAATTTTACTTAGTCTCTTTAGCATTATATTTAACTAATACTGTTAGTACTGATTTTGGTTTTATCATGAAAATGGTAAAAAAAATCTTAAATCTGCATGCCATCAATAAAAATAAATCTCGAAGTGCTAGAAAAAAAACAAAGCTGTAATAAAATATTTAAAAAAATAACATAATTATTTGAAGGGGCAAAAACTATTGTATTATTTAATATTATTATATCAGCTAACATAAAACAAATAAATGTTGCTCACTTATCAGCTTACAATAATTTGTTTTCACAAATAAACTGTCATTATTTTCTGCAAAAACTACTTAAAATTTAAATACGATCCCAAATTCCCAATACATTTTCTATGGCCTACCGACTAAGGAATAATTTATGAAGAATGCTTAACCGATATTACAACCCACGCGCACAAATACAACTAAGCTTCTTACAGTAGAAACACAGGTACTTGTTCGTGTGTGCGTAGGGGGCGGGGCTAGCTCTGCGTTCGGACGCAGAGTACAATCGATAATGGCCTTAAGGGTGATTCACCAGAACTATCCGCTGCTGTGCAAGACGCGTACATAGGACACGTCTTCAGATCGGTGTACACTACGTGGTCCAGAGATACACCGTGATAAAAAGATTCTAATGATATCAATGAGAAACGATAACCCAAGCTGGCTCTACGTAGAAACTTATTCAATACCAAATGATAACTGGTGTTTAAATAATAATGAACGCGTTTAAAATAAATACTTAAAGTGGAAGTTATACAATGGGCAAGTAATGAAAACACCACGTAAATAATTCAATTACTGTTAAAATCACATGATTTTTGTTGAAAAATGTCAAATATGCGCATTGTCAACAACTGGAAACAATGGCAGGATTGGAATCCGTATAAGATTAATTTAATATGAATTGCATTCAGCACTCCGCAATTGAATAATTAATTCTGCACCCTAATCTGTGAACACGTACACACGGCTACAGATCAAGCTATACATTTCCAGTATAAGCTGATCTCGCATTATATAGGATTTCCTTACAATGAGAGGTCAGTGTAAACTGGAAAGGCATAGCTTGGTGTGTAGCCGTGTGTACACACACGTTTCTCTTGCCGTGGAAGAAAATTAAGTGCCGTGTGTAGGCACGGTCGTCAGCGTTGTATGGAGCACTATGGAAACTTGTTGACAGACACGTTTTTCTACGGTGTGGTTTATACGTCGTACCGTAAAGAAACCGTGTCGTATACAAGGTATAGAAGGCCTAATCCATTGCTTCGTATGTTTGAAAAATTTGTCTGCCCAAGAACGGAAATAAAGCAAATACACAATTTTTTTCGCAGTACGAAGGATTTTAAAAGAAACTACCATTGCTTCATATGTCTGAAAAAATTGTCTGCTCGACAACGTAAATAACGCAATGAATGTAGTAGAACTGTCAAATTGAAAGGTACTGCAATTGTTAGCGTGGTGTGGTTCGCAATTACCGCGCTGGCTGAACTGTCAAAATGAGATGGAATTGCGATTGATTGCCATTGTATCTGTGTAGACTAGCGGGGTAAGTGCGTAAATTACCCCGCTAGTCTCTATCAAATGATTGTTGAAAATTTTCAGCAGACAGTGGTGCTCAATTCTGCGGTCATTTATCTACTAGGGTTTATGACTAAACTAGTTTTTTACTTGTTCTGTTCAAGTTCCATTAACGAAATACAACGTGTAACATGATTAACGCAAGACCTCATACACCCCAATTAGAGTATTGAGTTAAAAGCAATAAACAATGACCAAAACAATTTTTTTTAACGCTAACTATTATTATTAGGAAAATCGTGTTGACCCTAACATTACTTTATGCATTTTAAATTGAGTCTTATTGCCTTGAAATAAGATTTAATTTTCTTTGGCTCAGTCGGTGGTCAGTATTGCAAAATGCATATTAAAAAAAACCGATTACTGAAATCGATTCAGTAGTCAAATATGAGCAAACTACTTTCAGGACTTGCGTTTATACTGTTAGACCTTGTATATACTTAGTGTTTTTATTTTTATTTATCTGGAAAATGATACTCTGCTTTTAAATTAATAAAAACTCAGCGCTCTAGCTTTATAGGGAATGTACTGCCCGGGTGACAAGGTCTTGTGGTTATTGTAATTTGGTGACAAGTGTAATTTGGTCATCAAAGAATCATGTGTAAATTAGTCACAGGTCCAAGTTCTTTGGTTTTATATGGTTGCATGATAATAAAAGTAGGAAGGTAAAACTGCCACGATAGATTATACTGATACCGTCAGGCGCAGCGATCTCTGCAAAACAAGGAGAGTTTCAATTATTTTATTAAGAGGAAACGCGGTCACGTGCTCGTTAAAGTTCATTCCATACTAACGTAGTCCTGTGTTCTCCCTGATACCAGTCCAGTTTTGTTTTTGTGCCGTAGTTATTTAATGTAGCTACATTTTTTTTTAAAATTAATAATAGTCGAAACAGACAATTAAACAGAGGAATAGGTACGTTAGTATGGAATGAATGCCAACGACCACTTCACAGCGTTTCCTCTCTTAATAGCTTGAATAGCACAAACTACGAAACCGAATACCTAAAGTTCTTTGTTGCAAAGTGTAATTGGAAAACAGAACCGTAGAAGAGAAACAGAGCTGTTATCGAGAAAACGTGCGCTTCTCGCATTTATTTGAAGAAGCAGACGATAAGGATATTAATTACCGCCATAATTAAATATTCAATTTCAATAAGTTGGTGTATACCGGCTGGTGACTGCTGAGCAAAGGTCTTTTCTCGTACAGAGAAGGGAATAATAGTGTACCTATTGATTAGGTGGACTATATGACATAAACGAAAGTTTTATAATGCCTAAAAGTATTATGATCCACTGCAGTAAACAGAAACAGAAAAATATATGATATTCTTCAGGATATAATAATATGCTAGTTAGATAGTGTGTTGAAAACATAATACAACTAATTTGGTAAGATAGAAAAAAGTCACGAAGATACCTCTAAAAATTTCTTTTAACGATTAAAAACCATACACTGCAATCATTCCGTTTTTATTTTCAGATTCTTCTTCAAGCAACATAATAACGTGATAGTGTTTTCATTTTTTAGTAAAATCAGTACATTTTATATAAATAGAGAATTGCTTCATATTTTGCAATAAATTACCAGCTTTGTGTCAACGCGCTTCTCTTTCTTTTCTATGCAGTCCGACAGTGACCGGGCCTTAGCTGTTGTCAGCTCCTTAACATCAACTCATCGTTATGTAAGTAAGATTGAGTTGATCAAATTTAGTACTTAAAAAAATTGTGATGCATTTTTTGGTCCTCGGAAACTATGTTTCGATGTCATCGAATTTACATGCATTTTAAGTAATCCTGCTGTCAATATTCATGTCCGTACTATTTAAACTTATATTATAACGTTCGTATGAAGTGATTTCCGAGTAGGGCTTCAATAAATCATGCAAATAATGGTAAACGTAGTGTTGTGAAAAGTACCTAACACAAAGTTGAGAGAGAAGCGAGTAGGAAGTAATAATAAATAATGGTTTAATTATGTACCTACATATATTATACGCAGTTCATTATAAAATAATTACAGAATGCAACAGGCATATCTATGTATGCAACAGGTTCTAATTACGAAATGTGTTTCAAATCCACTGATCGTAAACTCGAATTAACACAAAAGCTGTGTTCGTCTTGATTTAATTGCATGCACACAATTCAGCAAACTGCTTCAGGATATGCAAATAATAATTAGTGCATTAATGTTCGCTTAGAGGGAATTAGTATGCATGAATAAATCCTTAATGCAGTAAATTCATGATATGGGAGTATTATGGGGCTCACACTGAAAGTTATTAAAAATCTGTCAACATGACGGGTGTCGATCTGTTAAAATAGGCCAGAAAGTCAAGCCGCCGATGAAAAAATTATTTAAATTTTGAATTAGGAACTCTATGGAAATCTGTAGCTATGTGTAATGAATTTATATGTCATTTGTCTTTACAAATTGGCGGCAATTTAAAAAGTGTCTGTCGTGCGCTAAACGGATTTGACTATTGAAAATTTTGGTTCAATGATTTATTACGACTGTCGTTGTGGTCTTACTCAACAACAATGTTACGATTTGTTAGCATTTCATGATGAGTGCCACTATTTACAACTGGTCTTTCAACGTGGTCGAAGCAAACTCACTGATGTGTCGCGAGAAGGACGTCCTACGGCGACTACTGAAGATAACTGTGCGGCTAATGATAGAAGCAGAAGGGTGGTATATAAGAAGAAGAAGAAGGGTGGTATATCAACAGATTCGGTCAGCTTTAAGCATTAGTATGAGTCAAGTACAAACAGTCTTACATGAACATTTAGGCGTCAGAAAGCTTTGTACTAGATGGATACCTCATAATTTGACGGCAGATCAATAACGCCGTTGTTTGGATTGGTACCGCTCAATGCTTGAAAAGTATGACAGAGGTGACTCGAATGCTGTATATGACACCGTCACAGGTGATGAAAGCTGGATATATTGTTACTAACCCGAAACCCAATCTGCGCAATGGATATTTCCATTCGAGGATTTGCCCACAAAAGTAAAGAAGGGCAGAAGTCAAGGGAAAAAGATGATTGCCTCATTCTTTGGACGGTCATCATTTCGTAACAATCGTCCTAGAAGATAAAAATACTGTTACTGCAGATTGGAATAACAGTCATTGTTTACCAGTTATCTTGGAAAATATTAGACAGCAGCGCCCAAAAAGCAGGATCTTCTTCCACCACGACAACGCTCCAGCTCACTCCGCCAGACGGACTATCGAATATTTGTCTATAGAAAGAGTTGAGTTAATAAGTTATCCTCCTTACAGTCCTGACCTGGCACCTTGTGACATTTATTTATTTATTTATAAAAATAAAAAAAATACTTTGAAGAATTCGTTTTATGAACACTGAAGATGATGAATTGATGATGGCTTCGTTTGAAAAAGGCGTGGAATAAATCCCTAAAGAAGAGTGGGCCCACTGCTTCAGTCAATAGTTCCATCGCATGCGACGGTGCTTAGAAAAAACGGAGACCATTTCTAAAAGCAATATAAATATTAACAGCCTTCTACATCATTCCGTTTTTATTTTATATTAACTTTCAGTGTGACCCACGTACGAGGGGAGGTCAAAAAGGAAGGGAGGTGAAATTAAACGTGAAATTATTTTTCCTTCTCAATATATTCTCCGTTAACCCTAATACACTTCTCAGACCTTTCAAATAATTTGTTTATACTTTCGAAATAAAATAATTTGTCAAGGCCCTCAAAATAGGCAGAAATTGCCGACTTCGCTTCTTTGTCATCGGCGAATTTCTTTCCACGAAGCTCGTTTTTCATGTTTAGGAACAAATAATAATCACATGGAGCCAAATCTGGACTGTAGGGTGGGTGGTTCAGAGTTTCGAAGCCGCACTTGTGAAAGGCAGCCATCGCAACATGACTCTTGTGAACGGATGCGTTGTCGTGCCTAATGAGCACACCTCGAGACCGCTTTCCGAAGGGGAAAGCATCGATTTTCCAGGGCAAGAGTCCCTATAAACAGATTACATTACTTCCATAATTATCTGAGGCGTTTTTCCTTGCTCGGTAAGGAACTTTATCACGACACGAAACTAAATTTTCTCCATAGTCAGTGTTCTCTTCCCGATTTACTTGTTTATCCAACGAAATCTCAAAGGTTAAGAAACCGATCAGGTTGAAACTTAGTATTTATAGTTGTATTGAGTTACCAAGTAGTGACAGGTAAAAAAAAGTCCTCCACTCCCCACTCTAATCCCTCCATTCCGCGAACTTTTTAACCCACTCTAGTATATCCTACTGAATTTGATAAAAAGAAGCAGGACAAGTGTTTTAGATTGAAATTTAATTTAAATATCAGCCTGCAGACTTATGCTACACTGGACTAATAGGTAAGCAATAAACGACACAAATCGAATCAAATAAATAATGTTGTACGTGATTTATTGGTCCATACATCTCGTTAGTGATTCTTGGAATGCGTGTTCCTGTGACCAAAGACGTACTTGAAAGGAATCTCATTAAAATGAAGCACGGAGACGAAATTGACTACTGCTTGATACTAGTTGGCGACTAAATGCTCCCGGGGGCTTTAAACTTAGTTATTGGCAATGGCGCCCAACCAGCTATGTATGTATGTATGGACTTGTAGGGAAATTAAAGCCTGATAAATTGTCGAATCTTTGGTGTTATTATTTCTAGCGACATAAAACTTGTTGTCTTGAACCACTGTTTAGTGCTGTTAATATTAAAGGTAGGTTTTTTTTTACTTTGTTGCGAATGGAAATTTGAACTTCTCACCGTTCTTTCCTCTCCATGTATGGAATTGCACATTCCAGGATATGAACGAGGCGAATGAAAAAGCTGTCCTGATAGCTTCTTACTGGTTGGACAAAATTTGAGTAATAGTCAATCCACACGAAAATAAGAAGAAGGCCGTTACAAATGTACAACGGTTAAGGTATTATTCATTGCATTTGACAAAAATCTTCAGGAATAAGTTAATCTCATACAGAAAACGAATAAATAAAATAATAAGTTGTGAACACTTGACCCGTTGGCGCTTCGTGTAGCATGTGATTTATGTCGCTAAGACGCTACGTAGGTAGGTAGAGGTCATAAATGATGAACTTTTTAGGAAAACATTTTAAAGTTATGCACGTAAAAAACCTCTTTTGTCAATTTCTTAACTAATTTTGAAACATTGAAAATGTTGATTGAAAATAAAACACAAATTAATTGAAACATTATGTCACTGTGCCTACATAAGTACAGTTTTCGTGGCGCTAAACCATTCGGGTCAGTCACAGCACCTGTTAAGTTTCATCACTTTTGCGCTCTCGAAAATATAGTTTATTTTGTCTTTGATTTACTTAATGAAAATATTGTATTATCACAAGATGAAATTTTTATTTTATTTTACGATTAGCTGAAGATTAAGTTGTGATTTTTAAATTTCTTGAAACGGTTTGCTCAATAATAGGAAGTAAATTAATTACTGATAGGGTTTGTATCAAAAATAGGTTTGTTAAACATTATTTTGTGCTATATTTTGTATGGAAGTTCCTGTTGATGATATTTTTTAATGTTCAAAATCAAAGGTAGTTTCTAGTAAAAAAAATATTAAACGTCTCGCGTCATTTTTTGGAAAACTTGTTGCGAATATTAGTGATTTTCCATGAATACTTAATTTATTTGAAAAATCCCTTTCAACCCCACATGCAAAACGAAAGAATTTAACTTTTCGCGAATCACAAATAATTTTGTTTAAATAATTTTTCCCTTTCCTACAAATAATGGATAAAATTGATCAAAATCAGTCGATTTCGTGTACCGCCCCTTAAAGTAACTATTAGGATAGAACTTCTGTAATGAAAATCGTGGTGACACTAGAGGTAATAGCTTATTTTATAGAACATTAAATAGGTGAGGAATTGTAGCTTAGCCACTCGTCACATAGTCACAGGTGAATAATTTATCTAAGTATATAATATTTTTTTGAATGCTGTTCGTTGGTAAGAGCATCGAGCATCACATGAGAACAGCTGGAGCGCTATGGCAATGTTTTGTTTTAAATTGTTCGTAATAGTCCTAAATAGGTTAGTATGGGGAAAAACATGGGAAAACACCCAGATTTTTTTCAGAAAAATCTGAACGTATACTTTTCTTTTCTATGTGATTATTGTATGAATTTTTTGGACAGCACAATGTCTGTCGCGTCATCTAGTTATTAATACAAATATAAACTTGAAATATTTTACAATTTTCATTCAACAAATGAATATCCACTCGTTCTCAAGAACGGTTAGGCACTTATAACACGATTAATTAACAAAAACTTCAAGCAAAAAAACTAGGAATCACGAACTTCATGAAAAACATATGTTTTTTAATATGATCCGTGATGAAAACAACAATACACGTACCTATTACGAATCGCATACTAAAATAGAGTAGGTAAGGGGATGTAAGGTAAGGGCACCGGTTATGACTACCGGCCCAATTAGCAGTTCCTGGATATCAAGGAAATTGCTGTATCGTATAATCATCTATAATGTTATAATTGGTACACAGTTTTCGTAATGTATGTAGATGCGAGTTTCAGGAGAACTATAGGTAAGGCAAATGTATTATGTAAGTACAGGGAACAACAATGTAGTACATTACAAATTCTGGACTTATAATTTTTTAAACATACGGCACACCCTGTACCCGTAGCATGACCACTTCTACCTCTAATCTACGAAGATTGAAATCACTTTCTTACAAAGTCATTCTTTTCATGAATTTTGACATCGCGCTGAAGAATTCTTTCTACAATCTGCCATTATTATCATGTAATCGGATGAAAATCTTAGAACATTTGTTTTCTCCTGGAAAATATTGTAAGTAGAAAATAAATAAACTTATTAACTAATATTCTTTTACTAGAAAAACTAAGAAAAGATAAACAGGAAAACGTTGCCCTATAAAAAAATCCTGAACTACCGCTTTGTCCACTGCAGGCTCTTTCTTCTCAAAGAATAATCTGAGAGCATTTTTGCTTTATCCTGAAAAATATTGTTAATCTCGAGAAATAGCAGAACCTTTAATGAATTTTAATTATACGGCATCTTGATACAGACTGAAACTGAAAAAACCCGGTACAGGTAAAGGGAACAAAGCTTTAATGTTTCTTTTTTCCTTTGTGGGATAACGTTATAGAAACTTTCAACAAAAGAGAACTGTGTATGGAGGCTATAACTACTTAACCCTTGTGCTCGTGCTAAGTAGTCAAGTTTTAGATATCCCTCGTCTGCATGCGTAGCTTGGCCACTATAGAAACGGAAGACAAAATATAGTATTTTTCTAGTATAATAATAAAAAGTTTATTTATTTTCTCTCACAATGGTTTTGTAGCATATCAGTTTTGAACTTTATAAATTCACATTATGTGAGCTGATACCTGATGAAGTTGTAGAAAAAATCTGAGTTACAGGTCACCAGGTTTGCGATTTGCCAAAATTTCTGAAAGTAATTCGCAATTGCAATATGTTCAAAAGACGGCAGTTTTCTCAGAACGATTCCCTTTAGCTGCAACGGTTGAAGTAGCATCATTTACCGTTCCATTTGAAATTTCCACTCTTGTATCAATAAAGTTGAAAGCCAGTGCAATTGAATGGCAGGCGACGAGTTTAATGTAGCGTGGCGGGGGCGGCGACGTCACACCCTGAGCGAATCCGGTATTAAGCGATCGTTTTAGTTCGGCCACCGATCGAGCAACGATTGACAACTTAAAGTGGATAAGCGACGGTTTAACGTAAATATTGTGGCATTGTGAATTTGTGACAGGTTAGTCTATGCCTCAATGGTGTATAATATTGAGTTGCAATATTACGTGACTCTATGGCAGATGACAATGACTGCATGCAACAGATTGCTGATAGTAGTTTGTTGGTTTAACAGAAAACTCGACTGATCCACCCTTTTAAATTACTTCTTCGGTTTAAACGAGATTCGCGGCGAAGGTACGTATGTCAAATTGTAGGTACGTGCTAACAAATTGTTCTCGTTCAGATAACCGTGTAGTTCCGAAGGGGTGAACTGAAAACCAGTTCGGAAAAAATATTATCCGTGCGGGCCTATATTAATTTTTATAGTCGCGAAATATTTGGACGGCTTTTTTATTTGAACTTTAGAATTTTTGGCTTTTTGAATGAAATGATGAAAAATTGTTGCAAAGCAAATCGATTGGAATTGAATTTCGATCCGTTTCTATTTGAGTTCTGTGAAAGTGTATTCACCTATTTCTAAAAGAGATATCTGTTTAGCAGCTAACATCTAACTCAGTACCCAGACTGCTCCACAACAACATAATTATTAGATATCGATACCACCGCAAGGGAGAATTACATCGTATAATCGTATTATTGTACATAGTCGGCTTAACAAACAATCTTCGCATAATCAATGTAATATGAACGGATTTGTGACCACACTCCATCTAATGTTATTAACGCCAGGTGGATGCTGCCTCTCGCTTAGACGCGTAATACCTACGCCATTCACAGATTATTGCTATTAATTGCTAAGATCACACGAATCACTATACCCAGACGGTATAACGTGAAATGATTATTCAACAACACTGAAGCATTACACAACTACTTAATAAAAATGTATTCATTCATTCCTGACAGAAAACGCATAGACTAAACCTCTAGCTTTAGAACCACGGAACTTTACACAAGATTTATGTATGTAAGATTTTTTGAAATTCTACCCCTTTAAGGGGGTGAAGCGAGAGATGGAAGGTGGTACGTGGTTTATAAACTTGAAACTTGGTATGAAAATTTACTATAAGTAATAACCAGAGGTCGGAATTAGGTAGAGTTATTTATGTAGGTACTTGTATCGAAATGTTGATATTAATATGGATCTTCCCGGGATTTCTAATGGACAATCCCGTGTGGCCAACAATATTACAAATAAATAATAATAAAAACCTCAGAGATAGACAAACAAATAAAACAAAGATAATTAACATATAATTTTTATTAGTATTTACATTAATTCACAATACAAATTAATTATTAATAGTCTTAAGCAAATTCTCATACTTATACCTCGCCTTTTTTATAACTAAGAAAATACTTTTGCTTCTTGCCTAGACCCGTGAGGGTTTGCTTATTCAAACGGCCCATCAGAATCATTTTCCTTGTCCGATTCATTCAAAGTACATCAGAAGTACATCAGTCATTTGAAGTGTCCGCTTCCGAAATTACTGTATAACATATTTATTTAATAAAACACGGGATTTTATTGCTCTTTAAAATTAATCTCAGGATTTGAGGCATATCCACTTTTCTTTCGCTGTATAAAATCAGTGTAAGTACTTTAATAACTGTACCTAATTACGACCTCTGGTAATAAGGTTTATCAAAAACTTGTTTTAAAACTACTCTCCATAGGGTGTTAAAGTTTGTATTGAAGAATCTTAACGCGCGGACTGATTAATTGGAGACTTGGTATTGATGATCTGAACAAAAAATTAGATTTATTTGTTTTTGGACGTCTCAAAAATCACCCCCTAACTAGGTGAAAATGGGATCAAGTTTTAAGGGAAGGACTTTCTTGCTTACTTCGAAGAAATCGAAAATGGTATAAAAAATCTTAGGGTAATAACGATTTTTCCAAGACATGAAACATACTACCTACCCTTTAAAAAGTGTGGAAGGTAGAAGTTCGAGTTCGATGGGAAAAGTACGCGGACGAAGTGGCGAAGAGCTAAGGCAAAGTGAGGTAAGGAGAGCTTTTTTCAAAAGGGGTTTTTCTTTTTTGAATAGTGGATGCACGTTTGTGCGAAAGTTCGTTAATGTTGCCGATGGAAAATATCATCGGGCACACGGCTTGTCTACTTGATACATTAATTCAATTACATTTTTCATTCACTATCAGAAACGCACAGCCTAATAATTATTTGGGTGTAGAAGCATGAAATGTTGCACAATAGTTCCTTATATTTATATAGCGGCAGTGAACACTATGAACTAATAGGGTTAAATAGGCGATGAAACTTTGTATGGAAGTTCTTCATTTTTGCAGATGGCAAGTCGCATCGGGCACACGGCTTTACATAATATTTCTTCGAATTTTTGGTTCTAGGACATGCCGGTTTCCTCACTATGTTTTCCTCCACCGTTTTGACAGCAGTGGCGATGAATTAATTTACATAAAGTAAAGCGCCTGTCAGGGTTCGAACCTACGACCTACAACTCGTAAGTCGCGGGCCGTCATCACTGGGCCACCACTGCTCTCTCCCTCCTCCTGTTTGTCACCTCATCAAGACTAAACTATACTACGAACGAATACGAATATTATGATCAAAATACACGCAGACGAAGTCGTGGGCAACCTAGTCTACAAATAATTTGCTTAAAACTCAAACTCTTAGTTAGATTGGATCCTGTATTTTCGCCTTCGGACCAAATACGAATGCAACATAATCGTAATAAACCTGTTAAAGCAATAGGCTGCACATTTATGTGGCTAAAATTGGGTTATTTCGATAGTTGCTTATCAACTTATGATTTCCTTTATTTATGATCGATCGATTTATCTTGATAACTGCCCACAATAAGTGCATAATATACATTGTTTTCGACAGTCCGTATGCACAATCTGACTTATTTTGAAAACTGAATGTGATGAAAATAAAATATGTCGTAGTTCTATAAAGAACACAATCTTGTAAACTAATATAAAATATGTGTAGAAACAAAGCAACAATAATAATAAAAATGGAAAACTTTTCTTACTCTGAAAACAATTTGCATCAATTTTGGTGCAAACGCGACACGTGCGCGGTGCGCGGTGCGCGTGCGCCGGTCGCGGTCCGCTTGTGTTAATATTATTATTACTCATCCCAACCCAACACGCGACAATATAATGAAGATAAAAGATCATTGTGTCACCTAAGACGATATTATTAATACACGAGCAATCAATTTGCTACTTTGTAAGTAAACAATTCTAAATATAATAAATATTGTTTTTTCGTCTTTATTTCGGATACTTAGCTCTTAATATAAGATTTACTGATCTGGGGGTGGTAAATTACTAGATAGATCCTACTCAAATGCTTTTATTATAAGAAATATGTTATTTATCAAGGTTTCTTGCGGGTTTCGGTATCGGTAATCACAAAGTTAAGTTAAACAGTAAATTATGACGACCTTATATAACACCTTCTAGTAAACGGGAACCAGTGTCTATTAGTACCAGGACCAAATCTTTTCCCTGATTGTCTAATGACATTAAAACTGCAATGCCCGCACCGATCGCGATCGGATTGACAGATTAGAACGTGAGCAGCCACCTCAATACGGCACATTAATCGTTTTCTCTGACACCGAGACTCCCCACATCTCCCTATCTATCACGCAATGTAAACAAGCTCTAAATGTTATGAAGTGTCTGACTTATTTTCAATGACAACGCATGATGTACGGGAGTAGACTTCCTGGTACCATTTGCACATATTAAATTGCAAAATTATTATTCAAAACAGATATTTTATCAGTTGCGGGGAGGGGAACACTGCGCTAAGCAAATTAGAATGTCTTACTATACATTATTCAGGCAACAACAAAAAATGATACAATGAGCGTAGCTTATTGGTCCTTGGATACGGAATGGAAAATAAATTGATACTAATGGATTTTTCCCTATAGCATGCAATGTCTTGTCGTTCGTAATAAGAGGTGATTGAAATATTGCCTACGATAAGAGCTGCACTCTTAAGAGTATGCATCCAGCGTTGTGTCATCGGTCTGTGAGTCAAAGGTTAAAATATGTATTACTATTGCTCTCGGTTGGTCGCTAGGGTAGCCATAAATATACATATTGTGACGCAAACAGCTGATATACCATTTATTATGGATCCTTCCTATTGACAGTTCCGAGGTGTAAACAAAAATGAATAAATAATTAATCAACGTATTAATCAGTGTTTTCCTACATTATATTCTCAAATGAAACCTATAAGAGTATGATTTCATCACTATAAAAATTGTGATTACGTCATCTCATTTGCAAATACATTGCAAACCGGTGGTTGTACAAATGCTAAGTTAACATGATCACAAACACGCCGCTGGAGGTGTGTGAAGATTGTTTGTATTGCATATAATTTATTCTCATCAATCCTTGTAAAACTGAGAACTAATAATAAAATAGAAACCGCCGTGGCCTTTTTATGTCAATTCACACAGCAGAATTGCTTCACTCTCGTTATATTGATAAGCTATCGTTCGGTTAGCATTTCGTTTTCGACACTAGTATGATATCGGTATCGGAACGATATTGATAGAATGATCTTATTAGTTTCATCTCTAAAAATACAAAGCTACACAAGCAATACATGATCGATTGAACAGTGTTACAAGAGAGTTATGTCTAGCTGAGAGCAGACCTCTTGCATTTCCAGTACCGAAACATTTGAATCGGCATGAATACCACGGAGACAACGGAACGGTATCTAAACTACAAAGCCACAGACGCTTCCAAGAACAGGTCGTGACAATACACTCATACAAATTATTGTTCCACATTCATTGCGGCATTTAACGACGCCCAAAACAAACATGACGTCATCGGCACATTTCACTCTATCTATTTTGGGTACAGATAAAGAGATTAGCGACAGTATTCCCGGCCAGAGGGGAACGTTTGAACGTTCAAAAAGTAAATTATTGTCACTATCAGCAACGCATCGGGTGTAGATAGTGACTTCTCGTCACTCCGATAAGATTGGTCCGTATCTATTATTCACGGTTTTGTGAAAACATTTTATGCATTATTCAATCAAGATATTTGTGTTAATACATCATGATACACACTTTTGAATGTATTAGTGATAAGCACGCGATCAAAGAGGGAAAAAAATGCCTATAGCCCGAGACAAACTCAATTCTTTTATTTCTCCTAATAATAGGCAGTGCATCCTTTCAAGTTCTCTGTCGATATATTTATCTGGTTTTAACGGGAAAGGCTGACCAATACCAATTAGTTTCATATAAATGTGCTCTTGCTTGGCAAATGAAGAGCGGTAGGCCGAATATCGTTTTGTTTATGTATATGTTCAAGTTTTTAGCATACGTTATAAACGACTTCCTGTTTTCTAAATGTTTGCTACATGTGTATGCCCAGGGTCCACAAACTGAAGAATTTAGTGATAAGGGCAACTAAACAAATTTGTAAAGTTAGTCCTACTAACGAGCGACATGCAAAAGCTGCCGAAAAACAACACATTTCCACTTGCATCTAGACTGACGGTTTTGTTAACGTACGGACGTCCGTTTTTAAAAGAGAACTGCTCGTGGTCAATTACCAACGGACACTTGTTGCATCGATACACTAATCGCTAGTATCCATTGACTGTTAAAATGATGTCAGTGTCAATGGTCTCTATTTTTAGAATATTTCACCACTCAAATATCACAAAAAGTGTTCGAAAATTATAGCTTTCTTATACCGTATTCTGCTTCCAGAAAAATAAGAACACTAAAGGTTGTATAAAAAATATACCGAATCACGACAAATGGTCTTTTCATTCAAGATTCCGGTAAGGAAAAACATTGCGGATCATCTAATTACCGTCGCACGCTGATGGGTTTTAATGGCCCTCCGACAAGCTACTTGTCACTGTGTATGCACTTTGCAATCTTTGCACATAATGCGTGGTACATGTTGTGGTACTCTGTAACTAATAGAATGCTGCGCAAGCCAAATTGTTTAATATTTAATTATTGTACGAATGCTTGCAATCTGGTTATTACTTTTTCAATAGTAGTAGGTAATTTTACGGATGTTGGTGCAGGAGAATCCATATCCTGCTACTTATGCCTAATTGGTGCAGCTTTCGTGCAATAAAGGCAAAAAGGTTCTTCTGCGTTTAAGCAAGAATAAAATGACCAGACCAAAGGGTGAAAAACAAAATCTGTTTTAAATGAAACATTCAATACGTAAATATCGACTAAGATATTTTACGTTTACGATTTCATTTATAGATTTTTTTGTCTTTCTGAATCTTCTAATTGATTAATTAATTCTTTTAATTTGACGATTCTTGTGTTCAAGAATTCAAGATACTATGTAGTTTAGCTGGCTCCAGCATAATCAGCCTATAGATAATGTTGGTACACAGGCCTCCTCTGTGTGAGAGGGAGCGGGCCGTAGGGCATCACGCGGGCCCAGTGTGGGTTGGTGAAATGTCACATGTCTTCGAATTTTTGGTTCTAGGACATGCCGGTTTCCTCACGATGTTTTCCTTCACTTTTTTGAGAGCAGCTGTAGTGATGAAGTGAATTACAGAAAGTGCTTGTCGGGGTCTGCCCACGACCTACGACAAGTAAGTCTAAGCCATTATTACTGGGCCACCCCTGCTCTCGTAGGTCCATACGTAATATTAGCCGGCCCATCTATAAGCAAATCCAATACATCTCAATTAAACCCGACTCTAACTCAATTCCCCTGATAAACTAAAATATAATAATGGTTTCATGGGTTTATAAAATGTTAAAGCGTTGTATGAAAAGACCAACCCGGACAAAAAACCGACGACAGCCAGATGACGAGCATGACGAGAACTTCATGCTGATAAACAAACATGGTGCCGATAACGATTATCTTATTCGATTCAATTGAACTTGTAATCGATATGGTAACGTTTGCACTCGTAATATTATAATATATGCAATTATCGTCGCTATTAATAAATGCGGCACTTGTATGAATGGAGAGCAGATGCGCTGGGTGCGGAACAGATGAAATACTCTCAGGACTGACGCAGATGTATTGACTTTATCGCCAATTTATAAAGTATAATTTCTTATAATTTAAGTAAGTGATATCTTAAAGAAAGGCCTAATGTAAGGCTACCAATTACAGTCAAAGCATTTGTAGTGTTTAGCTATGCAGCAGAATCCGCCATCATGGAATTAAACTAAGTACGAAATAAAACAACCACGTCAAAAATATTTAAAGAAGGATGCCAGGTCGCAGTTCCTCGTGGGTGTGGGAGTACTTATGATCATGATGGTAGCAGGAAATTAATTAACTTACAAAGCAAGCTTTATCTGCAGGAATCTACGAGGATAAAGCCACGATAACATTATTCTAGTAGTTTCACCTATATACAATTAGCAACTAGTGAAAAGCCGTTATATTTAGCACACCTAACGGAAAATAAACTATAGAAATATGCAAGGACTATTTGCGATTAAGTGCCAGTAAGCGAAAAGAAAGGCTGGACCAAAAAGACCATTAAGAAACGAAATCTGACTTCAAGGAAAGTCGAGGGTATTTTAATGGATTTAATCCTTAAAAGAAAAATAATCAAAGAACCAAAAAACATCTTAGAAATGTGACATCTACCAACACGCACTGGGCCTGCGTGGTGCGCGCTCACCGATAGGAGGCCTGTGTCCTAGCAGTAGGAACGTTATAGGCTGATTATGCAATCCTTAAATATTCCGCAATTGGACCACAATTTTTTTTAGTTCTAATAGAGGAGATCTAATGATGGGACAGTGCTGTTTTTTTGGTAAAATTAGATATATGTTAGATCACATTCAGTCAGATTATAGTCTGAAGTTTTTATGGCTTTAAATCGTGATTCGAATATAGGATTTTCGAAGTGATCATTTACAAGTTCTATTTGAAGGCATACTGAAATATATGTGCCATATAGCTAATTTATTTTCATTAAAACGAGCTTTAGGATAGCATTTTCCGTAATTAGTTTAGTTTGCAGCATAAAACATCACAATTTAGCAATACGTTTCATAATTTCACGCGTTCACATTTTGAAATTGGCGTTGGCAATGCTGCTAATTTAGTAAAGTTTTTACAATAAAAAATACCAGTGATAGACACTGCGAATTGGCTTTTTTATACACTTTGCAATAAAATTGGTAAATTGAACGTGGGCTGTCGGTAAAACTGACGTATTTCACAATTTAATTCGTGAAACCAGTTGCAATGCAAACATTTCGACCTTTTTTGTTTTTACCTTTAAACACACGGATTCGCACAAGTTGCTTTCCAATTAGATCCGAAAGGCAGATTGTATCGACACAGAGCTGGCAAACAAGAAGCGCAGGCCCGCACATTAGTTCGAAGTTGCTCTTGTGGAACCAAGACTTGCATGCGAAGTTTTAAACTCACAAAGAGGTAGAAAGGGGTCTGTATCGCGTTACTATGCTTCAAAGAGATTCAACTTAACGTCATGCAAACATCTTTACTTAAAATATAAAGCTGAAGAGTTTATTTTATGTTTGAACGAGATAATCTCTGTAACTAAAAGTCGAATTTGAAAAAATCTTTTTGCATTTGATAACCCAGTTCTTAAGGCTATTTAACATTACGCTACGAACCTTAGGAGCCGAGCAAAGTGAAAAGAGTCACGAAAGAACAGCGATGCATCGAAATATATAATTACGATTATGACCATACATTTCCAATTTATAGGGGTGTTCGAATTTGTAGGAGAAAGAGAGAAAATACGAAATTCACGAGACGGAAGTCACGGGGGAAATGCTAGTTCTAATGTTCAATCAACAAATTTCAGACTAACTTTGGATGTGCTTATAGTGACCGCTACTTTAAAGGAAGCACATACTAGACTGCTTCGGGTATATTTCGGCTGCAAGTCCCACCAACAGTGCGTCCGTTGCGATAAAATTCCGTTCTATGCCACCGCAGTCCGCCTCATCTCGTCTTATGTGTAGGCAGACTGAAGCGGAAGGGTTTGATCAAATGTGAGACCCGACTCGATGAACATTGTGAATAGTTGTCAAAGATGACTGATTGGCTGTCTTGAGTTAGACTTACGACGTTAAGCCAGATCCTAGTTCACATAGTTAATACATATATTATGTATGGTTTAGCCGACACGCTAATAATAGTCCTGTAATGTACTTACTAATAAACTGTTTGCATTCAACAGAATCGTAACGGGATAGCAAAGCTATTTAATTTTGAGAGCAATCTTGGCCGATGCAATTGGACTGTAATTTAGCATAGGGGATTCGTTTCATAAAAAAGAAGTTGAATATTCGATTTGAATGCAACTGTACAAGATACCATATAACTCAGGTCAAACCAATGAAGCAAAAGTCTACCAATCACTTCTTTTGGTAATTCGGATTTATTTCTTACCAAATGCTTTTATAGAGGTACAAGGAACAGGGTGTTAAGTTCACTCATACATACCTCCATAGAAAAGGGAGGATCCTCCGACCAGACGGGTGTCGTGTCTGGTGGGCAACTGCCCGACGATTGATGTCGGGAAGTCGTATATATGCTAGTCGCGCGGTAAACTCTGCTTGCGCGATGCAGGATTTGCGTGACGTCAGTGTGACGCGCAGCTCGCATGTGGCGATGTAGATACCGCTACACGTTAAAAGATTGGGGTTAAGGTATATAAAAACCCTCCATGCATGAGTGAAGTTACTTAAGCTTTTATTTAACTTTCCCACTATGAATCTCATTGACTAATTAAACATATTAACTTGACATTTCGTTACAGCATATTATTAGAAGTTCAAGCAGATACGGGAGAAGAAAACAGTTCATAGAAAAGCGTTGTCATCCTCAGAGTTGACTACCGGACTGTAGAAAATAAACGCGACACTCGAATACGACAGCTAAGTACGGGAAAAATAATAATATGAGACAACATCCACACAAGGTCTTCAGGTCCCGAACTAGGCAGAGCCTGTACTACGGTAACATACTTATATACATGTACACACCAAGACACAGGTCAAACAGACATGTTCATGCACACAAATGTTTGACTTGTCCGGGGATCGAACCCGGGACCAGCGGCTCAGAAGGCAGGGTCGCTACCAACTGCGCCTACTGGTCGTCCGGCCGGCCCGTCTCGCCTCGTTTACTTGGATGTGGATAAAACTTTAAAAAATATTACAGTTAAAGACAATCTCTAATAACAATTAACAGTTCCTGGGGCGTTTTATACGACATCGAGGTTTAGAATGAGAAAGTGACAGTCACACAGGTACCTATATGTGACAAGGACGACGCTCTACAAAGTCGATCTAAAACTCCATCATGAGTCATATTTGCGGCCAGGTACTGTAGGTAGGTAGGTACGGGGACCTGTCGTCTGCCATGCGCAACTTCACTAAATAGCTTCGCTACATACTATATATTTTTTCCCTTTGAAACGAGAGCGAATGTAGTATTTTAGCGAAAACCGAGAATGTGCGGCAAACAACCATTAATTTCAATGCAGTTTGCGTTGTCTGTGCTTCTGGTAGATAGATCCTTTGAGAGAAAAGTCGGTTGAAGTTGGAAATGTTGCGTACCTTGAATATATTATAGCTTTTCCACTTTTCGAGATTGGGGATCCACCGGTATAGATAACAGAAATCAAACTACTTAATGGTGATTACTTGATTTGGTTTTATACTACTTAGACGTTAATTGTACCTATACACTTCCATTAAGGTTGTGAGTTTACGATTAGATCAGATTCGACATTAATTGAGCTCAGACACAACAGTTTCAAAGATTTCTGCACATACGTAGGAGTAGTGATCTAAAGAGCTTTCAAGTTTGTTCTGTGACTGTTACTAATGTCCGACTAGTCACCGCCAACAAGACAAGTTCCAGTATCGGAATTAAACCTAGACTTAATTAACTTATCGATCAGACGTACTAGTGACAGGAAGTACACGAGACGCGATAGGTCCATATTTATACTATTAGGTGTATGTTGGACGTCTACAGCCTCGCAAGGAAGTTGGACGTACACTGAGGAATAATTAACACTACAGTTTCAATTGTGAGCATCACGTCCCATCCAATTAAAACTCTTCTAAAGGAATTATAACACCAATTAAGTTATTGTTGATCCAACGCAGAGGACATTGGAAGCAGGATATTGCGAATATGCTCAGCTAAACAGAAAATGTTTGATATTTCTAAGATTTCATGAGCTGGGTATGTGATTAAATTCTTGTATCTACTAAAATCTACTTCTACATTTTTTTTTATGTATTAGTTATTTTTTAGTCTTTCTTTTTATCATCATCATCATAATGAATAAAATTATAATAAGAAATAAGAAATAACGAAAATATATTCACGTCGTACTTGAATACTTGGCAACAATATTTATGTACAAACTTTCCGGATCAGGTAGCAATCGATTCGAATCTCCAACTTGAACTGCACCTGATCCCCACAATCCACGTTGCATTCTTATCTAAAACGGAATTGTATAGAAAGTTGGAATAGCAATTCTGAAGGCATTCCAATATTCGACTTTTACTGATATGAATAGTGTCGGCAATATACAGGATTACTTGTAATTCGACGTATATCCGCCAGGAGCTGATATAGGGGCTAAAATGCAATATTGAACCCCCTTTAAGTATGGTCAAAATTCAATAGTTTTCGAGATAATTGAATTTTAAGGGTTTTTCGATATTTACCCAAAATTGAACATAATTCAAAATTCAAAAAGACTACATATTGAATGGGTACTGTGACGTTGCAAAAATCAATTATATAGCAACTAGTAGCGACACCTTTCGTGGGTCAGCTCAAGCTCGTAGGATGATGGTTTTTATGAAATTGTGTCACGCGAACTAAATACATATTCATATCTTTATTAGCATTCCATAATGTTTAAGGGTGTTACAATGACTTATAGTTAAGGTACAATTACGGACCCTGTAGGGCACAGCAAAAAGTATAAAAAAACATATTTATTAATTAGTTTAATTAAATAAAAATAACTTCCCACATTCTACTGATATACAATGTCTATTAAATTCAAAATGACAAATAGAGGAGGATTCTATTTTGTCTGTGGTTTTCCAAAAAGGATCGATTGCTCGTCCTGTCAAAATGGTGTAAGGGTTTCCCCTCATGGCGTGACTACGAGGAACACGCTTTGGCAGAGGGACCAGTTCTGGGATGACCACACTGTGTCCAAATCACCCGGTGGGTTTTGTATAGGCCTAATCAAACCTGATCCTTGTCTGGCTGATTATACTAGACTTCTTTCTTCTTTCCTCATCATTAAGATCCCTAATGCGAGGATAGACGTGATGCCTTGGTGTAGCCCTGTGGTCTGATGATATGGAATTGATCCGGGTGCGGCTAATTTAGAGGTTGACCGATTGGTGTAGCCATCTGTTATTGAAGAAGGCCTTACTGAACCGGGAAATGAGGGAAGTTCGCCACTCCAGGTAACAATAGCGTCACCGTCTGCCCGTAGGTGTAAATTTGTATACATATGTGTGTTCGTAAAACACAGGCTTTAGCATGTGTTTGATGCCAAGGGTCTTGATTCCGTTAATTGAATTGAAAAGAATAAATATACTGAGAGAATACTGAGTTTAAACTAAATTGTCATAATTTAACATAAGAGAGAGTTAGACCTTTTGTAAGAACTATGTAGTAAGACCAGTTGTTATAAATTATTGTGTCTCGGGTAGCTTTACATAAGCGATATTTTCCCTATATGAGCGCAACCATAATAGGTCGATACTTATTCGATTGAGCTAGAAGTTACAAAGCAGTTCATCTCACGTACTCATTAAAACGACTCTGAGTTCTTGTCTTAGTCTCGTTGCAGGTGTGTACCCTGACACAACCAGTAACGGAGACCTAGTTTTGTCTGAGTGAACACCTAAGTGTGTGGGAAGGGTTTGGTTAGTGGCTCGCCACAATTGATGTTGTTATACCTTCATTTTGGTGTATTATAAATTACAATAAATATTGTATTGTGTAAGAAGGTACTTGTTTAATTGAATCTTTCTTTTTTTCTTTTACTTTAGCGCGGTGGTAAGTAGTATAATACTATACCAGCGACATCTTGTTTTCTAAAGAAAACATAAAAACTATTTTTTACCGGGTTAAAAAATGATATTGTAGCTGGCACTTCAATTAAGCTATGAACATAATTAAAATCCACTGTCACCTTGTATTGGCATACTGACTGACAGACGCTAGTCTAACGCAACGGCAGTGAAACGCTGAGTGAAGTGAGAGGGTAAAATACTGGTTGGCGCAGTTACTCGCCAAATCCTCATCAATAGGCCGGACACCTGTGAAGCGGTTTGGAACTATGAACGTATAGTGACGGTGCAACTCGACAACATGGGCGCTGATCACTCGATGCAAAGCAAAGTTGCGTACAACACTATTAGTGGTCACGTCTGTTTAACGAGCTTTACACTCGTAAATAAACAGAGTACTGTACGCATTGGACAAACAAACCAGCGATGCGAATGACTGGTTGCATTAAAAGCTTAAACAGTCACTCGGTACGCCAACGCGTTTCAAACCTGCGGCCTGTGGTATATAACCGGACCTCACGACAACTCTGCGATTTCACAACGATTCAAATGAGATGTAAGATATCTTTGCTAACGCTTTGAATATTTTTGAAACTAAAATCAAATAATAGAGACCATTATCTATACTCTCGTCTTGATGTTCCGTCAACATCAGAATGCAAATCAGGGCTAAATGACCGGACACTTATGTAGGGCACTAGACACTTAGAACATTACTAGGGAGGGTGACTGCTATCGTTCAATCTGGATGAAAACGACGCGGAATTGCGACGCTTAACACCAATATATCCCCGCGACAAATAAATTGATTTATTACTGAGTGAATCAGCCCGCAAGAGTTGTACTTAGTTAAAGACAATCAGCTTATCTAGGAGTACTACGAAGATGTAGTAAATTGTCGAGAGAATGTGGCGGCTAGACGCTTGAGAGTACCAGAATGTACCTACAACGAAACTTTGGTCAGTTGTGCTACTTCCTTTATTCATACTTCTAGACATTTAAGTTATTGCAAGTTCTTACGAAAATTACTTCTGAACCGCCGTAGTTAACTGAAGTATTTTATGATAAGAAATGAATTTTACAATCACGGTTTCCTCTAAAGCATGTGTCTGGACTGCCACTATGTGGATTTTTACATCAGAAGCTGTCTGTTTTTTCAACCAAGGCTTTTAACGTGTTAATCTCAGGAGTAAAAAGTTGCTACTGAGCACTAGGCTGCCTTTGAAGAGCCAGCGGCCTCTATTCTCTGTCATTTTATTATTCCACTACAAGTATCCAATCCATATCGTTGTTCTGCAAAGAAGTTGAACAGGTAGGAATTTATATATTGGTATGGTGCAGAAAGTTATTTTGAAAATAAATTCCTTTTGATTGTTAGAGCAAAGACAAGTCCTTGATTTTCTTTAGGACACTACAGTTAATGCATTATTGCATTATTGCAGTTCTAAAATACTCCTTATGGGCGCTTTCATAGTTAAGGACCGTGAGAATGCCGACAGAAGTCCATTATTTCTATTATTCACTGTAGTCTGTGAAACACTATTTTTTTTTTATAATTGTAGCCTTCAGACAGTTGGCTCGAGATAATAAGTCAATAGCAGCAACCCGTCTGGTCTGCACTACTCTCATTGAATAGGGTATATGCATGTATTTATTTTATATTTTTAACTCATTGTTTACTCCGTTATAACACAGTAAAAAATGTTTTTTTTAAACTTAATTACAGCGTTTTCAAACAGTATTGAATACTGTTTAAAAAAGCTGTAATTAAGTTTAAAAAAAAATCTTTCAAATAGAGAATAATTTTGAACGGTTTAAACGCCGCCATTTTCGCGCGCTCTGTTGATGACGTCAAACACTATGTCCAGTGACAGTCCAGTCCATTGTTTACTACAGGTGTTCTCGTTCTTAACTTATTTCACCTTGAAAAAAGTTCAAAAGCCAGTTTATAAGTATTGCATTGTGCCTGAATGCAGAAACACTAACAGAAGTGCACCTGATAAAGTGTTTTTCCAGTCCAGTCCTGATAGGGGCAAAAATACGTAAGGATGGTTATGAAAATAGATGAAGTATATGCAACACATTGTTGTGAATCAAAAATTATAGGTTATGTGTACTGCTCATAATATTTAGGATCTATTAATAGCTAAAATAACGTACATAATGTGTTATTATAGAATAATTACCTAGTAGCTTTCACTCCTTTTACTTCAGCGGACGCAAAATTTGGATTTGAAAGAAAATACGATGACATCATGAATGGATCTATTCTCGGCAGATTAACAAAACCACTGTCTTCAGTCATTGTCTTAAATGAAATCTAATTTCACTAGTATGCTAAAATTACACTTAAATAATAAATGAATTCACAACACACGCGTTATTACTATGTTTTCTAATCAAAAGCCTGCAATGCCATACAAAAGTAAACAATACGAACTTGTTGGCATAGTATTTAAAGCCACGTTTCGTTTTAACCAATGATAAGTGATTTAATTTCTGTAAGTAGGTTTGTACAAACACTTTTACACGTCAATCATATTTTTTTTTAACTAGATATGTCGGCGTTTCCTATCTGACTACTCTGAGAAGAAAGGCCGAAACAAACTAAAATGTCACAGTCTCTTTTAAAGTCCAGACAGAATCTTGGTGAGATCATGGGAAGGCTATGTAGATCGGTGTCTGAAATGGTTTTTTGAGGAAAGAACCACACACGATTGAGTGGACCTGTCCAGTCAGTGCGCGTGCACTGACTGGACAGGAACATTTGTCAGGAACCGTGCAGCTCGACTCAGAACATAAGGAGCTCAACGATTCGACGAACAATACCAAAGAAAGGACATTTGGGTAGGCCGCATAAGTTACTCAAGTGGTGATGCGTTTTACAAATTTGAATTTCCCTCGCGTAATTTGCACTTTTATTTATTCATTTAAAGTAATTAAAAGTATATTAATTACTAAAATAATGATTTAATTCAAATGTCCGGCCGCTAAAGATTCGGAATAAAAATATTTAAATCAAATTGAAATAACATGCATATTTCCTACTACTCCGACACGAACGACTAGAACGCTGTCGATAGCAACAAACGTCTGCTTCATTTTATGTTACAACCTATTTTTATAATAACAATCCCTCTCTTGAAGCTAGGATAAGCTTCAGTTAAACACTATCATAAGTCACTGTTCACTAAAGTTTATCATGAAAATACACTTGTAAACACGTGTTGTTTTCTCAAATATTCGTGTAAGATGGAAGTAAGAAATACAGTTTGCCCAGCAACCGAAGGCATCGCATTTGAATTCAACAGTACATACGTAACCACACACGTGATTTCCCTGAGGCTAGTCCTACAACGACCGGGAAAGCAATCAGCCGTCTCGCATATATATTTTAAATACATCGTCTTTCATTCCGTTAACTGCAAAGTTGTTAGTTACCGGAGGAAAAACTTTTTCCAAAATTAGGGTCCTCTCAGAGTTGATGACATCACTATTTGTAGAAGACAGTCTGTTGAAATTAAATTCCCACTGCCAATATTGCAGTTAATAGTCATCAGTAGGTGGGCTGCCTTGTTATAAGTCACTTACTACCTCAAAGTGAGTTTTCAGTTTAATAATTAAGGGAACAGCGGCGGGGTAGCCCGCCAAAATAAATTTTTCTTACGTGTTTTGCATTTGTCAGGTTGTATGTTGAACAAAATATGATTCGCTACTGTAACAAATACGTATGTATTAAAAGAATTATAATCATTAAAATCCTTATCTATAAAAATCAATGCCACTTTTCGTTGTAATTTCATAACTCAAGAACGGATGGACCGATTTTGCTAATTCTTTTTTTAGAATATTCCTTGAAGTACGACGATGGTTCAAACGGAGAGAATAATTTAAAAAAAATTAAATGTTAGGCGGTACGAAGTTAGCGGGGTCAGCTAGTCATTAATACAACCCTATCCTTATCTATAAAAATCAATGCCACTTTTCGTTGTAATTTTATAACTCAAGACAAGAAAGAACGGATGGACCGATAGAGCTAATTCTTTTTTTAGAATATTCCTTGAAGTACGAGCATGGTTCATACGGAGAGAAATTTTAAGGTCGCGAATCATATTTGGTTCAACATACGAGTACAACCTGGCACTGACCTGCAAATTGTATAAACTAATATTATAAAGAGATTCAAGATTTAATTTTGTGCATGTTTGTTAGGCATTAGGACTACGTCCATTCTTTAATATAGGTACTCGAGCAAAAATACTCACCGACCAGTATAGAAAACGTCCCTTTTAAAATGGAAATTGCACTTTATATCTTTACAATAAAGCCCAATTTCAATGATACGAAAATACATTTATGAAATTGACGTCAAAGTGACCGCTCAATTTGCGTATGAAAACTGTCGCCTAATTAACAAGTGCCATTGCATATGAATAGTATGACTGTTATACGAGGCATACCTTTTAAGTTCTGTCGTTTCCATATTTCCCGGCAATTTTGAAATTGGAACTGTTCTATATTCGAATGTGTTTAAATTTTGAATAAGTATTAGGATTAATGCTATTGTTTAGTCACAGCGTCGATTGGAATCTGTCAGGTAACGTACGAAAATGAATGTTTGTAAGGAAAATGTTAGTGCAATAATTTTCTACAACTTTAGAAGAGGCCTGACACGGCTTCAGTGCTTTGAAGAGCTAACATCTGTGTTCAGTGATGAAGCCCCATGTCTGCGGACTGTCGAACGATGGTATTTAGAATACCAGCGTGAGCATACTAGTGTTAGTGACAAATCTCGCGAAGGACGCCCAAAATCCGCCTTCACTGAAGATAACATCATTGCTGTGAGACAACTAATTCTCGAAGATCGTCATGTGACGTATCGAGCGATAGAGGCTCTATTAGGCATCTCAGGGACAACCATTCAGAAGATCTTGCATGAAGCGCTTGGTGTGAGAAAGCTAGTTTGCCGTTGGATACCGCATCTGCTTTCCGACGATCACAAGGCGGCCCGCGTCAGATGGTGTAAGAAAACTCTGCAAAGGTTCAACCGAGGAGTGTCAAATCACGTCTACGACATCGTCAGTGGTGAAGAATCTTGGATCTATGCCTACGATCCTGATTCCCAACCACAATCTACAATCTGGGTCTTTCAAGACGAGCCAAAGCCGACTAAAGTTGTTCGTTCTCGAAGCACTTCAAAGAAGATGGTGGCCACGTTCGTTGGAAAAACCGGCCATGTTGCGATTATTGCACTTGAAGATCGTAGAACGGTTAACGCAGAGTGGTATACCACAGTTTGTTTACCACAAGTCATCGCCGAACTTCGAAAATCTAACTCAAAGCGACGTATCTTCCTGCACCACCACAACGCAAGCTCACACAGCGCTCGTCAAAGGATTGAGTAATTGAAGCAGGAAAAGTGGAAATTCTTGACCATCCTCCAACAGTCCAGACCTAAGCCCTAACGATTTCTTTACATTTCCTAAAATTAAGAAAAGTCTTCGTGGTCAAAGGTTCCAGTTCGGTGAAGAAGCAGTCGACGCTTTCAAGTCAGCCATTTTGAACACCCCCACTTTAGAGTGGAATAAAGTTTATAATAACTGGTTTGAGCGAATGGAAAAGTGTATTAAGCTACGTGGTGAATACTTTGTAAAACAATAAAAAGTAGGTACTATAAGGTTCTAGTTGTGTTTTTTTCTTCAAACGACAAAACTTAAAAGGCATGCCTCGTACAAGCCTGGGGGTCTACTGTCTAAGCACGAAATCCGTAATTTCGGTCGAAGTTACGGGCGTTTCCTACTCCGTATCACATATGGACATAAGATTATTTTGGGGCACGAACTAAGAATTAATGACAACACGATTTGACCGCTGTTGTCCTTACTCCTGATGTGATTTTGCCCGTTCGAAAAAGTTAATTAATCGGGAGTAGGGTTAATTCCGAAGTATCGAACTATTTTCGGATGGACCCGTATCTTCGTAAAGGACTTAGAGAGTAGGTCATGTTGCAGTTAATTGTAATAATTACAATACGAATTATACGTTTATTAATTATTTTTATACACAATTATTGTGTATAAAAATAATTAATAAACGTATGCTTTATGCTTTTTGCTGTATGCTTTATTAATGCTGTTTAAAATTAAAATTGTGGAAAAATAATTATACTGTTTAGTCGCCGGTTTTCGGTTGTAACGCGTCGAAGTACTATGAACATTTACCGAGCGGAATTCGTGTTAGAATGAATAAATTCATCAGTGATTCGAAATACGTATCATAGAGCAATCATGCGTCATACATGCACTGAATAGTGTTGTTTTATCTTACAATTATTTGTTTGTTGGTAGCAAGTTGAAATGGCAAGTGTTATAGTTATTTGTGCTAGTTATGTTATAGTTATATAAAGTTTAGACATTTTTCAGTGATTATTTGGGAGGGGAAGGAGAATAAAACCCCATACCCATATAAGCCATTGTCACAATGTGTACACTGTCCTGTTTTCGGAACCAGATCAGCTCCTGTGGTTAACTGTATGAAATAAGTCGTCCCTGCTTTACTTATTTTATTCAAAAGAAAATACCGGTATCTTGTTGTCACGGACGTCAAGTTCATATGAATAAAGGAGTCAGTATCAACTAAATGGTGTATTTTTAGAGGTGCAGCTTTAAATTGAAATATAACAAAGAAATGTGTTTGTAATATCTACGAAATTGGCTTTGTTTGACAAATCATTTTATGGCATTAATGTTTGAATATGATTTCGGGCATGTGGCCGCCGCAACTGCCGCGAAGAACTTGCTTAGGGAAAGCATTTTTTTTTTCATTGGCTTCATTTAGTAAGGAAATACATTTCACGAACAACTAAATCATAAATATTCAAACGTTAATGCCAAAAAAACAATCTGTGAAATTAAGCCAATTTAATGGATATAAAAAAAAATGTGTTTAATATCAATATAAAGTTCTCCGCTTTAAAAAAAAACACCCGATATTAACTGCTCATACAAAGTCAAACTAACAATAAAAATAATCCTGTGTATTCAAACAAGACCAGTTATCCCGCGATACTTATAACGTCTTAAAACATACCGGTTGGTTTTAATATTCATTGTTCAATTCATTGTGCTGTCTAAAATCTCCCCATAGAGCAGCTGACAACTACGTTGCCAGTCTGTCGGTCGTCACCCATCCTAATTGAGCATTAACCCATTGACATCAAAACTGGACAGGGGACCGACTGGTAGGCAAAAAAAACTTGTCTGTCTTCTGGAGGACGCAATATTATGTAAAGGGAATATTATCTTAATAAGCTCCGATCTTTGTATCTTACAGTGTGTACCATTTGAAGTCAAAGGGAGTATTGTTGCTGAGCCAATACAATTCTGCCAGTAAGCTTTTCCACGTGTATAACACTCATCTTTCATTTTTTTTATATTCTGCCAGTAAGCTTTTCCACGTGTAAAACGCTCTTCTTTCAGTTTTTCTTTCGTATTTTTAATAATAGGGGTTAAAAATGTATGAAATTGCCGTTTTATTGTATTAGGTACTTCGAATTGACATAGAACCTTCATGGTTTGAGATTTTTGAGTGAAACTTTTTTCACATGGTAGGTACCTATGAAGTTCTTCTTTTAAAAAATGTGCAATATTCGATTATCGACTTTCAGTTGTTTTTTTTTTATTCAGCTTAGACAAGAAAGATGGATACTTCGAAAATTCGAGTTATTTTTGAATACGAGTTCCGACGCGGAACTAACGCGGCAGAAACAGCTCGCAATATCAATGTTGCGCTTGGAGAGGGGACTGCTAATGAACGCACCGTGCGATTTTGGTTTAAACGCCTTCGTGATGGAAACTTTGATTCAAACTCAACTCAAACTCAAAGCATTTATTTCAATTAAAACATTTACAGGCACTTTTGAATTCTCAAGTGGTCGGTCAGTCAGAAATATGAAGCCCATTCCAAAGCGTAGTAGGTACCTATGGAGAAGAACGGGCAAGAAACTCCATGGACACTCTTTTAAATTATATTGTTAAGTAAATATTAGTTACATCATTAATGTTGAAAATAGGTATAATTATATGTGAGAACGATGTAAATAAGACGTACACGTTGAGTGTCCAGTGTACAGCAAATATAAATTTAAACAAAACAATCCATAATAAAATCATTAAAATAAGCCGATTATAATAAGATTTGAAGAACGAACCACGTGGAAGACCGCCCACACAGGTGAATAACAATGAATTGAAAGAGATGGTGGAAGCCGATACGAGCCAAACTACCCAGGAATTAGCAGCATGGTTTAACGTTACCTTACTAACAATATTGAATCATTTGCGTCGAATCAATAAAATAAAAACATATGAGAAACGGGTGCCTCGTGATTTTACTGATCTGCAGAAAGAAACGCGTGTTGAAACTTGTGTTCCCTTGTTGAATCGATACAGAAATGAAGGAATATTGGATCGAATTGTGAGATGTGATAAAAAGTGGATTCTTTACGATAACCGTAAGCGAAAAATGCAATGGCTGACCCCAGGTCAAACGCCGCAACAGTGTCCTAAAGCAAAGCTTACCAATAAAAAGGTAATGGTAACTGTTTGGTGGTCTCAGCATGGTGATATTCACTATAGCTTTCTCCGATCTGGTCAAGCAATAACGGCAGATGTCTACTGTGCCGAACTCCGAACAATGATAGCAAAACTAGCAGTGAAACAGCCCCGACTAATGAATCGATATTCACTATTATTGCTCCATGATAACGCGAGACCTCATACAGCACGAGAAACCGCGAGACGGCAAGATTTTGCTTTTCAAGCGTTGCCTTTGCAATTTCGGCTAATCATGTTTATATGATCTGAGCATGAATACCTATATTTGTAGATTATCTAAATGAAGTCGTAAGGACTGTTTGCAGCGCTCCGGTGAAGCAGAAAATTTCATCGCGGCTCATCTGCAGCGTGACTCCGAGAATAAAACATATTTTACTCGATTTTCTTAAAGATGGTTTTATTTCTAAGCTCCTCCCTACTTTGATCCTTTGCAAGAGAAAATCCCTCAATAGCTTTTTTATTAAATTCTTTGACGCCTAGATCTATGAATTTGTGACGTACAGTCAAATAGATTTTCACAAGTTTACGCAACGCAATTGACACGAACGTGCCAAATGGCGGTGAAACGGAACGTGTCCAAATAACAACTATTTATTTGTGAGACTGTACCTACTGCACGAAGGCTCGGCTAAATCTAGGGGCAAACATTTTCATTGTAAACATATTTCAACAATATATTTGTAGCGTTTGCCGCTTTTACTTTGTAAACTTAGATTAAACTTAAATTAAACTTAGTAGGTTTCTTTCGAATGTGACTTTGGTTGGAGTGTATCCTTAAGGGCGCAGGACTACTTTTGAGGAAAACCTTTTGTTTCTTCGGATATTTAACCATTTCATTTGCAGTATCGGGTTAACCTTGTCTATAGAAACCATTTACCTACTGAGAAGCATGGATCTACGACACCGTTTCCGAGAAAAAGGCCTTGGAATATTTTTTTAACTTACTGAAGAATATATAAAAAAAATAAACAATAAAAAGTTATTTCCTTTTAGAGCATAGGATGCAAGAGTGAGCGAAGCGAGCTCGGGACTTAGGGCACCCCGACTCGGACAGGTTAGGTTCGAAGGGGATGGCGGGGTCTACTGCGACGGCGAAGCGAGCGAACAAAGACCCCGCTATCGCCTTCGTATTCAGAAGTCGACTACGCCTACGTGTGTCGTAAGGCCATGATTCTCAGAACCTAAATGGCTTCTATGGTCAAGGTTAACCCGATACTGTAACAAAATTACGAAAAAAAATCCGAAAAGTTTTTTAAGGACCAAAAAATTTTTTAAATCATAGTTTTTGTTTGCTTGTATTATTTGCTGCTCATAGTGCCCCTAAGCGTATACTTCAACTCCTAAAACTCCGCCCATATGAACTGCGAAACTGACTGTGACTTTACAGGACTGTCGGCTTTCGGATGCAGTAGTTCGCATGAATAGAGTAAATAAATGGCACATAGCGACGAGCCAGAGCTGCTTTTGAAATGTAATATTTTACCTATGAATTTAGTTTGATATATGGAATTGGCGGTATCGGCGGCATCAAGGACCCGATTGGCGCAAGTACACGCAACTTGTCACAGAGACTTGTTCATAGTGTCGTCTGGCATTAATAGTAATAAAATTATTATTCCCTTTAAACTTTGTAAAATTAATAGCAATTAACAAAAACATGTGTCCATTCACGGTTGCACGATGATATTTCGTTCAATCAAACGGTTTGATTGATGCATCTAAGTATTGTATTATTAAAAGTTAAGAAATAAATGCACTGGTCCAAATAATTGTAGATAAGTAATTGTTTTCCTGACATTGCTTAAAATATGGTGTAGAACATAATGATACTATTCCACGAATACACACTAAATGGTAACGTAATGTAAAAACTTTTTCTCATTGTACTGTATTACCTAACTAGCGCTATCCCAAAGTAGAAATTTCTAGGAACCGCCGAGCGCCGGGGCTGCTACCGTCTGGTAACTAGTTATTTTTTTGTCTGTGCATGATATGTTATTCCAGGGTAATTGTTTTATATATTTATTCCTATGTATGTCACCAAAAGTTTTTGAAATTTGAATGAAACGGTCATTATCCACGAACCCATAAGACGTAAAAGAATATCGATAAAGAATATTGGGTGCAGGTGCCCGCCCTTTGGTGTAACAGACTAATAAATGGAAAGTTTTTACATTAGTTTCATGAATTCGTAAACACCCAAAGCACTTCATTGTCTATATCGTCCTCTTCCACAGACACGCTGTGAGAAGACGCTGACACCAAGTTTGCGTGTTACATTTTCTATAATAAATTATTAAACGAATACGCAAAGGATGCGCGGAAAGTAAAAATTTTGTCATCCGTGCGCGCGCTTGCAATGACAGTTTTGTCACGGGGCTTGTTCGCGGGTCGGCGGACGCAAGTGTCACAAGGTTGTCACATCGTAACGTGCGCTCATGTCCATACACATCCACACACCGGACAAGAGTGACAAAACAGTCACGGCGACAAAAGTCACTCGTGCACGCTAGCTTTAAGGCTTTAATTAACCCCGTCAGTCACACTTATACAGGCAACGAGGAACCTGTATAATTAACCGAATGCGATCGTTGCACAAATAATAGTGATTCACACTTAAATATGATTCACAGAGCTGTCTGCGAGCCGAGCATGGCCGTACCCAAGACGTTTGTGACAAGAAATGATAAATTATGTCATGTCTTACAATTTGTCTTAAATGCTAGCACTGGTCAACCATGTAACAAACTAGAGGCGCGACATGCCTTTCTTGTTGCTGACTTCATAATAAAACAGTAAATTAAAAAAAAAAAAAACCGTTTGAGCTGAAATGCATACTTACACGTTTACTTTGGATGTCAATGTAATAATAATAAATCTTTTATTCACAAATCATAAACTGTGACAAATAAGTATACATAATGGTAATTAAACTTGAAGTACAATTATGATGACTGGGTACAAAAGGTAGGTAGTGAGGTCGAAAGTCCAATAAGAATAGGTACCCTGCCCCCCAAACTAGGAAAATCCTGTATCTTGGGCGGCAGTGTCTTCGCATAACAATAAGGTCGAGCGATTTATGTGAGCATACAGGTAGTTTTTTTTTTTTAAATTTTGTTAATTGTCAAAGATAAGTAAGTTTATGTACTAGAGAAATGAAAAACGTTGTGTAGAACAGTATGTGTGTGTTAGTGTGTGTATGTATGTATGTTGTGTATGTTTGTGGGATGACGTGTCATGTAATGAGTGTAGTGTGTTTAAGTGGGAAGTGTTGCAATGTAATAGAATCAACAGATCCAGGTGAGTAAATTTTCGACAGCATCATAATCTTGTTCAGTGATCTACTCCTCAATTTTAGCTTTTACCCTGTAAGCATCGAATTGAATAATATTTAATTTATTATTCATTTTAATGTATAAGTGTGAGCCAAGAACATAATGCTGGCTTCTAGCAAAAGCGGTCTTGTGGGTTTCCGTAAGACAGAGAGGCTTTTTCTTACGGCGTGTCGGGTCAGGCGGAGGGACCTTGAAGTGCTTTTTCAGTACGGACCGAAGCACATACAGCTGCCTCACAGAAAGTAAAAAAGTAAAATATCTTTGTATAATTGTAAAGTGGGATACCTGAAGTGTTTCTTTGACATCACTTTCAAGGACTGCTCTTTGTGCTCGCTCCAACTTGAGAAACTTAGTCTTAGCTGCACCTCCCCACACTGTGATGCAGTAGGTGATGACGGACTGGCAGATACACCATTCTAATCGTGTTTAGGTAGGCAGAGGCAATAAGAAGCTTGAATATATAAATCATTCTTCTAACTCTGGTGCTTATCATATCCAAGTGCAAGTACCAGTTGAGTCCGCCATCAATCTCAACTCACATACGTGAGATTATTTACCTCACTAAGGGACAAGCATGAGCAGTGCGACTGGCCATTACAAGTATAAGCGTTAATGGTAAAGTTTGTAGGTGGTTTCGTACTAGGATGTAGCTAGAAAGGGATGTAGTAGGTCTTATCCAGGTTCAGAGTAAGGAGATTAAGCCGCAGCCATCTAATAACGGCTTCGAGCGACACTTCGGCAGCAGCTCTAACATGTTCCCAATCGGCCCCATAGCTATAATTGCTGTATCGTCAGCATAGAAATGTGGCGGACTCCCGAAGATGGTGGACTAGTTAATTTGTATACCCCCATGATATGGGTATCAATTAAAAGGGCTTGCTGAGAAGAATACAAAAAAGGATATGAAAACTTGAAAAAAAAAGAAAACATCTTTCATCACAACTTAGTATACCTTTCGAGAAATCTTTGCGGTATATACGACGCTATTGACGAGTTCTTAGTGTTGTCAATTTACTTATAAAATCATTTACATACATTTTATTGCCATTAGGTGCAGCAATTATTAAGAAAATAATATTTTTATCAATTTTTCAAATCTTATCACCATCTCCGAACTAACGTGATAAATTTTTCATATTCAACTGTCAAAATGTGAAATTAGTGAGAAAATGGATGCGCCCGTATTAGCAAATAAGACATAATGAGTCCCAACTTAACGTCAAGAAGTTATGCCACATGTCAAGAATTCAAGAAATAATCTCTCGCCGCAGTGCTAGTAGCATTTAAGACAAAACGATTATATCGCCAAACTGATAAAATGTGTGACTCAAGCCATGTCACAGTAGGCCATGCTCGCCCCGCTGATATATCTTTCATTTTTGACAGCTACCTATCGTATGGAATGGTGATATTCGAGACGTGTGATGTAGTTGGCGGTTCAGTATTCAGGGTAGGATGTGCATGTTTATTGTTATGACCTGTTGATTTCCATATTTTTTGGTAGTCAATAATATTTGGGTAAATCATGTTGAAATGTGAGAATTTTATACGACGGCGGCTTTATGAACTCACAGAATTAAGAAGACGAGGGACGAATGCTTGCTAATCAGTATTTTTACAAATATATGACGTGGACTGGAAATTCGTCCTTATGGTCACAACAAGTTATGGGCCGAGAGAATATTCACTCATGGTGAATATTCTCCGATCGAGAATATTCTGCAATATTCTTTTCGACGGAGAATATTCTCGGAACACAGGGAATTTGTGAGAATTTAGAAGTAGTAGTTAATTATTGCTGAGCAACAAATAAATGCCTATACAAAGTAACGACCAAAAACGTGTTAAATTACAAAACCAATGTCTGTTCCAAAGAAATAGTGATTATTATTTTGTTTTCAATTATTTACCTATTACATACACTATATTTTTTAAACATTTTATTGAAGTTGATTATTTGTATACCATTAAGTTTGTTTTAATGCAGAATTATTAATTTAACATTAATAAACCTTACGAGATTTTAAGAGAATTTAAGAGAATTTTCTTGGAAATTTTCTCGCTCAAGAGAATTTAAGTTGCGGAGTAGATTAATTTGACATAAACTTTTGTTCGATTCGTTCAGATGCACTCAAAGCTATTACTATGAAAATAGATCGATACCATAGGCATCTAGTTTAAAATTCTCGTAAATTCTCTTCCAACAGAATATTCTCGGGAACTTAACAGCAAAGTTCTCGCTATGAAAATATTCTCGAGAATTTACCATCACTAGTGACAACTCTTTGCAAACAAATTCTTCGTCACGTAAATAGCTGAATATTTTAAAAGGTTATTCAAACTCAAAGCAATTATTTCCAATAAACCAATAGCCACTTTTGAATTGTCAAGGTGTCGGTCCTTCAGAAAGATGTAGCTAGTTGCCCATTCCAAAGCGTAGTAGGTACCTATGGAGAAGAACGGACAAGAAACTCCGCGGACACTTTTTAAATCAAAATATTGCTACAAAATATTGGTTACATCATTCATGTTGAAATTATACATGTGACAAAGATGTAGAAAGACGCGCACAGAAAAAGAAACAAAAAAAAACAATTCTGTAATTCAAATAAAATAAAATAAGCCGTGGCAGCTAAGAGATGACCAGTGCCGACCTACAGACGGCGCCCGTTCACGAACATGAAGTATGGATCAGCGCCATTGAGATCAACCATTTCAGGCATTTTACAAATTGCATTTCTTGTGGCACATTGTACCGTGTTGCAGCTTGCAGTACGAAACATACTTTCATCAGTACCGAGTAATATTAAGCGCAATTTCAGACTCCATTGTATAAACATTTATGTCTTTAATCCCTACAAATTTTATCTCATCGATTACATTTGTTTATAAACTTACCACATATTTTGTAACACGAAACTACTGTTCACTCAACGGCTATAAAATTCACGTCTCGCAACTCGGCTTGCGCTAGCGCATGAGCCGCCAACTATTTTTATGGCTATCTCGCTTATGTACTGGTGTGTTTGTATGCGTAATCATATTGAATGTTAAGTGTGTGCTTAGACTGTTATGATATGTGTACGTGGCTTCGAGCGCAAGCCCAGACTTTCTGCCCGTTGATTGAGACACTTAACGCGGCAATAGCCTGAAGAAGATAACCCAGTTATTAAAGAACAATTATCAGAATAAAAGACTTGTGCCTATCGGCGAAAATTATGATCTCTTACAAACTTTCATTGCCTATGCGGGCTGAATTTTCAAAAATCCTTCCGTTGTGTTCACTTTCGTTATAAAAGGACCTCTTGAGCAACATTTCATGCTTCTGGGCACTGTTAGGCGGATAAGTTGTCTGTCAGTGATACAAGATTTTTATTAAGAAGACCGTTTATATTTATTAGAATACTAGCTGTTGCTCGCAACTTCGCCTGAGATCCAAGATGAAAAGTGGCCTATGTCCTTACTCAGGTCATCGTCAATCTGTGTGCCTAATTTCATCCAAATCCATTCAGCCGTTTTGGCGTGAAAGCGTAACAAACAAACTTAATTTCGCATTTATAATATAGTTAGAATTATAAACCATACATCAGTAAACATTAGAGCGCTCACCGACCAAACCAAACCAACCGTTTGTTGAACCAAACTGTGACTACAAAATTGCGATCTGCCCCTGCAGGTTAAAACAGACTATGAGACTTTAGAAGCTCACTTTGACAATCAGTTTCCTGTGTATCGAAACTGTCCGTTAAAGAACGTTCAACTTTTTGATGCAATTAAAATTCTTGTGACAGATACATGAATACCACACCTCGTACCTCGGAACTCGGAAAACAAAGGTAATCGCTCAAAATGCCTTTTACATCCATCGGACCGATAGGGACTGCGAGCTGTTACTATTACACACGCACGAATGCTTGCGATTAGTTCGGAAAAAGCAATCAAACATTAGTGCATTTATAGTAATATTATATCGGTACATTTGTCCGTAAGCAGTGTCGTGTCCAGTATCACGGACAACTAGAGCTGAACCGTTCGTAATGGTGGCAATGGGCGTGTAAAACAGCTGATTAGGTTGTTCTTGTTGTGGTTTAATGTAGCGATTTGTCCAGCGTAATTGAATGTAGATGAACACTGGACTAGCAAGTGAGATGAGCAATTTAATTCCATAGAAAACTTAAGATTACTGAAACTAGAAGCTCTTAAATAATATTATAGACCTGTCTTCATTCCATTGAAAACTTAAGATTACAGAAGCTAGAAGCTCATCTAAATAATATTATAGCCCTGTCTTCCATTCCGATTTACAAGACGCAAGAGCAAACTGAAAAAGCAATCTATATTTGCACATGTTTCAGCGCCTGCACGTTGCATTTCCGGAACCGCCTTGAGTCCAGACGGGGTAGGGAAATTACCAATTTAGTCACTGACGTGTAGCCAAAAGTACGCCTGTTTAGCTTTCGTACATGTACCTACTTACGTCGATATCTATATCCTACGTGTAAACCATTTATGAGTATTTGTGTGCAGTTCGGCCATTTTTATTATTCTGCCGTGTTCCGGAAGCGAGTGGTAGAGACCGCATGTCGTGCCTTGCCATTGACATCGAACGACAGGTCGCCGGGCAATGCCCCGCTAGCCGCTACTGACCAGTTAATTGGCAGGTCAGCCGTATTTCGGTTTTCATTTATGAATATTTAATGCTTTGTCTAGCTGCTGGGCTAAAATTGGGGACGTGTTGCCACAGTTGTTACATTTGACTGACCGGTTGGTGCAGTATGTAGCGACCCTACCTTCTGAGCCGCTGGTCCCGGGTTCGATCCCCGGACAAGTCAAACATTTGTGTGCATGAACATGTCTGTTTGACCTGTGTCTGGGTGTGTATATGTATATAAGTATGTATATCAGTCATCAGGTTACCGTGGTCCCAAAAACAAAAATAAAATGGTATTCTCCTGGAATTTTACAGAATGAAACTTACATGTTGCCCCAAATTAACAGAACTGTTTGGTCAAACTTAAAGAGATAATAATAATTGTTTATATGGACCTAAGGGTTTAGGCGCGATTGGTCCAATTCGCGATAGGTCCAATATAAAAAAAAAACAATTCGCAGGTAGGTTAGGTTATGTTAGAACTGTTACCACACAACGCACGATGAGCGGAGCGAGCGAAGCGGTGCCGCGCCTGCGGCCGGCGAGTGCCAGGGTCCGTTTTGACACAAGAGAATTTAATGTTTTACTTTTGGGAATGAGCTAGTAAAACAGGATATGATTAATTGTAATATGATGAATAAAATAATAAATATAGTACAATATATTATATACACATAAATGTTTAATTTCGGAACTACTTTATATTGGACCAACCGCGAATTGGACCAATCGCGCCTTCCGTTTAGGCCTAAGTAGTGTTTTGTCCATGTCCATCCTTAAATAAAAGTGCCACGTTTTGATTAAATCAGGCAGCATCGCAAGCCTCTCGACTGTCACAGTACAGGACGCCATGGAGCCACTTGCGTAGCGTGTCACATACCTACGTAGATTCATACAATTCGTTCTGTCCTACAGTGCGGAATGCTTTAGCTGCCGTTCCCTCTTTATTTGCGTTTAAATGGCAGCATTTGCAAAGGGTCGAAGGGATTTGTTGAAAAGCTCTTTTTAGTGTATAGACTTTGCCTGTGATCTGCAGTCGCTGTGGCACGTTTGATTTTTTGTTTTACTGGAATGATGTTGGAGCCCGACGAACATACGTCTATGTTCAGAATTTCGGCTCCTCCAATTTTCCATGTTTCCAGTTTCGGTTGCAACACTAGGTATTCGGTTGATTGCTATAGATAGATACATGGCAGGTTAGCATTGTCAGCTAAAAATAGTTTGACGACAGAAATTTATTTACATGATAAAAAAACACTATTCGAGTCATCGTTAGAGTTGCTTGCAACTGTATGAATAACATCGGTCTGTAAAGCCCCCTTAAACAGACCTTGGTTATAACCTCATATTATTCTTAAATTGGCAGAAAATTTGATAGTTTTTGGTATCACTAATCATATCACACCGATTTAAAACAATGCTGTAAGTAAAAACTGCCTTACCTAGAATACTTAACAACATTTATTTTTATTTGCGAAGCGTGATAGTGAGTGACCACAGCTCGGGCTTAGTCAGAGCGAGTCATGACGACAAAACGGGTTAGGTGATGCGTCATATCGGCGAAAAGAAAGAGGTCGTATGTGCCTGCGCACGCGTTGACTTAGCTTGTAGAACAATAGCGCAGAATAATAAGAATAAATATATTATACTACACTCTATTCCGCACGTCGTTATCATATCTAGTAATTATTAGTACAGAAATCGCTATTTGAGAGAGTTGAATAAAGTTAAGTAAAAAATTCAAGACTGAAATAAATATATTATTAATTAAATTATTAATATAAATATATGTTCTGAATATTGAGCAGCCAGCATTTCATTTAGGTACATGAGGGAAATGCATTTTGGGAAAAGGAAGCAAGAGCCCCAAAAAGTTGATTAATAATCGTAATTTTGTGTAAAGACTGCAGAAAGAGTAGTCATAATATTTTACATAAATCATCCTCCCCGAAATTGTCAACGCCCAAGAAGCCACATAACGAAGTTAGCCTCAGGCGGCAGCCCGTAGCCTGGTTCACAATAGAGTTAGCAAAATTGAATGTGGAGGTGGTGGAGAATAATGTTTCCTACAAATCTTTCTAGGAATCACCGCAAAACTGTGTTCAGAAATATGATGAACGTAATGTTTGTTTTGCAAGATTCGCTTCCCCTTTATTCATAGCATTTATTCTCGACGTTTACCGAAGTATCATATTGTGAAACATGTAATTTCAAACTTAGTTGTTGGTTGCATTTTCTTTTTATACCTGACCATTAAGTCAAGTGTATTTATACCTACGAATCAGTGAATGAAAAGACGACCGATTAGATTTCCCCTTTCGAAAGCCAGCCAGGAAAAAATCATGTTTACTGAATATGACTGAGGGTTGTATAATTGAGCGATCAATTGTTCGATTATTTACGTAGACAACAGTTTGTTTGAAATCGCGCACGTGAGAGGTAAAGGATATCTTGCTCCTTTTAGTTTGTACAATATCAGCAAACTTGGCTGTCACTAGCTGGAATCGATTGTTGGCTTCCGATATGGGCGGAAGCTGCAATAAATACCTTTTAAACTTATCTGTTTGTTGAGACCAATTTCATGTATAACGTAAGATAAACTAGCAAAGCCGACTGGTGACTGATAACTACGCAAAGTAGTAAAATGTTGGCAAAAATGTATTACTGTGAACCTGCGAAATTATCTGCAATAACTGTCCGATGTTGCTGAATAGTTAAGTAAGTGGCACAAAGTCACAGAGGTTAGTTTTGAAACCAAATTGAAAAGGAAGCGCTTACACATATCGTATTACACGATTTAGAGAACAGTGGAGTAATTGTCGCGTATTACAAGCTCACGCTCGTAGTCTCAATCGAATTATTAAGGGGCTGACAACACCTAAAGCGCGGTCACTGTCAGACTTCAAAGAAAAGAAAGAGATCCGCGATGACACAAAGCTGGTAATTAATTGCAAAATATGAAGCAATTCTCTATTTACAAAAAAATCTATTGATTGGACTAAAATATGTAATCCATCATTGCATGCAGTTTGGCATTTGACATTTTATGGTATATTTTTAAATATAATTATAATTGTGGATGAAAGGATAAACTGCTTTTAAAGTCATTTATGAGGTGTTTGAAAATTTTTTTGATGCATTAATGTATATTAAATTATGTTTTGAGTTCCATCACTTTATTAAAAAACACTTAAAAATATCATGTTTTTTTTTTCTTGACCAAATTATTTACGGTTTAAGAGATACACTGCTTTAATAAGCACCTTTTTGACTTTTTTCAAGAAATCTGTGCCTTAACGTGTCGCACCCGTAACCACACCTATAACCCCACCTTATGATATTACCGTTTATCGCTTAATAATACTTTTGGTAAGACTATGGAGCAACTTAGTGCAATCCCATGCGATGATCCGATGTGGTTTTACTTCGGTATGTAGGGTTGTCATACACCGGCGAGGTATAGCGAAACACACTAACAGTAGGAATGGTTTTCATTTTGACAGTTCAACAACATTTATTACGTTATTAACGTTGTTGAGCCTCAGACCAAATGATAAAGGTAGACGGAGCACCGCGCTCTCAGAGTGAAGCAGGTTAAAGGAAGCCAAATTTGAAATAGGAAGCCGATCGTGGTAGTGCAACGCGCGAAACAACACAACACAACTCTCTATAAGAGGCTTCACATATTTGAACGCTTTTGTTGGTGTACGCTCCGTCTAGTATTTTTATTTAGTCTCAGTGTTGAGCAGACAAATTTTTCGAACATATGAAGCAATGGATTATAAAAATATAAAAATTTATTTCTAGGAATGCATCTGATTTGTTTTATGATCCCTTTATTTACACTTAAACGTAAATAAGTACTCTGTTAAAGCTTTTAATTTTGACGTAGGTGCTTTTAAAAAAGAAGCAATAAGTTTGTTGTCTTCATAAACTGTTAAAATGTTGTAAATGGAGATGTTATTAATAATAAACCATTCCAAAGGAATACTATCGTGTTGTTCCATTTATGGAGTAAATTAAAATAAATCGAGCGCATTTATAATATTAATTAAACAATAATCAGTCGTGTGGCTAAAGAATTCGCAACTGCACACTCGACTATCGCTCATCCAACTTATATGTTTTTAGTAATAATAAAGCAATAAAAATTAATAAACAAACATAATGTGTAACATTCGCATCGCGCAGCTGCGCTTGCACGTCAAATTACCATTTATTACATAATTATTATTATATGATTAGAAATAATAAAACTGTAATAAATAACATGAGATCGACAACACACGTAGACAGAGAGCGGTCAAGAGTTCCGCGTTCTACATTCATTTATTTTAATCAGGATAGGACATTCCGTTCGCGTCCTTTAATTTTATACATTAAAAAGAACGCTGACCTCTGACAGCTATTTGCATGCTCGTGCCAAAAAATAATTGTGAAAAAAAATACAAAACAAAAGCATTAATTTAGTATGGAGGTTAATAAGTCCAGTCACCAAAAGGGATAAGTAACCAGGGTCGTCGGATATAGTTGAAGTTTAGTAAGAAAACGATGGAAGTTTCGAATGAAATTTAATATGATAAATGAAGTGTTTGTTTTCTATTAAGTAGGTAATTAAATTAATTTGTATCCGAAAACGTCCATCGGTTTCTTACCAAACTTCAACTAAGTATATCCGACCACGCTGGTTACACTAGTATTCAATAGGTTAAAATAGTGTTAGGAAGGGGAGGGGCAAGTATCATTTATAGGTAAAATAAACAAATTCAAAATCGATCCATATACGAATTATTCGTCTGTATGTGTATTTATTTTTTTGTACCTACATATATTTATTTGTATTATTTAATACCTCTTAGAAAACGAGGAGGTTCGCAATAATTGAGAACCTCATCGTTTTTTCGGTCGTTTAAAGAAATGTGACTGTCTTCACATTGATCATAGCCGTTTGCCGAACTACCTATACCCTGAGAAAACGCGACGGCAGTTTCGTATTGATACAACGTGTCTTTAGCGCAGCGTCAACAAATGCCAGATGAGAAGGCACACCACCATGATAATGCTGAATAACACTACTACATTCGTTAAGGTATATGGAACCAAACCAACAAACAAATATTGGTTTGTAATCCGGTTTTCGTGAGGTTTAAATACCATTTGTTACTTATGTCAATTATCGACTCACACACACGCCGCGCCGCAAATGACTAGTGCATCGGATTTGTGCGGATTTTTACCGGAATTATTGACGAGGAATCCCGGAAATAAGCCAAGTGCTGAATAACTGAATTCCTCAATAACACTTTTTATTAACCAAAAATATTGAATAAATGGTGAAAAGGATTACAATAAATACTTGGACCTTTTTGTGCAGAAATGATCCAGGGTTTCTTTAAGTATGAAGGTATTTTTAATAAACATAAAGTAATGCAAAAAATCTATATTCGATTCTTTATAAAACTATATCCATGACATGATGTAATAGGATAATAGTCACATGAAAAATTAACATATGTTTTAAATCAGCATACCTAACTTTTATTTATTATTTGTGGATTAGATTATTTCTGCACCACATGGTTCACATAATAAGAAAGAACTAAACTTATAAGAAATAATACCTATATGGAAATAAATGATACAGTACAAAATAAAATGAGGTAATTAGTGTAATTATAAATTCATTAATTTAAACCTACCTACCTACTACCTTTTTAAACCTACACTTTGCAATACATTATTTAGTACCTACTCTTAGCAATACCTAATTACCTGTACAAATGTAAACATATTCACGCAGGTCTAAATCATATTAGCGTAACTTTTATTAAAACAGATCCGAATAATATTAACATAATAAAAATACAGGACATAGATAATGTCAGTACGGCCATGTTGAATAGCCCTCCACCCTGTCTGTGTCCTTTAGGGACAATGTCTATTAGACCCTACTTTTAATTTTTGAACTATTATTATTTTGGTTTTACTTTAATTGTTAAAGTACTGTATTTTTTTATAATAAAACTTATTGATTGAAAATACCTTTTTTGTATGTAAGATTCCAACTAACATTCATATTTTGTTAAGTTTTTCTGAGGATAATCAATGTAGGTCTATACTTATGCTTGAGGTTTGTATTTTTATTTCATTTTTTCCTTTTTTTTTGTTAAAATATTTATAGTATAGTTTCAATATCAAACTAAAACAGTTGTTCAAGCTTTGAATAAGTACATTTTAGTTGGGGTGTCTTACAGCTGATTAACATAAACCTGTTTTCAGGTTGGCATTAAAATATGTGATCTTTAATGTTTTTTTGAATACATCATCCCAATAGACCTGTCTTGAATTAAAAAAAAAATAAACCGTGACATATTCAAGGATGATGCCCAACCCTTATTTCAAAATATCATACAAATATTCATTTTGAAATAAGGAGATCATGATTTAATAGTAGAAATATATTTATCTTTTATGAATTTAAAATTCCTTATTTGCAGCAGTGTTAATTTTATTACCCTTGTCAGTTTTTATTACTAATAATCCCAAGTTATGAATCCAAAAATGGTACAGCAATAGCTCCAAAGCAGTGTGTATCACAAAGTTACTATCAATTCAAGGAAGTCACAATGAAGCCTAAACCCAGTACAATCTTGATGCCCTCTCACTTCCTGCAGTTGTAAAGGATAACACTAAATTGAGTGTATAAACCTGCAGAGGATATGAGTAATTTATTCTTACTAAGTTGACCACAGTTGGGATGATTTGTTCACAAAGGAACCGACAGTGAGTAGGTTGTTGTATTGGATCTTTGACTTATGTACGTATTCTGATAAACAGTGACGAAAAACGAACAATCCTTATAATACAATTCCAAGAGCTGCTGTTTTGATCTGCTTCAAAAGTTGAGAGATACTTTTAAACAAGTTTTAAGTGTATTATAGCAGCAGATACCACTTTTCTGGAGGGGTAAATCGCACGGAGAGTGCCCCACAGACTTGTTCGCGGCCTAACAAAAGTAAGAACGACACAAAGTTGCGAGTAAGTAAAGCGTATTCTAAGAAGCGTCGTCGTCTCGTGCAGTGTGTTGCATTCCTTAGTACGCCATGTGTGACAACGTAACTATTCGAGCGTGAACATCTAACACACTTAACTTTATCACAACATATCTAAATCACCCACTGTAAACTCGTACCCATACTTTATTTACCGAAGACATCAGCTGGCGAATTGCGTCAAAAAAAGTTATTTTTAGCACGAAACTAACAATAAAAATATTTAATTAAAATCAAGAAACTACGAATAAATTAATAAATAAAAGTTATTTTACTAAAAATAATAATATACATTAACAAATTATCGATCTACGAGTAACGCAGACTTACTGCATTCTTACCTTCGGATAACTCCAAGTCTAATTCGGCTAATTTATCTCGTATGTCGTCCGGCAACTTTAATATATCAACACTTAAGTCAGCCATCATGGCAAAGCACTTTTTTCACACAAAACAAATAAAGTTAACTATTACAATTCAAGAAACCATCGTGACACATAGCCATCTTGAATTTTGAATAATTTCTGACTCCAACTCGCAAACTACTGGATACTGATTGTGAACACCAGAGACCGCTAGCGAGATCTAACTGGCTTGTTCTCATTTGCAACTTTGATTCGTTCGTAAACTTTGGCAGAAAGCTTTACAAAATATATATTTATAAATTTTAGCGTTGCAATATTTATTGTGATTTAATGATGTAAGATATCAGTGAATTTAGAGTAAACAAAACTATATTGTAATGTATTTATTTTTAATTTTTAATGTTGCCGTTTCACAACTAGTGTCACTGATATTCACAACGCGTTCACAGATGAATTAAATGACGTTTCTGTCAACTTTTTAAGGTGGACGCATATCTTTTTTAGACGTAATAATATTATGAACACTTCTTAGTTTACTAATGGTCATTTGAGATAACAAAGAAAAAAATAATGCAACAAAAAAAAATATTTTCTTTAAAAACAAGAGATTTGGATAAAAATATATTCTATAATGTATAATGTCAGCACCTCTCAATCTCAAGATTCCCACGGGATCCATCAGAGTGTTGTCTTTTTTATAACATTTTAATAAGCGAAACTTCGCTAACGATAACACGGGACAGGTTGCACGAATGTTTGCAGGACTTGCGCCTGTTCCCCGATCGGAATTGATTTTTGGTACCGCGACTTAGAACTCACGGTAGCGGTATCTACATCGCCACATGTGAACTGCGTGTCATACTGACGTTACGCAAATCCTGCATCGAGCAAGGAGAGTTTACCGCACGACTAGCATAAAAGAGTTGCTGTTGCAGTAGCCCATTCTGGATTACGTTGGTAAATGGTGGCCGAGTGGCACACTCAGTACTTGAACAGTCATTAGCTTGTGCTTAACTTAGCTCATGAAGCAAGTTTTTAACATTAATGAAACATCGAGCGGGAACGAATGCTGCAGCAATGAAAACTGTACGTTTCTGATGAATGTACGATGTCCTGCAAATGAGTAATCGAAACATGAAATCATTATCAAAGATATCACGGAAGAGATGGTAGTGTTGTTAGACAGTGATTTTAGATGGACGCTGCTGGTGTTATATAAGAGCACACCTGGAGGTGTATCTCTCGGTTGACAATGTCATGGACACTGAACAGACAACAATGTACGCTGTTGAGTTTCTCTACTATTTAAAGTTATAAAGAATGCCTTTCCATAATATGCTGAGGCTAAAAGTTGGTGTTCCAGTCCAGTTAATGCGTAATCTTGATGTGCCAAGATTATCTAATGGCACAATGTTTTTGCAATAATTGCGTCAGGAATAGAAAAAAATATGTTTTTTTAAATGTTTTGGTCCCGTATTTCCACCATTCTGACAGATTTACCATTCCAATTTAAAAGAGTATAGGTCCCTCATAAACAGCATTTGCGATGACTATAAACAAAGCTCAAACTGAACAAACACTTTGTGGTGAACGCAACGCTCCACATTTGGTTTCGGTTGGCAACACCAACAGAATGACAAGGTAGAGGGTTGTCAAAAAGAGGTGATACTAGGGGGCTTTTCCCGCCAAGTTTGAGATGTCATCAAGCCGTTGTAAAACCACTGAGAATTAAGCTTGTTGTTTCGTGACTGAAGTTTTCCCCAGTTTTGTGAGTCGTGTAATAATGAAATACGTTAAGCAATAAACTTTATGAAGAACGAGTCGGTGTTTTCGTATGATTGAACCTCCGACCCGTCAACTTATTCCGTGATACCGTAAATGGTATCCCCTTTGCGATTACGACACATTTGATAGCTAACGAAGTCCCTGGTGAGTGGTGACCCTAGATTCTGTTCAAGGCTTGTGTGGCGATTTATATTCACATCACTGGCACTGGCAAGGGTATCCTGACCACCAGCATGCAGTGCAAGCGCATAACTGGTCATCTCCCTCAGCCTCATCAGCAACCTTGGCACAGCACACCGCACATTCGGCCAGTCAACAAGCGGAGCCCTTAAAAACCCTCTCCTGGTCAACGCCAGCAGTCAGCCCCAACCGCGCTGTACCACATCCGACGCACTGGAGCATAACGCAGTGCCATCGCCACCACAACACAGTGGGGAATCTTCGCAGACAGATCCGACTCACCGTGAACTATGCGACACCCGGTTCCGACTCACTGAAACCTCAACTGGCCTTGACAAGCATCGCAAAATCACGCAAAATCCAGCATTGCGCAAGCAGAGTTTACCGCGCAACTAACATTTATACAAAGCCCCGACATCAATCGTCGCGTTGGAGGATCCTCATTTTTGTATGGAGGTAGGAGTGAAATTTACACCCCGTTCCTCATGCCTTTATACTTGTATCTGCTTCCCTGCAATCGCATGATAGCGTTCCACCAACTTAGTAACAGATGGATAATGCCGTGTCTGTACCTAGCTGAAACAAAGGAATAGAACCTGATTAAATAATTGATAAAATTCAATAAGTTTGGCGAGAATATGGTCCAAGTAAGTTTTCAATTACGATTTTGCATTAAAATACATTTGAAAATTTTGCGTTATGGCAACTTAGTGTCATTGTTGAATGTTGTGCTAGGTGGCGCTAGGCGTTTTCTTCTTCCGTCATTCTCATTCGCTGCCTAGTTTTTCTTTTGCATTCGGTATGTAGGTACTTTGGTAGGCTGTTTAAATTTATTCTCGTAATGGCTGCCACGCTAAATGTTTAGCTTATTGGTTATGTCATGTACATAGAATTGAAGTCCGGATGTGCAATTCGTATAATTCAACAAGTGTGTGGAACAATGGTCGCGTGAATGCTTCTTAGTATCAATCTCCCTGGAACGTTTCCTCTTTCATGTTTCCTTTTTTGGCAATTAAGTTATGGACTCGGCGTTTGTGTACTGTATGCAGTAAAAACACTATCTATGCCCCGTGAAAAGTGTTCGCATGAACCATATTGAGTGTAAAGTGGTTAGTCGAGAGTTAAAATGACGGATAATAGGTCTTCGTCAGCGTTGTTCAAGAGAGCGGAGCAGTTGAAGAGATGGGAAGAATCGGATACGAACAAACAGTCCCCGACGCCGCGTCGGGCTACGAGGATTCAGTTTTCTTCAGGGATAGTATTTTTGGCCGCATGCACGGCTGGCGATAAAGACGAAGTACAGAGACTGTTGAAGAGAGGCGCCGATATTAACACCGCCAACGTCGATGGCCTTACTGCTCTTCATCAGGTAAGAAAGCTTGCGTTCAATACTAATTAATCCATCTGAAGGGTCATCATACAAGTTACTCCCAACCCTCTCTATCACATCAGTCACAATTTTAATCCATATTCTATATCACAATGCATAAAACTTGCTATGGATGGATACTAATAGTCGACTGCTAGGTTCAGCTCCCAAGCTTTCTATTATTTCACCTTTTATCATATTAAATTACTCTTTTCTAATTTAGTAATAACTCACTCCAACTAATAGTAGATGTGAAACTTTTAACATAATAATATGTACCCATGTGTGGTACTTATTAAATTTTTAATAAAACAAATAGTATTGAATTTAGAACTACTACACTACAACAGCTGCTTCTGTACTGTCATGCTTCTGTAATTCTGTTTAAATCGAACAGGATATTTTGGTCAGTCTACTAAATCCCATCAATTTAACATTGGAGAATTTCACAAAATCACAAATAAGGCCAATGATAATAAATACTTTAGAAACATAATGTATAACAAAATAATGTTAATCAACAAATTCAGTAATTAGGTTCTGCTCAAATATATTTTAATATAATAAAAGAAACTGAACATATTCATGTTTTTGAGGTACATGTTCTTCTATCATCATCATAATTTATGGAACCACTATTATGATAATTTAAATGTTATTAATCTTTTGATAATATCAATCAACAGGATTAGTTTTACAGACATAATGAATAACAAAATAATGATTTGTTTAACATTGTCAGTAAACTGGATTGGTAGTTAGGGTCAGTTATTATGAATTTTAGAAAATATATAATTCAAATATTTTTTTTTAGTTACATACAATGTATGTAACTAAAAAATTGATGATGATTTTTGAAGATGTCATCTTCAAAAATCATCAATAAAATATGAACAAATGGTAACAATAACATTATCAATATTTCGTTCTTCTAGACATTCACCCGTAGCATTGTTTCATATCCAAGTTTTAGTAATTTATGTAAAAGAAAATTGGCTGCATAGACTATTTCCAACATTCAAATAGCTTATCAATAGCAAAGCAATGAATAATATACTAAAAATATGACTATCAACTACGGGATGTAATTTTTGATTCATGTAGTATTTTGAAAGAAACAGGTTTTGCTTTGCAGGATTAATGATATGGTTTCTGTTACTCATATTTCAAAATAGAATCTATACATAGTGTTAGCCATGGTATAATTATTAAGGACTACAAACCTATATGAATTACTGGATAACAGTATTTAATTTGTGGAGAATTTTTGTTCAGCAGAATTTTCAACATCAGCCAACCAGAAAACTCAGACGCCCTATATTCTATAAAAGATGTACTATCGATGAATTTCATATCTATGCACCTCAAGGACTATTTTTCCTTGCAGCGCTCGGCCGCTATAGAAATCTTTTGTTCTATTCCTAGTGGCCGAGAAACAGATATGGTCATTGTGTTCACGGGATTTTGTTTTAAAACTGCTTAGATATGAACTTCCACGATAGTACTTTCTTTGTTTAAGTATTTTAATCAGGAAGATAGATAATGCTGAGTATGTACTAGTGGTTGCATGTGTTATTGCTGAACATGAGGTCCTTGGTCCGATTCTCGGGTTGGGCGAAGAGTTATTGGGTCATCCATCAAAAGTTTCTCAGTAGCAGCCTGCAGTATGGAGTTGTGCCTGCTTCATGGCAATAGGCTCGTCCCCTAAAAGATTTTGTTTTTTTTCTGCGTATCCCTTCGGGGGCACACAGGTGTGATGTTATGTTATGTGTTCTAGATTAACATTCAGCATAATGCTTATATGTTTTATACTTTTTGTACCTATACATCTATACAAATAAATAAAATTGAAGTGCCTGTTTGTAATGGCAAAATGACAGCTTTTTACTAAATGCCTATGAAAGTATACACAGTATCTTAAAATTTTGTTGGTCTGTTTGTTCCCGCTAATCTCCGAAATGGCTAGACCGATTTTGACAAGACTTGACTTTTGACCAGTTATCTGATGTTATAAGGAGTGACTTTTAGAAAAAGGATTAGGGTTCTGCACAAAAATATTAAAACCCAAAATTAAATCCAATATATATACTATATATACCGCGTTATTTGTAATACGTCGGCAGTCCAATCAAATTTCATCCTCTCATGCCCCTTTTTAACCCCTTGAAAGTTTGTATGGAAATTCACAACTTTTGTCGATAGGAACTTCCATCGGGCACACAGCTTGTTATTTAATAAATTTAAATATTACATACTTAACCATTTTTCTTATTTAAATTATGGCTATCATAACTTACTAATGATATTCTCGGTAAGTTGGCCCACCTATGGGCGAATAATTGAAAAACAAAACATTCACATCAGAAGTCAAATAATATTCAATATTTGAATATAAAACATATTCTTGTTTGTTGCACATGTACCTACTTAATGTATGGAAATACCATAATTCAGTGTGAATAATAAGCAAACATGAGTTTTAAAGTATATTCTAATTAAATATAATTGATCTTCTGGACTATTTAAGCAATACTGATAAATATGTGATTTATGTGAATCAACATACTGTACAAAGTAATACACACTCACTGTTATTGAAATGTGGTTTCTTCACTAAATTAACAGATCTGTGATGTGAATCCAGCCACAGCCGAGTGTTGACTCATCTTATGCATGGTACAGTTTGTAGAATATCTGTCAAACCATGGAAATGGTTTTTTGGAGCATTGTTCAATTAAAAGACTGTTGTAAACT